>CM065594.1:258603506-261383506 GCA_033119425.1 Bufotes viridis | reverse complement strand
TGAGCCTCTAGGAGCAATGGGGGCGTTGCCGTTACACCTAGAGGCTCTGCTTTCTCGGATGTTTTAATATATGCAAATGAACCTCTAGGAGCAATGGGGGCGTTGCCGTTACACCTAGAGGTTCTGCTTTCTCTGATGTTTTAATATATGCAAATGAGCCTCTAGGAGCAATGGGGGCGTTGCCGTTACACCTAGAGGTTCTGCTTTCTCTGATGTTTTAATATATGCAAATGAGCCTCTAGGAGCAATGGGGGCATTGCCGTTACACCTAGAGGCTCTGCTTTCTCTGATGTTTTAATATATGCAAATGAGCCTCTAGGAGCAATGGGGGCGTTGCCGTTACACCTAGAGGTTCTGCTTTCTCTGATGTTTTAATATATGCAAATGAGCCTCTAGGAGCAATGGGGTTGTTGCCGTTACACCTAGAGGCTCTGCTTTCTCTGATGTTTTAATATATACAAATGAGCCTCTAGGAGCAATGGGGGCATTGCCGTTACACCTAGAGGTTCTGCTTTCTCTGATGTTTTAATATATGCAAATGAGCCTCTAGGAGCAATGGGGGCGTTGCCGTTACACCTAGAGGCTCTGCTTTCTCTGATGTTTTAATATATGCAAATGAGCCTCTAGGAGCAATGGGGGCGTTGCCGTTACACCTAGAGGTTCTGCTTTCTCTGATGTTTTAATATATGCAAATGAGCCTCTAGGAGCAATGGGGGCGTTGCAGTTACACCTAGAAGCTCTGCTCTCTCTGCAACTGCTGCAACCTCTGCACTTTGATTGACAGGTACAGGCAGGTGTGATCACGTTTTCACTGCCTGGTCTTCTGCAGAGGGTACAGCAGAAGTTCCAAGAACCTTACAAGATGCTCCACAGACTTTTTTATACGGCATCACTGTTGTTTTATTATTTTTTTGGCTGTCACCACTTGTTTTTTTGTCTGACATCACTGTTTATCATCTCGTCTTACAGGACTATTAAGTGGGCATTGTTGAGGTGTTCACTCTGCCTGCTGGACAATGGCGAGCACCCTTTGTGCAATTAACAGGCTTTGAAAATGGCCGAACAGTGGGATTCTGAGAAGCTGGATGGTCCATCTGTCAAATCTCAGAAACAGTTGGACGAGAAGTTTCTGTAGTGCCCTGGTGGTTTCCACAGTGTCAGAGAAGGCCACTCATACAGATGGAGTGGATTCTGGATAGTTAAGTCAGATGCCTGCCAAGATCGCCATATAGGAAGAGCTGCTGGACAACCACAATCTGGTTCTGCAGCAGTCCCTGCTCAACCGCATTCTGGTGTTCCAGCTACCTCTATAAATACACCCTGTGTTGTCCTGTGTATCTTGGAACAAACATGTCCCTTGCAAAACCAGCCTTCCTTGGCCCATATTTTACTTGCCTTCAGTTTGTAGGGGAGGACGTAGCTGTCCGATCCCTATCAGTGTCACCTGGTCACCCAGAGGGCGTTCTGTTTCGGAGCTCTCCCAGACACTCTGGGATAAGATCTGGTCTTATGGAGAAAAGGATATAAGTGTAATCAGTTGGACCAAAAATTAGACTGGTCTTTTTGAAATTTTCTACTCCATATTTTTGGTGCATTCCCCCCTAAAACAAGCGCAGACACCTCTGCTCCATAGGATTTACATGCACATTCAGCCACGTCAAGCACTGTGTGAACAGAGGGATTAGACATTTTAAGATAGTTTTGGCTTTACTGTGTCTTTCTTCGCGGTTTTGATGGCTGGATACGTTTCAGCAGAACCAGGCAGCACAAGCAAATAATCGGAGTCTAGACACCATATATTTAGCACCTAGCGAAGCATTGATTGGAGAGACGCAATGAAATGGGTAAAGCATCTATTGCAATTAATTTGTTTAGTGAAGTGACTGCGCTCGGTGACATTCTTACCCGCGCAACAGAGTGACAGGGAGATTATGTTAGCAGCATGCAATCTTGCCCAGGGTTAGAGGGAAGCTACCTTTATTAATTCCGCACAATTCCTCCCAGCATCCGGCCGAATCTAGTGGCAAGAGCCCATGTGGATTTCCAGGCTGCGCTGCTCCAGTGACATAATTAGGGTAATCAATAGTCATTACTAGCAGGCATCTGTTGGCGGTGACACTTGGAGGGTCCGCTGGGAATGCATACTGTGAATGGAGCAGGAACTGGGGGTCTCGGGAGGAACCCTGACATTCAACTCTCTGCAAGAGGCAGAAGTAATTCGACTAGTGAAACAGTCATCACTTGCCACCCCGGGCAATGTGGCACCTGTGGAGGGCAGACCCATTATAAAGGTAGGGCTGAGGATGGCAGGAGCCATATGGCTGAAGATCTTGAGCTGCTTAATGCAATATGTGTTTATTGGATTTAATATTTAACGACTCAACCAGCGCTTTATCAGGTTGGAAAATGTGAACAAATATTAAAGGGGAAATTTTCGCGCTAAAAGGGGTTATCCCATGATTAATGCAACACATGAAAATCATACATAATCTTGTACATGACAACCTCTGTACCTCCCATGAATCCAGAGATCTCCCCATTCATTGCTCCAATTGTTCTGCTAGATTTATTTCAAGCTGGCAGCTCAGGGGGCGTGTCCTTTCTCAGAGGGCATGTCTTGTCTGCTGCAGCTAGTGGAAGCTGAAGGATGGAATTGAGCATGTGCGACCATCTCAGTGAGGTGGACAGAGAAATTTGAAAAAAAACAAACAGCAGGTGGCGCTATCCATAAAGATTTTATTGAATAGCTCAGTGGCTGTAATACATGTCATTACAGAAGTATTCAGATCCAGGTGCTGGTTTGAAAACTGCAGAATATTATTAGTGGGACAATCCTTTTAATAGAGTTGATAATAGATTTGATCGAGCGGCGAACGAGTCATGATTCTAGTATTTATCGTTTGAATGACAACACTGCAGATGCACAGAGTAGCGTGTAAAAATGTTTTAGTGCAGGCATGCTCAACCTGCGGCCCTCCAGCTGTTGTAAAACTACAACTCCCACAATGCCCTGCTGTAGGCTGATAGCTGTAGGCTGTTCGGGCATGCTGGGAGTTGTAGTTTTGCAACAGCTGGAGGGCCGCAGGTTGAGCATGCCTGTGTTAGTGCGATCGAGTAATAGAACGTTTTGCTAGTCATTCGAATGGCTTTCTCAATTAGAATGGCTTGTAAGCGAATTATCCCACCTTAAATACTCCTGATTCATGCTTCAGTCATGGAGGTAAAGTGTTCATTGGATTTCCATGAATGAAGCTATTAGGTGTGGTTAAAACTGCCTTGGAAGAGGTGTTAGAAACGCATTGTAAGTGGCAGACAATAGATGTCGCATTCCTCCACCTCTATACAACTTTGTTTTCTCCAACTTAAACAGGTTTTCCGAGACTTTTATACTGATGACCTATACTCTGGATAGGTCATCAATATCTGAACAGTGGGGGTCTGACACTCGGGACCTCTGCCGATCAGCTGTTTAAGAAGGCACCAGCACTCGCAGTAGCACCGCGGTGGGGGTCCTGAAGATAGGTCATCAGTATCTCAGCAATGGGGACTGACACCCGGGACCCCCGCCGATCAGCTGTTTGAAAAGGCAACAGCACTAAGATGCAAACCTCTTCGCGAATCCCCCCCCCCCCCCCCAGAGGGGCATAACTCATATCAGACATTGATAGCATATCAGACAGGTGCTGGCTCCACCATTAGGACCTGATCTTATCTCCAGAAAAGGTCTCCCCCAAAGTGAAGGGGAACGTACTGCACAAGCACAGCCACTCTCTATTTATCACTATGGGAGTTCCCAAAAATAGCTGTGCGCCCGCTCGGCTCTTTCTAGAACCCCCATAGAGGTGAATGGAGAGGTGTCAGTACATATGCGGGGTGCTCTCCATTCACCGCTATGGGACTTCCGAAAATAGCCAAGCAATTGAATGGAGAACATGCACGGCATGCTATCCTTCATTTTGGGGGTTCTGTGCTGGAGACAGAAGAAGGTCCCAGAGGTGGGACCTGCACCTAGCTGACATGGATGGCATATCCTAGCAATATACTATCAATGTCCCAGATGGACCAAACCCTGTAAATAAAGTTTCAATAAAGCGAAATAAATCTTCCGACTTAGAAATCCACTATTTCATTGGCCAAGGAAGAAAACAACTGCGACCACCAACATTTTGGTTTGAGGATGTTACCTGCAGCTACAGGTGAAGGTCAATGGTTTGAGAGGAATTATTGCCTACTTGGCATATCGAGACAAAATTAAGGAGCTTTTATTCTCAAAGAGACATAAGAGGTATGAGGACAAGATCCTGGGAGTCGACAGGTTCAAGGGGGAAAAAAAACACAGTATTCTTCATAGAGACTGGGTGATTCACAGAGTCGCATCCCAACAGAGGTGATAGAGGCTAAATCTGAAAATGCCTGGAGTGACATTAATCTTTTCTGAATGGAAAAAGGCTAAAGATCAAAGCTGGCATGAGGTTTTATAGAAGAATGAGATGGCAGGGATTTAAGCCCCTGTTCCTATGTGAAGATTAGCGCTTTGATGGAGATGTGGTGGCTCAAAGTAAGGTCTCGGAGCAGTGGTGCAAACAGGTCCCAAGGTCATGCAACACAAAGGCAAGAGCGCAATGTATGTAGAGAAGGGACAATGAACCATCAGCAAGGAATAACATGTCTCGAGGTGAAGGCAACGGAAAGGTCCACCGATGAGATCAAAAGAATGAGAAATGCAGACTGGGAAAGCAAAAGGTGGTCAACCGCGTAACAATAGTTCATACAACACAACCAGTACTGAGCCGCATTCACACCAAAGGTACCAAACCTTTCAATTATTATGTTTTTGTGTAAGAGTTACACTGAGAACATCACAGAAGCTATTTAAATGGCTTGTCGCACGAAAAATATTCTAGATTTTTTAAACCAGCCCCTGGATCTGAAAACTTTTGTAATTGCTTGTCATTAAAAATTTAGTATAGCCGCTGAGCTGTTCGAATGTATCTGTATGGCGCCACCTGCTGCTTGTGCTTTTCCTTATTTCTCTGTCCACCTCCCTTAGGTGGTCGCACACTCTCAGTTGAAAATCTCCAATTGCCATCAAGACTATCTTCTGTGGCAGTTACAGGGAAAGAGCTGCAGCAGAAAGGACATGCTCGAGAAATTACACATGCCCTGAGCTGCCAGCTTTAAATAAATCTAGCAGCTAGGGTCGTAGAAGTGTGCTTCGATTGTACAGTAGATGTGGTTGGAAAATCATCAGTAAGTTCCTGTAAACCTGCCTGGGGTAAACATATATCTATACTAAGATCAAGATATATAAGGGCAGACTAGATGCTCTTTCTGCTGTCATTCGTTTATGTTTCTATATGGCACAGGCACCAACAGTCCCATATTTGCCAGGAATGTCCCATTTCTTATGGGCAATTTTGGCAAATAATTGCCCCAGGACTTATTATTTATTCAGATTTTGTCCACTGGCCATTATCTATTGGATTTATCCAATAAGTTATGGCTGATTTTAATTGCTCACCTCTCTGCACTCCTGGCTCCTTCTCTGCAGGCACAGTTCTTTTTCCTTCTGGGTGCTGCCATATATGATGTCCGGATGCTAGCCATCATCAGGGTGTCTTGTGTGACAGTACATAGAGGCGAAGAGGAGACAGACGTGAGGAGAGGCGAGGAATTAAAGAGTTCTGATCTCTAACCGAGGGACAAAATTTGGGGTCTGGTCTGTGGTACGGTCTGAATATTGGGATCTGTATTATAGGGTCTGAAGTCTCATTATTGAGGACCGGTTTGAGTTCTGTTTTATGAGGTCTGAAATCTGAATGATGGAATCTGGCCTGGGGTCTGCTTTAGGGTATGCAGTGTTGGGGCTTGACTCTAACACCATACTGGGCTCCAAAGGTCCAGCAGATAAATCCCATTACCACTTATGGTCTATTTCTTTGATTCAAATCCTGTTACACTATATTGATGATATAGTGGTTGGGCCCAGAGAATACTTCCCTTGTGGGGCCTGAGGCACACCTGTCCGACACTGGGAGTATGGTCTAAGAAAGTATGGCAGGATGATGGGGTCTGAATATTGGGATCTGGTCTGGGGTATGGTCTAAGGTCTGGACATCAGGTCTGTATTTTACGGTCTGAAGTCTAATTATTGAGCACTGCTTTGAGTTCTGTATTATGGGGTTTGAATGATGGGAACTGGTCAGGGGTCTGAATATTGGGGTCTGGTCTGGGGTATGGTCTAAGGTCTGGAAATCAAGTCTGTATTATGCGGTCTGAAGTCTAATTATTGAGCACTGCTTTGAGTTTTGTATTATGGGGTCTGAATGATGGGAAGTGGTCAGGGGTCTGAATATTGGGGTCTGGTCTGGGGTATGGTCTAAGGTCTGGACATCAGGGTCTGTATTATAAAGTCTAATTTAAAGGGTCTGAGATTTGAATTATTGGTTCTCAATACTGAGGTGTATGATGGGGTGTGAATATTGGGTTGACAATTTTTGGGGGTCTGTTTTTGGTCAAAGAGGTTATCCAGGCTTTTAAAAACTGTAAAGAAAATGGGGTCAGAAATCGCTGTTTCAGGCGAACCCTTCCCTCTATACTTTCCTTATTGTAAGGTCCTCATAGTGAAAACTATAAACAGGGACTTCTATCAACACCCTGCCCCCTGTCAAAAATTCATCCCAACATACCATTCCCAATACAAACCCCAATACAATCCCCCATAGATATACAAAAGCTATAATAATGTAAAATGCATTTGCTTGCAGCTAATGTCGGCAGTCCTGTAAAGGGTTAACCGTCCTTGAATCAGGTGACTGTGACATTGCGTCCCGATGACAATAGGACCGGCAGCATCCAAGCTCTCCGACCCCTCCCCATAATCCCACCGTCAATATTAATTAGAGGCAGCTCCAGGGAGGACATAATAAAAGGAGGTATCAGAATAATGGCCGGGAATTAAACGAGTCATTTATCTAGAGGGTAAGTCAGGCGAGCAGGAGATACTCCCTGACAGGCAATTGGCGCCAGTTGGTAAAACAGCTTTCTAAATAAACTGCCCTCCTACGGCCAATCAAATTATAGGATGTCGCGGCTGAAGCATCACAGGTCCTTGTTTAACCCCTTGACTCCCTGAGCAGAGCAGATTTAAAGCCCAAGAGGACGGTCAAGACCTCCTAAGTCCTACAATATTGCTTAAAACAATTTAAAAAAAAAAATCATAGAGTTTCTTCAACTACCCAATGGATGTAAACATTTTAACGAGCTCACGCTATATTGCGGTACATGTAGTACTGAGGTATGCTGAGGTATACGGTGCCCCATGACCAGATGCTTAATCCTAAAGGCACATGGCATTGTGGGATATAGTTAATCTTCTAAGGCTAGTTTCACACCTGCGGTAAAGGTATACGCCAGACTGTTTCGGCAATGGAACAGCCCCCCGGATCTGGCCTAGACATATAGGGTTGTAAACCACTGGACTACATTGACCATAATGGGATCTGGTGGGGATTCGACTGCTTTATGGCATGAGCACCGGGTTTCGGCCATTTAAAAAACTGCATGCATTTGGTATGTCCAGCCAAAACCTGGTGGTCATGCCAGAAACTGGATGCATTCCTACCAGATCCCATTATAGTTGATAGGCTCCAGCAGTGCACAGCAGTATCCAGCTAGGCCAGATCCGGTGAACTCCGGTAGACTGTTCCTCTGCCAGAACAGCCTGCCGGAATCCTTTACTTCAGGTGTGAAAGTAGCCCAACAATTAATGTGACAAAATTACAAAATTGATCAGGGAGGAGTTGAACTTGATGGACCTGAGTCTTTTTTTTACCGTATGTAACTATGAAAGACCTCACACACAGGATCGTTTTTTGCATTTGTGTCCGAGCTGCATCACACAAGGACCTACTCAATGGATGGCTTCCAGTGTACCATTCGTGTGTCCATTCTGCAAATTATATTTATCTGCATATTTATCCTATAAATGGAGCGAGAAAAAGGCACACGGAAGGTGTCTATATTTAGCGGATCGGTGATTTGCGGACCGCAATACGGACATGTGCGTGTGCATGAGGCTTTACAATGATGATATAACAAACCCTCTTCAGATACTTTGGGGGTCATTTATTAAGACCAGAATTTTAGACGCCGGTCTTAATACCCCTCTGCGCTGGCGGTGGCTATGCCTGTTACGTAGAGGCGCTGGCCTCTACATAACTTTGGCGTATCCACCTCCTGTCTAAATCTATGCCAGCTCCCTTGCTGGCGTAGATTTAGACCATTTTCTATGCCTAAAACAGGCCCGTTCCCTTCCCCGCCCGCACCACACCCATTTTTTTAGACCTGGCATGAACGGGGAAAAGTCGCAGATTGCAGCGCAATAAGCCTTTGTGCCGCAATCTGTGCCAGAAATACACCAAAAATTATATCTCATATTTGTATCTATTTAGATATCTGCCACACAGACTGAAACTTCAGCGCTGGGAGGATTTTACAGTTTGATGATGAAGAGTCATACGAACTTTGTGCCAATACCGCTATCAGACTTGCTAAAATTCAGAAGGCGCAACAGCCGCCCACACCAAACATGCAGTCATCGCGAGAAAAAATGAATGGGAAATTGATCTGTGGGTGAGATCCTCAGCACATTACAGGTGGCAAAGTTTCTCTTGCATATGAATGATTGTAGAATAAGCAGAATGTAACTTCCACAGTCTGAGTCACTAATGACTTGGTATAACGTTTCATAGATATCACGGGTGCACGATATGCGGCCCACGATGCCATCCTGTGTGGCCTCCAACCAGACTTGAGGGCTAGATGTGAGTACATCTTCACTTCCTGGCCCTGTCTGTCAAAGTGGTGGGGGAAGGAAATGGAGCGGAACCACGGATGCCGCACTGTGCAACGGCAACATCCTCGTTGCACCTAGGGGCTACTTGGCATAAAATAAACGTATGTAATGTATGGGCATTTTTTACTTTGGAATATGCACTTGCAAAATTGTTTTTGGACGTCTATATCGAAAGAAGGGATGATAAAAGAAAAACGTGGTTCTTGTTCCGTTTTCTTGACCTGAATAAAATAAAGAGCCTCATTTCTCCACCATGGGGCCACTGATGGATATAGTACCAACACCATTAGGCCTCATGCACACGACAGTATTTTTTTGCGGTCCGCAAAACGAGGTTCCGTTGGTCCGTGATCCGTGTCTGTTTTTGCCTTCCGTTGTGTTTCCGTGTGTCTTCCGTTTTTTTTAGCGGACATGACCCAAAAGATTTTACCAAAAGACAGGCTGACAATTTTAGCCAAGCACCTGCAAAGGGATCTGCAAAAAAATGCGGACGCTGAACGCGGATGACACATGGATGGCCATCCGCATTTTTTCATGGTCCCATTGACTTAAATGGGTCTGCGAACCGTTTTTCGTGGACAAGAAGAATAGGACATTATATAGAATAGGTTATACTTTATTGACGGACTGGAATCACGGACCACGGACGCGGAGGACAAACGGTGCATTTGCCGAGTTTTCAACGGACCCATTGAAAACCAATGGGTCCACAGAAAATCACGAAAAATGGCACAACGGACATGGAATCAAAAACGGTCGTGTGCATGAGGCCTTAAAATGTATTGACATGCGTGCATCTGACACTTAAGATGGCTTCATAGCAAGTTACATTATGTGGTGACGGAACATTTGACATATACTTTTGATATGGAATGAATGATCCTTTCCACTTATATTGTGACCCTTGGAAAATATGCAAACGGACAACGTGGCCCCTGATTTATATATTCAATTTACCAATCTTAAAGAAGACATGATTGCACAGTTAGTAGATATTTACACGAGAGGATGGGAGGCAGGGGTGGACTGGCCATAGACCCTACAGGCAAATTTCCCAGTGGGCCGATTCCAAGTACATAACAATTTAAGTACCTGTACCATTGGTGATACAGTAGTTGGTTCTGCAGGGGCGGTATCTTGTGCTGCACTATGGCATTGCTGCCCCACCTACTTCTGTTTTCCCTCCCTCTTGTCAATGTTAACCTGCCTACAACATGGGGCCCATTTAAATTTTTCTTTTCCAGTCCCACTTTAAGTTCCCAGTCCGCTCCTGAGGGGAGGTCCACAAAGAACAAGGGTCTAAAGTAAAAAAAGTGACAAAAAAATTCAGATCAGCTGAACAAGTATATTGCATCCACTGAATAGACCAAAAGAGGCAAGATCTACCTGCCTCTACTACAGCAGCAGCCAGATTTTACATGGTTGGTTCTGGGAGTAATGGACCAGTGCTGGTGACAGGTTCCCTTTAAATGCTAACTCAAAATATAACCCTATCGTTACAAACGACTCCATTCGTAAATTATATCTTTCCAACAACTTCTCTTTATAACGATCCGAAGAGTCCAATGGGGGAAAACACTGTGAAAGGTTGCACTGGAGGTGAGGATCGGGAAGACGGACGTTGTCCAGCTGTTAAACCCAATACCCTTTTTAATAAAACAGAGGAAGGATGTTAAGTAGTGCTTGGCCTGACTCAGCTACTTCTTCTATCTGTCCTGTTTTATCTCTTCCTGAATCCTGTCAATGTCAGCCTTCCAGCAACACCCCGCTGATCGGCTGCCCTCTGACCATCTGCCTCCGCCAAAGCCCACTGCAGGAATGGCCTTGGTTATTGAAACGCATCCGTCAGAGTAGTGATGCCTCCCGACCGAGAACTATCAAACATGGGTTTTCCACAGCGTGATCAACAGCGAGGTGAAGCCGGGCAGTGCAGAGAGGGCCAAATAAATAATAGAAGTAGCATCCCCTTTCTCCGGCTGTATGCCGGCAGAGGCGTAGCACGTAGCTGCAGAATAGGATGGAGCCGGCATATGAGAGTATCTCGGTGGTACAGAATCAAAAGCGCCTGTAATTATTTTTAACAATTTGGCCAATAAACATAGCAACAGCACATGGCAACGAGTGCCCATGGGGTATGGGAAGTTTTTGATTAATATCAACAAGCACAACCGTCAGGATGATCCAACGCTTATCAGCTCTACAGCTTAGCCCCTCCAGGCTAGTCGCGCACTGGAACGTCCATAGGGCCGGGTCTTTTGTATGCGCGGCTACCGCCTGTTCCGTTCTCATCCCGCTTGTTAATATTAACAGCCAAGTACTGGCATCTTATAAGGTCCCATCAGGCTGAAGAAAACAAAGTGTTTTTTGTTTTTTGGGTTTTTCAACCTCACCATTCTTTTAGCTATTTTCTTGCCCCCCCTTTTCAAATGTCCATGGATGATAAAGTGTTAAAGATGCCCGGATGCTTTAGGACATATGGCAGGGAAGAGCTGATTTGCCGTCTTATTAAATGACAGTCGCCCTGATCAGATTGTGAGCTGTTAATCGGATCGGGCTTGGCGGGTGTTAACCGGATTAAGCAGACTGTGTGCCTGGTCAGAACATTAAAAGGAGCTTTCGCGTTTCCTGCAACACATGACGGATGCACCCTGCTATCACCCAGCACCTGAAGGCATCTTCCGAATTAATGTTCCTTCCTTCCAAACATCCCCCCCATCATCATCACTATCTACATCCCTTCGGGCGAAGATTGCATGAGCTTTCCCTGATGAACCTCTGCCCTCCGACGTCACGCGGAGATATGGAAATCACAAAGATATTCTTGGCTTCTTTCGTTTAAAGGACTGCGGTTTTGGAGAGTTTACCGCTGAGCTGGTTGTTAACGGAGTGCTTCAATCTGGAGTTGCCGATGAATTTGGTTTAATAGAGCCAGTAAAATGCTGTAGAAATCTAATTTGCAGAAAGACAAAATTAACGTCCCTGTATGCTGCAAGATATTTTCCTATAAATCAAGGCTGTAACATCAACGCTTCTGTAGAATGTGTATTCTGAATCTAAGC
This sequence comes from Bufotes viridis, assembly GCA_033119425.1. Lineage (NCBI taxonomy): Eukaryota > Metazoa > Chordata > Amphibia > Anura > Bufonidae > Bufotes > Bufotes viridis. Next base: position 261,371,590 of record CM065594.1, on the reverse strand, counting down.
ATACCCCTCGACACTATTAAAAGTGCATTTTAACTCTTCCAGATGATAGCCTACCCTATATCTGAGCGGCAGGGGTCCGACATCCCTCACCTTTGTCGATCAGCTGGTCTGCAGCAGCTCCGGGGACGAAAATACACAGCTCGGTCCACTAGACAGTTGGTAACTGCAATGTTTTTTTCCCGCGCATTTTAATGGGGGCAGTCCTGCAGTACGTCCCTTAAATGGGAGCAGTCCTGCAGTAACCAGTGCTGTCCATTACACAATGGATGGAGCTGTGTAGTTCAAGTACCAGAACTACTGCAGAACAGGTGATCGTGGGGGTGCAGGTTGTCAGAACGCCCACCAATTAGATATTGATGGCCTATCCTTAGGCTAGGCCACTACTTGAAAGGCGTGAACAACCCCTTTAAAGAAAATGCAGTTGAAAGAACATTGACATCCTAGAGTAAAGCCCATAGGCAGTAAAGTCTCTATCAGCCTTAGCCTACATGCACACGGCAGTGGTTTTTTGACGCCTCCGTTCCGTTTTTTTTGCGGATCCAATGGTTTCCCATTCATTTCTATGGATCCGTTAAAAATGCGGATGCCTCTTTCGTTGCCTGTCCGCGTCCGCTGTCCGCATTTCACGTCCGAAAAAAAAATATGGCATGTCCTATTCTTGTCCGCAAAAAACGGTTTGCGGACCCATAGAAGTCAATGGGTCTGCAAAAAATGCGGATGACCAACGGAAGCCATCCGTTTGTCATCCGCATCCGTTCTTTTTTGTGGATGGTTGCTTGGAAACCAGGGCACTTGTACAGATACTTTAAGAGACTGGTTCAATCCTTCCGGATCTGCAAAAAAAAACGAAAGACACACGGAAACACAACCTACAAAATTTGCGGACACACGGAACGGATGTGGATGTGGAAAAAAAAGGAAAACAGATCCGCTATTTGCGGACAGCAAAAAACAACCGTCGTGTGCATGTAGCCTTAAACAAGAAATACCTTACTGACTGACTCCAATGCTCGGCCATACAGATGTTGGACCTTCTCGTTCCTTCTTTCTCTTTCTTTTCTAGAGCACTGTAAAGTAGAGATGACTTTCTTCATGCAAAGCTCCAAGGAGTGAGCTGAACTAGGGGCAGACCTAAGTCCATCACCTCGGCTCCTACTGGGGTAGAGTCAGGATTGTTAAACCTGACTGATCCACACAGAGCTATATAAGCTGCAATACAGCAGAATATTATACAAGGAGAAACAATTTGCAAGTACCCTATTCAGAGGTAATGCACATACTGCACAATCTTTATCATGCGTGAGGTTGTTCTAGCATTGAGGAGGGGGATGTCTCACTAGTAAATGCCTTGTTCATATGTATAAATCATAAAAAAATTAACATTTGACATTTACACGCTGTTAAAAATGATTATGACAATTACACAGTATGGCGCCACCTGGTGTTCACAGTGTATAGGAATGCACATTTCCATCTTCTGACCTGAGTGCGGGTGGACGCACATGCTCAGTCATTCTCCCCACGGCCAGGTCTCTGCATAGTGATCCTCTCTTTATTGCAGAGCAGCAGGAGAAATCCCTTTTTGTCCTGCTTGTCAAGAAAGGACCAGTGCTGTAGCATGGCTATATAGCTGGGAAGACTACATCAGCTGCCAGAGGGGTAAGGAGACTGATTCTGCCCAGATCCCGTCCCCAGCTATATAAATAAACAGCAGCACCAATAGGTAGATATGAAAGAAAAATGATGAAAATGTATTTATGATTGCTAGAAACATTGCAAATTACTGTATAACAGCTACTAACAGCATTTCTGAGCTTTTGGTATGAAAATGATTCATTAGATAAATCCTTTAACCGCAGAGTGAGTACTTTGTGGCGGTATAGCTGAGAGTGGCTGTCTCTTAGAGTTGTAAGACAATTCGAAAATGTCTCTGTTATTCTGTTACATTCCCCCCTCCCTTTATGAGACTTTCACTCTCCCTTTGCAGAGGCATTCTTTAATTAAAGGGGTTATGCCAAGTATGAAAGCTATGCCCTATTCAGAGTATAGGGGTTGGCGGTAGGGGACCTCCTCCAATCCAGAGAACAGGGATGCCATGTCCCTGTCCTGATGGAGAGGCAGACTGAGCATGCGCCCTGCCACTCCATTAATTCTCTATGACACTGCTGGATACAGACGAGCACAGACCACGGTTATTTCTGGCAGTCCAATACAGAATGAATGGAGCAGCAGGGCGCATGCTCGGCCAACCTCTCCATCAGGGAAGAAACAAACAGCTAGAAGGAAATAAAGAACTAATGCTGACCATACATGTAAGTTACCTGAGAGTCCGGCCAGCAGCTATCAATCACAAACCTTCAATATATATACATGCTCTACTCAGCCAAGCATGCATGTTTTATGATCAAGGAGAGGTGAGTAAGCCACTACCAGACACCATTTAGCTCCCCGAGAATAAAGTTGAAATCCAACTGCCTGATTCTTCTCTCCCTAGGCATCTGACATCGGGGGAGAGTTAGGAGGCCTCCATACACATTAGATGGTAAGTTGCTCTCACCAAATTCAGTGGGTTTGACTAATATACATCTAATGTCTATGGCCAGCTTTAAAGTGTACCTGGTTTAAAAAAAAAAAAGTTGCATAATGGCTTTGCTTCTTTGTACAATCATAACTGTGGACAGGTCTTTTTTGGGCTTTCCTAATGTCTTTTTCAGCCTAATTATTACCATCTTCAGCTGCACAGCTAGATGCATTTCTTTGAGAAGCAGGGGGCGTCTCCCTTCTGTGGAATTTGCCAGTACTGTACTGTTGTGATGTCTTTTCCTTTCCTATTATGCTTGTTTTCTGCTCCGGAGCTCACAGAACAGATAAGAGGGATAGATCACACTTAGGCCTCATGCACACTTAGGCCTCATGTCCGCCGCTCTGCCCGTGCTGCGGACCACAATGCATGGGCGCCAACCGTGGGGCCCACTTGAATGGGGTCCATGATCTGCATGCACTACTTTTTTGCAGTGCAGAGGCACGGACAGAAAACCCATGGAAACATTCTGTAGTGCTTCTGTGGGCTTCCGATCCCTTCCGTTCCGGTATGCAGAACCATTCAAGTCAATGGGTCTGCATCCGTGATATGATACACACACGGCCAGTGCCCATATATTTGGTGCCGCAATATGGGCATTGGCCTACTACGGTTGTGTGCATGAGGCCTTACAGAAAGGCAGACTGCCCCTACTGAGTTCCATCAGTTGGTGGCTCATGTGTAGCTCTTATCTCTGATTTCCTGACCTCATAAACACTTATTTAAGCCATATTCCTATTAGTCTGATATAAGTTTAGCTATAATAAGTGTGAGGTCAGGAGATCAGAGAAAAGGCTTCAAATGAGCTGATGGAATTCAAGAGGAACACTGATTTTTAACACCATGTATCACAAAAACTGCAGAACATTTTTAATAAAGACTAATTGAAAAAATGTTTTTTAGCTCAAAATGGGTAAAATGCAATAATTTGTCTATAGCCTTTAAAGAAAGGCAAGATATATATATATATTATTATTATTATTATTTTGGTAACACATGGCAGTTGTATTGTTCACTGTGAACAGTTCATATCTTTTGATACTGTATGAAAAGACTTAATATCTCAAGATTAAAGGTCAGGAACAGATTCTTTGGGTACTCCAAGAAATGATTAGCTGCTTCCTCATTAAGGACCATCTACAAGATGGCATCGAGACACTTGTAAGAGGAGAAAGCCGCCATATGTTAAGTATCACCTGATGATTGCACTGAAAACCATAGGGGGCTGCAGTAAAAGCCTTTGGTACAAAGCTCTCCCAGCTGTCCGAGTATTCAGATGAAGGGGTCTCATCTGCGTTTGCAGGTTGAACACCATTAGAAAGACTGCGCCATTCAATGTAACTAGTGAACCACAAGAGGGGGTCACATACTTAGCGTGGAACAAACCTCTGGACAAATCCTCCTCAATAAAAAAAACAAAACAATTGCTGCATGTCTCGGAAATGAGAGCTTTACGAACAGTAGTCACAAGGCAGTGGAAGCGATGTACGGCAACACGTATGTCCTACGTAATTTCCATGCATTTTTGCACAAAGCAATGTTCTGCCCAAAACAAAGAGGTCATTGCAGTCTACAAACCGTAAAAACACTTCAGAATTTACAACAATTATCACAAGCATGCCATGATGTACATTGCTTTCATAGCTGCACGAATAGGTTACCGCACACGTATCTACATACTCCGGGCAGAGCTTTGATCATGGACCTGAAAGCTATTGTATGATAGAGAAAAATCAGCCCTATTGTGGCGTAGCCGACATCGGGTTGCTATTAGCAACCTTGTGCCAGCAGAATTATTGCTCCTATACGTAGGACACGATTAAAGGGGTTCTACGAGATTTTCATATTCATGGCCAATCAATATGTGATCAGTGAGGGCAGGGGCGTAACTACCATAGCGGCAGACCATGCGACTGCTATGGGGCCCAGGGCAAGGGGAGCCCAGTCTTAGTTGGGAACCAGCTGTGCTGTGTCCTGACTGGATAAAGCTTAAAGACGTAGTTCACTATGACTTGACTATGTACGAAGTCAGGTCATAGTTCAGTGCGGCACCAGCAGAAGACCAGGGAGCGGTGAGTGTAGGAAGAGGGTGCTGGATCTCGCGAGTAGCGGCGCCCCCTGGAGTAGGAGAAGTAAGTTCATTTGTTTATGTCTAATCTGAGGTCTGGTGAGTAATGGGGATCTGATTTAGGGGTCTCATTTGATGAGGATTGGGTTGTCTAATGAAGCTTGGGGGTCTGATCTGAGGTCTGATGAGGATTAGGCATCTGATTTGGGGGTCTGATGAGGATTAGGCATCTGATTTGGGAGTCTGACAAAGATAAGGGATCTGATCGAAGGTCTCATGAAGATTGGGGGTGTGATCTAAGGTCTGATGAAGATTAGGGGTCTCATCTTAGGTCTCATGAAGATTGGGGTCTGATCTGAGGTCTGGTGAAGACTGGGGGTCTGATTTGGGGATCTGATCTGAGGTCTGGTGAAGATTGGGGGTCTGACTGAAGTCCTCTAAATCCTAGGTGCATTTTATGGTCCTGTTCATCTGATGGAGTGAAAAAATATGGTACATGCAATTAAAAAAGTGTTTAGATCCAGGTGCTGGTTTGAAAAAATGTAAAATATCTTTAGGGGCACAACCCCTTTCATGCAAATTTGAAAATGCTCATGAAATTCCACTGTCTCTAATGGTTTCGGACTTTTGGACTATTTTATATAGGTACTGGACCTATCAGCATTTTGGTTCTAATGTACACTGAAGATGGCCATAGGCAGAAAGATTGCTTTTGGCAGATAGATTTGTATGGGATCTGCTGACAATCTGACGTCAGTGGGGTCTGTCAGACACTCCTGCGCCAGCTCATTTCTGATGAAAAGGCCGGAAAGGTTAGATTGTCTGAGTCTACTACTTTCCTGTAAGCCTCAGTGGTTATTCTCACAGTCGTATTTTACTTTGATGTGCTATACAATCTTAAAACAGATAGCCTTTTCAATGCCTTTGATTGACGTGGACGGACAGTGGAAACATCACGACGTCATCAGGGGTTTTCTGAGATATTTTAACTGATGAGGTCATCGGTATCTGATCCATGGGGGGAGGTCGACACCCGGACCCCCTGCTGATCAGCTCACCAAGCACAGCGCCACAAATTCTATAGTGGCTGTGTTTGGTATCACAGCTCAGTCCCATTCACTTTGATGGGGCTAAGCTGCTCCTAGACCACGTGACTGATGAACATGACATCACACGGCCTAGGCTAAGCTGTGAGAAGGCCGCAACTCTACTGTGAGCACCGGTGGCTTCTCAAACAGCTAATTAGCGGGGGTCCTGGGTGTTGGACCCTCACTGATCAGTTACAAAATCTTGGAAACCCATTGAACCCTAGTCTATGGCCCAGATTTACTAATCCTGTAGATGGTGTCAGCTTAGACCAGCTGTCTACACCTGGACCAGATTTATCATGGGGGCTCAGGCTGGATGATATATCTGCTGCAGGCATAGACACTTTTCTCTGACTCTATACCAGCTATTGGCTGGCTTACGTTGAGACAGAATTTTATGCAAGCATGTTGCTGCAAAACGGTGCGTCCTAGGTCACTCCCACTTCCCCTTGAAGCTCCACCCTTTGCAATGAGCCACACCCCTCTTTTAAACAATTGTAGAAAGCCTAGTTGCACCAAATTGTGTCAAAATTTGCACCACTTTTTAGACCGAATTTAGGCGCAGACACATTAGTATACCTGGGCCTGTGTCCAAAATGAGCGTTATATAGGCAGCGGGAAATAAATTGCATTTTCTCATCATTTCAAGCATCCCTCGGTTGACCTTGATGGACGTATGTCTTATATATCGTGTCACCATAACAGCAAATTACAGGCAGTAAGAAGGAGGCCAGCTCTTCTCCAGGAGAATTGTAAAGATTATAATGCACTGCACGGTATCATTATGTTCCAGGACTGGTATATACCGCCAGGTCCCTGTACAGATATTTCTCTACATCCACAGAAGATACATTCCACATTCCTTTGAACTTGGTAATACTCTGAAGGGACGAGTCTTTTGTTCTGCTGTTGTCTAGTGCTGAAAAGGCTTTAACTTATCAAAAGCTTTCTGTGACCCGCTAACATCTGATTGCCGGCCTGCAAGCCCCACAATCATTTCAAAAGGTTGGGTGTTGAATGTACAGCAGTCCGCCTGACTATGTGCAGTATGTGAGGGTATTATGTGCCTGTGAGAGGCCACCTAGAGGTCCATGCCATTACAACTGAAGCAAACCTCCACTCAGACCCACACTTTACATTCTTCCCAACTTTTATAAAGCCCAAGGAGGAACAACAGCAAATTCTTTAACACTAAGTCACACCCTAACTCACCCAATGTCCCCATTAGTGCCTCCACACAGTACTGCATCCACCTTACCGCCCTCGCTCCTTGTAGAGCTCACTTCACAGTAGTAGAGATGTCCCCCTTTGTGCCCCCTTCACAGTAGTTATGAACCCTTAGTGCCATAACACAGCAGAAAGCCCTATTAGTTCTAATAGAGAGTAGAACACCCACTTAGTGCCCCCGCATGGTAGAATGCCTCCTTAGTGCCCTTAGACAATAGTGAATCCCCCTTACCGCCCACACATGGTAGAATGCTCCTTGTAGTGCCCACTTCACAGTAGAAATGCCCCCTTTGTGCCCCCTTCACAGTAGTTATGATCCCTTAGTGCTCCAACACAGCAGAAAGCCCTATTAGTGCCCCGAAAGAGTAGAATACCCATTTAGTGCCCCCACAGAGTAGAATGCCGACTTAGTGCCCTCACACAGCAGAATTCCCCCTTGGTGTCCCCACAGTTGTCCCCACACAGTAGTCATGCTCCCTTAGTGCCCCCACACAGTAGAATGCCCCATTAGTTCCCCAATACAGCAGAATGCCCCATTAGTGCCCCCACACAGTAAAATATCCCCTTAGTGTCACCACACAGTAGAATGTCCCCTTAGTTACACCCACACAGTAGAATGCACCATTAGTGCCCCTACATAGTAGTTATGCCCCCTTGGGTCCCCAACAAAGTAGAATGCCCCATTAGTGCCCCACAAAGCAGAATGCCCCATTAGTGCCACCACATAATAGAATGCCCCATTAGTGCACCCATATAGTAGAATGCCCCATTAGTGCCACCACATAATAGAATGCCCCATTGGTGCACCCACATAGTAGAATGCCCCATTAGTGCCTCACAAAGTAGAATGCCCCATTAGTGCCACCACATAATAGAATGCCCCATTAGTGCACCCATATAGTAGAATGCCCCATTAGTGCCCCCACAAAGAAGAATGCCCCATTAGTGCCACCACATAGTAGAATTCCCCATTAGTGCACCCATATAGTAGAATTCCCCATTAGTGCACCCACATAGTAGAATGCCCCATTAGTGCACCCACATAGTAGAATGCCCCATTAGTGCATCCACATAGTGGAGTGCTCCTTCAGTGCCCCCACAAATAACAATGCCTCATTACTGACACCACATAGTAGAATGCCTCATTAGTGCTTCTACACAGTAGTTATGCCCCCTAATAGTAGTGATCCCTCTTAGTGCTACCTTTACAGTAAAAAAGTAATACTCCCTTAGCCCAGTACCCCCCAAAGAACAGAGCACATCATGCTCTCCTCAACAGCAGGCAATATGCAATGACGTCATTGCGTCTGCTGAGCTGTGCACAAGAGCGCACAGGCCGACTGCCCAGCCTATGAGTGATTCGCAGGCTTTGCGCTCTCCTCCACAGCTCAGCAGGTGCGATGATGTCATCGCATCTGCCGCTGGGGAGTCGTGCAACAAGAAGCTGATTACTCCCTGTTTAACCATTGTATTGAACTGTATCTGCATCTTCAGGACACGTATACGTTTAAAATAGGGACATACCGCTGCCTCCCCTCCAGGACTGTCCCGCTGGATCCGAGAAGATTGGGAGGTATGAATTTCAGTAGAGAAGCGCCTAACAATATCTTATTATGGGAATGATTCTCGCCTGTTATGGGTCCATTCCAAAACTATAGCAAGAATCTTATAGCCTGGCTGATGACTGCATGGTTCAGCTATGTCTGCATACTTTGAAAATCTTCCCGAAGATCTGCAGTATTCTTGGAATCCTCCCATGGCTAACAAGTGAGAGTCTGACCATAACTATCGAAGAGAATTTCTATTTCAGCAATATGGTAATAGAGGAGCAGCAACAAACTGAAGCTTGTCATGATGGTCGTCACTTGGTGGCAACCTGGTCACCGCCATAAGTCATCATGCACACAGTTGAATTTTTCATCCGTGTGTACATCCAACTTTTGTGGAGAGCGCACTGACCCATTCTTTTTCTATGGGTTGTGCCCACTTAAGTGTTTTTTGCGGATCCGTGCGGCTGCTCTGCAAATTATAGAACATGTTCTGTTCTGACCCACGGAGCAGACGAGAATAGCTAGTTCTATTAATGGGAAGAGAAAAAAATGTGGAAGGTATCCGTATTTTACGGATCCACAGTGTGTGCACTGAAATACGAATACGGTCACTTTTGGAGGTTAAAGAAACACAGAAAATGTTCAAGCCCATTGCGCCGGTTCCGTGCGCGTTTCGGCTTACGTTTAGCTCTCCTTCAGCTCTGTCACATTTTCTTAGTTTCAGTATAAAGGATTTCTATCAGCTTCATGTCTATTCCCAAACCTTTACAAAAAATGTTTAATAAAATCTCCAAACTTAAAATACTTAAAGGGGTATTCCGGTGTTAAGGATTAGAGAATAGGCAGTTAAACAATTTTCTAATATATATATGCATTTAAAATATTGATTGCAGACCTTTATTATATCAGCCTCTCCCTCTAAAAGGAAAAAAAAATGGTATGGCCCATTTTAGTCCAGAGAGGCCGGAATGTGGCGTTAGCTTAGAGGAGGCCGGCTTGATCGGGTTTTGGTTTGAGGGCCTGGCCATTAAAAGGTTATTGTTAACTTTGCAGTTGTGTGCCCATATAGGGGTGGACTTTTAGCTTTATAAGGGTTGGTGGTGAGGGGATAGGGGACGATTTTAGTTTAGATTCCATGGGTAGCAAGCTCCCACCCTCCCTCCCTTGTTGAGAATGGTTAGCATAGGTAATTGGGGCATGCAGGGTGGTCCGTCAGGTTGAATTTGTTGTTTGTCCTAATTTGTTTGTGTGTTTATGTTTGTCACGGCAGTCGTGGCGGTGGGAGGTCCTCGAAGCTGGTGGTATTGCTGGTGGTGGAGAATGGGAGGGCCTCAATGGTGGGGCTGGACTCTCATGGTTGGGCACTTGGTTGGTTCTGAGAGGCATCCATCAGTTGGTGTCTTCGAGCTGGTGTTCTACGGCTGGAGGCAAGATGGAATTGCCATGTTTGGTTTTGTGGATATTAAGATTTGGGGCTTCTAGGACCTCCCTCGTCAGGGTTAATGTATATTGTAATTTATAATTATGTATTTACTTTGTTTATAAAAACGGCTGCTGTGGCCGATTAAATCAGACTTGCTCTTTGAGTGTTATTTCCTTGGGTTTGGCAAGTTGGGAGGGGGTTAATTAGGTTATAAAGGACCCTAAGAAATTGACCAATAACCTAATCATTGATGGCATCAATCATGTGATCCCTTAAGCATGTCACGTGACTTTACTATACTATATAAAGTATTACTGCCTGCCACACCTCATCATGTCTGTCAATATAGAAGCACATCTGACATTGTTCTCTCTGTCTCCTCTGTATGTGTTGCGATTGTTTTTTTTTTTTTTTTTACTAGTTAACTTTATTCACAACATGACAACATCACCTAGAGACAGGCAGCCATTTTTACAAATCACCTGAAAACAGGCGGCCACACATGCAGTGAAGTAGTTATAAAAGCCACATTGGTTTCCACCATTAGTTCTATGGAAGTGTTCCGTGTGCTGACCCTGCATATATATGTCATGTAACAATGTTGCATACATAATCTCAGTGGGGTCTCAATGTTTCATTAGTCTGTGGATGCACTACACAGGACTGACTGATTCATCCGCTATACCATTCTGATGTGCAGATAGGGTTTAACGAAGAAACGGATGTGAGCTAGATTTTAAATGCACATATGTTAGAAAATTGTTAAATAAACAAATAAATGTAAAAAAATAAAAACTGGAGTACCCCTTTAATTTCAGTATGTTTTTTATGGGGTTCTATACAACCTGTGTAATCATAACCCCAGCCTGTGGACACTGGGGAGCCGCGTCCTGCGTTCACCCCTGACTGTCTATTCGTATGTGGCACGCATCGTTTTTTCCCACGGGTGGCATGTTTTTGGAATACAGAAATTTTCCTGGATGCTGATATGAATAACACAGGACTTTAAAGGCTGACTGTTTTTGAAACCAGCGTGCATCTCCGTTCGATTCGCAGCGTGTGACAGTCCCGCTTCTACAAAGGCAAGTGGCACAGCACACACAGCAGGGAGTGTCGGAGACAGTGAAGACAGACCGAGACGCCAGTGATACCGCACCACGAGACAGAGATACACTCCTGGCAGGTCCACATCTCCACCGGTCTACAAAGACTTGGGGTTAAATGGGTGCAGGAGGAGAACTATTATTCTATGGCAGGATAGCCTATGGGGGGGGGGGGGGTATTTTAGAGATCGGAGATTTAGCGGTAGTACAGCCATGAAAATCTACAATTAGAAAGACGTTAATAGGATGATGTGAGTAAAGGTGGCCATATTGTTATCCGGTCTGCCCATTTTACGCATCATTAGGTGACAGCCGGGCGCTGTGAGACGGCAGTACAGACCTAAGCCAGGGCTGCATATAAGGCCCTAGGCGCATGAGTTCTATTTTTGCGGAAAAAATGCGAATCGGATGCAGACCCATTCATTGCAAGGGGGCCGCAAAAGACGCGTACAGTACACCATGTGCTGTCTGCATCCATAAGTTTGTTCTGCGGCGACTCAAACAAAAAAATAAATAGAGCATTTTGCGGACAAAAATAAGCATTTCCAACATAGGGCAGGTTGTGCATAAAGGGAAAATGTGGGAAGCATCCGTTTTGCAGATCCCTAAGGGCGAGCAAAATAAATCAGAAATGGTTCATCATCCTTGCTGCTGGTTCACGCCATCACATTAACTGCATGTTCACAAGACGCATTTTAACCACGGCCACATATCCCACGGCAGAAACTGCTGCTAGATTTTGAACTGTGCGGTGCCGCTCTCGATTAAGCTCCAGCTAAACCGGGAACAAGCTCCCGCTGCAGCTTTCCGAGGGATCCACACCGTAACCACGGCAAGGATGGACGTGTAGCTTCTCGGCACAGCCTGGCAAAACGCGTGGGAAATTTCCTCGGTAACACAGCCTCCCATTTAAAAAAACAACGGGAGGCAGTTTCAGTGCAGATTTGGCGTGGTTTTCGCAAGCGAATACCTGCTGAAACCCACGCAAAAAAAAAATGCTGTGTCAACCTACCCTCACATTGTTACTACTGGTTTTACAATGCTTTCGTTTTTCAAGTTCTGGCAGCGCTCTGGCCACCTGGTTACAATACAATGGGGATCATTTACAAACTTTGATTCCCTTCCGTGCTGCTGGAGGATGCTCATAATTTATGACGCGCATCTATGGCAGTGGAGTTTTTCACCAACATTTACGCCTATTTCCAAGCGCAAATGTTAGTACATTTTCCGGGGCCACTCCCAACTGGCGAGGACGGTTTTACACGTCATTTAGAAAGTTGCAAAAAAGACGTCTTGCAACTTTTTATTACGCCAAGGGAGGTTAGTAAATGACCCCCAACGTCCCTGGAAAGAAATAATAATTCCAACCGCCTGATGTCTTGTATCGCCAACCAAAAACCGACACAACCTGACGCCAGATGGCAGGTTCTCTTTAAGCAGTCTTGACAATCGCTTTTCCAAGTCTTTTATCCAAGAACGGCGCCGAGCTTTGCATTCAATTCTACTTAGACATGGGAGAGATATATTGGGAGATACTCCGCCATCATGCGCACTGCTCGGTCCCATCAGAGCAGAATTAATAATCCCCATGATCACAGTTTTCCAAGGGAAGAATAGAGCTAATTGATTTCTTTCTGAATACTACAGACTAATTAAGCACTAATCTGCTGTTTATACGCCGCCTTGCTGGAGAGCGATTTTACGTAACAATAAGGCTCTTCGGGGATTACACAGGATGTTTTTGTAGATAAATTATAGTGTATTGGGTAAAAAAAAAAAAAAAAAGAAAGAAAGCCATTTATTTTTCTCCAGGGGCATGTGGGGGATCCTGCCGAATTCACGCAGCGGGGAGAAAAGGGTTAACGGGGAAAAAGCGGCATCCTGCGGGGGCCTTTCAATTGCTTTCCTTTTTCGCCTGCACAACAGGTGCAGATAACAGCTGGTCCACGGCCCGGATCATTAGACCGGAGGACGGAGGGAGACCGAGAGCGTCCAGGGAGAGAGACGTACATGAAGAGATGAAGGGAGACAGTGAGAAAACGGAGCGGGCTAGACAGGAACGGCCAGACAAGTTAGACGATGTCGGCGGGGATGGATGAGAGATATTGACAGACAGGCGAAGTAAAAGGACCAAGGGAAGAAGGAGATGTCGAATTAGACAAGAGTAAAAGGCTGCAAAGAAATTAGCTCAAAAGACCCCCCCTCAGTTTTATGGATATGACATATTTGATTACTAACACTAGGTGGCGCTGCAGAGCAACAGCACGCTCCATGGAGCCACATGCCAAAGAGAATATTCTGCATCCATCTCCCCTTCCCAAACTTTCCGTCCCAGCTTTGGGGACTAACAGGTAGGTCTACCTAGAAGGCTGCAGTAACTGGAGCACCCATCCAGCCCCCTCTTCATGTTTATTTCTTCTTCCTTTTTTATCCCCTTTTTTAATTAGCGAATATCTGAGAGACAGTTGTTGCGTATTGTACAGCCGAGACCCCCGGGCTGTGCTGCTAAGTAGGATTTGAATTTGTTAATTAAAAGCAGAACGCCGCTGTAACAAACTTCCCCATCTGCAGTGCTCCCTCCTTCGCTTCCCCTCCAACCGCACACATCCCCGGAGGAGACACGCAGCATGATCTTTCCAGCAGAGCTGCCCGGACCCCCATTAAAAAACCTGCAGACCTGTTTCAGTGTCTATTAGGAAGAACATCAATAGGCGAGCGGCGTGCCTGGACCCAGAGCCCAGGGCTTTGTACTGAAGCGGATTTATGAGAACTGATCCTCAGCTGTATCCATACTGCTCCTGTAAAAATTCGGATTGACTGAAAATACGGTGGTGTGAATGCAACCTAGGGGCTCATGCACACGATCGTTGTTGTTTTGCGGTCCATTTTTCACTGATCCGTTGTTCCGCATCCGAGGTTTTTTATTCTCTGGTTTAAGTCCTCTTCCGTTCCGTTATTCCACAAAACATATCCGTATGGTTTCCGTATGCGATCCGTTTTTTGCGGATCAGAAACAGTAACTTAATCACCAAACACATGAGCAATATGGGCTGGGCATAGCATTTCTACAGAATGGATCCGCAAAATATGGATGAAATAAGGATATGTTCCGTGTGCGTTCCGTATTTTTTGCGGACTCATTGACTTTGATAGACAATAATAGGACATGCACTACTTTTTTGCGGAGCAGCCATGCGGACAAAGGGAAACGGAAAGCACACGGAGTAACTTCCGTATTTTCTACAGCCCCATTGAAGTGAATGGTTCCGCATACGGGCCACACAAAAAACGGAACAGAAGCGGAAAGAAAATATGGTCGTGTGCATGAGCCCTAAGAAAGTGAGGACTTTAAAGGGGTCCTCCAAGACTTCAATGGGGCTGAGCTGTGCCTAGGTCATGTGACCGATGTGACGTGACATGGCCTAGGCTAAGCTGTGAGAAGACCACGGCGCTACTGCAAGCACCGGTGCCTTCTCAAACAGTTGATCAGAGCGGGTCCTAGGTGTCGGACCCCCACCGATCAGATACTGATGACCTATTGAGAGGATAGGTCATCAGTAGTAAAGTCTCAGGAGAACCCCTTTAAATATGCAGCCATCAATTTTTTTCAGAGGAGTTTCATAATTGGATATCTGTGCTTAGACTTCTAGTTTTATCACAATGTCTGGATTATGAAGGTACGGTACCACACGCTCAGGATCCTGCATGCAATTTTGGAAGCCAAAATCAGTAGAGGATCACACAGGGAGAGAAGGTATAAGGCCACCAGCACACGTTCCGGGTTACGTGCAGTTTTTCTGTACAGATTCTTGTGCAGAAAAAAACGCAGCGTAATACGGTACCAGCAAAGTGTATGAGACTAGACAAACCTCATGTACGCGTTGCTTTTAGGAAACCGACCTCCCTGTGCATTTTGAAATCCGCTATTCTTTGTCAGGTTCTTGGTGCGGATTTCACCCTTTTTCAATGCCATTGTGAGATCTGCAACAAAACCACATCAGATCAAAACCAGGAAAACGCAAGTAAGGGCGGGTTCGCATTGGCGTTATTGAATTCCGCTATAGGTTCCGTTATAACAGAGTTATCACGGAATATAACGGAATTCTAGGACGGAGTGCAAAACGGAAGCCTTTATAAAGGAACTTATAATGGTATTCAATAACACCAATGTGAACCTGCCCTAACACTATTAGTTTGCATTGGAGTGAATGGGTCCGCATCCGACCCGCAAAAAATGTGGATCGGATGCGGACAAAAACAATGGCCGTGTGCATGAGCCCTAAAGGACAGATACAAGTCGTGTCACTCCTGGTGGTATCACTCCTGGTGGTATTACTCCTGGTCGTGGCTTACAAAACTGCATCAGGAAACCTGACCGCGTGGCCACGGTATATACAGGCAACAATACAGTTAGAAAGACAGAAAGAGCAATGAGAAGGAAAGGTAGATGGGGACAAGGAATTGGGGAAAGATAGCAAAAAAAAAAAAAAAAGAGAGAAGAGAGCAGGGGAGATGAGACCTGAAAACCCCAGTCTCTGCATTACAAGCTTTACCTGCATTACTTTAAGATGTTCTCCCCTAATTTATACAGTATATACAGAACAGGGGGCATGCACACGACCATATTTTCCGTCCGCATCCGTTCCGCATTTTTTGCAGATCAGATGCGGATCCATAAATTTCAATAGGGCCCCAAAAGTATGTCCATTCCGCGGCCCCACAAAAAAGTAGAACATGTCCTAGTCTTGTCCCTCAAGAATAGGCATTTCTAACAAAGGTTAGAATGTCCGGGACCGCAAGATTTTGTGACGGACATGGCCGGTGTCCCTGTTTTGCAGAGCTGCAATTTGGAGGGATACGGTCATGTGATTGGACCCCACCTGGTGCCAGTATTGTCAAGAGACGCGGAGCTTCTACAGCTCAATATCGTAGACCTGGGAAGCATCGCATTAAACACCTCTGTAATACGGCAGGCAGTCTATTAATGTAACTGGTGGTCAGGGTAGAGGGTCTGTTGCAGTGTGTCAGTGCATTTCTTCTTGCAGCTGTCCTCCCCTATTACTTATAAGGCTATTCCGGTTACATGACGTTATCCCTGACCACAGGATAGGGGATGATTATTACATAGGTGGGGGCCAAATCCCCCCAAAAATGAAGGGAACGGCAGGTCAGCCATGTATATTTATTCTCTCTGGAACTGCTGGAGATAAGTACAAGCTCTCGGCTATTTCCAGCAGTGATGAATGAAGTAATGCACAAGCATTTCGGGGGTTCGGACCCCCTGTTCTCATGATCAGTGGGCTCAGACCCCCACCAGTCTAATAGAGATAACTTCATATGACTAGAATGCCCATTTAAATCACTTGCAAGCCTGAGTTCACACCTTGCAGTTATGGAATCTGCATCTAAATTCCGCAACTAAGTACCAAGAACTGAAAAGGAATCTGACACCGGAGAAGCCCCCCCCCCCCCCAATCCAGCTGTCTGCATGGACACTTCGCTGGGCTTCACCTGATTTAAACGCTTTCCTTTAGTTGATCTGAAGATCAGTTCCTGAGTTATAATATTTTTTTAAAATATGCAAATTAGGCCTTTAGTGCAAAGAGGGAGTCACTGTTGCACCTAAAACTCCACTCCTTTCAGTGGACAGTCCGTTACCCTGTCTCCTTTGCCACTGCCTGGCTCTGTCAATCAAGGCAGTCGGGGGATGGAAAGGAGAAAGGAATGGAGTTTGGTTGCCACAAGAGCAATGGTGACACCTTCATTGCACCAAAGGCCTAATTTGCATATTAAGAAAAAGTGTCATAGCTTGGTATCGGAGCCTCAGATTAACAAACCCCATTCACTCACTGTATATTTTTTCAGCAGAATACATTTTTCACAATGCCGTATCTGTTGTGGAAATGGCGCAGATTTGCACTACGGATTTCATTCATTGCTGTGCATGAGCGGCTATATCCGCACCAAAACCCACAGTGAAAATTTCACTGTGGATTTTAAAAGGGTTGTCCATCTTTGGGGCTTTTCGGCCAGACCATCCCCCCCGTCATGTCGCTGGACCTACTGAGGGCCATATACTTACCCGCTCCCCGCTCCAGGGTTCCAGCTCCTTTGGTCCACTGCCTCCGCTGCACCGCTCTGGTCCCACTGGTAAACTTCCTGTTTGTTGGGGTGCAGCCACAGCGGCAAGTCATTGGGGGAAGTCGCCACATGAACCCCATCAAACAAGAAGTTTACCAGCAAGGACCGGAGCGTGGCCGTGACAGACCGAAGGAGCTGGAACCCAGCGCTGGGAAGCAGGTAAGTATGTGTTCCACAGCTCCGACGATGTAGGGGGGTGGATAACCGCTTTAAAGGAGTTGTTTCATCAGGGTCATTGATAGCCTATTACTAGGATATACCATCAAAGTCAGATCCCACCCTTTAGACGCCCAAAGTGAATGTGAGGGCACTGCGCATGCGCGACGTGTTCTCCATTAATTTCTATGGGAGTTCTGAAAATAGTCACGCTCAGCAATTTTTGAGAGTCCCATAAAAATGAATGTGGAGCGCACAGCGCAAGCGCAGCCATCGCTCCGTTCACTTCTATGGGACTGCTAGAGGTAGCCAAGCCAGCTGACTCCCATAGACATAAACATATAGTGGCCTCTCTCCGCTCACATCAGGTGCCCCGTTCTGGAGATAGGAGCTGGTCTCCGAGGTGGGACCCGCACCTATCTGACACTGATGGCCTATCCTAGCGATACGCCACCAATGTCTCAGATGAGACAACCCCCCAACAACCCTCAACAGTGCAATTTTTATGCAGTGTGTGAATGCACCCTAAGGGTCGCGATGCAGAAAACAGGTGCTTTAGGGAGTTGTCATTCATGCAGTTACCCGACCCACAAAGGACGGAGCACAGCGGGTGAAGCTTTGCTGTAAAGCTGTTATCCGCAATTCTTTTCATTTCTCCATTTGTGTAGAATATAAGCCTTAAGCACATAGTGACTAATTCTACCCCTTTCGCATTATGTTTTTTTTTTTTCTTTAGTGGACGATTTTCCACCTAATACGACGTGCCAGCAGCGCGGCGCGGCCCTACTTCAGTAGTCACAAATTATTATTAGCCTCTTGATGTGTCTTGAAATGTGAGATTTACATTCATATTAAATCAGGTATAAAACACACGGTTAAATCAGGCGCAGGGACGAAAACAGATGAAGGATTGTTCTGCGGAAGAAAAATACAAGAATTGAGCATTTCGGAGCGGGTGCAGCCGATTTTCTGAGCGCTACGCCCCCCTTCCAGGAGGACCTGAGCTGGATTTTCCAGAGCGACAAAAGTAGCCGAAGGAATTTTCAGCTCGATCTTGTGAGAAGACCCATTCAGAGCTGGCACGAGCTGAGCCGGGCACCTCATGTGTACCTCCATTCAGTAGGTATTATACGATTTCCCAGTCTCTGCTGCGAGGAGTTACCCTAAATATGGAAAAAACAACATATTTGTCAATGACGGTGACTCAGACGTTCACTGGGCAGCTCTGTCTTACCCGAAGGGTGATTTATTAGCTTGGACAGTATGTGCTTTCTATGGCAGCTTTACCCTCCCTCCCCCCTCCAACCTCCACCCCTAAGGCAAAGAATAAGAACAGGAGTCCTTGCCTGTGGTCAGCAGCCGTTCACATTGGATGCTACAGCATTTCCTATCCTCTACCCCTTGGCAGATATAAGCGTTTACCAGAACAGTAGGTATAAAAAAAGGTCGCGTACGTTTTAGAAGTTTTTAGACTATACATGTCTTGACGCCATCTCATTGGCTACAGCCAGATATATACCGTGCTTCAGATGTAAATGAATGAAACAAAAGTTGTCGAATGCTGGTCAAAAAGCAAAAAATGAACTGCAGCAGCGTGCACAATCCCCTCGTTCAACAGGATCTAGAGGCAGGACCTGGAAGGGAAAGGTTGTCTAATTCCCCTAAGAATGGACCCCAAGGGAGGCTGGCAGCACCTATAAAGTATTAGATGGGTGCCATACCTACCATATAACTGCTGGATCCTGCCAACAGGAGTTCCATGTTTATGGGGAGGTTTAAGGCCACTTCAGTCCCATGACTGGAGACAGAACAACTGATTTTTTTTCCCTTCTCGAGATTTCATGTGGTTTTGATTGTGTGGTGACTGTGAATTCTGGTGTACAGGAATAACAAAGGCTCTATGAAACCATCAGGAATAACATTCAATGGAAATATTAAAAAGTGGGTTACATGCCCCTGCCCATGCCAGTAATAAGTCCAAAGATTCTATTAATGATTCCACTGTTTGGGGAAACAGTCAACAGGTTTGTTGTCACCACTACTAATTTAGCTAAGCCCCTAAAAACAATCTGATTACTGTACAGTGTCAGACAGAAAGACCAGAGCAAGATATGTGCAGACTGTTCACAATCAAGGAGTGCTGGGAGATGTCAGCTCTGAAGGCAGAATTATTGTAAATTACAGCTCTGAACTATAATACAAGCTATGTCTTGTGATCATTGAAAGGTAAGTAATACTGTATATGTGATCAGAGCAGAATAGTGAGTGCAGCTCTGGAGTATAATACAGGAAGTAACTCAGGATCAGTAGAGGATAAGTAATGTATGTATACAGTGACTCCACCAGCAGAATAGTGAGTGCAGCTCTGGAGTAAAATACAGCACATAACTCAGGATCAGTACAGGATAAGTAATGTAATGTATGTACACAGTGACTACACCAGCAGAATAGTGAGTGCAGCTCTGGAGTAAAATACAGCACATAACTCGGGATAAGTACAGGATAAGTAATGTAATGTATGTACACAGTGACTACACCAGCAGAATAGTGAGTACAGCTCTGGAGTATAATACAGGATGTAACTCAGGATCAGTACAGGAAAACTAATGTATGTACACAGTGACTCCACCAGCAGAATAGAGATTGCAGGTCTGGAGTATAATACAGGATATAACTCAGGATCAGTGCATTTCCGGTCCGCGGCTCCGTACTTCCAGTACACGGCTCCCGAAAAAAAATAGAGCATGTCCAATTCTTGTCCGCAATAGTGGACAAAGAATAGGCATTTCTATAGGGGCGCCGGCCCGGTATATTGCGGATCCGCAATACACTACGGACGTGTGAATGTAGCCTTATTATTTCGCTGTCATTACAGCAAACTTTCTTCTTTTTGGTGACTTTACTATGTTTCTATTACATGCACCTCTTACTATCATGCTGTATACAGGCACATATTACTAAAATAAAATAAAAACCACATTGACAAGGTGACTCCACAATTTCCCAATTATCACACTGTATTTGGAAACCAGATAACTAGGCAGGGGCCAGTAAACCATTTCTGACTCCCTGGCACCATCCACCCTTTAAAAATGCCCTCCGCCAGCAAAATGGCCATCAGTTTGACAGACTGTGATTTAGCATTTTCCCTGTCATCCTTGATCAGTGTCCAGTGATGATGGAGGCATATAGGGTACAGTCACCAGGACAAGGTGACATAGCGATGAGGGTGCGATTATGGAGTCATCATCGCAGTGTCACACAACAGACTGCCGCATGGATTGGGATGGGAATGGGCGGCAGGCGCTAGAGAACGCTATCCTGCATGCATTTACGGTACATGGTATTGGCACATACCGCAGGGTATGGTACATCCAGCCTGGCATTACCCGAGGATCACAATCGGATTTCTCATGACAGTACCAATGACGAGGCCACACGGGAGCAAAGAGAAGAGAGACGCCCCCTGCAGGCGGTTACATTTAAACCCATTTTTTACAGACTGTGAGCTCTGGAGTCCAGTCCCTCGTTCCTCATACAATATGTTAATAATAAACGTAAAAACATCACAAGAAATCCTGAGGCAGACAAAAAAAAACTGGAAAGAGCAGAAAGCCATGTGTTACACGCATTCTCCTACTAACCACGGAAATGTTCCTCCTGCTATTTAAAGGACTAAAATGGATTTTCAGCGTGAACCGAAAAAAAACACTAGCTCCTCAATCAATCATCTGTGGGACATGTGGCTCACTTTATTCTGGAAAAGTTGTTTTCGTGAAGGAAAACTCAAAAAAACACAGAGACACGCCTTATATATACTGGAGGAGTCCTCCTCTTATATACACTGGAGGAGTCCTCCCCTTATTTACACTGGAGGAGTCCTCCCCTTATATACACTGGAGGAGTCCTCCCCTTATATACACACGAGGAGTCCTACCATTATATACATTGGAGGAGTCTTCCTCTTATATACACTGGGGGAGTCCTCCCCTTATATACACCAGAAGAGTCATCCCCTTATATACACCAGAGGAGTCCTCCCCTTATATACACCAGAGGAGTCCTCCCCTTATATACACCAGAGGAGTCCTCCCCTTATATACACCAGAGGAGTCCTCCCCTTATATACACCAGAAGAGTCCTCCCATTATATACACTGGAGGAGTCCTCCCCTTATATACACCAGAAGAGTCCTCCCATTATCTACACTGGGTGAGTCCACCCCTTATATACACCAGAAGAGTCCTCCCATTATATACACTGGAGGAGTCCTCCCATTATATACACTGGAGGAGTCCTCCCCTTATATACACTGGAGGAGTCCTCCCCTTATATACACTGGAGGAGTCCTCCCATTATATACACCAGAAGAGTCCTCCCATTATATACAATGGAGGAGTCCTACCCTTATATACACTGGAGGAGTCCTCCCATTATATACACTGGAGGAGTCCTCCCCTTATATACACCAGAAGAGTCCTCCCATTATATACAATGGAGGAGTCCTCCCCTTATATACACTGGAGGAGTCCTCCCCTTATATACACTGGAGGAGTCCTCCCATTATATACACTGGAGGAGTCCTCCCCTTATATACACCAGAAGAGTCCTCCCATTATATACACTGGAGGAGTCCTCCCCTTATATACACTGGAGGAGTCCTCCCCTTATATACACTGGAGGAGTCCTCCCCTCATATACACTGGAAGAGTCCTCCCATTATATACACTGGAGGAGTCCTCCCCTTATATACACCAGAAGAGTCCTCCCATTATATACACTGGATAAGTACTCCCCTTATATACACTGGAGGAGTCCTCCCCTTATAATCACACGAGGACTCCTACCATTCTACACTGGAGGAGTCCTCCCATTATGTACACTGGAGGAGTCCTCCCTTTATATACAGTGGAGGAGTCCTCCCCTTATATACACTGTAGGAGTCCTCCCCTTATATACACTGGAGGAGTCCTCCCCTTATATATACCAGAGGAGTCCTCCCCTTATATACACCAGAGGAGTCCTCCCCTTATATACACCAGAGGAGTCCTCCCCTTATATACACCGGAGGAGTCCTCCCAATATATACACTGGAGGAGTCTTCCCCTTATATACACCAGAAGAGTCCTCCCCTTATATACACCGGAGGAGTTCTCCCCTTATATACACTGGAGGAGTCCTCCCCTTATATACACCAGAAGAGTCCTCCCATTATATACATTGGAGGAGTACTCCCCTTATATACACCGGAGGAGTCCTCCCCTTATATACACCAGAAGAGTCCTCCCCTTATATACACCAGAGGAGTCCTCCCCTTATATACACCAGAAGAGTCTTCCCATTATATATATTGTAGGAGTCCTCCCCTTATATACACTGGAGGAGTCCTCCCCTTATATACACACGAGGACTCCTACCATTCTACACTGGAGGAGTCCTCCCTTTATGTACACTGGAGGAGTCCTCCCTTTATATACAGTGGAGGAGTCCTCCCCTGATATACACCAGAAGAGTCCTCCTCTTATATACACCGGAGGAGTCCTCCCCTTATATACACTGGAGGAGTCCTCCCATTATATACACTTGAGGAGTCCTCCCTTTATGTACACTGGAGGAGTCCTCCCTTTATATACACCTTCATCTAATCTGGTACGCCTAGGGTTTTTTTTTAAATAAAAATCTCACACATGAGATTCTGTGCACAATTTGGGGACTTTTTGCAGCCCGCACCACTTTTAGAAGTTGTTCTGGTTTTCTGGGTAGATCACTTTTTTGAAGTGCAACTTATTAAAAAGGCGCAACCCCTCGTCAGGCATACGCCAGTTGTACTTTAGCTGATATAAGCGCTCCAGCATTGCACTTGTGCTGAATTTATTCAAAAATGTGCGCTACGTTCAGAAATTTGGCCCAGGTGGGCCATAGCAAAACCAATCCAAAAACTGACTTCCAATACACCTATGTTGATAAATCCCCCCTATATTTTTATATCACAGCGTATACATTGTTTGGAGCTGAAGCCCCCTCAAAGCTAAAGTAGGACAAGGGAACGTATACCGCACACCGCACACATTTCTGCATTTTCTTGCTTGACCTGGCCTTTCTGCCTGTCTTCACATCAGGATTTACTGAGACACCTGGGTCCGCATGATATTTATAGCACACGTTGTAAAGAGACAGATTTTCCAAAAATAATACAAGAAACTATGTGCTGCGGGAAAAAAAATAAAACATAAAAAACACTACACTTAAAAATATAGAAAATAAAAAAATATAACCTAAATCTGTCCTGGAAAAAGCAAAAACAATCTATCCTCATCAGGGGCGTAGCTATAGGGGGTGTAGAGGTAGCAGTTGCTACCGGGCCCAGGAGCTTGAGGGGGCCCAAAGTCCCCTGTGCCGCATAAGGAGACACTGGTATTATAGAAAATGCATGCTGGTCAAGTTACACGTCTGGCTGGAGGGAAGGGTTTAGGTCAAGAATTCGGCATGGGGGGTGGGGGGTCGGATGCAGTTTAAATTTTTGGCTCAGGCAGCACGAAGGCTATGTACTTCCCTGCCCCTGACCACAAAGCATTGAGGGAAGGGGGGCCCAAGCTGAACTCTTGCACCAGGGCCCATGAGCTTTTAGCTACGCCCGTGATCCTCATTACATATGCTGCCTAATAGGGTGCATTCACATGATTGTATTTACGGTCCGCACCCGATAAGTATTTTTTGCCAATCGCAACGCGGTCCCATTCCTTTCTATGGGGCCACAAAAAATGTGGTCAGCACGCGGATGTCATCCATGTGCTGACCACATCTGTGCGGCCTAGTAGCAAATTATAGAAAATGTCCTATTCTTGTCCATTTTCCGTTTTTCAATGTGGTTCGTGAAAAGTGCAGGATGCACATGGGCCACATCCACATGGGTCCATGATTTGCAGTGGCCTGAAGGTCATGTCTCTCTGCTTGCTGCAAGATACAGGCCCCATAGAAGTCCATGGGCGCATCTTGATGCCACCCTTAGCAGTGAAGAAAGAGAGGGTACGATATGCGGGCGCTTCTCTCTCCTCATTTTAGTGACTGGTGGGGGTATTCTGCTGCACCAGAAGGACCATATGTGGTTGGATCCTCTGCCCTCTATCCCCACGACTATGATCTGGGCCCCTCAATATCATCCCTATTAGTTCCAGATTTATCGAGGCCTCCAAATTATTTTTTTACAGGGGTTGTCCCATGAAAAATATTCTACAGTTTCCAACAGGTTGATGGCAGCCATTTTAAATAATTTAAAATAATTTAAATCATTTTAAATTATTTAAATCATCGCTAGGATATGCCCCCATTGTATGATAGGTGCAGGTCCCACCTCTGAGAACGGAGCGGAGAAATTATTGCGCAGCCGCCCATCGTTAATTTTAATGGGGCCGCCGAAAATAGCCGAGTGCTAGCTCCGCAATTTCCGCCTGCCCCATAG
The DNA here is from genome assembly GCA_033119425.1 of Bufotes viridis. NCBI lineage: Eukaryota > Metazoa > Chordata > Amphibia > Anura > Bufonidae > Bufotes > Bufotes viridis. The sequence continues at coordinate 261,346,794 of CM065594.1, read as the reverse complement.
AAATGAATGGGAGCAGGGGCATTTACTTGTATGGGAGCAGCGCTTGGTGGTGGACGGACCCGGGGAAACCCGGGGTCCTCCACCCACAGCTCTCCCTGCTCCGTTCTCCTTGTAGGTGTGCGTCCTAGAGGTGGGACATGCCCCTATCAGACAAGGGGAGCATATCCCCGATTTTTTAGGTTTAAAGGATAGTCTCCTAGGCAGAAACTAACTTGCTTTACCTCACCTTGCCATAACGGATCTACGCATCCATGCTGTCCATTAACATAGGCACGTGCATAAGTCCATTTTTGTTCATGGGCATAATGTAAGCGACCGGAATGGTTACTGTCTCACTTGTTTTGCTCAGGGGTCCCTCCAGGCACGCCCCCTAAGGCTCCGATGATCGCGAGATAACGTGCCAGGCACGCTGTAAGCAATGCCCGCCGGACAGAGACAAGTAAATACCTAAGGCACATCTTATCCCTCCGCCAGACTGGCGCACAGCGTGCCGGTATCGCCCTCTTAGATGTGTTTCCCTGCTGCACCGTACGATAAGCTTTTTTTGAAGTACATGAAATACTTCCTGATATAAATGAAGACCCTGCGGCATTTTTCGAGTCCATTCTGCATTGTCTTGAGATTTATTAGAGCAGTGGCATCGCTATCTTGCTCGCAGTACCTTACCTATTGAAGTTAGCGCCACACTGCTTCCCCCCCACCGCTGGCCTACCTTTAATTCAGCTGACGTAATGGCCGCCCGCTCCCTCTAGTACGAATCGCGTTAGCTATTAATCCCGCAGCCTGTCATTCCATTATTGAGTCCCAGGTGCATTATTTTCCACTTTTCTGTCATTAAAGCGAAGTTATCGCCCTCCTGTCCATTCTTTTAATTTATCTGCATCGAGAATCTATCACAGAAGCAAATTTGCCTGCTTTTACATTTGCTGGCAGTGGTACAAGCGCCTCTTGTTTATCTGAATCAGGCAAACATTATTAACAGAGGGGAGGGGGGGTTTAATTCATATATTTAAAAAAAAAATGCCAGCGACGCGTTAATCAAGCGGCTTTCAGAAGGAAATAATTGAGCAGCAAAAGATTGAGAGATAATATGGGTGCTGTATACGTATAATTGACAACATTGCCAAGACCAGTAAGCGTATAATTACAGAACGCATTTCTGCTTGCATCTCAGTGGGGGCCACATATCGAAACGGTTTAGGCTAGCCTAAAATGAAGGCTTGGAGAACCAATATTTAAAGGGAAATTCCACTTTTATTTAAAGGGGTTTCTCCGGGAGTAAAATATTAATGACCTAGCCTCAGGATAGATCATCAATATCTGATCAGTAGCGCTTCGGCTCCTGGCGCCACCGCCGATCAGCTCTATGAAGAGGCCAAATGAGTGAACAGTGCTTGGCTGCAATACCAAGCACGGCCACTATAGAATCTATGGCGCTGTGCTCGGTATGCTGTGAAGAGGCTACAGCACTCACAGAATAGCTTCGGGTGTCATGCCCCTGCCAATCAGATATGGTGTTCTCCCGGAAAACCCCTTTAACTACCGACGTGGCACTGGGTCTTAGCACTGGTTTTCAGGATGATGGGACTGCGTCTAATGACAGCATGGTGCAGGCAACACATTTATGCAAGTTTTTTCTTTCTAGAAGTACCACTGCTTTATTCCTGAAATGTACCATTGAAATCAAACTACTGCAGATTACTGAATTCTCCAACCAGGACTAAAGTTTTTCACCCATCATTTCTGCGTTCAGGAAAAATCACAGCATGTTCTATATTCTGCGTTTTTCACGCAGCTCTGGTTCCATAAAAGTGATTGGGGCTTCAGTGAAAAACGGAAGGCATCCAGATGCAATGCAATTTTTCACTGATGGTTGCTAGGAGATGTAGATTATTATTCTTCAGTTTTTATCACACGTGAAAAAAGCATCAAAAACTGATTGCGCCCGTGCAGAAAAAACTGTAACACTGAACGCAATTGTAGACAAAACTGACTGAACTTGAGTGCAAAACCATCAGTCCCGAAGAGATCCTGATACAGTCCATATCGTCGTGTGAGAGAGGCCCCATAGGTTTCTGCGACGAACTCCCAAAAGTCTTAGGAAAGGCCACAGGGGACTGCAACTTAAGAACCACAGCTTTATTCTATTGTTGAAGTCAGTCTCCTCTCATCTGTCATCTCCAGGTTAGACTCGGGTCATCTATTGCCCAAAGGACTTGGTGAGGTCAACACTTTCTTTTTAGGCCGGCAACATCTTAAATGTGATACCTGCGAATAATTAAAAAGTAAAGACCTAATGCAAAGATGGTCAATCTTTAGTGGTCTAGATCGTAGGAAAGTTCTACGACTTTAAGGACACTTTATTGTAGTCTATATCATAGCAGAGTTCTACGGTTCTTTAAGAACACTTTATTGTAGTCTACATCGTAGGAAAGTTCTATGGTTCTTTAAGGACACTTCTATTGTAGTCTATATCGTCTGAACATGCTATCGTTCTTTAAGGACACTTCTATTGTGGTCTACAAAAAAGGAATGTTCTATGGTTCTTTAAGGACACTCTTCCATTGTAGTCTACATCGTAGGAACGTTCTATTGTTCTTTAAGGACACTCTTCCATTGTAGTCTACATCGTAGGAACGTTTTATGGTTCTTTAAGGACACTGCTCATTTGCTGATGTCCTTCATCATGGTATAGGAAAAGGATATGTTCTCATGGACATTGGTCCATCCATTGTAAATGTCATCTTTCATCATTCCTAACACTCTCTACTAGGAGTATTTTCCACTGATAGAAAAGCCCAAACTGGCAGAAGATTAGACATGTGCTGACCTATGTATGGTCAACCAAAATCTGGTCCAGTCCATGTGGACAGAATGTCATCATAATGTTTCATCGAAACAAGTACAGTAGAGTCTATCAACAGCCAAGGATGTAAGTGAGTGCTGGCATCAATGGAAGACAATGATCATAGTGTCGTAATAGTAGCAATGCCTAGTGGGAACCAGGTTGTATGTGGCTACATGGGCAATGATGCCCTAGCATTGTGCCAGTGTGCCTAGAAAGAAGCTAATGTTGAATGGTGGAGCAGGAAGCAGAGGACTATCTAAAGGCATCTGATTCTTCACATCTGTGTTGGAGGCTCCGTTCAGGAAATCCATTGCAGAGTTCTACAAAAACAGAGAACATAAAAGTCCTGAATGCACAATTAGAGGACGCCCAAAAGAAACAAAAAGAACCCATTACAGTCATTAGGATCTGTTTGGCCTTGTTGGTTTAACTAGTTTAACTAGTGATGATGTGGACATGACCTTACACCTGCCAAATATGCCTTCGGTTGTGAATGTGAAAAAATTTCTTGTTATCTGCCCCCTAGACCCTTAAGTTAGTGAACTCCCTAGAGCACGTGCTCCAAGTGTCCTTCATTGGTTAATTTACCAAAAGCATACCACTGGTGATCAGTTCCCCAATCCATCCTAATAGGGTGAGGATCCAATCAACTTGCTCCTCTTCCACCCAACATTTCCTACATAGAAAAGTAATTTGCTCACTTTCCGGGAAGGCACGTCGCTGCTCTCATTTGTTTGATACGGACGTCTCTTCTGAAACCTGGATTGGATGTTTTGCTTTCTGCCTGTGCTGATATAAAGCTCTATGATGATCTGATACTTCCAAAATGCTGTCCTTCAGTCTTGCCAAAACCTGCCACCTGCTTTGTGAACCATATCGCTTCACTTTTTTTCAGGGAGTTCTTAACAATCCGCCAGGCAAAAAGGTTCTGTTAGCTTCTGAGCGTCTTCTTATTTAGGTTTATATCAGGTTTGTCTTGACTACATGGATTAATAAAACCACAGATACCTTTGCTCTCCAAGAAATGAATTGCCGGGTTATTTACGAAATTTTCTTTTTTTTTCTTTTTTAGATAATCTGGTCCAGTATGAAAGTATAAAGCAAGAAGCATTTTTTGAGGAACTTAAAAAAAAAGTAATATCTCGGAAAGATAAGTGGCAACTAAATGTCTACTATTATAGCACCCACAGGGGTCACTTTTCTAGGCTCTTTAATGGTGAATTTGCCTAATTATCCTGTAATACATCTCCAGCCTTCAAAACCCTGCACACAGTGGTCCCTGTAGAAAAGATAAGAGCCACGGAAAAGATCAAAAGAAAGCCAGGTTTTCTTATCGAGAACAGAACGGTCAATGTTTTTTCCTTCCACTCCCTTTCCATGGGCCATACTTGGACCATTTCCCCTCCCAGCACAGATTTCATAGTCTCATACCCACATCCATGTCCATTTTGAGGATCCTCAAAATAGGGATGCGGTCCTTGTGCCGTTCTAATCTGTTTGCATACCCATTGTCTTCAATGGGTCCGTGGACTGCATTTTGCAGACATATTCTATCTCTCTGCAGAATGGACATGTGGTTTCTGCATCCGTAGGTCCCTTCCACCAAATGATAAAACACGTCCTATACTTAGCTGCAAAACGCAGACCACGTCCCTACTGAGTCAACGTGTTAAAAACAAACAAACAGATATAACATGGACATCATCTTCATTTCGCGCTGCAAAGTACTTACGGTCATGTGCATGAGGCCTTTCCATGTCCATTTTGCAGTCTGCAAACTGCAGATCCATAAAATACGGTTGCGGTTTGTTTACCGTCTATATTTTTATTTTGTGGACTTCAATAGATCCGTGGTCTGCAAATTTTCTATCTTTTTGCAGAATGGACATACGGATGAACACGTGTGCTTTCGCTTTCCGCATCCATATGGCCTATTCTTGGCTGCAAATTGCGGACGTTGACCCACTGAAGTCAATGGGCGGTATCTGTATTTTGCAGATTCGCTATTTGTGGATAGCAAAACGGCTACGGTCGTGTGCATGGGGACTCGAACTTTCTTCTGAGCATATGTTTGCCCCCTACTAATACATCTGACCAAAGGAGCGGGGGAGGGTGAGAACAACAGCCAAACAGTTGCTTTCATTCAACACTAGTTAATAACTCCCCAAAGAGAAAGATATCAGGGGAATTTTGGCTGGAATTGCTCTTTGCTCCCGGTCTTTCCAGGCTTTAGCATCCATCTGGTTTACTCCTGAACACTCATACAGGATCTGACTGCGTTTGGTTTGACTACTTAGTAATAAAAAGTAAAAAATTATAGACAGCGTTACAAGTGGTTCATTTACCCTTAATTGTGTCCGACTCGAGCTGTGCCTATACGCTGTTTTTTTATTGACTTCTGTTCTAGCGTTTACTTACCAAAAAAATAGAGGTCAGTATAACCAGTGTTTATTTCTCTCTTAAATATAATTTTCCCTGCAATTTTTTATTTTCCAATAAATGGGCAAACATTACATCACTGGTAAAAGTGCAGGTCTTGAGCGCTCGACTTCAGTGCAGCGCACTCTAATTCCATGCACCCCCCGCATTCTAATTCCTCATGACGATCCAGCATACTGCAGCCCCACAGTTGGGATAAAAAAAATAAAAAATTGACAGTGTAAAATAAAAATACATCACTAGCTAGCGTGCCGTGTGTTGAGCACTCACTCCTCTGTAATACTTTGAAGGGCATCTGTCAGTGGCCAGACAGTGAAAACGTCATCACTCCTGCCTCTGTCAATCAAAATGGAGAGGAGCGGCAGTTGCAGAGAGAGCAGAGCCTCCAGGTGTAATGGTAACGCCCCCGTTGATCCTACAGGCTCATTTGCATATAATATGACATAATTTTTCTCAGCAATGCGGGCGCACATGAACATGGAACCAGCACAGATGCCTTCAGCTGCCAAGTGCACATGTAACAGGTCAGCCAGTGTCATAGGTACAAATCTGCTGACAGATGCCCCCTTAATACCACTGACAATTGAGTAAAGCTTAATTTTATAACATTTATGCAGAGCAAAGTTTTCGTTCAAATTAACGTTTTAACTTCCTGTGCCGCATCTGGTAAACCGCCAGTACCCAAAGGATCCTATTATCTATTATGGGGTCCAACAGGTTTAAGTAACTGGTATTCTGCTGGACAAAATACCGCTCCATGCACTCCCACCCTCTCCCACTCCTTTGGTCAGGTACTACATCAACCTAGGTTGATGGCGATGGTTGAAGTCAGTTTATATATATATTAAAAAAGAAAAAATCACAGCTCCAGAAATCTTCCTGTAGAATCTAAGAAGAGGATCACTTTGAATATGAGATTAAGAAGAACTGACCGGTATAAAAGTATAAAAGGTATAAAAGTATCCTGTTCTCCTGGTCAGAAACCTAAAGAGAAAAACACTCTCCAACCTGACGACAGCTTCCACAGGCTATCAATACGGCCTTCCTTTGTTGACTTAGACAACATATTGGTTCGTAGCCTTGAACATATTGCTTGCAGACACATTGCCAGGGTCTAATAAAGCATCTAATGTCCTATGAATGGTTCTAAGCTCAGGACAGTTATATCGAACTCAGATTCTCAAACACCACTTACAAGGCAGGTTAAACAGATAGCTTGTATTGACAGCTGGTTCAATATCTCACTGATGTCAATTGATTTCTGTCTTTACTCCTGTTTGGTCATAATTAAATCCTGGCTTTACACTGACAACTTAACACTGGAGTCAGACGTTCATTTCCAAGAATTACGTGGGGCATATTGACAATCCCAATAAAAGTAGCGAGCCAAATATCCACCTAAAGATACCTCTCACCTGGGTCACCGAGAGTATTTCATGTATATGCAGTGCCCTGGAGTAAGGGTACTTTGGTATTTAGACATTTGCCCCTATTGCTGCTATGTAAAGCCATCAACTCACTACTTTAGTGCACTTTGAAGGGTTAACTTGCACTGCGATTTACGGCTTTGTTTCCACTTATGCTGTTTTATACTGTTGAGTTGCATTTCATATGATATATCCTGTCATTTTCACTGAATTGTGGAAATGGTTAACGAAAAGCCAATTTACACTAAGAGACTTTGGGAATTTCAAGCCTGGGCACTGAGAAGCTAATAATTTCCCACTGCTGTCAAAAGAGACTAAGCAGAGAAGAGTTTTGGAGGGAAAAGCCAGACACACTGAACTTTTCACTGCCTGGTCTAGCGCTGTCAGATTGTTGTTTATGACTGAAAACTGCTTGGTCATTCCCATTGACTTGTATTGAGGCCTAATACAAGTCTATGTCAGCCTTGAACTGCAAATTTGGTTGTGTTAGGCTTTGCTTCTCCAGCTTCACTTCTCCCACCAGAAGGTTCTGGATCAGTTAGAAAGTTTATAAAAGTAGAGCAGTTAGAACCCCTACAAATCTACAGATAAGTACAAGTATTTAGCAGGAAAGACTTTGCCAGACTGCATGAGTGACCAGAAGAAGATTCTGAGACAAGGATATTCTACCACAGACACTGGGTCACCAGTTCTTGGACCAGGAAGCCAGCATGAAGACTGAGCCACAGAACTTGGGCCATCAGCCCTCTGACCAGAATACAGCCTTCTAATAATGACAGGGACAGTTAGCTTAGGCCTTTACTCGACACAGAACCTTCTACTACCACAGGAGGTACTGGAGAAGCCAGTTCAGTGCCTTGCCTGTATTGCTTTGAACGTGAGTTGCCCCAATACAAAGGCACACTGGTTTACTGCAGACCCTGACTGTCTGGACTTATTTCCAATTGGGGTGCACCACGCTTTACCATCCCTTCCAGGTAGCAGCAACACGTGGTGACACCTCAACAGTGTCCGAGGGACCCAGTGTAGTGTTTGGGGCCACCTCAATCCCGGCCACTGCATATACAGACTATGTTTGGAACAACTATTACCAGCTATAGTGTAAAATGACTTATCACCAGTCATTACGTCTGACCATAATTAATGAGGTTGTTAGTTAAAAGGCGGGGAACCACAAGGACTTCTTGTAGACCTGTCACGCACAATGATGTAAGACCTTACCAGATGAAGGCCTTCCAACTGAGGGCCTCAAGCATTGCTTTAATTATTTATCGTTATTCAAAGTAGTTAGTTTAATACGGGGATACATTGGGTACATTACCTGCAAAGATGACGGATACATAAACAGTAATTTGTTAAACTGACCACAGAGAACGACTCTTCATATTGTAAAACCTTGTCATCAGTGATGATTACTCTGCTGTGGCATCAGAACATCTGAACACAATAAAAAGATTGATCAATCATTATCATGTTATAGTAATATGTGGCTGGAGGTCTAAAGGGGTTGAAAACGAAGGAACGGCCTGATCATAGACCTTTTGTAGATCGTTGCCTCAAGGTTCTTGGATCAAGTTTAAATGACTGGAAAGCACCAAAAAGTACCGTCATCCATTTTTCATGACACCCAGCACCCCACATTGGGACTGAAAATATTTTTCTCAAACAAATGGCGATCAAAAAGCTATCCACACAGAACACTGGAAGACGACACATCTCAGGGGATTTTGATAATGATGGGCTTTCCCCAGGATGAGTCATCAATATCAGATAGGTGGGGACCGACCCCAGACACCCCTGCCGATCAGCTGTTTGAAGGGAGAGGACTGCGGCCTCCTCACAGCTTACCAAGCACAGTGGCATCCATTGGACTGAGCTGAGCCTAGGCCATGTAACATCACTAGCCTAGGAAGAGGCCTAAGTGCTCATGAAGTGCTGTGGCCCCTTCGAACAGTTGATTGCCAGGTGTTTCGGGGGTCGGACTCCTGACAATCTGATATTGATGAACCATCAACTTTGAAATCCTGGAAAACCTCTTTAAAGTAAACTTAACGTATATGAAAAACACAAAACAATGCAATTTTGTGGTTACGTTTCTGCTTCTTTTTAACGTATGCGTCTAATGGATGTGGATTGTTGAAACCTTTCTTGTTTTAAATAAAGATTTGAAGGCAGGAAGTGAAAAAAAAAATAGGTGTAACAGATGTAAACGTAATGTCTTAGGTTTCCATCGGGGTCTCATTGACTACAATGCAATAATCATTTATGTTTCTATATGTTTTTTTTTTTGTTTTGGCATGGTACACTACGCTATTCTGTCCCTCAAAAAAAGAAAAAACATATTGAATCATAAAGATGTAAAAATAGAGTCAAAACTCACTTCTGAATTATATTTTCCCCATCACACACTATGGGTATGTCAAGCAATACGTTTCAATGCGTTTTAATGTATTCAAAAGGTAAAAACTAAATGTGAACAGTCCCTAATCCTGACATCTTCCTAAGGCCTTATGCACACGACCGTTCTGGTCAGCATCCGAGACACAGTTTTTGCGCCTCGGTTGCGGACCCATTCACTTTAATGGGGCCGCAAAAGATGCGGACAGCACTCCGTGTGCTGTCCGCTTTCGTTGCTCCGTTCCATAGCCCCGCAAAAAAAATATAACATGTCCTATTCTTGTCCATTTTGCGGACAAGAATAGGCATCTCTATAATGGGCCACCCGGTCCGTTTTGCAAATTGCGGAAGGCACACGGAGCGGCTTCCGTGTTTTGCGGATCATGTGCATGAGGCCTAAAGGCGTGGCTAATTGACTTTTCTCCTGTCAGTGAAGAGGACTATCCCAATACCAGTGGTTGAAGAAAAAACTAAGAGGGTGCCAATAGATACCGAGGGGGAGATTTATCAAAACTGGTGTAAAGTAAAACTGGCTTAGTTGCCCATATCAACCAATCAGATTGATCCTTTCATTTTCTAAAGGAGCGGAAAAATGAAAGGTGAAATCTGATTGGTTTCTATAGGCGAATACTACATTACAAGCACACAAGACTGGTGTAAAAGGAAAACTGGCTTAATTGCCCATAGCAACCAATCAGATCAATCCTTTCATTTTTCAGAGCTCCTCTAGAAGATCAAAGGTGAAATCCGATTGGTTGCGAAGGGCATCTAAGCCAGTTTTCCTTTACACCTGTTTTGATAAATCTCCCCCAGAGAATACTACATTACAAGCACACAGCACTGGTGTAAGGCAAAACAGACTTAGTTGCCCATAGCAACCAATCAGATTCCACCTTTCATTTTTCAAAGCTCCTTTAGAAAATGAAAGGTAGAATCTTATTGGTTGCTATGGACAACTGAGCTAGTTTTCCTTTCCACCAGTTTTGATCAATCTCCCCAAAGAATACTACATTACAGAACTGGGGCAAAGTCGAACAGGCTTAGCCACCCACAGCAACCAGTCAGATTCCACCTTTCATTTTTGAGTGCTCCTTTGGAAAACGAAAGGATCAATCTTATTGGTTGCTACGGGCAACTAAACCAGTTTTCCTTTGTACCAGCTTTCATAAATCTATATATTCTTTATTTCATCTGTGTTATCCGGCCAAGAAGTGCAGCAGCTCAATGCAACCAGTAGCGCCGTGTACCACACTGACCGCCAATCAATGTGTTTATGCCAGTCAATGGGTACAAATACATTGATCTCTCTTCTCCGTACATTTTTAAACCCATTTTACCTCCACGTTGTAGAAGATAGAACAGTTTGCCTTCAGCGTTTACACAACTACCACCGAACCAGGCCCAGGAGAAGGAGTTCAGCGCCAGGGCCCCGGGCCCCATAACAGTGGTGTGGCCTGCCTCCATAATAAAACTATATCAAAAGGGGCAGACTGGGAACTTAAAGTAGACCCGGGAAAAAAAAGTTAAAAGTGGCCCCATGTTGTAGACGGGTTAAAATTGACAGAATGCAGGGCCAACAGAAGTAGGCGTGGGCCAACAATACCATAGTGCAGCACAAAATACCGCCCCAGCGACACCAAGTACTGTACACAATGCAGAACATTGTATCCTGCCCCTCCAGAGGATGGTGATGTTGTTAAAGGGGCATCCCATGAAAAATATACCGTTTTCAAACCAGCGCCTAGATCTGAAAATTTTTGTAATTGCATGCAATTAAAATTTTTGTATAGATACTGAGTTATTCCATAAAAGGTATCTGTACAGCGGCTTACCGAGATGGCCGCACATGCTCAGTTTCATCCTTCAACTGTCTGCAGCTGCTGAAAGAGCATGCTTCCTGAGCTTCAGCAGAAAGGACACTGCCCCTTGAGCTGTCAGCGTGATATAAATCTAGCAGATCAATGAATGGTGAGATCTCTGGATCCATGTGAGGTAGAGGGCTGGTTCTAGCTTTGTTATCGGATGTGGGATTTTCATTTTTTACATAAGTCATGGGATAACCCTTTTTAAATGCAGGAGGGCACCTGAGGCTGCCGACCAGGAGCATGAGTACTTGATATTCCTAGCATTTATTAATTTGTACTCGGTCGGTGGCTTGAGGAGGGCTTGGTCGGGCCCCGGGAACTTTCCCTATGAGGTCTATGGCCAGTCCACTCCATGTACACCCAAGGTTGCACCTAGCCTTCCTGCTGCCTGAGGTGAAAACTGAAACGCCCCCCATGCCAATTTCTTAGCCTAAGCCCTTTGCCATAATGAAAGCGTTCATTGCTCCTGGCCCTTCCGCTGTCCCCCTCTTGCCCATACCTGGTGCTTCCTGAGGCGATTGCCTCACCTGGCCTCATTGGTGGTGCAGCCCTGTGTACACCACTGTTGGTGGCTATGAGAAAATGCTGAAAAATTGTACTGAGGAACTGAGCTCCTCCGCTTTTGCAACGGTTTTGATAAATCTCCTGCAATGTGTTTTCGGATAGAACCTCAACCGAAGAAGCTCCGTCCTCCTAACACAGGAACCTGCTGCATAACTTATTTATTCAGTGTATTATCCCCCCCTTTCGTAATTTCCAAGTCTCGCTCGGTCGGACAAAGTCTTTGAGCGATATGAATTTTAAATGTGACTTTGTTGGCTCTCAAAATTTGGCTTGGATACAGCCAAAGCTGCACGGGTGACGTTCTACATAAATACATGGCTAATGATACCAATCAAATAGAGTATCTCCGTCCCTCACGCCGGGGACTTCATTAAATTACCTATAGAGCAGTTTATCAGTATGCAGAACGGATTACTGTGGCACATAGTCACATACGGGTAGCCTCATAGTAGGACACTGCCCATAACCTTTTATTAAATAAAGATTAAAGGGGTCTCCCGTCAGCAAGTGGCATTTATCATGTAGACAACGTTAATACAAGGCACTTAACTAACGTATTGTGATTGTCCATATTGCCTCCTTTGCTGGCAGGATTCATTTTTCTGTCACATTATTCACTGCTCGCATTCCGGGGGTTATGACCGCGCTGCAGCGCAGGGACGGGAGCTGCTGTACAAGTGTTCCCACACGTGCTTACACGATCCCAACCACCAGAGAGGTCGGCGCTTTTTCCTACAGTGTGCAAGCACGACCACCGCTGATGGACTGCAGGGTGGTCGTAACCCCTGTAGGCGAGCAGTGTATAATGTGATGGAAAAATGAATCCTGCCAGCAAAAGAGGCAATATGAACAATCACAATACATTAGTAAATGCCTGGCGTTAACTTTCTCTACATGATAAATGCTATTTGTTGAAGATAGACAACCCCTTTAAAGGGTTGGCCCATCTCACACATTGGTGGGACATGCACCAATGTCTGATAGAAGCAGGTCCCAGAGGTGGAACCTGCTTCTATCTCTAGAACAGGTCTCCTCCAAGTGAAGGAGAACGAAACACACAAGCACCGCAGCACGATCAGCTATTTTGGAGAGCCCCTTAGAAATAAATGGGAAGAGCACTGCGCAAGCGCGGCCACTGATCTCTAAAAAGGAGTCTGCGAAGTGAATGAGAGCCGACTACGCATGCGCAGCTGCCCTCTATTTCTTTCTATGGCAGTGCCGAAAACAGCCCAGCAGCATGTTCGGCTATTTTCGTAAGTCCCAAAAAAATGAATGGCACGTGCACTGCGCAAGCGCGGCCACCACTTCATTCGCTTCTATGGAGCTGACAGAAATAGCTGAACCAGTGCTCCGCTATTTTCGGCACTTCCATAGAAATGAATGCGTGCATGCATGGTCAGCTCTCCTTCACTTTATGGGCCCCGTTCTAGAGATAAGTGTGTCCCACCTCTACTGGTGCAGGTCCCACCTCTACTGGTGCAGGTCCCACCTTTACTGGTGCAGGTCCCACCTCTACTGGTGCAGGTCTCACCTCTACTGGTGCAGGTCCCACCTCCTAGCGATATGCCACCAATGTGTGAGACGGGCAAACCCCTTTCATTTCCATGGAGAGCTTCCACCGATGTAATACCACAAACAGTCATGCCTGCGCATTGCTATAACCGCAGAGCTTACAATCTATTTAGCAGCTTCCGAAGATGAGAATGTCAGCTGTAAATGTCAGGAATGGGCGCTGGGACTGATTAATAGCATGGAGAGAAAATCTTAGAGTTTCATAAAGTTTACAAAACTGACAGATTAATTTTACGAGAGCTGCAGCTCATTTTTCTTCTTTTTTTCTTCTCTCCGTACATTTCATCTGCATTGCTACCGGAATATAAAAAAAAAATATTTTTTTCTCCACTTTTAATATATATATACCTATAAATTTTCAGGCAGTGAGAGAAAAAAACGCTTTACTGATTCACCTTCAGTCTGTCTGCAAGGGCATAGTTTCCAGACTGATCTGTGTAAGTGAGACTTGGCAGAGGAACCCCATGTAAATCTACTGGATGAAGCTTCAGAGTTGCATATATTTTTATTTTATAGAAAATTAACGTCACCGCCTTTAACCCCTCCAGAGCTGGCAGTCTAAATGGGCAATAGGATAAGGCTCTTGGCGGCTCGAGAAGCACGGGAAGGGGTTAATATGATCACATCTCTAGTTACGACTAAGGTGGGTAAAATATATTAAGAGCAAAAAAAAAAATTCCCGAGGGAAACATGTAGCACATACACAATATAGGCAGCCAATTAATGTATAAATCCAAACGTCAAGACATCATGTGAAAATATGATATCATATAGTACAAGAGAACCTTTACTTCATGCTCGTAGCTCAAGGGTTGGGTCCTTTCTGCTGCAGCTCAAGGGTGTGTGTCTTTTCTGCTGAAGCTCTCTCGCTATCACAGCTCAGGCGACAGATGAAGGATGGGACTGAGCATGTGCGACCACCTCAGTAAGGTGGACAAGAAATGAGAAAAAGGACAAACAGCAGGTGGCGCCGTACAGATACATTTTGAATAGCTCACTGGCTATACTAAACTTTTAATTACATGCAATTACAAAAATATTCAGATCCGGGGGCTGGGTTTAAAAATGTAGAATATTTTTTGTGGGACAATTTAAAGGAAGTAACACTGCAAATCTATATCACGAATTGGTACTTAAAGCGTCGCTGACTTTTCACAAAACTTTTGATACGTCACAGAGATATATGAAGAGTTGTGATCAGGGGATGTTTGAGCGCTGAGACCCCTCGCTGATCCCTAGAACGAGGGGAGAGAAGCACAAGAAAGACAAGAGCGCGTGATAGGCTCATACTTCTCTCCCGTCGTCCTAGGGTTCGGTGGGGGTCTCTGCAAGCATTTCTGAGAAAAATGAAGTTTTAAGAGTCTGGGAGCAACGGGGGCGTTGCCGTTACACCTAGAGGCTCTGCTCTTTCTACAACTCCTGCACCCTCTGCACTTTGACAGGATCAGGCAGTGTAAACATCATAATGCCTGCCTCTGTCAATCAAAGTGCAGAGAGAGCAGAGCCTCTAGGTGTAAAGGTAACGCCCCCGTTGCTCCTAGAGGCTCATTTGCATATATTAAAACTTCAGTTTTCTCAGCAATGCGGGCACATATGACCATGGGACCAACACAGACGCCTTCAGCTGCTGACAGCCGCCCTTTAACCAAGCTCATATTACTATTCTTCGTCAGGGCCCAAGATAAAAGACAGTCGTTGTCACCATTAATGGATGAGCCAGTCTGACTGATGGCAGATCACGGTGGATTTCTTAAATGCCTGGTCAGAATGTGAAACAGCTGCAGGATAAGGTAACAAAGGGGATTTATCTCTTTTGGACGGAGCTACATCTCCTTGTATAGGTTCCCTGAGGCTGCATGTATTTCATAGGCACGGACGAGATCTATTTCACCGAGTTATAAAGAACGGAGACAGAAAACAGAACATGAAGTCCCACCACTGACGCTGGCCGTAGTAGACCTATGGACATAACTTTATGTCTGCCGCCGAAAAACAGGCCCGGTACTGGAGCCCTATAAATCCAGAGCGTTGACAATAAGAAAGGAAGAAATACAACAGCAAATGGTCCAAAGCAGCCTTCCTAACATGACGTTGTGTTGAAGTTTAGACCTTAGAGAAGAAGACACCCTATAGATCATCGATAAGATTTATAGGGCATCTGTCAGCAGATTTGTACCTATTGAATGTGCTCTTGGCAGCTGAAGGCATCTGTGTTGTTCCCATGTTCATATGTGCCCGCATTGCTGAGAAAAATGATGTTTTAATATATGCAAATGAGCCTCTAGGAGCAACGGGGGCGTTACCATTACACTTAGAGGCTCTTTCAGCAACTACCGCATCCTCTCCATTTTGATTGACAGGACCAGACAGTGAAATGTCATTCTGTGGTCATTTGGAAATATTGCATGGGATATCTAGAGAAGGACTCTGGGAGGACCATTGTTACAACCACCTCCAATATACAGCCTTCGGGAAAAGCCTCCTCGGTGATATACCTCAGAACTGCGCCTACTGCTGGTATTTTTACTACAACCTCCATCAGAATTGATTTGTTCTAACTAACACGAGCCTGGTCATTGCCTCCACCATACTCCAGCCCTTCACCTGCTCTCCTGCCTTGCACCCATTGCTTATCCACCAAACATTAAGGACCCACCAGCCACCTTTAGGGTTGCCACCGTTCCTAACAAAAAATACTGACCAAGTTAAGCCATACCCCAAAGGGGGTTGTTTGTGGGGCGTTGCTTAACACAGGGTGTTATGTCGCTATGTCATAATGTGGCTCCCAGTATTAATAATGCCCCCCATTAGTGCCCCCAGTAATAGTAATGCCTCCATTAGTGCCCCCCAGAATTATTAATACCCCCATTAGTGCCCCTCAGTAATATTAGTGCCCTAACTAGTGCCCCCAGAATTAATAATACCCCATTAGCGGCGGTACTGTATACAACATACGGTACCACCCATCTCTGACAGTCGCGGTATCCACTGGTGTGACTATAAGGCTCCTCTAGCTATAACACAGGAGCGACCCCGCAGCTTTAATAAGCAGAGCAGCCGGTCTCCTCTGTATTAAAATTTGACCTTAAACATTTCAAATTGAAAAATTACAGCAATATTTGTTATTGCAAGAAAAGACAAAAAAAAATCCACTTTTCGCACATGGATGAACTTAAGACTTTTGGGTATAAATGAAAATAAAGTACAACTTACTACGCAGACAAATAAATATGAGGGAACGCTGGAGCATGTCACATAATACAGCGTGAGTGATGTTCACTGCAAACCTGGCGGTGAAGGATCGGGTGCCATTTTGCAGACACAAACGTTAAAATTCTCCATAGGGTAAAACTGAGCTACACCACCTAGGCCTTGTGACCGAGGAACACGATGTCACGAGTTCACACAGTGTCCACAGATTTTGGCACAAATGTTTTCAATGGAAGTTCTTGTCACGTTCACGACCCCACCAAGAAAGCATATGACCATTCTCGGCGCGGTTTCCACTAAGACACAGCAAAAACTTAAGAGTCTGCTCATGGATTAGCCCTACTGAGTGCCTCATGCCTCACAGCTTACCGACCACAGCACCGTCCGCTGTATAGTGGCTGTGCTTGGTATTGCATCTCAGGCCCATTCACCTGAATGGGACTGTGCTGGGCCTAGGCCACGTGACCGATGAAGATGACATCACAGGCCTAGGAAGAGGCCTAAGTGCTCACAGATAGAGGTGACCTCTTCATACAGCTGGAGTTGGACCCCACTGGTCTCTGAGAATAGGTTGCCAATGTGTACAGTAATTCCTGGAGAACCCCTTTAAAGTGGTTGTCCCATTAAGACAACTTGGCGATTGCAAGAATTACAAGAACGGGGGAACCGGACCACCTTGGCCTCTTTAAACATCTAATTGTCAGGAGTTGGACCTCTACCGATCAGAGATTGATGACCTATAGTCATAAGATGTATACTTGCTTGGCTGTGGAATGGAGCATGCTGGGAGTTGTAGTTTTACCACAGCTGGAGTGCCGGAGTTTAGCCATCACTGACCTATAGTATCCTGAGGAGGAGAGGCCATCAACATCATATATTGGACAACCCCTTTAAACTAACCCTGCATTCGGAAATCCTCATCCTCTGGCATGTGACAGAATAGTTGCATCCTGGCTTAAGAAAAATGTATCTAAAATGTGGCACGTCAGGACAGCATCCACGTCATCCGGGTCAGTATGCAATAGCAAAGCCCATGTTGTGCCATTATCAGAATCTGTCTCATTCGCATCACATGTGACGTTTCGGAATTTCCGTTCCATGGATGCCGCATTGTCAGAATTTTCCGTACTGACCCAAAACTGGAGCTGATGCTCCTGACAACCAGTCAAATAGTGCGCTCTCATTTCCTAAAAAAAAGTCGAAAAAATGAAATCTGCAATACGACCGGTTGTCAAGGCCAACGTCTCCTCGTTCCGAACGTTGCAAAAAAAATAAATCTGTTTTTAGCAAATAAAGATGCCGGCACTTAGCGGTGAATTTCTGCCCGTCTGCTTTCTTGTGTACGACTTGTAATTATCTAGCGTGCCAGCAGAGCCTGCAGAGGGACTGCCCTGTAATCACGCAGGTCACATTTTCTCCTATAAAAATAAAAGAAAGGACGCAGGAGACGGCGGAAAGAGAACGCGGGGACTTTGTGAGATGTTTAGGATAATGTTATAGCTTGCTGGCATATGGTAAGCAGGAAGCTTATAATCCGCGGGGGTCTATCTGCCGTAAAAACACCGGCTCTAACGTCTCCCACATGGTAGAGAGAAAAACTTACTCTATCGGAAAGTGAATTATATTTTTTCTTTGGCAGAGATACCTGAGCATTTATAGTCTCTGGATAGACATCATACATATTACTATAATGCGGCTGACGAAATGGAAAGCAATGCATGAACACGTGCACGAGGTCAATTCACATTATTCTGATCACTTCCTACTTTTGACATCGACAGCATGGAGCTGATGAGGGAAGACACGTGTGCTGAGCGGGCTCGGTGGGGATATGAGGTGTGTGATATGCTGTTTGCACACCTATACCTCGCTGCTTTTATGGGTAAAAGGGGAGATTTATCAGAGTTGTAAAAGGGGATGATTATTGGCTTTGGGGCCGAAAGTGGCGGTATTTATGACACTGCGCAGTTTGTGAACTGTTCTCGTGCTGCTGTGGTGAAAGGGTATGGTGAGTCAACAAATGGCACCATTGTGAATAAGCAACGTGGAAACTGTGGAGCAATACGTGCCATTGATGTGAGAGGTGAACCTACGAAGGTGTACAGGGGCGAACCGACCCGCTACAGTGGAGAAGCTCACCGCCAAAATGAACCAGGGGTGACCAGATGTGTGTCTAACACAACAGTTCAGAGAACCCTACTACGTATGGGGCTCCGGAACAGACGGATGGTCACTGCACCTCTGCTAACGAAGCTGCATCAGCAGAAAAGGCTTCCATTTTCACAGCAGTATTGGAAGTGGACCTCCACTGATTTTTTGCTTCTTGGAACGGATGGACGTTGGCGTGTAAGGCGAGGAACATCAGAGAACAAACACCCTGCAACCATTGCTGGAAGAACACAAGATGGTGGGGGCAGCGATATGGTCTGGGGAATGTTTTGGTGGCACTCTCTGGACCCACTCATCCATATGGAAGGCACTCTCTACCCATCTGGGTACGAATCCATACTTGCAGATCACGTACACCCATACCTGCTGATTGTCTTCCCTGGGGCAGATGGAATTTTCCAGTAGGACAATGTGACATGTCACATGGCTAGAAATGTCCAACATTGGTTAGAAGAGCATGACCAAGACTTTGAAGTACTACTCTGGCCCCCTAATTCCCCGTACTCAATTGAGCTACTGTGGGACCACCTTGATGGTTGTGTTTGCTCTATGGATCCCCCACCATGCCCCCTCCAGTAGCTGTCGGTGCACTACAGTCAGTATAGCTCCACATACCTGTGACAACCTACCTTATTGAGACACCCCCAGCCCATCTAACTGCTGTACACGGCGGTTACTCTGGATATTAGCGGGTGGTCAGAATACTTTGACTTAATAAAGTATAAATGAATTGAAACAGAAAGGTAAATGGATCCTCAGGGGTGGAGCAAAAATGTTCTAAGCAGGCGCATTCACTCGTGGGAGGTACCAGAACTAAATGTAAATGCCTCTATTATGTAAACCCTCTTGGCTTGAACCTTTGTGGCGCAAATTGGCCCAACCCCAAAGGCAGACTACCGTCAACAGCTGCAACGAAGACCACTGCAATTACCGCCAATTTGCATACTCATTAACTCAATTTCCCGCTGCTGTGGGCACTGAATGTGCTGAATGCCCTATTGTGTAGCACAGCATGGTCATCTGAAGGAGAGCCTGATTTTAAACAGCCTTGATATTCAAGCATCCCACAACACTCCAGATAATAAATATTATCTTGATTTGGGGGTAACCAAAATACAACCCTATAACCCGATAACTTCAGCTCTGCTACATCTGCCAGTGTCTACTCTTTCACTCAGTGAAAGTATCCTGAATTTCTTTACGTCTTTAGGCTGAAACGCGTGGGTTATCCACATCTATGTGTTGCCCACTGTCACGCCCTGTATGCAGCAGGCCCTGCTCTTATACCATATAAATTCTAAGGGCGACAAATGAGTTTAAACGGCTCTAATTTCCAAGTGCAAGTTTTGCAGGAATTCGGGATGTTTGCTTATCCTGGCAGTGTAACCTGCAATGGCAAAGGACGAGCAGTTCCTTGGCAGAGAGCGCCTACCCTCTAAAGTGTCTCAGTCTTCTGTAGGTATGTACGCGCCACGTGTCGCACGCACACCGCTGCATCACATACATGGATATATATATATATATCTAGACGGATGAATCATTATCAGCTTATAAATAGAAGCTTCCTGAAACCCAGAGCACTCTGCAACCAAAGACACGGCCGTAAAAATTCCCTCGGGCTGGATTCACACATGCAGTTTTTGATGCAGTTTCTTGAGCCAAAGCCAAGAATGTTTTCATCAGGAAGAAGAAGTATAAGGCTACATGCACACGACCGTTGCCTGCCTCCGCATGCGCTCCTCCTGGAAATTTTGCGTCCGTCAAAAAAAACGGATGACGGACCGTTTTTTTTGACGGATCCGATTTTTATGGCAGATCCATTGTAAAAATGCCTATCCTTATACACAAACGTGAAAAAAATAGGACATGCACTATTTTTTTGACGGAATGAAAACACGGATCACGGATGCGGAACAAAAACGGTTGACCATCCGCATTTTTTGACGGACCAATTCAAATGAATGGGAAGCATCCTATCCGTGAAAAAAAACGGAACGGATGCGGAAACAAACAACGGTCGTGTGCATGGGGCCTAAATTAGAGACGAGCGAAGTATTGCAAAATTGAGCTCCTTCATCACAAAGTGCATTTCTTTGTACTTAGTGGATGTAATGACAGGGAGCGGCGATTGCACCTTCCCCCGTCATTGTACCCCTCAGATGCCGCGTTCATCACTGATCGCGGCATCTGACATTAATATTAAAGTGTAAAATTTAAAAAAATCAAAAAAAAATCATACTTACCTGCTTTATTTGATTGCGAAATGCCATCCTGATTGAAGATCCAGCGCGAAATCTTGTGCGGCCAGTGATGATGTTATATGTCACTGCGCACAGGAATTCCCGCAGGATCTCAAGATAGCAGCGGACGGCTTTTCGCGATCAAATGAAGCAGGTACCGTAAGTATGATTTTTTAAATTTTTTACAGCCATTTCAGGGAAAATCTATTCGCTACCACGAAACACGAGGAATTTCGGCTTCGCAGCGAATCGAATTTTCCCTGAAATTCGGAACGATAAAAAAAATCCTTCTTTTATATGTCCCATTCCCTTTTGAATCCACTTATGGCTTTGGTTCAAACACTTCTTTTGTAATTCCAGACTTAATCTGGCATCAATAGGGTATGATAGTTGCCGGATTATCAGATGTAGCAGAGTGGAGTTTATCATCGGCGTAAAAGTACTATACAATACTGGTTTATCCCAGCAGTGCCCCGGTTTATCAAATCGCCTTTTAATGGGGTTTTCCCCTATCCACAGTCTGACCGGTGGGGGACAGCCTATCAAGAACCAGTAGGGCTGAATGGAGGGGCCATTGCTCCATTCAAACAGAGAAACACGGGCCCCAGTTGTGATCGACAAGGGCCCCAGTTGTCAAACTCTTATGGATAGGGGATAAGTTGTCTTAATAGGACAACACTTTAAAGGGGTTCTCTGGGATTTTCATATTGATGACCTATCCTCAGAATTGATGGGGGTCCGACTTCCTAAGTCATGTGACATCGCGTTCATCGGTCACATGGCCTAGGGGCACAGCTCAGTCCCGTTCAAGTGAATAGGGCTGAGCTGCAATACCAAGTACAGCCACTATACAATGCACGGCGCTGTGTTCGTGGGAGCGCTGCGGCCTCCTCAAATGGCTGATCGGCAGGGGTATCGGGAGACTGACCCCTGCCGATCCCTTATTGATGACCTACCTTGAGGATAGATCATCAATATGTAAATCCCAGAGAACCCCTTTAAGGTGAGGTGAACTGATATGAAATCTGGGCTCCTCCATAAAGCTGGGGCTACACTGCGATCTTGGCCGCGGCACCCAAACAAAATTTGTTGTGTAGCACAGCAGCCGCTGAACCTGAATGGTATCACAGCGCAACGCGCAACCGTGTAGCCCCAGCTTTATTCACCAGGGCAATCTAGCACACCCCTTTGCACTGGAGGACTACCATCATCCGCTGACACCAGCGCACACCTGCAGATTACAATGGGCAGAAACCCCCAAAGCTTTAATTTTTGGGACCGTCAGTCTGGAAAAGTTTTGTGTGAACTGGACCAGCTGAGAAGAAAAAAAGTTTACTGACGCGTTCAGCTCTGCTACATACGACTACATAATTACCAGGACGCGAAAACAAAACCTATGGAATATATACACTGTAGCTCCCTGCCCCCCCTTTGATCGAGGTCACACTATGGGGTCATTCCGGTAAAGCTCCTTCTTTGTCTCGCCCCGTCACCCCCCCCCCCTCGCCTGCGCTGTGATTCCCAAAGAATGTTTTAATCCCATCCATCCCCTGTCAGCTGTTTCCAGGCGCTGATTCAATAGGTTCCCAAAAATCCCTTTTTTTTTCCAAACTCAGTCCACCCCCCCCCCCTTTGCCTTTTGTCCTGTTTTGCTTTAACCCCTCAACATCCTGAGATCAAAGCAGGGGTCTTAAGGAGATCAAGCGCCCCTCACCCCTTTAACCCCTGCCGTGCCTCAGGCCATTGACTAACCCCTTAGGTTCGGTACAGGTGTAATATTCAAGGTTGACCCAAGGTCAGTGAAATAAAACCTTCCGACTTACCCTAGGGGTTGGGGCTTATTACTTATTACTAGGCCGGAATATGAGAAAATGTGATTTTCCTCCAGGACAGGGTTAAACCGGGTAAATAAAGTTGGCGTTATGGGAAAATACAGAAGAGTTTTGCGCTGCGCTCATTTTCTTCATAAAAAACTTTCAATTATTAGGTATTACTAGGCCACAATACAGGACAATGTGATTTTCCTGCAGGATCGCCGGGGTTAAACCAGGTAAATGGCGTTATGGGAAAATAGAGAAGAGATTCGCCCGCCACTAATTTTCTTAATAAAGGAACTTGCCGCCGTCGTGCGCAAGATGTGCGTCCATCTTCTGCGGCTTACATTAGACGCCATGCTGCTAGTCCAACGGCACCTTGATGTTTTTTGGTGAGTGCGTCGCGCATAAATAAGAGAGCGCCTGCCGAATCCCGCCTGATGCAGCCGCTGGTGGGAACTTCAAGGGAGTCTGCGGAGGACATTATCTTTTTTTTTTTTTTTTAAATTTAAGCGGAGGCAGAAATGATATCGGAGTTAATCAGAGCCGGTGGGGAAGCCGGGCGCTAATGCAAGTTTATTTGCAAAATGGAAATGCTGATTTAAAACACCCACTCAGCTCCACAGGAATTAATGTGCAAACGTATCCCCCCCCCCCCCCACCGAATCTGCCATTACGTGAGCTTGTATTAACAAAAAGGCGCAATGGCTGCATATGAATTGCAGGTGACTGATCTAATTCCCGTTCTGCGAGTGCGCGGATGCACGCCGTAATGTAATCGCAATCATTCCTCCGCCACCGTCTGGCAATGAGAAATTTACATACGTTATGGGAAAAGTCATTAGCTATTTCTATACGGTCGTGTGTGCGCTTTCACTTGTCAAATTATAGCAAAAAGCGGCTACAACACTGCCCCCTGGTGGGCGAGTTATCATAAAAAAAAAAAAGAACATATGGCTGTTGATTTTTAAATCCCTGCGTCAGGGACCGCCCCTGATATACATTGTACAAGATCATGCTCCTTTAACCAGGGAATTCACCGATAAACCCCACACAAAGGGGTCATTTACTTACATTTTTGCTCCAGTTTTTGGCACCTGCACAGTGAGCCCCTCTGTAGAGTACTTGGTTCCAGAGTGGCTCACCGCGCAGGAGCACAAAACGAGATTGTATGGCGCAGCCGCGAGATCTCTTATCTATCTACAGTATCTATCTAATATCTATGTATGTATGTATCTATCTATCTATCTATCTCATATCTATCTATCTATCTATCTATCTATCTAGCTCTCTGTCTATCCCCCTCTCTCTCTCTCCCTATCTATTGTCTATCTATCTATCTATCTATCTATCTCTCCCTTCTCTCTCTCTATCTGTCTATCTATCTATCTATCTATCTATCTAATCTCATATCTATCTATCTCTATCTATCTATCTGTCTGTCTGTCTGTCTATCTATCTATCTATCTCTCCCTCTCTCTATATCTATCTATCTATCTATCTATCTATCTATCTATCTATCTATGTACTCTATCTATCTATCTATCTATCTATCTATCTATCTATCTATCTATCTCTCTCTCTCTCTCATATCTATCTATCTATCTATCTATCTATCTATCTATCTATCTATCTATCTATCTATCTATCTATCTATCTATCTATGGGGGATACCATACAGATCCTATAGGGCACAAGGAAAAACCAGCCAGTCTGTATTGGTCCCATCACCTTTCTACTGGGTGGAATGGAGCTCTACAGGACTACCCAGGCCAGAGAAACTGCATAGTTAACAAGTACTATCCAGTAAGTCACACCCCCTTTCAGACTAGGCACCTATATCTCCTCTAACCCAAGAAGCACCAAATAGCGCCACATTCTGGTGCAACTTACTCCAAAATTAGGTGCAAAACATTTGTTAAAGGGGTTGTGCCACAAACACAAATTCTACATTTTTCAAACCAGCCCCTGGATCTGAATACTTTTGCAATTGCATTTAATTAAAAATTTAGTATAGCCACTGAGATATTCAATAAAATGTATCTGTATAGCGCCACCTGCTGGTTGTTCTTTTCCATATCTCTCCGTCCACCACACCGAGATGGTCGCACACGTTTAGTTTAAATCTTCAACTGTCTACAGCCATAACTTCTATTAGAATCTGTGGCAGTTAGAGAGTGAGAGCTACAGCAGAAATGGCATACCTCCTGAGAAAGGACACGCTCCCGAGCTTCCAGCCTGAAATCAATCTAGTAGAACAATTGGAGCAATGAATGGGGAGATCTCTGGATCCATGTGAGGTACAGGGCTGATTCTAGCTTTGTTAGAAAGAGATCGCCATGTTCTATATGATGTCTGATTTTCATTTTTTACATCAAGCATGGCGTTAATCCCTTCAATGGGGGCCAGTGTCTACCAGGCGGACACTGAGGACAGCTGGATTGTAGAGTAGTTGTAGGTCACACGACAGGCCTGTAGTCGTATCAGTAGCAAAAAAATATAAAATAAGGCACAACCTTACTGTAAAAAGACCACATTTGTTTCCGATGGGAGTTGTGCTGCCCTCTGTGTAGCCCCGAGGGTCCAATAGTTTATAGTAAGATGATACTTTAGAGAAAAGAGGAGGCAAAGTGACATGAGTGGAGGCAGCTGCCCGGGTGATCACCTATCCCCAACTGTGCCCCCAACTGGGCATATTTGGAAAATTAGAGGGATGATGGAAAGGGAGCTGAGGCTTCTGTGCTGGGCAGCTGGTGGTGGGGGAGTCCAGGCGGACACCATTATCCGGATATATGATACCGAGACCCAAGTGATACAAAGTGACACAAATCTGAACACCGGAGCCATGGCTTATCCTCCCCCGCATTCCTGAGGTGGCCAACTGCGAGCACAGCCACACTGTGCCAAGACTTTATTACATTATTCTGTCCTTTGCATCTTAGCAACCCCCAGCAATTCTAGATGTCGTGAAACTACAACTCCCAGCATGCACACTTCCTCGGAACCCCTATAGAAGTGAATGGAGCATGCTGGGTGTTGCAGATTCACAACAGCTAGAGTGCCGAAAGTTGCTGACCCCTTGTTCAAAAGTGATGGCATACCGCTAGAATATTCCATCACTTTACGATCGGTGGGACCCTCGGCGATCCGGTCAGCGAAGGGGATGCAGCACTGTGTCGCCTTCTAAGTCTTCCCTGCACAGCAGTGCTCCAGCCACCCCGTTTTGCAAAAGGAATTGCTACCGGCCTCAATCGCTTGAATTGAGGATGTGCTGCAGGTCACCACACAGAGAGGGGGGCGCTGTGCAGGCGCAGAACAGAGGAAGCGGTGTCCTCTTCATTCTCAGAATGGATGATGGGGATCCCAGAAGTTGGAAACACGTGATCCTAAAGTGATGGTGCTAAAAAAATAACAATTCATATTTTCTAAGATCAATTCCGTCATTTCCCTAATGGTTGTCACCCAGCTTTCCCAGAGTCCTAAACAACAAATCCGCCCAGGTCTGCAGAGATACATCCCTTCCAGCCCATAGTTCTGCACATATCCAGGAAGTAGGCCTGCACAATATATCGCGAAATCAATCGCAATCGCAATATAATCGCCATATTGCAATCGCAATTTGCTGACCCAAAAATGCTGCAATTATATTACCGTATTTTTCGCTTTATAAGACACACTTTTTCCCCCAAAAAAATGCGTCTTATAAAGCTATGCTGCACAGCGCGGCCAGCGATACATCAGTTACAGTGCGGGGAGGGAGGAGGGGGCTGGTGGAAAGTCGTTATTTTATTGAACACATGTTCTTATATCTATTTTATTTATCTGTTCTGTGCAGGGATATTAAGAAAATGGCAAGTTTTGTATTTTGTACTTTTGCAAAGAACACTGTGCATTTAAGTTCTTGAGTTCAGCATAACTACATTTCACAGTATCAGTCATCTGTGTGTGCTTTTATCTTGAAAATCCAAGCAGATAGACCTCTGGCACAATTCCCTTAAAATATCGCATCGCATATCGTTATTGCAATTTTTAGGGCCCTAATCGCAATCGCACAAAATTCCCATATCGTGCAGCCCTACCAGGAAGGTTCTCATTCGGCCAGGTCATGGTATATCAGTAGTAATAAGCCAGAGCAACTGGACTCTTCTCTCGTTGACTGGCTTGCTCATTTAGAATTGCTTGTACAAGAAATCTCCGGCATTAAACACTGGATTAAATACAGCAAGTCCAGTTGCTTTGACTAATCGTTCTGCACAGTTTGTCAGATCTGTCAACAATCAGGGAAAGCTGGATGACAACCATTAGGGTTGAGCGAATCGAAGTTGACGGAGTGGACTTCGATCCGAAATTCAGGGAAAATTCGAAGCCGAATCTCCTCGCACTTCGTGGTAACGAATCAATTTTCCCTGAAACGACCGTACAAAAAAAAAAAAACCTAATCCATTAAAGCGCAAAGAGGCCGCCGCGACCATCTTGCTTGAAGATCCCGAGCGAAATCTCGTGCGCGGTGACGTATGATTTCACCACGCCAGCCAGCATGATGACATCATCATGCACCGCGACGAGATTCTGCGCTGGATCTTCAAGCAAGATCGCACTCAAATGGATAAGGTAAGTATGATTTAATTTATTTGAAGTTATTGACCCCAGAAAGGCCTCAATATTAATGTAAAATGGCGCGATCAGCAATGAATGCGGCATCTGAGGGGCTCAATGGCGGGGGGCGACGCAATTGCCATTTTCCATCATTGTGCCTGCTACTTACGAAGAAATGCGTTTCGTGGCGAAGAACAACCATCCATTAGCCCTTGTTACCCAGCCTTCTCAGGGACAGATAGAAGTAGAATATTGCGGCATGGGTCTTTTTAACGCCCTAAACGAAAAGGAAGATTCAGAGACTGTATATACATTGCAACATTTTCTGTAATCTAAGACGAAGGGGGGGGGGAGTTATTACCTTTTCATATCCCACATCCAACACCCGGACCAACAGTGGTTCTACTGAACCAGACTTGGTTCGCAATGGCAGGCACCGACTGTGGGGCCGCCGCACGTGGATAGCGGACCCATTCACTTGAAGTGGGGGCCGCGATCTGCATCCGTCTATCCGCACCGCAAAAAAGTAGTGCACGCACTACTTTTTTACAGTGCAGAGGCACGGACAGAAAAGCCACGGAAGCACTCCGTAATGCTTCCATGGGCTTCCGATCTGTGCTTCCGTTCCGCACCACACCGCATCTCCCAGATTCCGCATCCGTGAAGCGAGGTGCACACGGCCGGTGCCCAAGTAATGCACACCTGCTGTTTGCGGACCGCAATACGACCAAGGCCGGGCACTAGCTCCAGATGTTAGCTGAAGGCCTATGGGAAATCTGAAACACAGGAAACATTTGAGATCATAGAACATGTGTGTGCACTGTGTGGTTGCACCAAATTTATGAAGTAGTGCACAGTTTCATGTATTCGGTGCAACTGCATTATGTTGAGCGACTTCGTTTTATAAAATTCACCAGGAGGCTTCCTAGCATAGGATGTGACTTTTCTGCAACATTTTAAGTGACTCCGATTTTAAGGGGGTCATTTATTATCCAGGAATACGCCTTTAGTACACGTATTTCTGCCGCAGATTGGGACTTTAGGGATCATGGCTTGGGTGGGAAAGGGGACGTGCCTTCATCATTTTCTACGCCTGTTTTAGGAGTAGAAAATGGTCTCAATGTAAGACAGCTCAGAAGCTGTCTTACATTCAGACTGATGCTGAATGCGCCAAAGTTATGTAGAGTCCGGCGCCTCTTCATCCACCGCCAACTGAAGGGGCTATTAAGAACGGTGTCTAAAATGTCCGTCTTAATAAATGACCCCTCAAATGCGGCATAATCCAGGCCTAATCCCACTTATCTGCTTTAAAAAAAAGACCACTTTGAAAAGTAGCGTGTCTCCAAAATGTCGCAGTTGGAATGTCGTGTGACATTCATGCACCAAAATAACGTATCTGGTTTGGTAAATGTCCCCCAATGTCTGTAAAGCGCTGTGGAATATAGATCCGCATTCTTCTCATCATAAACAGAGAATAACTGTTCGCATCAGCAATACGGACAAGAATACGACAAGCGTTAGAATATGAATGCGTTCACGACCCCCTACAAACCAATGGGACAGTAGGCGGTAGCACAGGGATGAAAAAACGCGTGCACGAGGCCTAACAGCACCGTTACAGGAGGGACGTGACTGCTCTTATTTGGCTGTGACGGAATTTCAAATTCCCCGCCGTCCCCCTCCCCCCCTACGTAAAAGAATGCGAGTCGTTAGTGATTTATTAGAAATTCGTATAAATATTTTGCCTGGCTCTGACAGCTGGCGGTTTGGGAAGAAGTGTGGAAGGAGCGTTAAACTGTTCGAGGGGTCAGGATGAGGATTAGGAAGATTTGGTGGTCAGAAACAGACAGATGTACACACAGACGCACTCAGTAAAATACACACGGTGTAAGTGGGAGCCTTATAAGGCTAGCGAATGAGGCGAGATTTACGGCGCTGTCTGTCTCCGCCGTAACAGTGACCCCAATGTAAATACACAGACTCCTCACAGAGATCTGCCCACAGATGAAAGACCTCGAATCAACTCATCCCCCCCTCTGCGAGGCCCGAACTTAACTTCCATCTCTCTACCACCGTTACACTGTATCCTTTCTTTTTTTTAATAACCTCTCCGAGTCTCCGGTGATTTCCAATCTTTCGCGCCGCGGACCTGGAGGTGCTGAGCGGAATTTTTAATACAGTGTTTACGGTTTTATTCCGGCTTATTAGTCAAATGCAGCAAGGCCCCGGTCAGCTGGAAAAAGTCAGCCCCAACTGCCTGCTCGATAGGCGAGTCACGCCGAGCACGCCATATAACGTAACCTGTGAAGTCGGAGAGAGAGAAAGAAAAAAAGAGATTAAAAAATATTCGGAGAGGACCCGCTGCTCTAGTAAGCAAAAGATAGAGGCGATAAATTTCCCATTTTGACAGAGAGTACCGAGTTCTGTAGAAGTCTGGAGGGAAGCGTATATCAGGAAAACGGAACAACGGGAGGGAAGGGAGAATTTTACTGCAGAAAGAAGGCAAAAATGAAAATATAAAAAGACAGGTGGCTGGGTCGGTGTGCGATGTGGGCTCTGACATGATGAATAGGAAGTCTATGCACAGGGGTTCAGTAGAAGGATCCCTATAATTCTAATCCCCCCCCCCCCCAGATCTGACATCAGGCGTGGAGAGACTAAGGCGTGCTAAGCAAACCGTATGACTGGGGGGGGGGGTCCTCACCAGGTGCTGATCTAACCAGTAGGACTCTCCGTTGGGAGTGTGCCCTTCACACCTCTTTAAACTGAGCGGAGGAATCAAACTTGAAGGATACTTTAAAGGGATTGCATCAGGTGTCTGACAACCAACCTGCATAAAAAAATTGTCTTTGCATTGAGTTTGTCAAGTTGCATGTTCGGAGCAAAGTCTCATATTAGAATGTGTCTGTGGCATCCATATCATAATGAAGACAACCTACCTTAGCTGACCCCTTTTAACATATGTAGTAACTCGACTGCAGATTTTAACCGTTCACCCTCCGAAATGTTATGCTCACTCTAAATTTAAAGGGCATCTGTCAGCAGTTTTGTCCCTATGACACCGGCTGACCTGTTCCATGTGCACTTGGCAGCTGAAGGCATCTGTGTTGGTCCCATGTTCATATGTGTCCAGCTCTGCTGAGAGAAATTATGTTTTAATATATGCAAATGAGCCTCTAGGAGCAACGGGGGCGTTGTCGTTACACCTAGAGGCTCTGAGCTCTTTGCATTTGCCGAGACACTTTGAGACAGACAGTGGAAACGTCTTGACTCCTGGCCCTGTCAATCAAAGCGGGAGGGTGCAGCAGTTGCAGAGAGAGCAGAGCCTCTAGGTGTAATGGCAACGCCCCCGTTGCTCCTAGAGGCTCATTTGCATATATTAAAACCAGCAATGCAGCCACATATGAACATGGGACCAACACAGATGCCTTCAGCTGCCAAGTGCACATGTAACAGGTCAGACAGTGTCATAGGTACAAAACTGCTTACAGATGCCGTTTCTGTGTGAAATAACCATGGATCTGAAAATTCACATTTCTTTACCATCAGCCAACTCAGGTTTAGGCAGAGTACAGACTGCTGCACAGAGTAGTCTGCACTGTTCCCAGTAGATCAATTCCTGGAGATTTGGAGAAATTCAGACTGAATGAATGTGCCAAAGATTTCAGCGGAGAACTGTAGTGATTCCCAGCAGCAAAAGGAAGAATAGATCCCTCCTGGTACTCATTGATACCATGTTCCCACCCTGCTGGTACTAATTCATACCATGTTCATACCCTGCTGGTACTAATTCATACCATGTTCCTACCCTGCTGCGACTGATTCATAATGGTCCCTTTCTGCTACTCACACGTCCCATGTTCCCCTGTCTGGTAGTCCTTCATGCCATCACATTCCACTATCCCATGAAAGGATGGTCCAGCCTTTGTTGTCCTCCCCTACCCCCTATACGTGTCATTCATTACTCACTGGCCATTACATTCTCAGTTTTATGCCAGCGTTGCCATCACTCCCAAACTAGAGGCTCTGAGCAGGTCTACAAGGCTCATAGAAAAGGTAAGGTTGACTAGCCGGAGATATTTTCATGGATCCTACAATCCTACATCAGCTGGGCATGTTGCTCCTATGGTCTTTATTGCTATGTCATGAAGTATAACGAGAGAGGTCACTTCCAAATTACACATGTGTATATACTGGTCAGAGGGTACCAGAGAGGTGTTTCTGAGGCCTTCTAACATCCCAATGTATCCTATGACCTTGGTGACCATTGGTGTTAATACTTCGAAATTCCTGACTGTCCAGAAGAAAGCTTGGACTGTGTGTATCTGAGCACTTCGAAATTACAGGATCCCCATCCACCCGGCACAAACAGCAAGCAAATAATAATAGCAGGGTAGAATTATCTTCTACGCAGAAGCATAAACTGCTTCAAGAGGGAGAAGAACATTCCGGTTATGATTTATTCCTCTCACATTTACTGTGCATTCAGCAATTTAGCAAATAACGAACAGATAAAAAATAATAGGAGTAATGCAGGGCATAAAACACTCACTATATAATAATAAGAAGAAGAAAATGTAAAGCCAAGACCCTGAAGGAGCTACAAAACCGCTCATAAAGATAAAGATCCGTAACGGCGCAGGACACTCAATAATTCCTACCAGTATCCTCTACGTACATGGTTGGTTTTTTTCGTTAAGTTGCAAGAAAAAGGTAAACAGGAGGGAACAGATTAGGACACAACGCGCTGTTACGCTCATTAATACAATCACATCAGCCCTGACAATGGGATATTTATCATCGTGCCGTCGAGAGAGAGCTCTTCGCTCCGTGATGCGCATCTGTCTAATGATTCGAGGGGATCGCTTAATGAGCAGCGTCTGTCCTCTGCCGGTGACGCTTCATTGCCCGTAAACTCCTTCTCTCTTTGAGGAAAGAGGTGATCGCCTGCCCCCGTTAACTGCACGAAGGCCGGACTGAACGTCGAGTAAAGCCGTGGAGTAGGTAATGACGACCTGGAAAAAACGTTGAGGTAAACTGTAGGATGGAAGACGTGACAGATGAATAGACAGGCGTGAAAAAATCCATAACTGGTCTTCTTGGTCTTCCACAAGACCCAGGATAAGTATTGTCAAACAGACTCTGGCATCCAAATTATCATCATTTAAAGATCAATATATTGTTGGAACCAAGATACAAAGCGTCTTTGTTAGAAGAACCTACTGAATGTCTTGTTACGAGGAGAGCACGCTGAGGGAAAAGTATTAAAAGAGGTCGGCTGGGACATTTAAAATAATCTTGACGTTGACTTCATCGTTGATGCCTACAATAATCTTCGGTCATTATGCCGTCGTTAGTACCAGTGGCATGAATTTTTGTTTTCACTGGATCAGAAGAGCCATCAAATTCTACTTTCCCATGGACTCAACCCTCTTGACGGGAAGTAGTTAACAGCCGTTCTAGATGTATATCTTCTTTCAAGGGCACCATGAGTCTCCAACCAAGCAGAGTAATCTGCAGACCCTCAGGGGGAACATGTGGTGAGGATATGACAGACACATAGGAAGATGAAAAGTAACTATGGAACGGGTAAAACTTGCCCCAAAGAGGTTCCATCACTTGCCTTATTAGAAAACCCAGACAGCCCCAAGCCAATCTTCCTCCTTCAGCTACCACAGTAATGGGATAAAACTCGAGACGGAGAAAGAGCGTTCAAACGATGCACTCTGCCCATTAGAAACGCATGGGATGACAATGCCTGATGGAACATTTGCTCAAATCACTGACCAGAAACTGGTCGGTTTTGGGGCAAAGAACCACCAAGGGGAGCAACACATCCAGCTATTTCTTGGTCGGGGCCCAGACAAAAAAAAAAAATCTTCCTGTCTTACATGAACTCTGAGACACATTCCTTTCATTTACGATGATAAAATGGCCCATTGTGAGCATGATAATGTCAACATGTGTGGTGATGAAAAGCGGGCATTGGTTTTAGATGCCAAGACAACTTTGGCAAGCGCTTAGGCTTGTATGTCCTCACTTGTCACTTCTCAAAAGAGAAGGGCTCCGGGTCCAAGGCGAGACTTGCATTTCGTGAACCTGGGATAGGTGCTAGCATGTGTAATACAATAAAAGCACAATTATTTCTTAAGACACCAAATGTTTAAAAAATTTTGGGCCTCGGGCCAACCTGCCTGCAGATAAAATGTTGATGACTGCACAATTAATGCATTGTGAATTCCGACCTCGTTATTGGCATCGAAACCCCTTTTTTCACAGACGGAGAAGAATCTAAAGAATAAATCTAAAGAGTTAACTCATCCATTGCAAATCATATCCCATTTGGATGCGGGGACAGAAGCTGTTCACCTTGTGTGAAGAGCTCTATCTTCTGCCTTGAGAAGTAGTCGCTTCTGTCCCAGACTAATCTACCTCTACGACCTTAGAGACTGTCCCCCGTGTACTTGTTTTATCTGTTCGCTGTCAAACCGGCTGTGAATCCCAAGCTAGCATCTATCAGCTTGGCTCATTCTGCTGAGCTGTCCAGATTGTAGATCTAGATTAACCTGACGTGAACAGGGACGC
This sequence comes from Bufotes viridis, assembly GCA_033119425.1. Taxonomy (NCBI): domain Eukaryota; kingdom Metazoa; phylum Chordata; class Amphibia; order Anura; family Bufonidae; genus Bufotes; species Bufotes viridis. Next base: position 261,313,068 of record CM065594.1, on the reverse strand, counting down.
GACCATCCTATGGGCACATGCAACGTCCCAACTTTATTTCCATTTCACTTTCACGATGGACAATTCCAAAAGCATTTACAATCTGTGCAGTCTCACTAGATCCCAGGAAGTACAACCAGTCAACCGCAGACTAAGGCCTTATTCACACGTCAGTAATTTTTCTTTCCAGAATCACAGTCCGTTTTTTTGAGGATCCGTGTTTCCGCAAAATTATTCCGTTTTTGTTTTTTAGTGTCTCCGTGAACCTTCCGTGTTTTCGTATTTCCACAAAAATCTGGAAGAACAAGGAAAAAAAAGATGTTTCCAGGGTAACTTTTCATTTCCATGGATCTGTAATTACGGATCCGCAAACACGGATGACATGCGGATGACTTTTGTAACCTATCCGCATGTCATTCGGATTTATGCGGATCCATTCACTTCAATGGGGCTACGGTCCGTAATTTGCGGACAAAAGTAGAACATGCTCTACTTTTTTTACGGTTCCACATTGCGGAAATGAAAGGATTTGCGGATGCGGAGAGCATACGGAATGCTCTCCGTCTTTTGCGGACCCATTGAAATGAATAGGTCTGCATATCTTCCGCATTACTTCCGCATTTTTGCGGAAATTATGCGGAAAAAAAATACGGACGTGTGAATTAGGCCTAACAAGCAAACTGTAACAAACGAGAGGACATCTACCTGGTAACCCAGTTCATTTTTCTCCTGCCAGATAACGAGCCTTGAACAATACTGGAAAAAAAGTGAGATTACTTTTTCGTTGGACTCTTTTTATATTTCAGTTCTTCTGGTAATATTACTAATAAAAACCTATATAAGATGAACCCAAAGTTCACCCAAGCCTTGTTCAATTTGATATTTTTTTTTGGCAACATATTTTGGCCCAGATTTACTAATCCTGTAAATGGGGTAAACTCAGACTGGCTGTCTAGACCTGCACCATGTTAAAACAGTATGTCCCATTGCATCCAAAAAGCTGATGTTAAAGCGCCTCCAAGTCGACCAGTATTAGTAAGCCATGACGTTGATTAGGACAGTCCCATACATGCAATATAATAGACAGTAGGAAGCTTCTGGCTGCTTTTAAAGAGGTATTCCAAGCTCATAAAGTGATGTTACATTGCTATCATATGCCATGACTTTATGATGGTGGGCGGGTCACGACCTCTGGGACCCTCAAAGGTCCTAAGAATGAAGGGCCTGCCAGGCTGATTCAGCACTTTGGCCCCTTTGCAGTCTTTCCCAGCTCTAGCCACCTGTTGTGCAGAAGAACTGCAAGGGAATGGGGCTAGCTGCAGTTTTTTGCTTAGCCAAGGGTACAACAATAAAGAAGCCACCGTGCTGAATCAGCCTGGCAGCTCCTTCGCTCTTAGGCTGTATGGGGGTCCCACAGGTCATACCCCCACTGATCATAAAGTTTTTGGCATATCCATGCAATATGCCATCACTTTAAAGGGGTGTCCTATAACACAAACCACAGGATAGGGTGATAGGTATTTGATCTGTGGGGGTCCGGCTGCTTTGGAAAGCTTGCTCGAACTGCTGCTCCATGCATTCAAGGGGAACAAGATCCCAGCTCTTGCGATCAATAGTGGTCCCTGTGGCCAGACCCCCCACCATTCAGATATTTATCCCTTATCCTATGGAAAATCCCTTCAAGAAGGTATTGGCCTCTATTACCTACTAAGCAGCTGCATAAGTTGCATATATGATATGCCCCCCTTCAATCAGAGAGGAAGTTCATTTTTATTGCTTTTCATGACTACAGTTCTTGCCACCTACCTTGCATAAACTACCCCCCAAGTGAGGAGGACGTTGGCTGCCCCCGCATTTCGAGTCATACCCCCACATTGTGCTTTAGTCTATTTTGGACCTTGTACTTCTGGCACCCAACCTCTTGTTACAACTATTCTTGGACAGCAAAGAGCGAACCTCGGCCAAGACCGTCCATAAGAACCAGGAGCCAGGTCTCCACTCGCAGATGTCTTTATTCAAACCAGACCAGCATCTGGAAGACCAGCCAAAAAGAGTTAATAGCACATGTAGATCTCATTTCTGTCAAAGGCACAATGAGCATTCATCCAAGCAAAGTAATCTGTGTCCCCGCAGGCGAACATGTGGAGAAGATGTGACAGACACAGACGATGATGCAGAATAATCTGGAGATTTACGCTCACTAGATTCTTATAGTGGAGGAATGTATAGTTGATGTCCTACTGTACGTCTTTTTTACCTGATGGTTATCTTAATGCATTTGAAGAAATAATGATGATTCCGTCATAAAACGGTTCTCCATATAATATATATAACTCATCACCATCTCCACATTTTGACATTTTTACACTTTAACCCCCTACATAACACTTAGCTACTCATCACTATGTATTCCTCGACAGGTGGTCGTTGCATCTACCACAGCATTGATCCAAGTCTTGGAGACTTGGGATCTCTAGTTTTGCCGGTTAGTGCCATGAAACTGTTCAGAAGTAAAGGGTCCAACACTAGTTTTACCAAACCCCCCTTCCTGCAGTTGTTGCCCCCTTACTGGTTTGCTAACACTGGCTAATGATATCTACGGGAGAGGAGGAAAGTGGTAAGGTGGCCAAACACCTTCGAGACCTGATGGTTAAATACTGGCTTGGCCTAAAGCTGTTTCTCCTGATTTCCCCCATACACATGCAATGGCCAGAGGGGAATAAGCTCCTGGCAGACTGCTCTGCTGGCAGAATATCTCCTATGGGAATCGAGGATCAGTTATGCTGAAATCAAACATGCTCAATCCTTCTTTTCTCCAGCATCTGTTCTTGAGGAACACTTCAAAAATCTCCACAAAAGTAGACAATCGGCGTCCTGCGGGAATCGGTGGGTTCAGCCAACTTAATTCTAAAGTGTATGGCAACCTTTACAGTCCAAGCTTGGCCCCATCCTGTGGACCCTATACCCTTTTTGGCTGTGGTACTTCCCAAAACAGGCATTCCAACATACCTACAATGTACAGTAGGTGAACGCAATCAGCATATACTGCGCAATGAGGCATTATCGTCATCTTAGATTTATTATTGCAAATGCAGAATTCCGGCACAGAGTCCAGGCACCACATTTACTTTTGACTCGGTGTCCAAGGGGGCATAGCTTTAGATGGACCAAAAGTTCTCCAGGATTCAGATGCACAATTCTGGCACAAAATAGGCCACCTAATAAGATAGTAAAAACGTGGAATGGTTTTGCCTGTTTTGTTGGTGGAGTAGGCATCTGAGCCGAATTTATGATCTATTTGCACTATTTTTAGTGTGGCACGCCATACCAGGCAGTTACCATTTACTGAAGGGGAGGCCAGATGTTTAGTGAGTGGAGCAAAATTTTTTGCCAGATTTATCATTGCAACTTTTTGCAAAAATTTGCAAAAAAATCACAAGTGTAATCCAGTCCCCTGGTAGAATTACAGGAGTGCTTGGCCATTATCAGGCTACTGCTTCGAAAATCCATAGGTATGTTGTATAACAAATTTAAGAAACGGAGTGCAACATTTTGTAAATTTGTGCCAAAAGAAACACAACCCATGTTCGATGCACTAAAAACTAAGAGCAAAAAGTCGCATATTAAATTTGTTATCCAAGAGTTTAAAAGACCGCAAAGAGTAGCCGACCCATGTGGTGTGGTTTGTACCTACCTGGTGCCTGCCGCTGGTTTCCAGTTCCACAGCTTCCGGCTATTTCTGCAGCCCCGTGCTATGACATCAATATCTTGTTGACAGGAGCCACATGACTGCTGCAGCCAATCACTGGCCACAGTGGTGACCTGTCACGTGCCGCATGGGTGACAGGAGCAATGGAGCCAGAACCCAGTGGTGGGGACCAGGTATATATAAACTCCATAGTGGGTTGGCCATTCTCTGAGGTCTTTTTAGGACTTGGATAAACCCTTGGATAACCCCTTACACTAGATAACTGTGCCATATATATCATCCAGCATCAGCCACCTTGATAAATGAAGTGCATTTCTAGACTATCTAGCACTTAAACAGCATTAGTAATTCTACTCCTACGTTTTCCTATTGCAGCCAAATGGGGTGACAACCACGTTATGCAAGGAGGATAGTGTGGTCCAGGCCAAGGAGACATGTAGAAGAAACTAATTGTACAGAAGAAACATGGATTCCAGAGTAGAAGATGCAAAAATCTAAATGTGGTCTATCTCCTGGTCCATCCTCCTACAGTAGTGCTTAGCTATTATCAGGCTACTCCTTGAAGGACAGAAAGGCAGACAGGCCAGTTCCCAATGTCCCTGGTCTGCTAATGTTGCTATGTCTTTGAGGGATAGGCCAAAAAATCTATCCAGCACATTCGGGGACCCACAGCAGCTTAGGTTCCTGAAAGGGATTTCCAGTCAAGATAGTAAATAATAGGAGAATATATTAACCATACAATAGTAGTTACAGGCCTACAGATGTCATTTTACTCTTTACAAAAAGCCTGCCGCGTCCTAGATTTCTTCAACTAGTTCTAAAACTAGACTTCCCTTTATCTAAACTTACGGTGATTTTGCTGCTTCTGAAGACAACTGAAATGATCACCTTCCTGCCCTCTATTATTAAGATACAAATAGAAAGAAAACAGGATTAACAAAAGAAGCAGCGCTCATTCTACTGTCAAGATAATGACAACCAAAAAGCCAGCATCAGCCCGGGCAGAGACAACTGGGCCACAGCCATTCGGTAAAACAATCGCCGGCTGAGAGGTCATTCAGAAAACAAGTGTCCAATCCCTCTGTTTACACAGTTGTTGCCGTGGCTGAATGTGCTTGTAAATCCTACGGAGCAGAGGCGACTGTGCTTATTCTAGGGAGGCACCAAAGAAATGGATTCGAATATTTCAAAAAGTTCAGTCTAATTTTTGGTCCAACTGATATCTAATATCTATGACTAATAGACATGGGATGAAGGATGGCCAACAGAGATGGCCAGGCAGCCGATTTGCTTAGAGATTATTTGTTACTGAAATGCATATTTTTAATTATTTTTGTGGTCTACATAGTCTACAGTACGTTGAACATCCCTGATTCCCAAATCCACCATGTGCCTATTACTTCTATAGATCAGATACATTTCAAGGTGTTCCCATCTGATAAACGGAGGAGATGACCTGACCTGATGCTGCTTATCTCTGGGGAGAAGGAAAACTCTTATGATGAACTTAAATTCTCTAAGTATCTGTCTAGGGCAGGGATGGCCAACCTGAGGCTCTGCAGCTGTTACAAAACTACAACTCCCAGCATGCCCAGACTGCCTACAGCTATCAACCTACAGCAGGGCATGGTGGGAGTTTTAGTTTGGTGGAGCGCCGCAAGTTGGCCTTGCCAGATCTAGGGCCATCTACATGAATGGTTCCTTGCCTATTTTGACCGGTCTGCACCTTTTGAACCTCCTTCATCACTTTCTTCAACTCTGACCTTCATGAATACGCCTGACGGTGCAGAAGAAGTTGGGTATTCGTGCTGTTCTTGGTCGGTTTTCGAGCCTGTGACTGTCAGAGTGACACTTAGGTATGGGGCTATGGTGGTTGGCATGTGGATCTACAGCTGGCATGTGTGGGGTCAGAGGCTGAGACTACTGTGGGCTCAAGCTGGCAGTTATGGATGCCCAGGCTCGGGCACTGTCGCCGTCCCACTAGGGGCATTGTGACTGTTACTGGTGAGCATGTTGAATTGCTCTTTTATGGGGGCATCTGCTGAGTCATCTATGAATACATCATGGCGGGTGCACCCATTTATGATTTCTGAATTTCGTAGGCAAAGTGAATTGCCCCGCAGGATTAATTTACTGATTTTGGGCTTATATTGGTTGGTTGCAAAGGCCTGCAGGGAAATTAATTCCAGCACTGAAGGTGTTACAGCCGGCTTCATCTGCTCGATGCCAAGGATGAGTGACTAATTGCACCCGGCCGGGTCCTGACGGGTGAGATTTCCAGGCAACAAAGGCAAAGCTCACACGCCGATGTCAGGATGATTAACTACCACATGTTGCTTGGGGCAGAGCATTGCCAATAGCGTGGCAGTGATTATCCCCAGGTACCACCGATAAACGCCCCACCGCACCATCCGGAAATGCCCCTGTCATTAAGTAAGGTGCCGAAGCAGAAAGTCACCGGGTCTGTCTGCAGCCGAGACAAGATTTAGGAGACCAGAGTGACAATGCGGCTTCTTGGAGAAAAACCATACTGGGTCGGCCACCCTTCCGCATCCATGGAACGGAATATTTAACCGTTGCGGTTCTGCCATGAGAAGATTATAATATTCTGATGCAAATATAATGAAAACATTTCATGCTCACATATTTCTATAGGCCCATTTACATAAAGAAAACGTTAACGAGCAGTTGTGAGAATAATCAGCCCAAAGACATGAGAGCGATCAGTAATGTCTCCTTACTCCATTCATAAGGTTACCGCCGTACAGATCCACAGATTGCATGAGAAAAACGCCTGCATTTGATCATGGAAACAGCGCCACTTTGACCATGGGCTGTGGCTGGTACTGCAGCTCAGCTTTGTGTGCTTGTCTGGGATTTTAAGAACAATGACGCCATGTACATCTTTTACGTGACCGCCTTAGCGTTGATGCATGTACCGCATGTGACGGCTAAGGCCAGTGATTGGCTGCAGTTCTCATGGAACAGCAGGGAGTGTCGGGGGGACCACCAGAGTGGATATGATAGGCGATGTTTCTGTTTTTTCCCCCAGAAACAGTGCCACTGTTATCCACAGGCTGTGACTGGTAATACAGCTGTTGAATGATTCTGACCTGCAATACCCGGCACGACCTTTGGACAAGAGTGGCGCTGTTTCTCTGTGTAAATGGATGAAAGGACACGCCAGCAAACTAGGGTTAAGAGCAGTGCAAACCCCAATCCCATCTACTTTCTATTTCATCTGTTAATGATTAACTTAAAAGTAAACTCTCTAATGAAAAAGTAACGGACTCTGCCGTTTGCTAAACAGAAGTCAACATATGTCGAGGCCATTGCATTATGGATGGCCCTGACATGTGCATGTGTCACCCATGGTCACTACAACAGATGATGCTCCAGCACTAGCACTAGGGCTGTGGTTTTCAACAGCAGCAACTCAATATAACACTATGATAAAAAGAAGAGTAAAAAATAGTAAAACAGTAAAGTCAATACTAGCAGATAAAGCCTAAGGAGGTCTTGGAGAGCAGGCTTATCTCAAAGTAGACATCCCCAGCTGCACCATGCCAGGGGTGACCAAAATGTCAAGGTAGTGCAACTGTTCCAATAGAACCTGTTCCCCTGGATCACACCTAGCAGGAACAGCCAAAACATTACCCATGTACCCTTGCAACAGGTCCCATTACCTCCTATGGTCCCCAATCACATCCTTACAGCCCTCCTCAGTAGAACAGACACTGTTGAAAAACACTTATGCTGTGGGACAAAGGGACTCAAGTTAAGGCGGGTGAGTAGGCTGTTTCTGGCACAAATCAAAGCGGTACTGCTTGGCTCCACCTCCTCCCTGCTTAAAGGGGTTATCACAGAATTATTATAATTGTTAACAGATATGCTCATGTAGCTGTTCACCTCATGTAAATATTGCCCATGCTTTTTACTTTTTCTATTTGGACTCTCCTGACTTTTTTTTTCACCATGTAACCATTCTCTCTGGTATCTTTACGTCCTGTAGGTAGCACTTCCTGTTGCTTTATCCAACCAAACCCATGATGCACTTCTCCTTTCTGTTCCACAGCTCCAGCACAGCCCCTAGCAGCATCTTGCTAGTTTATAAGCTCCTCCCACCCAGCTAGTTACACAGACACTCCCTTATCACCGCCCCTAACAATGCATCCTCCCACTCAGCTAGTTACATAGACACTCCCTTATCACCGCCCCTAACAATGCATAGCTAGTTTATAGCTCCTCCCACTCAGCTAGTTACATAGACACTCCCTTATCACCGCCCCTAACAATGCATAGCTAGTTTATAGCTCCTCCCACTTAGCTAGTTACATAGATACTCCCCTATCACTGCTCCTAACACCCAGCTAGTTTATAGCTCCTCCCACTCAGCTAGTTACATAGACACTCCCCTATCACTGCCCCTAACAACACCCAGGTAGTTTATAGCTCCTCCCACCCAGCTAGTTACATAGACACTCCCCTATCACTGCCCCTAACAACACCCAGGTAGTTTATAGCTCCTCCCACCCAGATAGTTACAATACATAAACACTCCCCTATCACTGCCCCCACTATAGACTCAATGGTCATGTGACCACAGCCTAGAATGCGAGATAGGAACAATAAAAGTAAAAAAAAAATACATTACATTATTATAGTGACCTTCATAAATGGTTATTTTAATGGATGCCGGTGCAAACTTTATAAACGTAAAGGTACTGGACCAATCAGATCGGGTTCTCATTTTGTAAACCGCATTCCAAAAATAACAGCGGGGATCTGTTTGGCTCCTTTAACTTCACCTTTCACTCATTCTGGTTTTCACACACAAGGCCCATAAGGGACCTTACAGTAGACAAACCACCGATCTGCCTTTAAATCGCTGGCAATCTTTATGCCCCGCTTTTTCGCACTCTCCGCAGTCTCCTTTAAGTGTGCAAACATTTCACAGTTATAGTCCTACGCGCGTTTTGTGTCTGTCATTTGTGGCATTTGTCATCGTCGGCCGCTATGAATGTGCCCCCTCCCATTACCTGCCTGCTCGGCTTCTCTGTTTTCTCTCGTACCTCGGGATCCTCGTCTGGCTGGAAGAGATCGTTTTGCTGTGGATGTCCCGGCGGACCATTTCTCAGGGTACCTTAGAGAGAATTACATTTCCGAATCCCAGTGTGACCATGTACTCTCTCTTTTCTGACATCTCCCCTGAGGAAATCAAGATCTATCTTCTACGTTTTGCAGAGTCTGGGTAATGTCTCACTCTGCACCCGTTGCTATGGACTCTGCAGCCATCTGTGAAGGCTTCAGCAGAACATCGGACCATCCTCTCTCACCGATTAAAGGGTCACTGTACATGAACTCACAGTCATTATACACATATAGAGCCCTCAATTAACATTTGCAAATACAGTAGAATTCCATTGGATGGGTTGGACTGGCCCACCAGAGGACCAGAGAATCCTCCTGTAGGCCCAGTCAATAAAGCTATAGTGGGCCTCAACGGTCCAAGAGAAAAAACCTATTTGGCGCCAATCACCTGCTACTAGGGTCTATTTATTTGATTCAAAACCTATTCAACTTTATTGATTACATAAAGTTTGGGCCCTGAGAATAATTTCCTCTGGTAGACCCAAGGAACCCCACTTCTACACTGCTTAAAGGGGTTTTTAGGACTTCTAAACCACCCCACTGCTTTCTGTGCCAGTTATATGACCTGCCTCTTTGAGAAATCCTGACTTCTACCAATGTCACCTTCTTCACCGATGAGCGGGGGATTAGGAAGTCCCGGAAACCCCTGTAATCTGCTATCAACAAGATTATGAAATATTCTGCATTATCCGTCTTCACTGCCCTTCTGGTCTCCACATGTAAACTTCCTGCATGGACAGGAACACGTGCACTGCTGTAGCTACCCTAGAGTCAGACATTGACTATAGGGTAGCAATCTCCACTAGGTGGCACTACAGAGACCACTTTCTTTGACCAATTTCACATGAGCGTAGTCAGCCCGTGAAATACGCTCCGTGTGACGGCAGTATTTAATGGAATGAATGCTGCTCCTGTGACACAAACTCGCAGCACTATAATGATGCATAATGCTGCGTGTTCCTGCCCGACCTCAACTGTATTGAACTGTACTGAGAGCATTATATGACTACAATTCAGTACAGCCGAGGTCAGGACGGAAGACACAGCAATAAACCAGTTTCAGAAGAGCGTGAACTCTTTGACCGGACTGCTCAGTATTATAATTATTTATAATGCTGTGTGTCTCTGCCTGACCCCAACTGTAATGATTGGTACTGACATAATGCCATCAGTAAAGATGATTACAGTTGAGGTTAGGCAGAGACACACAGCATTATAAATCATTATAATGCCGTTCATTACGGGAATTCACGCTCCCACATGGAACATGTTCATCTGAAACTGGCCTAATGCTGTGTATTCTGGCCTGACCACAGCTGTACTGAATATTACTGTACTCACATAATGTTTCAGTACAGTTCAGTACAGTCGAGATCAGGCAGAAACACACAGCATTATACATCATTATAACGCAGCGAGTTTGTGACACAGGAGCATAGCTCAATCTGGGAAATACTGTCACATGGAGCGTGTTTCACAGACTGAATACGCTCATGTGAAATTGCGCTTTCTCTTGAAGGTGAGCGAATCTGAATATCGTTTTTCCCAGGAAGCATTGCAGTGGCGCCCTCTGCAAGAAGACTCCGAAGAAGCTTTGGGGGCTTCGAAGGAGGGGGAAGCTTTAAGGGGTGTAATCACTCCCACCGATACAGCTCTATTAGCACCTTTAGCATCCCTAAGCACCTGCAGTAAAGATCAACAAACACAGACGCGGCTAAAATCTAAATAAAAGCGCAATAAAAAAGACGGCGGAAATGTGTAATCCTGAAGCCATAACAAATTATGCCTCGCTGTACATTTTATGGGCCAATTATCCTCTAACGACCCAACCAGATTACAATTTGTGTGAAGATTCTCCACACAATATACTTAACTGGGTGACAAAAAACTTAAAAAAAAAAAAAGACAGTTCCAGACTATATAAAAAAATAATAAAGTCGCGATGTTCCGGGTTATCTGGCGTATGCATAAAGCATGATGGCCGGTGGAAAATACTAAATAAGCTCGACGGATCCGCAAATATTGAAACAGTCCAAGGATCAAAGTTTGTTACAAAAAACACAAGGCAAGCAAATAACTCCAGCCGAGCGAAAGGAGAAACTGATGGAATTATTTAAGCGAGTATTTAAGTCCGGAGAGTCTGGAGCCTCGGGGTTATTCCACAGATTGTCCACTATTTCCTCTAAAGCTAAAAGTCACATAATATTACAGAACACGGAGGCCGTCCCGATGTGTGACCGTCTGGAAGCGCCATAAGGTCTTGTTCACACATTGCGGCATTTCAGCGCTCTGGAGGCCGTGCTGTTTTGTATGTTATGTATAGGTTTATACTGTACATTACATATCTGGATGGGTTTTGTACTATTTATACACATAGTACCGGGGCTGTGTTAGAAGTGGTTCGTTCTAGAGAGATTTCCGTGAATACGTGCAGGATCCTCATCCACAAAACATCCCCACAACGGCTTCAATCAAGTGATCTTATTGGCAAGTGTGCGCCGTGCCACTGCTAATGTGATGCCCACTGCACGGATGCCAGATGTCCACAGAAATGAGAAGGCTGAAAGTGAGGGGTCTCAATCAGACACCCCACCATTTATTACTTCCATATGTCCTATACACATCGTTTATACATACAGCGATCAGCCATTACATTACATTACTCTGTGTAACCCCCCATCAGGCCAACAGCTCAGACCTGCCATGGTAAAGAGAGATAGATAGGTAGATAGATAGATAGATAGATAGATATGAGAGAGAGATAGATGGATAGATAGATAGATAGATAGATAGATACGAGAGATAGATAGATGGATAGATAGATAGATAGATAGATAGATAGATAAATAGATAGGAGATAGACAGATAGATAGATAGATGGATAGATAGATAGATGGATAGATAGATATGAGAGAGAGATAGATGGATAGATAGATAGATAGATAGATAGATAGATAGATAGATAGATAGATAGATAGATAGATACGAGAGATAGATAGATAGATAGATGGATAGATAGATAGATAGATAGATAGATAAATAGATAGGAGATAGATAGATAGATAGATAGATAGATAGATAGATATGAGAGATAGATAGATAGATAGATAGATAGATATGAGAGATAGATAGATAGATAGATAGATAGATAGATAGATGGATAGATAGATAGATAGATAGATAGATAGGAGATAGATAGATAGATAGATAGATAGATAGATAGATATGAGAGATAGATAGATAGATAGATAGATAGATAGATAGAGAGATAGATAGATAGATAGATAGATAGATAGATATGAGAGAGATAGATGGATAGATAGATAGATAGATAGATAGATAGATAGATATGAGAGAGATAGATAGATAGATAGATAGATAGATAGATAGAGAGAGATAGATGGATAGATAGATAGATAGATAGATAGATATGAGATAGATAGATAGATAGATAGATAGACAGACATATATGAGAGATAGATAGCTAGATAAATAGATAGATATATAGATATATAGATAGATAGATAGAGAGATGGATGGATAGAAGAGATAGATAGATAGATAGATAGATAGATAGATAGATAGACCTCACACTGATGGCAGTAGGGTAACAGTATCAGTGCCCGTCCATCAAGGCCCGGTAGTATCAGAGGTGCCCACTGTCCCCCATGCCAGGCTGGCGCAGACCCTCACAGGTGTCCTGGCAGTTGCCGGTGATGATTTAGGATCATACTGTAAACCGTCCTGCAGTAATGCTGCCGTTAGGAGCCACAGACAAAGGCCAAACCTCTACCTTAAATGTATTAGGGCGATTCCGTTTCATCACGCTGACATATAATCTAACTGTAGATAAAAGGCAGGATCGGCGCCTCCTGCAGACTGTGAGCCGCGTCTTCCTTACATAGACAAGTCTGGAGAATTTTGTATTTTCCTTCACGACAACGGATCCAAGACCAGTTCAGAGAGAACAGACGGCAATGGATTTACCTTTGAACGGCTGGTGAATACAGCTGGGGAGCACTGGCACCGCTCGCTGCATAAATGGTCACAGTTGAATCATTTGACAGTCGGACTAAAACCAAATATGCCACCGCCTGGAAGGCCATCTGCAGCGGGGCACCGGCGCCTGTCACCTCCTTGATGCAAGTAATCACATATGCTGGCCTGATCTACTGTCACAACTGCCCCAGTGTAGAGGAAGGAACGTGTACTATGAGAATGTCTTACAGTAGATTTCTGCTCCTGAGCAGCTGCCTGGCATGCCCATCCTGCATCCTGGCACTGAAAGGACTACCGGGAAACCTTAAAGCGCATCTGTCAGCAGTTTTGTACCTATGACACTGGCTGACCTGTTACATGTGCACTTGGCAGCTGAAGGCATCTGTGTTGGTCCCATGTTCATATGGCTGAGAAAAATGAAGTTTTAATATATGTAAATGAGCCTCTAGGAGCAAAGGGGGCGTTACCATTACACCTAGAGACTCTGCAGTTTTTGTGATACATAGGGCTAAAAATCAGTCTATTTGCAGACTGTTTCTCATGTGAAGCCTTATCTCTGATCTCCTGACCCCATAAACACTCATTAGAGCTAAACTTATCAAACTGAAAAGAATATGACTTAAATCAGGGATGCTCAACCTGCGACCCTGCAGCTGTTGTAAAACTACAACTCTCACCATGCCCTCCTGTAGGCTGTAGGATGGTAGTTGTAGTTTTGCAACAGCTGGAGGGCCGCAGTTTGAGCATGCCTGACTTAAATGAACATTTATATGGTCAGGAGATCAAAGATAAGGCTTCACATGAGCCATCAGCTGACTGGACTCAGGAGGGAAAGCCTGTAAATAGACTGATTTTTAACCCTGTGTATCACAAAAACTGTTGAAAATTTTTAATAAAGACCAAATGAAAAAATGATTTTTATCCCAAAATGAGTAAAATGCAATCATAAATAAAACTGCCCTGACGGTGTCCATAGCCTTTACAGGGGTTTTCCCATCTAAGACAATGATGGCATCCCACACCACGCATGCCCATTCACGGCTATGTGAGCTCCGAAAATAGCCGAATGAGTGTGCTGGGCTATGTGAGCGCACCTCACCTATGTGGCCACCTCTCCACTCACTGCTATTGGACTGCCAGTGCTCGGCTATTTTCGAAACAACTATAGCGGTGGCCACGCTTGTGTGGGGCGCTCTCCTTGACTTTGGAGGTCTAATTCTGGTGACAAGAGAGGGTCCCAGAGGTGGGACTCACACCTGTCTGACACTGATGGCATATCCTAGCAGTATGCCATCAATGTCTGAGATAGGAATACCCCTTTAAGCCATAGTCTTGTCTGTTTGATAATAATTTAGCTATAATGAGTGTTTATGAGCTGTCAGGATTTCAGAGATAAGAGTTCAAAACTGAACTATCAGAGGAGCTCCGACGGATTCAGTGTAAAAACAGAAAGCAATAGTCTGCAGATACACTGAAAGTGAAGGCTGTAGAACAAAAACTGTTGGACATCTGATATTATTGACCTATCCTGAGCATAGGTCATCAATTTTAGAAGCCTGGAAAACCCCTTTAAGCTCCAACATGATTGTCTAGGCTGGAGACCAATGTAGCAAACTCTCTGCTGTGAGAAGTCTCACGCCTGCGTCAGCTTCCTGCTCACTGCTGCCCCCTGCTGATTAAAGTACAGTGTTTGAGCTGTTAAGAAAAGGTAGGAAAGTGACCAAAAGTGGCGAGCACAACAACCAATCGTATTGGCGCACCTATGCAAAATTAAAGCAGCGACCCGATTGGATGCTATGGGCAACTGTGGACCCTTCACCCGCAAACTAAAAACCTATAGGAACCCCAACTTCTCCAGCCCTAGGCGGGCATCTCAATGGGAAACGTGCCTTTTGTATGCAGAAACTGATAGATTTTAACGACCCTGGCAGAACGAGGATCCTGTGAAGCCAAGAGGGGGGGGGGGGATGGCGGCTGGACGGATCACATGTTTGCGATTATCCCACCGCCAGACAGTCCACGAGAAAAGGTTTATTAAAAGCAGAGTGCACACAGGTGCCATTTAAAGGGGTTCTCAATCACGTCAAACATTCACTTCCTCCCGTCCCCAATCGCTGGCAGCCACAGGGGTAATCGGTCATAGCCTAACAGATCTGAAGGCTTTAATGTCTTCCCCAGAATCAGCGCCACTCTTATCTAAAGGGCAGTTTCTGGTATTGCAATATTCAAATGAATGATACTGAGCTGCAATACCAGACACAGCCACTGGACAAGGGTGGCGCTGTTAAGATGCAGACTTTTTTAAAAATCTTACACAACCCCTAAAATCCTGAGGACGGGTTTGGATCCTGTTAGATCAAGAAGGCCTCCAACGCATGAAACCATAGTATACCGTAAATGTCTATTCACATGGTGCGATCAAATTGTGCTTTAAGTTCACATTTACCATAAAATGCCTTAGCAAAATTGCAGCATTTTGCCCCAATTTCTCAGTAATCACTGTAAGAAACCACAATTGGACCGCACCGTGCAAATAGACCCTGGGGCTAACATTTCACTTTTTACCGCCATTGCGCTGGTGTTTTCTTAAAGCGACAGTAGCAAATACAACAATCTATGACTGCAGAGTAAAAAGCAAGGTCTGAACTAATAGCCTAACGAAGACACCAATGTACCATTGGCATAGATGTCATCTATAGAGGCAGCAATACTGGAAAATGGTAATAATAATTGCAAATTATTACCTGTCTTCCCACAATTTCATTAATAGAATGCCAGAACTGCAGTGAAGACTGACACTAAGTGAGGTATATGGAATGATATGTGGAATAATCAGGTCTGCATATTGCTGTGCATTTATATGTGACATGGGCATTCTGGAAACCTGACCTGTATGGGCACTGTAATAACTTAATGGCGCCGGTAATGTGCAGCTATTGGCAGCCATCCTGCCAGTTAGTATTCACCCGTATAACACCAGTCAATGCTATTTAAAGGGGTTGTCTCATATGAGAGACTGGTGGCATATGCCATCCATGTCAGGTAGGTTGGACACGCTCCTATCTAAAAAACGGGCAAAGTAAAGCGCATTGTTCATGCATGGCATGCTCTCCATTCATTTCTATGGGAGTTCCGAAAAAAGCCGATCAAGAGTGCTTGGCAATTTTTGGAAGTCACATAGAAACAAATAGAGAGCACACTGCGCAAACGCGGCCACTGCTCCATTCACTTCGATGGGACTTCCAGAAATAGCCAATCCAGCTCCCAAAGAAATAACTAGAAAGGACACTGTGCAAGCGCGGCCACCTCCCCATTCACTTCGATGGGACTGCCAGAAATAGCCATCCCAGCTCCCAAAGAAATAAATAGAAAGGACACAGCACAAGCGCGACCACTGCTCCATTCACTTCGATGGGACTGCTAGAAATAGCCAAGCCAGCTCCCATAGAAATGAATAGAAAGGGCACTGCGCAAGCGCAGCCACTGCTCCATTCACTTAAATGGGACTTCCAGAAATAGCCAATCAAGCTCCCAAAGAAATAAATAGAAAGGACACTGTGCAAGCACGGCCACCTCTCCATTTACTTCGATGGGACTGCCAGAAATAGCCAAGCCAGCTCCCACAGAAATGAATAGAAAGGGCGTAGCGCAAGCGGGGCCACTGCTCCATTCACTTCGATGGGACTTCCGAAAATGAAATAGCCAAGCCAGCTCCCAAAGAAATGAATAGAAAGGGCACTGCGCAACTGCGGCCACCTCTCCATTAACTTCGATGGGACTGTCAGAAATATTCAAACCCGCTCCCATAGAAATGAATAGAAAGGGCACTGCGCAAGCGGGGCCACTGCTCCATTCACTTCGATAGGACTGTCAGAAATATTCAAACGCGCTCCCATAGAAATTAATAGAAAGGGCACTGCGCAAGCGGGGCCACTGCTCCATTCACTTCAATGGGACTGCCAGAAATAGCCAAGCCAGCTCCCATAGAAATGAATAGAAAGGGCACTGCGCAAGCGGGGCCACTGCTCCATTCACTTCAATGGGACTGCCAGAAATAGCCAAGCCAACTCCCATAGAAATGAATAGAAAGAACACTGTGCAAGCGAGGCCACCTCTCAATTCACTTCAATGGGACTGCTAGAAATAGCCAAGCCAGCTCCCATAGAAATGAATAGAAAGGACACTGCGCAAGCGAGGCCACCTCTCAATTCACTTCAATGGGACTGCAAGAAATAGCCAAGCCAACTCCCATAGAAATGAATAGAAAGGACACTGCGCAAGCGGGGCCACTGCTCCATTCACTTCGATGGGACTGCTAGAAATAGCCAAGCTAGATCCCAAAGAAATAAATAGAAAAAACTCTGTGCAAGCGAGGCCACGTCTCAATTCACTTCAATGGGACTGCCAGAAATAGCCAATCCAGCTCCCATAGAAATGAATAGAAAGGATATTGCGCAAGCGGGGCCACTGCTCCATACACTTCAATGGCACTGCTAGAAATAGCCAATCCAGCTCCCAAAGAAATAAATACAAGGACACTGTGCAAGCGAGGCCACTGCTCCATTCACTTTCATGGGACTGCCAGAAATAGCCAAGCCAGCTCCCATAGAAATGAATAGAAAGGGCACTGCGCAAGCGCAGCCAAAGCTCCATTCACTTCGATTGGACTGCCAGAAATAACCAAGCCAGCTCCCATAGAAATGGACAGAGGGTGGCTGCGCAGGTGTGTCTGCCCTTCCTTCACTTCAGGGGTCCTGTTCTGCAGATAGGGAGGGGTCCCTTAGGTGGGACCCACATCTATCTGACATTGGTGGCATATCCTAGCGCAGGGGTCACCAACCTTTGACACTCCAGCTGTTGTGAAACTACAATTCCCAGCATGCTCCATTCACTTCTATGAGAGTTCTGAGATCAGTAGAGGAAGTATCCCTGCTGGGAGTTGCAGTTTCACAACAGCCGGAGTGCCGCAGGTAGCCTACCCCTGTCCTAGCGATATGCCACCCCTTTAAGGATACACCCAAAAATCTATGTCTTGTCCATTGCATCAGACTACTACCATAAGGACATGTTCACACAGGGGAGACACGCTGTGTTAATTTTCCTGCACCCTTAACAGTAGCAGCAAATTTGACCACAATCTGCGGCGAATCTGCAGTGGATATTTCCCGCTGCAGATTACCTCCCATGTGGACAACATTAGACAAGATCCATTCATCTTTAATGGCCAGTACTACCTACAGTCCTATGGAAAGCCACAGATACTGCCACGAGGTGTGCCTAATGACAGACTCAGCTCTGCTACATCTTGACACAACAAGAGCAAAGAGCCATTCTGAAAAAAGGGAGGACGAGGACAATGACGGATACACAGGCAGACGAGGCTCTCTACATCGTCTGGTTTTTACCATTCTTTGTATTTGGCTTGAAAAAAAGAACTTAAAAAATCAATTCCCCAAAAAAAAAAAAAAGCCAAGAAGAACTTTACATCATCTCTCTGTGATGTGGACACAAGTATGAGGCATAACTCACCTCCGACGGATTTACAATACCTTCAATGAGCGCACAATCCAGCAGAGCTTTAACAGGCACAGGGGCTAATGCACGCTGAAGGGTTCACAGCAGTCCAAATTCGATTAATTACACGTGGATTAGTGAATAAGAGCACCCGATTCTTGGGCCTCTTTCACACGAGTGTGACGGATTAGGTCTGGATGCGTTCAGGGTGCGTTCAGTGAAACTCGCACCATTTTACAACCAAGTTCAGTCAGTTTTGTCTGAGATTGCGTTCAGTTGTTTTTTCCGCGCGGCGCAATGCGTTTTGATGCGTTTTTCACGCGCGTGATAAAAAACTGATGGTTTACAAACAACATCTCCTAGCAACCCTCAGTGAAAAACGCTTTCCGGATGCAGTGCGTTTTTCACTGAAGCCCCATTCACTTGTATGGGGCCAGGGCTGCGTGAAAAAAACACAGATTATAGAACCTGCTGCGTTTTTCAGAACTGATGCGTGAAAAACAAAAATGCTCACAGACCCATTGAAATGAATGGGTCAGGATTCAGTGCGGGTGCTATGCGTTCACGTCATGCATTGCACCCACGCGGAAAACTCGCTTGTGTGAATGGGGCTTTGAACTAGTGAGTAAGAGCACAACACCTGTACGATCACATGAAGGACTGTCCATCAAGCAGCTCTAGTTCAGGATGGGAGGGTCCCGACTCCCACTGCTCAGACCCCATATCATCACCTCAATTAGGCACCAAATGATATTTTTGGACTTGTTGGTAACCACTTTAGCCACTAACTGGAGCTCTGAATCAAAGTATTACCTGGTGTCCACTAAAATGAATGGGTGTCCATGTAATATATGGATGCCAGTGGTCATCAGAGTGAAAGCCATGGTAAGTTCAGTTCACTAGAACCACTGGAGGTCGGGGTATCAAGGAGTGGAGGTCCTGACTGGGGATCACCTTCCAGTACCTCCATAAACGAAAAGGGCGTAAAGAAAGAGACAACCCTAATAACTCAATGGCACTGCACACTGTGCCTGAGCCCTTCATTTGGTGTATATGCTGGGAAATGTTTCTGGTATATACATCATCTATATCTATAGGGCTCCATTCATCTGATGGAGGTCAAAGGGTGTTCTTTAGGGCTCCGATGGGGTGCCACAAAAAATTCTCAACTACATGGTACACCTTTTTTGGTGGAGTCTATGCCTATACAGAGGCATACTTAGGAGCCTACCATCAAAGATATACTGTGTATTGTGAAATTTTCCTGACATATACCTCGATGGAATGGTCAGACAAAGTGCCTACAGAGCAAAAGAGGAACCTTACGTAAAGCTTAATGCATGGTTCTAATAAAATGATGGAGATCTCATAAATGTAGTGTTGGAGTTGGAGAAGACTTTGGTTGACAAGGGGAAAGTTCATAAGCCTGCTCCTTGGAGTTTTATCCTATCCTGGAATATATTATGGGACAACCAACGGAGAAGTTTTGAGGGCAAAAGACACATGACATGTGGAGACCAACAACGAAATCATGGACAAACCATTGAGAAGACCCAAACAGAAGCTGAAACATTCTGGATTACATTAGGAGATGACCAACTGGGAATAGTTAAGGGCAAAATAGGAAGGGCGTGATGTGTGGAGACCACCACAGAAATCATGGACAAACCATTGAGAAGACCCAAACAGAAGTCGGGAAAATCTCGATTGTATCATGGGACAATCAACTGAGATATGATAGATATCACGTGTGGAGACCACCACAGAAATCATCGACAAACCATTGAAAAGACCTGAACAGAAGTCCGGAAAATCTCGATTGTATCATGGAACAATTAACTGAGATATGATAGATATCACGTGTGGAGACCACAACAGAAATCATCGACAAACCATTGAAAAGACCTAAACAGAAGTCGGGAAAATCTCGATTGTATCATGGGACAATCAACTGAGATATGATAGATATTACGTGTGGAGACCACCACAGAAATCATCGACAAACCATTGAAAAGACCTAAACAGAAGTCGGGAAAATTTTGATTGTATCATGGAACAATTAACTGAGATATGATAGATATCACGTGTGGAGACCACAACAGAAATCATCGACAAACCATTGAAAAGACCTAAACAGAAGTCGGGACATTCTGGATTACATTTTGGGATGACTAACTGGGATGAATTGAGGGCAAAAGAGGAAGAGCATGACAAGTGAAGACCACAACGGAAATCACAGACACGCCACATAGAAGACCCAAGCAGAAGACTGGACATTCTGGAGAACTACTGGTCATATGGTTGAAAAGGATGGAAAGCTTGAGGGCACCAAACAATAATACAAACAATGATGTCACTGCCTGGGTTGGTGAACCGAGAACACAGACTTTCTAATTTTTAAGTGCCAAGATGTTTGCCAAAGAGATGACATCACTGTCCTAAAGCTGACACGGCTCTGTTAATGTACTATAGCCAGACAATGTTATTAACACTACTGAGGTGGAACATCTCCGAGCCAACGTCTTGTCACTCCTGACAAGACATTTCAAGTCTCTAAAAATAGACCAAAAACAGACTGTACAACCCTCGGGACAAAGAAGAAATGAGAAAATATGCAAATACAGCAAAAGAGTAAAGTGCAAGTGAAATCGTAGAGATCAGAGAGTCCTTATCCAGTCAAATGAGATGTCCACGAGGACAGGGTAGTAGCTAAACATCTGAATGGAGAGTTGGGACTGCTCACTACTCATGTCAGCCAGCATCTTTATAGTAGGATTGACTCCTGTACAGAGTATACGCTGTATACCAGTGGTCTCCAACTGTTGTACAACTGCAACTCCCAAGCTATCTGGGCATGATGAGAAATGTAGTCCCACCCCAAGGGTTCAAATCCTAACCGACCATTACTTGACCTAAGTCTTCAAGGCGTTCTACACTTAAGATCCAAATATTTAGGTGCAACTGTAATTAACCCTCATTCTTCCTTCTCCCTTCCTCCAATATCAGCTTCCCCTGGCTGGGTTCCAGGAAGCTGAGATTTGAGGAGTAGTTTGTTGGGGTCCTCACACTGAACAGTTGATTTGTATGTTCCTATGATATGGAGGGAACACAGTGGTCACCGGTGATTTTCCTTCCCTGACCAGACAAACAAGTCATAAGAATTAGGGTGCACTCACACAATGCGGTCAATTTCTGCAAATACCCCAAACATCGCACTGTGTGAACATGCTTTTGGGTACAGAGACCACCAGTTTTCCATGGAGAGAAGCCCACCAAACTGCTCCTCACATCTCAGCTTCAGTAGTATGGTTTATTGGGGTTAACATATTTGGGTTTTCAGAGGCGTACTGCTGGATACAGCTCAGGTCATTGGCCCCCTGGCTATAAACTTCAGCCGTGGTCCACCGAAAACCCGAATTAGGTTCATGTCCTCATGGGCTGCGAGAGAGAAGACGCTGAATACTGTATGGAGTATGTCCAGAATACCAATGACATGTTCAGGAGGATAGTGAGACTCGACTCTTAGCAACTGATGGAGTTTGTTTGTCACCTTGGGCATCATTTTGCCAGCAGACAGGTGCAGCCCGGTCACCATATAGCAATACATACAACATACAACATATACACAGCAGCGCAATCAAAACACATTGATACAAAACTTCCAAGTACCAAAATATTTTGCAGCAATGAAAAGGTTACAGTGTTGCACCAGCAACTGCATGAAACCCCTGAGTGCACATGCACGGGTTCCTGATGTGTTCATGCAGGAGCCCTGGCATCATAGCCAACCCTACAGTACCAACCTTGAGCCCAGGCTGGGCACAGCACCCCCAGAGCTGCCATCCATATCCAGGTCTGCCAGTATGCTCCAGACATTCCTGCTGTTTATAATCCCAGGAAAGGTTAATAAACTGGGGAGGGGGGGATGTCTTGCACTTAAAAGGGGGATGCCAGCTACTCCCCAAAATGCCAAGCTGTTTCCACAACAGAGAGGTGATGCTGGCAAAGGCTGCACATTGAGAAGACCAAGGTCCTGTAGGATTTGTGGTGGGTACTATCTAATCCCCAGATCAGTGAAGTTGGATGCACAGAGTCCTCGTGTAAGCCCTAGAGCTTGCTCCTATTCTGGAGAAAGTTTATGTGCCCTGCTCCCCAGGGTGGGCAGTGCATTGGGGTGGTAAAGTTTTCCTATAGATCCTGGCAGGAGTCTGGGCAGCTTGTGGCAAGTGCCTGCTCTCTGCTTCTCCTCCACTTGCTTGTTCCTTGGCTGCTGTTAGCTTGCCTGCTGCTCCATGGATGGTGAGCAGGGGAATGCTGCTGCTGCTGCTGAAGCCCAAAGACCCAGGATAAGGAGGAGGGAGAGGGAATGACATGGGAGAAGGGATGTGTCATGTACAATAGCGAGGATTGCCACCTAGTGGCCGCTCTGTGGTAGTGCATACAAATGATGACATTTCCAGTAGTTCTCAGCAGCTGGCTGAGAAACATATGCACAACACATGAGGGTTTATTCAGTCTGGAGGCATCATCATAAAACATGGCAACCTTTTTGCAAAGTGCAGCGGAACTGGGACAGGATGAAGGAATACATTTCTCTTGAAAAAGGGAATCATGGAAAAATAATGTAACACCCCGTTTAGTGGTGCAGACAGAGCTAATTAGACCAAGTTGCCTGTAGTCCAGGTTTTACTGTTCCAGAGAATGCGAGAAAATGGAAAATGAGGGTAGTCATCCATAGCGGCCTTAACTGGACTACAGTATGTGCCATTTAAAGGGCATCTATTAGAAGATCTGTACCTATGACACTGGCTGACCTGTTACATGTGCGCTTGGCAGCTGAAGACATGTGTGTGTGTTCACATGTGCCGAGAAGAAGGAAGTTTTAATATATGCAAATGAGCCTCTAGGAGCAATGGGGGCGTTACCATTACACCTAGAGGCTCTGCTCTCTCTGCAACTGCGGCTCCCTCAGCTCTTTGATTGACAGGGCCAGACAGTGAAAACATCATCACACCTGACCCTGACTTCTCGCTGTAGTTGCAGAGACAGCAGAGCCTCTAGGTGTAATGGTAACGCCCCCGTTGCTCCTAGAGGCTCATTTGCATATATTAAAACTTAATTTTTCTCAGTAATGCAGGCACATATGGACATGGGACCAACACAGATGCCTTCAGCTGCCAAGAGCACATGTAACAGGTCAGCCAGTGTCATAGGTACAAAACTGCTGACAGATGCCCTTCAGCTCTTTAGGGTCCATTCACACGTCCGTAGTGTGTTGCAGATCCGCAAATGCTACTAAAAAAAGAGAGTCCAAAACATAATTTTTTAGACTAAAAAAAGGCACAAACACTTTAGTAAATGTGCCCACTGTTCTTTGTTATCACTAAACTGGGCCTGGTGCCTCCACCATCTGCTGACCCCCCTGCTCCTGTACTTCTGCTTTATACTCTGCCAACTATCTACCATCACGGGCACCCCAACTACCACCAGGTACAGTAGGTGCTCCAATACCGGAATGTGTTGCGAGGGAAGAAATGGAGAGCCCTCCATTTGCCACACAGCCCCAGTAAGTGCCAGATGGAGAACTGCCACCGTTAACTGTGAGTACTACTACCCCTCTCAGGGCCACAACCACCATTCCAGATCCTCCTCACCTCCCCTTGGGGTCACTGCACCTACAGTCCCATATAACGCCACAGATAATACAATGATCATTCTCTGTGTACAGATAATGTAGTTGATGTTAGCTGCAGTCCTATGTAACACCTCAGATACCACAGGGACAGCAAGAGCAAGGTGATACCTGTGCCACTGCCTGAGGGCCATAGGCAAGAGGAGGCCCAGAGCAGCCCCTTATTGTGGTTGAATACTAGTTTCAGGGTCTGTACTACCAGAGCCATAATAAAACCAGCTATCCAACTGCCGCTCCACTCTCGCCTCCCATCTCGGGCCGCTGCGGACTGCGAAAATACCAGAGATCTCTCCGTGATGTTGTGACGTCATATGCAGTGTGTGGCACCGGGCACAGCCCCGATGGTTAGAGGGACCATCACCAATTGCTATTTCCGGTAGCAGTTCTATATCTGTCCACAACTGTACCTGAGTCTTTAGGACGCATATACAGTTTACAATCATGGTGTTGTTTGACCCGCCTGTCAGGGGGCCCCACGCATTTGCATGGTGTGCATGTTGGTAAAGACCACCACAGAATGTAATAATTTCACACAGGGACCAATATAATAATTTCATACAGTGCCAATATAATAATGCTATACAGTTCCAATGTAATAATACCATACAGTGCCAATATAATTCAATAAAATTTCCGATTTAATGATACCATAAAGTGCCAATATAATAATACCATACAGTGCCAATATAAAAATGCTATACAGTGCCAATATATTAATACCATACAGTGCCAATATAATAATTAATTACGGTGCCAATATAATTCAATACACCTCAGTCCCCTACACTATATGCCTTTCAACACTAGTGTCTTCTTATGTAGCCTTTGGGGCCCCTCAGTCACTAGGGCCCAGTTGTGGCTGCTAGCTTTAGCTGCGCCCCTGAGACTTTGGCATGGATTTCACAATGCTTACCCCCTCATTCACCAAGCTTTGTTGAGGTTACCCCATGGTAAAAAGTCTGGGAATCACTAGTTGGGGCGTGTATTTGTTTAGGCCTGGTTTGGGACCTTTATTAGGTTCTGTATTTGTTTATGGGGCATATGTTAGTTTAGCGGTCTTCCTTTGTGTCTGTGTTAGTTTTAGGGGCCTGGGGTCTTTATTAGTTTAGGTGATGATGTAGTACTCCAGAATAGGGTACTTGCAACATTGTCAATTGTTATTAATGTTATTTGGTTCTATGCAATGCTCTGATGTATTGTATTGTACATGTATATTGTTGTATGGGTCAGTCAGGGTTAACAATCCTGACTCTACCCTGTAGGATTCTAGGAGAGGGACCTAGGTCTACATCTAGTTCAGTGTGTGAATCTAGTGTTAGCTGAGGATGAGAGAGGAGCTACAGTACATGTGCTCACTCCTTGCAGAAACTAGGCCCAGAGAATCACTATCTCGTAGATACTGGTATCAGGAAAGCCATCTCTATGTTACAGTTTCTCCTGCCTTGCATCTGCAGCAAACACACAACATGAAGGGCACCCCAACTACTATCAGGCAGTAGCCCCAACAGGGTAGTACGGGTGCGCCTTCCTGTTGCTACCCGACCCTAGGGAGCATTGCTGTGAGGATTGCCACTGTGATTTATGTAAAATAGTTGTTGCATCCAGAGCCACTACTACTCCCATCCTCTACTCTGCTCCTCCTGGGTTTGTGGGAAGAGAGTGTATGTATTTAGGGGGTCTGATCTACAGTATCTTTTAGTTTAGGGGATCTGTTACTTTAGGTGGTAGGCATTTGTTTATGGGGTCTTATCTACGGTTTGTTTTAGTTTAAGGTGTCTGGTCTGAGATCTGAATTTGTTAAGGGGATCTAGCTTGGGGTCTGTACCAGTTTAGGGGTCTGGTCTGGGTTTGTAGTTGTTTAGGGTGTCTGGTCTGGGTCTGCATTTGTTTAGGGGGTCTTTTCTGGGGTCTGTATTAGGGTACTTTCCCACTAGCGGCAAAGGAAATTCGTCAGGCTGTTCCGGCGGGTGAACAGCCTGTTGGATCCATGCTGCCGCTAGTGCACGCATGCCCCTGGACTACCGCTCCGGCCCCATTGACTATAATGGGGGCGGGCCGGAGTTCCGGCGGCAGCACGGCAAACATGCCAAGAGGCGGCCGGAATGAAACTAGCCTTAGTTTAGGGGGTCTGGTCTGGGATCTGTATTTGGTTAGGGGGTCTGGTATGAGGTCTGTATTAGTTTAGGGAATCTGGTCTGAAGTCTGTATTTGTTTAGGGGGTCTAGTCTGATGTCTTTATTTGTTTAGGGGGTCTGTTCTGGGGTTTATATTTGTTTAAGGGACCTGGTCTGGGGTCTGTATTACTTTAGGGGATCTGGTCTGGGGTCTGTATTAGTTTAGGGGATCTGGTCTGAAGTCTGTATTTGTTAAGGGGGTCTCGTCTGGGTTTGCAGTTGTTTAGGGAGTCTGGTCTGGGCTTGCATTTGTTTAGGGGGTCTTTTTTGGGGTCTGGATTAGTTTAGGGGGTCTGGGGTCTGTATTTGTTTAGGGGGTCTGCTCTGGGGTCTGTATTTTTTAGGAGGTCTTCTCTGAGGCCTGTATTAATTTAGGAGTCTGATATGGGTTTTTTATTTGTTTAGGGGTCTGGTCTGGGGTTTGTAATAATTTAGAGAGTCTGGTCTGGGGTCTGTATTAGTTTAGAGAGTCTGAGATTTGCATCCAGTGGAGTCTGTTTTTTTAATTCATTTGGGGGTCTGGTCTGGGGTCTGTATTCGTTTAGGGGTTCTCATCTGGGGTCTGTATTTGTTTAGGGGTCTGGTCTGGGGTCTGTATTAGTTTAGGGGGTCTGGTCTGGGGTCTGTATTTTTTAGGGGGTCTGATCTGGGGTCCGTATTAGTTTAGGGAGTCTGGTCTGAAGTCTGTATTTGTTTAGGGGTCTAGTCTGAGGTCTGTATTAGTTTAGGACGGTCTGGTCTGGGGTTTATATTTGTTTAAGGGATCTGGTCTGGGGTCTGTATTAGTTTAGGGGATCTGGTCTGAAGTCTGTATTTGTTTAGGGGGTCTGGTCTGGGTTTGTAGTTGTTTAGGGTGTCTGGTCGGGTGTCTGTTTTAGTTAAGAGGTTCTGGTCTGGGGTCTGTATTAGTTTAGGGGATCTGGTCTAAAGTCTGTATTTCTTTCGGGGGTCTGGTCTGGGTTTGTAGTTGTTTAGGGTGTCTGATTGGGTGTCTGTATTAGTTTAGGGGGTCTTTTCTTGGGTCTGTATTAGTTTAGGGGGTCTGGGGTCTGTATTTGTTTAGGGGGTCTGCTCTGGGGTCTGTATTTTTTAGGAGGTCTTCTCTGAGGTCTGTATTAATTTAGAGGTCTGATATATTTTTTTAAATTGTTTAGGGGTCTGGTCTGGGGTTTCTATTAATTTAGAGGGTCTGGTCTGGGGTCTGTTTTAGTTTAGGGAGTCTGAGATTTGCATTCAGTGGAGTCTGGGTTGTTTATTTATTTGGGGGTCTGATCTGGGGTCTGTATTCGTTTAAGGAGTCTCATCTGGGATCTGTATTTGTTTAGGGGTCTGGTCTGGGGTCTGTATTTGTTTAGGGAGTCTGAGATTTGCATTCAGTGGAGTCTGGGTTTTTTTCATTTGGGGCTCTGGTCTGGGGTTTGCATTCATTTAGGGGGTCTCATCTGGAGTCTGTATTAACTTAGGGATTCTAGTGTAGGGTCTGTATTTCTTTGGCGGACCAAGGTTCAGTCTTACTTTGGGGTGTGTTAGCAGTATACACATGAGCAGTATTTATGTCCATGTACAAGTACAGCACATGTACATGTGGTAAAACTGCCCAAAAGACAAAGATCTCAACAGAATATACAGTGCTGACAGACAGGTCCCCATACACAGTGCCTGTGATAAAGAGACTGGTGCTTGAAAACCAGGAACCATGGAAACAAAGCCTCTGCCAAATCAACCAGTTGGATTACAGCTGGCATTTTACAATGGCAGGTGAGGAAATGAAAGAAGCGATTTAATTGGTTGTTAAGACCGTGATTTAATTGGTTTATTTTTCCATGCATTGGTTTAATAAAAGTGCTCCACCTGTTGATGGCATGTGGTACTCCAGGTCTATTTTACATTTTGCAGAATGTGAATTTTTATTCACTTACATTTTAACCATTAAATGTCATTAAGGAGACCTGCAGAGCGGCAGTAACCCTCAGACGGCCATGTGGTTTGCTCTAATTTACTTTTTTTGTCATCCTAGTCTCAATCATGGGAGCATAACTTTATTCGCTATTGTATTATGACCTTCTTTGATTCAGGAGCTACAGATCTACTGCCAATATTTATCCAGTGATTTAGGCCTCATGCACACAGCCGTGGGTGTTTTGCGGTCCGCAAACCGCGGATCCGCAAAACACGGAAGCTGCTCCGCGTTCCGTTCCGCAATTTGCGGAACGGAACACGGCCCATTATAGAGATGCCTATTCTTGTCCGCATAACGGACAAGAATAGGACATGCTCTATTTTTTTGCGGGAGGAACGGAGAACGCGGATGCGGACAGCACACGGAGTGCTGTCCGCATCTTTTGCGGCCCCGTTGAAATGAATGGGTCACGGCCGAGCCGCGAAATATGCGGCTCGGACGCGGACCCGAACAACGGCCGTGTGCATGAGGCCTTACGGTGTTATGGGGGCATCTGTGACTAGCAGTCTTTTAGGTGTGTCTTATTAAGACATCTGTGGCTGGCAATATTATGGGGGAACCTGTAACTTGCACTAATGTGGGCAGTGGAGTAACTAGAAATTACTGGGCCCCACAGCAACGTCCTCACAACCCTCTCCTCCCATGCAACCCCCAATCCTGTGGCTAGTCTTTTGGGGTACCTGTGGATTGCAGTGTTATGGGGGGTATCTGTGGCTGGCAGTGTTTTGGGGGTATCTGGGCTGGCAGTGTTATGGGGGTATCTGTGGCTGGCAGTGTTATGGGGGTATCTGGGCTGGCAGTGTTAAGGAGTATCTGTTGCTGGCAGTGTTATGGGGGTATCTGGGCTGGCAGTGTTATGGGGTATCTGTGGCTGGCAGTGTTATGGGGGTATCTATTACTGGCAGTGTTATGGGGGTATCTGGGCTGGCAGTGTTATGGGGTTATATGTGGCTGGCAGTGTTATGGGGTATTATGGTGTATCTGTGGATGGCAGTGTTATGGGTTATCAGTTGCTGACAGTGTTATGGGGTATCTGTTGCTCGCAGTGTTATGGGGTATCTGTGGCTCGCAGTGTTATGGGGTATCTGTTGCTCGCAGTGTTATGGGGATATCTGTGGCTGGCAGTGTTATGAAGTGTCTGTGGCTGGCAGTGTTATGGGGTATATGTGGCTGGCAGTGTTATGGGGTATATGTGGCCGGCAGTGTTATGGGGTATCTGTGTCTGGCAGTGTTATGGAGTATCTCTGGCTGGCAGTGTTATGGGGGTATCTGTGGCTGGCACATTGGCGGATCCAGGGGGGGCAGCGGGGCAATGTGCTCCCGAGAATGTGGGCAGCAGTGGCGGCGGCGGCAGGGCACAGGGAGATAAGTGCTTCCACTGGAGCGCTCATCTCCATAGCCATCTGTATCGCCTCCCTCAGGACAGCGATACAGATGGCTGTGCTGTGGCAGGGGAGGGAGAGGCGTCTCCCTTCCCTGCTCCTCTGATAGGCTGCTGGCCTTGTGCCGGCAGCCTATCAGAGGCCGGTGCAGGCGGCGTGATGATGTCATCTCGCCGCCTGAGCAGTGCAGAGCGGGACACAGGCCGGAAGAGGCCTGCATCGCATCGCATGTAGGTAAGTATAAGTGTTTATGTGTTTATTTTTTTATTATTTTGGACAATTTTACTGGCACATGGAGGGGGCAGACTGAGAGTAGGCTGGCACATGATGGGGGGAGAGTGGCACTTATCCCTGGCACATGAGGGGGAGGGAGAGGAGACTGCCACATTATGGGGAGAGTGGCACTTATCACTGGCACATGGAAGGGGAGTTGCAGAGAGAGGCTGGCACATGATGGGGGGAGAGTGGCACTTATCCCTGGCACATGAGGGGAGGAGAGGAGACTGGCACATGATGGGGGGAGAGTGGCACTCATCACTGGCACATGGAAGGGGTTGCATAGAGAAGGCTGGCACATGATGGGGGAGAAGTGGCACTTATCACTGGCACATGAGGAGGGAGAGAGAGACTGGCACATGATGGGGGAGAATGGCACTTATCACTGGCACATGGAAGGGGGTTGCAGAGAGGCTGGCACATGATGGGGGGGAGAGTGGCACTTATCACTGGCACATGAGGGGGGGGAGAGGAGACTGCCACATTATGGGGGGAGAGTGGCACTTATCACTGGCACATGGAAGGGGGAGTTTGCAGAGAGGAGGCTGGCACATGATGATGGGGAAAGTGGCACTTGTTACTGGCACATGAGGGGGGAGAGGGGAGAGTGGCACTTATTACTGTCACATGATGGGGAGGAGGGGGAGAGGCACTTTTCACTAGCACATGATTGGGGGGCATCTATGGGGGCACCTCTTACTGGCACATCATTGGGGGGCACTATGGGGACATCAACTGAGGCCATAAAGAAGGGGTATTTTATATGGGGGCTCTGTGTGGTACTAGTATTATCAGGGGGTTTATCTGTTTTTGCAGTATAATATTGGGGACCACAGCGGCACAGTATTGGGGGTAGTAGGATGATTTGTAGTAAACTGAGGTTTTTTTGTTGTCAAACTGCAGAGAATAAAACTGTTGGTCTGGTCTGAAAGGAGAAGATGAGGACAGAGAACATCTACCTCACAGGAGATGTCACTGGATGTAAGAGGTAAGTGGGGCTATATTTCTATAGTGATCGGAGCAGGGGCGCATCGATTGCCGGAAGTGCCCCTACCGAGACCAGGCTCTGGATCCACCACTGGGCTGGCAGTGTAATGGAATATCTGTGGCTGGCAGTGTTATGGAGTATCTGTTGCTGGCAGTGTTATGGAGTATCTGTGGCTGGCAGTATTAGGGGGTACCCATGGCTGGCAGTGTTATGGGGATATCTGTCGCTGGCAGTGTTATGGGGTATTTGTGGATTACAGTGTTATGGGGTATCTGTGGATGGCAGTGTTATGGGTTATCAGTGGCTGACAGTGTTATGGGGTACCCATAGCTGGCAGTGTTATGGGGATATCTGTCGCTGGCAGTGTTATGGAGTATCTGTGGATGGCAGTGTTATGGGTTATCAGTGGCTGACAGTGTTATGAGGTATCTGTGGCTGGTGCATTGTTGAGGGAATATATGGCTTGAACCTACTGGAGCGTTCGTGTTTGTATTAAAGGGGGAACCTGTGGATAACAACATTAGTGGGATATTTGTGACTGGTGCTTATGAGCGCATACATGACCAGTATTTTATTAGCAGGGAGTCTGTGGATTGCACCAATGGAAGCATCTAGAGCTGTACAACCTGTGGCTGTCAGTGCTTCTGGCCTCGTGTTTGTATAGAGATTTCTGTAGCTTGCATATTGTGGGCAGGTTGTCCTCATGTTTGGCTGTCATCAGATCTCACCTCTTAGGCCTCGTTCATATTTCCGTTTTTCATGGACATGTGCTATCTACATTTTCCACAGACAGCACACACATCAGTTGATTTTAATTTGTTTCTTCACAGATTAGTGATTTTCCACTGACCCATTACAAAGACATGCACCAAACACACCCATTGAATTCTATGGGTGTGTGAAAAACCACAGACACAAAACGGAAGACATCTTTGTTTGGTCCGTGGTTTTCAAAGACCATTGGTAGGAGATGCTCTAGAATTTAAATTTGACCTTAGCAGTGTCCGTGGAATATGGATAACACACGGAGGGCAAAAAACGGACAAATGGACCAAACACTGATTCTTCACAAGCACCTGTGACTTGCATTGTGGTCTCTGATGACAAGACTTGCAACAAAAAATCCAACAGTGTTGGAATTTTTGTGACTCTCACATT
Organism: Bufotes viridis; assembly: GCA_033119425.1. Taxonomy (NCBI): domain Eukaryota; kingdom Metazoa; phylum Chordata; class Amphibia; order Anura; family Bufonidae; genus Bufotes; species Bufotes viridis. The sequence continues at coordinate 261,281,086 of CM065594.1, read as the reverse complement.
ACATCTTCATTGACAGCTGATTGTGCCACATTGTGATCCCCATGTTAATATGGAGTTGGTCCCCTCTTTGTTCTTCTGGAAAGGTTTTCTACAAGATTTTGGAAGGTGTCTGTGGAAATTTTTGCCCATTTACCCAGAAGAGCATTTGTGAGGTTCGACACTGATCTTGATCAGAAGGCCTGGCTCGCAATCTCCATTCTAGTTCCTTCCAAAGGAGTTGGATGGGGTTGAGGTCAGGACTGTGTGTAGCCAGTCAAGTTCTTCTACATCAAACTCACCAAGGTATGCCTTCATAGAGCTTGCCGAACTGTTCCCACAAAGCTGGAAGCATACAATTTTCCAAAATGTCTTGGTCTACTGAAGCATTGAGATGCATGCAGTACTTTCGTGTCCGCTCAAAAATGATGTTCTGAGCGGACACCAAACGGACCTCATTAAAGTCTATGGGGTCTTTAGGCTCCGTTGGTGTCAGTTAGGTGTCAGTTATGTACAGCATCCGTCTTTTCCATTCTCCTGCTCCTTAACGGAGCCGGAGAACGGAAAAGACAAACGGTGATGTGAACGAGCCCTAAGACGTTCATCATGTGCAAGGAAACCAACCTCAAAGATGCTGGAAAATTTGTAGCAAGAAGCAGCATTAAAAGAGAAAAGGTTCACCCGAATGTATAAGAAGTGGAAATTATACATTAAAGGCATTCGTGGAAAGTTAAAACTAGAAAGTATAAAAAGGAACTTGAGTGATATGGTAGAGACGGTAGAAGAATCTGAATCAGAGCTTATGGCATCATATGTCAACCTGCGGTCGTCTACGACACCTTCCCAGGATATTGGGAACATGTAAGGAACATGTACTGCGGTCACTAAAGATTAACGAGCTTTTTATGAGAGACTATGCTAAATCCTTAGGTGGAACCACAATCTCAAGTGGGACGTCTTTTGCTAGCAGAAGTGCCAGCCACATATCAGAGTGCTCAAGCACTTCGGCCAAAAGAAAGGAATTAGCTGAACAACTTGCTGTCAAAAGAGCAGATGTTGAGATGGAATCTGCCAACGAGGCACAGCACCAACTGATAGCTGAAAAGGATGCACAGCACTATCAGATGGAAGCACAGCGCTGTTAAATGGAAGCTGAAATGGAGGCACAGCGCCCACAGATGAAAAATCTGGAAGGACAGAAAGAAGTTAAGAAGTTATAGAAGCCAGACTCAGAGTACACGAATGAATCAGAGTAGCCATAGGTTCAAATCTGTTCTAAGTAAAGAAACAGACTCCTACTTTTCTCCATACGCCCAGGAGAATGGAAGGAAATCTCCAGCATGTAGTGAAGAAATAAGTCATTATCCTTCCATCCCTGCTCAGAAAAACAAAGAGAGGCCTAGTCCAGTGTTAGGAAAAGGGTGTGTGAATTTACCCTCTATCTCTACCAGTAAAGATAAAGAAAGGGACTCCCCTGATTCAGAACTAAGTGAGAAAATAGAACCAGATGATTCTATTCCTAGATGTCACGGCAATGCTCAGGAGAGTAATACAACCATTGTCCCAGCAAGACAACAGAGAACAGTCCTAGACTTCCCATTACGACTTCCCATTACGAAACCTACTGTATTTTTAGGAGACATACTGAAATTCATAGAGTGGAAGGCAAGTTTTGAAATGATCATTGAGCATCATTGCTTCAGTCCAGTTGACAAGTTATAATACCTTCAGTGATATGTTGGTGGAGAAGCAAAGGAAGGTCTTGAAGGTAACTTCTATAGAAAAGACGAAGAAGCCTATAAGCAAGCTTGGGAAAAAATTAATGCAAGATATGGTCACCCTTTCTTAGTACAAAAGAGCTTTTAGAGATAAATTGAATAACTGGTCTAAAATAGGTCCTAAAGAACACTTCAGACTCCAAAAGTATGGTGACTTCCTGCAAGCATGCAGCAATGCCATCCCACACGTTCAAGGACTAAAAGTACTGAACGACTATCTAGAAAACCACCAGATGCTAGCCAAGCTACCTGAAGAAGTGGCTTCTAGATGGAATTGCTATGTTATTGAACAGTTAGATCTAGGCAAGAACTTCCCAAGTTTTAGAGTTCTCTGAGTTCGTCAAAAAGGAAGCACGGATAGCATGTAATCCAATAACATCATCTTATGTCTTGAAATCCTTAGAAGAAAGGCCTGCAAGACTGATAAGACGCGCAAGAGCAACTTGCTTTGCAATCAACACAGCAGCTAAAGGTCTAGATACCTACGAGAGCACGTTCAAAGTCACTACTGGGATCAGTAGAGAGACAGAACCGACAAATCATCAGACTACCTTCAAGTGTATGTCCTGTGGAGAGAACCACTCCATACACAAGTACCAACAATTGAAGAAGTCCCCAGATGAAAAGAAAAAATTTATACTTGATAACCAACTGTGTTTCAGATGTCTAAGAAAAGGCCATGTTACTAAGGAGTGTAAGAAAAAGGCCACATACAGCGTTTGTGGACGCCATCCTACACCACTACATGAAGAACGTCCAAAGAAAGATAAATCCTCAATACCTAAAGATGCTGAGGAAGAAAAGAAAGTGTCGGTATTCTCTTGCAGAGTGAGGAACGGAGAAAGCAATGGCACATCAATGGTTGTACCAGTGTGCATTTCAAATCCTAAAAGGAGGAACAAGAAGGTATACGCCTATGCGCTACTGGATGCCCAAAGTGACGTCACCTTCATTGATCAAGAAATCTGCAAGACATTACAAGTGGCTACAGAACCAGTGAAGCTCAAACTCACCACGATGACAGGAAGAGACACATTAGTGAACAGTCAAAGGGTCAAAGGACTGAGAGTTAGAGGACTTCATTCAAACTTCACATTAGATCTACCTCCAGCTTATACAAAGGATGATATACCTCTAGATCGAGATTGCATACCTACATGTGAAACAGCCAATAAGCGGGAGCACCTATCTGTCATATCTGATGAAATGTCCTCGCCGAAGGAGTTTGGTGTTGGACTGTTGATAGGTAACGATTGTCTCGAAGCCTTGGTACCATGAAAGGTAATGACAGGAGGAAAGGGTGAACCCTACGCTGTTCAAACTGATCTAGGATGGGGTGTTGTTGGAGGAAAACAGCAGATTGCAAACTCAAGACAGGTGACAGGATTGTGTCATCGAATATATCTGTCCAAGAGTTGCCAACTGTGAGTCCAGCAAAAGTAATCAAGATCCTTGAATCCGACTTTGCAGACATAAGTTCTAAAGAAAAGAGTGTATGCCAAGAAGACATGAAGTTCGTACACACTCTAAAAGAAAGCATTCAGCAGAATCAACAAGGTCATCTTGAAATACCCTTACCGTTAAGAGAACGACCTCGTCTGCCAAATAACAGAAATCTTGCCCTAGCAAGATTGAAATGTTTGAAGAAAAGGATGGGAAGAGATCCCAAACTTAAGAATTTGAAATTCATGGAAGGCATCCTCGAAGAAAGACATGCAGAGAAAGTTAATAACTAACCTAAAGAAGGAGAAGTGTGGTACATCCCACATCAAGGTGTTTACCACTCAAAGAAACCAGATAAGATTGGAGTAGTATTTGATTGCTCAGCAAAGTAGGATGACGCTGGGTTCACACTTGAGCGTACTTGATACGTGCATTTTACGTGCGTTTTAGTCACACGTATTACAGCGCGTTTGTGGTAATAGGAAACACACGTTGTACGTGCGTTCGTGTGATTCACCACTCTGGCGTCAATCACAATACGCGCGACAATACGCCCCAAAGAAGCTCCTGTACGGTTTTCGCCTGTTGAGCGTTTTACAACGCGTAGGTACGTGCTGTAAAACGCTCAGGTGTGAACCCAGCGTGATGGTGTTGTATTGAATGATCATCTACTTAAAGAACCTGATCTCACAAACACTCTGCCTGGAGTACTCTGTAGATTCAGAAAGTATCCTGTAGCAGTCATGTGTGATGTTGAAAAGATATTCCACCAGTTCCATGTGAAGAATGAAGATAGAGACTTCCTGAGGTTCCTATGGTTGGAGGACGGATATACAGATAGAGTCGGCAGAATACAGGATGTAAGTACACTTGTTGGAGCAGCATCGTCTCCAGGTTGCGCCAATTATGGTATGAAGTACCTGGCCAATCAGAATAAAAAGGATTGCCCATCAGCAGCAAATTTTCTTAAGAAAAACTTTTATGTAGATGATGGTCTTATAAGTCTAGAGTCCACAGAATCTGCAATCAAACTAGTGAAAGAAAGCCAACAGTTATGCGCAAGAGGAAACCTGCACCTTCACAAATTCATCTCAAACAACAGAGAGGTACTGGAATCCATCAGTGACTCTGAACGTGCATCAACAATGAAGAATGTAGAACTCAATTATGATCATCTTCCAGTTCAGAATGTACTTGGATAGGAATGGAATGTAGAGAACGACAAGTTCTTCTTTCAAGTATCTATTGAAGAGAAAGTTGCAACTAGATGTACCATTCTTTCCACAGTGGCTTCTATATATGATCCTTTGGGATTCTTGGCCCCAGGGATCCTCAGAGCAAGATAAATACTACAAGAATTATGCAGACAGAAGTTAGGATGGGATGAACCCATATCTGAAAATTTGAGGCCAAGGTGGGAGAGTTGGATAAGAGACCTGCAAAATTTGAGAGAAATTTGGATACCCAGATGTTTTGTACCTCATGATTTAGGAAAGTACATGAAAATGGAACTTCATCACTTTTCAGATGCCAGTAGTTATGGTTATGGTCAGTGCTCCTACATCAGAGTGATAGGAGAAGAAAAGATACATTGTGCCCTGGTTATGGGAAAGGCCAGAGTTGCACCTACTAGTATTCAGACAATACCAAGACTTGAACTGACAGCAGCTGTTGTTTCAGCATCAGTAAGCAAGTTTCTGAGAGAAGAATTGGAATTAAGAATAAATGAAGAATATTTTTGGACAGACTCACAAGTTGTCCTAGGATACATAAACAACGAAGCCCAAAGATTCCATATCTTTGTCGCCAATAAAGTTCAGAAAATTCGGGAAATAACAAATCGTGAACGTTGGCATCACATTGATACAAAGCATAACCCAGCAGATCATGCTTCAAGAGGCCTGAATGTAACAGCATTGAAGAATTCAAAATGGTTCACCGGTCCAGAGTTCCTTTGGGAAAAGGAAATCATACCCAGTAAAGGTCATACAGAATTGTCTATGGGTGATCCAGATGTAAAAGTTGTACAAACATTGAGCACTGCAGCCAAGCATCAAGATGACATACGTGAAAGACTAGCCAGATGTTCAAAATCAAATACGGTTATAAATGTAGTAGCTCGAATTCAACGTTTGGCAAAGGGAATCAGAAAGACGGAATCATTGAATTTAGAGGAAAGAATGACAGCTGAAGAAACAGTCATAAGACTCATTCAACAGAGCTTCTACAGTGAAGAGTTGAAGAGACTTAGTCAAAAACCTAAAAGGCTTCCAAACAACCACCCATTGTACAAGCTTAATCTTGTTCTGCAGGATGGTATACTGAAGGTGGGAGGGAGACTGGAAAATGCATTGTTACCTAGCAGAGTTAAGCATCCGGCAATTCTACCCAAAAATTCTACCTTAACAAGATTGATTATTGATCACTACCACAACAAATCCTTGCATCAAGGAAGAAGCTTTACCCAAAGCTGTTTGAGAGAAGGTGGTTACTGGACAGTGAAAGGGAGCAAAGTTATAGCAAAGTATATAAGTACATGTGTAATCTTTAGCAAGGCACGTAGACCTACCAAAGAATGGCAGATTTACCGGCAGATCGTGTAAACCCATCACCACCATTTCTTTATAGCGGAATGGATTGTTTTGGCCCATTCATCACCAAACAGAACCGCAAGGAGTACAAGAGATATGGACTAATATTTACATGTCTAAGCTCCAGAGCAATTCACCTGGAAATGTTAGAAGATATATCAACTGATGCATTCATCAACGCCTTAAGATGTTTCATAGCCATTAGAGGTACTGTCAGAGAGCTTAGATCTGACCAAGGATCTCATTTTGTCGGAGCTAAGAATGAATTAAAGAAAGCTCTAAAAGAGATCGATAAAGAAAAAGTAACTGAGTATTTGTTAGAGAAACAGTATGATTTTCACATGAATGCTTCACATGCAAGCCATACAGGAGGAGTTTGGGAAAGACAAATCAGAACTGTAAGAAATGTTTTAAGTTCAGTGTTGAAAAAGACTGCCGGAAGAATGGATGATGCTTCACTTAGGACCCTATTCTACAGTTACAGTTGATAACATCAACGATCCAACAAGTTAATACCCTTTAACTCCCAACCATCTACTTCACCTTAAGTCTGATTACATACAGCCACCGCCTGGCAAATTCACCAAAGAGGATTTATATGCCAAAAAGAGATGGCGAAGAGTTCAATATCTATCAGAACAGTTTTGGAATAGCTGGAGAAAAGAGTACTTAGCCAATCTTATGCTAAGGCTACTTTCATATTCGCGTTTGGTGCGGATCCATCATGGATCTGCACAAACGCATCCTTTCAGATAATACAACCGCATGCATCCGTTCAGAACAGATCCGTTTATATTATCTTTAACATAGCCAAAACGCATCCGTCTTGAACACCATTGAAAGTCACCATTGTGTCTGTGAAAACGGATCCGTCCTGACACGCAATGTAAGTCAATAGGACGGATCCGTTTGGCTCAGTTTCGTCAGACAGACATCAAAACGCTGCAAGCAGCGTTTTGGTGTCTGCCTCCAAAGTGAAATGGAGGCGGAACGGAGCCAAACTAATGCATTCTGAGCAGATCCTTATCCATTCAGAATGCATTAAGGGCAAAACTGATCCGTTTTGGACCGCTTGTGAGATCCCTGAACGGATTTTACAAACGGAAACCAAAACGCAAGTGTGAAAGTTGCCTAATAAGTAAATGGCAAACACCCAGAAGAAATGTCCAAGTTGGTGACATAGTGTTAGTGAAAGAAGAAGATTTACCTAGAAGTCAATAGAAATTGGCCAAAGTTCTAGAAGTTCAAAAGGATTAAGAAAGACTAGTAAGAAGAATGTTGTTACAAATAGGAGACTCAAAACTTGACAAAAAGGAAAAACGTCTCACTACTCCACTCAAGTTGGAACGTCCTATACAGAAGTTTAATTGTTCTACTTGAGAGTGATAAAAGACATTTGAGAGTTAAGAACCTAATGGAAAATTCCTCAAATTCATGTTTAAGTCCTACTACAGAGTACATAGAATTAGTATGTAATTTTGGTGGGAGTGTAGCTGGCCAGCTGGGACTTGTCCTGGGTTGCTAATACAGCTTATATGTATATACAGCTAGACCTGCTAACTTAACCTTAATACAGTTCATATGTTTATATGTTAAAGACAAAAGCAGAGTTAGTTACGGTGACTTTATGTTTTTGGATGTCATGTTACAGTTATATATTGTGTTCACAGAAGCAGAAAAGTTAATATGCCTTTAAGATTCATTATAAGACTGTAAGGTAAGCTCAATGACACAGCACAATTATTAACAGAAATCATAGAGTTAAGCTGTTGTTATTGAGCAGGAGTCTTGGCCGATCACAGCCTATCTGACATTAAGCAGCAGTCTTGGCCAATCACAGCCAGCCTCACACTCAGCCTGTGTGGGAAATTCCCTAGCAGGAGCTGCTAGAATTCATTACACCAGAGGAGAGAAGCTGAACAGACTTTCACTCCAGTCGGAGCTGAGTTTTATGGAAGCTAAGAGGCCAAAATAGGTATTTAGAACAGTTATATAATGTTCCTACTGTTAATGTAATGATCAGAGCTGTATACTGAACTAGTTATATGTGTTTACTTACATATATTGTGACCAAATTGTATAAAATCATCCAAACTGCTCAAAACAATTGTATAGACCAAACTGCAAACCAAGTAGAGCAAGTAGAACTATTGGTTAAACCTCAGATATACCTCTCAGAGAGATCATAAAGTGCTTAAATAACTTAAAGTGAGAGTACAGATACTGAAAAGAGAAATATATCCACCATTTTATGTTGAAGGACAAGATTGAACAGTTGAACCACCATTTTGTTATACTTTATTCAACAAGTGTTTTGTACATGGACTATCTGCTGCAGAAGTGGCAGTGTTATATATGAAAAAAGTTGAAGTTAATAGAGAAGTTATTTCAAGCATTTGGTGTGCTCTTTAAACCTCCTGCTTCCATAGAACGGCGCTAGAGAATTTACAGAGTAATATACAGTCTGGTTAAACTAAAAGGTCAGAGATATCAAAATTCTTTTAATGCCACAGGGCAAAAAGCACTTCATAGTGCTGCGCCTGCCACAACTTGTGGCATCCTATTACAGGACTACGCTTGAATTCAGAAAGCTCTTTAGAACAAGCCATTCTTTCTCAAATGTTTGAAAAGACAGACTGCAGAACTAAAGGCTGGCTTTTATACACCTGTGGTAATGGCAGACTGCATAGCTAGAGGGTTGATTTTATACACCTGTGGTAATGGCAAATTGCATGCTGGATTTTATACAACTGTAGTAATGGCAGACTGCATGGCTACAGGGTTTATTTTATACACCTGTGGTAATGGCAGACTGCATGGCTAGAGGGTTGGATTTTATACACCTGTGGTAATTGCAGACTGCATAGCTAAGGGCTGGATTTATATACCTGTGGTAATGGGATACTGCATGGCTAGAGGCTTGATTTTATGTGGGGCTGGATTTATATACCTGTGGTAATGGCAGACTGCATGGCTAGAGGGTGGATTTTATACACCTGAGGTTATGGCAGACTGCATGGCTAGGGGCTGGATTTTATACACTTGTAGTACTGGCAGAATGCATGGCTAGAGGCTGGATTTTATACACCTGTGGAAATGAGACTGAATGAAACACCTTAATTATTTGATTAAGATGTGTGTTCTAATATTTTTCTCCATATAGTGTGAATCAGTTGCATCCAGCCAGTTGTTTTTTTTGCCATAGCCAGATGCACTCATATACTGTATGATGTTGGACATGGTTCTGTGCTGTTGTGCATGGTTCTGGGCAAAAAAAATGCTGCATGCAGCACAGGATAAGTTTCCCTTCAGTGTTTCAGCCCCACGCCGGAGGGAAACTGAAGGGGATGGCCGGCCACACGTGAATCCTTAAAGTGGTTGGCTCCTCTGATACTCCTATCTCCAGAACAGGCCTTCAAAGTTCATCACAGTGGAAGTTCCGAAAATAGCCAAGCTTGCTTGGTAATGGAGAGTGCACCGCAGTCACCTCTCCTTTCACTGCTATGGGGCTGCTGGAAATAGCTCGGACGTTTTCAGAACTCTCATAGCAGTGAATAGAGAGTGGCCATGCATATGTGGCTGCTCTCAGTTCTCTTCAAGCAAGGGTAGATCCCAGCAGTGGAACAGATCTCTCTCCACACCTAAGTTCTGATAGGAGTGTATGCTTTCTCCCCCTCTCTCATTCCCCCGCTTAGGGGTGTAAGAAAGGAACAAGGGGAGACCTCAGGAATGGAAGAGGTCTCTCTTCACACCTAGCTCTTGATAGCAGTTTCTTGTGTGACCTTATGTTTATTCTCCCGCTTCTTTTTCCTCTGTCTAGGGGTGTAAGAAAGGAGCAAGAGAGATGGCTAGGAGGGTTGAACGTGGTGGCATGACGTGAACGGGGCATGCCGCGCTCTTCACCCTACCCGCCCACCTCACCTGCCTGCTCGCGGCTGTGTGCCGCTCACAATGTCTGGGACTGCGGCCCGTTTCTCTCCCTGCCTCCAGTTGCTGTGCAAAGCACTGCTTCCAGTCCCAGGTACTAGTTGAAGAACCAAGGTCTCCTCCAGGTTCTGGTGGTCGGCAGTGTGGGGAGAAGCCTGCAGACCGATTTGGTGCCTCCTACAGCAGGACGGAGAATTGTGTTACCTCCACTGTTTGAACTACTGGCCCCTCCCAGCCTGTGCGTGGTATTTGGCTGAGACCCCGGCTGTGATCCAGGCACTGACTACCCCACCCATGTTACTGGGTTGGTAAGAGGGGAGGACGAGAAGAGGGGCGTTTAAACATAGGCAAAAAGGAGTGGATGTAGGAACATAGGAAAAGAGGAGCGGAGGCATTTGGAGCAAGTAGTGGTAAATGGAAGCTGGAGGGGATTAATCTGAAGAGGGGAAAGTGCCACTACTACCAAAGTTATTTTTCAGCTTTTTTTTTTTTCTTTTCACATTCTCTGACCTGTGGACGCTTGCATCTTAGGATTGGTGTGTATAGAGGGTTGAAGGAGCAAAGAACAACCTCCCCAAGTTTTATTTGAAAGCTTGTCAATAAACCATGGCCCCTAAAAGCAGCAGAAAATCAGGCGAACTGTCCTCCCCAAAATGCCGCTCAGTGAATAGAGGAGAAGGGGGACCATCTAAGATTAACAAATATTTAAAGTCCCCAGTGACCAAAACAAAGATGGCCTCTAAGAATACACAGGGAGACAGTACCAAAGAAAGTAACCATGATCAGCTTGCTGCAAGTGAGGCCTGGAATAAGCCAAACTCCACTAATTTTCCAGACATAAATAATCAAGATACGCATATCCTTGGTGAAATCCTTGCACATGTCAAGACTGAGATCTAATGAGGCTCTATAGAACTTAACAACACAAATGGGATCAGTAAAAACTGACATATCTCTTAGTAGACATGACCTCGATAAACTGCGAGAACTAGACGCTGTTACTTCAGATTTGAGGTAAGGGGTCGACATCATGAAACAAGACAGTTTGCTTTTAAGGGAGGAAAGAGGGGCCCTCAAAGCAAAATTCATGTATCTAGAGGATAGATCATAGGGTTTTACCGAGGGAGCTGAGGGGAAAGAACCGTAAAGTATTTTTGCAAACATGGTTACTGGAGAACTTGGGGAAGGATCATTTTTCTTCTTTTTTCGGGGTGGAACGAGCACATCGACTGCAAGTTGGAAAAAAAGAGCGGGTCCTATCCACCTGCACTGTTAGCTAAAATACTGAGTTCCAAAGACAGGGATAGGAACCTGAAGAGAGCAAGGGAGAAAACAGATCTGTGCTATAATGGCTGCAAGATATCTATTTATCCGGACTACTCTAAGGATACACAGGAAAAAAAACATAGCTTGGTGGCTGTTAAAAAAAAGGCTGGCACAGGCCAATATTAGACATTCCCTTAACTTTCCTCTAGATTACGGGTTGTTTTTGAGGACACTATTCATGTTTTTGATACACTGGAGGAGGTTGCAGAATGGATGGATAGTAAGGGACTTAAATAGGACCAATGAATGCCTCAGTTCTTTCTGTTCATGATGATGAATGAGGGGGAGGGGGGACTAATTCCGGAATAGAGTTGCAGGTTAAAATTAGCCTGGGGACAAGTGGTGGGATGGAGGGTAAAGAAGGGGGGAAGGGTTTGGCGGCGGGAGGATATAGTTGGTACTGGTGGAGCCAGGGAAAAAGAAAATTTTTATTTTTTGCTGCCTGACTCAGTGTTTCGCTTAAGATAATATCGTGGAATGTGCGGGGTATGGGGGATAAAGTAAAGAGATGTGCCATTTTTTATTTGATTCACCTTCCAGGCAGTGTCGGACTGGGGTACCTAGGGCCCACCAGTAAAATTTATTTTGGCGGCCCACCGTATGCATACATTCAAATATAATAAATATAATAAATAATCAAACAAGTTTTTTATATGAACATAGGCTGGTGGAGGTGCTGTACAGTGAATAAATGTATGTAGTGCAGTAAGTCTAATGTGGTTATGTGCCACTTGTGCAGGGGTTGGGAGACTAGGGGCCCACCTTGCTCAGGGGCCCACCGGGGGATTCCCCTGTAACCCTGTGGGCCAGTCCGAGCCTGCTTCCAGGTATAGTCGGTTTAATGGAAACACACTTGATTAAGGATACCATTTGTTTTATCCAGACTGCCGAGAATGTGTATGTAAACCCCTCAATACTGAACAACCCCTTAGCAGATAAGAATAAAGACACAAACACCATACTTGTTGGGTGAAAGTCGGTCACAGCATTTATTAATCAATTATCTTCAAAACAGAGTCTTGTATAACTCTCTTAGCCTTAAAACCAGAACATGAAGAAGCAGTATGCCCCACAGACTCCCTCTGTGGGCAAGTCCGCCGCCTTCTCACTCTTCTTTGCTCATACCGACCTCCACTAAGGAGCCCGTGTAAACCTACACGGTGCTCCGACCCCCCCCCCAACAAGTACAACGCCTGCTCCACCCCATCTTGCAAACCAGATAAGAAAATATCTAGCCCGATGTCGTTCAAATGAACCCCGTCTGGGCGCATCAACTGGCTATTGTCTTCCTCCAACTGGCGGTGGCGGACTACCACCCCTGCCCTAGATCTAACAAAACGGGAAATACGGGCATTAACTGTCCGCCTAGACCTTTCTATGGCCTGCGTGTCCCTCGCCACTTGCCACGTCACCCGCGGGACAATTTCAGACCAAACCACCACCACTTCTTGGAAAAAGGAAGGGATGCGCTCCAAGTCAGCTCTAATGAGCGTTATAAGTTCAGCAATTTTAAGCAAACAAAGATCATTGCCCCCAGCGTGAATGACAAATATAACCGGGGAATGGACCACTCTGCTAAGATCAACCGCAGCCGGCAAAACCTGGGACCATCTCAAACCGCGAATACCACGCCACATGATCTGGACGTTCCGAAAGCCGAGGCTGCGACCACCTAGACGACACTCCGCTCGTTGTCCTGCCCAAAAGATATAAGAGTGCCCGACAAAGCATATAGTGGGCTGCACCAAACCTGAAAGAAATTAAAGAAGTAAATGGGGACGAACATAAGAAGCAAAACAACTTGAACGCCACCGGCCGATGCGCTGGACCTCAGATTCCGGCATGCCGGCCCTTGCCGCCTCCGTAGCCGCGCCGATACGAAAAGAGTGCGTCCCGAAGTCAGAGGCTGGAAGGGATAAACTTAACAAACATCTGCGGAAAACAGCCCTGAATTGGAAACGCGTCAAAGGGGCGCCGTCTCCGTGCGTCAGGAATGATGTGCCCGGCGCCCGCACCGCTAGAAATGAGGAGACTACGGCAAGGGGGCAGACGGGTCCCTGTGCCGGGTACAAGGGAAGCCGCGAGTACATCCGTCTTGGACCTACGTATGAAGACACGCACAGAAGCGTCAGTCAGAAGGACATCCGTCTGCGCAAAAACGTGAATTGGGGACCAACTCTCCGATGCGTAGTGCAGCAAAGAAGGATAAACAGAATGCCGTCCTGAACAATAGGGTCTCGTAATGAGACTGGCAAACCTCCAAAAGGATCGCGTGCAGGCGCGCTAGTAAAGCATACGAAACTGGACGCCTACACTCGCGGCGAACAGACTCCTTGCGCCAACCTTTTAATGCCTGACGTATCAAAAAATGTTTAGTGACATCACGGTGACCGAGCAATTTTAAATAAAAACTAACGCCCCCCAACCTGCGCTGCGCGACCGCTGCTGAAACGCCCTGCTGCCTCAAACGCAAAAGGTAATTGATAGTCACCTCCAAGCACGCAGATGGTAGCTCACATGCTGACGCATCACCCGCCATCGCCCGCCATTCAGCCCACGCCTTACCATGTCCGGTCCACGTCGGGGGGGGGTCACAGAAGCTCTCACCAACTGCATCAGGCGTTGATCGGCAAGGTCCACAGATGTTCCGGGCAGGGTAAGCCGTCCTGCCGGGCCCCCGGCAAAAGCGTCTTGAATTCCTGGAAGCGAGAGCGTGAGAGGGCATCAGCCACCGCATTGTAGACACCCGGCACATGGCGGGCCCTGAACCAAATATTAAGTACCAAACAACGGAGGACAAGATGGTGTAACAAGGAAAGAACCGGAGGAGAAGAGGACGACAATTTATTAATGCAATAAACTACTGACAGATTGTCCGTCCAAAAACAAATCCTCTGGTTCTTAAATTGTGGGCCCCACAGAGAAATAGCCACTATGATAGGAAATAACTCCAGTAAGGTTATGTTGGAACAGAGGCCAAGATCGCGCTACACCTCTGGCCATGGGGCAAAACACCAGTCATTGCCAAAAACAGCACCGAAGCCAGTGGACCCGGCAGCGTCCGTATATAGAGATAATTCTGGTGTAGTGACCTCTGGGCCTTGATAACATGTGTGGCCATTATAATTGGCCAAGAATTTACTCCACACCCGCAAATCCAATTTCAGCTGTTTCGTCAACCTGATGTGGTGGTGAGGTAGGAATAACCCCCGTGTGGACAGCGACAATCGCCGGGAAAAAACTCTGGCCATGGGCATTATACGGCAGGCGAAGACCAGTAGACCCAATAGGGACTGTATTTGCCGTAAAGTCACTGACTTGACCGACTGGAAACCCTGAATGAGGTCATACAATTTTTGTAGTTTGTCCGCAGGAAGGCGGAAAACCATCAGGTTGGTATCAATTTCAATGCCCAAAAACGTGAGAACCGTGGCCGGACCTAGAGTTTTATCCTCCGAAAGGGGGACACCAAAACGTGCCATGAAAAAACGGAAAGTGTTTAGCAGATAGAGACAGGAGCCGCTGCCAGAGGGGGCTACAAATAAAAAATCATCCAAATAATGGATGACCGCATTCGAGCCCGTTTCTGAACGAACGACCCACTCTAAGAAAGTGCTAAACATTTCAAAATAATGGCACGAGATGGAGCAGCCCATTGGTAGGCAAGTGTCATAGTAATAGAGCTCCCCACCTGACAACCCAGAAGGTGGTAGCAATCAGGGTGAACTGGGAGTAGTCTAAAGGCGGCCTCGATGTCGGACTTGGCCAACAATGCACCCTTGCCAGCTTTGCGCACCAAAGACACAGCCCTGTCAAATGGCACATAGGACACAGACGAGTCTTCTTTCGGTATGCCATCATTCACCGACGTGCCTTTGGGAAAAGACAGGTGGTGGATCAGGCGAACGCACCAGGTTCCTTTTTAGGGACAAGGGGAACGGGGTGAACCGAAAGGGCCCATAATCCTGCCTAAAGCCACCTCTTTGTTAATTTTTTGCAGTAATACCACAGGGTTATCTAAGGCAGATTTCAAATTTTTTGCAAAAGTAGGATAGGAGGAAAAATTAAACGGGATAAAAACCCATAAGAGAAACCGCAGCGCAATTGCGCGCCGCTTCCTTATTGGGGTAATTGTTTAGCCAAGGAGACATCGCAAGGACGTTCACCGGGGTCTTTCCCAACAGTAGCCGAGGGGGTTTTAAAGCCGTGTGGGGTTCGCTGACATCAAATAGCCGCATGTGCTCCCCCGCAGACTGAGCACTCATGTTTATACTTGCAGAGTGCGAAAAATCTGCAATGTCCTTCATTGAAGAGCCAGCATGCCCCCGGTCGGCGCACGGCCACCGATCCCGCTGCTGCGGGAGCGGTGGCCGCAGGCAGAAAGGGGTACGACTTTTGCGCCATCATAAGGCGAAGCCATAAATCGGCCGCTTTAACTCCCCACCCCGTTTCCGGCTGCAACGCCAGGCGGCGGCAGAATTCTTCGTCATACCGCCACTATGCCGAGCCACCGTGGGATTTAAAAGCACTATAAATCGTATCCATATATAGGAAAAGCTCTGGGGAACGTTCAGGGTGACGGAGGCACATGGTATAACCCAACACCATAAAAGCCTGCAACCTGTTTCCTATAGTGTGGGCTACTTTAGGTTTCCTATCAATAAAACGTTCGGCATTGGGGCGCCGCTCCTTGTCAACCGTGTGTTGATCAATGGATACCAGCGACCATATGTCGACGTATTGATTGGACCAAATTTTCTGCTTAGTTTCTTCATCTAAGTGTGCGCCTAGAGGCGTGACCGCACAAAACAAAGATTTCTTGTGGTCACTAGCACGGGTTTTAAGCTGTGCTTGCCGGCTGTCAGGCGAGTTGGAGCTAGGGTCAAGATGTGCTAACAAGGACTTTAACGCTGGGACTAGGCTCTTCGCTAACGGGACGTTACCCCACGCCCCCGTAAAATCAAACTCACCGGAAGACGTGTTCATAGCCGGAGGAGCGAAGGACACCGGCTGAGAAGAAACCTCTGGAACCGCGCGGGGATACCCCCCGTGTGGACAGCGACAATCGCCGGGAAAAAACTCTGGCCATGGGCATTATACGGCAGGCGAAGACCAGTAGACCCAATAGGGACTGTATTTGCCGTGAAGTCACTGACTTGACCGACTGGAAACCCTGAATGAGGTCATACAATTTTTGTAGTTTGTCCGCAGGAAGGCGGAAAACCATCAGGTTGGTATCAATTTCAATGCCCAAAAACGTGAGAACCGTGGCCGGACCTAGAGTTTTATCCTCCGAAAGGGGGACACCAAAACGTGCCATGAAAAAACGGAAAGTGTTTAGCAGATAGAGACAGGAGCCGCTGCCAGAGGGGGCTACAAATAAAAAATCATCCAAATAATGGATGACCGCATTCGAGCCCGTTTCTGAACGAACGACCCACTCTAAGAAAGTGCTAAACATTTCAAAATAATGGCACGAGATGGAGCAGCCCATTGGTAGGCAAGTGTCATAGTAATAGAGCTCCCCCACCTGACAACCCAGAAGGTGGTAGCAATCAGGGTGAACTGGGAGTAGTCTAAAGGCGGCCTCGATGTCGGACTTGGCCAACAATGCACCCTTGCCAGCTTTGCGCACCAAAGACACAGCCCTGTCAAATGGCACATAGGACACAGACGAGTCTTCTTTCGGTATGCCATCATTCACCGACGTGCCTTTGGGAAAAGACAGGTGGTGGATCAGGCGAAACGCACCAGGTTCCTTTTTAGGGACAAGGGGAACGGGGGTGAACCGAAAGGGCCCATAATCCTGCCTAAAGCCACCTCTTTGTTAATTTTTTGCAGTAATACCACAGGGTTATCTAAGGCAGATTTCAAATTTTTTGCAAAAGTAGGATAGGAGGAAAAATTAAACGGGATAAAAAACCCATAAGAGAAACCGCAGCGCAATTGCGCCGCCGCTTCCTTATTGGGGTAATTGTTTAGCCAAGGGGACATCGCAAGGACGTTCACCGGGGTCTTTCCCAACAGTAGCCGAGGGGGTTTTAAAGCCGTGTGGGGTTCGCTGACATCAAATAGCCGCATGTGCTCCCCCGCAGACTGAGCACTCATGTTTATACTTGCAGAGTGCGAAAAATCTGCAATGTCCTTCACTGAAGAGCCAGCATGCCCCCGGTCGGCGCACGGCCACCGATCCCGCTGCTGCGGGAGCGGTGGCCGCAGGCAGAAAGGGGTACGACTTTTGCGCCATCATAAGGCGAAGCCATAAATCGGCCGCTTTAACTCCCCACCCCGTTTCCGGCTGCAACGCCATGCGGCGGCGGAATTCTTCGTCATACCGCCACCATGCCGAGCCACCGTGGGATTTAAAAGCACTATAAATCGTATCCATATATAGGAAAAGCTCTGGGGAACGTTCAGGGTGACGGAGGCACATGGTATAACCCAACACCATAAAAGCCTGCAACCTGTTTCCTATTGTGTGGGCTACTTTAGGTTTCCTATCAATAAAACGTTCGGCATTGGGGCGCCGCTCCTTGTCAACCGTGTGTTGATCAATGGATACCAGCGACCATATGTCGACGTATTGATTGGACCAAATTTTTTGCTTAGTTTCTTCATCTAAGTGTGCGCCCAGAGGTGTGACCGCACAAAACAAAGATTCCTTGTGGTCACTAGCACGGGTTTTAAGCTGTGCTTGCCGGCTGTCCGGCGAGTTGGAGCTAGGGTCAAGATGTGCTAACAAGGACTTTAACGCTGGGACTAGGCTCTTCGCTAACGGGACGTTACCCCACGCCCCCGTAAAATCAAACTCACCGGAAGACGTGTTCATAGCCGGAGGAGCGACGGACACCGGCTGAGAAGAAACCTCTGGAACCGCGCTGGCGGGGGCCGCCCCGCGGGACGCTCTGCTAGCCACACGTCTGTGGCCACGCCTTCCACGGGATCTGGACCTGCCGGAGCTGGATCCGCAGGAGCTCGGTTCCGACGAGGAGGGCGACCGCCACCTGGCAGACCTGGAACGGGTAGACCTGTGGCTCCGTCTAGAGTCTCGGGATCTGTGGCGGGAACGGCGACTCCGATATGATGCCGACCTGCGCCTGGAACGGCGGTCGGGAACCACTGCTGGTGGATGACCCGGCGGTAGCGGCTGAGCAACCGGGGTAGGATCCGACGCCCCGAGGGAAGAAAGGGGTGGCAGATTCGGTGAAAGCTCAGGCCCCAGTTGGAAACAAGGGTGGAGGGAGTAGGGGGGGGCGGGGGGTTGAGAGGGGGGGTTTTGCACCACCTGGGCGGGCTGGGCTTCACTGGAAGGGGGGGTTAAAAGTTCCACCTGACTATTAGGCAGAGGCTCCTCAGCAGAGGAGGTCTCATTCTGCCTATTGCCCATATTATTGGAGGGAACAGGGGCCAAGAAAGGTGCTGAAAACGGTGCAGAGGGGAACCTATGGGCAGCCTGCTGCACGTGCTGCACAGCCGGGCTGAAATGGCGCTGGGCCCGCTGGTGTGGGGCGGGGCTTGAGGAGCAGCGGGAGGAAGCGCAGAGGTACTGCTTCCTTGACTCCCAGCCGCTGCTCTCCCCCGCCGGCGTTTGCTGGCAGAAGACGGCGCAGCCCCAGAGGTAAGTGAGGGGCTCAAGCGGTCAGGCGGGCAGGTGGTGCGCACGGGCCGCCTGCCGCCCGCGCTCACATTATGCACCGGAGGGGGAACAGGAGGGAGCGGAGGCGCGGGGGCCGATGAAGGGGAATAATTGTGGGACGTGGGCGCCTGTATACCTGCTAATAAGCGGGACAAGAAGGCCGGGCCCTCAAATCGCAGATGCGCTGAAAGCGCATCCATAAGCTCCTTCTCTGAGGCCATACCTGCGTCAGCTGCCGACGGTGCCGTAGAGAAGAGGCAGGAGGAACAGGCACAGCCCCTTTTGAAACATGGGGGCAAACCATACCAATAAAACCTGAGGGGGGGGGGGAGAAGCACAGCCAGCCATATGAGCAAAAACCGCCTAACACACACCCCTGCGGGCAGAACCACTATTCTATCTGCTCAGCTGGATTAAACCTTTCCTGCCCAGACATCTCGCCAGTCATAGACGCCTTCAACCTACCCTCGGCGTCAGCTAAAAGAACTGGATGAGTTCTCGTTATCCTTCAGTTTACACTAGCTATTCAAGGGGTGTTTCTGTATTGATACATAGAAGGGTCAATTTTAAGTGTATTTCCACATCTTGTGATGGGGAAGAGATATATTTTTCTTCATGGGATATTAAATGGCACAAAATGTATCCTCGCATTCGTGTACATTCCTCCGCCATACTCTCCGTACATACTGGGACAATTGGCAATATTTATGGAACAGAGGGATAGCTGTGCAACTTATTATTGGTGATTTTAATTGTATAATGGATATAGAACTGGACAGATTCAGTACTAGGGGGGATAGGGATCACTGTAGTTACACCTCTCCATTGGCAAAATTCTGCAGAAAAACAGGTTTTGTCGATATCTGGAGATACAGAAACGGCTGTACCAAGGCCTTTTCCTGTTGTAGCAGAACAGGTGGCTCCATGTCCCGCATTGACATGGCGTTAATTAACCATGGATATGCGGGAAGTGTGGTTAAAATGAGTTTTTTTTCAAGTTCGCTCATCTCTAGTTATGAGCCAAGGTCGATCTCCGATCACTCTCCTTTGTCGTTGGAGATCAATCTTGGCTGGAGTAGAAGGGGTGGAACCTGTTGGAGGATAAATCCACACTGGCTGAGTCTTATTGTAGAACATCGACTTATCCAAGAGGAGATCTCTGATATTTGGAATATTAATAAGGACTCTACGTAAATGTATTATGTATGGGATGCTATGAAAGCTTTTATTAGGGGAATCCTGATGAGAAGGATAGCTTCCATGAGGAGGGATTTTGCGCTAAAAGAAAATGATCTCAAATAAGAGGTTAATAGAAAGGAGCAAGTATACTATGAATTTCAGACAGATGTTAAGAGAGAGAGGACATGATAAATGCACAACAAAAGTATGGTAAGTTTTTGAATGAAAAAGCACAGCAAAAGACCTTCTTCTCAGGTTATAATGCCTTCAGAGTCAGGGAAACATGGTAAGCTGCTCTCTGCCATTGTTAAGAGCCAGGCTAGTGCCCCCTCCATACTTGCAATAAGGTCATCACAAGACAACATTCTTCATAGTCAGGAAGAAATCAGGGACGCCTTTTATTGTTTCTTTGCATATATAGAACTGAAACTAAGGTAACTGAGCAAGAGATAGAAGAATACTTGTATCACATTGAATTTCCAAGGCTATCGGAGAAGCGGAGACTTGCCCTGGATGCACCAATCTCTGTAAATGAATTACAGAACACCCTGAAATCAATTCAAGGTAACACCTCCCGGGGCTCAGGTGGATTACTGTTTGAGGTCTACAGGAGGTATCAGGAGGTATTGGAGGAGGAGGTCATTTGTGATTCAGTCCGGGAGGGGGAATTTCCAAGATCTATGATGGAGGCTATTGTTGTATTAATAGAAAAAAAGGGGAAAGATCTGTTGGAGGTCAGTGCATACAGACCAATATCTCTGCTTAATACAGACATTAAAATCATTGCCAAGGTACTGGCTATTAGACTTAGGAAAGTTATAGGCCCCTTTCACACGGGCGAGTTTTCCACGCAGGTGCAATGCGTGAGGAGGACGCATTGCACCCGCACTGAATCCGGACCCATTCATTTCTATGGGGCTGTGCACATGAGCGGTGATTTTCACGCATCACTTCTGCGTTGCGTGAAAATCGCAGCATGTTCTATATTCTGCGTTTTTCACGCAACGCAGGCCCCATAGAAGTGAATGGGGATGCGGGAAAATCGCAAGCATCCGCAACCAAGTGCGGATGCGTTGCGATTTTCCCGCATTGTTGCTTAGCAACGGGACCCAATCTCTATTATTTCCCCTTATAACATGGTTATAAGGGAAATAATAGCATTCTTAATAAAGAATGCATTGTTAAATGATGAGGAAGGGGTTAAAAATAATAAAGTTAACTTACCTTAGCCACTTGATCGCGTAGTCGCGATCTGTCCTCTCTTTCCCTGCAGCATCGATGATCTAAAGGACCTGTGATGACGTCACATCACATGGCCCAATCACATGCTCCATCACTATGGTGATGGAGCATGTGATTGGTCCATGTGACCATGTGACATCATCCAAGGTCCTAAACACTATCCTCAGGCTGTGGACAGTGGTTAAGGACCTTGGATGATGTCACATGGTCACATGGACCAATCACATGCTCCATCACCATAGTGATGGAGCATGTGATTGGGCCATGTGATGCTGTGACATCATCACAGGTCCTTTATATCTTTCAAGCTAACGGAGAGGAGGCCGGGCTTCGCGATCAAATGGAACAGGTAAGTAATTATTAGTTTATTATTTTAACTCATTCTGCACCAGTTTAAACATTAGGAAGATGGCCAAGGGTATTATTTTACATTATAACTATGTTATAATGTGAAATAATACCAGCGGGACAATTTCTGACCCAAACATGCACTTCTGTGAAGAAGTGCAGGTTCGGGTCTGGGTACCAAAAGTGCCGATTTTTCTCCCGCGCGTGCAAAACGCATGACAGCGCTTTGCACTCGCAGGGAAAAATCGCGGCGATTCCCGCAACGCACCCGCATCTTATCCGGGCGTCAAACATGACGCCCGTGTGCAAGAGGCCATAGAGTCGATTATACATCCTGATGAATGTGGATTCATTCCGGTGAAGAGTACTTATTACAACATAAGGCGTCTCTTCTCTAGTATCCAAGTGAACGGGGGTGTTTTCGCTCCATCTTGTCTTTGGATGCCACTAAGGCCTTTGACAGAGTGGAGTGGGGCTTCCTTTGGATAACAATTAGATATTTTGGTATTGGGGACTACTTTATTAATCTTACACAAATGTTTTATACAAACCCGACTGCTCGAATTAGTGTTAACGGTGTGTTAACTCCATCTGTTTTACTATCAAGAAGTATGCCACAGGGATGTCCTCTATCCCCTCTTTTTTCATCTTTTTTTAGAACCTCTGGCCTTAAAGATTAGGCAAGATGACTCAATAAGAGGCTTTGGAGAAGATGAGAGAATAGGAAAAGTGTCTTTATATGCCGACGATATTCTATTTTGTTTTGGCGATACCTTGAAAACACCTTACCGAATATCATTCATAGTGTGGAGGAGTTCGGGGGTATGTTGGGGCTGGAGATTAACTGGAACAAGACCATCCTGTTACCGCTGGACGAAATAGTGCTGGATAACACAAGGGGACTGAGGATACTGGGGCCACAGAAGTCTTTAGAGTATCTGGGAATAAGAGTCTCGTCCTCTATAGACAGTTTTGTTCCACTTAATATCAACCCGCTAATTAAAAAAAAAAAGGGTAGATTGCGATCTGGTCTAAATTGCCAATAACAATGGCGGACAGAATCTCACTTATCAAAATGAATATCCTCCCTCAACTATCAATTTATAGCCGCTCCAGTCTGGATTGACAATAGTATGTCCTCACTTATTGATAAGTTACTAAATGAGCTGATCTGGGGGAGAAAACGAGTAAGAATGAAAGTAAAATATCTGCACTATCCTGTTAGCTCAGGAGGTTCGGGTGTACCCTTTTTAAGAGGTTACTACCTAGCAGCTCAACTACAAAAGATGAGGGAATGGCAGCTTGACCCTGTGTCAAAAGATTTGGTTTGCAACTCAAGCTACAAAAATATATTCGTTTTGTTGGAATCCGCACAGTTAAAGCAAAGGAGGGGACCTACATGCTGTGCCGTGGTGAACCTCCTTACTAAAGTATGGGATTACACGAGGAAGTTGTTAGAGGTCACTGCTGCACTAGACTTTACGCCAATCTGGGGAAATGTTCACTTGGGGAAATTTGTGAATATATTCTGGATTAATTTGGGTATTAATTATACTTCACAAATTTTTAGGGATGGGGTTATGCTTACATTAGATGAGATTTCTCACCTAGAAGGTATACGCAGAATTGATTGGTTCAGATATAGACGATTACACTCTGCTTGTACCCTCACAGGTCAGTCTCCATTATTTACAGTAGAATATAATCGATTCATAGAAATGTTGACTAAGGGTACATTCACACTAGCGTTATTCTTTTCCGGTATTGAGTTCCGTCCTAGGGGCTCAATACCAGAAAAAAACAGATCAGTTTAATCCTAATGCATTCTGAATGGAGAGCATCAGTTCAGTCATTCTTACGGTATTTGGCCGGAGAAAATACTGCAGCATGCTAAGGTATTTTCTCTGTCCAAAAATCCGGAACACTTGCCGGAATACCGGACCCGGCATTAATTTCCATTGAAATGTATTAGTGCCGGATCCGGCATTAAAATACCGCATTGACGGATCCGGTCTTCCGGTCTTCTGGTCTGCGCAGACCTTTAAAAATGTGAAAAAGATAAATACCGGATCCGTTTTTTCCAGATGACAATCAGAGAGACGGATCCGGTATTGTAATGCATCTGTGAGACGGAGCCGCATCTGGATCCGTCTACAAATGGTATCCATTTGTATACAGATTTCCGGATCCAGCAATGCAAGTGTGAAAGTACCCTAAGGCACAAAGGGGGAGGATTAAATTATCACATATATACAGGGGATTGGCAGGTAGGGCGTCATTTCCTAGTTGGGGGAGATGGAGACGTGAAGTTCCCGGATTAATACAGACAGATTGGGATAGGATTTATTGCAATATGAGCAGATGTTTAGTGAATTCTAATCACATAGTAATACAGTTTCATTTTGTGCACTGGCTATATCTATCTCCTGCTCGAATAGCAAGGATGCATGGGGGGCCTAACTCGGGCTGCCCCAGGGGGGACCACGGGTTCGCCGACTTCAGGCATCTTTGTTGGCAATGCCGATATGTTTAGGAATTTCGGCAGGGTGTATATGGAACTGTTAAAAATAAGACTGGGGTACAGCCGTCGTTTAATATCCGAGCTTCCGTACTAGGGGATATACAGCAAGATCAAAGCATAACTTGTAAGCTTAAACTTATTTCTTTGGTTTTTATGTTGGCTAGAGTGATCATAGCACGTGGGTGGATCGACAGAGCCACTCCTGATATAAATAACTGGCTCAGCTTGGTTAATAAAGTGAAGGCATATGAAAAGATTAGATATACTTCCCAAAATAAAGGTCCATTCACACGTCTGTAGAATGGGTCCGGATCCGTTCCGCAACGTTGAGGAACGGATCCGGACCAATTCATTTTCAATGGGGTCGGAAGAGATGCTGACAGCACACAGTGTGCTGTCCACATTCACATTTCCAGTGCGCGGCCCGATCTTCCGAAAAAATAGAACATGTCCTATTCTTGTCCGCAATAGGCATTTCTATAGGGGTGTTGGGCCAGTGTATTGCGGATCCGCAATACACAGAATGGTCCCTAAATTAGAGGGAGCTGCGGTGGGGTTCATGTTCATGGGGTTTATGTCTTTGATATGGTTTATTTGGCAACCGCCAAACCGTGAGAGGGTTTATCTTGAGCAATTAGTAATGTATGTACGCTTAATGTATTTTATATGGCTGTCATTTTCTTTGTGATATTATAAATAAAATATAAATAATAAAAATAAAAAAAATAAAGGAGCAAGAGGAGACTCAAGGAGTAGAAGATGTCTCTCTCCACACCTGTATGTATGACTGCTCATCAAAGCGAGTACTCGCAAAATCAAGTACTCCTCTGCTATTTCAGAAGAATCCAATAGGTAGCCTGCAGCCAGACCACAGAGAGACCACTAGACCTGGGACATATTGGGTAATCTAGGTACCTATAGATTTACACTAATATACTGGTGGGTCAACCTTCCACCACCATTTCATGTGCACTTTGAGCAAACACCTCCCTCCAATGATGATAGACGTGATCGGTACACCATAACATAAGAGAGTGACCCCGGTACCCCGACGGTTTAAATGGATCACACTTTTATATTCTTTTAGCATAAATGGTAAAAGTTATGTTTTATCCCCTGTACAGGGACTATTTTTGGGTGATTAACCCTCTCAATCAGTTTCAGTTTACTTCAAGGGTTCCGTTTTGAACATAGGAGCAAGTCCCCAAGGAGGAACCGCACCTATCTGACAATGATGTCCTAGAGATATGCCATCAATGTATGAGATGAGACAACTCTTTTACCCTGGGTTCAGACCTGAGCGTTCTTGAAACGCGCGTTTTACACGCGTTTGTGTCGCGCGTATTACAGCGCGTTTTTGCAAATAGGAAACGCGCGTCGTACGCGCGTTCTTGTGATTGACTACTGTGGTGTCAATCACAATACGCAGGACAAACGCCCCAAAAAAAGCTCAAGTACTTGTTTATGCGTAGGGCGTTTTACAGCGCATTCAAACACGCTGTAAAACGCGAAAATGTGAACCAGTCCCATAGGGAAGCATTGGTTTGCATGTGTTGAGCGTTTTACAGCACGTTCGAACGCGCTGTAAAACGCGCAAGTGTGAACTGACCCTAGGTACACAACTAAGAGTTTTTCAGCGCGTTCAAACGCTCTGTAAAACGCACAACATGTGGAAAGCCATGCTTCCCTATGGGCATGGTTCACATTTGGGCGTTTTACAGCGCGTTTGAACGCACTGAAAAACGCCAAACGCTGTCGCTTCAGCATGAGCTTCTTTTGGCCGTTTTAACGCGCCTATGGACCATGCTGAAATAGGGGAGAATCACTGAATTGCGCGTATGATGCGCGTTTCTTAGTTACGAAAACACGCATCCAAAAATGCGCGTAAAACGCGCGTCATAAGCGCGATTCAGAAACGCTTAGGTGTGTTCCCAGCCTTAGGGTTAAGGCTGGGATTCCACTTTCAGCTTTTTTTATGCAGTTTATGAAGCCAAATCCAGGTGTGCTTTCAAAAAGAGGTTCTCCTCATATGACTCGTTCCTGGCTTTGGCTTAAAAAAAAAAAAGACCATTGAGCCTTAGGGCTCATGCACACAATAGCGATCGGCCCGGGAAACATAGTCCGTGTCGGCCGCATCTCCTGGGCCGACCCAAGCTGACTGTATCATAGTAGTTTATGATAGTCTCTATCTGCTGTGTACTCACCTCATCATCAGATGAGTACGGTACAATAACACCACAATCAGATACAATCTGGCTGTATAATAAATCAGTTGGGGTCAGGGGAGCCGTGGTCAGCCTGGCATATGTTACCGACACACTGACCGATCACGGCCCTGTGCATGAGCCCTTGTGATAAATTGCAGTTGCAATTAAGACATAACACAGCAGTCTATGTGCCCGTACCAAATAATTCCCGGCTTGATACATTGTCTGTCGTGAAATCTACAATGCCGTGCAAAGCATGATGGGAATTTCAGCCCCATGATGGCGGGTTGCCTCCTTTTGATAGATATAAAGCCAAACTCTGTCTGCATTGAATACTTTTCTCATGCCTCCTCTTTACCATTCTCTGGTGCAGTTAAAAGCTTCTCCAGACACGCTCTCTTTCCAAACACGGCTGTCGCTGTAACAACAAGCGCACCTCCCCGCTGTGAATAAGAATGGGTCCCTGGCGTCTTTAATTGGTTATGTCTCCGCGCTGTCATGTTCTCCTCTCGCTGAGATTGTCTGACCCTCCCTTCGTCCAAAAAACAGGATGATTACCAATGAGAAAGCTGACGAGCGTTTGCAACCCTCTTGTCTCTGCAGAACATCTCGCCAGCCCAATATCGGGTTTTTTGTCAGCCTACGTCGAGAACCACAGATGTAGCAGAGCTGATGTTGTTGCTTCAATCGCTATTTTTGCACACTGAGTCCTATTCATATCAGGCAATGAATCCAAAGGACAAACTCATTCGCATAACTTGAGTTGCATAATAATACTTTAGTGTGAGTTTCCTCTCCCCCTCAAAGAGTAGGAGCCCATTTGAGACTACTACCCCTGAAAAACCAGGGGTGAAAGCGCAGGATAGCTCCAGTGAGTCTCTCTCCATTGAAGTCTATGGGGGACACATGATTAGTTCTGTTGATAGATTGGATTTTCTAATAAATTTGGGAAGAGGTGCATTTAACAGGGGCATAATGATCTCAGTTGCAGAGGGTTAACCGGGTATGGTGGGGTAGGAGCATCCTCCTGTGCCACAGCACGCCATAATCAAGCCAGCAGCAGTCTCACCTCGATCGCATGCAACCTGCTGCACTGAGTCTTCAGAGCAGCGCCATGTGAGCGAGGGAAGCAGGGCAGGAAAAGCGAGGGCACCAAGACAGGTTCGCTTCTTTACAGCGTCCACAGGGGAGCTGCGTGTCTTTTACAGGCGTCAGTCCATCCTTATGGATGTCTCCTTGGTGCCTGCCTCAGCCCAAGCATCTGGATATTACTCCTGTAGTGTGTGCGTTGGAGATGGTGGGAAACCTGCAGGAACAAGGTCAATCCAGCTTGGGGTCAATTGCTGCGAGCGAATCGAAGTCCACCAAGTCCAGTTCGCCGCAAAGCCGAATTTCCTTTTATCCATTTAACCAGAAAAAACATACTTACCTGTTCCATTTACTCGTTACGGGCCGGCAGTCATCTTGCTTGAAGATCCTGTGCAAGGTGACGTATGACGTCACCACGCCGGCTGGCGTGATAACATCATCTCTGGCCATGCCAGATCTTCAAGCAAAATGGCGGACGATGGCCCGTCACAAGAAAATAGATCAAGTAAGTATGATTGATTTATTTTTATTTATTTTTTAATTTTACACCGGATTATTGCGATCAGATGTCGTGATCATGTATGAAGGCGGCTTCTGAGGGGTAAAATGACAGGGTGGCGGTTCTATCCTACTTACAAAGAAATGTGGTTCATGACTGAGTAATTTGCCACAAAGTGATTTTTTTTCTAAAATTCGGCGGACCACCTGAATCGAATTTTCAAATACTTTACTCATCTCTAGATGCAAACCCAGGGACCGAGATGAGGACTGCACCAGCGCTGTGCCTGGTAATGTAGTGAACCTCTGTCTCATGTGTACCCTGTGCCTGATACCTCATAATGTGGTAGGTTTATGCCTCATGTATCCTCTGCATCTTTTTCTGCAATTTCCAGTCTGCACGGTGCAGATCGTAGATCGGATGGTCAGTCAATCTTCAAATTGTTATAGGGTGCGCTGAAGCAATATACCCAGACCACAAGCAGGACCACAAGTCCTTTGTCATAAAGAAGCATTACCTTACTGTCTTTATCCAGCACGGCCTTGATTGTCAACCATCAATAGATGTCCATTTACTCTCTCTCTCTCATGGGTAATCTCTTAGTTGAGTTGTCTCTCTGGCAGCTTTCAGTCTGAGGAATGAAGGTTCCCTGGACTAGGCCTAGTTTTCAGGACCTCACACAAGCATGTCTTTTCTCTAGTCCTGCTCAGCTAAGACTCTTTAACCAGGGAGTGAGACCACCCCATCACCCAGGCAACTGCACTGAAAAGCTGCCATTTAACTCTTTTTTGCCTATACATAACCATTAGGGATTCAAAGTATTAGTGGGCGTACAAAATCAGTCACAATATTTAACTCTTTGGCAGTGATCCCCCGGCTCACTGCACTTGCATAAATACTATAATGAGGCTGTCCCTTCTATGTACCTTGTGCCTTATAGCCTCATTAATACTATTATAGGACTGTGCCTCATGTCTATATTGTGCCTTGTGCATCACCTACTTTATATCTAATGTGCTTTATTTCTCCAGTGCTGTGCTTCAACTTACACTCTACCTCATGTATACAAAATACACAGTTTGGAAGGGGGGGGGGGGTGAGTATCAGTTCTTATGTAGGATTTTTCTGGCCCATAAGTGATATGCATGGGTCCCCACTTAAAGGGGTTTTCTCATTATAGACATTAGGGCATATCGCTAGGATATGCCCCTATTGTCTTATAGGTGTGGGACCCGCAAGGTGGTGGCTCGAGGACTCAGGTCTGCCACCACCAAGCCTTATAGGTGCGGTGGGACCCGCACCTATAAGACAATGGGGCATATGGCATATCCTAGCGATATGCCCCCACTGTCCATGATGAGACAACCCCTTGCAAGGGATGCAATGGACACAGTTGAACACTGTTGAAAGAAAAGATTTTATTAGACTCACAAAGGACAACAAGCTTAATGGTTACTCACAGCAGGCAACTGGCTTAGTGGTTACAGTCTCTGGGGCAACAAGCATGCAGTTACAAGATTCTCTCAGAGAGGTAACGTTCTTAGTCACAACAGCAATAAACCATCACTTTAAGATGTAACAATCTCACTCTTTCCGTTAGGTGCTCGGCTCCATCTGCTCTGCCCTATCTAGCCCCTGAGGTGTTGAACCAATTGGCTAGTGGCACTCACCTCCACTTGCTATCTAACTACATACAGGAGCTCCTGGCTCTCTGTCTCCAGCTACAACATCTATCTCTCTCCTCTGTCTGACCATAAAGCTCTGCTTAGACTGTTCTTAGACTCTGGGGAGCATGCTCACAAGTGTGAGGATGCCCAGCAGTGTGATCCCTATGCCATCATCAGCTCAGCTCTTGTACCAGGCAATTAACCCTTCACAGCCACCAAAAATACACTTGAAGATTCACTTGAAATCCAGTGAGCTGCAACATCATACACAGCCCATGGACAGTAATAGTGCTGTTTTGGGAAGAAAATTGACATAT
Organism: Bufotes viridis; assembly: GCA_033119425.1. Classification (NCBI taxonomy): domain Eukaryota; kingdom Metazoa; phylum Chordata; class Amphibia; order Anura; family Bufonidae; genus Bufotes; species Bufotes viridis. Next base: position 261,251,340 of record CM065594.1, on the reverse strand, counting down.
TTTTGTAATCTTATAAATCCCTGTATATGAGAAAATCTGGCCAGAAGCCACCACTAAGGGGAGACGACAAAAAAATACTGATTTGTTTTTTTTATCATATCTCTCGATGGCTATTCAGGGTGTACTGAGTAATATATCAGAAAAACTGAACTATAAAAATAAATTAGGACATTAGTCAGATGTTATTTTGGAACCATTTAGGTTTACTATTATGTATGGGTGGACACTCTAAGCTGATGGTATAATATATTCAATGTCTATAGGACTTTTTAGAAGCCTTTAAATAGAGGTGGGGTTTCACTTTAAAGTTCAGCCTCCCAACCTCATACATCTGATGACATCAGCAGCAGTAGCCAGAAGCCCCGCCCCCAGACAGTACAGCTCTGATGCTGGATGACACAATGCAGTGTCCAGTCTTCTATGTGTTGTGCGGTTGAGGTTCCTCTGCATCAGACACTCATTGAAGAGTTTTTTCTTCCTCACCATGACAATTTGGCCCTGGTTCTTTCCATTCAGTAGCAAGGAGGAAGAAGACAACTGTACTTGGGCCCCCATTCTCTTAGGGCCCCACAGCCAAATCATGGTCTGCGTCTATGGTATGCATGAACATGCAGACAGCCTGTGGCCTTTCTGCTGCAACAACTATAGAAATCTGCACCTATCAACCAAATGTCAAGTATTTTTCCCTGCTTTTTCTGTACATTGCATTTTAAAGGGCTTCTGTCACCCCCCAAAAGTCATTTTTCTTTTTTGTGCTTACTAAAATCCTTATAGGACGATTATTCTATATATACTGTTTTTACCTTTTTCTGTCGGTTATTTTAGCTAAAAAACGCACTTTTTAAATATGTAAATTACCTTGCTACCAGCAAGTAGGGCGGTTACTTGCTGGTAACCGCCGCATCCTCCTTTCCAAAAAACGCCCCCTCCTCCTGTTGAGTGACAGGGCCAGCGAGCGCTCTCCTCCTCTGGCTGGCCCTGTCTCAGTTCCAAATCGCGCGCCTGCGCCGTCCCAGTCTTCAGTTCACTGAGAGGAGGACGCTGCTCGGCCGCTCCTTCCTCAGTGCGCCTGCGCCGATGACGTCACATCTACACCCGGAAGAGAAGTCGATTTTAGTAAGCACAAAAAAGAAAAATGACTTTTGGGGGGTGACAGAAGCCCTTTAAGGGCAAGTACACTTTAGAGATTCATATCGAACAAAAAATGAAGCAACTTTGCATACAGTTATGATTAAAGGGGTTTTACCACTGATGACTAGAGATAAGTGAATTTCATATTTTGAAATTCGTTTGCGCTTCGTTTGGTGGTAAAAACTGTGGAAAGTTGCTTCATTTTTTAATGTAGATGCAACGGAGCAATCAAAAAGACGGATTGCAATAGTGTTCATGCCTGTCTGACCACAGAATTCTTGGTCCTGCATTGGTACTGGTTCTGTTCCCTTGCAGATTACCTGGACACAGCTGAAGTGATGGAGAAGTCCCTGAGCTTCTCTCCTGTCCCATCTTTAGGAAGGTGACCCACTCCCCAGGACACGCTGCTTGAGATGCACTCCACGTCCGGCGCTCACAATTACACACTATTTACCTAGCAGCATATGGCCGCTCCGAGCAGGTGTCTGCCTAATGAAACACTACACTTCAATTATGCATCTGGGAAGCTGCCTCACTTCTGTCCTGATTAGGAGAATGATGGCTCTTTATTTATTTATTTAGCTATTTTTTTATTTTAATTAACCAAATTACAACTTAATGAGACGGACGACGTTTAGGGGAAGCGGAGAGACCACATTGGCGCATTATCTAATGCCAATGTCATCTGAAATATAAAGATGCCGGAGAAAAGTAAAAGTATTCAGTAAGGGTGCGGCCACGTGGGCTGGATTTTCCAAAGCAGATTTGTCACAAATTTGTGCTGTGCATCACAAAGGGTGAAATCTGCGCAGATATAAAATTTGTACTGCAGGTTAATGCATGCTGCAGAATTAATTTAAACCAAATCTCATCCACTTTTCTATTTCCATAAAACAGAATCTTCTGCGTGCCATGTGTGGCGGTAGCCTATGGGTATGTGGGGTAGAATTTCTGCAGAAAAAAAAAAAATATTGTCTAAGGATGCGTTTTTTGCCTTTAATTTTTAACAAATTGTACCCTATTCATTGCAAAGGGTAAAATGCAGCATAAATTGACATGTTGCCAGTTTAAAAGCTGCAAATTGAGTTCCTCTGAGGATTGTGTGCTGCAATGTGTGGATGAGATTTTAAGAGATCTCACTCACTTTGCCAGTACAGTAACATGTGGCCAAGTGAATATACAGTGCATTCATAAAGTCTTTGGCCCTTTCCCGTTTTTTTCCACATGTGCTAAAAAAAAAAAAAAAAACACCCCCCCCCCCCGTCAATCTGCAGTCAGTACCCCTTTAATGAGAAAGTGAAAAGAGAATTTTAGAAATCTACCTGTGGTAAATTCAGCTGATTGGACATGATTTGTCTATATAAGGTCTCCCAGCTGACAATGCATATCAGTGCAAAAACCGAGCCATAAGAAGAAAAGAACTGCCTGTAGAGCTCGGAGACAGGATTCATAAAGTCTTTAGGCCCTTTCCCATGTGCTAAATTTTAAAAAATAAAGCCCCCCCCCCCCCCGTCAATCTGCAGTCAGTACCCCTTTAATGAGAAAGTGAAAAGATATTTTTAGAAATCTACCTGTGGTAAATTCAGCTGATTGGACATGATTTGTCTACATAAGGTCTCCCAGCTGACAATGCATATCAGTGCAAAAACCGAGCCATCAGGAAGAAAGAACTGCCTGTAGAGCTCGGAGACAGGATTGTGTGGAGGCACACATCTGGAGAAGAGGAAAAAAAAACTCTGCTGCACTGAAAGTTCCCAAGCGCACAGTGGCCTCCACAATTATTAAATGGAAAAGGTTTGGAACAACCAGGATGCAACTGTGAAAAACGTGAAAGGGTCTGAAGAGTTTCCAAATGCACTGTACCTAAGGTACAATGATCAGCGAGGGGTGTCCGGTGTTGGACCTCCACCAATTTGGTATTGATGGCCTATCCTCAGGATATGTCATCTGTATTAAGCACCCAGAAAACCTATTTAAGTGCCCTCCACATAGTATGGTGTGCTCATAAGTGCCCCCCATACAGTTTGAAGCTCTCTTAAATGAGTATTTCCATCTCAGACATTGGAGACTTATCACTAGGTACTCCTGCCTCTGGGACCCATACCCATTCTTACAAATGAGCCTGCAAAGTGTCGGAGGACACGCTGCGTATGCATGGCCACCCTCCATTTATTTCTATAGGAGCGCCGAAAATAGCCAAGCGTAGGATCGGCTATTTCCGTCAGCCTCATACAAGTAAATGGAGCGTTGGCGGCTATTTTCAGTGGTCCCATAGAAATAAATGGAGGGTAGCAGCACATGCGTGGTGCGCCCTCCGTCACTTAACGGGCTCCGTTCTAAGTATAGCTATGGGTCCTAGAGGTGGGGACCTGATACAATTGAAGAAGGCATAATGCTGCTTGAGATCCATTGTATGAGGGATCTGAACTTCACCAGTACCTTATAGAGGGGTATGTTGAGGTTTCAACAAAATTAAGATAATTTTGATGGCAAGAATAGCCTAAATTTGCCTAAATGTAAATCTACACCTTTTAACACTCCAGTCGTTTTTAGGTCTAGCATTCTCTTTTGATAAATTACTTAGGCTTGATTCACATCAGCGTTTTGCAGATCTGGCAGGCTGTGCATGGCGGGAACAGACTGGTGGATTCGTCACTGCCGGAATTCCGTCCGGTCCCATTCACAATAATGGGGACCGGCAGAGATCCAGCAGCAACCCATCAAATATGTTGAGATTCGTCCTGCTGATTCTGAGCATGCATACCGGGTTGCGTCCAGATCTCTGCCAATCCCCATTATAGTGAATGAGTCCAGAGGGTGTCAGGTAGAATCCGGCCCTGCCAGATCCAAAAAATTTGGGCAGGCTACTTCCTTCCGAAACATCCTGCCTGCTAGTGTGAAACTAACCTTAATATATTTTTATGGGAGTTAAAACTCAATTTTTCTGATACAAAGCTCCAAATCTCCTGCATAGCCGTAGGTAATTATAAATTTTGACTGCCTGAAGCTGCCACTAGGAGGCGCTTACTGTATACAGCTTAGTGTATAAACAGTAAACTGCCTTTAGTGGTGACAAAGGTTTATCATTTAACACTATGTTTATGCAGGGGATTTGGAGCTCTGTATTAGACGAACGGAGTCCAAGACCTATAAAGACACGTGAAGAAATGATTCATATCGGACCTAAAAATGTGAGAAAAAAAGGGATTTCAGCTCACCCACAGTCCTCCTTCGCCGTGCACAGATCCCGGGCCAGGAATCAATCAAAACAGTCGAACAAATCCAGCAGCAGGCTCAGGCTAAAATCCAATTTCTTTATTTCTTCATTATACAATTCATAGGCTGACCAGACAGGCAAGGTCTATGCGTTTCGACTGGTCGTCTTAATCATCATGACCAATCATGACTTAACCATGTCCTGCTGCTGGATTTTTTCTACGGACCTAAATATGTGTTTTAAGAAATGCATCCTTTCCTGCGCTGTTTACATCTATGGATGCTTTCAGAATTTGAGATTTCATCAAATATAATTACTCCATGACATTACCATCTTTAATGTAACATGAAGTTCTCTCTTATAAATAATTATTCATTTTCTCCAACACTATTTAGTGCACTTAAATTCATAATAAGGAGTTTTGTTGATAAAATAGAAAATCTGTTCCATTACTAAGGCAAGTTTAATGCTCTTAAGATGATCCGTAAAAGTACATGAACAGAACAAAAAGCAGGATTCCATTAACGTAGCTAGACAGATAAATGGTGTAGTTTGAGAACAAAAGAAGATACCACCTCCTAGTGACCAAATTGTGATGAGAATATCTGTTGTCCAAGTTGTCCAAGATTAAAAATAAGTTAAAGTGGTAATATTAAAATCTCTGATGGTGTAGGGAACTGCAGGGGTCAAAAATAACAAACCTGGTGAAGGTGTTAATCCCTGGCGGTTTAGGAAACTGAAGGGGTAAAAACAGCATCACTGGTGGTGTAGGAATGTAAAAGCATTAATATTAACATCCTTGGTGATCTAGGGAAGTGAAAAGGTCAATAATAACTTAACTGTTGCCTAAAAAAGTGAAGAGGTTAATAATAACATCCCTGGTGGTCTAGAAAAGTGAAGGGGTTAATAATGACATAACTGGTGGTATAGTAAAGTGAAAGCGTTAATAATACAATCCTTGGGGATCTAGGAAAGTGAAATGGTCAATAATAACATCCCTGGCGGTCTAGAAAAGTGAAGGGGTTAATAATGACATAACTGGTGGTGTAGGAAAGTGAACGTGTTAATGATAACATCCCTAGTGATCTACAAAAGAGAAAGGTCTAATATTAACATCCCTAGTGATCTAGGGAAGTGAAAGGGTTAACAATAACATCCCTGGTAGTCTAGAAAACTGGAAGGGTTAATAATGGCATCACTGGTGTTGTAGGAAAGTGAAAGCGTTAATACTATAATCCTTGATGATCTAAGAAAGTAAATTGGTCAATAATAACATCCCTGGTGGTCTAGAAAAGGGAAGGGGTTAATAATGATATAACTTGTGGTGTAGGAAAGTGAACATGTTAATTATAACATCCCTGGTGATCTACAAAAGAGAAGGGTTTAATATTAACAGCCCTAGTGATCTAGGGAAGTGAAAGGGTTTATAATAACATCCCTGGTGGTCTACAAAAGTGGTGAAGGGGTTAATGATACACCTGGTGGTGTAGGAAAGTAAAGAGTAGGGCACTGAAAGTGTTAATGCTAACATATCTTGTGGGCAAGAGAAGTGAGGGAAGGTTACTGGTAACATCCCTGGTGGTCTGGGGCAGTGATGCTCCTCAGACACATAGATATGGCATCACCGGCTATCAGCCAATCACAAGATTGTTCAGATAGTCATATCTGTGATTGACGGACTAGGATGATTGATCTGTTGAAAGTATGATCGGGGGAAAGTGGCCGAGAATAGCAGCATGATATACTGTAGAGTAGGGGGTCAGCAAACTGTTTTGCTATCAACGGGTGGCAAGTGCATCATAGGTGGATGCTCAGTAAGTACTCTCCGGCTTTAGGAGTGTCGGACAGGGTACTTAGGGTCCTCCAGAGAAATTGTCTGCCTCATCCTGTAAATGAAAAAGTGGTAAAAGTTTGGAATAATCAAAGTGTGAACTGAGCCGTTACCTGCATCAGTTTTCCTTTTACTCTGCTCAAATATTTCATAAATCAGCAAATCCCACAGAGTTGCTAAATAAGGGCAGAATGTGATATCCAGAATATATTCACTGATGGTCGCTCTTATACAGGAACTGTCTGATTTATGGTTTAGAAATGTTTGAGTTTGAGAGAATTGAGACCTGCAGAAAGCAAAAGGATTCGAACCGTACACTGCAAATATGAAAGTGTCATGTAGTGTGCATATAATAGCACCAAAAAAGTGCAAAAAACAGTACTGAACCTGCAGTGCCAAATATGCAATACACAGATAATACAGCTATAAATTGTACATATAAATACTGCAATGTCACTACTACCCAAAAGGTATCTACAGGGCTACATTTAACCAGTGGAGGCTAAAAGAGTGACAGTATACATCAGATTTACCTTCTATACTAGTCCATACCAGGGGCAGACACAGACAGCCAAGGGCCCCTGTGCAAAGATTGTGCCTTGGCCCCCCATGTCAAGTTATCAACCTAACCTATTCCCTCCGAACATTACATAAAGCAAAACAAAGCATACGGGGTAAGGCTACTTTCACACCTACGGCACTACAATCCGGCCACCCGATCCGCCAGAGAATGCAAGAAATCAGCTGTGAATCACTAACATAAATATGAAAGTAGCCTAATACAGAGCCACATATATCTTACATCCAGCGACATCTCCTATGATGTAGATGTTCTCTTTCCTCATCTTCTCCTTTTAGACCAGACCACCATGATGATTTCTATCAGCCATCTCTCGTCTCTGCAGAGTTTGACAGACAGACGTCTTAGTTTCCTACTTTTCCATCATCCTCCCCACCTTCTGAACACCTCATCCTGCCACCCCCAGTACTATGCCCACTATGCAGGGGCGTAACTATAGGGGAAGCAGGGGCCCTGACCCAGAAGGGGCCCATCCAGGAGGAGGACGACTAAAAGATTTTGTCAGGGCCCCCTGAACAGTATTACACAATGAAATTATATACAGTGGCAGTATAGGCAATGTAGGAAATGGATGGAACAGCTGCCTGGCCTGGTTTGAGAAAGCGATCTTTACTAGCCACAGGAATGGGGGCGGCACGAAAGGAAGGGGTTGCAAAAAAGTTACTGGGGGAGGGGGGGCCCATTCAAAAATTTGCTGTGGGGCCCAGTTATTTCTAGCTACGCCACTGCCACTATGCTCCCCAATACTGTACTGCAGAAACAGATAATCGCCCTGAAAATACTAGTACAGCACAGATAGTGCCCCCTTCAATAATTATTGGCACACAGTTCCCTCAAAAATAACTGCACCCAGCAATTTAGTGTAAACATAATGTCCCCCAAACTAATTGTGCTAAGCTGATACTGTGCCAGTGCCCCCCACAGTAATAGTGCTCCCCATAAATTGTAATAATTCACTGTCAGAGTGCACTTAAGAGTAGTAGTGCCCCTAGAGTGCCCCCAACAGTAATAATGTCCCCACTGTGCCCCACATATGATAATTAGAGATGAGCGAATCGAAGTTGACCGAATCCGAATTTCCTGACGCTTCGTGGTAACGAATCACATTTTTTCCTAAAATGGCTGCTGCATGTGTTAGTACACGGAGCAAGCAACTCTGGGAACGAGGGATCACCCACAATGCCATGCATGCAGCCAATCAGCAGCCAGCCCTGTGATGTCACAGCCCTATAAATAGCCTCAGCCATCTTGGATTCAGCCATTTTCCAGTCTATATTATAAAATGGGGTGTATTTTTATAATATAGAATACAATGGCTGTATTTTTATAATATAGTTATTGGGCATGGGACTATATGCACTTTTGTTTCACGTAGCGCATGCGCAGTCCTAATAGCAGAGGTTAGCTTCATTCTGCCAAAGTACATTCGCTACTTAATCTGCATTATATGTAATATGGGATAAGTACGGGCGCATTATGAGACTGCGCAGCGCATACGCGTGTCCATCAATAGCCACTTTACGTTGTTCAACAGCCAAGTTCTGCGCAATATGACTACTGAAAATATAAGACTGTGTGCATCTTTGGAGTGCGCAGCGCACTTGCGGACTTAGCAATAATAGCCTCGCAACTCTAAGTCTTTGCGCAGCTAGTCTCTGCGCAATTTGACTTTAGAACATAAGTCTGTGCGCATCCTAGCCTTGCGCAGCGCATGTGCATTTAAAGTAATGATAGTTCTTGTAGGTATGACACTGACATCAGTGGCTGTTTAAATATAAGAGCATCTTCGGTCTGTGCAGCGCATGCGCGTACTTAGCAACAATAACTTCGCAACTCTAAGTCTTTGCGCAGCTAGTTTCTGCGCAATCTGACTTTAGAACACAAGTCTGTGCGCATCTTAGTCTTGCGCAGTGCATGCGCATCTTAAGTAATAATAGTTTGCGGTTCTAACTCCATGCGCATCTTTCTAGTGCGCAGGACGTCACTGATTACAAATGTAGGGATGCCCGTGATTGGTGGCTCCCCTACCTTGTGAATGATTGGGAACTAGTGCTATTGGCTGGCTATTTTGCTCCTTTTAATGCAATAGGATGACAAGGTTGTCAATCAGAACACAGCTTATTTAACTCTCCAGCTTGATGGGGACACTCATTGCTGCCCATTTACCCCTGAAGAAGCCAGAAGTCTGGTGAAACATGTCGGGGGGCAGTGCTAGTTTTTAATTGCGGCCTCTCACTCCACTAGCAATCAACTAATAACAGTCTGGTTGGACTTTGTTCAAATGCTTGGCACTTTAGTGTACTGATGTGAGCCGCAGTACTTAACTGTAGCTGCCTCTGTTTGCAGGGCTAACCACCCTCAGGCTCAATGTCAGTTTAGACACATGTTAATGGTGGCTGTGTTAATCTGACAGTGGTGTGAAGGTACACAAGTCTTCACCACAAAATACGGCAAAGGTGCCGGATATACCTTATTAGCAACTTGCTCTGCAAACAGTGACCTTATAGTACGCTATATCTAGCAGTGATAGGGTGGGAGATTGTGCACATCTCCCTACCCTCTCTGTCGACTGTACTTTTAATAAATATGTTTTGGTTTATTAAAGTTGCATTCATCTCACACTTTAACTTTTAGTGTATGTCAAATAAAAGTGAGGTTTTATAATAACCTGGGTCAAGATAGGTTTACTGCCCGTCTGGGCATCTGTTAGATAAAGGGTGCCAATGTTGGCACCAAAGCCCTGAGTCAACATAAGCAGCGTCACCATAAAGTGTTTTACAGACAAGAATCCGGCCGCGCATTAGAATAGATGATCCCAAAATAGTTTTCTTCTCCCTACAGAATATACCGAGGTGTGCAGATATCCTATTATCGGATATCCTGCAACTTAGTAAAAAGACAACCAATAGTGAAATACCGTAAGGTTATATAGCCCTTTTTTTGCACAGACTGTACTCACAGGAAACTTGTTGATTGCAGGCGCATCAAACCGTCATTCACATCCTTATTCTTTCCTGAAGTCATGTATATCAGAAGAATGATAATATATATTTATACTTCTGATACATACATATATATATATATATATATATATAAATGTATTATATATGGGAAACTATTACTGAGGTTTTTAGCCATAATATTAGTACAGCAGGTTAATATGAAGCTCTGATGGGGGAATGTGTGGAGGACACTGATGGGGGGGATGTGTGGATGACACTGATGGGGGGGATGTGTGGAGGACACTGATGGGGGGGATGTGTGGAGGACACTGATGGGGAGATCTGTCGGGGACACTGATAAGAGGATCTGTCAGGGGCACTGAGGGAGGGATGTGTGCAGGACACTGATCGGGGGATGTGTGGAGGACACTGATGGGGGATGTTTGGAGGACACTGATGGGGGGATGAGTGGATGACACTGATGGGGATGTGTGGAGGACACTGATGGGGGGATGAGTGGGGGACACTGATGGGGGATCTGTGGGGACACTGATGGGGGATCTGTGGGGGACACTGATGGGGGATGTGTGCAGGACACTGAGGAGGGATGTCTGCAGGACACTGATGGGGGATGTGTGCAGGACACTGATGGGGGATGTGTGCAGGACACTAATGGGGAATGTTTGGAGGACACTGATGGGGGTATGTGTGGAGGACGCTGATGGGGGGGATGAGTGGATGACACTGATGGGGGATGTGTGGAGGACACTGATGGGGGGATGTGTGGATGACACTGATGGGGGTATGTGTGGCGGACACTGATGGGGGGATGTGTGGAGGACACTGATGGGGAGATCTGTCGGGGACACTGATAAGAGGATCTGTCAGGGGCACTGAGGGAGGGATGTGTGCAGGACACTGATCGGGGGGATGTGTGGAGGACACTGATGGGGGATGTGTGGAGGACACTGATGGGGGATGAGTGGGAGACACTGATGGGGGATCTGTGGGGGACACTGATGGGGGATATGTGCAGGACACTGATGGGGGATGTGTGCAGGACACTGATGGGGGATGTGTGCAGGACACTGATGGGGGATGTTTGGAGGACACTGATGGGGGATGAGTGGATGACACTGATGGGGATGTGTGGAGGACACTGATGGGGGATGAGTGGGGGACACTGATGGGGGATCTGTGGGGGACACTGATGGGGATCTGTGGGGGACACTGATGGGGGATCTGTGGGGGACACTGATGGGGATGTGTGCAGGACACTGAGGGAGGGATGTCTGCAAGACACTGATGGGGGATGTGTGCAGGACACTGATGGGGGATGTGTGCAGGACACTGATGGGGGATGTTTGGAGGACACTGATGGGGGTATGTGTGGAGGACGCTGATGGGGGGGATGAGTGGATGACACTGATGGGGGATGTGTGGAGGACACTGATGGGGGGATGTGTGGATGACACTGATGGGGGTATGTGTGGAGGACACTGATGGGGGGATGTGTGGAGGACACTGATGGGGGGGATGTGTGGAGGACACTGATGGGGGGATGAGTGGATGACACTGATGGGGGGATGTGTGGATGACACTTAGGGAGGATGTGTGGATGACACTTAGGGGGGATCTAGGGAGGGGTGTGGGGATGTTGGGATGGGAGGTCCTGGAGGGGTGTTTGGGTGGAAGCTCTGAAAGGGATGGGAGGTTCGATATAGGTATGTGGGGGTGGGAGATCCGGGAGGGGGGGGCATATAAAACTTTGCTATGGGGCCCAGTCATTTCTAGCTACGCCCCTGGGTGACACCACCAGGAGATGAGCATTTGCATTATGGAAGCACTCATCTCCCTACATTAATCTGTATCGCCGTCCTCAGGACAGCGATACAGATGAACACTGCAGCATGGCAAGGGAGAGGCGTCTCCCTTCCCTGTTCCTCTGATAGGCTGCCAACACAAGGCCAGCAGCCTATCAGAGGCCGTACCGAGCCGTACTGCTCTGGACACAGGCCAGAAGAGGCCTGCATCGCATCGCTGCCATGGAGGTAAGTATGTGTTTTTGTTTTGCTTTGTTTCTCTATGAGGCGCTGGGCTGCACTGGGGGGTCATTGCTGGCATAAAGGGGACACTTTGGGGCATTATTGCTGGCACATGGGAGACACCATGGGGGCATTGCTGGCACATGGGGGACACTTTGGGGGTATCTACTGGCATATGGGGGATACTATGGGGGAATTTACTGGGGGCATTGCTGACACATTATGGGGACACTATGTTGTTGGAGGGGAGAAGAATACTAAGGGGGGTATATTATATAGGCACATTATGGGGTCACTAGGAAGGGGCATTTAATACTGGCACATTCTGGGGGACACTATGGGGAAGAGGAGAGGAGCACTATGTGAGCATTTACTAGGGGCATTATATGGGGGTATTTTATACTTGCACACATTATGGGGACATTAGCTCAACTGGCGGCACTGAGGGAGTTTTTTTGCACTGGCACACAGAACGAGAGCACTTTTGAATTAGTGCACATCAGGGGTCAAGTCCTTGGAAAAAAGTGTGGGAACTCACCCAAGTGCCTCCGTGTAACGTTACGGCGCGGCGTACGCAAAAGGCAGGGGAGGTCAGGAGGAGGAGCAAGTACCGTATTTTTCGCCCTATGCACCTAGGTTTTAAAGGGGGACAATAAGAAAAAAATATTTTTTATTACACCTCAGGTCAGACCACCAATCAGAGCCCCAATGTTAATCAGACCTCAGCTAACAGACCCAATAAGATGCCCAATGTTAATAAGACCTCAGATCACACCTCAGCTCACACCCCAATATGAATGACCCACAATCAGACCTCAGATAAGAGCCCCATGCCTTATAGCAGCCCCGAGTAGCCATATATCAGCCCCCAGTACCATCATAGCAGCCCCCAGTAGCCTCATAGCAGCCCCCAGTGCCTCTCCACCAGCCCCCGGTGCCTCTCCACCAGCCTCCAGTGCCTCTCACCAGCCCCCAGTGCCTCTCCATCAGCCCCCAGTGCCTCTCCATCAGCCCCCAGTGCCTCTCCATCAACCCCCAGTGCCTCTCCATCAGCCCCCAGTGCCTCTCCAACAGCCCCCAGTGCCTCTCACCAGCCCCCAGTGCCTCGCCATCAGCCTCCAGTGCCTCTCACCAGCCCCCAGTGCCTCTCCATCAGCCCCCAGTGCCTCTCCATCAGCCCCCAGTGCCTCTCCTCCAGCCCCCAGTGCCTCTCCACCAGCCCCCAGTGCCTTACACCAGCCCCCAGTTCCTCTCCACCAGCCCCAGTGCCTCTCCATCAGCCCCCAGTGCCTCTCCACCAGCCCCCAGTGCCTCTCACTAGCCCCCAGTGCCTCTCCACCAGCCCCCAGTGCCTCTCCAACAGCCCCCAGTGCCTCTCCACCAGCCCCCAGTGCCTCTCACTAGCCCCCAGTGCCTCTCCATCAGCCCCCAGTGCCTCTCCACCAGCCCTCAGTGACCCCTCAATCAGCCCCCAGTGACCCTCAATCAGCCCCCAGTGCCCCTCAATCAGCCCCCAGTGCCCCCTCCATCAGCCCTCAGTGCCCCTCCATCAGCTCCCAGTGCCCCTTCCAACAGACCCCAGTGCCCCCTCCATCAGCCCCCAGTGCCTCTCAACAGCCCCCAGTGCCTCTCCATCAGCCCCCAGTCAGTGCCTCTCAAGAACCTATAAAATATAAAACAAAAAAAACACTTACCCTCTCCTGCTCCTGGACGCCGTTGCTCCACTCTTCCTGCTGTCGGCTGTGCTGTGAAGGCTGCTCACAGAGTGAGGTCACAGAGCGCCTCATGCCTGTGCGCAGCCCTGACAGCCGACATCCGAGAACCAGAAAGAACCAGAAAGCGGTGAGTACAAAGACTTCACCGCTTCCTGGTCCTTTTGCCCTGAAAGGGAAGGGCGTTCCTGCTGTGAAAAATTGCAGGAACGCCGTTCCCACCCGTTCCCCCTGGACTCGAGCCCTGGTGCACATTATTACATTATTATTATTATTGAAGGTGGCAGGTGAGTTGTTAAGAAGGTAGGAGGATGAAAAGTAACAACATAAGATGTCTTTTGTCAAACTACACGAGAGATGGGTGAAAAATCATCATGGCGGTCTGGTCTGAAAGGAGAAGATGAGGAAAGAGAAGGTATGCATCAGAGAAGTTACTGGATGTAAGGTATGTGGTGCTGTATTCTGGATAGCACAGAATATAAAATGTATGCAAAAATGTGGTGGGGGGGCGCTAAGCAGACAGAAGACAGATCGCCGGGGGGTGGGAGGGGCCTGTTAGGCGTGCTATAATTTGAACCAATGCGATAACATTGATGGGGGTTTGGACAGCTGACGTGGGGGGCTAAGCAGACAGATCGCCGACGGGGGATGGGGGGGGTGCTAGGGGGGTGACACAATTTTTTACCACACCGGGTAACAACAGCCCTAGCAACGTCCCTGCTGCCACCCACCTCCCCAACCTGTCAGCGGTCACTCTGTGGTCTCCTGATGCTGCTTCCACCTCACCACTCAGGTCTCCTCATGCTGATGTTGCCACCTCCACACTATGTCATTGTGCCACTCTGTGGTCTCCTCATGCTGCTGCCACCTCCACACTCTGTCATTAACTCTCTGGTCTTCTCATGCTGCTGCTGCCAACTCCACACTCTGTCATTGTGCCACTCTGTGGTTTCCTCATGCTGCTGCCACCTCCACATTATGTCTCTGGGCCACTCTGCAGTCTCCTCATTCTGCTGCTGCAGCCAACTCCACACTCTGTCATCGTGCCACTCTGTGGCCTCCTCATGCTGCCGCCACCTCCACACTATGTCACCTTGCCAGTCTGTGGCCTCCTCATGCTGCTGCTGCAACCTCCACACTCTGTCGTTGTGCCACTCTGTGGTATCCTCATGCTGCTGCCACCTCCACACTTTGTCATTGTGCCACTCTGTGGTCTCCTCATGCTGCTTCCACCTCCACACTATGTAACCTTGCCGTTCTGTGATCTCCTCTTGCTTCTGCCTACTCACAACTCTGTCTCTGGGCCACTCTGCGGTCTCCTCATACTGCTGCCACTTCACCACTCTGTGGTCTCCTCATGCTGCTGCTACCTCAACACTATGTGACTGGGCTACTCTGTGGTCTCCTCATGCTGCTGCCAACTCACAACTCTGTCTGTGGGCCACTCTGTAAGTCTCCTCATGCTGCTGCTGCTCCCACCTCCACACTCTGTCATTGTGCCACTCTGTAGCCTCCACATGCTGCTGCTGCCAACACCACACTCTGTCATTGTGCCATTCTATGGTCTCCTGATGCTGCTGCCACCTTCACACTATGTCACCTTGCCATTCTGTGGTCTCGTCATGCTGCTGCCACCTCCACACTCTGTCATTGTGCCACTCTGTGGTCTCCTCATGCTGCTGCAAACTCACAACACTGTCTCTGGGCTAATCTGTGGTCTCTTCATGCTGCTGCTTCCACCTCCACACTCTGACATTGTACCACTCTGTGGCCTCCTCATGCTGGTGGGGCTGCTGCCACCTCCACACTATGTCACCTTGCCATTCTGTGGTCTCCTCATGCTGCTGCTAACTCAATACTATGTCACTCGGCCACTCTGTGGCCTCCTCATTCTGCTGCTGCTACCAACTCCACACTCATTGTGTGCACTCTGATCTCCTTATGCTGCTGCCACCTCCACACTATGTCACCTTGCCATTCTGTGGTCTCCTCATGCTGCTGCCTACTCACAACTCTGTCTCTGGGCCACTCTGTGGTCTCCCCATGCTGCTGCTGCCACCTCCACAATCTGTCATTGTGCCACTCTATGGTCTCCTCATGCTGCTGCTGCTGCCAACTCCACACTCTTAACCACTTAACTCTGTGGTCTCCTCATGATGCTGCAAAATCACCACTCTGTGGTCTCCTCATGCTGCTGCCACCTCTACACTATGTCACCTTGCCATTCTGTGGTCTCCTCATGCTGCTGCTAACTCAACACTATGTCACTCGGCCACTCTGTGGCCTCCTCATTCTGCTGCTGCTACCAACTCCACACTCTGTCATTGTGCCACTCTGGTCTCCTCATGCTGCTGCCACCTCCACACTATGTCACCTTGCCATTCTGTGGTCTCCTCATGTTGCTGCCTACTCACAACTCTGTCTCTGGGCCACTCTGTGGTCTCCTCATGCTGCTGCTGCCACCTCCACACTCTGTCATTGTGCCACTCTATGGTCTCCTCATACTGCTGCTGCTGCCAACTCCATACTCTGTCATTGTGCCACTCTGTGGGCTCCTCATACTGCTGCCACTTAACCACTCTGTGGTCTCCTAATGCTGCTGCCAAATCACCACTTTGTGGTCTCCTCATGCTGCTGCCACCTCCACACTCTGTCACCTTGCCATTCTGTGGTCTCCTCATGCTGATGCCAACTCACAACGCTGTCACTGTGCCACTCTGCGGCCTCCTCATTCTGCTGCTTCTGCCAACTCCACACTCTGTCATTGTGCCACTCTGTGGCCTCCTCATGCTGCTGCTGCCACCTCTACACTATGTCACCTTGCCAGTCTGTGGCCTCCTCATGCTGATGCTGCCACCTCCACACTCTGTCATTGTGCCACTCTGTGGTATCGTCATGCTGCTACCACTTCACCACTCTGTGGTCTCCTCATGCTGCTGCAAACTCACAACTCTGTCTCTGGGCTACTCTGTGGTCTCCTCATGCTGCTGCTTCCACCTCCACGCTCTGTGGCCTTCTCATGCTGGTGCAGCTGCTGCCACCTACACACTATGTCACCTTGCCATTCTGTGGTCTCCTCATGCTGCTGCTAACTCAACACTATGTCACTCGGCCACTCTGTGGCCTCCTCATTCTGCTGCTGCTACCAACTCCACACTCTGTTATCTCCTCATGCTGCTGCTTCCTCAACACTATGTCATTGGGCTACTCTGTGGTCTCCTCATGCTGTTGCCACTTCACCACTATGTGGTTTCCTCATGCTGCTGCCACCTCCACACTATGTCACCTTGCCATTCTGTGGTCTCCTCATGCTGCCGCCTACTCACAACTCTGTCTCTGGGCCACTCTATGGCCTCCTCATGCTGCTGCTGCCACCTCCACACTCTGTCATTGTGCCACTCTATGGTCTCCTCATGCTGCTGCTGCCACCTCCACACTCTGTCATTGTGCCACTCTGTGGTCTCCTCATGCTGCTGCTAACTCAACAATATGTCACTGGGCCACTCTGGGGTCTCCTCATGCTGCTGCTGCCACCACCTCTACACTCTGTCATTGTGCCACACTGTGGTCTACTCATGCAGCTGCTGCCACCTCCACACTTTGTAATTGTGCCACTCTGTGGTCTCCTCATGCTGCTGCCTCCTCCACACTATGTGACCTTGCCATTCTGTGGTCTCCTCATGCTGCTGCCTACTCACAGCTCTGTCTCTGGGCCACTCTGTGGTCTCCTCATGCTGCTGCTGCCACCTCCACACTCTATCATTATGCCACTCTGTGGTCTCCTCATACTGCTGCCACTTCACCACTCTGTGGTCTCCTCATGCTGCTGCCAAATCACCACTCTGTGGTCTCCTCATGCTGCTGCTACCTCAACACTATGTCAATGGGCCACTCTGTGGTCTCCTCATTCTGCTGCTGCTGCCACCTCCACACTCTGGTATTGTGCCACTTTGTGGTCTTCTCATGCTGCTGCCACCTCCACACTATGTCACCTTGCCATTCTGTGGTCTCCTCATGCTGCCGCCTACTCACAACTCTGTCTCTGGGCGACTCTGTGGTCTCCTCATGCTGCTGCTGCCACCTCCACACTCTGTCATTGTGCCACTCTGTGGTCTCCTCATGCTGCTGCCACCTCCACACTATGTCACCTTGCCATTCTGTGGTCTCCTCATGCTGCTGCCTACTCACAACTCTGTCTCTGGGCCACTCTGTGGTCTCCTCATGCTGCTGCTGCCACCTCTACACTTTGTCATTGTGCCACACTGTGGTCTCCTCATACTGCTGCCACTTCACCACTCTGTGGTCTCCTCATGCTGCTGCCAAATTACCACTCTGTGGTCTAATCATGCTGCTGCTACCTCAACACTATGTCACTGGGCCACTCTGTGGTCTCCTCATGCTGCTGCTGCCACCTCCACACTCTGTCATTGTGCCACTCTGTGGTCTCCTCATCCTGCTGCCACTTCACCACTATGTGGTCTCCTCATGCTGCTGCCAAATTACCAGTCTGTGGTCTCCTCATGCTGCTGCTACCTCAACACTATGTCACTGGGCCACTCTGTGGTCTCCTCATGCTGCTGCTGCTGCCACCTCCACACTCTGTCATTGTGCCACTCTGTAGCCTCCTCATGCTGCTGCTGCAACCCCCACACTATGTCACCTTGCCAGTTTGTGGCCTCCTCATGCTGCTACTGCCACCTTCACACTCTGTCATAGTGCCACTCTGTGGTCTCCTCATGCTGCTGCCACCTCCACACTATGTTACCTTGCCACTCTGTGGTCTCCTCATGATGCTGCCAACTCACAACTCTGTCATTGTGCCATTCTTCGGTCTCCTCATTCTGCTGCTGCCAACTTCCCACTCTGTCATTGTGCCACTCTGTGGCCTCCTCATGCTGCTGCTGCCGCCACCTCCACACTATGTCACCTTGCCAGTCTGTGGCCTCCTCATGCTGCTGCTGCTGCCACCTCCACACTCTGTTATTGTACTACTCTGTGGTCACCTCATACTGATGCCACTTCACAACTCTGTGGGCTCCTTATGCTGCTGCCAAATCACCACTCTGTGGTCTCGTCATGCGGCTGCTACCTCAACACTATGTCATTGGGCTACTCTGTGGTCTCCTTATGCTGCTGCCAACTCACAACTCTCTCTCGGGGCCACTCTGTGGTCTCCTCATTCTGCTGCTGCTGCCACCTCCACACTCCACTTCACCACTTTGTGGTCTCCTCATGCTGCTGCTACCTCAACACTATGTCATTGTGCCACTCTGTGGTCTCCTCATGCTGCTGCTACCTCAACACTATGTCATTGTGCCACTCTGTGGTCTCCTCATGCTGCTGCCACCTCCACACTATGTCACCTTGCCATTCTGTGGTTTCCTCATGCTTCTGCCTACTCACAACTCTGTCTCTGGGCCACTCTGTGGTCTCCTCATGCTGCTGCTGCCACCTCCACACTCTGTCATTGTGCAACTCTGTGGTCTCCTCATACTGCTGCCACTTCACCACTATGTGGTCTCCTCATGCTGCTGCCAAATTACCACTCTGTGGTCTCCTCATGCTGCTGCTACCTCAACACTATGTCACTGGGCCACTCTGCGGTCTCCTCATTCTGCTGCTGCTGCCAACTCCACACTCTGTCATTGTGCCACTCTGTGGTCTCCTCATGCTGCTGCTGCCACCTCCACACTCTGTCATTGTGCCACTCTGTGGTCTCCTCATGCTGCTGCCACCTCCACACTATGTCACCTTGCCATTCTGTGGTCTCCTCATGCTGCTGCCTACTCACAACTCTGTCTCTGGGCCACTCTGTGGTGCCCTCATACTGCTGCCAAATCACCACTCTTTGGTCTCCTCATGCTGTTGCTACCTCAACACTATGTCACTAGGCTACTCTGTGGTCTTCTCATGCTGCTGCTGCCACCACCACACTATGTCACCTTGCCAGTCTGTGGCCTCCTCATGCCACCTCCACACGTTATCATTGTTCCATCCTGTGGCCTCCTCATGCTGCTGCCTACTCACAACTCTTTCTCTGGGCCACTCTGTTGTCTGCTCATACTGCTGCTGCCACCTCCACACTCTGTCATTGTTCTACTCTGTAGCCTCCTCATGCTGCTGCTGCCACCCCCACACTATGTCACCTTGCCAGTCTGTGGCCTCCTCATGCCACCTCCACACTCTATCATTGTGCCATTCTGTGGCCTTCTCATGCTGCTGCCACCTCCACACTCTGTCATTATGCCACTCTGTGGTCTCCTCATGCTGCTACCACTTCACCACTCTGTGGTCTCCTCATGCTGCTGCCAAATCACCACTCTGTTGTCTCATGCTGCTGCTACCTCAACACTATGTCACTGGGCCACTCTGTGGTCTCCTCGTGCTGCTGAAAACTCACAACTCTGTCCTGGGCCACTCTGTGGTCTCCTCATGCTGCTTTTCCCACCTCCACACTCTGACATTGTGCCACTCTGTGGCCTCCTCATGCTGCTGCTAAATCAACCAGTCAGTGGCCTTCTCATGCTGGTGCTACTGCTGCCACCTCCACACTATGTCACTTTGCTACTCTGTGGTCTCCTCATGCTGCTGCTAACTCAACACTATGTCACTGGGCCACTCTGTGGTCTCTTCATGCTGTAGCTGCCACCCCTACACTATGTCACATTGCCAGTTTGTGGCCTCCTCATGCTGCTGCTGCTGCCACCTCCACACTATGTCACCTTGCCACTCTGTGGCTTCCTCATGCTTCTGCCACCTCAGCACTATGTAAATGGGCCACCCTGTGGTTTCCTCATGCTGCTACTGCTGCCACCTCCCCACTATGTCACTGGACCAGTCTGTGGTCTCCTAATGCTGCTGCTAACTGAACACTATGTCACTGGGCCACTGTGGCCTCCTCATGCTGCTGCTAACTCAACACTATGTCACTGGGCCACTCTGTGGCCTCATCATGCTGCTGATGCCACCTCCATACTATGTCATCTTGCTAGTCTGTGGCCTCCTCATGCTGCGGCTACTACTGCCACCTCCACACTATGTCATCTTGCCACTCTGTGGCTTTCTCATGCTGCTGCTACCTCAACACTATGTAAATGGGCCACTCTGTGGTTACCTCATGCTGCTGCCACCTCCCCACTATGTCACTGGGCCAGTCTGTGGTCTCCTTATACTGCTGCTTCCTCAACATTATGTCATTGGGCCACTCTGTGAACTTCTCAAGCTATTCTCCCACCCTCCCCACTCCATGACTGGGCCACTATTTTGCCTTTTTTGGCCTGGTTGACATCATCATTTATTTGACACTTCTGACCTGTCAGAAGTAAGGAAAAATTAAACGCACAACGGATCCTGTCTGTGTAGCAGCTGTAAGGCCTGTATGGTCCCATCAGAATTGGCTTATGATTTGGTAGCCAAAAGCAGCAGTGGGTACAAAACACAGAAGACATGCACATATTCCATTCACTTGTCTTCTCTGTTTTGGATCCACTCCTTTTTTTTGGCTTTAGAAATACTGATGGATTGCTGACCAAATGCTGACTGGTGGAGGTGAAGGTGGATGCTCAACAGACAGGATCCTTTTTTGGGGGGTTATTGTTCTGATGGATCAGAGGAAGGGCAAAATAATCAGTGACGTCAACACAAACTTACTGCTGACACCCTCTCCACTCTGTCAGGGTTCTGTAGACATCTATGTGGAATCAGCTGACGACGATGTAAAAGGAGTGTACTCTTTTACACTACAGTAGGATCAGGCCACTGCATGGTCCTGTATACCTGGCGCTAACATCAACTTGTAAGGCTGAATTCACACTTGAGTTATTTGGACCGTTTTGGCCCGTTGGTGCCCCCACTTGAACTAAGTTCCATATAGTACCCCCATAATTTGTGCCAGTACAAAATATTACTATATAGTGCCCCCAGTAGTTGCACCTCATTTACTTTGTACACTGCTTGAAAAAGACCACACTGGTCGAAATTTCATTGTGATTTGGTGAATAAAACGTTAGAATGATGAAGACATTTGAGTGCCGCGGTATACTTTTGCTTTTTACTCTGTTGGCCGGTGCAACGGACTGGAGCCTGACACCGCGGGCACCACCATTATAGGATCCATTTTTTGATGTGTTGCTACTACTCTTTTTTATTTATACCTAGTAGATGCCCCCATAGTGCTCCTCTCCATCCCCATAGTGCCAATGTCAGTATAAAATGACCCTATAGAGTGCCCCAAGTAGATGCTCCCATAATGTTCCTCTCCCCTCTTCCCCATAGTGCCCACATAATGTGTGCCAGTATAAAATTCCCCTATAGTGCTCATTCGCACCCCCATAGTGCACACATAATGTGTGCAAGTATAACATGTCCCTATCTAATGCCCCCTAGTAGATGCCCCCATAGTGCTCCTCTCCCCCACCTCTCCATAGTGCCGCCATTAATATGTGCCAGTATATAATGCCAATATATAGGGCCTGCAGTAGATGCCCCCATAGTGCTCTTCCCCCATCCCCATAGTGCCACCCGTAATGTGCCAGTATAAAATGCCGCTATAGAGTGCCCCAAGTATATGCCCCCATAATGCTCCTATTACTCCCTTTCCCGTAGTGCCCCCATAATGTCTGGCAGTATAAAATGCCCCTATAGTGCCATCCCCACCTCAATAGTGCACACATAATCTGTGCCAGTATAAAATGCCCCCTAGTAGATGTCCCCATAGTGCTCCTCTCCCCCACTTTTCCATAGCGCCCCTCATAATGTGTGTCAGTATATAATACCAATATATAGGGCCCCCAGTAGATACCCCCATAGTGCTCCTCTTGCCCCTTTCCCATATTAGGCAGCATCACAGTGTACATAAAAAAAATAAACACAGATACTTACCTCCATGCCGCTTTCATCGATGCAATGCAGGCCTCTTCCGGCTTGTGTCCCGCACTGTACGCTGCCAGGCTCAGGCAGCGGGATGATGTCATCAAGCAACTTGCACCAACCTCTGAATGGAGAGGCCTCTCCCCTGTCCCACCGCAGCAATCATCTGTATCGCTGTCCTAATGATGGTGATACAGTTAAATATAGAGAGATGAGCGCTTCCACAATGGAACCGCTCATTTACTTTGGCTTTGCCACCACTGCTTAGAATGGGCCCCCCTCCGACGCTAAGCTCCTGTGCAGCTGAACCGGCTGCACAGGCGGTATGTCCACCCCTGGTCTATACCAAAGTATACAGTGGGGAAAAAAACATGCAGATCTGAAATTTTTTTATTTTTTTTGTGCATGAGAGACTATTAGTGATGGGTCCCAGTGTATGCCTACACAAAAATAATACAGTCTATATTTAAAAAATGCCTAAATATATACATATACAGACACGTTATGTGTACATAAGCATAAATATACACATTACATGCTGTAACATACACATGCACATATACAAATGTCAGACGTATACACATCAGGCTTACATTACAGGCATATGCATTACATACACATTTACATATTCTGCATTACATGTGCATATACATGTTACACACATACAGATTACATGTACATACCGTATACATATTACCCACATATACTGATTATATGCACACATACACATTACACACACGCATTTACACATTCCATACATATATTTCCCACATATATAGAGGGAAAGGACACAGGAGACTCTTGAATCTGCGTCCAGAGACTTCCCTCTCGTCAATACCGACTACGGAAAAGTCTCTGTAACAAGATGCCTGACTGTTGTAACACTGCAGGTGGCAGATCTACAGCGCATATATCTACAGCGCAATGTATAATTGAGCCCTGGTTGTAGGGTGGGCTTATATCACTGATGGCTCCTTTAGGGCTCTGGAGCACTGAGGTGGGTGGGAAGGAAGTTTAGTCCCACCCATGAGCACTACATGGCACCATAGAATATATTGAATAGATGCTACCGCATAGAATCTATTTGACAGATTCTATCAAACGGGGTGATTTGCTGTGACACAAATACATACATATTCAGAGGGAGGGTGGGATAAAAGGCAACGGGTTGAAAATGTGAGACAGGCAGGTAGGATGAGCCACGCAATATCTATTGAACAGTCTGTATAGCAAGCGGCTGACAGGAAGTGTCATTGTTGGGAGATTTTATGGAGAATTTCAAGTTGGCTGGAATAGCAGTGGAGTTAAAGTGTGCTTCCATTTTTTTTGTTCAGATTTTTTTTGTTCTGTACTTTGTCATTTTTTTCTTATATTCCAAGCTTTTTTGATTTATACAAAAAGCTGTAAAAAAAAAGGATATAAAAATGCTTGTCCAGTTAGTGAACACATTTCAATAAATCTTTTTTTTGGGCTGGCATAGCAGGCTTTTTATATGATAAAAAGTTTTTTAGCAACTGTCCAAAAAAAAAAAAAAAAAAAGATACAAAATCAGCAAACCCATGTGGAAGTATAAAACAGTATAAGGAAAGTTTTATTTTCACTCAGAAAGTTTCCTTTTGGTTTTACATGAAAAGTTCATAAAAAAATGACATAAAAGAGTGTGTCCAGTTATTGTATGCTTTTCAATAATCCTCTTTTTTGGGGCTGGCATAGCAGGCTTTTATATTTAAAGAAGTTATTCTTAAGAAAAAGTTCTTCATAAAATGCAAAAAATAAATACATTTTTTCATATCAGTGAGAATATTTTAATCCAGAGGAAAAAAAGCAGCCTGGTTTGAGACCTGCACTTATACAAGCAGACAAACAACGCGAGTTTGTGAGCATTCTCGTGTTTGAGTTCAAGTGTGTGACTTTAGATTACGTGACTTGAGATTCAGGGACTTTAAGAGGGGACTACAGTAAGTTACATTCTTATCACTGCATTATATTGTATTTTTCTTTTTTCTTGCGTAATCCCAATTTAGTGTGTGCTCCATTATTGACAACGCAGTCCAGTGCACATCTTGTCTAATGTATGCAGTCCTGGAACAGCCGTTTGAGGGTGCATATTTTTGTTCAAAATGTGAGCAAATTACCTGTTTGGAATCGCACATCGAGTATCTAACCGGGCGAGTTTCAACACTAAGAAGCGTTGACAATTTGGAAAAGAGTTTGCTGCTCACTGAGCAAGCACTCTATGGGGTATGCAAAAGAAGAGAGAGGCACTGCGATGCTTGTCAGTAGAAAACTTCCTTTTAATAAACCAGCAACATAGATCCAAATACAGACGATACAGACGATACAAGTCACATGTGGTGATTGACACATTTCGGACGAAGTCCTTAGTCGTAACACAGGTGAATGCTCGAGTGGGAGAATTTAACGTACTATGCCAAATGCCCCTCCTCCATAATGGGGGTAGGTAAAAAAAAAATTAAACCACTAGCATCCAACCTGAAAGTTTCACATGCGGGTGTGGCACCATAAGGTGTAACAGATTTAGTGGCTGACTAGCCGCATATCTGTACTTGCCATTGTATGTTGATGGACTATTATTATTTTTTGTTGATTTTAACATTGTATTGCTATTTTATTTCATGTGTCTGTTCACAGCATGTGTTTTTGTTGCTCCAATAGGGCGTATGCGTCAGCCGGATCTCTCTTCTTTTGGTAGCAAAGAGGCTCAGGAAAGTGAGGTAGCTAGCTGGATAAGTTAGAAAGCGGGGTAGAGGGAAGAGTGCCAGGGAGCCTAGCCCTGATCTGACACACCCCAACAAGTTTGCAAGGTTTGCAGATGAGGAGGATGTCGGTTCAGGGACAGCACTGCTGCAGCCGGACACTTCCTCTGCCAGTCAGGGGAATGTAAGCTCCAGTAAGCAGGGGACCAGGGCAGGCCAGACAGGCGCTAGTAGTGGGAGACTCAATTATTAGGGATAAAGATAGGAGCGATCTGTCACAAAGACTGGGATCGTCAAACGGTGTGTTGACTTCTTGGCGCTCGAGTTCGACACATCGCGGATCAGGTTGACAGATTACTGGGATGGCGTGCAGAAGATCCAGCGGTCATGGTCCATATTGGAACCAATGACAAAGTTAGAGGTAGGTGGAGCGTCCTTAAAAATGATTTTAGGGATTTAGGTCAAAAGCTTAGGGCAAGGACCTCAAAGGTAGTGTTTTCCTCGAGCCACACAAGAAAGGCAGCCGGAGATTAGGGAGGTTAACAAGTGGCTCAAGAACTGGTGTAAAAAGGAGGGGTTTGGGTTCCTGGAGAACTGGGACGACTTCTCTGTCAGCTACAGGCTCTATCGTAGGGATGGGCTGCACCTTAATGGGGTCACTGTGGGTAGAAATACATGGAGGCTAAAACAATAATAATATACTAATAGGAGTTTATTATAAACCAGCTAATATACCAGTCCACAGAAAATCTACTACTAAATGAGATAGACAAGGCCGCAAATCATAATGAGGTTGTTATTATGGGGACTTCAACTACCCAAATATAGACTGGGAAACTGAAAGCTGTACATCGCATAAAGGAAACAGGTTCTTGGTAATAACCAAACATTTCCCAACTGCTTCAGGGCCCGACTACAGGGACGGCCATACTGGACTTAGTATTAACCAATAGACCTGACAGAACAACAGATGTGCAGGTTGGGGGACACCTGGGAAATAGTGACCATAAAGTAATAACCTTCCAATTGTCATTCAATAGAGTGTTTCTTCAGGGAGGAACAAAAATACCAAACTTTAAAAAAGCTAAATTTAGCCAACTAAGAAAGGCCATAGGCCTAACTAACTGGGACAAAGTCCTCAAAAATAAAAATACAGCCACAAAATGGGATATTTTTAAAAACATCCTAAAATCTAATTGTGAGAGGACACATATCTTATGGGAATAAAAGGTTAAGGAACAAGAAAAAAACAATGTGGATAAATAGAACTGTAAATAAAGCAATACATGACAAAAAGAAAGCATATAAATCCCTAAAACAGGAGGCTAGCGAGGAAACACTGAAAAACTATAAGGAAAAAAATAAAATAGGTAAAAAACAAATATAAGCAGCCAAACTAGAGACCGAGAGATTAATTGCCAAAGAGAGAAAAACTAACCCTAAAATGTTCTTCAATTATATAAATGGTAAAAAGTATAAATCTGAAGGTTTTGGGCCTTTTACAGAGTGATGAGGGGGGAGTTGCAGAGAGCGATGAGGAGAAAGAAAAGCTATTAAATATTTTTTTCTCCACTGATTTTTTTCTTCACTGATGAAAATAAACTGTCAGGTGAAATGCTGAATGTAAAAGTAAATTCCCCATTAAAAGTACCCTGTGTGACCCAGGAAGAAGTACAGCGGCGCCTTTAACCCCTTAAGGACGAAGGGCGTACATGTACGCCCTTCGTCCGCACTTTAAAGATGGCACGGAGCGGGCGCATGAGCTGCGGGTAAATGCTTGATTCATCAAGCTGACACCCGCAGCTCATGTCCGCGACCGGCAGCGATGCCGATCGCGGACATTTAACCCCTCAGATGCCGTGGTCAATCCTGACCACGGCATCTGATCGCGCAAAAACCGAAAGTTTCACTTTCGGTTTTTGCTCCGGCTCCCCTGATGGCCACAAGGGGGAGCCGGAGCATGCATGTAGTACCCTAGGTTTCTGTGAATGAAACCTAGGTTACTACAGTATTCCTATGGAGCCTATGACTGTAATAGGCTCCATAGGAAATATGCGATTTTCTCATATATTCCAATGCTATTGCATTGGAATATATGAGAATAACAATCTGATGATTGCATCTTATAGTTCCCTATGGGAACTATAAGAAAGTGGTAAAAAAAAAAAAAAAGTTTAAAAATAAAAATTAAATAAAAAAAATATAAAAATTCAAATCACCCCCCTTTCCCCAAAATGAAAATAAAATAAATAAAAAAATTAAAAAATTACACATAATGGGTGTCGCAATGTGCGAAAACGCCCATACTATAATAATATTAAAAAATATTCACCATACGGTAAACATAAAAACGAAAGAAAGCGTCCAAATGGCTAATTCGCCATTTTTGGGCGCTTCATTTCCTAAAAAAATGAATAAAAAGTGATCAAAACATCATACGCACCCCATAATGGTATCAATTAAAAGTTCAGATTGCCCCAGCAAAAATGAGCCCCTACACTGCTCCGTACGCATAATTACAAAAAAGTTATAGGGGTCAAAACATGGCGACAAAAAATAAAATAAAAAAATTCCCACTTTTAATTTTTTTTCACTATCAAAACGCAAGAAAAACTATACATATTAGGTATAGCCGGATTCGTACTGACCTGAAGAATAAAATTAACCAGTCAGTTTTATCGCAAATCGAACGTTGTAATTTAAAAACCCGTAAAACTGTGGTGAAATTGCTTTTTTTTTGCAATTTCACCCCATTTGGAATTTTTTTCCCGTTTCCCACTACATCACATGCAAAAATAAATGGTAGCGTTAAAAAGTACAACTTGTCCTGCAAAAAATAAGCCGTCATATGGCTATGTGAGCGGAAATATAAAAATGTTATGGCTTTTGGAAGGCAGGGAGCGCAAAACAAAAACGCAAAAATCCCAAAACCCCCGGTCCTTAAGGGGTTAAAAGATTAAAATAGACAAATCGCTAGGACCGGATAGCATACACCCCCGTATCCTGAGGAAATTAAGTGATGTCATAGCCAGACCCTTATTTCAGATATTTGCGGACTCTATACTGACAGGGAGTGTTCTACAGGATTGGCGCATAGCAAATGTGGTGCCAATATTCAAAAAGGGTCCAAAAACAGAGCCCGGTAACTATAGGCCGGTAAGTTTAACATCTGTCGTGGGTAAACTGTTTGAAGGTTTTCTAAGAGATGCTATCTTGGACTACGCCAATGAAAATAAGCATATAACGCCATATCAACATGGCTTCATGAGGGATCGGTCATGTCAAACGAATTTAATCAGTTTCTATGAGGAGGTAAGTTCTAGACTTGACAGCGGTGAATCAATGGATGTGGTATATCTGGACTTCTCCAAAGCATTTGACACTGTACCTCATAAAAGGTTAGTATATAAAATGAGAATGCTTGGACTGGGAGAAAATGTCTGTACGTGGGTAAGTAACTGGCTGAGTA
The DNA here is from genome assembly GCA_033119425.1 of Bufotes viridis. Lineage (NCBI taxonomy): Eukaryota > Metazoa > Chordata > Amphibia > Anura > Bufonidae > Bufotes > Bufotes viridis. The sequence continues at coordinate 261,222,828 of CM065594.1, read as the reverse complement.
ATAGAAAACAGTGGGTGGTTATTAACGGTAGATACTCAGATTGTGTCAGTCACTAGTGGGGTACCTCAGGGATCAGTATTGGGCCCTATTCTCTTCAATATATTTATTAATGATCTTGTAGAAGGCTTGCACAGTAAAATATACATTTTTTGAGATGACACTAAACTGTGTAAAGTGATTATATTACAAATCCAGCTCACCTCATATAATTACTCTGCATGCACAGAAGGAACAGGAGATCCAGAACATGCAAAAGAAGAGAGATCCGGCTGACGCATACGCCTTATTGGAGCAACAAAAACACATGCTGTGAACAGACACATGAAATAAAATAGCAATACAATGTTAAAATCAACAAAAAAATAAATAATAGTCCATTAACATACAATGGCAAGTACAGATATGCGGCTAGTCAGCCACTATATCTGTTACACCTTATGGTGCCACACCCGCATGTGAAACTTTCAGGTTGGATGCTAGTGGGAAGAGGACAGTATACTGTATATGTACTAGAGAGGACAGTATACTGTATATATATACTACAGAGGACAGTATATGGCTGCAGATGGATCTGGATAGATTGGAGGCTTGGGCAGATAAGTAGCAGATGAGGTTTAACACTAACAAATGTAAGGTTGTGCACATGGGAAGGAATAATGCAAGTATTCTGTACATACTAAATGGTAAAACACTGGGTAACACTGACATGGAAAAGGACCTAGGAATTTTAGTGAACAGCAAACTAAGCTGTAGAAACCAGTGTCAGGCAGCTGCTGCCAAGGCCAATAAGATAATGGGTTGCACTTTACAAATCCCTAGTCATGGAGTACTGTGTACAGTTCTGGGCTCCTGTGAACAATGCAGGCATAGCAGAGCTGGAGAGGGTTCAGAGGAGGGCAACTAAAGTAATAACTGGAATGGGGAGACTACAGTACCCTGAAATATTATCAAAATTAGGGTTGTTCACTTTAGAAAAAAGACGACTGAGGGAGATCTAATAACTATGTATAAATATATCAGGGGTCAGTACAGAGATCACTCCCATCATCTATTTATCCCCAGGACTGTGGGGACATCCTCTGCGTCTGGAGGAAAGAAGGTTTGTACACAAACATAGAAGAGGATTCTTATGGTAAGAGCAGTGAGACTATGGAACTCTCTGTGCTCATGCACACGAACGTGAGCTGCCTGTTGCCATATTGCGGACAACATTTGCGGATCTGCAATACACGGGCACCGTTCCGTGTTCATTTCGCATCACGGATGCATTCACTTAAATGGGTCCGCAAATCCGGAGATGCGGAACGATGCTGAACAGAATCACGGAACGGAACACTACGGAAGCACTACGGAGTGCTTCTTTGGGGTTCCGTTCTTCTTTTCGCGGAACCGACGAATGCAGACCTTTCCGTGTGCATGAGCCCTTCTGCCTGAGAAGGCGGTGATGGTGAGTTCACTAAAAGAGTTCAAGAGGGGCCTGGATTTATTCCTGGAGTGTAATAATATTACAGGTTATAGCTACTAGAGAGGGGTCATTGATCCAGGGAGTTATTCTGATTGCCTGATTGGAGTCGGGAAGGAATTTTTTTCCCCTTAAGTGGGGAAAATTGGCTTCTACCTAACAGTTTTTTTTTTGCCTTCCTCTGGATCAAGTAGCAGGATGACAGGCCGAACTGGATGGACAGATGTCTTTTTTCGGCCTTATAAACTATGTTAATATGTTACTATTCCCTGTCACATCTCAGGACTAGGTAGATCTTAGGACCCTGCCAAGTTGCATCAGTTGATCTTCACATCTTGACAACTGTCTACCATTAGTAAAGAGAATATAGACCAGTATTATCAATAATACCACCATACAGTTACTGAATAAAAATTGATATACAAAGACCAATATCATACAGTGACCATGGAGTGGTACCCCTATTAAAGTTTTCATGCCCTCTTTGTGCCGTCTAGAAGTTGATAGTTGCCCCTTCAAAGTATCAAAGCTCCTTAGAAATTTACAGTGCTCCATTTATCCATAGACAATAATAATGTCCTGTATGCCCCTTCAAGATAATAATTCCCCCTAGAAGGCAATAATGACCCCTGAGGGCCCCCATAAAGAGTGATAATCCCCCTGACTGCCCTCTTAAAAATGTAAAAATGTATAATGTAAAAATGTATAATGCCCCCTGAATTTCCCCTTTAAATGTAATAATTACTCTTAAGGCAGCCTTAAAAAGTAATAATGCCCTAACATGACCCCTTAAAACATTATAATGTCCCCTAGGGCCCCCTTAATAAGCAAGGATTCCCCCTAAGTGCCCCACACATAATTGCCCCCCAAAAAATTTGTCCTTTCCACGATCCCCTGACTACCACAGCAACCGAGTCTTTGCAAGGTTAGTGTCCTGGCACAGGCAGTGTGATGTGCACCATTACACTGGCTGGGCTCAGACGCTTGCATCCTCTGCATGTTCCTAGTGTACTGTAGGCCAGAGACCTAAAGTGTCCTGTGGCGTACAAGATGGCAAATGGTAAGGCAGGAAGCATAATTATCTCTGCTCTAACACAGAGCTCAAGTTGGGTGGCGTTTGCCAGGCATCGCCAAGCCTACCCTGGTGGGTCCAACCATGTGAGCTCGCTTTGGGCCCTTATTCTTCATTCTGTTCGTCTTGCACTATCTAGATTTCTGTCTTTTTACAGTGACGGAAACACAGTGACCACTTACTGCCCCTCATCTGCTGTAAAGGGGTTGTCTGGTTGTCTAAATAGAGGAGATGGGACTACTCAACCGCTGGGCACCATAGCAGTTCTATGTCTCCTACCTTGGTTATGTCCTCAACCAGATGCTTTTTGGACTCCTGAGGCCTCTATAATGGGTCTGTATTTTTTCAAATTGGCCAACTCCATTAAAGGAGGTGCTTGGCCACCTAAGCTTTTGGGCCCCATAGCACCTGCTATGTTTCTTACCTACTTCAATCATGCATATTTCTCCCCTTTCCCAATATTGGGCCACTAACAGTGACCACTAATTGCTCCTAACTCCCAAAGTAGTTGCCTGGTTGACTAAATAGAAATGAACCCCATCAGCTTCTGGGCCCAATAGCAATTCCTATGTCTCCTACCCTGGTTGTTACTAGTTGTGCAAATGGAGCAGGTTGGCCCGTTCGGGTTCTGGGCTCCACAGCACCTCCTGCAATATGTCTTCTACTCTGGTACTGTAGTTACTGATTGTCCAAATGTACCATGTGGGATTCTGAGCAGCTGCTATGTCTTCTACCATGGTAGATATGCTGTTGATCAGATCCCTTTTGGACTCCGAAGGCTTATTTAAGAAAATTAAGTCTATTTGTCTAACTTGGACAACCCTTTCAAAGGAAGAGTGTGTCTCCCTTAGTCTCTGCTATATCAATTACTCTGGTAGTTATACCCTTTTCGACTCAAGATCAGGTTGGCCTCTATGTAGCTCCTATTTTTAATTCCCTGGTAGTTATGCCCCTGATCCTAAAACTTCTTTAAGGGAATTTAGTTTGGTCAGATAGAGAAGATGGCCTCTCAACTGATGGACCCATGTCAGTCTTTATTCCTCCTTCACTGGTAGTTTCGCCTTTGATCAGATCTTTTTGAAATCAATGGAATTTGCCAACAGAAATCTTATATCTAAAGCCACTTTAAGCACAAACTTTCATGTAGACATGAAAAGTAGAACGTAATCTTTGTAGCTCTGGACGTTGCTTGTTTGACGACTATGTCCACTACTTGTTTTACAGTACCTTAAAAGAACCCCCCAGGCAACATACAGTAGGTTGGGACTATGGATGGGATCGGCCCTCTAAGAGGAACTCAACCTAGATCTGAAGGCTAGCACAACAAGACCGAGATCTGAAGGCTAGCACCAACATCCTTCTCTTCTATAGCTCATTATATGGACAAAATGATTTTAAAAAATCAGCTCAGCAGCTTAAACCCTAAAGTTCTTTCTCACTCTTCAAACAGCCACTTTGTTTGAGTGATGAAGGCTCGAATGGCCATACGTCTCCTACTCATCTCTTGTCTCTACGATGGCTCACGTGCCTTCTGATAAAGCGGTGAAGGTTGCTTTGCATTTTTCTTTTCTTTTCCCCCCACGATGACAGAAGGGAGGGATGACAGCGCTGGGGGCTTATTCCTGACAGAGGAGGACTGAAGTCTGTAGGAACACGAAGCTACAAACGGAAGCAAACGAACCAATTAAGGTGAAAATAAAAAGAGATGATCAGGACGGGATGACGCGTCTCGTCAGAGAAAAGTCACAGAGTGAGGCAGCGGGCGCTGGAATTCAATCCGCGCTCATTAAATCCTGCATAGTGACACGCAATGAAAGGGACGCGCCAACCAGCATCCCTTCTTCTCCAAAAACAGCCACTAACAAGCACTTAACCCATTCTAGCCTGCCATGAAACAAGCGCCTTCCTCTCCGAATTCTTCAGACTTGCTTTTCCATGCCCAATGGGCTCTCTGACGGTGGTAACTGCGGCGATTAACCTAACCTCTCAGTGGCACGCCACTTATTGCTTTATTAAGTCATGGTCATTTTGATGTTGCTGTGTGTTTTAGATGCATGTTGTGCCTTAGTAATACCCATACAGTAATGAGGTCTGAAATAGAAAATTTTTGTAAAATGATAAGATACGGAGAATACATGAGTATCTGTACCCCCTCTCCAAACATTGCATTTATAGTACTACTGTTCTTTTATGTGGCAGAAGAGACTTTGGCCCCCCATTAGGCTCCAGGGTCTAGGGGTAAGTGCAAACGGTTCAACCCCTATAGCTTCCCTAAACAGACCCAATGGAGCAGGGACCCATAGGGTAGTTGTCAAATTTTAACAACGGCCTTTTGGCTGGAAATCTTTTTGTACCTGAGCTATACAATGGCTGGTTCTATAAATGCAGCTAAGGTGCCCCCATAAATAGCGTCAGACCCACCTTAGCAGTACCTCCTTAAACAGGTATTTCCATCACAGATATTAATGGCATATCTTTAGGATACACCATCTATGTCAGATAGATGCAGATCCCACATCTGTGATCTGCTTATTTATCCAGAACGGGCCTCCCTAAAGTAAAGGAGAGCACACTCCCCAAAGATGGCCACCCTCCATTCACTGCTATGGGAGTTCTGAAAATAGCCGAGTGCTAGTCTGGCTATTTTTGGCAGTACCATAGAAGTAAATGGAGCTGCCGCTGTGCATGCGCTGTGCGTTCTCCATTCACCACTATGGAACTTCCAAAGATAGTCGAACGCATGCAGGGTTCCCTCCTATAGCAGTGCATTGAAAGCATGCAGCGCATGCGTGGTGCTCTCTCCTTCACTTCGGGGGCCTGTTTCTGGAGATAGGATCACCTATCTGACATTGAAATCATATCCTAGCCATATGCCATCAATGCCTGGGATGGGTGTAACCCTACAATGGCAGATGCTGTAGTACTTCCTTAGTCATGACTTGAAAGTCCTTAGGCCACAATAAAAAATGTGTAACAGAGACCCCACCTACTATGTGCCATTTATAATAAGACGTTTCCTTATGTGACAAAAGGGCCTTTAGGCCCCTTCAGGCACCAGGACCCTAAAGGAACCTATCTATCCACCCTTTATAGCACCGACTGTGTTAAAGGCCCCCATACACCTGATGTTTTTGATGGGACTGGCCAACAATCTAATGTGTATGGGGGGCTCCCAACTATCCCCCAAAAGGAGAGAAGGATTGTGAAAGATTTCAACCAAAGAGCTATTAAAGGTGGGCACCTTAAAAGTGTCAACCAGGTCGCTCCCATAAGTCACTGACTGTGCTCTGCCATAAATAGTGATATCAAGAATGCCCAAGTAACAGCGCCAGCTAAAAAGTCATGAAACATAGTGCCAGACACAGTGTCTTCAAAAACAGTGTCAATAAGAGGGCCTCAATTAGTGGTAGTGCCCACATTAATGTTGTCATGAAAAGCACCCCTATGAGCAGTGCCAGCCTGAGCATCTAATAAAAGTGCCTCCATAAGCAACGGTCTCATTAACAGCATCACCCAGAGTGCCTCCATAAGCAGTGCTGATTGGGGTCCTCCTATGAGAATGCCACACTGCCCCTGCTGTTACCGTGCACTGGAGTAAGCCATGCATAATTATACATCTCTATCTAATGGGTGTTTTCTTTAGTGGGTGATGTCGACGGGCAGACAGGGGGTATATTACTCGACTTGGCAGTACAGCGCTTTTCATGATAGTCAGAGCTCTCAGCTTAAATAATATTTTGTGTTTTAAGACATGTTAAACCCTTTCAAGTGTGTTATTCTGTCTCTTTTCCTTCCATGATATCTTTCAGCAGCAGTAATGTCTAAATTATATGGAACAGGTTGCCTCAATTGATGTATAATCTCATACCTTTGCTGACAACTGCGGGATGACTACAACTGCACGTACTAAATATGATAAAAGTGGAAAATCAGTGGAGAGAAAAGGCAAATTAAATGGGCCGCATGGCTTAAAGCGGCTGCACGAGCTTAGAAAAACATGGCTGCTTTCTTCCACAAATAGCGGCACTCTTGATCATAGGCTGCGGCTGGCATTGCAACTCAGTCTCAGTTACTGAGCCCATTACAACATGAGATGACTCTCACCAGAAGGCAACAGAGCAGACAAAAGTCTGTACAGACACTGAACAAGCAGGGGATACTGGTAGATTATGGACATGAACTTTGAATGCAGCTATGAATGCAGACCCAGTACAGTATAGAAATCTTTTTTTTGGGGGAACTCTGATGAGCATTCTTAGCATTTAACCACCCACATCTAGCAAATGTATCTGTTGCACCGTGCACCACCAGTGCCCACAGATGAAGAGCCCATCTGCCTGTTGATAACAGGGCCAGATTTCTTTCACAACCTTTGAGAATCCAAGAGGTGCAGTATGCTGCAAACTACGAAGAAAATATCTTTCTGTATAATATATGCATTTTCTGTATTTCCTGTATGTACACATGGTCCTAACAGCCATATACATAGCCATCACCAGATGGGGCTGGTGTCAACCTTTAAAAAAATTGATTAGTTGGAACATTCTAGTCAGTTCAAGTCTAAACTAGAGAGTTTAATCGGCTAGTCTAGCCTAGCTAGGGAGAGGCAGTTCATGTAGGAGCTGACACTCAAGCTCGTCCTGCACCCATTACCACCAAGGACAGGGCTTGAGCATCTCCAGAAGCACACCAGATGTAAGAGCGAGAGGTGTAGAGAAAGTCCAGTAGAGATAACTTGTCTGGTATAGACATATTGAATGCACAGCACCCATGTTCAGGAGTTGCCTCCAGTGCCTGAGAATGTCAAACCACAGTTTGGCTCACTGTGAGAATCTCCACATCCCAAGGTGGATTGCATGGAAGCATACTTTGAGCACTGTAATCGGTTTAAAGAATGGAGCAGAAGAGTTTTCCTGTCATGAGGGAGAATCGCCCTTCTGGTTGCATTTATCTAAAGCATTACAACATATGTCTGGATGCTCATGTCAATGTCAGCCAGAGAGGTGCAGATTCAGGAAGATTACTCTAAAGAGATACCTTTTGGCCTATTATCTACCTATGCAGCTTTGAAACCTGTAACATCTGAGAAAGTGCATTCTGTGTAACAACTGCCAGTCCACTGGCTGATAAAAACTGTCCTGATCTGTTTGCATTTGAAATCTTCAGTAAAGAACTGTTCTGCTGCACAACTGCCTCCTCATTGCCTCCTGCACTACTAATGCACTGAAAAGTAACAACATCACAACTGGAATCTTGCCTCGCACCTCAAAACCATCAACACCAAAGGAAACCTCAACTGTCATCAGGCAGGAGAATACCAGAACCAGAGTGAGCCCCGAAGTGTAGAAAAGGTCAGCTCTTCCCAACACTAAATGCCAGCCAATGGAGCTTCATAAGCGTGAGCACAACTACTACTACACCCATCCGATCACCCACACTTACGAAGGTCGCTGCAGCCTGGTCGCTGAATGAGTAGCGGTGCAAGAGCAGAGGCTCTGTGATTTGAGGTTGAAGACTTCATCAGCCTTCCCCAAAGTAACCGAGAACCTACAATGATTCAGTTAGTCTTCTCGACTAGCTTGCAACAGCAGCATTGGGAAATAAACGCAAAGTTCAGTGGAAGATCTCAAAAATTAACTGTCCTTCTAAGTTTGTGTGATCCCTCCTCTCACCATTAAGCCTCATGTACACAACCGTATTTATGGTCATTTTTTGTGGATCAGATGTGGACACATTCATTTAATTGGGGCCACAAAAGTGCAGAAAGCACGTTGTGTGCTGTCCGCATCCGCATATCCATGCAGCAGTCCCGCAAAAATAGAACGTGTCCTGTAAGAGCAAACCGAAGCTGTAGGTGATGTACCATAGTTATTATGGATGAGCAGAATTCTCCTGAATTAAAATCCCATCCTACATCAACTACCCAAAAAAAGCCTAAATACATTGTACAAAAATAATTCAGAAACACTTGAAAAATCTGTGTTCTTATGACAAAGCCCTGTTCCTGCGTGTTTTCAAAAGGCCTTGTGAACAAAAACCTCTTCATTCACTGCTTGATAATACTTGAGGGCTTGGGGAAAAAAACTTCATTATAGGAATCAGAAAGAGACGAGGAGCAGATGAGATCCTGGTGCTGGAAAATAACACACAATCGTTTCATCTTGTTACTGCAGGACATATAGGCCATCATGTGCGCGGGGGCCCGGCGTGTGAAACCAACAGAAGCATCTTTGAAGTTTTATTATGTTTTGTAATAACAATATACCATTTCCCTAGTTTGTGTTTTAAGACATTATAGAGCAATGTTGGAGAGACAGCGACGGAGGCTATGAGCTCTTTTCATCCACCTTCCATGTAGGGTTTACACCTGATGAGGTGTAGTTACAACTTCTGGACAGTGCGTGGCAGTATAGAATAAAACAAGGAGGGGCAAGATGAATTGCTCGGCCTCATGCTGAAAAGACATTGTACAGTGCCTCTACCTACCATGTGCCATTTATAATAATGGTGTCCTCATATGCAGGGCCTATATCTACTCTCTGTGGGGAAACTCAGTCAGGATTTGGTGTATATCCATATTAAAAACTGATGGTTTCTATGGACAACTAAGCCAGTTTCCTTTACATCAGTTTTGATAAATCTCCCCCATAGAGTTTTGTATTGATCTGTTGGCTATATACAGTTTTTCCCTTTTCATTGACTTCTATGTTTGAAAATGAGCATCTACGCCATAAAGCAGCCAGTTGAATACGGCACAATTTTTTTCATAGAATGGAACGCTGATGTGTTGTAGGGAAACTTCCATAGGATAATATTTAGTGATGAGCGAATCAAAGTCTACGAAGTGGACATCGATCTGAATTTCAGGATAAATTGGATTTGCTGCGAAGCCGAATTTCCTCGTGCTTTGCAGTAGCGAATTGATTTAACCAGAAATACTTACCTGATCCATTTGCTCGCAACGGGCCGGTGCCGCCATCTTGCTTGAAGATCTCGGCCAAAATTCTGTGCGTGGTGACGTATGACCGGTCGGCCAGCTTGATGACATCATCTCGGGCTGCGTGGGATTTTGTGTCAGACATCCAAGCAAGATGGTGGTGGGCGGCTCATCGCGAACGAATTGATTAGGTAAGTATTATTTTTATTTTCTTTTTTTTTACATTTTACATCAGATTATTATCAGATGCCACGATCAGCTATGAATGCGGCATATCAGGGGTACAATGACGGGGAGCGGTGCAGTCGGCGCTTTCTTTCATTGCACCCACTGCTTACAAAAAAAAAAATGCCCTTCATGACAAAGTAATTCATCACAAAGCGTATTTTCTCGTAAAATTCAGCAAATCAGCCAAATAGAATTTTACAAAACTTCACTCATCTCTAAAAATATTCTTAGTTTTTATGACTTTGTACCCCATAGAACTAGCCTCGAACCATAATACAGCTGTAGACATGTTTAAGGGGTTGGCTAAGATTAGGAAACATTTGGGCACAAATTGACTAAGCAATACTTACCCGTTGAATCCTTAGCTGATCCAGTGCTGCAGTTCCAGTCTTCCCTGTCGGAATATTTTCAGAGGGCTGCAGACATGTGATCACCACAGCCAATCACAGTACCTTTGAGAGCAATGATTGGCTGCAGTGGTCAAATGTTGTTGGCGTAACATCAGCGTATAGCCCTATACACAAAGACCGACAGAAGGGACTGAAAGCAGCTAGGGATTCAACGGCTAAGTATTGTTTATTTGTATATCGTACATCAGCTCCTGCCTGTGCCCATATTTTCCCTAATCTTGGAAACCCCTTAAGGCTTTCAGTGCTCTCTGTACAAAAGCGAGACATCTTCAACATCTTCTTAAAGGGGTTATGCCATGGCTGATGTAAAAAATTAAAATCAGACGTCATATAGTACATGAGAACCTTAGAACAAGCACTGTACCTGACATGGATCCAGAGCTCTAGCCGTTCATTACTACAATTCTTCTGTTAGATCAGAGATGGCGAACTTTTTTGAGACCAAGTGCCCAAACTGCAAACCAAAACCCATATATTTATCACCAACACGGCAATGTAACCTGAATACTACAGTCCAATATAGTATATCTTCCATGTACTTTATCATGTAGCTATAATAGAGGCCTGCATTCAATGCTCTGCCTGTGCTGATCATAGTGCGCCCTGTGCTGCTGAATGGCAGGAAAAGTCTAGAGCATATTGGTACACCATAGACTTTTTCGAGGACACGGGTGCCCACCCGTGCCATAGGTTCGCCACCAATGTGCTAGATTTATTTCAGGCTGGCATGTCAGGGGTGTGTTCGTTCTGCTGCAGCCCTCTCTATCACAGCTCAAGGGTGTGTGTCCTTTCTCAGACGCCTGTCCTTTCTGCTGTAGCACTTTCCCTGTAAATGCCAGTGATTTAAATGTTGAAGATTTAAACTGAGCACGTGCGACCAGCTCAGTGAGATGGACAAGAAATAAGGAAAAGAGCAAACAGCAGGTGGCGCTGTACAGATACATTTTATTGAATAACTCATTGACTATAATACATTTTTAATGACATGCAATTACAAAAGTATTCAGATCAAGGAGCTGGTTTGAGAAATGTAGAATATTTTTTAAGGCACAACCCCTTTAAAATGTACCTGTACACAAGTCCCACAGCAGCAGACCCTCATGTGTCCATGAAGCTCTCCTTTCCACATGTAAAAGAGGGTCTGCAGCAGCTGAACAAGGTAGACTGCTTTTGCAGGTGCCTGATGGATGACTGCTCTTGATCTTAAATGTATATTCACAAAAGGTACCAGCTTTATAAACCTTTAGTTGGAGTAGACAGGATTAGAAGTGGGGTAAGTGCAGTGGATTGGGCAAAGGTCAGCCTGCCTGAATGGGCCATAATAACAGCTGTCGACAGCATGAGTGACACTTAGTTGTAACGCTCGACACTCAGCGGGGCTGTCGAGGTAGAACACGCTATAGTAAAAGCAGGCGAGCGGTGCAGAGCCGAACCTGCTAACACTCCGCGTCTCTTTATATGTGTTTATAGAGCAATTACCACAGTGAGACAACATTAAACGTAAATGTGACAGTGATGAAAAAGGTATTCTCATTAACGGCAACCATTACTGAAATCTTTGCTAATGAGCAATTGCATATTCATTGCCCCGGGTAGATAATTCAGTTTTATATATATACATTCTATTTGTCCATCTAGATGTACTATATGGATTAGTCTCTTTGGTAGAGGAGTTTGGTATCAAGTGGACTGGTCATCTATGCACAGTAGAGGCAGGGGTCCACCTAGCTTTTCCACTGCCAGAGGCAAAAACTGAAGGTGTTGCCACTTGCTCGCACTTGGTGCTCAAATGTATGCAGCTTCATTCCCTAATTTATTGATTCAGGAATGAGGTATTATGTAGGCAACTTTATGGCAGTGTTATTTGCATTAGGTGTGTTTAATTTAGGGGGCTGCTCTGAGCTCTTAAGGGATCTGATTTAATTCAGGAGTCTTGTCTGGGGTCAAAACTTATGTGGCTATTGAGGCTGCCAATGGCCACGCATGCCTCGTCAGAAAACTCTGTAGGTTTTGGGAGATGGCATCATGGTGGTCAGAGCTGGATGGAGAAGAAAGGGAAAGTGAAGGTTTAAAAACAGAGATGTGAGTCACTGGATTTAATTGTTGTAAATTCTGTCTGATCAGTGGTATGTTTTCCTGTAAAGTCTGTCCTGTTATAATACTCCACAAAGCACCTATTATCTGACCCTGGGTCGCTGAATGGCAATATTATTGCTTGTGTAGCCATAAGATATTGATAAAGTATACCTTTGATTAAGCATTTCTGTGTTCCACACTTTTTTCTCTCTCCATATTTAAAGGAGTAGCTAGTGGCATGCAGGGACCTCCATATGTGAACACAGCCTTAATTAATGTTTGGGGTAACTCCATAGAAACTGCCCTGTCTAATAGAACCCCCATCCCCAATGCAAAAAAAGGAAGAAAACAGTCAGCCCCACTGCAACCATTACCAAACTAGGCCCTGTGTATTCATTAAAGAGCCAGGTATTGTGTCCCCATTGCAAAGCCAGAAGCATTAGCCTAGGGATTCAACACGTGCCTCCTAGACTTATGGTATGTACATTGAGAGTACTTACTGTATATCACAGTCCAAAAACTCTGTTTTAGAGCCATCACACATCCATCCTAAACATGCATATTTTATCATTATGTAAATCAGATGAGAAATTTGTTTAAGGCATAACAACACCCATCGGGCCAGTAGTGTTTATTTTCCCCTAAAAGCGTAATAAAACATATGGTAAAGCTTTATGCGTGCGGAGAGCACTTTCTCGACACTTATTCATATGCCATCATAGGGACTGCTGTAATAGAATTCGACTCAGCTGAATGTTCCGACGAAAACACCAAAAATAAATTTATGACAGTGTGACCAGTCTCCGTATATTCTCGATGTAGACCCAGCCAAGCATATTAATTAATGGACCTGTAGTTAACGCAATTGTCCCTTCGATGAGTGACATCACCATATCTTGACCATCTATTCAATGTCTGAATCTTTGTGCATGTTATAAAGTGGATGTTGTTATCTTATACTTGAAACAGATTTGGTTTGGGACTACTCCTAAGGGTGCTATCTAAGTTGCTCCCCTGTTCTTCATCCATTAACCCCTATACAAGGATCTGGACTCCGCTGCAGGGGAAAAACAAGGCAGCTACCTCTTGGAGTAGTCTCTGTTCAAGTGATGGTTGACTCAAGCGGTTCAAGAGACACCGATGTGGAGCACTGAAGATTTAGGCAAAACTGTAGTCAGGAAAAAAAACGAGGTCATGGCAGGCAGAGTACATACGATCTTATAAACAGTCTGAGGTCAGGGTGGGAAGCTTAGGTACAAAATGGAGATCAGGCAGAAGTCAGGTCAGGTACTGACTGGTCAAAATCAAGGAAACAGGCAAATGTATGCAGCAAAACTCTGCAGGAACTAGCAAACTGAAACATATAGCTCAGGCACCTCAGAGGAAGGTGCCCTAAGTACTCCTGGGGTACTAGCCATTGGCCAGAGAAGATTAGGGTGCATCTGCACTGGCTCTTTAGGAGTTGGAGGTGAAGCGCATACACACCTTACAGGCAGTGAGGTGCAACATTGGCACCACCAGAATGCAGGAGCAGGGGAGCAAGTGAGCAGAGCTGCTGCCGTGCCTGCCAGGAGAGCGGAGCAGCAGTCACCGCTATAACAATAGAGCAGCCTTCCCTCTATTGTGTTTACCGTCATGATATCCCACAATCTTCATCACCAATTTAATCTACTGGCCATGCAAATTTGATAGAGGTTGGCTGAAATCTACTAACATAGGTGGGATTGGCTGACTTTCTAGTGCTTAGGGGGTCTTTGACTTTTTCCCAATGGCGAATGACAGATTGAGCATTTTGCCTTTGAACAAGCTCTATTTTTATTGAGCCACTGATAGATTGGTGTGGCATTAGCTTATTCCTGTCTCCCTATTAAAAAAAAACATGCACGATTGGCTGACCTAAGGTTGCATATTTATGGAAGAGTTGGAAGGAAGAGCAGTTCGACTGACGGCTATCTAAAGTGTATGGTCAACTTTACGGCAAGACACGAGGGTAGGGTCTAAAGGTGACCATAAAGCCTTCAATAGCTGATGGTCAAGGTTGCTTTTTCTGAATACCCCATACATGCATGCTCAGTTTGGCAATAGCGAGAGGTGAGTGTGCCGCTGCCAGACACCTCTTGCTGTAGGTTATCTCCCATGAAAACAAAAAGATTGGATCTTTTGCCGAACCTTATTTACCCCAATATCACTTGTTGTGGGAGATTTGGAGATCCCCATACACATTAGATTGTCAGCTAGGCCATAGAAATCTGATTTATTTGGTGGATCCCGTCTATGGGTCTCTCATTGGAGGAAGCCAAGATTCAACATGTTGATTTTACAGTATCCAATCTTATTGTTACCCTTGATACAATTGGCTCCTTAGGTGTTTGAAAGTCATGTATATGACACCCATACAAAATAAATACTGTTGGGGCTGAAAGCTAATAACATCTCTATGACCAGTCTGAGCAAAAATTACAACTACACCATTGATGATACCCACACAAACAAGGTTGGCCATGACAGTCAAGGTCAAGCATTAGAATCAGTATGATACCATCTGGTCATAAATGGTCACCCATCTTTCTCCAGTAGCAGAGTATGGCAAGAGTAAAGGGTATTTTAAAAAACATCACATTAATACTGCTCATTGAGATGGAGAACAGCATAGCCTGACAGCTAACAAAATGGACTACAATGCAGTCATTTTTGACTGTTCTTGGCCTAACAACTACAGTCTTTCCAATGGAGTAATTAGATAGTAGGTCTACGTCAACCAGTCTATCTTGATTAACGTAGGTCCTTGACTGAAGGAGGATCTACGAAAGAACTAAGGGCAGCATAGTGTCAATGCAGCTGAACATCAATCATGTATGGAAGTCGTGCTATGGCTACATTGTCAAACAACCAGTTTTTTTCAATTGAGTTGCCAACTCAGATCTTCAACTAAAGATGGACCCTCTGTGCAGTCTCCTCTGTGCTGAGGAAAGTACTGAGCTAGCTTTCCCTCACTCCCTCAGAAGGATGACTCTCTGCTCAAAGTCTGGTTGCCCAGGGTCTGTGGCTCAGTCGTCTGGCTAGCTCTCTGGTGAATGGGCTGGTAACCTGGGGTCTGTGGCTCAACACCCCCATCCCAGAATCTTCTTCTGGTCACTTATGCAGTTTGATCGAGTGTCTCCTGCTAAGCAGTGGTCCCTATTTGCAGACTGCCAGAGTTCCTGCAGACAACTAGGGACTCTAACTGTTCTCCTCATATACAGTTTCTAGCTCAACTAGAACCTTCTAGTGGGAGGGTAGGGGTGGAGAAGCACGGCCTAAACACAAACACTGTTACAATTGCTGTCTATTACAGACTTGTACAGAGCTTTAAGTCAAGCCTATAAGCAGTTTTTCCAGATATAAACAAGTCTTCAGACATAAACAACAGAGCTAAACCAGACAGTCAGAAGGTCAGTGTGTCTGTTTTTTGCCTCCAAAACTATACATACAGAAGGTAGAAAGTTATGAAGGCTGTCAGTATTAGCTGGCTGTGCATTAACCCTTTCCACAGTTCAATGTACCTATATTTTAATGATATATTACAATAAACGTATAAATGTAGTTCAACAGTATGAAACAGTATAAATGCACACAATAGCATACATTGCAGTGCTAGTTAACCCCTCAACGTGCAATGAAGTAGGGAGTTGACAGCTTTGAATAGTAGCAATAAGGGTAAATGTCCATAGTCCAAAGTATCCTTGCTCCAGGGCAGTACAGAAGGTCTTTCTCTACTGCCTACTGATGTATTAGCCACTTTTTGGTGGAAAAGTTGGGATGACTACCAAGTATGATATGAGAAGGATGAAAGGTAAGAAATTCACTGGGGTCCCTCAATAATGGTCCTCTTGTCAACTCTTAGGAAGGATGAGCGCTGAAAGTAGCTTATACCATTAGCTCATTGAAATTAATTTATTCTTGGTATTAAGATGTGATTAATTCAGAAGAACGTGATACTTCATATTTCTAAACCACTTGGATGTATCATTGTACATACTGATGACCCATTATCAAGTCAACAAAATTAGCTGGCCTGAACTGCGATTACTTGAGCGATGCTACTGTTATTATACATCTGTCATATTTTATGTTCCCTCAACTGGGTCATCTCTAAGCTTTTGAATTAGATGTTCGGGGTGCATGCTTCCTTCCCACTGTGTTTGTCACCATGAATCTTCAGCAGATCAAATACAGATCATGTCCTTGCATCCATCCAGCCTATTATTCTGCAGAGTAAATCACAGGATCAGAATGAATGAAAAATGCCACAAACATGGCTTTGTCTTACATCAAATCTGTTTCCTACCTCTGAGAACTTCGACTATAGTATAACCTCCCTTCAGACACTTCACTGCATATCTGAAGACGTCCAATCTATAGTTGACCCCTGCTTTTCATTCTGACCCTAGTGGTCCAGGAAGGACTGCATGTAACACATCCTGATATCTCATGAGTTGTGAACGTATATTCTACTCATCCACTGATCTATCACTATGTTCTTGGATTGCTGATGGGAATGTGCACATAGACAGGGAGACCTTTTGAACTACCATACAAAATGTCAAGTTTCCAAGTTCTGCCTAAATATTCACCTTTCCTCATTCCTCTTCACTCCTGGGTGGCGCCACAGAAAATGTTCTTTCGCTGAGATCTAGGTTAGCAGTAGGAAAGAGGAGAGGTGAGTTTGGTCTGGGGTCTGTGTTAATTTAGGGGTTCAAGTCTGGAATGAGTCTGCATTAATTTATGTGTCTGGTTTAGTGGCTGTATTAGTTTAGCTGGTCTGGAGTCTGTGTTTATTTAAAGGGAACCTGTCACCTCCAAAAACCACCCCAAACCGCCAGCAGTGTGTTTCTAATGATCATTTTCTTTCAGCAGTCAGATGCAGCTAAAACTCTGAAAATGTTCTTTTATCCCCTGCCCGCTCTATTTTCTAGTCATGCTTGAAGTCAAGGGGGCAGCAGCCTCCTTGCTTCATGTCAAGGTAACCGCGCCCCCTTCGCTGTGACTGACAGTGCTTATGCACCGGAGTTCGGCTGGCTTTGCCGAACTGCCGGCTGTCAGTATTTATTTTGCTGATCTGGTTTGGCATCTGTATTAGTTTTTGGGGTCTGGTCTAGGGTCTGTATTTGTTTATTGGGTCTATATTAGTTTAGGTAGTCTGGTCTGGAGTTTATTTAAGCTTGCCTGGTCTGGGGTCTGTTTTTGTGTAGGGTGTCCGGACTGGAGGTATGTATTTCTTAGGAGGGTGTGGTCTGGTGTCTGTCTTAGCTTAGGTAGTCTGGTCTGAGGTCTGTGTTTATTTAAGGGTGTTTGGCCTGGATCTGTATTAGTTTATGGTGTCTGATTGGAGTCTTTATTTCCTTAGGGGTTTCAATTAGATTAGGGCGTCTGGTCTAGGGTCTATATTTGTTTAGGTCAGGCATCCTCAAACTGCGGCCCTCCAGGTGTTGTAAAACTACAACTCCCACAATGCCCTGCTGTAGGCTGATACCTATAGGCTGTTCGGGCATGCTGGGAGTTGTAGTTTTGCAACAGCTGGAGGGCCGCAGTTTGAGGATGCCTGGTTTAGGTGGTCAGAAATAAAGCCTTCATACACATTAGTGTACTGTCATCCAAACTTGCTGAGAACGATGGGTTCAGTCAACAGCCTGTGTGTGTGGAGCTCCCGACTCTCCCCTGACTGATAATGCCAGAGATCAGTTAATATTTTCCGATCCTTTTGTTTTTCATCTCTCCCCATTACATACACATACTGTACATGTTTGGCTGAGATGAGTGTGTATGTGTACGGGAAGTCGGTAGGGGGTCAGAAGAGATACTTGCCGGCCGAACAATTGCTTGGCTGATAGCTATTGAATGTGTATGCCCAGCTTTAGCTTAGGTGGTATAGTCTAGGGCAGGCATGTCCAAACTCCGGCCCTCCAGATGTTGCAAAACTACAACTCCCATCATTCCTGGACAACCTACAGCTATTAACCTACAGAAGAGCATAATGGGAGTTGTAGTTCTGCAACACCTGGAGGGCCAGAGTTTGGACATGCCTGGTCTAGGGTCTGTGTGTGTTTGTTTAGGACTTTTCAATTAAGCACCCTCCAATCCAATAAGGTACCCCCCAAGCTTTGATCATATATTGTGCTGCAATTAAAAGCAAAGCATAGGAGTAGTGTGAGAATCACCTGGGGGCATAGACCTTAAGGTCTTAAGGGGTCTGGTCTGAGGTCTTTATTCACTTTGGGTGTGATAATGAAGAGTTTATATGTACTACCTGTCATCTACATTTTTTTGGCTAGGGACATGCCTTGTATAAACAAATAGGGCATATGTTAAATAATACATCACTTCTCGGAATTTCCTGATGTCACTTCTCAAAAATTGTGTGCATCAAACCCTACTTTTCCTGGTGACTGAATATTAGAAATATGATGGGAATAATTGTCGTGAGGTTCCTTACTGAGCATGTGATGAATCACTCAGGGTCAGGGTGCACCCAGAAGAAGCAAAAAGCAGAAGAACGTCCCTGCCATGCCAGATTGAGAAGGATCTTCAAAGTCTTTGCTTTCCAATGCCTTCTTCTAGCAGTGAAAAGAATAAAAACTGCTACTGGAGGATCAGCACCATAGTCCTGACTGTAGTATGGCCACGTTTCAGAATACATAGTATAGCTACAACACTTGTTCAGAACAGAACGTAGATCACCATGCAGCTATATGATGATCTAAGA
Organism: Bufotes viridis; assembly: GCA_033119425.1. NCBI lineage: Eukaryota > Metazoa > Chordata > Amphibia > Anura > Bufonidae > Bufotes > Bufotes viridis. Next base: position 261,203,901 of record CM065594.1, on the reverse strand, counting down.
TAGGTTAAGTAAGACCATGTAAGGTCCAGATGTTGCAACCATAATAAAGACCCTTTGCAATCATACTATTATTCATTACTGTTCTGTGACAAAGAAATCTCCTTCCTGTCCTTCTTGTTTGACAGGTCTAGGTTACCGCATAGTCGTCTTGTCTGGCCCTGTCAATCAAGTGGGAGAGGGAAGGTCTGGCAGAGAAAGCAGAAGAAGCAAAGGTGAACAGAGTGCCTTAGACCCACCCATAGAGCACTTAAAGGGGTTGCCCCATCTCAGACATTGGTGGTTAGTCCTTTTTAAAGAACAGGGCCCCCAAAGTGAAGAAAAGTACACTTTGCATGTGCGGCATGCTCTTTATTCAGCAAGCACGCTCAGCTATTTTCAGAAGTTCCATAGCAGCGAAAGCAGAGCTCATAGCACAAGCGCGACCACCTAATCATTCTCCTCTATGGGACATCTGGAATTAACCAAGCCAACGCTCTGCTTTTTTCGTGACTTGTACAGTGGAGAACGGAAGGTGGCTGCGCATGCGTGGCTGTTCTCTGTTTATCTTAAGCTTCCCATTCTGGAGATAGGAGCAGGTCCCAAAGGTGGGACTCACACCTGACATTGATGGCATATCCTAGTGATATGCCATCAACGTCTGAGATAGGAATATCCCTTTAACTGTTCATTTGCATATGGAACTGAGCTAAGCTAACCCTTTGTTTCCATAAAAATGGAAAGCCCTTTTAAGGAAGTAGAGAGATCCAATGGAATGATATCAGAGTCAAAAAACAACAAATGAAAAAATATAAATAACAATGCGTCTTTATTAGAACAATTTACGAAACATGATTGGTACAAAAAGTGTTAAAAACAAGTAAAAACAATTACACAAAGAGCGACACACCTCATAGCACAATCAGAGTATAGCTGGTGAAAATTAATAACAACTATTTGGGGCGCCCCTTGAGAAAGCTGACGGCGAAACGCGCGTCGGGGCGCGTTTATTCGGCGACACTGCTGTGACCCATTGCTGGTGTGTATATTATTATGTTGTTTATCTTGTGCGACTATCCTCGTGTTCACTGTTGTTAAATTTCTTATGGAGACCGGTTACTTAGCTCAAATCAGCAATAGTCTGTTTTGTTGGGTCCCAATTATTTACTTGGTGTGTACAATGACTGAGGATATTTGCGCATAGTTGTTATTAATTTTCACCAGCTATACTCTGATTGTGCTATGAGGTGTGTCACTCTTTGTGTAATTGTTTTTACTTGTTTTTAACACTTTTTGTACCAATCATGTTTCATAAATTGTTCTAATAAAGACGCATTGTTATTTATATTTTTTCATTTGTCGTTTTTTGACTCTGATATCATTCTATTGGATCTCTATGCTGTTTTTGATATTGGGTCTTATACCAGTGGGAATCATTGTTGGTTTAACCTTTTAAGGAAGTGTTCCATAAAATTCTGGAATATGCAAAATAATGGGTCTGTGGCATAGAACCCAAATGCCCCCCCCCCCCCGCATTCGCTGAATTCTTATGCATGACACGTGCTGCCCAGTATCGCTCAACGCACGTTTGTCACATACAAGTTGGAAATTGCTAATGAATATCCCATGGATGTAACATCTTGTGTTTCACTCCTACATGTCCTTCCATGTAATGAATGCAAAAGTTATAGCCCGTTGTCCCCATATTATCTCCATAGATAAAAGAACGAAGCCGTTGCTAGAAGAATCTCTTCCCCGTTCCTAAGAGGAGGGGGTGATTTGTAACCATGTAACAGCTTCCCCTTTGACCCCACTGTTCTGCACACCGCTACAAATTCCCTGTTAATTACCCAGGAGGTCCCTGGGGCTCAGAGATCAATATTTCTATGGAAAGTAGGCAGCTTGATTTTCATGTTCGGTGTCATCGGATCTGCTCCAGTCCTTTCTTATTAGATGAATATATGCATCCACTATGAAAATAAGTATCGTAATTAACTAATGTTTAAAGCGGGGGAAACTTTATCTGCAGAACCTTCTTTTTCTGTCTTAAAGGGGTATTCCCATCGCAGTCTGATAGGTGCGGGTCCCACCTCTGGGACCCGCACCTACAACGAGAACGGAGCGGGGAGAGCTGTGGCTGGAGGACCCCGGATTTCCCGAGGGTCCGTCCACCACCAAGCGCTGCTCCCCGCCTCTCCCATAGAAGTAAATGGGAGCGCACTGCGCACACGCAGCCCCTGCTCCCATTTATTTCTATGGGGCTGACGGAGAAAGCCGAGCCAGTGATTGGCTATTTTCGGCGGCACCATAGAAATGAATGGAGGGCAGCTGAGCATGTGCAGTGAGCCCTTCGTTCATTTCCCCGCTCCGTTCTCATTGTAGGTGGGACCCGCACCTATCAGACAATGGGGGCATATCCTAGCGATATGCCCTTATTGTCTGTGATGGTAATACCTCTTTAAGTCAACCCTGCGCTTACATTTTTATTTTAAGGAACCGTCTAATCTGTGTTTAATCAGAATCTTCTGTCTTCAGAATGATTTATCTTCAAAATGTTTAGACTTCGGCCTGTTTCATACTTGCGTTGTGGCTTTCCGGTTTCGAGATCCGGCAGAGGAACTCCAAACTGAAATTAAACAGATCCGTGCTTCCTTTTCCCCCAGATCCAGTTGTATTAAATCTAAACTGAACAAACTAGATCCGGATTAAAAATCATTGTAAGTCATTGGGCGCCAGATGGCTAACAAAAAAAAACTAAAACGGATCTGGCAGCATTGTGTTTAGTGCTGGATCCGTTTTGTTCCGTTTCGCCGACCGGACACAAAACCTCAGCTTGCAACAGTTTTGTGTCCGGTCCAAAAATGTAACAAAACGGAATGAAATGCATCCTGATCAGTTTTGTTCCCATTGACATGAATGGGGACAAAACGTATCCGTTTTGGTCTGGTTTTTGAAATTCTCTGCTGGATCTCAAAACCGGAAACCCACGACGCAAGTGTGAATCAGGCCTTCCAAATGTTCTTTCTTCAAAATCTTTTATCTTCAGAATGTAATGTCTTGAGATTTTTTCTAGCTTGTGAATATTCTATCATTAGAATACTCTGTCTTCAGAATGCTCTATCTATCTAAAGAATGTTCTATATTTAGATTGTTCCCCAGAATGTGTTGTTTTTAGAAGGTTCTATCTTCACATTGTTCCATCTTCAAATGAATTTATCTTTAGAATGTTATATTGAGAATTTTCTATCTTGAGAATATTCTGTCTTCAGAATACTCTATCATTATTTTCTGAATTCTCTATAGTCAGAATGCTCTATCTTCAGCTTGTTCTTTCTGGAGAATGTTATATCTTCAAAATATTCTATCCCCCACAAAGTTCTATCTTCTGAATTTTCTACCCCGGAGTGTTCTGTCTTCAGTATGTTCCATGACCAGAGGGTTCTGTCTTCAGGATGTTCCATCACCAGAGGGTTCTGTCTTCAGGATGTTCCATCACCAGAGGGTTCTGTCTTCAGGATGTTCCATCACCAGAGGGTTCTGTCTTCAGGATGTTCCATCACCAGAGTGTTCTATCTTCAGAATGCTATAATACCCAAAATGTTCTATGTCAATACCCAAAATGTGCTATCCTCATCCTCATTGATGTCTGTGGAAGGGACAGCTTTTCTTCTAAACTGGGATGCTGGTCAGCAGTCATTGAGGCTGCTGTCCGTGGTGCTGAAGACATCATGGGAATTTGCGATTGATTCCTATGCATATATATGCCAGTGATGCACACATTATAATACTACAATACTAAGGGCCATGCAGTGATCTGCAAGTCCTTATTAGATGCGCTCTTTTCACGTGCACTCCTATTATCTTCACTCCTATTGTGTGCACTCTTATTACATGCACTTTTATCACATGCACTATTATTATGTGCACTATTATTACGTGCACTCTTATTACATGCACTCTTATTACATGCACTCTTATTACATGCACTCTTATTACATGCACTCTTATTACGTGCACTCCTATTATGTGCACTCCTATTATGTGCATTACATGCACTATTATTACATGCACTCTTATTACATGCACTATTATTATGTGCGCTCTTATTATGTGCTCTACATGTACTCTTATTACATGCACTATTATTATGTGCGCTCTTATTATGTGCTCTACATGCACTCTTATTACATGCACTATTATTATGTGCACTCATTATGAGCACTCTTATTGCATGCACTCTTATTATGTGCACTCATGGGCACTCTTATTATGTGTGCTCTTATTATGTGTATCCCTATTACATGCATTAATTATGTGCACTTGTATTATGTGCTCCTTCATTGCTTGTTGTTTGAAGAATGATTGCAAACAGCAACATGGAACACACACAACTACACTGCTCCTATAGATATACATAAACAGGCAGACAAATACAACTATATTGCTGATATACATAAACATACACACCTATACACATAGACATACCTATACATATACACATACAATACATAAACACACACACACATATATACCTAGACAAACACACACCTATACATATACATTGCATAAACACACACACACATATATACCTAGACAAACACACACCTATACATATACATTGCATAAACACACACACCTATACACATAGACATACATACACATACAGGGTGAGGAAAAAGTCTGCACACACCCTTTTATCGGGGGTAATTTGTAGAAAATTGACTTCCAGTGCGTAAAAGTATTTAATTGGAAGGACGGCTGCATTATTTGGTGGTGTAAATATGTTCGGCCACCATTTTGAAATCCACCATATTAAATCCAGCTCAGGTTTTTTTCAATGGGAAGGGGGTCATGTGATATATCCATCTTGGCTAGAATTGACTCAGAAACACACTGGAACTATCAATGTTCAGCTACCTTTACCTGTTTAGGAGTTAAGCAAGGTCAGACTTTACTAAAGTGCTTTACATGACGTGTTCGATGGGTCCACCGTTTGGCCTGATGCACATGGTTAAATGCTTTATCCAGCATTCATTAACACACTGAAGAACCATAGGTGATACTTGTTCACAACACTGTAGGATTCACCGTTTCAAGTGAAAAACACAAAAGGGAGAGAGACACTAGCAATATATCTGTGTTGTCGGGGGGGGGGGGGTACACTTTCTCATTATAGAGAGCGTCTAGTATGCATAGTATGTGGTATTTTTTCCCAGAAATCCAGAGAAACATTTGCTGGCACACAATACTTCTCATGCATACTTCCCCTCCTGAGAAGAAATAATACCCCCCAACCAAGGCCCCTCAGGCAGCAAGGAAAGTTTTTTTGCTCAGCTCTGTTAAAGGTTATTTATCCAGAAAGAGCTGGATTCCTGGTATGGGACAGTTTTCCTTTCCTTTTTATGAAAAGCACTGATTTAACACTTCTGCCACCAAAAACTTAGTGGATAAAAAAGGGAAGCACAAGGAGAAATGTTTAAACATACATAACAGAGAGGAGCAAATTAATTCTATAAATGTATTCTAACAAACCCAAATAGTTTGCAATTCAAGAGAGACCCACATGAGGGACACATGTGCAATTCACCTTTCTTTCCAAAATGAATAACAAAAGCTGAACATTTTATAACTACAGCATAGCCTTCTAGTCATTACTCAACTTTTTAAACTGACATAAAAAGCATAACTAGAAAAATAGGTAAGTCAGCCTCACATCTGCAACTAGCTTTTTCAGGACAAGTCATTTATGAGAGCAGAGCAGACATCGGCTTTTCTAGTTGAGAGGCCTTGGGGGAACCTTTAGCTAGGTATGAATTATATTATAGAGACTAGATAATATATGTGATGACTACTCTAGGCTAGGTAATACTCATGTTGGTTTCTGTGAAAAATATATACAAATGAATATGTCTAACAGCTGGCATCAGAAAAAATTACTTCATCTTTTTGTTAGGATAGCTTATTTGCATAGCTTTGTTTTTTTGGGAAACATATTCAAATGAGCTTTTCTGACAAAAAGGATAAAAAGGTAATTTTTTCTGATGCCTTTTGATGCTAGACACATATTTTTCCCAGAAACCATTGAATAATCTACAATAGTCATCACATATATTAACTAGACTCCGTATTATAAATAGTACCCAGCCAAAGGTCCCCCCAAGGCCTCTCAAGTAGAAAAGCTGATTCTATCTGCTCTGCTCTCAGAACTTTTGTCCTGAAAGAGCTAGCTGCAGGTGTGAGGCTGGCTTAGCTATTTTTCTAGTTATGCTATGTAAGTCTGATTTTCTCTCATAGAATTGATTTGTGTCTTAACTGAATTTTTCTTTTCTTAAAGATTTGTGAACTTAATCTTAAAAGGTGTGCTAATCTCTCTGCTTCTCCCCACTGGGAAAACCTTAAGTATGGCAGATTTCAAAATGGTGGTTAAAAATGTTTCTTCCACCAAATAATGCAGTCTTTCTCCCAATAAATACTTTCCCACATTGGACAACATAACAATACTACAGTTCTGATGGCTGTGCAGTGATCGCTCAGGCATACATTCCTACCTCTGAACATTAGAAACTGGAGATTTGGCACTCTCTGTTTGGCATGGAATGTTTTTGCCCGTAATTACCATCCAAGTGCCTTTAGAGTGCATTGCAGCAAAGTGCTGCCCACAAACACATACTTACAGCAAAGTGAACTGTACCAAAACAGTAGTGCCTTCATACAGCTATAGAATAAAATTACCTTATATATTTCTGGACGCTTGCAGCCACCACTAGGGGGAGTCCACCACATGCATATTCATATATCACCGTGCAAAGACAATCCCTGATAAAAAAAAAAAAAAAACATAATAATGTATGATATTGTTAGTTTCCTTTTAACTTAAAATATCTATGACCCATTATGGTGAATTGGCTATTAGTCACAGATAAAAGATCAGGCAGGTATGATGGGCGCATCAAAACTTTTTGTGACTTTGCAAGCTCATTAGTTTTTTGGCATTTAAATGCCAATTCTCACTGAAATCTACACACTGATGTAGGGTTACCCCTAAAGTCAGTACATACTGACAGGTAACCCTTCATCGGTAGACACGAGGAATTGAAAAATATTTAAATGACGTAGCCCTGTTTTATTACTCCTCCAGTATTGTGCAGTAACCAAGATTAAAGGGATTGTGCAGGATTACAAAAACATGGCTGTTTTTTTTTTTAACCAAAAAACAGCGCCACGCCAGTATAGAGGTGGTGCATGGTACTGCAGCTCAGTTCCATCATAAATTAGTTAATTTCTGAAATTAATCAATTAAGTACAGCAGAGAAAGCTGCAGTTTAGCCTTTGTAGTGGTTCCGATTCCTTGCCAGTGTGTTGTCTGGAGTTTACACGGTTTTTATAGGAGCTTTACCCGCTATTACATAGAATTTGGGCCTAACTGCCCCCTATTATGACAGCAGTGGTGGGAATTACCAACGAAAGCCTCGAAAGCTGGGTGCAGCGAGAGGCCATAATGATAGCAAATGGCTGTGTGAACAGCTGGGAAGGAGGAAATGGATTTTAGGGAGAGACTCCTGGAACAGATAGCAGAGGTGTGGTATGGCACATCCAGTAATTAGCTACAGGACGGGTTACTCCTCCAGCCAAGAATAGGACTTGACAGCCTACAGCCTCTAATCATCACAGGAGGATAGCGGAGGATCACTGGAGGCTGGATGGCTACGGCCGTAAATATCAGTGATTGAAAGAAAAAAAATAATTGGTTCAACATGTTTATACAGAATCCTTCCATGGGGTCTAATGAATGATGGGTTCCTACTGGTAATAACCACTAACGGTAGGGACCACAGGTGGGCAAGGCAAAGGAGGGCACCCCGTCGATATTTTAGACAGTTGTTCACATACTTTAGAAATATATAACATAGATTTGCATTTTCCCTGAATTTTATATTTAAATCCTGCCATGTAATACTAAATAATATTTTTAAACAGTGCCCACACAATACTACCATTCAGTGGCATAATAATACCTTTATACAATGCCCACACAATGCTAGCATTCAGAGTCAGAATAATACCTCCATACAAAGCCCACACTACATTTCCATACAGTACCAAATAATACTTTCATATATTGCCCACACAATAACACCATTTCAGTACCCAAATAATACTTCTATGGCCACACAATAAATAACATGGCCAGCATACATATGTACTATTTCTATGCAGTAAGTAAATAATACTACCATACAATACCTACATAACAGTGACATTCAGTGCACATATTATACTTCCATATCATGGCCATACAATACCTCCATAAATATCACAATAATACTTTGAAGTATGCCCACTCAATACTGCCATACAATACCCAATAATACTGTCATACAATTCCCAATAATACTTCGAAAGTATGCCCAATCAATACTGCTATACAATACCCACTAATTCTGTCATACAATTCCCAATAATACTTCCAAAAACTATGCTCATACAAATAATACTTTCATACAATGCCCACTCAATAGTGCCACAGTACCAAAATAATACTTCCATACAATGCCCACACTATATTGCCATACAATGCTATTAAATAATACTTCCATGCCATGCCCACACAATACTCAATACAATACATAATACACAATACACTAATACAGTACAAAATAATACTTTCATACTTTGCCCACACAATAGAGACATTCAGTACCCAAGTAATACTTCCACTGCCAAACAATACTAACATAAAACATTCAATGTACATTTACTGGCCAAAAAAATGGTCAACATATAATACATGTGTAATACTTCTATGCTGTATCTAAATAATACTACCATACAATACATACACAACAGTGACATTTAGTGTACATATTATACTTCCATACCCTGGCCACAGAATACCGCAGTGCAATTCCCAATGCTTTCATACAATGCCCACACAATAGTGCCACAGTGGCCAAAAAATGTAATGCTTCCATACAATGACTGCACAATACTGTTATATAATACCAACTAATTTACACAAGTTATTCACATAATACTGCAATTCATTGGCAAAATAATGCCCACAATATAATGCCATACACTATCAAATAATATTCTCTAAAATGCTGTATTGTGAGAGAGCTGACAGACAGAAACCTATCACAAGCAGGATGCAGGGGAGACAGACTGAAGCTGCATCACATACACTACACTGTAATTCTGTAGTGTAATTGACTGAGGACAGAATTGATGCATGATAGGAAATGTAGGCTGCGTTAGGAAAACCATGGAGTCCACATTATTTTTAAAAAAAAATAGCCGGTGGAGCACTATTCAGCCAAAAATTTTGGACAAAAATAATATCTTAAAAAGTTTTCAGCAGTTTTTGTGATACATAGGCTTAAAAATCTGTCTATTTGCACACTGTCCTTCCTGAGTTCCATCAGCTGACTACCCATGTGAAACCTTATCTCTGATCTCCCGATCTGATAAACATTCATTTGAGCAATATTCTTATCAGTTTGATAACAGTTTAGCTATAATTAGAGGTTATGAGATCAGGAGATCAGAGGTATGGTTTCACATGAGCTGTCAGCTGACAGAATAAGGCTACATTCACACGACCGTATGGGTTTTGCGGTCCGCAAATTGCGGACCCGCAAAACACAGATACCGGCCGTGTAAATGTAGCCGGCCCTATGATAGAAATGCCTATACTTGTCCGCGATCGTGGACAAGTATAGGACATGCTCTATCTTTTTTGCGGGGCCGCGGATCGTATCTAGGGATGCGGACAGCACACTCTGTGCTGTCCGCATCTTTTGCGGCCCCATTGAAATTAATGAGTCCGCACCCGTTTCGCAAAATTGCGGAACGGATGCGGAGCCATTCAAACGGTCGTGTGAATGTAGCCTTAGGGATGTAGGGATGAGCGAGCCCGAACTGCAAAGTTCAGGTTCTTACCGAACTTTGCGAGTTTGGGTACCCGGACCCAAACCCAGACTTTTTTACTGAAGTCCGGGCTTGGGTTCAGTCTGTTGGCAGACTGTTACTCCTCAGTAGGGATGAGCGAATCTGTGGAAGTTCGGCCAAACTTCAGATGAAATGTTGGGTTCAAGACCCGAACTTGACCCTGAACCCCATTGAAGTCAGTGGGGACCTGAACTTCACTTTATTATTTTCTGGTATAACATAGTTATATTAGAAAATAAGAGCATTCTTAAGACAGAATGCAAAACAATATGGCCATTTAGAGTAAAAAAGACAAAACATCAACTCACCTCATCCACTTGATGACGCTGCAGCAGCTTCTTCAATCTTCACTCAACAGGACCTGCGATGTGTGCGATGATGTCACTGCGCTCTCCCATGTGGTGATGTCAACACACATATGGCGGGTCCTTTGACAGGTCCTGTTCAATGAAGATAGAAGAAGCTGCTGCAGAGCAATTAAGTGGACTAGGCGAATTTTTTTTTAACCCCTAAATGGCCATATTGTTTTGCGCTCTGTCTTAAGAATGCTATTATTTTCTGATATACCCATGTCATAATGGAAAATAATAAAGTGAAGTTCGGGTCCCCACTGACTTCAATAGGGTTCAGGGTCAAGTTCGGGTCTCGAACCCAACATTTCACCTGAAGTTTGGCCGAACCTCCAACGATTCGCTCATCCCTACTGAGGAGTAACAGTCTGCCAACAGACTGATTTTTAACCCTATGAATGACAACAACCGATGAAAATCATTAATAAAGACTTGTTGAAAAAATGAGTTCAGCTCAAAATGAGCAAAATGCAATCATTAAAAAAAGATTTGCCCAAAGGAATCCATGGCCTTTATACTAAAAATGAAAACAGTATGCAGTTAGCGCCCTCTAGAGACGACAGCAGGCAGCTGGACTTTGATCACTTAATGCTGTATTCAGAGTTCTAGTCTTATTGTTATAAATGACACAAATGCAGTGGTGCTGTGGTGTTTTTTAGCAGCGAATTTCTGCCTATTTATTTCCAATCTAGCAGACGTGTCCTTAATGAGCGTCTCTGCGTCATAGTCAGGCCTGAAACAACGGCTAATTTACTGTCTGTCAATAACTCAACTAAGAAGCCAATTAACAAATCTATTGCAGACACTATGCTCAGGCTTACAGAGAAGGCACCTCGTCAAGCTCTGCTCTTATATACAGCCTGGCAGAGTGTATTCAAGTTTGTGTATAATCATGTAGCAGTATGCATTCAAGTTACTGTTACATTACCAGTTTGGATTTTCTTAGTACATGAGAGCATACATCCTAGACATTCTCAATTTTTTATTTTAGAGTCGTCTCTCATTGCCAGATGCACTCTCTTAGTACATAAAAGCCTAGATGCTAGTCTCATTTTTGGCAGTAGGTATTGTAGAAAGTCTCATATTGCCAGCTCTACTCTCTTAGTATGCGAAAGCATAAATCATATTCCTAGTCTCATTTTTTCGTAGCCTGTATTGTGGGACTATCTTAGTACATGAGAGCATGGAACCTAGTCTCATTTTTTCGTATCCTGTATTGTGGGACTATCTTAATACATGAGAGCATGGAACCTAGTCCCTTTTTTCGTAGCCTGCATTGTGGGACTATCTTAGTACGTGAGAGCATGGAACCTAGTCTCATTTTTTCGTAGCCTGTATTGTGGGACTATCTTAGTACATGAGAGCATGGAACCTAGTCTAATTTTTTCGTAGCCTGTATTGTGGGACTATCTTAGTACGTGAGAGCATGGAACCTAGTCTCATTTTTTCGTAGCCTGTATTGTGGGACTATCTTAGTACATGAGAGCATGGAACCTAGTCTCATTTTTTCGTAGCCTGTATTGTGGGACTATCTTAGTACATGAGAGCATGGAACCTAGTCTCATTTTTTCGTAGCCTGTATTGTGGGACTATCTTAGAACATGAGAGCATGGAACCTAGTCTAATTTTTTCGTAGCCTGTATTGTAGGACTATCTTAGTACATGAGAGATGGAACCTAGTCTCATTTTTTCGTAGCCTGTATTGTGGGACTATCTTAGTACATGAGAGCATGGAACCTAGTCTCATTTTTTCGTAGCCTGTATTGTGGAACTATCTTAGAACATGAGAGCATGGAACCTAGTCTAATTTTTTCGTAGCCTGTATTGTAGGACTATCTTAGTACATGAGAGCATGGAACCTAGTCTCATTTTTTCGTAGCCTGCATTGTGGGACTATCTTAGTACGTGACAGCATGGAACCTAGTCTCATTTTTTCGTAGCCTGTATTGTGGGACTATCTTAGCACATGAGAGCATGGAACCTAGTCTCATTTTTTCGTAGCCTGTATTGTGGGACTATCTTAGTACATGAGAGCATGGAACCTAGTCTAATTTTTTTGTAGCCTGTATTGTGGGACTATCTTAGTACATGAGAGCATGGAACCTAGTCTCATTTTTTCGTAGCCTGTATTGTGGGACTATCTTAGTACATGAGAGCATGGAACCTAGTCTCATTTTTTCGTAGCCTGTATTGTGGGACTATCTCAGTACGTGAGAGCATGGAACCTAGTCTCATTTTTACCAGTCTGTGTTGTAGAGAGTCTCTCATTGCCAGCTAGACTCTCTTAGTATATGAGCGCATAGATCATTTTCTCATTTTTGGCAGTCCTTACTGTACAAAGTCTCTATCTGCCAGCTGAACTCTTTTAGTGTGTGACAGCATACAGTAGATCCTATTTCTCATTTATTTGGCAGTCTGCATTGTTGAGACTCTCTCATTGCCAGTTGGACTATCTTACTACATGAGAGCATAGATCCCTTTCTCATTTTGGCAGTCTGTATTCTAGAGAGTCTCTCATTATCAGCTGCACTCTCTTAGTATCTGGGAGCATAGATTCTATTCCCATTTTCTGGCAGTCTGTATTGTAGAGAGTCTGTCATTGGCAGATGAAATTTCTTAGTACATGAGAACATATATTCTTGTCTCATTATTGGCAGTCTGTATAGTAGAGAGTCTCTCATTGCCAGCTGGCCTCTTAGTACATGAGAGCATACATCCTAGACAGTCAAATTTCTTTGCAATCTGCACTTTAGTCTTTCATTACCAGCTGGACTCTTAGCAAAGACAAACATAGACTATAGATAGTCTCAGGTCTTGGCATTCTGTCCACAATCTAGGTTCTTATGTACTATGAGAGTCTGGCAGATAATGAGAACATATCTATAATACAGACTGGCTACAAATGAGACTGTCCAGAAACTATGCTCTCATATACTGTCTGATTTCCAGGCTGTTTGGTTGATAGGCAGTATTTCATTACCAGCTGAACTCTTAGTACATAGGAGCATAGATTTCTGATTGTCTCAGTGCTAAGCAGTCTTAATTATAAACAGTTTCTCATTCCCTTTTCGACTCTCTTAGTGCACAAGAGCACATATTCTAGACAGTATTATGTCTTGGCAGTCTGTCTAGAATATATGATCTCATGTAAGAGAGTCCAGCTGATAATGATAGACTGTCTACCATTTAGACAGCCAGGATATTAAACTGTCTAGAATGTATGCCCTTTTGTTGTCAAATATTCCAGACAGGTATTGAAAGTCTGAAAGATAGTCCTTTTTTAGACATACTGCCAAGTAATGAAACTGTCTATAATCCATACCATAATATACTGGACAGTCCAGCTGTTTATTAGAGGCTATCTCCAGACTGTAAGGAAGCTAGACTGTCAATAAGAGTCCCTCTCTGATGGGAATATGTTAGCTGTTTTCCAGACACCAGTAAATCTAAGCCAGTAGATTATATTACATGCGAAAAAGGATGGTTGGCATGACAGGTGTGACGGGACCCTGAGTATTCCCCAAATTTCAGCCTAAAATATCTCTGCCCTCTGTTACTGTGCTCTTGTGTCACCAGAACATAAAATGACGTGTCCACTCCAGGACACCAAATGGAATTGCAATTCTAATATAGTATTACTACTGCTTTCATAAACATAGTAAGAGAGTCCTTCTTGTAATGACATACTGTCTACAACTTGATTCCCAGAAAATCAGACTGCTTTAAGAGTGTTCTGCAGGTTCTCAGAGACCTTCTTCAGCCTCTTCTAGACAGAATGCACTGACGAATTTCCCGACAGTATGGATACTAGGCAGTCTTTTGTTACCATCTGAACTCTTTTAGCACCTGAAAGCACAGAGTCTAGAATGTCACATTTTTGGGCAGTCTGTATTGTAAACAGTCTCTTATCCAATTGGCATCCTTACTACATGAGAACATGGATTTTAGAAAGTTTCATGTCTTGGTATTCTGACTAGGAGAATCTAACCTGATAATGCGAGGCTCTCTACTATGCAGACTTCTATAGAATCTATGCCCTTGTGTGCTAAGACAGTCTGGTTGGTAATGAGATGGTCTACTATCCAGACTACCAGGAAACTGTGTGTTTAGAATCTATGCAAGTTTGTACTAAGATAATCCAGTTGGTAATGAGTGTTTCCAGAATGCCAAGAAATGACAGTAACCCTGTATTACACTGCCCATTTTTTCGACAGATAATTCCTACCGAACGTTCACATGAACGCTTGTTAGCGATCATATGGCAGTGTAATACTGCCGCCAATTGCCAGATGAACGAGCAAACTCCTTAACTCCTTAAAGCTGTATTACACAGTTCAATGTGGCAGATGATTACTGGGAGGGAAGCATACCCTCTCGGCAATCGCCTGCTTGCTAGCAGAGGAGACCACTACTATTACATGCAGTGATCTCCTCTGCAGCATGGGGCGGAGCGATCGCTATGCTGTATAGTGGTTTGCCGGTGGAAGAGTGTTATTAGACACCACGATTTTCCGCTTGCATCGGGCAATATGGAGCTGTATTACACTGCCAGATGATCGCTAATGAGCTTTCATGCAAATGGTCATTAGCGATTATTAGGCATCCTCAATCTGCGGCCCTCCAGCTGTTTTAAAACTACAACTCCCACAATGCCCTGCTGTAGGCTGATACCTGTAGGCTGTTCGGGCATGCTGGGAGTTGTAGTTTTGCAACAGCTGGAGGCCCGCAGTTTGAGGATGCATGGTATAGAATCTATGGCCTTGTGTTCTAAGAGAGTACACTGGTGATAAAAGACTGTCTACTGTCCTGACTGCCAGGAAATTAAAGTGTGTAGCATCTATTGCCCTTGTGTGCTTACAGAGTCCATCTGGTAATGAGTAACGTTCTACTAGCCAGACTGCCAGAAAATTAGAGTGTATAGAATGTATGCCCTTGTGTGCTAAGAGAGACCAGCTAGTAATGAGAGACTTTTAGGAAATTAGAGAGACTACTAGGAAATTAGAGTGGAAATTAGAGTGCTGTGGGTGTTAAGAGAGTCCACTATCCAGGCTACCAGGAAATTAGAATGAATAGAATCTATGGCATTCATTTCTAAGAGAGTCCAGCTGGTAATTAGAGACTTTCTACTATCCAGAGTGCCAGAAAAATTTGAATGTGTAGAATCTATTCTGTGGCATGCAAAGAGAGTCCAGCTGGTAATGATAGACTGTCTACCATCCAGACTGCCAGGAATCTAGAATCTACGACCCTGTGTGCTTAGAGAGTTCTTCTGCTAAAGAGAGACTGTCGACTATCCAGACTGCTAGGAAGTTAGACTGTCTAGAATACTGTCTAGAATCTAGGAACTTGTATAATAAGAGAGTCCAGCAGGTATGGGAAGAGTATCTTGAACCTTGTTAAGACAGACTGCCAAAGAAATGAAACTTTAGAATCCATACCGTGATGTACTGGAAGTCCAGTTGGTAATGAGAGACTGTCCTAACTATGAGGAAATCAGACTATCTAGAAGAGAGTCCATCTCTCTGGTGGGAATAAGTATTTAATGGTTTGCAATCCGCCAGTAATTGTCAACCAGTACATTCCATTACATGTAATACATAAGGGATGGCCAGCATCACAAGTGTGAGGGTGACCCTTAGTTTCCCCATTCTTCCACTCTCCCAGAATAAGTTCCTCTAATGGTCCCAGTCCAAGTCCCCACTGTGCATAGTCCCATTTTGATTACAATCATCCGATCTGTACAGAAATTAATATTCCAAGACCTGCAGACACATCCACTGCGCTGATTACATGCATTACATGGGGAGAAGTCATCACTCGCCGCATGTCTGGCCGGTAGAATTTTATTTTGTTCACATTAATGTCTGATCCCATTAAAATTCAGCTCCTTCTTTACACCAGAAAGTGTCAAAAATAAGCACGAAATTGTTATTTCACTCCACTTACAGCTAATCATCGCAGCAGAAGCAAAGTGACATTTTCCTTTTGATGTCTGTTTTAAGCCCAATATAACTTTGGTGCAGATGTTAAGTAATTGACACGGTCTATGCTTGTAAGTCATTTTTTAAAAAGCCATTTTTGAAGCATTTGTGACACATGGGGAGTTGTGTGGATGTCACTAATTCAGAGCCTGCTGAGACTGTTGTGTGTCTAATTGTGTCAGCGGCTTTTTATTTAATACTGAGATGTAAACTGCAAATTCAAACCTTTCCAGGGAAAAACGTTGGAAACTTTTACGGTGAAATGTCCTAAATGTTAAAGAGGAGCAGACTTTCATTTTCCTTGTCTTCAGCAGCTTTTCTTAGGATTCAGAGATTTTCCGTTCCTCTGTTGTGCCTCCGGGAAATGTATGAATAAATTGACTATTCAACATCTGCCATCCATGGGGCACTTGCCTATGTGAACCGAGAGCAAGGCAGGTGGTTTGGCTCCGCAAAGAGTGTGTACTCAGTGGTCAAGTTCAAGAAAGTTGCATTTACTTTAGGGTACTTTCACACTAGCGTTTTGGATTCCGTTTGTGGGATCCGTTTCAGGGCTCTCACAAACGGTTCAAAACGGATCAGTTCAGCCCCAATGCATTTTGAATGTATAAGGATCCGTTCAGAATGCATCAGTTCGGCTCCGTTCCACCTCTATTCTGTTTTGGAGGCGGACACCAAAACGCAGCATGCAGCATTTTGGTGTTCGTCTGAAGAGGCGGAGCCTAACGGATCCGTTTTGAATTACAATGTAAGTCAATGGGGACGGATCCGTTTTCAATAAGACAATATGGCGCATTTGAAAACGGATCCGTTCCCCATTGACTTTCAATGTAATTCAAAACGGATCAGTTTTGGACCTTGTAATTTTTCTTTTAACTAATGCAAACGGATCCGTTCTGAACGGATACAAATTTTTGCATTATAGGTACGGATCCGTCTGTGCAAATAAACAGACGGATCCGCGCCAACGCAAGTGTGAAAGTACCCTTAGCTTAATAAAGGCAGATTAATCTAATGAGATTGAGATAAAGACTAGCAAAATATTCAGAATAGCATAAACAATTCAAGTCAAGTCCTCCAAAAATGATCACCTCTTCTACGTCCATATTTGCAGTGCGTACACTCAGTAAGCAATTGTCCCACAAACTGTCCCTAACTGACCCTAACTTCACAATTGTGTGCGCACCCCCCCCCCTTTTCCCAGTCGTCCAAGTGGACCTCTTAAAGTACGTGGTGGGGCCCGACGTCGTCCTTTTCTTTCAGTGAACGCAAGATCCGAAACAATGGAGTCCTCCTCAGCAGGCTGGGAAACCAGATGGATATAATGAAGTTCAACAGCAGATGTCCCCTTGGCACTCTGATCGTCCTTCAGAATGTATATACTGGGGTGTGATGTAATCCGGGATTTTACAGTTACTGTCCGGTACTTCGACAGCACTGTGAGTCTCTTACTGTTGGTGGCAATTCACACGACCCAATGTCAGCTCCACAGACTAGTTGCTGCACACAGTCCTTTTCAGCGTGGCTCCACTAAATGCACAGTTTCTTTGTACTCCGTCCGTCTCTAGGCCGAAGTTCACACAGCCTGGCTGCACAGGGAAGTCCTTTAGTATCTCCATACATTTTTAACACAAAACCTGTTCTGTATCTTGCCAATATGGCTGAAGCTGCTCCTGTGCAAGGCGTCACTTCCTACTTCTTTATCACACACAGTCTGCTACCAGGCAGGCTCACGTCATTGGAGGCGTGTAACTCCAGCACTTAGCTGCTTTCTTAAAGGACCAGTACCACAGTGATACAGAAACACATATACATTGAATTTTTACACAGTGTATACAGCGTAATGAAATATGGGGACATTACATGACTGTTGCTTACACCTACACATCAATTACTCCTCAGCATCAGACTATGGAAGGAAACACCTGAATGCATACTTGCCAACTCTCCCGGAAAGTCCATCCTGGAAAAATGAGAGATCTCCCGGACGAGTTCTGAAATCTCCCAGGCAAATCGTGGAGGAAAGTACAGTAGCCCTTCATGTACTGTAATTGTAATGTAAGTGGCTCCAGGATTCCTTATTATAACATACAGCCTCAGTACCTCAAGTACCTTGAGGGGGGGTGACACCACTTAAATGGAGGTAGGGTGCATTTTTAGGTGGGTTGGTTCCTAAAAATTGACAATGTAAAAAACATTTTGACAACACACTGCCTTCCTCCCTTTTCCATCATCCTCCCCACTCTTGCTGCTACCCTCAATACTATACCCTAAGTGCTCCCCAATGCCTCCAAACACTATACTTTAAAAATAATAGTGCCATACAGATAGTACCCCCCCCCCCACTAATAGCACTTCCCCAAATCTCACCAATAGTAATAATTCTCTCCCAGAGTACCCCCATAGTAATAATGCCCACATAGTGACCCAGTAGTTGTTATTGCCTCAGTATGCCACAGTAGTTGTAATTGCCCGAGTATGCCCCTAGTAATTCTTATTGCCCCAGTATGCACGTTATTGTTGCCCCAGTATTCCCCCAGTAGCAGATTTGTTGACATCATTATGCTGCCCAAGACCCAGAGAAGGCAGTTGCGATGCTATCATAACATTGCGACCATGTGCACTACTCTACGGACTCATAGGGTTAAGGCCTTGTAGTCTGTGGCCTATGAGAGTGAATGGTAGGGATGGGAGATATGGGCTTTCATACCCCACCACCCCAGATGTTTTCTCAGAGATAATTATAAACCACCATTGCTCTTGGGTCACATAGTAACATAGTAACATAGTATATAGAAAAAAAAAAAGGATGATTTCCAGCTTCCTTAAAATCCACAATATTCTTTATTGATTTCCAAAGATACGTTTAAGATCCAATTCACATGTCACACGAAAAACATGCTGCGATTGTGACGCGTTTCGGGCTATAACATGGAGCCCTTCATCAAGACCACATAGTAACATAGTATATAAGACCGAAAAAAGACATTTGTCCATCCAGTCCGGCCTGTTTCCTACAAGTTGATCCAGAGGAAGGCAAAAAACCCCTGTGAGGCAGAAGCCAATTTTCCTCACTTAAGGGGAAAAAAATTCCTTCCCGACTCCAATCAGGCAATCAGGATAACTCCCTGGATCAACGACCCCTCTCTAGTAGCTATACCATGTAATATTATTACACTCCAGAAATACATCCAGTCCCCTCTTGAATTCCTTTATTGTACTTACCATCACCACCTCCTCAGGCAGAGAGTTCCATAGTCTCACTGCTCTTACAGTGAAGAATCCTTTTCTATGTTTGTGTACAAACCTTCTTTCCTCCAGACGCAGAGGATGTCCCCTTGTCACAGTCACAGTCCTGGGGATAAATAGATGATGGGACAGATCTCTGTACTGACCCCTAATATATTTATACATAGTTATTAGATCTCCCCTCAGTCGTCTTTTTTCTAAAGTGAATAACCCTAATTTTGATAACCTTTCAGGGTACTGTAGATCCCTCATTCCAGTTATTACTTTAGTTGCCCTCCTCTGAACCCTCTCCAGCTCTGCTATGTCTGTCTTGTTCACAGGAGCCCAGAACTGTACACTGTACTCAGGGGCGGATTAAGTGCATGATAGGCCCGGGGCTGTCTACCCAACTTGGCCCCCCTCCATTTTAGGTTTCAGGTTTTTTTCTGTGTGAAGAGGCTGCGGTGCTTTGTGAGCGTCACAGTCTCTTCCTAGGCCATATGATGTCACATTCATCGTTCACGTGGCCGAGGTGCAGCTCTGTCCCATCTGAGTGATTGGGGCTGAGCTGCAATACCAAGCGCAGTGCTGTCAAATGGACAGCGCTGTGCTTGGTAAGGATCAAAGAGGCTGCGGCGCTCACTGGAACATCGCAGTCTCCTCAAACAGGAGTCTGACCCCCACCATCTCATAACTCTCTGTGTACAGATGTCATAGATGTTACCTGCAGTCCTATGTAACACCCCACATAACACAGTGATTTATTCTGTTATGTGGGGTGTTACATAGGACTGCAGGGAACATGTACAACATTATCTGCACACAGAGAGTTATCACTGGTATCTGGGCTGTTACATAGGGCTGCAGGTGAAAAATTAAAGTTTAAGTTGCCAAATTTAAAATACATATGATTATGATAAAGACTTGGAGGAGAAGATGAGACGCAGGTCACAGCAGTGAGGATACAGCACCACATACCTCTTACATCCAGGGACTTCTCCTGTCATGTAGATCTTCTCTTTCCTCTTCTCCTCCGTCTGACCCAGACCGCCATGACTAATTCTTTCAGCCGCATCTCGTCTCTACAGAGTTTGTTACACAGACACGTTAGATTTCTCATAATTGGGGTCATTTATCAAACTGGTGTAAATTAGAACTGGCTTAGTTGCCCATAGCAACCAATTAGATTCCACCTTTCCTTTTCCAGAGGAGCTGTTAAAAATGAAAGGTGAAATCTGTAGCTATGGACAACTAAGCCAGGTCTACTTTACACCAGCTTTATAAATTATCCCAAAGGTCCCTATAGTGTCTACAGCAGTTATAATGTCCCCTAGAGTGCCCCCAGTAATAACAACAACACCCTATATTGTGCTCCAGGTAATAATACCTGTATAGTGTCCCCAAAAATATTTTCCCCCAATACCCCACACTGCCCTCATATAGTAATTTCCCCCACACTGCCCCATATAGTTTTTTCCCCCACTCTACCCCCATATAGTAATCTCCCCCACACTGCCCCATACAGTAATTTCCCCCCCCACACACACAAACTGTCCCCATATAGTAATTTCCCCCACACTGTCCCCATATAATAATTTCCCCCACACTGCCCCCATATAATAATTTCCCCCACACTGTCCCCATATAGTAATCTCCCCCACACTGTCCCCATATAATAATTTCCCCACACTGTCCCCATATAGTAATTTCCCCCACACTGCCCCATATAGTAATCTCCCCCACACTGCCCCATATAGTAATCTCCCCCACACTGCCCCCATATAGTAATTTCCCCTATACTGCTCCATATAGTAATTCCCCCCACACTGTCCCCATATAGTAATCTCCCCCACACTGCCCCATACAGTAATTTCCCCCCACACACACACAAACTGTCCCCATATAGTAATTTCCCCCACACTGTCCCCATATAATAATTTCCCCCACACTGCCCCCATATAATAATTTCCCCCACACTGTCTCCATACAGTAATTTCCCCCACACTGTCCCCATATAGTAATTTCCCCACACTGCCCCCATACAGTAATTTCCCCACACTACCCCATATAGTAATTTCTCCCACACTGCCCCCATACAGTAATTTCCCCACACTGCCCCCATATAGTAATTCCCCCACACTGCCCCCATATAATGATTTCCCCCACACTGTCCCCATATAGTAATTTCCCCCACACTGCCCCCATACAGTAATTTCCCCCACACTGCCCCATACAGTAATTTCCCCCACACTGCCATCCATTAATTAATTTGCCCCCACACTCTCATCCATTAATTTGCCCCCACACTGCCATCCATTAATTAATTTGCCCCCAGAACTGCCATCCATTAATTAGTTTGCCCCCACACTGCCATCCATTAATTAATTTGCCCCATACTGCCATCCTATAATTTGCCCCCACACTGCCATCCATTAATTAATTTGCCCCCACACTGCCATCCATTAATTAATTTGCCCCCACACTGCCATCCATTAATTTATTTGCCCCCATACTGCCATTCATTAATTTGCCCCCACGCTGCCATCCATTAATTTATTTGCCCCCATACTGCCATCCATTAATTTTCCCCACAACTGCCATCCATTAACTAATTTGCCCCACTGTCCCTTAATATCCCCCCCCCCCCAAGTTAGCACATACACATAAAAACAAAAGGTAATACTTACCTGTATGCTGAATGGTGTGGCAGGCGCGCGCGTACATCAGAGCGTGCGCGAGCGGCACCATACAGGCGCGCGATGACGTCATCACGCGCGCCGCTCGATGACGTCATCGCACACGCCGGGCTTCTACCACCACACAGGCCTCAGGCCTACTAGGCCTGAAGCCTATGGCGGTGATAGGCGGCAGGGCAGGGAACTATACGCTCCCATGCTCCGCTGCAGTACGTGGGTGTTCGGGTCGGCGCTGGGCCCCCCAGCGATGCCGGGCCCGGGGCGACCGACCCGAACGCCCCAATTATAATCCGCCACTGACTGTACTCCATGTGTGGTCTGACTAGTGATTTGTAAAGTGGTAGGACTATGTTCTCATCACGGGCGTCTATGCCCCTTTTGATGCAACCCATTATCTTATTGGCCTTGGCAGTAGCTGCCTGACACTGGTTTTTGCAGCTTAATTTGCTGTTTATTAAAATTCCTAGATCCTTTTCCATGTCAGTGTTACCGAGTGTTTTACCATTTAATATGTACGGGTGACTTGCATTATTCCTTCCCATGTGCACAACCTTACATTTGTCAGTGTTAAACCTCATCTGCCATTTCTCTGCCCAAGCCCCCAATCTATCCAGATCCCTCTGTAGCAGAAAACTGTTCTCTTCAGTGTTAATTACTTTACACAGTTTAGTGTCATCTGCAAAAATAGATATTTTACTGTGCAAGCCTTCTACAAGATCATTAATAAATATATTGAAGAGAATAGGGCCCAATACTGACCCCTGAGGTACCCCACTAGTTACAGTGACCCAATCTGAGTATCTACCGTTAATAACCACCCTCTGTTTTCTGTCACTCAGCCAGTTACTTACCCACATACAGACATTTTCTCCCAGTCCGAGCATCCTCATTTTATATACTAACCTTTTATGAGGTACAGTGTCAAATGCTTTGGAGAAGTCCAGATATACGACATCTATTGATTCGCCGCTGTCAAGTCTAGAACTTACCTCCTCATAGAAGCTGATCAGATTTTGCTTTGGGTCCCAAAGCAAAATCTGCAACAGAGCCCATCATGTGCAATTTTTATGGGCCCACTCAGGCACTAGGCCCAGTGTATGATATGGGGCTTCAGCCTATCTTCCCTGCCGCCTGCTTGTGATTTTACAAGCAGGAGGCAGGGGAGAGTATGGTAAAGCTGCATCTTATAGAATACACTGGAGATTCTGCACACAACACTCACAGACAGTATATACTGTGTAAGGGAAAAGAAAACAGTGTGAAGCTGCATCTCATAATTAGTGGGGATTAAGCACACAGCACTCACAGATAGTATAGACAGCGTGAGAAAAGAGAGAGCAGTATGAAGCTACAACTCATAGAAAGACAATGGGGATTTGGCACACAGCACTTACAGTTTGAGTCAAGAGAGTATTATACTTCTGCAGCTAATCATTGTATAGACTCCTCTACTATATCACAGCACTCTTGGTCTAGTAGATAAGACATATATAAAATATTTATCAGTACTCTATGCACAGAGAGAGAGAGAGACGTTAAACCTAGGTATGGACTTCCAGAAGGTGCTGGATTTTCTGGATTTTGACTTGTCCTCTGGCAAGTTGCATCCCGAGCACTCTCCTGGTGTTGACCATTTTCTCCATTTCTGACTCTACTACTGCTTTATCATTACTACGGTCACCAATCAGTGTCTACTGTGGAGCACCACCAGGGAATATAACCAAAAAAGAAGAAGGCCATAATGAAAGCATCACTGGATGCTCAGTCTTCCTACTTGATGCAAGATGGATGAGACAACAATGAGGGGGAGAGTGTTATGCTTAATGCCATTCGTGGAAAATGTGTGAAGAAGAAAGGGTGGCTTAGAGTCAAAGGCTGCAGAAAAGAACTTGTATAATGAGAAATGATTAAAGGTCTCGTTATTTAGCAGCAAGAAGGTCATTTGTCACTTAGTGAAGAGCTGCTTGAATTGAGTGATCTCTGGGAAAAAATGACGGATGAGGGTCCAGAAGACCAGGAGCCAATTACAAAGGTCAATGTATGTGAAAAGGTAAGTACTCACTCTTAATGTGAAGGCCAAAATCAACTGCTGAGTAAATGGACAATATAATAAAGGATATAGACAGTCCCCTTCTTGTATTATGGATTAGGACTGCTTGACGTAAAATGTTGAACATTAGGAGTGTATCATGCATTGTAGTACATAGGATGAAAGAAGAACATAACGGAAGTATCATACGGCACTGTACGAAGTATGGAAGAAGAACATAAAAAAGTATCATACAGCACTGTACGAAAGATGGAAGAAGGGCAGAAAGAAAGTATCAAATGGCACTGTACGATAGATGGACCGAGAACATAAAAAAGTATCATACAGCACTGTATGAAAGATGGAAGAAGGGCAGAAAGAAAGTATCAAATGGCACTGTACGATAGATGGACCGAGAACATAAAAAAGTATCATACGGCACTGTATGAAAGATGGAAGAAGGGCAGAAAGAAAGTATCAAATGGCACTGTACGAAGGATGAACCGAGAACATAAAAAAGTATCATACGGCAGTGTATGAAGGATGGAAGAAGAACATAAAGAACGTTTCATACGACATTGTGCGAAGGATAGATGAACAAGATAAAGAATGTACGAAGGATGGAAAGAGAACATAAACAAAGTATCTAGAGATGAGCGAATCGAAGTTGACAAAGTGGAATTTGATCCGAATTTCAGGAAAAATTTGATTTGCACCAATCTGAATTTCCTTATGCTTCGTAGTAACGGATCGCATTTGTTACTAAAATAGCTGCTGCATATGTTAGGACATGGAGCAAAGAACGATGGATCACCCACAATGCCATGCATGCAGCCAATCAGCAGCCAGCCAGCCCTGTGATATCACAGCCCTATAAGTAGCCTCAGCCATTTTGGATTCTGACATTTTCCAGGGTACTTAGTGCAGGGAGAGAAATCAGCAGGCGCTAGGGACAGTGATAGGAAATACTTCATTGTGCTAATAAAATTTTTTACAAGTTCAGGGAAAGATTAGTCAAGGTGTAGGGAGGCTAGGATAGGAGAGGATAGGGAGGCATTATCTACGCTATAAAAGGAGAACAGGGTGCAACAGGAGCGATTCTATTACACCTTGCTGCACTTATTGGGGATGCAAATTGCTTTTAGATTGTTTGCACTATATGATACATCACTAATTCCAGCAAACCTTGCTTGTGATTGGGGTGCAAGTTCTGTGATACAGCCATTTGCGGTGTGTATTAATAGGAAAGATACCGTACGTCTTATTAGCCTTTCTGCATTGATTTTACATTGTTTAACTTTCTTTTGGGGGTTATTATTAGGGAAAAAATATGGAAAAATATATGTCATAATTGCCGTTCAGCAGTGAAGTTATCATGCACTACAGCCATTTACAGGGTGCATTAATAGGATAGATACGTACGTTCTATTAGCCCTTCTGTGATGATTTTACATTGTTTTATTTATTTTTTTTTGGGGGGGGGGTATATTAATGGGAATAAGTATATATATATATATATATATATATATCGCACCAAAAAGAGAAATGAATACCGAGATAAAAGCCGCACATCTAAAAAATATATCAAATTTATTGGGAACAACAGACACAACAAGGACAGATTAAAACCATTGTATACAATGAGTCATGGCAGTGTGGACTAAATACGTACCGCACGCCACCCTGACACTACCACATAAATATGAGCACAGTCCCACATAAATAAACAATAAGTAAAGTGCATTAGATCCATCAACATTAAATAGTATGAAGGTAATAATTATCATAAAAGTAGCATAGTGGAAATGTGCGTGGTAGGCAAGGGAAAAACCCAATGTGTATCGCCAGGCTCTGCTGGCTTCCTCAGGGGTGCCTGTTCAATATCCCAAGTGAACTCAAATATATAGACATAATAATGAAAGTAATATTGATCACCTGCAGTGTAGGCATACAAGTGGTCCATGAGGGGAGACTCCCATAAAAAGAAGGTATCGGTAGATGGTGCACACCGTCCACAAAGGAGAGAATATTTTTGCGCCAATGAATCAGCGGGCAGAACTACCATATGCGCATGCGCCGGACCAAATTAATCAGATGAGCGCATGAAAATGCCCACAGGCGCATTCGCGAAGACGTATAACACGCTGTACTCCAGAAACCGGAAGCAGCGTCACACGCTAGATCAAAGCGCGCAGGCCGCGTTCCAAAGGCCGGAAGCGGCGTTGTGCAATGTTAGAGCGGGTGAGGGCACGGCACATGCGCAGAGGAACAATGTGAGCGAGAGGGCAGAAGGGAAGGAAACAAGCAGGGGATATAACATACAAAGTAACACAAAAGAAAAAATGAGAAATTAATTAATCAATAGCCATGACCACCATCAAACTTGTGAACAAGTTATAAGCCAGTAAACAGGCAAAAGTGCAAAATGTGCATGTATAAAGTGCAGGGGGGGGGTATATTAATAGGAATAAATATATATATATATATATATATATATATATATCATAAGTAGCGTTTATTGTTGAAGTTACATTGTACTACAGCCATTTACGTGGTGTAGAAAAAGAAAATATACGTACATCCCCTTCTGCAGTGAACTGTGATTGTTATTTTTTTGGGTGGTGTAAAAGTAGGAAAAAATATATGTCATAATTGGCATTCAGCGGTGAAGTTACATTGTACTACAGTCATTTACGTGGTATATTAATAGGAAAGATACGTACATCCCATTAGCTGTTCTGGGGTGAAATGTGATTTTCATATTTCTTATTTTGGTGTGTAGAAAGAGGAAAAAGAATACGTCTTAATTGTCGTTCAGCGGTGAATTGTGATACTTTTTTATCACAATTTTTTTGGGGAGGGGGGCGAGTTTGTTAATCAGGAAAAAAAATATATATACCGCTATGTCTTAATTGCCGTTCAGCGTTGAAGTTACATTGTACTACAGCCATTTACATGGTGTAGAAAAAAATATATACATACGTCCCATCACCCGTTCTGCAGTGAATTCTGATTGTCATATTTCTTTTTTGTGGTGTAGAAATAGGGAAAAAAAGGAGAAAATATATGTCATAATTGGCATTCAGCAGTGAAGTTACATTGTACTACAGCACTTTACGTGGTGTATTAATAGGAAAGATACGTACGTCCCATTAGCCGTTCTGCGGTGAATTGTGATTGTTATGTTTCTTTTTTGGGGGTATAGAAATAGGAAAAAGAATACGTCTTTATTGCCGTTCTGATGTGAATCGTGTTTTTTTTTTGGTGGGGGGGGAGAAGGGAGTTTATTAATAAGAAAAAAATATATACAGTATATGTCCTAATTGCCATTCAGCGGTGAACTAACATTGACCTACAGACTTTTTTGGGGGGTATTATTTTAATTTTCATTTTAATTAGGCCCATTTATGATATCGTGGATTGTGTATGTGAACCATGTTTGAATTTTACAGCCGAGTCTAGGCTGGGCCCATGCTTCCAGAAAAACAACACAGGTGAGCTGTCTTTTTTGTATTTTGGCAGTATCATACGCCATTGTACAAAGGATGGAAAAAGAACATAAAGAAAGTATCATACAGAACTGTACAAAGGATGAAAGACATACATAAAGAAAGTATCATACGGCACCGTAGGAAAGATGGAAAAATATTGAAGGGGTTGTCCAGTGTCCAATAGGGATGACCTATGCTCAGGGTTTAATGGAGGCCGTTATGGCACCAAAAATGGTAAAAAGCGGAGTGGACCCAGCATGCATGTGTAACCTGCACTACCTGAATTTTATGGTGGCCATTTTGGCACATAACAGGTAGTAGTTAGTGTTAGGTTCCCGTCTTATAGAGATCACCTTAACGTTTGGCAGATGGGCCAAAATAATTTTGTACAAAATGTATTTGCCACAAATCTCAAATTTGCAAAATAAGCATAGTATTAGCACCATAATGTTTTCTATAATTATGGCATTATTGTACTTTATTTGTGTCTACAGAGTGCTGTTGTATTGTCCTTTTTTTCTTTGTGTTTCTAGCTATGGCATTGTGCACCTACACATTGGGATGTGCAGACTAACCCCCTTTTTTGCAGTTGTACTATCCTTAGGATAGTTATAGTGATGAGCGGCAGGTGCCATATTCGATTTCGACGAAATTCGCGAATATTCGAATGAATATTCGTTTCATATTCGTCGAAATCGAATATTCGTCATTTTTTCTAGTTATCGCGATTAACATGCGATTTAAATAATCTCATATTGCGATTTGTACTTAAGGTTACTTTCCTATTGGTTTCATATCTAGAATTAGCGAGGATGACGAATATGACGAATGTATTCGTCTATTCCTCAAAACGAAGATAACGAAGTATTCTACATCTTCGTTTTAGCTACCTATTCAACTCGCTAATTCTAGCAATCAAATAGGAAGGTTGACTATAGAGACAGCTGTGTTAAATTCGCTATGCGATTTTTTTAATAAATAGAATACTTATAATAATTTTATCAAGTAATATAATTATTGTATTAAAAAAAAATCGCATAGCTAATTTAACACAGCTGTCTCTATAGTCAGTCAACCTTCCTATTTGATTGCTAGAATTAGCAAGTTGACGAATAGGTAGCTAAAGCGAAGATGTAGAATACTCGTTATCTTCGCTTTGAGGAATATGACGAATACATTCGTCATATTCGCTATTCGCTAATTCTACCAAGCCAACCATAACTTCTGTGCTCATGGAGCGTCCCCATCACCATGGGAACGTCTCCATATACTAAAAATGTACTGTCGGATTTGAGGAATTACGTTGAAATCGCAATGCGATTAATTCAAGTTATATTAATCGCATTGCGATTTCAACTTAGAGCTGGGTTTATAATGGGTCAGCTTGCTAGAATTAACGAAGTTAACGAATATGGAATATAGCAGCAGTGCTAAGTTGAAATCGCAATGCGATTAATTTAACTTAAAGTATTCGCATTGCGATTTCAACTTAGCACTGCTAGTGCATAGCTATATTCCATATTCGTTAATTCTAGCCTATGTAAGATAGCAGTGCTAAGTTGTAATCGCAATGCGATTAATATAACTTGAATTAATCGCATTGCGATTTCAACGTAATTCCTCAAATCCGACAGTACATTTTAGTATATGGAGATTCTCCCATGGATGGGGACGCTCCACATGAGCACGGAAGTCGGCAGAAGCGGCAACGGGCACTGACTAGAGCAGCCAGGAAGCCAGGAATCCTCAGGACAGGTAAGAACTACTTTTGGGAAGTAGGAAAGAAAAAAATATAACAAAAAAAAAAACAATTCGAAATAGCGAATTTATAGCGCTATATTCGAAATATTCGCGAATTAGCGAAGTGCCGATATTCGCTAAAAAAATTCGCTTTTCGAATATTCGCGCTCAACACTAGATAGTTAATCAATATCAGATTAGTACGGGCCAACTCACGGCACCCCCACTGATCAGCTGTTTAAAGAGACCGTAGCGCTCATATGACTGTTTAAATGCTCGCCGTCAACACTGCAGCAGCAAGCAGGTGTAATTACAGTTCCTCTGTAACGACTGTAGGTAGAGCATTGCGATCTGTTGCTAGGTTGGTAAACGCGTCAATGGGGAGGCGTGGCTCAGCAGTGCTCTCTCTCCTGGTGCGGAGGTGCCGGAGCTAAGACTCGCGTCGCTGGAGCCCAGTCAGGTAAGTATGTTACATTCTCCTTCTGATTAACTTGAATGGGATGGAGTGCAACTACAATTACTCCTGCCCATTCAAGTGAATGGAACGGAGGAGCAGTAACCACACTGCTCGCCACTGCAAAGCTGATGGTGAACAGGTAAATAGTGAAGAGACTGCAGAGCTTATATGAGCTCTGTGGTCTTTTCAAACACCTGATTAGCAGGGGTGCTGGGAGTTGGACCCTGTTAATCTGAGGAGAGGTCATCAATATTGGAAACCAGAAAAGCGATTTTAGAACACAACACACAGCATTGTATGAAGGTTGGATAAAGAACATTAAGAATGTATCATATGGAAATGAACGAAGGGTGGAAGAAGAACATTAAGAATGTATCATAAGGCATTGTACGTAGGATGGAAGAAGAACATTAAGAACGTATAATACAGTATTGTACGAAAGATGTAGAACATTAAGAACATATCATACCACATTGTACGAAAGATGGAGGAAGAACATTGCATTGTAAGGGTATTTTTAAGTACTGATTGGTTCTCCACTTGTGTAATAGTTTATACGTTTCCCTTGTAATGAAGTGGGTTAGAGATAGTACCCATCCCCCGTTGTGCTCATAAGACCACATTCCTGAGTTATCTCAGAGACATGCGTGCTGCACACTGGAAGAGGGGCTAACAGGTTTAAACTCTGTGACACACATTCCTTCAGGAGACTCCATTGAAGACTTCATCCTAGGTAGGATGTAAGTCGGAATTGCCCTATGTCTTATACACCCTGGGGTGTTTGTCATGTGTTATAAAGTGGTAGACAGCCATGGGTTATAGCATGATCAACAGAGTCTCCACCTATTTTGCCTAGTGATGTTTATTTGCTTTTTATTTTTCTGTATGTGATTTGTTTATGTGGTTGTGTATGGTGTTGTGCAAAGGATTGGAGAAAACAACAACATGAAGAATGGAAAAAGAATTACAAAACAGGAAAAAATTCTACAACCTTCCAGAAGAAGCTCCAACTTGGTGGGATCATTAATAATTCTGTCTATTCAGATGGTGTCCTAAAACACCGTACCAAGATCTAAATATGTTTTGTCTCCTTTCAACGGTGTCTATGCCAAAACTCCTCTTGTCATGACTACTAATTTTGATCAAGTCAGCAGTTTGTGTATAACCCTTTGATTCCAGTGTCCTGAAATATACTGCAAGGCACTGAAAGTGTAAATATCACTGTATTTCATGTATTATGTGCATGTTCTACACATCCCATAAGGTTGTATAGGGAGTGAGAGGTCCCATGAGGCTAGACAGGGCTGGCTCCACACTTCCTCTCTCTAGAAAGGGATTGTAGACTACTTTTGGAAGGAAGGTAATCACTGCTAATCTGGCTATAGCCTCCCCTACAAGCTTCCCTCCATAACCAAAGGACAGGAGGGACTCCTGTTCAGAGACTGTATCCCTCTGAGGGTACTGTGAATATCATATACTTTTATAAATATTATATATTAGGCCGGGAATAAGAGAGATTGACTAGCCTGATTGTGAGAGAGAGAGAGAGAGAGAGAAGCTAGCCTCCATATACAACCTGGGAATGCTTGAGTCGACTGTAAGGACTGCATTTCATGTGAATAGTGCTTGTGTGGATCCCCTGTGCACCGGCTTCAGAAAAGTGCTGTGGATCTGTTATAACAGAACCGGTCTTGTCATTATACCGCACCACACTACAGTTTACTCCCATTACTTTCACTGCAACGGAGTCCAGGGACCGACAGCTAGAGGAGGACTCCGCGACCACTACAACTTCCATTCGTACTACCACTTGCATCCTCCACATGGGGGCCTACTGCACATGGTCTACATGGTTGAAGAAAGACACATGTCCATCAAGTTCAACTTGGGCTTCCTCTTTCTTGTCTGTTGTTTGGCCATGAAATGTTGCAATTGGTGTTTTAATGTTCTTGCAATTGATTTTTTAAGGTTCTAGTTTTTTCCTTGTAAAAGATAAAAGCCAGGCTTACATAGCAGAGGCATAGATTGTAGGTCCTGGGCCCCCATTTATGATGGGCCTGAGTACGACTGCTACCACTTACTATGCTACCGTTACTTAAGTGCATTTTACATGGCCTGTGTAAACAGGGATATACTGCTGACAATAATAGAACAGCATGTGCCCCGACAAATGACATGAACAATGGTTCAGGCACATAAAGTACCAATGATTGCGCCATTTAAATGGATTTCAGTGAGTGCCATGATCAACATGTTATATCATCGATCGGCGTGTATAAAATAACCTTGAAAATCTAGGATTGAGTATACCTGTGCAGTTCAAAATTCCAGCCAAAGGACATTTCCACGAATCCCCTTTCCACATCCAAAATGTACCCACCGAAATTAAAAATTTGGAGGACTCTATTAGCCTTCTGTTCGAGATGGTGTGGCCTGTGTGCACACATAGGGCCAGATTTATCATTACTCTTGCAGTTCACTCCACTTTCAAAGAAGGCGTATGTGTATTTGAGTCAAGTCAAATTTATCATGGGCTCTTTCAGAGGTTGATAAATCTGGTGTATTTCTGGTTCCTAGTTGTATTTTGGCTTTGTCTTTGGAAAAGTCACAATTTTAAAAAAGTGATTTTGTCAAACATAAGCATGGTCATGAGTGGAGTGAGTTTGCGCAATTTTTTGCGACTTTTTTGCGACTTTTTAAAAAGTCGCAATAATAAATCTGTCTTGCAAGTGATTTACATACGACAAAACGCCCATAAACTTGGTTTTGGAGTGAGTGGCGTAAGTCTCCAAAAAGTCGCAAAAAATTGCGCAATTTGGCTTTTTGCGCAATTTTTTGCGACTTTTAGACTCCAGAAAAGTGACTTAGGCTAATGATAAATCTGGCCCATAGAGTTTAGTATATTATCCCCCTATAAAAAATCAATATGATATTTCACACTAACCTATTGCCACAGTCGACTATATTTGTTTTTTGTCAATTGCTGTGGATTTAGAGGTTATTTTGCACTAATAAATAGGTATAATTCAGTTTACTCAAGCCTCAACCACAACTCAACTACAAGTTCTAATATATTAAGAGTAAAATTACATGAAACTGAATAAAAGACATAATGTGCTATGGAACAGAAGGAGGGCGAGTGAGTCGAGTGCACAGGGCCATGTCATGGAAAGGTTCAAAGAAGCACTCATTTTAAAAACATTTTTACATATTGTGGCGAAACCAACCTCGCCACTGGGTTTTGGAGGGGACAGATTGCTAGTCTCTTGCCCCAGGATTATGGGCCCTCTCATCAGCCCATGCTAAATGTTTGAACCCCTGGTCTAATGCGTGCCATTTTGGGATATGTTAAATGTCTGTATGTACTGAAAAGGCTGGGGTATTGTATATTTGAATAGTGATGTCTGTCCTATTGTCTCCACGTGTGTATTGGCGATTTCCCTTTGTCCTGAGAGATAATTGAATGACTCCTCGGTTGTCTCCAGGACAGAAGACATTGTGTATTCTCCTGCCTGTGATGATTACATTAACCCATGTAGGGTAATTGTATTACAGGCAGAGGTGAGGAATATGCTGGGTGTGTTTGTCCCTATTGTCCATTGTGTGTGATTGGCTACTGGATCCCCTGTGTATTCCTTCTGGTCCCCTAGGGGAGTGTCCACCAGGTGGGAGACCAGCATAAATACCGGGCAGGTAGCCCTTAATAAAGAGAATTCCTGATTAACCATCAATACGGAGCCTCGTCTCATACTTGGGGGGGAATTGCTACTTCAGAACGTTCTCGTGCCTGTTCCAGGAAAGGAGGACTTCGTATGCTTCCAGTTCGGTGGATTCGAGTGGTTGTGGGTTGCTGTGCTCTTCACCAAGGGAATCGGCCGAACGGTATTAACCCTCCCTATACCGGGTTATACCGCAACACATATATTACTAATTTACCACCAGTATTCTAACAGTGTAATTGGTTACAACTAGAGATGAGCAAAGTCTTAAAAAATTTGATTTGGCTGCTTCGCCGAAGTTTGCCAAGAAATTTGATTTGTTACAAATTAATTTGCCACGAATCGCTATAAATCAGGTATACCCAGACCACTCTTCCTTAGGGTATGGCCGTGCTGTGGGCGGATTGCGGCCGTGCTGCGATGAAGAACTGCGTAGCCAATTAGCCCCCAGCTGCCTTTAATTTAATTTAATAATGAATACCGCACTGTATGTTCAGTCTTCATTGTTAATGGCCGAGCACCACCTTTAAAGCTACTTTAAACACGGGCTATTGCTGGTATGGGGTTTGGCTGATTAAGTGGGTGCACAATATGTTGGCATACCCACTTCTCCAACCCCAGCGCTCTCCTGCCCTACAGGTGGGAGCCCTTCTTCTGTCATCTGATTTTTTCCTTTTCCACATCATCTAATATCAATGAGAATATGTAATGAGGAACATCCAGCTCCTCCTCTTTCTGCATCTTGCTGACCTTTCTATATAAGTAAAGCCAGCAAAAGATGAGGATGGTCATCATTAAGACCTGGATTCCCTGCAGGGGTGCAGACTGGATGGTATTGGTTGGCATGCTGGTATCGGAATAATAAAGGCTTCCATCTTATAGCTATTGAATTCTTCTATTAATCATTTTCAGCAACACTGTCCCAGTGAATGAGCGCTTGTCACGTCTCTCCCTATGCTCAGCGCACAGGACAATGGCGAAGACCGCAGAGGATGAAGATTTTATAGGGCTGTGAGATCACAGGGGATAGGCTGGCTGCTTGGCATCATGGACGTGCACACATAGGGCTCAAAGGGGGCTTGAGCCCCTGCCCCTTTCTGTCTTTGCCCCTTTAATGCCCTTCTTTTTTTTTTTTCGGGGTTGGCGGCGCTAGGCGGATCAAGCGGCTGCCTTTTTTCCCCACTTTCGCAATTGTCAGGTGGCGGGCGTGTGTCGGCCGGGCCCGTGCGGCGCATGCACGCAGCACTATTCAGAGCTGCAGTCAAGTGCCTCAGTAGTAGTCACGTGGGGGTGGCGCGCGGGAGTCTGGAGCTGAGCTGAATTCAAGTTCAGACACTGTGACTGCGTGCATCTACTAGTGGTGCTCATCACCGGTGAGTGAGCTTGTGTGGTGCTCGAGTGAGTGCCACTGCTGTCAGTCTGTCACTGTGCCATCATGGAGGGGGTTGTCCAGTAGGGGAAGAAATGTACCATGGGGGGGGGGGGGAATTCAAGATGTGCTGCAGGGCTGCCAGTGCCAGGCCCAGAAATGTGTGGGAGAAACTACTGTGTGTGGGGCGACTTACTATGTGGGGGCAGTGTGGGGACAAATTACTATGTGGGGGCAGTGTGGGGACAAATTACTTTGTGGGGGCAGTGTGGGGACAAATTACTATGTGGGGGCAGTGTGGGGACAAATTACTATGTGGGGGCAGTGTGGGGACAAATTACTTTGTGGGGGCAGTGTGGGGGCAAATTACTATGTGGGGGCAGTGTGGGGACAAATTACTATGTGGGGGCAGTGTGGGGACAAATTACTATGTGGGGGCAGTGTGGGGACAAATTACTATGTGGGGGCATTGTGGGGACAAATTACTATGTGGGGGCAGTGTTGGGATAAATTACTATGTGGGGGCAGTGTGGGGACAAATTACTATGTGGGGCAGTGTGGGGACAAATTACTATGTGGGGCAGTGTGGGGACAAATTACTATGTGGGGGCATTGTGGGGATAAATTACTATGTGGGGGCAGTGTGGGGACAAATTACTATGTGGGGGCAGTGTGGGGACAAATTACTTTGTGGGGGCAGTGTGGGGAAAAATTATTATGTGGTGGCAGTGTGGGGGCAAATTACTATGTGGGGGCAAATTACTATGTGGGGGCAGTGTGGGGATAAATTACTATGTGGGGGCAGTGTGGGGACAAATTATTTTGTGGGGGCAGTGTGGGGACAAATTATTATGTGGTGGCAGTGTGGGGGCAAATTACTATGTGGGGGAAAATTACTATGTGGGGGCAGTGTGGGGACAAATTACTATGTGAGGGCAGTGTGGGGACAAATTACTATGTGGGAGCAGTGTGGGGACAAATTATTATGTGGTGGCAGTGTGGGGACAAATTACTATGTGGGGGCAGTGTGGGGACAAATTACTATGTGGGGGCAGTGTGGGGATAAATTACTATGTGGGGTCAGTGTGGGGACAAATTACTATGTGGGGTCAGTGTGGGGACAAATTACTATGTGGGGCAAATTACTTTGTGGGGGCAGTGTGGGGACAAATTACTATGTGGGGTCAGTGTGGGGACAAATTACTATGTGGGGCAAATTACTTTGTGGGGGCAGTGTGGGGACAAATTACTGTTTGGGGGCAATCACTGTGTGGGGACAGTGTGGGGTAAATTACTTTGTGGGGGCAAATTACTATGGGGGGATTACTATGGGGGGCAGTGTGGGAGAAATTACTATATTGGGGCGTTGCTATTGGGGAGGCACTGTAGGGGCAATTCTATTATTTTTGGGGACACTATACAGGGATTATTGCCTGGAGCACAATATAGGGTGTTATTATTACTGGGGGCACTCTAGGGGACATTATAGCTGCTGTGGACACTATAGGGACATTTGGGGTAATTTATCAAACTGGTGTAAAGTAGAACTGGCTTAGTCGCCCATAGCAGCCAATCAGATTCCACCTTTCATTTTAACAGCTTTTTTGAAAATCCACTTCTCTTTTACACCACTTTGATAAATGACCCCAATTATGTCTATTGGGGTCAGTATTTTTCAGCAGTATAGTACCTAGGACATTGGGGAGCTCCAGGGGCACAGTATTAGGAGTGGCAGCGGGATGGGGAGGGGGATGGAAACATTGAGAAATCTAACGTGTGTGTATTATAAACTCTGTAGAGACAAGATGTGGCTGAAAGAATTTGCCATGGCGGTCTAACGGAGGAGAGGAGGAAAGAGAAGGTCTACATGACAGGAGATGTCACTGGATGTAAGAGGTATGTGGTCCATCCTGCCGGCGGCAGCGCAATTTATTCACAGATACAATTGATTCAACAGTCTGCCCTTTTACCAGTGCAGGGTTAGGGTGACAGGGTCCTTTAAGGCTAGCGCAGGGGCTGCCTGGGTAGCGGACGTGCGCGACGCACGTCTGTTACGTCACGTGACAAGTGCCCTTTTTTATTTATTTAAGCCCCTGCCCTTCAAAATGTCTGTGCACGTCCCTGCTTGGCATTATGGGTAATCTTGCATGCCAGGCTTGTCTCCTCTACACTTAGTTTTGCTTTGTAACACGTGCAGCTGCCATTTTAGGAAAATCTTATTTGTTACCACAAAGCACGAGGAAATTCTGATTGGTTTTCCTAAACTTCTGACCATTCTTAAATTCTGCTTTGAATGCTTCTCTTCGCTCAACACTAGCTAAAAGCCACACATTGCTTAACCTTTTCATTATGGAAACCTGTTTGTGTTACTTCAAGTCTGACTGCTTGCTCTAACGTATAGACAGCTGTAGGGGTGGACTGGGAACTTAAAGTGGCCCTGGAAAAAATACTAAAAGTGACCCTGTTTTGTAATTGGGCTAAAATTGATGGAAGACAGGACGAGCAATACCATATTGTGGAACATTATACCATCCCAACAGAGCCAAATACCACAGTCCATCACATAATACTGCCAGCAGCACAAAATACATCCCCAAAAGCGTACAGTGGCTGGCCGTGAGGAGGGCCCAAGCGGCCCCCTGGCATCGGCCCACTGGGAAATTTCCCTGTAAAGTCTATGGTCAATCCGCCCCTGGACAGCAGTGGTGAGTCTCCTAGCAGTCTCTTTGTGTGACCTACAGGATGACATTGTCAACAATCGAATCCCTCCTGGCAGCTCTTAGGCCCTTCCCCTATAACTCTGTATATCCCTGTATTCTGCTGAAGATATACTGTTTCCTCTATCTAAAAGACCAGGAGTGCAGATATAAAGTAGGTGAGCGTATACAGTGATTAACTGTAGTTATATAAACCTCCTGACTCACACTGCCTGCCTGTAATATCTGTGTATGCGGACTCTCCAGTGTATTTCTATGAAATATAGCTTCACACTGGTTTCCCTGCCTCCTACATGTAAAGGCTAACAATGGAGAGAGAGATCAGAGGGCAGACAAGTTCAAGCTGCATCACATAGGAGAACATGGAGAACCTGCAGTGTGAGGGGACAGGAGCTCTGTGGCTGCCCTTACAGTAGTATCTAAACTCCATCTGTGGTAAGGATATTATGATGTCACAGGAGCATGTGACATGCTAAAAGTACATGGCTCTGAAGCATACGTGGGATGTACCAGAAGGTTAACATCTACATTCTGTGCGCTGTATTAATAAAGATTAGAACTATAATACAAAAGTAATAACTAACCTTTATGATGGTGATTAGGGTAAGGCGAATTGTCACTTTGAAATTGAGGTTTTGAATGTCACGTGACCCTGTGAAATCAGAAGGTCCTTACAGTGCATGGAGTTTAGACACTACCCAGCCCTTACAGCGTGTCGTAAGGTGAGACTCCGACCCTTCTCTCTTTGCAAAGCCAGGCTTGATGGGAAATGTAGGATTCTTTAGGAAAACCATATATTAGGAGAAGAAGGAATCAAGATGGCTGACAATCAGGGACAGACTGGCCACTTAAAATGGCCCTGGAAAAAAACAACTAAAAGTGGCCTCATTTTGTAGGTCCAAATTAACAGAAAGCGGGGCAACGCAAGTAGGCCGGGTCAACAATACCACAGTGCAAAATACCATCGCATCAGTACCATATACTACAAAGCAGCACAATATCAATATACTGGCCCAAAAGCTGGTGCTCTGTAGCTACCATTTTCTGTCCTCCTCCTCCAGTTGTCTATGGAGGAGGGGGGTTAGGAGGTGAGGTGCGGGCCACAGCAGGTGAATTCAGAATTACATGTGCAGTCACTGAATGGATACATGAGTACCTGATTCTCATAGCGTTAAGTACTGTTGACAGCTCAATATGTATCTGGTGAGCGGAAGGGAGGAGGACTTGGGTGGCCCCCTTGGGCATTGGCCCACTGGGAAATCTCCCTGTAGGCTCTGTGGCCAATCCACCACTGCTGACAATCCAGAACTTACACATCAAATAAAACCAGGTATACACAAAAGCCTGTATGTTATTCTTTGATAATGGCCTATCCTGCACTATATAGGCAAAACAAATCCTGGAGTACTGCTTTAAATGGTTTATTTGTGAACCTTGTAAAGATTTTGTCTGAAATATTTTTATAGCCACTTTGTGGCAAAAAGAACTAATAAAGAAAGGTTCTTCCAGAGTACAGAAGAGACAGATTTGATTCAATTGAACTAAGAACTGTATTATTTGTTGCTATGTTACTTGATTTTCTGCTTTAAATAGCTGTTCTAGCCGTGGAATATCTAAGGAATCTAAATGCTTTTTTTAGTGCAGTTTTTATATTATATTGTTTATATTTACATGTGCTATTCATCTTACACTTGAAGGGGTTGTCTACCTTTGTAGACCTTTTTACAGACCCCACAACATGGCTGGTAATTGTACTTACCTGATCCCAGTCGCCAAGTTCTGGCTCCATCACTGCTCCACCACCAGCTCTGCAGGTCCTTGGTCTTTCTGTGTCCACCTCCGGTTTGATGCAGGTGACCTGCAAAATAAACGTAATATGTCAATTTCAGTGCACAGTGAATGTCATACACACAAAACCCAACAAACGGGAATTGAATTTGTTTTATGTTTTTTTTATCTCACCACACAAATCATTTTTTTCACATTTTCGTATACATAATATGGTAAATTTAAATTAATTGTTGTGAGTACAAGTCTTACAACAAAAAAGCCAATTTACAGCTATCTGAACATAAATGTAAAAAAAGTTATGGCCCTTGTAAGGTGGGGAAAAAACAAAATGAAAAAAAGAAAAAATTCCTGCAGCACCAAAGGGCTGAAGACCCAGCTCATTTCATCGTCCATTTTTGTATTCTTTCCTCACTGCATGCTGAAAGCAAAACCTTTTTTTTTTTTTTCGCTGCCGTTGCAAGTTTTTTTAAATAAGACACATCTAGTTTTAGAGCAGGAAAATAAGAAAAACCTCAGCTGAGACCCCCAGTGTTAATCAGACCTCAGCTGAGACCCCCAATGTTAATCAGACCTCAGCTCAGACCCCCAATGTTAATTAGACCCAAGCTCAGACTCCTAGTCAGACCTCAGATCAGACCCCAAATGTTAATTAGACCCAAGCTCAAACCCCCAATCAGACGTCATA
The DNA here is from genome assembly GCA_033119425.1 of Bufotes viridis. Taxonomy (NCBI): domain Eukaryota; kingdom Metazoa; phylum Chordata; class Amphibia; order Anura; family Bufonidae; genus Bufotes; species Bufotes viridis. Next base: position 261,163,721 of record CM065594.1, on the reverse strand, counting down.
TCAGACCCTAATGTTATTGTTAATTCGACCCCAGCTCAAACCCCCAATCTGACTTCTCTCAGACCCCCAATGTTAATAAGACCTCAGCTCTAAACCCCAATGTTAATCGGACCTCCAATCAGACCTCAGATCAGACCCCAAATGTTAATTAGACCCAAGCTCAAATCAACCCCCAATGTTAATCAGACCCCCAGCTCAGACCCCCAAGTTAATCGTACCCCCAAACAGACCTCAGATCAAACCCCCAGTGTTAATAATAAGACCTAAGATCAGACAGAAAAAAAAAATTGCCTATCCTGCACCAGATGCCTCTCCTGAGATCCAGTAGTGTTCCTGCTCAGCTGTTTTGTGACCTGACGTCACACAGCATAAGGTCACAGAGCGTTCTGATATTCTCATGCTATGCGCAAGTCATAGCACAGCGTGCGGCAGCCAGCAGACGAAGACCAGGGAGTGGTGAGTACAGAGCCCGCACAAGGAGCCTTGTTTTCTGCCCTTTGGGAAACGCTGGAGGCAGGCTTGGGATCTAGACTAGGCCCTGGCCTGTCTGTACTGGCATTGGCCTCCCGTGATCTCATTTGCAGGGTGCCAATCTGAGAAAGATGGAGTCCACTCCCTCTGTAACCTCTTACGTGCAGTGGGCGCCACTGCCATTGGCATGTAAGGGGTTAAATGGAGCAGATCAGCGCTCCTGCTGGTTTGGGCTTTTAGGCCTTATTTAGGCCAGTCAGTGATTTCCATTAGTGATTGTGGTTCGGGTCTAAACATAGAAAATGTGCAAATCTTTCCATTTTACCTGATCTCTGTGGATGCTCCACTCCTGGTTTTGGCTAACAATCACTGATGGAAAACACTGACCAAACACTGACTGTGTGAATAAGGCCTTAAAGTAGGAGCACAGGTTTCATGTGATTGCTGAGCTTCCCGCTCTTAGAATGGGCCACCGTAAAAAGGCGGGGGCGCAGCCTAAGGCTCCTTAGCAACTACCGTACAAAGGCATATTGGTGGTCACTAAGGGGTTAAAATATGTTTAAACATGTTATTAAAATAATTGTGTGTATTCTTTATATTTTTTTCAGTTTTTTAATTTTTTTTTCTAATTATTTTGTTAAACTTTATGTACCACCTTATTGTTTGCCCTATAAGACGCATTTTTTTCCAAAGTGGGAGAAAATATTAGTGCATCTTATGGGGCAAATACTAATGAGAGGTTCCATTATGCGTACAATCAGATTTTCATCTGTTCCTGACCACTGCAGCATAGGCTCCTCGTCCTCATTGATAAACATTTCTATACATGATATTAAGGGGCAAAAGGTACCCATACCCAAAAATATCTTCAGGGGCCTAGCCAGTATGGGTTCTGTGTGTGTACAAGGGTGCGAGGAATAATGTTGATTGTTAGAGTTAGGCTACATGCACACGACCGTTGCCTGCCTCCGCGTCCGCTCCGTCCGCAAATTTTGCGTCCGTCAAAAAAAACGGATGACGGACCGTTTTTTTTTACGGATCCGTTTTTCTGGAAGATCCATTGTAATAATGCCTATCCTTGTCCGCAAACGTGAAAAAAATAGGACATGCTCTATTTTTTTGACGGAAGGTAAACACGGACCACAGATGCGGAACAAAAACGGTTAACCATCCGCATTTTTGACAGACCCATTGAAATGAATGGGGAAGCATCCTATCCGTGAAAAAAAACGGAACGGACGCGGAAACAAACAACGGTCGTGTGCATGAGGCCTTAATTTCATACTTGAGTAAACAGTAAAACCAATGGTGTTGAATGATATAGTTTCTATAGGCTTTGGATGAGATAGGCCCAAACTCTTTACGTATTGTCGCAGGTCTGTGTGCTTGTGGTGGGGTCGGCAAAGAAACACTCACAAATTTTGGGGTTTAAAAGTCCAAAAGGCCTTGTCTTTATCCCTACAGTAATGACCCCAGCAGTTACACCTGGGTTTATCTCCGGCTAGGGGAAAATGCTATACTGGAGTGGGAGGGATTGGTAGGTCCTTCTACCAACCTATCCACCATTCCATAACAATCCAGAGCCCATAAAATACTTTAAACCAAAAATGGATTATTTTACCTCAGCCATTTGAGTATTCTGGGTGAGATATACACCCCCCAAGTGCTTTACCCAGGGGCTGACTGGCAACTTTTGGCCCAGGGGGCAAGTAACACCCAGAGGCCCACTGAGCCCCCCTCTACTTCCTGATTCGCTGTCACAAGAGGCTGGGCGGGGAGCTGCGGGAGGAGAGCACAGCCTCCTTTGACAGCATTAACAGCTATCTCCGCCCCCACACCTCCACTCTCCTGATCTGTCACAGGAGGCTGAGCATTGCGGAGAGGATAGATGTTGGCCACTCACATCGCTTATAGCCCCCCCCCCTTATGTGCCAGTAGCCGTCCCCCTTATGTGCCAGTAGCCGTCCCCCTTAAGTGCCAGTAGCGGTCCCCCTTAAGTGCCAGTAGCCACCCTTATGTGCCAGTAGCCGTCCCCTTATGTTCCAGTAGCCGTCCCCTTATGTTCCAGTAGCCGTCCCCTTATGTTCCAGTAGCCGTCCCCTTATGTGCCAGTAGCCGTCCTCCTTATGTGCCAGTAGCCGTCCCCCTTATGTGCCAGTAGCCGTCCCTTATGTGCCAGTAGCCGCCCCTTATGTGCCAGTAGCCGCCCCCTTATGTGCCAGTAGCCGTCCCCTTATGTGCCAGTAGCCGTCCCCCTTATGTGCCAGTAGCCCCTCTTATGTGCCAGTAGCCCCTCTTATGTGCCAGTAGCCCCTCTTATGTGCCAGTAGCACCCCTTATGTGCCAGTAGCACCCCTTATGTGCCAGTAGCACCCCTTATGTGCCAGTAGCCCCTCTTATGTGCCAGTAGCCCCTCGTATGTGCCAGTAGCACTCCTTATGTGCCAGTAGCACCCCTTATGTGCCAGTAGCACCCCTTGTGCCAGTAGTCCCCCTTATGTGCCAGTAGCACCCCTTATGTGCCAGTAGCCCTCCTTATGTGCCAGTCACCCTCCTTATGTGCCAGTAGAATCCCCCTCACCTTATCATGTGCCAGTAGAATCCCCCTCACCTTATCATGTGCCAGTAGAATCCCCCTCACTTTATCATGTGCCAGTAGAATCCCCCTCACTTTATCATGTGCCAGTAGATTCCCCCTTATCTTGTGTGCCAGTAGATTCCCCTTTATCTTATGTGCCAGTAGATTCCCCCTCTTTATCTTATGTGCCAGTAGATCCCCCTTATCTTATGTGCCAGTAGATTCCCCCTTTATCTTATGTGCAAGTAGATCCCCCTTTATCTTATGTGCCAGTAGATTCCTCCCCCTTATCTTATGTGCCAGTAGATTCTTCCTCCCCTTATCTTATGTGCCAGTAGATTCCCCCTTTATCTTATGTGCCAGTAGATTCCCCCTTTATCTTATGTGCCAGTAGATCCCCCTTTATCTTATGTGCCAGTAGATTCCCCCCTTTATCTTATGTGCCAGTAGATCCCCCTTTATCTTATGTGCCAGTAGATTCCCCCTTTATCTTATGTGCCAGCAGATTCCCCCTTTATCTTATGTGCCAGTAGATTTACCCCCCTTTATCTTATGTGCCAGTAGATTCCCCCCTTTATCTTATGTGCCAGTAGATTCCCCCTTTATCTTATGTGCCAGTAGATTCCCCCTCTTTATCTTATGTGCCAGTAGATCCCCCTTATCTTATGTGCCAGTAGATTCCCCCTTTATCTTATGTGCAAGTAGATCCCCCTTTATCTTATGTGCCAGTAGATTCCCCCTTATCTTATGTGCCAGTAGATTCCTCCCTTCCCTTATCTTATGTGCCAGTAGATTCCCCCTTTATCTTATGTGCCAGTAGATTCCCCCTTTATCTTATGTGCCAGTAGATCCCCCCTTTATCTTATGTGCCAGTAGATTCCCCCTTTATCTTATGTGCCAGTAGATCCCCCTTTATCTTATGTGCCAGTAGATTCCCCCTTTATCTTATGTGCCAGCAGATTCCCCCCTTTATCTTATGTGCCAGTAGATTTACCCCCTTTATCTTATGTGCCAGTAGATCCCCCTTTATCTTATGTGCCAGTAGATTCCCCCTTTATCTTATGTGCCAGTAGATTCCCCCATTTATCTTATGTGCCAGTAGCCCCAAAAACACAAAAAACAAACAAACAAACATACAAATAACAGTTATACTTACCTCCAGCGATGCGATGCAGGCCTCTTCTGGCCTGTGTCCCTTGCTGTAGCCGCTCGGCGGCGCGATGACATCATCGCGCCGCCTGCACTCAGCCTCTGATAGGCTGCCGGCCTAGTGCCGGCAGCCTATCAGAGGAACAGGGAGGGGACACGCCTCTCCCTGCTCTGCCGCAGCACAGCCATCTGTATCGCCGTCCTGAGGACGGCGATACAGATGACTATGGAGATGAACGCTTCCACAGTGGAAGCGTTCATCTCCCTGTGCCCTGCCGCCGGCCGCCCCCACTTGTCACCAGGGCCGCGGCAGGGCACATGCACTACAGAGGGGCCCGTTTACAGAGGCAACAGAGGGGCCCGGGGGGCAATTGCCCCCCTGCCCCCTGGCCCAGTCCGCCCCTGGCTTTACCATACACAGTGTAACACAATGTAAAAGATATAACCTCGCTGTAGTACCCTTAAGAGGATATGGGAGATGTGAGAGATAGGTAGCACAGGTAGATACCCACATGGGAAGGTTACAGAGAGAGGAGAGCGAAGTGTCATGTGGGAAGGATAAATGAGAGGCATAACGAAACGAAAGAGCAATTACAAAAGACAGCGAGATTAAGGGGACTGATTATGATGCCCACCTCCAAATTGTCAGAGACTCGAAAGGAGGAAACACCAGGATGAGGACTGGCGACTCAGAAGGGAAGCCTAAGGCTACCTGCACGAGGCTGTAGGACTACGTGCAGACAATTTGCACAAATTTCTGTGGATTTCTGTGCATTTTTGCACCCAAACTGCACCAAAAGCAGCAATTTCTAACAAAGGATTTAGGTGCGGATTAGATGCAGTTTTGCCACAAGGCTCTCCCTTCATTCGAAAAGAGTGAAATTTGCTTCTTAAACCGCAAACATAACAGACATGCTGTGGACTTGGAAACCTCACGGCAGGTCAATTTCCACACGGAAAACATCCACAAAGAGTACATATTTGTGTAATCTCATACACTTTGTATGCGGGGACTCTAAGGAGAGACATGTGAAAGGTCAAATAAAACGCATGAAGGGTGTTAAAGTATATATGTGTGGACCATAGGGAACATTTATAGTAAGGAGCTGAATTCAGGAAAGAGAGACTTGACACCACTGGAACCTGAACTGATGTAGAAAAGTTTTATGTAAAACATATTTATCATCCATCAGCCGTGCTTATCGGGGAGAATAGAAGAGAAATGAATTATGATTTGCCTTAGGCCCCATTCACACTACTGTATTTTTGGTCCATATCCAATACGCATTTTTTGCAGATCAGATGCGGACCCATTCATTTTAATGGAAAAGAATGTGGACAGCACACCGTGTGCTGTCCGCTTCCGTATCTCCGTTCTGCAGTTCCGCAAAAAAGATAGAACATATTCTATTCTTGTCCGTTTTGTGGACAAGAATAGGCATTGTTACAATGGGTCCGTAAAAAAGACGGAATACGGAAAGACACGGACGTCATCCGGATTTTTTTGTGGACCGCAAAATACATACAGTCGTGTGAATGTACCTTTATTGTGTCAGGCGAGAATTTATTCCAGCCTATCACAGCATCACTTTTGCCCCCTACAGTTTATATGTCCTGGATGACCTTAGTGCTAGGTCAGAATAGGGGCTCATGCACACGACCGTTGGATGTTTTGCAGTCCACAAATTGCGGATCCGCATATTGGCCATGTGTATTCCGCATTTTGCAGAGCGGAATGGTTGGCTCCTATTACAACAGTTCTATCCTTGTCCATAATACAGACAATAATAGGACATGTTCTATTTTGGGAGGGGGGGGCGGCCATATGCAGTGGTCGGGTTTGGGGTGGCTCCAACGCTAAGCTGGGTCCCCCGGACACCATCGAGGTGTCACCACATGTTGCTGCTCGCTGGAAGGGATGATAAGGCGTGCTGCACCCCACTGGGAAATAAGTCCAGAGAGTCAGGGTCTGCGGTAAACCAGTGTGCTTCTTTACTGGAGGAATTCAGGTGCAAAACAATACAGGCGAGGCATTGGGCTGGCTTCTTCAGTCTTCTCTCTGGCAGAATAGCGGTTTAATGCTGAGGAAAGGCCTGAGCCAGCTCTCTCTCTCTCTCAGAAGGCTGGTACCCTGGTCAAAGGCTGGAGGACCAAGGTCTGTGCTCAGTAGTCCAGGTGGCTCCTTGGCCACACAGCTGGTCACTTGTGGTCTGTGGCTCAGCGTCTTCTTCTGGTCTCTCATGCAGACTGGCATAAGACTCCCACTGGTCCCTAACTGCAGAACACTTAGGGGCTCTGACTGCTTTCCTTATATACAGTTTCTGGCTAAATTAGAACCTTATAGTAGGAGGGGTGAAGTGGAGAAGCTCAGCACAAACAAATGCATTGTTACACTTTCCACCTCTCATGGACTTACATTAGAGCTTCAATGATACTCAATGATAATGACACAGAAGTTTTCAGACATAACAACAGAGCAAAACCAGACATTCAAAAGGTCAGGCTGTCTGGTTTTGGTGGTAAACAAGTCTGACTTTTTCCTCTAAAACATGCTCTTCTTTAACCTGTTCCCGACATGTGACGTACTATTATGTCATGGAAGTCAGTGACTTCCCCGATTTTGACGTAATAGTACGTCATGGTGATCGGGCAGGCACCGGAGTGGTGCGCGCCCGATCACTGCAGCGGTCCGGCAGTCCCTGATACCCGGACCCCTGCTGTATCCGCCGGCATCACTGTTTACAGCAATGCCGGCGGATTAACCTCTTCTATGCCGCGGTCAGCGCTGACCGTGACATAGAAGGGGTTTGCTGCGGGTGAGGGAGCCCATTGAGTCCCCGCACTGCTGTGGCTGTGCGGGGACCCGATGGGTGACAAGGCAGCCCGATGCAAAGCAGAGGCTGTCCAATACCTTGCACGGCATCGGGACCTGCCTTCTACGGGTGCCAAGGCGATCCAGCCTCAGGCTGCATCTCCTAGGAAACCTGTTAGTATATTACTCTGTGTAATATGCTAACAGGCAATGCATTACAATACAGATGTATTGTAATGCAATGCAGAGGGGATCATACCCCCAAAACTTGAAGTCCCAGAGTGAAATAAAGTGAAATAAAGTTTAAAAAAAAAAGTTAAAAAAAGTGTTTTTAATTAAAAAAATAAAGTTTTAAGTAAAAAAAAAAAGACAAAACCACCCCTTTCCCCAGATTTTATAATAAAAAATAGGAAGTATTACCCCATCTGATAAACACCATAAAAAATAAAATAAAAACTGTGTCAAAAAACTATTTTTGTCACGTTACATCACAAAACGTGCAACACCAAGCGATCAAAAGGGCATATGTCGTAAAAACCGTCACCTCATCCTGCAAAAAATGAGACCCTACATAAGAAAATCGTTCAAAAAATAAAAAAAAACTATAGCTCCCAGAACATGGAGACACTAAAACATCATTTTTTTCTTTCAAATATGCTATTATTTTGTTAAAGTGAAATAAATAAAAAAAACAGTATACATATTAGGCATCACCGTGTCCGTAACAACAAGCTCTATAAAAATATCACATGACCTAACCCCTCGGGTGAACATAAAAATAAAAAAAATGTGTCAAAAAAGGCATTTTTGACACCTTATATCACAAAAAGTACAACACCAAGCAATTAAAAAGGTAAATACCCCCCAAAATAGTATCAATAAAACCATCACCTTATCTCGCAAAAAATGAGACCCTACCTGAGACAATTAGTTAAAAAATAAAAAAAAATATGACTCTCAGACAATGGAGACACTAAAATATTATTATTTTTGCTTCAAAACTGCTATTATTGTGCTAAAGTAAAATAAATTAAAAAAAGTATACATATTAGGTATTGCCGCGTCCGTAACAACAAGCCCTTTAAAAATATCACATGACCTAACCCCTCGGGTGAACACCGTAAAAAAAAAAAATGTGTCAAAAAAGGCATTTTTGACACCTTACATGACAAAAAGTACAACAAGAAGCAATTAAAAAGGCATATACCCCCCAAAATAGTACCAATTAAACCATCACCTTATCCCGCAAAAAATGAGAACCTACCTGAGACAATTAGTAAAAAAAATAAAAAAAATATGGCTTTTTAGACTATGGAGACACTAAAACAAAATTTTTTTGGGTTTAAAAAATGCTATTATTGTGTAAAACTTTAATAAATAAGAAAAAGTATACATATTAGGTATTTCCGTTTCCGTAATAATCTACTCAGGGGTAGGCAACCTTTGGCTCCCAGCTGTTGTGAAACTACAACTCCCAGCATGCATAGTTGCTCTGCTCTTCTAGGAACTTACATAGAAATGAATGGAGCATGCTGGGAATTGTAGTTTCACAACAGCTGGGAGCCGAAGGTTGCTGATGCCTGACCTAGCCCCTCAGTGGGCCCATAAAGTGTAATAATGAATGACCAAACAAATCATATGTACCCAAAAATGGTACCGATAAAAAGGTCAACTCTTCCTGAAAAAAACGAGCCCCTGCACAAGATGATTGGCAGAAAAATAAAAAAAATATGGCATTCAGAAAATGGAGACACAAAAACATAATTTTAATGGGGCAATTTATGGGTGGTTTCTATTATGTAAGCCTCACAAAGTGACTTCAGACCTGAACTGGTCCCTAAAAAGTGTTTTGGAAAATTTCTTAAAAATTTTAAGATTTGGTTCTAAACTTCTGAGCCTTCTAACATCCCAAAAAAAAAATGTCATTTACAAAATCATCCAAACATGAAGTAGACATATGGGAAATGTAAAGTAACAACTATTTTAGGAGGTATCACTATCTGTTTTAAAATCAGAGAAATTGAGATTTTGAAAATTGAAAATTTTTCCAAATTTTTGGTACATTTTGTATTTCTTTTTATAAATAAAAATGAAATATTTTGACTCAAATTTACCAGTGTCATGAAGTACAATATGTGACGAGAAAAACAATCACAGAATAGCCTGGATAAGTAAAAGAGTTTTAAAGTTATCACCACATAAAGTGACATATCAGATCTGTAAAAAATGGCCTGGTCCTTAAAGGGAATCTGTCACCAGGTTTGAGCCCTGTCAGCTAAACATATGCTGACGTTCAGGGTCTCATTAGCATGATTAGCATTAGCCAGGTGCCCGGCTGCAGACATCGCTGTATGTGGCCAGCGCCGCCTCCTAATGCTCCGTGCCGCCTCTCCCTCCCCCTCCTCCTGCTGTAAGCGCTGGCTCGTACGCACACTGCGCGTGCACACTTCACTTGAAGAAGCCGATCCAAGAAGTCCGCACGGGTGCATGCCTGTGCGCACGCGCGGACTTCTTGGATCGGCTTCTTCAAGTGAAGTGCGCACGCGCAGTGTGCGTACGAGCCAGCGCTTACAGCAGGAGGAGGGGGAGGGAGAGGCGGCACGGAGCATTAGGAGGCGGCGCTGGCCACATACAGCGATGTCTGCAGCCGGGCACCCTGCATTGCTGGACCTCCCCTTGGGCTCCTTATATGTGTGATTGACAGGTTAGTTAAACCTGTTTTTTGACAAAATTACGCTACCATTTGTTTAGATGAGCCCATATTAGGCATGCTAATGAGACCCTGAACGTCAGCATATGTTTAGCTGACAGGGCTCAAACCTGGTGACAGATTCCCTTTAAGGTGAAAAATGGCATGGTCCTGAAGGATTTAAGCAATATAAGTCAATGCAAGTTAACCCTTTCAAGTGAAATATAGTAAGGAGTTGATGACTTTAAATAGGGGAAATAGGCAAATGTCCAGACTTCAAAGTACCCCTGCTCCAGGGCACTACACATGCGGATATACAGACACACAACGCACACAAAGCCTTTTTGCTTTGAAGTGAAGTGAATGGTTCCGTATACAGGCTGCTGAAAAAAAAGCAGAACGGACACAGAAAAAACATATGTTCATGTGAATGAGCCTTAAACCTTAAGCATGAGCCTTAAATCACATTAAAGGGGTATTCCGATCAGGGACATTTCTGGCATATCCATAGGAAACACTTTAAATGTTTTGGGACCTGCTCTTTTCTCAAGAATGGATCCCCGTCGTGAATGGAGAGTAAGTCATGTCCCCCCCCCCCCTTTATCTATAAATTTTGATATGTCCAATCACAAGTATTTATTAAAGCAAGCAAGCAACTAATCAGAAGCATAATGGTATGGAAAAATACATCTTAGGGTACTTTCACACTTGCGTTGCTGGATTCCGGCAGGCAGTTCTGTCGGCAGGACTGCCTGCCGGATCTGGCAATCTGTATGCAAACGGACAGCATTTGTAGATGGATCCAGATGCATTGCAATACCGGATCCGTCTCTCTATTTGTCATCCGGAAAAAACATATCGGGTGTTTTTTTTTTTTTCACATTTTTAAAGGTCTGCACATGCGCAGACCGAAAGACCGGATCCGTCAATGCGGTAATTTTAATGCCGGCAATAATACATTTGAATGGAAATGAATGCCGGATTCGGCATTCTGGCAAGTGTTCCGGAATTTTGTACAGAGACAAAACTGCAGCATGCTGCGGTATTTTCTCCGTCCAAAAACCGTACAGTGACTGAACTAAAGACATCCTGATGCATCCTGAATGGATTTCTCTCCATTCATAATGCATTAGGATAAAACTGATCAGTTTTTTTTCAGTATTGAGACCCTAGGACAGAACTCAATGCCGGAAAAGTTTAACGCAACTGTGAAAGTACCCTAAACATTATGCCCGGGTGGCCCCTCCACACACTATATTTCATAATGTCTCAGTGTCTGAGTAGTTCCCTATTTGCCATGTCTAAGTTTTATAAATGTTACAAAACAACAAATTATATTTCTTAATTCAATGTAAAATTCATGCTCTTTATAGATGTTATGTTAGTCCAAGACATTTAAGCATAAAACTTAAAAGTGGAGAATACTTGACAATTAAGTACAATTAGCACCATTCATGTTCATTAACCACTTAATTTCTTTCACACAGACTTCCATAGCAATCCATCCACCATTGAAACCGAACTGAATCTTCCTTGTTAAAGGCGCTACTCCGATCATTAATGTTAAAAATGAAAATCAAACATCATATAATCCATTGTCGGGCATTTTCATGAGTGTATATGATACCTGATCATATTATAGTCTAAAATAGATGCTCATTGTCTTTAAGAGACAGGCTGAACCAAAGTTTTGCTGTATGGCTGAAACAGGCCAACACGAGGTCATGCCGAGTTCAGTCTGTGTAAAAGCTTATACTGAATACAAAGAAAATTATATTTTAAAAAGTTATTGCCACAGATGTGGTCTTATCTGTTGGGAGTATACTGGATTCTCCAGACATGTCCGTCTGAAGAGAACAAGGTCCATTCATATCATTATGGTCCATAGATCAACAGTGTGAGAAACATTCAGAGAGACGCCTAGAGGTCTGTCTTTAGTTATTTTAAAATGTCCACGTTAATCCTTATCTCTAATTTACGACGATGAGGGTCAAATCTATATAATACAAGAGTGACATAGTTAACTCTTTATTGCGTCGCACTAATAGCTTGCACAACAGTGCCATCCGGAGACAGATGGATATCGCTACACCATCCTCCATAGTTGCATTATGGGTAAATATGATCTCATAGGATCATTACCATATGAGTGTATGATTGGAAGATCTTAATCCAGGGGGAAGGTAATGTAAGATAAGGATTGGGATATTTACTGTTGGAAGAAGGGAAATTCCAACAAGCAACAAGCAAGGAACAGTCCAACATTCCAGGATAGAGCATCAGGATCATCATCATAGCCAGAACACCCAAGAGAGAGGGGTCTATCAATATGAAAGTCATGGTGAGACATGCGATGATGGACCACCCAGCTTTCCTAGGAGCAGAAGTATGATTCCTGCTAGGACTAAGCTGACTATTTTATTAAGACTAATTGGATAATGTGGGTGAAATCATATCACCCAGATTGGTGAATACATAAACACATTAATTATTTGATCATCTCCATATTGAGATGTAGCCTTAGGATATTGTGAGGCTTCATTCTACCTGCAGAAGAATCAAGACTCATAATCTAGCAAAGTATTAAATGATTGCATAGATATATATATTGATAGTAGCATTCTTCGCCAAGCTGGGTGATAAATTCCCACTGGTAAGACTTGTTCCAAATTCTTCCCATTTCTGTTGTGTGTCTTAATAGTCTTACCAAGTCATACATGTGAAAATAGTCCAGGATGGGTCGGGAAGATACAGTTATCTCTTCTAAGTTATATCCTTGGATGGATTTGCCCATTCCTGAAGTCCTGTGAGGTGTAGTTGGTCAGAGGGGGGCAGAATGTAGTTAGCATTCGATATTAATGTCTAGGATTAGACATGCCCATCCTGAGATCATGAGGTTTCCTCGGAACAGAAGTGATGTATATAACTTAACTTCTTGTTTTGATATCCTAACCAAATAATAGCTTTATTATAATGTGACAAGTTGCTTCTACCCACATGTATTGTGTTTATTTACTTATTTTAAGCTTGTAATGCTTTATATCAACGCCATATATATTCATTGGCATATATCATTGTGTTTATTCACTTATTTATGTTTAGAACCTTGTAACCAATAAACCTGCATGTTTTTATAATACCTGCGCATTATTATTTAATGTCAAAACTACATCTTTAGCATTAATGTCATCTCACATGAAAAGAACTTATTATTTGAGGAAATAGTCGGCCTCAGATGTGAATTGTATCGATTGGGTGATCTATAATTCACCAGGTCATGATTTCTAGAAGTTATGAAAAATTCATGATTAATTATTTTTATGACCATAATTAATAATTCCTAATTGAATTATTATTATCCCGACACCAGGACAGTCTCTTTCTAACAAAGCTAGAACCAGCCCTGCACCTCACATGGATCTAGAGATCTTCCCATTCACTGTTCCAGTTGCTCAGCTAGATTCATATCAAGCTGGCAGCGCAGGGCTGGGGTATATCCTTTCTGCAACAGCTCAGCGGACACTTCCTTTCTGATGCAGCTCGGTGGGGTGTGTCCTTTCTGCTGCAGCTCTCTGCCTATCACGGCTCGGAAGACAGTTGAAGGATGGAACTGAGCATGTGCATCCACTTCAGCAAGGTGGAGAGAGAAATAAGAAAAAGAACATACTGCAGGTGGCGCTATACAGATACATTTTATTGAATAACTCAGTAGCTATACTCAATTTTCAATTACATCCAGTTACAAAAGTATTCAGATCCAGATGCTGTTTTGAAAACAGAATATTTTTCATGGGTGCTAGCAAGAATAAAACATAACAAAGGCATTTTGGGTTGAACTCTGCATGTTTACGGAGAGCTCATTAGGCTAAATCTATCTATTACAAGCGGCAGCGTTCCGACAGACCCTGGCAACCGTCGCTTCCACATCCTCTCAAACACAAAATAGCACAGGACGGTCATGGCAGGTGCTGATCTTTTGTACCTGACGTCATGAACAACAATAAGCTAAGCAGATCCACAGAGAGCGCTGCTCTTGGCCTTTGCTAAACGTCTCAGACTAATGCAACAATTCCATGGGAACGGTAAGAAGAGGTTCATAGGCAGCAGTTAAATTGGACATGAAGGAGGTGGCAGAAAGGTGACATATTAAGCTGTATGTGCTTTAGCGATGCCACGGCCTCTTATACTGGAAATAAACCAGGTGATAGAGGCGAAAATCCTGTATTAACAGTGTACCATACTTCGGGTCCATTCACACGTCCGTAGAATGGGTCCGCATCCATTCCGCAATTCTGCGCAACGGTACGGACCCATTCATTTTCAATGGGGATGGAAAGGATGTGGACAGCACACATTTTGCTGTCCGCATCTGCATTTCTGGTCCGCGGCTCACGTAATAAAATAGAACATGTCCTATTCTTGTCCGCAATAGCGGACAAGAATAGGCATTTCTATAGGGGTTCCGGCCCGGTGTATTGTGGATCAGCAATTTGGGGATCCGCAATACACTAGGGACACGTGTGAATGGATCCCTATAGTGATAGGATGACACAGATGGGCAGGAGAGTTTCTGCCATGCAGAGGAAGAGGAAGTTACATGTGACCGTTTGGCGATTCACATAAAACTTCCTGTTTGTGGGGAAGGAGAAAGATAGAATCTGATTTGTTACTATTGGCTTCTAAGTCAGTTTTGATAAATCTCCACCATAATGTGTATATATGTGCTTAATGTAGTTTATATGTGTGCGCATCTGTGTGTTATATGTGTAATTTATTTTTGTGTGTGTATACAGTGATTCCTCAAGATATACAATGGCCTCAGGATACAATATTTTCAGCATACAATGGTCTTTTCTGACCCATCGTAAGTTGAAACGAGACTCAACATACAAAGATCCAACCAATCCAGGCCACTTCTCTGGTAAAATAGCTGGATTAGTTGCTAGATATCATCTATTCCTGACTGTTATATGTAAGGACTAGTTTTGTCTGACTTAGTTATCTGCTTATTTTTCTTCATCTTCCCTTAACTTGGATGACATTTTGGGGCTTAGTTATCTGCTTATTTTTCTTCATTTTCCCTTATCTTAGATGACATTTTGGGGCTTTGGAACCGATTACTCAACTTACAATGATTTCAACTGGTGTTCAGACTGCTGTATCCAAACCCAATTAGTTTGAAAACTTCATTAACAATATAGCCTCCGTACTACCGTAAAATGTATGGGCTGCAAATATCGCAAGACTTGCTTCGTCTCGCTTCGTCTCGCTTCGTCTCGCTTCGTCTCGCTTCGTCTCGCCGTCTCGCTTCGTCTCGCTTCGTCTTCCTTTGTCTCGCTTCTATGACATGACACTTCAGTTTTGCGCATAAATTAGAGTGTCAAAATCGAAAGCTGAACTCGGCTTTGTGCCTCATTAACGAAGCCGAGTTTGTGACATTGTGACACTGTAATTTAGACGCATAACCGAAGTGTGACACGAGACGAAGCAAGTCTTGCGATATTTGCAGTAAGATCACAAAGACCTCCGCGGAGCCCATACATTTTATAAAGGCTATATTGTTAATGAAGTTTTCAAACTAATTAGGTCCGGATGCAGCAGCCTGAACTCGTTTTGCTCAACACTAGTTACCTTATATAATGGTCGTCCTGGAACCAATTAATATTGTAACTTGAGGGACCTCTGTATTTTCATATATGTACTGTATGTGTATATTTACGTATATATATATATATATGTGTGTGTGTATAATGTGCATATATGAACAATGTGTGTGGGTAGCACATGTAATGCGCATATGTGTGTGTAACGTGTGCGCATACTGTGTATCTATGTACATGTATGCGTTATGTGTCTATTTTAGGCTAATTTCACACTAGCGTTTTTGCTGGATCCGGCAGGGTTCAGCAAAAATGCTTCCGTTACTGATAATACAACCGTCTGCGTCTGTTATGAACGGATCGGGTTGCATTATCTTTAACACACCCAAGACGGATCCGTCATGAACTCCATTGAAAGTCAATGGGGGATGGATCCGTTTTCTATTGTGTCAAAGAAAAAGGATCCGTCCCCATTGACTTGCATTGTGGGTCATGAAGGATCCGTCTTGCTCCGCATCCCAGGATGCTCTCCGGTATGAGAACGGAATACATTTTGGAGCACTCCGTTCTGTTCAATTACGTTTTGTCCCCCTTGACAATGAATGGGGACAAAACGGAAGTTTTTTTTTTCCGGTATTGAAACCATATGACGGATCTCAATACCGGAAAATATTAACACTAGTGTGAAAGTAGCCTTATACATGCTTGTGTATAAGTGTGTAATGTGCATATGCATACGTAATGCGTATATGTGTACATAATGTGTGAATCGCTGTGTAATGGGTTTAAATAGGTTCCGTGTTCTTGGGTTTGCCTGCACTTTAATCAAGGACTTTAAAGCCAAAATGCATTCCAATTACTCCTAGCATTTGTCCCACGAAAACATTAACTCATTCAAACCTGCTTGACTTCCAACAGATCAAATGCATATATAAAACGCCTCCACATTGGTGTATAACAAATTTAAACAGAGGCTGTCGACTGAAACCACATTCCTGACGAAGCAATCCGTCCATTCCGAAACGCATTGGAGAGGTTTTTGGTCCACAGTGACTTCTATAACTGCGGTGTGACGTCACACAGAAGTTTCTTGAGGACCACCTGTGGGCTGCGTCCAAGCGTTTTAGCTACCGGCCGGAGCTTGGCGCCCGCGAGGTGAGCCAAAGAGGATGGACCAGTCACTGCGCTGCAGGAGATTTTGTCCCCCCTGCTTTGGGGGGACATTATGGAAGAAATTATTGAGGACTTCTGAGACTAATATAAACATTTGGAGAATCACTTTGGGTGAAATGATCCTTTAAAGTACACCAAGGATGTACTGATTTTCTTTGGTGGCTGTGAAGTTGAGTGAACACTGCTTCAAAATGCGTGAGCCCGGATGCATCAATCATTGTCCCTGTTATTGTACTCACTTTTAGTGTGTAATCTTCTCTCCTCTTTGCGGAGGATCAGTTATAAGTTAATACAGTAACTGCCTATGACATTTGCTTGTTAAATGTCCATCTGCTCCTTTTCGGAGGATTCGGGAACCTGCGGTTATCTGGCATGGCGTATATGCATGTTGAACAATGACACAGATCGCTCATAAATCTTTATAGCACCTGCTGTGTGGATCAATCTTTTATACATTCAGTCGCTGTGAGAAACCAAGTCATGGCAGAAAATTTATATCCTGCCCCCTCCTCGACATCAGCCATCTGCGGACAGGACAGTAGAAATAAAAGCGTGGGGTTATTATAACATTGGTTGTGGGCGCATCTGGGCTTATTTAATAATAAAAAAAGAAAGAAAAATCCTTGCTAAAGACAGAGAAGAGCTGTAAAGTAAAGAGTGGGTGTTGGGGGGAGGTTATCTTTTCAGAAGTTACATCAGGATTTGGGGGGTATTATTTCTCCTTGGGGAGAGAGTATCTTAGTCGGCATGAGGAGACTTCTGGTAACGAAGGGATGCAAATAAGTTCTTAAGAAACTCTGCCTCTAATGCCACTAGATGTAAGGCATCTATCCTATAAGTCAATGTTCAACCCTTTAAATAGGCCTTGAGCCATGACTTGGATATTAAGTAAGCCAGCAACTTATCTGCAGACAACTGCTTTGGAGTGATTGCGCTTCATCAGTGCCGAGCAGAGAGTACTGGCTTAACTGGGAGAGAGGCCATGTCAAGATTTGGGGGTACTATCTCTTCTTTTAGGATAGCTGCCTTCAGGGCTGGCCTTAGGTTTTCAGGCGCCCTGTGCGAGCTAATCTTGTGGCGCCCCCCACACGTCATGCCTCTCCCTCCTCTGCCGCAGCACAGACATCTGTATCACCGTACTGAGGATGGCGATACAGATGACAATGGAGATTAGCGCAATGGAAGCGCTTATCTCCTGTTGTGCCCTGCCGCCGGCCGCCCCAAATTGTCCCCAAGGCAGCGGCAGGCCAGTCCGGCCCTGATAGCCTGTAGCGTCT
Organism: Bufotes viridis; assembly: GCA_033119425.1. NCBI lineage: Eukaryota > Metazoa > Chordata > Amphibia > Anura > Bufonidae > Bufotes > Bufotes viridis. The sequence continues at coordinate 261,145,973 of CM065594.1, read as the reverse complement.
GTGAGCTGTGTTGGCTGCCGGGCCGGGCGCCCCTGTTGCCATGGCGCCCTGTGCGGCCGCACAGCTCGCACACCCCAAAGGCCGGCCCTGGCTGCCTTACATCTGGTGACATCAGAGGCAGAGCTTGTTAAGAGCTCATGTGTATCCCTTTCTTCCCAGAAGTAACATTAGAAAGATCCTGAGAAACAATGCAAAATGCCACATACCACAGAAAATAATCCCTAAACAAATATAAACCCCTGGCGATACCTCCTAAATGCAGACCCCAGATCAGAAAGCCTAAATATAGACCAAAGACAAGACCTTGCAATGGGACATACGAAAAGCAATTCAAATTTTTTTATATTTGCCTATGCATTTATATATAGGACATGACCCAACAAAGGACATTCAATTTGCAAGTAGTACATATGGCACTTTACTTTCCCACACCCCAGATCAGACCCCTAAACAAATACAAACCACAGACCAGGCCACTAAGTAAAGACCACCGAAACAAATACACATCCCCTAACCTAATACAGACCCCAGACCACTAAACAAAGAGCCCTAAACAAATGCACAACCCCTAAACAAATACCGACTCCAGACCAGACACCCTGAATACAGACTAAAGACTAGACTCTCTTTGTAATTGGGTCATTTGAGAAGCAATGCAAAGTTTTTCCTTAACATATACTTCACCCATTTTTATAGAACACCCATCAACAAAAGGCATTTGAATCACAAGTAGTATATAGACACCCCACATCCCAAAATGAATACAGACCTCTGACCAGACCACTAAATAATTACAAACCTGAGACCCTCTAAACTAATACAAACTCAAGACCACTATATAAATAAATATCAACAAAACAAATACAAACCCTAGACCCCTAAACTAATACAGACCCAAGACTAGGGTTATCCTGGCAGCTCCCTGGTAGTCATCCTTTAACTGCTATATAGGGATCTGGACTTTGCTGCAACAAAGCCACCAGTCACCTAAATCTTGGAGAAGGTCCAGTCTGGTTGACAGCTGACTCACAGAGGTTAGAGACACTGCGAAGCACAGAGGGATCCGGCAAAACACTTAAGGTCCTTTCACACTTGCGTTTATGTTTTCCAGCATAGAGCTCCGTCGTCGGGGCTCTGTGCCGGACAAATACTGATCAGTATTATCCCCATGCATTCTGAATGGAGAGAAATCCGTTCAGTATGCATCAGGATGTCTTCAGTTCAGTCACTGAACATTTTTTGGACGGAGAAAATACTGCAGCATGCTGCGGTATTTTTTCCGTCCTGGGATGCAGAGCAACTTTCAATGGAGTTCAAAACAGATCAGTTTTGGCAATGTTAAAAAATTGTTAAAGTTAATACAAGCGGATCCGTTCAAATGGATGCATGCTGTTGTAATATCTGTAACTGAAGCTTTCTTTCTGGTATAGAGTTCCGTCGACGGAACTCTATGCCGGAAAACAAAAACGCAAGTGTGAAAGTTCCCTTTAGTAATAGGCCAAGGTGAGGCCAGGCAGAGTTCGTGCAAATCTGTGAAATAGTCCCAAGGTCAAAGCAGGCAGCACAAGGTCAGTACAGTAAACAGACACAAGTGGGATTAGGCAGCTGAGGATCAGAATCCAGGAATCAGACAGTAATTGGTACATGGGCAGACAAGAAGAAACAGCACACCTTAGCATGAACATCAGACTGATGAACATATTGCTCAGGCAGAGAGTGAGTCAAACAGCACAGCATACAGTATATAGCAGTAGTTCATTAGCAAATTGGAAATAGCCTAGCAGCAGCACACAGAGACAAGGAGGGTATTAACCCTTACAGTACTGCAGAAGGTGAAGTTCAATGAAAAGACACAGTATGAGTGGAGCTGTGCTGTGCCTGGCCAAAATAGCAGGGCAATGTTAGGCATGAGATGACAACGTTACACATTTAGACAGACCTAAGACTAGACCCTCTCATCTAATACAGACTCCGGAACAAGACTAAACCCTAAAGATCCCCTAAAGAAATACAGATTGTAGAACCCATAAACTGATACAAGCCTCATACTAGACCCCTAAAACTAATACAGACCCCAGACCAGACAACCTAAACTAATACAGACTCATGACTAGACCCCTTTAAACTAATAACCCCCCAGGGCCCTAAATGAGTAAAGTCCCTAGAAAAGACCCTTATATACAGACCCAAGACTAGATACTATCTTCTGTTATGCTGAAAGTTCTCACAAGCACATATAGCTATAAGTTAAGGGAAACTCCAACCACATTGGAGAACCTTTTTTTTTCTAAAAAAGTTCTCTGTGCTGGGGTGTAGCTATGGGCGGTGCAGAATTAGCAGTCACACTTGGTGCTAAAGTGCTCCCAAATATCCCTCTGCCACACCAACAGAGTCCAGCATCATAAATGACAGATGGTAGGTTATATATTTTGCAGTAGGGCCCAAGAACTTGATGCTAGGCTTCTGTCTCCGTGGTAGAAGAGGGCTTTCCCTTTCCTCCATCCATTCAAAGTCATTAGTACACCGGCTCTATATAATTTTGCTTTTCAGTTGAACATTCCTTTAAAACGAAAATCTAACTTCACAGTGGGATTTTAATGGTTGCCACCCATTCCTCCTCAAAAATGCTGATTTTCTCCGACACTTGTACAACAAAAATGTTTCCCTGGCTCCTGAAGTATTAATGATTGCGCTCTGCTCGCCCACTCCTCTTTGTTCTGTTGTATTACATTCTGGCATATCTCAACATCTTATTTAAATAAGGTTATCAAACATGACAACAAGACTTAGTGACTTTGCATTGCTGATTCCAGAACTTGGATGTTGCCGAGTCACGCTCGCACAATTGGCAGGGGATGATTGGAGAGTTGCCAGCCCCATTTGGAAGTTGGCGGCACCCTCTGCCCTTTTGTTTAGGTGCCCATGCGAGGAGCGTGTTTAGCATGCAGCAGAATCAGCATCAGAGCTTTCATCAGAACGATTGGTGCTCTGCTCTACAGCTGGACGTTGCCCCCCCTCCTCCTTTCCCATCCTAGTGCTTGTCTTTATTATAAATGTGCTCGCCTTGATTACCATAACAATAAGGCACTGTGCCAGCCAGACTGACGGGAGACTTCTGTCAAGGTCAGTCTCTCCTACGTCGGTGTGAACGAAGTAGCATGGTCTTATGTTTTGCATTTTCTTCCTCAAATAACTAGTAGCCACATTGGCCTTTTCTGACTTTCAAAGGTTTCTGCATTTCGTGTATTCTCCAAATACTCCCAGTATGGTCATCCGGTGCACCCAGTTGGCACAGGTCAAGTATTATTGATAAGCAATAGCATAGTGTTTCCCAACTATTCACATCTGGTTCCTGGATGTAGCCTCCAGACCAAAGGTTAGATCCAAAGATACTATTGTGCACCAATGCCAAGTGGCAGCTCTAAAGGCTCCTACGTTCTGGTTCTTTCTTCCTAATTCCCTTTCATGACCACAGAGAATCCCTAGAGGATCATGGTACACTACTTGACATCTGCACCGCCATGAGAAGAAGTTGGTAGACTGTATACGGTGGAGTCCAAACCTAAAGTCCACACTGCAAATTGGAAAATTAGTCATTTAATCAAGCCATGATTTAAACCAGTTGCAAGATTTAGGATTCATAAGTTACTTTTATCCTTAATGGGGAACCACACACTTGATCAAAACCAAGCCCAAAGTTTAATAACCCTAATGAGCCTTTCTACAAATTGTAGACTTGTTGGGTGTCTCGCTTTATAGACTTTAGTAAGATGTGTAGCCGTCAGGCTTAAGAGCTTAGTCATTAGTTTTTTATTTTGGGCATGGGCACCATTAAGGTAAAGTACTTGCATTGCAATAGCTACCAGGGGCATAGCTATAGGGAGCGCAGAGGAAAAAGTAGCAGATTTAATAGAGGACAGGAAACAGGTCAATAAATGGCACATTGTAGGCAGAGGCTCTATCGTTGATTTTGCACTGGGGTCCAGGAGCGTCAGGTTACACCTTTGACTCCTACATTTAAAACAATGCAAGCCTCTTGTTGCCTTTTAACCTCTCACGCCCCCTGTGCAATGGGATAGTAGTGCTGAGGAACAGAAAAAAGGTGCCCAGGATGATTGGCACTTTGGATATCCTTGACCACGTCAGAAAAAGTTGAATGCAATTCTGCTATCTAAAGGGAATCTGTCACCAGGAAATTCACAGTTAGGGATCGGTCAAAACCCGACACGGTTGTTCACTTTGAATGGACCTCCTCTGTGTTTAGCTCCATTGAAACCACAAATGGACATCTGCAGCGGCTTCAAGCAGCGTCTGTGTGGACACTATGCCAAGAAAGCAGACGACACTTCTTGGAGCGGTTGTGGCTTTCCACCGTCGGCAGAGCAAAACAAATGTGGGACAGACACAGCGCAGCGGGCAGCGGAATTTTCCTGGCATAAACCACCATGTGAATGAGCCCTTTAAGGATTTTTCTAGTCCATGTATACTGATGGCATATCCTCAGCAGAGGGAATCAATTTCTGGTCTGACACCACACCCTGGTGATCAGCTGTTCTGCAGTAGCTGGACGGAGCTGATTACTTCACTTCAATAGGGAGAGTGCTGCAGGTACCGGCTTCATCCATTAGGCTAGGTCTACACGACGACTATGGTGTCGCACTGCGACATGCTGAGACTGCGGCATAACAGTCGCAAAAAATTAATTCGAAATGTCGCAAGAAAAATGTTGCAGTGTAGTTGTATCCTATGTGTCGCGCAACTTATTGTCGCCCGACAAATGTCGTCGCGTAGACCTAGCCTTACACCATGGACAGAGCAGTAAGTCCGGCAGCAAAGCTACTACAACATAAATGGTCCAGAAAACCCTTTAAATCAGGCACACTGCCTTGTAGGATAGTTCAGCTGAATGCAATGATACCTTTCACTGAACACTCCTGTCCTGGAGAAAAATTCATAGGCAAATCCACAGTTAAGTGCACCGAGGGTGTGCCCAAGCCACTCTGTGCACCTTTGTTCCTCCTGCTTCCTCTGCCCATCCCTGCCCTCTTGTGACAAAAGCACCTTTGTCACTGGGAGTTGGAGAGGACTGCTTGCCAGCCTCTTGCCTTGTGACTATGGCCCCTGTGACAGTTAGTAAGCACCATAGACATGTGACGCAATTAACAAGCACAATGGACATTGCCTGTAACGCAATTAACAAGCATGATAGACATTGCCTGGGGCGCAATTAGCAAGCACAATGGACAATGCATGTGACGCAATTAACGAGCACAATGGGCCATTGTAAATTGAAGAAACACCCAGCAGGGCTTGGTCGTCGACCGCATGGAACTATGCCCGACCCCTTAATCCAATCATCCCCAAGACAGAGAGGAGAGATTTTACTGTTCATGTGGGAGTGTGATATATCTGGCTGTATGTTGATTGGTCACTTTATTTTGTGTGCCTGTCCTCTATCGGGTCCCCGGGGGAGTAGCCCTTTCTGGAGGAACTTGCATAAAAGGCCAAGCTTTGGCCATCCAATAAAGAAGTTCTGCCTTACCCCTTCATGAAGTCTTGGCTTATGGTTGGGGAAGGGATAACTACACTCTTGGGGATTGCTATATCACAATACTCCCCTTGTAAGAGCTTGTTCCTGGTTCCTGCTTTCTGGATTTAGGAGAGGTCCACCCACTGGAAGCTGAAACCCGGTCTTGGGTCCAGAGTGGGTGGAGGGCGACGAGACCCCAACCAAGCTGCAGGCGGTTCATGGGGTCTGTGGTGGTTATGGGGTCTGGTGAGGTGCTTGGAGCCCTCGGGAAGCTCTAGGAGCAAGCGTCAGCGGAAGGTGCCTAGTCGGGGTGCCAGGCGTTCCGTTACACCTCTCCTTCATTCACAGGACCAGGTTCCTGCATAGTCTTCTAAACCTGATCCTCTCAATCAAAAAGGAAAGGGATCGGCTGGCAGAGGAACCAAAAGCGGCAAGTGTGCACAGAGTGGCTTTGACCCGCCCTGGGTGCACTTCACTGCTCTTTTACATATGGATTCAAAGTTATTTTCTCCATAATGAAGCAACAGTTCTCTAAGTGAAAGGTATCATTGCATTCAGCTGAGCTAGCCCTGCAAGGCATGGTTCATTTCCTAGTGACAGATTCCCTTTAATTCCTGGGGGAAATAAGTTTGCATTGCTCTTTAAGCATTCAGCTCAACTACACCAGACATCCAGCAGGTATGTGCAGGATTTTCTACTCTAATTGCTGGAGAGGGCAGACTGGCAGAGATTTCTGGCAAAGAACAGGAACAGTTGGCAACACCCCTTTGGCACTATAATCTGTACATATGAAAACCACTAATCACCTGAATGCCATCCCAGACTAGACTGAAGCCGCTCTCCTTCACCTTCTTCTTGGTCTCAGATCAGCAGAAGGCAAGATTATTGCACTGGACTGTAACTGGCGAGAGATCAGCACATGTAGCAGAGCTGAGGAGGGGCTCATTGGATGATTGGGAGTTATTGTGTTGTGACTATACATAATGTGATGTCACATAGTGACGTTATTTACAGAGCGGTGCGGATGTGTGGCATACAGGGTTATCACTTTATGTAGAAATATGACATCATTACATTACAGTGTAATATTTAATACAGTGTTATATCACAGTATACAGTGTGATGTCATTGTTTACAATATAATACCACTGTATACAGAGGTGTGATGTCACTTGTAAGAGGGCGCAAGGTGCCGTCATGGACGGAAGATACGTGTCACCGAGGTTCCTGGCCTCGGTGAGGTGAGAGCCGGGTTTTTTGTGTCAGCAGCAGCTAGTGCTGCTTGACATTGATAGATAGCATGGCTGCAAAGCCGATCCGGGCCGGCTCTTACCGGGAGCAGCTAAAGTGTAGGGTGGGTGGTTGCTCCCCACGGTCCAGTCCTGGTTTTGGGCTGGGTTTAAAAACTCAGCCAGCACCAGCAGCTGGGGGTGTGATTGTCCTGGAGCTGCTAATAGTGCTGGGAGCTGAGGGCTGTGTTTTTGGGACCTGCGGCTGGAGCCAAGCTGGAGGGCTCAAACCCCTGTGAAAACGAACAGGCTGCCTGAAAAAGCCTGTCTATGGACTTGCTAACACCAAGGAGCTAAGGTGACTCTTCCGTTTATGGACTTTTGTGTGTGTGAACAAACATCAAGCCACCTGTTTTTGTGATGCTCTTTTTGTTGTGTGAATAAAACACGGACATTTAATTTACAAGCTTGAACGTTGCCTCTGTATTGCACCCGCTGGTCCTGTCTACCAGAGCGAATCCCCACATTTGGTGGAGGATGCGGGCATGCGCAGTGAGGCTGGCGTAAACGCCGAAGTTTTTTCCAAAGTGAATGTCATATGTCAAGCCGGCAAAGTTTCAACACGTGAACTCTGACAAGATGGAGGCAGTTGTAAAGGCTCTCGTGGAGGCCAATTTACAGCAGCGGGAGGCCAACAAGCAGCAGCAGGAGACAAACCAGCTGCTGTTGCAACATGTAATGGCTTTGCAAGCGACTGGAGCCTCTCACCGTGCCCATGATGCCCGGAAAGCGGTCCGTGCAGCAATTCCCAAGATGACCCCGAGGATGATGCCGAGACCTACCTGGCAGTCTTCGAAAAAGTGGCCGTGAGGGAGAAGCTGCCCCGTGACCAGTGGGCTGAGGTGGTCGCTCCGTTCCTGGCTTCCGGACCCCAGCAGGTGTTTTTCGACTTGTCGGACGACCAAGCGGCCGATTATGACACCGTGAAAGGAGAGATCCTAGCCAGACTGGGGGTGAACGTGCTGGTCCGCGCTCAAAGAGTCCACCAGTGGGACTTTAAAACGACTGAACCTGCTAGGCCGCAGTACTACGATCTGCTGCACAGGCTGCAAAAGTGGCTGCAGCCTGATCTACTAAGTCCCACTGCCATGCTGGATCGACTGTTGGCGGACATCTTTTGGAGGGCCCTGCCTTATCCCCTCCAGCACTGGGTCGGCCAGGCGTCTCCGGTAAGTGCCCTGGAGATGGTCGACCTGGTGGAGCGTTACGAGGCCACCAGAAACCTGCAGGGGAGTCTTGCTGGGAAGGGGCCAGTCAAACCCCGGAGGCCTCCACCCCAGTTCCGACGACCGGCGACAGAGAGACCTGCACGGAATGTATCCCCTGCGGATCCGCCTCCCGTGGTATGCTGGAGGTGTCAGGAGCCAGGCCACATCAGGGCCGACTGTCCGCATCAGGGTGAGCCGATGGATGTGAACTACGGGTATCGCCACTCCCTGTATGCACGGAAGCTGTGTGCAACTGGCACCCGTGAGGGGCAGGACAATACCCACCTGTGTCAGGTAGAGGTGGGAGATTCTCTGGCGGTGGCCCTGCTGGACTCCGGGAGTTTAGTCTCCCTGGTAAGAGCTGCCCTAGTACGGCCTGGCGGAGTATACCGGCCGTAAAGTCGGGGTCCTATGCATCCACGGAGACTTAAAAGACTACCCCACTGCACTAGTGACTTTGTCCACAGCTGCTGGTAAGTGGACCCACGAGGTGGCTGTCGCTACCAAACTCCCACATGAACTGATTCTTGGGAGGGACTTCCAGGTTTCCCGGCGCTGTGGCCGGCTATAAAAGTGTCTGATGGGCCCGAGACAGGGGTAACCCTAGTAGAGTGGCCCGATACCACTGGAAGGCCAGAACCCTGGGAGCCCGAATCTGAAGGGCCAGCGGTAGGGGTGACCACTGCTCCAGCGGTAGAGGGGGAGACAACCCCACTGAGTGTAATGGTGGGAGACACGGAGGACTTGCCACCGGGACCTGAGTTGGCAGACCTCAATGTCTCCGGGGAAAATTTTGGGACCGCCTAACACCGGGACCAAACCCTAACCAGGGCCTGGGAAAGTGTTGTAATAATTGACGGTAAACCCCAGAAACCTGGGGCTGAATTAATGTTTCCACGGTTTATTATTCTTCAGGATATGTTGTATCGGGTGAACCAAATCCGAGGTGAGCCAGTTGAACAGTTGGTGGTGCCCACCGCATATCGCAAGCTTGTTATGGAGCTTGCCCACCAACATGTTCTTGGGGGACACATGGGGTGGCAGAAAACGCAGGACCGCGCACTACAGCGATTTTACTGGCCCGGTTTGTTTAAGGAAGTAGAGGAGTTCTGTAAGTCCTGTCCGACCTGTCAGGTAAATAGCCCCCATCCGCATTACAGAAGTCCCCTGGTCCCTCTCCCAATAATTGAGGTCCCATTCGAGCGTATTGCCATGGATCTGGTCGGACCCGCACCGAAGTCTGCTAGGGGTCACCAACATATCCTGGTGATTCTGGACTATGCCACTCGGTATCCAGAGGCGGTGCCTCTTCGACACACATCGGCTAGGCTCATTGCAAAGGAGTTAATGGAGATGTTTACCTGGGTGGGCCTACCTAAGGAGGTTCTGACGGACCAAGGGACCCCTTTTATGTCTAAGATTATGAGGGAATTGTGTAAACTGTTGCGTATAAAGCAATTGCGGACGTCCGTTTACCATCCGCAAACGGACGGCCTTGTGGAAAGATTTAACCAAACTTTAAAAAATATGCTAAAAAGGGTGGTGTCCCGAGATGGGAAGGACTGGGATCTGCTTCTGCCCTATCTCATGTTCGCAGTGCGAGAGGTGCCCCAGGCCTCTACTGGGTTCTCACCCTTCGAACTGCTTTATGGCAGACGCCCACGGGGCCTGTTGGACATCGCTAAGGAAGCGTGGGAGCAACAGCCCGTCCCCCACAAAAGCGTAATTGAATATGTTACCCAGATGCAGGAACGTATGGAGAGGGTGTTACCGCTGGTCCGGGAGCATATGGAGGCAGCACAACAGGCCCAAAGTAGAGTCTATAATCGTCAGGCTCGAGTACGAGACTTTAATCCCGGAGACCGAGTTTTAGTTCTGGTACCCACCCTTGACAGCAAATTTCTAGCTAGGTGGCAGGGGCCCTATGAAGTGCTCGAGAAAGTGGGGGAAGTAAATTACAAGGTGCACCAGCCAGGGCGGCGGAAGCCGGAGCAGGTGTATCATGTGAATTTGCTGAAGCCATGGAAGGATAGGAACTCGTCCAGCGATGACAGCCCTCGGCCAGGGCTTCTAGGTGAGAAGGATCCAGCCCTCACCTCGAAGTCCGGGAAGCAGCCGCCACCGTAGAAATTTCAGATAGCCTGTCCTCCAAACAGGTCCAGGAAGTTAAGGAGTTCATTAGTCGGAACACGGATGTGTTCTCGACCTCCCTGGGCGCACATCCCTAATCCAGCATGACATTATCACTGAGCCTCAGGCCAAAGTCCGGTTAAAGCCGTATCGGGTACCCGAGGCTCGGCGACAAGCCATTGTGAAGGAAGTGCAGCTGATGCTCCAGTTAGGTGTCATCGAGGAGTCAAAAAGTGATTGGGCCAGTCCGATAGTCTTAATACCTAAGCCGGACGGGACATTGAGGTTCTGTAACGATTTCCGCAAGCTGAATGAGGTGTCCAAGTTTGATGCGTATCCCATGCCGCGGGTGGATGAGCTCATTGAAAAATTGGGCCAAACCAGGTATTTTTCTGTCTTGGACCTCACCAAAGGGTACTGGCAGGTACCCTTAACGGAGGCTGCCAAGGAAAAACTGCTTTTATCACACCGGAGGGGTTGTATCAGTACAAGGTATTACCCTTTGGTCTACATGGCGCCCCGCCACGCTTCAAAGGCTTATGGATATTGTGCTTCGTCCACATCGACGGTACGCCTCAGCGTATCTGGATGATATCATTGTCCATAGCACCGACTGGGAGAGTCACCTACCGAAGGTACAGGCCGTAGTGGACTCCCTTAGGAAAGCTGGCTTAACTGCTAACCCAAAAAGTGTGTGATAGGGTTAGAAGAGACCAAATACCTAGGGTATGTCATTGGGCGGGGGTGGTCAAACCTCAGGTAAACAAAATTGAGGCAATTAAGAATTGGCCCCGACCTGTCACTACGCGGCAAGTAAAATCATTCCTGGGCATGGTGGGATACTACATGAGGTTTATTCCCAACTTTGCTACAATTGCTGCTCCATTGACAAGCCTTTTAAAGGGACGCAGGTCAGTGTCGATCCAGTGGAATGAGCAGGCGGATAAGGCTTTCTCTGCTCTGAAGTCGGCCCTGTGTGGGTCCCCGGTTTTGGTGACGCCCGACTTCAAGAGAGAGTTTGTGGTACAGACCGATGCCTCTGAAGTGGGCCTCGGGCTGTACTCTCTCAGGAAATCAATGGGGAGGAGCATCCCGTGGTTTTCCTGAGTCGCAAACTCACCCCAGCCGAAACCAGGTACAGTATAGTGGAGAGAGAGTGCCTGGCCATCAAGTGGGCACTAGAGTCTCTCCGCTATTATCTGCTAGGGAGAAAGTTCCGCCTGGTGACCGACCATTCCCTCTAAAGTGGATGTGCCAGGCGAAAGACAGGAATGCTCGGGTCACCAGATGGTTCTTGTCTCTGCAGAACTTCAAGTTCACAGTGGAACACAGGGCAGGCCGCTTGCAAGGAAATGCGGATGCACTGTCTCGAGTACAGTGTTTGGCGTGTGTTCACCCTGTCGGGGCTGGAACAAAGGGGGAGGTATGTAAGAGGGCGCAAGGTGCCGCCATGGACGGAAGATACGTGTCACCGAGGTTCCTGGCCTCGGTGAGGTGAGAGCCGGGTTTTTGTGTCAGCAGCAGCTAGTGCTGCTTGACATTGATAGATAGCATGGCTGCAAAGCCGATCCGGGCCGGCTCTTACCGGGAGCAGCTAAAGTGTAGGGTGGGTGGTTGCTCCCCACGGTCCAGTCCTGGTTTTGGGCTGGGTTTAGAACTCAGCCAGCACCAGCAGCTGGGGGAGTGATTGTCCTGGAGCTGCTAATAGTGCTGGGAGCTGAGGGCTGTGTTTTTGGGACCTGCGGCTGGAGCCAAGCTGGAGGGCTCAAACCCCTGTGAAAACGAACAGGCTGCCTGAAAAAGCCTGTCTATGGACTTGCTAACACCAAGGAGCTAAGGTGACTCTTCCGTTTATGGACTTTTGTGTGTGTGAACAAACACCAAGCCACCTGTTTTTTGTGATGCTCTTTTGTTGTGTGAATAAAACACGGACATTTAATTTACAAGCTTGAACGTTGCCTCTGTACTGCACCCGCTGGTCCTGTCTACCAGAGCGAATCCCCACATTTGGTGGAGGATGCGGGCATGCGCAGTGAGGCTGGCGAAACGCCGAAGTTTTTTCCAAAGTGAATGTCATATGTCAAGCCGGCAAAGTTTCAACACGTGAACTCTGACAAGATGGAGGCAGTTGTAAAGGCCTCGTGGAGGCCAATTTACAGCAGCGGGAGGCCAACAAGCAGCAGCAGGAGACAAACCAGCTGCTGTTGCAACATGTAATGGCTTTGCAAGCGACTGGAGCCTCTCACCGTGCCCATGATGCCCGGAAAGCGGTCCGTGCAGCAATTCCCAAGATGACCCCGAGGATGATGCCGAGACCTACCTGGCAGTCTTCGAAAAAGTGGCCGTGAGGGAGAAGCTGCCCCGTGACCAGTGGGCTGAGGTGGTCGCTCCGCTCCTGGCTTCCGGACCCCAGCAGGTGTTTTTCGACTTGTCGGACGACCAAGCGGCCGATTATGACACCGTGAAAGGAGAGATCCTAGCCAGACTGGGGGTGAACGTGCTGGTCCGCGCCAAAGAGTCCACCAGTGGGACTTTAAAACGACTGAACCTGCTAGGCCGCAGTACTACGATCTGCTGCACAGGCTGCAAAAGTGGCTGCAGCCTGATCTACTAAGTCCCACTGCCATGCTGGATCGACTGTTGGCGGACATCTTTTGGAGGGCCCTGCCTTATCCCCTCCAGCACTGGGTCGGCCAGGCGTCTCCGGTAAGTGCCCTGGAGATGGTCGACCTGGTGGAGCGTTACGAGGCCACCAGAAACCTGCAGGGGAGTCTTGCTGGGAAGGGGCCAGTCAAACCCCGGAGGCCTCCACCCCAGTTCCGACGACCGGCGACAGAGAGACCTGCACGGAATGTATCCCCTGCGGATCCGCCTCCCGTGGTATGCTGGAGGTGTCAGGAGCCAGGCCACATCAGGGCCGACTGTCCGCATCAGGGTGAGCCGATGGATGTGAACTACGGGTATCGCCACTCCCTGTATGCACGGAAGCTGTGTGCAACTGGCACCCGTGAGGGGCAGGACAATACCCACCTGTGTCAGGTAGAGGTGGGAGATTCTCTGGCGGTGGCCCTGCTGGACTCCGGGAGTTTAGTCTCCTGGTAAGAGCTGCCCTAGTACGGCCTGGCGGAGTATACCGGCCGTAAAGTCGGGGTCCTATGCATCCACGGAGACTTAAAAGACTACCCCACTGCACTAGTGACTTTGTCCACAGCTGCTGGTAAGTGGACCCACGAGGTGGCTGTCGCTACCAAACTCCCACATGAACTGATTCTTGGGAGGGACTTCCCAGGTTTCCCGGCGCTGTGGCCGGCTATAAAAGTGTCTGATGGGCCCGAGACAGGGGTAACCCTAGTAGAGTGGCCCGATACCACTGGAAGGCCAGAACCCTGGGAGCCCGAATCTGAAGGGCCAGCGGTAGGGGTGACCACTGCTCCAGCGGTAGAGGGGGAGACAACCCCACTGAGTGTAATGGTGGGAGACACGGAGGACTTGCCACCGGGACCTGAGTTGGCAGACCTCAATGTCTCCGGGGAAAATTTTGGGACCGCCTAACACCGGGACCAAACCCTAACCAGGGCCTGGGAAAGTGTTGTAATAATTGACGGTAAACCCCAGAAACCTGGGGCTGAATTAATGTTTCCACGGTTTATTATTCTTCAGGATATGTTGTATCGGGTGAACCAAATCCGAGGTGAGCCAGTTGAACAGTTGGTGGTGCCCACCGCATATCGCAAGCTTGTTATGGAGCTTGCCCACCAACATGTTCTTGGGGGACACATGGGGTGGCAGAAAACGCAGGACCGCTGCACTACAGCGATTTTACTGGCCCGGTTTGTTTAAGGAAGTAGAGGAGTTCTGTAAGTCCTGTCCGACCTGTCAGGTAAATAGCCCCCATCCGCATTACAGAAGTCCCCTGGTCCCTCTCCCAATAATTGAGGTCCCATTCGAGCGTATTGCCATGGATCTGGTCGGACCTGCATCGAAGTCTGCTAGGGGTCACCAACATATCCTGGTGATTCTGGACTATGCCACTGGTATCCAGAGGCGGTGCCTCTTCGACACACATCGGCTAGGCTCATTGCAAAGGAGTTAATGGAGATGTTTACCTGGGTGGGCCTACCTAAGGAGGTTCTGACGGACCAAGGGACCCCTTTTATGTCTAAGATTATGAGGGAATTGTGTAAACTGTTGCATATAAAGCAATTATGGACGTCCGCTTACCATCCGCAAACGGACGGCCTTGTGGAAAGATTTAACCAAACTTTAAAAATATGCTAAAAGGGTGGTGTCCCGAGATGGGAAGGACTGGGATCTGCTTCTGCCCTATCTCATGTTCGCAGTGCGAGAGGTGCCCCAGGCCTCTACTGGGTTCTCACCCTTCGAACTGCTTTATGGCAGACGCCCACGGGCCTGTTGGACATCGCTAAGGAAGCGTGGGAGCAACAGCCCGTCCCCCACAAAAGCGTAATTGAATATGTTACCCAGATGCAGGAACGTATGGAGAGGGTGTTACCGCTGGTCCGGGAGCATATGGAGGCAGCACAACAGGCCCAAAGTAGAGTCTATAATCGTCAGGCTCGAGTACGAGACTTTAATCCCGGAGACCGAGTTTTAGTTCTGGTACCCACCCTTGACAGCAAATTTCTAGCTAGGTGGCAGGGGCCCTATGAAGTGCTCGAGAAAGTGGGGAAGTAAATTACAAGGTGCACCAGCCAGGGCGGCGGAAGCCGGAGCAGGTGTATCATGTGAATTTGCTGAAGCCATGGAAGGATAGGAACTCGCCCAGCGATGACAGCCTCGGCCAGGGCTTCTAGGTGAGAAGGATCCAGCCCTCACCTCGAAGTCCGGGAAGCAGCCGCCACCGTAAAAATTTCAGATAGCCTGTCCTCCAAACAGGTCCAGGAAGTTAAGGAGTTCATTAGTCGGAACACGGATGTGTTCTCGACCTCCCTGGGCGCACATCCCTAATCCAGCATGACATTATCACTGAGCCTCAGGCCAAAGTCCGGTTAAAGCCGTATCGGGTACCCGAGGCTCGGCGACAAGCCATTGTGAAGGAAGTGCAGCTGATGCTCCAGTTAGGTGTCATCGAGGAGTCAAAAAGTGATTGGGCCAGTCCGATAGTCTTAATACCCAAGCCGGACGGGACATTGAGGTTCTGTAACGATTTCCGCAAGCTGAATGAGGTGTCCAAGTTTGATGCGTATCCCATGCCGCGGGTGGATGAGCTCATTGAAAATTGGGCCAAACCAGGTATTTTTCTGTCTTGGACCTCACCAAAGGGTACTGGCAGGTACCCTTAACGGAGGCTGCCAAGGAAAAACTGCTTTTATCACACCGGAGGGGTTGTATCAGTACAAGGTATTACCCTTTGGTCTACATGGCGCCCCGCCACGTTTCAAAGGCTTATGGATATTGTGCTTCGTCCACATCGACGGTACGCCTCAGCGTATCTGGATGATATCATTGTCCATAGCACCGACTGGGAGAGTCACCTACCGAAGGTACAGGCCGTAGTGGACTCCCTTAGGAAAGCTGGCTTAACTGCTAACCCAAAAAGTGTGTGATAGGGTTAGAAGAGACCAAATACCTAGGGTATGTCATTGGGCGGGGGTGGTCAAACCTCAGGTAAACAAAATTGAGGCAATTAAGAATTGGCCCCGACCTGTCACTACGCGGCAAGTAAAATCATTCCTGGGCATGGTGGGATACTACATGAGGTTTATTCCCAACTTTGCTACAATTGCTGCTCCATTGACAAGCCTTTTAAAGGGACGCAGGTCAGTGTCGATCCAGTGGAATGAGCAGGCGGATAAGGCTTTCTCTGCTCTGAAGTCGGCCCTGTGTGGGTCCCCGGTTTTGGTGACGCCCGACTTCAAGAGAGAGTTTGTGGTACAGACCGATGCCTCTGAAGTGGGCCTCGGGCTGTACTCTCTCAGGAAATCAATGGGGAGGAGCATCCCGTGGTTTTCCTGAGTCGCAAACTCACCCCAGCCGAAACCAGGTACAGTATAGTGGAGAGAGAGTGCCTGGCCATCAAGTGGGCACTAGAGTCTCTCCGCTATTATCTGCTAGGGAGAAAGTTCCGTCTGGTGACCGACCATTCCCTCTAAAGTGGATGTGCCAGGCGAAAGACAGGAATGCTCGGGTCACCAGATGGTTCTTGTCTCTGCAGAACTTCAAGTTCACAGTGGAACACAGGGCAGGCCGCTTGCAAGGAAATGCGGATGCACTGTCTCGAGTACAGTGTTTGGCGTGTGTTCACCCTGTCGGGGCTGGAACAAAGGGGGAGGTATGTAAGAGGGCGCAAGGTGCCGTCATGGACGGAAGATACGTGTCACCGAGGTTCCTGGCCTCGGTGAGGTGAGAGCCGGGTTTTTTGTGTCAGCAGCAGCTAGTGCTGCTTGACATTGATAGATAGCATGGCTGCAAAGCCGATCCGGGCCGGCTCTTACCGGGAGCAGCTAAAGTGTAGGGTGGGTGGTTGCTCCCCACGGTCCAGTCCTGGTTTTGGGCTGGGTTTAAAAACTCAGCCAGCACCAGCAGCTGGGGGTGTGATTGTCCTGGAGCTGCTAATAGTGCTGGGAGCTGAGGGCTGTGTTTTTGGGACCTGCGGCTGGAGCCAAGCTGGAGGGCTCAAACCCCTGTGAAAACGAACAGGCTGCCTGAAAAAGCCTGTCTATGGACTTGCTAACACCAAGGAGCTAAGGTGACTCTTCCGTTTATGGACTTTTGTGTGTGTGAACAAACACCAAGCCACCTGTTTTTTGTGATGCTCTTTTTGTTGTGTGAATAAAACACGGACATTTAATTTACAAGCTTGAACGTTGCCTCTGTACTGCACCCGCTGGTCCTGTCTACCAGAGCGAATCCCCACACACTATATACACCGCAATGTCACTATGATCAGTGTGATATCATTTCCGAAAGCTCTTCGGCATCTACAGTCATAAAACACTTGCAGCATAGGCAGACTACATGGAGGTGTCATTATATACAGTGTGATGTCACTATGTACAGTGTGATGTCATTATAGACAGTGTGATATTATTTTTTACAGCGTGATGTCATGATTTACAATGTAGTATCACTGATTTCACCATAAAAAGGAGTATGATGTCATTCCATACAGAGTTATTTCATTAAATACATAGCGTGGTGTTACTGTATACAGAATGAAGTCATCATATACTGTATGATGAGATAATATAGCGCCCAAAGCCATCATATACATGAGTGTGATGTCATTATTTACAAGGTGAGAACCACTGTATACAGGGGTATGATGTCACTGTATAAAGGAGCATGATGTCATTCCTCCCAGTGTGATATAATTAAATATATATGTGTGTGGTTGTTTTAACATCAATCCGAAGATTTCAGAATAAATAAGCTCACGCAGGCTAAGTGAATAAGTATATTTACTAAGTGTGATTAAAGGGGTTCTGCAGTTTGTTTAAACTGATGATTAGAGTTGAGCGAACTTCTGTTTTAAGTTCGTTTTTCAAAGTTCGGGTTCGGGTTATCGAAGCATCCTATTATGGATTCCGCTACCACGGACCATAACGGCATTTGGAATCCATAAGGGGATTCTTCAATGAACCCGAACCTTGGACAACACGGAGGACCTGGGGTGACGTCACCGCCATGTGATCAGTGCAGGGGGCGTGGCTCAGTACTGGATTGGATAAGAGGTCGTAGGCTACCACCTCTTATCTAATCCAGTACTGAGCCACGCCCCCTGCACTGATCACATGACGGTATATCTAATGCCTTGGAAGTTCTTGTGTCCCCTTCTCCTGACTGATACCTTTTAACAATGAGATCTGATGCTTTGGAAGCTCTCTGTGGACCTTGGCTTTTGCTGTGGGATGCAACTAAGAAAATTTCAGGAAAGACCAACGAGAGCAGCTGAACTTTATTTGGGGTTAATCAGAGGCACTGCAAATGATGGCAGGGGAATGCTGACTTCTATTTATTTAACAGGATTTTGAATGTGATTGCCTAATTCTGAACAAGGCTACATCCCCCGTTACAAGAGGGTGTGCACACTTATGCAACCACATTATTTAAATTTTTTTTGTTTTATTCCCTCTACCTAAAAGATTTCAGTTTGTTTTTCAATTGAGTGGTACAGTTTATAGGTCACATTAATGCTGGGTTCAGACCTGAGCGTTTCTGAGACGCGCGTTTTCCGCAATAGTAAACGTGCGTTTTACGCGCGTTTGTGTGATTGACTGCAGTGTTGTCCAATGACCAAATATCCCTGTCTATATGAAGTTTGGCCAATCAGAGCTGGGGTTTGGCCTTTCCAGCATGTTGCAAATTCATAAACGCGCATTCGAATGCGCGTTTTCAGTGTCAAAAACGCGCAAAATACAAGTGTTGCGCGTTCCCATTGAAGTCTATGGGCCAAAACGCGCGACAAACGCCCCCAAAAAAGCTCAAGTACTTGTTTATGCGTCGGGCGTTTTTCAGCGCGTTCTAACGCGCTGTAAAACGCGAAAATGTGAACCAGTCCCATAGGGAAGCATTGATTTGCATCGGTTATGCGTTTTACAGCGCCTTCGAACGCGCTGTAAAACGCGCAAGTGTGAACTGAGGGTAAAGGTGGAAAAAGTTCTGAAATAATTTATCTTTGTCTCATTTTTTTACAGCACAGAAACCGAACATTTTAACAAGGGTGTGTAGACTTTTTATATCCACTTGTAACTGTCTGTGTGCAACAAAGTTTATACCTTTCAGCCCGTGCTCCAGTGTGCAGCATGCAAGTCTCTGAGATACCCAGCACAATGGGGTTTGGGTTAGGAGTTTGTATATGTTATCTAACTATCATTACACAGAATATAGAAGGTAATATAAAAGGGGACAGAATTAAAGGGGACAGTACTTAAAAATACCCTTACAACACAGTGGTGTTACTGTATACAGCATCATGTCATTAAATACAGAATGAAGTCATTATACATGATATGATGTCATTATATACAGCACAGAGCACTATATACAGGAGTGTCGCTTATAACATTATAGACTGTATGATGTCATTAGTAGAGGGGTTATGACCCCACCGTTTTGCTCCATTGTCTAAACTGCTTCTATTTGTAAACTGCTGAGGATGTTAAGCCCTAGTTAAAGAGCACTTATTAGCAGGACCAACCCTATTAAACCAGGCATAATGCCTGGTAGGGTTAATCAATTAAATAAAATTATACCTGTCTTGTGAAAATTGGTTGTGGCATTCCCAAGAAAAACGACTTTTACTCTTGCGCAAATGAGGGCTTCAGTGTGCCAAGGGGCGGGGTCAGCGCTAGAAAGCTGAGGAGCCCTGATGGTCTAAGCCCCGCCCTCGCGGTGCACTGAAGCCCTGTTTTGAGTAAACAATAAGTCTTTTTTTCTCAGGAATGCGACAACCCTTTTTCACAAAACAGGTATCATTTTAATCAGCCGGATTAACCCTACCCGACAGCATGCCTGGTTTAATAGAGTTGGCTCCTGCTGACAAGTGATCTTTAATGCAAATGTCTCATCACTTGGGTTGCCTTTATTCTAAGAAGAGGTTGTCCACTTATAGAGTATACACCTCTAGTGCTGCATGTCAGACAGGAAAATCCAACTTGTTTCAATACATATCCCACCAAATCCCTACAGCAGATCTTGGGGTACTGACTTGGAATTAGGTTGTCTGCAAATCCTGGCAAAATTAATAAAATCTAGTAGCAAATTCCCAT
This sequence comes from Bufotes viridis, assembly GCA_033119425.1. Taxonomy (NCBI): domain Eukaryota; kingdom Metazoa; phylum Chordata; class Amphibia; order Anura; family Bufonidae; genus Bufotes; species Bufotes viridis. Next base: position 261,126,085 of record CM065594.1, on the reverse strand, counting down.
TTCTACAGTCACTGTATATACAGGAGGCCAATGCTGACTCCTTATCAAAGAAAATCTGCTCATTATTATTCTAGCTCATTAGTGATTCAACTGCAGAACTTCATTAACAAAAATGATGTAGCACTTAATTACTGGCCTCCATAGACTGGTTAACCACAGATTGTTAACTCTCTGTTAACTTTATGTCAATGGTCAACTGCTACTTGTTAATAGATCATTTAGCTTAGGTCAGGTTTAATGTAATGGAGCTGCAGGAGTATAATTGCTACTGTAATGGCAGTGGGATCTTCTGCATGGTGGGGGCGGTCGCCTATATGTTCACTCAGGGGTATATCTATAGCTGTTGTACACAGCCATATAAGAAGACACTGTCAAGTATTATACATGGTAGGTGGGGACCCTACCATGTGGGACCCAGGAGCTTCAGAGTAGACAACAATGAAAGGTCATCTATTTTTTCCCATGCTATATCTTTTGAAACTTTTAGGTTTGTCACAGATATGGACAGTAAACCTAGCGTCTGCCTAGTAGTGGACAGTGGCTCCACAAGGACAGTCATCGCCATTGTGCTCCCACTGGAAGTGTGAGGGTGCTCTACAAACTAAACAAAATGTAGGATGGGACAGAATTGAGGAAAGTACAGATGAGCTGAAGCATTGAAAGAATGGACCATTGAAAAACTGCTTTCTGTCTATATATAGCTGGTACCTCCAACCAGCCTGTGTTCCAGTGTGCCCAATACGTCTGTAGTCCAGTGAATCCTGCCAGCCTTTGGTCCAGTGCCTCTGCACACTGTGGTCCCAGTGCCTCAAACCAGCCTGATGTCCAGTACCTCTGATCAGCCTTTGGTCCCAGTGCCTTCAACCAACCTGTGGTCCCAGTGCTTCTGATCAGTCTGTGGTCCTAGTTTCTCCAAACAGCTTGTGGCTCCATACCTCTCATCAGCCTGTAGTCCCAGTGTCTATGAGCAGAATGTGGTCCTAGTGCCTCAAACCAGTCTGTGGTCCATTGCCTCTGATCAGCTTGTGGTCCCAACACCCTCAACCAATCTGTAGTCCAGTGCATCCTGCCAGTATGTGGTCCAATAAGCATGTGATCCCTGTTTCTCAAACCAGTTTGTGGTTTAGTGCCTCTCATCAGCTTATGGTCCTAGTGCCTCTGATCAGCCTGCGGTCCCAGTGCCTCCAACCAGGCTTTAGTCCCAGTGCCTCCAATCAGCCTGTGGTCCAGTTTCTCCATTCAGCCTGTGGTTCTGAAGCTTCCGATGAGCCTGTGGTCCCAATGCCTCTAATGAGCCTGTGGTCCACTCCTAATGACTCTGATGAGCCTGTGGTCCCTATGACTCTGATGAGCCTATGGTCCCAGTGCCTCCATCCAGCCTATGGTCCAGTGTATCTGATCAGTTGGTGGTTCCAGTGCCTCTGATCAGCCTGTGGTCCCAGAGCCTCCAACCAGGCTTTGGTCTCAGTGCCTCCAACCAGCTTGTGGTCCAGAGTCACCATCCCGCATGTGGTCCCAGTGCCTCTAATCAGCCTGTGGTCTCAGTGCTTCCAAACAGCCTGTGGTCTCAGTGCTTCCAACCATCCTGTGGCCCCAGTGTCTCCAACCAGTCTATGGTCCCAGTGCCTCTGATCAGCCTGTGGTCTCAGTGCCTCCAACCAGCCTGTGATCCAGTGCCTCCAACCAGCCTGTGGTCCAGTTTCTCTGTTCAGACTGTGGTCTCAGTACCTCCAACCAACTTGTGGTCACAGTACCTCCAACCAACCTGTGGTCCCAGTGTCTCCAACCAGCCTATGGTCCCAGTGCCTCTGATCAGCTTGTGGTCTCAGTGCCTCCAACCAGCCTGTGGTCCAGTGTCTCTGATCAGGCTGTGGTCTCAATACCTACAACCAACTTGTGGTCCCAGTATCCCCAACCAACCTGTAGTCCCAGTGTCTCTAACCAGCCTATGGTCCCAGGGCCTCCAACCAGCTTGTGGTCCCAGTGCCTCTGATCAGCTTGTGGTCTCAGTGCCTCCAACCAGCTTGTGGTCCCAGTACCTCCTATAATAGTTAAACGAAAAGTGAACATCCAAGCATAAGAGGAGACAAGCCATGGCAAATAGAGCAGGGGAGTAAACTCACTTGCATACTCACCCGAGCGATATTTAAAGGGATGTTCTCATCACAGACATTTATGACATATCCACATGAAATGCCATAAATGTCTAACAGATGTGGGTTCCCACCTTTGGCCACATACAGCTAGGTTAGTGCCCCGCCTTACACCTTATAGTTCGGCACTCTGCAGTACACATGGTATATCACATACTGTACATACATAATGCATCATAGTGTCCACTTCACAATCATGACGTCACCCTTCAGATGGGTCATGCATCTGCTGAAAATCCTAAATTACTGTGGACCGGGAAGGTGTTTTGGACCCTTGCCCCATTACAGTCCCTCCCAGAAGCTGTCAGATGTGACATCCCTTTGGCTGTTAAAAGCCAGTGAAAATTACGAGTGCCATGCAGGTGTCTTCTGTCCTAGATCAGGCCCCTGACAGCTGAATTGCTTTCCTGGCAGGAGATTTAGGGCCTGATTTTTCATTCAGAAATAGCTGCAAGGTACTAAAAAGGCCAGAGGAAGGTTAACCCCTTACCTGCTGCAATGTGCAGCTCCGCATCAGCAACTAGCTGGAAGGAAATAGCTCTTATGCATAATTCTCTGTTCTGGATTAAATCTATTAAGAGTACAAAACAACAACAAAAAATCAGTGTTAACGTACTTATTTAGCCAGCGTTTGGAAATCTGGTCAAATTCCAATAATTGGCCAATTTTCCAGATTATCAGACACCAATTGCTTTGCTTATGGAGAAGCTAACCATAAAGCATAATACAGGCTCCTGAACCCAGACTATGTAATATGTTTCTGTGCAACCTTGTATGGAGCTTTAGTTCAGTGTAGGTCCTTACTGTACCTCCATATGGCGCATAATTCCCCCCATTAAATGCTTAAATAATACCTTTATATACTGTTAAGACAATACCATGTTCTGCCGACAAAATGTTGACATTCAGTGTCCAAATAATACTGCTATATGGTGCCTGAATAATACTACTATACAGTGCCTAAATAATACTGCCACACATTGCCTAAATTATACTGTCCATACAGCCATACCAACCATGCCTAAATAATACTGCCACACAGTGCCTAAATAATACTCCCACACAGTGCCTAAAAAATACTGCTTTACATTGCCTAAATGATACTGTCAATAAAGCCATACCATGCCTAAATAATACTGCGATGCTGTGCCTAAATAATACTGCTATACAGTGCCTAAATACTACCACACAGTGCCTAACTAATACTGCCATACATTGTGTAAATTATACTTTCCATACAGCCATACAATGCCTAAATAATACTGCGATGCAGTGCCTAAATAATACTGCTGTACAGTGCCTAAATACTACCACAGAGTGCCTAACTAATACTGCCATACATTGTGTAAATGATATTGTCCATACAGCCATACCATGCCTAAATGATACTGCTATGCAGTGCCTAAATAATACTTCTATCCAGTGCCTAAATAATATTGCCATGCACAACCCACATAATACAACCATGCAGTCCCTATACAATACTGCAGCTCGTTGCCTAAATAATACCACTATAGAACGCTACATAGCAATGGGTGATTTTTGGATTGATTTTAATGCCGGTTGGTAAAAAATTTAATACCTGATGGTCTAGGGAGGGAAAGGGTTAATGTTGACATCACCGGTGGTCTAGAATAGTGAATAAATGGGTTTTCCCCTGTTGAAAAACCTCATCCTCACCTGCTCTCTGCTGCTCCGTGCTACAGCTCCATTCTGTATCTTCAGGTCGTCAGTGTGTTTACTTCCAGCCAGTGTATGAACAGGGTCACATGCACTGCTGCAGCCAACGAGTGGTTTCAGCGATTACGTGTGCCATGTGACTCAGCATGGACACACCACCGCCAAGGCCAGCCATTAGCTGCATGGGGAGGGAGTAAACAGACCAGGACCGACCGGAAGATCACCAAAACCAAACCCAGGGTGTCAGAATGGAGCAGCAGGGAGCAGGTAAGTATGAATTTTCATACCACATGCTGCGGACGCAAGGTAAAAAAGCTCATACTCCTGGAAAACTCCTTTAAATTCTTGGTGGTTTAGGGTGGTGAAAAATGCCCCAAAAACAGGGATACTAGGAGGTCACCCATTTTTCCACCTTCTAATGCTGGCCCTGCTTGACATATGCACAGAGCTATAACTTTTAAATTTTGGGCCCTCATTCCGCATCTGTCATGGGGCCCCACAACTGCCATGTGCCATCTATAATACTGATGTGTTCTTATGTAGCCAAGGGGCAGAATTTGGAGGTTGGATGAGACTGGTATCTCTGCACCTTCTATAGCTACGGTCCTTCATGTGCAGCTATGTTCTCCATAGTATCATTTTCAGATAACCACCATCGCCATCTCCCGATGATGTCATCACTCCAATGAGAAGAGATAGAGCAAATGAGTGGATAATGAAGGTAGAAAAAGAGCAATGCGATATCCAGAGTGAAGTGCCTCCTAAAAGCCCTTGTTATTGTGGTAGAGCTAAGAGCTCCATGGACAATGCCACCATTTCTGTCGGCAGCAAGTAAGGCGTTCCCTGAGGCTGATCATGTCAATTTGATGAAAAGGGCATCATCATCTCTGCCATCATATTCCATGTTTTTAGCTTCACCATTACTGACTCTTTAAGCCTCCATCTACCCGAACAATGAGCTTCTACAGCATTTCTCGAAGTGACGCTCGAAGGGAGAAAAGAGAAGCCATTGTGTCTCAAGGTCGTTCTATGCACGAGAAAAATCCTTTCCTTTTCTTTCCTGATCCTTGCTGTATGGCGGAGCAGAGACGTTCACGCGGCACGCCCGTGATTGACTGACATTCCCGCCACAAGGCTGGCACTGCAATCACTGCACGGGAGAAATGGAGAGAGAGAGAGAGACTGGCAGCTGGTAGGAGCCTGCCTCATTCAATCACCAAACAGATGGGGAGCTGACATGCACATGTCCATGCATTTCGGTCGCTGATAACGCCCCCCTGTGTTCCTATCGTTAACTGTGTTACTGCCTGAAGTCTCTGTCTCTGCTGGGCGGCTGGAGCAGCAAGAATCGAAAAAGTTACAAAAATGAAAATATTTTACGACGATCGGCGGCAGAAACTTGTATTTTTTATTAACTTTGGCACTTAGCAGAACAAAAGGCAGACAAACGCTGCTCTATTAGACAAGCGATGGGGAAACTGCAGGGAGGGCGTGGGCATGTTGGCAGAATTAGCGTTGGCATATTCCGCTGTGATGTTCTACAGGTTGTCAGAGCTGGTTTCATTTTATTGAGATCAAAGCGACGACGCAGGAAATTGAGAAAAGGATGAGAAGGATACCAACGTTAATAGGCTGCTGCTGGATGAATGGTATCATGATGCCACCACCTTTTTTTTTCTTCCAAAAATCTGACATTAATTTAATTTTCTTAAAAACGTTTTCTGGTATTTTGTTGAAGTATCCTCAGGATTGTTCATCAATATCAGATCTGGGAGCATCCAACCACTGGCATCCACACCGATCAGCTGTTTCGGGCAGCCAAACTATGGAGTGGATAGAAGACGCCTTCCATTGTGTAGCTCCATCCCCGACATGCTGCAGCTCAGCTCCCATTCACTTGAATGGAAGCTGAGCTGCAGTACCTCGGGACAGTCGCTACAGAGTGAACGGACCTTTGTGCTTCTGTCTTTGTCCACTGTACAGAATCTGATTAAAACGCTGGACCACTTACTTGTATTGATACAGTCATTTCCTTAATAATCTCTGTTGAGCAGCTTCAGCATGAGCCAAATGCCGTAGTCTACTTAATGGAGGACTCAAGCTTTGGAGTTCCGATATTGATGAACTCCCAGGTCTGGTGTGAGACATCGGGGTTTGCTGCAATCACACCAAAGGCGTATATAAAAAAGAGAAAGGTCATTGGAGATAGAAGGTCCAGCCCTGGTTGGTTCCATCACTTTACAGCTGGGTGGCAAGAACATATGAAGGACAGCCCTCTCTTAAGGAACTGCATTATGAGCAAACAACAGGCTAGAGAATTGGCCCAAGGTTCATGGGGAGCAGGGTCGGATTGGGGTTCCATGGGTCCACCAGGGGAAATTATTTTCGAGATCCAACCCCCATTTTATCGATAGAGTCTAATAGGTTTTGATTCAAACAAATAGACCCTAGTGGCAATTTATTGTATTCAAAAGCAGCTCCAAATGTTTTTTTCTCCTGGACCATAGGAGCCACTATGGTATTAGAGCTTGGACCTAGCGAAAGATCTTCTGGTATTATGGTGGGCCAGTCCGACACTGATGGGGAGGGTGCGAAGGGAAAAACAAATACCAGGGCCTTGTCTCCTGGGTGGCAAAACCCTGCATCGTAATTGCAGGCACATTTTAAATATTTGGTAGGACCACCCATTTATTGATGAACAGCCGAACTAGTTATAAGAAGCCCTATTTTTTCTACAGATCTTGTCTCATTTTTGCATTCTAATAAATTAGTTTCATAGGAGACACTTTAGTAAAAGAAAAAAAATTATCATAACTCATTTTCACTCTATACTAAATTCTCTAATAATATATAGTTACAGTACACAACACCACTCAATTATTTAGCTTTACTGCAGCAACTGACAGGTGAAAGTCCATTAACGTGTTGGAATGACAATGATGTTGAACTTATCTCAAGAACCTATGGTATTTTGCCCACTGTTGGCCTCATGGTCCCACTCTTGTCATGTTAATTTTATGGGACTTTGAAATTGCTCCATTAATGGATAGCTTTTTATGGCAAGATGAGAGGCAGTCATAATCTCGGGTCATTGGTAGGACATCCATACATCTCATTACACAGATAGCTAATACTAAATGTAAACTAGGTTTTTAAAAGTTCTTTCTACTTTTTGAGCTTCTTTAGCATTCATGTAATGCACTAAATCCAAGAGAAAGGACCAAACTGGATGGCTCATTTCACATATTGGACCCCTTAGGGCAGGGCTTGACACATTTCCTTGGAATCTAGGAGCCAAAATACACACAATTTATCAGGTGCTAGGGTACGCGTTCTCAGCGAAAAATAGTTGAATCTAGGAGCCAGCTAAAAAAGTTAGGAGCCAGACGGAGCCGCGTCATAAAGCCCCCAGTAGATGCCCCCATGGTGCTTCTCCCCCCCCAATTCTCCAAAGAGCCAACCAATGATGCATGCCAATACATAGGGCCCCCCATAGTGGTCCTTCCCCTCTTCTCCATAGTGCACCCCATATTGTGCGAGTATATAGGGCCCCCATAATGTGCCAGTATATAGGGCCCCCATAGTGCTTCCCCTCTTCAATTGGTTATATGACATGTCAGACGCTGCCAGCATCCAAGCGATCGCCCCTGGCGGCCGCCATGACATGTGGAAAACCCTTACAAGGATCACAGGGTCTGGAGGGGAGGGCAAAGGGTCCGGAGGAGAGGACAGAGGGGTCCAGAGGAGAGGGCAGAGGGGTCCGGAGGAGAGGGCAGAGGGGTCCGGAGGGGAGGGCAGAGGGTTCCGGAGGGGAGGGCAGAGGGGTCCAGAGGGGAGGGCAGAGGGGTCTGAAGGGCATAAACACAGCGGGCACCATGACACTTTACTGAGCTCTACAACCACCAGCTGGCGCTCAGCCTCTGCAGTCCCCACATCACTACAACTCCCACCTGGGGCTCAGCCTCTGCAGTCTCTGTATCACTACAACCCCCAGCTGGGGCTCAGCCTCTGCAGTCCCCACATCACTATAACCCCCAACTGGGGCTCAGCCTCTGCAGTCCCTGAATCACTACAACCCCCTCTTTTCCCCTCTTGTCATTCACTTTCCCCCTCTTGTCATTCTCTTTCCCCCTCTTGTCATTCACTTTCCCCCTCTTGTCATTCTCTTTCCCTCTCTTGTTCTCTTGTCATTCTCTCCCCCCCCCTTGTCATTCACTTTCCTCATCTTGTCATTCCCCCCCCCTGTCATTCTCTTTCCCCATCTTGTCATTCTCCTTCCCCCTCTTGTCATTCACTTTCCCCCTTGTCATTCTCTTTCCCCTCTTGTCATTCTCTTTCCCCCTGTTGTCATTCCCTTTCCCCCTCTTGTCATTCCCCCCATGGCATTCTCCTTCCCCCTCTTGTCATTCCCTTTACCCTCTTGTCATTCTCTTTCCCCCTCTTGTCATTCTCTCCCCCCTTGTCATTCTCTTTCCCCCTCTTGTCATTCCCCCCATGGCATTCTCCTTCCCCCTCTTGTCATTCACTTTCCCCCTTTTCATTCTCTTCCCCCCTTGTTATTCTCTTTCCCCCTCTTGTCATTCCCCCATGGCATTCTCTTTCCCCATCTTGTCATTCTCCTTCCCCCTCTTGTTATTCACTCCCCCTTGTCATTCACTCCCGCCTCCTTGTCATTCACTTTCCCCCTTGTCATTCACTTTCTCCCCTTGTCATTCACTCCCCCCTTGTCAGTCTCCTCTCCCCCTCCCTCCGCTACCTCTAGTGTAGCGTGGCCGAGCTCTGTATGGTCCACGGGTACAGGAGATTTAGTTTCCTGTACCCGGGCAGACTGACAGGAAGTGCACACTGTGTGCGCACTTCTTGTCAGTCCGGCCGGGTACAGGAGACAGATGCTACCTGTACTCGTAGACCATACAGGGCTCGGCCACGCTACAATGAGGGAGTGACAGGAGGGAGCGCTGAGCGCTTCCCTCCTGTCAGTCCCTCTCTTTATGCTGCGCCCGGGCGGTGCGCCCTCATGGACGCGCCAGCCTGAGCAGTGCTGCAGCCGCCTGAGGCTCTACATAGAGCGGCGGGCGGCTGCAGCATGAAGGGGGCCAGCACTCCTAGTCCGCCTATAGGACGCGCCGGCCCTGTGCCCTGGCACCTTAGAAAACGGGCCATGGCGACCTGGCGCCTGGGATTTGTCGAGCCCTGCCTTAGGGTTATCACACTGAACTGGCCTCAAGACTTTGATGGCCTAAGCGAGTCCAGTGCTAATTCCAAAGTTGAAACCAGAATAGATTCAACTTAGGTTCAAGGACTGTAGATGTAGTCATAGAAGTCAATGTGTAGTCAATCAAGAAGAACTGGGACATGTGGAGAAGATTTGAATGTAGTTGAACAAGGCAGCTGTAAATGGCTGTTAACCCTGAGATCCTCTGTTATGAGATGGACCATTGTTCCGTTGTCTTGATGAGCACTGGCCTGCAGCCTTACTTGGTACTGCTGCATCTGAGGGTGACTTTCTTCTGTAGGTGTTCCTAGAAGCACTGCATGTGGTTCCAGAAAGCTTCCTTGATATACTTTTTCTGCTACAGGCCACAGCCTTTGCCTGTCTGACCTCCTCACTCTACCTGTAGGGCGCACCGCTGGCTCTTAAGGGACCAGTGTGCGCACTCTAATCTTCACTAGCCAATGGCTGGTTAAGCTGGGGTACTTTAGCCTATGGGTGGGTGCCTGAGTAATTAGGTTCTGTAGCTTGCTTCCTTGCTAGGTGTGCTTTTCCTGTTTGCCACTAACCTCTGCCCAATTCCACACTCTGACCCTCAGCTGTCTGACCTGACCTGCGCCTGATTACGTAGTGACCCTCTGCTGCATGCTCTCTCCTTGGACCTGTTTCATGTATTTGCACAAACTCTGCCTGCCTTGAGCTTTTACTGACTTCAAGTGTTGCCTAATCCCTCCCTTGGCACCAATGTCTTTGACCCCTGTGGGTCAGCAGTCTGGTGGCTTATCTGCAGCGATGTCCAGATCCCTGTATAGGGGTTAAAAGGTGAATTTCATGGGAATGCCAGGATAACGCCCTTAGGTTTAGCCCAAAGACAAATCGGTTGGTGGACATGGTAGTTTCACACCCATTGAACAGTCTTTGATGACTGCCTGTCTCTTTTATATTATCTTTAACATTCTGTGTAATATAGTCTTCCCTGTAATGTAGTGGGTTAGGGACATCTACAATTTGCTGAGGCCACATTCCTGAGAAGTGGTTATCTCAAGGACATGCATTCTTCACATTGCAGGCGGGGCTAAAACGTATAAACTGTGTTACACACATACATTACTAGTTGGCATTCCATTGAAGACTTCATTCTAGGTAGGATGTAAGTATTGATTTGCCCTATCTCTTGTACACCCTGGGATGTTGGTCATGTGTTATAACGTGGTAGACACGTTTATTATTCTGTATGTGATTTGTCTGTGTTATTTTATATTTAATAACACTTAGTAAATATTTTTATTCACTTAACCTGTTTAAGCTTATTCATTCTCAAATATTTTGAATTCATGTTTTAAATCAAGAAGGTAAAAAAAACGTGAAAAAGAAACAGAACAGCTTGGATGACCAGGGTTTCTACCCCTGCATTCTTAAATGGTGGTTTGATGGACACTTCATGTTCTCCACTACTGAAACCATCCTTCAAGGAAGGGCCAAGAAAACTGACCCATGTGAATCTCTGGTCTAAGATTTATTTGACTCTGAAATATTCTATGGACCTGTAACATTCATCCTGCTTGCTTCCAATAGCTACTTGATCCATCAAGGACGTTCACTCATTGTAGTTGTAAATAAAAGCTTACTGACGCTTTCTGATCTCAGATGATTATCAATTCCATTCCAAGAACAATGCAAAGTCAGTGACAGAGTAATGAATGTGAATTGAATATTTTTTTGTATATAAAGACATAACCCAGGCCAGACCGTCATCATGGAGGTAATGGAATACATGCATACAATAAAGACCTTCAATGAGAACGTACACAGACTCAATAAATACTGCATGTTTATTAAATTAACCCCGTAGTTCTCATTAATAATCTATAGGATTTCTGAGGAAACTGCAAGGAAAATAGGCCGTAAAGAACAAATCACAGATTCTATCATTTAAAGGAAATCTACCCAATTTGTTAGCAGGTATTATTTTGGCTTTATAGATCTATAAATATTTAGTAAATCATGGGGCATACGTTATTCTGTGCGGAAAACCTTATTTCTATGCAAATTCTCTTCATTCAAATTCGCCGTCTGTATTCATTTGTATGAAACAATATCTGCCTATAAAGAAATGGCGTGATACCAACAAATGGAACAGAATGGTGCCCCTAGTGGCCAAATGGTCATATTGAATGATAGAGAATTTGATAATTTAATTTCCGTAATATCAAGGTCTTGTAGGAAATATGTCCTTCAAGGGGAAATTTAGTCCAAATGATCTTGTGCTATGTGAGAAGATCATATTTGTGACGTCTCTTGAGCAACACCGGTTCAACAAACGCCATGTTGTTCTTCAAATCAAAGTTACGTGCTGACATCTTTATAGTTCCAAATCCACTATAGAGTTAAATGACTGAATTCTGTCTGCCTGCAGTCGCCACTAGAGGGGTTCAATGTAAAAAATGTGTCCGTTATAGCCGAGAACTGGCTTTTTCGGATCTCTCAAAGGAGTGAATGGATTGTGGTCGCGCCTGCACGGTGCTCTCTCATTCACTTTGGTGTGGGCCCATTCTGTAAAGGAGCAAGTCGTAGCCTATTTTGGACTTTATTTTTGTTTTAAATTTTTCATCTGTGAATTTTGGAAGCAATAACTTTTTCATTTTTCCATCATCATAGCTTGTTTTCTGCTGTACTAGTTGTATTTTTTAATGGCACCGTCATGTACTGTATAATTTCTATACATTTTTGGTGGGTGATGGCATGAAAAATTACTGCAATTTCTCCATGATTTTTTGGCTTTTGTATTTATGATAATGTTAGTCCGCAGGTGAGTGCAAATACATCAATATTAAACGTATATATTTTTTTTCGATTTTTTTTGTTTTTCTACATTTACACTTTTTCTAGGGTTTTTCTATAGTAACCCTAATAAGCACTAATAAAAAAATATATTTTTTGTGTTACTGTATTCATAGACCCATAACATTTTTATTTTTACGTCAACAGAGCTGTCTGAGGGCTTGTTTTCGGCAGGAAGTTATAGTTTTTATTTATGCCATTTTGGGGTAAATACTGTTTGATTGAGGCTACATGCACACGACCGTTGGTGTTTTGCGGTCCACAAACCGCGGATCCGCAAAACATGGAAGCTGCTCCGCATTCCGTTCCGCAATTTGCGGAAAGGAACGCGACCTATTATAGAAATGCCTATTCTTGTCCGCAAAATGGACAAGAATAGGACATGCTCTATTTTTTTTGCAGGGGCACGGAACAGAGCAACGGATGCGGACAGCACACGGAGTGCTGTCCGCATCTTTTGCGGCCCCATTGAAGTGGATGGGTCCTCGCCCGAGCCGCAAAATATGCAACTCGGACGCGGACCACAGCAACGGCCGTGTGCATGAGGCCTAAGGCTACATGCACACGATCGTTGTTGGTTTCCGTGTCCGTTCAGTTTTTTTGCGGATAGGATGTGGACCCATTCATTTCAATGGTTCCGCAAAAGATGCAGACAGCACACCGTGTGCTGTTCGCATCAAATTGTCCGTTCTGTAGCCCCGCAAAAAAAATAGAACATGTCCTATTTTTGTCCGTTTTAGGCATTGTTACAATGGATCCGCAAAAAAAACAAAACCGCAAAACACGTACAGTTATGTGCATGTAGCCTTATTGAATATTTTATATTGCGTTTTTCGGGAGATGAAATGTACAAAAAAACTGTCACCTTTGTTTTTACAGATGCGGCAATACCAGTTAGTATATATATTTTTTAAAGTAACTAAATATTTTAATGAGCAAAATAAGATGATTTTTATTCGATTTTTATCCCTAATTTAAAAATAAAACATTTCTGGTTGCACATATAATACACAGAAATACTTCTGAATTACAGTGCATTATGACAGTTGCAGTAAGGCCCCATGCATTCGACTGTATTTTTGGTCCACATTTTTGCGGATCAAATGCAACCGATTCAACCGTGGTGCTGTCCGCATCCATATGCCCATTCCGCCGTCCCGCAAAAACGACAGAACATATCCCATTCTAGTCTATTTTGCGGACAATAATAGGCATTTTGTACATAAAGCAGGACGCATACCGCTGGTATCCGTGTTATGTGGGTCCAAAACGGCTATGTTCGTGTGTTACATTATATCGTAGCGGTGACTTGGCTACCAGCAGCAGTGAGAGAGGATGGGGCGGAGTAATGTGTCTATGCCACCCCCATCACATGCGCACGGCGCGCATTGGATGTTTCCCGATACATGGGCAGGGCGTACCCGTCTTATGCAGCATGTGGAGACGCGCGCGCCACCGCCATACCAGAGCCGGACGCGCCACCTCACTCTATCAGTGGGGGCTTAGTTACTTCATTTTCCCTACTCTTTGCTATTTTTTGTGGCCACACACCATCAGTTGTGGCCGCCCTGTATCTGCGATTACCGAGATCTTCTTACTTTCTTTGCTCCTGATGAGCCAGTAATAATCTGGTAAAACGCGTCAAGCTTTGATAAAAATTATACTGATTTTGAGCCTTACAATATGAGTATTCACATTAATAAATAGCTAATTACAAACTGAGTGCCACATGTAGGCCTTATCTAGGGGGACTGTTATTGACCCCTGCCTTAGAATTGTGGTATAGGGAACAGATTGATCGCCAGTTCTCAGTGATCATCACTGATGTTCCATACACAGTTCCTTTGTGCCTCCCCAGCGTCTATGACTCCAATATAAATGAGGGGAATATTAGTTTTTTTACCCTTGTCATTGACGACTTGTTTATTACTGTGTTTGACTAGGAGTTGGATGATTGTTCCTGCTGATTTATCCTCCCTCAATTGATACGCCCATTTTTTGAGTTTTAAATGACCTTCAATAAAATATTTATTATTTTCTTTTTAGTATCCTTTCAGGCAGTGACTTTTATTTAGATTTAGATACATATATTCTACAGTATGTTCGTGTGAGGCCTAGAACTGACATCTATTTGGCAGAATAGGCAACTGTAAATGACAGGTCTGGAGACCCTGGCAGCCTCCCAGTACCCAAGGATCACATTGTGGGGGGACATGGGATGAGATAGGAGGCTCCATCCCTCTTTCTAAACACTTTAATAATGCGGTCAGCATTGACTGCGGCCTGTAAAGGCTTAAATGACCAGGAGCTATGTAAGAGAGCTGGCACCCACAAGTGCTGTAATAGTGTGGCGCTGCAGTAGTATGGTAGCTTTCACAAACAAGCAGATGCCAACATGGCACAGAACAGGAAGGGGTTAAACAATAAGACGTTTTATGATGGCACACTCCCTTTAAATTGCCTGGTAGATATCCTCCTAGTCATTTCCCTCCAGCAGTCTCTTCCGGGGATGTAGTTTAGTCGGCGTCTCGGCATCTGTTGTGTTGATCAAACATCCTGTCAATTGTGGTATTACTTTATCGACTTGTTTCTCAGAGATGAGACATTAAGTGATATATACTGATTCCTTTTAGTTTATCATCTCATGCCAAAAACTGGTAGAGCAGGACAGAATCTCGGAGAGTGATGGACATGTTTGTAATTCGGGACTGTCCATCAAGGGGTCTGTGGGCCAGATTCCCAAAACTATTAGTTGTGGTTCCCTAAAGGTTTCCTCCATATAATTTTTTTTCTTCTATCGATTAGTGAAGATGACTTTTCAAGCCATTGGGTTGCCATCCTCTGTGCATCTGCAGCGACCCAGAGGGGAGGAGCTCAGGATGGGAGTGGTAGTTGTGGCCTTGAGGCTGGTAGTAGTACTCACAGTTCACAGAGGCAATCTCTTCCTCTGGTGCTCTCTAGGGCCGTGCTGTGATACAAGGGCATATTCTTTCTTCCCTCGGGGCACACCCTGGACTTGGGGTGGTAGTTGTGGTGCCTTTGATGTTAGGTGTTAGTCTGGGTGCAAAGTATGAGAGAAGGTGCAGTGGCCGGCAAATGTTGCAGTCACTAACCACAGCTAGTATCAATAAATAAGTCTCTCTTCCCTCTCACAGCAGCAAAGTCACTCCGCTATAACCATGCACAATACCTTGCTGACTTACTTTAATGCATGGCCTTGTAAATTCTGGACCTTCTGATTTCTGTCTCTCTGGAACACTTTTGATGATAAAGTAGCCTCCTTGGCTGTAGAAGTCTCAGAGATAGGTCTTCACTGTTTCTTAGGCAGTACTACACTGACATATCAAGGGGTAGACCCATGTCCATCTCCTGGCAACCTAACAGGATGAGCCATGGTGTTAACCATTGACTGTTATTAGGGGCAAAAATATAACAAATCACAACATTTAACTTAGCAATATAGCATTACAGCAATTAACCCCTTGCAGTAACCCTTTTCTGGGGTACAGCACATTTTCCATGGTTACTGGCTCAACATCTAGTATGAGACGTTCGAGAGAGTCAATACATGAACAGATACAGTACTTTATACGATATGGTATTTTTAAACATAACTTATAGGAGAGGTTATTGTGGGCAGATTATAGCTCTAATATATACTATGGAGACAGAATAGATCACTTATATCTTCTAGCACTTGAGCCCAGTTGGTCTCACAATTTAATTTCCTAATCTGATGGACAATTATAATCAATTTTGTCACTGCACTAAGATTTTACCATGGGATTCAGGATTGACTTGGCTGGGCCTGAAACTGAAAACTCAGAAGGTATCCTAAAGTGCTGGCTATATTGGAAGACGTAGATGTTTTCACTGGTTTAAGGCAGGGGTAATAATCAGTTTCAGAATGGTGGAGATCTTTTTAAACTTGGGAGCATCTTGTGGTCTACTTGGTACGTATTGTGAAGAAAACATGGTTGAAATTGTGTAAAAGTGATCAGCGGTTTTGCTAAGGTCTTAAAATTCACTGTTCCAAGATGAATATACTGTAGATATGGAGAACATTCAGAACCACAATCATAGACAAATACACAACAAGTACATCCAGTGACTCATAGGTGCAGACTTCTCTGTTTGGAGTGGTTTTCTTTCCACATATTCTCCATTCAGCCCAGTCCACCATGATGCTTCTTCCAGCCACAACTCATCTCTGGAGAGCTTGCTGTCCCGACATCTTAGGTTCCTCAAATTTTTATCATTCTCCTCAACTTCTCAAGAGAAACTCCGCATCCTAGTGCCGTAGCAGTAACATCCAGCTTATACCCCTAATGCTGTGCCTGCAGTACTGCAGTGACATAATTATAACCACCCGGAAAAAAAAATTGTCATCTAGATAGTGTCCCAAAAATAATAATACAACACACATAGTGCCTGCCCAAATAATTCTGTAACGATAGTGCCCCTGTCAGTAATAAGTGCTACATACAGTGCCCTCTACAGATAGTACCCTGATAGTATTCATGTTCTCAGCAAAAATTCTACTAACCAGATGGTGCTCCTGACAGTAATAGTGCCACACAACGCAAACCAAAAATGCCTGCATTCAGAAGATATTGCCCTCAGTCAGTAAGGGTGGCAACAAAATAATTGTATCAGAGTGCCCTCATAGTGCCTAGAAGTATGCCCCCAGCAGTAAGTGTCCAGGAGACGGGGTTTCTCTCTGCACTGAGCTACTTTATATTCCCTCTCCTGTGCTCTCAGTGGTACCTGTAGTGGTCTCCAGGTTAAATGCCACAGCTGTCACTCAGTATAGAGGACATTTCTCAGTGAAGCTCCGCCTCCTGGGCACTTGCAAGAGCAGAATATGGCAGAATTAAAGCTTCATATTCACTCTACTCCTGATGATAAAAGCTCCACAAAAGGTATGTTTGTACTGCTTTCCCCGGCCCCAACCTACTGCTGGCAGCATTTTAGCATGGTCAAAACTGCCGACAGATTCCCTTTAATTGAGGCAATGCAGTTTCAGCAGTGAAGGGCAGCAAACTGCATGGAGAAACTCCAATGAAGATCCAAGAAACCACCCCCACCGCCATTCTGAACTTTACCAAGTTGAAGGTGGTCCTTTGCTTTCAAACTACGTGAGACCCTTTGTGGATCATCCTGTTGATCACAATCGATGGGATGCTGACTCCTGCTGTAAGGTTTGTCTAATCCAAAACTGATGGACGTCACTCAAGTCTAAGAAACCGGGCCACCTAGAGTATAGGGGACTGATCAGGAGAACTTACTTTGTAAGCAATTCAGCCACAGAAAACCCCCTAATCAAGAGTACAAAAGTGCTCTACACCCCGTAAGCTGTCATCATACAGAATGGATAGTGACAGATAAAGGCTATTTCATTGATTGATTACTAATTCGGAGACAATATTGATTAGTTCGTATCCCCTAATTCTTGGCCTCCTTAGCTTTGACTAATATCTGTCCTTGTCTATAGGAATGGTAATCTATTGGCACGGAGACCCCATTACAATATATAGCGCACTCCCAGCTTTATGTCTCTTTTAGAGCTTTGGCACCAAACTCTAAGCATGCAAATGAAAAGTGCGTGGATAATGGATGGGGAATCTCAGGATATTAGCACTTACAAATGATTGTAGCATTTTCCTAAATGTCATTTCTTTTTCTGGGCTATTGTCTGTATACAATGAGCATGTTTATGGCTTTGCCGCTCTCACTGCTCATACAAAATAGCCTCATTTTTCCAGCTTGCCAAGCAGACACCTCCCTTTGTATAGTGCTCATAGAGCGAGGTGCAGAGGGAGAGGAAGAAGAGAAGCAAGAGAAAGACGAAGGAGCAAAATAAAGGCAAAGACACAAAGAAGGGCGATAAAGTATCGGAAGAGAACAGCGAGATCGAAGAACAAGACCCTGGATGCTACTCGTAGGACAATGGGCTGAGATGAATGTTACAGAAATGTCTATCAGGTGGAACAGAATTTTTTTTTATATTTATAGGTGCTCTGCTGTTTCATTCAAAGTCGACGGCACTGTTGGAGTTAGACTGCCACCTTAAAGTGTTTGCTCACCCCTGGGGATGTTCTCTACAGACTCCCATGGATGGACCCCAAGGTGGTAATCTTACTTACCTGATCCCTACAGCTGGGTTCCAGCTCTGTCGCTGACCCATCAGCTCTGCAGGTCTCCGGTCTCCCCATATAAACATCTGATTTGACAGATGTTGACGTGGGGCGACCTGGGACAACCAGGACAGAGATGGAAGCAGAACCCAGCAGCAGTGGTGAGGTGGGTATGATTACCACTGCAGGTCCGGGGTCTGTAGGAAATATCCACAGAGTGAACAACTGCAGCAAGCCCCTGAGGAGCCAGTGCAAAGGATGGGAGTGGTAGTAGCCCTGATGAGATGATGTGTCATGGTGTACTCCTTCAGGCTGTTGCTCCCTGGGGATCGGTGCAGTGGAAAAGTGGTATTAGGAATCAGGCCAGAAGTAGAAGAATAAAAGTCTCTCTTTACCTAGTGCAAAATAAGAGTTGTAGTACATCCAGCAGTATTTGTATACAGTGCAATTTCTCTCCCCAGATGATGAGGTATGGGAGCTCACAAAGTAACAGACAATGGCACTTCTGGTATGCTATCTTGCTGATTTCTCTCTCATGAACCTCGGGCCAACAGCTAGAAGCTGGCGCTTGTGGCTGTAGGTGTCCACTTGCTGAAAATACAGGCTTTTATGAGTTGGCCTGATATGATCTAGGTGCTGGGTGTCTGAGCGTTGTCCCTCACCTGCAGCAGCATCAGGATAGCTATGATTGCTAGTCACTCTGCTGACTGTAACGCTGTGGCTTTGCAGAATATCTGTAATTTTGTCTTTGTAGTCTCTCTGGAGCAGTGGTCTCAGAGATGCGTTGGTTCTCTAGTCCCTAGGACTCTAGGAGGAGGAGCAATAGTATGCATTTCCTCACTCCCGACAGTCCTAGCTAACACTCCCCTCTCCTGACAGGAAGTAGGACCAGCCCACCACTAGGATGGGATGGGATGCTTGAGGCCAACCATACCTCACCTCCTTAAGTACAGTGCAAACAGGACATAACATTACAAACATTACATAACAAACCAAACATTGCAGATACCTCCAGGCCTGGGGTACTACACAACTGGATAACCATGCAGATCAGCCTGAATAAACAACTGATCAGTACTTACCTGTAAGATCCAGCACCGATCTCTATATACCTGGCTGCTGGTGATGCCACATCTACAACATGTGACCATTGCAGCCAGTCACTGGCCTCAGTAGTGCACCAGTTTCAGGAGGGGTTGTCTTAAAATTTGATTCCGGTCTGATTGGTCCAAATTGGCTGTCCAGTTCAGGTCCGAATAAATTCTATCCAACTTAAAGGTTCCCCCAATTGTGGAAAAGTCTCTCTTTTCTCTCTCTCTTTCAAATTCTCATTCTCATTACTGGAACCCCCAGTGATTACGGGAATGGGGATCCCCCAGTCCCATGTGAGAGACCTGATTTTCCCACCTACACTTAGTTTGGGTGGGTCTGTCCATGCTATACCTTCTCACTCTGCAGCATTTCAGGAAGCTCTACCATTCATGTGAATTCATAACCTCTGGACTTTAAGGCAGGTCCACCATTTTCAGATGAATCTTGGAAATATTTATTTGGTTGAAAACATTTGATAGTCTGGCATTACAGATGTGATTTATATCCAAATTTCATTTTCTCCCCCCGACTAGACTCATTGTACAATGAAGTACTGTTTTCATGCAGGGAAAAATATTTTACCCTCGTCTGGATGCACAAAGGAGATAAAGGCCTCCAAATTGTCACCAAAACAATAAACATAATATCAGTTATGTGAAATCTCAACTGAAAGACATGTTCCTGTCTCATTGAAATAGGAAAATTATAGCCTCAGCATACAATTTTAGCCTTGCTTCCCGAAGGCTATCTATCAGAAAATAGCATGCCTTTATGTCTAAAGCGAAATTTCTATGGTTCTCAAACAAACACACGTTGGTCTCGCTACAGCAGTATGATTTTAAAAGAACTACAAATGGGTTAAACTTTGTATGGTCATATATTTAAAAGGTTTACCCACAAAAAAAAAAACAATGGAGTAATGAAGACCATTATTTTAACAGTATAAATTCAAAAAAATACAGCTCTCCAGTATAGCTGTCACCCTTTTTAGCTTCTTTACTCACCCCTCTGCAGCTCTGGTTTCTTCACTTTCTGTAGATGGCGATCAACTTGTCCCATATGACACTAAAGCACCTGCATCTCCCAGGAGTGCACTGCAATCAGCTCTTGCCAAGTTCTTTTCCTGCATGGAAGGTAATCCCTTACATACAAACCCAACAATTCCACTAATAACTAGCAATGCAATATCCATCTCCGCTGTTTAGACAAATATAAAGCTATATATTTCTATAAATTTAGAAGAAGAGAGGAATTAATGGAAAGGTACCTACGTAGTACCCCAGACCTGGGTGTACTACAATTTGTATATAGTTTTCATTGTTATGTATTCTTTTGTGTTGTGCATGTTTCTGGTCGTGCATACCAGCAGAGTATATGGGTGGAAAGTTTACCAGGAACTGGGTTAACCTCCCTGTTCCTCTCCTCTTGGTAAGAGAGGGCTGGTCCTGCAATTTGCCTGGAGGGGGAGTCCCTGTCCAGAGACAGAAGGGAGAGGAAGTACATTGTAGAGCTCCTGCTCCTGTTACAGATTCTCCAGAAAGAACTACTGAAATCTCCCTCGAGTAAAGTCTTCGGACACTAAATAGCACAGTGGACTGCTATATCCAAAATTGAAGAAACTGCTGCAAGGTGAGGGATTACAGCCAAGACACCCATCACTGAATTACTAATAGGCCAGTATAACCGAAGTGCTGAACTGTAGCCATCCAACCTGCCTCCATATCCTTAATAGTGCCAAAGAGAAGATTGCACTTAAAGTCTGCTGCTTCTGAATGTTTTTGACGTTCTATGTTGCAATTAGTAAAATGACTATGTTACAATTAATTTTGGCCTCCTACAACACTTCATCAAGGCCACTAACACTCCTATCCTCTAAATGGGGTCCTCAGGGCCTCACTGCATGCCACTTCATTATAGGATCACTACGCTGGCACTGAGCAGCACTGAGAGGAGCAAGTATGCAGGGAAGTTATTGAGCATGTGCGTCCATCACTGAATGCAGGAGAAGGTGGACCAGAAGGCTAAACAGCAGGGGGCGGTTCCAGAGTGGAAACAGTAACATACATAAAAAAATATATATTTTTATAGCATATACAGAAACAGTACTGTACAAATGTTCTAGGTATGTGTTGGAAAAATGTTTTCAAAAACAGAAGTGTTAATAGTTTATTTTATCAATTAACAAAATGCAAAGTGAATTAAGAAAAAAAATCTAAATCCAATAAATATTTGGTGTGACCACCCTTTGCCTTCAAAACAGCTTTGTTCAAACAGTTTTTGAAAGAACTCGACAGGGAGGTTGTTCTAAACGTCTTGGAGAACTAACCACAGATATTTTGTGGATGTAGGTTTGCTCAAATCCTTCGATCTCTTCATGTAATCCCAGACAGACTGGATGATGTTGAGATCAGGGCTCTGTGGGGGCCAAACCATCACTTCCAGGTATCCTTGTTCTTCTTTATGCTGAAGATAATTCTTAATGACATTGGCTGTATGTTTGGAGTCATTGTCTTGCTGCAGAATAAATTTGGACTCAATCAGATGCCTCCCTGATGGTACAGCATGATAGGTAAATATGTGCATGTACTGCTCATTCTTGAGGACATAACAATAGCAAAGACAGGTGCACTCTGCGGTAATACTAAACCCTCACACTGATGTTAAAATTGAGAGGTTAGTTCGACATATCCTACTAGAAGGACATGTCTTAAGCTCGGGCACCGCGCCAAGGTCTCTCAAGTAGCCCGAGGCCCTACCACTCACCTACCTGTGCCATATGGGCGATACCAGGGGCCAGTGGGCAAATTATGGGAGCATAAGGCCTGACTCACAAATAGCTTACCAGTAACCTCCAGCATGTAGCAATGCTTGCAATGGGAGGTGGGAAGTGCTTGTGAGCCCCACCCGAGACTGGCTGATATGGCCCAAGGCCTAACAGGTGCACCTAAATGTAGCCTGTGGATGGAAAACATCCACATAATTGTTACCTTATGTAGGATGGTTATTGTGGTACTTGTAGTCCGTTGCTGGCATCTTCCATTGTATGCATTTTTTTGCTGTTGATTTCCATCAGCAACGGACTACAAGTGCATATCCTGCCTGTTTAACACCACGTTTTCTAATGGTTTGTATATTCTTATGTTTGGAGGTGTATAAACTCCAATTTAAATGTGCCTGTTTTTCATCTACAGGCTACATTTAGGTGCACCTGTTAGGCCTTGGGCCATATCAGCCAGTCTCGGGTGGGGCTCACAGGCACCTTCCACCTCCCATAGCAAGCATAGCTACATGCTGGAGGTTACTGGTAAGCTGTTTGTGAGTCAGGCCTTATGCTCCCATAATTTGCCCACTGGCCCCTGGTATCGCCCATACGGCACAGGTAGGTGAGTGGTAGGGCCTTGGGCTACTTGAGAGACCTTGGCGCGGTGCCCGAGCCTAAGACATGTCCTCCTAGTAGGATATGTCAAACTAACCTCTCAATTTTAACATCAGTGTGAGGCTTTAGTACTACCGCAAAGTGCACCTGTCTTTGCTATTGTTAAATTTTTGATTGTTCTCCACATCCACATAATTGTTACCTAATGTAGGATGGTTATTATGGTACTTGTAGTCCGTTGCTGGCATCTTCCATTGTATACATTTTTTTGCTGTTGATTGCATCAGCAACGGACTACAAGTGCAGGATATGCTCCCCTATATACATGCACAACTGCATATAGGTTTGAGCATATCCTGCCTGTTTAACACCACGTTTTCTAATGGTTTGTACATTCTTGAGGACACCATCAATCCTGACCACGTTGCGGACCACTGACACAGTGGTCAGCCAAAAGGAAACATAGTGCAGTAGATGAAAGACACATCATGCTTGCTATCCTTTCTAAATAAGAAGACGTCCAGCAGTGCCATCAGCTCAGAACTCACAGCATCTACTGAACTCTAATAGGAAGCCTTTAGTGTATATTTAGCTACCATGTAACATGGAGGCATACAAAGATATTTTCAATCGGGTTACATATGGTGCAACCTCCTCAACTTGTCCATGTCTCTCAGTCTGGACAATCACTTCATAGTGCACAATCAGGGTCAAGCAGCCTCGCCACCTTAAAATCGGAAACCAGTACCCAGTATCTCCCACAGCAACTGGCAGCAACTAAACCTGTGCAGCAATGAAACAACATACAGAACCCTAAAAATCAACACCAGCTAGGGGAATTGAGCTGTAACTTATACCAGTTTCTGGTGCAAGTTATAGTAAATCTGTCGGGTCGCTATAGGCTCAGCCGCCTCCCACTAAGCCCCAGTCCCTTTTCTAATCTCTTCAGGAAAGTGGTGAGAACCTCAAAAAATCACAAATTATGGTGCAAATATGACATGCGTATTCATTTAAAAGGGAATGAGGAGAAAGCTGCTTACAGACATTTCTGGTGCAGTGGCCAGGTTTTGGGAAGCCCTAATGCTATGCTGGGTCACCCAGACACTGTTGGGGTAACCTCTCCAGAGGTTATAGTAAGGGATGATGCACCCCAATGGGAAATGAGTCAAGAGAGTCAGGGTTTGCCTTATAGCAGTGTGCTTCCAGTTTCGGAACAGTTGTACCAAGAGTCTTCTGGCAGTCATTGTCTTAGAGAGAGAATTGCGCTAATTTCTTTTTTTTTTTTTCTTTTCTCCTGTTGAATGAGATTAAAATGGTAGAGAAGCCTGAGGGAACAGAGCTGGCTTCTGCCAGTCTTGAGGCTATTAGGCCTGGTAATAAACCTAGAGACCTGCTCACATTGCATACTGTTCTCCCTCTGTTCTTAATTACAAGGGATTAGATTGATCCTTTGCATTGTAACGGGTTGAACAAAGAAGAGTAATATGTGAGCGGAGTAACCCTTTTATTATCTGTGGTGGTGGAGCAGCTACGGGAGAGGATTACTAATCTCTGCTCCCATGTTCTGTGACAAATTGACGCACAGACGGATGGGATCTATGGACAATCCTGCTCATCCGTCTGTAAAATGACCTAGAGGCTGTGTCAATAGCACGGCAGTACAGCCAATAGAAATCAATCTTTGACACCGTTACAAATCAGTGGAGCAAGGTCCCAAATTCATTCCCCCCTCCCGTACCGTGGAGTTTACGGTGGCAGAGATACATTCTTCGACACACTCTAGCGAAGAGCAAATGGCAGGTTTAAAAATGTCATGTTCTAGTAATAAAGGTAAAGCTGGCAATTACAGGTCAGGTGCAAAAAAATGGTGTATAGAATACTGCCATATGATCAAAACATATTATGTAAATGGCCTATATGGTGTTAATTAGAGATGAGCGAATCGAAGCTGACGAAGTAGAATTCGTTTAGAATTTCAGGAAAATTTCCTAAAATGGCGGCTACACATGTGAGGATGGAGGACACGGGGCAAGGAACTCTGGGAAGGAGGGATCACCCAGATTGACATGCCTGCATACAGCCAATCAGCAGTCAGCCAGCCCTGTGATGTCACAGCCCTATGAATACGTTGGCCATCTTACAGTCAGACATTTTCCAGTATTTAGAGTGCAGGGACAGACATGTGACGGCGCTAGGGACAGCAAGTGGAAAAACGATTGTGGAAAAAAAGGACAGAAAAAATATTTATAAGTGCAGAGAAAGGATAGGGAGGAATCATTTCACAGCATCTTAGTGCAGGGAGAGACGTCAGAAGGCGCTAGGAACATTGATAGGAAAGTGATTTACAAGTGCAGGGAAAGATTATTTGGGGATCCAAATAGTCATTAGACAGGTCTGTCATTCCAGCTTTTTGTTATTGGACTGCAAGTGTTATGTTGAAAAGCCTTTAGAGGCTTATATCTTGGTATCTTATTCAGTACTGCAAGAAAAATATATACGCATTTCACTTCTGCAGTTATTTCTGTTGAAAGCGTATAGCGGCGTACTTCAGTAAAAAAGAAATATATATACGCGTTGCACTGTTGCAGTTATTTCTGTTGAAAGCGTATAGGGGCCTATTTCAGTAAAAAAGAAAAATATATATGCACTTCACTGTTGCAGTTATTTCTGGTGAAAACGTATAGGGGCATATTTCAGTACTACAAGAAAAATATACAGTATATGCACTTCACTCTTTAATTTTTTTCCGGTCAAAGCGTATAGTGGCCTATTCCAGTCCAACAAGAAATATACTGTATATTCTCAGGTCACTTCTGCAGTTATTTCTGGTGAAAGTGTATAGGGGCATATTTCAGTAAAAAAAGAAAAATATATATACGCATTGCACTGTTGCAGTTATTTCTGGTGAAAGCGTATCGGGGCGTATTTCAGTACTCCAAGAAAAATATGTACGCACTTCACTCTTTAATTGTTTTCTGGTTAAAATGTATAGTGGCCTATTTTAGCCCCACAAGAAATATATACATTTTCTGGTCACTTCTGCAGTTATTTCTGGTGAAAGTGTATAGGGGCGTATTTCAGTTAAAAAAAGAAAAATATATACACACTGCACTGTTGCAGTTATTTCTGGTGAAAGCGTATAGGGGCATATTTCAGTAAAAAAAGAAATATATCTACGTACTGCACTGTTGCAGTTATTTCTAGTGAAAGCATATAGGGGCGTATTTCAGTACTACAAGAAAAATATTTACGCACTTCACTCTTTAATTGTTTTCTGGTCAAAGCATATAGTGTCCTATTTCATTCCAACAAGAAATATATATTCTCAGGTCACTTCTGCAGTTATTTCTGGTGAAAGCATATAGGGGCGTATTTCAGTAAAAAAAAATATATATACGCACTGCACTGTTGCAGTTATTACTGTTGAACGCGTATAGGGGCATATTTCAGTAAAAAAAAGGAAAATATATACACACAGCACTGTTGCAGTTATTTCTGGTGAAAGCGTATAGGGGCGTATTTCAGTACTACAAGAAAAATATATACGCACTTCACTCTTTATTTGGTTTTTGGTTAAAGAGTATAGTGGCCTTTTTCAGTCCAACAAGAAATATATATTCTCAGGTCACTTCTGCAGTTATTTCTGGTGAAAGCGTATAGGGATAGGGGTGTATTTCAGCAAAAAAAGAAAAATATATACGCACTGCACTGTTGCAGTTATTTCTGGTGAAAGCGTATAGGGGCGTATTTCAGTACTGCAAGAGATATATATACGCACTTCACTCTTTCATTTTTTCATGGTCAAAGCGTATAGTGGCCTAATTCAGTCCAACAAGAAATATATATTCTCAGTTCACTGCTGCAGTTATCTCATGTGAAAGTGTATAGCAGTCGTTTCTTGACCAGCAACCCAGCGGTTCTTGATTGGTTAACTTGATCATCCACGTCATCCAAAGTGACATCAGACACCCCCAGCCAACAGTCGGTGGGTTGTCAGACACAACCCTTAGTTGACATGGCCCGGGAGCAGGCCCTGTGATCTCACCTGTCCTCAGCCTGCCTCTGGCCTTTTCTGTTCCCTCACCGCGGGAAGTACTACATGCAGCTACTAGAGGACAGTCAGCAGCAACTGCCCAGCCAAGATGTGGAGGAGACATCCGCCGCTTCCTCCCCTAGGCGGGCAAGTAGTGATGAGGAGAGTGGCATGGGAGCTTCTGTTGTGAGTGGTCAGGCTCCTGACCCAGCGGCTGTTGAGGAGGACATCAGTGGTGTGCAGACACTACTCGATGAGGATGAAGCCGATCGCACTTGGAAGCCGGGAGAAGAAGGGGCTTTGTCATCATCAGGAGAAGAGGGTGACAGCTTGCCCGTCAGGCAGAGGCTGAGCCAGCAAGTCGCTAGCATGGCCAGGAGTCAGCAGGGTGGCAGCAGTGAGAGGTTGGGAGCCAAACGGGCACGGGGTAGACCACCCACGTTGCGGCAGCCTACTTGCCCAGAAAGGAGGGGTGCATGGGTTCACGGAAGCAGCGGCGATAGCAGTCAGCCAGTGAGTAGTGTTGGGGGAAAATCAGGTACTCAGCAGTGTGGCAGTTTTTTGTGAAGTCGTCGGAGGAGATCAACATGGCCATATGTAGAATATGTGGGCAGAAGGTGAAGCTTGGCCAGGGTGCCAATGCTGGCACCACGGCCCTGCGTCAACATATGCAGCATCACCATAAAGTGGCCTGGGAGAACCGTGGCTTTGATGTGGTGGTCCAGCCTGCCGCACCCAGTGGCAAGCACCCAGTTTCAGCCAGTCAAGGCTCCACCACCTCAGCTGATGGGAGCTGTCTCTCCTTCCCATCTTCTGCTGGTCTAGATGCTCCTGCTCCTACTCCTCGTCAGTCATTCTGTCAGCAATCCATCACCGAAGCGATTGCCAAGAGACAACAGTATGCGTGCAGGCATCCAACGGCACAGAAGCTGAACGTGCTCCTGTCCAAGTTCCTGGTGCTGCAGTCCCTCCCTTTCCAAGTGGTGGCCTCTGCACCTTTTAGAGAACTGATGACTTGTGCCGAGCCAAGGTGGAGAGTCCCAAGATGTCATTTCTTTGCCAAAAAGACAGTACCAGCCCTACACACATATGTAGAACAGAAGGTGGGCCAGTCCTTGAGCCTGTCGGTATTAGCCAAAGTGCACGGCAGCGCCGACATGTAGAGCTGTAACTACAGGCAGGGACAATACATGTCCTTTACGGCCCACTGGGTGAATGTGGTTCCTGCACAGCCACACCAGCAACTTGGACAGGTGACGCTGCTTCCGCCTCCACGCTGTCACGCCGTTGGTGCTGCAACAATGTCCGCCTCGGCCTCCTTATCCTCCACCATGTCCTCAGCCTCCACTGCAGGGACAAGTCACAATGCCCCACCAACATACCACATATGCAGGGCTCGGCGGTGTCACGCTGTTCTGCACCTGGTTTGCTTTGGTGAACAGAGTCACACAGGGGAGGAACTGCTCCATGTGATGCATCAAGAAATCGAATCCTGGCTTTCTCAGTGAGAACTGAAAATCAGAACCATGCTGACCGACAATGGGAGGAACATGGTGTCGGCGCTGCGTCAAGGAAGGCTGAGGCATGCGCCCTGCATGGCACACGCGTTCAATCTGGTTGTCAAGCGGTTCCTGAAGTCTTCCACCCATCTGCAACACATCCTAAAAATGGGCAGGAAACTTTGCATGCACTTAAGTGACTCGTACACCGCAAAGCACACCCTCCTTGAGCTGCAGCGGCAGAACAGCATCCCCCAATATAGGCTTATATGCGACATTTCCACCCGTTGGAATTCCACCCTACATATGTTGGACCGACTATATGAACAGAGAAAGGCCATCAACGATTTCTTGATGATGCAAGCGGATAGGAGTACTCCCCTGTGTAACTTCGATGTCAGCCAGTGGCAGCTTATGCCTGACACCTGCCGTTTGATCAGGCCCTTTGAGGATACCACGTTATTTGTCAGTCGCCAGGACTATGGTATGAACGACATCATTCCACTGCTTCATCTCCTGGAACAGATAACATAAGCCCTGTGAGGGCTGAACTGGAATAAGAGGAGGAGGGGGAGGATCACATTGGAGCACAGGCAATGTGTAGCCAAATGGGTGGTTTTTCTACTCAGCTGACAGGACAGGAGGAGCAGGAGCAGCCTGAGGAGCTATAGGGCGATGAGGAAGACGAGACAGAGGACCCGGACACACCGTGGCAGTATGTAGTGGAGATGGAGGCAGGGAGTCCCTCCAAGTAACTTGCACAAATGGCACGATGCATGCTCACTTGCTTGTGTAGTGACATCTGAATTGTCACCATTCACAAAGGGATGACTTCTGGCTCTCCACCTTGTGAGAACCTCGCTAACGGTCCAGAATGGGGGCATTTTTTACAGCCACCGAGAGGGAGGACAGACTGAACTACTACAGAGACATCCTATGTAGTCAGTTGGCCACTACCTATCTGCGCCATCATTTATCCTCTCGCAGGTCTGACCAGGGGGGCCCTCTGTGTTCACGTTCCACTGCCATGGCTGCTGGGGAGGGGTGGGGTGGCAGGAGCAGTACCAGCTCCATCAGCAGCAGCCTGAGTCTACAGCCGCTGATGAGTAGCTTTCTTCACCCGGATAGTGAAGAAACTACTCACCAGCAGTAGCAGCAGCAGCAGGTAGATCTGGAGCAGGACCTGAACCAGCAGGTGGTGGCATACTTGGACTGCACCCTGCCACCCCACATTGAATATCCGCTGGACTAGTGGTTAGCCAAACTGGATTTTTTTCTGGAACTAGCAGAGTTTGCCCTGGAAAAGCCGTCCTGCCCGACCAGTAGTGTTGCATCAGAGCGGGTGTCTAATGCGGTCGGGGCCATAGTTACCCCAAGAATAACTCGTCTGTCCACCCAAAATGTGGAGAGACTGACCTTTGTCAAGATGAATCAGGCGTGGATCAGCCAGGATTTCCAGCCACCAATTCCTAATGCATCAGACTAGATCATCCATGGTGCCACACCAACACTTTGATACAAAAGATCGGCTGCCTCAGCTACTACTTTGATGCTGCAACCCGCCTGATGCCACACATCTGATGCCAAGTGCTTCTTATTTCACCCACGTTCGTCAGCAGGTACTGGTATTGCCACCCACCGCCCCACTCTGTTACCGGGTCACTTTGTGGTGTCCTGATGCTGCTGCTACTGCCATCTCCACACTATGTCACCTTGCCACTCTGTGGTATCCTCATTCTGCTGCCACCTCCAGACTCTGTCATTGTGCCGCTCTGTGGCCTACTCATGCTGACGCCACCTCCAGTCTCTGTTATTGTGCCGCTCTGTGGTCTTCTCATGCTGCTGCCACCTCCAGTCTTGGTCATTGTGCCACTCTCTGGGCTACTCATGCTGCTGCCACCTCCACACTCCTTAATTGTACCACCCTGTGGCCTATTCATGCTGCTGCCACCTCCACACTCTGTCATTGTGCCACTCTGTGACCTACTCATGCTGCTGCCACTTTCAGACTCCATCATTGTGCCGCTCTGTGGTCTCCTCATGCTGCTGCCACCAGCAGACTCAGTCAGTGTTCCACTCGGTGGCCTCCTCATACTGCCGCCACCTCCAGATCCTGTCATTGGGCCACTCGGTGGTCTCCTCATGCTGCTTTCACCTCACCACTATGTCCTAGGTCCACTCTGTGGACTTGTCATGCAGTTCCCACCCTCCCCACTTCATGGCTGGTCCACTATTTCGGCTTTCAGCCTTACTGACATCATCATTTATTTAATACTTCTTCTGATCTGTCAGAAGGAAGGAAAAACGAGACATACAATGGATCCTGTCTGTGTAGCAAGTTTCCCATCAGAATTGGCTTATGATTTGGTAGCCAAAAGCAAGAGTGAGTAGAAAATACAGAAGACATGCAAATATTCCATTCATGTGACATCTCTGTTTTACATCCACTCCGTTTTTATTTTCCCTTTAGCAATACTGATGGATTATTGAGCAAATGCTGACCGAGTGAAGGCGTATGCTCCACAGACAGGATCCGTTTTTTTCTGGGTTATTGTTCTGACGGATCAGTGAATGGGGAAAATGAATCAGTGATGTCAACACAAACTTAATGCTGACATCCTCTCCACTCTGTCAGGGGGCTCTAACTGTATAAGCGTTTAATAGAACAGGTTCTGTAGACATCTATGTGGAATCAGCTGACGAGGGTGTAAAAGGAGTGCACTTCTTCTTGACGCTAACATCTACCTGTAAGGCTGAGTTGATACTTGAATGATTTGGTCAGTTTTGGCCCCAGCGAAGCGGCAAAATCGAATTTTTGAAAAATTTGCTCATCTCTAGTGTTAATAATGTAGAGGTATTGTTAGAAAAACAATATGGTATATACTGTACAAATGACCATATCACAGTGCATAAGATAATAATTGTCATATAGTGCTGTACAGTGTCCAAATAACAGTGATATATGTTGCCAAATTTCCATATAAGTACTTCCCTAATGTCTTGCTCAGCTATATTATTCCCTGTTTCACTTGCACCGCTAGATGCATTTCTCTCACAAGCAGGGGGTGTCTCCTTTCTGTGGAATTTGCCAGTACTGTATGCAGTGACCTTACTTCGCACTATCTTTGCTTTCTACTAGGGTGCTCATAAAGCTGATAAGGAGGGAGAGATCACACTCGCAGACACATAGGAGCTTCTCTGCTCTTTAGAAGCAGTGTAGAAGCAGTTCTTTTATCAGGCTCAGTATCTCACCGAGCTCTGACACTCCCCCATTTCCTGTGAACTATCTTCTGTGTCTCTGTTATTAGGGATGGATCCTGCTGTGGACTGCATATTTGGTGAAAGTGAGACCCCAGTGGCCATGACTACAGGTTTTTTCAAGTGGATGCTGGCAGATTTTCTAAATGAAGTGATTTACAAATTTGCTGATTACACCATTCTCTGATAAATTAAATTGTGATAAAATACAGTGACTGTATAAAAAATAATGCTATACAGCGTCACCACAACCGTACACTGCAAATATGACATACTGTATAGTGCCTGAGTAGCTGAATCCCACACTATGATTAAGCAAATACCGTATTACTATACAGTGCTCAAATAATACCACCATACAGTGTCCAAATAATAGCATCAAATATAATAACAGTGCAAAAAGATGATACTATTGAAATCCAAGCCTCAGGACACAGACTATACGATAGATCTGTTGTCCTATAAGTAGGACTCAGCAGTAGGCACTCTGTGTTTCGGGATTCTCTTCAATCACGTCAGGGACCCGTTCTTGAGATAGGAGCTGGAGGTTTCAGAGGTGGAATCTGCAACTGTCAGACATTTATGGCGTATCCTATGTGAGCGTCATATGGTGGTCTCTATATGTGGCAGCATGTCTAGGAAGTATCATAAGGGCATGTTAAGAGAGTTTTATGTGGATACTCCATATTATTTGGGCACAATATGGCAGTATTATGGGGCTGTTTATGGCAGTGTTATCATGGAGCAGTATACTATTATTATGGGGCTTTATATGGCAGTGTTATCTTGGAACTATATGGTAGTATAATGGGGCTGTATATAACAGTGTTATCATGGAGCTATATGGTGGTATCATGTAGGCTGTATATAGCAGCAGAGTTATCTTGGAATTATATGGTGGTATTATGGATGCAGTTCATGGCAATGGTATCTTTGAGCTATATGGTGGTATTATGGTGGTTGTATATGCAGTAATATACCTATATTATGGGGCTGTATAAGGCAGTGTTATCTTGGAGCTTTATGATAGTATTATGGAGGCTGTATATGGAATTATCTTGGAACTATATGGTGGTATATGGGGGCTGTATATGCAGTGTATCTTGGAACTATATGGTGGTGTAATGGGGGCTGATTATAACAGTGTTATGGAGCTATATTGGGGTATTATGGGGGCTGTATATGGCATTATCTTGGAACTATATGGTGGTATTATGGGAGCTGTATATCGTAGCATTATCTTGGAACTATATTGTGGTATTATGGGGGCTGTATACAGTAGTATGGCAGTGTTATCTTTAAGCTATATGGGGGTAAATGGGGGCTGTATATTGCAGCGTTATTTTAGATGGTATTATGGAGGCTGTTTATGGCAGTGTTATCTTGGAGCTATATGGTAGACTTATGGGGCTGTATAATGCAGTGTTATCTTGGAACCATATTGTGGTATTATGTGGGTTGTATATGGAAATGTTATCTTGGAGGCTGTTCATGGCGGTGTTATCTTGGAGCTATATGGTGGTATTATGTGGGCTGTATTATTGTTATCTTGGAAAAATATGGTGGTATTATGTGGGCTAGTTTTACAGGAAAAACTTAATTTATTTTTTGACCCAGCCCTGGCCCCAGTAGGGGGCAAGCATTTTCAATTAGCAAAATGTAAAAATGGCATCTACCGCTGAGGTCTTCTATATAATACCGTAATAATAAAAAAAATGCCACATTTGAAATGCGAACTCATTTCCTAGGGATACGAATTGCAAACTTGGAGGTTACAATAGTGGCACATCAAATGTATTTCATTTTTCTTCCACTCTGTTTTGTTATTTTTTTTTCCAACCTGATTGTTCAGTTGCCAATAGAGTCCATTGTTGGCGGCTGAAGTGGATCTGTGGAATGAATGCAGGCTTGGCAGAGGGCGGGATGCCAGCAGGGGGCAGACAAACAGCCGAGCTGAAACCTGCATTGCAATGGATTCTGAATGTGTTTATGAGAAAGCACACAGAATGGAAATGCACATTACCCGCAACGGTAGAAAAATAAAAAACAAAAACATGATATAAAATAGAACATAGAGAAAGTGCAAACTGTTCTGCTTCACACCCATGCTGCAATGGTTAAAGCTGTCAGATATTTGACGATAGCTGCTCAGTAATGACATGGGAAAGTAAGAAGAGGATAGATATCTACAACCAATGCATACAACCTCCATGAACACGTCCTATGTACTTGCCTATGGGTTCTGGGCTCGTCAACATCCTTGCCAATGAGGCTTGGTGACCACCTATAAGTAAGGAACCTAAGGCAAAGTCACCTCTTTGAGGAGACCTCTCCTTCCTCCAGACATCGTATATTATTACAGCATGTGGTCATCTATAGTGATGAGCGGCAGGTGCCATATTCGATTTCGACGAAATTTGCGAATATTCGAAAGAATATTCGTTTCATATTCGTCGAAATCGAATATTCGTCATTATTCTAGTTATCGCGATTAATATGCGATTTAAATATTCGCGTATTGCGATTTTAACTTAGGCTACTTTCCTATTGGTTTCATATCTAGAATTATAGCGAAGATGACAAATATGACGAATGTATTCGTCATATTCCTCAAAACG
The DNA here is from genome assembly GCA_033119425.1 of Bufotes viridis. Taxonomy (NCBI): domain Eukaryota; kingdom Metazoa; phylum Chordata; class Amphibia; order Anura; family Bufonidae; genus Bufotes; species Bufotes viridis. Next base: position 261,092,186 of record CM065594.1, on the reverse strand, counting down.
AAGATAACGAAGTACTCTCCATCTTCGTTTTAGCTACCTATTCGTCAACTTCGCTAATTCTAGCAATCAAATAGGAGGGTTGACTATAGAGACAACTGTGTTTAATTCGCTATGCGATTATATTACTTTGCTTTTTTTAATAGAATAATTATATTAATTGATAATTATAATAATTATTTTATTTATTAAAAAAAATATATAATATAATCGCATAGCGAATTAAACACAGCTGTCTCTATTCTCAACCTTCCTATTTCATTGCTAGAATTAGTGAAGTTGACAAATAGGTTGCAAAAACGAAGTTGGAGAATACTTCGTTATCTTCGTTTTGAGGAATATGACGAATACATTCGTCATATTCGCTAATTCTACCAAGCCAAGAACGTCTCCATACTAAAATGTACTGTCGGATTTGAGAATTACGTTGAAATCGCAATGCAATTAATATAACTTGAATTAATCGCATTGCGATTTCTACTTAGACCTGGTTTACTATGGTTGGCTTGGTAGAATTAGCGAATATGACGAATGTATTCGTCATATTCCTCAAAACGAAGTATTCTCCATCTTCGTTTTAGCAACCATAGTAAACCATGTCTGTTGAAATCGCAATGCGATTGATTCAAGTTATATTAATCGCATTGCGATTACAACTTAGCACTGCTATCTTACATATTAGGCTAGAATTAACGAATATGGAATATAGCAGCAGTGCTAAGTAGAAATCGCAATGCGATGACTTCAAGTTATATTAATCGCATTGCGATTTCAACTTCGAGCTGGGTTTATAATGGGTCAGCTTGCTAGAATTAACGAAGTTAACGAATATGGAATATAGCAGTGTTAATTGAAATCGCAATGCGATTAATATAACTTGGAGTAATCGCATTGCGATTTCTACTTAGCACTGCTGCTATACTCTATATTCTAATTCTAGCCTAATATATAAGATAGCAGTGCACTGCTAAGTTGTAATCGCAATGCGATTAATATAACTTGAATTATTTGCATTGCGATTTCAACGTAATTCTCAAATCCGACAGTACATTTTAGTATATGGAGACGTTCCCATGGTGATGGGGACGCTCCATGAGCACGGAAGTCGGCAGAAGCGGCAACGGGCACTGACTGGAGCAGCCAGGAAGCCAGGAATCCTGAGGACAGGTAAGAACTACTTTTGGGAAGTGGGAAAGAAAAAAATATAACTAAAAAAAAAGCAAAAAAAACCACGAATATTCGAAATAGCGAATTTATAGCGCGCTATATTCAAAATATTCGCGAATTAGCAAAGTGCCGATATTCGCGATAAAAATTCGCTATTCGAATATTCCCGCTCAACACTAGTCATCTACTTGGAGGCAGTGATATGAGTAGAAATTGCTGGGACCTGTAGAAAACATATGAGTGGATCCTTCTCAGAGCACTTACAAGCATTATGTGAAATTTAGGTCACATCATGGTCTGACAATTGGTCATACACAAGTGATCAATTAAATACAGACCATACATTAAATCAGAACACCAGTCTCTAAAATGAATTCAGACCTCAGACCAGACTACAATTAAATTTAGAACCCCCGGACCAGACTCTAAAACTAAAGAAGTATTTTTTAATGGGCCAGAATGGGTTACAAATAAAAAAAAATAAGGGTTTACTCACCTCACCGATTCCCTGCTGCTGCCATTCCAGCAATGCTCCGCCCCCCACTGCTCTTTACTTCTTAGTCCCGGCTGGAAATGGCCACTCAACCAATCACAGCCTGCGCTGAGTCACTGTTGTACCCAATAACTGGCTGAGTGTTTCCAGACATTTCCTTAGTGTCTAGCCAGGATGAGGAAGTAGAGAACAGCGGGGACTGGAGGTGCATCAGAATCGCAGTGCCGGGTGGAACCAGTAAGAAAACAAATGGTAATTTTTAATTTATAACCCTTTAATTCAGAGCCTACAACAGTCTCCTAAATAAATTTAAACCACAGACCTCAAAAAGTTATTTCTGACCCCAAACCAGACCCCTTCATTTGCTAACGGTACTTTCACACTAGGGTAAAAGTTTTCCATCATTGAGTTCCGTCCTCGGGGCTCGATAACGGAAAAAAACGTAGCAGTTTCATCCTAATGCATTCTGAATATAAAGCAATCCGTTCAGTTTGCATCAGTTTGTCTTCAGTTCAGTCCTTTCACGTTTTTTAGACGCAGATAAAAGCACAGCATGTTGTATTTTTATCTCCGTCCAAAAATGCGGAAACACTTGACAGAATGACGGATCCGCCATTAATTTCCATTAAAATGTATTAAGGGTGGATCCGACATTGAAAATTGAAGCATTAACAGATCCGTTCTTCCACTCTGCGCATGCGCAGACCTTTAAAAATGGTAAAATAATAAATAACGGATCTGTTTTTATAGATGACAACGGAAAGACGGATACGTTATTTCAATAGAATTGTCAAACGGATCTGCAAATGGATTCCGTTGACGGAATTGCCTGACGGAATCCTTCAACGCAACAGGTAGATGCAATTTGCTGATTCAGGGAAGCCTAAATTTGTATGGAAGCCAGAAGTTAGCTACTTTCTTGCTCACTGATGTCACTATTGAATTGCAAATCCATCAATACTAAACACGGGTATTGACTTTATCAAACATGGGATGTGTAGATTCATTCACTGGAATTGATAGGCAGGCAGAGCTGCGAGTCAGGGAACAGAAGACCCTTTGTATGGCCATTTGACAGAAACAGCTACATGAGGGCCAACATGGCCAATGGTGCTAGCTGTCAGATACTGTACTTCCTGTAAAGAGAACAGGGGTGTAGCTACAAGAGGTTCAAATATAGTAGCCTCTCCGGGCCCTGGTGTCACACCAGTATTATAAATAGCTCATGGTGGATAGGAGTCCCACCCATGAGCTTTAAAGGCTATGGACACCTTCAGGGCAATTTTTTTATGATTGCATTCTACTCATTTTAGGCTAAAAATCTATTTTTCAATTGGTCTTTATTAAAAATGTTCAGCCGTTTCTGAGTGTGGGGAGTCGCTCCGGTAGACAGCGGTACGGGTGCAGTTTAGAGGCAAAACAAGGAGTCCAGATTGTGCAACAAACAGTGTTTTATTCACACTTGCACACCATAAATGAAAACAGTCTCTTGGTGACAGTTCACACACAACGGAAATAACGTGGCAAAACAAAAACAGGCCAACACAGGTTCAGTCACCTGGGAGGTGTAGGTGCAGGTTCGCACCACGCTGTCGGCCCAGCCGCAGGAGAATCCAGCTTCAGGTAGCCAGGAACCAAACACCTCCTTGCTGAGCTCTTTCCTCCAGGACAGAGAACTCCCAGCCCTGTTAGCAGCTCCAGGATAATCACTTCCTCCAGCAGCTGAGCTGGCTGAGCTTTTAAACCCAGCCCAAAACCAGGACTGGGTCGTGGGGAGCAGCCACCCACCCTACACTTTAGCTGCTCCCGGTAAGAGCCGGCCCGGATCGGCTTTGCAGCCATGCTATTTAAACTCTGTCAGTAGCACTAGCTGCTGCTGACATCAACAAAAACGGGCTCTTACCTCACCGAGGCTATGAACCTCGGTGACACATACCTGCCATCCACGACAGCACCCTGCACCTTACCACATGAGTTACAAGGTTTAAAAATCAGTCTGTTTGCAAGCTGTCATATCTATCTCTTATCTCTGATCTCCTGACCTCATAAACTTTCAATATATCTCAGGTCTTACCAAACTGATAAAAAAATAAGTGTTTATGACAGGGGTAGGCAACCTTTGGCTCCCAGCTGTTGTGAAACTACAACTCCCAGCATGCATAGTTGCTCTGCTCTTCTAAGAACTTACATAGAAATAAATGGAGCATGCTGGGAATTGTAGTTTCACAACAGCTGGGAGCCGAAGGTTGCTGATGCCTGGTTTATGAGGTCAGGAGATCAGAGATAAGAGCTACACATGAATAGGATGGCAGGATTAAAGAAAATAGACTCTGACAGCTTGCAAAAAGACAGATTTTTAAGCTTTGTATCTCAGAAACGGCTAAACATTTTTAATAAAGCCCAAAAAAAAAAAAATCTAGATTTTGGCCAAAAATTAGAAAAATGCAATAATAAAAAATGAAGGAACTAACAGTCTTTCTTAATCAAAATCAATTTCCGATCCTGCCCAGAGACTCATCCATATTAATGACTTTTTTGCATCTCCTTTATGACTCTGAGGCAAAGACTGTATTAATCAATTAGCGCCAAAACTGTGGCGGTCTGTAAAGTACACACCTTTCATCATGCAGAATTTCCGATGACGACCGCTTTTGCAAGATTCTTTTCCGCAGCAGATAGTCCTATTTGAAAAAAAAAGAAAAAAGTTAGTGCCCCCCTTGGACTTCCAGGGGTGAAGATTTTACAAATGACAACCTTATTCCTTCTGCATACCCCAGCCTCTAGATACTGCTCTCTGCATCTTCACTTGACAGCAGTGCTCAATCTTTTAGGGATGCACTTGCTTGGGTTATATTCCTCCGGGGCCTGGGAATGGCCCTGCCAATAAACCTGTGCTCTTTTTATTGTTATTGATGCAGTTAAGGCGTCTCGGGCCTGCGTGCAGGCAAGTGCGGCCGGCGGACGCTTGTGATAAAGTGCATGAGATGGGTTTTTATCTCCTGCACAGAGAGAGCTAGAAGCTTTTTGTTTTTTGTTTTTTTTTACGAGGCGTGACAAGCTAAATGGGGTTATCAGCTAGAAACTGTGTTAAGTAATTGCTCAAGCGTCTACTGGTCCTGATCACACTTCGTTGTCCTATGCAAATATATTATCGGCATCACGGGTACGGTTAGGACTGTCCTACTAAGGTATTTAAAGGCGTTGTCCAGCATTAGAAAAACATAGCTGCTTTCTTCCCAAAACAGTGCCACTCCCAGTGCACAGGTTGTATCTGGTATTGCAGCTCAGCCTCGGCCTGGTATTGCAGAGCTGCAGTATCAGATACAACCTATGAACTGGTGTGGTGCTATCTCTGGAAGAAAGCAGCCATGGTTTTGTCATCCTTGACACCTTCATGGCCTTTCATCGACTCTTTGGAAGGTGGTTAAGCTGGGCAAACACAGCCATACCCATGACAAATTGTATGGTTAGGAGCCTCAATAATAAAGTCACCACAGGCGATACAACCCAATTTTCCTCTATTTCCATCATCTTTTAAGAATAGTCGAGTATTCAAAATTGGCCAGCTTTAGTGAACCGGATTGACTTTTTTTTTTTAGAAATAGTGCCTCTATGGTCTGTGTCTGGTATTGCAACTGAACTCCATTTGCTCCAGTGGGAATGGGAATACCAGACACATCCCATGGACAAAAGACCAGACCCTTTTCTCATCCCTAACAACCTCTGTAGGACATCCCGCCCAGAGCTGACCATCTAAGTCGCTAAACGATGATGATTTATATGGGATTTACTGAATATTCAATATACACAGTATGTTTCCCCAACCTCTCCAGTCAAAACAAGGGTCGTTGAGTTGCATTTCTTGGTTTCCCAGTGATAGATGGCACATAAGGGTTCAGCTACACAGCGATTGCGATCAACAGCTGTCGTGCCCATGGATCACAGTGTATCGGTGCCAGCATAGAAATGAATGGGGACATAACGCGACTCGTAAGTTTGTATCAACCAGAACTCCACAATCACAAGTCCATCAGTGTTGGATTATTTGGAGATTCTGGGGTCACTGCACATGTGCAAGTCATGCAGCAACCCCATTCATTTGTGCTAGCACCGATACACTGCAATCCTTGGTTGCGAAACCTCTTGCACGATCAAGATCGGCGTGTAGCCAAATCCTACATATATGGTAGCCACCTGTTGAAATAACCTGAATATGCAAGCAAGCAGAATGGACCTGTTTATGGGACCGCTAGGGCAATATGATGGGTGTTGGTCAATACAAAGTTTTTGGCTGATAGTAAATACCATTGGAGCCAAGATTCAAGCTTGGGGCAAAGATTCAATGTTTACTTGAATACCATTATAAAGTTCAAGTGGCTTTGTGGCATAGACACATCCCAAACACTGTAAATTGGTATAGTTTTGCTGCTGTAGAGTTTGCATAGATGCTTCTGGTTGTGTTGTCTTTCTCTGATCTCCCTTCTCTCAGTGTTAGACGTAGCAGCAGGGAGGGGGTGTCAGGGATGGAGGACAGTTAGCAGCAACTGATAAATAACGACAGACTGGCTTGATCCCAAACTAAGGAAAAAATATAGGAGGGCCTTTAAATCCCTAAGAACTCTCCCAAACTACTTAGCACATTTACAGGTCCCGGTGGTAGACAAATACATGCCCTCGTACCTATAACTGAGTGACACCTGAATTCCCTATAGTAGTGAGGGGAACGGCCACCGGCTCCCTGCACAGAATATGGAGGGAGTCAGGGTCACCTAGAATCAAGCCAGTAAACGGAATGCACTTATCTTAGAGCAAAACAACTGCAGCCTCCAGCAGCACACACTTTATCCAGGAAGTAATATAAACTGCAAGGAAAAGCAGTAAGGGAGAGAATATAAAGCAAACCAATTAATCAAGATAAGAGGCAGCTGAGGAAGAGAAAGGAACTGAGCAAAGTGAAACCAAAACAAAGAACGTCATACACAAGACAGTGAGGAACCTCTGAGCGACCGTCTCTCAGAGGTGGCGGTGACAGGGGGAGGATGTTGGACGCAGCAGATCAGAGTGTGGAGAGGAAAGAAGAAGCTAATCTTCAGGGAGGACAAATAACATGTGCTGTAGATAGGAATGAACGAACGGGGGCTTAAGGGTGAATCACATAGGGAGTCTACAGAAAGAGGACAGAATACAAGGCACACTCTGCATGGGAAGGCAGAGGGAAATCACACACTTCAGCATAAGTATCTGTCACAATGTAAGGAGAATCCAAAAACTAAAACGGGATAGAGGCACACTCTAAATATATCACAAAAAGGCGTTCTCCTTTATTCCAGATGTCATAGTCCTTTTTTCATGCTTGATAAAGGCTTTGGCATCTGAAGCAAATGGAAATTGCATCTGGAATAAAGAAGAACCACTTTTGCAATATATTCGGAGTGCTGCCTCTATCCCTTGTTTTGCTTTGGATTTTGCATCTATAGGGGTGAGTTGGACCAAACCCACTTAGGGGCGTGCACCCACACATCTTGAGCATTAGGAGTTGGAATTTTTACAAGTGAGATTCCTTGCTGTAGATAGAGAAATCAGTCCAAGAATAAAGCTATGCTGATACATGGGGGCTAGTGAAGACAGCAGCATCCTGAACGCACAGACTTCACATCCATTACTGAAGGGAGGGAAAGAGGGGGGAGGGGGGAGTAAACAAGAAAAATCAATATCTAGAAGAAGGTTGCAAACTGCCTATTTGGGGGGTCTGTGAGTGAAACTTAGTGAAACTTTTTAACTCAAATTAACCACTTACATATTTGAAAATCATTTTTTTCCGTGTCCACATCTTTTAACATTATAGATGTTAATGTTCTCTGTTTCCTCTGAATAGTATTGTTCACTGTGTAGGCCTAAATACCTTCTATTCTGTTGACTCAGATCAGCACAATGCACATGCACAACATGTACTACTACTGCTGTGCCATTCATCATCCACACAATATGAATGAGGAATAACACGTTGAAGTATTTCCTGTGTGGATGTGGTAGATTTTTATATGATTTGTTGTGATGGCGGCATTACACAGAGTGCCTTTTATGACTGTGTGCAATTATTATGATCTTGCCTGTAGGTTACTAGAGAAGAGGGGGTGTCCTTTTCCCATAACTACTTCTTTCATCCTCTTCACAGATCAGGGTGTCCTGTCCCCACAATACTCCTTTTATCCTCCTCATATGCTGCCAAAAAGCTCATGTACATTAAGCATCAGGTCAGCAATAAAACGGATCACTAACTACTAAAGGTAATGTAGCAACAGCCTCTTTGATCTACAAAGATCTGGTCAGTGATCCACTTAAAGGAGTCATGCCATAATTTATGTATAACGTGAAAATCTCTGACAAATGACAATCTCTTTCTAACAAAGCTAGAACCAGTCCTGTACCTCACATGGATCCAGAGATCTCCCCATTCATTGCTTCAATTGTTCTGCTAGCTTCTCTTCAGACTGGCAGTTCAAGGGGTGTGTCCTTTCTGCTGCATGTCTTGCCCTTACTGACACAGCTTCTAAAAGATGGCTTATGGCAGTGGAAGATTTAAACTGAGCGTGTGCGACCACCTCAGTAAGGTGGACAGGTGGGTTCACAACGCTGTTTATTTTTCCGTTCTTCTCATCCATCAGAAGAACAAAAAATAAAGAAAAAAACGGATCTGTAATGCACATTTGGCATTAATTTTAGCAATTTCCATCTGAGATACGTTATTTTAGATAGAAAAAAAAAGCATGCATCCTGGTTAAAATAACGGGTCTCAGGCGGAAATGGCCACAACGGATGCCAAATGTGTATAACTGAGCAAAACGGATGTTAAAGATACAGGATCCGTTTTTTTTCTTTATTTTTCTGTTCCTCTGACGGATCAGAAGAACGGAAAAGTAAACAGTGATGTGAACCCGACCTTGGCTGTGCTATTGTCCATCTTAGCAGCAGTTTTGGTTACAGAACATGGTGCGTTCACTCGGCAGCTCATTCCATGCTCTTGCCAATGGTCTATTGCTTTTTTTGTAGACTAGGCAATACATTGGTAAATACTGGCGGTATACATATTGGTAAATAAAGCTAAGGAAATATGAACATGATCAAGCGGAGTTACATCTCCATGGCAGCGCAGCAAACCAATATATTGAAGATGGGTGAGATTTCCAATCTTGGTCATGTGTGGCCATCTTGGTGTTAAAGTGAACATGAACACATTCTTTCTGGCCATGTGGGTGTAAGGCTGTGGGTGTGAGAGCTGGGGGAGAGCACAGCGATCACAGGGATCAAGGAGGATGTGGGGTGAGAGCTGGGGAGAGCACAGTGATCAAAGAGGCTGTGGGAATGAGGCAAACTTTATTTTTTTTATTTTTTTGCATGGTATTGATTTGGTATTGAGTATTATGATACTTAACTTGGTATCAAAATCAAACTAAAAATTCTGGTATTGTGACATCCCTAGAGTGGCCACAGGTGGTCATGGTGGTGCACCAGAGCCTGTGATCTATTTATCAGTGTATTTGAACCTGCTGTCTAGTTGGTGATCCACTAGAGCGAGTGAACTCCTTGGTGATTCACTTAAGCTTGGAGTTCCCCTCTTTATGCATTAGAGCATGTTGTTCATGATGTGATCCACTAGAGCCTGTGATTCAGTTTGGAATTCACTACAGCCCATGGTCCTGTTTGAGGTCCAGTAAAGCCCATGGTGAAATTGCTCCTATTAAAAAGTCATTTTTCTCAGTAATGCGGACACATATGAACATGGGACCAACACAGATGTCTTCAGCTGCTAAGCGCACATGTAACAGGTCAGCCAGTGCCATAGATACAAAACTGCTGACAGAAGCCTTTTAATTTTTATTCTAGGCACATTGGAAGAAGAGTAATAGCAATATTTGCAAAAGTTTACACACCTATTATTTAGTGATGTCTTCCAGTACCAGCATCAGTGATTTCTTGTCGAAAACCAATGTCTACATGATGGCTGGTTCGATGGGCGATGCACCTGCCATCTGTAGTCTTCTTCCTAACAGCATTTACTCATGTAGCGAGGATGTTGATGTCGTTACCTCCAGGAACGTATTTTTCTGGTAAATCAATAAAAAACCGAACACGATATTAAAGGAAACGGGGAAAATGAAAAAATGATTACTTCTACAACAAAGATGTCAATGTCCTAGAGATCAGGTAAAGGGAATAGGAATGCACTGCATTAAGCGTGTAGGACATATTACTATCCTAGTCATTTTATGATTCTTATAGCAGGTAGGTCCCAGGGTCAGTCTTACCAAGGTATAACCTACAATCGGACATCAGGGGCATGCAGATACACATGAGATCATTGGGTTCAGCCCAGCTTCATCTAATCTGTCAAGGTCTTAAAAGATCTGTTCATTCATGCACCTGTTGAAGTTCAGCACTGTAATGTGAACAGCTCCCTCTGTCCATTTTCCTGCTGTACAAAAGCACGCTGCTTTCTTATGTTGCATCAGCTCGATTTTTGCCTTATTACTGTTACATACCTGTATACAGGGCCAGCGCTTCCATATAGGCAAGGGCCCCCAAGCCCACCACCCGCCCGACAGGGGCGGACTGAGCAGTCTAGCACTTCGGACGTGGTCCGAGGGCCCGGCAGAGAAGGGACCCCGCGACGGCAGGTCACAGGGAGATGAGTGCTTCCATTGTGCGTCTCCCTTCCCTGTGTCTCTGATGTCATCGCGCCGCCTGAGCCGTACAGAGCAGGACAAAGGCCGGAAGAGGCCGGCATCGAATCGCTGCCATGGAGGTAAGTAAAAGTGTTTTTTTTGTTTGTTTGTTTTCTTTCTTTTTATATACCGGACTATCTGTTACTGGCACATGGGGGTGGGGGGGCTAAAGAGGCACTTGTTACTGGCACATGGCGGGGGGTTAAAGAGGCACTTGTTACTGGCACATGGGGTGGGGGTTAAAGAGGCACTTGTTACTGGCACATGAGGTGAGGGATTAAAGAGACACTTGTTACTGGCACGTGTATGCTGCCATAGAGGGGGGAGAAATAATGTGACACAAAGGGGGTGATGTAAAAGAGAGGGGGTGATGATGTGACATGGAGGAGTGCAGTTAGGCTGTCACAGAAACCAGCACTTGAGTGCTGCTTTTGAAGTGACTAGAGTAGAAGACCACTAATCAGCACAATTAACATAATAGTGCAGTGTTTCAGAGGAAATATAGTTTAAAGGTATTCTGCCCAATTTTAAACCTTTTGCATCACACTGTAGTTCTCCAAATGTAATTTACGAATATACCTCTATGTACTGATCACTCTTCTCTCTACTCCCCAAAAAACATTTTTTTATAAAAATACAAATGAGGATAAAAGAGCCCAAGGGGGCTGTACATAGTAACACCAAAGAAGCCAAGCTGCACCCATTAGAATAGAGCTCCGCTCCTTCACTCCTCTTCGTCTCTCCTACCCTCCTCAATGTTATGTGGGAATCTAGTGGTTCAGGCAGCACATGGCTGATGAGATGACAGGTTCCCCTTTAATGTTAATGCTATATGGGAACCTACTGGTTCAGGCAGCACATGGCTGATGACAGGTCCCTTTAATGTTAATGCTATGTGGGAATCTAGAGGTTCAGGCAGCACATGGCTGATGACAGGTTCCCTTCAAGGTTAATGTTGTATGGGAATCTGGTGGTTCAGGCAGCACATGGCTAATGACAGGTTCCCTTTAATGTTAATGCTATATGGGAATCTGGAAGTTCAGGCAGTACATGGCTGATGACAGGTTCCCTTTAATGACAACTTCAGCCCTGTTACATGAGCCTGACATGTTTAGCTATGTACATGTGCATCAGAACTCAAGTTATGATTTGCTGTCATTAACAATATCTATATATACATATGTCTGGCGGCAGGTGTCGCAACACCTGGTATGTATCTTGCTAAGCTGCAAGGATGTGAAATAGGGGGGTGAGATTCGCAGACTGTAGAGACTTGCACTGCACGTCTCATACACACCGACATTAAATCTTACAAGTAACCAAACTGTCCATCAGTTCCGCCGTCCCCTAACTTAAAGGGGTTGTACAACATTGCAAAACATGGCTGCTTTCTATGAGTTGTCTCTGGTAGTGCAGCTCAACTCCACTGAAGTTCAGATAGGCCTCAATATTTAATTGGTGGGGGACTCAACTTCCGACACATCATCGATCACCTGGACACAGTGTCGTACACATGCTTGTGGCTGTGTCTGGTACTGCAGTTCAGTCGCACTCACTTGGGAATGAGCTGCTGAAAGCTGCAATACCAGGCACAGTCACAACCAAATTTATGATGCATCAACACTGATTATATGGATTATATAAATAGTATGAGTGCAATAGATGGGACCCTACACTACGATGACCTTTTTCTTGTGCCTAGACCTCCAAACGGAAAGTAGGATCCAGCTATATTTTGGTCTACTTAAAGGGTTTTCCAGGAGTAGAATATTGGACCTATCCGCTGGACAAGCAGGTTAGGCAATAGTGGTAACACTACCACTGAACCAAGTGCACGGGAAGACTAGAGACAAATTCCAGATGGAGAAGAACCATGTTCTTCACAGAGCCCCTGGTAGTGGGGATGAACTTGGCCGTTAGCTCACTGGTTGCATGTCCAGGTAGGTCCCGGTACACTTGGCTGCTACCTGCAAAGAACCACGCAAGCACCAGCGGTAAACACAGGCAAAGAACTGGAATCGGGGTGTTTCTAGGGTCTCAAAAGATCTGGGGCCCAAGCCCCAATGAATTTGGCCCAACTCTCTAAATTAGTGGTAGCGGAATCCATAATAGAATTCTTAGATAAGCCGAACCTTGTATGCCAAACATGAAACCACAAGTTTGCTCAACTCTATCCAGGAGCCCTCTCGCGAAGGCAGCACATACACAGGACAGGAACAGAAGCAGTAAGGCACTGCCAGGCAAGACATGCAACAGACTGGATCAGAAGCAGTGGAGCACTGCCAGGCTATACATGAAACAGACAGGATCAGAAGCAGTGGAGCACTCCCAGGCTAGACAGGATCAGAAGCAGTGGAGCACTCCCAGGCTATACATGAAACAGACAGAATCAGAAGCAGTGGATCACTCCCAGGCTTTACATGAAACAGACAGAATCAGAAGCAGTGGAGCACTCCCAGGCTATGTGTCACGGGTATATGTGAACAACAGGAGCATAAACAATGCTGAAGCTACTGACCGGACCCAAACTAGGGAGCATAAAGGGTGACCCCTGTCAGACCCTAAGAGCTCTCCCTATGCTGCTATGCCCATGCCCTGACCCTGATGGTGGGTCGTGGCATGCCCGCGTACCTAAGGCTGGCGACAGCTGAAACCCCTACAATAGTGGGAGGGGCACGGCCACCGGCGCCCTGCTCAGAACACGGACGGAACCAGGGTCGCCTCGGATCCAGTCAGCAAACAAACCAAAACACACAATGTCTGCAAACTTATCTGTAGGAGCTGCAGCAGCAGTGAAGACAGATCCAAACTCAGCAGACAATATCCGATGTTACTTGCTTCAGCAGAACACAGGTCCAGTGTAAAGAGACCACACAAGTGTAGATACTTGTCACGACTGTGACTGATCCAGATAGGTCTGGGAAGAGAAGGTCGCAGCGACTTGCTACTCGCGATAGCTTGTGAGTTTGCTCCGTGGTTCAGGGTATGTCATCCGGGTTTTGCCTTGTGAACCTTTTTGTCCTGACTGGGAGTTTGTAGGCATTCTTCTCAGGTGAGTGCTGTCTGCCACTCCCAGCTACTATATTAGTTTCAGTTTCAGGTGCAGTCATTGCCAGATATAGTCCTTACTTCCAGTGCTATTCTGACCTTTGAAGGAGATCGTTTGACGGTATTGCTGTGGAGCCTTTGTCTGGCGTGGACTGTCGTTATTGGGATCATCTTCTCTGCTCGTGACTGGATAAGTCTATCTCTGCTGGAGATTGTTTGTTTGTTGCTGTCTTCCCCTGTCTTCCCCTGTTGTTCTCCTAGACATGAGTGATGGTGACTAGTGCTCCCATCTGCCTTTCCCCAGTCTAGTCTTCTGAGGGTGACTTAGGGTTTAGGCATCCTGCTCGCCGCACGGGTTCACACCCCGTCTAGGGTATCAGGGCAGACAGGTGCCAGCTTAGGGTTTGTCAGGGGTGGCCGTTCTATTTCCCATCCGTAGATAAGGGTACCCCTTCCCCTCCGTCTGGTGCGACACGACCGCTGCTGGGATAGCGGTCGTGACAATACTCCAGCGGCTGACACAACTCAGATGAGAAATATAATCCGCTCGATTAAACAGGAAGAGGGGTGATTTATAGGAAGAGGAATCAATCACAGGAGGGACAGCTGGGAGGACGGAAACTGAAAGTAAAAACCTCATCACAGGGGCGGAGAAACAGAGCTGTGAGAACTCCTCAAAACTCTGGTAGTGACATCATCACAGGGGCGGAGAAACAGAGTTGTGAGAACACCTCAAAACTCTGGTAGTGACAGTACCCCCCCCCCCCCCCTTTACGGGTGGACTCCGGACACCCAGGACCCACCTTCTCAGGATGAGCCCTATGAAAAGCCCTGATGAGGCGAATGGCTTTAATGTCCGACACCGGAACCCACATCCTCTCCTCAGGACCATAACCCTTCCAATAAACAAGGTACTGAAGAGAACCGCGGACAAGGCGAGAGTTCACAATTCTGGAAACCTCAAACTCCAGATTGCCATCAACCGAAATCGGAGGAGGAGGCAAAGAGGAGGGTACCGTGGGCTGGACATATGGTTTTAAGAGAGACCTGTGAAATACATTATATATCTTCCAAACCTGTGGAAGATCAAGACGGAAGGCAACAGGATTGATGATGGACAGGATCTTATAAGGCCCAATAAACTTGGGACCCAATTTCCAGAAGGGAACCTACAGTTTAATATTTCTTGTAGACAACCACACCAGATCACCCACATTCAGGTCCGGACCAGGCACACGTCTCTTATCAGCCACACGCTTATATTTCTCACTCATCTTACTTAGATTACTCTGAATCTTTTGCCAAATAGTAGACAAAGACGAGGAAAATCTCTCCTCCTCAGGCAAACCAGAAGGGCCCCCTCCCGAGAATGTCCCAAACTGCGGATGAAACCCATATGCACCAAAGAATGGTGATTTATCAGAAGATTCCTGATGACGGTTGTTCAAAGCAAACTCAGCAAGAGGCAGAAACGAACACCAATCCTCCCGGTTCTCTGCCACAAAACAGCACAAATATGTCTCCAGATTCTGATTGAGGCGTTCAATCTGACCATTCGACTGCGGGTGAAAAGCAGAAGAGAAGGACAGCCGAACCCCCAGGCGAAAACAGAAAGCCTTCCAGAATCTGGACACAAACTGCATGCCTCTATCGGAAACAATATCAGAGGGGATGCCATGCAATTTAACAATGTGGTCGACAAAAGCTTGCGCCAATGTCTTAGCATTGGGCAAACCAGGGAAGGGTATGAAATGAACCATCTTGCTAAAACGGTCCACCACCACCAGGATCACCGACTTCCCTGAGGAACGAGGAAGATCCGTGATAAAGTCCATAAGCAGGTGTGTCCAAGGACGGGAAGGTATGGGTAACGGGAGAAGGGGACCTGAAGGCTGTGAACGAGGGACCTTAGCGCGAGCGCACGTCTCACAAGCTGCAACAAAACCCTCCACTGACTTACGAAGAGCCGGCCACCAAAATCTCTGAGTAATGAGATCTACAGTGGCTCTACTCCCGGGGTACCAGCAAGAACAGTATCGTGATGCTCCTTGAAAAGTTTGTGACGTAACTCAAGAGGTACAAACAACTTCCCAGAAGGACAACGAGCAGGTACCTCTGTTTGGGCAGCCTGGACCTCGGCCTCCAAATCAGGATACAGAGCAGAAACAACTACCCCCTCCGCCAAAATGGGACCCGGGTCCTCGGAGTTTCCCCCTCCCGGAAAACAGCGAGAGAGGGCATCCGCCTTCACATTTTTAATCCCAGGGCAGAATGTAACCACAAAATTGAATCTGGAGAAGGACAGAGACCATCTGGCCTGTCTCGGATTCATACGCTTGGCCGACTCCAAGTACGCCAGATCCTTATGGTCGGTAAAAACGGTGATAGGGTGCCTGGCCCCCTCCAACCAATGGCGCCATTCCTCGAAAGCCAACTTGATGGCCAACAACTCCCTATTTCCCACATCATAGTTTTTCTCTGCAGGGGAGAGTTTTTTAGAGAAAAAGGCACAGGGTCGCCATTTGGCAGGAGAGGGGCCCTGGGACAAAACCGCACCCACACCCACCTCGTAAGCATCCACCTCAACAATAAAAGATAAAGAAACATCGGGATGCACCAAGATGGGAGCAGACGCAAAACTCTCTTTAATCTTAGAAAAAGCTGTAAGCGCTTCTTCCGACCAAGAGGAAAAATCTGCCCCCTTTTTTGTCATATCCGTGAGTGGCTTGACAACAGAGGAATAATTCAAAATGAACTTTCTGTAATAGTTCGCAAAACCCAGAAAGCGCATCAATGCCTTCTGATTCTCAGGAAGTTCCCACTCAAGCACAGCACGGACCTTCTCCGGGTCCATGCGAAAACCAGAAGCAGAGAGGAGAAAACCTAGAAATTGAATCTCCGATACCATAAACACACATTTCTCCAGCTTGGTGTACAATTTATTTTCCCGCAGAATCCGCAAAACCTGAAAAAAATTATCCTGATGGGTCTGGACATCAGGGGAAAAAAATCAAAATATCATCAAGATACACCAACACAAATTTCCCCATTAAATGGTAGAAAATACTGTTAACAAAATGCTGAAAGACGGCCGGAGCATTCATCAAGCCAAAAGGCATAACGAGATTCTCGAAATGCCCCTCAGGGGTATTAAAGGTCGTTTTCCATTCGTCCCCCTCTCTGACCCTGACCAGGTTGTACGCGCCTCTCAAATCCAATTTGGAAAAAACCTTGGCCCCAACAATTTGATTGAAGAGGTCCGGGATCAGAGGAAGGGGATAGGGATCACGAATCGTGATACGGTTCAGCTCCCTAACCCTGGGAACACACCTGAGCGCTGAAAAACGCTCAACATGTGAAAAGCCATGCATCCCTATGTGCATGGTTCACATGTCGGCGTTTTACAGCGCGGACGACCGCGCTGTAAAACGCCCTACGCGATCGCATCGGCTGCCGTGACTATCGCGCGGCAGCACGCGCGATCCAACCCATATTCTATCATGGGAGCGCGCATATGACATGCGCTTCCATAAAACAGCCACTTCGCGGCAGAAGCGCGCGTCATATGCGCGCTCTGGGAACACGCGAAGTGTGTTCCCAGGGTAAAATCTAGGCAAGGTCTTAAAGAGCCATCTTTTTTTTTTTAACAAAGAAAAAGCCAGCAGCAACAGGTGATTTTGAGGGACGGATATGCCCCTTACCCAGACTCTCAGAAATATAGGTACGCATCGCGATTCTTTCCGGTTGTGAGAGATTGTACAGGTGTGATTTTGGCTGCTTGGCGCCAGAAATGAGGTTAATGGGACAGTCATACTCCCGGTGAGGAGGTAGCTCCTGAACACCACTCTCGGAAAACACGTCCGAAAATTCAGAGAGAAATGATGGCACAGACTTAGTAGTAACCTCTGCAAAAGTCGCTGTGAGACAATTCTCTCTACAAAAATCACTCCATTCATTTATTTGCCTTGCTTGCCAATCAATAGTGGGGTTATGTCTAGTGAGCCAGGGTAACCCCAAGACTAGAGGAGTAGGCAATCCGTTAAGGACAAAACAAGATATATCCTCCACATGAGCGTCACCCACAGCCAACCGGATATTGTGAACAATGCCCTTCAGGGATCTCCGTGAGAGTGGAGCAGAGTCAATAGCAAAAACAGGTATAACCTTTTCTAATGTGCAAACCTGAAAACCATGCATAGCTACAAATTGACTGTCAATAAGATTGACGGCCGCTCCACTATCAACAAAAATTTCACAAGAAATGACTTTGCTCCCTAGCGCCACCCTGGCAGAAAGGAGAAAACGGGAACTGCAGGCCAGAGGAAAAGCATCTATTCCTACATCAACTTTGCCCAGGGTAGCAAATGGGGCAAACCTTGAGGATTTTTTTTTACCTTTTGAGATTTTTCTTTTATTATCACCCTTAGTAAAGTTCATGAATTCCCTAGAGGGGAAAACATTTGCCAAATGACCAATGCCCCCACAACAGAAACACATCATTCTCTGAGGACTAAATCCTCCTTTATCAGGGGCAAGTCGACCTAGCTGCATAGCCTCCTCCTCAGAGGGGACCGAGGCAGGATGAGGCCCCTGCACATTGAATGAGTCCTCCCCACTGCCCCTAGGCTGAAAATGGCAGGGAAGAGAAGTCTCCTCTCTTTCTCTAAGGTGCCTGTCCAGGCATACCGCTAGAGACATGGCAGACTCTAAGGACGTTGGTCTCTCATGGAAAGCAAATGCATCTTTTAATCTCTCTGAGAGACCATGACAGAACTGACTCCGGAGTGCGGCATCATTCCAACCTGAATCAGCTGCCCATCTCCGAAATTCAGAACAATAAAGCTTAGCAGACAGTTTGTTCTGGCATAAAAAACGTAAGCTAGATTCAGCCAGAGCCAGAGCGAAGTGAGACCTTCGGCTCGCAACAAACTCCATGGACCCGAGCAGAGCCAGAAGCTTGAAGCTGAGTCATAGATTGACGGAGATCCGCTACCTCAAAAGAAAGACAATGCATGCGGTCAACCAGGACAGAAAGCAGATCCATGTCAAAAGACGGTTATGGCGGATTATAATGTCACGGGTATATGTAATCAACAGGAGCATAAACAGTGCTGAAGCTACTGACCGGACCCAAACTAGGGAGCATAAAGGGTGACCCCTGTCAGACCCTAAGAGCTCTCCCTATGCTGCTATGCCCATGCCCTGACCCTGATGGTGGGTCGTGGCATGCCCGCGTACCTAAGGCTGGTGACAGCTGAAACCCCTACAATAGTGGGAGGGGCACGGCCACCGGCGCCCTGCTCAGAACACGGACGGAACCGGGGTCGCCTCGGATCCAGTCAGCAAACAAACCAAAACACACAATGTCTGCAAACTTATCTGTAGGAGCTGCAGCAGCAGTGAAGACAGATCCAAACTCAGCAGACAATATCCGATGTTACTTGCTTCAGCAGAACACAGGTCCAGTGTAAAGAGACCACACAAGTGTAGATACTCCAGCGGCTGACACAACTCAGATGAGAAATATAATCCGCATGATTAAACAGGAAGAGGGGTGATTTATAGGAAGAGGAATCAATCACAGGAGGGACAGCTGGGAGGAGGGAAACTGAAAGTAAAGACCTCATCACAGGGGCGGAGAAACAGAGTTGTGAGAACACCTCAAAACTCTGGTAGTGACAATATGCATGAAACAGACTTGATCAGAAGCAGTGGAGCACTCCCAGGCTATACATGAAACAAGCAGGGTCAGAAGCAGTAAGGCACTCCCAGGCTATACATGGAACAGACTGGATCAAAAGCAGTGGAGCACTGCCAGGCTATACATGAAACAGACAGGATCAGAAGCAGTGGAGCACTGCCAGGCTATACATGAAACAGACTGGATCAGACGCAGTGGAGCACTGCCAGGCTATACATGAAACAGACTGGATCAGAAGCAGTTAAGCACTGCCAGGCTATACATGAAACAGAGGATCAGAAGTAGTGGAGCACTCCTAGGCTATACATGAAACAGACTGGATCAGAAGTAGTGGAGAACTGCTAGACTATACATGAAACAGACTGGATCAGAAGTAGTGGAGAACTGCTAGACTATACATGGAACAGACTGGATCAGACACAGTGGAGCACTGCCAGGCTATATATGAACCAGACTGGATCAGACGCAGTGGAGCACTGCCAGGCTATACATGAAACAGACTGGATCAGAAGCAGTGGAGCATTGCCAGGCTATACATACAGTATCAAGACAGAGAACAGGTACAGAAGATAAGGCAAGGCATGGACAAGGATACAACAACAATGCTTTACCAGGCAACATCACACAGAAGAGAAGATGGCAAAACCCCTGGGTCAGCAGCAAGGGGTTATACCCAGCAAGGAAAAAGTCAGAACTGACCCCAGGACCCACAGCTCACAGATAGAAATAGCTGCACTAAGGAGTGCACCTGATAAACACACCCAGGCACAGAGCACGGAATGTTAACCCTACCAGAACCAGGAGTAACAAGAACCAAAGAACAAACCATACAAGTGTCAGTTCACACCAGTCACAGAATGCTGCAGCCAGCAAGCCCAAATTAACAACCAGCATACACGGGAAAACCCGTATCCAGCACAAGTTTACAGGCTGCCAGTCTGCAGAACAACAAGGAGTGGCAGAACTACACAGTAATTGAATCCATGCTCAGACCATGTACATACACAAGGCCGCAGCCAGCACGCATCATAGAACCAGAATACATGGAAACACCCACAGCCAGTACGCATGCAGCCAGCCTGCACGGCACCAGTGACAGGAGCCACAGATATATGGATGTGGGGAGACACAAACACAGGCAATAGTCCACACACAACACCGCAGCCCCAAGCAATCAGCATACACAGGAGTCAACCATTCAGCCAGCCTACAAGGCCACAACTGTCACAGTGAACCTCAGTGTGACATGCATCCTCTCATATCCATAATGTTAAAACTTTGGCTGCCTGAGGCCACCCCTAGGGGGAGCTCCCGACATGCAGCGATGTTTGCTAGTAGCCAGAATTGGCTATGTAGTAACCTCTCCTGGTGGTTGGTTGACACAGAGACACTGATGGGAGCCCTGGGTAGGGTAGGTTTTCTGGGTGGTACATTACAGACCTATACATTTTGAGTCCCTGCTAGAACAGACAGTATGTATAAATGTCACAGACGTTCCCGTGACAGGTGGTAGGAGATCGGTGAGACTGGCAACACATGGTTTGATCTGACATGTTTTCCATTTGGATCAAATGACGTCTGTGTTGTTTCTGGTGCTTGCCACACCTTCTTTCCCCAGGTGTGGCTATTAGGGTCATTTAACCTTCTCTATTTCTAGTTGCTTGTCCCACAATGCTGTGCAGTTTGTAGCTTCTGTTTGGACCTTTGGATAGATTGTGGTTGGATCTTGGCAGAGGTCCTGGTGCTTCCATTGCTCCTTTGAAGTTAAGTCTTTCCTTTCCCTTTTGTATTTTGTTTGGGTTCTGTGTGTTGCATTTCCCTATTGTTTGTATTAGGCCTGAAGGAGACTCCTGTTCGTCCTTCCTTTTGGAGGAACAGGTAGTCTCGTCCCTGCCATTAGTACCAGGGTCCTATAGGGCTTGATAGGACTCTAGGTATTCCTGCGTATGGTCTGTTTATACTGGTAGTCAGTCAGGATTTTGGTTAGGGTTTTCATTAGGAGGTGTCCATTTTGCTCCCCTAGTTCTCAGGCCTGATTCCCTGTTTCCCCCTTCTCTCCTATGCTCAGTGTGGTGTTTCCCAATAAAGAAGCCATGTTCTCGGCCGGAGTCCTGCAGATAACTAACACCCAGAAGGCAAACTGCATGGGTGATGTAGCCCTCGGCTTTGCGGATAGACTTACACAGTTTGGATATTTGGCGGCACGTTATATTTAACAGTTCTGCAATGTTAAGCTTTTTAATTTATGTCGGTAGGCGTTTCCAGGATGCTGAGTTTATTGACACTGCTATTACTGGATATTTTGGGGGATGAAGGGAATCCCAATACCGTAGGGAAGATGAGAGCACAGGAGGATGAAAACAGAAGATTTATGGCTCCTTCTAACAAGAGACTCTCAGAAATACGGCTGCATTAAAATGACTCCTTTTAAAATGATGTCTCTGACTTGCTGTAAATTATGTATCAGCCAATTCTACCGAGGAAGGGTATTAAAAGGGGTGGGCGATTCCTGGAGATTGAGGTATGTATGCTGAGAGAATAAGTAATAGCCTGCTCACATAGACATAACTCATGGGTCTACTGGATCTTTCACCATGATAAACTTCCCTGTGCCTAACAGACCTAACAGTCTGCCATGTTTAAAGGGGTACTGTATCCTATATAGACTTGACTCCGTATCTAACTGGACAGGATTAAGGCTGGTGGTGTCTTTGGGGGAAAAAAACATTGGGTGTTGACCCCTATTTCACCTCACATCTCTCCACCTCTTCTCAATTGGGTAGGATCACCAAACGGTCTTCAGGTGACGCCCTTTTTCCTGATAGGTGGGGTCTCAGAGGTGAACAGTATACTGTATACAACACCAAGTAGTGACTGCCATTCTCATAACTTGAGAATGATAGGCAGGGACCAGGACGGATGAGAAGTACCTGTCTGGGTAGGTCGGGTGGTTAAGGCCACTCAACCTTTGTTGTTGACTACTAAGCCCATACTCAATCCTGTTCAAAACATTTAAGAGCCTGTACCCCAGTGGAAGATTGAAGGCCCATCTAGAGCTGGACTCAAACCCTATCTACATAGTTGGTGCCTGTTACACAAATCATCTTTCTTAAGTAGTCCAGACTGTGTCGGGGATGCCACAGTTAAAGTAGGGGAGAGTGTAGTGCCCTGGAGAAGGGATACTTTGAAGTGTGGAGTTAGGTATCAGTGCTTAGAAGAAGAGATTCATACCAGACTGCATGAGTGACCAGAGGAAGACGCTAAAATGGGGATGTTGAGCCACAGACCATGGGTAACCAACCCTGTGACCAAGGAGGCACCTGGACAACTGAGCTACAGACCGTGGGCCTCCAGCCTTTGGTCAGGGTACCAGCCTTCTGAAGAGAGAGAGGGACAGCTAGCTCAGGCCTTTCCTCAGCATCAAACCCTTCTTCTTCCAGGGAGAAGATTGGAGAAACCAGCACTATGCCTTGTCTGTATTGTTTTGCCCTTGAGGTCCTCTAGTAAAGAAGCACACTGGTTTACTGCAGACCCTGAGTTTCTAGACTTATTTCCCATACCATCCTACCATCCCTTCCAGAGAGCAGCAACATGTGGTGACACCTCAACGGTGTCCGGGGGACCAAGTGTAGCATTGGGGCCACCTCAAAGCCAGCCACTGCTGAGCGCATTCCAGATGGGATTGCCCCTAGTTTAATGAATGTTTACGACTTGCACAGGGAATTTGGAAATGTCATGAATATGGGAACAAGAAAACACCAAGACCATTTCTCTTGGTTCGGATGGTTGGTCGTGTTGTGGGGTCAAGCAGCTGCTGTAAAGAGCCTTTTATGTCATTGCTACAGAGATGTCCGTCAGGTATGTACAGGAGGGCACCAAACTCGTCATTGACCAACTGGAAGCTGAATTAAGATGAAACTGCTCCGACCACCTCCACGGCATACATAAAAACAACCAAAGAGAGTAAAAAATAACAGCAATAAACATAAAATGTGATCATCAGGCTGCTCTCCTCCTTCATTCCTGATGATAAACCTCTGGCTATATTTGGTCTCTAGCCTTTTACCGCATTCAGGTTAGAGCTAAGTTCATCGCCAGCAGCTTGGGATTCCCTGACTGCGTTACCTTACAGCTTCACAGACTGAATATCTATGGCTGGGAGCAGAATTCACGGTGCTAAGAAAAATGGATTTGACATTTTTATCGAAAAAAAAAATCCCCATGTAGTTTCGGGGCAGACGAGAGATAAACGTTCGAGAATCCAAACTCAGAACGGATATGTGAAAGGAGACCAGAAGACTCTCAACATGGGTGAGTCTCCGATCTTAGAAACACAGGGTTAAAACAGCAATTTCCTCTCTAGAGAAAAAAAATCAGAAATAATTTACTCGATGACTAACATACTCAAATGAGATCAACCGCTTCTCTAATAATAAGCACCCCAGGTTCAGCTCCTGGGACCCCCAGACCTCAACTGTTGGGCCATACATTGGGAGCACCAGATCTTGAGCTGTTCTTAAACAAGTCTGCTTTCTTCCAGCTTAGCTCCATAGAAGTGAATGGGACTGCAATATCACATATGAACTGGTGTGGCGCTGTTTTCAGAAAAAAGAGATGGCCCAACCTTTAAAGGGGTTGGGCCATCCCGCCCCCATTGGTGGCATATCTGTAGGATATGCCACCAATGACCAGTAGGTGCAGGTCCCACCTCTGGGACTCTCACCTACCTCTACAAAAGGGCAGTGTGCTCTCCATTCACTTGTATTGTAGTTACAAATAGTCAAGTGAGCGCGCTCGGTTATTTCCAGGACTCCTATAAAAGTGAAGGGAGAGAGCGCACTGAGCAAGCGGCCACCTCTCCATTCAGCTCTGGAAATAGCTGAGTCAGTGCTCGGCTATTTTTGGCACCCATATAAAAGTGAATGGAGGGTGGCCGCACTTGTGTGGTGTGCCCTTGTTCACTTTGGGGGGCCTCTTTCTAGAGATAACTGTGGGTCCCAGAGGTGGGACCCACAAACTTATTGGGCATTGGTCTCATATCTATATCCTAGTGAACGAGGGCACACCATACAACCTCTCCATTCACCTCTATGGGAGTTCTGGTTTTTGGCACTCCTGTAAAAGTGAATGGAGCGTGGCCACACTTGTGTGATGTGGCCTCGTTCACTTTGCGGACCTCTAAAGATAGATGGGGGTCCCAGAGGTGGGACACACACCCATACCAATGTCTGATAGGTGCAGGTCCCGCACCTATCCCTAGAATGAGGCCTACAAAGTGAAGAGGAGCATGCGCTGCTGCCCTCCATTCCTTCCTATGGGAGTGATGATAATAGAAATAATGGGAAGCACACCGCACAACCGTGGCCGCCGGCCATCGCTTCATTCAGTTCTTTGGGGCTGACGGAAAGAGCCAAGCCAGCGCTCAGCTGTTTTCGGCACTCCCATAGAAATAAATGGAGGACCACTGTGCATTCAGAGGTGGGACCCGCATCTATTAGACATTGGTGGAATATCCTAGCGATATGCCACCAATCTTTGAGATGACATAACCCCTTTAATGTGAAAATGGGCGTCTGGTGGCACAAATGGTACTGTACATCACGGCTTGGGATAAAGAGGGGTAGTGCGTCGCACAAATGGTTGATGCTTGCTCGTGCCAAAGGACAAGTCGCCTCCTGACCTAGTTAGCCAAGGCAGCAACCAACACTAAAATTTCAGCTTAGCCCCGGAGTGATTCCTAAAATTCAATGCAGTAATTGGACGTTTAACTAAAACGCGTTGTCATTTTATGAAACAAGGAGTTTGGTAGAGCTTCATTATTAACATGGACAAGCCCTTTGGTGACATCCCACACAGGCGTCCATCGCTTTCCTTCCCGTAAGATTTATCTGCTTGTCGCTCACACGGCCGCTTGCCTCTCAATCACTCCGAGTGAAGAGAAGACTTTCATTTCGTACCTAATTAAACATCACCCTCTGGCTGCATACACTTAACCTGCCGCTGTCTCTCCATTATTTATAACCCATAGAGAAGGGTACCAAGGAAATAAGGCTGGTGGGCCGACGCTGGTATTTACGGCATGGCAGACAGAGGGTTACATGACACCATATTGAACATATAAAACATAACATCAACAGTGATTGATTCTATACCGCCACCTATTGTGCACATACGGTAGGGCGGCAGCAGTCGTTTTTAGGTGAAGGGATCTTTATAGGCAGTCAGGTAAATTGAACCTGTTTCCTTAGGCTACATTCACACCACATAAATAAAAAAAAACTGCTATTAAAAATGGATACACTGTCTGCAATGCCCTCAGTATACATAATGCCACCCATAGTGCCCCCAGTATGAATTATGTCCCCCTTATTGCCACTCAGTATATATAATGACCCTCTTAGTACCCCTAGTACATATAAGGCCCCTCTTAGTTCCTCCCCAGTATGTGTAAGGCCCCTCTTAGCGGCCCCCCCCCCCAAGGATATGTAAGGCCCCTCTTAGTTGACTCCAGTACGTCTAAAGCCTCTCTTAGTTGCCTCCATTATATGTAAGGCCTCTCTTAGTTGCCTCCATTATATGTAATGCCTCTCTTAGTTGCCTCCAGTATATGTAATGCCTCTCTTAGTTGCCTCCAGTATATGTAAGGCCTCTCTTAGTTGTCTCCATTATATGTAAGGCCCCTCTTAATTACCTCCAGTATATGTAAGGCCCCTCTTAGTTGCCTCCAGTACATGTAAGGCCCCTCTTAGTTGCCTCCAGTATATGTAAGGCCCCTCTTAGTTGCCTCTAGTATATGTAAGGCCCCTCTTAGTTGCCTCCAGTACGTGTAAGGCCCCTCTTAGTTGCCTCTAGTATATGTAAGGCCCCTCTTAGTTGCCTCTAGTATATGTAAGGCCCCTCTTGGTTGTCTCCATTATATGTAAGGCCCCTCTTAGTTGCCTCTAGTATATGTAAGACCCTTCTCAGTTGCCTCCAGTATATGTAAGGCCTCTCTTAGTTGTCTCCATTATATGTAAGGCCCCTCTTAGTTGCCTCCAGTATATGTAAGGCCCCTCTTAGTGCCCCAGTATATGTAAGGCCCCTCTCAGTTGCCTCCAGTACGTGTAAGGCCCCTCTTACTTGCCTCTAGTATATGTAAGGCCCCTCTTAGTTGCCTCTAGTATATGTAAGGCTCCTCTTAGTTGCCTCCATTATATGTAAGGCCTCTCTTAGTTGCCTCCAGTATATGTAAGGCCCCGCTTAGTTGCCTCCAGTATATGTAAGGCCCCTCTTAGTTGCCTCCAGTATATGTAAGGCTCCTCTTAGTTGCCTCCATTATATGTAAGGCTCCTCTTAGTTGCCTCTAGTATATGTAAGGCTCCTCTTAGTTGCCTCTGCCTCCATTATATGTAAGGCCTCTCTTAGTTGCCTCCAGTATATGTAAAGCCCCTCTTAGTTGTCTCCATTATATGTAAGGCCCCTCTTAGTTGCCTCTAGTATATGTAAGGCCCCTCTTAATTGCCTCCAGTATATGTAAGGCCCCTCTTAGTTGCCTCCAGTACATGTAAGCAGGGGCGTAACTACCGGGGAAGCAGGGGAAGCAGGGGAAGCAGCTGCTTCGGGGCCCGGGCTTACAGGGGGCCCGGCAAGCACGTGTTTGTCCACACTTCTCTCCTCCCCCGGGTAATCAGCATGTGTCCTCACTCCTCTCCCGATCGCAGTGTCCTCTCGCCCTTGTCTATTTATTTAAAACTTATTTCTTCTTTCTTTCAGAAAAGCTTGCCCTGGGGATCGAACCTGCGACCATCAGGTTCAAAGGCAAGACACTTTACCACTAGGCTATATCTGCTGCCTAGCCAGATAGCTTAAAAAAATATGACCTCTAGATGTGGAGAACTTTGATAGTGTATCCATACACATTACAGCTGCACCAGCACATTGTATATGGATGTAGCAGAGCTTGGTGTGTTCGGGCAGCTGTAATGTGTATAGATACACTATTAAAGTTCTCCTTATCTAGAGGTCTTATTTTTTTTTTTAGCTACCAGGCTATGCAGCCCATATGGTCTTGTGGATAGGTGTCATGCCTTTCATACTAATGGTCACAGGTTCGATTCCCCTCACAATCTTTTTCTGAAAGACAGGATAAATGAGGCTTGCCTAACATGGAGGTAAGTATATGTGTGTTTTTTTTTTTTTTTTTTTTTAAATACTGGACTTTTACTTTACTGCCACAGGGGAGGAGGGGCTATTGGCACTATGATATTGGCAAATGGGGGGAGAGATAGGCACTTCATATTGGCACACACATTAGGGGCAGGGGAGAGGATGGCACTATGATATTGGGATGGGGAAGACAGAGGCACTTGATATTGGCACATTATAGGGGCACTATGGGGAGAGGAGCACTATGGGGGCATCTGGTGCTATATGGCTGGCTACTGGCACATTATAGGGGGTTATATGGCTGACTACTGCCACATTAATGGGGGTTATATGGCTGACTACTGGCACATTATAGGGGGTTATATGGCTGACTACTGGCACATTATAGGGGTTATATGGCTGACTACTGGCTCATTATAGGGGTTATATGGCTGACTACTGGCACATTATAGGGGGTTATATGGCTGACTACTGGCACATTATAGGGGGTTATATGGCTGACTACTGGCACATTATAGGGGGTTATATGGCTGACTACTGGCACATTATAGGGGGGTTATATGGCTGGCTACTGGCACATTATAGGGGGGCTGGGGGGGCTATATGGCTGACTACTGGCACATTATAGGGGGGCTATCTGGCTGGCACATTATAGAGGGGGAGCGAAACGCACGGGTAGGGGGGGGCCCAATACAAAAATTTGCTGTGGGGCCCAGTCATTTCTAGCTACGCCCCTGCATGTAAGGACTCTCTTAGTTGTCTTCCAGAATATGTAAGGCCTCTCTTAGTTGCCTCTAGTATATGTAAGGCCCCTCTTAGTTGCCTCCAGCATATGTAAGGACACTCTTAGTTGTCTTCAGTACATGTAAGGACTCTCTTAGTTGTCTTCAGTATATGTAAGGCCCCTCTTAGTTGCCTCCAGCATATGTAAGGACACTCTTAGTTGCCTCCAGGATATGTAAGTCCCCTCTTAGGGCCCCTTAGTATATATAACACCCCTCTTAGTTGCCTCCGGTATGTGTAAGACCAGTGTGGTCTATCTGGCCGTGAAAACAGCCAAAAATAGGACATATCCTATTTTTTGACAGTCGATATTTACCGGCCATTAAAAAATGGCCTTGTGAATAACACCATAGACTTGAACTGGTTATTAATATTTCTGTGTGACGACCACTGATGGCCGTTACAAAAACGTGTGAATGAGGCTTTAGCTGTTGTCTAAAGCATAGCAATGGTGTTGTACAAGATTAGAAAAGATTTAAAAAACATGGCTGCTTTCTTTCAAAAACAGCGCCACACCTTGTCACAGGTTAGGTGTGGCATTGCAGCTCCGTTACATTCTCTCCAATAAAGTTGGACTGCAATTCCAGACATAACCCATGGATAAGGGTGGCGCTGTTTTTGTAAGATAGTAGCCATGTCTTTCCTTTTCCGTTAATGCAGCCAGAACTGTGTTATATCTTACATAAATGGGGGGAAGGGGGGCATGTATATATTACTGTATATGATGTTTTGCCGTTGTATGTTTGCAGTACCCAGTTATATACCTACTAAGTTGCGGTGGGACTTGTAGGCCCCCAAGCAGGTAGAGCTCCAGCACCCCTCACTTACTAGGTGCTATATACAGTGTAATACTATAGTTGGCAGCAGTCCTGAATTTACAAAGAATATCCCTAATTTTCTGAGACTGAGTCACTGCAAATTTGGCCTGTCCCAGGCTGAAAGAGGGCGGGTCTTATGTAAACTCCACCCATTACTCGGTGATCTTCTTCTGTTTTGGGGGTGTTGTCAGGGCGAGGTCTATTTGTCCCTAATTTACCAACTCAGTGTTGGTAAGTATGCAATACTGGTGCCTTCTTGTGTGTCAGATGGACCTTTGGCCATACATACCAACTTTGGTTTTGGTAAATTCAGGGATCCAACTCCATAATTGCCAACTTTACCAAATTTGCCGGGACTGTCCTTGATTTTCAGAAATTCGGGCTATCCTGGGCCAAAAATAGGCAGGGTTAATGTAAAACCTGCCCATAAGTGGATCTTCCCAGGCATCTGCCAGCACCCCCCAAACCTGAATTGGAACGCCCACTCTTGGGCATTTGGGCCCAGGAGATGATGAGATTAGTTCCTGTGACAGTCACATGATTCCCCCCATTTATAAAAACAGTCAAACTCACTGTTGCCCCTAGAAACCAATCAGAGCTCATCTTTCATTTTTCCAGGGCAGTCTAAGAAATGAAAGCTGAACGCTGATTGGTTGCTAGGGGCAACAAAGACAGTCTTATGATTAAACAGTCTTCAATGCTTAAAACGTTCTGGCAGTGTAGGCGCATCAGATAATTGTCTCCTGGGTGCACAATGGGTTAAAGAAGCTTTTCTGCGCCTCTAGAAGGGTCCTTCTTAGCGATTCTCTATAAATCAGCGACGTCTCTGTGGGATTAAGGCATGACGTCGCCGCCGGCCCCGCAGGCTGCAATTTTCAATCAGCCACGTCTAAGCCGAAGTGAAAAATAAAAGAACCCAGCCCTCCCGGGGGAGCCTGGCACTTAGCTTTGGGGGTCTGACGAGGAGATTGATACCTCGTTTCTCTCTCTGCTGACTGGCGTGTACCAGACGGCACTTTAATCTCGCGCCGAACATGAGTGCTCAATGGCGGAATGAAAAACATGAATCACCTGGATGAAGGTGACAGTAAATCTAGAATTAAACGGATGCACAACAGCCGAGCGACCCCCAAATCTTCATAACTATCGTATATTCTGTCTGTAGACATTCCTGGATGTCCACCAATCAGGAACCAGTATATGATGGGGCATAGCTATAGGGGTGCAGAAGTAGTAGTTCCATCGGGGATCCGATGCCCAAGATGGCGCTCATTTGAAGACTCTATGATAAATGGCACATTCTGGTTTCGGTGTACCGTTGCTAATTTTACATTGGCGTCCATGGCTTCAAGAATTTAAAGGGGTGTTCTGGTAATTTCCTACCGTTGAGACCCCTACCGATTACGAGAACTTGGGTCCGGTACCCCGCAAGGCTCTTCCAAAATGAACAGAGCGGTAGGCCAAGTGGGTCATGATCAGTGGGGGCCCTACTGCTGGGGCCCCTGCCGATCCCAAGAAAAGGGGCCTGATACCCTGAAGGACTCCCCCCAAAAAGGAATGGATCCAGACATCCTGTAGGGTGCTGGATACTTGCAGCAGGGAACCACCTAGAAACCCCTAGAAAAAGACTTCCTTCCATGGGGAACCCCAGCTCCTATTACTACCATAAACTATAACAGTTGCATTGGCACAGCATCGGGATATTGGGGCCCTGGCTCCCACTGTATAGGTACTAATAGTGGCACTGTTCTACACACATACAGTATATATACTCTCATTTACAATTTGCATGACTTCTATATGGCATTATCTGGGCTTGTGTGTATGTTAATTTTCTGGGGGCTAATAGTACTATTAACCCTTTATTGCCCTAGACAACCAGGGATGTTAATCTTAATCCCCTTCACTGCTCTAGACAACCAGGGATGTTACTGTTAACACCTTCACTGTTAATATTAACCCTTTTAATGCCCTAGACAACCAGGGATGTTACTATTAAACTCTTCACTGCTTTAAACAACCAGGGAGCTTACTATTAACCCCTTTATTGCCCTAGACAACCAGTGATGTTAATCTTAATCCCTTTCACTGCTCTAGACAACCAGGGATGTTACTATTAACGCATTCACTGGTAATATTAACCCTTTTAATGCCCTAGACCAGGGATGTTACTATTAAACCCTTCACTGCTCTAGAACACCAGGAATGTTACTATGAACACCTTTATTGCCCTCGACAACCAATAATGGAAATTGTGGTCCTTTTTACTACCCCAGTACACCAGGAATCATACCTTTAACCCCTTCACTATCCAGGACAACCAAGGACATTAGTATTACCCCTTCACATTTTTAACAATCATTCTGACATAATGGGGTCCACACCTTGTTTTTCCACAGGGCCCCTCAGTTGTCTTTGATGGAAACATAACATTTCCTGGGTTTCCTGCCCCTTTTAAAGATGCATAATGCCTGATTATAATCCTAAAGACTTTTCCTTGTAAACTCCCTTCCCCGTCTATGAGAAGGACAGAGTAGGTTACAGACTGTGACCACAGAGCTGTTACCGCTGCAGGACATGTCAGCTGAATGTTCTTTTTCAGTTGACCTTCACCCTGCGAGGACGTGTTATGTGTGAGCCTCCTGGCGACAGAGGCTCCTTCCAGTGACATTTTTCAAGCGCCTAGATTGCACACATGCTGACTCGTCACGTGGTCCAGTACTCTCGCTCCTTGACATTACCTGGACGTTCAAGATTAAAGCTTGGCAATTTCAGTAAAAACCTAAACTATTTCAGCTAAATATCTCCTAAACTTTTAAGAAATGTCCTTATTGGATACCTGGTGCTGACAAATTAGTATCTACAAGTTTTGAGGTACAGTTTGGACTATATTAGGGTTTGGTCTCCAACGCACAGCGTCACAGCTGTTGCAAAACTACAACTCTCATCATGCTCTGGCAGCCGTAAGCATGTTGAAACATGACAGGTTGGAGACCACTGTATTAGGGAAATGCTAAAAAGCCATGAAGATCCCTTCATGTCAAAGGTAGGTTTATCTGAACCAGGATCCCATAAGTCTCGTTTTCTGGACCTTTTTGAGATGCCTATAACCCTTTTTTTATACTTTTTGATTGGACTCGCTGTATGATTTGCCTTGCTTGTGTAACTTTGGTCATAACTGTCCATTTTAAAAGTATCTTCTACTCTTCTAATAATTGGTAGACCGAAACACGACTTTACTAAAATGTCAAGGTCGGAAATTTCTTCCACACCAAACAGGTTATCTGGTGGACAGAACCTATTTTAACCCCTTAAGGACTCGGCCCTATTTCACCTTAAGGACTCAGCCATTTTTTGCAAATCTGACCAGTGTCACTTTATGTGGTGATAACTTTAAAACGCTTTTTCTTATCCAGGCCATTCTGAGACTGTTTTTTCGTCACATATTGTACTTCATGACAGTGGTAAAATGAAGTCGAAAAATTTCATTTTTATTTTTTTAAAAAATATCAAATTTACCAAAAATTTGGAAAAATTTGCAATTTTCCAAGTTTCAATTTCTCTACTTCTACATAGTAGAATACATAGTAATACCGCCCAAAAAAGTTATTGATTTACATTCCCCATATGTCTACTTCATGTATGGATCATTTTGGGAATGCCATTTTATTTTTTGGGGATGTTACAAGGCTTAGAAGTTTAGAAGCAAATCTTGAAATTTTTCAGAAATTTTCAAAAACCCACTTTTTAGGGACCAGTTCAGGTCTGGAGTCACTTTGTGAGGCTTACATAATAGAAACCACCCAAAAATGACCCCATTCTAGAAACTACACCCCTCAAGGTATTCAAAACAGATTTTACAAACGTCATTAACCCTTTAGGTTTTCCACAAGAGTTAATGGCAAATGGAGATAAAATTTCAGAATTTCGATTTTTAGGAACATTTTCAGTTTGAATCTTTTTTTCCAGTAACAAAGCAAGGGTTAACAGCCAAACAAAACTCAATATTTATTGTCCCGATTCTGTAGTTTGCAGAAACATATGTGGGCGTAAACTGCTGTATGGCCAAACGGCAGGGCGTAGAAGGAAAGGAGCGCCGTATGGTTTTTGGAAGGTGGATTTTGCTGGACACCCGCGCCGCCCACCCGCAGCACCGCCCGCAATCCCCCCCCCCTTGCACCGCCCGGGGGGACACTAATATGGCGGGGTGCAGGGGGGGATTAATATTTATAAGTTTGGGGCATATTTTAGTCTCTGATCCCCGCGACCAGAGACTACAGAGAGCGCAGCAAACCGCAGGTCTGAATTGACCTGCGGTTTGCTGCGATCGCTGACATGGGGGGGGGTCACAGGACCCCCCTGGGCATTGTGCCAAGGTGCCTGCTGATTGATTTCAGCAGGCATCTTGTTCCGATCACCGCCACGTGCGCAGCGGTGATCGGATATTTGCAGGGTGTACATGTACGCCCTGGGTCCTAAAGAGGTTAAAGACAATATTAGGGAATTATGCCGTTCAGGAGCCTGATGTATTAGTCAGACTGCAGAGTGGCTACAAACTGAGTTTTGGAGGACTCAACATTTATTAGCATTACGTAGACAGCTCACTGATTTAAAGGCCTGAACCCAGACATACCTCCATTTCAAGTCATCCAAGTCGTAGATATCCTCTTTGTTGAAGACTTTGGTGGGTGTCCTAGTATCAAGGTCAGCACATCAGAAAATATTAAGAAAAATTGTGACTAATGTTTTGCACCTGAGGAGTTAACCCTGGACTCAGCACTGGACACTGACTCACATCTAGAGACTAAATACTGGAGTCTACAGCCCAGGAATAAGCTGGCAGTGGATCAATATTGATGGCAGCTGCTGCTGACCTCACGCCTCACTGCTGCCCTTTCCATGGACAATTTGATTAAGCTAATTATAAATTACCCAGACTCAGAAAGTCCCCATGTTTCCCACTTAAAGCTGTGTAAATATAATTCCTCTCAGGCTCAGTGATCCATTTCTGCCTCATCCTCACCTGCAAATAAATAGTACAAATCTTCAACATGTAGACATTGATGAGGGTCAAGTAAAAAAAAAAAGCACATAAAAATTGCAATTCTTGGCATAGGGAAAAAGCGAGTAAGGATAAGTACTAATTCTATTGGTTGGGGCATCATTCAACCAATCAATGCTGTAAGAAATAAGGACAATGCTGAGAAATGAGGCACACGAAGACTCATGGCTCATAGATGTCACCTGTACCTGGTGAATTTTTGTAATTTTGAGGTAACCCCCTCTCCCATAATCACAATTTTTACATTAGCACACTTGTGGAAGGCCATTGTGTCCCATTAAGGTCCTTCAAGACAGTCTTTCTGGAGGACCCAGCTACCCATCCATCACACAGTCAACACATTGATTTCGGGGGACAGCTGGCAATGCATTATTTCACCTGGGGTGACGCTGCAGCATAATTGAATATTTTCTACTGATTTAAACAACAGTTTAAATGTACTTACTTGGGGTCCCCAAAAAAGGAGATCCTCTAATATAAAATGGACAACCCCTTTAAAGGAGCTGTCTCACTTCAGCAAATGGCATTTATCATGTAGACCAGGTTAATACAGGAAACTTAGTAATGTATTGTGATTGTCCATATTGCTTCCTTTGCTGGCTGGATTCATTTTTCCTTCGCATTATACACTGCTCGTATCCAGTAGTTACGGCCACTGCTGCAGAGGCTAGTGCTTTTTCCTGTAGTGTGCAAGCACGACCACCTCTGCTGGATTGCAGGATGGTCATAACTCCTGGAAACAAGCAGAATATAATGCTAAGAAAAAATTATTGAAGCCAGCAAAGGAGGCAATATGGACAATCACAATACATTAGTAAGTTCCTTGTAGTAACGTTGTCTACATGATAAATGCCATTTGCTGAAATGAGACAATCCCTTTAAAGCTATTCACACCTATTTTCTATTTCTATATTGTGACCGATGTTCATAGGCCTATGTGCTGTCAGTGGTTTCAACTTGTTCAGCCCTATAATGGTATTGCACAATTGCAGCCTTAGCAAACAATGTTGGAGGAACCAGTCAATGGGTCTTACCACGCTTCTGTAAGGTAATACTCATGGATTAGGATCAAACTAGGAATGAGTTAGAGTGAGCCATCACCAAATGTGAACTCATTTTGGTGTTTTCTGTGTTCACCTTATTTTATTATGTACAACCCTTTATGAAGTCACTGGTCCTTTGTTCCCCACACACAGGAGTCTTGCCTTGGCTTAGTAGAGGGTAAGCAGATGCCAGGCACCTCTGGTGGTGTCATAGTTTTCCAGAGAACAAAAGGATCAACCATGTTGAAATCCAAAGCCCCATCCTTTGGTCCCCTGATGTCTTCTGTAGGGGGAAGTCAGGAAGCCCCAATACACATTGGATGGTTGATCGAAACCACCAAAATCTCTCTGTTTGGTCGTTATTAACCTAATTTGAATGGCCAGCTTCATACTTCATAAGTCCCCCTGGGAGCCCATTTTAATAAAACTTAAATACTTACCACAGAGGCAGTCCATGCTATGGTAGACCTGGAGATATTGCCCCAACCAATCTTGTCTTGATCCCTTATTGTGAAGCATGGCGAGAACTTGGGCACGGATGCCTTTCTGCCTGCCCTACAAAAAAGTGGAACCCAATGAACATGAAAAGGAACCTCCATCCCAGGTGATTACAAACATAGTAGTGTTGTCAAACCCCAGAAGAGGGCTTCATTTTAATCTTTGCTATGGGTCCACCTCACCTCTGTTCTGCTTGTTCTCAAGTTCTTTCTAGAATTGTGGTAAGCATCAGCTTTGGTTGTTATCTTTTTGAGGCAGTATTTGTCATCTCAAGACGAGACTCTCGAGACTAAACTATTGAGTGTGGGACAATTCTCAGTGACGAATGGATGGGACGGTTA
This sequence comes from Bufotes viridis, assembly GCA_033119425.1. Taxonomy (NCBI): domain Eukaryota; kingdom Metazoa; phylum Chordata; class Amphibia; order Anura; family Bufonidae; genus Bufotes; species Bufotes viridis. The sequence continues at coordinate 261,056,367 of CM065594.1, read as the reverse complement.
ATGTTTTGGCCAGATTCGTATTCAATGGATTTGAGCAACGTTGAAACATCCCCCAATCTTTGCTATGGGTCCACCTCACCTCTGTTCCCCTTGTTCTCAAGTTCTTTCTAGAATTGTGGTAAGCATCAGCTTTGGTTGTTATCTTTTTGAGGCAGTATTTGTCATCTCAAGACGAGACTTTAGAGACTAAACTATTGGGTGTGGGACAATTCTCGGCGAAGAAAGGATGGGACGGTCAATGTTTTGGCCAGATTCGTATTCAATGGATTCGAGCAACGTTGACACATCCCCCAAAGAACAAACATTAAGAACATTTCTCAAATCTTGATATCAACCATACGGCCCAAGGCATCAAGATATACCTGTGTTCCGGAAGAAGTCAAGGATTTGGAACACAGATTGATAGAAATCCAAAAGGACTTGACTTTCTTTTTCTCTAATCAAAGATGAAAGTTGGAAGATGGAAGCAGCCGTAGGAAGTGTTACAGAACAGCAAATATTAACAGACAGAATCAGACTATGTACAATGTAATATTTTTCTTATCTGATCTCTCCGTGTTATCTGTCTCTCGCTCCAAGGACTTTCTTCTGCTGTTTCTCACAGAACAAATTGGTGTCTCTGGACTCGTGATAACTATTTCACTGCCACTGGCTCAAGCAGACTAAAAGGGAGGATCGCTATAGACGTGTAAAGGTAGCAGTCGAACCAGGTCCTGGTGCCTGAGGGGACCCAGAGGTTCCTCTGACTCATAAGAATATTAATGGAACATAAATGGTGGGTGGGGGGGAACCTGTGCCAGATTTTGCATTGAGACCCAAAAACTTCAAGTTACGCTCTGCAAAATAAAAAGCAACCTCTCAACTATGTGAGCTGGGGTCATAATAAGAATACACAATGCATATAAATACTAAATTATTTAAAGAGTTTTCTCTTTTTTATATAAATTCAGTAAATATTTAGGCTTTGCCCGTAGTGTTGAGCGAACATGTTTTTTAAGTTCTGCGTCCAAAGTTTGGGTTCGGGTTATCAAAGAATCCCATTATGGATTCCAAATTCCGTTATGGTCCGTGGTAGCGGAATCCATAACGGGATTCTTCAATGACTCGAACCCAAACTTTGGATGCAGAACTTAAAACACAAGTTCGCTCAACACTATTTGCCTGTACTTGAGCCTAGGGACCTTTTAGAATGGTTTGCCCATTTGGGTCACTTTCTCTAGAGCAATTCTACCCCCTGAGGGGCTCAGGGTTATCAAACTGACCATGTATTATTATCTGAAGAGGTGTCAGTTTTTCCCTTCAGTGATTGTGGGTCCTTATTTCAAAAGGAGGTTGTCCATTCGGTGCTGCCCCGTTAGTTATTGTATAATGAGAAGTTCTCCAACCTTGTCTTTCAGTTCCTCAATGTTAAGATCTCTGTATGTCTGCATCCAGAAGCTGAAAACCCTATAGACTCCTAAAGGTGGATACCATTCTACCACTTTACTGCTTGCTTTTAGGATAGGCCATCAGTGTATGATCAGTGTGGATCCCTTACCTGGATCTGTAGAACAAAGGGGCCTTGGCAGTAATGTGGAACCCACAATGCAGTACCCAGCACAGAGACATCCGTACAAATGTTCCTGGTAGCAGAGTTCAGCCCTTTTAAAGGGGTTGTCCCACAAAAAATATTCTACATTTTTCAAACCAGCACCTGGATCTGAACACTCCTTTAATAGCATTTAGTTAAAAATTTAGTATAGCCACTGAGCTATTCACTAAAATCTATCTGTATAGCGCCACCTGCTGTTTGCCCTTTTTCTAAATTCTCTGTCCAGCTCACTGAGGTTAACATACGTGTAATATATACAGTAATATCTGGTTTCGATTTTTTACCCTTTAAGTAAATGCTGACCAGGTCTAGATCCTCCACAAATCATACATAGAAGGGCCCATCCTAGTAGCAGACCTCACGTAATATGAGGCTTTAGTGAAAATTTTAAGGTAATGATGATTGGAGCCTCCCCAGAGGGTCAATAAATGTGTCAGAGTCGAGTTTACAATTGGTCACATGGTATGTCCGATGCCTCAGTGTTATTATAATTTTTCTTACAAATTTTGGCAAACTGCCGGCATAAGCATAACCAAAATGCTAAATCTGTGCACTTGTGACCTTCTAAAGTGGCAGAGGGGGCCTGCTACTTATTATCGCTTACCAAATTATGATACTGTAAATGGGTTATCCCATGAAAAGTATCACTATGCAATGAATAGGGCATTGAGTTTTTTTGTACATTGAATTGTCGTTTCTAGTAGTGCCTCATGCTACCTATCCTTCTAGTCCACTTTCTCCTGCATTCAGAGGTGGACACACATGCTCAGTAGCTTCCCTGCTCCCTCCCTCCCCTCAGTGCCAGCTTTGTGATCTCATAGTGAAGAGGACCAGACATCTTTCATTCATTCTTCCCTACTTCCCTACGTAAATGTATCTCTAGACTGTGGAGGAGGAAACTGTATGGATATTAGAAACCCTATGTGCCATGGCAGTGTTCCATATACACCAAAGCTCCTTCCCTGCTGGTGGGGACGGCCACCACCTTGCTCACCCACTTCAGGGCTACGGTGGCCTGGTCCAGCCAGAATCTCTTTCTCCCTGTTGCCAGAGTAACAAAGTTCTCCCATGCAGACTGAGGCCTGCTTTCTACTGGCAATGCCTGACTCTGTCTGTAGGGTGCGTGTACACACTCTCTCCAGCTCTAAATGGTGCACACACCCTAATTACCTCTAGCCAATGGCTGGTTACCAGGGCTGGCTCCAGGTTCATGTGGGCCATTGGGCGATAAAGTCTCAGTGGGCCCCCTTACACAGTGATAACTCTCTGAGTTCAGATAATAGAGTAGATATCACCTGCAGTCCTATGTAAAGCCACAGATAACACTAGTGCTGATAATGTTGTAGTGATACCTGCAGTCCTATGTAAAGCCACAGATAACACTAGTGCTGATAATGTGGTAGTGTTACCTGCAGTCCTATGTAAAACCACAGATGACACTAGGGCTTATAATGTGGTAGTGTTACCTGCAGTCCTATGTGAAAACCACAGTAAACACTAGTGCTGATAATGTGGTAGTGTTACCTGCAGTCCTATGTAAAACCACAGATAACACTAGTGCTGATAATGTGGTAGTGTTACCTTAAGTCCTATGTAAAACCACAGATAGCACTAGTGTAGATCATTTGGTAGTATTACCTAGAGTCCTATGTAAAACCACAGATGACACTAGGGCTGATAAGGTGGTAGTGTTACCTGCAGTCCTATGTAAAACCACAGATAACACTAGTGTATATCATGTGGTAGTATTACCTACATCCTTAGTGTAACTCTCCCACGGACTCCATGCTAGCGGCGCTGCCTCCTCTTCCTTCTTCTTCTTGCCCTGCACAGAACGTCCTGATGCAGCTGCGTCAAGGCATAGGAACACTGTGGGCATGGTGATGGAGACACACAGGGAGAGACACACACACACAAGGACACACACACTGGGACGGTCAAATACACACAGGGACAGACACACACACACACAGGGGCAGACACATACAGGGACGGTCAAATACACACAGGGACACACACACAGAGGGACAGACACACAGGGCTGGTCAAATACACATAGGGACGGACACACACACAGGGACAGACACACACAGGGACAGACACACACACAGGGACAGAACAAGCACAAGGACACACACACTGAGATGGTAAAATACACACAGGGACACACACAAAGGGACAGACAGAGACACACACAGGGACGGTGAAATACACACAGGGACAGAAACACACACACAGGGACAGACACACACACAGTAACAGACACACATAGGGACAGACACAAACACAGAGACAGACACACACACAGGAACAAACAGATACATATGGACAGACACCTATGCGATGGTGAGATCGTCAACCGACTTCTATCTAATGTGGAAATTAAAAGGGAATTCCACCTTTAGTTATGCTCCAACCTTTTGTTACCTTCTAATATGACTCCCACTGATTCCCAGTACTGAGGGGTCATTGACTGGGGTTTCAAAGGGGATTATCAACATGTACCAGAAGGTGGTCTAAATTGTAACCTATTAGGCACTGGCTAGACTGTGGTATGGAGTCTAAGCAATGACTTACACACACGCACACACAGGGACAGACACACACAGACATGGAGAAACCCACACACAGAGACAGACATACACACACAGGGACAGACACACACACACACAGGGACAGACACACACACACGGGAACACACACAGCTAGGCCTCACCACACTCCAGCCTGGCTCTTCTCTGTACAGGAACATAGCTCACTGCTCCTCCAGCTCCTCCCCGACTGGTCATATTGGCAGATGACATCAGGAAGGTCCTTTAACCTGGTAGAAAACTCCATCTACCCTGTTCTGAGTCCTGGGGCAGCCCACCCCAGTAGTGCATTCCGCAAAAATTGTCTGCATTGCTGGGGTAAGCTGCCCTAGAATTCAGAACAGGCAGTTTAATGAAGACCAGGACACAGCTGAGAAATGTAAGGTTATGCACATGGGAAGGAATAATGCAAGTCACCCATACATACTAAATGGTAAAACACTGGATAACACTGACATGGAAAAGGACCTAGGAATTTTAGTGAACAGCAAACTAAGCTGTAGAAACCAGTGTCAGGCAGCTGCTGCCAAGGCCAATAAGATAATGGGTTGCGTCTAAAGGGGCATAGATGCCGTGATGAGAACATAGTCCTACCACTTTACACATCACTAGTCAGACCACACATGGAATACTGTGTACAATCCTGGGCTCCTATGAACAAGGCAGACATAGCAGAGATGGAGAGGGTTCAGAGGAGGGCAAATAAAGTAATAACTGGAATGGGGGGACTACTGACCCTGAAAGATTATCAAAATTAGGGTTATTCACTTTAGAAAAAAGACGACTGAGAGGAGATCTAATAACTATGTATAAATATATCAGGGGTCAGTACAGAGATCACTCCAATCATCTATTTATCCCCAGGACTGTGACTGTGATGAGGGGACATCCTCTGCGTCTGGAGGAAAGAAGGTTTGTACACAAACATAGAAGAGGATTCTTTACGGTAAGAGCAGTGAGACAATGGAACTCTCTGCCTGAGGAGGTGGTGATGGTGAGTTCAGCAAAAGAGTTCAAGAGGGGCCTGGAATCCTGGATGTGTAACGCCCCACGAGGGGGCATTACAAATTTTTTTACCCCTCCACTGTCCTTAATGGTGTACCTTGTCTCATCATGTGTATTTATCCTAGGTCCTGCACAGTGTGTAAATGTATTTATTATTTGGTAAACTGTTTAACATGCAATGTGCCTTGTTCACCAGCAGGTGTCGGCAATCTGGGAAGTGCTAGTTTCTCTTGGATGGAACCCTCTTTCCATTCCAGCCCTCTCTAGAGAGGAAGGAGTTCTATTTAGCTATAGTCAGTCTAGAGGATCCCCTCCTTGGGGAAGGATGCAGGCCTTATCCCTATCAGGACAGGCCCTGCCTGTGAGTTCTAAATGGTTGCATATCCGCTCCTGGGCTTGCATTGCCGAAAGCCAAACTGAGTAAGCTTGAAGCCAGGAAGAAGTTCCTAGGATTACATAAGAGACAGATTACAGACAGCTAAATTACTGTTACAGCAGAAAAGGAAAAGGTTCCTATTTAATCAAGCCAACATAGCAGAGCTGAGAGAGTACATATGTGGCAGAGCTGAGTGTGTTCGACTGCCAGAAATTAAGCCAAAACCTGCTGATTACCAAGATAAAGTCGGAAGATTGTTCACAGATGAAAGTTTATTCAAGTAAAGCTGTTAACTGATTCAATACTAGTCTGGACTCATTTCATTTCTTCATCCACCAGACCACCACCCTATTTGCACTGCTTCAGACCACAACGCCTGGGGTTCCAGCCAGGATATTCAGGTAGGATCACCATGACAAGTGCTAAAGCCACATGATTGGAGTCGGGAAGGAATTTTTTTCCCCTTAAGTGGGGAAAATTGGCTTCTACCTCACAGTTTTTTTTTTTTTGCCTTCCTCTGGATCAACTTGCAGGATAACAGGCCGAACTGGAGGGACAGATGTCTTTTTTCGGCCTTAAAGTAACTATGAGTGAGCGGGCCCAGTGGGACCCCCCGGAAGCCAGGTGCTGACGCTGGCCCTGCTGGTTACCCTGGGGTACTTTGGGTAACTTCACCTATGGGAATGTGCCTGGGCAACAGGTTCTAGTACACTAGTTTCCTACAAAGCCATTAGCTTGTTTGCCTGTTCGGTGTATCGACAGTGACTGACTACCAGATTTCACCCTTCACTTTCTGATCTGACACTTACCTGGCCTCCTTCCTGAAATGCCTGCCCTGACCTCAGACTGTTTATCATATTAACATACTCTGGATGCCCTTACCTCGGCCTATCCCTGACTTCGGTTTTGCCTGATCCCTTGGTGCTCCGCACTGGTGTCTTTTGACCCCCGTGGGTCAGCAGCACTTTAACAGAGACTATTCCAAAAAGTAGAAGCCTGGTAGTTCCTCAAGATTCCTGAACAGTGGTTAAAGGGTGAAGACCTGAGAAGGCACTTAGATAACGCTCTTAGGAGTAGCACCACCAAGTTTAATCTATTCAGGTGGCACCATGAATCCACATCAGGGCGTGAATATTTTCTATGCAGGGGAGAAAGGAGTTAACAAGAGCTACGTGAAATGCATCCTGGGAGATGCAAGTGCCGCCCACCCACAGAAAGGGAAGAAAGCCCTCCAGATATGCAGAAAGGTGAGTAAAAAAAAGAGTTTTAATTCATGGGATAACCTCCTTTAATATCTAAGACAGTCATGAGGTCCTAACAATAAAGCCCTAAAGAGTTGAATATCACATTTAATTCTGCTACGGTATATCTGCACTATCCATAATGAATTATAATTGCCATTCTGGTCCCTAGAAAATTATACAAGTCGCAGGTCATATGACTACAGTTAACCCCTACTAGATTTTAAATTTTGTATCTTGTTAAGGTCCTTTTGTGTTATCGGCAGGCCTAATAATAAGCTCAATCCACATCTTGAAGTATGGTGAAGGCACCAAACCAAGTGCACGGTTAATTTGGATGGGTCTGGGCATTATAGCACTGGGAAGTCACTTTTTGACATTGAGACTTTTGAGTTTTTTCAGCCTCAGTCGATGAATCAACAAATTGCATTCTTCTCAGCACAACTTTGGTCGATGGAGTCTCCATCAGGCAAGGTTTCTGATCCTTCTTGCATTACTCTCTACATCAGCTAATGGCAGGTTAATAATGGATCAGTTCTGACCGCAGATTGATCGATCTGTTTACTTCTGATATTGATTATATGGATACTTACATCTCTCTGGAGATTCCCACACTCGGCAGGACAAGCCTTTCCGTGTTATGATTCGAGCGTAAAACCCCGTATTCTCCTTATATTAAGAGAACTAGCTAGACACATAATTGAGAATCAATGAGATAAAAAAAGTGTAAAAAGGGGGGAAAATATAGAACAACTCCCGCTGAGAGTGGCAGAGTAATAGATTATGGCAATCGATCAAGTACCTACAGTCCTCGCCTCTCGCTGGGCTTTTGATGATAATCTGTGCAACCTACATAAAGACCGAGAACAGAGCATCTGGATACGTGCAGTCCATTCATACAGTATGTCAAAGTTGTTTAATCTGTGCAGTTGGATTAGATGAAGTTCCAGTGTCGGAGAAAAGGGCTCATATAAGAGGGTTGGAAAACAGCCTTGTATCTCCCACAAATAAAACCATACCCCTTAAATAAGGCTACATGCACACGACCGTTGCCTGCCTCCGCGTCCACTCCTCCTGCAAATTTTGCGTCCATCAAAAAAACGGATGACGGACCGTTTTTTTTTACGGATCCGATTTTTATAGCAGATCCATTGTAAAAATGCCTATCCTTGTCCGCAAACGTGAAAAAAATAGGACATGCACTATTGTTTTGACGGAATGAAAACACGGACAACGGATACGGAACAAAAACGGTTGACCATCCGCATTTTTTGACGGACCCATTGAAATGAATGGGGAAGCATCCTATCCGTGAAAAAAAACTGAACGGACGCGGAAACAAACAATGGTCGTGTGCATGAGGCCTAATTGTTACTATAAGTTACCGTTACCCTGCTGCATACTTACCAACACTATAATTGGTAATGGACATGTATGCCCCAACCCCGGCAATGGCCCCAAGCCCACCAGGGACTAGGTAGGGTTTGTGTATGTTTGTCCCGAGACCACCCAAATTTGCCGGGACCGTCTCAGGAAATTAGGATCAGTCCCTGGCAACTATTCTGTTGCAGTGACAATACCAACTAGTTGAACTGTAATGTGACTGTTGATAACATGGTATTGTTGGTATAATGTTGTGTTTGTGCATGCTATTATATTTTCCAGCATTTGCAACCATGATGATATGACATGTGATAATGAGATGAGCGAAGGATTAAAAAATCCGATTCGGATGTTCAACGAATTTTACAAAAAAATTCACTTCATCACGAAGCACGTTTCTATATAAGTAAGTGGGTGCAATAACAATGAGCAGCGACTGCACCGCCGCCAGTCATTGTACCTCTCAGATACCACGTTCATAGCTAATGTGTTAAATTTTTAAAAAATTCAATCATACTTACCTCATTCATTTGCTCGCGACGGGCCGGCCACCACTATCTTGACTGAAGATCTAGCGCAAAATCTCATGTGGCCTGTGGTGCACGGGATTTTGTGCTAGATCTGCAATCAAGATAGCGACGGCCAGCCTGTCATGAGCAAATGGATGAAGTAAGTATTATTTTTAGGGGGATTTTTTACACTATTTCAGGTAAAATCGATTCGTTACCACGAAGCACAAGGAAATTCGGCTCTCACGGCGAATCAAATTTATCCTGAAATTCGGATCAAAGTCAATTCGCTCAACACCAGTTGTGATCGAAATGTGATTTACCACGTTTAAGGCCCTGTGAGACACCAGGAGGGAATGGTCAATGTATGTGCACTACTGTGGGTGAGACGTCCTTATGGGAAATAGTGATGACAACATGGGCAGACGATGACAGTGTACTGACACTCTGGTAGAGTCATATACCTTAGGAAGAATGTGATGGACATTGCACACACCGCACTGAAAGAAAAGGGAATGCACACTGTGGATATATACTGTATAAACCATGCAGAAGAGATAGAAACTCCAGCTCGTCAATAGCAGAGGACACTGAGGAAAGCATAAGCCCTACTCCATAGGCATCGCTACAGGGGGGCAATTGCCACCCCTAGATTATTCCGTGCCCTCCCGCTGATTCCCCTTCCTTTCACTTTAAAACGTGACGCTCTGGCCCCATGGCCTGGCCGCCGCCGATCCGAATCACCACAGTGAAAGTCACTGCGCTGAGTGCACTGACGTAACGTCACACGCACGCTGCCTGCAGATTCGCGCGCCACTAGTCAATTCTGGTTTGCAGGCGCGGCGGCGGGAAGTGGAAGCCAGGACTAGGAGGAACAGAGTATGCAGCGTACTCAAGTTAGGGTTAATAGTGTCCCTGAATGTTGTAGTGCAATGGTGACCACTAACCTGAGACAGGCTGACTCTCTGGCAGGTAGTTGTAGATAGAGTTCGTGACGCCAGTGCCAATTAACGGTGGCACACCGTTTGCTGATAGTAGGAATAACTGAGGGACCACGTTGTAATAAAACGGAACTTGAACTTTACTAAAGTACTTGATGGTTATCATACATGGACACAGATGGAAGCGCAGTTCCTTAGAAGATGGTTGGTTTACATTAAGCCTCAAGTTACTATACATTCAGTGGCAGGCGATATATAGCAAGGTAAATACAGAGGGTTAACACACAGGACTCTTGCAGTACAGGCGGCTTGCACTCTCTACCTGTCTGATCCTGGAAATGTAGACACTATCTTCCAAGGCCCGAATGCCCTCTCTCGGCTTATATCCTTGGGATTAGATTAAGTACCTCATCTGGGACTTATAGTACCTCTTGCTGTCTTGGTTGCTGCTCTGCCTTCCCTCAGCTCCTCAGGCTGGTGGTGACCAGAAATGCTCCTGCAGGAATCCTTCTCCTGTTTGCAGCTCGACTAAGGAGGCAACACATCTCCACTAGTCCTAGGGTCTGGACTGCTCCTCCCAGGGAATGAATCTTCCTAGGCTGGACCCTCTCAGGCTATAGGGCCTGGGCTGACTTCAACAGGCGCAGGGCCTGAACTCTGAACACCTTCACAGGCTCATGGCCTGGGCTTCAACTGCTACAGGCTCAGGGCCTGAGCTTAGACTGCCTGTGCCTTCCCTGACTGGGCCTTATATAACCTAGGGCTCCCTAGCTCCCTCTAGTGACTAGAGCTGGAATGAAATCCCTAGCAGGCCTGTACATGCAATACTCACAGTAACAGGGAAGTACATAGCATTACATTACATCTGAAGATTATTTTATACCAACCTCCCCATAAATAAAGGGGAAACGACAGCACACCAGTGACCCTTCTGTAGTGACGGGCATTACAGCTCCCGTACACTACATACCCCGCTGCTTTAAGCTGAGTACGACCTCGTACTCCAACAGGGCCCGCCCAACTGGAATTTTCACCTGAAATAGAAAAAGACACATGCAGGCATACATATTCATATATATCAGCATCATCTGCATAGATATTCATATCAGGTCCAGCTGGCAAAGGTGAAGTGCGGTGACAAGGGGCGTCGTTCTCTTCTCTCAGGATAGTGAATGGAACTGGGGCGCTGACCTGGCACAGCGGATAAAAGGGAATACCAGGATAGTCCATGACATGTATATAAGTCCATAATAAAATATTATAAATTTTGGCTCACACTCAGGGAGTCCATGGAAATAAAGATCACAGAGGCTCGCACATGGGGAGTCCATCTCTGGGCACATTGACTTGAATATAAAATCTGCAATAAATACGGTCAGCAATACACATATAGAATTACAATACAGGACTCTGACAATACCAGGGACATGTTATCCTGGCAAGTCCTGCGTACCCTAAAAGTGCTGACATAAAATTCCCTTTCAACCTGAAATGGGGGTTAAAAGGGGAAAAGGTGCAAATAAAAGCACAACTTGGATTGTGATTGTTTTTTTCAAAGCAGGCAGGATGTCCCGGAAACCAAACAAGGCAGGCTGGGAGCAGTGGTTCCACAGTGGCAACTTATCTTCACAAAAATGCCACCGGCCGTGGGGAACTGGCAGCAAGCTCCACCAGCCTGACAACATAGGGGACAGCTCCTGCAACACCTCCAGATACTCCTGTGAGATTCAGCAGCATGGCCTAGCAGGCCTGCTCACAGGTAGGTGTCGTACTCCTCTGGCTCATCCTCAGAGGAATGATCACGGGGCTCCCAGAGCAATTGTTCTGGCCTGGCAGGCCATATTTGGAAACCGTCACCTCTTACAATTTTGATAGGAGGAGGCTTATCTAGAGCAGCCTCCATTTCTGCATCGGTCCTAGGAAAAGGGACCCACTGAATGCAGTCAGCATAACTGAGCTTCTCTACTCGGTATATTTTCATCCGCAGGGACTTTATAGCCAATGATCCGCTTGCAGGCGGCTTTGGTGGAGATATTTCAACCCTTGCAGGACTGACCACTGCTAGGCGTCGGGCTTCAGCGCAGGCCTCGGACCTTTTGCAGCTTGCCTGAACCTCGCGCTCTTTCTCCCTCTGTACTGCCTCAGGAGGTGGATAAGGGTCAGCAGGTCTCTGCAGGACAATGGGTTCCCAGAATACGTGGGCCCCAAAAAGCTCGGGCTATGTAGATAAGTGGAGCGGATTGGCTTGGACCCTGTCTCTTCATCTAGGGCTGACAGTACACACTCATCCTCATCATCCCAGGTTTCAGGCCGGACCCTGGGGCGGACAACTGCGGTGGCATACGGCCCTCTCAAGCCCTCCGCTGGAGTGTACTCCACTATTTCACCCATAATTAAATTGTGCAGGCGATCGGGTAGATAGTGGCGCTTCACTGAGCGCCTGTTCACATATTAGTCCCGGCCTGTACCCAACTCCTGGATAAACCCGAATCCTCTGGCCTTGTCGAATGCCACAACGATACCCCGGCGTCGCTCTAACTGCGGCTTAGCCTGGAACGGATCTTCCTGGATAGATTTTGTCATCTCCTCGAACCGCTTCTTCCGGGCAGTAGTCTTGTGCGCAACCGCAGCCTGCAGCTCCGCCATCAGTGTCGGCCATTGCGGGTGCCGATGACAGGTTACATCTCGGTCCGGTGAGTCTTCTTCCGGTCCGGTGGTCCAGGCTGGAGGGTCCCAGGTCTCCGGTGCAGGGAGTCTGGTGGTGTGGCGCCCCACTCTCCTATGGGCTCTGGCATCGGGCATCTCACGCTCGGCGTCGCCATCTTCTCACCAGCTTCTTTCAGCTTACTCACAGACTCCTCCCTCGGGCTGGGCAGATCTCTCCTCAACTCAGGCCCGCCCCTAGGTATAACGCAATAGGGTAGGCGGCCACATTATAATCCACAAAGATGGGCGGAATCCCAGGGCAGTTTTCTCCTCCCTCCTGGAGGGTTTTGGCGCCAATTTTTCGCGCCACTGAGGATAGTGATGGCGCATGAAGAAGTCCAATGGCGCCGGCGGTCATCTTGGGCGCCATGATGCGGCTATTCACTGACAGCAAGCCGCGGTAGTAAAACAGCATAAAAGTCCACAAAAATGCACCCTGATGCGGCGATTTTCTTCCTCTAGATAGTGCAACACTGCACAGCGCTTTTAGAGGTTTTTAAGCACACTTTTCTGTACGTTTTAAGTCCACAAAGTCCACTTTCAATAAACAGGCAATTTGTCACTTTGGTCACAGGGCAAACTGGATAAGGCACAAAGTTCACGCTTCTTGCACTAGAAAGCGTGCGTATCCTGTTCGTGACGCCAAAAGAGAGGTGCAGCGTACTCAAGTTAGGGTTAATAGTGTTCTTGGGTGTGGTAGTGCAATGGTGACCACTAACCTGAGACAGGCTGACTCTCTGGCAGGTAGTTGTAGATAGAGTTCGTGACGCCAGTGCCAATTAACGGTGGCACACCGTTTGCTGATAGTAGGAATAACTGAGGGACCACGTTGTAATAAAACGGAACTTGAACTTTACTAAAGTACTTGATGGTTATCATACATGGACACAGATGGAAGCGCAGTTCCTTAGAAGATGGTTGGTTTACATTAAGCCTCAAGTTACTATACATTCAGCGGCAGGCGATATGTAGCAAGGTAAATACAGAGGGTTAACACACAGGACTCTTGCAGTACAGGCGGCTTGCACTCTCTACCTGTCTGATCCTGGAAATGTAGACACTATCTTCCAAGGCCCGAATGCCCTCTCTCGGCTTATATCCTTGGGATTAGATTAAGTACCTCCTCTGGGACTTATAGTACCTCTTGCTGTCTTGGTTGCTGCTCTGCCTTCCCTCAGCTCCTCAGGCTGGTGACCAGAAATGCTCCTGCAGGAATCCTTCTCCTGTTTGCAGCTCGACTAAGGAGGCAACACATCTCCACTAGTCCTAGGGTCTGGACTGCTCCTCCCAGGGAATGAATCTTCCTAGGCTGGACCCTCTCAGGCTATAGGGCCTGGGCTGACTTCAACAGGCGCAGGGCCTGAACTCTGAACACCTTCACAGGCTCATGGCCTGGGCTTCAACTGCTACAGGCTCAGGGCCTGAGCTTAGACTGCCTGTGCCTTCCCTGACTGGGCCTTATATAACCTAGGGCTCCCTAGCTCCCTCTAGTGACTAGAGCTGGAATGAAATCCCTAGCAGGCCTGCACATGCAATACTCACAGTAACAGGGAAGTACATAGCATTACATTACATCTGAAGATTATTTTATACCAACCTCCCCATAAATAAAGGGGAAACGACAGCACACCAGTGACCCTTCTGTAGTGACGGGCATTACAGCTCCCGTACACTACATACCCCGCTGCTTTAAGCTGAGTACGACCTCGTACTCCAACAGGGCCCGCCCAACTGGAATTTTCACCTGAAATAGAAAAAAGACACATGCAGGCATACATATTCATATATATCAGCATCATCTGCATAGATATTCATATCAGGTCCAGCTGGCAAAGGTGAAGTGCGGTGACAAGGGGCGTCGTTCTCTTCTCTCAGGATAGTGAATGGAACTGGGGCGCTGACCTGGCACAGCGGATAAAAGGGAATACCAGGATAGTCCATGACATGTTATAAGTCCATAATAAAATATTATAAATTTTGGCTCACACTCAGGGAGTCCATGGAAATAAAGATCACAGAGGCTCGCACATGGGGAGTCCATCCCTGGGCACATTGACTTGAATATAAAATCTGCAATAAATACGGTCAGCAATACACATATAGAATTACAATACAGGACTCTGACAATACCAGGGACATGTTATCCTGGCAAGTCCTGTGTACCCTAAAAGTGCTGACATAAAATTCCCTTTCAACCTGAAATGGGGGTTAAAAGGGGAAAAAGGTGCAAATAAAAGCACAACTTGGATTGTGATTGTTTTTTCAAAGCAGGCAGGATGTCCCGGAAACCAAACAAGGCAGGCTGGGAGCAGTGGTTCCACAGTGGCAACTTAACTTCACAAAAATGCCACCGGCCGTGGGGAACTGGCAGAAAGCTCCACCAGCCTGACAACATAGGGGGCAGCTCCTGCAACACCTCCAGATACTCCTGTGAGATTCAGCAGCATGGCCTAGCAGGCCTGCTCACAGGTAGGTGTCGTACTCCTCTGGCTCATCCTCAGAGGAATGATCACGGGGCTCCCAGAGCAATTGTTCTGGCCTGGCAGGCCATATTTGGAAACCGTCACCTCTTACAATTTTGATAGGAGGAGGCTTATCTAGAGCAGCCTCCATTTCTGCATCGGTCCTAGGAAAAGGGACCCACTGAATGCAGTCAGCATAACTGAGCTTCTCTACTCGGTATATTTTCATCCGCAGGGACTTTATAGCCAATGATCCGCTTGCAGGCGGCTTTGGTGGAGATATTTCAACCCTTGCAGAACTGACCACTGCTAGGCGTCGGGCTTCAGCGCAGGCCTCGGACCTTTTGCAGCTTGCCTGAACCTCGCGCTCTTGCTCCCTCTGTACTGCCTCGGGAGGTGGATAAGGGTCAGCAGGTCTCTGCAGGACAATGGGTTCCCAGAATACGTTGGGCCCCAAAAAGCTCGGGCTATGTAGATAAGTGGAGCGGATTGGCTTGGACCCTGTCTCTTCATCTAGGGCTGACAGTACACACTCATCCTCATCATCCCAGGTTTCAGGCCGGACCCTGGGGCGGACAACTGCGGTGGCATACGGTCCTCTCAAGCCCTCCGCTGGAGTGTACTCCACGATTTCACCCATAATTAAATTGTGCAGGCGATCGGGTAGATAGTGGCGCTTCACTGAGCGCCTGTTCACATAATAGTCCCGGCCTGTACCCAACTCCTGGATAAACCCGAACCCTCTGGCCTTGTCGAATGCCACAACGATACCCCGGCGTCGCTCCAACTGCGGCTTACCCTGGAACGGATCTTCCTGGATAGATTTTGTCATCTCCTCGAACCGCTTCTTCCGGGCGGTAGTCTTGTGCGCAACCGCAGCCTGCAGCTCCGCCATCAGTGTCGGCCATTGCGGGTGCCGATGACAGGTTACATCTCGGTCCGGTGAGTCTTCTTCCGGTCCGGTGGTCCAGGCTGGAGGGTCCCAGGTCTCCGGTGCAGGGGAGTCTGGTGGTGTGGCGCCCCACTCTCCTATGGGCTCTGGCATGCTTGCGTCCGGCGCCGCCATCTTCTCACCAGCTTCTTTCAGCTTACTCACAGACTCCTCCCTCGGGCTGGGCAGATCTCTCTTCAACTCCGGCCCGCCCCCTAGGTATAACGCAATAGGGTAGGCGGCCACATTATAATCCACAAAGATGGGCGGAATCCCAGGGCAGTTTTCTCCTCCCTCCTGGAGGGTTTTGGCGCCAATTTTTCGCGCCACTGAGGATAGTGATGGCGCATGAAGAAGTCCAATGGCGCCGGCGGCCATCTTGGGCGCCATGATGCGGCTATTCACTGACAGCAAGCCGCGGTAGTAAAACAGCATAAAAGTCCACAAAAATGCACCCTGATGCGGCGATTTTCTTCCTCTCGATAGCGCAACACTGCACAGCGCTTTTTAGAGGTTTTTAAGCACACTTTTCTGTACGTTTTAAGTCCACAAAGTCCACTTTCAATAAACAGGCAATTTGTCACTTTGGTCACAGGGCAAAATGGATAAGGCACAAAGTTCACGCTTCTTGCACTAGAAAGCGTGCGTATCCTGTTCGTGACGCCAAAAGAGATGTGCAGCGTACTCAAGTTAGGGTTAATAGTGTCCCTGAATGTTGTAGTGCAATGGTGACCACTAACCTGAGACAGGCTGACTCTCTGGCAGGTAGTTGTAGATAGAGTTCGTGACGCCAGTGCCAATTAACGGTGGCACACCGTTTGCTGATAGTAGGAATAACTGAGGGACCACGTTGTAATAAAACGGAACTTGAACTTTACTAAAGTACTTGATGGTTATCATACATGGACACAGATGGAAGCGCAGTTCCTTAGAAGATGGTTGGTTTACATTAAGCCTCAAGTTACTATACATTCAGTGGCAGGCGATATGTAGCAAGGTAAATACAGAGGGTTAACACACAGGACTCTTGCAGTACAGGCGGCTTGCACTCTCTACCTGTCTGATCCTGGAAATGTAGACACTATCTTCCAAGGCCCGAATGCCCTCTCTCGGCTTATATCCTTGGGATTAGATTAAGTACCTCATCTGGGACTTATAGTACCTCTTGCTGTCTTGGTTGCTGCTCTGCCTTCCCTCAGCTCCTCAGGCTGGTGACCAGAAATGCTCCTGCAGGAATCCTTCTCCTGTTTGCAGCTCGACTAAGGAGGCAACACATCTCCACTAGTCCTAGGGTCTGGACTGCTCCTCCCAGGGAATGAATCTTCCTAGGCTGGACCCTCTCAGGCTATAGGGCCCGGGCTGACTTCAACAGGCGCAGGGCCTGAACTCTGAACACCTTCACAGGCTCAAGGCCTGGGCTTCAACTGCTACAGGCTCAGGGCCTGAGCTTAGACTGCCTGAGCCTTCCCTGACTGGGCCTTATATAACCTAGGGCTCCCTAGCTCCCTCTAGTGACTAGAGCTGGAATGAAATCCCTAGCAGGCCTGCACATGCAACACTCACAGTAACAGGGAAGTACATAACATTACATTACATCTGAAGATTATTTTATACCAACCTCCCCATAAATAAAGGGGAAACGACAGCACACCAGTGACCCTTCTGTAGTGACGGGCATTACAGCTCCCG
The DNA here is from genome assembly GCA_033119425.1 of Bufotes viridis. Classification (NCBI taxonomy): domain Eukaryota; kingdom Metazoa; phylum Chordata; class Amphibia; order Anura; family Bufonidae; genus Bufotes; species Bufotes viridis. The sequence continues at coordinate 261,038,942 of CM065594.1, read as the reverse complement.
TACACTACAAGTACACAGGAGCTCAGCACGGCAGCTGCGCTGAGGTAATCAAGGCTGCTCCTGGCTACTGAACCCAGGCCTCCAGAGAAAAAGTTGAGGAGATATGACAACCCTGATTGCAGCTTGCAGAATGTCTGGTGGCGTGCTGCTGAGTAGAGTGCATTTATCATTGTGTAGGGGAGGGGGTGGGGGTGCTATTAAATGCATTGTGTCTGGCAGGACTGGGGGAGAGGGATTCAGTTAGGAGATCGCTTTGCACTTGTCACAACAGGTGCTTGCCTAGTAAACACAGGGCCATCCATCACTTATTAACCCCTCCTTTGCCAGCCCACCCAGCCCCATTTTGCTGTGTGTTATGCTTTGAACTTTTTTTAGTCCATGCAGGGTTTAATTAAGTGTTGGAAGGGGGGGGGGGGGGGTTATTGTGTTTGGGAGCCGTTTAACAAGTTTGACCAGTTGGGTTTGAGCATGGTTGTGATTAAGTGTCATCTGAAAATGGCCATAACAGTATCATCCACAGATGCCCATAACAGTGTCATCCACAGAAGCCCATAACAGTGTGTCCTCCACAGATCCCCCATAACAGTGTGTCCTCCACAGATCCCCATAACAGTGTGTCATCCACAGATCCCCCCATAACAGTGTCATCCACAGATCCCCCATAACGGTGTCGTCCACAGAGCCCCCATAACAGTGTGTCATCCACAGATCCCCCATAACAGTGTGTCATCCACAGATCCCCCATAACAGTGTGTCATCCACAGATCCCCCATAACAGTGTCATCCACAGATCCCCCATAACAGTGTGTCTTCCACAGATCCCCAATAACAGTGTGTCATCCACAGATCCCCAATAACAGTGTCATCCACAGATCCCCCATAACAGTGTCATCCACAGATCCCCCATAACAGTGTGTCCTCCACAGATCCCCCATAGCAGTGTGTCGTCCACAGAGCCCAGATAACAGTGTGTCATCCACAGATCCCCCATAACAGTGTGTCAACCACAGATCCCCCATAACAGTGTCATCCACAGATCCCCCATAACAGTGTGTCATCCACAGATCCCCCATAACAGTGTCATCCACAGATCCCCCATAACAGTATGTCATCCACAGATTCCCCCATAACAGTGTGTTCCCCACAGGTCTCCCATAACAGTGTCATCCACAGATCCCCCCATAACATTGTGTCATCCACAGATCCCCCATAACAGTGTGTCATCCACAGATTCCCCCATAACAGTGTCATCCACAGATCCCCCATAACAGTGTCATCCACAGATTCCCCCATAACAGTGTGTTCCCCACAGGTCTCCCATAACAGTGTCATCGACAGATCCCCCCATAACAGTGTGTCATGCACAGATTCCCCCATAACAGTGTGTCATCCACAGATCCCCCATAACAGTGTGTCATCCACAGATCCCCATAACAGTGTGTCATCCACAGATCCCCCATAACAGTGTGTCATCCACAGATCCCCATAACAGTGTGTCATCCACAGATCCCCCATAACAGTGTGTCATCCACAGATGGCAATAACAGTGTCATCCACTAATGCCCACAACAGTGTCATCCACAGAGACCTATAACAGTGTCCTCCACTGATCCCGCATAACAGTGTGTCACCACAGATCTCCCATAACAATGTGCCATCCACAGATCCCCCATAATAGTGGCATCCACAGATCCCCCATAACAGTGTGTCATCCACAGATCCCCCATAACAGTGTGTCCTCCACAGATCCCTCATAACAGTGTCATCCACAGATCCCCCATAATAGTGGCATCCACAGATGCCCATAACAGTGTGTCATCCACAGATGCCCATAACAGTGTCATCAACAGAAGCCCACGACTCTGTGTCATCCACAGATCCCCCATAACAGTGTGTCATCCACAGATTCCCCATAACAGTTCCATCCACAGATTCTCCATAACAGTGTGCAGGGCCGGCGTGTCCTATAGGCTGACTAGGCAGCCGGGTAGAGCGCCCCTTGGTAAGGGGCGCTGCTAGGAGCGCCGGCCCCCTTCATGCTGCAGCCGCCCGAGCGCTCTATAGAGAGCCTCAGGCGGCTGCAGCACTGCCCGGGCTGGTGCGTCCATGAGGGCGCACCGCCCGGGCGCAGCATGAAGAGAGGGACTGACAGGAGGGAAGCGCTCAGCGTTCCCTCCTGTCACTCCCTCATTGTAGCGTGGCCGAGCCTACCGTGGTCCACGGTACAGGAGCATCTGTCTCCTGTACCTGGCCGGACTGACAGGAGGTGCGCACACAGTGTGCGCTTCCTATCAGTCCGCCCGGGTACAGGAGACTAAAGCTCCTGTACCCATGGAGCATACAGCGCTCGGCCACCCTACACCAGAAGTAAAGGGGGGGGGGGGAGATTGAGAAAGAGGATGACAAGGGGGGGGTGAAGATTGAGAAAGAGGATGACAAGGGTGGGGGGAAGATTGAGAAAGAGGATGACAAGGGGGGGGGGAGATTGAGAAAGAGGATGACAAGGGGGGGGGGTGAGAAAGAGGATGACAAAGGGGGGGGGGGTTTGAGAATGAGGATGACAAGGGGGGGGAGAATGAAAAGGGGGGCAAGAGAATGACAAGAGGGGGAAGAGAATTACATGGGGGGGGGAATGACAAGAAAAGGAGAGAGAATTACATGGGGGGGGGGAGAGAATGACATGGGGGGGGGAGAAAACTGGCATTAGTTAAAGGGGTTCTGCAGTTTATTTAAACTGATCGGTGGGGTCTGACACTGGCAGTAGCACCTCGGCCTTCTCGCTGTTTACTGCAGGCGCAGTGACGTCACGACTAATATCACTGGCCTTGGCGGGGCTAATCTCTGTTCACTTTAATGAAGCTTAGCCCCACCCAGGCCAATGATACTAATCGTGACGTCACTGTGAGAAGGCAGAGGCGCTACTGCCAGCGCCGATGCCTTCTCAAACAGCTAATTGGCGGGGGTCCCGGGTATCGGACTGCAGAACCCCTTTAATTTGACAGATCATATGGGTGGGGCATTGTGATGTCACATGGGGGGGGGGGGCGGCAAGCTTTTCTTTTGCCTAGGGCGGCAAAAATCCTTGCACCGGCCCTGACAGTGTGTCATCCACAGGTCCCTCATAACAGTGTCATCCACAGATCCCCCATAACAGTGTGTCATCCACAGATCCCCATAGCAACGTGTCATCCAAAGATGCCCATAACAGTGTGTCATCCACAGATCCCCCATAACAGTGTGTTATCCACAGATCCCCCATAACAGTGTTTCATCCACAGATCCCCCATAACAGTGTGTCATCCACAGATGCCCATAACAGTGTCATCCACAGAAGCCCATGACTCTGTGTCATCCACAGACCCCCCATAACAGTGTGTCATCCACAGATCCCCCATAACAGTTCCATCCACAGATTCTCCATAACAGTGTGTCATCCACAGATCCCTCATAACAGTGTGTTATTCACAGATTCCCCATAACAGTGTCATCCACAGATACCCATAACAACGTGTCATCCAAAGATGCCCATAACAGTGTCATCCACAGATACCCCATAACAGTGTGTCATCCACAGATCCCCCATAACAGTGTTTCATCCACAGATCCCCCATAACAGTGTAGCATCCACAGATCCCCCATAACAGTGTGTCATCCACAGATCCCCCATAACAGTGTTTCATCCACAGATCCCCATAACAGTGTTTCATCCACAGATCCACCATAAAAGTGTCATCCACAGATCCCCCATAACAGTGTGTTATCCACAGATTCCCCCATAACAGTGTGTGATCCACAGATCCCCCTATAACAGTGTGTCCTCCACAGATCCTCCATAACAGTGTGTCATCCAAAGATTCCTCCGTAACAGTGTGTCATCCACAGATCCCCCATAACATTTCCATCCACAGAGTCTTCATAACAGTGTGTCATCCACAGAGCCCTCATAACAGTGTGTCATAAACAGATCCCTCATAACAGTGTCTCATCCACAGATGCCCATAACAGTGTTATCCACAGAGACCTATAACAGTGTCATCCACAGATCCCGCATAACAGTGTGTCACCACAGATCCCCCGTAACAATGTGCCATCCACAGATCCCCCATAACAGTGCCATCCACAGATCCCCCATAATAGTGTCATCCACAGATGCCCATAACAGTGTGTCATCCACAAATGCCCATAACAGTGTCATCCACAGATCCCCATAACAGTGTGCCTTCCACAGATCCCACATAACATTGTATCATCCACAATTGAATAGGCACAAAGAAAAGAAAAACATTGGCACTGTCAACCCCTAAATATAACAGGAAAAGTCCAGCAATAACTTATACGGAGAGCACAGAGAATCAGTGCAGGGAGAGCAAGGCAGAGCGCATGTATATACCGGCTAGATAGTGGTGTTGCTCAGCCTGAGGTGTGTAAGTCCATCCGTATTATCAGCAGCGAAGGTAAATAAAAGAAGTGGCGGCACTCACCCAAGTCCGGTGAAAGGAAGGGAATACCTTTATTGAAGGAACAACAAAATCAGTGCATGGAACTGCGCTGTAGGTGCAGCCAGAAGAAGCGCAAGCCGCACTAAACGGCCGTCACCGCCACTGCACGACGGGAGGTTGTCCGTCCCCCCCTCACACCTACAGCGCAGTTCCATGCACTGATTTTGTTGTTCCTTCAATAAAGGTATTCCCTTCCTTTCACCGGACTTGGGTGAGTGCCGCCACTTCTTTTATTTACCTTCGCTGCTGATAATATTGTATCATCCACAGGTCCCCCATAACAGTGTGTTATCCACAGATCCCCATAACAATGTGTCATCCACAGATCCCCCATAACAGTGTGTCATCCACAGATCCCCCATAACAGTGTGTCATCCACAGATCCCCCATAACAGTGTGTCATCCACAGGTACCCCATAACAATGTGTCATCCACAGGTCCCCCATAACAGTGTGTCATCCACAGGTACCCCATAACAGTGTGTCATCCACAGATCCCCCATAACAGTGTGTCATCCATAGATCCCCCATAACAGAGTGTCCTCCACAGATCCCCCATAACAGTGTGTCATCCACAGCTCCCCCATAACAGTGTCATCCACAGATCCCCCATAACAGTGTCATCCACAGATCCCCCATAACAGTGTGTCATCCACAGATGCCAATAACAGTGTCATCCACTAATGCCCATAACAGTGTCATCCACAGAGACCTATAACAGTGTCATCCACAGATCCCGCATAACAGTGTGTCACCACAGATCCCCCGTAACAATGTGCCATCCACAGATCCCCCATAATAGTGTCATCCACAGATGCCCATAACAGTGTGTCATTCACAGATGCCCATAACAGTGTCATCCACAGAAGCCCATAACAGTGTGTCATCCACAGATCCCCCATAACAGTGTGTCATCCACAAATCCCCCATAACAGTGTGTCATCCACAGATCCCCCATAACAGTTCCATCCACAGATTCTCCATAACAGTGTGTCATCCACAGATGCCCATAACAGTGTGTTATTCACAGATCCCCCATAAGAGTGTGTCCTCCATAGATCCTCCATAACAGTGTGTCATCCACAGATCCCCCATAACAGTGTGTCATCCACAGATCCCCCATAACAGTATTTCATCCACAGATCCCCCATAACAGTGTAACATCCAAAGATCCCAGATAACAGTGTGTCATCCACAGATCCCCCATAACAGTGTGTCGTCCACAGATCCCCCATAACAGTATTTCATCCACAGATCCCCCATAACAGTGTAACATCCACAGATCCCAGATAACAGTGTGTAATTCACAGATCCCCAATAACAGTGTCATCCACAGATTCGTCCATAACAGTTTGTGATCCATAGATCCTCCATAACAGTGTGTTATCCACAGATTCCCCCATAACAGTGTGTCCTCCACAGATCTCCCATAACAGTGTGTCCTCCACAGGTCTCCCATAACAGTGTGTCATGCACAGATTCCCCCATAACAGTGTGTCATCCACAGATTCCCCCATAACAGTGTGTCATCCACAGATTCCCCCATAACATTGTGTCATCCACAGATCCCCCCATAAAAGTGTGTCATCCACAGATTCCCCCATAACAGTGTGTCATCCACAGATCCCCCATAACAGTGTCATCCACAGATCCCCGATAACAGTATGTCATCCACAGATTCCCCATAACAGTGTGTCATCCACAGATCCTGCATAACAGTGTCATCCACAGATCCCCCATAACAGTGTCATCCACAGATCCCCATAACAGTGTGTCATCCACAGATCCCCCATAAAAGTGTCATCCACAGATCCCCCATAACAGTGTCATCCACAGATCCCCCATAATAGTGTGTCATCCACAGATCCCCCATAATAGTGTGTCATCCACAGATCCCGCATAACAATGTGCCATCCACAGATCCCCCATAACAGTGTCATCCACAAAAGCCCATAACAGTGTGTCATCCACAGATCCCCCATAACAGTGTGTCATCCACAAATCCCCCATAACATGTGTGTTATCCACAGATCCCCCATAACAGTTCCATCCACAGATTCTCCATAACAGTGCCATCCACAGATCCCCCATAACAGTGTGTCATCCACAGATGCCCCATAACAGTGTCATCCACAGATCCCCCATAACAGTGTGTCATCCACAGATCCCCCATAACAGTGTGTCATCCACAGATCCCAGATAACAGTGTGTCATCCACAGATCCCCAATAACAGTGTCATCCACAGATTCCTCCATAACAGTTTGTGATCCATAGATCCTCCATAACAGTGTGTCATCCACAGATGCCCCATAACAGTGTCATCCACAGATCCCCCATAACAGTGTGTCATCCACAGAGCCCCCATAACAGTGTAACATCCACAGATCCCAGATAACAGTGTGTCATCCACAGATTCCCCCATAACATTGTGTCATCCACAGATCCCCCATAACAGTGTGTCATCCACAAATTCCCCCATAACAGTGTGTCATCCACAGATCCCTCATAACAGTGTCATCCACAGATCCCCCATAACAGTATGTCATCCACAGATTCCCCCATAACAGTGTGTTCCCCACAGGTCTCCCATAACAGTGTCATCCACAGATCCCCCATAACATTGTGTCATCCACAGATCCCCCATAACAGTGTGTCATCCACAGATTCCCCATAACAGTGTGTCATCCACAGATCCCCCATAACAGTGTCATCCACAGATCCCCCATAACAGTATGTCATCCACAGATTCCCCCATAACAGTGTGTTCCCCACAGGTCTCCCATAACAGTGTCATCGACAGATCCCCCCATAACAGTGTGTCATGCACAGATTCCCCCATAACAGTGTGTCATCCACAGATGCCCCCATAACAGTGTGTCATCCACAGATCCCCCATAACAGTGTCATCCACAGAAGCCCATAACAGTGTGTCATCCACAGATCCCCCATAACAGTGTGTTATCCACAGATCCCCCATAACAGTTCCATCCACAGATTCTCCATAACAGTGCCATCCACAGATCCCTATAACAGTGTGTCATCCACAGCTCCCCATGACAGTGTCATCCACAGATCCCCCATAACAGTGTGTCATCCACCGATGCCAATAACAGTGTCATCCACTAATGCCCATAACAGTGTCATCCACAGAGACCTATAACAGTGTCATCCACAGATCCCCCATAACAGTATGTCATCCACAGATCCCCATAACAAAGTGTCATCCAAAGATGCCCATAACAGTGTCATCCACAGATGCCTCATAACAGTGTCATCCACAGATACCCCATAACAGTGTGTCATCCACAGATTCCCCATAACAGTGTGTCATCCACAGATCCCCGATAACAGTGTGTCATCCACAGATACCCCATAACAGTGTGTCATCCACAGATTCCCCATAACAGTGTTTCATCCACAGATCCCCCATAACAGTGTGTCATCCACAGATCCCCCATAACAGTGTGTCATCCACAGATCCCAGATAACAGTGTGTCATCCACAGATCCCCAATAACAGTGTCATCCACAGATTCCTCCATAACAGTGTGTCATCCACAGATCCTCCATAACAGTGTGTCATCCACAGATCCCCCATAACAGTGTCATCCACAGATCCCCCATAACAGTGTGTCATCCACAGATCCCCCATAACAGTGTGTCATCCACAGATCCCCCATAACAGTGTGTCATCCACAGATCCCCCATAACAGTGTGTCATCCACAGATCCCCCATAACAGTGTGTCATCCACAGATCCCCCATAACAGTGTGTCATCCACAGATCCCCCATAACAGTGTGTCATCCACAGATCCCCCATAACAGTGTGTCATCCACAGATCCCCCATAACAGTGTGTCATCCACAGATCCCCCATAACAGTGTGTCATCCACAGATCCCCATAACAGTGTGTCATCCACAGATCTCCCATAACAGTGTGTCATGCACAGATCTCCCATAACAGTGTCATCCACAGATTCCCCAATAACATTGTGTCATCCACAGATCCCCCATAACATTGTGTCATCCACAGATCCCCCATAACAGTGTGTCATCCACAGATCCCCCATAACAGTGTGTCATCCACAGATCCCCCATAACAGTGTCATCCACAGATCCCCCATAACAGTATGTCATCCACAGATCCCCCATAACAGTGTGTTCATCCACAGATCTCCCATAACAGTGTCATCCACAGATCCCCCATAACAGTGTGTCATGCACAGATTCCCCCATAACAGTGTGTCATCCACAGATTCCCCCATAACAGTGTGTCATCCACAGATCCCCCATAACAGTGTGTCATCCACAGATCCCCATAACAGTGTCATCAACAGAAGCCCCATAACAGTGTGTCATCCACAGATCCCCCATAACAGTGTGTCATCCACAGATCCCCCATAACAGTGTCCATCCACAGATTCTCCATAACAGTGCCATCCACAGATCCCCCATAACAGTGTGTCATCCACAGCTCCCCATAACAGTGTCATCCACAGATCCCCCATAACAGTGTGTCATCCACAGATGCCACATAACAGTGTCATCCACTAATGCCCATAACAGTGTCATCCACAGAGACCTATAACAGTGTCATCCACAGATCCCCCATAACAGTATGTCATTCACAGATCCCCATAACAAAGTGTCATCCAAAGATGCCCATAACAGTGTCATCCACAGATGCCTCATAACAGTGTCATCCACAGATACCCCATAACAGTGTGTCATCCACAGATTCCCCATAACAGTGTGTCATCCACAGATCCCAGATAACAGTGTGTCATCCACAGATCCCCCATAACAGTGTGTCATCCACAGATCCCAGATAACAGTGTGTCATCCACAGATCCCCAATAACAGTGTCATCCACAGATTCCTCCATAACAGTTTGTGATCCATAGATCCTCCATAACAGTGTGTCATCCACAGATGCCCCATAACAGTGTCATCCACAGATCCCCCATAACAGTGTGTCATCCACAGATCCCCCATAACAGTGTAACATCCACAGATCCCAGATAACAGTGTGTCATCCACAGATCCCCAATAACAGTGTGTCCTCCACAGGTCTTCCATAACAGTGTGTCATGCACAGATTCCCCCATAACAGTGTCATCCACAGATTGCCCAATAACATTATGTCATCCACAGATCCCCCATAACAGTGTGTCATCCACAGATTCCCCCATAACAGTGTGTCATCCACAGATCCCCCATAACAGTGTCATCCACAGATCCCCCATAACAGTATGTCATCCACAGATTCCCCCATAACAGTGTGTTCCCCACAGGTCTCCCATAACAGTGTCATTCACAGATCCCCCCATAACAGTGTGTCATGCACAGATTCCCCCATAACAGTGTGTCATCCACAGATTCCCCCATAACAGTGTGTCATCCACAGATCCCCCGTAACAGTGTGTCATCCACAGATTCCCCTATAACAGTGTGTCATCCACAGATCCCCCATAACAGTGTGTCATCCACAGATCCCCCATAACAGTGTCATCCACAGATCCCCCATAACAGTGTCATCCACAGATCCCCCATAACAGTGTGTCATCTACAGATCCCCAATAACAGTTTGTCATCCACAGATTCCCCCATAACAGTGTCATCCACAGATCCCCCATGACAGTATGTCATTCACAGATTCCCCATAACAGTGTCATCCACAGATCCCGCATAACAGTTTGTCATCCACAGATCCCCATAACAGTGTCATCCACAAATCCCCCATAACAGTGTCATCCACAGATCCCCATAACAGTGTGTCATCCACAGATCCCCCTTAACGGTGTCATCCACAGATCCCCCATAACAGTGTGTCATCCACAGATCCCCCATAACAGTGTGTCATCCACAGATGCCCCATAACAGTGTCATCCACAGATCCCGCATAACAGTTTGTCATCCACAGATCCCCATAACAGTGTCATCCACAGATCCCCCATAACAGTGTCATCCACAGATCCCCATAACAGTGTGTCATCCACAGCTCCCCCATGACAGTGTCATCCACAGATCCCCCATAACAGTGTGTCATCCACAGATGCCAATAACAGTGTCATCCACTAATGCCCATAACAGTGTCATCCACAGAGACCTATAACAGTGTCATCCACAGATCCCGCATAACAGTGTGTCACCACAGATCCCCGTAACAATGTGCCATCCACAGATCCCCATAATAGTGTCATCCACAGATGCCCATAACAGTGTGTCATTCACAGATGCCCATAACAGTGTCATCCACAGAAGCCCCATAACAGTGTGTCATCCACAGATCCCCCATAACAGTGTGTCATCCACAAATCCCCCATAACAGTGTGTCACCCACAGATCCCCCAAAACAGTTCCATCCACAGATTCTCCATAACAGTGTGTCATCCACAGATGCCCATAACAGTGTGTTATTCACAGATCCCCCATAACAGTGTGTCCTCCATAGATCCTCCATAACAGTGTGTCATCCACAGATGCCCCATAACAGTGTCATCCAAAGATCCCCCATAACAGTGTGTCATCCACAGATCCCCCATAACAGTGTGTTCCCCACAGGTCTCCCATAACAGTGTAACATCCACAGATCCCCCATAACAGTGTGTCATCCACAGATCCCCCATAACAGTGTGTCGTCCACAGATCCCCCATAACAGTATTTCATCCACAGATCCCCCATAACAGTGTAACATCCACAGATCCCAGATAACAGTGTGTAATTCACAGATCCCCAATAACAGTGTCATCCACAGATTCGTCCATAACAGTTTGTGATCCATAGATCCTCCATAACAGTGTGTTATCCACAGATTCCCCCATAACAGTGTGTCCTCCACAGATCTCCCATAACAGTGTGTCCTCCACAGGTCTCCCATAACAGTGTGTCATGCACAGATTCCCCCATAACAGTGTGTCATCCACAGATTCCCCCATAACAGTGTGTCATCCACAGATTCCCCCATAACATTGTGTCATCCACAGATCCCCCCATAACAGTGTGTCATCCACAGATTCCTCCATAACAGTGTGTCATCCACAGATCCCCGATAACAGTGTCATCCACAGATCCCCGATAACAGTATGTTATCCACAGATTCCCCATAACAGTGTGTCATCCACAGATCCTGCATAACAGTGTCATCCACAGATCCTCCATAACAGTGTCATCCACAGATCCCCATAACAGTGTGTCATCCACAGATCCCCATAACAGTGTGTCATCCACAGATCCCCCATAACAGTGTCATCCACAGATCCCCCATAACAGTGTCATCCACAGATCCCCCATAACAGTGTGTCATCCACAGATCCCGCATAACAATGTGCCATCCACAGATCCCCCATAACAGTGTCATCCACAAAAGCCCATAACAGTGTGTCATCCACAGATCCCCCATAACAGTGTGTTATCCACAGATCCCCCATAACAGTTCCATCCACAGATTCTCCATAACAGTGCCATCCACAGATCCCCCATAACAGTGTGTCATCCACAGATGCCCCATAACAGTGTCATCCACAGATCCCCCATAACAGTGTGTCATCCACAGATCCCCCATAACAGTGTGTCATCCACAGATCCCAGATAACAGTGTGTCATCCACAGATCCCCAATAACAGTGTCATCCACAGATTCCTCCATAACAGTTTGTGATCCATAGATCCTCCATAACAGTGTGTCATCCACAGATGCCCCATAACAGTGTCATCCACAGATCCTCCATAACAGTGTGTCATCCACAGAGCCCCCATAACAGTGTAACATCCACAGATCCCCAGATAACAGTGTGTCATCCACAGGTCTCCCATAACAGTGTGTCATGCTCAGATTCCCCCATAACAGTGTGTCATCCACAGATTCCCCCATAACATTGTGTCATCCACAGATCCCCCATAACAGTGTGTCATCCACAAATTCCCCCATAACAGTGTGTCATCCACAGATCCCCCATAACAGTGTCATCCACAGATCCCCCATAACAGTATGTCATCCACAGATTCCCCCATAACAGTGTGTTCCCCACAGGTCTCCCATAACAGTGTCATCCACAGATCCCCCCATAACATTGTGTCATCCACAGATCCCCCATAACAGTGTGTCATCCACAGATTCCCCCATAACAGTGTGTCATCCACAGATCCCCCATAACAGTGTCATCCACAGATCCCCCATAACAGTACAGTATGTCATCCACAGATTCCCCCATAACAGTGTGTTCCCCACAGATCTCCCATAACAGTGTCATCCACAGATCCCCCCATAACAGTGTGTCATGCACAGATTCCCCCATAACAGTGTGTCATCCACAGATCCCCCATAACAGTGTGTCATCCACAGATCCCCCATAACAGTGTCATCCACAGAAGTCCATAACAGTGTGTCATCCACAGATCCCCCATAACAGTGTGTTATCCACAGATCCCCCATAACAGTTCCATCCACAGATTCTCCATAACAGTGCCATCCACAGATCCCCATAACAGTGTGTCATCCACAGCTCCCCATGACAGTGTCATCCACAGATCCCTCATAACAGTGTGTCATCCACAGATGCCAATAACAGTGTCATCCACTAATGCCCATAACAGTGTCATCCACAGAGACCTATAACAGTGTCATCCACAGATCCCCCATAACAGTATGTCATCCACAGATCCCCATAACAACGTGTCATCCAAAGATGCCCATAACAGTGTCATCCACAGATGCCTCATAACAGTGTCATCCACAGATACCCCATAACAGTGTGTCATCCACAGATCCCCCATAACAGTGTTTCATCCACAGATCCCCCATAACAGTGTGTCATCCACAGATCCCCCATAACAGTGTGTCATCCACAGATCCCAGATAACAGTGTGTCATCCACAGATCCCCAATAACAGTGTCATCCACAGATTCCCCATAACAGTTTGTGATCCATAGATCCCCCATAACAGTGTGTCATCCACAGATGCCCCATAGCAGTGTCATCCACAGATCCCCCATAACAGTGTGTCATCCACAGATCCCCCATAACAGTGTAACATCCACAGATCCCAGATAACAGTGTGTCATCCACAGATCCCCAATAACAGTGTGTCCTCCACAGGTCTTCCATAACAGTGTGTCATGCACAGATTCCCCCATAACAGTGTCATCCACAGATTCCCCAATAACATTATGTCATCCACAGATCCCCCATAACAGTGTGTCATCCACAGATTCCCCCATAACAGTGTGTCATCCACAGATCCCCCATAACAGTGTCATCCACAGATCCCCATAACAGTATGTCATCCACAGATTCCCCATAACAGTGTGTCATCCCACAGGTCTCCCATAACAGTGTCATCCACAGATCCCCCATAACAGTGTGTCATGCACAGATTCCCCCATAACAGTGTGTCATCCACAGATTCCCCCATAACAGTGTGTCATCCACAGATCCCCCATAACAGTGTGTCATCCACAGATTCCCCCATAACAGTGTGTCATCCACAGATCCCCCATAACAGTGTGTCATCCACAGATCCCCCATAACAGTGTCATCCACAGATCCCCCATAACAGTGTGTCATCCACAGATTCCCCATAACAGTGTGTCATCCACAGATCCCCCATAACAGTGTGTCATCCACAGATTCCCCCATAACAGTGTGTCATCCACAGATCCCCCATAACAGTGTGTCATCCACAGATCCCCCATAACAGTGTCATCCACAGATCCCCATAACAGTGTGTCATCCACAGATCCCCCATAACAGTGTAACATCCACAGATCCCAGATAACAGTGTGTCATCCACAGAACCCCAATAACAGTGTGTCCTCCACAGGTCTTCCATAACAGTGTGTCATGCACAGATTCCCCCATAACAGTGTCATCCACAGATTCCCCAATAACATTATGTCATCCACAGATCCCCCATAACAGTGTGTCATCCACAGATTCCCCCATAACAGTGTGTCATCCACAGATCCCCCATAACAGTGTCATCCACAGATCCCCCATAACAGTATGTCATCCACAGATTCCCCCATAACAGTGTGTTCCCCACAGGTCTCCCATAACAGTCTCATCCACAGATCCCCCCCATAACAGTGTGTCATGCACAGATTCCCCCATAACAGTGTGTCATCCACAGATTCCCCCATAACAGTGTGTCATCCACAGATCCCCCATAACAGTGTGTCATCCACAGATTCCCCATAACAGTGTGTCATCCACAGATCCCCATAACAGTGTGTCATCCACAGATCCCCATAACAGTGTCATCCACAGATCCCCCATAACAGTGTCATCCACAGATCCCCCATAACAGTGTCATCCACAGATCCCCCATGACAGTGTGTCATCCACAGATTCCCCCATAACAGTGTGTCATCCACAGATCCCCCATAACAGTGTGTCATCCACAGATCCCCCATAACAGTGTCATCCACAGATCCCCCATAACAGTGTCATCCACAGATCCCCCATAACAGTGTCATTCACAGATTCCCCATAACAGTGTCATCCACAGATCCCGCATAACAGTTTGTCATCCACAGATCCCCATAACAGTGTCATCCACAAATCCCCCATAACAGTGTCATCCACAGATCCCCATAACAGTGTGTCATCCACAGATCCCCCTTAACGGTGTCATCCACAGATCCCCCATAACAGTGTGTCATCCACAGATCCCCCATAACAGTGTGTCATCCACAGATGCCCCATAACAGTGTCATCCACAGATCCCGCATAACAGTTTGTCATCCACAGATCCCCATAACAGTGTCATCCACAGATCCCCCATAACAGTGTCATCCACAGATCCCCATAACAGTGTGTCATCCACAGCTCCCCATGACAGTGTCATCCACAGATCCCCCATAACAGTGTGTCATCCACAGATGCCAATAACAGTGTCATCCACTAATGCCCATAACAGTGTCATCCACAGAGACCTATAACAGTGTCATCCACAGATCCCGCATAACAGTGTGTCACCACAGATCCCCCGTAACAATGTGCCATACACAGATCCCCCATAATAGTGTCATCCACAGATGCCCATAACAGTGTGTCATTCACAGATGCCCATAACAGTGTCATCCACAGAAGCCCATAACAGTGTGTCATCCACAGATCCCCCATAACAGTGTGTCATCCACAAATCCCCCATAACAGTGTGTCACCCACAGATCCCCCAAAACAGTTCCATCCACAGATTCTCCATAACAGTGTGTCATCCACAGATGCCCATAACAGTGTGTTATTCACAGATCCCCCATAACAGTGTGTCCTCCATAGATCCTCCATAACAGTGTGTCATCCACAGATGCCCCATAACAGTGTCATCCAAAGATCCCCCATAACAGTGTGTCATCCACAGATCCCCCATAACAGTATTTCATCCACAGATCCCCCATAACAGTATTTCATCCACAGATCCCCCATAATAGTGTAACATCCACAGATCCCAGATAACAGTGTGTCATCCACAGATCCCCCATAACAGTGTGTCATCCACAGATCCCCCATAACAGTATGTTCATCCACAGATCCCCCATAACAGTGTGTCATCCACAGATCCCCCATAACAGTGTGTCATCCACAGATCCCCCATAACAGTGTGTCATCCACAGATCCCCCATAACAGTGTGTCATCCACAGATCCCCCATAACAGTGTGTCATCCACAGATCCCCCATAACAGTGTGTCATCCACAGATTCCCCATAACAGTGTGTCATCCACAGATTCCCCATAACAGTGTGTCATCCACAGATCCTCCATAACAGTGTGTCATCCACAGATTCCCCATAACAGTGTGTCATCCACAGATCTCCCATAACAGTGTGTCATCCACAGATCCCCCATAACAGTGTGTCATCCACAGATCCCCCATAACAGTGTGTCATCCACAGATCCCCCATAACAGTGTGTCATCCACAGATCCCCCATAACAGTGTGTCATCCACAGATCCCCCATAACAGTGTGTCATCCACAGATCCTCCATAACAGTGTGTCATCCACAGATCCCCGATAACAGTGTCATCCACAGATCCCCCATAACAGTGTGTCATCCACAGATCCCCCATAACAGTGTGTCATCCACAGATCCTCGCATAACAGTGTGTCATCCACAGATCCCCATAACAGTGTGTCATCCACAGATCCCCCATAACAGTGTGTCATCCACAGATCCCCATAACAGTGTGTCATCCACAGATCCCCCATAACAGTGTGTCATCCACAGATTCCCCATAACAGTGTGTCATCCACAGATCCCCCATAACATTGTGTCATCCACAGATCTCCCATAACAGTGTGTCATCCACAGATCCCCCATAACAGTGTGTCATCCACAGATCCCCCATAACAGTGTCATCCACAGATCCCCCATAACAGTGTGTCATCCACAGATCCCCCATAACAGTGTGTCATCCACAGATCCCCCATAACAGTGTCATCCACAGATCCCCCCATAACAGTGTGTCATGTACAGATTCCCCCATAACAGTGTGTCATCCACAGATTCCCCCATAACAGTGTGTCATCCACAGATGCCCATAACAGTGTGTCATCCACAGATCCCCCATAACAGTGTCATCCACAGATTCCCCCATAACATTGTGTCATCCACAGATCCCCCATAACAGTGTGTCATCCACAGATTCCCCCATAACAGTGAGTTATCCACAGATCCCCCATAACAGTTCCATCCACAGATTCTCCATAACAGTGCGTCATCCACAGATGCCCCATAACAGTGTCATCCACAGATCCCCCATAACAGTGTGTCATCCACAGATCCCCCATAACAGTGTGTCATCCACAGATCCCAGATAACAGTGTGTCATCCACAGATCCCCAATAACAGTGTCATCCACAGATTCCTCCATAACAGTTTGTGATCCATAGATCCTCCATAACAGTGTGTCATCCACAGATGCCCCATAACAGTGTGTCATCCACAGATGCCCCATAACAGTGTAACATCCACAGATCCCAGATAACAGTGTGTCATCCACAGATCCCCAATAACAGTGTGTCCTCCACAGTTCTTCCATAACAGTGTGTCATGCACAGATTCCCCCATAACAGTGTCATCCACAGATTCCCCCATAACATTGTGTCATCCACAGATCTCCCATAACAGTGTGTCATCCACAGATTCCCCCAAAACAGTGTGTCATCCACAGATCCCCCATAACAGTGTCATCCACAGATCCCCCATAACAGTATGTCATCCACAGATTCCCCCATAACAGTGTGTTCCCCACAGGTCTCCCATAACAGTGTCATCCACAGATCCCCCCATAACAGTGTGTCATGCACAGATTCCCCCATAACAGTGTGTCATCCACAGATTCCCCCATAACATTGTGTCATCCACAGATCCCCCATAACAGTGTGTCATCCACAGATCCCCCATAACAGTGTCATCCACAGATCCCCCATAACAGTGTCATCCACAGATCCCCCATCACAGTGTGTCATCCACAGATCCCCAATAACAGTGTGTCATCCACAGATTCCCCCATAACAATGTCATCCACAGATCCCCCATACCAGTGTCATCCACAGATCCCCCATGACAGTATGTCATCCACAGATCCCCCATGACAGTGTCATCCACAGATCCCGCATAACAGTTTGTCATCCACAGATCCACATAACAGTGTCATCCACAAATCCCCCATAACATTGTCATCCACAGATCCCCATAACAGTGTGTCATCCACAGATCCCCCATAATGGTGTCATCCACAGATCCCCCATAACAGTGTGTCATCCACAGATCCCCCATAACAGTGTGTCATCCACAGATGTCCCATAACAGTGTCATCCACAGATCCCGCATAACAGTTTGTCATCCACAGATCCCCATAACAGTGTCATCCACAGATCCCCCATAACAGTGTCATCCACAGATCCCCCATAACGGTGTCATCCACAGATTCCCCATAACAGTGTGTCATCCACAGATCCCCCATAACAGTGTGTCATCCACAGATCCCCCATAACAGTGTGTCATCCACAGATGCCCCATAACAGTGTCATCCACAGATCCCCCATAACAGTGTCATCCACAGATCCCCCATAACAGTGCGCCTGCTCACTGAGGAGAGACAGAAAGGAGGGGGAAGGAATCCGTGGAAGCAAGCAGAGGACAGCACAGCAGACGACTGAATAGCTTCTTTTGTAAGTAAATTGTTTTATTATAAATTCCCTGCATACCGCAATAGTCTCCTCTGATGAAAAGATGAAAAGTTGCAAATACGTTGTAGTAGTGGCGTAAACCTTTTGATCAATGGCCTCTAATAACTGAAAATTGATCACACCCAACTTATTCACCTAGAAAACTCATTTAAAACTAGTTTTGCAGGTAATATGAGATGAGCCGTGCCATAACTTCCCATTATTTGACTTTGTTTTTTAAAAAGAAGACAGTAATACAAGATGTGATAGACGTCTGACCCAGCCGGCGGCGTGCAACTAATTCTTCTTCACTTCCTTATTATATAAGGGGAAACTCGGTAAAACAACAAAAGCTTCAAAATTTCTCTTTGAGTAAAAACTATTTTTTAAATTATCACTTGGAGCATCTTCCGTTAGCAAATCCGTAAACTGCTGTGGAAGCGACAGACCACATTTTTCAATGAGCGAAATCCATTTAGCATGTCTAGTCCAGCTAATATGAAGTCCTCTTGCATCCTCCGTTCCTCAGCATCGTCTTGATCTATATTTAAAAAAAAATAAAAAATCTTAAATGGAAGGCCGATATGAAAAGGAATCATTTGATTTGAGAGTTTTAAAGGAAATAGCAGATCATACAGCAGCGAGGAGAGCAGGTCAAACCTTGAAGCTGGAGGGTAAGCAGATCTGTAGTAATAATATCAGCTTTTCATAAAAAGCATTATATACAGTGAATGGCTTCCCAGCATGCATTGTGACTGGTAATATAACAGCCAGCCAAACCAATTCAGTGCAGCTGTGAGAACATACTATACCAGCTTTCGGGGAGGTTAAAGGAGTATTCCAGTAATAAGTTATATCCTATTCACTGCATAGGGGATAACTACTCAATTAGTAGGGGACAGACCACTGGGACTTCTTCAAAGTCTATATAGTGCTCAGTTTTGCCTTGGATCATGAGAATGGGGGTCATGAGTCCACTGTTTGAATGCATTAGTGGTCAAGCATATGCACTAGCACCCAATTTACTCTCTAAGAAACTGAGGAGCCAACTCTGTACTCAACTACGTCTTTCAGTCCCATGGACAGTGATTGGAGAGGCAGTGTACAGGTGTCATTCAAATGGAGGGACTCGGGACCCCCGTTCTCATGACCAGTAAGGATCCCAGAGGTCAGACCACCCCCAATTTAGCAGTTCTCTGTAACCTAGTGGTCAGGGGCATTACCAGAATACTCCTCTAAGCTCCTATAGGATCGTACTCCTCCCATTCGATAATTTGGTTCTCTAGAACGGAAAATACTTGGGTTCCTGGAATTTTGCTTACATGGACCAGATTAAGGTTGGGCAAAAAATAAATAAATAAATTGGTGGGAACCTCCATGCCAGCTTCTGGGACCCAGACTCCACTTTACCTCTTACAGCAGCCACACATGGCACTGTCCACTGAAGTCTACTGGAGTTAGTTATGGAGATTGCCAATCCAGCTGACTCCCTTAGAGAAAAGAACGAACCTTACACACGAGAGAAAGGCATGGCATGAAATCGCCTGATGGTACTGTGTTAGAAGGGTTGGAGAAGAAGTGTGAATTCCATTAAACTTCATACAAATCCAATAATGTGTCTTTAAGTGTGCCAGATCAACGGAATTTATTTTTACTCCTTAGGCTTTACCATGATACCAATTTATATCCCCATTTTCCACAAGTGACTTCCATAAGGACTTCTTAGGAGTTGACAACACCATCTGAAATCTCTAGATCAATGGCTTATACATAAGCTCCATAAAGGTCACTCAAGATAGAAGGGTTTTCCCTTTCCATGACCTTTCATCAAGTTCCTACCCCCTACTTAGTTTACTAACAATACAGAACCTCTCAAGGTGGAATGGGGCTCTATAATTCAATAAAAATGGATTTTTCCTTATGGTGCCCGGTTTTGCCACCAAAGACGGAAATCTCTTAATCTACATAGATTTCCATTACCTTTTGCCCAGTTCCTTACTCCCTATGTTTGTTAGCCATGCAGCCGGGAGAGGGGAGATTGCCCAAACCATGGCTAAAAAGGTGCCCAAATTATGGTGCCTTGTTTTGCCACCCAAGACAGATGGGTCTGCTCTACACACCCTTTCTATGAGCCATAGGCCAATTCCTTACCCTTTTAGCTTCCTAACAATGCAATTCCTCTGGAGTGGAGAACCTACAAATGTTAACGCCTTCCAGGAGGATAGAACAACTAAGGATGTAGACAATCACATATGTTTGCAATGCCGGCGGATATTGTCACCGGCTTCTCCCCCGCAGGCACAGAAACTGGAATAGTCTCCCCTTCAGCTGCTATATTGCGCCGGCAGCCTGTGCCTGCTGGCATCTCTCTTTTCCTGGTTGGCACAGTCACCAGAGTATTCGTTATCTTCCCTGATACACATTTCAGACATTTTCTTTCCGTCCCTGTCTTCCAGTGCCTGGTCCCTTAAGATACAAGTGTGGACTCTCCCCGGCTATTAAAGCCACAGCATGGCGCATCCTAATCGGCCCTAGCCAATGGCTGTTCTTCCTTGGATATTTAAGGCACCTTTCCCTATAGGAAGGTGCCTGAGCAATAAGATTCCTAGCTTGCTTAGTGTCTACAAAGGTCTTTTGTATGAATTATCATGCTTGACCTCTGTCTGTTTACCATGTTTATAATGTTCTGCCCGTCATGACCTCTGCCTGTTCATCGTAGTAAGCCGGTGCTATCAACCCCGACCTCGGCTTGCCCACTGACCATGATTTTGCCTGTTCGTTTGGTGCTGCTCACCAATGTCTCTTGACCCCCCCGTCACTTAATGGAGCCTTCTTCAAGAGGTAGCGGCCATGTGGCTCCCCTGCAGCAAACACCAGACCTCTGTACAGGAATGAAAGGGTGAAAACCAGAGGACCACTTAGATAACAAATCTGTTGAGTGACCCAGGGTCCACACCCGCTGTATTACAACCTTCCCCTATGGCCTGCTTGGCCATAATGCTTTCACTATAAGATATAAACTAGCCTGTGCCATGGATAAATGCAAAGTGGCTAAGCTTCCTGACATGCCCTGTGCCTGCTGTGCCCTCCAGCGTTCCTTCTGTGCGTCAACCTTATTTTCATTCCCTTTTCTTTCTTTTTTTGCTTGTTTTTGTGTCCCCTTTCCCTTCATCATTTTTTTCCCTGCTGTGCGGTGTGAAAATTGGTGTGAAATAGAAAAAAAAATGTGTCCTGTGAAGACTGATTTCCCTTTAGGACTTACTGAAAAGGATACACCGATTTAACTGCTCGCTCCCTGGACTAGGTAAAAGCGGTGCCATGGGGAAGCAAATCTGCTGCTTTCCAGCTAACAAGTCAGCATTAAATCATTTAGCCTCAGTTCATTCAGTGCTGTGTCCAGGTCACCGCCCGGGCAGCGAGAAATCCAATCCATTTCTACCCTATTGTCATCAACTCTCTGTTTCTTATTGTCCTCCCTTCTTCGCACCGCCATCTCCGTCTCACTCTTTCCTGTACTGTCATGAATGAGCCATATTCAGTATTATTGGATCCGACCTGGTCTCTAGCGTTACAAAGGGGCATTACACAAGCTTTATCCCCAACCCTTCCCCCCACCTCTTTCCATTTTTTTTTCTCTCTTTCCCACTTTCGATCTGTTGTTCTTTATTGAAAATCAACTTGTTTTTCGGAGACCTGATCAAAGTGAGTCCAGAGTGTGGTAGTGGGCGCTGTGCCATTGATGTGCAAGCTCTGGGCTCTGCGCCCACCGCGCTATAGGGAAGCGGTAATGCTCTTACAGACGCTCTGGGGGGATCTGGGCAGATTAGGCTCTTCAAAGCCAGAACGCAGTATAGCATTTTGTAAAGAGCCGTAGATGATTTATAGGCCCGGTTGCGGCCCTGAATTTTTTATGCTCGTTCTCTCTTAACAAATATGATGTATAGTTTATTCTCATTTACATCCCCATTTGTTAGCATGAAATATCTCATTTCAAATTGCTTTTCCGCAATATTCTTCATACTAACGACACGGGGGACACTTATCACAACACTTATATGCTTCTCCCTAAAGACTTTGTAATGGGCTCGTCTGCCGCTCTACATGGTTGACACCATTTTACTTAACTAAACATGAAGAGGCAGTTTATCACTGGTATGAGGAACATTACCGAGGAGCTTGTATTAGCTGGCTAGGCAGAGCCTAGGGAGAAATAATTCAGGTTGGCCACTAGCCCACTACCTTATATGCATACACCTAAAACGTATCGAAATTTGTCCCTTCTGCCCTATAAAATTTAACATAACACACTGTACATATAAATAATGCCGCTACATTGTACTTGTATATAACACTGCCACACCATAGACATAAATAGCCCTGCTATACTGTACACAATAATTCCCCCAAAATCTGGACTTCCAAGAGCAAACTGAGTAGACCATGTAAGCCTTCACTACCCTTTACCATTACAATTTGACAGGGCCAGGTTCCTGCCAAGTTCTTGACAACCAAAAAGGAGAGGGAGGGACTGGTAGAGGAAATCCACAGATAAGTGCACAGAGGGTGCTTCCTCTGCCAGCGCTGCCCTCTCCTTGATTGACAGGACCAGGTTCCTGCATAGTCTTCTTAACCTGATCCTGTCAATCAAAAATGAAAAGGGAGAGACTGGCAGAGGAAGCAGGAAGGGAAAGGGTGCACAGAGTGGCTTGGGCCCTCCCTCAGTGCATCTAACTGCTCATTTGCATATGGATTAAAAGTATTTTCTCTCCAGAAGGAAGCAACAGATTGCTAAGTGAAAGGTCTCATGGCATACAGCTCAGATAGTTCTACAAGGCATGGTTTTGCAATTAATTTCCTGCTGACAAATTTACTTTACCCTTCTCACTATTGATGAAATTTACAAAAATATTATTTGGTCATCGACAGGGAATATTGTATGAAAAATATGTGGCAGTGTGATGTGTGCACTAGCAGGATTTGGATACTGTATGGAAGTATTGCAAAGAAAAAAAAAAGGAGGTGAGTCAGCACATACCATCCGCAGGTGTACGTAGCCACGGCTGAAAGCACAAAAGCAAAAAACAATGCAACACAAATAACGAAATATATAAAATAATGTCCGCTCTTCCTATGTTCATTGGCACCAGGAGAGGTAAAATACAGAGTGGGCACAGCATGCATGTGGAACCTGCATTCCCTGAATTTAATGAAAAGAGGTATTATTCAGCGTAGGTTCCTGTCCTAAAGAGATCGCCTTGCTGGAGGCGGACAGGCACAAACGATTTTGTACAAAATACAGACAGCATTTGCCAAGACTCTCACATTAATATAATGATCATAGCATTAACACGAGTATATTTTCTATGATGAGTACAGCATTATTTTATATATTTTATTATTTGTGCAACTGCAAAAAAAGGGGGTCAGTCAGCACATCCCGATGTGCAGGTGGGATGTGCTGACTGACCCCTTTTGCAATTGTACTAGAGCTGGAGGTGTGGCTGACTCCAGTTGGTCTTGCACCCCTGACTAGCCTGTCTGCCCCATAGGCTGATTTTAACCGCTTGCCGACCGCCTAACGCACGGATGCGTCCAGGCGGCGGCAAGTTTGTTCCTCCTGGACGCATCCGTGCGTCATCTTGCGAGAGGCGAGATTTGCTGCGAACGCGCGCGCGTTCACAGCAGAGCGCGGCTCTGCAGTGATTCTACAGCCTGCCAGCGATGATCAATCGCTGGCAGGCTGTAAATGTAAAATAAATTAGATGAAAGAGGTATATCAGACGCTGTTTTGTTAACAGCGTCTGATATACCTGCTACCTGGTCCTCTGGTGGTCCCATTTACTGGGATCGACCACCAGAGGACCAGGTAACTCTGTAAAGTTGCACCAAACACTACACTAACAAAACACGGACACCGTCAATGTGCTTTCCGCATTTTGCAGATCCGCACATTGCCAGAACTATATAGAAAATGCTTTTTCTTGTCCGCAATTGCGGACAAGAAAAGGACATGTTCTATATTTTTGCGGAACGGAAATGCAGACCCGTAAGTGCGGATCCGCAATTCTGGATCCGAGCGGAACAAAGTCTGTCCCCATAGAAATGAATGGGTCCGCAATTCCGTTCCGCAAACAGAATTTCGGACGTGTGAATGGGGCATAAGGGTCCCCTATCACCACCAGTTAGTTAGCTACTTGTTAGGTAGTTAGCGCCCAGCCCACCGCACCGCAGTCACTGATTTTGGCAGAGATTTTTTCATCCACGATGATCGATGCGAATGAAAAAATCTGTGCCGTTCATTTTTTTTCTTTTTTCAGCACAGAGGCTGAACGGAAAAAAAAAATCTCATTACCCGTCTGCTCAATATACGGAGAATCGCAGAAACTCCTAATGCTGGCCATACGTGTAATGATTGCGGAGACCCTCAAATGCCAGGGCAGTATAAATACCCCACATGTGACCCCATTTTAGAAAGAAGACACCCCAAGGTATTCCGTGAGGGGTATGGGGAGTTCATGTAAAAAAAAAAATTTTTCACAAGTTAGTGGAAAAAATATCAATTTCCGCTAACTTGTGCCAAAATTTTTTTTTTCTTTGAACTCACCATTCCCCTCACGGAATACCTTGGGGTGTCTTCTTTCCACAATGGGGTCACTTGTGGGGTATTTATACTGCCCTGGCATTTTAGGGGTCCTAAAGCGTGAGAATCCAAATGCGTAAAAATGCCCTGCGAAATCCTGAAGGTACTCATTGGTTTTAGGGTCCCTTTGCGCATCTTGGCTGCAAAAAAGTGTCACTCATGTGGTATCGCCGTACTCACGAGAAGTAGGGCAATGTGTTTTGGGGTGTATTTTTATATATACTGTGGCAGTGGAGCTGCCAGAAGGCCATAGGAAGGCCATTGAAGTGGCGTATCTCACCCAGAGAAAGCTGGGTGAGAACAAGAAAGGTTGGGAAAATAGTTTTTCCCACTGTCTGCAGCAGTCAGGCTGGTAATGGGGTTAATTATCAGCCAGCTGAGGAGCTTGGATTAATGTGGGTTGAGCTTCTCAATCAGGGCTCCCAGTCTGGGAAAGGAGCAGGCTGTGTCCAGGCCTGTGGGAGCCGGGACCCTCTAACCCTGTGTGTAGGGTAAGCACTGGTGATGTGTCTTGGGGAGCTGGGTGGTAGACCCAGATCCTGATAGAGAGGGAAAGACTGTTTAGTCAGTGGCCAGACGGCCGAGGATTTATTTTTATGATTTTGTTGTACTGCTGTGATGACAATAAAGCTGGTCGTGGCCAGTTTGCACCTGAATCTACAGTGGTGGAGCGGCTTCTTGATGTGTGCCAACCGTCTAAGGCGTTAAGACGGCGATCTGGAAGAGCTAAATGACCCCGTGTTGTTACAATACCCATACTTTGTGTGAGAAATATCGCTGTAAACGACAACTTTTTAAATTTTTTTATACAAAGTTGTCAGTTTACAGAGATATTTCTCTCACCCAGCATGGGTATATGTAAAAATACACCCCAAAACACATTGCCCTACTTCTTCTGAGTACGGCGATACCACATGAGTGACACTTTTTTGCAGCTAAGATGCGCAAAGGGGCCCAAATTCCAACGAGTACCTTTAGCTTTTACATGGCTGCTCACCACCCAAAATGCCAGAACAGTAAACACACCCCACAAATGACCCCATTTCGGAAAGTAGACACCCCAAGGTATTCACTGAGGGGCATAGTGAGTCCGTGGGAGATTTTTTATTTTTTTTGCCAGAAGTTAGCAGAAATGGAAACTTTATTATTTTTATTTTTTTCCTCAGAAAGTGTCATTTTCCGCTAACTTGTGAAAAAAAAATGAAATGATACATGAACTCACTATGCCCCTCCGCGAATACTTTGGGGTGTCTTCTTTCTAAAATGGTGTGATTTGGGGGATATTTATACTATCCTGACATTCTAGCTCCTGAAGAAACATGACAGGTGCTCAGAAAGTCAGAGCTGCTTCAAAATGACGAAATTCACTTTTTTGCACCATAGTTTGTAAACGCTATAACTTTTACCCAAACCAATAAATATACACTTATTGGATTTTTTTTTATCAAAGACATGTAGAACAATAAATTTTGCGAAAAATTTATATAGAAATGTAGTTTTTTAAAAAAATTACAACAGAAAGTGAAAAATGTCATTTTTTTGCAAAACTTTCGGTAATTTTTGATTAATAGCAAAAAAAAGTAAAAATGTCAGCAGCAATGAAATACCACCAAATGAAAGCTCTATTAGTGAGAAGAAAAGGAGGTGAAATTCATTTGGGTGGTAAGTTGCATGACGGAGCAATAAACTGTGAAAGTAGTGTAGTGCAGAATTGTACAAAGTGGCCTGGTCATTAGGGGGTTTAAGCTAGGGGGGCTGAAGCGGTTAATTAGAGTAAGTATAAAGCTGTAGCCTGCTCTCATTGTATTTATTGGAAGCCATTTGTCACCAGAAGAATTGTAGAGTTCGCTCAGCATGCATGTTGGTACCTGCATCTCTGGATTTAATGGAGGCCATTATGGCACCAAAAATGTTAAAAAGCAGAGTGGACCCAGCATGCATGTGGAACCTGCACTCCCTGAATTTTATGGTGGCCATTTTGGCACATAAGAGGTAGTATTTAGTGTTAGGTTCTTGTCTTATAGAGATCACCTTGACGTTTGGAAGACGGGCCCAAATAATTTTGTACAAAATGTATTTGCCAAGGATCTCAAATTAGCAAAAAAGGTGTAGCATTAGCACCAGAATGTTTTTTTAGAATTATGGCATTATTGTACTTTATTTGTGTTTGCAGAGTGCTGCTGCATTGTCTTTTTTTCTTTTTGTTATTTGTGTTTGCAGAATGTTGTTGCACTGCGTTTGTTTTTGCTTGTATGGAGGTATTATATAAGTCTTGTACAGTGGTATTATCTGGAAACTGAATAACGGCATTGGTGCAAGATGTATGATGGTATTCAGGTGTAAACATTTTGCCCAAACCATCTAAGATGATGGGTGGCGGAGCCTAGGGGTGCAAGGTAGATTTAGCACCCAGACCCTGGAGCTTGAAGTGGTCCAAATGGTCTCTCTGCCACTGACGACGACACTAGTATTATAAATGATTATAAATGACGCATGGTAGGTTAGGACTAGTTGCAGCTTTGCATTGGGGTTCATGAATTTCAAGTTACATCCACTTTAGTTGTTGCCCAGGGTCTCATTTCTTTAAAAGTAGTAATACACATGTATTCTCCACTGAATTCTTATCCTCAAAAAATTTGCTTACAAAGGCATTATGCTTGGTAGTTACAATTTTCGTCAGAGGCACTACACTTGGTGGTTACAGTAGAAAGCAGTCTCTTATAACTCCCTGCTGCAGGAGTATCAGGCAGCAATACACTTAGCAGGACACACTCTGCCCACAGACCCCAATGTATTTATTGCACAGTGGAAAGCCACAGCTCAGCACACAAGCTCAGTGCTGTTTACCTTCACCATGTACCATGTCAATACATCTTTACCCTTCACAGGTGTTCTGCCTGGCTGGTCTTTCCTGTCTCAGGTCACAATCACAGGGTTTCAAACCTGATCACCCATCCCAGAATACCAATCGGGTGTGTATGCAACCACTTGCTCTTGGCATCCTACTACTACCCCTAACGGAGTAGCAGGGGGCCAAACTCAGTGTGCTCCCGCAGGTGACCATGACTCAGCTAGTACTGCGTGTCAAATGCAACACTGTACACACAAAAGTCACATGTTGTACATTTACATTTTACATGTATATCCATCCTGCCATGTTATGTGTAAATGCAGGGAGAGGTGTGATGGTAGTAGTTACAGTGGCACTTTTCGGGTCAAGCAGTGATAGGAAGGGTGCAACTTGTCTTCCCTTTGAGGAACACCCTGGTTTTGGGATCTCATGCCTGGTGTTGGTTGGGGTGCCCTTGGTGTAGCTGGGTGTTAGGGTTGCAAGGCCGGGTCCCAGTAAGGCCTGCAGTCGCCAGTGCAATACTGTGGGGATGCAATAATGAGGCTGGGTTTTATGCAACAAGTCCACTATACTTTGCTGAGGCAGTTCAACACAGATGGTTCACACAGACACTGTACACATTAAATGCAGTCTTTATAGTGGGCATATGCAATTTCCCATGGCTGTGTATGGACGGCAGTGTGCCCAGTGATAGTTCCCTCTAAGTCTCTTGCTTATAATCTGCACAATCTTTCTGAATCAATCAAGAGGTGCAACTTGTCTCTATCACTCTCCCTATGTTGGTATATCCACAGTGTTCTCAGTGGAATACAGTATCTCGACAGGTGGCCAGCCTGTTCTTTCGAAATGATGAGGAACCTGAAGTTTATTGCTCCCACCAACATGCAGGGAAGTCTGTAGATTCAATGTAAATGTATTACCTTTAATGCCAGGTGCTCTTCTCTTTCCATTATATGTTCTGCAGGATCCGGTAACTCTTTCCTTCAAGGGCTGGCACATATTCTGTCACTTTGCTGCCTATAAACCACAGTTTGCACATCCACAGCTTAGACTAGACCGCACTACTTCCCCCTAGAGGAAAGCGTGGTGGAAACCTCTCATTCTTTCCATATACAGTCTTTGGGACATTCAGTGCCCAAAATACAGCGACATTCACATTTGCAGTGGGACACTGCACAAATAAAAGCATATTAAAGTGAATCTGTCAACAAATTTGCACCTATGACACTGGCTGACCTGTGACATGTATGCTTGGCAGCTGAAGACATCTGTGTTGGTCCCATGTTCATATGTGCTCGCATTGTTGAGAAAAATGATGTTTTACTATATGCAAATGAGCCTCTAGGAGCAATGGGGGCGTTACTATTACACCTAGAGGCTCTGCTCTCTCTGTAATTGCTACTCTCTCTGCACTTTGATTGACAGGGTCAGGCAGTGTAAATATTATAATAACGCCTGGCCCTGTCAATCAGAGTGAAGGAGGCGCAGCATTTGCAGAGAGAGCAGAGCCTCTAGGTGTAACGGTAACGCCCCCGTTGCTCCTAGAGGCTCATTTGCATATATTAAAACATCATTTTTCTCAGCAATGCGGGCACATATGAACATGGGACCAACACAGACGCCTTCAGCTGCCAAGCGCGCATGTAACAGGTCAGCCAGTTTCATAGGTACAAATCTGCTGACAGATGAAGACTCTCAACCATAACCACTGTCAATGCCATGCAGATGTTGTCCAAGTCCATGCTGTCCTTTGGAATCTTCATAACAATTTGACCATGGAGTCAGAGGTCTACAAACCTTAAGACACAAGAACGAAGGTGGATGGGTCGTCGTCCTGTACAGTAGGCTGCATTCTCTACAAACAAGCCCCGGCCGCACACCCGCCACGAGCTCTGCACGGTTCAACAGCTCTTAAAAGCTCTCCCGGAGAGAATGAACTATTTATGTAGAGACAGGACAGAATACAAATGGAAGGACGAGCCGCCATGTAAACAGAAATAGATGATAGCGGAAAATTACACGGCTGCAACTTGTGAGCCAGACCATCCTCATCCTTCAGCGGGAGCTATAATTTAATTATAGGAGTCCATTATACTGTAGGATTTTGAGTGGTTGCCTTATAGGCTTATCAATGCTTACATTAGTATAGATAAGCCACTACATAGTCATAGTCATATTTATGCACTAAAACAGCAATAATAAGGACGAGAGGGTTTTGTGGCAGAAGCTGCAAGCTGGTCCCGGTAAGTTAATCTATCTACGCAAACCCAAATCCAATTCTCTCTGCTCGCTTTCAGCTCCGCGTCCTGTTGGGGATAACTGTAATCCTGTTATACTTCTTTTCCAAGCAGTATTTCATTTATACTGTAGTTTCAGGGCTTGGTTTATAAGAAAAAATGGCATTGTGTGTAGGCTAAAAACAATATAAAAACTATCTGTAAGGCTCCATTCACACGTCAGCAATCTTGTTCCGCATTTTGCGGAACGGAATTGTGGACCCATTAATTTCAATGGGGACAGACTATGTCCCGCCCGGGTCTGCAATTGCGGATCCGTTCTTCCGGGTCCGCAATTGCGGACAAGAAAAGGCATTTTCTATGAGAGTGCCGGCGATGTGCGGTCCGCAAAATGCGGAACGCACATTGCCGGTGTCCGTGTTTTGCGGATCCGTGGATCCGCAAAACACACACGGACGTGTGAATGTAGCCTAAATGGCGTGCATAGAAAGGGTTAATGTATATAGTTTATATACTAAGGATCAAGCCCAGGGTCTTAAAGGGGCGTTCTGAGTGTTTTATACTAATGACCTATACTCAGGATAGGTCCTCAACATCAGATTGGCGGAGGTCCAACTCCTGGAACCCCTGACAGTTATCTGTTTGAAGAGGCTGCGGCGCTCAGGTGAGCACTGCAGTCTCTTCCGTGACCATGTGACATCACGTTCATCAGTCGAATGGCCTAGGAGCAGCTCAGTCCCATTCAAGTGAATGGGGCTGAGCTGCAATACCATGCACAGCCACTATGCAATGGACTGCGCTGTGCTTGGTAAGCTGCAAGGAAGTTGCTGCGCTCACCGGAGTGCCGCTGCGACCTCAAACAGCTGGGGGCGTCGGACCCCCGACGATCTGATATTGACACCTATCCTGAGGATAGGTCATCATCAATGTCAGAATCTCAGAAAACCCTTTTAAAGGAGGTTTTCCCACCTTTCCAACCTGTCTACAGGATAGATGATAAATGTATGATCACTGGGAGTCTGACCTCTGGGACCCCCACTGATCATAAGAACGAGGGTCCACAAATCTCATGTGTGAAAAAAATGGTAGTGTAACACTTCTTTTTTACTCTTTATGAGAATCACAGAAATAACCTACTACTCCATTCACATAGGAGAGTAAGGGACCCCCATTCTTGAGTGATAAATCTTGTTTATGAGAAAATCCCTCTAAGGGTTGGCCATAATTAAGGAAAATAAAGCTGTTATCTTCCAAAAACAGCGCCACTCCTATCCATAGATTGGGAAAGGTATAGAAACTCAGCCAATGGGCTATGACACCCGACACAAACAGTAGAGAGGTGTGACCCTGTTTTCGGGAGAAAACAGCCATATTTTCCTAAACCTGGACCAATCATCCCTTTAAATACTTACCATAGGTATATGAGACTTAAGCAACCACCATGATATGTGTCCCACTGGAAGGCCCATAACACCTTCTAGCAATTATGTTAGCAGTGTCCCTAAAAGGACATGTCAATTAGACCAGTCACATCAGTGGTGGTCCAACAGGTCAGACCCCAACAGTCCTGGAAATTACCCAGTTTTGGTCCCAAATCTCAAAATTAAGGTAGTCATGAAGGGGCAGTCACATTAAAATCATTTCAAGATTTAAAAAAAGCTCTGAGAACAGGGTGACTCCATTATGGTTCATAACCAGTACCATCTTGTTCTCTGGAAAGATGGTAGTGTTGGTGGTGGTGGTAGGATATATACGTTATCACAATGCTAGCATAGTCTAAGCTCTTCGTGGGTGACTATAGACCACCAGTTGTGTCTCCAACACCAAGAGTCAGTGAGACGCATTCGCATCATCAGAACCCCTACGTTGGTGTAGATGCAGTAAACCTTCTGGAAGGATGCAACACATTGCAGAGGGGTTTTCCAATTATTATCACACTCAGTGTGTGAAATTATTTTCTCACTGTACTGGAATTGGACCCAACTATTTGGCCACCCAAGGCCATCTTACTGGAATGGTAACACTTGGGCTGATGGTCCAAAGAGATAACCTAAAGCTTCTAAGGATCATGGACCAGATAATTTGTTGCACAGTCAAGTATGTTTGTTTAGATTGGTAGCGTATGGGCAGGGCTGGCATCGGCACCAGCTAAACCTGATTTCGGGGCCCACTGAGCTGGGGGATCCACAGGTAAACATATTGTAAGCTTGACCCACACAGGGCATGTCTTAGGTGGTCAGCAATTATTTGAGAACCCTGTATGCTAAGGTTCCTGAATACGGGAACCCCAGCAGCAAATATTAATTATCATTGCTTGGTGGCATTATTTGGGAATCGCTGTAAAATTTGGGAACTATATGAAAATTGTATAAGGACTCTATAAGGGTGTACTGCAACAGGATGTGCTCAACCCAAAAATGCAGTTGTGCATATATATACAGGGGAGCAGATCCTGACTTGTGGCCCGTTGCTAATGGCGATCCCCAGCAAAAATGCATACGGTGGAGGATGCCCGCAGCGGACTACAAGTACCACAATAGACATCCTACACAAAATGGCAATAGTGTGGATGTGATAAATAATATAACAATATACAGTTGTGTTCAAAATTATTCAACCCCCACTGAAATTGACGTGTTTTGGGCAGTTTGACATTGATTTTGATCATTTCAGTCATCTTGTTTACAATTAAATCAAAGAGGCCCTTGTAAGTCAGACAAATATAACATAACATTTATAATGAAATAACCACAAATGTCTTTTCTGTGCTCACATCATTATCAGTTTTATTCAACCCCCAAGTGACATTCAATCTTAGTACTTAGTACAACATCCTTTTCCAGTTATAACAGCTTTTAAACGTGAAGCATAGCTTGACACAAGTGTCTTGCAGCCATCTACGGGTATCTTCGCCCATTCTTCATGGGCAAAAGCCTCCAGTTCAGTCACATTCTTAGGCTTGCGCGCTGCAACTGCTTTCTTTAAGTCCCACCAGAGGTTCTCAATCGGATTTAAGTCTGGTGACTGCGATGGCCACTTCAAAATGTTCCAGCCTTTAATCTGCAGCCATGCTCTAGTGGACTTGGAGGTATGTTTGGGATCATTGTCCTGTTGAAAGGTCCAACGTCTCCCAAGCCTCAGGTTTGTGACGGACTAAATCACATTTTCATCCAATATCTCCTGGTACTGAAGAGAATCCATGGTACCTTGCACACGCTGAAGCTTCCCTGTACCTGTAGAAGCAAAACAGCCCCAAAGCATGATTGACCTCCCCGCCATGCTTCACAGTAGGCAAGGTGTTCTTTTCTTCATAGGCCTTGTTCTTCCTCCTCCAAACATAGCGTTGATCCATGGGCCCAAACAGTTCTAATTTTGTTTCATCAGTCCACAGAACACTATCCCAAAACTTTTGTGGTTTGTCCACATGACTTTTGGCATAATGCAGTCGACTCTTCTTATTCTTTGGAGACAGCAAGGGGGTGCGCCTGGGAGTTCTGGCATGGAGGCCTTCATTACGCAGTGTGCGCCTTATTGTTTGAGCTGAAACTTCAGTACCCGCATCTGACAAATCTTTTTTCAGTTCCTCAGCAGTCACATGGGGACTTTTCTCCACTTTGCCCTTCAGGTAGCACACAGCAGTCGAAGTCAGCGTCTTCTTTCTGCCACCACCAGGTAGCGTTTCAACAGTGCCCTTTGCCTTGAATTTGCGAATGATGCTTCCTATGGTGTCTCTTGGTATGTATAACATCTTTGCAATCTTCCTATAGCCATTGCCCTTCCTGTGAAGAGAAATCACCTCTTCTCTTGTCTTCCTGGACCATTATCTTGACTTCACCATGTTTGTAAACACACCAGTAAATGTCTAGAAGGAGCTGAGTATCACAGTCATTTTACATCTGCCTAATTGGGGCTTATTCTGCTTGATTGCTGCTCCTTGACATCCAGAGGAGTTTTCAATA
Organism: Bufotes viridis; assembly: GCA_033119425.1. Taxonomy (NCBI): domain Eukaryota; kingdom Metazoa; phylum Chordata; class Amphibia; order Anura; family Bufonidae; genus Bufotes; species Bufotes viridis. Next base: position 261,004,581 of record CM065594.1, on the reverse strand, counting down.
CCTGATCGAAAACACTTGAATGAACCTCTGTTCTTAAGAGTGGTCGTCTTTAAGGGGTTGAATAATTGTGTCAATGAAGAAATCACAAAAAAAACATTTAATACTGTATTACAAAAACAATTGATGTCATTTTAGTTGCATTTGGTTCTTTAAAAAGTCCTTGTAAGATTTCATTCTGAACACAATTACAAATGTACACTAAATTCCCTAAAACCCTTTACAGCATTGGGGGTTGAATAATTTTGAACACAACTGTAGCATTAACAAATGACAAAACAGGTGCACACTGCGGTCTTACTAAGCCCTTTAAACTGATGTTAAAATTGAGAGGTTAGTCAACATGTCCTACAGTGGAGGACATGTCTTAACCAGTCCCCGACCGCCGTACGCAGGATTGCGTCCTGCGGGCGGCCGGGATCTTCTGTTTGGACGCGCCGGGGCGTCATCTCGCGAGACGCGAGAGTTCCTGTGAAGCGCGGCTCGAGAGTTGGACTACAGCCTGCCAGCGATGATCAATCGCTGGCAGGCTGTAGATGCGATATAAATCGCATCAAACAGCTATATCAGACGCTGTTTTATGAACAGCGTCTGATATAGCTGCTACCTGGTCCTCTGGTGGTCCCATTTTCTGGGATCGACCACCAGAGGACCAGGTAACACAGTAAAAGTTGCACCAAACACTACACTTACCCCCCACCCCCCTCACCTATTAACCCCTTGATCACCCCATCTAGACCCCTGATCACCCCCTGTCATTGATCACACCCCTTGTAAGGCTTTATTCAGACGTCCATATGTGTTTTGCGGATCCGTGGATTCACGGATCCGTGCATTCACGGATCCGCGGATCCGATCCGCAGATCCTCAAAACACGGACACCGGCAATGTGCTTTCCGCATTTTGCAGATCCGCACATTGCCAGAACTATATAGAAAATGCTTTTCTTGTCCGCAACTGCGGACAAGAATAGGACATGTTCTATATTTTTGCGGAACGGAAGTGCAGACTCGAAGCCGGATCCGTAATTCCGATCCGAGCGGGACAAAGTCTGTCCCCATAGAAATGAATGGGTCCGCAACTCCGCTCCGCAAACAGAATTTCGGACGTGTGAATGGGGCATAAGGGTCCCTTATCACCGCCTTGGGGTGTCTTCTTTCCACAATGGGGTCACTTGTGGGGTATTTCTACTGCCCTGGCATTTTAGGGGCCCTAAAGCGTGAGAAGAAAAATGCGTAAAATGCCCTCCTAAAGGTACTCATTGAATTTGGGCCCTTTGCGCATCTTGCCTGCAAAAGTAGTCACACATGGTATCGCCAGTACTCAGGAGAAGTAGGCGATGTGTTTGGGTGTATTTTACATATACCCATAGCTGGGTGAGAGAAATATCTCTGTATATTGACAACTTTGAATAAAAAATGTAAAAAGTTGTCGTTTACAGCGATATTTCTACACGCAGCATGGGTATATGTAAAAATACACCCCAAAACACATTGCCCTACTTCTCCTGAGTACGGCGATACCACATGTGTGCCACTTTTTGCAGCCAAGATGCGCAAAGGGGCCCTAAACCAATGAGTACCTTTAGGATTTCACAGGCCATTTTTATGCATTTGGATTCTCACACTTTAGGGGCCCCTAAAATGCCAGGTGAGTATAAATACCCCACATGTGACCCCATTTTGGAAAGAAGACACCCCAAGGTATTCTGTGAGGGGCATGGTGAGTCCACAGAATTTTTATTTTTGGCACAAGTCAGCGGAAATTGTTTTTTTTTTTTTTTTAATTTTGTTTTTTACAAAGTCTCATATTCCACTAACTTGTGACAAAAATAAAATTTTACATGAACTCACCATACCCTCACAGAATACCTTGGGGTGTCTTCTTTCCAAAATTGGGTCACATGTGGGGTATTTATACTGTCCTGGCATTTTAGGGGCCCCTAAAGGGTGAGAAGAAGTCTGGAATCCAAATGCGTAAAATGCCCTGTGAAATCCTAAAGGTACTCATTGGTTTAGGGCTTCTTGCACCCAGGCTGCAAAAGTGGCACACATAGGTAGCAGTACTCAGGAGAGTAGGGCAATGTGTTTGGGGTGTATTTTTATATATACCCATACTTTGTGTGAAAATATCTCTGTAAACGACAACTTTTAAAAATTTTTATACAAAGTTGACAATTTACAGAGATATTTCTCTCACTCCAACATGGGTATATGTAAAAATACACCCCAAAACACATTGCCCTACTTCTCCTGAGTACGGCGATACCACATAAGTGCCGCTTTTTGCAGCCTGGGTGCAAAGGGGCCCAAATTCCAACGAGTACCTTTAGGTTTTACATGGCGGCTCACAATTTAGCCCCGCCCAAAATGCCAGAACAGTAAACACACCCCACAAATGACTCCATTTCGGAAAGTAGACACCCCAAGGTATTCACTGAGGGGCATAGTGAGTCCGTCTGAGATTTTTTTTTTTTTGCCAGAAGTTATCAGAAATTGAAACTTTTTTTTTTTTTTTCTCAGAAAGTGTCAATTTCCGCTAACTTGTGAAAAAAATGAAATGATACATGAACTCACCAAGCCCCTCCGCGAATACTTTGGGTGTCTTCTTTCTAAAATGGTGTCATTTGGGGATATTCATACTATCCTGGCATTCTAGCACCTGAAGAAACATGACAGGTGCTCAGAAAGTCAGAGCTGCTTCAAAATGCCGAAATTCACTTTTTGCACCATAGTTTGTAAACGCTATAACTTTTACCCAAACCAATAAATATACACTTATTGGATTTTTTTATCAAAGACATGTAGAACAATAAATTTAGAGAAAAATTTATATAGAAATGTAGTTTTTTTAAAAATTTTACAACAGAAAGTGAAAAATGTCATTTTTTGCAAAAATTTCGGTAATTTTTGATTAATAGCAAAAAAAGTAAAAATGTCAGCAGCAATGAAATACCACCAAATGAAAGCTCTATTAGTGAGAAGAAAAGGAGGTAAAATTCATTTGGGTGGTAAGTTGTATGACGGAGCAATAAACGGTGAAAGTAGTGTAGTGCAGAATTGTAAAAAGTGGCCTGGTCATTAAGGGTGTTTAAGCTAGGGGGGCTGAAGTGGTTAAGCCCGAGCACCACGCCAAGGTCTCTCAAGTAGCTCGGGACCTAACACTCACCTACCTGTGCCATATGGGCAATACCAGGGGCCAGTGGGCAAAATTACAGGAATGTATTAGGCCGACTCGCAGTAGACTCCTCAGTTACCTCCAGCATGTAACCATGCCTGCAATGGGAGGAGGGAGAAGGCTGTGAGCCCCACCCAAGACTGGCTGATATGGCCCAGGCCTCACAGGTGCACCTAAATATAGCCTGTGGATGGAAAACAGGCTACATTTACATGGGAGTTTATACACCTCCAAACAATTATATATACACAAACCAACTGAAATGTGGCATGAAGCAGGATGTGCTCAACCCAAAAATGCAGTTGTGCATATATATACAGGGGAGCAGATCCTGCACTTGTGGCCTGTTGCTAATGGCGATCCCCAGCAAAAATGCATACGGTGGAGGATGCCCGCAGCGGACCACAAGTACCACAATAGACATCCTACACAAAATGGCAATAGTGTGGACGTGATAAATAATATAACAATATTACAATAACAAATGACAAAACAGGTGCACACTGCAGTCTTATTAAGCCCTCAAACTGATGTTAAAATTGAGAGGTTAGTCAACATGTCCTACAGTGGAGGACATGTCTTAAGCCCGAGCACCATGCCAAGGTCTCTCAAGTAGCTCGGGACCTAACACTCACCTACCTGTGCCATATGGGCAATACCAGGGGCCAGTGGGCAAAATTACAGGAATGTATTAGGCCGACTCGCAGTAGACTCCTCAGTTACCTCCAGCATGTAACCATGCCTGCAATGGGAGGAGGGAGGAGGCTGTGAGCCCCACCCAAGCCTCACAGGTGCACCTAAATATAGCCTGTGGATGGAAAACATGCCACCTTTCAGTTGGTTTGTGTATACATAATTGTTTGGAGGTGTATAAACTCCCATGTAAATGTAGCCTGTTTTCCATCCACAGGCTATATTTAGGTGCACCTGTGAGGCCTTGGCCATATCAGCCAGTCTTGGGTGGGGCTCACAGCCTTTCCCCCCTCCCATTGCAGGCATGGTTCCATGCTGGAGGTAACTGAGGAGTCTACTGCGAGTCGGCCTAATACATTCCTGTAATTTTGCCCACTGGCCCCTGGTATTGCCCATATGGCACAGGTAGGTGAGTGTTAGGTCCCGAGCTACTTGAGAGACCTTGGCGTGGTGCTCGGGCTTAAGACATGTCCTCCACTGTAGGACATGTTGACTAACCTCTCAATTTTAACATCAGTTTGAGGGCTTAGTAAGACCGCAGTGTGCACCTGTTTTGTCATTTGTTATTGACAAATGTGTTCATACCCTTGTGGGTGTACTTCATATTATTTGAGTGCAATATGGCACTATTATGTGGGACATTACTGTATATGCATTGTGGGTATTGAAGCATTTTGTTCTGTATATATAGCAAATTCCCAGTTGTCCAAAACATCTGTTGGTTCAGCATGTGTCTGAACATAGAGGACAAATATCAAGACGGTTGGTCTTAGATAACTTGAGTCTTGTATTGGCTTCAGTCTTGTTGGTCCTGTGTCTGAATATTATGAGCACCTGAAAATTATATTAATTTTGAAGGTGACATTTATATACATCACAATGAGATTGTGGACGTTTGTTTGAAATTCTGTCAGTAGAAATTCCGCAGTGTACTCTTATTTTTGGCTGCACTCCATAGAACGGCATATATCAATATCCGCTGAACTCCTGTGGCATTACAAAGGGAACTAAGCTGATACAAGGCCCCCGAAGGTTTCTTTTTAACACCAATTAATTGCTGCAGAGATATTATAATCCTCTCCGTATTTTACTGCTTGTCAAATTTAGGGATTAATACACTGAAATCTCTTACTTTTGATGATCAACCCTCTTGCATTTATGAACTTTGATGAGGAGTTAAGACCAACGTTGACTCAGGTCTTCTAACCATGTTCTTGATTCGTCCTCTGGGTATCATGTTGAAACTGAGATGTTTGATCCAGTAAATTTGGTTGAAGATCAACCAATGTCCACACAATAGACCTCACACCCCCATGGAGGTAGAAAGTCAAACTTTTTCTTTTAGGGTTTCCATTCATTTTTATGGTGCAATTTTGAAACATTTCTATGAGAAACTTCTTGAATGAGACTGAGACGCACTACCATACGCATTTGCAGAAACATTGGTGTCCTGGGAACTGAATTTGTTCTTGTGATGGTCTGGAGTTGGACTATTGAGCCTATCTTAAAGGTGGTGGAAGATGAATGATAAATGTTTGATCTAGGGGCCTCCTACTGATTTAGAATGGGGGTACTATTTGCAGTGAGGTGATAAGTTTAAATGGAGCACTTGGCTGTATCCGTCACTTCCATACACATAATTTGTTTCAGATATGGATAAAATATATGGAAAATAAGGCTTCAGGGTGATTTCTTTTTAGAGCCAATGACCTCAACTTGTTTTGCTCTTTCGCCGGTGAAGCCTGTGATCTGCTGCCGCTTGTATCGAGCTGTTGTTGATATCAGGCTGCTCTTTGCTTCCCCCGGGGGCTGTAGGAACCCCAAGTAGGCGTTCGAGTTTGTGCTAATGAGGTGTATCTAGCTTGCAAATCACCCAATCAAACCAAAAAATCATGTCTCTGTATTCTCATTTAATCTAATTGCTGTGCTGGTTCCAATTATCTCTGACAATTCTACGGAAGGTAACTATTTAGTGTGCGGAACTTGTTAGAAATGTCTGAATGGCGCAGAGTCATGTACGGCGCAGCGCTCAAACTTTTGATAGCTAAAGCAGCGCCTCAGCCTATACTGAAAGTCCATGTCTTACATAGGCAACCTCTATTCATATGCCCTATTCGAGTATACTCTATGATATCAGAAGGGTCAGTTGTGGCAGCCTGGGGCCGTCCGTGTATTATATGGACTATGGATAGGGCTATGTAATAATTGATTCCTCGCTGGTACCTCAAGGTTTTATTATCCTAGTTTATCTATGGCGTCCATCAGATTCTTGGCCTTCAGAGGTTTATTGCCTCAATCCACCCATGAAGTCCTAGAGCCTGTATTAGACTGGCCAATGCTCGTTCATGATGATCTGGCAGTCTAATACTGCTGCCGCTCATTCAGCGGCATGCCTAAAAATCCTCTTTTGCCCGTGGCAAAAACATTGTTTAAACATTGCTGAAAATAGGAGATCCACTTCATTTTTGTGCAAATAGCAAATGTGGTCCTCTGGGAGCACTGCAATAGGTCATCAATATCAGATCGGTGGGTTTCCGACACCTGTAAACTATACAGAGTACGGAGCTGGAGGCAGACAGCTTGGTAGTGGTTGTGCTGGGGTACTGCAGCTCCAATCATGGGAGAACGGGAGCACACATCTGAGAACTACACATCTGATTGCTGGGGGTGCTGGGTGCCGGACCCCCACAGATCTGATATTGATGACCTATCCTGATATATAATAATATCTGTAGCCCCAACAACCCCTTTCTGAAAGTTTTCTTATTAGCCCTCAGGAGCTCCAACACAATCCTAAAAAATGTATCATACATGGCAAAAGCAAGCAAAAAATGCACAGATGAGCCTGGGTCGCATCCTACAAATCGGTTCTGCACCAGCCTTCAACCATCATTTTAAGGAACCCTTAATAGCCCTTTTTGGGTTATCCCAGGATTAATATTGATCTGGGATCCCTGCCGATCTGCTGTTAGAAAAGACGGGGCCACAGCCTCTTCCTAGGCCATGTGATGTCACTGTACATTGGTCACATGGCCTAGTTGCCGCTCAGCCCCATTCAAGTCAATGGGGCTGAGCTGCAATACGATGTACGACGCTGTGCTTGGTGAGTGCCTGGGAGGCCACCGTACTTTCCAGAGATCCTGAAACAGCTGATCGGCGGGGGTGCCAGGACTCGGACCCCCGCCAATGTGATATTAATCACCTATCCTGTGGATAGGTCATCAATGTTATTTCCTGGATAACCCCTTTAGGCCCCTTTCACATGGGCGAGTTTTCCGCGCGGGTGCAATGCGTGAGGAGGACGCATTGCACCCGCACTGAATCCGGACCCATTCATTTCTATGGGGCTGTGCACATGAGCGGTGATTTTCACGCATCACTTCTGCGTTGCGTGAAAATCGCAGCATGTTCTATATTCTGCGTTTTTCACGCAACGCAGGCCCCATAGAAGTGAATGGGGCTGCGGGAAAATCGCAAGCATCTGCAAGCAAGTACGGATGCGTTGCGATTTTCCCGCATTGTTGCTTAGCAACGGGACCCAATCTCTATTATTTTCCCTTATAACATGGTTATAAGGGGAAATAATAGCATTCTTAATAAAGAATGCATTGTTAAATGAAGTGGAAGGGGTTAAAAATAATAAAAGTTAACTTACCTTAGCCACTTGATTGCGTAGTCGCGATCTCTCCTCTCTTTCCCTGCAGCATCTAAGATCTAAAGGACCTGTGATGACGTCACATCACATGGTCCAATCACATGGTCCATCACCATGGTAAGATGGACCATGTGATTGGACCATGTGATGTGACGTCATCACAGGTCCTGTAGATCTTAGATGCTGCAGGGAAAGAGAGGAGAGATCGCGACTACGCGATCAAGTGGATAAGGTAAGTTAAGTTTTATTATTTTTAACCCCTTCCTCTTCATTTTACTATGCATTCTTTATTAAGAATGCTATTATTTCCCCTTATAACCATGTTATAAGGGAAAATAATCAATTCTCCAGAAGACCCGAAACCGGACTTTAGTGATGAAGTCCGGCTTCGGGTTGGGTACCAAACATGGCGTTTTTTCTCACGCGCGTGCAAAACGCATTACAAACATTTGCACCCGCGCGGGAAAAACGCGCATATTCCCACAACGCACCCGCCTCTTATCCGGGCGTCAAACATGATGCCCGTGTGAAAGAGGCCTAAATGTTCTTCTGGAATCCAGTTTGAGAAACACTGGTTTGTTTTCGAATTACTGACTGATATCGTCTATGTTAATATAGAAATCACTTTCAGAGTTCACAATTGCTGTCCTTCAAATGTTAATTAACAGGATGATTCATTTACGTGTATATTTTTAAGCCTTTTATGTTAATCTATTTTATATATCTTTTTAATTGTACACTTCCATTATATTTTAAATGAATAAGGTTTATATAAATAATATTCATAAAACATACCTGACTTTGCGAACTTTTCTTCCATAAAACACAAAAGAACATTTTTCTTTTTAAATCAGGTCTACTCTCTTGAGATACTGCTCATGTCAGACTCCTACATTGAGATAGATCTGAAGGCTGAGATATGGGGAGCTGTTTGTGGGGATCCTCACAATGTAGATCTGTGTTACATAAGGAGACGAACCACGGCGCGCCACTATGTTAAGGGTTAAACAGTTTTGATCATATTTTATGCAGGCTTTTTAGGGGTGACTTATAAAAGGAGAAAAATCATAAAGAACAGGAATGACTTATTCTCCTCTGAATTCATTTCTGGATTTCACTTCAAAGAGATTCATAAAAATAAACTGCACGTGTGAACATACCCTACCCCACTGCAATACAGGGAAGGAACTAAAAAAATCACTATGAGATGCTTTTATAGGATTAGCTTAGATTTTAAAATATAGATGTGGCCCATCTCAGACATTGGTGGCATATGGCTAGAACATGCCACCCAACGTATAATAAGTGCAGGTCCCAGAGGGATTTCTATCTGCAGAACAGAACCCTCAGAGTGAAGGAGGCTGTCCTCCATTCATTTTTGGCTATTTTCAAAAGTCCCATAGAAATAAATGGGAAGCACACCACGGAAGCGCAGCCACCACTCCATTCACTTCTATGGGGCTGACCGAAATAGCCGAGCCAGCGCTTGGCTATCTTTGGCAGTCCTATAGAAATGAATGAAGAGCAGTTGCACACGCGCAGTCCACTTTGCAGGCTCCATTCTAGAGATAGGAGCAGGTCCCAGAGGTGGGAAACCCCACCTATTAGACATTGGTGGCATATCCTAGCGATATGCCACCAATGTCTGAGATGGGCCAAACCTTTTAAAGGTGTATTTCCATTAATGTCATAGCTGTGGGTGCTACTTTGGGGAGTCACAACTAGGTGGAGTTCTGGGGTCCCCTGACTGTGTCCACCTACGTCTGATAAGTACGGGTCCCAGAGGGATTTCTTTCTCCAGAATGGAATCCTCAAAGTGAAGGAGAGCAGGCAGCCCATACGCAGCCACCACTCCATTCACTTCTATAAGGCTGACCAAAATAGCCGATCCAGCTCTTGGCTATTTTCCGCAGTCCCATAGAAATGAAAGAAGAGCAGCTGCGCATGCATGTCCTGTTCTCCTTCACTTTGCGGGCTCTGTTCTAGAGGTTCCAGAGGTCGGTCCCCCACCGATCCTAGCGATATGCCACCAATGTCTGAGATGGGCCAACCCCTTTAAAGGTGTATTTTCATAAATGTCTCATAGCGGTACTACTTGTGGGAGCCTCAACTAGGTAGAGATCAGGGTCTACCACTCCATTCTTTCTGAAAGCCAGTGACCACCTCATCAGGCAGGGCGGGTCAGGAGCTCCCCGTTCTTAACATAGATTCCGGCGGTGGGACCAGTACCTATCAGACATTTATACATTGGGAGATCACTAGGAGTTTTGCCCAATATTAAAGCGTAGTCCTTCTATATCTGACAAACTCAGCTCTGCACACTCTGTAATGGAATTCCCCTTCATTATCGACTAATGCCATAAAATAGACAACGAGGGTATAGAGCGTTGTCAGATTCCACAACAACATCAGCTCTTTTGGATGTTGCGGATTTCCAGGGGAGAAACAATAGTGCCGGATAATTGTTTTGGAACGCTTAGACGTGTTGTGTTTGGTCTTCCTTTCTTGATCTCTCCCCAGAGGCCCATTATGGTAATTTCTCCCTTCTATAACTGGCAAATTGCATAACGAGCCAGATGATAAAGTAGCGAGAAAGCAAGAAATTTGCATTTTAATACATCTGTCTGAATCATTTGTAGGCACTAGGGTAAGGTGAATGGGTGCGAAGGGAAAAAAAAAAAAGGACAGTCCAATATAGACCTTCTGATAGTAGGACCCTTGGGGATATTCCTTTTATATGTAACGAAGCTGAACAAATGATCACTGTATTATTTAGATTCCCCAGGCTTGGGTATAGTTTTATCGCCATCCCCAGAGACTCTCCGTAGGGAAATCTTACATACGTAAAGTATAGTCTCGCTGCTCATACAAGATCTGGATTCTAGATACAAGGCCAAGTCGTACCTGGAAGAACAAGCTCTAGGGAAGCATGATGTATTATGACCATATTTTTGTGATGTTTTAAGAATAATATTAATACCTTTAGATTCTCTAAAATGTATAACTGTATGTGTAGTAAGCATATGTTGGAACAAGTTGGTAAAGATGGTGAACTATGGTATGGCTGTTTTGGGTGGTAGTCCAATGTCTTTTAGAGTCCAGATTTATGCCATTTACAGTGTTTATGAATTAAAGTGGTACCAGACAAGCCTTCTGGGTAAGGCAATGAGTCAGACGGAGGTTGATGGAGGCTTCGGGCAATACTGAAATTTTTTTAGGGGCCCTCTTCACTGAATTATATTGGAGTTGTTGAGAGAACTGAGCAAATAACTCCCGTAGACGTCAATGACACTTGCATTTTTTACCATTTGGCTGGTAGGGTCACCAAATTTCCTTCAAAGGATCCCCATTTACTTGAGAAGTGGAATCTCCACAGGTGAGCAGTGTATGCACTACCTATAAAAGGTGAGACGGTATAATTTTTTTCCTTGGAGCACTGACTCCACTTAATCATTTATTAGACTGCACCCCAACCCTTCATAGCTCATGGCAAACACACTCAAGATGCTTAGGTCTAGAAAGTCAGATGTTGAAGTCAGATCAGTCATCATTTTTCATGATATAACAAGGCTTCTAAAAGGAACTGAAAGGAGCATCTCCAAATATTTCTTTAAAGTGTATCTGAGTTTTCAAAAAAAGTTTGCATAATGGCTGCGCCTAACTGTGAAGGAACAGATCTTTTTTGGCCTTCTCTAATGTCTCTTTAAACCATATTATTTTCTGTTTCTGCTGTGCAATTAGATGCATTTCACTCAGAAGCAGGGGGGTGTATTCCTTTTGCCAGCACTGTACTGCTGTGACATCCTTTTCCTTACTTTACTTTGTTTTCAGCTCTGGAGCTCACAGAACAGATAAGGAGGGGGAATAACACTTAAAGACACACAAATGCTGTGTAGAAGGAGTTCTTTTACAGTATCAGGCTCAGGATCTCAGCCAGTTCTGACCCGCCCCCATTTCCTGTAAACTATTTTCTGTGTTTCTGTTACTAGGGATGGATCTTGCCTGACAACAGGCAGAGTACTGCAAATTAGGTATGCGAGACCCCTAGTGGCCATGACTTTACAGTTTTTTTTTTTTTAGAGATAAGGTTTCACATAAGCCATCGGCTGACAGGACTAAGAACATGAGCTGTCAGCTGACAGGCCTGAGAAGTGACTCTCTGAAAACAGACTGATTTTTAACCCCTGTTTCTCAAAAACAGCTAAAGTTTTTTTAATAAAGATCAATAGAAAAAAAATCTTTTTGTCCGAAAATTAGTAAAATTCTGTCAAAAAATTGTCTCGGATGTGTCAATAGCCTTTAATATCTATATGATCATCTGAACCTCAGATCAAGATCAGGTGACCACTCTAAATGGGTTTTGCTGGTTGTTACTGTAGAAGTTGGAGAGCAGATCTTGAAGACCTCATCTAATTACAGTGTTTTGTAGTTTACATCTAACATGTCCAAGAAGATGAGAATTTGTATCTGTCGATAGGTATACTTTACCTCCAAGGACATACTGTACATATCATATAGACCAGGGGTGCACAAACTTTTCTGGCCGGGGGCCACATTGTCAGCCTGAACCAATTCCAAGGGCCGAAAATCAAACTTAAAGAGGTATTACCAACTGAAATACTGTATTTTCGGCATATTGAACATACAGTTTATACTTTAAATGTCTAGTTACAGTTCTAGATCACCCATCTAATAGGAGAATACATAAAAGATACATGTAAGAAGCCATAAGACATAGACCCACATGTCTTTTACCAGATGTGTGGGGGCCGCACAGAATGGTGGTCTCGGGTGCCGCATGTGGCCCCCGGGTCGCAGGTTGTGCACCCCTGATATAGACAGTCTATGTAGATATAATGGGGTTCCTGTATGCTCAGGCAACGCTTGGTTGCATGATTTGCATCTCTTATTTTGGGTGGTGAGAACCTGACCAGATATCTCCTCTTTAAAAGAGGTGTGGGAAATTAACTCAATCGTCATGCAAATCAAATTGAGGAGCAAACAAGCACCAGTGGGGACATTTATCAAATCTGCTATGCCTGTTTTGCGGCGTAAAAATGGCGCAAGTGATGTCATTTTGTGCAAAATTTTGCAACTTTTTTTGAGTTTTTGGTGTGACTTTTCCCAGAAGTGAAGTGAGAAGGTTTTGCCAGTATATTACTTTTAAGTCACATTGATGAAGTGCAACTCTTTTTTGCCCCAAAAAAATTGCAGTCAGTCGCAACTCCACGCCAGGTAACCCCCAGGCATACTTTCACTGAAATAGGCACAACAACATTGTCCTTGCACAGAATTAATAAATATCACGCATCATGTTAATAAATTTGGCACACGTTAGCATAGAAACTCCAATCTTCAAACTAACTTCAAATACACCTAAGATAATAAATCTTCCCCTTTCTCTAAGCCTTTGTGGCCTAGATGGTTAAAGGTACTGTCTAATGAAGGCTGCTCCCGTTCATATGTTATATTAGGGCTTATTAGGGGGTCCCGCACTTGAGGCTGACCTACACTGATTAGGAGATGCAATCTAAGAAGTTGCCTCTTATTTGACAAAGTCTTTGAAGATGATGTGGTGATAACCAGACCCAGATCATTTTAGCTGTTCATTCCCATGATTGGATTTTCCATATCCCAGCCTTAGTATTAAGGCTTTTACGCTAATGTTGTGCTGTAAAGAAAGTCGCAAATTATGGTGCAGGCCATATTTGCACCATCATTTTCACTTTTTTACTACTCTCAACACTTTTCTAAAGGAGGGATGGTTTAACGGGAAGGGGCAGAGCCTCCAAGGATCGACCGTTTTATTATAAATTATGCCCAAAACTGGCTCTTCATACATTGAGTTCCTGGTAGGCTGGTGCATATACATAGGAGCCAATCTGAACAAACAGAGCTTCAGTGGAGATGGACAGAAAAGAAGCCTGAATGTCTGATAAGGCTGGAGGTGAATTTCAGACCACTTCAGACTTCAATAAACAATGCAGCTAGGCTGGAGCCACCAATCACCTTAATTACTCTACCAGAGCTGAGCTTTGTAGGCAACAGGGTAAACATCTACCAAAAGTAGTGACTTTTATCCGTTCTTTAAGATAGCAGCTATACCCTGATTGACTGTAGCAGCTCCCTTCCCCTCCTCCCGCTTAAAGTCGCGAATGCAATTAGGAAACTAGCAGAAGATGCTGAGTGGCTCATATGTTAGGTGATGAATTGCTGTACATAATCAGAACACAATGTGTCAGAAACGTTCTCCCATTGTCAGATGATTCATGCATCATCTCCTCTGTTCTCGCTCTCAATGCAGTCTTCGATGCTTCCTCAAAAATTTATTATATGGTTATAAATGCCATGACCACGCTCTCATATTCAGCAGTGACAGGATACATACTAATCTCTGACCCAGCATTGAGGAGGTATACCACCAGGGAAGCCTTGCAGTTGCCATGGAGTGCACACCACCAATCTATACATTTTAGATCTGGGGTAACAGCTTACCTCCCATCTAGTGTGAGTAACTACCTAAAAGTTCCTAGATAATGACCTTGCAAGACCTCCTCCAAAGCATCCATAGCAGGAGCAATCAGGGTATGCAGTAAAGGGTCCAACAATCAAGCCATCCTTCTCCAAGAGGTGGGAAGTAGAAGTCAAGATGTCCTTTTGTTGTGGGACCTGCATCGAGAGGTGAGCTTCATATTTTTTTGTTGATGGAAAAGGTGGGTATGAAATTAAAGAATGTTGTGTGTTGCCTTAGTGGTCCCATAGCAATGCTAGCCAAGGTGCTCCATAACAGTAAAAGCCACCATGCCACCCAAGGTTAAGAGGTAGACTAAAGGTAGATCCAAAAAACGGACAATCCGATATCTCCACAACAACAACCATAGATTGTCCATGAAAGTGGCAACCGTGGTCTCCTATAAAAGGGACAGTCTTAGTATCCCCATAACAGTGACAACCACTGTCTCCTACAGCAGCAACAACCATGGTTTCCTCATAACAATGACACTGACAGTGCCCCATAACAGTGGCAACCACCACGCACCCATGCCAGAACCATCCAGTGTGCCCCATAACAAGGTAAGCCGCATAACAGCGCCTGCCACAGTCACCCATGATAGAACCAATCATGATATCTGTAGAACAGCACCACCTACACAAGGCCATACCAATTGGTTCATTTGTTTTTATACACTAACACAGTTCAGTGGTAACAACATGGCCGCCATATGGGTAGACACCCAGCATTCCAGAACAAATAGGAGCCTGACACAAGAGGACAACTCATGGATTTATATCTATTGGTCTTTTTTTTTTTTTGGATTTTCGAATATAAATGGTCTGGTCCTGGTCAGGTCTTTCCTTCCTTGGAGAGTGGGGGATTCTGCCGTCATATGTCCGTTTATTCGCTGATGTTTCCTAATGACATATTTCAGCTGCATTCAATTTGCACATGCAAAAAAAATAAAAAATAGTAATTGCATGATTACATATTATGTTCTCTTACAAAGCTATCCCTGCAACCCTGCTCGAAAATCAAGTGTTTGTTTACCAAGTCCGTGTTTCCAAAGAAATTGGATAATTAGCGCTGATTTGCTAAAACAAATTATGTATTTTTTCTCTTCATTTGCACTCGTAACAAGGTTTGTACAACTGAGCCGTGCCCTGATTGTTGGGTGTCTCGCAGATGTGATAGCAAAACACGTTCAGATGATATCGCTCCTTACAAGTGCAACAGATTCATCCTGAGATCCGGATCATCTGCAGTCAGGGGTCTATTCTTCATGGCCAGACTTCAAAACATCATATCCATCCAACAGGTGGCATGGTTGTAGACAGAGTTGTAAGATGCCCACAGACCCGATGTGGCAAGTTTAAAATTACTGAAGCAATGTAAAAAGGGGTAATCAACAAAATAAAATTCAGCATGAAAAACAAGTTACTTTTGTAATTTACTTTCTGTTACAAAAATGCTCCAGTTGCGAGATATTCTCCTTCCTTATTACAATGGCGCCCCCTGGTGCTAAATCTGTACAGTAATGTACATGTCCACCTACTTAGCTCAGGTGGTCTCACACTCTCAGTTCAATTCTTCCACTGCCAAAAGCCATATCTAGTGTTAGAAGTTGTGCCAGTTAGGCTACATTCACATAACCGTATGAATGAGTCCGCATCCGTTCCGCAATTTTAAGGAACGAGTGTGCACCCATTCATTTCAATGGGGCCGCAAAAGATACGTACAGCACACAGTGTGCTGTCCGCATCTGTGGTTCAGTTCCTCGGCCCCGCAAAAGAAATAGAGCATGTCCTATACTTGTCCGCAATTGTGGACAAGCATAGACATTTTCTATGGTAGCAGCGGACATGAGCGGAATGCACACAGGCTGGTATCTGTGTTTTGCGGATAAGTATGTTGCAGATCCGCAAAACACTACGGTCATGTGAATGTAGCCTTACAGGGAGTAAACTGCAGTAGAAAGGACACACCTCCTGAGCACCCTGAGAAAGAACACCCCCGAGCACCCTGAGAAAGGACACACCCCTGAGGTGCCACCCTGAAGAGAATCAGACATCATACAGTACATGAACCAGCCCTGTACCTCACATGGAAGCAGAAATCTCCCCATTCGTTGCTTAACTGCTCTCCTAAGTTTCCTTCAGGCTGGCATTTCAGGGGCGTCCCCTGACTTACTAGGATGGAGGATCCCTAAGTCATCCACCAAACCTTCTACCCCTTCTCCGTCCGCCCCTCCAAATTAACGCACAGAGACAACTTCTGGGGAAAAAGCCTTCACGGCCAATTTATTAAATAGTACATTATTCCTCCCCTTCTCCACAATAATACATAATAAAACACATAACATATCAAATGCAATAACATTCCGGGCCTAGTGAATAGGATCTAAGAAGGCAACTAGGCAAGCTGTGTTCTTCACTGTTCACCTCCACTTGTTGTGCCACCTTACCCTTGGCCTCGATGAACAACCCAAGGGCACCAAATCCTCCAAATTAGAGTTCATCTACCCCTGTAGGCCCTTTTGCCCAAACAGGAGCCCCATCCACCACCTTACCGAACCTCATGAGATGCACGCTCCAACTTGTCATTTACCTATTAAACCTTGCATTGTCTTCCAGGACCCTCCATTAACACGCCCTTGCCAGAGATCCAAAAACACAAAAAAATGGGTGGGCAGGAAACTTGTCAAGCTGCCAACAGACACTGGTGCCAAGCCCCACCCCTCCCTAGATTAGCTACAGCCCGTGAAACTAACTGACCCGCCCCTCCTCCCAGCAATTCTAGCCAAGTCTTGTCCCTTAACCCTTTCCTGCCTTCAACTTCCCCCTAAGTCAGGCTACACTGCGCTACGGCTGCGCCCCGCTCCGTTGCTCCCATTCTCAGGGGCATGCCTTTTCTGCTGCAGCTCTTCCCTTGTTGTAACTATGAAACTTCAAGAAAAAAACTGGGCATGCTGTAGTGACTGTAATAAATATAAAAGCCCAAGAAGGTCAAACATCTCTAATAAATTTGCTCTCCTCATGAAAGAAACAGAAATGTGCAAAATGTATTTTTTACTCAGTATGCAGTCTTTGCGATAGCTATTTGAACAGTAAGTAATGCAGATCTCTCTTACCCTCTCGCAGCAGGAAGTCACAGATACAGATAGGAGCATACGCAGCTCTCATAGGGCCCCATAGCAAAACTTAGTATGGGCCCCCTGTAGCTAGTCTCCCAGCGTATGTGCGTCAATCACTCCCAGAACAATGCAGAACATGAACAACGTCCCAGATTTCTGGCGAGTTTAATTACGTCCCAGATTTCTGACGACTTTAATTTTTAATCAAGTGGAAGAAATTTTAATTAAATACAAATTCCAATTTTAAAAAAGTTGCCTTTGGCCTCGCCCAGTTTATCTTTCTTTTATGTCAGAAAAAGTAGAACAGGTGCTTCAAATATATGGCGGTCATTCTGAACACCATATTTCTCAATGTATTTACACCAGAAAACTGGCAAAAATACATTGATAAATCTCCTGCTGCCCTTCTATTACAAAGCTGTCTGTCCACAGCCAACACTAGGGGGAGCTCTGTGAATAGGAATTAAAGGGGCTGTCCAAGTTATTTTTGTTGATGACCTATAAAAATATATAGGTCTGGCACCTGGCTGAAGAGGAGGCACGCAGCGTGCCAGCGCAGCCTTCCCATCATTGTTTACCTGCTTGCCATCGCAAACACAGGGGTGAGCAGGTGTAGTTACACCTAAGCTGTCCCATTCACTTCTATGGGACGACTCATTGTTATACACATGAAGAGGAGCGAGCCTTCCTATTGAAGTGAATGGGAAGGCTGTGGATTTGACAGCGAGCAGGTAAACAGTGAAGGTAATGCTGCGCTAGCATGGAGCGCGCCTTCTCTTCAACCAGCTGATCCCACGGATCTGATATTGATGACCAATCGTGAGGATAGGTCATCAAGAAAAATAACTTGGACAACCCCTTTAATACAACTACCATGGAAGCTGTAATAAACTCTTTGCAATGAGCCCCTTCAAGTGGTGGCTGCATGAAAAAAAAAAGTATGACCCTAGAATAGACCTATTAAGTAAATATAAATCCAGACCATAACCCAGAAACTAATGCAGACCCCAGACTCTGCAGATACTCACCTCTCCTTGTCCTCTTCACTACCAAAGACCTCTTGACGCCAGCAGCCCATGTGTAATACCCCGGAGTGGTATTACCATTTCTGCACTCCGCTACTGTCTCTAATGGTCTAACATTAATGCCATCTGTGTATTTATTTCCAGGTCCTTTACACTGCACACTTATATTATTGTTAAGCAACTGTTTTGTACATGTAATATGTCTGGTTCACCAGCAGGTGGCAGCGTATATGGCAGAGAGAGAGATCTCTAGACAGAATGGAACTCACCATTCCTTTCTCCCCCCCTTGGGCATAAGTGGATCAGTCCTGCTTGCTACCAGAAGGGAGGGGTTGCAGTTCTAGTTGATTCCAGTTTAGACTCGATAGTGGAGCTGAGAAGACCTGAAAGAAGTAGCAGCAAGGGGAAGTGTTTTTTGGCTGGAGCAGGAGCCTTCAAAGGGAAGTAGCTTGTAGAGCACCCGGACTCCATGCTAATTTACTTACTGAGTGTCAGGGGGGGAAAACAGCCAAAGGGACCTCAATCCAGGAATAACAGAACCTACCAAGAGTCCAGTAACCAGACCCTAGCAGAGTTTAGCACAGCAGAGAGAAACAAAGCAGCATTATCAAGCGAGCCTGCCAGTTTCTGCCAAAGCCTGCTCGAACCAAGTGAAAGCCTGAATATTGCTTGGATCAAAGTTTACCCAAGTAAAGCTGTTGAACTTTATCAAGGTCTGGACTCCATATTTATTCTCCATCTCCAAGATTAGTTATCCCCCTTTATTGGTCCAGAGCCTAACCCTGGGGATTGGCTGTATCCAGGTAGGAGCACCGTGACACACAGAGAGTATTAAGGGCTGCACCACACCACTCGGCATTCGTATAGACCTGAGACACGATCGGCCCTGGGGGGCAGCGCGTTGCACATGCATCAGTTATTTTGTCTCCACTAGCACCTGGGAGTGAAAAGGATTGTAGTCTAGACAGTCTCCTCTATTTCCGGGTGTCTCTCAGAATTAGGAAGTGTGCTGCATCAGAAAATGTACTCCTGTATAGAATGTTGGTTCCTTTTGGATTAAAGAGTTTAAACTAACCCCTTCCCCATCCCTAACCACTAGGAAGTTTTCATGTTAAAGGGCATCTGTCAGCAGTTTTGTACCTATGAAACTGGCTGACCTGTTGGCAGCTGAAGGCATCTGTGTTGGTCCCATGTTCATATGTGCCCGCATTGCTGAGAAAAAGAACGTTTTTATATATGCAAATGAGCCTCTAGGAGCAAAGGGGGCGTTGCTGTTACACCTAGAGCCTCTGTTCTCTCTACAACTGCCGCGCCCTCTGCACTTTGATTGACAGGGTCAGGCAGCGTAAACTTTATCATGCCTAGCCCTGTCAAAGTGCAGAGGGAGCGGCAGTTGCAGAGAGAGCTGAGCCTCTAGGTGTAATGGTAACGCCCCTGTTGCTCCTAGAGGCTCATTTGCATATATCAAAACTTTATTTTTCTCAGCAGTGCAGGCACATATGAACATGGGACCAACACAGATGCCTTCAGCTGCCAAGCATACATGTTACAGGTCAGCCGGTGTCATAGGTACAAAACTGCTGACAGATGCCCTTTAATTAGGGTTATTAGTCATCTCTAAAATCCAGTACAGTCTATATAGCGCTCAAGAAAGGGGGGCATTTCGTGCGCAAGTAAATCCCCCCCTTCCATTTAAGAATTCACCCACATAAGGTGAAGAAAATAGGTCCTGAGACTTATGGGGAGAGATTTGGAGGAACAGGCAGATACGTATCGGATAAAGCAGGTGTTTTTGACAAATGATGGATAAAAGCGAGGACGGATCAGATCTTCCCTCTTGGCGCAGGGGAACAGCTTGGTGTAATAGCATTTAGTAGCGCATGGCAGCAGCGTGTGGTAATGCACACATCCAGGCTTGTGTTCCTTCCCTGATAGCCAGATCCCTGTATGCGACATGGAGACCCCGCTTCCATTTACGAGCAGACGAGAAGATTGAAATGTCACGTCACATATATATATAATTTTCGTCCTTTATCTCTCATGCTGGCTTTGAAATTGAAATAAAGGGACGCCCTGGGGCCCCGTTTCAAAGACGGAGATAGTCCTCCGCAATAAGCATCTACTCTGACAGGTTGCTTGTGAAATCGAACCAATTCTAGGCCTTGGCGGAAGCAGCTTTTAATAACCCTTTCCCTGACCCCCGGGGGACAAACTTGTGAAACAGAAGCATATTTAAAATGGTAATTTCATTTAATGTCCTTTTAGCTTGAGTTCTATTTTTCAAAGAGCCCGATGTGTGAGAAGTTAATCTTTCGAGTGACGGCCCCTCTCCTGTGGAATCAGACAATATTAGAAGAAAGGCCTGGAAAATGGCAGCATCGAGCTAATGAGCATCGGAGATGGAAGAACGCAATATTTACTCGGCTCATTGCAAGATGTGGACTAGCTGAATAGATAGTGGCTAGGTGGACAGACAGACAGACAGATAGATCGATATCCCATGGATACGGTTGAATATAAAATCACAGATCGAGGGCTGCTGTTTTTAAATAGTATTACAATTAACATTAAAGGCGCAAGTGTGACGCGTTTTGTCTATGGACTACCTGATTCATTAGGTGCACTTGTACTTTTAATGATAGATCGATAGATAGATAGACAGATATATAGATAGATACGAGATAGATAGATAGATAGATAGATAGATAGATACGAGATAGATAGATAGATAGATAGATAGATTGATAGATAGATAGATAGATAGATAAAAGATAGATAGAAAGACGCATCTGCCATGAGAGAAGATGAGTATCTGGCCTCAGGTGGTGGCCTACCTACCTGCCTATATGGTGGGCCGCAGTTTAGGGCATGGACATGGGAGCCTGTGGCTCCTATCCTCTCTGTAAAGCTCCATATGACGATGCTCCGATGACGTCAGCGCTACACCCGGAAGAGAAGACGCCGGCATCCCTGGTAAGGAGCAGGCGATGCCGGCGTCTTTTCTTCCGGGTGTAGGGCTGACGTCATCGGCGCAGGCGCACTGAGGACGGAGCGCCTAAGCGAGCGTCCTTCACTCAGAGCGCCTGGGATTGCAGCTGCAGACAGGGCCAGCGGGAGGAGGAGAGCGCGCTGGCCCTGTCTATCAAAAGAAGAGGGGGCGTTCCCAGGGCATGAAGATGCGGCGGCTACCAGCAAGTACCTGCCCAACTTGCTGGTAGCGAAGATAATTTGCATATCACAAAAATAAGTTTTTTAGAAGATAGAAAACAGGAAAAAAGTTAGGAAACATATGTTTGAACTCAGCTGACATTAGCAAGTAGCTAATGTCAGCTAGTGAAAATTACACCAGTGGGGGTGACAGAAGCCCTTTAACGACTAGAGCACTAAAGGGTGGTGTCAATCAGGGGTGGATTGGCCACAGACCTTACAGGGAAATTTCCCGGTGTGCCGATGTCCAGGGGGCCGCCTCGGCCCTCCTTACAGCCGGCCAGTAGAAGTTTTTGAAGATGCATTTTGTGCTGCTGGGGCAGTATTTTGTTATGGACTGTGGTATTTGGCTCTGTTGGGTGGTATAATGTGCCATAATATGGTATTGCTGGCTATGCCTTCCATCACTTTGGACCTGACGACAAAACGGGGCCACTTTTAGTATTTTTTCCAGGACCACTTTAGGTTCCCAGTCCACCCCTGGTGTCAGTACAGGCTGGAGCACTACAGGAATGGCTAGTATTACAGGCTGGAGCACTATGGGTAGGCATGAGATTACAGGCTGGAGCACTACAGGAAGGGGTAGGATTACAGGCTGGAGCACTACGGAGGGAGGGGGGAATGGCAGGCATTGCAGGATGTAACAGATACCTTTTTATATGCCTATATACCCAGAAAGTCTGGCACTATATACTGTAGGCAGGCAGTCTGGCACTATATACGCAGAAATCTGGTGCTATACACACAGGCAGTATGGTACTACTGTATATATGCAGGCAGTCTGGCACTATATACGCAGGCTGTCTGGCACTATATACGCAGAAATCTGGTGCTATATACACAGGCAGTATGGTACAATATATGCAGGCTGTCTGTTGCTATATAAGCAGGCAGTCTGGTGGTATATATTCAGGCACTCTTGCTTTATATCATGCCTTCCAAGTGTCCGTCTTTTGGAGGGATGGTCCCTCTTTTCTCCTTAAATGTCCCTGTTTTTTGACCTAGCAAATAAATGTGCATTAATAAACTTACTAAACTGTTCCAGAAACTATCTGCCTGGTTCCTATCTGTATATTAGACCCCAACTTATATGTTTTTTTCTTTATTTGGTGCAATTTGGACCTTGAAATATCTATAATCAGTTGATTTATGTGCTGATATTTAAAGGTGTATTCCAGCAGAAGAAAAAACCTGTCCCAGGGGCAGCACAAAATAAAAAAAATAACAGAACTTAAAGTATACCTGCCTCACTGATCCATCACCGTAGCAGTTCTGACAGTGCCGCGTCTCCCTTGCACCCCACCTCCTAGTACTGTCTCAATATGGAGGGAAATGGCTGTGAATGCTGCTCAATTGATCACTGGCTGCACCCATGACTCACCTCAGCCAGTGATTGGGGGGAGGCACTTGTTACTGGCACATGATGGGGGGCCATGGAGAGGCACTTGTTACTGGCACATTATGGGGGGGGCCATGGAGAGGCACTTGTTACAGGCTCATGATGGGGGGGGGCATGGAGAGGCACTTGTTACTGGCACATGGGGGGCATAGAGAAGCACTTGTTACTGGCACATGGGGGGGCATGGAGAGGCACTTGTTGCTGGCACATGATGGGGGGCTGCATGGAGAGGCACTTGTTACTGGCACATGATTTGGGGGGGAGGCACTTGTTACTGGCACATGATTTGGGGGGGTGGCATGGAGAGGCACTTGTTACTGGCACATGATTTGGGGGGGGGGGGCATGGAGAGGCACTTTTTACTGGCACATGATGGGGGCATGGAGAGGCACTGGTTACTGGCATATGATTGGGGAGCATCTATGGGGGCACTTCTTACTGGCACATTATTGGGGGGCACTTGTTAATGCCACATTATTGGGGGCACTTGTTACTGGCACATTATTAGGAGGCACTATGGGGGCACTTGTTATTGGCACATTATTGGGAGGCACTATGGGGGCACTTCTTACTGGCACATTATTGGGTGGAACTATGGGGGCACTTTTTACTGGCACATTATTGGGAGGCACTTCTTACTGCAACATTATTGGGGGGCACTATGGTGGCTTCTACTGAGGCCACAAAGAAGGGGTATTTTATATGGGAGGCTCTGTGTGGCACTAGTATTATCAGGGGGTTTATCTGTTTCTGCAGTATAGTATTGGGGAGCACAGCGGCACAGTACTGGGGGTAGTAGGATGATGATTTGTCCAAAAGATGGGAGGATGCTGGAAAAGTTGTAAACTAAGATTTTTTTTTGATTTTTTTTGTCAAACCGCAGAGACGAAAAATGGCTGAGAAATTGTGGTCTGGTCTGAAAGGAGAAGATGAGGAAAGAGAATATCTACATCAAAGGAGACGCCACTGGATGTAAGAGGTATGGGGCGCTGTATTACCCTGTATTTCTGTAGTGATGGGAGCAGGGGCGTAACGATCGCGGTCGCAGAGGGTGCGACAGGGGTTTGGTGGAGGTGGGAGAGGGGGGGTACCAATTCAAAGTTTGCCCTTGGGCCCATACAACTCTAGTTATGCCACTGTGCATGACAATATCCTGGTGGTCTTAGAAGCAGCTACGTAACACGCATATACTTAAAGACATATACATAGACATACATAAACACATACATACACCCACACATAGACAGACACACATGCACACATGCACACATAAACACACATACATACACCTACCTGCAGAACATGCATACACATACAAGCATACACACATTAGATAAATATACACACAAATAAGCAGCCGCCCGAGTACACGAATACAATGATGCATTTTCATTAACCCTTTACTAGTTAGAGGTGGAGTGTTACTGTACAATGGTCTGTGGACTATTTCACATCTTATTACCTTACGACCCATCAGGATATGACCTTGATTTGGATAGAAGATGTCTGCCTAAGCAAATCTTCTCCTAACACCTGCATTTTCCAGTCCCTGTGGCGGAGACACGAAAACTGCTCCTCTAAAATAAAAGCAAAGCAAGGAAATTAATTATTGTGGCGCCATCATGTGACAGGAGAGATAAGGCGTTAGCCGGTGAACGGTCCCTCATTTACCAATGAGCATCGCGCCACCCGGGACAAAAATAGACCCACGATAAAACATTAACAATATCTTCCTGGGACTCATTAATAAACGCTCGTAGAAATCCATAAGTAATTAGAACTCATTTAATTAGAGTTGAGAAAGCAAACGTCTGCTCTGACAAGTTCACATCCTCGTGTAATGGGCTTGTTTATACAACGCAGGAGCGAGCGGCTGATAAAGAGGCCGCCAAAGTTTATAGAATGGAAAAACATCCTTGACTAATGTGCCGGGCCATTAAAAGGTGACGGCGGGGACGTTAAAATGGAGCGGAGGACGGCGGAAAACATATCAACAGCTTCTGCTGGACCATTAAACGGGTTTCTGAGACTTTTATACTCATGACCTAACCTCTGGATAGGTCATCAGTATCTGATCGGTGGGGGCCCGACATCCAGGACCCCTGCTGATCAGCTGTTTGAGAAGGCACTTGCATTAGCGCTGCGGCCTTCTCACAGTACATTTTTTAGCGGCTGTATCAATGGAGCTGAGTTGCGCCTAGGCCACGTGACCCATGAATATGACATCACGCGGCCTAGGCAAAGCTGAGAGAAGGCCGCAGCGCTACTGCCTTCACAAACAGGTGTTCGGTGGGGTCCCAGATATCAGACCACCACTGATAAGATACTGACTACTAGTGTTGAGCGAACTTGCGATTTGCAAGTTTGGCATTTGGGTTATCTAAGAATTCCGTAATGGATCCCGTTAGCACGGACCATAACGGAATTCTATGACGGCATGTACCACGGAAGCCTTTAAGGGGCATTCTGTCATTATAGAAGTCTATGTTGGCCAATCTTAGAATTCTGAGACAACCCGAACGCGAACCCAAAACTGAACTTGCAAATCGCAAGTTCGCTCAACACTACTGATTACCTATCCAGAGGATAGGTCATCAGTATAAAAGTTTTGGAGAACTCCTTTTAAAGTAAAACATGGTGTTTTTTTCAAAAACAGCACTACAACCGTCTACAGCAGGGATCAGCAACCTCTGGCACTCCAGCTGTTGGGAAACTCTGTGAGAGTTCTTAGAAGAGCAGAGCAAGTATGCAAGCTGGGAGTTGTAGTTTCACAATAGCTGGAGTGCCAGAGGTTGCCCAACCCTGGTCTACAGGTTCAATATGGTATTGCAGCTAAGCACCAATTACTTCAATGAAGGTGAGCTAAAATACAACCTCTGGACAGATGTGCTGCTGTTTTTGGAAAAAAGAGCAGCCATATTTTTGTAATCCAACCATTCTACGACTTATTGGGATGATAGACTTCTCGGATGTGACAGTCAAAGCTGGAAGAAGGGAACTGCACAAAGTCCAGTATGAGCAGTTAATCAAGAAGTGCAAACATGGGGGCGTGGCTGGCAGAGGAGCGTGATGGCCGCTTGTTAGCTCAGCTCCTCACAGGCATCCTGCTTAGCAAGACGAGATGGCCCTCCCCTGAGCATTTTGAAACAGAGCTCCAGAGCTACCCTGGCTCAGAGAGTATCAAGAAGGAACAAAAGAGACACACCAAAGCTCCTCACAGAGTTTTTTCCAGCACACGCTGGCAGCAATGGCGGACGCCTCGACTCCAACGTCTCCACTATGGCGCAGTCACAACAGGAAGAGTTGGAAGCCGAAGACAATGAGGCAAGAACATCGCCCAGCCCCTCCATCAGCTCACCTTCATCCCCAGCTACTCAGCTATACTGCTCGCCGTCTTTACTGAGCTCTGAGGTGGGTCACAGGCTTAAAAGGAACCAAGAGGCCAAGGAAGGGCCTCCGCAGGCGCTTTGCCACACAAATGCAGACACACAGTTGGGGGGCTCAAATACAGCTAGCCCAGCTAAACAAAAAGCAAGGTGGGATACCTCCCTCATGTTCAATGGCACTACCGTTCCAGCTGACTCCGATTCTCACGCAGACCAGGCAGATGCATTAGCCTCCATTCAGCCAAGCGGCAAAGCAGCGTCTGAAATGTTTATGAAGGAGGCCATGTTTACACTAAGACACTCAATACAAAAAGATATTTCTCAAGCTATATCCACCATTACATCTAAGGCCCCATTCACATGTCCGCAATGTTCGTCCACACCCGTTCCGCAAATCTGCGGAACGGGTGCGGACCCATTAATTTTGAATGGGGACGTGGTGGATGCGGAGAGCACACACTGTGCTCTCCGCATCCACATTTGTGAAATGTGCCGCCGATCTTCCGGCCGGCGGCTCCACAATAATATAGAGCATGTCCTATTCTTGCCCGCAATTGCGGACAAGTATAGGCATCTCTATGGGGCTGGTGGATCTGCAACACACTACGGACGTGTGAATGGGGCCTAAGGTAGAGGAGCTAAGTGGTAGAATTGATCATGCAGAACATAAGATGGGGGAATTTTCAACAGCTCATAACGAGCTAGTAGACCCACACAACAACATGGCGGAAGAGCTAGAGGCAGTCAAGGTCAAAATGGCGGATATAGAAGACAGAAACCGTCACAACAATAGGAAATTTAGGGGCATTCCTAAATCAGTTACCCCATCTGATCTATCAGTATACATTATAAAAATAATAAAATCAGAATTGGTTATTGACCGAGCGCACAGGCTGCAAAAACCCAAAAATCTCCCTGATCGAGTGCCACGTGAATCTATATCACGTATCCATTTTTACCATGTGAAAGAACAGTTAATGTAAATAACAAGGAAATTGCAAAGGCTACCGGAGCCTTTCCAAGCTATCAGTTTATTCATGGATCTTTCCCAAGCTACACTCCAAGCCAGAAGAAAGCTGCTTCCAGTCACACAAGCACTCGGCAAACAAGGTACCCCATACAAATGGGGATTCCCAATGAAAATTCATATTTCTATGAATGGGACGATATTCAACCTGGAACAAGGCGTCCATCTGCTGAAACAATGGGGCATCACAATATCTACTACACCGTGTGGAACATCCAAACCATCTAATCCGAAGAGAGTCACCAAAGATCGGTCGATTGTCTTGAAGCCACCGTGAGGCCATCTGTCTTCCAGAAGCGTAAATAATAGCAGGACACTGTATCTGCACTTTTTCACACAAACCCACCCCGGGGTTTGTGCAATCTCGCCCACTGCTTGTCTTATTACCTAATAGGTTCTATATCTTCACTTTTAGGTTTTACATTATGTTGATCCGTTTTTATGTTTACTGTATGGTCTTTATATCCCAGGCTGCATATGAAACAAAACGGTTTGGCATAGTCCCCCCACCTAACCATGTCTATTAGATTTGTGTCTATCAATGTAAAAGGCTTAAATAGCCCATTCAAGAGGTTCTTGCTCTGGAAAGAGGCCAAGCTTCTTAGAGCAGATTTCCTATGTATATAGGAGACACATTTTGCAAGGGACAAGGCACCTCAATTCTTGAATAAACAATTCCCTCATATATTCTGACGCCAACTCCCCTGATAAAAAAGCAGGAGTGTGTATAGCGATCAAAGATTCGGTCACATTTCAGTGCCATAAAATGTGTAGGTATCTAGCGATACAATGTACTATCAATAACACCAAATTTACCTTGATAAACGTATACGCCCCTAACACATCACAGAGCGCCTTCCTGTCATCTGTCATGAAACAAGTGCGTCCCCTCATAGTGGGCCGTCCTATTATATGTGGCAACTTTAACAATATTTCTGACCCTTTCTTGGATACTACGTCTAGGAGCAAAAGACATATATCTAGACTGAAGACATGTTTGGGTCAGGAAGATTTGACATTTGGAGATGTACACATGCAGAGGAGAGGGACTTCACATTCTACTCCTCTAGGCATGGTATTTATACCAGAATTATTATGTTCCTTATATCAAAATGGGCACTGGCAGAGGTTAAAACATGTACCATCCACAACATCACGTGGTCAGACCACGCCCCGATAACACTTGATTTCCACACCTCTACACACCAAACCAACACGTATATTTGGAAACTAAATATGTTTATTCTTCCAATGCCAGCAGTTAAAGCCGCATTGAAAGAAAAGTTAAAGGAATTATTTGCACCTAATAAACCGTCCACTGATGACTCCTTTTTATTGTGGGCCACTCACAAGGCCTATATGAGGGGTCTGCTGATCCAACATACAGTACTTCCTGCCATAACCAAGCCCGCGGAGAGAAAACCGCAGCCCTTTTAGACAAGATAGCTAAGCTTGAATCCCTTCACAAAACATCCCAATCCACTCAAACTCTAGAACAATTACAGGAAACAAGACTGGCCCTCAAACAAGATCTAGAATATTCTTTTGATAAATCTAGTGAAACCCTCAACACCTCTTACTATAGCTCATATAACAAGGCAAGCAAATGAATGGAAAACAGAGTTAAAGCGGCTAGAGTTCAGGCTAGAGTGGCTTTCTTACACCCCAAAGGGAAAAAAGATCAAATCGTCAACCCTCAACTCATAGCTGATGAATTCAGTACATATTATCATGATTTATATCATATAAAGGAGGATAATAGCGTTCATCACCCATCGTCCGGCTCTTGAAATTAATACTTTCCTCCAGTCAGTCAAGCTACCATCCTTAACTATAGATCAAGATAAAGAAATAGATGTCCCCATCACGGAGCAAGAAATAATGTATGCCATATGCCATTAAAGACATGAAAAAGAATAAAAGCACCAGGACCTGACGTTTTGTGGACGAATATTACCAGACTTTTAGGGAAGAGCTCACACCTCATCTGAACAACATTTTTAAATTTAGCTATGCTTAAAGGACAACTCCCAGGCGAAATGCTTAAAGCAACTATCATCACTCTTCCAAAACCTGGGAAAGTGCCCACTGACCCAGCAAATTTCAGACCCATGTAACTGCAAAAGTATTAGCGAACAGATTATTGCCAATCTTGCCGGGTATTATAAATGGTGATTGATATGGGTTAATTGGGAATATGCCTTTACCACTCTCAACCATTTTGGCTTCGGGAAGCCATCACCAGCGCATTCCGAGCCCTTTACTCGAACCCAACTGCAAATGTACTAATCAATGGTATCATTTCCAAACCATTTTCTATTACTAATGGTACAAGGCAGGGATGCCCCCTCTCCCACCCTTATATTCACCCTTGTGATGGAACCTCTAGCAGAAATGATTAGGACTCACTCCTCTATAACAGGCATACAGATATCTACCAAAGAACATAAAATAAACCTCTTTGGAGACAGTCGCTTAAAACCATAGAGCACAGACTGGGCCTTTTTAGCAAGATCTCTTATTACAAGGTCAACGTCCACAAATCACAAATGTTGGCTATCTAACTCCCACACACGGAAAAACTACTCATCTCAGAATAATATTCATACCAATGGGCAGTATCTTTAATCTCGTATCTGGGTATCCAGCTTACACCTTCAACCACACAGTTAGTGAAAGCAAACTTCCCCCTTATCAAAGTCTTGGCTGAGGAATTAGATAGACTATCGAAATATGAATCTAGCTGGTTGGGTAGAATAGTCCTATACTAGATGCTAATTCTCTATGTCTTCCACGCCCTACCTATCCCCATACCGCGCTCGATTTTCCTCTCACTCCGATCCCAGATGACTACCTTCTTCTTGCACAGAAAGAGACAGAAATCGGCGTACCAATTGATGGCAAAAGCCAAAGCAAATGGAGGCCTGGGCCTACCTGACTTAGAGAGTTACTATACAGCTTTCCTGTTGGATCAGACCAAACACTGGGCTGAAGCCTATAGTCAAAACCCATGGCTTAAACTTAAAGCAAAGATGACGGGGATACCTCAGTTGAGAGACATACTGGGATTGAACAATTCCATTCAACTATGCTCTACACTGGTGCCCCTTCGTTGATAGCATCTTTGAATGCGTGGCGACTAGGGTGCAACATTGTGGACAGGGAAGATCCTAGAAGCGTAGTACAAGTCAGACTAGACGTCTTGAAGGCATATATGTCAGATCTCGCTCTTGATGGATTAAAAAACGAATAGTCTATATAACAGACATTTACAAAGATATGCAAATGATGTCATTCCAACAAATCCAAGAAACATTCCAATTACCTAGCAGCGAGCAATACACGTATAACAGGATAAAATCGATCCTAGCATCCGGAACGCCTCTGAAAGGGGCCCGGTTATGTGGGATCTTCTCAACACTAAGGGAAGGAAAAAAAGTAGAGGGGTTAAACAACTTTACTCTACATTGACACATAACAACACTTTACACAAACATAAGAAAATGTTGGTATGGGAACAAGATCTCTCCATAAAACCTTCAGAGACAGATTGGCAAAGAGCCATCCATCTACGAAATGTGCTACACATGGGGGACTGGAACAATACTGCAAAATGCTGCTACGGTGGTATTACACCCAAGAGAGACTAGCCCATATATACCCTAGGGTTACACAGCTTTGCTGGAGACAATGTGGTCATAAGGGCTCTCTACTCCACATATTCTGGGAATGCCCAAGGCTCCAGCCCTTTTGGCAATTAATCACCAGACTCCTCCAACAACTAAACCCACTAATTATCTTCCCCAGAGACGGCTCTTCTCTTATTTAACATTGAGGACTTTCCCCACCAGACAAGAACCATTAGGTATCACATATTGCATTCTGCAAAACTAGGAGTAAGGGTGCTCAGATTAGCTTGGGCCCGCCCTCTGTGCACTTAACTGCTAATTTGCATATGGATTAAAAGTACTTTTTCTACAGAATGATGCAATGGATTGGAGATATCCTTACAAGCAACTGTACCTGGCCTATTAGTGCATGTTCTGTTGAATACTTACTTACTGGCATGGATGTCAGGTGGAAACCGTCAGAATGCTAGTCTCGGAGCCAGTTATATGTGTTAGTTTCCCCTAATTATGCTTTTTTTTTTTTGGGTGGGGGGACTTATTTCTCTGTGAGTATTCACTTGGATTATCTACTGTTCCTCGTACCTGACTCTGCAATATCTCTGAGCCCTGTATAAAATGTATCTGTGTGGCGCCACCTGCTGTTTGTTCTATTCCATATTTCTCTGTCCACCTCAGTAACGTCACACATGCTCTATTCCATCCTGAAACTACCACCAGTTTGCGACAGTTACAGAGAAAGCTGCAGCAGAAAGGACAGGCCACCCCTGAGTAGCAGAAAAGACATGCCCCCTGAGAAAGGACACGCCTCTGAGGTGCTAGAGTGAATAAAATGTAGCAGAGCAATAGGAGCAATGAATGGGGGAAGCTCTGGATCCATGTTGGGTACAGGGCTGGTTCTAGAGATCGTTATGTACTCGGATAACCTCTTTCTTTGCCTACCCCCAAAAACCGGTCCAGATCCAGCCTTCGACCTGAAAACCACCCTTACAACCTACCTTCAGCATCATGCACATCTTTGATCATGAGTTTCTAGATGTAGTCTCCTCACGTGCCACACAAGACGTAGACATTGGCAGAATTGGAAGGAGAACGAGGTAGAAGGACCTTCTGTGATCTCGTGGCAGCCATACTTGGACTTCATCCCAAGTGCATTTCAAGCAGAGAACACTGCGAATGTCTTTTAATCAATACGGCTAACTCGGCTGCGCACTGTTTTACATTATCATTACATTTCATCTCGTCTTTTATATTTGTACAGCTCTATAAATTCCTCCGGGAGAGACTTGCTATATATCTATGTTGATATAGCTCTTCATATCACCCAGATAATATATGACTTGAATTAAATTCAGACATGAAGCACATTATATTGATTTTCTCAAGGAATCCCACCTGTGCCTAGCCATTTATTATCTTTATTATCATATATAGAAATAAAGTTTAATATTCATTTTATTTATAGAGCCGTCTCCTTCCGAGGGGACATGGTGTCCTGGATAGGCACATACGTTGTGCAGTATACACAGTGCGAGCCACTTACAGGATGAATATTAGTTTAGATTACCTCTCATATCATTAGAAACCATACTAGACAATTTTTGGGGCATCAGGGAGCTTCTCAAGCCCATCAAAATGTTATGTCCTACCCATCTACATAGGACATGCCCCAACCTATGACATTTGAATCCCAACAAGAGCATATGACCCCCTTTGCACATGCCATGTTCAATACAGAGCCCAGACCAGCTGCCCTAAACAAATGCAAATGCCAGACCAGACCTCCAGCCAAGCGAAATGAATGCAGACCCCAGACTGCATTCCCTAAGTAAATACAAATACAGACCCTAAATAAATGCAGACCCCAGACTAGACCCCCAATATAAATGCAGACCTCAGACTAGACCCCCAAAATAAATGCAGACCTCAGACTAGACCCCCTAAATAAATGCGGACCCCAGACTAGAACCCCTAAATAAATGCGGACCTCAGACTAGACCCCCTAAATAAATGCAGACCTCAGAATAGACCCCCAAACTAAATGCAGACCTCAGACTAGACCCCCAAACTAAATGCAGACCATAGACTAGACCCCCTAAATAAATGCAGACCCTAGACTAGACCCCTAAATAAATGCAGACCTCAGACTAGACCCCCTAAATAAATGCAGACCTCAGACTAGACCCTCTAAATAAATGCAGACCTCAGACTAGAACCCCTAAATAAATGCAGACCTCTGACTAGACCCTCAAACTAAATGCAGACCCTAGACTAGACCCCCTAAATAAATGCAGACCTCGGACTAGACCCCCAAACTAAATGCAGACCCTAGACTAGAACTCTTAAATAAATGCAGACCTCAGACTAGACCCCTAAATAAATGCAGACCCCAGACTAGACCCCCTAAATAAATGCAGACCTCAGTCTAGACCCCCAAACTAAATGCAGACCCTAGACTAGAACCCCTAAATAAATGTGGACCTCAGACTAGAACCCCTAAATAAATGCAGATCTCAGACTAGACCCCCTAAATAAATTCAGACCTCAGACTAGACCCTCTAAATAAATGCAGATCTCAGACTAGACCCTCTAAATAAATGCAGACCTCAGACTAGACCCTCTAAATAAATGCAGACCTCAGACTAGAACCCCTAAATAAATGCAGACCTCAGACTAGACCCTCTAAATAAATGCAGACCTCAGACTACACTAGCTAAATAAATGGAGATACAGATCCCTTTAAGGAGAGTCACTAGTTCCCCTAAGCATGTGTTATGATGGCATACTATACAGACTGTTAGATTCATTAGTACAGTCACCTTGTGTATCATGATGACATTATTAAGTGCTATTAATGTAAAGTATGTAGATTAATGTAAAAAATGTCAATCAGAAATCATATAGGACATGACAATCTCGTTCTAACAAAGCTAGAACCAGCCCTGCACCTCACATGGGTCCAGAGATCTCCTCATTCATTGCTCCAATTGTTCTGCTGAATTTTCTTCAACCTGGCACCTCAGTGGTGTGTCCTTTCTGCTACATCTTAGGGGGTGCCTTCTTTCGGCTGCAGCTTTTGCCTTGTAACTGTCACAGCTTTGAACAGTAAACACAGCTGGAGGCAGTTGAAGGGTGGAACTGAGCATGTGCGACCACCTTAGTGAGAAGGACAAAGGACTAAGGAAAAGAACAAACAGCAGGTGGCGCTATACAGATACATTTTATTGATTAACTCAGCGGCTATGCTAAATTTGGGATTAAATATACTATACTATTATATATTATATAGTTACAAAAGCATTCAGATCCAGGTGCTAGTTTAAAAAATATAGAACATTTTTCGTGGGACAGTCCCTTTAAGGCTGGGTTCAGACTTGAGCGTTTTACAGCGCGTTCCTACGCGCTGTAAAATGCTCAACAGGCGAAACCCCATGTTTCCCTATGGGCATGGTTCTCACCTGAGCATTTTACAGCGCGTACGAACGCGCTGTAAAACGCCCTACGCCCAAAGAAGTACAGGAGCTTCTTTGGGGCGTATTGACGCGCGTCCCCCATAGGGATATATAGCGCAAACGCGCGATTTTTACTTTCATTTTCACGATGCGAAAATAAAAGTAAAGATAGAGCGTTGTACTCGCGAAACGGGACGCGCAGGTCTGAACCCTGCCTAACAAAACTGCCCAAGCACCTGTTTTATTGCGGCAACGTACCCTGCCTTGAAGTTAAGCTATAACCAGCCCTGTACCCAACATGGATCCAGAGATCTCCCTATTCATTGTTCGAATTATTTCAACCTCGCACTACAAAGGGCATGTCCTTTCTGCTGTAACTCTCTCCCTATCACAGCTCTGGGGGGGGGGCGCATGTCCTTTCTTCTGCAGCTTACTCCCTTTAACTATCACAGCAGTTTCTAAAAGAAGATAGGTCTGGTGGCAGTTAAAGGATGCAACTGAGCATGTGCGACCATCTCTGTGAGATGGACAGAGAAATAATGAAAAGAACAAACAGCAGATGGCGCTGTACAGATACATTTTATTGAATAACTCAGTGGCTATACTATATTTTTCATTACATGCAAATACAAAAGTATTCCGATGTTGAATATTTTTGTTGGCATTGAGGGCGGGGGCTTTTT
The DNA here is from genome assembly GCA_033119425.1 of Bufotes viridis. Taxonomy (NCBI): domain Eukaryota; kingdom Metazoa; phylum Chordata; class Amphibia; order Anura; family Bufonidae; genus Bufotes; species Bufotes viridis. The sequence goes on along the minus strand of CM065594.1, from coordinate 260,969,625 downwards.
TTTTTTTTTCAACCACCAAGTATACCTACAGTATATATTTACCAGGTGCAGGAATTTGTAGACATTTTCCTTTAATTTCCCATCAATTGTAACTTTGAATAAAATATAAATTCCCAGTGGAAGCCGTTCTGTCGGGACCTATTCCCAGCAGGGGCCTGTGCCAGACACATCTCGTCTCCGCATTTACGTCATTAATTCTAAACATACCAGAATAAAAATGCCACGAAGTCCCCAAACAGACAGGAGGGGGACAGGAGAAGAATAGAAAGATGCAAAAAGCTGATTTTGATTTCCCATCCATCCAATTTCCAGCCGTTAATTCGGTCGGATTCCTCTAACAATACGGCCTTGTTTAGATGCTGGCTTTACATTTTTGTCACCGTATCCTCCACAGTCACAAAAAGAGTCTGCAGAATTCTTCTCTGAGTGCATTCTAATTCACTTACGGCAGGAATGTGTTGTGCGGAATCACAGATTTTGCAGATAAATTGGGTTATGTGCAGAGAGAATGGGCTTCAGAGCTGAGTTCATGGTTCCGCAGACTGGGGGTAATTCAATAAGAGGTGAAAATATTTCCCTCAACGGGGACGGAATTGAATCTTGTACATTGTATCTCCTTTGTGATTTAAAGGAACAGTATCAAAGCATTCCTGACGCCCCCGATTTATTAACCTCCAGAGGCAAAAAATGCAGGATGGAGCTGCTGGGTTCTTCTGTGTGAAGCTAAGGAGAACTGGAGACTGAAGGAAATTACATGTAGACTTCAGTTTTCTGTAGTGTTTTTCAGAGGAACATTAGTGTCCACCATCTCCAGGACTCAGCAAGTCATGCCAGAAGTGATTGGTGGACTGGCACTTGAGGTGGGTACCAAGTACCCAGATTACATCCAATACCCCCATAAATACGATTTTACACTCAGCTGTATGTACCTCTTGTATATGGCATGTACCCCATATAAAAAAAAAAAGGGGGGGTTATGCAGCAGGACTCTGCAAACGCAAATAATGTACAACAAGGCCATAGAAAACATTCTGGTGCTAATGCTACACTAGTTTTGCAAATGAGATGCTTGGCAAATTATTTTGTACAAAATTATTTGAGCCCGTCTGCCAAACGTCAAGGCGATCTCGATTAGACGTGTTCCTAACACTAAAACCTACCTGTTATGCGACATGACGGCCACATAAAATCCAGGGAGTGCAGGTTCCGCTGCTTATGCAGCAGCACTCTGCAAACACATGTATCTAATTTGCAAAACTAGTGTAGCATTAGCACCAGAATGTTTTCTATGGCATTGTTGTACATTATTTGTGTTTGCAGAGTGCTGCTGCATAACCCCCCCCCCCTTTCCCCCTGTATGTTTCAAGCCATGGCGGTGTGCACCTGTACATGGGGATGTGCTGACTGACCCCCTTTTTCTTTGCAGTTTGTACTGGAGGTGGGGCTGACTCCATTCAGTCTTGCACCCCTGACTAGCCTGTCTGCCCTATAGGCTGATTTTAATTAGAGTAAGTATAAAGCTGTAGCCTGCTCTCATTTTTATCTATTAGTAGCTATTTTGGCACCAGGAAGAGTATAGAGTGGGCTCAGCATGCATGCTGGTACCTGCATCCCTGGATTCAATGGAGGCTGTTATGGCACCAAAAATCAGAGTGGACCCAGCATGCAGGTGGAACCTGCACTCCCTGGATTTTATGTGGCCGTCATGTCGCATAACAGGTAGTTTTTAGTGTTAGAAACCCGTCTTATCGAGATCGCCTTGACGTTTGGCAGACGGGCTCAAATAATTTTGTACGAAATAATTTGCCAAGCGTCTAATTTGCAAAACTAGTGTAGCATTAGCACCAGAATGTTTTCTATGACATTATTTGTGTTTGCAGAGTGCTGCTGCATGACCCCCCCCCCCTTTTTTTTCCTGTATGTATCAAGCCATGGCGGTGTGCACCTGTGCAAGGGGATGTGCTGAATGTACCCCAGGTAAGGAACCTAAGATCTATATAGTCAGAATTTCCAAATTTTCACCCGAATCAGCGCTTATTGGGGCATCCACTTAAAGGACCATCCTCGACAGGCTGCCTTATGACAGTACTATTTCCCTAATGTTCTATTTGAACTGCAGACTCGTCTTCTCTACACCCACCAGCAGGAAACTGAGCAGGACGGCTCTGTCTCTCATGTTTTACCCATCAGAAGGTTCCCACAGACGATGGTCAGAGCCTCTGCAGGGGACACCGAACCTCTAGCATCCGTCAGACCGCCCACAGTCACCACATATATTTGTTTGTAGTCATCTCTAAGGGGGGAACGATCAAGAGAACCGCAGGAGATATTTCCTACTGAATATGTGACCAACAACATGTGCCATTTCCTGGAAGCTTCTCATCAAAGCGTGGCTACATTTGACTGTGATCATCGGCCTCTACCAGAACCTGAGCTGGAACATCACATAAAGCAGCCCAAGGCAGGCCTCAGGCCCTTGAAGTATGCCCGTTATACAACCTTATGTTTATTACAGAATGACAGAAAAGATTAAAAAAAGACACAAAAATAAAAGAGCAAAGACAAACCCATTAAACGGAATCATTTCAGTAACACTAAAGACAATTCATAATTAATGGCAACAGCAAACTATTACTACATGTAAGCACACAACCGAGCACGCTCACTACATACATCCATGCACGCCCACAAGAACACCTACATACGGACTGTGGGGATTCGCTCTGGTAGGCAGGGTAGGCGGACGCAGTACAGAGGCACAAAACAGTTCTTAAACACAAGTTCAGTGCTTATTCACACAAGCCGATTAACGAAAACAAAAGTCACCTTAGGTTTTAACCCCTTAGTGACCAGCCTGTTTTGGGCCTTACTGACCGAGCGTTTTTCTTCCTTTTTTCATTGTCGCGTTCCAAGAGCTATAACATTTTTCTTTTTCCGTCTATATAGCTTTATGAGGGCTTGTTTTTTGCGGGATCAAGTTGTAGTTTTTAATGGCGCCCTTTTGGGGTACACATAACGTTCTGATTAACTTTTATTAACTCTTTCTGGGAGGGAGATGGGAAAAACAGCAATACTGCCACTGGGTTTTTACATTATAAATTTTACGGCGTTCATTTTTCTGTATGAATAATATAATATCTTTATTCTCTGGGTCAGTACGATTACAGTGATACCAAATACATATAGTTTTTTTTACGTTTTTCTACTTTTTTGCAGTAAAACCCCCCTTTTTTTAAAGAAAAAAATGTTTTTGCATTGCCGCTTGTGTAGCACCCCCAAGTTAGAGCAATGTGTGGGACCAACCTGGGGAATGCCAGTGATGGAGAGGCCGGCACGCTGTTCCTCTGGGGCACTCTCTGGGTTCTGAAGGGACACAGCCAGGTGCAATGTGAGGTGCCCTTGGTGTTGTAGTTTAACGTGCCTATGGCTAAGTCCCTGATGTTTCGTGACGCCAGTGCCAGTAAACGGTGGCACACCGTATTTACAGTAGGAATAATAGAGGTGCAGACTTGTAGCTTGAAACAGAATTCCAACTTTACTGAAACAGTGGTAATACAGAAGGCACTCTCTTAAAACAGTTCTTGTTGCAGACAATAGGCTTTGGTACAGTCGCAGTTACAGCAGGCTTATATCCAGCAAGGTAAACAGAGGGTTAAATCACAGGACTTTTGAATTGCAGGTGAACCTTACTTTCTTCCTGACTTGTCCTGACTGGCAATTATTCTTCAAGGCCCCAATGCCCTACTTCTGGCTTATATCCTTGAATCTCCAGTTTGCAGTGTACCTCCTCTGACATTACAGTACCTCTTGCTCTAGGGATTGCCTCAGCTTGGCTTCTGCTGACTTGCCTAGGCCCGTGACATGTGGCCTTCACAGACTCCAGGGTCTGCACTCACTTCCCAGGCCCAGGGCCTGGTGTAGACTTCACAGGCTCATGGCCTGGAGTAGACTGAACTGACTTACCCTTCCCTGCCTGGGCCTTATATAGACTAGGGCTACCTAGCTCCCTCTAGTGACTAGAGCTGGAATTAAATCCCTAGCAGGCCTGAATATGGCACATTTCACAGTAACAGGGAATTAAATAGCATTACATTACATTGCATTTTAAGAATAGGACTTATACCAGCCTCCCCATAAATGAGAGGAACGACAGCATCCAAGTGACCCTTCTGTAGTGACGGGCATCACAACTCCCGTACACTACATACCCCGCTGCTTTAAGCTGAGTACGCCCTCGTACTCTAACAGGGCACCGCCCGTCTGGAATTTTCACCTGAAAGAGAAAAGGAACATGCAGGCATACATACTCATCAGTAATCAATTCCATCTGCATTGACAATTATTATCAGGTCCAGCTGGTAACGGAGAAGTGCGGCGACAAGGGGCGTCGTTCTCTTCCTTCAGGATAATGAGTGGAACTGGGGCGCTGACCTGGCACAGCGGATGTTAGGGAATACCAGGATAGTCCATGACAATGAATGAGTCCACAATAAAAGCGATATCTCAGAGGCTCACACATAGGAAGTCCATCTCTGGGCACATAGACTTAGATAAAATTTTTGAGCAATAAATACGGTCAGCAGCACATACACAAAATGACAATACAGGACTCTGACAATACCAGGGTAACACCTTCCTAACAAGTCCTGCGTATTTTTAAAGTGCTGACATAAAAGAGCCCTTTCAACCTGAAATGGGGGTTAAAAGGGGATAAAGTGCAAATAAAAGCACAACTTGGATCTATTAAAGTACTTGACGCCAAAATGGTAGCAGCAGGCAGGATGTCCCGGAACAGAAAGAGGCAGGCTGGGAGCAGTGGTTCCACAGTGGCTACTTATTTGTCAAACATGCCACCGGCCGTGGGGAACTGGCAGCAAGCTCCACCAGCCTGACAAACTAAAAGGGACAGTTCCTGCAACAAAGATGATGTCCCTGTGAGGATGAGCAAAAATGGCCTAGCAGGCCTGCTCACAGGTACGTGTCAAAGGATCCCTGTTCATCAGAGGTAGTGCAGCCCTGTGCTGCAGGTAGCCTGGGCCATGCACCAGGGCCACTTGGAGGTGGTGCCCACCAAACAGAATGGGCTGGAAACATCACAGGTATTGGGCCTACCCACCTCACTGGCCCGCTGGGTTGCGGACATACAGGAGCTGCTGGTCTCGGGACACGGGCCGGCGCTGGGGTAGGCGCTTCCTCTGGCCGGGACATAACGCTCCCGTCAAGGCGGACTCGGCTCCTGGCATATGTCAATTTATCCGCTTTTACACGGACCTTGGGTGGCTCAGCGCTAGCGGTAGGACCTTGGACTACGGGTTCGGGTGGTACAGGGGTCACAGGTAACTCACCACCGCTGGACTGCTGCGCTGTCTTCTTAGAATCCGCCACTTGCCGCAGGCCATCCAGGTAAACTTGCAAGAAAGCGATCCGCTCCTCCAGGGCGGAGATCTCACTGCTGGATTCCGGCACACTTGCAGCAGGCTCAGACGAGGTTCTCTCATGGCGGTTCTTCCGCAGGTCATCCATAGCCTCACTAAACTGGGCCATCCGCGCCCAGTCAGCGGCTGTCTTCTCTTGTCGCGGCAGCTCTGGAGAGGGGTAAGGACTGGGAGGCTTGTCCAGGATCGTCGGCTGCCAGAAGATGTTCGGGCCGAGAAAGGAACTCTTCTCCTGGTACGTATTCCGGATGGGTCCCGGCGGGTCCTCTGCCTCCACCGGATCTTCTGTTTCTTCCCAGTCCTCCGGTACCGGTCCTGGACGGGTCACCGCAGTGGCATATGGGCCTCGCAGGCCCTCCGCGGGAGTGAACTCTACTCTCTCTCCGACCGCTAGATTATGCAGTCGCCCAGGGAGATAGCTGCGCTTGACGGACCGGCGATTCACATAATAGTCCCGGTTGGTGCCGGTCTCTTGGATGAATCCAAATCCTCTGACCTTGTCAAACTCTAGTACGACTCCGGTGCGGCGTTCGAGCTGGGGCTTGCTGTCCCTGGAATCTTCATAGATCCGCTTGGTGACTTCCTCGAAATACTTTTTCTGAGTGGTGGTTTTTAAAGTTGCCGCCACTCGGATCTCGGCCATCAGGGCCGACCACGCGGGGTTCCGCGGGAGGAAGCCTTCTCGCGGCTGGTGGAAACTGCAGGGCTCGGCTTGCGGCCATGGACAGGTCTGAGCCATGTCACTAGGGGTATACGCTGGGGGCGCTGGGCGCTCCTTAGTCTCTCCTGAGGTCGCCTCCATTGCGCTAACTACGGCTCCGGATCCCTCTGATTCAGGTAGGAAGTCCCGTAGCAGGGTGAGCCACTGTTCCTGCAGGCTCCACCCCGTCGTTTCCTGCACGCCCCCTAGATATTTCAGTATAGGGTAGGCGGTGTCCATATTATAATCCTCAAAGGAAGGCGTTACCTCCAGGCCGTCTTCTCCTCCCTCTTGGAGGGTTTTGGCGCCAAATTTTCGCGCCACTGCAGACAGTGATGGCGCAAGAAGAAGTCCAATGGCGCCGGCGGCCATCTTGGGCGCCATGATGCAGTTATTCAGTGACAGCAAGCAGAATGATAAAAAGTCCACAAAAGCACACTTGGAAGTGGCGATTTTCTTCCTCTTGATAGCGCAACACTGAACAGTGCTTTCTGGGGGTTTTAGGGACACTTTTTGTATGTTTTTCAGTCCACAAAGTTCACTTTAAATAAACAGGCGTTTTGTCACTTGGCAAACTGGTTAAGGCACAAAGTTCACGTTTTGCTCACAGTCCGTAAAACGTGCGTATCCTGTTCGTGACACCAAAATGTAGCACCCCCAAGTTAGAGCAATGTGTGGGACCAACCTGGGGAATGCCAGTGATGGAGAGGCCGGCACGCTGTTCCTCTGGGGCACTCTCTGGGTTCTGAAGGGACACAGCCAGGTGTTATGTGAGGTGCCCTTGGTGTTGTAGTTTAACGTGCCTATGGCTAAGTCCCTGATGTTTCGTGACGCCAGTGCCAGTAAACGGTGGCACACCGTATTTACATTAGGAATAATAGAGGTGCAGACTTGTAGCTTGAAACAGAATTCCAACTTTACTGAAACAGTGGCAATACAGAAGGCACTCTCTTAAAACAGTTCTTGTTGCAGACAATAGGCTTTGGTACAGTCGCAGTTACAGCAGGCTTATATCCAGCAAGGTAAACAGAGGGTTAAATCACAGGACTTTTGAATTGCAGGTGAACCTTACTTTCTTCCTGACTTGTCCTGACTGGCAATTATTCTTCAAGGCCCCAATGCCCTACTTCTGGCTTATATCCTTGAATCTCCAGTTTGCAGTGTACCTCCTCTGACATTACAGTACCTCTTGCTCTAGGGATTGCCTCAGCTTAGCTCCTGCTGATCTGCCTAGGCCTGTGACATGTGGCCTTCACAGACTCCAGGGTCTGCACTCACTTCCCAGGCCAGGGCCTGGTGTAGACTTCACAGGCTCATGGCCTGGAGTAGACTGAACTGACTTACCCTTCCCTGCCTGGGCCTTATATAGACTAGGGCTCCCTAGCTCCCTCTAGTGACTAGAGCTGGAATTAAATCCCTAGCCGGCCTGCACATGGCACATTTCACAGTAACAGGGAATTAAATAGCATTACATTACATTGCATTTTAAGAATAGGACTTATACCAGCCTCCCCATAAATGAGAGGAACGACAGCATCCAAGTGACCCTTCTGTAGTGACGGGCATCACAACTCCAGTACACTACACTTGCCAAGACCCATAACTTTTTTATTTATTTTTTTATGGAGTTGTGTGAGAGCTTGATCTTGGTGGGGCGACTTGTATTTTTCAGTCCATCCCCTAGGTAACGAGCAAGGGCAGCAACGAGGGCTGACGGATATTAGTCGCCGCTCAGAGTTTTGGCTCGGGCTGACGCAGGGTCACGTGACGCTGGCCACGTCATGTGATCATTCAGTCTGGCCTATATAACAGGCAACTTGCTGGCCACAAGTTGCCTGTGATTGGTCTTACTTATCCACTAGCGTTTTCCTGCATGTGTGATTTTGTGAACTCGACCCCGGCTTGTATTTGACTCTTGATCCTGCGTAATCCCTTTGTACTAACGTGACCTCCTGGCTCCTGACCTTGACTTGTATTTTGACCTCGTACCTGTGTTATCCGTTTGTACTGACGCGACCTCCTGGTATTTGACCTTGACTTCCATCTTACTTTGGTTTTGCTTTTGGTTGGTTATTTGCTTGTTTGGTTGCAACCCAGCCTGTTAGCTTACGCTTCTGTCTTAGTCTTTTGTTTTCTACCACCTTGTTCCCTCCCTGTAGACCCCCGCACGTACTTAGGGTAGGGACTGCCGTCCAGTTGTGCACCATCGGTTAGAACGGACCGTGCAAGTAAGTAGGGATAGTGGAGTGGGTGGAGTTTAGGATCAAGTGCAGAATCTCGCCAAAATGGTGCAGGAACTGGCAGAGAGGCAGCAGCAGCAGGACTTTCTTCAGACCCCACCTATAGCGGCCTCCTCTCTTCAGAATCTTGAACCCCATGTCAAGTTGCCTGATCGGTTTTCAGGAGATCGTTAGCATTTTTTGACTTTCAAGGAGAGCTGCAAGCTCTCTTTTTGTTTACGCTCATACTCCTCGGGTTCTGAACAACAAAGAGTAGGCGTTATTATCTTTTTGTTGCAGGGAGACCCGCAAGAATGGGCTTATTCTCTCCCAACGGACTTCCCTTGTCTGTCGAGGTGTTTTTTCAGACACTAGGTATACTTTATGACGAACCCGATAAGTCAGCAGTGGCAGAATTTCAATTAAAGTCTCCAAGTCAAGGAAACAGGCCGGTGGAGGAATATTGCACTGCATTCCTGAAAATGGTGTGTTTCTTCTGGCTGGAACGACCCAGCACTTAAGTGCCAATTCAGGTTAGGGGTCTCTGAGGACCTGAAGGATATTTTGGTCAGTTACCCCTCGCCGGACACCTTAGAACAGGCATGTCCAAACTGCGGCCCTCCAGCTGTTGCAAAACTACAACTCCCAGCATGCTTGGACAGCCTACAGCTATTAGGGCATGCTAGGAGTTGTAGTTTTGCAACAGCTGGAGGGCCGCAGTTTGGACATGCCTGCCTTAGAACAAACGATGACTTTAGCCATTAGACTGGACCGACATATCAGGAAGAGACAAAGAGAACTTTTTACTTTTCCACAGGAGGTAGTTAAAACTGATTCCCCACCCTTGAGAACCAAATTGGAGGATTTGCTAGAGAAACCCATGCAGCTCGGAATTACTATGAGAGACCAAAGACGTCAGAGGGGTGCCTGCTTATTTATGGCAGGAACAAGGGGTCAGGAGTAACAATAGGGGCAGGAACGAGCGCCGACGGATATGAGTCGGCGCTCAGGGTTTGGGCTGGGGCTGACGCAGGGTCACGTGATCATTCAGTCTGGCCTATATAACAGGCAACTTGCTGGCCACTAGTTTCCTGTGATTGGTCTTACTTATCCACTAGCGTTTTCCTGCATGTGTGATTTTGTGAACTCGACCCCAGCTTGTATTTGACTCTTGATCATGCGTAATCCCTTTGTACTAACGTGACCTCCTGGCTCCTGACCTCGGCTTGTATTTGACCTTAATCCTGTGCTATCCCTTTGTACTGACGTGACCTCCTGGTGTTTGACCTTGGTGTCCATTTTACTTTGGTTTTGCTTTTGTTGGTTATTTGCTTGTTTGGTTGCGACCCAGTCTGTTAGCTTACATTTCTGTCTTAGTCTTTTGTTTTCTCCCACCTTGTTCCCTCCCTGTAGACCTTGCACGTACTTAAGCTAGGGACTGCTGTCCAGTTGCGCACCGTCGGTTAGGACGGATCGTGCAAGTAGGTAGGGATAGTGGAGTGGGTGGAGTTTAGGACGGCACTATCCCTATAGAATCGTGATAGGTCCACTACGGCCTGTACTTTTGACTCTCCTAGTCAGTACTAAAAACAACAATATTGTCAAGATATGCTAAGGCATACCAATGATGAGGAATAAGTGCAATGTCCAATAACGGCTGGAACGAGGCAGGAGCGCCATGCAGGCCAAAGGGTAACACCTTATACTGATAAAGCCCCTCAGGTGTTATAAAGTCAGTTTTCTCCTTGGCAGCCTCCGTTAAGGGCACTTGCCAGTACCCTTTTGTGAGGTCCAAGACACCGCAGACCCCAAACAGGTAACCCAGAGCCTCCCCTTATTGATCATCAATCCCTCTCTGCTACAATATTATTTGCCCACCATTACCTTTTGGTATAAAACTAATCTAATGCTCATTTGCTAATGCTAATATTGGTAAATCAGGATTAGCTTAAACCCAGCTATCATTAGCCTGTACACATGTGGCCCCTATTAATACATACACCTATATCTGCACATGAGTCATACTTTCCCTCAGCCACACCTTTTTATATACATATATACGCATATCCCCATATACTATGTATGTTTCCATGGGCTCAGCAAGGTGGGGACAGTCAGCTCACATGGCCAGGCTCATGACACCGCCAACAGATTATTGGGGACGGATCCCCAGTGGGTACGTCCCAAACGGTCTTTCTCGGGTCTGGCTGCTGGGTCTGTGGCGGGGATTTTCTGAGTTTTATTGACCCCCTCCCCAGAGAGCACCCCTGTAGGTTCTTGATAGCCTCATACCGCTCTACCAGGTCCACCATCTCAAGGGCACTAGCAGGAGGCACCTGGCCGACCCAACACTAGAGGGGGGGTGGCAAAGCCCTCCAGAACTTGTCAGCCACAATACGGTCCAGCATGGCAGTAGGACTCAGTACATCGAGCTGTAGCCATTTTGCAACAGTTGCACCAAGTCATGATATTGTAACCTCGCTGGCTTGGCCGGGTTAAACTCCCACTCATGCACCCGCTGGGCCCGAACCAATGCATTCACCCCTAGTCGCCCCAGGATTTCACCCTTTGACTTTGTTGTAGTCCGCCGCTTGGTCGGCCGACAAATCAAAGTAGACCTGTTGGGGTCCGGATGCAGGGAACGGAGCAATAACTTCAGCCCACTGGTCTCAGGGTAGACCCTCCCTCTCATCCACCTTCTTGAACACCGCCAGTTAGGTCTCGACGTCATCGGTCGGAGCCATCTTGGGGATCGCTATGCGGACAGCTTTCCGGACATCGTGGACCCCCTGCAATCCTCCTGTCTTCTATAAGGCCATCAAGTGTTGCAGCAGGCGCTGGTTCATTTCTTGCTGTCGCTGATTAACCTCTAGCAGTTGCCGGTTAGTCTCCTACTATTGCTGGTTAGCCTCCACGAGGATTTTCACTACAGCCTCCATCTTGTCCCGTGACCATAACGGCATTTGGAATCCATAAGGGAATTCTTCAATGAACCCGAACCTTGGACAACACTAAGGACCTGGGGTGACGTCACCGTCATGTGATCAGTGCAGGGGACGTGGCTCAGTAATGGATTGGATAAGAGGTGGTAGCCTACGACCTCTTATCCAATCCAGTACTCAACTCTATTCTTAAGCACAAGTTCAGTGTTTATTCACACAAGCAGGTTAACAAAAACAAAAGTCACCTTTGTGACTTTGTTTTCTTTGAATCTTGTCATCTGATGGCTCATGTGTAGCTCTTACCTCCTGAACCTCATAAACTCTTATTTAAACCATATTCTTATCAGTTTGATAAGAACTGAGCTATAATCCATAGTCATGCAGTCGGGAGATTAGAGCTTCACATGAACCGTCAGCTGAAAAGATTTAAAGAAAACAAAGTCACAGCCTGCAAATGATTTTAAACTCTTGTAACTCAGAGACAGCTGAAATTTTTTAATAGAGATCAATTGAAAAAAATATTTTTAGCCCACAATGAGGAAAATACAAAAATAAAAAATATGCCCCTCAAGGTGTCCATAACCTTTAAGTGACTGGTGACTCATGCTTCAGACATCACAATCTATATATCATCATTAACATGAGGTCAGGGCATGCTAGGACAATGTAGATTCCAGAAGGCACGCTGAAGGTCAATAGGTACAATGTGCCGATAATTAATAAATGCTTGATGATAAATGAAGAAGTGAATAGATTTCTTCTGACAAGAAGGGATGCCAGCCGCGCTGTATCGTGCCAGAAGAGATTAACAGCTTCTCCATCTTCTATGGTAATTTTAGTCTCCTCTTCAAGAAAAAAATTTGATTGAACCGAGAGAAGTGGCTTTTACCTACCGCTCTGCATTTTTCAGCCTTTATAATTAACCTATGATCTGAGAAAATCATCTCCCAAGATCTCTCAGCATCTTCACACTCATCCATCGGTCCGGCCCAGTATGATTCAGATGGTGTCATAGCGGAAAACCCTGCAATCACAATGAGAGATATCTGGTAAGATCTCAGGTGCTTCTCCAAAACAGCTGTCAGCAAAGCACTGGCCCTTTAAGGCTGGGTTCACACGGGCGTCATGTTTGACGCCCGGATTGGATGCGGGTGCGTTGCGGGAATATGCGTGATTTTTCCGCGCGTGTGCAAACTTTTGTAATGTGTTTTGCACGCGTGTGAAAAATCGCCATGTTTGGTACCCAGACCCGAAGCCGGACTTGATCACTGAAGTCCGGTTTCGGGTGGAGTATTCTGGAGATTTTATTATTTTCCCTTATAACATGGTTATAAGGGGAAATAATAGCATTCTTAATAAAGAATGCTTTGTAGAATGAGGATTAAGGGGTTAAACATAAAAAACTTAACTTACCTTAGTCACTTGATCGCGTAGTTGGTGATCTCTCTTCTGTCTTGAAGCATCAGCTGTAGTCTAAGGACCTCTAAGTTAAGTTCTTTATGTTTAACCCCTTAATCCTCATTCTACAAAGCAGTCTCTATTAAGAATGCTATTATTTTCCTTTATAGCCATGTTATAAGGGAAAATAATGAAGATCGGGTCCCGTCACTTAGCAACCATGCGGGAAAATCGCACTGCATCCGCACTTGCTTGTGGATGCTTGCGATTTTCCCGCAGCCCCATTCACTTCTATGGGGCCTGCATTGCGTGAAAAACGCAGAATATAGAGCATGCTGCGATTTTCACGCAACGAAGAAGTGATGCGTGAAAATCACCGCTCATGTGCACAGCATCATAGAAATGAATGGGTCCGGATTCAGTGCGGGTGCAATGCGTTCACATCACGCATTGCACCCGCGTGGAAAACTCGCCTGTGTGAATGCAGCCTAAGAGACGGTCAGACATCGGGTATATGGGTGGTCTTTGGTGCACAGATGAGGCTTGTGAATGAAAGAGTGCGGGTCGGTACCTTATACGTCACCCATAGTTCTCACTTGATAGGGTCAGCTCAAATGTCCACTTTAAATGGTTCATATAACATATATACATAGCACTGCATAACTCACAGATGTAGCTGACTGGTGTGGAAGATCTGAAGGACCAGTGTAGCAGAGCCAAATGGCCGGTATAGCAGAGCTGGATGGCTGCTGTAGCTAAACTGGTCAGCCAATGTAGCGGGGTGGGAGGATTGGTGTAGCAAAACTGAAGACCCAAGCTAATATAGCAGTGCTGTAGGCCTAGTGTACCTAAGATGAAGGCCTGATGTAGCAAAAGTGAAGAGCTAATGTATCAGAGTTGGAGGACTGGAATAGCAGGGTTGGAGGCCTGATGTAGCAGAGCTTGATGCCTGACTTTGAGGACCAGTGTGGAAGAACTGAATGGTTGGTGTAGATGAACTGAAGGACCTATGTAGCAGAACATGCTGGCCAGTGTAGCAATGTTGGAGAGCCAGTGTAACAGAGTTGCAGGGCTAGTACTATGTAGCACAACTAGAGTCCCAACGTAGCAGAGCTGTAGTCCCAATGTAGCAGAGATGAAGCCTGATGTAGCAGAGCTGGAGGCCAAAGTAGAGGAGCTAGAGGCCAGATGTACTGTAGCAGATCTTAATAGCCAATGTAGCAGAGATGAAGCCTGATGTAGCAGAGCTGGAGGCCAGATGTACTGTAGCAGATATGGATAGCAGGCATGGAGGAAAGGAATAGTTAAACTGGAGGACTGATGTAGCAGAGCCGGAAAGTCCATGTAACAGAGCTGGAGGTCTGATGTAGCAGAGATGGAAAACCAATGTAGCGATCTGGAGGATTAATGCAGCAGAGCTGGAGGACCAGAATTGTAAGGCTGGGGGACTGATGTAGCAGGGACTCAATTAACAAACCTGTAAAATCAGGCAGCGTCCTGCTGCCAGAGCTGGGTCATCAGTATGCGCTGGGCTGCAACATGATGGCCAGGTGGATAGCCTGAATTGGCTGGAGGAAGGTAGTGAAGCAATACATGGATCCAGGCCAGGTGAGTAACACTGATTTTGCCCCACGATACTGATTTCTAGCCACGTGTCAGCATCAGCCAACTTCTTCCTCCCACCAACACGTAGCGGTAATCCTTCATTATGTCACTTACGGTTTTCATTTGTCACCATCAGCCCCTGGTGCGTTATTATCATTTTCTGTGTCTTTAATTCGTCCTCCACAGAAAAAAATTCTTCCCTTCCACGATGTTGTTCATTTTTATGCAAATTGGTTCATTTAATAAGCCCGTCAGTGCACACGCATGTGCTATTCTTGTCATATTACGGCTTGTATACTGGATTTCATTATGAGAGTACAATAATTGGTTCTATAGGAACACAGCCTCTAATGAGGTTTACGGGGTGACTCCGGCGAGCCGTCGGCTTTTATTCGATATCGGAAATGAGAAATAACAGGGATACAGGTCATTTTAACTTCGCAGCGTTCCCACGAGCGCTGACGTTCCCCGGGGAAGGTGGAGAATACATGTTTTCCCTCTGCCAAAATACTCCCCTTGTAAGTAGAGAATGATGTAATTTTACACATGGATGGCCTGGTCTGAAATTGAGCCATGGGATGGTTGTGGTGACTTCAGCTAATGTTAAATGAAGCATGATCCTAAATGGACGAGGCTCCTGCCACACCATTTACAGGCGCTGAGCTCTGCTATATTCAATCATTTCTAAGAGAATGGATCTCATTTACCGTCTGCAAGAGAACAAACTAGTTCTACCGCGCTCAGCTCCAGGAGAGGAGTTTGGAAACTGAAGACCAAAATATCAGACGGTAGTTTAAAGGGGACCCATCACCTCATTGCAAATGCTGTCCTCGGCGGAGCTATTACAGGGGATGCAGGGGTAGCAATCCTACTCGGGACCTGGTGGATAATATGGTCTACTCTAAAGCCTCCCCTTATGTCTAAATGAAAAGACATAAAAAACATCTGGGCCCTATGTGGGCAAAGAGTGAGGGTTCCTCTGGACTTCCTATCGTGTCCATCAATCCCGATGTTATAACCTAATGGAGCTAATACCAGACACTGCCCACAGACAATAAAAGGGATCCTTATTTGTAATCATAGACATTATATATGCTTTAAAGGCTATGGACACCTTCAGGACAATCTTTTTTTTTATGATTGCATTCTACTCCTTTCGAGCTAAAAAAAAATAATTTCAATTGGTGTTTATTAAATATGTTGTTTTTGAGTTACAGGGGTTAAAAATCAGTTTGAAGAGCATCACTTCTGACAGCTCATGTGACACCTCATCTCTGAACTCCTGACCTCATATCAGGTTTTTTTTTTTTACCAAATCTGCTATTTTGCAAGAAAAAAACATATACAAACAAAAAAAAATGGTAAATATGCTGCAAGCAACCAAACACGCCTGTAGGTTACCAAAGTACAATACATTGAACAGACCTCATATCAGTATGATAAGAATTTAGCTATAATGAGTGTTTATGAGGTGAGGAGATCAGAGATAAGGCTTCACATGAGCCGTCAGCTGACAAGACTGACAAGTGATACTCTGCAAACCGACAGATTTTTAACCCCTGTATCTCAAAAATGGCTGAAAAGTTGTTGTTTTTTTGTAAATCTTTTTATATATAAATCACTGAGTAACCACAATGGGAAGTCAAGATGTGGACAGCGAAAAAGGAGTACGTCCACTAAGAACCTCCAGAATATACCAGGAGGTGGACAGCTAAAAAGTTTTAATAAAGACAATTTTAGAACATGATTTTTAGCCCAAAATGAGTAATTTGTGATCTTAAAAAAAAAAAAAATCGCCCCAAAGGTGTCCCATTAAAAGTGTTCTACATTTTCAAACCAGCACCTGGATCTGAATACTTTTGTAATTACATGCAATTTATATATGTAGCCAGAGACTTATTGAATAAAATGTATCTGTATAAGCCCACCTGCTGTTTGCGCTTATCCCTATTTTTTTTGTCCACCTTGCTGAGGTGGTCGCACATCCTCAGTTCCATCCTTCAACTGCCACCAGCTTTATCTTCTGTTAGAAGTTGCGACAGTTACTGGGAGAAAGCAGAAGCAGATAGGATACCCCCAGGAAGGACACCCACCCTGATCTGCCAGCTTGAAATAAGTCTAGCAGAGCAATTGGAGCAATGAATCTGGAGAGTTGAGGTAGGTTCTAGATTTGTCAGAAGAGCTGTACTATATGATGTCTGGTTTTAATCTTTTACATTAATCATGGGAGAACCCCTTTAAAAGGGTTTACTGGGACTCAGGTGGTTCTGTACAAACTGGAACTGTGCAACGTCAAGTCACAGTGGAGCGCAGCAGGAGGAGCTGGCGGGATCTCCCGAGAGAGGTAAGTTGTTTTATTTTTTTTATCTGAAGGTCTGGGGAAGATTGGAAGTCTGATTTGGAGATCTGATGAAGATTGGATGTCTGATTTGGGGGTCTGATGAAGATTAGTGGTCTGATTTGGGTATCTGACGAAGATTAAGGCTTAATGCACACGACCGTATGGCTTTTTTAGTATTTTGCGGTCTGCAAAAAACGGATCAGCAAAAAATACAGATGACGTCCGTGTGCATTACGTATTTTGCAGAACGGATCAGCTGGCCCCTGATTGAACAGTACTATCCTTGTCCGTTATGCGGACAATAATAGGACATGTTCTATCTTTGAACAGAACGGAAAAACGGAAATAGAAGGCATACGGAGTACCTTCCATTTTTTTTGTGGATCCATTGAAATGAATGGTTCCGTATACGGTCCGTATACACAACGCAAAAAACAGAAGGGAAACAGAAAAAAAACGTTCGTGTGCAAGAGGCCCAAGGCCTATTGCACACGACCTTATGGGTTTTTCAGTATTTTGCGGTCTGCAAAAAACAGATCCGCAAAAAATACGGATGATGTCCGTGTGCATTCCGTTTTTTGCGGAACGGGACAGCTGGACCCTGATTGAACAGTACTATCCTTGTTCGTTATGCGAACAATAATAGAACATGTTCTATCTTTGAACAGAATGGAGAAATGGAGATATAGAAACAGAAGGCATACGGAGTACCTTCCTTTTTTTTGGGGATACATTGAAATCAATGGTTCCGTATACGGAACGCAAAAAAATGGCCCGTAAACTGATAAAATAAACGTTCATGTGCATGAGGCCTAAGGGTGTGATTTGGGGGTCTGATGAAGATTGGGGGGTCTGAACTAAGGCCTGATGAAGATTGGGGTCTGGTTTGGGTATTTTATGAAGATTAGGGGCCTAAGGAAGATTGAGGGTCTGGATTGGGGGTCTTATGAAGATTGGGGGTCTGATCTGAGGCCTGATAAAAAATCAGTTTTTTTTTTCCTCTGATATATTACAAATTTTCTTCTAGAGGTGAGTTATGGGTAATTAAGGTGGGTTTGCAGAACCTGCTGGATCCCAAAAAGCCCTTTAAGCAGAACTGCTGACATTGGGGGGTCTAGGTCTTTAGTAAGGTTGCGTTTGCCTTTAAGGACAGGGCGTTTTTGTTTGCAGTAAATAGAATTTCAAGTAAATTGCCTGCATTAAGAAAGACTTAAGGAACAATTCCACAAATCAGCTTAGAAGCGATGTGCCCATCTGTAAAAGTTAGGTCTGCTCGCTCTTCCACGATACAAAAAATTCAATTAGAACTGGAAGGAATGACTCATTAAACGTTGTGTTACAAAGGAGAAGAAAATCAAATCTTCTTCTGTCATCACACACTAAGTTTATCTTTTAAGTTTTTTCCTTCAAGTGTCTATGATCAAGTTCAACTCAACCTGTGCTCATCCACTTAATCAAGACAAAAATGATTTACGGGACTGGTTGGCCGACAGGAGGAATAAGTGGGTCACCTCTTCGACAACCAAAGGATGCTGTAATCATGGGAACACTTAAACGTTACGGTGCCTTCAATAAATACCACTGTCATTCTGTGCGCTGTCAACAATGCTCCGCTCTAGAGGCCTACAATCACAGGAAAACCATAGTCTTCTTACAATGCAAGTCAATAACGGAGAGCAGCCATGGCAGATCAGAGTGTGTATTATAGGGAGACCGAGGACACTCACACAAGCCATAGGACCTTCTGCAGGAGGGTCAAAGTGGAATTCCAGTTATAAGTGAGGACTGGCACTTCAAATGAGGACACTACGGGGGTCATTTACTTACTGATATATGCCAGTTTTCTGGCATATATCTGTCGCATATTGCAGCGCAAAGGATATTTGCGACACAATCTGCGAATTTTCCTGGGGTGTAGGCGGGGAAGTTGGCCGGCAGTCCCGTTTCATCTATCATTTTCTATGCCTGTTTTAAGATAGTTTCCCACTAGCGGCAAGGAACTCCGACAGGCTATTCCGGCGGGTGAACAGCCTGTCAGATCCGTGCTGCCGCTAGTGCACGCATGCCCCCGGAGTTCCGGCAGCACGGCAAACATGCCGGGATAAAAGTACGGAACTCCCCATTATAGTCAATAGGGCCGGAGCGGTAGTCTGTAAGCACGCGTGCACTAGCGGCATCACGGAGCCGACAGGCTGTTCACCCGCCGGAACAGCCTGCCGGAGTTACTTGCCGCTAGTGTGAAAGTACTCTTAGGCATAGAACTTTGGCGGATCGTAGACCGACATCTAAAACGCCAGTCTTAATAAATGACCACCTATATGGGTATTTGTGTATGTATGATGTGTGCGTGTGTGTAAGTATTTATGATTGTATGTATGTAGGTGTGTATGTGTGTGTATCCTTGTGTATGTAAGTGTAACTGTGCGTATGTAGTTATAACTGTGTACTGTATGTATGAATAATGCATTAATGTGTGTATGTATGTGTATCTGTGTATATGTATGTATGTGTTTGTGTGTGTGTATGTATGTATGTATGTGTATCTGTGTGTGTATGTATGTATGTATGTATGTATGTGTATCTGTATGTATGTATGTATGTGTATGTGTATGTGTATGTATGTATGTATGTATGTATGTGTATCTGTGTGTATGTATGTATGTATGTATGTGTATCTGTGTCTATGTATGTGTATCTGTGTGTATGTATGTTCTACAGGAGGGTCAAAGTGGAATCCAGGTTATAAGTAATAAGGTTATAAGTAAGGCCTGTTACTTCAAACAAGGACACTATGGGGGTCATTTATTGAGACTGTCATTTTAGACACCGGTCTTAATAACCCCTATAACTGGCGGTGGATCATCAGCAGTTATGCAGAGGCGACGGCCTCCTCATAACTTCGCCACATCCAGCACCAGTCTAAATGTAAGGCTTCTTCCGAGCTGGCTTACATTTAAACCTTTTTTATGCCCAAGGGTCCATTCACACGTCCGCAAGTGTTTTGCGGTCTGCAACACGCAACACGAACACAGGACATGTGCATTCCGCATTTTGCGGACCGCACATGGCCGGCACTTTAAATGGAAATGCCTTTTCTTGTTTGTGTCTGCGGACAAGAATAGGACATGTTCTATTTTTTTGTGGAACGGGAGTGCGGATGCGGACAGCACACTGTGTGCTGTCCGCATCTTTTCTGGCCCTATTGAAAATGAATGGGTCCGGATCCGTTCCGCAATGTTGCGGAAGGGATCTGGACCCATTCTGCGGACATGTGAATGGACCCTTAAACAGGCGTAGAAAACAATGAATGACATGGGCCTGCCGGTAAGTCACCTTCCCCGTTACGCCCACTTTTTTAGACCTGCAGACAACGGTGCAAATAACCAGAATCTGCACCAGAAATATGCCTAATATAGCCATATTTCTAGATAGTAAATGACCCGCTATATGTGTATTTGTGTATGTATGAAGTGTGTGTGAGTGTATATGTATATATATATATATATATATATATTTAGGAGTACCCTTGTGCATATGTACTGTATGTATGAATATCTGAGCATTCATGTGTGTGTATATGTATGTATATCTGTGGGTATGTGTGTATGTACATCTCTGTGTATGTATGTAGGTGTATTAACCACTTCAGCCCCCCTAGCTTAAACACCCTTAATGACCAGGCCACTTTTTACAATTCTGCACTACACTACTTTCACCGTTTATTGCTCGGCCATACAACTTACCACCCAAATGAATTTTACCTCCTTTTCTTCTCACTAATAGAGCTTTCATTTGGTGCTATTTCATTCTTGCTGACATTTTTACTTTTTTTGCTATTAATCAAAAATTACCGAAATTTTTGCAAAAAATGACATTTTTCACTTTCTGTTTGAAAATTTGTCAAATAAAACTACATTTCTATATAAATTTTTCTCAAAATTTATTGTTCTACATGTCTTTGATAAAAAAAAATGCAATAAGTGTATATTTATTGGTTTGGGTAAAAGATGCGGGCGCGTCAAGGAGGAATGAACCGACCGCCCGCAGGACGCAATCCTGCGTGAGGCGGTCGGAAAGAGGTTAATATGAATGTATAGCTGTGTATGCATGAATCTCTGTATAAGGCGGCAGACATGTATGTCTGTCTGTCTGTGTGTATATATTTCTGTGTATGTGTATGTATGCAAGTGCATTTGTGTATGTGTCCCTTTATCTGTGCTGTAAGTAGTGATGAGCGATGTAGAAAAACTCGATTCAGCTTTGTATGTAGCAGGAGCATCGACGAGGAACCACTATTGCGCCGACCCCCATTATTGAACCACGCAGATGCCGCGCTAATCACTGATCGCGGCATCTAAGATTAAAATGAAGGCCTTTCCGGTCCAGTTAAAAAAAAAACACATACTCACCTTATCCATTTTCTTATGAAGAGGCGATCGCGGCCATCTTGATTGAAAACAAGAGATGTCGTGTGGTGAAGTGATAATGTCATCGTGCTGAACGGCTGTGGTGACGTCACAGCGTCTGGCCAGCGCTGTGACGTCACATGTTTCCCCAAGCGAGATTTTGTGCGGTATCTTCAATAAAGATGGCCACGATGGCCTCTCCATGAGCAATTGGATGAGGTGAGCATGTTTCTAGTTTTTTTTGCAACCATTTTTTATGAAAAATAGATTAGTTCATATAAAGCGGAAGGAAATTTGGCTTCACGGCAAATCGAATTTTTCCTGAATTTTGGATCAAAGTCAATTCCTTTGGCTTTGATTCGCTCAACACTAACTATAAGTATAAAGGTGCGTCTATGTGTCTGTAGGTATCCATGAGTATGTACTGTACATATTTAGATGTATCTGTGTGTGTATGTACACTGAACAAAAATATAAACACAACACTTTCGGTTTTGCTCCCATTTTGCATGAGCTGAACTCAAAGATCTGAAACATTTTCTACATACACAAAAGACCCATTACTCTCAAATATTGTTCACAAATCTGTCTAAATCTGTGTTAGTGAGCACTTCTCCTTTGCCGAGATAATGCATCCCCCCTCACAGGTGTGGCATATCAAGGTGCGGATTAGGCAGCATGAATACTGCACAGGTGTGCCTTAGACTGCCCACAATAAGAGGCCACTCTGAAATGTGCAGTTTGATCACACAGCACAATGCCACAGATGTCGCAACGTTTGAGGGAGCATGCAATTGACATGCTGACTGCAGGAAGGTCTATCAGAGCTGTTGCCCGTGGAATGAATGTTCATTTCTCTACCAATGTTCATTTCTCTACCGTCTCCAAAGGAGTTTCAGAGAATTTGGCAGTACATCCAACCGGCCTCACAACCGCAGACCACGTGTTTACCACACCAGCCCATGACCTCCACATCGAGCATCCTGTCTGCCATCTGCCCTGAACAGTGAAAAACGGGACTCATCCGTGAACAGAACGCCTCTCCAATGTGCCAGACGCCATCGATTGTGAGCATTTGCCCACTCAAGACGGTTACGACGATGAAATGCAGTCAGGTCCAGACCCCGATGAGGACGTCGAGCATGCAGATGAGCTTCCCTGAGACGGTTTCTGACAGTTTGTGCAGAAATTCTTTGGTTAGGCAAACCGATTGTTGCTGCAGCTGTCCGGGTGGCTGGTCTCAGACGATGATGGAGGTGAACATGCTGGATGTGGAGGTCCTGGTTACACGTGGTCTGCGGTTGTGACGCCGGTTGGATGTACTGCCAAATTCTCTGAAACACCTTTGGAGACGGCTTATGGTAGAGAAATGTAGATTTATTGCACGGGCAACAGCTCTGATAGACCTTCCTGCAGTCAGCATGCCAATTGCACGCTCCCTCAAACGTTGCGACATTTGTGGCATTGTGCTGTGTGATCAAACTGCACATTTCAGAGTGGCCTTTTATTGTGGGCAGTCTAAGGCACACCTGTGCAATATTCATGCTGTCTAATCAGCACCTTGATATGCCACACCTGTGAGGGGGGATGCATTATCTCGGCAAAGGAGAAGTGCTCACTAACACAGATTTAGACAGATTTGTGAACAATATTTGAGTAATGGGTCTTTTATGTATGTAGAAAATGTTTCAGATCTTTGAGTTCAGCTCATGCAAAATGGGAGCAAAATGAAAGTGCTGCGTTTATATTTTTTATATTTTTGTTCAGCGTATGTACTGCATGTCTGTGTATATACTGTATGTATGTTCTCTGTATGTACAGTATGTGTGCATGCCTGTATGTAAGCCTGTGTAACTGTGTGTGTATAAGTTTGTATGTAGGTGTATCTTAGTTTGTAGATTTCTGTATCTGTGTATTTATTTGGCTGTGTCTGTGTGTATGTATTTGGGGGTACTATCTCTCCTTGGGGAGAAAGCGCCTTAGTTGGCATGAGGAGACTTATAGGCCCTACATGCTCCTCTCGAATTCTGGGAAGAAAGGGATGCAAATGAGCTCTTAACAAGCTCTGCCTCTAATGCCACCAGATGTAAGGCTTCTATCCTATAAATCAATGTTCAACTCTTTAAATAAAGCTTGAGACATGACTTGGATATTAAATAAGCCAGCACCTCATCTGCAGACAGCTGTTTAGGGTGATTGCCCCTCATCAGTGCAGAGCAGAAATTACTGGCTTAACTGGGTGAGAGGCCTGTCAGGATTTGGGGGGTAATATCTCTCCTTGGGGAGACAGCCCCTTAGTCGGTGTGAGGAGACTTATAGGCTATTCATGCTCCTCTAGAATCCTGGGAAGAAAGGGATGCAAATGAGATTTTAACAGACTCTGCCTCTGATGCCACCAGATGTAAGGCAGCTATCGTATAAGTCAGTGTTCAAGCCATTAAACAGGCCTTGAGGCATGATATTAAATAAGCCAGCACCCCTGTTTGCATCAGTGCAGAGCAGAGAGTACTGGCGTAACTGGCTGAGAGGCCTAGGTCAGGATTTGGGGGGGGTACTATCTCTCCTTGGGGAGAGATGCCTGTGTATTTCAGTTTGTATGTCGCTCTATCTGTGTGTATGTATGTAGGTGCATCTGTGTAATTGGCACGATACACATTATTACATTAATATGCCTTCATTACCCAAGCATCACGCTGAACCTGATTGTTCAGGCAATCTTTCACAGCCTACATTTCTTTATTTCCCTATTGAGCGCTAATTCCCTGTTCTCAATTGCTTTGCCAAGTCTGCTGCCAGCTGCTTCCACAAATCCGCCACATCACGGCCTAAATTCCTCTAATAATATATCTCTCCTCCACCTAACAGGACCGGTCCTGTCCATCGCTCCCGAGGAAGGGGGAAGCTGTAGATTTCATCCTCCTGAGAAGCGATCAGGAGCTACTTAGATAGGGCGGCCGTAAGTAATTCCTGGCAGTGGCGGTTGTGTCTGCTGGAAGCTCCTTTTTTATAATGGAGGCACTGCCGCCAGAGCAGATAATGATTGCTAAGAGGAAGAATGCGGGCACAGGACTCTGGAATACATGGGAAGAAAGCCGGGTCACCTCACTATACTGTCAAATAGCTTAAGTGATTAGGAGGAAGGATATATGGGGACAGTAAAGAGATGGTAATGAGAGCCACAGAGAGAATGGGGAATGAATGGGATTAACACACAATAGCATGGCAGACTGATGGCGGTAATGTCTAATTGCTCTAGGGAAACAGAATAAGGAATAGACTGAGGTAGGACAAATGGCGAGAAGAAGCCTGATAGAGAGTCGGCCCTTCATCCTGACACAATGAACCGCTACCACTTAATGATTAATTACTGTACATGCAAAGACAAAATGGGCGAGCGGAGCTATAAGACCGTAGACGGACTAGACAGAGTCGTCTTCTTATTACAATGTACAGGACTGAAGAGCGAGAGACACCATTATACTTATTTTAGTCTTCTACATAGGAGCAGTATTATAGTAGTTATATTCTTGTACATAGGAGCAGTATTATTGTAATTATATTCTTGTATATAGGAGCAGTATTATAGTAGTTATATTCTTGTACACAGGAGGCAGTATTATAGTAGTTATATTCTTGTACATAGGAGCAGTATTATAGTAGTTATATTCTTGTACACAGGAGCAGTATTATAGTAGTTATATTCTTGTACATAGGAGCAGTATTATAGTAGTTATATTCTTGTACATAGGAGGCAGTATTATAGTAATTATATTCTTGTACATAGGAGCAGTATTATAGTAGTTATATTCTTGTACATAGGAGCAGTATTATAGTGGTTATATTCTTGTACATAGGAGCAGTATTATAGTAGTTATATTCTGGTACATAGGAGCAGTATTATAGTAGTTATATTCTGGTACATAGGAGCAGTATTATAGTAGTTATATTCTTGTACATAGGAGCACTATTATAGTAGTTATATTCTTGTACATAGGAGCACTATTATAGTAGTTATATTCTTGTACACAGGAGCAGTATTATAGTAGGTATATTCTTGTACACAGGAACAGTATTATAGTAGGTATATTCTTATACATAGGAGCAGTATTACAGTAGATAGATTATTGTACATAGGAGCAGTATTATAGTAGATATATTCTTGTACATAGAAGCAGTATTATAGCAGTTGTATTCTTCCACCCAGGATGCAGTATTATAAAAATTATATTATTTTACATAGTATTATACAATACTATAGCAGTTATATTTTTGTGCCTGAATACAGCATGTGACTGCTTGAGGCAATCACTGTCCCCATCAGTCTTGTGCTATGTACAGCTGTTTCCAGGGACAGTCATGTGCAGCATACAGCACATCATTACTGATCTTACTGACCCGGGTCTGCTCTGCATCCGCTGGTGACTGTGAACCGAACAAATGCCTCTCCAACAAGCATGGAGTACCGCAGTGTATGTTGCTTTGCTCTTCAGCTCTCATCAGCATTCCTGGAAGCAATTCTCGTTCCTTTGGAAAGGATCAGGGTCTTGGACACGATCAGCTTCACTTAGCTGTAGCTCTGGTCACTGAGGTATGCTCCCACACCTGGATGCCGACGGATCCTCTGCTCACACAATTCTTCAGTCTCAGCTTCCTCTAAGATGGCTGCTCCCTTTCTTCTTCAGGCTTTGTAACTCCACCTCTCCTGAATATGGAAAATATGCAGTCTCTAGCTGTGTTTAGGAAACAGCGGCATCTCGTGGCCAAACAGCAGAATGTTAGTCCAGATCATTTAACTTGATTTACACAAACAGTGTTCAGACAATGAGAGCTGTTTCCCCATCTCACAGAGGCATGGATCGGAAGCCCATGGAAACATTCAGAAGTTGTATCTTTTGCCATATATTGCAGATAGTGGACCCATTTAAGTAAATGGGTTCGCAACATGGGCATGGCGACCATACGGTCATGTGAATGGGCCCGTATTATAACACTGTCCCTCTGCTGATTTATGACAACCTCTGTAAATTGACTTTACATTAAAAAACCTCTGAAGGCAACTTTGAACGTCATCCCAACAACTTCCTTTTGTTTGGGTTCAGAAAGTGTATTCCAGCAGCCATTAGCAGTTATAGTCATCCAGACTTCCTTGCAATGCGTTGCCCCTATTATCTCTTCCCCACTTTTACACTGAATTCGATGATCTGTGAATATTCAGAATGTAATGCTCCTTATTAATACCTGGGGGTCTACTTTAAAAGAACTTTTTCTTTTATGATTGTTCAGCTTTATCATAAAGGGGTGCAATTAATTGACGACACTGGCATTGTTCGCTTCCTGCACGTGTATTTTCAGTCGGATCCTGACCATAGGGAGCCTATTTGTTTATGTAATGCTGCTGGGGGTTCAGAGAGGATCGCTTTATTAGCTGTCACTCTCCGTTTGCATAAGCGGCTGCAGTCAGAAGGTCGCACATAACAAATGAAAATTTGAAGGAAATGGGAAAAATATAGACATAAGAACTCTGCTCTACACCGGGAAGATGAAAGCTCTCTCATGGCTACTTTACCAGCGCTAATAATGAGAGCTTCTAGAACTACGCTACAATTTTGACCACTTTGGCATAACATAAATTAAATAAAAACATAAAAAAGCAAAAAGCACCTTAATGGTAAAAATGCATATTGATAATATCATTCCATCTGCAGGCCTACAGATGTACCCGGCACACAACTACAATGTATTTTAAACTTCTGATTGTGAACAGTCTCTAGAAACACAATTCAATTGTAAATATTCTCTTTAGAACACAGTTCAACAGTTTTGACATCAGGTGCCCTTTAGGCTAGAGCAACACAGCGATACTGGTCGCTCGACAGGAATGCAGAGTAGTGGTGATCCTATAGAAATAAATGGGATCAGAGTTGCCAAAAAATCCAACACTGTTGCATCTGCCTTTTAATAAATTAGGTGCATCATACTCCAGCACTAAAGGGATCAAGACTTGTTTACGGGAACGCCAGTATTGATAAATGTCCCCCATATAGTCTGGGTTCCATTAGAATAAGCCTCCGATACAGATGTGAATAAAGTCTAACATGGACTTCTGTGCATGTTATCAATCCCCCCATCTATCTGCGAATACTTGCTCTCTGATTGTCTCATACAGGGGCCGTTTTTATTTCAGAAAAGAAGTGCGAAGATCTGCGCCAAATTAGGCCATTTTATTGACGCCATGACCACAGCATCAGATTAGTTGCACTAAACACACAGACATCAGTAAAGTTCACCTTTTACACTTTCCTCCTGTCCATACCCAAGTTTTAGCGTAGGCTTTAGCTGTGGAGTGCTTCTCTAGCAATCTAGCAATACCCGTTACACTCTCCAGTAATAGTGACTATCGATAGAGAGTAATATCTAATATATTTCTGACAGATGGAGAAGGTTTCCATCAGGAAAGGCTTTTTCTCTCATTGACGCCATAGATGATCTTTTCCAATTACCTTTACAAAGCAAACCAGTATGACAAACCAGGGCAAACTGGGCTCCTGCATAGGGCTGCTCAGTTTAGGGGCAGCATTAGAATAGGTGCTGGGGGTGTATTTTTACTAGTTTTGTGGTTATTTGCTTCTCTATAAGAGCCCATTTATTATACCTGTTCACACGTGAGGCTATGCAATATTTTTGGCTGCATTTCATTTTAAAAATGAAAAGAAAAAATAACACAGCAATTTTTCAAATTAAAAAAATCAGCACAAATTTCAAAATGTGATGAAACCAGTGGTGTCAAATGACACCATGCCCCCAAACCACAACCCCATTAACCCCGTGTAAATTTGTCCTGAATTTTTTACCCTGGGTTCACACCTGAGCGTTTTACAGCGCGTTCAAACGCGCTGTAAAACGCTCAACAGATTAAAACCAATGCATCCCTATGGGAGTGGTTCACACTTGAGCGTTTTACAGCGCGTTTGAACGCGCTGTAAAACGCCCAACGCATAAACAAGTACTTGAGCTTCTTTTGGGGCGTTTGACGCGCGTTTTGTGATTGACACCACAGTAGTCAATCACAAGAACGCGCGTTACGCAGCGTTTCCTATTAGCAAAAACGCGCTGAAATACGCGCGACAAAAACGCGCGTAAAACGCGCGTTTTTGGAACGCTCAGGTCTGAACCCAGGGTTAGGGAAAGGCTGCCCATGTAATACAGAGACAACTCAAGATTGCCAGCGGCTGTCCATTCTGTTTTCAACTTCTAAATGATGATCATTTGTCCTAATAGGGCTTTCCAGTAGCTGTCATAACTATGGACACCAGACAAAGGTGTGTCCTAAGGTGCCTGTGTATATTTTAATTAATGTATAAGCGCAACAGACTCCCAATTTGCCGATACACTGTATTGTAAGCACAAATCAATGTAAAACAATTATATAATCAACGTAAAACAAACATATAAACTATAAAATAAACATAAAATATATATAAAAATATATATAAAATATAAAGTATATAATATGCATAAAACAAAGTATAAAATATACATAAAATATATATAAAATATAAAATATATATAAAAGCAAAAAACTATATATATATATATATATATATATATATATATATATACACGGTATATATATATGGTAGGAAAATAAATATATATTAAAGTATATATAAAATATAAAGTAGAAAATATACATAAAAAAGTATAAAGTATTGTAATTATAACATATACAATAACACTGTATATCCGCCACAAATTGGTATGCCGGCAGCGACTCACCTCAGTCAGTGACTGGCTACACAGGCATTTCCTGTGTGATAATCCAGGAGCAGGAAGTGGAAAGCAGCCAGGATCATAGCAGTGTTGGAACAGTAGCATCAAGGGATCAGAGCAATGAGTAAGGTTTTTTTAAACCTATTTTGCCCTCTTTTACAAAATAAACCCACCCTTTAATTAATGAATAACTTCGTATTTTTGGACTATAAGACATAATCTTGCTTATAAGTGACTACGTCTTATAGTCCGCAGTCAGGGTGCTCCAGCATTGCCAGACCTTCCTCATTGCTTTCTTAAAGATCAGGCAGAGTGCTCATACAGCGCTTTGCTGGATCAGTGAGAGAGCTGTGCATCTGTACACCTCTCTCTCCCTGCCCGACACCCCGATTTGTGTGATCAGTGCAGGCAGGAGAGAGGGGTGAGCGAGCATGGAGAGGACCATGAGGAACACCATCCTCTCCATCCTGAAGGTCTTCCAGATTCAGTGAATGAAAGGAGATAAAAGGTCTAATTAACTGTGTAGCAGAGCTGTGTTTGTCAGCAGGCAGTAGGCTGTGCAAGGTTGAAATAAATAGAAAATATTGTTTTTCTAATTTTCTGTTGTCTTATAATGAGGTGCGTCTTATAGTCCAAAATATGTACCCCAAAATGGAAAACGTAGAAATCCTGCAAAAAAACAAAAGTGTTGAAAAACAAATTTAAAAAAGTTATTCGTTTTGAAATGCCCTGAAGAAAAAATCTAAAAATTAGAATAGTCTATTCCTGAAGGGTTCATTTAATTTCCTGAATATTACAGGGTTAGTCCTGTTTAGTTGGCTGTAGCATAACCAGCGGGGTAAGAGGCCTGTGTGACCCAGCAGCCTAGAGGGTCCATTCCCACATAGAGGTGAGGTATAGTTGGGGGTCACTATGGATGAAGAAAAATTAAAGAAATTAAGACAAGATTAAGAGGAAAAGTGTGCTTAAAGGGGTTGTCCAGAACTAGAAAAACGTAGCTACTTTCTCCCAGGAGCAGCGCCAGCTTTGGCTATTTGTTGTGGCAGGTATTGCAGCTCAACTCCATTGAAGGGAACAAAGCTGAGCTGCAATACCAAACACAGCCTTTAGACAAGTAGGGCGCTGTTTTTGAAAGAAAGCAGCCATGTTTTTTGACCCAGGACAACCCATGGATCTCATTTCTAGAATTTACAAAATGGATTTATAAAGTGAAATTGCTGGTTATAATTAAAGACTTCTTATCTATGAACTACATACTTATCGATACTAGGACATATGTCTGTGCTCTGTGCTCTGTGTAATTTGCTATTCCACCGGTCTTTGCAAAGAATGGGCATGGTGACTAATACATGGGACAGAATTATGAGCTTAGGACAAAGCTCTTGGATAAAAGACTAATTAGCAGCTTTTTGAAGCAAAGGAGGGAAAGTGGAACGTCACTGGGTTAAGACGCTGCTCGGCAGCTGCCACAGGAAAGGAAAAGTTTCCTGGGAAGACATTCTGTGTTTTCTCTGCACACTATCTAAGCCATCTGCTCCCTCTTCTTGATCCATAAGATGTTAAAGCACCAAGTACAGGGAGGAGGCCATCATGACATACATAGTTGTACAAGAAGCCAAGAATTCAAGAGTTCCTCCACTAACTTTTTGGACGGACAGTCCCTCTGTCAGGAATATGGGACAGTGCAGTAGGATTTGCCAACATCACAGCATTGTCCTCCTAACACATGATGGGAACATGGTTCATTAATAGGTTTGTCCAGTTTGGACAATCCTTTTTAGTTTGAAAGGCCTCTGGTAGTTAAGCCGATGAGATGGTTGTGCAGGGTTGTGTCACTGTCTGTGGCTTCTTCACTTCCCCATTGTCTTGGAAATAAAGCATGTTGCCCATGTAATTCCAAGATGTTCTAGTGCCTACAGGTCAGGAGCAACTCTTTGTGACCTCTCATTGGTATAATTTCTAAGAGGCACACAACTTGGCAGTTGTATTCTCCAATGGGAACACAGCTATCAGGTTACAATCTCTAATAGACACTTGGCTTACGGTTACTAGCACAAAGTGTGGTAGTTATTCTGCCAGGAAGTCCAGCAGTCCTGTAGGGTCAAGGTGCTGGAAGAGGCGCACCACCGCTCAGTAGGGTTTTCAGAGCTTCCACCTTTAAGCGATGTAGACTGCCAGAGCTCCACTCCTCTCCATAGGTCATCTCCTGTTCCATGCACCAGGCTCTCGAAACATTGTGCACAAAAGTGGTTCACTACACAAGATCACAAGGTAAGACAAAATTATTCCTTTATGCTTCAGCTTTACCTCATTAAGGAGCCCATGCAGTCCAACACTTTTCCATTTGCACATATGACCAGAGATGACTGCCAGCCCACCACATCTGATTCCAAAGGTGAAAGAGTGCAAGCAAAAACAAGTGTCTCAGTAGAAAGGCAAATGTCTACTCAATCATACTGGTGGTACGGGTTATGAAGAGCATTGTGGGCTCCCAATAACCAGTTCAGAAGGATAAACAGCAAAAATTGTAAAGTTCTTGTTGAAATGAAGCCTTCTGAGACCCTTTGGGATCTTTGCCAGGTACTTCTTCCAGTATCTAACGCACTGTGACACATTTTATGACGGCACCTACTTACTACCTGCTTCACTAAGTTATGCCCATGTTATACAGGTCCATGATAAATAAGCAATAACACAGGGGAAGTGATGCGGATTAGAAGGCCTGTGCACATAAACTATTCATAGCATCTCTGGAAGTATGCTCATTATAAGAAAGATCAAGACAGAAATAAAATAAAGGAACAGGGAGGGTGTCCGTGTCTTTAGGCCATGATCACCACATGTTGTGACGCATGGATAGTAAATATTTAAAAGATGCAAGTGACTTCATGCATCATGGAGGACAAAGGCAGTGAGCGAAGCCAAAGCTAATCATACAACAGTCCCAGATGTAAGCCCATCCAGCCTTCAGAACATCATCGAATAATGATCTGCTTTTCAGTTTCCATGGGGTTATTCAACCAACCATAGAAACGAGGAGATCCTAAAGAGAAAAAGCAGCCATGAAACAGAAGCAGACAAGACACATTATAAGAAATGTGCATGGCAAAGGTGCAATATGGTGCCCGAGGTTGTAGGTACAGTGGACGCTAAGCTATGAAGTCGTTTGTACAGCTACTGTATGGTTCATGTAGCACATGAATGGTTTGAGGAAGGCTAACCTGAGGTGCAGAGTCCATGGAAGTGGTTCCCAATCTATGGAAGATGTACCTTGAGGGTACATTAACTGTTTGGGGTGGGTAAAGGCATTATTATACTTCATGTAGGTGCTGGCATTAACTGACCTTTATGCAGCAGCATTATGTTACTGGTGTAGTTGGCGGCATTAGTCGTACGAGGCATGGCAGGTCCCATTACTTGTATGAAGTCAAGGACACTATTGACTATACTGAGACTGAGAGTAATTGTATTTTGTGAGTGCTATGGCCAGGTTTGGAGTAATTCCAATGCTACGCTAGGTCCCCTGGAAACTGTCGAGGTGTCACCAGGTGTTGCTGCTCTCTGGAAGGGATGGTAAGGCGTGGTGTACACCAGTGGGGAAATAAGTCCAAAGAGTCAGGGTTTGCAGTAAACTAGTGTGCTTCTTTACTGGAGGAATTGAGGTGCAAAACAATACAGGCGAGGCATTGGGCTGACTTCTCCATTCTCCTACATGGCAGAAAGTGTCCCTCTCTCTCTCAGAAGGCTGGTAATCTGGCCAAAGGGCTGTTGGCCCAGGGTCTGTAGCTCAGTTGTCTGGCTGGCCTTCTGGTCAAAAGGTTGGTGACCCAGGGTCTGTGGCAGAGTATCTTTGTCTCAGCGTCTTCTTCTGGTCACTCATGTAGTCTGGCAGAGTCTCTTCTACTAAACACTGTTCCATATCTGCAGACAACTAGGGGCTCTAGCTGCTCTCTTTATATACAGTTTCTAACTGAACTAGAACCTTCTAGTGGGAGGGGTGGAGTGGAGAAGCACAGCCTTAACAGAAAAAAATGTTGCAATTTCAGACTGCCTTAGACTTGTATAGAGTTTCGATACAAGTCTGTGGGGAAGACTAAGCAGTTTTTTCAGAAATAAACAAGTCTTTAGACAAAACAGCAGAGATAAACCAGACAGTCAAAAAAGAAACACTTTGCATAGTTCCTTATGGTAACTGTGGAAGATTTATTCACTTCTATGGGGCTGAGCACGATACCAAGCACAGCTGCTATACAATATATGGTACTATGCTTGGTGAGCATGGAGAAGGCCGCAGCACTCACAGAAGCGCTGCTGCCTTCTTAAACACCTGATGAGTCTTGGATGTCAGATACCCACCAATCAGATAGGTCAATGATATGGCATCATATGGCCTTAATTAGACCCTGAATGGCAGCATTAATTGATCAGTATGGGGGAATGAATAATGCACTGTATTTGGGTACTTGGTATTGTACAGTCGTGGCCAAAAGTTTTGAGAATTACATAAATATTGGAAATTGGAAAAGTTGCTGCTTAAGTTTTTATAATAGCAATTTGCATATACTCCAGAATGTTATGAAGAGTGATCAGATGAATTGCATAGTCCTTCTTTGCCCTGAAAATTAACTTAATTCCAAAAAAAAAACTTTTTTGCATTTCATTGCTGTCATTAAAGGACCTGCTGAGATCATTTCAGTAATCGTCTTGTTAACTCAGGTGAGAATGTTGACGAGCACAAGGCTGGAGATCATTATGTCAGGCTGATTGGGTTAAAATGGCAGACTTGACATGTTAAAAGGAAGGTGATGCTTGAAATCATTGTTCATCCATTGTTAACCATGGAGACCTGCAAAGAAATGCGTGCAGCCAATGGCTTCACAGGCAAGGATATTGTGGCTACTAAGATTGCACCTCAATCAACAATTTATAGGATCATCAAGAACTTCAAGGAAAGAGGTTCAATTCTTGTTAAGAAGGCTTCAGGGCGTCCAAGAAAGTCCAGCAAGCGACAGGATCATCTCCTAAAGAGGATTCAGCTGTGGGATCGGAGTGCCACCAGTGCAGAGATTGCTCAGGTATGGCAGCAGGCAGGTGTGAGCGCATCTGCACGCACAGTGAGGCGAAGACTTTTGGAAGATGGCTTGGTGTCAAGAAGGGCAGCAAAGAAGCCACTTCTCTCCAACAAAAACATCAGGGACAGATTGATCTTCTGCAGAAAGTATGGTGAATGGACTGCTGAGGACTGGGGCAAAGTCATATTCTCCGATGAAGCCTCTTTCTGATTGTTTGGGGCATCAGGAAAAAGGCTTGTCCGGAGAAGAAAAGGTGAGCGCTACCATCAGTCCTGTGTCATGCCAACAGTAAAGCATCCTGAGACCATTCATGTGTGGGGTTACTTCTCATCCAAGGGAGTGGGCTCACTAACAATTTTGCCCAAAATCACAGCCATGAATAAAGAATGGCACCAAAACACCCTCCAACAGCAACGTCCTCCAACAATCCAACAACAGTTTGGAGAAGAACAATGCATTTTCCAGCACGATGGAGCACCGTGCCATAAGGTAAAAGTGATAACTAAGTGGCTCGGGGACCAAAACCTTGACATTTTGGGTCCATGGCCTGGAAACTTCCCAGATCTTAATCCCATTGAGAACTTGTGGTCAATCCTCAAGAGGCGGGTGGACAAACAAAAACCCACTAATTCTGACAAACTCCAAGAAGTGATTATGAAAGAATGGGTTGCTATCAGTCAGGAATTGGTCCAGAAGATGATTGAGAGCATGCCCAGTCGAATTGCAGAGGTCCTGAAAAAGAAGGGCCAACACTGCAAATACTGACTCTTTGCATAAATGTCATGTAATTGTCGATAAAAGCCTTTAAAACGTATGAAGTGCGTGTAATTATATTTCACTACATCACAGAAACAACTGAAACAAAAATCTAAAAGCACTTTAGCAGCAAGCTTTGTGAAAACTAATATTTGTGTCATTCTCAAAACTTTTGGCCATGACTGTACAGACTAAGGCTTGGTTCACATCATGTTTTTGCCATTTATTTAACGTGCACAAGAAACGTATATGTTAATGAATGCCTCAGACTGATAGCGTTTAATCATTGTTATGGGGCTTCTCCTCTATATGATCCCTGGAGTGTGAGTCGGACACATTGTTGAGGAGTTACCTCACAGTAATGAG
The DNA here is from genome assembly GCA_033119425.1 of Bufotes viridis. Lineage (NCBI taxonomy): Eukaryota > Metazoa > Chordata > Amphibia > Anura > Bufonidae > Bufotes > Bufotes viridis. The sequence goes on along the minus strand of CM065594.1, from coordinate 260,934,615 downwards.
GGTATCACTGCCCTACGTACACAACACTCCATATGGGCAATTTGTGCAGCTTCAGTCCAGTATGCTATGATGCATACAGCTTCTTACCGTCTAATAAATTACCTATAAAGGCATGGTTGCGAACTGTCCAGAAATTTCTGGACAGTCTGTAAAAAGAAGCAACTTTTTTCCTCTGTCCGTGATTTTTTTAGGCTGGTGGTACTTTACTAGATTATTTTGGTGGTAATTATCATCACTTCTTTTTTCTATTGTAGATTTTTAATATGTGTCTGAAGTAGATCTTGTGGGCACAAAAAAGGGGAAATAATTGCATTGTTAACGCCTTAGTGGCATCATTTATTTTAGCCATAAGGACCAGAAACATCCCTTTGTGTTCCAGCAGTTATATATTTCTAATTTTTCCGTCTACATTTTTTATTTTGCGGGATGAGTTGTAAGGTTTTTAGAAACCATTGTAGGGTATATATAGTGTATTAAATAACTTTTATTATTTAATTTTAGAGGGAAAGATGCAACTTGCTCCCCCTCCTCCTCCAGACTGAAGGGGAGAAGAGGCTGCTGCTTTAGCTGCTCATATCTCTGGACTGGTAGCAGCTAGACACGTGGGCATCCCAAGCTTTCAAACAATACCAAAATTGCAGCATTATCTTTAGTACAAAGGAAGATATCAATGTGAGAAATCGGGATGCAGTGAATCAATTTGAAAGTGAATGTAAAAACAGGTTTTACCGACTCAATTTCTAACAGTGATATCTCCTGCTTATCTTGGGCTAATGCTGTCAAATTTTTTTTATTTATCAAAGCAATCTGTAATATCAGCTTTCAAACAAGACCAGGAGCATGTCTCCAGCTGTTACCAATCAGGAGATATAAGCAGCTAAAGCAGCCCCCATCTCCTTCCCCTTCTGCCCGAGCTAGACTCTGGCAAAACCATAACGTGCTTTTCCCAGAGCCGAAGCTGAGTTTGGGCAAAACAGTTATCTGGTTAATAAAATAATAAAATACAAACCTTGTCCAACCTATAATGTCCATCAGGACTTCTGTCCTGGAGTGAAAAAAAACAGGAAATCCAAGTGACATCCCCAGAGATTTGGTGGATTTGACAATATACCTGTACTCAAATTTTCCAAAGACAGTTGTTTTGGTTTTTTCATCTGGCAGCTGTTCAGTGTTCTGCCATTAGAGGGCGCCGTCTATAAGTGCACAGGATAATACAGGAGGTCAAGCGGAACTCCACTGGATGCCATTCAGGGGCCCTAAAAAAGGTTTGATTGATAAGGCTATAAATACAGTATGCGTTTCTTACTTTGGCATAACCGTCTGTTCTTCTGTTCCAAATTTGAGCTGATCTAAAAGGAAGTAATATTCCCGTCAAAAAAATGTAAAACAAAATATAAATATAAAAAAAAAAAAATGAAAATCAGACATCATATAGTGCATGACAGTCTCTGTTCTAGAACCATTTCAAGCTGGCAGCTCAGGGGACTTGGCCTTTCTTCTGAGGCTAATGGGGTGAGTCCTTTCTGCTGCATCTCGGGGGGGAAGGTCCTTTCTGCTGCAGTTCTGTACCTATCACAGCTCAGGAGGTGGTTAAGGGATGAAACTGAGCATATGTGTCCACGTCTGCAACTTCATAATAGAGGTGATCTTATTACTACATGTACTTTTGATGGGTTGTATCCAGTATGGCAGCTCAGTAAATGGGGCTGAGCTGCAATACCACATGTCACCTGTGAATGGCGTGGCGCTGTTTCTTTAACAAACTAGCCATGTTTTTATAATTCCCCTCCCCCACACAACACATTCCATCTATTATTGTTCCATCACATATGACATCCAGCAGAGGCTTAAATTGCGTGGGCGCCCGCCGCCGAACTATGATGCTGATGTCCATTCCTTCGTTGCAAGGCTTCCCCAATCTTTACTGCAGCCATTTGCACTCAGTAACAGGGCAAGGACCTATTGATTAGCAAAAGGTACAGCTTGTTGGCACGAGACAACCTCACACTCCACGGGTACGAAAATCCATCAGCGGAGATTCCTCAGGGCCGCCGGACAAGTGTGAGAATTATGGAGACACCTGGGTTACTTTATATCTGCAGAACGCGGAGGAGAATCAGCCGAGAGCTGCTCAAACAACCTCTGACGAGGAGAAAATGAGCTCCTAATACTCACATCGATTGTCGTGTCTCACAAATCACCCTCAAAGCCCAGCGAAAAATTCCCTCAAAAACATCTCTCCGTTATTGGTTACTTGTCGCTTTGCTGCTGGTAAATGGCGCATATTGTATCAGACATGTAAATCATATGATGACGTAGCACATAGTATTATGTACAGGGAGTCTACCGCATATAGTGTCTTTGCATCTTATTATATAAGTTCTACGGATGAAAAAATGTTACTGCCGTTTCCATGTAGAGTCTACATGTAAACGGCGGTAACATTTTTTCATCCGTTTTCGGCACTGCATGAGGATATCATTTTAGCATTCAGCTGCACTGTTTCATCACAGTTTGGCGGTAATATTTTGCTATAGAACAGCACTGTTATTTTTGAATAGGTGTATTATTTGGGCCCTATGCAGGTCTTATATCAAAGACGAGCTTTTACGCCTAGGTTGCGCCTAATTTATGACGAGGTGCAGGCCTTCCAAAACTACTCCAGCCCCTATCTGGAGTAGTTTTCCACCAGCATTTATGAATCTGCCGGGAATGATTGCTCTAGGTCTGACAAGGTATAAAAATGCCACGTGAGACAAAATATTGTTGCACAGGCATAAAAAAAAGTCACAAAAAAAGGGGCTTGAGACTTTTTTTTTTACACCGAATTGGTGTTTTTTTACACCAAATAGGCTGCAAGCTGGAGTAGGGTTACCACTTTTTTCAGTTTATACGGTTAAAAAGGGGGTGTTGTTTCGGGGAGTGGACATGAGGCATTGGGGTCGTAGCTTCACACGGAGCGTGATTTCAAACCAATGGCTTGATTGTACATTGAGGTTTTACGCCATTTAAAAAACTCATGTTTTCCAATAAAATGCAGTAAAAATGCTGAAAGGCACGGAGTAGAAGTGGCAACATTTTACTGGGCAGAAAAAAGTTACTGAAAAAGTAAAGTTAACATTTGCTAAAAATTGGGGGTCATTTACTTACGATTTTTTAGCGCACATGCGACAATATTTTGTTTTTACACCGTCCTCGGCAGCCAATCGACCCTGGCACATTAAAAAACATAACGTAGCAAACAGAGAAGAGATAAACGCTAACATTTTCTGCCCTGCCTCTTACTTTTTTACTTTTCCCAAAAGCGAACGGCTATGAATTGTTTGGCACAGATTTCCACCCATTTCATCATTGCCTATTCCCCAATATGTCATTACAGTTACGGCAGCCATTTGTGTGCGCTGCTCTTTTTTATGCTACCAATATGCAGTCATTTTTATTTTACATTAATTTGTTATTTTTTAGCTTAAAAGCTATTTAAAAAAAAAAAGTGAGACTGCATAAAAATGTCTGCCACCGCAATGGCGTACCAGCTGTTGTACAGCTCAGCAGATTGCTCCTACGCCATATCAACTATTAATGTTTACACTTGATTAATGGTGGCATCAAAACAGCTTTCTGGTAAAGGAACATTAGACACGGAAACGTTCCATCCAAATGCGACGGAACGTCCAATGCATTAACATGATACACCTCGAACTAAAGCAGGGAACAAAAAAAAAGTTGCCGTCCCCCTCTCCACCATTATTTTATCATTAGACGTCAGGTTATACACCATGGATTATGTAAAAATCCGCCCGGCGCTGATGCGCTTTCCCCACCAAAGTGCAAAAATGCATTTATTTAATTAACATGACATGTTGTTAATTGAATTAACCCAGAGTTAATCAGTCCAAATGTGTTTCCGCATGGAGTGGCACTTGCGGCTTGGCACTTCAAAATGTGGCAGGACACGGGAGACTCGGCTGACTCCTTCACTGCCAGAAACCTTGAAGGAGAGATATTCATATATAAATATGGCTGGACTTACCTTCCTGGATCCCCCCCAGGAAATAATGCGGGGGGGACAGGTATGGTGAAATCCCCCCCAGAGGGGCAATATGTGCGACGGGGCACTGAGATGAGTGCCTGTGGAAGCGCTCATCTTCATAGTGATCTGTTTGTATCGCCGTCCTCAGGACAGCGATACAAACAGAAGGCTGTGCGGAGGAGCAGGGGAGAGGTGTGTCCCTTTCCTGTTCCTCTGAAGAGGCCTGCATCTCATCGCTGCCAAAGAGGTAAGTATAAGAGTTAATTTTTTTTAAAAATATATATACAATACTTTCACTGGAACATGATTGGGGGGGGGGGGGCGGGCCTGTCATTCCTGGCACATAAGGGGGGGCCCTGTTTTTGCTGGCACATAATGGAGAGGCACTGGGGGCTGCTATGAGGCATGGGGCTCTTATCTAAGGTCTGATTGGGGGTCATTCATATTGGGGTCTGAGCTGAGGTGTGATCTGAGGTCTTATTAACACTGGGCATCTTATTGGGGCTGTTAGCTGAGGTCTGATTAACATTGGGGGTCTGATTGGTGGTCTGACCTGAGGTGTAATGAAAAATATTTTTTTCTTATTGTGCCCACTTCCAGCCCGGAGCCCAGATGCCCAGAGCACTGATCCGAAGAAGCTTGGAGAAAAAGCCTCAGAGTCTCCCACACTCTTTCTGCCCGGCAAAGCCAGCCAGCACCCCTGAGGCCAAGCCAGCCAGCACCCCTGAGGCCAAGCCAGCCAGCACCCCTGAGGCCAAGCCAGCCAGCACCCTTGAGCCAAGCCAGCCAGAACCCCGGAGGCCAAGCCAGCCAGCACCCTTGAGGCCAAGCCAGCCAGAACCCCTGAGGCCAAGCCAGCCAGCACCCTTGAGGCCAAGCCAGCCAGCACCCCGGAGGCCAAGCCAGCCAGCACCCCTGAGGCCAAGCCAGCCAGCACCCTTGAGGCCAAGCCAGCCAGAACCCCTGAGGCCAAGCCAGCCAGCACCCTTGAGGCCAAGCCAGCCAGCACCCCTGAGGCCAAGCCAGCCAGCACCCCTGAGGCCAAGCCAGCCAGCACCCCTGAGGCCAAGCCAGCCAGCACCCCTGAGGCCAAGCCAGCCAGCACCCCTGAGGCCAAACCAGCCAGCACCCCTGAGGCCAAACCAGCCAGCACCCCTGAGGCCAACCCAGCCAGAACCCCTGAGGCCAAGCCAGCCGGCACCCTTGAGGCCTAGCCAGCCAGCACCCCTGAGGCCAAGCCAGCCAGCACCCCTGAGTCTTCAGAACTGTAAGTAAATTATATATGAGGAGATTATTGTTTTAAGTGGAATAACTGAAATATAGGTTCATTTCTGTGACCTGATAAACAAAGAACTGTTCCTTTTGCATATTTTTTTGTTGTGAGATTTTTCACACACACACTTAAAATTTAACGATATAAACAACTCGCAGTTTACTGAATAAGAATATACCTGGCGAGCAAAAATGCTGTCGTCCCCCCCCCCCCCCAGATTTTTGGGGGTTCCTACACCCATGCCCAAGCACCAGGGAAAAAAATATAGTAACCCCTTTATTTTCCTAAACCACCAAGAATACACACATTAACCTTGGTCTGACCATCACATATTGTGCCATTGACCTTTTTAATACACTAGACCATGGAAGATGTTGACATTGATCCCTTAACTACTCTACACCAGAGAGGCTGACATTAACAAGTTATTGCCCTAGACCAGGGATGGGCAAACTGCGGCTCTCCAGCTGTTGTAAAACTACAATTCCCACCATGCCCTCCTGTAGGCTAATAGCTGTAAGCAGCTTTTGCATGCTGGGAGTTGTAGTTTTGCAACAGCTGGAGAGCCACAGTCTGCCCATCCCTGCCCTAGACCATCAGGGATACAGATATTAGCTCTATATTGTCCTGACCACAAGGTATTTTGGCATTGATCTCTTAATATAGTAGACCATCACCGATTGACCCATTAACTACCTTTTATTACTAATCCTTATACTAACCATTTCACTGCCCTAGGCCACCAGGGATACAGACATTAGCTCCATACTGTGCTGACCACAAGCTATTTTGACATTGATCTCTGCAATTTAGTAGACCATCACAGATTGATCCATTAACTACCGTCCATTAGTAATCATTATACTAACCATTACACTGCCCTAGACCACCAGGGTTACAGACATTGACCTCATACTGCTCTGGCCATAAGGTGCATTCGCACTGATCTCCTAAGTACACTAGACTACCAAGGATTTTGTCATTGGCCCTTTAACTGCCTTCCACTTGGAATGTTAAAATTGACCCTTCACTGCCCTAGATCACCAGGGATACTGACTTTAATCCCTTACTTTTATAACCACCAGGTATCTTGACACTGACCTCTTTAACACCCTAGACCACCAAGGATGTTGCCATTGGGCCTTAAGCTATCCCAGACCACGAGTGATATTAGTATTAACCTTTTCACTACCTTAGATAATAAAATGTCTTCCAGTGAAGTGAGACCCTGTGAAGACTGCACCCACATTTATCTGGTAGCTATTTTTTTGTAACAATTTTATTTTTGCAGGATCCAGAAACTTAAAGAGGTCTTCCAGGATTGTAATATTGATGGCCGATCCTTAGGATAGGCCATCCCTATTTGATTGGTGAGGAGGTCTGACACACCTCACCTCCACCAATCAGCTGTTTCAGAGTAGCCCTCATGTCAGAAATACACAGCTCCATCCACAGCTGAAGGGTCAGCTGTACCGTTTGAAGATTACAAAGGGCTTAATAAAATCTGTAAAAAGGAGATAAAATTAGCAAAAATACAAAACGAACAGCAGGTGGCAAAAGACAGCAAAAACAAATTCCCAAAAATTCTTTAAATATATAAATGCTAAAAAACCAAGGTCCAAGCAGGTAGGTCCCCTAGATAATGGTAAAGGGGGGTAGTCACTGAGGATAAGGAAAAGGCAGAGTTACTAAATGTTTATTTTAGCTCTGTATATACAAAATAAGAGTAAGGAGCTGATATCTGTGGTGCTGGGGCTGTTCGTACACCCAGTAATATACTCAATTGGCTAACTGTAGATATGGTCCAAGATAAGTTGGATAAGAAGATGTTTGAACGACTCTTAAATAATATTATAAGTGATAACCAACATGTGTTTACCAAGGACAGAAGTTGTCAGACTAACCTGATTTGTTTTTATGAGGAGGTGAGTAGAAGCCTGGACAGAGGGGCGGCTGTGGATGTAGTGAGGCGAGTAGAAGCCTGGACAGAGGGGCGGCTGTGGATGTAGTGAGGCGAGTAGAAGCCTGGACAGAGGGGCGCTGTGGATGTAGTGAGGCGAGTAGAAGCCTGGACAGAGGGGCGGCTGTGGATGTAGTGAGGTGAGTAGTAGCCTGGACAGAGGGGCGGCTGTGGATGTAGTGAGGCGAGTAGTAGCCTGGACAGAGGGGCGGCTGTGGATGTAGTGAGGCGAGTAGAAGCCTGGACAGAGGGGCGCTGTGGATGTAGTGAGGCGAGTAGAAGCCTAGACAGAGGGGCGGCTGTGGATGTAGTGAGGTGAGTAGTAGCCTGGACAGAGGGGTGGCTGTGGATGTAGTGAGGTGAGTAGTAGCCTGGACAGAGTGGTGGCTGTGGATGTAGTGAGGTGAGTAGTAGCTTGGACAGAGGGGCGGCTGTGGATGTAGTGAGGTGAGTAGTAGCCTGGACAGAGGGGCGGCTGTGGATGTAGTGAGGTGAGTAGTAGCCTGGACAGAGGGGCGGCTGTGAATGTAGTGTTTGTGGATTTTGCAAAGGCTTTGGATACTGTCCCTCATAGACATTTAATAGGTAAAGTAAGGTCTATAGGCTTGGAAAGTATAGTTTGTAATTGGATTGAAAACCGGCTGAAGGACCGTGTCCAGAGAGTTGTGGCCAATGATTCCTATTCAGAATGGTCCCGGGTTATAATTGGTGACCCCCAATGTGCTGGATCCTCTATTATTTAATTTATTTACTTAATGATATCGGGGACAGGATTAATAGCACCAGTTCTATTTTTGCAGATGACACTAAGCTATGTAGTACTGTACAGTCTATGGAAGATGTCCATAAACTACAAGCTGACTTGAACACTGAGTGATTGGGCATCAACTTGGCAAATGAGGTTCAATGTGGATAATTGTAAAGTTGTGCATTTTGGTAGCAATAATCTCTGTGCTTCATATGTCCTAGGTGATGTAAAACTGGGGGAGTCATTTAAAGAGAAGGATTTGGGTGTCCTTATTGATCAGAGATTAAATTACAGCATACAATGTCAATCAGCTGCTTCTAAGGCCACCAGGATATTGTCATGCATTAAACGAGGCATGGACTCGCGGGGCAGGGATGTAATATTACCACTTTACAAAGCGTTGGTGCGGCCTCATCAGAAATATGCAGTTCAGTTCTGGGCACCAGTCCATAGAAATGATGCACTGCAGCTGGAAAAAGTACAGAGGAGAGCGACTAAACTGATAAAGGGCATGGAGGGTCTTGTCTTAGTTAGAAAGATCAAAAGAATTGAATTTATTTAGTCTTGAGAAGAGATGTCTTAGGGGTGACATGATTAACCTATACAAATATATGGGCCATACAAAAAATACTGTGAAATACAGTGAAAAACTGTTCCATGTAAAATGCCCTCAAAAGACAAGGGGCACTGCCTCCAACTGGAGAGGAAAAAGTTTAGTCTCCAGAAGTGTCAAAGCATCTTTACTGTAAGAACTGTGAATTTGTGGAATAGATTTCCTCAGGACGTGGTCACAGCAGGAACAGTGGACGGTTTTAAAAAGGGTTTTCGATGAATTCTTAAAAGTAAACGACATTAATGCTTATGAAAACGTGTTGAAATCTGAGTCTCATTTCCCTTTGGGATTAGCGTCCCCACCTATCCCTTGGTTGAACTTGATGGACTTATGTATGTTTTCAACCGTATCAACTATGTAACTACGTAGTGGACAGAGCTGGTAACTGCAGGGCTGCTCCCATTGAAGTAAATGGAAGCAGCTCTGCAGTAACTAGCTCAGTCCGCTATAAAATGGACAGAACCGTGCGGTGCGTGGGAACCAGGGGTGCACCTTCAATGAGGCCAGGTCAGGCGGCAAAACCTGGAAACACGGTGGGGCCGTGGTAGGGCCATGGGAATTGAGCGCTTCCGTTTTGGAAGCGCTCATCTCTCTATAGTCAACTGTATTACACTATGCTTTGAACAGTAGGGCTGGAGGGGGTGCTGTTTCAATTTTCGCCTCAGGCAGTAGAAAGGCGAGGTGCACCCCTGATGATCAGATATCCCGAGGTTAGGTATCAATAATAGAATTCTGGAATACCCCTTTAAAGTCATTAATCTATGCCTTGACCTTGAACCCTGGATGAGGGCAAAGAAGAAGAGCAGGAAATAAATATATTCTGCTGTAATATAGCCATTATTTTTGGACAGGCGACGTTGCTGCTTCAGAGCTACCTGTTTCGTATGTAAATTTCTGCATGTATTTTATAATGAATGTGTCTTGTTAAACATAACCAGGTTCAAAGTGGACATCTCCTCCGGGCCTCTAATTTAGCTGCAATTGGATTGATAAATTTTTTTATTTTATTTTTTGAAAAAAAAATAAAAAAATCTATGTACTTTTAATGATTAAAGTTGTGATTCATTAAAAAAAATGCATTTCTTCTAAATAATAGACTAACAACATCAAAGGGGCCGAGAAACACTTCTGGTTAATGGAATAACACGAGAGCCTTATCTCGCCTTTCACACTCTCATTTATTTTCACAGTCTAAAATACAAGGAGGGGGCGCAGACAAACACAATCCCCAATAGACGGTTAACTTTTTTTTTTTGTCTGGCCAGAAATACTTTCGACTTGTCGGGGCAGGGTTAATATAAGCTGATAATATCACCGAAGAGGATGGGTGGGGGAGAGGTGACTGCGAAATATCCGACATTATTAATGGCAGAAAGGTAAATGCCAGGTTTTGCATGCGTTGTAAGGATATTGCAAGGACGTCTTATTAATGCCAAATACTGTATGTACAGAAATAAAAGCTGCCATCTGCTTCTAAGACTGTACAGGGGTTACTGTCACCTCATAAGACAGCGAAATCTGTCACAGTCTTTCAAGATTTCTATGTGTAACACCCCAGAGTGGTGTTACCACTCCTGCACCCTGCTACTGTCTTTATTGGTCTAACCTCATGTCATCTTATGCATTTTATTCCAGGTCCTAATGTTATGTAACTGTTCATGTAATGTGCCTGGTTCACCAGCAGGTGGCAGCAAACACGGCAGAGCTGTACTTAGGTAGAATGGAACTCTCCATTCCATTCTAACCCCCCTCTGGAGAGAAGTGGGCGAGTACCACTTCCTGCAGGAAGGGTGGGGACCAGTTAGAAGTTAGTCTAGTTGAGCCCCAGCTTGGGGAAGGGTGTGCAGGGGCATGTCTCTGCTGGACATGCCCACGCCAGCCAGAGCACCCTAAGCTCTGCTGGAAGTGGTACTCGCCCATGGAGGCCAAAGCTTGAAGCCTCAAGAGCCAGGAGGAAAGTTCCCTGGCATAACCATAAGTCCGACTACAAAGTGAAGTGCAGAACGTTTGGAGAATGCAAAGTAAAGCTGCCATTGAACTTCATCTCAAGGTCTGGTTTCAAGTTTTCTTTTATCCCTTAATTATTCCCCTATTTATTTCTTCGGAGCCAAAGCCTGGGGTGCAGCCGTGTCCAGGTAGGAGCACCGTGACACACATAAAGAGACATACTAGGCCACACTATACCACTTGGCATTTCCTACACCTGGGATGTGTTATATAGAGCAGTGTTTCCCAACCAGTGTGCCTCCAGCTGTTGCAAAACTACAACTCCCAGCATGCCCGGACAGCCTTTGGCTGTGCAGGCATGCTGGGAGTTGTAGTTTTGCAACAGCTGGAGGCACACTTGTTGGGAAACACTGATATAGAGGGACCGAGGGGGAGGCGCCGGTTGCGCATCTACATAAATTTGCAAACCTGGAGCATCAAGCGTTTCTCAAAATGTGAGGTCACCAAATGTTGTGTTCCATTAAATAAACATAAATATACGTTTTAGATGGAGACGGCAATTTACACTCATTTATTAGGTGTCGAAATGCGGAAAAAAAGGTCGACTTTAAAGATACAGTTAAAGGGGTTTTGTCCCATGAAAAATATTCATACCACCGTCTCTATCTGAATTATTTTTGTAACTGCATGTACAGTAATAAAAAATGTAGGATAGCCACACAGTTATTCAATAAAGTCTATCTGTACAGCGCCACCTGCTGTCTGTTGTTTTCCTTACTTCTCAGTCCACCTCAGTAACATTGCTAATGTGGTTGCACATGCTCAGTTCTATCCTTTACCAGCCATTTCAGCTGTGACAGTTATGGGGTGAGAGCCGCACCAGAAAGGACACACACCCTGAGAAAGGACATGGTGCCAGTCTAAAGTAAATGTAGCCGAGAAATGAATAAAGGGTGCTCTGGATCCATGTGAGGTACACAGCTGGTTCTAGCTTAGCCAGAAAGAGATTTTTCATGAACTATGTGATGTATAATTTTCACTGTTTACAATAATCATGGGATAACCTCGGCACGGTGGCTCAGTGGTTAGCACTGGTGCCTTCCAGCACTGGGGTCCTAGGTTCAAATCCAACCAAAGGCAACATTTGCATGGAGTTTGTATGTTCTCCCTGTGTTTTTGTTTGTTTCCACTGGGTTCTCTTGTTTCCTCCCACACTCCAAAGACACACTGGTAGGGAGCTTAGATAGTGAGCCCCTTTGGGCACAGCATGAGGCCAATGTCTGTAAAGCACTGAGGAATATATCAGCCATATATAAGTGCAATTAAAAAATAAATAAATCTGGTAAAGTGATTTTAATCCCAATAGTTTGGCAATACCAATAATTTGGAAGAGCAACCTGGAATCATGTAATACGAGAAGCAGATTCTATTGAGAACATAAGCCCTGCTGGGCAGGTGGGAAGTCTAGTCTACAGTCCCTAGCGGTCAAGCAGTGCCTTGTAGAATCTCTGTTTGTCAACTAGGAATATGTTTATGGGATTTACAATCCCTTGTGGTCAAGTGGTGGGGTTTACAATCCTTGGTGGTCAACTACAGAGAACTTAAAATCATTGGTTGGTCAATTCAGGGTTTAGCAGCCGTTCTAAACTCCTACAACCCCCAAGGTGCCAATTATAGAGGGGGTTTACACTTGTAGTGTACGGGAGTTGTACTGCCCGTCACTACGGAAGGGTCACTTGGCTGCTGTCGTTCCTCTCTGTTAGGAGGAGGCTGGTAAAGGTGCTGTTTGTACCATGCAATGTAAATCAGTGTATTTTATTTCCCTGTTACTGTGAAATGTCCTATGTGCAGGCCGGCTAGGGGTGTAATTCCAGCTCTAGTCACTAGAGGGAGCTAGGTTGCCCTAGTCTATATAAGGCTCAGTCAGGGGAAGGGAAAGTAGTCTAGTCTGGAGTGTGCCTTAGACAAGTGCAGGCCATGTGCCTGTGAAGGCCAAACCCAGGCCTCACGGCCTGTGAGGCATCCACCCTAGGAAGATGGTGCCCTAGGAGAAGGAATGCAGAACCCAGAGGCAATCCCTAGAGCAAGGAGGTACTAAGCGTCAAGTGGAGGTAAATTATAAAGCTGGAGATTCAAGGATATAAGCCAGAAGTAGGGCATTGGGGCCTTGAAGCATCAATTCCAGTCAGGACGAGTCAGGAAGAAAGTAAGGTTCACCTGCAATTTCAAGTCCTGTATTACCACCCTCTGTTTAACCTTGCTGGATGTAAGACCACTGCAATTTTTATTGTCTGCAAAAGGAACTGTTGGAAAGACTGCTTACTGTATCATCACTGTCTTCAGTAAAGTTTGGATTCTGTTTTCAAGTTATCAGTCTGTACCTCAGTTATTCCTACTGTAAATACGGTGTGCCACCGTTTACTGGCACTGAGCGTCACGACATATCAGGGACTTAGCCATAGGCACGTTAAACTATAACACCAAGGGCACCTCACCTTCCACCTGGCTGTGTCCCTCAAGAACCCAGAGAGTGCCCCAGAGGAGCAGCGTGCCGGCCTCTCCATCACTGGCATTCCCCAGGTTAGTTCCTACACAAAGCCCTGACTTGGGGGTGCTACATTTTGGCGTCACGAACAGGATACGCACGTTTTATGGACTGTGATCAAAAACGTGAACTTTGTGCCTTAACCAGTTTGCCAAGTGACAAAACGCCTGTTTATTTGAAGTGAACTTTGCGGACCTAAAGCGTACAGAAAAGTGTCCCAAAAACCTCCAGAAAGCGCTGTGCAGTGTTGCGCTATCAAGAGGAAGAAAATCGCCACTTCAAAGTGCATTTTTGTGGACTTTTATGCTGTTTTACTACCACTGCTTGCTGTCATTGAATTGATGCATCATGGCGTCCAAGATGGCCGCCGGCGTATTGGACTTCTTCTTGCGCCATCACTGTCCTCAGTGGCGCGAAAATTTGGCGCCAAAACCCTCCAAGAAGGAGGAGAAGGCGACCTGGAGGTAACGCCTTCCTTTGAGGATTATAATATGGACACCGCCTACCCTATACTGGAATACCTAGGGGCGTGCAAGAATCGACGGGGTGGAGCCTGCTGGAACAGTGGCTCACCCTGCTACGGGGTTTCCTACCTGAATCGGAGGGATCCGGGCCGTAGTTGGTGCAATGGAGGCGACCTCAGGAGCAACTAAGGAGCGCCCTGCGCCCCCAGCGTATACTCCCAGCGACATGGCCCAGACCTGTCCATGGCCACAAGCCGAACCCTGCCGTTTCCACCCGCAGCGAGAAGGCTTTCTCCCGCGGAACCCAGCGTGGTCGGCCCTGATGGCCGAGATCCGAGTGGCGGCAACTTTAAAAACCACCACTCAGAAAAAGTACTTTGAAGAAGTCACCAAGCGGATTTATGAGGACTCCAGAGACAGCAAGCCCCAGCTCGAGCGCCGCACCGGAGTCGTGCTCGAGTTTGACAAGGTCAGAGGATTTGGCTTCATCCAAGAAACCGGCACCAACCGGGACTATTATGTGAATCGCCCGGTCCGTCAAGCGCAGCTATCTCCCGGGCGACTGCATAATCTAGCGGTCGGAGAGAAAGTGGAGTTCACTCCCGCAGAGGGCCTGCGAGGCCCATATGCTACTGCGGTGACCCGTCCAGGACCGGTACCGGAAGACTGGGAAGAGACCGAAGATCCGGTGGAGGCAGAGGACCCGCCGGGACCCATCCGGAATACGTACCAGGAGAAGAGTTCCTTTCTCGGCCCGAACATCTTCTGGCAGCCGGCGATCCTGGACAAGCCTCCCAGTCCTTATCCCTCTCCAGAGCTGCCGCGACGAGAGAAGACAGCCGCTGATTGGGCGCGGATGGCCCAGTTCAGTGAAGCCATGGATGACCTGCGGAAGAACCGCCAAGATAGAACCTCATCTGAGCCTGCTGCAAGTGTGCCGGAATCCAGCAGTGAGATCTCCGCCCTGGAGGAGCGGATCGCGTCCTTACAGGTCTATCTGGATGGCCTGCGGCAAGTGGCAGATTCTAAGAAGACAGCGCAGCAGTCCAGCGGTGGTGAGTTACCTGTGACCCCTGTACCACCCGAGCCCGTAGTCAAGGTCCTACCGCTAACGCTGAGCCACCCAAGGTCCGTGTAACAGCGGATAAATTGACATATGCCCGGAGCCGAGTCCGCCGTGACGGGAGTGTTATGTCCCGGCCAGAGGAAGTGTCTACCCCAGCGCCGGCCCGTGTCCCGAGACCAGCAGCTCCTGTGTGTCCGCAACCCAGCGGGCCAGTGAGGTGGGTAGGCCCAATACCGGTGATGTTTCCAGCCCATTCTCTTGTGGTGGGCACCCCCTCCAAGTGGTCCTGTTGCATGGCCCAGACTACCTGCAGCACAGGGCTGCACTACCTCTGATGAACAGGGATCCTTTGATACCTACCTGTGAGCAGGCCTGCTAGGCCATTTTTGCTCATCCTCACAGGGACATCATCTATGTTGCAGGAACTGTTCCTTTAAGTTTGCCAGGCTGGTGGAGCTTGCTGCCAGTTCCCCACGGCCGGTGGCATGTTTGACAAATAAGTTGCCACTGTGGAACCACTGCTCCCAGCCTGCCTCTTTCTGTTCCGGGACATCCTGCCTGCTGCTAGCATTGTTGCGTCAAGTACTTTAATAACTTCCTAGTTGCTTTTATTTGCACCTTATCCCTTTTTAACCCCCATTTCAGGTTGAAAAGGGTACTTTTATGTCAGCACTTTAAATATACGCAGGACTTGCCAGAGGATGTTACCCTGGTATTGTCAGAGTCCTGTATTGTGATTTTATGTATGTGCTGCTGACCGTATTATTGCAAAAATTTTATATTCAAGTCTATGTGCCCAGAGATGGACCCCCTGTGTGCGAGTCTCTGTGATATGCTTTTATGGACTCATTCATTGTCATGGACTATCCTGGTATTCCCTAACATCCGCTGTGCCAGGTCAGCGCCCCAGTTCCACTCTTTATCCTGAAGAAGAGAGCGGCGCCCCTTGTCACCGCACTTCTCCGTCAGTCAGCTGGACCTGATGACAATTGTCTATGCAGATAGAATTGAGTACTGATATGTATATATTCTTGCATGTTTTTCTTTTGTCTCTTTCAGGTGGAAATTCCAGTAGGGCGGTACCCTGGTAGAGTACGAGGCGTACTCAGCTTAAAGCAGCGGGGTATGTAGTGTACGGGAGTTGTACTGCCCGTCACTACGGAAGGGTCACTTGGCTGCTGTCGTTCCTCTCTGTTAGGAGGAGGCTGGTAAAGGTGCTGTTTGTACCATGCAATGTAAATCAGTGTATTTTATTTCCCTGTTACTGTGAAATGTCCTATGTGCAGGCCGGCTAGGGGTGTAATTCCAGCTCTAGTCACTAGAGGGAGCTAGGTTGCCCTAGTCTATATAAGGCTCAGTCAGGGGAAGGGAAAGTAGTCTAGTCTGGAGTGTGCCTTAGACAAGTGCAGGCCATGTGCCTGTGAAGGCCAAACCCAGGCCTCACGGCCTGTGAGGCATCCACCCTAGGAAGATGGTGCCCTAGGAGAAGGAATGCAGAACCCAGAGGCAATCCCTAGAGCAAGGAGGTACTAAGCGTCAAGTGGAGGTAAATTATAAAGCTGGAGATTCAAGGATATAAGCCAGAAGTAGGGCATTGGGGCCTTGAAGCATCAATTCCAGTCAGGACGAGTCAGGAAGAAAGTAAGGTTCACCTGCAATTTCAAGTCCTGTATTACCACCCTCTGTTTAACCTTGCTGGATGTAAGACCACTGCAATTTTTATTGTCTGCAAAAGGAACTGTTGGAAAGACTGCTTACTGTATCATCACTGTCTTCAGTAAAGTTTGGATTCTGTTTTCAAGTTATCAGTCTGTACCTCAGTTATTCCTACTGTAAATACGGTGTGCCACCGTTTACCGGCACTGGCGTCACGACATATCAGGGACTTAGCCATAGGCACGTTAAACTATAACACCAAGGGCACCTCACCTTCCACCTGGCTGTGTCCCTCAAGAACCCAGAGAGTGCCCCAGAGGAGCAGCGTGCCGGCCTCTCCATCACTGGCATTCCCCAGGTTAGTTCCTACACAGAGCCCTGACTTGGGGGTGCTACACACTCAATATTAGTCAATGAAGGGTTTTACAATAAGAAGTGAACAGAGACCAGACTTTCCATCAAGATGGCCACCACTGCACCACCAAAGATCGTGTGCTGACCCAGACTGATCCCTTATCGTACCCTCTCCAGGCTTGGCCTCTCATCTAGGAATTGGGGAAGTATAATCATATCCTCCCTTTTCTGTCATAGCGATTGTTATGTTTATTGGCCTATCCTGCTTTTATTGAAACCATACTTTGATTATCAATATTTAAATGGTGTGTGGTAGAATTTTAAAAGGGTCTCAGTAGTAGCAGCACTGTGGACATTTGGTATGTGATGCAGATACATTATATTTGGTCTTAAAAAGGTGTGAGAATTGTCCTTCTTTATGCCCATGAGATTTATGCTCCAATTACACGTCCGTGTGTGTTTTGTGGATCCACGGATCCGCAAAACGCGGACACCGGCAATGTGCGTTCCGCATTTTGCGGACCGCACATGGCCGGCACTCTCATAGAAAATGCCTTTTCTTGTCCGCAATTGCGGACAAGAATAGGACATGTTCTATTTTTTTGCGGAACAGAAGTGCGGACCTGGAAGTGCGGATCCGCAATTCCGGATCCGTGTGGGACATAGTGTGTCCCCATAGAAATAAATGGGTCCGCAATTCCGTTTCACAAAATGCGGAACAGAATTGCGGACGTGTGAATGGAGCCTTACCATTATCATTTGGTATTACTACAAGAATATAATCTGATTCGCACACAAAAATTATTTGGAGTCTGTTTGTTATATGTGTCCCCTGATGAACTGAGCCCAGAGAACGGTTCAGAGAAACGCGTCGGGATAAAGTTTGCATTCCTGGGACATATGGTATGTGCTCCTTTTTTTTTTTTTTTTTTTTCCTGGTGATCAAAACCTGGACGACACTGGTTTAGGCTACTTTCACATCTGCGTTTTTTTAATTCCGCTATTGAGATCCGTCATAGGTTCTCAATAGCGTAAGAAAACGCTTCAGTTTTGTCCCCATTCATTGTCAATGGGGACAAAACTGAACGAAACAGACTGCACCAATATGCATTCCGTTCTGTTTGGTTGCATCCCCATTGCGGACAGAATAACGCTGCAAGCGATGTGGTCCTGACCCACAATGCAGTTCAATGGGGACGGATCTGTTTTCTCTGACACAATAGAAAACGGATCCGTCTACCATTGACTTTCAATGGTGTTCATGACGGATCCTTCTTGGCTATAGAAGACATAATACAACCGAATCCAGTTCATGACGGATGCATGCGGTTGTATTATTGTAACAGAAGCGTTTTTGCTGATCCACGACGGAGTGTGAAAGTAGCCGTACTTAGGAGCATATATGTATTATGTGCGATTATTTTTGTTGTAACTTTATTATTTTCTGATACATGCATTGACTTATGACATTACTATTGGACTGTAGTCATACTAGGTCTCTTCTCGGGTAGCAGTATCTATCTCTTGTCAGGAACATATAGGGCCTATTAGTAGGTTCCTGATACGGGATCGCCTCTATTGGGGCAGCCATTCGGTTTTTCTAGGCAGGGCCTATAGTTTGATAGGACAAGTGTGAGGGTGAGTCAATTTTCCTTTCCTTGTCCTGCCCAGCCTCATTGTTAATTGCTTTTTAAGGGAACAAATTGGGTGATTTTTAATGATCATCAGTAAAGGTTACGTTTTACACTGGTGAAGGTACTCTGTGATTACATTATAATTAAGTTACACTAGTGACTACCTGACATCTGATGTCTATATCTATCAGAACTGTGAAAAATACAATAAGAAGTGGTCAACTAGGGGCACCTATAAAGCCCAGTGGTCAACTAGAGGGAGCCTGCAATCAATGGTTGTCCAGTGGGGAGTTAATAATCCATCCATGATGCTCAGATAGGAGCTCCTACATGCCCTTCTAGTTGTCAAGTAGATGGGGCTTACAACCAATGGTAAAAGAAGTTTACAATTATTTGTGATACACTAGGGTCTTGGTAAAAATATAATCCTTAATGGGCCAGTAGGGACCTTATAATCCTTCTTGTCCAATAGGTAGGTTTAGAAATCCTTGTGGGTAAGAAGAGAGTTATACGACCTTTGGTGGTCAAAATGGAGCACTTACAATCTCTAATGGTCAACTAGAATGGGCTTATAATTACTGTTCACTGAGAAATGCCTTGACCTTTTACCTTTATAATTCCTGGTGGTCTAGGAGAGGTACAGAATGGCTCAGTGGGCTGTTTTAGAATCCCTGGTGGTCCAACGAGGCCCTAATTCCTAAAGCCTGGAATCAGTTGGGTGGGACTGGTGATGTCCTAAAGGCTTCAAGGGATGTCATTTCTGGTATTACTACGATAACAGTGAGGCAGTGACTAAGTTCGATGCTAAAAGTAGTCCATCCCATGTTAGTTTCTTATGTTGGTTGACCTGCTGTTGGACCTAATGTGGCCAGTCACGACTGAGATCCTGCGCTAGTTGTGGTAGGAAAGCCTACGGGATCCACAATTACAGGCCCACAGTCACACTTGGCTCTGCTTTGCAGGCCATTCTTTTCCATACCAAGGATATCTGATGTATATGTATTTAATAGACTGAGCATTAGGTTCCTCATTGTCTGGACAACTCACTGATTATAATGATTATCTTTGCGACTTCACCTGCTCATTGAAGAGTTAATGTCTGAAGTGATTTGGTTCCCTATTCTGGAATTGTCCATATTCCTAGCATCTGTTTTGGCTCAGCCTAGCTCATGATTTCAACCTCTCCAAGTAAATAGTAATTAATACAATTACTGTGTCATAATCAGTATATGGCCATATGCCTAGGACATTAAAAAGCTTATCTGCTTCTGAGCTTCATAACACACTTCATCAATTTCCCACACTGCCGGAGACACTAAGAAACTGAAAAAGAATCTGTCCTCAAAAAAGCAGTGGAACATTTTTTTCTTCCAGAAGATTTATTTCACATTCGACAGCCAATATAATGCATTTACCGTTTAAAAACTTCCCAAGGCAGTTCACTAGGGGTGTTTTCAGTCCCTGGCAGTCAAGTAAGGGGGTTTACAATCCCTAATGCTTGCCTAAATAGACTGTTAAAATGGTGGTCAATTAGAGAGGGCAGAGGTGTGATTTGAAGCTCCTGGGCCCAGGGGCGGACTGGGAACTTAAAGTGGCCCTGGAAAAAATACTAAAAGTGGCCCTGTTTTATAGTTGGGTCCAAACTGATGGAAGGCAAGTCCAGCAATACCATATTGTGGCACATTATACCACCCAACAGAGCCAAATACCACAGTCCATCACAAAATACTGCCAGCAGCACAAAATACATCCCCAGAAACTTCCATTGGCCGGCATCAAGGAATGCCCCTCTGGGCATCGGCCCACCAGGAAATTTCCCTGTAAGGTCTTTGGCTAGTCCGCTCCTTCTTGGGCCCCAGTGAAACATCTAAAACCTACCATTTGGTATATGGGATACTGGTGTCTTCTTATGTGGCCATGGGGCTTTTAGGTTCCATCATCCATGAAGGCCTGCATGCAATTGCAACCTCCATTCTCGTTTAGGTATGACCCTGAGAGACAGTTCAGAATCACTAATGGTCAAGTAGAAGGGTTTACAAACCCTGGTGAAATAGTTGGTAGAGTCAGTCAAGTAGGCTTACACTTGGCTTGGTTTACACTTGTTTTTGTCACTACCAGAGCTTTGAGACGTTCTCACAGCTCTGTTTCTCCACCCCTGTGATGATGTAACTACTAGAGCTTTGAGACGTTCCCACAGCTCTGTTTCTCCGCCCCTGTGATTAGGTCTTTACTTTCTGTTTCCTTCCTCCCAGCTGTCCCTCCTGTGTTTGATTGCTCTGCCTTTAAATCACCTCTCTTCCTTTGTACGGTGCGGATTATACTACTTCATTTGACCTGTATCTCTCGCTTGAGTATCTTCACTGGTGTGATATCTTTTCTGGACCTGTGTTCTGCTGAAGCAAGTACTTCGGACATTGTCTGCTGACTTTGGATCTGTTTTCACTGCTGCTGCAGCTCCTTCAGTTAAGTGTGCAGACATTGTGTGTGTTTCTGTTTGTTTTGCTGACTGGATCCGAGGCGACCCGGTTCCGTCCATATACTGAGCAGGGCACCGGTGGCCGTGCCCCTTCCACTACTGTAGGGGTTACAGTGGTCATCAGCCTTAGAGTACGCTGGGCATGTCTCGATCCACCATCTGGATCTGGACATAGGCTTAGCAGCATAGGGAGAGCTTTTAGGGTCTGACAGGGGTCACCCTTTATGTTCCCTAGTTTGGGTCCGGTCAGTAGCTAACTCACTGTGTATGCTCTTGTTGCTCACATACAGCCCGTGACATTATAATCCGCTGAAACCGTCCCTTTTGACATGGATCCGCTTTCTGACCTGGTTGACCGCATGCAGGGTCTTTCTTTGGAGGTAGCGGATCTCCGTCAATCTATGATTCAGCTTCAAGCATTGGGCTCGGCTCCGGCCCATGGAGTCTGTTGCGAGCCAAAGGTCTCTACTTCGGAACGTTCTCCGGGGCAGTGAAATTTTGTTCGCTTCAGAGAGGCATGCAAACTCCATTTTTGCTTGTGTCCCGTTCCTCTGGTAATGAGGCAGAGGGTGAGGATTGTCATCTCCTTGCTCAGGGTAATGCTCAGACTTGGGCTTTTTCACTGCCATCGAGGGATCCCTCCCTTCCGATCCACAGAAAGATTTTTTGTGGCCCTGGGGCAGATATATGATGACCCGGATCGTGTTGCTCTGGCTGAATCTAACTTACGTTTTTATGCCAGAACAAACTGTCTGCTGAGCTTTATTGTTCTGAATTTCGGAGATGGGCAGCTGATTCAGGTTGGAATGATGCTGCACTCCGGAGTCAGTTCTGTCATGGTCTCTCAGAGAGATTGAAAGATGCGTTTGCTTTCCATGAGAGACCAACATCTTTAGAGTCTGCCATGTCATTGGCGGTGCGCCTTGACAGGCGTCTAAGAAGAAAGAAACGAGACCTCTCGGTCCAGCCATTGTCACTCTAGGGGCAGTGGTGCGGACTCATTCAGTGTGCAGGGGTCTCATCCTGTCTCGGTCCCCTCTGAGGGAGGAGCCTATGCAGCTAGGTCGACTTGCCCCTGATAAAGGAGGATTTAGTCCTCAGAGAATGGTGTGTTTTTGTTGTGGGGGCATTGGTCATTTGGCAAATGTTTGTCCCTCTAGGAGATTCATGAACTGTACTAAGAGTGATAAGAGAAAATCCTCAAAAGGAAAATCATCAAACTCTGCTTCATCTGCTACCTTGGGCAAAGTTGATGTAGGAATTGGGGCTTTTCCTCTGACCTGCAGTTCTCGTTTTCTCCTTTCTGCCAGGGTGGCGCTAGAGAGCAAAGTCATTTCTTGTGAAATTTTTGTTGATAGTGGAGCGGCCGTCAATCTTATTGACACCCAATTTGTAGCCAGGCATGGTTTTCGGGTTTGCACATTAGAAAAAGATATACCTGTTTTTGCCATTGACTCTGCTCCACTCTCACAGAGATCCCTGAAGGGCATTGTTCACAATATCCGGTTAGCTGTAGGTGACACTCATGTGGAGGATATATCTTGTTTTGTCCTTAACGGATTGCCTACTCCTCTAGTGTTGGGGTTACCCTGGCTCACTAAACATAACCCCACTATTGATTGGCAAGGAAGGCAAATAAATGAGTGGAGTGAGTTTTGTAGAGAGAATTGTCTCACAGCGACTTTTGCAGAGGTATCTACTAAAACTTTGCCATCATTTCTCTCTGATTTCTCGGACGTGTTTTCCGAGAGCGGTGTGCAGGAGCTACCTCCTCACCGGGAGTTTGACTGTCCCATTAACCTCATTCCCGGCGCTAAGCTGCCAAAAGCACGCCTGTACAATCTCTCACAACCGGAGAGAATCGCAATGCGAACCTATATCTCTGAGAGTCTCGATAAGGGGCATATTCAGTCCCTCAAAATCACCGGTCGCCGCGGGTTTTTTGTTAAAAAGAAAGATGGCTCTCTGAGACCTTGCCTAGATTTTAGGGAGCTGAACCGTATCACGATTCGCGATCCTATCCCCTTCCTCTGATCCCAGACCTCTTCAACCAAATTGTTGGGGCCAAGGTTTTCCAAATTGGATTTGAGAGGCGCGTACAACCTGGTCAGGGTCAGAGAGGGGGATGAATGGAAAACAGCCTTTAATACCCCGAGGGCATTTCGAGAATCTCGTTATGCCTTTTGGCTTGATGAATGCTCCGGCCGTCTTTCAGCATTTTGTTAACAGTATTTTCTACCATTTAATGGGGAAATTTGTATTGGTGTATCTTGATGATATTTTGATTTTTCCCCTGATGTTCGGACTCATCAGGATCATCTTTTCAGGTTCTGCAGATTCTGCGAGAAAATAAATTATGCGTCAAGCTGGAGAAATGTGTGTTTATGGTATCGGAGATTCAATTTCTGGGTTTTCTCCTCTCTGCTTCTGGTTTTCGCATGGATCCGGAGAAGGTCCGTGCTGTGCTTGAGTGGGAGCTTCCTGAGAATCAGAAGGCATTGATGCGCTTTCTGGGTTTTGCAAACTATTACAGAAAGTTCATTTTGAATTATTCCTCTGTTGTCAAACCCCTCACTGACATGACCAAAAAGGGGCGGATTTTTCCTCTTGGTCGGAGGAGGCGCTTGCAGCTTTTCTAAGATTAAAAGAGAGTTTTGCGTCTGCTCCCATCTTGGTGCATCCCGATGTTTCCTTACCTTTTATTGTTGAGGTGGATGCTTCCGAGGTGGGTGTGGGTGCGGTTTTGTCCCAGGGTCCGTCTCCTTCCAAATGGCGACCCTGTGCCTTTTCTCTAAAAAACTCTCACCGGCAGAGAAAAACTATGATGTGGGAGATAGGGAATTGTTGGCCATCAAGCTGGCTTTCGAGGAATGGCGCCATTGGTTGGAGGGGCCAGGTACCCTATAACCGTTTTTACCGACCATAAGAATCTGGCGTACTTGGAGTCGGCCAAGCGTATGAATCCGAGACAGGCCAGATGGTCTCTGTTCTTCTCAGATTCAATTTTGTCGTTACATTCCGCCCTGGGATCAAAAATGTGAAGGCTGACGCTCTCTCTCGCTGTTTTCCGGGAGGAGGAAACTCCGAGGACCCGGGTCCCATTTTGGCGGAGGGGTAGTTGTTTCTGCTCTGTATTCTGATTTGGAGGCCGAGGTCCAGGCTGCCCAGACTGAGGCACCTGCCCGTTGTCCTTCTGGAAAGTTGTTTGTGCCTCCTGAGTTACGTCACAAACTCTTCAAGGAGCATCATGATACGGTTCTTGCTGGTCACCCGGGAGTAGAGCCACGGTAGATCTCATTGCTCGGAGATTTTGGTGGCCGGCTCTTCGTAAGTCGGTGGAGGGTTTTGTGGCTGCTTGTGAGACGTGCGCTCGCGCTAAGGTCCCTCGTTCACGGCCTTCAGGTCCCCTTCTCCCTTACCCATACCTTCCCGTCCTTGGACACACCTGTCCATGGACTTTATCACGGATCTTCCTCGTTCCTCAGGGAAGTCGGTGATCCTGGTGGTGGTGGACCGTTTTAGCAAGATGGCACATTTCATACCCTTCCCTGGATTGCCCAATGCTAAAACGTTGGCGCAAGCTTTTATCGACCATATTGTTAAATTGCATGGCATTCCCTCTGATATTGTTTCCGATAGAGGCACGCAGTTTGTGTCCAGATTCTGGAAGGCTTTCTGTTCTCGCCTGGGGGTTCGGCTGTCCTTCTCTTCTGCTTTTCACCCGCAGTCGAATGGTCAGACTGAGCAGCGTCAATCAGAATCTGGAGACATATTTGCGCTGTTTTGTTGCAGAGAACCAGGAGGATTGGTGTTCGTTTCTCCCTCTTGCTGAGTTTGCTCTGAACAACCGTCGTCAGGAATCTTCTGATAAGTCACCATTCTTTGGTGCATATGGGTTCCATCCGCAGTTTGGGACATTCTCGGGAGGGGCTCCTTCTGGTTTGCCTGAGGAGGAGAGATTTTCCTCGTCTTTGTCTACCATTTGGCAAAAGATTCAGACTAATCTAAGAAAGATGAGTGAGAAATATAAGCGTGTGGCTGATAAGAGGCGTGTGCCTGGTCCGGACCTGAATGTGGGTGATCTGGTGTGGTTGTCTACAAGAAATATTAAACTGAAGGTTCCCTCCTGGAAATTGGGTCCCAAGTTTATTGGGCCTTATAAAATCTTGTCAGTCATCAATCCTGTTGCCTTCCGTCTTGATCTTCCACGGGTTTGGAAGATACATAATGTATTTCACAGATCTCTCTTAAAACCATATGTCCAGCCCACGGTACCCTCCTCTTTGCCTCCTCCTCCGATTTTGGTTGATGGCAATCTGGAGTTTGAGGTTTCCAGAATTGTGGACTCTCGCATTGTCCGCGGTTCTCTTCAGTACCTCGTTCATTGGAAAGGTTATGGTCCTGAGGAGAGGATGTGGGTTCCGGTGTCGGACATTAAAGCCACTCGCCTCATCAGGACTTTTCATAGGGCTCATCCTGAGAAGGTGGGTCCTGGGTGTCCGGAGTCCACCCGTAGAGGAGGTACTGTCACTACCAGAGCTTTGAGGCGTTCTCACAGCTCTGTTTCTCCACCCTGTGATGATGTAACTACTAGAGCTTTGAGACGTTCCCACAGCTCTGTTTCTCCGCCCCTGTGATGAGGTCTTTACTTTCTGTTTCCTTCCTCCCAGCTGTCCCTCCTGTGTTTGATTGCTCTGCCTTTAAATCACCTCTCTTCCTTTGTACGGTGCGGATTATACTACTTCATTTGACCTGTATCTCTCGCTTGAGTATCTTCACTGGTGTGATATCTTTTCTGGACCTGTGTTCTGCTGAAGCAAGTACTCGGACATTGTCTGCTGACTTTGGATCTGTTTTCACTGCTGCTGCAGCTCCTTCAGTTAAGTGTGCAGACATTGTGTGTTTCTGTTTGTTTTGCTGACTGGATCCGAGGCGACCCCGGTTCCGTCCATATACTGAGCAGGGCACCGGTGGCCGTGCCCCTTCCACTACTGTAGGGGTTACAGTGGTCATCAGCCTTAGGTACGCGGGCATGTCTCGATCCACCATCTGGATCTGGACATGGGCTTAGCAGCATAGGGAGAGCTTTTAGGGTCTGACAGGGGTCACCCTTTATGTTCCCTAGTTTGGGTCCGGTCAGTAGCTAACTCACTGTGTATGCTCTTGTTGCTCACATACAGCCGTGACATTTTTACACATCATCAATCCTTAGAACCCCTTAAAATTCTTATTTCTCAGGTACGATCAATTGCAATTCCTAGTGTTCAGCTAGAGGTGTCTTATGGTGGTCCAATATGGGCAGTTAAAATCCCTGGTAGTCAAGTAAATGGTTTACAAGAATTGGTGAGCCAGTTGGGGAATGTTTACAACCCAACTCAGTCGAATAGTTGGTCTACACTTCCTCTCTGTTCAGTAGGGTTTCTTTCATGTTCCTTAGAAAGTGGGTTTACAGTTTCTATTGCTTAAGTAGGGTTAGCTGCAATCTCTGGTGGTCAACTATAAATGGTATACAGTCACTGGTGGTCCAGTATAGGCAGCTACCAGTTGGGCCTGGGGGTTGGGGAGGAGTGGGGTTTAAAACCAGTAGCAGTCAAGTAGCTGGTTTACTCTTCCTCTCAGCTCAGTAGAGGTGTTTACAGCTCCTAGAAAAGTGGTTTACATTTTCTATTGCGCAAGTAAGGCCACTTGACAACCATGGTGGTTCACAATCACTGGCAGTCCAGTAGAAAGGATTGCAGTCACTACTGAACCAGTTGGGGGTTTACAACCAGTACCAGTCAAGTATTTGGCTTATATTTTCTAGTGAATCAGTAGTAGCATTTTCAATCCCTTGTATTGGGGTTTATAATCTATATTGCATAAGTAGGGTCATGTACAATCCCTGGTGGTCAATTTCAGGGGACTGGCAATCACTGGTAGATCGGTGACAATCGAGATAGGGGGTTTATAATGCCTGGTGATTCAGCAGAGGAATTTTTGGGGTTTACAATGCCTGGTGCTCAAGTGGGGTACTTTACAATACTTGGTGGTAAATTAAAGACTGGTTGCAATCACTGGAGCTTTAGTAAGGATAATTATAATCCCTGGCAGTCAATTTGAGGTGTCTTATACTGCTGGTCCAGAAGGGATGGTTACAATTCCTGTTGGTCAAGCAGAGTGGTTTACATGCTTGATGGCCCAGTTGCTTCCAGTCATTGCTCGTAGCTGTGTCATTTCATTCTACAACAACTGATGTTTTTCATGGATTACGATAAGGTCACCAAAGCAAACACAAGCCCATCAGGATTACGACATTTGAAATCTATGATGATTTGGGCAAAAGATAACAAAGTCAGACAAGATGCATTCACGTTTGGAGACCAGAAATGAAGTAAAGTTGACATAGCTAAGGTCAAATGTACCAGAAGAACCCTTCAAGAATAATTAAGATTTGATTGACAACACCAAAAACTAGATATGTGAGGTATGGAATGAATAGTCTATATACAGATAAGGGGAAATTTATCAAAAGGGGTGTTAATGAACATTGGTGATCTCATTATTGCTACTTTGCAAGTCATAAGAAAACCAAAAACATGATGAAGACTGGAGATGGGCACATAGAAAATGTCAAAATAAGGAAACTTCCTTTGCTTAATTATGCTTTTATATGTAACATTCAAGACCATAAGGGTAAGCTGACCACGCAGAGAACATTTCTGCATAGGTTTAACACTGTCTATGGGAACCAAAGATAGACCATTCCTGATTAAGACTCCTTCTATGGACCTCAAAACATATTCTTGCTTGAGATCCTGGTTGTTAGTTTGGCTCTATGTCTAGAAGAGTTTCTTACATGTAGCCTTCACATACACAGTCGAGTCACATTATTATGAGCGCAAGCTAATATCTAGAGCAGTGATGGCGAACCTATGGCACGGGTGCCAGAGGCGGCACTCAGAGCCCTCTCTGTGGGCACCCACGCCCTGGAAAAAGTCTAAGGTGTACCAATATGCCATAGACTTTTCCTGCCATTCATCAGCGCAGGGCGCACTACGAACAGCACAGGCAGCGCATTGAATGTAGTCAGGCAATTATAGCTAAATGATAAAGTAAATGGAAGATATACTATATTGGACTGTAGCATTCAGGTAAATTTGCCGTGTTGACACCTTGCGATAAATAAGTGGGTTTTGGGTTGCAGTTTGGGCACTCGGTCTCTAAAAGGTTGACCATCACTGATCTAGAGTAATCGCCGCGTGCAGCATGGACAGCAGCTAGACAAGCTCGGGGTGACTCAATAAGGTCCTGGTAGGTTGTCACAGGTATCTGGAGCCATGCTGACTGCAGTGCAACCAACAGCTAGAGAGGGAGTGCGGGAGGGTCTATAGAGAGAACATGACGATTGGGATGGTCTCACAGATGCTCAATTGGGTTCAAGTGTGGTGAGAGGCCAGGGTAGTACTTGGAAGTCTTGGTTATGCTCATCCAACCAATGTTGGACATTTCTAGCCATGTGACATCATGTTGTCTTGCTGGAAGATCCCATCTGCTCCAGGCAAGACAATCAGCATGTATGGGTGTACTTGATCTAAAAGGATGAATTCATACCCAAATCGGTTGAGAGTGTCTTCCACATGCTTCAGTGGGCCCAGAGAATGCCACAAAAGCCTTCCCCAGACCATTACGCTTCCACCACGAGCTTGTGTTCTTCCAGCAATGATTGCATGGTGTTTTTTCTCTCCTGACACGCCAATGTCCATCTATTCAATGAAGAAGAAAATGTGACTCACTGGAGAAGGCAACTCATTGCCAATCAGTGGAGGTCCACTTCCAATACTGCTGTGAAAACTGAAGCCTTTTCTGCCGATGCACCTTCGTTAGCAGAGGTGCAGTGACCATCGTTCTGCTCCTGAGCCCCATACGCAGTAGGGTTCACTGAACTGTTGTATTAGACACACATCTGGTAGCCCCTGGTTCATTTTGGCAGTAAACTGCTTCACTGTAGCTCCACAGCTCACAAACTGCGCTGTGTTAGAAATACTGCCCCCCAGGGCCCGAAAGCCAAAAATCCTCCATGTTTACAACTCAGATCAATAGCCCTTAATAATGGGACTGGACTGTGTATTTCCTTAAGCTGGCCATATGCATTTGATCATTGTTGACCAAACGAGCAGATTTTGGAGGGACTGGTGAACCTGTAAAAATCGTTTTGTTTTTTTTGTTTTTGTTTTTTACCCCCAGAAGCAGCACTACTCCTGTCCATGGGTTGTGCCAGAATTTGGAGCTCACCTTCATTGAAATTGGGATCCTTAAAGGGGTTGCCTCATCAAAACCGTTTGTGGCCAATCAGTGGAAGTCTGAACACTGGGACTTCTAGATCCTCTAGAACAGGCATCCTCAAACTGAGGCCCCCCAGCTGTTGTAAAACTCCCACAATGCCCTGCTGTAGGCTGATATCTGTAGGCTGTTCGGGCATGCTGGGAGTTGTAGTTTTTCAACAGCTGGAGGGCCGCAGTTTGAGGATGCCTGCTCTAGAATATGCTGTATAGTTGCATATATTGTATATATATATATATATATATATATATGTCCATTGAAATTCCTTTTAATTAAATCTGGTTACCTGTGTTATACAGATCCTGGGTGTATATTTAATTATTTACTTTATCCTGCGTCTAATAGTCCAAAACTTCTGCAATTACCTGCTGCATATCATGTTAGCATTTTATTAGCTGTTTTCTGCATGACTATGAACAAGATATTTGATAATCCGGCTCCTGTCATGTTAATGCCAGATTAAAGGTATATTGGTTCCCTTTGAATAAACAATAAACTGTCCTGTAATCCGTGCAACGCATCTACCTCTGTCACCTCTGTACAAGCAGGCAGTCACTGGAATCCATTCTCTCCATGATGAAGATTCATTGTCTGCTTTGACAGCGATTATGATGCAGAACTGATGTAAATTGCTATATGCTCTCGGCCATCACTGTATATTTTGCTGCTATCACTGTCACATAAGTGAAGCATACCCACATCTATAGTATAATTTCTAGGTTTAGTACCACTGTGCAGGCTCAGGTTTACTAGTATATACACAGGGCTTCTGGAGCTATTTGTGGCATAGACACCATACAAGCACACCCCTATAACTGCCATATTGCCCCCATCATGGTCAAATGTCCCGGTCACCACCATATTGCCCCCATCATGTTTAGAGTGTCCACTGCCATACAGCCCCCATCATGGTCAGAGTGTCCCAACACTGCCATATTACCCCATCATGGTCTGAGTATTCCAGTCATTGCCATATTGCCCCCATCATAGTTAGAGAATCCCAGTCATTGCCATATTGCACCCATCATGGCCAGAGTGTCTAAATCACTGCTATATTGGTCCAACCATGGTTAAATCAAGAACTTTAAATTGTGAATGACTGGCTTTGGGCATATGTAGGACGTATGCCTTATCTACCCAAGCCAATAGCCTTTCAAACAATGAACATGTTTACCCAGAATGCCACAGGTCCTCCAAGCCCAGTGGACCCTGGCCTCCGCCCAAGCCTGCTTGTTATTGACCTCATTCCTGAGTTAACTATCTTACTGCAAAGCCCATGCAGAAGTCATGCTCAAACTTGAAAAACTGAACCAACCTGAACTAAGTTACTCTCCCCATCAGCCCCATGGATACTTCATTGACCATTACTTTTAAGTTTTATGAGGTGCCTCTTGATCTTCATGTAAGGCTACCTGGATACTGCTGGACCCCAGGCTTTGGCTCCGATGCAATAAATAGGGGAAATAATTGAGGGATTGAAGAATAACTTGAGTCCAGACCTTGAGGGGAAGTTAAATGGCAGCTTTACTTGAATACATGTTTCTTCAAACAGCTTACAGGCTTTGTCTTGGTTCCAGCAGGCTTTAGCATTAAACTGGCAGGCAGGCAAACTCAACTCTGCTATATCTGTTTCTCTCACTCTGCTGTACTGACAAGCTTAAATAGTATCTTTGCTTTCTTATTGATTGTGCTCTAGGTTATGCCAGGGAACTTTCCTTCAGACTCCTGAGGTTTCATGCTTTGGCCTCCATTACCAGCAGAGCTTAAGGTGCTCTGGCTGGCATGGGCAAGTCCAGCAGAGACATGCCCCTGCACACCCTTCCCCTAGCTGGGGGTCAACTAGACTAACTAGAAACTGGTCCCCACTCTTCCTGCAGGAAGTGGTATTCGCCCACCTCTCTCCAGAGGGGGGTTAGAATGGAAAGCTCCATTCTACCTAAGTACAGCTCTGCCATGTTTGCTGCCACCTACTGGTGAACCAGGCACATTACATATACAGTTACATTAATACAAATGCACATTGTGGAGGACCTGGAGTAAAATACTCAGATGACAGTCATATTAGCCCATAAAAGACAGTAGCGGGGTGCAGAAGTGGTAACACCACTCTGTGGTGTTACATTTATACCCATCGGTCACCTCTGGAACTCCCACCTCCTAAGAAAATGGGGATACCTTAATGTTTGGTCATCCTTTCCAGCTGAGAATAGGTGGCTCGAAGTCTAAAGTTAGCCAAGTACCTTAGATAGCCGTCATCCAACCAATTTGGGCAACCCAACAGCTATTCCTCCTGAATCTGCAATAAAATGTGGGTGCCACTGGGAGTGGATGGGTAGGATACGATGAATTTTTCACAAGGGCCCCCCAACCTTAATCCACCCTTCCGCAGAGGTCAGTGATTGAGAATAATGACTCCCATCTCTACAGGACCAGAGCCTGTTACCCGACTGATAGGGGAATACGGTTTGATACATTATCGCTCCCAGACATATATTCCATAATCTTTATTAACCGCGTTACTGCAAAATCAAAGTTGATACATGGCCTGCGACGCGTTTCCGAAAAGGCCAGAGCCTTAACCCTTGAGGTGCCAGCCGCGACTCGGTCGCCGGCTGCTATTGCCTTGCCTCCACCGAGATGCTGGCTGGCGCTGGAGAGGTTAACTGTAGGCATCTGCCTTTCTGCCTTATTGATTTATTCCTTTAGAGCTTTAATTATACAATCCAATACCCCTTAAACATGAAAAACTGCTCATCTCCCTGTGCAGTTAAAAGGCACTGAAGTATGACAGAGGATCTGAGCAAATTAAGCAATTAAAATCCTGAAAGAAAAATAAAACAGCAGAGAGATTTCAAAGGGGCGCCATTTCCAAAGGAGGGCGCGGGGTGTTACGGGAGAGGAATACTGCTGAGTGAGATATCAAATGTGCGCCTATTTATCCCAAACTGGGCGCTACAAACAAAGGGTTGGGGAACGGAGGGGCCTCTTCGTCTTCACGTCGGAACCGTTTCATGGGAGAGGATCATTAAAACCTGAGTGTTCATAGAAGTGCTAATATATAGACAGGCTGAAATATTCAAATGCACATTTTTGGCTGCTCTCAGCCTCTACTACATTGGCTCCGGCTTAGCTGCATTGTCTGTTGGAGGCTGCGGTGGTCAGAGGTTTCTACATGATCCGATGGCAGAAACTGCAGCTCTGCTTGTTCAGATAGGCTGCTGTGCATAAGCACAAGCCTACATGTACACTAGTTCAATATGGCCTTTTAGGAGTTAAAAAAAAATATTTACCCACTTGCACACGGAGAGGCAGTCGCTCCTCTATTTATTGTGAAGCACCTGTGCGCAAAAGTGATGAATTCACCACGCGATCATGTTAGGAGGAGCATCAAGAGAGGAGCGACTGCCTCTGCAAGTGCAAGGGGATGAGGTGAGTAATCTTTTGCTAAAAACAAACAATACAGCTGGGGGCCACTATGGGGGACATTATTACAGCTGGGGGCCACTATGGAGGACACGGGGGAAAATATGGGGGACAATATTACAGCTGGGGGCCACTATAAGGGACATTATGGGCCACTATGGGTGACATTTTTATAGCCATGGGCCACTATGGGGACAATATTTCAGCTGGCGCCACTATGGGGGACATTATTACAGCTGGCAGCCACTATGGGGGACATTATTACAGCTGGCAGCCACTATGGGGGACATTATTACAGCTGGCAGCCACTATGGGGGACATTATTACAGCTGGTAGCCACTATGGGGGACATTATTACAGCTGGCAGCCACTATGGGGGACATTATTACAGCTGTCAGCCACTATGGGGGACATTATTACAGCTGGTGCCACTATGGGGGACATTATTACAGCTGGAGACCACTATGGGGGACATTATTACAGCTGGTGCCACTATGGGGGACATTATTACAGCTGGTGCCACTATGGGGGACATTATTACAGCTGGAGACCACTAGGGGGGACATTATTACAGCTGGAGACCACTAGGGGGGACATTATGGGCCACTATGGGGGACATTATTACAGCTGGTGCCACTATGGGGGACATTATTACAGTTGGAGACCACTACGGGGGACATTATGGGCCACTATGGGGGACATTGTTACAGCCAGGGGCCACTATGGGGGACATTATTACAGTTGGAGACCACTAGGGGGGACATTATGGGCCACTATGCGGGACATTGTTACAGCCAGGGGCCACTATGGGGGACATTATTACAGCTGGCAGCTACTATGGGGGACATTATGGGCCACTATGGGGGACATTGATACAGCCAGGGGCCACTATGGGGGACATTATTACAGCTGGCAGCCACTATGGGGGACAATATTATTGCTGGGGCCAATATGGGGGACATTATGTATACTGAGGGTTCCTAAAATTTATATAAAAATATATAAAAATTTTGTCCCAAACCACACAATCTCCGTCAGCGCAGCAGGTCTTTGGTGAGGCAGGTTCAACTTCACTTCCTATAACGTTTCTATTGTGAAGACCGCGCAGCTTCCATTCATTCCAGAGGTCCAAATAAGAAAGTGGGCTCCAGAATCCCGTTTTCCAATGCAGCCGATCACTGAATTTCCAGCTCTCTTTCACCTCAAAGGTACAAATTTTCATGCGTTTAAAATATCCAAAAATCTGTGCTGGCGGCATGGAGTACTGAATGCTTGGAGCTGCAATGGTAGACAAACTGATTCTGGACGCCAGTACTGACTGAACCTCTAGATATACTGAGGGCACTGCAGAGGTTGGGATTTTATAAAAAAAAAAAAAGACCAATGAAATGTATCAATTTTTAATGGCCATGAAAAACTGGCAGTGGTTTTTGGTGTAGAAACGCACGGAAATCAGATTTTCTGTTTGTGAACCTACTCCCGTGTACAGGCAGCCTTAGGACAACGCAAGTATTTTAGATGGCATGTGTCTAACTCTGTTTCTTCTTCCAGCACAATCCCTCCTGGCTGTGTATGACAATCACGGTGGAGGTCCCTGACAGCGTCCATGATTGAACAGCGGTCGCCCCGGCTCCGCTGCACTCTGTATATTCCAGATACATAAATCTGCATTTAATGCATAAAGCAAAAAACAAATGTAAAACCTCTGCACTGGAATAAACAGGTTTATGGAGCAGAGCAAGCGGAAAAACATATGTCTCACCTGGCCCTCGTAGCTAATGATGTTATCTAGTGAAGTGCACGAAGCGCTCCATACGTTGCGTGCCGTGCTGATTCCTAGGCGCTCCTCCAAGAAGCTGAAGGAAGGCACACAAGTCTGTCAATCAATATTCAATGCATATCTTATTGTAGTCAAGTTCATCTCCACTAGGAAGATTGATGCACCAGTGAAGTCTTGTATGATGTGTATAGCGGTATTCACAGTAGGGCGCTCGCCTGAATTCCTGTATTGGATGCTCTCCTTGAAACCTTAAAGAGCACCCATCAGCAGGACCAACCTTATTGAACCAGACATCCTGATCTTGTGAAAATCGGCTTGATCCCGTGACTGCTGCAGCCAATTACTGGCCTCAGCAGTCACATGTGCTAGAATGACACATCACCAGCTGAGGTCACTCATTGGCTTCGGTGGGCACGCAACCAAGCCACTTCCAATCCAGAAGGTATCAGAAGTGGCCAGGAATGGGGAAGAAGAGGAAAAATGATGAGACTATCACATTTTTTATTTTTTTTAAATTGGCCAAGTTAAGACCATTGGGGTTGTCGGGTCCTAGGCCGGAAAATCCCTTTAATATATAGTGAAACCTCATTGAGACAACCACTCAAGAGTATATTGAAAAGTTATGTTCTAGGGGGGAGTGAGCTAACAGAGACCTAGGGAAGGAAATGATTCCAATATATGCCAAGGAATAATCCCAGAGAGACACCTACCTCCACGGTCCCTCAGCCTTCCATTGATGAGCTGCTAAAACTATTCCTTTAGTTCATTTTCTTTAAGGGTACAACTACGTGCAGTGGCCAAGTTTGAGGTGGACCCAACTTTACGATGGGTCCAGTGGCGTGCATAGGGAGTGCGCAGAGTGCATGGACCGGACCCCGCACCCCAAGGGGCCCGGCTGCCTGCGGACCCCTGGCCCCTGCTGTGGCGCTGAGCAGTTAGTGCTGCCTTCACTGCTCCGAGAATCTGAATCAGCATTCCAGGCACTCTTGCCGTCAGTGCCGGGCAGGAGCAAGCACGGTGTCAGCGTCAATCCCGCGAGACTCTGTGAACTCCCGCGCGGAGGTCTCGCGTGGAACATGCAGCGCTCCGTTACACTCGCAAGCTTTGCATCATCCAGAGCCAGCCCAGCCCATCAGGAGCCAGTAGTGCCACTGCCAGCGACGCAGCCAGCAGGTACTTCATAACTGGCACGGCACTACGTGCGGCTGCCAATGCTGCGTACCCGAGACTGAGGGGTGGCGTGGGGGGTTGTTTATTTGGAGGGAAGCACTCAGCAGCACTGTCTGGAGTAATGAGGGCCCTGCAATGACCAGGGAGGAAGGGGGATGAGCTGGCGGGAAAAGCCCTCAGCGACTGTCTGGAGTAATCAGAGGGCCCTGCGGTGACCAGGGAGGGGAGTGGGTGAGCCAGCATCTCCCCCCTGGCTGGTCATTGCAGGGCCCTCTCACTACTCCAGACAGAGCTGCTGAGGGCTTTTCCTGGCGGCGGGTTGGGGGGCCTCATGGATCAGTGTCGCACCGGGCCCCATGGATTGTGTGTATGCGCCACTGGATGGGTCCCCGGGACTCTGTCCAAGGTGTTACCATCTGTTGCTGCTCTCCGGGAAGGGATGGTAAAGCTTCTATCCGAGTTCTAAAAACTAAATGGGGCACAAGTGTTATTAACCCTTCACTAGCTTCTATCCGAGTTCTAAAAACTAAATGGGGCACAAGTGTTTTTAACCCTTCACTAGACTTCTATCCGAGTTCTAAAAACTAAATGGGGCACAAGTGTTTTTAACCCTTCACTAGCTTCTATCCGAGTTCTAAAAACTAAATGGGGCACAAGTGTTTTTAACCCTTCACTAGCTTCTATTCGAGTTCTAAAAACTAAATGGGGCACAAGTGTTTTTAACCCTTCACTAGGCTTCTATCCGAGTTCTAAAAACTAAATGGGGCACAAATGTTTTTAACCCTTCACTAGCTTCTATCCGAAATCTAAAAACTACAAGTGTTTTTAACCCTTCACTAGCTTCTATCTGAGTTCTAAAAACTAAATGGGGCACAAGTGTTTTTAACCCTTCACTAGCTTCTATCCGAGTTCTAAAAACTAAATGGGGCACAAGTGTTTTTAACCCTTCACTAGCTTCTATCTGAGTTCTAAAAACTAAATGGGGCACAAGTGTCTTTTTCCCTCCAAAACTCAGCTCTTCATCTTCCCTTATGACAACAATGGAAGTTACTAGCCTCTCAGTGTACATTCTATAAAGTCCCAAAGTTACTTAGTCTTAGCTGACTTTAACCCTTTCCACGGTGCAGTGCAAATACAGTGCAAATGAATAGGATACATGACATATAAACCGCAGTTCATATAAAAGAGTATAAGGGATAAATCACAGTGAATGTTAACCCTTTAATGCACACTACAGTAGTGGGTTGATGGCTTTACGAAGTAGCAATAGGGGCAAGGGTCTACAAACGTCCAGCTCCATATTCCAAAGTACCCTTCCTCCATGGCACTACACATACAGTGCGGTCGAGTACGAGCTGGCTCTTGTTGAACTAATGCTAAAAATGTTAATGCTGTCCACACAAAACCTTTATATCGAGTTCTAAAAACTAAATGGGGAGAAAGTGTTTTTAACCCTTCACTAGCTTCTATCCGAGTTCTAAAAACTAAATGGGGCACGAGTGTTTTTAACCCTTCACTAGCTTCTATCCGAGTTCTAAAAACTAAATGGGGCACGAGTGTTTTTAACCCTTCACTAGCTTCTATCCGAGTTCTAAAAACTAAATGGGGCACAAGTGTTATTAACCTTCACTAGCTTCTATCCGAGTTCTAAAAACTAAATATACTATACTATATGTGTTGCATGTGAGAGGTTGCCATTCCATTTGGCTATATCATTATTACGCATTGCTATTCTTTGTGTCAACTCGGATATCCTATGCTGCCATTGCAAAGTCTTGTCAACTATACAGACACGGCTCACCTAAGCCAGCTTGTTTCCTCTGTGCTCATACCTGCCTGCTTTTTGTTGCGTTCACTTAAGGATCCACATTCATATCTTGTGTCATTATATTCTGAATATGAACTGTTGCTTATCATCTGTACCATCAGATACCCCTAAAACATAGGCTTCCAGGACGAATGTTGACGGTCACTTCATAGGCTCATTTTTGCTCTATTGTTTTCTGGCCATTGTACTGTAAAATATTCATATTTTTTCTGATTACAAGAGGCAGAAAATCAGGATGATTGTTACAGAGTTGCAGGAATTCGTGTTTATTTAGACAGAGCTCTCTACTATGAGATGATAATTAAGTTAAAAAGGGGGAACTGCTAGGATTGCCTAGTACTCACTGGCATAGCTGGTATTTTGCTCAGGCTTCTTGCACACGGTCGGTTCCCCGCATAAGGCGGGTCCGCAATACACGGGGCACCGACAGTATGCATCCCGCATCACGGATGTGGACCCATTCACCTGAATGGGTCCGCAAATCCGGAGATGAGGTATAGAACGGAAGCACGGAGCGGAACCCCATGGAAGAACTCCGCAGTGCTTCCATGGGGTTCCGTTCCCTGCTTCCATACCTAAAAAAAATAGAACTTGTTCTATCTTTTTGCGGAACTGACAGACCGCGGACGCATGCAGCTTTATCTGTGTGAACCTGGCACTGCATGAAACAATCGCTTTTTAACAAAGCTAGAATCAGCCGTACACCTCGGATGGATCCAGAGATCTCCCCCTTCATTTCTACGATTGCTCTGTTAGATTTTCCTTAAGCTCGCACCTCGGGGGAGTGTCCTTTATCAGGGTGTGTGTCCTTTCTGTTGCAGCTCTCTACCTGTAACTGTCATAGCTTCTAACAGCTGGAGGCAGTTGAAGAATGGAGCTGAGCATGTGTGTCCTCCTCAGTGATCGTACTGAAGTTCACTGAGAAATGAGGAATAGAACAAACAGCAGGTGGCGCTATACAGATACATTTTATTGAATATCTCACTGGCTATTACAAATTTTTAATCACAGGTAATTACAAAAGTATTTACACCCAGGAGATGGTGTTAAAAATGGGAAAAAAATTGTGGGACAACCCCTTGTAATGACGTGAGCTCCTAAGCTAACAGCTTTTACTCCACCAAGGCTGGGTACCTTGGTGGCACGTCTCAGGTGTACCCCAGCAAAACCTCGATATGCATCTCCTTAATACATTTCTTGCACCAGTCTCGGAGATACATACCGTCCTTCATATATGAGGCATGTCACTCCCTCACACCCTTTAAGATAATTAAATGATAAAAATGAGGCCCTTTACAGGAGCTACTGGACACTACCTTACTCCCTACCGCTAAGGTCTGCAGATAGGCATAACTTGAATCTCTTGGGTCCCAGTGCAAAACCTGAAATGGCCTCGCATCTACCCTGTGTGTTTTTGACTACTGATGTGTTCTGTTTCAGAGGTGACATTGGATCACTTCAGGCCCCAACTACTACCTCAGCACCCTCTTTAGCTTGCTCCCCTGGGTACGTATTTACATATGTCGGCTCCTAAGTGTTTAGAATCGAGATTAAGTAGGCCTGGAGAACTCGGTCGTGACAGCACCAGCGTTTGGTAGATACTGGATCCTGTGCCAAATCCAACCCAACATCTTCTTGAAAATTTGGAATAGCCAATATAATTTAAAGGAGTTTTTCACTTTGGACAAGCGGTGTCCTCCTGTTGAGATCCGCATTGATCAGCTGCAATCTGTGCAGAAACCAAGCAGAAAGTGGTACATTTCTCTGCAGCTCCACCACAGGTGAAATGAAGCATTACACCGCATCCATTCAAATCATTGGACAGAATAAGTCCTCCAAAGCAAGAGAGGCTCTTTGTAACCTCTTCCCTCCCTAATAGGGTTTATGAAAATGAATTTACTAAACTGGACAAGCCCTTTAAGAAATAACTGACCCATTTGGTGGTGTCATCTATGTGGTGGATGAATAATGTAAAAAATAAAAATTTGACATCATATAGTACATGACAATCTCTTTCTAACAAGCCTTTGAACCAGCTCTGTACCTCACATGGATCCAGAGATCTCTCCATTCATTGCTCTGCTAGATTTATTTCAAGCTGGACGTGTCCTTTCTCAAGAGGGTGTGCCCTTTCTGCTGCCCTCCGTGTCAGTTGAAGGATGGAACTGAGCTTGTGCGTCCATCTCAGTGAGCTGGCAAAGAATTTTGAAAAAGCAATCAGCAGATGGCGCTATACAGATAGATTTTAGTGAATTACTCAGTGGCTATACTACATTTTTAATTAGATGCAATCACAAAAGTATTTAGATCCAGGGGCTGGTCTGACAATTGTAGAAAATCTTTCGTGGGGCAACCTCTTTAAAGGAGTTCTCCGGGATTTTGATATTGATGGCCTATCCCCCCAAAAGCCCCCCCCCAATCAGCTTTATGAAGAGACCTTGAACACTTAGGCCACTATCTAGGCCGTGGGACATCACGTTCATCGGTCACATGGTCTAGGCGCAGTTCAGTCCTATTCAAGTGAGTAGGGCTGAGCTGCAATACCAAGCATGCTCACTATTCAATGGATGGCGCTCTGCTTGGTAAACTGATACCAGACTTCAGTGAGCACCACGGCCTACTCGGCAGTCTCATATTGGCGACCTGTCTAGAGGGTAGACCATCAATATGAAAATTCTGGAAAACCCCTTTAAGAAAGACCGCTGGCATGAAAGATAAGTAAAATCAAGAGTCTTATTTTTGGGAAATGAGTTTCTGGTTCAAAAAATGTGCCCCTGGTTTCCTTCTATCCCTTTGCTTTAGCTTCCTCCACCCGTCAACGCGCCCGATGATCAGCCATGTGTTCAGGCGACGGTCCCAGCGGATATTTATGTTCATCAAAAAATTACCGGCGTCCAATGTGATTACACACATCATTTGATCGGCTAATTTGTGCTACACCTGTAGAAGGGTGAATTAAAAGTCCCAAAACAAATCTGGCGTCTGCGTTTTCCTACTTTATAAAGCTTGTTCTGGGAGTTTACGGGGAAAAAAATTCCTTGGCCTACACATTTCAGCGAGTGCATGGCAGATAATCAATGGTGCTGGTATAAGGTAGAGACAAAATCTGCAAGTAGGAAGGGAACACCTATAAGTATGTAAAGTCGGGGTGGAGGATCGGACGATATTCAGTAGCCGATGTCAGATAAGTGGCTGCCATGCACAGCTTATCTTCCATGAAACATCAGATAGGTTTCACCAGATCTGAAAATATTCAGGGACTGCAGTGAGTAGTGTTTGCGGAATCTAGTCTGGAGTCTGTGAGGGAGATTTATCAAAAGTGGTGTAAAGGAAAACTGGCTTAGTTGCCCATAGCAAACTCCTTTGGGTCTGGTCTGGAGTCTGTTTTTCTTTAGGGGGTATGAGAACTTTAGGGGGTCTGGTCTGGGGTCTTTATTACTTTAGGGGGTCTAGTCTGGAGTCTTTATTACTTTAGGGGGTCCCTGGGGTCTGTTTTACTTTATGAGGTCTAGTCTGGGGTCTTTATTACTTTAGGGGTCTGGTTTGGGGTCTGTTTTACTTTAGGGGGTCTGCACTACTTTAGAGCGTGTCTAGTCTGGGGTCTGTATTAGTTTAGGGGGTCAGGTCTGAGGTCTATGTTAGTTTAGGGGTCTGGTCTGGAGTTTGTATTAGTTTAGGGGGTCTGGTCTGGGTTTGTATTTGTTTAGGAGGTCTGGTCTTGGGTTTGTATCATAATTTAATTATGTGTTCTGGGGGTCTAGTCTTTGGTCTGTATTTGTTTAGGGGGTCTGGGGTCTGTATTTGTTTAAGCGGTCTGGCCTGAGGTCTGTATTTGTTTAGGGGGTTTGGTCTGGGGTCTGTATTTGTTTATTAGTTTGGTCTGGGCTTTGTA
Organism: Bufotes viridis; assembly: GCA_033119425.1. Classification (NCBI taxonomy): domain Eukaryota; kingdom Metazoa; phylum Chordata; class Amphibia; order Anura; family Bufonidae; genus Bufotes; species Bufotes viridis. The sequence goes on along the minus strand of CM065594.1, from coordinate 260,893,437 downwards.
TTTGTTTAAGGGGTCTGGTTTGGAGTTTGTATTTGTTTAAGGGGTCTGGCCTGGGGTCCAAATTTGTTTAGGGGATCTGGTCTGGGGTTGTATTAGTTTAGAGGGTCTGGTCTGGGGTTTGTATTTCTTTAGGTGGTCTGGTCTGGGGTTCGTATTTGTTTAGGGCAGAGGTGCACAACCTGCGGCCCAGGGGCAACATGCAGCCCTTGATACCATTCTGTGTGGCCCCAACCATCTGGTAACAGACATGTGGCTGCTCACATGTATTTTTCATGTATTCTCCCATTAGATGGGAGTCCTGGAACTAGAAATAGACATTAATGGCATATATTGTGTGTTCAATATGCCATAAATACAGTATTTCAGTTGTTAATACCACTTTAAATTTCAGTTTCCACCCATGTCATTGGTTCAGTCTGGTAATGTGGCCCCCAACCAGGGAATGTTGTGCACCCCTGGTTTAGGGTGTCTGCCCTGGGGTCTGTATTTGTTTAGGGGTCTAGTCTGATTGTGTTCCGGGGGTCTTATCTGGGGTCTGTATTTGTTTAGGGCATCTGGTCTGGGGGTCTGTATTTGTTTAGGGGGGTCTGGGGTCTGCATATGTTTAAGCGGTCTGGCTTGAGGTCTGTATTTGTTTAGAGGTTTGGTCTGGAGTTTGTATTTGTTTAAAGGATCTGGAGTCTTTATTACGTTAGGGGTCTGGTTTGGGGGTCTGTATTTGTTTAGGGGTCTGGATACTGTATTTCTTTAAGGGGTCTGTATTTGTTTAGGGGGTATGGTTTAGGGTCTGTATTTGTTTAGGGGTCTGGTTTAGGGTCTGTATTTGTTTAGGGGCTCTGATCTGGGGTCTGTATTTGTTTAAAGGGTCTAGTCGGGGGTCTGTATTTGTTTAAGAGGTCTGAGGTCTGTATTTCTTCCAGGGGGTCTGGTCTGGGATTTGTATTTGTTTAGGGGGTCTGGTCTGGGTTTGTATTAGTTTAGGGGTTCTGGTCTAGGATTTGTATTTGTTTAGGAGGTCTGATCTGGGGTCTGGCCTTTTTGTTTAGAGCAGGCATAGCCAACCTTTGGCTCTCCAGCTGTTGTCAAACTGCAACTCCCACCATGCCCTGCTGTAGGCTGATAGTCTGGGCATGCTGGGAGTTGTACTTTCGCAACAGCTGGAGAGCCTCAGGTTGGCCATCCCTGGTTTAGAGGGTCTGGTCTGGGGTTTGTATTTGTTTAGGGAGTCTGACCTGGGGTCTGTATTTGTTTAAGGGGTCTGGTCTGATTTTAGTATGTGTTCCGGGGTCTGGAGTCTGTATTTGTTTAGGTCGTCTGCATTAGTTTAAGCAGTCTGGCCTGAGGTCTGTATTTGTTTAGGAGGTCTGGTCTGGGGTTTGTATTTGTTTAAGGGGTCTGGTCTGTGGTCTGATTTTGGCATCACGAACAGGATCAAAATCCTCTGCGCCTTATGCGAACTATATGAACAGGATCAAAATCCTCTGCGCCTTATGCAAACTATATATGAACAGGATTCCACCATTGTGCGCCATAGCCTTATGAGAATAAGCCTCACTTGCTTTATTGAAAGACTTTTGCTTGTTAGACGCTTTATTGGGCCACAGAACTGTTTAAATTGCTTGAGAGTTGCCTGGATGTATAATACAAGTTATCTGCAATCAAATCGCAGTGTTAAAAGTGGAAAAATCGTATGTTTATGTGTTACTACCACTGTTTGCTGTCAGTGAATGGACTGTTGCATGGACTGAATGAACTGTTGAATGGACCTACAATGGCCGCCGGGGCATTCTGGATTAATTTACTTTGAGCTATGCCCTACTAGCAGGCGGGAAAAAAAGAGGTCCACCCTCTCAAGAGCGGGAAAGTTTGTTGTGCCGCCCCTTTATGCAAAATAATTAAGGATGTGCCTACCTCCAATGCTGTATTGCCCAAATGCCGCACCTTCCCTATGCAAAAAAGACCCAGGGGGAGGGTCGCGCACCAGAAGAGCGTGACGTACGTGCGCACGCTCAGCACGTCAGTCGACGCTAAGCTGAAAGAAGCGAGCACCATGGCTGAGTGGAGCAGCGCTACCGATATGCCCGAAAAAGGTGCAGCTCAAGCATCGGAGAAAAGCACGGACCTCACGCCAGAGGCTGGACTCGTTAAAGCGGAAGAGTTTTGCCCCGCCGCATTGATGATTAGAACCCTGCCTGTTCCTGCGGCCATCGTAGATGAAGCAGCGATAATAGCCTGCATCCGCGCATTGTTGGACCCTTCAGCTAGGCCGTCCGCCAATATCAGAAATCCAGGTCAGTCATTCAGTCCCTAGCAACCAAGCCAAAAGGTCCTGTCAGGATCAAGCTGCATGTGACTCTATATGGCCAAATCCTTCCCATACAGAGCTCTGGTCTAGAACGCATAAATACAAGCGATTTAATGAGGAGAAAACTCCTAGAGCAGGGATGCCCAACCTGCGACCCTCCAGCTGTTGCAAAACTACAAGTCCCAGCATGCCTGGACAGCCAACAGCTATCAGCCTACATCAAGGCATGATGGGAGTTGTAGTTTTACAACAGCTGAAGGGCCACAGGTTGAGCATGCCTAGAGGAACCCCTGGAACATACAACAGTCCCAGTGAGGAGACTAGGCAGAGTTCTTTCATTCTGCAAAGAACACAGATTTGGCTTCATACGCGATTTGGAGACCAACAGAGACTATTATGTAAATCGTTGGTCCGTAAGAAGAAGAGAACTCCCCAGCTGGCTCCATAGTCTTTATGCAAATGAGGTTGTGGAATTTACCCCAGCAGAGGGCACCCGTGGTCCGTATGCCACTATGGTCAAACAACCTGGGTAACCCACTGAGGTTCAGGAACCTGTGGAAGACTCTGAGTCCGAGGATGAGACAGAGCTACCTACCACCCCCATGCGGCCGACTGCTAAATATGTGCAGCCCCATACCCAGAATCAGTATGCCACTGGTTTCTTGGGCACCAATATTTTGTGGCAACCTACCATAGCCACTAGAGATTTAGATGTACCCTCCAAGCCTAAACAGAAGTGTCCAAGAGCCAAGACCACCAAACGCCTGCCTGATGGTGTTGGGGAAAGGTCATCCCCTGACTTTTGGGAATCTAGAAGCCCCCTTGACACGGATGTACCCAGCTCTCCAGATCCTTATTCCTAAGTAGGCCGGTTGTCCATTACTGAAATGGAGCAGGAGCCACAATTGAAAGAGGACTTTTTGTTTTGTTTTCGAGCCTCTCTCCTTCTTAAAACAAATAGGACTCCACTCTGGACTCCAAGTTATCATTTGCAATATTCCCAGTTTCGCCCCTTGTTTGTGCCATTTTGTTTCCCTCTTTACCCCCTTCTCAGGCTGTCTGGGACTTTAAAACAAAAGTTTTATGCAACGTTCAAAGAACTGTACCCAGAAAGACATGTTTCTGTGCCTTTAAAATTTTTGCACTGTATCTAATTGGATTAAAAATTATTGATACCCCAAATCAGGGATGGACTTTGTCTCAGGACTATGTCATAGACTGCATTGCCCCAAATGTGAGATCACCGCCCATTTTATCCCTGTCAAGCACCGAAGATTACGACGCCCATTATCCCATTATGCTATCTTGTGCAATAATATACAGAATATATATGTGATAAATTGCCTAATTTGTATTGTTGTGAATAACCCTTTATTACAGGAGGTTATCAAAGTGTATATTGCAATGAACATATGCATATTTGTGTGTGAGGAGTGTATTTGGTGTATTTCAGGTGTCGGCGTAGAGATCCACAGCTTCCATCAAATACGAACGTCGAGGACGACTTATCTTTTAGCAGTGGGGTATACATCGTCCCACATTTGTGTGAAAGGGACACTTTAAATCTCTGTGTTCATCTAATGTACTGAATGTACGGTATTTCCTATTTATCAGGCTGGCAGTGTCATTTCACCCATTCGCCCCTAGGTGGTGCTGTGCCCACACATTTATATAGCTTGGGGTGTGTCTAGAACAGGAATCAGAAAGTAGTGCTTCAGAGTAGAGTGAAGAGGAGAGGAGTGTGTATGGAGGAGAGAAACAGGCCCAAACCAACATGTAGCTGTTTTCCTTTCCTCTGGGCCCTGATCAAGCCTGGAGGAGACAAATACAGCAACCAAGCACCAGACAGTGAATCTATATATGGAGTAAGCCTAGTGAGGATTAGAGCTGAACTTGGCCTATGGACTTCACCAGCACAAGTGCCTGAGAGCAACTCTAGAAGTGCCGGGACACGTATAGATAATTTAGTGGCCAGAATTATCTTTCTTCACTATTTAAGCCTTCCAGGTCATAGGGAAAACCTAAACCTTTATAGAAGAGCATCCTGCAAATAATGAAGCAGAAGACTGATGCCTGCCACGAAGGAGATCGCCCTTATTGGATAGCTCAAGATAAGTAAGAACCAGCATATTTAGTACCAGAGTGCTATAGTTTGGACTTAGAATAATTACAGAAGTCTTGCCTGTAAAGTGTCGACCCTAAAGGGAACTCCTCAACTGACAATTGCCTAAACCTGATAAAAGGAATACAATTGAGCCTATTTCTGAGTCATCACTTATGCCATATTAGTGAACTGTGTCTGTATTGACTGCCTGAAGACAAAGGATTTAGTAAATGTTCAACTGTTTTGTTACCATTGACTCCTCATCATTTCTACTACTACACTCATCATTTGCAACTAACGGTGCTGGCGTCACGAACACAGGGGCCCAGCCACCAAAGCACCCTAAACACCTACACCATCAAGGGCACCTCAACCAACATCTGGCTGGTGTTCCCTGCAACCAAGAGTGCCCCGGAGGATTTTGTGCTGTCTTCCTCATCACTGCACTGCCGACCCAGAGAGACATCTGCTAACCATGAGTACAAATGAACTACTACCTCCATCGGCCCACGGTAGCCTCACGTGTTTTCCCCTGCGGCCTGGCATACTGCACACTAATGAGCTCCACAGGACAAAGATTGTGCGGCACAAAGGCTGGCCAGGTGACAAGTGACCTTCTCGAGTCTCCCGCAGGTCAGGGACCTGACACGTTTCTTTGCTATGTTCCTTAAGATTTCCTGTATGAAGTTAATAAGGAGGTCGCACACACAGTCCACTGGACATTATGATTACAACTGTACACCGTCCTATTAACCACTCAGCCATCGTACCAGTGTGGTTCCTCCACCAGAGCAGACTAATCATTTCCTTTAATTGGCTCAATAAGTATTCAAACACGAGGCACAATTTACCGCAATATATGGTGATATGTGGGTGCTGCCCATTGCAGTATTGTCTCAGCACTATATGGCAGCATTATGTGGGCTCTTTAAATGAGAATTATTTCACTGAGACATATGATCTTAGCAATATATCATATTATATGCGAGCACGGTATAAGTCAGTATTGTCTTGGCACGATATGCTGGTATTATGTGGGATCTTTAAGTGCGTATTATTTCACTGAGATATATAATCTTAGTAATTTATCATGATATTATGTGCAACCGTGGCATATGGCAGTATTGTCTTGCCACTGTATGGCAATATTATGTGGGCTCTTTAAGTGACTATTATTTCACTGAGACATATGATCTAAGCAATTTATCATGCTAGTATTGTCTTCACACTATGTGGCGGGATTATGTAGGCTCTTTAAGTGAGTATTATTTCAATGAGGAGCGTTATTATATACGGCTATATATGGTGGTATAATGTGTTTGCTGCTTATGGTACTATTGTGCTGCCAATTATGGCGGTATTATATGGTATTATTACTATATATGGTGGTATTATATGGGCACTGCATAGGACAGCATTGTTTTACAGTATTATCTGGCCGCTTTAAGGTAGTATCATTTAGATGCAGCATAGCATTCAGGCAAAATACAATGGATTGTCATGGTCTGTGCAGTATATGACAGTATTGTATTGAGACTATATGGAAGTATTATATGGGCTTTTAAGAGAAATTATTATGAGTGGCGGTATTGTTGTACGGTATTATTTGGGCTCTTTAAGGTAGTATTGTTTAAGTGCAGCATATTATTCAGGCAAAATATGATGCCATTATGTGGTCTGTACAGAATATGGCAGTATTGTATTGGCACTATATGGCGGTATTATGCTCTGTAAGAGATATTTTTTATATGTGGTGGTATTATAAGGGCGCTGCCTATGGCAGTAATGTTTTACTGTATTTTTGGGGCACTTTTCGGCTATTTCAGGACTAGTATAAATTGGTGGCAGCATATCATTCAGGCTATTATGTGGTTTGTACAGAATATGGCAGTATTTTTTGGTACTATATGGCGGTTTTATGCTCTTTAAACTATATTTATTATATGTCGTGGTATTATAAGGGTGTTGCAGTATTGTTTGACAGTATTATTTGGGCTCTTTAAGGCACTAGTATCATTTAGAGGCAGCATATCATTCAGGCTATTATGTGGTCTGTACAAAATATGGCAGTATCGTCTTGTTACTATTTGGCGGTATTATATGGTTTAAATTGTCTAAAAAATGGAGGCTCTGTTTTGCTTGTTGCCTACACAAGGATGTTTGCTCACATTGCCATGGACCCCCAAGTCCATTGAGCCCTGACATGTTCCCATATTTTCCCGATGCTGTTGTCCTGGGGGGGGGGGAGACCACCATGAGCTCATGGTTTTGTGATACTTCAGGAGGCGACCACACAGAAGCAATCCCGGGACTGCATCGTCGCCATCCCTTGCCTATAGGGTAACCTTTATGTAATGGCTTTTTTTCACGCGTTCATACATCTTTTTGGAATGAGCCGTCATACGTCTCCCTCTAACAGTATTTACCAGGCGGGAGAAAAGCGCATTTCACTATTTTAGGCTCAATTATTGTACAACCCTACCAAGGTAATAATGCCGCCACGTACAGTATGCCATTCCGTATAGCCCCATTTACACATACCTGCAATCTGCGGGGAGCACCTACCCCCCTCCGCTCGTGCATTCCATCTCCTGCCTGACAGACTGATGGATTGCACCTCTACCCCGTGCACTAAACCTCCCATTTGTGAATTCCAAATAAAATCATCTCCACCTAGAAACAGCGGGGGGAGGGGGGTGGCGGCACTAATTATTTTCTCATAACTGTACTCCCAAACCTTCTGTCCACATTAAGAAAGCTTTCTGTTACCGCACCGTAAACCACCGGCTACTTTATCATTCCACTTGCCATCCTTCTTCAACTACCTTTAATCTGTCATTTTAGAATAAAATCTTGATAATCTGGCATCTGATAATCTAATAATGTTTATTATCCTGAAAGATCAATATGCTAACATATAATAATCGAGACACTTTTAGCATCTGGCATTTTAAAAACCAGAAACATTGATAATTTGGCATCTGATCATCCAGAAATGTTTATTATGTAGGTAGAATGTTTGATAATTTGACATCTGATAATCCAGAAAGTTTAATAATATGCCACTATGATCATCCAGAAATGTTTATAATCTGGAAAGTTTTATACTAACATTTGACAGTCCAGAAAATTCGATAAACTGACATCTGATAATCCAGAAAGTTTGATAAAATGGCATCTAATCATTCAATGTTTTAATCTAGAAATTTTGACAATCCAACATCTGATAGCCCAGAAAACCTGATCATGTGGCATCTGATAAAATAGAAATGTTGATAATCTAGCATCTGATAATATGGAAAATTGTGATAATCTAGAAAATTTCATAATACGGCATCTGATCATTGGGAAAATTTAATAATTTCGAATTTGATAATCGAAAAAGTTTGATAATATGGAAAGTTTGATACTCCAACATTGAATAGCGTAGAAAATGTGATAATCTGACATCTGAAAATCCAGAAAATGTGATGATATGGCATTAAATAATCCATAAATTTTGATAAAATGGCATCTGATCATCCGGAAATGTTTTTAATGTAGAAATCTTGACACTCCAACATCTGATTGCCCAGAAAATCTGATCATCTGGCATCTGATAAACTGGAAATGTTGATAATCTAGCATTTTATAATATGAAAAAATTGTGATAATCCAGAAAATGTCATAATATGGCACCTGATCATCAGAAATTTTGATAATCTGCCATTTGATAATCTGGAAAGTTTAAAATTATGGCATCTGACAATCTGGAAAGTTTGATAATCTGGCAAGAACAGAAGCAGAACAATGAGCAGAGAGATGTAATGGTACGAGGTCAGGGATCCAAAGTCTGCGATAATCCAGCAGGGATTTTCTCTCTTTATGCAAAAATTTGGATATAGCGTCAGATGGAATCCATTAGGGCAGAATTTAGGCTCAGATGGGCCCCCAACTGTCACAAGGGGTGTATAGTACTAAGTCTTATATGAGGCCATATCGGGGCCCATTGAAATATTTTATTGTACCCTGCTGGCCCCACATATCGCTGCATTACAAGGCAGATTCATCGAAGCCTGACAACCCTAAAAGGATGGCTTGCTGATCTTAGAAGTTGTCACCCAGCTTCCCCACAAACAGATAGATCTCAGAGCTACACAGAAGTAGCTGATCCAAGGCCGTATCGCCAGGTAAGTGAATGGGACTCCCAGACACCACTGGTATATTTCTATTTCTATGGCGGTAATTATAGATGTCGTGAGTGCGGTCGCCTGGTGGGAAAATCCATCATCTCCTGCGGTTAGTTGTTAATTAACGTTATAAGGAATATTTAGCATCATAGGTGTCCACTGGGCAGCCTCGAACAGACCATCGCCACACATCAGGGCGACTAACGTATGATTAGGTGCTATGTAATCTACCTGATGTAACCCCAGTTATATAGGACACGCCCCAAAAAAACATTGCTTTTGACCCCCTTCATCATACCACTAAATAATACAGACCCCATAGCACAATGCTATGGGGGTATATATGGGTTGCACACTGTAATGGGGTATATATGGGTGGCACACTGTTATGGGGTATATATGGGATGCACACTGTTATGGGGTATATATGGGTGGCACACTGTTATGGGTTAAATATGGGTGGCACACTGTTATGGGTTAAATATGGGTGGCACACTGTTATGGGGTAAATATGGGTGGCACACTGTTATGTGGTATATATGGGTTGCACACTGTTATGTGGTATATATGGGTGGCACAGTTATGGGGTATATATGGGCGGCACACTGTTATGGGTTAAATATGGGTGGCACACTGTTATGTGGTGTATATATAGGTGGCACACTGTTATGGGGTAAATATGGGTGGCACACTGTTATGTGGTATATATAGGTGGCACACTGTTATGGGGCAAATATGGGTGGCACACTGTTATGTGGTATATATGGGTTGCACACTGTTATGGGGTAAATATGGGTGGCACACTGTTTATGGGGTATATATGGGTGGCACACTGTTATGGAGTATATATTGGTTGAATACTGTTATGGGGTATATATGGGCGGCACACTGCTATGGGGGTATATATGGGTTGCACACTGTTATGGGGTAAATATGGGTGGCACACTGTTATGGGGTATATATGGGTGGCACACTGTTATGGGGTATATATGGGTTGCATACTGTTATGGGGTATATATGGGTCGCACACTGTTAAGGGGGTATATATCCTCTTAAGGACACAGGACCAGGGCTGTGGAGTCGGAGTCGGAGTCGAGGAGTCGGAGTCGGAGGCAATTTTGGGTACCTGGAGTCGGAGTCGGCAAAAAATGGACCGACTCCGACTCCGACTCCTACTAGATTTAAATTGGAATAAAAAAAAATTGGAATAAAAAAAAAGCAAGTTTAAATGTCCCAATTCAGATAAAGTTATAATTAATTACTTCTCTACTGTAAGAATAAAGGCCAATGCACGCAGTGCGTCACGTTACCGCTAAACAAAGACGTTAAGTGACCGTGAAGAAGCATGCTTTTCATATGCTTTACTATGCAGTTAAAGGGACACTGACAGGCTGATTTACCGGCTAAAGATATATCTGCTGGTATTCATCAGAGGATTAGGAATACAACTAGACGACTGTTACCCCCAGTTGAGGTTTACTTGTGTTTAAAAACGTTTTAATCAATATGCAAATTCTCTACCTTTGTGCCCAAGGGGCAGGTGCACATGTAGAGTACTGGCAGCACTAGACAGGACTAGGTAGCGAGGAGGAAGAGAGAAAGCTGGCACAGCCTCAGCATAGCCAGACGAGGCTGCTGCCAGCACTCTACACGTGCGCCTGCGCAGGAATTCAGCGCTCGGCTAGCCTGAAAAAAAGGCCAGAGCAGTGAATAATAACGAGCGGAACAGCGCTGGAAGCTGTACTCGGGCGCGGCTGGGCACAAAGCCGCAGGAGACGCTGCCCCATTGGGCACAAAGATAGTGAATTTGCATACAGATTAAAATGTTTTTTAAACACAAGTACAGCTTAACTGGGGTAACATTAGTATAGTTTTATTCCTAATTCTCTGATGAATACCAGTATATATATATCTTTAGCTGGAAAATCAGCCTGTCAGTGTCCCTTTAAGGAGCGGCAATACTCATTACCCATTGTTATCCTAGCCTCTCACTGATAACTGATTAAGGACTGGAGACACTTGTATAAGTAAAGGGAATGGATAGTCAATAGTTCAAGACTGAAGCTGTAAACCATTTGAAAAACTGCTATCATTCAGCTAAGGCTATAAAACATATAAACTCAGATTGTTAGCTTAAATTTTAAACATGACTATGGGATTCTACTAGAAAAATCATGTTTTAAAATAAATGCCCCTTCCCCTGCCCCTTCCTGGATCCTCCCACTGCTCTATCTTCAGCAGAAGATCAGCACACAAAGGAGAAGGCAGCAGCTTCTGCTCAACTACCTCTCTGTGTTAGAGGAGATTAGAAGAACTTGGTGGAACAGCTTCGTATTTGCATATTAAATACAGAGGAGTCGGAGTCGATGAGTCGGAGTCGGAGTCGGAGTCGGAAGTTTCAAAATCTGAGGAGTCGGAGTCGGAGTCGGACAATTTATCTACCGACTCCACAGCCCTGCACAGGACGTACATGTACGTCCTGTGTCCGGTCTTTAAAGATGGCGCCCGCTCCTGCTCCATGCGGGTGCCTTAGCCGCAGGTGTCCGCATGGTTCCTGTAGCAGACACCCGCGGCTAATGTCCGCGACCGGCAGCGATGCCGATCGCGGACATTTAACCCCTCAGATGCCGTGGTCAATCCTGACCACTGCATCTGAGTGCGCACAAACCGAAAGTTTTACTTTCGGTTTGCGCTACGGCTCCCCCGTGTGGCGATCGGAGGAGCCGGAGCATGTCTGTAGTAGCCTGGGTCTCTATGAATGATAGTATTTCCTATGGAGCCTTGCCTGTAATAGGCTTCATAGGAAATATGCGATTTTTTCATATATTCCAATGCTATTGCATTGGAATGTATGAAAATCGCAATCAGATGATTGTAAGTTATAGTTCCCTATGGGAACTAAATAAAAGTGTAAAAAAAAAGAAAAAAAAGTAATAAAATATAAAAAAGCATAAAAGTTCAAATCACCCCCGTTTTGCTAAAATAAAAATTAAAAAACACAAAATAATACAGACCCCTTAGCACAATGCTATGGGGGTATATATGGGTTGCACACTGTTATGGGGTATATATGGGTGGCATACTGTTATGGGGTATATATGGGTGGCACACTGTTATGGGGTATATATGGGTGGCACACTGTTATGGGGTATATATGGGTTGCACACCGTTATAGGGTATAAATGGGTGGCACACTGTTATGGGGGTATATATAAGTGGCACACTGTTATGGGGTATATATGGGTGGCACACTGTTATGGAGTATAAATGGGTGGCACACTGTTATGGGGGTATATATAAGTGGCGCACTGTTATGGGGTATATATAGGTGGCACACTGTTATGGGGTATATATGGGTGGCACACTGTTAAGGGGGTATATATGGGTGGCACACTGTTATGGGGTATATATGGGTTGCACACCCTTATGGGGTATATATGGGTGGCACACTGTTATGGGGTATATATGGGTTGCACACCCTTATGGGGTATATATGGGTGGCACACTGTTATGGGGGTATATATGGGTGGCACACTGTTATGGGGTATATATGGGTGGCACACTGTTATGGGGTATATATGGGTGGCACACTGTTATGGGGGTACATATGGGTTGCACACTGCTATGGGGGTACATATGGGTTGCACACTGTTATGGGGGTACATGAGAGGCAATCTGATATGGGGTATATATAAGCGACACATTGTTATGGGGGTATATATAAGAGGCACACTGTGAAGGGGGTATATATGGGTGGCACACTGTTATGGGGTATATATGGGTTGCACACTGTTATGGGGGTATATATAGGAGGCACACTGTTATGGGGGTATATATGGGTGGCACATTGTCATGAGGTATATATGGGTGGCACACTGTTATGAGGTATATATGGGTGGCACACTGTTATGGGGTATATATAGGTGGCACACTTATGGGGTATATAGTGGTGGCACACTGTTATGGAGTATATACGGGTGGCACACTGTTATGGGGGTACATATGGGTTGCACACTGTTATGGGGGTATATATGGGTTGCACAGTGCTATGGGGTATATTTGGGTGGCACACTGTTATGGGGTATATATGGGTGGCACACTGTTATGGGGTATATATGGGTTGCACACTGTTATGGGGTATATATGGGTTGCACACTGTTATGGGGTATATATGGGTGGCACACTGTTATGGGGTATAAATGGGTTGCACACTGTTATGGGGGTATATATGGGTTGCATACTGTTATGGGGGTACATATGGGTTGCACACTGTTATGGGGGTACATATGGGTTGCACACTGTTATGGGGGTATATATGGGTTGCATAGTGTTATGGGGTATATATGGGTGGCACACTGTTATGGGGGTATATATGGGTTGCATAGTGTTATGGGGTATATATGGGTGGCACACTGTTATGGGGGTATATATGGGTGGCACACTGTTACGGGGTGTATATGGGTTGCACACTGTTATGGGGTATATATGGGTGGCACACTGTTATGGGGGTATATATGGGTTGCACAGTGTTATGGGGTATATATGGGTGGCACACTGTTATGGGGTATATATGGGTTGCACACTGGTATGGGGTATATATGGGTTGCACATTGTTATGGGGTGTATATGGGTTGCACACTCTTATGGGGTATATATGTGTGGCACACTGTTATGGGGTATATATGGGTTGCACAGTGTTATGGGGGTATATATGGGTTGCACAGTGTTATAGGGTATATATGGGTGGCACACTGTTATGGGGTATACATGGGTTGCACACTGTTATGGGGTAATATTGGGAGGCACACTGTTATGGGGTAAATATGGGTGGCACACTTTTATGGGGTATATATGGGTGGCACACTGTTATGGGGGTATATATGGGTTGCACAGTGTTATGGGGTATATATGGGTTGCACACTGTTATGGGGGTATCTATGGGTTGCACAGTGTTATGGGGTCTATATGGGTTGTACACTGTTATGGGGTATATATGGGTGGCACACTGTTATGGGGTATATATGGGTGGCACACTGTTATGGGGGTATTATTGGGAGGCACACTGTTATGGGGTAAATATGGGTGGCGCACTGTTATGGGGTATATATGGGTTGCACACAGTTATGGGGTATATATGGGTGGCACACTGTTATGGGGTAAATATGGGTGGCACACTGTTATGGGCTATATATGGGTGGCACACTGTTATGGGGGTTATGGGGGTACATGAGAGGCAATCTGATATGGGGTATATATAAGCGACACATTGTTATGGGGGTATATATAAGAGGCACACTGTGAAGGGGGTATATATGGGTGGCACACTGTTATGGGGTATATATGGGTTGCACACTGTTATGGGGGTATATATAGGAGGCACACTGTTATGGGGGTATATATGGGTGGCACATTGTCATGAGGTATATATGGGTGGCACACTGTTATGGGGTATATATAGGTGGCACACTTATGGGGTATATAGTGGTGGCACACTGTTATGGGGTATATACGGGTGGCACACTGTTATGGGGGTACATATGGGTTGCACACTGTTATGGGGGTATATATGGGTTGCACAGTGCTATGGGGTATATTTGGGTGGCACACTGTTATGGGGTATATATGGGTGGCACACTGTTATGGGGTAAATATGGGTTGCACACTGTTATGGGGTATATATGGGTTGCACACTGTTATGGGGGTATATATGGGTTGCACAGTGCTATGGGGTATATTTGGGTGACACACTGTTATGGGGTATATATGGGTGGCACACTGTTATGGGGTATAAATGGGTTGCACACTGTTATGGGGGTATATATGGGTTGCATACTGTTATGGGGGTACATATGGGTTGCACACTGTTATGGGGGTACATATGGGTTGCACACTGTTATGGGGGTATATATGGGTTGCATAGTGTTATGGGGTATATATGGGTGGCACACTGTTATGGGGGTATTATTGGGAGGCACACTGTTATGGGGTAAATATGGGTGGCACACTTTTATGGGGTATATATGGGTGGCACACTGTTATGGGGGTATATATGGGTTGCACAGTGTTATGGGGTCTATATGGGTTGTACACTGTTATGGGGTATATATGGGTGGCACACTGTTATGGGGTATATATGGGTGGCACACTGTTATGGGGGTATTATTGGGAGGCACACTGTTATGGGGTAAATATGGGTGGCACACTGTTATGGGGGTACATATGGGTTGCACACTGTTATGGGGGTATATATGGGTTGCACAGTGTTATGGGGTATATATGGGTGGCACACTGTTATGGGGGTATATATGGGTGGCACACTGTTACGGGGTGTATATGGGTTGCACACTGTTATGGGGTATATATGGGTGGCACACTGTTATGGGGTGTATATGGGTTGCACAGTGTTATGGGGTATATATGGGTGGCACACTGTTATGGGGTATATATGGGTGGCACACTGTTATGGGGTATATATGGGTTGCACACTGTTATGGGGTATATATGGGTTGCACACTGTTATGGGGTGTATATGGGTTGCACACTCTTATGGTGTATATATGTGTGGCACACTGTTATGGGGTATATATGGGTTGCACAGTGTTATGGGGGTATATATGGGTTGCACAGTGTTATAGGGTATATATGGGTGGCACACTGTTATGGGGTATATATGGGTGGCACACTGTTATGGGGTATACATGGGTTGCACACTGTTATGGGGGTATTATTGGGAGGCACACTGTTATGGGGTAAATATGGGTGGCACACTTTTATGGGGTATATATGGGTGGCACACTGTTATGGGGGTATATATGGGTTGCACAGTGTTATGGGGTATATATGGGTTGCACACTGTTATGGGGGTATCTATGGGTTGCACAGTGTTATGGGGTCTATATGGGTTGTACACTGTTATGGGGTATATATGGGTGGCACACTGTTATGGGGTATATATGGGTTGCACACTGTTATGGGGTATATATGGGTTGCACACTGTTATGGGGTGTATATGGGTTGCACACTCTTATAGTGTATATATGTGTGGCACACTGTTATGGGGTATATATGGGTTGCACAGTGTTATGGGGGTATATATGGGTTGCACAGTGTTATAGGGTATATATGGGTGGCACACTGTTATGGGGTATATATGGGTGGCACACTGTTATGGGGTATACATGGGTTGCACACTGTTATGGGGGTATTATTGGGAGGCACACTGTTATGGGGTAAATATGGGTGGCACACTTTTATGGGGTATATATGGGTGGCACACTGTTATGGGGGTATATATGGGTTGCACAGTGTTATGGGGTCTATATGGGTTGTACACTGTTATGGGGTATATATGGGTGGCACACTGTTATGGGGTATATATGGGTGGCACACTGTTATGGGGGTATTATTGGGAGGCACACTGTTATGGGGTAAATATGGGTGGCACACTGTTATGGGGGTACATATGGGTTGCACACTGTTATGGGGGTATATATGGGTTGCACAGTGTTATGGGGTATATATGGGTGGCACACTGTTATGGGGTATATATGGGTGGCACACTCTTATAGGGGTATTATTGGGTGGCGCACTGTTATGGGGTATATATGGGTTGCACACAGTTATGGGGTATATATGGGTGGCACACTGTTATGGGGTAAATATGGGTGGCACACTGTTATGGGGTATATATGGGTGGCACACTGTTATGGGGTATATATGGGTGGCACACTGTTATGGGGGTACATATGGGTTGCACACTGTTATGGGGGTATATATGGGTTGCACAGTGTTATGGGGTATATATGGGTTGCACAGTGTTATGGGGTATATATGGGTGGCACACGGTTATGGGGTATATATGGGTGGCACACAGTTATGGGGTATATATGGGTGGCACACTGTTATGGGGGTATATATGGGTTGCACAGTGTTATGGGGTATATATGGGTTAGACACTGTTATGGGGTATATATGGATAGCACACTGTTATGGGGTAAATATGGGTTTATGCAAAAATTTGGATACAGCGTCAGACTGGTATCTTGATGGAATCTATTGGGGCAGAATTTAGGCTCAGATGGGCCCCCAACTGTCACAAGGGGTGTATAGTACTAAGTCTTATATGAGGCCATATCGGGGCCCATTGAAATATTTTATTGTACCCTACTGGCCCCACATATCGCTGCATTACAAGGCAGATTCATCGAAGCCTGACAACCCTGAGGGATAGCTTACTGATCTTAGAAGTTGTCACCCAGCTTCCCCACAAACAGATAGATCTCAGAGCTACACAGAAGTAGCTGATCCAAGGCCATATCGCCAGGTAAGTGAATGGGACTCCCAGACACCACTGGTATATTTCTATTTCTATGGCGGTAATTATAGATGTCGTAAGTGCGGTCGCCTGGTGGGAAAATCCATCATCTCCTGCGGTTAGTTGTTAATTGACGTTATAAGGAATATTTAGCATCATAGGTGTCCACTGGGCAGCCTCGAACAGACCATCGCCACACATCAGGGCGACTAACGTATGATTAGGTGCTATGTAATCTACCTGATGTAACGCCCAGTTATATAGGACACGCCCCAAAAAAACATTGCTTTTGACCCCCTTCATCATACCACAAAATAATACAGACCCCATAGCATAATGCTATGGGGGTATCATGGGTGGCACACTATTATGGGGGTATATATGGGTGGCACACTGTTATGGGGTATATATGGGTGGCACACTGTTATGGGGTATATATGAGTGGCACACTTTTATGGGGTATATATGTGCGGCACACTGTTATGGGGTATATATGGGTGGCAGTGGCACACTGTTATGTGGTATATATGAGTGGCACACTTTTATGGGGTATATATGGGTGGCACACTGTTATGGGGGTATATATGGGTGGCACAGTGTTATAGGGGTATATATGGGCGGCACATTGTAATGGGGTATATATGGGAGGCACACTGTTATCGGGTATATATAGGTTGCACACTGTTATGGGGTATATATGGGGGGCACACTGTTATGTGGTATATATGGGTGGCTCACTGTTATGGGGGTATATATAGGTGGCACACTGTTATGGGGTATATATAGATTGCACACTGTTATGGGGTATATATGGGTGGCACACTGTTATGTGGTATATATGGGTGGCACACTGTTATGGGGTATATATGGGTGGCACACTGTTATGGGGGTATATATGGGTGGCACAGTGTTATGAGGTAAATATGGGTGGCACACTGTTATGGGGTATATATGGGAGGCACACTGTTATGGGGTATATATGGGTGGCACAATGTTATGAGGGAAATGAGAGGCACTCTGATATGAGGGTATATATAGGTGGCACACTGTTATGGGGTATATATGGGAGGCACACTGTTATGGGGTATATATAGGTTGCACACTGTTATGGGGTATATATAGGTGGCACACTGTTATGGGGTATATATAGGTGGCACACTGTTATGAGGGTATATATGGGTGGCACACTGTTATGTGGTATATATAGGTGGCACACTGTTATGTGGTATATATTGGTGGCACACTGTTATGGGGGTATATATGGGTGGCACACTGTTATGTGGTATATATAGGTGGCACACTGTTATGTGGTATATATAGGTGGCACACTGTTATGGGGGTATATATGGGTGGCACAGTGTTATGGGGTAAATATGGGTGGCACACTGTTATGGGGTATATATGGATGGCACACTGTTAGAGGGTATATATGGGTTGCACACTGTTATGGGGTATATCTAGGTGGCACACTGTTATAGGGTATATATGGGTTGCACACTTTTATGGGGTATATATGGGTGGCACACTGTTATAGGGTATATATGGGTGGCATACTGTTATGGGGTAAATATGGGTGGCACAGTTATGGCGTATATATGGGTTGCACACTGTTATGGGGTATATATGGGCGGCACACTGTTATGGGGTATATATGGGTGGCACAGTGTTATGGGGTATATATGAGAGGCACACTGTTATGGGGTATATATGGGTTGCACCCTGTTATGTGGTATATATGGGTGGCACAGTGTTATGGGGTAAATATGGGTGGCACACTGTTATGGGGTATATATTGGAGGCACACTGTTATGTGGTTTATATGGGTGGCACACTGTTATGGGATATATATGGGTGGCACACTGTTATGTGGTTTATATGGGTGGCACACTGTTATGGGGTATATATGGGAGGCACACTGTTATGGGGTATATATGGGTGGCACACTGTTTTGTGGTATATATAGGTGGCACACTGTTATGGGTTAAATATGGGTGGCACAGTGTTATGGGGTAAATATGGGTGGCACACTGTTATGGGGTATATATGGATGGCACACTGTTATGGGGTATATATGGGTTGCACACTGTTATGGGGTATATATGGGTGGCACACTGTTATGGGGTATATATGGGTATGTTCTGTTATGGGGTATATATGGGTGGCCACTGTTATGGGTGCGTGTATATAGGTGGTATACTGTTATGGGTTAAATATGGGTGCACTGTTACTGGGCAATATGGGTATATCAATCGTTATGGGGCATATATGATGGCACTGTTAGGGGTATATACGGGTTGCACACCGTTATAGGGTATATGTGAGCACACTGTTATAGAGCATATGCTGAGTCAGCACACCGTTAAGGGGGTATATGGGTGGTATACTGTTATGGGGTATATATGGGTGGCACACTGTTATGGGGTAAATATGGGTGGCACACTGTTCTGGGGTATATATGGGTGGCACACTGTTATGGGGTATATATGGGTGGCACACTGTTATGGGGCATATATCGGTTTCACACTGTTATGGGGTATATATGGGTTGCACCCTGTTATGGGGTATATATGGGCGGCACACTGTTATGGGGTATATATGGGCGGCACACTGTTATGGGGTATATATGGGTGGCACAGTGTTATGGGGTATATATGAGTGGCACACTGTTATGGCGTATATATGAGTGGCACACTGTTATGGCGTATATATGGGTGGCACACTGTTATGGTGTATATATGGGTGGCACAGTGTTATGGGGTATATATGGGTTGCACACTGTTATGTGGTATTTATGGGTGGCACACTGTTTTGGGGTATATATGGGTGGCACACTGTTATGGGGTATGTTTGGGTGGCACACTGTTTTGGGGTATATATGGGTGGCACACTGTTATGGGGTATATATGGGCGGCACACTGTTATGGGGTATATATGGGCGGCACACTGTTATGGGGCATATATGGGTGGCACACTGTTATGGGCTAAATATGGGTGGCACAGTTATGGCGTATATATGGGTTGCACACTGTTTTGGGGTATATATGGGCGGCACACTGTTATGGGGTATATATGGGCGGCACACTGTTTTGGGGTATATATGGGAGGCACACTGTTATGGGGTATATATGGGAGGCACACTGTTATGGGGTATATATGGGCGGCACACTGTTATGGGGTATATATGGGCGGCACACTGTTATGGGGCATATATGGGTGGCACACTGTTATGGGCTAAATATGGGTGGCACAGTTATGGCGTATATATGGGTTGCACACTGTTATGGGGTATATATGGGCGGCACACTGTTTTGGGGTATATATGGGCGGCACACTGTTATGGGGTATATATGGGTGGCACACTGTTATGGGGGTATATATGGGTTGCTCACTGTTATGGGGGTATATATGGGAGGCACACTTTTATGGGGTATATATGGGCGGCACACTGTTATGGGGCATATATGGGTGGCACACTGTTATGGGGTATACATGGGCGGCACACTGTTATGGTGTATATATGGGTGGCACACTGTTATGGTGTATATATGGGTGGCACACTGTTATGGGGGTATATATGGGTGGCACAGTGTTATGGCGTATATATGGGTGGCACACTGTTATGGCGTATATATGGGCGGCACACTGTTATGGTGTATATATGGGTGGCACACTGTTATGGTTTATATATGGGTGGCACACTGTTATGGGGTATGTATGGGTGGCACAGTGTTATGGGGTATATATGGGTTGCACACTGTTATGGGGTATGTATGGGTGGCACACTGTTTTGGGGTATATATGGGTGGCACACTGTTATGGGGTATATGTGACTTCTTTTTGGGAACATTAGGACTAGTAAAGAGGAGTCATGTAAAACATGTGCTCCTAGTACACAGCGAATCTCTCCTCCTCCTGTGTTGTACTCTGTGTGTGTGTATTGGGGGGGGGGGGGTGTATATTATTACCTACAGTGCTGATTTGAGGGGCGTCACGTCCCCCTCACCCCGTCCATCTGATGTTTCTCCCCTATAGAGTGATGGTTGTGCAGATGACTGAGCAGCTCCCTGGACACGCTGCACAGGAACAGATTGAGGGGCAGAAGACTAATGATGCTGTGAGCACAATATGGCGGTGTGACTGCGCTATACAAATACCTGTCAGAGATGCACCGCCATTACACCGACGTTTACTGCTGCAAAGCACCAAATCCAGGAAAATTAATCTCCTGTTTTACTATGAAAAATACATCATCGATCTCTACAGAAACATCTGTTCTGCCAAGGACTGCATCTGCTTCTAGAAAAGCTGAGTGATGACCTATATGGCGGCTTTAACAGCCCCATCCATTTTCTTAGACTCCTGAACGGCAAACCTACCATGTCCCATACTCCCGCATAACTACACACATTTGCCATTCAGGATAATAGGAAAGTTGGGTGACCGAATGTATTAGGACCTTTCCCGCTCCGGACAATCCCCATGACGTGATCATACCTTTTTTTTTGTGCCATTCCCGTTATTCCTCTTGGAAATGTATTATTGAATTCATTGGGTGTTAGCATTACGCTTTCTGAATGGAGCATGCCCATACATAAAACAGGGTCAGACTGTTTAGGGGATACATCCTATTAGCTAGGGACATAACTCCCAGTTGTCAATTTATTTCAACCTTTCCAGGAGGAGTAACAGAGGAACGAGTTCTAAGTCAAGAGAGATCAAAATGTATTTTGGGAGAAATGGTTGTGTTACATCTCATCCCTGGTAGCATACACAGAGAAATTCAATGCATACATAAAAATGAGCTCCCTTTCAGCAGCTGCCTGACACCAGCACACTTCTATCCATTGCGGGACATCCAAATTTTTCATAGCTCAAATTGCTTTTCTAGAATGGCTCATGTTGTCTCATTAGAAAACCATATCTTCTTTTACAAACAGTGCCACCGCTGTCTTTAGGCTGTGCCTAGTATTGCAGCTCAACTCAAAGTCAATGGAACTTAGCTGTAATACCACACACAACCTGTGGGCAGGCGGTGGCGCTGTTTTTGGAAGACAGCAGCTGTGTATTTTCTAATCCTGGACAACCCCTCTAAAGAGCAAGCTTTTGCTAGTGGCGCCCCCCTGCGGATCCAGTCTTAATTGCAAGCGTGTGGGATCCGTAGAAGAGCTCATTTTTGATGAGTGGCGATCACTTCCCGAGCTTACCCAGCCTTTGTTCTGGCAAACGAAATAGAATATCTTTCCTACCAGAGTAACGCTAATATAATACTGCCCCCTATGGGCAAGACTATGGATTATCCTGACGGAGAAGGTGTTAGTTGTTATTTACTCTGCAATGTCGACAGTGAAGATAAATGGAGACATGAAATTGTAGAATTCTCGAGACGTCCAGCGCAATAATCAACAAGACCGTACATCAGCCCGCGGCGGGGAAGTGTCCTTGCTACGTAAATTGACAGCTTCAACTAAGACGCTGTTCACATCCTATATAATTCTCAGCTCCCAAACCTAGTTACAAGCTTAACTAAACCCTGCCAAGATGTCTCATAAAAACTACTAAAAGGAGGAACGAAACAGAATTTGGAGATATTAGATTTAAAGAGTTTGTCTCATGAAGAAAACCCTCTCTACTAGGACTGAGGTATTGTGGAGGGGGGGGGGCACATTAGAACCTAAGAACCCCCTATTAGAACATAAGAGGCCATTGATTCATTTGAATGGTCAGCATGTAGTACTGCATTATTCCTGTAGAGGGCGCCCTTGGCCAGTCAGCTTCTTGGATCTACACAATCAGTTGATCGAGGAGCCGTTTTGAGTTCCCTAGCAATCAGCAACATCATAAAAGTCAGATGTGGACCCTAGAATGAGTGGGATGTGGTCCAGTTTCCGTTGGACTAGTGGCATTACATCAGTGGTATCTCACAACCGTCCAGAATATGGACTTGTCTTGAGTGCTTACCTTACCATTGAAAATGGGGGGTGGCCAGCATGTAATACTACATTCTTCCTGTAGAGGCCGCCCTCTGTCAGTCAGTTTCTTAGAACTCTTGGCCCTCCAGCTGTTGCAAAACTACAACTCCCAGCATGCCCTGATAAGCTGTAGGTGTCCAAGCAGGATGGGATTTGTAGTTTTGCAAAAGCTGGAAGGCCACGAGTTTGACATCCCTGATGTACACAATCAGTTGATGGAGGTGTTGGCTTAGGCCTCATGCACACGACCGTTGTTTTTTTCCACGTCCGTTCCGTTTTTCTTCACGGATAGGATGCTTCCCCATTCATTTCAATGGGTCCGTCAAAAAATGCAGATGGTCAACCGTTTTTGTTTCGCATCCGTGGTCCGTGTTTACATTCCGTCAAAAAAATAGAGCATGTCCTATTTTTTTCACGTTTGGTTTGCGGACAAGGATAGGCATTATTACAATGGATCTGCCATAAAAACGGATCCGCCAAAAAAAACAGTCTGTCATCCGTTTTTTGTTGGCAGATGCAAAATTTGCGGACTGAACGGACGTGGAAACAAACAACGGTCGTGTGCATGAGGCCTTAGACTGGGAAAGAGCATGTTTTGAGTTGCCTAACCTTCAGGAACGTCACAAAAAAGTGACCCCTAGAATCAGTGGGATCTGGACAAGTTTCCATTAGACTAGTGGCCATCCATCAGTGGTTTCTCACAATGATCCAGAAGAAGGGCCAATATTGAATGTTCACCTCACCACTGAAAGCCAAGCTTGGGATCAAATCAATCTCAAGATGATCCCTTAGCACAGAGGAGCGCCCTCTGTTATCCAGAACATAAGAAATGCATGGCCAGCATGTAATACTGAATTCCTCCTGCAGAGGCCGCCCTTGGCCAGTCGGTTTCTTGGATCTACACAATCAGCTAATCGCAGGGCCCACTCCAATTTAAAAAGGGCTTATTCTGAGCTCCCTAATGATCGGGAATGTCATAAAGGTCGGATACGGAAAGGGCCTGCGCTGGTCCATAGAATGAGAGGGACCTGATCCAGTTTCAATTAAACTAGTCAGTATGCATCAGCTGTTCCTCACGACATTCCTGAAGAAGGACCGTTCTTGGTTGCTCACCTCATTATTGGTGGCCAGCATGTCATAGTGCATTCTTCCGTAAGGCCGCCCTTGACAGTCCGTTTCTTGGATCTATACGATTGATCGAGGGGTCGGCTTCAATTGTAAAAGGGCTTGTTATGAGTTCCCTAATGATCAGGGACGTCATAAAAGTCTGAACCCTGCACCAGTCCCTAGAATGAGTGGGATTTGGTCCAATTTACATTGGACTAGTGGTTATACATTGGTGGTACCTCACAACATCCTGAAGAAGGACCAGTCTTGAGTTTACACCTCACCTTTAAAAGTGGGGACCAAGCCACACCTGGGACCATCTCAATCTCAAGATGATCATGTGCTCAGTAATGGTGACCAGTGAGTGAGGAACCTCTGATGCATTGACATCTATCCCCTGAAAATGGGACCAGCTCCCACTCATTCTAGGGATTGGTGGAGGCTCAAGACCAGTTCAATCTCAAGAAGACCACTCATGCACAGATAGGGGCAGACATGAGCAACCACTATTAGTCAGAACCCCCTTCCCAATGTGTCTTTGATCCAATATGGCGGTTTTCAAGATGGTGGCCATGTGGCCACAGATGGCCCCCTCACCCATTACTTGCTGGGGTATTCAGATATTTCATTTTTCCTTTCGGGCAGCTTAAAAAATAAAAGCAGTCATCTGTTTGGTTGCGGTAGGCCACTCCACCACTTCAGGTCAGCACAGGTTGTCACTTAGTGTCCCGTTATCTTTCGCCCTGCAACTTTTACAGTCTTTCCTGAATGATCCCTGTCCTGATCACATTTTTTATGTTTTTTGCGCCCTCTGTTAAACTTATTCCCTTTTAACTTTTACAATTTTGGGTAGACTGTTCCTTTAACGCGAGGCTCCGTTTTTTCACTTTCTGGTCATCTTGGCTCCTTATGATTAATAGCGAATTTCTGAAACATTTATTCTTACTTTACAACTGACATAAAAATTTCTCTAATCAATAATTTAGCGCCGCCGTGTTATTTTACCTGCGAAAAAAATCTGCACAGGGCATTAACAGCTGCTCGGGATATAAAAATGATGATTGTTTAACCCTTTCACTGCTCAGGCGCCAATGCCAATGGAGGTTATCTAAGGACAGTCCCATACGTGAACTAACACTGCCACTCAGTGGCCGGCTGGGACGGTCATGCCGGAGAAGTTACGCTCACAGGACACCCTGAGGAATATGACAAGGGTTTTTTTTTATTTTTTATGGCATAACCAGCCAAGATCTAGTATCAGTCATCTTGAAAAATATTTTTATCACGTATAGAAAAATAATAAAAATAATAATAAATGGGTGCGGCTAACAACAGGGTTTTTTGGTTGAAGCCAATGTTCTTTAAAGGAACACTCCACAGGAAAAACTGAGACAATGTTATGACTACTGTAGGGCATGAGGGGTGATGCTTGACACAGAGTCTCTCTCCTTTGTTTCGAGCACCACCCCCTTAGGTCCACTTATAATAATGTGCATCAGCCTCGTCCAAAGTGTTTCTGATGACGAGAGATGTGAAATTCTGCGTTGCTCTGACGGATCCATGCTAATCCAGTATGGCAGAGTAGAAAGGGGGATGCGAGTGTGGGGGAAGGGTACATGCAAAATCTATGCACTTGTTGGTTCTGGGGTCACCCCGTGAGCCACCTACCCTTGCCTTCCAAGCTCACTATGTATCGGCCTATGTTTGTCTGGTTCTAACACCTTCTCCACCTGTATATAGTGCATTAAAAGGGTACTCCAACCACAGACATATATGGCAAAATGTCTTGCAGGTGGGGGCCCCCACCTTACAGAGGCACGGGGGTCCCAGGAGCCCTACTGTGCCCAAAAAAAAAGGTCAATAAAGGGCAGGAGGAGAATAGGAGAGTAAAGGTCAGTGGTTGGAGTATTCCTTTAAAGGGGTTCTCCCATGAATAATGTAAAAAATGAAAATCAGACATCATATAGTACATGACAATCTCTTTCTAACAAAGCTAGACCTGGCCCTGTAACCCACACCGATCTAGAAATCTCCCCATTCATTGCTCTAATTGCTCTGCTAGATTTATTTCAAGCTGGCTGCTCAGGGGGCATGTCCTTTCTCAGAGGGTGTGTCCTTTCTACTGCAGCTGGTGGCAGTTAAAAGATGGAACTAAGCATGTGCTTACAGGTTTGCCCTGGAGGAGGCAATACGTATGTATGTAAGGCCATGCCCCCCCCCCCCCCCCCTCCAGGAGAAGGGGAGCAATTTTTGCAAAGTTAAGAACCTACAGGTTAATAAGCGCTACCCCTTTAAGGAAAATATACGTATTTAGGCTGCAGACGATGTTCTTTACCCCTTTCTCCTGCAGAGGTTAAGTGATTTTTCTCCAACATTTTTAATTAGTGAACCGGCCTTAAAATTCTTCATCAGTCCGAATGCGGGCAGAAGATACGAAATTAAATTTCTCCAGGAGTTTTCCGAGGGGGAGGGGGGTGGGTCGCTCAAAAGTCCCGGCGTAACTTGAAGGCTGAGTTTTATAGTTTCGGTCCAGGAGACGTGAAATGAGTTTCTTCAATACTTCCTATTTTAGCCATAAGCTAGAAAGATGCAATAATATTATGAACTCCTATTATTACGGGTAGATATCGAGAGGTGGGGGAGGGGGTGGTTCATGGGTTTACAGATTGGTCTTTACAAGGGGCTGACTTGGTAAACAATCCTGGAGTATTTTTGTGAAGTTCTTAAAGGGGTTTTGCCATCACATACAGTACAATGGGGGCATATCGCTAGGATATGCCCCCATTGTCTGATAGGTGTGGGTCCCACTGCTGGGACCCGAACCTATATCGAGAACGGAGCGGAAAATTAATGGAGGGAGCACTGCGCATGCCCTGCTGGCTCGGCTATTTCCGTCTGCCCCATAGAAATGAATGGGAGCAGGGGCCATGCGTGCGCTGTGCGCTCCCATTCACTGGTATAGGAGCAGCACTAGGTGGAGGGAAAACCCGGGGTCCTCCAGCCACAGCTCTCCCCGCTCCATTCTCCTTGTAGGAGCGGGTCCCAGAGGTGGGACCCGCACCTATCAGACAATGGGGGCATATCCTAACGATATGCCCCCATTGTATGTGATGGGAATACCCCTTTGATAAAGTTTTAAAAATTCAACAATTTAGGAATCACATAGTGCCAGTATATAATGCTCCCCCTTCCCCCTGTAGTGCCAGGTATACATGATGCTCATCCACCCCCTTCCTTGATGCTCCCAGTACTGTTTTGCTTAGGGAGAAAAAAAACGAAAAACACCCCAGTTCCATCCCTCGCCACCATCTGAGATGGATGAAGGCCACAGCCTGAGCTGTGACCTGTGTTGCCACGTCCCAGGGCAGGCGGTCCACATGACATCACCACTCGCGCACTGGGTCTCGCACAATGCCGTGGTCATGCGAGACCCAGTGCAGGAGGTCATGCTGACGTCATTGTGACCTCTTGCGCCACTCTACTGCCACAGATGCAGCCATAATACCGACCGGTAGCGAGGTGGCGCCCTAGGTGGGTGGGCACCTAACCCTCGTCCTGGTACCTGGTATAAAGGCTATGAAATTGGCGAAAACGCTGTTTGATTTTAGCTCTGCAGCCTTCACAATTGTTAATAGAGCTCTGAGGGAAGAGGACCTGACTTTTTGATATTGGTGGAAGAAGAATCAGACTTCCACCAATCAGATTTAGCATATCAAAAGTTTAGATTTTTTTTTCTCCAGAAACAGTGCCACTCTTGTCCACAAACTGTGTCTGGTATTGCAGCTCAGCCCCATTTCCTTTCCTAGCATACACAACTGGTGACTTCTCTCTTACTGTGTCCTCACTGGCCTTTCCCTACCGCACCTAATGTTCTTCTTGCTTTGGTCATTACTGCCCTTCACATTGCTCAATCCAAAGGTCAATTTTGTATTTTCAGTCTTCTACACCCCCACAACTGGTGTCCATGCTGACCCTCTCCAGATGTTTATGGAGATGCCATTACACCATGAAATGCACAAGGCAAGCATCGTGGGCAAAAATGGGGTCTCAGGTCTATTTTGGTGTTCTAGCAATGTCAGTTAGCGTATAGAAAAATTCTTTCTAGCGGGGCAATGATGCATGGATACTTGCTCCAATGCAAAGTTGCACTTTGAAGTCCAAAACATTGACATACTCACATATGGGGCACCAGGACGAGAAGACATATACATGGTCACTAACTGTTCATACAACTTTGCAGAAATCAATAGTACAGACAAATATAAGAAATATTGTAAAATATATAATCAGAGAAAAAAGGTTCTTTCTTCATCTATCAGCTCTTTGCCCTTTCCTAAACTTGTACATTATGAATTCTTTCCTGAATCTGTCTGAACTGTCCAAAATGGACTGTCCAAGATGGATAATTATAATATAATATATATCTTATCAGAGAAAAATGGCTCTGTCTCCTCTTAGCAGCTCTTCCCACCTTTCCTAAACCAACATTTACTCTCAATTCTCTGCTGAATCCATCTCAAGGGACCAAGGAATGATCAGATTACAAATACCCATAAAAGTCTATGCAGAGGGAAGGGGGAGGATTGATTATCAGTGAGAGGACACAGACAGGGAGCCTGGATCAGCTAATAGTAATCACTGTATCTCGTCCCAATTGCTTTATTCACATCAATACTGTTCAGTACTTCTCTATAATGTCCTATGTGGTGTTTCTGAACAATTCTGAGCGAGTGAGAGAGGGTTAAGGATCAGAATCTCTATTTTTCTTCATATGTAGTCTATAGGGGACATTATAGCAGCTACAGTTGTGTTCAAAATTATTCAACCCCCACTGAAATTGAGTGTTTTGGCCAGTTTGACATTGATTTTGATCATTTCAGTCATCTTGTTTACAATTTAATCAAAGAGGCCCTTGTAAGTCAGACAAATATAACATAACATTTATAATGAAATAACCACAAATGTCTTTTCTGTGCTCACATCATTATAAGTTTTATTCAACCCCCAAGTGACATTCAATCTTAGTACTTAGTACAACATCCTTTTCCAGTTATAACAGCTTTTACACGTGAAGCACAGCTTGACACAAGTGTCTTGCAGCGATCTACGGGTATCTTCGCCCATTCTTCATGGGAAAAAGCCTCCAGTTCAGTCACATTCTTAGGCTTGCGCGCTGCAACTGCTTTCTTTAAGTCCCACCAGAGGTTCTCAATCGGATTTAAGTCTGGTGACTGCGATGGCCACTTCAAAATGTTCCAGCCTTTAATCTGCAGCCATGCTCTAGTGGACTTGGAGGTATGCTTGGGATCATTGTCCTGTTGAAAGGTCCAACGTCTCCCAAGCCTCAGGTTTGTGATGGACTGCATCACATTTTCATCCAATATCTCCTGGTACTGAAGAGAATTCATGGTACCTTGCACATGCTGAAGCTTCCCTGTACCTATAGAAGCAAAACAGCTTCAAAGCATGATTGACCCCTCGCTATGCTTCACAGTAGGCAAGGTGTTCTTTTCTTCATAGGCCTTGTTCTTCCTCCTCCAAACATAGCGTTGATCCATGGGCCCAAACAGTTCTAATTTTGTTTTCTCAGTCCACAGAACACTATCCCAAAACTTTTGTGGTTTGTCCACATGACTTTTGGCATACTGCAGTCGACTCTTCTTATTCTTTGGAGACAGCAAGGGGGTGCGCCTGGGAGTTCTGGCATGGAGGCCTTCATTACGTAGTGTGCTCCTTATTGTCTGAGCTGAAACTTCAGTACCCGCATCTGACAAATCTTTTTTCAGTTCCTCAGCAGTCACACGGGGACTTTTCTCCACTTTGCACTTCAGGTAGCGCACAGCAGTTGAAGTCAGCATCTTCTTTCTGCCACCACCAGGTAGCGTTTCAACAGTGCCCTTTGCCTTGAATTTGCGAATGATGCTTCCTATGGTGTCTCTTGGTATGTTTAACATCTTTGCAATCTTCTTATAGCCATTGCCCTTCCTGTGAAGAGAAATCACCTCTTCTCTTGTCTTCCTGGGGTCCTATGTCACATTGATACTTGGTGTTCTAGAGCAAAGAGGGATCCTATGGCACATTGACACTTATAGTTCTAGAACAAAGACAGGTCCTATGGCACAGTGACATATAAGTCCTATATCACATAGACACTTGGGGTTCTAGGACAAAGAGGGGTCCTATGGCACACGGATACTTTGGGTTCTAAGACAAAAAGGGTCCTATGGCACATTGACATCCATTGTCCTACTTCACATTGACACTTGGCCTTCTAAAACAAAGGCACATAGAGATCTGGAGTCCTATGTCACATTGACATGGAGTTCTAGGACAAAGGCATTTGGTGTTCCATGGCACATTGACACTTGGTGGTTTTAGAACAATAGCATATAGACATTCGGAGGTCCTAAGATACATTGACACTATGGATCTTAGAATATTGACACATTGCATTTTTGTTCCTAGAAAATGGCACATGGTTGGACAGTTCTACCAAAATCAGCAATTAAGCCAACAAGATTTTAAAGTTGTATGGCCACCTTAACTCCTGCCACCCTAGTCCTGGCCAAGCCTATGTCTACCGACTGCAGCATTGATGCCTCCACCATTCTTCGTACCCAAGTTCTTAGTTATATTAATTAGGTAAGTCAGATGTTCCCTTCCACCCTTCTAATACCCTCACAGCCACCCTCAAAACCTAAGACTTTGCTGAATCCATAACAAAACCCAAGGCAATTGATATGTTCCTTCATCACGACAGCCATTTACATATTAATCCGCCACTCTTTATGGGTTTTTTGTTCCTACCATTGTACGAACAGCTGCCTTCAAATTTATAACTTTCGTCATTCACGAAAATTCATTCATTATGAATGGTGCAGTTAACAGAGTAATGCATAAATTAATCAAATTCATTAGCCAGTCTCAGAAAATGGGTGGCGGTGGTGGTGGTAGTGGGGGGGTGCAAATGATGCTCTATGCATCTCCATTGCCTCCAATTTTCCATCTACATCTGCTACTGTGTAAATGTTAGATTTATACAGCGACAGCTACAAAAAAAACACAACCCCCAGAGATTCCCATTGTATTTTAATGACAATATGACAAAGCTCTTGTGCGGTGACACATCAGATATGTTGTGTATCTGAAGAGGTATAGAATGGAGCATATGCTTCTCATCCGCAACCATCTAGCATCAATGATGGATTCCATGCACTAACGAGGTCTAATTAGCAACAAAGATGGACTCCGATCAGTGTGCATTTGTCACGAACCAGCGGGTGTGAACCCACTCTGCTACGTGTCCTAACTCCTCTAAGGGTGTTGTCTAAGTGAACCACTCGATCTTCACAGTACCCCTGATGGTGGAGATTGACTTTCCCGAGGGGAACACCAGGTTGCTACCTCTTGAGGAGGATTAGCACACGAGGCAGCTGGTCCAGGCAGACCAGGAGGTACCTGAGCAAGTCCAGGAATACAAGTACAATTCAGTAACACAGAAACATAAGCAGAAAGCAGGACACAAGGACCTTGACACTGAGGCATCTGGGAAGGGGGCTAAGCCACTTATATATGTGCAGGAGGCTGATTGGTCAGCGAAGTCACATGATCTAACCCATAAAGCACAGCAAGTGACGCGCCGGCCCTTAAGGAAATGATGCAGGAAACAAGCAGCAAGCATGCTGTGGCCAGGGCTGAAAGGAAACATAAGCAGCAGATCACCGCTGAACATGGTGCCCAGGACCGCGGCAGTAAGCAGGGGAACAGTGGCGCACAGCAGCCGCTGTTACAGAACCTCCCCCCTTACGCCCCCTCTTCTTGAGTCCATGACGAGACAGAAACCTTGTTATCAAGTTCAGAGCATGAATGTTCTCTTCTGGTTCCCAAGACCTCTCCTCAGGACCAAAGCCCTTCCAGTCCACAAGATAGTAGGTCTTCTTGCCATGCTCCTTGACGTCCAGGATGTCTTTGACCTCGAATATCTCGTCAGAATTTTCAGATACCGGAGTTGGAGTAGAAGGAGCCGTCGAGAAGCGATTAAGGACTACTGGTTTTAGTAAGGACACGTGGAAGGCAGTAGGAATACGCAAAGAGAGAGAGGCAGACATAACATATATGTCACTTCGTTGATCCTCCTCAATACTTCAAGGGGTCCAAGGAACCTATGAGCAAACTTGAAACTGAGAACCCTTAAGCGGATGTTTTTAGACGAGAGCCATACCTTATCTCCAGACGAGAACTGAGGTGGTTATCTTCTCTTGTCTGCATTCGTTTTCATGCAGGTCACCTCTTTGTTGACGCAGTCCTTGGTGTCACGCCAAATCTTCAAAAAATCCCTAAAAGAGGAATCCACAGCTGGTACCCCAGAAGATGTAGGAACAGGGAGAGAAGTACGAGGGTGTTGTCCATAAACGACAAAGACTGGAGAGGATCCAGTAGACTCACTAGAGTGGTTGTTATAGGAAAATTCAGCCCAAGGTAGCAATTGTACCCAGTTGTAGTGTTGGGTGAAAACAAAATGCCGGAGATAGTTCTCTAATAATTGATTGACCCGCTCTACTTGCCCGTTGGTCTCGGGATGATAACCGAAAGATAAGTCCAGCTCAATTTTGAGCAGCCGGCAAAGAGCTCTCCAGAACTTAGAGGTAAACTGGACTCCGCGATCGGAACCAATATGCCAAGGTAGACCATGTAAGTGGAATATGTGTCTCACGAACAGTTTAGCAAGTTCAGCAGCCGAGGGCAGTCCAGCCAAAGGAACGAAGTGTGACATCTTAGCGAAGCGGTCCCCGACCACCCAGATAGCTGTACATCTGGCAGAAGAGGGCAGATCTGTAACAAAGTCCATGGCAATGTGTTGCCATGGGGCATCAAGAACAGGAAGAGGTAACAGCCTGGGTGATTTGGTCCTGGAGACAGTGCAGGCAGACACATAATCACACACATCCTTAGACAGTGTGGGCCACCAGTAGTGGCAAGACAAAAGTTCTGCGGTCTTGCAGATCCCTGGGTGACCAGCCAGTTTGGAGTTGTGCCCCCAAGCTAGAATACGTTTTCTCTTGGCAGATGGCACAAATGTCCTACCGAGAGGGATGAATTTTACCAGGACAGGAGCCACTGTGATCAAGTGAGCAGGGTCTACAATGTACTGGGGCTCTTCCTGCTGGTCGGAGAAGTCAAATGACCGAGACAGAACATCCGCCTTGATGACCTTGTCGGCCGGGAGAAAGTGAAGCTCAAAATCAAAACGGGAGAAGAAGAGTGCCCATCTGGCTTGGTGAGGGTTCAGACGCTGGGCCGTCTGCAGATTAGTAAGGTTCTTGTGGTCAGTGAAGATTATCACTGGATGCTGGGCCCCGTCCAATAGATGACGCCACTCCGCCAAAGCAAGTTTTATGGCCAGAAGCTCTCTGTCTCCTATACAATAATTCCTCTCAGCAGGGGAGAAGAGCTTGGAGAAAAATCCACATGTAAACATCTTGCCCTTGGAACCTTTCTGTAGTTACCTTTGGAACCTTGCCCTTGCCCTTGGAACCTTTCTGCAGCACCAGCTTCTATGGAGGAGGCGTCCACTTCTAAAAAGAATTGTCGGGAGACATCGGGATGGCGCAGAAGGGGTGCAGAAGCAAAGGACCTTTTTAATTGAACGAAGGTGGCTTGAGCCTAAGGAGTCCAGACTCTAGCATTCACCCCTTTCTTAGTAAGAGCGTAGATCGGAGATGTAAGAGATGAAAAATTCGGGATGAACTGACGTTAGAAATTATCAAATCCAAGGAAGCACTGTATAGCATGAAGACCCTCTGGGCCGGGCCAGTCCATTATTGCATTACATTTTCTAGGATCCATCTACAACCCGGCATCCGAGATTATGTATCCGAGGAAGATTTTTCAAAGATGCATTTCCCGTGTTTGGCATAAAGTCGATTCTCTCTCAAGCGCTGTAAAACCAAATGTAAATGCTTCCGGTGAGTGGTCAAATCTGGAGAATAGATCAGTATAATGTCCAGGTACACTATCACGCAGACATAGAGCAGGTCCCGAAAGATATCGTTTACCAATTCCTGGAATACTGCGGGAGCACTGCACAGACTGAAGGTGCATGACGAGATACTCGTAGTGTCCATCATAAGTGTTGAAAGCAGTATTCCAGTCATCGCCCTTTCGAATGCGGATAAGGTTGTATGCATCGCACAGGTCGAATTTCGTGAAGACCTTAGCTCCCCAGATCCTGTCAAAGAGTTCAGAGATTAGCGGAAGAGGGTATCGATTCTTGACTGTGACCTTATTGAGACCTCGATAGTCGATACAGGGCCGTATGGATCTATCTTTCTTCTGCACAAAGAAGAACCCGGCACTGGCTGGTGAAGTAGATTTTTGGATAAACCCCCTCTTGAGATTCTCCTTGATGCAATCAGACATTTGTTGGGTCTCAGGAAGTGAGAGTGGATAGACTCGACCACAAGGAGGAGTGGCACCAGGCAGAAGGTCAATCGGACAATCATAAGGACGATGAGGAGGCAGGGTCTCGGCCTCTTTCTTACTGAAGACATCAGCAAAACTGGCATACTGCTGAGGAAGTCCAGGCAGGTCTACAGGCACAGTAGGCGAGGAAGCAGGTCGAACCTCTGATAAGCAGGTGGACTGGAAAGATGATCCCCAATGCAGAATCTGACCGGAGTGCCAGTCCAGAACTGGAGTGTGCTGACACAGCCAGGGAAGACCAAGGATAACCGGATTCACGTAGATAGCTGGCAGCACGTAGAAGGAGATAATCTCTGAATGCAGAACCCCTATTTGCAACTTAAGGGGCATGCTAACAGAAAGCACAGGTTCGGGAAGTGTCAATCCATTTAAGGAAGCCACTGACAGAGGCCTTTCTAGACGGATGGTAGGAAGCCGATACTGATGGACCAGAGCTTGCTGAATGAAGTTACCAGCTGACCCAGAGTCCAAGAATGCAAGCACATACAGTGTGAGAGAAAGTCACCGGAACTGAATGTTTCGGAGAGGACTTCTCCTTGTCTAGGATCACCTCTCCAACTGACCCTAGCCATTGGCGTTTCCCGGCTTCTGAGGACAATTACGCACAAAGGCGGCCTTGCCTCCGCAATACAGACACATATTCTCGGCTTTGCGGCTTAAACGTTCCTGATCAGACAATCGAAGGCGCTCTATTTGCATGGGCTCTTCAGATGGGGTGGACACTAGAGAAAGAACCAGCTTTTCGAAGGATAGAGCCAAATGAGGTGGCCTTCTGGTGCATGCAACCTCTTTAGAACGTTCCCTGAAACGCATATCTATCCTTGTGACCAAGGTGATCAGGTCATTCAGAGTAGACAAACGGTCGTGACCAGCTAAATCATCCTTAATCCGGTCAGAAAGGCCCTCCTGAAACACCGCCAGTTGAGCCTCATTGTTCAATGCAAGTTTGGCAAGGAGGGTACCAAACTGGATGGCGTACTGACCCACAGACGAGGAACCCTGTCGTAGACGCAGCAGGCTGATGCAGCTGAGGATGTGCGGCTGGGCTCTTCAAAGACCAGCTGGAAGGTAGCCAGGAAAGACTGCAGATTAGTGGTCTCTGGACCTCCATGTTCCCAAATAGGATTTGCCCAAGCAAGGGCCTCATAAGACAGCAGGCACACAATGAAGGCAACCTTGGACAGCTCAGTGGGAAACTGCAACTCAAAGTGGATCAGACACTGGTTCAGGAATCCACAACAGGTTTTTGGATCTCCACCATAGCGTGACGGCAGAAGGAGTTACACACCAGCGGCACACAAATCCGGATTCACCGTTGTGGGAATTGCAGGAGTAGCAGCAACTGGTGACCCTGCAGTGGCTGGCATCCAGACGAGCAGCAACATTTTGCATGAACTGCATTATGACGTCCTGACGTTTGCTCTGATGCCTCACTTCATGTAACAATTCCTGAAAGATAGGCTTGGGGTGACCAGCGGGGTCAATGTCAGTGTACTGTCACGAACCAGCGGGTGTGAACCCACTGTGCCACCTCTCCTACCACCTCAAAGGGCATTTTCTAAGTGAACCCCTCAATCTTCACAGTACCCCTGATGGCTTTCACTGTGTTAAAGACCCATAACTGGGGCTCCACAGTTATTTTGCATATTACTGTTTCCCAGGGAGCTTTGCACTTTGGATTGCTGTGTTGAGACTCTTAAATGAGGCTCTGACGGTGTTGTTTGTAGCTGGTCTCCCTAAGATCAGCTATTGTTTTGTTTGAGTAGTCTCCAAGGCATTGCTCCTGGTTAGCCAGAATCCCACTCTACACTGATGAGGGGCAACACCCCGAAACAGCTGTCTGTGGATGGATAACTGGCTTAGGTCTTCCCTGCCCCATCCTTAAGGCTTGTTAAAGAGCGGGATCTTGACATAGGGGCCACTTAATATGGTGGATCTGATGATCTCTGTAATGGGGACACCACTTTGCTCGGTTTTCCAAAGTCGAGTTGCAAAAAACTTAGTTTCAATACTGTACGGAGCGGGCCCTCTGTACAGTATTAGAATGATTGGCTCTAATGAGCCAAAGTTATTACTTTGCGAAGTCTTTCGAGACTTCACATAATAACTTCAGAAATTGTTTTATACTGTGAAAAACATTTCCTGAACTCAGATTCGGTTCCAAGTGGTACCTTGGAACTAAACCGGATTTTGGGGAATGAAGATGGTGCTGGAGGTAGAGCCCATCATTTCTATCCTCTCAAAGACATAAATGGGCCATTTGGCCACATCACCCCATGGTTTGGGAGCATGACCTCCTGGCAGAAGCTGTGGCCTCCCCTTGCCAAGGCAATGGCATATCTCCTTTCACTGTATTGAATTATAACAAGACCCAACCATGGCAACTGAAGTCATCATCCATGGACCTTTTCAGGGGAACAACTCAATAGTCTTGAGCTTGGTTATCAGGCCATGGTGGTGTGTCTTCTGGCATTTTCCTGATTATTCCATTTGATTCATTGGTTTTGTTCTGGCTTGGTAGACCCTACTCCAATTTTATTGCCCATGTACCAATCTTTGGCCTAATCACTGACCCTGCCAAATTCTTGAATTGATGCCATCCGCCTGGTATCAACCCAGGTCTATCCTGAGCATTTAACCGATAAAGTCTACAAACCCTTGCAAGAGATGAGTGAAGAATTGGAGGATACCTCAGTCTCCATAACCCAGGTTAGCCAGTGAAAATTCAATAATTGTCTCTGCCAGTGCTCAAGAGTGTAACGGTACTGGGAAGAACTATTAAGGGGCCATAGTGCTAAATGTTTATCTGTGCCTAAGATATGATGCCTTTAAAAACTCTGAGAAAGAAATGGGTCTTCTCTTTGTACATTCCTACTTGTAGGAAGGGTTGTCCCTTGACAATAAATTGACCAAAAAGTGTTCCCCTTCTTGGACCCCCAGTGATCAGCTGTAAATTAATCTGTAAGGTAACCTGGCAGTAAGTGTTCATTTTTTCCTGCAGCGCCACCACAGGGGAAATTAAGTATTACCCAGTGTCCTTACATATCAGTGGGTTGTCTGTGTATTACAGGACAGGAGGACAGGCCCTCCTGAGTGAGAGCTGCTCTTTGTAACAGCTCTCAACTTTGGCCAAGAGGTCTACGTCCAAAATGACTGAGCAATAGGTTCTGTTACCCAATCTTTGGTATGTCCATCTGTCTATTTGGGTTTTAGTGACCCAACTTGTTCCTGACCATTCGTCTGCTCTTTAACTTTGGCGGAGATAATGACCTTGCCTGTTTGCCACCAGCCCTGACCTTCTGCTTTATCTGACCCATGCCAGCTGCTGCCTATGTAGGGCCAGGGGCAGACTGGCCATAGACTCTACAGAGTAAATTTCCTATGGGCCAATGCCCAGTGCGTCTTTCAAGTCCTTCTTACACCCCCGCTAGGTACATAACAATCTGATGCTCTTAGCATTAATAAATGCTCGGAGAATCGGGTACTTAAGCAGACGGCCTCAAGTGCTCAGGGTGGTGATACAGTTGAATACTGAACATGGGCAGCAGTATTTTGTGCAGCACTGTGGTATTTGGTTCTGCTGGGGCAGTATTTTGTGCTACACTACAGTATTGCTGGCCTCGCTATCTTCTTTTGTCCCTACTTATATTGCCCTATCTTAACGTCTAATGGCCCAAATCCCATAGAAAAGTGCACACTGAACTGAGGTCTTCTTCACCAGCCCAGATGATGGGTGACTTTTCTCTATTTGGGCCCACATTTGGACCCAAATACAAAATAGAGCCCCCACCTATCATGTGTGATCTATAACACTGGTGTCATCTTATATGACCGTGAGAACTTTGGGCTTCTCAGTTACCATAGTCTGGGTGTGACTGCCACTTCTGCAACCCCTATAGCTACTCCCCTATCACCTTACATTAAACAGAACATCCTGTTTCTTCCAATACTCAATATAATAGCATCATAAAGTAAACAGCCTAATCAAATAGGATTATAACAGAGTTAATCAGCTAATTAAACCTGATGTACAAAAGTTCTAATATAAAATGAGCTAAAAACCACTGGCCCATGCAGCACACGGTGCATCTACATTAATTGCATTTTTACTATGCTTGAAAGTCGACCTGAACCAAAATATGGAGGATGATGATGATACATTTAAGCAGAACCGAGCAGCAGACAGTCCTCGTTCTAGATCATTGTCATAAATTTTACCAGACAATGGTGGAACCTGTCAACTTTCAATCAAGCCTGATCTGTGGCTCCTGGTTCCTGTTGCATATGTTATATTTGATGCCAAAGTATAGTGAGATATCTAGATAGCTGGATTACTGTAACAGATTGTGGCTGAAGTTATTTTCCACTCCCCTCTATGCCTCTTTAGGAACTTGTGAGCATTGCATTGATTCTCTTAAACCGGGCTATTCTACCTTCACTTTGCCTGAGCAACATGGTTCTTAAGTTCCTGTTCAGTATACGGTCAGATTTGGACTGACTTTGCCTGCCTGGACCTGAGATTTGTATGATCTGTATGACCCCGCTTCTGCCTTCTGATGCTGTACCATACATGCGTCACATGGATTAGAGCAGAAGACTATAAGGGCGCCTGATGTGATGTCACCGTGATGAGAAGAAGTATGTAATTTAGAAGGGTGTCGAGACCATGAGAATAATGATATAAGCCAACATACCAAATATAAAGTCTGGACATGAGAAGGCAAAAACCCTCATCCCGTGCAGAAGATATGAATAAGGACAGGTTATGCTAGGTAGACTAATTTAACTGCGGCCTTTACAAGGAGAGCGCTTAGAGACCTTTATGGTCCCGGCTCCATATATCGTGTTTATGACACCAAGCTATTTCAGGCCCGGACAGTCCTGCCGGGCTTCTTACACTGTAATTAAAGAGAATTCTGCCATGAATCAAATAAGAAAAAGCCAATATCAGCATTTGAATGCCCAAAGCCACCCATCATCGGGGCTGGTGGAGATGATCTCAGTGCAGTGTGCCCTTTTCTAAAGGATCCAGGCCATTAGAGGTTAATAGTGAGATCTGACATCTTTACTTTAAAGGGAGCCTGTCACTGATAAACCAGATTGCAATGCCTTGTAGAAGTAGCTCAGCTGAATGTAATGATACAGAAGAAAAAGTAGTTATCTATATACAAATGAGCAGCAAGTGCACCGAGGGCAGGCCCAAACCACTCTGTGCATCCTTGCTCCTCCTGCTTCCTCTTTGGGACAGCAGGAGATAAAAAGGTGAGTAAAAATTTTAATCTGATGAACAACACCTTTAAAACAAAACATTCCGTTGCCTGCAGCTACCACCAGAGGGAGCTTTACTGCATATCGTTACACAGTGGACTGAACAATAATCCAGTATGTAATGAGCTCCCTCTAGTGGTGGCTACAGGCAGCCAGAATGTTATTTTTTTTAACATGCATGACTATGTAGAGCATTTAGAGCTCTGTATCAGAAAAACTAAGCTATGACTGTTATAAAGATGTATTAAGAAATAAAGCTGAACAGAATTTTTTAATTTTTTTTTACTTCCTGCTAATAAGAGGTGAAGACTCACTTTCAGTAGTGGGCTTCCCTTTTATACTTTGGTGGATTGATATTTTAAAGGGTATTCTGCCACCGATGTGCATGAGAGAACTCTCTGATGGGTGTGAGTTGCAATCTCTTGTACAAGCAGTGGAAGATAGTGAACTCGCTATAATCATTCCCCTAGCGACACCAGTTGCATGGAGAATTCAAGTGAGGGAGAAATTATGAGGGAGGGCGAAATCTTGATGTCGGTCAAAGAAAAATTCTCTCTCCAGCTCTGCGATGTGTGTCTCACAAACAGGAAAAGACTATACAGGACCCAGCATGTGAGCTCACAGAAAATGAATGACATAATGAATTACAGCAAAGATAACTTCATAAACCAAATATAACAATGGCCACTAATCATAGTG
Organism: Bufotes viridis; assembly: GCA_033119425.1. Taxonomy (NCBI): domain Eukaryota; kingdom Metazoa; phylum Chordata; class Amphibia; order Anura; family Bufonidae; genus Bufotes; species Bufotes viridis. Next base: position 260,853,020 of record CM065594.1, on the reverse strand, counting down.
GAAACAGATATAACAAAATATAATAATGAATTCTAATCCAGAAAGCATTAGCTTGGTCAGTAGAAAGGGATTAATGTGAAAAATGAAAACAGATATCAAATAGTACTTGACTTAACAAAGTTAGAATCGGCCCTGCACCTCACATGGGTCCAGAGATCTTCCCATTCATTGCTCTAGTTGCTCTGTTGCATTTGTGGTTGTGTCCATTTTTATGGATCATGTTCTTTGTCAGGGGGTATGTCCTGTCTTAGGATACAAGTCCTTTCTCAGGGGGTATGTCCTGTCACAGGGGATGTGTCCAGGAGAGAGTGTCCTTTTTGCTGCAGCTCTCTTCCTTTAACTGTCACAGCTTCTAACAGTAGACATGGCTGGTCACAGTTGAAGGCATGGAACTGAGCATGTGCAACCACCTATACTAGGTGGACAGAGAATTAAGAAAAGAACAAAGCACAGGTGGCACTGAACAGATACATTTTATTGAAAAGCTCACTATACTAAGGCTAGTTTCCCACTAGCGGCAAGTAACTCCGGCAGGCTGTGAGATCCGTGCTGCCACTAGTGCACGTGTGCCCCCGGACTAAAGCTCTGACCCCATTGACTATAATGGGGACATGCAAAGCAAGCATGCAGAGAGGCGACCGGAATAAAAGTACGACATGTCGTACTTTTATTCTGGTCGCCTCTCGGCATGTTTAGGACGTGTTCTATTTTTTTTCAGAGCCGCAGACCAGACGTTAGGGGGTGCGCTCCGGAAATGCGGATGTGGACAGAATGAATAGGCTTGCACCCGTTCCGCAGAATTGCGGAACGGGTAATGACACATTCTACGGACGTCTGAATGGACCCTTAGTGTTTAATTACATGCAATTACAAAAATATTCAGATCCAGGTGCAGGCTTGAAAAATGTTGAATATTTATAGTGGAACAACCCTTTTTAAGATGAGTTACCTGTATATGAATCTCCGTTATTACATACTGCTAGATCCAGTATGACTGACCATAATAAGGCTATGCTACATTTCTTCCACCTCTCTTCTGCGATGAATAATTTAATATAATCTTAAAAATTCATTAGCTTCTCTCCACATTAATAAGTATGGCCATCTACCTGCTTTTGTTGCACAAACAGGCTGGATTTTTCTTGCGTTCGTATTGTCCTCTAGGCACAGGTTCCGCTTCTGACATGTTGCTATGATTTCTAGTGTAATCTCAGAGTTTTCCATGCATGAAAAGTTATGGAGAAAGCTGGGAACCCCAGTATAATTTCATTGTGTTGCAAAACAGTCCAATTGGACTGGAAACTCCCTTAAAGAGCAACTCTCAGCAGTATCAACCCCATCAAACTAGTCACGCCCTCTGATGTGCCATCCCTGAAAAATAAAGACTTTTATTCTTTATGCAAGTGAGGGCTTCAGTGCACTGAGGGGTGTGGCCAGCATTATGGAGCTGAGATGCACAAAGGTGCTAAGCTCCACCCCTTGATGCACTGACTGAAGCCCTAATTTGCATAATGTATAGTCTTTTTTCCCTGGAACACCGCAACAGATTTTCACAAGACATTTATCATTTAAATCAGCAGGATCAACCTCATTAGACAGCGTGCCATGTTTATTAGAGTTGATCCTGTCGAGTGGTGCTCTATTAACCTCTTAAGGACACAGCCTTATTTTACCTTAAGGACCTGGCCATTTTTTGCAAATCTGACCAGTGTCACTTTATGTGGTGATAACTTTAAAACGCTTCTACTTATCCTGGCCATTTTGAGATTGATTTTTCGTCACATATTGTACTTCATGACACTAGTAAAATGGAGTCAAAAAAATGTATTTTTATTTATTTATTTTTTAAATTTACCAAAATTATTGAAATATTTGCAATTTTCCAGGTTTCATTTCTATTTCCAGGTTTCATTCTATTTCTATAATAGATAGTAACAAAAAGTTATTAATTTACATTTCCCACATGTCTACTCCATGTAGGAATCATTTTGGGAATGCAATTTCATTTTTTGGGGATGTTACAAGGCTTAGGCCCCTTTCACACGGGCGAGTTTTCCGCGCGGGTGCAATGCGTGAGGAGGACGCATTGCACCCGCACTGAATCCGGACCCATTCATTTCTATGGGGCTGTGCACATGAGCGGTGATTTTCACGCATCACTTCTGCGCTGCGTGAAAATCGCAGCATGTTCTATATTCTGCGTTTTCACGCAACGCAGGCCCCATAGAAGTGAATGGGGCTGCGGAAAATCGCAAGCATCCGCAACCAAGTGCGGATGCGTTGCGATTTTCCCGCATTGTTGCTTAGCAACGGGACTCAATCTCTATTATTTCCCTTATAACATGGTTATAAGGGAAATAATAGCATTCTTAATAAAGAATGCATAGTTAAATGATGAGGAAGGGGTTAAAAATAATAAAAGTTAACTTACCTTAGCCACTTGATCGCGTAGTCGCGATCTGTCCTCTCTTTCCCTGCAGCATCTATGATCTAAAGGACCTGTGATGACGTCACATCACATGGCCCAATCACATGGTCCATCACTATGGTGATGGAGCATGTGATTGGGCCATGTGATGCTGTGACATCATCACAGGTCCTTTTCCTACAAGCAAGCTAACGGAGAGGATGCCGGGCTTCGCGATCAAATGGAACAGGTATGTTAATATTAGTTTATTATTTTTAACCCATTCAGCACCGGGTTCAACATTAGGAAGATGGCCAAGGGTATTATTTCACATTATAACTATGTTATAATGTGAAATAATACCAGCGGGACAATTTCTGACCCGAACATGCACTTCTGTGAAGAAGTGCAGGTTCGGTTCTGGGTACCAAAAGTGCCGATTTTTCTCCCGCGCGCGCAAAACGCATGACAGCGCTTTGCACTCGCAGGGAAAAATCGCTGCGATTCCCGCAACGCACCCGCACTGTTTGACGGAGTGCACCCGCAACGCCCGTGTGAAAGGGGCCTTAGAAGTTTAGAAGCAAATCTTGAAAATTTTCAGAAATTTTCAAAAATCCACTTTTTAGGGACCAGTTCAGGTTTGAAGTCACTTTGTGAGGATTACACAGTAGAAACCACCCAAAATTACCCAATTCTAGAAACTACACCCCTCAAGGTATTCAGAACTGATTTTACAAACATCGTTAACCCTTTAGGTGTTCCACAAGAGTTAATGGCAAATGGAGATAACATTTTGATTTTTTTTGGAAAATTTTCCATTTTAATCCATTTTTTCAAGTCACCAGGCAAGGGTTAACACTTAACAGCCAAACAAAACTCAATATTTATTGCCCTGATTCTGTAGTTTATAGAAACACCCCATGTGCGGTCGTAAACTACTGTACGGGCACACGGCAGGGTGTAGAGGGAAAGGGGCGCCATGTGGTTTTTGGAAGGCAGATTTTGCCAGACTGGTTTTTAGATACTATGTCCCATTTGAAGTCCCCCTAATGTACCCCTAGAGTAGAAACTCCAAAAAACTGACTCCATCTAAGAAAGTACACCCCTCAAGGTTCAGAAATGATTTTACAAACTTTGATAACCCTTTCACTGGGTTCAGACCTGAGCGTTTTGAAGCCTAGCGTTTTCTGAGCGTTCAAGACGGGCGTTAACGCACGTTTTTTTCAAGCGTTTTGGTAAATAGTGTAGGCGCGTTTGACACGCGTTTATGTGATTGACTGCATAGTTGGCCAATGACCAAACAGCCCTTGCTATATATAGTTTGGCCAATCTGAGTGCTTTAGAGGTGTGAAATTCCATGGTGGCTGATCCAGCATGTTGCAAACTTTGAAAAACGCGCGTCCATAGGCGCGTTTTACGCTGCACAAACGCCCGAACAACACGCGTATCGTGTTTCCCATTGAAGTATATTGGCACCAAACGCTCGAAAAACGCCCGAATTAATGCGAACATACTTGCTTATGCGTCGGACGTTTTTAGGCGCGTATAAAACGAACGCGCATAAAAACCCGCAAGTGTGAACCACCCCCATTGGAATGCATGGTTCCTGTACTGTTGTGCGTTTTTTTGGGTGTTCGAACGCGGCGTTTTACGCGAAAGTGTGAACTGAGTGTTTAGGTGTTCCACAAGAGTTAATGGCAAATGGAGATGAAATTTCAGATTTTCGATTTTTTTTGGGCAAATTTTCAATTTTAATCCATTTTTTCCCAGTAACAAAGCAAGGGTTAACAGCCAAACAAAACTCAATATTTATTGCCCTGATTCTGTAGTTTGCAGAAACACCCCATATGCGGTCATAAACTGCTGTATGGCCAAATGGCAGGGCTCAGAAGAAAAGGAACGCCATATCGTTTTTAGAAGGCAGATTTTACTGCACTGGTTTTTAGACACCATGGGCCAGATTAAGCCCCCGATGCAACCCTACAGTAGTAGTAGTCCTGCGACGCCAGGTCTAAAAAAGTGGGCGTGGTGTGGGCGAGGTTGGGAGGCCCGTCTCATTTACCATTGTCTACTCCTGGTTTAGGCGTAAATGGTCTAAATGTAAGTGGTCAAGGAAGCTGTCTTACATTTAGACCTCATGCACACGAACGTATTTTGTTTCCGTGTCCATACCTTTTTTTTTGCGGATAGGATGCGGACCCATTCATTTCAATGGGTCTGCAAAAAATGCTGACAGCGCAGCAGATGTCCGTTCCATAGCCCCGCAAAAAAAATGGAGCATGTCCTATTTTTATCTAGTTTGCAGACAAGGATAGGCATTATTACAATGGATCCGTAAAAAAAAAAGGATGCCATACGGAACGTCATCCATTTTTTTTAAGACAAAACACATACGGTTGTGTGCATGTAGCCTAAAAACTATCACACCTATGAAAAATTCTCAGTAATTAAAAATACTAACAAATGGGGTCAGTTATCAAACTGGTGTAAAGTAGAACTGGCTTAGTTGCCCATAGCAACCAATCAGATTCCATCTTTCATTTTCTGGAGGAGCTGTCAAAAATGAAAGGTGGAATCTGATTGGTTGCTGTGGGCAGCTAAGCCAGTTCTACTTTACACCAATTTGATAAATGACCCAGAGTATATAGCTGAAAAGCTTTTTTTAATGTTGGCATTTATTAGTAATAAAAAAAGATTTTAAAAAATGATCATGTCCATAATATTCTAAATCTGATAATAATTTCAAATGATAAAACTTCATGTTGGGAGCCACTACCTTAAATAATTTCCATAACCAAAGTTACTGAATATGCAGGATATAGGGAAAAATAAGTAAATATATAAATAATGCAATATGTGCTCACTGATTAAACCTAATCATACTAAGAAAAACCAAGGGAATTAAATAAAGTGCAAAATCCAGGAATATTCAATAAAATGAATAGACAAAGATAACAACTGCATAAAATAAATTAGAAACAGTCCAGGCTAGAAACACTAACAGAACATAGGTCAGTATTAAAGTGCATGCGCTATATTAGAAATAAAAAATACCGACCAGGCTGGGACATATTGCAGTATGTTTTATTTCTAGTATAGCGCATGCACTTTAATACTGACCTATGTTCTGTTAGTGTTTCTAGCCTGGACTGTTTCTAATTTATTTTATGCAGTTGTTATCTTTGTCTATTCATTTTATTTAATACTGCTGAATTTTGCACTTTATTTAATTCCCTTGGGTTGTATTAGGCCCCTTTCACACGGGCGAGTTTTCCGCGCGGGTGCAATGCGTGAGGTGGACGCCCGCACCCGCACTGAATCCGGACCCATTCATTTCTATGGGGCTGTGCACATGAGCGGTGATTTTCACGCATCACTTCTGCGTTGCGTGAAAATCGCAGCATGCTCTATATTGTGCGTTTTTCATGCAACGCAGGCCCCATAGAAGTGAATGGGGCTGCGGGAAAATCACAAGCATCCGCAAGCAAACGTCTACCGTATCCGTTCCGTTTTTTGCGGAACCATCTACTGAAAATTACACATAGCAGTCACGTAATATTTACTTTGTCACACATCTGTCACTATTTGTGCCCATAAAAACTACATATAGCCGTCATGTAATATTTATTTCGTCACAGAAAATGAATTGTGTGCCTGTAGAACCTTCGTTTTTGTCATTGTCCTATTTATTTAGTGAAACAAAATCTCTTCGTGACCATAGAATGTTTTTTTTTTTTTTTTTTGGTTGTCACGTAATAAATTCATGACACAAAACCTACGCAGACCATATCTGATTTTGTACATATTCTATAAAAGTCAGATTTCATGTACGCAGAGCTAGAAAATTCATTTGTAACAGAAAGAAAAATATTTTGTTTTGTGGCAATAAATTACTTGCCGGCTGACACAGAACTACACTGACAGAATGATTGACTGACAAACAACGTGCCCTCTGCTCTGCACAGGATCTCATTGAAGAGCCGAGTGATGCATCCAGCAAAAAAATTTGCATTGTTCGAAATAACCTCAAAAACTCTGCCTATTGTCTCAGGTTTATTATGTAGGGTTACACCTTTATGTCAGATGTAGTAGTGCTGGAAAGCTTTCACCAATATGACAAGGTCTTTACATCTTCCAACCATCCCCCCCCCCCACCCTCCCTGCCATCTAAATGCAGCCAAGAAGGTGTCGGACATGATGGAAAAAGCTGTTTTGCCGTAAAGTCCTTTTCAGTCACCTTGAAGACATCTGTCGGGTAATTGACAGAAATAACAGCTGTATAACAAATTAACCCTTCGTCTGTTAGAGGCCCAGGCACAATTTAATCCTGAGACCCCAAATTATTTTTCAAGTCTGAGTTTTAGTCTTTCGCAGATAATTGACTGTACTGCCATCTACATTTTTGCTCGGAGGAAACCTTTCATAGACTCCTCTTTCAGCATCAGCACACAGTTTGAAGGGTTCAAAAACATATTGGGGATGTATTGTATATTCTTTATTGGTTCCCCATGCTTTCAGGGCCATTGTCTTGTCCGGGGGCAAGCAAGTGTTCAGGAACCATGGCCTTCAACCATTCTTCTTCAACTATACTATGGTGGTACCAATGTTCTCTGGACTCCATAAAACAAAGGCTTCCAATAGTTCTGGGCAGGAGTGGCCAATATCTTGAGCTTAGAATCTACTTCAAACAGGGATAGGCACATGGCATAGAGGACAAACTTTTTGCATGCCCCTTTTTAGATGACTCAATGCCTTCCTCTCTATGTAGAGGCAGTTTTGTGACTCTTGTTAGGGTGACCTAACTTTGAGATCTTCTGGTTCTTGCTGTAAGGTCTACTGGAGAATCACAATACAATCATGTATTATGTCTATTTGGCCACCACTGGTCACTACTTTGGTGATCAGGCTAAGGAAAGGTGATCGCTGACTCCATAACTCCTTTAGTGAAGAGAAGACTATGCTCATGGGCATCAACCTCTCACAGCAGGGCGTCAGGGGGTCCATAAGTGAGATACCCCCACCAGATTTTTTGACAAGTGGAGAGAAGTACACCAAAATTGGACTCTTAAGCAGGGGTGGTGCTTTCATTGTTTGGTCTTGTGCATCTAACTTTGGGACAGTCTTGACCCTTCCCAACATCACAAAGCCCCTGGGCTGATTGAGAAGTCCATCAGAAATGGTTACCAAAAATGTTCTTCTGACATCCAAAACCCTTCTAATGAACTGTGTCGAAAAATAGAAGTCGGATGTAGGGATACAGTTGTGTTCAAAATTATTCAACCCCCAATGCTGTAAAGGGTTTTAGGGAATTTAGTGTACATTTGTAATTGTGTTCAGAATGAAATCTTACAAGGACTTTTTAAAGAACCAAATGCAACTAAAATGACATCAATTGTTTTTGTAATACAGTATTAAATGTTTTTGTGATTTCTTCATTGACACAATTATTCAACCCCTTAAAGACTGACCACTCTTAAGAACAGAGGTTCATTCAAGTGTTTTCGATCAGGTATTGAAAACCCCTCTGGATGTCAAGGAGCAGCAATCAAGCAGAATAAGCCCCAATTAGGCAGATGTAAAATGACTGTGATACTCAGCTCCTTCTAGACATTTACTGGTGTGTTTACAGACATGGTGAAGTCAAGAGAATGGTCCAGGAAGACAAGAGAAGAGGTGATTTCTCTTCACAGGAAGGGCAATGGCTATAAGAAGATTGCAAAGATGTTAAACATACCAAGAGACACCATAGGAAGCATCATTCGCAAATTCAAGGCAAAGGGCACTGTTGAAACGCTACCTGGTTGTGGCAGAAAGAAGATGCTGACTTCGACTGCTGTGCGCTACCTGAAGCGCAAAGTGGAGAAAAGTCCCCGTGTGACTGCTGAGGAACTGAAAAAGATTTGTCAGATCGCGGGTACTGAAGTTTCAGCTCAGACAATAAGGCGCACACTGCGTAATGAAGGCCTCCATGCCAGAACTCCCAGGCGCACTCCCTTGCTGTCTCCAAAGAATAAGAAGAGTCGACTGCAGTATGCCAAAAGTCATGTGGACAAACCACAAAAGTTTTGGGATAGTGTTCTGTGGACTGATGAAACAAAATTAGAACTGTTTGGGCCCATGGATCAACGCTATGTTTGGAGGAGGAAGAACAAGGCCTATGAAGAAAAGAACACCTTGCCTACTGGGAAGCATGGCGGGGGTCAATCATGCTTTGAGGCTGTTTTGCTTCTACAGGTACAGGGAAGCTTCAGCGTGTGCAAGGTACCATGAATTCTCTTCAGTACCAGGAGATATTGGATGAAAATGTGATGCAGTCCGTCACAAACCTGAGGCTTGGGAGACGTTGGACCTTTCCACAGGACAATGATCCCAAGCATACCTCCAAGTCCACTAGAGCATGGTTGCAGATTAAAGGCTGGAACATTTTGAAGTGGCCATCGCAGTCACCAGACTTAAATCCGATTGAGAACCTCTGGTGGGACTTAAAGAAAGCAGTTGCAGCGCGCAAGCCTAAGAATGTGACTGAACTGGAGGCTTTTGCCCATGAAGAATGAGCGAAGATACCCGTAGATCGCTGCAAGACACTTGTGTCAAGCTATGCTTCACGTTTAAAAGCTGTTATAACTGGAGAAGGATGTTGTACTAAGTACTAAGATTGAATGTCACTTGGGGGTTGAATAAAACTGATAATGATGTGAGCACAGAAAAGACATTTGTGGTTATTTCATTATAAATGTTATGTTATATTTGTCTGACTTACAAGTGCCTCTGTGATTTAATTGTAAAGAAGATGACTGAAATGATCAAAATCAATGTCAAACTGGCCAAAACACTCAATTTCAGTGGGGGTTGAATAATTTTGAACACAACTGTACTTAAGCAAAAAGGAAAATCCAGCTCAGCTTGGGTGAATCTTTTTCTGTGACTTTATTCCAGCAGTTAAAAACTTCATACAAGATGTGAAAAACAGTAACGTGTTTCAGACCTCTCTAATATCTGGCCCCATCGACACCCCAGATACCTGCAAAAAAAATATGCCATCAAACAAAAAATAATTGTGTCTGAGGAGGAAGTCCACCACCAGGGTAATGTACTCCATTAGTTCCAAAGTATAATCACTGTAGTGGTTTAAGAACCAACTCAAAGATGCAAGGGCCAATTCATGTGGGATGTTAGTGTAGAGAGAAGTATTATCTGCAGAGATCCACACTAAATTCTTATTCCATTCAAAGTCTGTGAAAGCTTGTAACACAGATCGAGAATCTTTGATAAATCCTGGAATGGAGGGTATCAAGGGCTGGAGAAGGGAATCAACCCACTCACAGAAACGCTCACAATATGAGCCGATTCCAGCCACAATGGGTCTGAGTGTGGGGGGGAATGTATCCTTGTGAACTCTGTGTATTCTGCCTTTGTGATACACAATATATTATGTTTGTTTTGAATACATCAGTACATTGATTACCCTTTTATATTAAGGATTTTATATGCTTTTCCTTGTCCATGTATTTTTCTATTGAGGTTTGTATGGGACCTCCCTCTGGCACCTCCTTCCCTCAGGTGGCAGTTTCCATTTCATTTGTATGTTTGTCATGAAGAAGGACCCAGATATTAGAGAGGTCTGAAACGCGTTACTGTTTTTCACATCTTGTATGAAGTTTTTAACCGCTGGAATAAAGTCACAGAAAAAGATTCACCCGAGCTGAGCTGGATTTTCCTTTTTGCTTGATTACATGCTCCCGCATCCAGGTGCGGCATCCGTGCACAGAGGGTGTTCTATGCTGGTGAGAGCTGTCTTACTCTTTCTTTACAACTGTACATAGGACCATAAAAATCAAGGAACCTCCAAGGTCCTCTAGGGAAGAGTAAAAGGGCAGCTTGTATTAGTGATAACACATTTTGGGGCACCTGGGTCCTCTTCATCAGACAACATAGTAGTCTCTTAAGTCTTACTCAGGTGCCCCAAATCATGTTACCACTTGAGATAATAAAGTTCTCTTTGATACAAGATGCTCTTGACCTGTTCCATTGGAAACATCTTCTTAAAGGTTCTGTGACAGTGATTAAGAACGTAGTGCTCAATTTGATGACCTAACCAATACTCTATGGCTCAACTGACAATAATCCTTAAAGACAAGGGCATAGTTAAAGGAGGTGTAGATGTAGAGTTTCACTTTAAACCTAAGGGTAGCCAAATTTAGCGTTATACAGGGCACATGGCAGGTGTGGGGCCATTTTACGAATTTTGCATTTGGGCTTCAGGAGCTTCAAATTACACATCTGCCTACAGCCATAGTCTACAATGGAGTGGAGGTCCTTTTCAGAAGAGTTGAACCAACTTCACACTAGGGCTCGTTCACACGGCCGTGGTTTGATTTCGCATCCGAGCCACATTTCAATGGGGCCGCAAAAGATGCAGACAGCACTCCGTGTGCTGTCCGCATCCGTTGCTCCGTTCCGTTACCCCGCAAAAAATTATGAGTCTTGTCCTATTCTTGTCTGTTTTGCGGACAAGACTAAGCATTTCTATAAAGGGCTGCCCATTCCGTTCCGCAAATTGTGGAAGGCACACGTGCGACATTCGTGTTTTGCGGTTCCGCAATTTGAAGACCGCAAAATACGGCACATTCGTGTGAACAAGCCCTTATTAAAGGGATTTTCCTGGACTGTAATATTGATGGCTTATGATGAGGATAGGCTATCAATATCTGATTGGTATGTGTCCAACTCCCCCCCCCCCCCCATCATAGATGAAGATACATGAAGGACCTAAGGAATGTGTCCATTTCTTTCTCCATAAGAAACAGCACCAGAAATTTAGTCGTGGCTGCCTTTCAGCTCATTCAAGTCAATAAGACTGAGCTGCAGTACCAGGCACAGCCACAACCATATGTATGGCGCTGTGCTTTATAACAGAGACAGATTTTTTTTGTAAAATAAATAGAAAAGACTCATTTTTACACATAATTCATCTGGGAAACTATAACACTAAAGTCAATGCACCTATAAACAGTCATTTATATCCCCCACAAAGGGCAAGAACGTACTGCCCTCTGCTTAGCTTCACACATGGATGAAATAAATGTATTTTAAAAGTATTTGCCCCCAGACTGTACGGCTATTCCAGAGAGCTCATTTATACTGATAATTCCTCTTTATGGTCCATGAGGAATAAACCTTCTGTAGCAAGCGGCCATAGCGCTGTGAGATAATGAACTTTACTCTTCTCCGGCACAGATGACCAGCAGAGCAGATATGTGTATGTCATATGCAATGAGTTTCGCTTCCTTGTTTTTTGCAATTTTTAAAGAAATTCACACATTGCCCGCCAATGCAGTAGTGCTAGCAGTGTGTAGAACCCTGTATTGCAAGTCTGGATACTATAGGGAGGACAGGGTCAGAGGAGCCCACCAAAACTCAAAAGATTCCACTGACAGACTGAGGTTCTGGCACAATACTGGGCATCAAAGGTCCAGCAGAAGACAACCCCATTTAGAGCTTATTATTAGAGGCATATTACATCTGGTAAATATCTGAGCCTGTCCAAAAATAACAGGGCAACCTCAATACGGATGGGAACCTTAATATTCACATATCTCTATGCCGTTCATGGGCATCTAAATTAAAGATGAGTGGAACCCATAAAACACTAACTGCTCCCATTATTACCTCTCAGGGTGAGCAGGCCATGACCTGTTGCGTAACTCTGTGCCAGCAAACTTTCCATGAGTAGGAGGCGCATGGTCAGCTATACATGTCACCTAATTAAAAAAGGCTGTGAAGGGGATGGGTTAATGATATCGGCCGACATGGAGGCCGCCACACCTCCTAGAAGGTTTAAAGGTCTGAAGGCCTTCGTTTTTGGGCCTGACTCTCTGAGGTCTGAATTATGGAGTGCGATGTGAGGTCTAAATTATGGAGTCTGATATCTGGATTATGAGATGTCTGAAATTTGGGGCCTAAATTATGCTGCCTGGTGTCTGAATTTTGGATTCTGGTCTACTGTTTGACTCTTGGTCTTTGGTCTAAATGATGGGGTCTGGTGTGTGAATTTTGATGTCTCGTCTAGGCTTTTGAAGTTTGGAGCCATGTCTGGAGTATGAATTATGCTATCTGGTCTGACTTTTGAGCCCTGGGGTCTGAAATTGTGGTGTTTGAATATTGGTTTGCAGTCTAAAATCATGGGGTCTGGTGTCTGAATTTTGATGTGCGGTCTAGGGTTTGAATTTTGCAGTCTGGTCTGGAGTCTAAATTATACGATCAGGTCTGGTGTTTGAATTTTGGGGTCTGGAATCTGAATTTTGAGGCTTGGGTTCTGATTTCTGAATTGTGATATGTCTGAATTCTGGTGTCTGGTTTACAGTTTGGCTTTTGATTTTTGGTCAAAATTTTGTGGTCTGTTGTCTGAATTTTGATGTCTGGTCTAGGGTTTGATCTTTGGAGTCTGGTCTGTAGAATGAATTATGCCATCAGGTCTGGTATCTGAATTTTCAGGACTAGGTTCTGAATTGTGATGTGTCTGGTGTCTACATTATGGAGTCTGGTGTCTGAATTTTGGAATATGGTCTGGATTAAAGGGGTAATCCAAGCTTTATAAAATTTGTGATCTTCACTGGAAAACTGCATCTGAGATCACCTTTGCCGCCAAATCCTCGCCCTCTATACTATCCTCAATCCTTATAGGGAGTACAATATACATGGAATGGTCAGGCAAAATGATTCTTCTGACATGCCCTTCCCTGACAAACACCAACCTGACAAGCCCAGCATTCTCAAAGCCACTGTGTCTCCAGGCGCGACAATCGTGTCGCCGCGTTCCTCCCCCGCGTCCCTACTTCTTCACTCTGAGCTGACATAACATTTTCTGGCAGCGAATTTTTAAGTCTCTGCCTTAGGTATCATTAACGAGACACTTGAAGCCATTAAAACTCACTAAAGTAGCGTTCCCTTCTCAATTATAACTAATTGGAATGTCAATGATCGGCTTTATGAGCAGCGAGCGGTCTGAGCTACGTCTTTGGAAGAAAGCAGGTGACGGTCCCAAGCAATCATCCTGCAATGGTTTGGCATGATGTTCTGCAGATCTTCAATTCTTCATGAATGCAGAAGCTCCATGTAAAGCATGCATTCTGTCGACAGCCATCTTTTTATCCCAGAGGGCACTTAAGTAAGTGCACAGAATGAGCCATTTGCAGCTGTGTTCCCGTTAATGCGGGGTTAATCCAACTAAGTACAGAGCCCTGATGATTGCTGTTAAATGTGGCTCTTTATCTCTCGTGCTGAATGTGTCCTCTGGCTGTTGTTCAATAAGTCCATTTAACTCCCTGTCTGGTGCTATAAACACAGGCTAGGCCATTAGGAGCGGAGAAGATGCACAGAGGTCTCCTCCACCTGTTCAGTGCATCATTATTTTTTGATATACAGTTGAGCTTATGCAAGAAGGTCCAAGAATTTGGCCGGACATCAATACATGGGGAAGTTATCATTTTAATATTGTGTTTCAATAGACTGCAGGAGTGGATTGTGGGAGCAATAAATACATCAGCCCATGTCTGTCCTAGGCCCACAAACAAGACAAAATGTGGCCTCATTGGTGGTCTGTGATGGTAACGGGTTAAAGGTAACCATGCTGGCAGTATAAGGTAATGAAGAGGTTAATCCAAGGTTCCATGGTAGTCTGAGAAAGCTGAGAGGTTGATGTCAACACTTTTGATGGACTAGGGTAGTAAAGGCTTGTAGTCATGCCCACCTACCTGGGATTCATTTTAATGTTCTTAAAATTGTAGGATAGTGGCAGTATTTTTTTATTTTTTTTTTAGAAGACTAAGGGGTACACATCCCTGGTGGTCTACGGTAGCGATTGTGTACTTTTGCATCCCAGGTGGTCTAAGGTAGTGAACTGGTTAATCACTGCCTCTCCAGTGATCTAAGGGAGTTAAGGAGTTAAAAGCTGCAACCCTGCTGGTCTAGAACAGTGAACTGGTTAATTGCTAACTGTCAGGTGATCCAGGGTAGTAAAGGGGTCAACAACTGCATCCCAGGTGGTCTAGAACAGTGAACTGGTTAATCACTGATGACTCTGGTGATCTTGGGTAGTAAAGGGGTTTATACCTGCATCCCTGGTGGTCTAGAGCAGTGAAATGTTTAAACACTGAATCCCGGGTAATGTTTGCCAGATCACTAACTGGGAACCCTGCCTCCTAATAATCATAGAACCTGCCGCCTCATAGTACGCAGTCTTCACATATTGGGAGATGATGACACTTTTGATGAAGACTAGTTTTGGAGCTGTCCAGCATCTCTACTGATTCCACTCTTCAAGGAAGAGTTCTTAAAACTCTGACAACTTGTTCCCAGCTGGTGATGCAGGTTGTCACCACGATGGTGCAGCAGGACATCATTACGTGGAGGCGGATATTCATCTGGACTCCTTGGACTCCCGGTTCTTCCCAACTCCTGCCATCTTGCAGCCTTCACTAGAATTGGGCTGGTTTATTTTGTTCACTTGGTTCTGACTTTCCAAGGACTCTTTAATTGAGAATGCAGTAGTGACCAGATACTACCTCTCCAGGAGATACTATATTTGGAGGTAATATATGGGTTTATATTAAGTGTGCCCGGGGGTGCACCACCAATGAGGCCAGGTGAGGCGATCGCCTCAGGCAGCACCAGGTAGGGGCAAGTGGGGGGGCAGCCAAAGGTCCATGGGGAGAAGGGGTTAGGTTAAGAAATTGGCATTGGGGAGGGGGCACTGTTTCTGTTTTCGTCTCAGGCAGCAGAAAGGCTAGGTGCACCCCTGAGTATGCCATCACAGTTTTGGTGGCCACTCTTCTGTGCTTGTAATATCTGAGCTCAACCATTGGTTTGCCACGTCCATGCTGAACCTGGTAGGACGTTACCTCTACCTGTGCGTGTATCTTCTGTACTGACCATGAAAATGTAGCAAGCAGACCCCCTACCCCCATGAAGAGGGGAGACATGACATGCCAGAGAGCACTCCTATAACAGCACCAAATGGTGTGGATTTTGGTCAAGATTTGCAATCAAATTTCACGGTCCCGTGTGAACACTGCCACCTGCGATTGGCTGCAGCGGCCACATAGGATGAGGCGCCTGGGTTGTATAGAAACCACACTAGCAAGGGAGCCAGAGAAGCCCCACGGAAGGTGAGTATTATAAGGACATGCAGATTCTGATTCGGATCCACGTCAAAATGTATTCATGTGGTTTAGCGCAGAAAATACCCTCCTCATTGAAGTCCATGGAGAATTTCTGCATCACATTTGTGACAAATCCGAATTGCTGCATTTTTAAAAATCTTCAGCAAAAAAAATTTTTTTTTTTTAAATTTACACACGGAAATATGGTGCAACAAGGACATGAGATTCTGCCCAGCACTCCTTACCACTTCTCTCCACTAGAGGGCGCTCACATAAATCCTCCAAGTCCTACCATGATATATGATATATATGACCAGTAAAGTGTCGGCATCACACATCGCTGCATCATATAGGTTGATCCGTGAATTTTCATGGCCGCAGATTGTGCACCCCTGGCCTACAGTCTTAGAACAGTGGTCTCCAAGCCTGAGGCTCTCCAGCTGTTGTAAAACTTCAACTCTGAGCATGCTACAGCAGCCTGGGCCTATCAGGGCATGTTGGGAGTTGTAGTTTTCCAACAAAGAACCACAGGCTGAAGATGACTGATATAGAAAAACCAACCGGAAAGTCAAGAGAGAGAACGTTTTCCAAATCAGAAGCCTAAAACGTTGATGTGCTCGACCTTTCATCTCTTGTTTACTCTGGAGTCTTAGGCGGCTACTTAAGGTTCTTCCTCTCTCCTGCGTGTGTTGTTTATCTATACGCTCTCTATCTCGCCAAGCCTTTGATAGTCTTCGATAGCCTGTCAACCCTGTTAAAAACTTTGAGACTCAGTTCCTGCGCTGTCTGACTGAGGCCAGCTGGAAATGCATTAAGATACCTTTCTCTTGCTGGTCTATCGATTCGACATGACCAGAATTTCACAGCAAAAAGTTACCCTTAGAAAGTTCTATCTATAGAAGGTTTAACCCAATCTCTACCAGAGCATTTAAGTTTGTTGACCTCAGCCACATGACCAATGTGACCATTCCAAGATACGAACCACCATGAAAGGTATTGAGAGCTTGATTTGGATTGGGAACGGCATGGCCACCATGTCAAGGCCAAAAGTACAACCCAATAGAAGATCTGACATCCATTTTCAGGGGTTCGGTAATCTCAGGATATGCCACCAATGTCAGATAGGTGTAGGACCAGCTCCTATCTCCAGAACAGGCATTCCCTAAGTGAAGGACAGCGCACCGCTCAAGAGCGGCCATCCTCTATTCCCGTCTATGGGAGTTTAGCTATTTCTGGGCACTCCAAAGAGGGGAATGCACACTGCGCTCTCCGTCTAGTTTCATGGGAATTCCGAAAATAGTCAAGCACGCTAGCTCAGCTATTATTGGAACTTCCATAAGAGTGAACAGAGAGAGTGCCTCGCATGCACAGTGCACTCTTCTTGGCTTTGGGGTAATATTCTGGAGATAGGTGCAGGTCCCACCTCTGGAACCTGCTTCTATCTGACATTGGTGGTATATTCTAGCGATATGCCACCAATGTATGAGATGAGGCAACCTTATGGTTGGAGTCAAGGTAGCCATATCACCTTAGACAACTATGGTCACATGAACACCGGACTCAGGCTAGGTTCACATCTGTGGTAAAGATTCCGTCAGGAGCCTCCATCACAGGATGAAATACCACAGCATGCTCAGCTGTTTTGTCCAGAAGTATGACTGACACCATAACAGAAACCCAATGGGCTCCATTATAGTCAGTGGGTCCTCAGGGTGGCCTTGATATCCATCATGTCACAGATCCAACAAATCAATTTTTTTAGGAGAAGGAAAATGGAAAACATGCTGCCCTAGCCGAGTGTGTTTTCAGTGGGGAGAGGGTAATAAGCTGCTGACAGACTCCTAAGGGATGAAAGGATTGAGTATGTTAATGCCATGTATGCTGGTTGCTTGGGTGCTGTATGCTGGCTGTGGCCTTATAATGTACTCCCTGTGTCCTGTGAAGTTGTGTACTCCCTGTGTCTTGTATGTATCGTAGTGCAGTTTTCTGTGACACTGTGTTCCTGTGCATGCTGGTTACTTGTGTGGTGTGTGCTGGCTGCAGTTTATCTTCACGTGTATGCTGGTTACTTGTGTGGAGTGTGCTGGCTGCGGTTTACCTTCCCTTGTATGCTGGTTACTTGTGTGGTCTGTGCTGGCTGTGGTTTACCTTCCCTTGTATGCTGGTTACTTGTGTGGAGTGTGCTGGCTGCGGTTTACCTTCCCTTGTATGCTGGTTACTTCTGTGGTCTGTGCTGGCTGTGGATTACCTTCCCTTGTATGCTGGTTACTTGTGTGGTCTGTGCTGGCTGTGGATTACCTTCCCTTGTATGCTGGTTACTTGTGTGGAGTGTGCTCGCTGTGGATTACCTTCCCTTGTATGCTGGTTACTTGTGTGGTCTGTGCTGGCTACGGATTACCTTCTGTGTATGCTCGTTACTTTTGTGGTCCTTGCTGGCTGCGGTTTATGATGCCCTGTATGATGGTTACATGTATGGTGCATGGTAGCTGTGGTTTATCTTTCCGTGTATACTGGTTACTTCTGTGGTGCGTGCTGGCTGCGGTTTATCTTCCGTTATATGCTGGTTGCTTGTGTGGTGCGTTCTGGCTGTGGTCTTCTATAGTGTGAACTGCACCCTGTCAATTGTGTGTTTCCTGTGTATGTGTAGGGTTAATGTTTCCCTGTGTTTGTGTCCATTAGGTGGTCTGGTGCCTTAATTGTCCTGGCTATTTAGACCTGTGAGCTGTGTGCCTGAAGATCAGTGTGTCTCCAGGAATCCTGTGTGGGGGTACATTATACTGACCTGTGTCTTTGTGATTCTACCCTGACTTGTGTGGTCGGCCTGATATCTCATCAATGTCACCAGGTCCTAGTCTGTCTGGGAGTTGGTAAAATGTCACCATTTCTTACTCTGTCTGGGAGTTTCTACCATGTACCCTGTCTCGTCTGTGACCGCCATGCACCCAGTTCCGCATGTGGTCCAGGCATGTTTCTATATTGGCTGCACGCACTGGTCTGCTTGTGTACGCCTTGTTCCCTGTATCTGCAGGGGTTCCTGGCTATTTCTGTATGTCTCTGAGTTGGTCCTGTCTGTCAGTGAGTGCCATGCTCCTTGTATCCAGTTCCGCATGGGTTCCTGATGATGTGGCTTGTCTGTGTTCCTGTTACTTGGTCTGTGTCTGTATGGTGTCCTATCTTGTTTGGGTTCCATTATTTGCCTGTGTGAGATGGGAAAACAGCTCTCATTGTCTGAACACTGTGTAGATTACATGAAATGATCTGGACTGACATTCTGTTGTTTGGCCACAAGATGCTGGTGTTTCCAAAACACAGCTACAGACTGCATAAATTTCCATATTCATGAGAGGTGACGTTTGAGACCCTGGATAAAGGAAAGGAAGCAGCCATCTTAGAGGAAGCTGAGACTGAGGAACTATGTGAGGAGAGAGTTCGACGGCATCCAGGTGTGAGAGCATCCCTCAGTGACCAGAACTGCAGCTAAGTGAAGCTGATCGTGTTTAAGACCCTGATCCTGTCCAGAGGAATGAGGATTGCTTCCAGGAATGCTGATGAGAGCTGAGGAGCAAAGCTACATACATTGAGGTACCACATGCTTGTTGGAGAGGCATTTGTTCTGTTCAGAGTCACCAGCGGATGCAGAGCAGACCCGGTCGGTAAGATCGTGCACGCACCTCATTACAGTGTTGGCGCCCAGAGACTGAGACCAGGCCTGTAGTTAGGGTACTTTCACACTTGTGGCATGGCTATCCGGCAGGCTGTTCCGGCGGGTGAACAGCCCACCGGATCTGCCATGCCGCAAGTACCCGTGTGCTGCTGCTCTGTCCCCATTAACTATAAGGGGGCGGAGCTATGGCGCAGCATGGCAGTCGACGGTCGGAGATCGCCAGACTAAAAGTACTGCACGTCCGACTTTTTAGTCCGGCGATCACTGCCGTGCACTCCCGTGCTGCGCCGTAGCCCCGCCCCATTAAAGTCAATGGAGACGTTGAAGCAGCATGGCAGCACACGGGTACTTGCGGCATGGCAGATCCGGCAGGCTGTTCACCCGCCGTGAACAGCCTGCCGGATAGCCATGCCGCAAGTGTGAAATTACCCTTAGTTAGTTAGGGTCTCTGTTTTTGTAAGGCCACAAGTGTTACTACTGTTTATTGCATGGACTCCATAACGTAAAGTGACATTTCAGATTGGAGAGCTGATAAAATTCCCACAAACTCAAGCCAGGCTGGCGTTTTGCTCAGAAGGAATTCTCAGGCCCGTGCTACAGGATCAGTTATGGGAGGGGGAATCCTGTAGAGCTTTGTAAGATTGTAAGCAGTTGTGCTGCACCGCAGGCTAGCCCATACCACACACCCATACAGTGGTACTTGTTCTTTTCGGGTAATAACAGGTAAGGTGTGTCAGTTTCATTGTGCCCGCCAGTAGGTAAATGAACTCACTTTCCTCCTGCATCCATCGGAGGGCACCGTGCTGTGCAGCACAAGGGTCTCAGCCTTCGGGCTGGGTGTATGTACATTTATTGCATGTTCCCAGCCTGGTACACGGCTTACAGCTGGACCACTAGTGTTATGCACCAGTGTCTGTTTTCTTGCAGGTTTCTGCCAAGTATAACGGGACCATCCCAGGAGGTAGTGGTCCGGTCACTCCCCTGCGGCGAAGACCAGATCTCCGTATAGGGGTTGAAGGATGAAAAACAGGGAAGCACGAGAATAACTCCCTTAAGAGTTTGGCCTTAAGTCAAACCGGCCACTTGGCACAGTGGTCACTTCTACCACTGATCCACCTGACACTTAACAGCTTGCTCAGCTATGTAATCCACTGTCCTTCTTAGCTGCAGTTCCTTCCTGGCCTGTTTGGTCTGATTATGTTTGTGTCTGGTCATTTGTGTAATAAAGTATTCCTTTTGGCCTACTTTGGATCTGTTTGTCTGTTTTCTGTACGCTTGTGATATGCTCAGGGGCTTTCCCGACCCCAGAACATGACACTAGTATTGAAATTTTCAGGCACATCACGTTGACGTTGCTACTTAAAATGACAAGACGTCCCATCCAGTGTAAAGATCTGATGTTGCCGGATTGGCTCTGCTACGTCTAACAAAATGTCTGAAGAGTTCTGTAAGGGTGACCTTAAAGCTGGCCAAAAAAAAACTCGATATAGGTCGGCCAAACCCATGAATTATGGCAGGACAAGCCAGCCATGTAATGTGGGAGAGGGCCTCCTGAATGTCCCCCAATGGCAGATGTTAAAGGGGTTCTGTCACAAAACATATTCTACATTTTTCAAACCAGCACCTGGATCTGAACACTTTTGTAATTGCATGTAATGAAAAATTTTCTGTAGCCAATGGGCTATTCAATAAATTATATCTGTATAGCGCCAACTGCTATTTGTTCTTTTTCTTATTTTTTTGTCCATCTCGCTGAGCTGGTCAAATGTTTAAATCTTCAACTGCCACCAGCCATATCTTCTGTTAGAAGCTGTGGCAGTTACAGGGAGAGAGATGCAGCAGAAAGGACATGCCCCCTGAGCTGCCAGGCTGAAGATAATCTAGCAGAGCAATTGGAGCAATGAATGTGGAGATCTGTTCTGGTTCTAGATTTGTTAGAAAGAGATTGTCATGTCCTATATGATGTCTGATTTTTCTTTTTTACATTAATCATGGGAGAAACCCTTTAAAGGAATATTCCCTTCTCGACATTTATGGCATATGGAGGTTATATGACATAAATGTCCTCTGGGTCCTCTTGGACCCATAGTGAACGGAGAGCAAGGAACGCGTATGCGGCCACCTCTCCATTCACGGCGGTGGGACTTCCAAAAATGCTGGTTTGCTTATTTTTAGATGTTCCATAGCAGTGAACGGAGAAGAAGCCATGCTTTCACGGCGTGCTATCCATTCATGGTGGAGCTCAGTTCTTGAGATAGGAAAAGGTCCTAATGGACGTTTACGACATGTCCCATCTACGTGCCATGAATGTCCAGGTCGGAAAGAATGAATCGGCATATTGGATTTCAACCTGCCTTTTGTTTTTGGGAGGTGGGCTGCCACCAGAGGAGTCTGACAGCGGCTTATTCCACCCTCCCTATTAAGAACACATCTGCTCGAGCATGCATGTGTATAGGGAAATCGGACCATAGAGCTATCTAATGTCTATGGCCGGCCTTATCTACTAGATAAGGGACTGACATAACAAATTTCATGCCTCATATAAGGGGAGCTATTGAAGAGCATGGAGCCCATACGGTTCTCACACAGGGCCCCATGATTTTCGTGCGGCCCACTGGATGAGTCGATAAGTTTATTTGAAGTCCACCAAAAACTCATTGACCACAAAAGGACATCCAGCAGCCACCATAGTAAACTCCATGGACTGTGGGGAGGTTGTATTCTTCCAGTCACCATCTCAGACACCATCATGGCCTGTCCTGCTCCAATAACACATTCAACCCTGCTACATCTACAGTGTTATCTCTGTAGCTCTGCTACATCTGCAGAGATACGATCATAACTTTTCAGTGTCATCATTATTTATGCTAATGACAAACTCGGCTCTACTACATCTGTGCAGAGACGTATTTAGCCCAGCTGCATATGCAATTTCCTTTGATGTTTGGATAAATACTCCTAAGCACAGGAGGAGGCCTCTAATCGCTATATTGACCACTCCGTCGATGTCGTGATGGAATAAAAGGTGATATTGACCTGTACGTGTGCGATAAACAAGTGTAAAACAGAGCACATCTTACTAACCCCACCGGTTGAGTGGAAAATTAGAAAATCACACCGTTCTGCAGTCAGACATGCTGGCTATCCTGGAGTCCTGTGTTTTCGCTATTCTGTGGGCTGCAAAGAACTTGTATGGATTTGCCTCGCTCATATCAATAGGAAGATTATGCCTCTGTAAAAAAAAGATCTGTGCTGAGCTTTCTGTCTATTACAAGGCTGGATCAAGGTCTATATAATACTGCCATACAGTGCCTAAATAGTGTAGCTATACCTATGGTAAACAAATATAATTACCACACTGTGTCCAAAATACTACTACCAATTGCGTCTGTATAAAACTGCTATACAGTGCCTACATAGTATAAACATACGCATGGTACAAACCTAATACCCCCTTACAGTGTCCAAAAATACCACTAGTATATTGTGCCCATATAATACTATTGGAAGTAAGCAGGTTCTACTTTACACCAGTGCTAAATTTCCGCCACAGTGCCTACAAAGTATAATCATATGTGTGTGTCTCCATAAAGTGTTCAAAATACTACTAGTACATTGTATCCATATAAAAGTGCCATATGGTGCCTACATAGCATAAACATATGCATGGTCATAAAAAATAATACCCCCATACAGTGTCCAAAATACTACTATTATACTGTGTCCATATAATGCTAAAATACAGTGCCTACAAAATCTAACCATGTGTGTTGTGCAAGTATCTCCATACTGTGTTCAAAATACTACTGTCACGGCGTGGTGGCAGGATAATTGACTCCCGAGTTCTCCGTAGATCCTTCCAGTATCTCGTTCACTGGAGGGGTTATGGACCTGAGGAGAGGATGTGGGTCCCCGTGGCTGAGGTTAATGCTAGTCGTCTGGTGAGGGCCTTTCACAGAGCTCATCCGGATAAAGTGGGTCCTGAGTGTCCGGAGGCCACCCGTAGAAGGGGGGGAGGGAGGGTACTGTCACGGTGTGGTGTGGGAGGGGAACTCCACACCAAACACAAGAGGGAGGGAGAAGGCATCAGGCCTGGAAACTAGGGAGAGGACAAGGTTACCACCTAATGAAATTCTCACCCTAGCCCTGGCTGCTAACCGAATGAAGAGAACTCAGGTAGGACTGTTGATTCACAGGAACCTACCGCCTGGCTAACCCTGTAAGGGCCTGGGGATAGTGAGTGGGCCACAGATGACCTGTTCCTTCCCAGCTGAAGGAACAGGAGTCTACCTCAGGCCTAATACCAAAAGACCGGGGAAACAACGCAATACAAATATAAAGGAACGAGACACTTATCTTCTGCAGTAAGATGGAAGAGCAGGCACGCCGGAGAAGACAACACACCAGCTCTTCCACAACCAAATGAAGCTATCCACCGCAGGGAGTGATGGGAGTAGCTAGACTAAATAGGGTAATAGTAATGACCACTATGCTGCACCTGAGACTAGAGGTGTGGTCATTACCATCAACAACACTGCAAGAAGTGAAACCAAAAGAGACTGTCAGATGACATCACGTGCGGACAGTCTCTCCGATCTTCTAATCCCTGTCACGGAAGGGACCGTGACAACTACTAGTATAATGTGTCTATATAATACTTCCATACAGTGTTCAATTAGTATAGCCATAAATCTGAAGCGTGAATCATTTCTACATAAAGTGTCAAACATACTACTATAATGTGTCTACATAATACCATCATATAGTTCCTACTTAGTATAGCCATACATGTGGTGTAAAAATAATATCCCCATGCAGTGTCTACAATACTACTATGATATTGTATGTATACAATACTGCCATATAGTGCCTACATAGTGTAGCGATACATATGGTACACAAATAATATTACCACACTGTGCCCAAAAAATACTACTACCGATTGTATCTTTATAAAACTGCCATATAGTGCCTACATTGTATAAACATACACATTGTACAAAATAATACCCCCATACAGTGTCTGAAATACTACTAGTATATTGTGTCCCTCTAATACTAAATAAAGTGCCTCTAAAGTCTAATAATTTGTGTAGTGCATGTGTCTCACAATACTACTAGCATATTGTGTTTATATAATATTGCCATATATCTGGTACATGAATAATATCAACATACTGTGCAGTGTCCAAAATACTACTATACTGTGTCTAAATAATGCCACCAAATAGTTCCTACTTAGTATAGCCATACCATACACGTGCCACACAAATAATATCACTATGCACTGTGCAAAATATATATCTAAAACTGTCATATGATGCCTTTGGAGTACAGCCAAGCAGGATCCGATGCATAAATAATACCCTCATACAGTGTCCAAAAAACGACTATATTGTGTCTTTATAACACTGCCATACAGCATAGTATAGCCCTAAATATGGTGGTCAAAAATATCTCCATACAACATCCATATATTACTAACATTGTGTATTTATAATGCTGCCATACATTGTCTACATAGGCATACAGCACTCAAATCATACCACCATACAGTGCCCAAATTCAGTGTGATATGTTTTCCACATATGAACAACTAATAAGTACCAAGATAACACTGCTATATAGCATCTAATAAAGGAGCCTATATTTTCCACCACGGCCATGCCACGCTCACCACTGCCTCCTGCTGACTGAACATTTCCTTTATCCTATAGATCCCTAGGAAGCACTGTACCTCTCTCACCCTTCCCATAACCACAAATTGCTATATTAACTCTACCAGCAGAAAGCCCCCTAGAAATAGTATCAGCATAGTGGCACTGCCATAGAATGGAATAATACAATTTAGGCCTCCTGCAGCTGCCACTAGGGGGAGCTCACTGCATACATATCTGCTGTGAAAAGTTCCTATTAAAATGAATGAGAACACTATAAACACATATTGAGTGAGCGCCCCCTAGTGGTTGCTGCCAACAACCTTTGCAGCAGACTTGAGGGAAACGTCAGGACAATTTGGCAGAGTAGGCTCCCACATAGGCCTCCTGTATCAGCATTATTCCCCATCTGCCCCCCCCCCCACCCCATTCCTGCCTATAAAAGTGCAGGACCCCTATAATGTAGACTTGATAGTCACTACATTTCATTACAATTATGAATGATTTGCCACGCAGCCCCCAGCCAGCGCGTTAGCAGTGCTCACCGAGAGACTCCGGTAATAGCATATTACAATGTGGCATTCATTATTTTGCTTGTTTTATAACATTTAATTAAATCTGACACCGCGCTGCTTCCGTTTTGAGTTACTCTGCTTCTTCAGATAAATTTCACTTCTTAGCCGAGTGCCGTGATATCATCTTCAGAGATTCTTCATTTTTACATGTAAAATATGACTTAAAGGGGTTGTGTCATAAAGCATACTCTACATTTTTCTAACCAGTACCTGGATCTAAATACTTTTGTAGTTGCATGTAATAAAAAATATAGTATAGCCTCTGAGCTATTCAATAAAATGTATCTGTATAGCGCCACCTGCTGTTTGATCTTTTCCGTATTTTCTGTCCGTCTCAGTGAGGTGGTCGAACGTGCTCAGTTTAAATTTTAAACTGCCACCAGCCATAGGTTTTGTTAGAAGCTACGGCAGTTACATGGAGAGAGCTGCAGCTGAAAGGACACACCCCTGAGCTTCCAGGCTGAAGAGAATCTAGCAGAACAATTAGAGAAGTGAATGTTCAGATCTCTGGACCCATGTGAGATACAGGGCTGGTTCTATCTTTTTTAGAAAGTATTTCCATGTACTATATGTTGTCTGATTTTAAGTTTTTATATCAATCATTTGATAACCACTTTAAAGATGACCCGTCCCCTCTCCTGACAAGTCTGTTTTAGTAACTACTTGCATCCCCCATGTAATAACAGAATGAGAAATGTGATTTATGTAACTGTTAAGAGTTAATATAATAATAATAATTATCAGCCACTAGCTGGGACTGTTTCCTCTTCCCATTGGGAGTAACAGTTACAACAGAGAGTGATGTCTCAGAACTATGAGGAATTTGTGGGAGTCTAGACAGAGGAGTGAGTGGAGCAGATGCTAACTGCCAGAGCTGAGAGTAAAGCCAGGTCTGGATCAGGTACCGGCCTGAGCAAGGCAAGAGAAAGACCAGAAAAAGTTCAAAAAGTATGCCAGTGTTAAAAGAAGGTGCGAGCAGAAGCCCTGTGGAGATAAGATGTCTTAAAATGACTTTATAGATTCCATAGCAGATATTCTTCAGTAAGAGAAAGGCTTCGGGCCTGGAAAACCTAAAAGGCAGATTCTGGATATGCCCATCATACTACATCCCCTAGAGGAAACCTATAGTAACTTTAAACGGCTATTCCGGTAGATACAAGTTATCCCCTATCCATAGGATAGGATGACCTCACTACATGGCACCTGCCAGGGATGATTCACCGATGGCTAATGGGGAAGCAGGGAGCTAATGGTGGGTAAACTTAAGGTTTGTGAGTATTTAAAGGGGTGGTCTCACTTCAGCACATGGCATTTATCATGTAGAGAAAGTTAATACAAGGCACTTACTAATATATTGTAATTGTCCATATTGCTTCTTTAGCTTGCGGGATTCATTTTCTGTCGCATTTTACACTGCTCGTTTCCACGGGGTTATGACCACCGCTGCAGAGCAGGGATGGGAGCTGCTGCGCATGTGCCTATGTGCTTTTTCCTATAGTGTGCAAGCACGTCCACCTCTGTTGGATTGCAGTGGGACATTTAAGGGGGTACCACTGTATGGGGGCCACTTTAGGGAACATCATACTGTATGGGGGACACTTACTGTGGGGACATCATACTGTGTGTGGGGGCACTGAAGAGGGTATCACTGTGTGGGGCCCACTTTAGGGAACATCATACTGTGTGGGGGACACTTAAGAGGACATCATACTGTGTGTGGGGGGCACTGAAGAGGGCATCACTGTGTGGGGCACTCAAAGGGCATTACTCTGTGTGCGGGCACTAAAGGGGGCATCACTGTGTGGGGACATCAATCTGTATGCGGGGGTATCAGTCTGTATCAGGGGGTATCAGTCTGTGAGTGAGACACTTAAGGGAGCATCACTGTGTGGAGGCCACTTTAGAGAACATTATACTGTGTGGGGGACACTTAAGAGGACATCATACTGTGTCTGGCGGGGCCCTGAAGAGGGCATCACTGTGTGGGGGCACTCAAAGGGCATTACTCTGTGTGCGGGCACTAAAGGGGGCATCACTGTGTGGGGACATCAATCTGTATGCGGGGGCATCAGTCTGTATTAGGGGGTATCAGTCTGTGAGTGAGACACTTAAGGGAGCATCACTGTATGGGGGCCACTTTAGGGAACATCATACTGTGTGGGGGACACTTAAGAGGACATCATACTGTGTGTGGGGGGCACTGAAGAGGGCATCACTGTGTGGGGACATCAATCTGTATGCGGGGGTATCAGTCTGTATTAGGGGGTATCAGTCTGTGACTGAGACACTTAAGGGAGCATCACTGTGTGGGGGGCACTTAGTAGACATCCTACTGTGAGGTGGGCACTATGCGGGAATCATACTGTTTGGGGAGGCACAAAGATGTCATTATACTCTGTGGGGGCACTAAAGGGACATCATGCTGTCTGAGGGATACTAAGTAGCATCATTACTGTCTGGGGGGGGGGGGGGTCACTAAGAGGGAATTACTATTATAGGTTTCATTAAGAGGAGATTCATATTCTGCTAGGGCACAAAGTGGGGCGCCATTACGGTGTGGGAGGAGTTTGGGTGGGATTGAAGGCGTGGCTTATTGTAAAAAAAATGTTGCCGCAGTGTGCTATGCTGGTATTGTCCTTTTTACTTTATATTGTGGCTCTGACCTTCAGCCAAAGTACTTGAGTACCCCTATTCTATAGATTATACATAAAGTTCTAAAAGTTGTCTATGGATTAGCAAGAAGCAGAAACAGAGTGGGTGTGGTCAGACTACACAGGGTTTGTTTGTAGTCTGTAACCAAGGAGACACATAGATCTGTGTCAGAGCTGCATACAGAAAAAACAGCAAGATATTTTTAATTAACATTTTGTACATTTGCTTTATTGATTTTAATCTTGATACGTTGGAGCCATATACCATTGTTGGAAAACTGTCCTTAACCCTTTCACGGGAAGCCACTTCCTGTACAACTTTTCCAGATCATGTTCTGTGTATTGGATAAACTTTCTTCACTTTTCTACATTATAACTTCTGTAAATTCAATCTTCTCTCATTAGGAGCAGCAGTGGCTCTGACCTTCTGCCTCTGATTTATGGGACATTAGCAGGATGTATTCTAATAACCGGTTACATAGCAACAGTCTGACTGTAGGGACTGACTCAAGCTTTATGTTCTAATAACACAATTAATTTAAATGTTAGGTGTGAGAGGATGCAGCCTCCATAATTCTTCAGAAACCTGAATGCACCTTGTGGAGGTGGCTGTCGAGAAGATGAAAGGGGCACAAATGCCAGTGGTGGGTCTCCAGATAGATTTAGTATATAGTTCAATTGGGACAGTTTGATTTCCTATGCAGTGAGCTCCCCCTAGTGGCTGCTGCAGGTAGTCAGAATTTTATGATTTCATTATAAGGCCCAACCAGGCTGAAACGTTGCACTTTTTTGACTTGTTTATATGGATCAATAAAGATTGGTATTATAATTCTAGACAGGTGAATTTGTATTGGGCTTGTCCCTAGACCTCCAAGAGTTAATAGACTGTAACCAAAAATAATCCTGGGTAGAAATATTGGGTATTAACCACTAACCCACTTTAGACCACCAGATATATAAGCAATTATCCACTAAGCTACTCTAGATCACCAGGGATATTAGGAATTATCTGTTAGGACACTCTAGGCCACCAGATATATGAGGTATCAACCACTAGATCACTTGAGATCACCAGAGATATTAGGTATTAACCAGTCAGCCATTGTAGACCACTAGATATTATAGGTGTTATCCTCTAAGCCACTCTAGACCACCAGATATATAAGCAATTATCCACTAAGCTACTCTAGATCACCAAAGATATTAGGTATTATCCACTACGACACCCTATACCACCAGCTTTATTAGGCAATACCCACTACACCACTCTAGACCACCAGAAATATTAGTTATTATCCACTATGCCACTCTAGACCACTAGCTATATTAGGTATTGTCCACTACACCACTTGAGATCACCAGAGATATTAGGTATTAACCAGTCAGCCATTGTAGACCACTAGATATTATAGGTGTTATCCTCTAAGCCACTTTAGACCACCAGATATATAAGCAATTATCCACTAAGCTACTCTAGATCACCAGAGATATTAGGTATTATCCACTACGACACCCTATACCACCAGCTTTATTAGGCATTACCCACTACACCACTGTAGACCACCAGAAATATTAGTTATTATCCACTATGCCACTCTAGACCACTAGCTATATTAGGTATTGTCCACTACACCACCTTTAGATCACCAGAGATATTAGGTGCTTTCCACTACGCCACTAGAGACCACCAGCTATATTAGGTATAATCCACTACACCACTCCAGACCACCAGATACATTAGGTATCAACCATTGGGCCACTCTTGATTACCAGAGAAATTAGGTATTAACCACTACGTTACTCTAGACCACCAGTGATATTACTTTTTAACCACTATGTAACTCTAGGCGACCAGGAGTATGACAGGAAGGCGTATGTCATGGTACTTAGCCAGCATTATGTTAATTTCATTGGAAAGAGCAGGTGACTCCAGATGTAACATCATGCTAATGGACAGGGGTTGTCCTAATGAGACAAACCGCTAAAGAAAACTTGGGAAAACTTGTTACTTATAGTACTGGTGTCCCCTTATGTGTAAGAGGGGCTTTTGGGTTGACTTCAGACACCAGGACCCAGGAGTGTTTCCTGCCTCTGCCCCCCCCCCCCCCCCCTTTTTGGTTACTTTGGGAACTTCTTTATTCTGAACTATAAGATCCTCATCATCAGTGCAGGAAGAGAAAGCAGAAGGTCAGTATCTTGGGAAGCCATGGGATCTCACTAGCAACCCGTTTACTGCCCTAGGCCACCAGGAAATGTGAAATAATCTTTTTTTTTTTTGTTTCCTTAGACCACCAGGGAACTTGACTATTCCAAACCAGGAGGGAAATATTCCTTTACTGCCTTAGACCACCAGGACAGTTTACCATTTACCTCATCACTACCCTAGACCACCAAAATATAACCCACTCACAGTGTTAAGCTGTGCTCACACATTGCACCTATAAAATTACTTTTGCACCGGTTTCCAAAATCTGAAAACTGCAACAGTTTTTGCACAATTTCAGTGACATTTGGCCAAAAACCCAAGCCATGCGGCCAAAACTTGTGTTTGCAGCTTATTGCTGAGTTCACATCTCTGCCTGAGGCTCCATTAGCGGCCTTTGTTGAAGATACTATCAAAAAATACTGGATAAAATAGTCCTGCTTTTCTGAAAAAACCCAGGATTCCCTAACGGAAACCTTATTAAATTCATCTGGTTAAAGGGGTTGTGCCACGGAAAATATTCTACATTTTTCAAACCAGCCCCTGGATCTGAATACTTTTGCAATTGCATGTAATTAAAAGTTTAGTATAGCCACTGAGCTATTCAATAAAATGTATCTGTATAGCGCCACCTGCTGTTTGTTATTTTCCTTTTTACTTGTCCCCCTCACCTTGGTGGTCACATGTGTTCAGTTTAAACGTTCCACTGTCACCAGCCATATGTTTTGTTAGAAGCTGTGTCAGTTATAGGGAAAGAGCTACAGCAGAAAGGACACATCCCCTGATAAAGGACACCCCTGAGCTGCCAGCCTGAGAAAAATCTAGCAGAACAGTTGGAGCAATGAATGGTGAAATCTCTGGATCTATGTGAGGCACAGGACTGGTTCTAGCTTTGTTAGAAAGGTATTGCCATGTATTATATGATGTCTTATTTTCATTTTTTACATCAATCATGGTATAACCCCTTTAAGTGTCGCATCTTGCACCTTCGTCATTTTCATTGTGCTGCTCCTATAACGCCTGCTTTATGCAAAGGAAATCATTAGCACCGATATGAAAGCAGCCTTAGACAACCAGTTACTTTTACTGTTGACCCCTTCACTGCCCTATACCACCAGAGCATTATTCTATTAACTCCTCTGTTTTCCTAGACCACCAGGGAATTTGACGATGAAATGCCCTAAACTACCAGAGGGTTTCACCTTATCACATAGCTATATGACAAGGGATGCAGACATTAAACAACAAACAGGTTACAGAGGATTGTGAAATGAACCCCTTCATTGTCCTAGACCACCAGGGAACTTATCATTATCGTATGGCAGTATTTGGATATAAACATTTGGATGCAAAGTGTTTGCATGGACGTATGTATGTTTGGAAGAATCCGTTTCTGGAGGAAAGCAATAGAAATGA
The DNA here is from genome assembly GCA_033119425.1 of Bufotes viridis. Lineage (NCBI taxonomy): Eukaryota > Metazoa > Chordata > Amphibia > Anura > Bufonidae > Bufotes > Bufotes viridis. Next base: position 260,821,287 of record CM065594.1, on the reverse strand, counting down.
TTTGGGTTCATTCATTTATGTAGATTTCCCGCTCATATTTGATTTATGTTAATGAACCCCCAAGTCTAAGCTTATGCAGATCTCTATCTGAATGTATTATTAGGACCCTGTTCCTTTAATTAATTACCATGGGAATTATTTGCCCTCTGCTATAACAAGCGAGCGTCTCCCTGCACTCTCGCAGAACATCTCCGCTCTTGCAACCTTTAAACATATACCTGGTCTGCATATTTTTGGATCTTCCTCAGCTAATCATTTTTTTCCCCTCGTCTACTGCATGTCGAAACACAATTAAAATGTTTTGCCAGCTGGCTAACGACCTGCATCCAATATAACAAACCTCATTAATGAGCTTCTTGCAACTGACAAAGCCGCAAACAATCCTTTTGTGAGGCAAAAAAAAAAGGAAAATACTGCCGAGCTATAAAAACTAACTTTTCCTTCAGTGAAGAAGGATTTTGTAAAACTCTGCTGCCTCCTAGTGGACAACATGAAGTATTGCAGATATTCTAGAAAAAAAATGGCTTACAATTAAAGGCACAGAAGGTCTAATATTGGAAGCTTATGAAAGTGCAACTTATAGGATGAATTATTAATATTTTTCACAGATATGTACAGAGAGGCCATCAGAACTCCAGATATATGAGATACCTAGTGATCATGGGGACTGCACTTCCCATCATCTGTCTCATCCCGATGTATAAAAGAGAACATTTAAACGCTCAGCAAATAGAAATATGAAATGATTTAGGTATGATATCGCTTTAAGAAGGTAGATACATTCTTTGGATAATCTTGTGATCTGTGGGGAAACTTAGCAGTAAGTGTGTCATTTTCCTACAGCGCCTCCTCAGGTGCAATGAAGCATTGCATACGTCCTATTAAAGTCAATGGGTTTTTTACATCACCATATTCTGACCCGCAGAACTTTTTTTTATAGTTACCGTATGTCTAATGAGCTGTGTGGGGGGTCATTTTTTGCCGGACGATCTGTAGTTTTTATCGATACCATTTTGGAGTGTGTGTGACTTTTTGATCACATTTTATAACATTTTTTGGGTAAGAGAAGCGATGAAAAAATGGCGAATCTGCTATATTGATCATTTTTCCCGTTACGCCATTCATCGTATTGGAAAAGTATTTTTATATTTTAATAGTACGGGCATTTTCGGACGCTGTGATGACCATTATGTTTATATTTTTTATTACTTATGTATTTATTTTTTTATTCTAAGAAAAAGGGGGTAATTTAAATGCTTATATTTTTCTAATTTTTTTACTTTTTTTTTCATTTTTTGTAGCCCCTCTAGGAGGCTACATTGTCCACTACTTAGTTTGTTTTACAGAATGTTACTATACTTCCATAGGGAGAATAGTAATACATGGATTGCTGATCTCCTATGTTGGCCTGTCACCTGCTGGCCAACAGAGGAACTGTAGCTCTAATACGCTGGGTCTCTTCAGAGAGACCCAGCCTATTAGAATTTATAACTGGTATCCCCTATCGCTGCATGGGGATGTCGGTCTTAAACCAGAAGCGCAGACTTCCTTGTTTTTAACCCTTTATATGCCATGATCACATTTGGCAAAGGCTGTAATGTTCACAATCGACATTATTGCCGATCGCGGACATTAGCAGCAGTCCTCCACAGGCACCATGTTTGAAGACCACACCAGCGCCGTACATGTACGCGGCTGGTGGTGAAAGGGTTATATTCTCGATTTTTGAAACCACCAGCTGGCTCTGAATGCTTCTGTTATTGCATGCAATTAAAATGAAATATACCACTGACTTATTAAATAAAATCTATCTGTATAGCGCCACCTGCTGATTGTTCTTTTCCTGGTTTTTTTTTCAGTCCACCATACCATCGCAGAGGTGGACACATATGCTCAGTTCCATCTTTCAACTGCCAACAACTCTATCTTTAGTTAAACGCTGTGACAGTTACAGGAAGACAGCTACAGCAGAAAGTACATGCCCCCTGAGAAAGGACACGCTCCTGAGCAGCTAGCTTGAAGAAAATACAATTGGAGCAGAGACTGGGGAGATCTCTGGACCCATATGAAGTACAGGGCTGGTTCTAGCTTTGTTAGAAAGAGGTTGTCATGCACTATATGATGTCTGATTTCATTTTTTAGATTAATCATGGTATAATTTCTTTAAGGAGCTCAGTCTGGGGACAGTAGCAATAAGACATACATTTCCAATTAGGTAAAATCAGTGAATAATATATTCGCAAGTTCTTATCATTGTCGGATTCCCCATGAACCAAAGATAGTACAAGTCATAGGTCCTTTCCAGTATGTCACCAGCTAACACAGAAACCACTGAGTACAGCCACAGAAATAGGAGAAGATCAGACAATTTCCCTAAACACTGCAGTGGCTGATTGGCCTTTGCTGCTGCAGACTGATACTGAGGGCAAGTTATCTTTTAATTTGTCGCAACTTGCAATAAAAGCTTTAATGTCTCCTGAGATTTTAAGAAAAAGCTGCATGGCACATCATCTTCGGAGCAGTCGGATTTGACTGAGATGCAGATACAGGTCTGCTCTGTCTCTCCACACAGGCTGTGACGTGCTTGGCAGCAATGCTTCTCCTCCTCTGCCTGTTGGATGAGTGCATGTGCTCCCTCCGCTCTTTAGGGGCCAGCACCTAATCTTCACCACCCAATGGCTGGTAATCCTGCAGTACTTCAGGCACCTTCCCCCATGAGAGCAATTAGTTTCCTTAGCTGGGTAAGTTCCCACTAGGGGTGCTGTATCCTGCTATCTGCTCTTGTACTGACCTCTACCTCTGTTTACTGTACTCTGCCCTTCTGCTGTCTGACCTGCCCTGTGCCTGACCTCTGTGTTGATTCTACGCTGCCTGCCCTGACATTGAAAACATAACCATAGCAAAAAGCAGGTGCACTCTGCGGCAATGCTAAACCCTCACACTGATAAAATTGAGGGGTTAGTTCGACATATCCTACTAGGAGGACATGTCTTAAGCTCGGACACCACGGCAAGGTCCCTCAAGTAGCCCGAGGCCCTACCACTCAACCTACCTGTGCCGTATGGGCGATACCAGGAGCCGTTGGGCATTACGGGAGCGTAAGGCCTGACTCACAGACAGCTCACCAGTGACCTCCAGCATGTAACCATGCTTGCAATGGGAGGTGGGAGGTGCCTGTGAGTTTTTGATTGTTCTCCACATCCACATTATCGCTATCATATGTTGGATGGTTATTGTGGTACTTGTAGTCCGTTGCTGGCATCTTCCATTGTATACATTTTTTGCTGTTGATTACCCCTAGCAACGGACTACAAGTGCAGGATGTGCTCCCCTAGATACATGCACAACTGCATATGGGTTGAGCATATCCTGCTTGTTAAACACCACACCACGTTTTCTAATGGTTTGTATAATATGTTTGGAGGTGTATAAACTCCGATTTAAATGTGCCTGCTTTTCATCTACAGGCTACATTCAGGTGCACCTGGGAGACTCTGGGCCATATCAGCCGGTCTCGGGTGGGGCCCACAGGCACCTCCCACCTCCCATTGCAAGCATGGTTACATGCTGGAGGTCACTGGTGAGCTGTCTGTGAGTCAGGCCTTACACTCCCGTAATGCCCAACGGCTCCTGGTATCGCCCATACGGCACAGGTAGGTTGAGTGGTAGGGCCTCGGGCTACTTGAGGGACCTTGCCGTGGTGTCCGAGCTTAAGACATGTCCTCCTAGTAGGATATGTCGAACTAACCCTCAATCTTATCAGTGTGAGGGTTTAGTATTGCCGCAGAGTGCACCTGCTTTTTTCTATGGTTATGTTTTTGATTGTTCTCCACATCCACATTATTGCTATTATATGTAGGATGGTTATTGTGGTACGTGTAGTCCGTTGCTGGCATCTTCCATTGTTTTGCATTTTTTGCTGTTGATTGCTCCTAGCAACGGACTACAAGTGCAGGATGTGCTCCCCTATATACATGCACAACTGCACATGGGTTGAGCATATCCTGCTTGTTAAACACCACACCACGTTTTCTAATGGACTGCCCTGACATTGGTCTGATTCCCGAGCCCTGTTCTCGGCCTGTCCCCGTCTACAATTTTGCTTTAGTCATTGATGTCCTGCACTGGTCTCTATGAACCCTGTGGGTCAGCTATCAATCACACAGAGACTACTCTGGGAGGTAGGAGCCTGGTGGTTCCCCTGCAGTAAAGTCCAGATCTCTGTACAGGGGTTAAAGGGTGAATACCAGGGGAGCGCCAGAATATTGCCCTTAGGATTAGCACAAAGCCAAATCTGTTGACACAGTGGTTCAACGCTCACTGCCGTAGCAACAAGATCTGAAAGGGTAGCTAAGAAAAAAACTAAAACTAAGACATGAAATGCAACAAAATTGATCACCTACCTTAAAAGTGTTGTCCAGGATCTTTTTTCTAAATCTGCCACCCACCCACCTAGTGGTACCTGTGAAGAGACCTATACTTACCTGCTACCTGTTTTCGAACTGTTCCCCAATATCTCTTAAGGGAGACCGGTCGTGTTGAACTTAAGAACTGCGCCAAATGAACAAGTTTTAGGCAGCATATTAAAGGGATTATCCCATGATTAATGTTCAAAATGAAAATCAGAAAGTGTAGCTCTCACCCAACACATGATTAACCCTGTACATGTACGTCATCGGGCAGGGTCTCTAAAGATGGCACCCGCTCCTCGGCACTCCGGGAGCCATAGACGCGGGTGGCCGTCTGTTTCTTATAGCAGACACCCGCGGCAGCAGTAGTAATGCCGATCGCGGACATTTAACCCCTCAGATGCCGTGGCCAATCCTGACCACGGCATCTGAGCACATGAAACATCGGAAGCGCGTGCTTCCGGTGATGCTCCGGCTCCCCAGTGTGGCGATCGGAGGAGCAAGAGCATGTGTGCAGCAGCCCCTGTCTTTGTGAATGACAGGAGGCTGCTGCATAGTATTTCCTATCGAGACCTTGACAGTAATAGGGCTCCACAGGAAAGTAGTAAAATCATCATAGATTCCAATGCAAGTGCATTGGAGTCTATGATAATAGCAATCTAATGATTGCATGTTATAGTTTCCAATGGGAACTATCAAAAAGTGTAAAAAAAAAGTTAAAAATTTTTTTTTTTTTCCAATCACCCCTTTCCCAAAATAAAAATAAAAGAACTAAAAAAGTAAAAAGATACACCTCATGGGTGTCGCGATGTGCGAAAACGCCATTAGTATTAAAATATATTCCCCATACGGCAAACAGCAAAACGGACAAAAAGCGTCCAAATGGCCAATTCGTCGTTTTTGGCTTCTTCATTTTCTACAAAAAAATTACATAAAAAATTATCAAGAAGTCATCATACACACCCCAGAATGGTATCAATGAAAACTTTAGATTGCCACGCAAAAAATGAGCCCCCATACAGCTCTGTACACATAATTACAAAAAAGTTATAGGGGGCAAAATATGGTGACAAAAAAAATTAAAATTATTTTTTCCCACTTTTTAATTTTTTTATCACTATCAAAACGCAAGAAAGACTATACATATAAGGTATCGCCAGATACGTACTGACCTATAGAATAAAAGTAAGGTCAGTTTTATCGCACATCGAACGTCGTAAATAAAAAACCCGTAAAACTGTGTTGGAATTGCTTTTGTTTTGCAATTTCACCCCATTTGGAATTTTTTTCCCGCTTCCCACTACATCATATGCAATAATAAATGGTGGCTTTGGAAAGTACAAATACAACTTGTCCTGCAGAAAGTTAGGGCTCTGGGAGGGCAGGGAGCGCAAGACGAAAACGCAAAGAAAATATTTAAAAAAACTCCGGGCCTAAATGATTTAAATAAGATACGCCGTCCCTTTAAATAGCCCATGGTTAAAAGAGGCCTTGTCAGTGTTATATCAGTCCCATTATTACTAATACACACGTCCTGATCAATACCCCCGACAGCTCCAAAACGTGGAACAGATAGCCCGGGTATACAATTACCCTTATAAGATGTTACCTATTGATTTCTTGGGGCTGTGCTGGAAAAGTAACATCTAAAAGATGTATTAGTATCCGGAGCGCATCGCTCAACAACAGTATTACTTTATAGTAAATCCGCAAGTCCGAAATCATGTGATTAAATGTGCAAGACTTAAAGGGAACCCCTCACTTCTCCTGACATGTCTGTTTTAGTAACTACTGGCATTTCTGGTGTAATAATACTTTAGCAATCCTTACTTAGGACTCTATTTTGTAATATTCCTCTATTATTCCTACTGGAAGTTTATAAATATTGGTCGACCAGGGTGTTACCAGTGTCCCCGCACAGTCTGACACTGGCAGCACTGATTGGATAGGGTTAGACTGTGCATAAACACATGCCAACTGGTAACACTCAGATGGACTTTTAACCCCTTAAGGACTCAGCCCTATTTCACCCCTATATTAAGGACTGAGCCATTTTTGGCAAATCTGACCAGTGTCACTTTATGTGGTGATAACTTCAAAACGCTTTTTCTTATCCAGGCCATTCTGAAATTGTTTTTTCGTCACATATTGTACTTCATAACAGTGGTAAAATAAAGTCGAAAAATTTCATTTTTATTTATAAAAAAATACAAAATTTCAATTTCTCTACTTCTATAATACATAGTAATACCGCCAAAAAAAGTTATTGATTTACATTCCCCATATGTCTACTTCATGTATCGATCATTTTGGGAATGCTATTTCATTTTTTGGGGACGTTACAAGGCTTAGAAGTTTAAAAGCAAATCTTGAAATTTTTAAGAAATTTTCAAAAACCCACTTTTTAGGGACCAGTTCAGGTCTGAAGTCACTTTGTGAGGCTTACATAATAGAAACCACCCAAAAATTACTCCATTCTAGAAACTACACCCCTCAAGGTATTCAAAACTGATTTTACAAACGTAATAAACCCTTTAGGTTTTCCACAAGAGTTAGGCCCCTTTCACACGGGCGAGTTTTCCGCGCGGGTGCAATGCGTGAGGTGGACGCATTGCACCCGCACTGAATCCGGACCCATTCATTTCTATGGGGCTGTGCACATGAGCGGTGATTTTCACGCATCACTTCTGCGTTGCGTGAAAATCGCAGCATGTTCTATATTCTGCGTTTTTCACGCAACGCAGGCCCCATAGAAGTGAATGGGGATGCGGGAAAATCGCAAGCATCCGCAACCAAGTGCGGATGCGTTGCGATTTTCCCGCATTGTTGCTTAGCAACGGGACCCAATCTCTATTATTTCCCTTATAACATGGTTATAAGGGAAATAATAGCATTCTTAATAAAGAATGCTGTGTAAAATGAAGAGGAAGGGTTAAAAATAATAAAAGTTAACTTACCTTAGCCACTTGATCGCGTAGTCGCGATCTGTCCTCTCTTTCCCTGCAGCATCGATGATCTAAAGGACCTGTGATGACGTCACATCACATGGCCCAATCACCTGCTCCATCACTATGGTGATGGAGCATGTGATTGGTCCATGTGACCATGTGACATCATCCAAGGTCCTTAATCACTATCCTCAGGCTGTGGCTAGTGCTTAAGGACCTTGGATGATGTCACGTGGTCACATGGACCAATCACATGCTCCATCACCATAGTGATGGAGCAGGTGATTGGGCCATGTGATGCTGTGACATCATCACAGGTCCTTTACATCTTTCAAGCTAACGGAGAGGAGGCCGGGCTTCGCGATCAAATGGAACAGGTAAGTTATGATTAGTTTATTATTTTTAACCCATTCTGCACCGGGTTCAACATAAGGGAGATGGCCAAGGGTATTATTTTACATTATAACTATGTTATAATGTGAAATAATACCAGCGGGACAATTTCTGACCCAAACATGCACTTCTGTGAAGAAGTGCAGGTTCGGGTCTGGGTACCAAAAGTGCCGATTTTTCTCCCGCGCGTGCAAAACGCATGACAGCACTTTGCACTCGCAGGGAAAAATCGCGGCAATTCCCGCAACGCACCCGCACTGTTTGACGGAGTGCACCCGCAACGCCCGTCTGAAAGAGGCCTTAATGGCAAATGGAGATAAAATTTCAGAATTTCGATTTTTTTTTTGAAAATTTTCCATTTTAATCCATTTTTTCCAGTAACAAAGCAAGGGTTAACAGCCAAACAAATCTTAATATTTATTCCCCCGATTCTGTAGTTTGCACGAACACCCAATATGTGGTCGTAAACTGCTGTATGGCCAAACTGCAGGGCGCAGAAGGAAAGGAACGCCATATGGTTTTTGTAAGGTGGATTTTGCTGGACTGGTTTTTTGACACCATGTCCCATTTGAAGGTGTTCCTCAAGAGTTATTGGCAAATGGAGATGAAATTTCAGAATTTCTATTTTTTGTTACCTTGTTTTAAAAAAAGTGTAATATAGAGCAACCAAAAATCATATTTACCCTAGAATAGTACCAACAAAACTGCCACCTTATCCTGTAGTTTCCAAAATGGGGTCACTTTTTTGGAGTTTCTACTGTAGGGGTGCATCAGGGGGGCTTCAAATGGGCCATGGTGTCAAAAAACCAGTCCAGCAAAATCTGCCTTCCAAAAACCATATGGCGTTCCTTTCCTTCTGTGATCTGCCGTTTGGCCATACAGCAGTTTACGACCACATATGGGGTGTTTGTGCAAACAAGAGAATCAGGGCAATAAATATTGAGTTTTGTTTGGCTGTTAACCCTTGCTTTGTTACTGGAAAAATGGATTAAAATGGAAAATTTGCAAAAAAATTGCTGTTTTGGGACCGTTTTTATTTTTTGCTATTTACATTGTTGAACTGACAGGTTAGATTGTGTGCTATTTCTATAGAGCGGGTTGTTACGGACGCGACAATACCAAATATGACTACTTTTTAGGGGTTTTTGTTTCAGTTTTACATAATAAAGCATTTTTGAAAAAAATTCTTTTTTAGTGTCTCCACATTCTGAAAGCCATAGTTTATTTTTTATTTTTTGGGCGACTGTCTTGTGTAGGGGCTCATTTTTTGCGGGATGAGATGGCGGTTTGATTGGCACTATCATGGGGTGCATATGACATTTTGGTCGCTTGCTATTACACTTTTTGTGATGTAAGGTGACAAAAATGGCTTTTGACACCGTATTTTTTTTTTTTTTTTTGATGTGTTCAGCTGAGGGGTTAGGTCATGTGTTATTTTTATAGAGCAGGTTGTGACGGACGCGGCAATACCTAATATGTATACTTTTTATTTATTTATATAAGTTTTACACAATAACATCATTTTTTAAAAAAAAAAAAGCATGTTTTAGTGTCTCCATAGTTTGAGAGCCATATTTATTTATTTTTTGGCCAATTGTCCTATGTAGGGGCTCATTTTTTGCGGGATGAGGTGACGGTTAGATTGGCACTATTTGGGGGGTCATATGACTTTTTGATCGCTTGCTATTACACTTTTTGTGATGTAAGGTGACAAAAAAATGAGTTTTTATTTAATTTTTTTTACAGTTTTTACTTGAGGGGTTAGGTCAGGTGATATTTTTATAGAGCAAATTATTACGGACGTGGAGATACCCAATATGTCTACTTTTTAGTTTTTTTTTTACATTTAACACTAAAAAGCATTTTTGAAACAAAAAAAATCATGTTTTAGTCTGAGAAGCATAGTTTTTTTATTTTTCGGCCAATTGTTTTAGGAAGGGGCTCATTTTTTGCGGGATGAAATGGCGGTTTGATTGGTACTATTTTGGGAGGCATACGCTTTTTTGATCGCTTTGTATTACACTTTTAGTGATGTAAGGTGCCAAAAAATGGCTTATTTACACCATTTTTTTTTTTCTTTTATGGCGTTCACCTGATGAGTTCAGTCATGTGATATTTTTATAGAGCAGATTTTTACGGACGCGGCCATACCTAATATGTGTAGTGTATTTTATTTTTTTTTAATTTTTATTCAGTGATATGTGTTTTTTTTTCATTTTTACTTTTTTTTTCACTTTTTTACATTTTTTTTTGACCCAGACCCACTTGGTTCTGAAAGATCCAGTGGATCTGGTGTCTGTATAATACAGTACAGTACACTATATAGTGCACTGTGCTGTATTTTGTACTTTACAAAGTCTGAATAGACCTTTAGCAGGTCTATTCAGACTTTTAGCACCATGGAGAGCAGGACGCGTCTCCATGGCAACCATCACCCGCTGCCATAAGTGCGCAGCGGGTGATGAATGGGGAGGGAGGGAGCTCCCTCCCTGTTAACCCTTTCATACCACGGTCCGTACGGACCGCGGTACGGAAGGGGTTAAACGGCTGGCATCTGATCAAGCACAGATGCCAGCCGTTTCTATCAGAGTGTCAGCAATGTGCTGACACTCTGATAGATCCACTAGACACCAGGGAAACATTACAGAGGAGGCGGGCGGGGGATGGCAATCGCGATCCCGCCCGCCTCCCGCAACCACGCCCCCTGCACCCCCGCAGCCATAATATGATTGGGGGCTGCAGGGTGGGTTAAAAATGAACACTTTGGGGGCATTAACCCTCTGAGATTAGAGATCGCACAAAGCGCTGCAAACCGCAGGTCTGAATTGACCTGCGGTTTGCAGCGATCACCGATATGGGGGGGTCACAGGACCCCCTGGGCATTGTAACAAGGTACCTGCTGAATGATTTCAGCAGGTACCTTGTTCCGATCACTGCCGGCTGAGCAGCAGTGATCGGAACTACTCATGACGTATCTGTACGTCATGGGTCCTTAAGGACTCGGAAACCATGACGTACAGGTACGTCATGCGTCCTTAAGGGGTTAATAATAAACTTCTAATGTGATTAATAAAGGAACTCAACAACATAGAAATGCTTCAGAATTTGCATTACATGGGGAATGCAATTATTTAATAAAGCAGACATGTCAAGAGAGGAGACAGATCCTCTTTAAAGGGGAAGCACTCTTGAGCTCTATGTAGAGAAGGAGATTTCTAGTAATGTCCTTCACTTCTAGAACCAACACAAACCCATTAGAGTTAAAGGCGTTGTCCAGGATGAAAAAAAAATACAACCTTCGAGACAACCTCTTTAACCCAACTCAAGAGGATCATAACCATAATGGATGCCAAGGGGCCCATAATCTATAATGTCCGGGGTCCGAACTAATCTTAAGGTACTCCTATATCTCATACAGCCATTGGGTAAACTCAGCTTTTCCTTCTGACTCTCCTATACACATGCATACTCGGTTCAGCCCAATTCTAGTTTTGCTTCCTGGAAACCATCAACAAGTAGGATGGATCTTGTTATGGATTTCCTTTTATCGGAGAGCTACTTTAATTTAAACCATTGGTTGGCAACTTCTGGCTCCACATCTTTCATGAAGCCATGGGCATGGTTATCAGGCCATGCTGAGAGTCGTAGTTACACAAAACCTGTAGATCTACTGCCTTAAAGGGGTTATCCCATGACTAATGTAAAAAAAAAATTAGACATCATATAGTACATTGCAGTCTCTTTATAACAAACCTAGAACCAGCCCTGTACCTAACATGGGTCCGGAGATCTCTCCATTTATTGCTAGATTTTTATCAAGCTGGCAGCTCAAGGGGAGTGTCTTTTCTGCTGCAGCTCAGGAGGCGTGTCTCAGCTCTCCCTATCACAGCTCAGGAGGCGTGTCTCAGCTCTCCCTATCACAGCTCAGGAGGCATGTCTCAGCTCTCCCTATCACAGCTCAGGAGGCGTGTCTCAGCTCTCCCTATCACAGCTCAGGGGGCGTGTCTCAGCTCTTCCTATCACAGCTCAGGAGGTGTGTCTCAGCTCTCCATATCACAGCTCAGGAGGCGTGTCTCAGCTCTCCCTATCACAGCTCAGGGGGCGTGTCTCAGCTCTCCCTATCACAGCTCAGGAGGCGTGTCTCAGCTCTCCCTATCACAGCTCAGGAGGCGTGTCTCAGCTCTCCCTATCACAGCTCAGGAGGCGTGTCTCAGCTCTCCCTATCACAGCTCAGGAGGCGTGTCTCAGCTCTTCCTATCACAGCTCAGGGGGCGTGTCTCAGCTCTTTCTATCACAGCTCAGGAGGCGTGTCGCAGCTCTCCCTATCACAGCTCAGGAGGCGTGTCTCAGCTCTCCCTATCACAGCTCAGGAGGCGTGTCTCAGCTCTCCCTATCACAGCTCAGGAGGCATGTCTCAGCTCTTCCTATCACAGCTCAGGAGGCGTGTCTCAGCTCTCCCTATCACAGCTCAGGAGGTGTGTCTTAGCTCTCCCTATCACAGCTCAGGAGGCAGTTAAAGGATGAAACTGAGCATGTGCGGTCTTCTCAGTGAGCAGGTCAAAGAAATAAGAAAAGAAACAAACAGCAGGTGGCGCTACACAGATACATTTTATTGATTAACTTAGTGGCTATGCTAAATTTATATTTACATGCAATTACTAAAGTATTGAGATCCAGGGGCTGGTTTGAAAAGTGTAAAATATTTTTCATGGGACAACCCTTTTAAATAGGGTATTCCACACTAAAAGAGTGGCCTAGACCTGCCCAATCCATGCTCACCTGATCCCTGCTGTTGGATCCGGTCTGTTCGGCTCCCAGGCCATCAATTCCACTTCCATGTGCGCCAAGGACAACATCCGTTGACTGGGGCACATGTGATGAAGGGGGAGCAGGTCACCACTGTGGCCTGTGTTTGGCTGCAGCGGTCACGTGTGCCCCGTTATCGGCTATTGTCCTTGTTGCATGTGGGAGGGGAACACCCACCCCGGGTCGGGCAGGCCTGGATCAATTTTTTTGTGTCAGAGAACCCCTTTAATATTGATGAATAGGTCATCAATATCAAATCAAGTCTGACCCCCCCCCCCAATCAGCTGTTTCAGAGTAACACCGGTTCCGGAAGTCTGGCAATAACCCTAAACCCTAGTTATGCCCCTTACAGTGACTCTCCCCCTTCAGTCCTGACACAGAGCTCTGCATGGACAAGATTTAAAAAAACAGTGCCACCCTGTCCATGGGTTGTGCCTAGTATTGCAGTTTGCTCCATTTTATTCTCCTTCATTACCATACACAACCTGTGGACAGGTGTGTCGCTGTTTTTTTTTTTTTTTCCTGTACATTCTGTACAACCCTTCAAATGATAACATTCGGTCTTCCTGCATCACACCACTAGAGGGAGCTTATGAGCTTACTCTATGCTGTTTATACATTACATTCTATAATAAAACACTATACTCCTAAGCTCCCCCTAGTGGAGGCTTCCGACACGACATGATGTTTAAAAGCTGGTGATTCCCTTTAAGTTTGTCTCAAGATAATCTACATGAAATTTCGCTCATAAAAGCATTTTGAAGAACCATTGACTTCACATTTGGTTGATATAATGGCACTGTCGGAGGTTTTCTGCTTTCTGTGCAGAAAGGGAACATTTTTACCAGTTTACGCTTGCTTATTAATTTGGAGGGCATAAATTTGCAATTTAAACAAGGGAAATGTCACATAGAACGGCGGAGACAATGCTTCAATCTGAAGTACCCGTGAGGCTGGGACTGTGGGGCAATAAAGCATAACGCAGTAGAATTGTATTCTACATAGAGCTTTATACGGTACAACTAGGGTGAAGCCTTGTAAGATTGCGATAATATTGCTCCATTTCCAAATCATACAGCTATAATAGTTGCTGAAATTTAAAGGGGCGCTCCAGAAACAAAACTGATACACTGTGTTATTCCTAGTGCAAGATTTGAGGGGGAGGAGCATGACAAAGGGATTCAAAAGACAACAATCTGTGTGTCATGCTCCGCCCTTTTAAGTCCTGCACAAGGCATAACACACTGCCTGGAGCGTTCCTTTAAATTCTTAGGCTTACAGTCACATGGCCTAGGTGCAGCTCAATCCCATTCAAGTCAATGGGCCTGGGCTGCAATACCAAGCACAGCCACTATACAATGGATGGCGCCGTTGCCTCTTCAAACAGCTGATCAGTGGGGATGTCGGGAGATGGACTCCCACCTATCAGATATTGATAACTTAGGGCTCATGCACACGACCGTATGTATTTTGCGGTCCGCAAAAAAAGGATGCGCAAAAAATACGGATGACATCCGTGTGATTCCCATATTTTGCGGAACGGAACAGCTGGCCCCTAATAGAACAGTACTATCCTTGCCCGTTATGCGTACAATAATAGGACATGTTCTATTTTTTTGCAGAACGGACATGCAGACATACAGAAGTGGAATGCACATGGAGTAACTTCCGTTTTTTTTTGGGAATCCATTAAAAGGTATGGTTCTGCATACAGTCTGCAAAAAAAAATGGAACGGACATGAAAAGAAAATACATTTGTGTGCCTGAGCCCTCATCCTGAGGATAGGTCATCAATATAGGTGTATTAGGTATTGGAAAACTCCTTTAATTTTTTTATTTTCCCAGACCCTTAGCTGTAGGGGTGCTTGTTTTTGCAGGACGCAGTCTATTTTTCAGTGGCACCTTTAACTTTTGTAAAAAAAAAAATCTGTATGAGAAATATCTATGTGCCCCAGAATGCAGTGCAGCAGAAGGGACCGCATTATGTAGTTGGGGGCGTCTCAGTCAACAACCTGTTGACTGCTTCCGATATCAACCGTGTTAGATGTTCAATTAACCTTGTGGTCCGGGTGTTTATGAATTTTCTAGTAGTGAAGTGATGCTTTTAGTTTGGTGAGCCTATACAAGTATACTGTGGTATTACACTCTGTCATAACCTGAAAATACATTGGTCAGAACTAATTGTATACAGTATACCCTGTGATTGTATATATACCCATGAGCGAAGAACAGCTTTTTTATGGCAGCCTGTTGTCCCCATATTGCTTTCATTCTGGCAAAGTTGAGCCATCCAAATATGAGATGGACGGATATTCATTTGAAGGAAAACCATGCAATACCACATTTCCCCTGTAGTGGCCTCTGCAGTGGAAATGTCTGGTCACAGAAGGCTTCCCTAGCCCCCAAAAAATAGCTAATCATCGCCACAGGTTAACTATAAAAAATATAGTCTCTTAAAGGGCACATTTCAGCAAGATCAACCTTATTAAATCAGGTATACAGTCTGGTAGAGTTGATCCTGCTGATTAAAATAATACCTGTCTTGTGAAAATCGGCTACAGCGTTCCCAAGAAAAAATGATTTATTTTTTAAGCAGATGACAGCTTCAGTGCATAGAGGGGTGGGGCCTAGTCCCTCAGTGGTCCTCAGCTTTCCAGTTCTGGCCACACCCCTCAGTGTGCTGAAGCCTTAATTTCTAGAAAACATAAAAGTCTTTCTCAGGAATGCCACATCCGATTTTCACGAGACAGGTATCATTTTAATCAGCAAAATCAACCCTACCAGACACTCATAGAGTTGATCCTGCTGAAATGGTGCTCATTAAAAGATAACTGCCACAAGGTGAGCATCTATTGAAGTCAACAAGAGCAATGTAACTACATATAGAGCAAACTCCCCTTTGTCAGTAGCCTTTATATTAGACTTGTCTGCTTTGTAGAAGCCCGGGATACCTTACCTATTTCACCTGATCTGGCAAGTATGCTCTAAAGTAAAGACAATTCCTTTAAATTAGATTGCTGTGGATCTCAAAACAACCCCCATTTGCGAATGAATTCGATAAGGATTTTATTTACCTCCCTGATGAAATAGCAAACAGCGTATGATAACTGAGCTGAACGGCAATTACATATTTCTGTCTAATTAGTCCATCAATCCCCCCCCCTCCCCCGCCATATTCTACTTCCCGACTTCCAAACTAATGCCGCCTACTCATCGCCTTCCATTGCTCATATTCGCCTTTCAAAGAATCCGATTGACATAGATTGTGAGCCGATATCTAACATCCCCCCGAGACAGATCCCTTCCATCGCATCATTATATATGGAGCCATCCAGTTATAAAGTGGGGGAGGCATGCACCTACATAATATATTGAACCTGCCCCGAGTTTCGTTGACGAGCCAAACGCATTTCAGACACGTCCGTCGCCAACAGTTAAAAAGCCGTATTGATTTCCTTCTATAATTGCATTGTGCTCTAAGAATAAATTTGAATAATTGCTATTATATTTAGTTTCACGCAAGAACATAGTTAATAATATGCTCCGCACAAAAAAATATTGTGGATATGCTAATTCTCCGGAAAAAAAAATCCTCTGTATGTCCTCGCATGAGTTCACTTTTAATGCACACAAAGGCGTAAACCGTTATCGGAAATTTCCATGACAAAGGTCAATAGTGGGAAAACGCTATAAAAAAGCCGCTGCTTTCAAGATTTTCAGTTTTCAATTAAAATAAAAAAGCCTGATTTTAGATTACAAATGTTCTCTTTTGCTTTAATTCTCACAGAAGCAGACTTCAGAGTTCACATATCCTGTCACCTCCCTACTTGTTCAGTGTCTGTAAAGGGCACGCTTTGTTCATGTGGCGCTGGAGGATCAGTGTTCACATGTAGCAGATACACTGCAGATTTTTCCACTGCGGGCTTGCGTGCAGAAAATCTGCAGCCTCTTTCACACGGACGTCACAGATTCTGTCAAGGTGCATCGCGAGTGAGCACGCAATTTCAGTCAGTTTTGTCTGCGATTGCCTTGCGTTGGTTCAGTTTTTTCCACGCGAGTGCAATGCGTTTTGGACACGCGTGATAAAAAACTGAATGCGGTACCCAGACTCGAACCTGGACTTCTTCACTGAGGTGATCTGGTGTTCTGTAGATTTTATTATTTTCCCTTATAACATGGATTTCAATCTTCATTCAGCAGGACCTGCACTGACATCACCACGTGGTGAGCGCGTCATCAAAGGTCCTGCAAGAAAAAGAAAGAAGACGATACTGGCTTTGCGATCAAGTGGATGAGGTGAGTTTATTTTTTTTTATTTTTTAACCCCTCAATGGACATTTTAGTTAGCCTTCTGTATTAAGAATGCTATTATTTTCCATTATAATCATGTGATAAGGGAAAATAATACAGTGAATTGACTTTACTGTCGCTCATCCCTATTTACTAACATCATCTCCTAGCAACTATGAGTGAAAATCGCATGGCATCCGCACTTGCTTGCAGATTCTATATGATTTTCACGCAGCCCCATTCACTTTTATGGGGCCTGCGTTGCGTGAAAAATGCAGAATACAGAACATGTTTTCACGCAACGCACAAGTGATGCGTGAAAAACATCGCTCATGTACACAGACCCATTGAAATTAATGGGTCAGGATTCAGTGCGGATGCTATGCGTTCATGTCACGCATTGCACCCGGGCTGAAAACTCGCTCGTGTGAAAGGGGCCTAACAGTAGCAGCCAAGTGGACACTGCGGAAAAAATATGCAGCGTCAACTGACCTACAGCAAATCCGCATGTAACCAGGGGCGCACCTAGTCTTTTTGCTGCCTGAGGCAAAAATTAAAATGGCTCCCCCATGCCAAATTTTCAACATAACCCCTTTCCTCCAACCCTACTCTTAAAGACATACTTGGAAAACATCACATACAGCTCTACAAAACACACGGCGTCTCCTCTGATGTAGATGTTCTCTTTCTTATCTTCTCCATTTAGACCAGACCGCCATGATGGCTTCTTTCAGCAATCTCTCGTCTCTGAAGAGTTTGACACTTTAAAACAAAAAACAAAAAGGAAATAAAAAATACGTACACACCCATACAAACATCCTGCCCATTTTTCGTTTATAAAAAATAAAATAAAAAATATATATTTATTATATTTAGATATATTTATTAGTGTTAGCAATAGTTTAGTGGAATTTGTTTGTGTAAAATATACACACATTTGTTTATTTAAAAATTCTAGGTATTTGTTTTAGCTATATTTTGCAGGTATACTTACAGTCTGTGCGGCTCCCGGGACGCTCTTGAATGACGTCAGAACGCCCCATGCGCATGGATCACTTGATCCATGCGATCACGTGATCCATGCGCATGGGGCGCCCTGACGTCACTCTGGAGCGCCCCGGGAGCCGCACGGATGGTAAGTATACTGCTCCCCCGCTCCCCAATACACTTTACCATGGCAACCAGGACTTTAGCGTCCTGGCTGCCATGGTAACTATTGAGAAAAAGATAAACGTCGGACCCGGCGATGCGCCGAAATGACGTTTAGCTTAATGCCGGATCCGGATTAATGCTCTTTAATGGGCATTAATTTTGGATCCGGCGTTTATGGCATGTCTTCCGGATTTTTGGACGGAGACAAATCCACAGCATGCTACAGTTTTGTCAACGTCCAAAAAACGTTCACGTACTGAACGGAAGACATCCTGATGCATTCTGAACGGAATGCTCTCCATTCAGAATGCATTAGGGAAATCCTGATCAGTATCTTTCCGTCCTAGAGCCCCGAAGACGGAACTCTAGGACGGAAAGGAAAAACGCATATGTGAAAGGGGCCTAAGGGTCCATTCACACGTCCGCAATTCTGTTCTGCATTTTGCGGAAGGGATTTGCGGACCCATTAATTTCAATGGGGACAGACGATGTCCCGGCCGGGTCCGCAATTGCAGATCCGCACTTCCGGGTCCGCAATTGCGGATCCGCATTTCTAGGTCCGCAATTGCGGATCCGCACTTCCGGGTCCGCAATCGCGTTCCCGAAAACAATAGAACATGTCCTATTCTTGTCCGCAATTGCGGACAAGAAAAGGCATTTTCTATATAGTGCTGGCGATGTGGGTCCCCAAATTGCAGAACGCACATCGCAGATGTCCGTGTTTTGTGGATCCGCGGAACACACACAGACGTGTGAATGGACCCTTAGATATACAAACGCATGCAAAAATGTAAAAGAAAAACAAACAAAAAAACGTAAAATGTCCAAATTTCCCCAAGATGAATACCTTACAAAGTCACTTTGAAGGGGCTTGTAATGTTTTGGCGCTGTACAACAGTTTTCTGGCATTACGGTGCCATAGAACCAGCAATAGAAAAACAGGCCTCCAAAATCCAAAATGCGCTCCAGTCTTTTGAAGTCTTGCGGCGGGCCCAGCCAGTAGATAAATTACATAAATAGCGTCCATTTTCAGGGTACAAGCGTACGGGAATGGTTTTAGAAATGTTTTGTCTTGAAACCTTTTTGTAGTTAGAAAAAAAACAAATAAGAAAAAAAATATATATTTATTTTCATAATTTTCACAGTTTTTCCTTAAATATTTTTTTTTTTATATTATATCCATCATCTAATGGCACAAAAGAATGGTCTAAGGTGTCCCGAGAAAAATAATATCAAATACATGTAGTCTGGTTCAGAAATGAATCAGTTATTTGCACATTGCTACAACTGAAAAACTGGCTTGGTAAGGTAGGGGGGATAAACACTCCGGTAATGAATTAGTTGATATAGGTAAAGTCACCAGATTGGATCACACATTTTACAAAAACATGGCTTCTTTCTTCCAGAAACAGTGCCTCGCTTGTACACGTTATGAGTGGTATTACCGCTGACTTCAAAGGAGCTGAGTTCCATTACCAGGTAAAAACAGGTGCAGCAGTATTTCTTGAATAAAGCAACCATGTTTTTTTTAATCCTGGACAACCCCTTTAAGATTACGAAGGAGGATATTTTGGTGCATGTAATAATTCAAGGGCACCGCAGGCGGCTTGACACAGCTGATTATGGCTGATTAGAAGTCGCTATAGATTACATTCACCGCGGAGCTGATATAAATACAACTGAAAATTTCTCAAGGTCTGTCAAGGTATAGCCATAGTTTTTAAGGAGGCCACAGGAATAGAAAACATCTTTAGGTCAACAATTAAAATGAACTCTATGAAACCCGTCCTGACCCCTGCCGAGCCAGGATGTACATAGTAAATCTGACTACTAGTGTCCCATTACTGACACATCTCCTTCAAGAAGTCCAAATGCAGAAGAATTTGTCACCATGGTCTAAAAAAATTAAATAAAATCTGGTAAATTTTGGTAAAATTCTTCCAGGAGAAGTGGATCCTTGATCCACAATCAGTTTGGCTAAACTGAGGTGCAGAGTCTAAGAAATCTCCATGTTCTTCTCCCTGCAAGGAGGCAAAGTCAGGAACCAAGTCCAAGTCATTACCTGAAGAGTGGCTGGGATGAGAACGAATCCCAAGAATGAGATGAAGACAAAATAAGAAGTCTTGTCCGAGATATAGACCGGGAGAACAGACTGCAAGATGCAAGACATAAAAAGAATCCAGGAGCAAGGTTAGGGTCACCAGTATAGATGACCTGCTGGAGATGTGGATATACTAGGTTACTAATGGACTGGACTTTCTCACAGGAAGCCCTAGGTTGCTACCCATTGAGTAGTCTCCATTAGCTGGTGCACAGAAGAACCAAGGACATCAAGTGGTGCGGCCAAGGCAGCAGGCAGGAATTGTAGTCATGCAGTGTACAGGTCGAGGTAGGCAGAATACAGTTGTAATAGGAGGTAGGCATAGGTCAGGTCAAGAAGCAGACAGAAGAACGTGTTCAGCTATTCAAGCCAAGTGGTAACTAAACAGTAGGAACAAATGCAGACCAAATCAGACTGGAACCTAATGGACCCAAATGCTCAGGCATATGGGTTCTCTGGGCACATTGGCATTGGTTGGAGGCATTGAGAGCATTCTGTTAAGGAGGTCGGGAGCGAACGAGGAGCAGAACAATAGACACCTAGAGACAGGTGAGCTAGCAAGCTATTACAATATTGACCATTTGTTATAAAGCTGCTCTTGAGTAATTGGGTTAGGAGGTGGACATACAGTATGTCATCCAAGATGTCCAAATGCAGAAGGTTGGTGCCCGTATTTTGTGGGCACGGCAACCATACGGTCATGCACATTGGCCCTTATTCTGCAGACTGGCACCATCATTTTGTTTTGTCCATATCTGCTATAACTTTCTGAGCCTCATCTCTTTGGCCCTAAAGAACTGGAACCTTTGATACCATGATAGACTCACTCCTCACTTGTATTACTAAATGGTATTCATCTTGAAGTCGGAATCCTTAGTTTTTTCAGACAGTAAAGTAAGAGTTACTTGATACATCATCAAAGATGAACTTACCTCAATATTGTCAGAGAGTTACAAGAAATCCTAGCGGTCTGCAACAAAGGCATGGTGACCATACGGTCTTGCGAATGGGCCCTAAGTGTCATGGCATGGTGATGCCATACTAGTTTGAATATTGACATAGAGGGGCTGATTGGACAAAAAATACTGTAATTGTAGAGGAAAGGCTGATGGGGAGGCGGTGAGGGGTTCGTTGATTGCCTGAAAACCCAAGCAAATCAAGTAACCCAGTCAACGGTTAGGGTGACGTTAGGGTGGACAATTGTCAGCCAAGAAGTCCAAATGTGGAGGAAATTCTTGAGCTCATTGACAGCACTGGGCTAGATTCCTCATTGATGACAGACATAACAAATAATTCTTCATTTTTCTGCCAACAGGTCTTCAATCTCTAGGTTTTAATGATGAACTGCTTGGGGCCAATGAAGATGGAAGAGAACAGTTGATGGACCATAGTGAAGAACATCAAATATCTTCTTACCTTAAAGGGCTTTGCTGGAATTACATTTTATATTATTTCCTAGCTCTTCATATTAGAAGGAAAACTTGCTTGAACAAGAGGCTTTTCACATCTTGTAAGGATATGTTGCTTACCATTCTTGACATTACATCAAGTTAGTCAACTCAAGTCATGTTACTTCTTTCTTTTTGATAACTTCTCCCTGAGTTTAAAACGATATTAGTATATCCTGCTGCTTCGCAGCTGTTTCTCTCCAGAAACTCTTCGTCTACAGCAGTTTTGATATATGGACTTCCTGGCCTACCTGATGCACACACATCAGAGGTCATCATGGAGAAAGAACAGTCCAGACGTGTGAAGAAAGGACAACACATGTGCTCAACCCTACAACAGGAGCTAATCTTCAGAAAGGACTTCTTCAGCAAAGTGTCAAAATAATGTTTAATGTATTGATTCGAACTTGAAGCTCCAGAGATAGATAGATAGATAGATAGATAGATAGATAGATGTCATCTACTTGTTTCTGAGTAGGGTTTCCACCCAACCTGTAACTCACCAGCCTGCTGTGAAAATTGACACCATGAGCCCAATATCGGTATAGAATTGTGATCTGCAATAATCCACCAGGATGATTACCACTACCCTGCCCTTGACCACCAGAGTTGGTAACATGAAACCCTCACTTCTGTAGACCACCACCAATACTGACATTAACCCCTTTCTATCCTAAACTACCAGGGATGCTTACATTTACACTTTCCTAGCCTAGATCATCAGTGATGAGTACATTAACACGTCATCTGCCCTAGACACAGAGGAGTGATTACATTAGCCCCTTACTGTATCACCAGGGATACTGACATTAACCCATTGCTACCCTAGATCACCAGACATGCTGACATTAACCCCTCACTGTCCTAGACCACCAGGAATGCTGACATTGCCTCTTCACTTCCCTATACCACCAGCGATGCTGAAATGAACCCCTTACTGACCTAGACCACCAAGGATTTGGCATTGATCACTTTAGTATACTAGACTACCATTAACTGCCCTAGATAACTAGACACCTAGAATATTGGGTAATAAAAGATACTAACATAAATCCACACATCCCAATACCACACTCCTTTTTTTATGGTCTTTTTATGACAACCCAATATAATAGACAGGTGTAAAAGCATTATCAGATATCTTCCAGTATTCTAGTTTATGAGGGGGGTATATAGTTTTAGGGGGTGTATACTTTGGCACAGGGGAGACTAAAGGGAAATATCAGCCTCCAAAACATTAAAGGGGATTTACCACAATATGGATTTATGGCATTTATCTTAGACATGTCACAATGGAGGGAAGCATAGGGAGTGCAGAAATATCAGCAGCACCAAGGTCTTGGTAGCCAAGCAAGCCCAAAGGCCCCTCTGCCATATAAGAAGATACTATTACTATATATGCAACATGGAAGTTGGGGTCCTGTTGGATTTGGCTTTTGGGTCCAAGAACTTTAAGTTACATTTCTGCATTAAGGTCTGATCTGTCAGGATCAAATTGCTGGAAACCCAAAAATGTTTAGAATAAAGGGGCTGAGACTCAAGCGATTTCAATAGAATTGTACCTGGGCTGCAGTAGACCAACATGACCACTAGACAATGGAGGAAGCCTTTGGCATCCGACTCCGCCAACTGTTTTATTGCCAACATCTGCTGTAAACAGCTGATCGGCGGGGGGTGCTGGCTGCTGGACCCCACCAATCTAATATTGATGACCTATCCCGAGAATAGATTATCAATATCTAGACACCTGAGTACCATTTTAAGATGGATATCATGCTGTGTGATGGCACAAAGGGAGCAATACTACTAGAGGCACAAAGGCCCCAAGGGGGCATCTTTACTGTGTAGGTGGACACGAAGTGGGCATCACTACTCTGAATAGGGACTTAGGTTTAAACTTTATTGTAAGGAGGCACTAAGGGTGGGTCATTACTGTGAGGATTCTCTTCATTAGGCTACATGCACACGACAGTTGTTTTTTGCTGTCCGCAAAAAAAACGGAAGGCTTGAACCGGTTTCTTAAAGTATCTGTAAAAGTGCCCTGGTTTCCAAGCAACCATCCACAAAAAAAAAAAACGGATGCGGATGACAAATGGATGGCTTCCATTGGTCACCTGCATTTTTTGCGGACCCATTGACTTCTATGGGTCCGCAAACTGTTTTTTGCGGACAAGAATAGGATATGCCATATTTTTTTGTGGACGTGAAATGCGGACAGCAGACGAGGACAGGCAACGGAAGAGGCATCCGTATTTTTAACGGATCCATAGAAATGAATGGGAAACCATCGGATTGGCAAAAAAAACAGAACGGAGACCGCAAAAAAAAACACTGCAGAGTGCATGTAGGCTTAATGTTTGTAGGGCATAAAGGGGATTGGGCAAAAGTATAGTTGTGCCTTAACTTTTTTTTTTTTTGTCACAGAGCATTATAAGCCAGGATTTGATCTTCTCTCCTTTAAAAGTTGGGAGGTATGCTTTATTTGTAGTAATACTACATGAATATTTGCCGGAGAAGGAGGTGCAGCACATTTTGTTGAAGGTATAAATTGAAGTGCCATAGAGAGTCCAATGATCTGTAGCATGCAAGCAGCTTTGAGAGAGTGCTGAAAGATGCTGCATCTGGTGAAGACAGAGACAGTCAAACCTGTGTGGTAGTTAGCTATCAAGTAGAGGTTAAGGGGTGTCAAAATCACACACCAACTCAGCGTCTAAAGAGGTCCTGAACAACTGTAACAACTGCAGCAGTGTCGACTAGCAGACTTGCACTTCCAAGACCACAGAGGAAATTTGCAGGAGCCAGATTAGAAGTAGAAAACCAGCAAGCTTGACGCAAGTAAATATGCCCATATGGAGATTGGCATACAGTACCAAACATAGTACATGGAGTGTACCAAGAGGAGAGGAATACCACAACCTGTTCAGAAACTGGTGCAGACTATGAGTTAGTGTGTCATGAGCCCCTATTAAGCTGAACAAGTCTACTGCTTGTCTAAGCCAGGGACACATTACACTGCATGTCTATTTGAGATAATTAAGCCATAGGGCTATATCATGAGTGCATGCATTTAAGTGAGGGCATAGGCTATGACTTTGCCCAGGTCCCTGAGTTAGAAGCATTAGACAAGTGCACAATGTTAGTGCATCTGAGTGAAATCATCACTAACCCCACTCCTACAGAGGAAAATCCTGATTTACAAAGAAAAGTGTGATTCTGACATGCTATTGTCCAAAGAAAGACTGTAGAATTGTAGGACTAGCATTGACCACTAGGTGGTGGTACAATACACCTTGTACAATTATTACACAATTATCAGACTTGTGTAAAAAGTAGTCACTGTTTAGACCTAAAAAAAAGTCTTAGTAAAATTTGAGCTGGAGCAAGATACCCCAAATTTATTTAAAAAATGCACACCTTCTAACTGAAAGTTATGCCTGCTATGGCCAGTGCACCTATCCTTTCTGCTGCCTGAGGTGAAAACTGAAATGACACCCCCCCCTTCTAATGCGAATTTCTTAACCTAACCCCTTTGCCACAATGAAAGCGCTCATTGCCTATGGCCCTTCTGCTGTCTCCCTCTTGCCCCTACCTGGTGCTGCCTGAGGCAATCCCTTCACCTGGCCTCATTGGTGATGCATCCCTGGCTATGGCCGGTTGTAGATTTCTGCTGCAATTTATGTTAGTTTTCTGGTGTAAATTATGATATGTGTAAGGGGGCATGGAGTCCCTGCCCCATTGAGACAAGCCCTAACCACATTTTATTTAAAAAAAAGGAATGGCATAAAATTATATTTTTGCAAAAAATGCCATGACTAATGTAAAAAAAAAAAAAAGAGATCTCCTCATTCATTGCTCTGCTACATTTATATTAAGCGGAAAGCTCAAGGGGAGTGTCTTTTCTGCTGCAGCTTAAGAGGTATGTCTCAGCTCTCCCTATCACAGCTCAGGAGGCGTGTCTCAGCTCTCCCTTTCACAGCTCAGGAGGCAAGTCTCAGCTCTCCCTATCACAGCTCAGGAGGCGTGTCTCAGCTCTCCCTATCACAGCTCAGGAGGCGTGTCTCAGCTCTCCCTTTCACAGCTCAGGAGGCGTGTCTCAGCTCTCCCTATCACAGCTCAGGAGGCGTGTCTCAGCTCTCCCTATCACAGCTCAGGAGGCGTGTCTCAGCTCTCCCTATCACAGCTCAGGAGGCGTGTCTCAGCTCTCCCTATCACAGCTCAGGAGGCGTGTCTCAGCTCTCCTTATCACAGCTCAGGAGGCGTGTCTCAGCTCTCCCTATCACAGCTCAGGAGGCGTGTCTCAGCTCTCCCTATCACAGCTCAGGAGGCGTGTCTCAGCTCTCCCTATCACAGCTCAGGAGGCGTGTCTCAGCTCTCCCTATCACAGCTCAGGAGGCGTGTCTCAGCTCTCCCTATCACAGCTCAGGAGGCGTGTCTCAGCTCTCCCTATCACAGCTCAGGAGGCGTGTCTCAGCTCTTCCTATCACAGCTCAGGAGGCGTGTCTCAGCTCTCCCTATCACAGCTCAGGAGGCGTGTCTCAGCTCTCCCTATCACAGCTCAGGAGGCGTGTCTCAGCTCTCCCTATCACAGCTCAGGAGGCGTGTCTCAGCTCTCCCTATCACAGCTCAGGAGGCGTGTCTCAGCTCTCCCTATCACAGCTCAGGAGGCGTGTCTCAGCTCTCCCTATCACAGCTCAGGAGGCGTGTCTCAGCTCTTCCTATCACAGCTCAGGAGGCGTGTCTCAGCTCTCCCTATCACAGCTCAGGAGGCGTGTCTCAGCTCTTCCTATCACAGCTCAGGAGGCGTGTCTCAGCTCTCCCTATCACAGCTCAGGAGGCGTGTCTCAGCTCTCCCTATCACAGCTCAGGAGGCGTGTCTCAGCTCTCCCTATCACAGCTCAGGAGGCGTGTCTCAGCTCTCCCTATCACAGCTCAGGAGGCGTGTCTCAGCTCTCCCTATCACAGCTCAGAAGGCGTGTCTCAGCTCTCCCTATCACAGCTCAGAAGGCGTGTCTCAGCTCTCCCTATCACAGCTCAGGAGGCGTGTCTCAGCTCTCCCTATCACAGCTCAGGGGCGTGTCTCAGCTCTCCCTATCACAGCTCAGGAGGCGTGTCTCAGCTCTCCCTATCACAGCTCAGGAGGCAGCTGAAGGATGAAACTGAGCATGTGCGGCCATCTCAGTGAGCAGGTCAAAGAAATAAGAAAGAGAACAAACAGCAGGTGGCGCTACACAGATACATTTTATTGAATAACTCAGTGGCTATGCTAAATTTTTATTTACATGCAATTACTAAAGTATTCAGATTCAGGAGCTGGTTTGAAAACTGTAAAATATTTTTGGTGGGACAACCCCTGTTATCTTTAGAGATTGTAACACAACCAAAGTCAAATATGGTTAGTAGGATACAGAGGTCGGGCTACCTATTTTCAAAAGCAATTAACAAACGGTAAGATGGCCCTATCTATAATACTTAACTTTTAATCGTTCAATTAAAAAAATAGCCCAACAAAATAATTAATAGACAAAAATCGCAGCAAGTAGTGCAAGTGAACCAGTGCGCAATTTAAGAGAAGGAGCGGTCTTACCTCTTTGTAGATTATTGGTACCTCCCAACGTCGAGCCAGGTGTCTTGCCCTGAAATGCACCTACTTGGCCTGAGCTACGCGTTACGCTCAGGTAGCAGAGCACTCGCCCTGATAAGGGCAACCCTTCTGAGCCGTCCGTCAAGTCTGACTAGGGCTCCCTGCTGTACCCTAAGTGGAATGATTTCCCGGCTCTGTGGAATGGACAAATAGGAAACACAGCAGGGAAGTCCCAGATAATGATTCAAAAATGTCCCAACGTGTTTCATTGGCTATATTCCAACTCATTAGGGGACTGGTATATAATAAGGGTTAGGATATAGTGGTCTCCTAACCCTAACTGACCTGTGCCGGCCTACTGATGCTGAGTTCCGGTGCAGACATGAGCAGGAGCGCATGTGGCACTGACTTGTCCTGGTGTCACCAAGTGGCAATTAAAAACTTTACCAGGTGCCCTGTTACCGATAATCTAGAAAGCGGTAAGACCGTTCCTTCTCTTAAATTGCGCCCTTTTTCACTTGCACTACTTGCTGCAATTTTTGTCTATTAATGACTTTGTTGGGCTATTTTTTAATTGAACTATTAAAAGTTAAAGGGCCTCACAGCAGTTCCAGCCAAAGTGTCCCAATAACAGTGCCAGCCACAGTGCCTTAATAAAAGTGCCAGCCACGGTGCCTTCATAAAAGTGCAAGCCACGGTGCCTTCATAAAAGTGCCAGCCACGGTGCCTTCATAAAAGTGCCAGCCACGGTGCCTTCATAAAAGTGCCAGCCACGGTGCCTTCATAAAAGTGCCAGCCACGGTGCCTTCATAAAAGTGCCAGCCACGGTGCCTTCATAAAAGTGTCAGCCACTGTACCTTCATAAAAATGCCAGCCACGGTGCCTTAATAAAAGTGCCAGCCACGGTGCCTTAATAAAAGTGCCAGCCACGGTGCCTTCATAAAAGTGCCAGCCACAGTGCCTTCATAAAAGTGCCAGCCACGGTGCCTTTATAAAAGTGCCAGCCACGGTGCCTTAATAAAAGTGCCAGCCACGGTGCCTTCATAAAAGTGCCAGCCACGGTGCCTTAATAAAAGTGCCAGCCACTGTGCCTTAATAAAAGTGCAGCCACAGTGCCTTAATAAAAGTGGCCAGCCACGGTGCCTTAATAAAAGTGCCAGCCACTGTGCCTTAATAAAAGTGCCAGCCACTGTGCCTTAATAAAAGTGCCAGCCACGGTGCCTTGATAAAAGTGCCAGCCACGGTGCCTTAATAAAAGTGCCAGCCACGGTGCCTTATTAAAAGTGCCAGCCACAGTGCCTTAATAAAAGTGCCAGCCACGGTGCCTTCATAAAAGTGCCAGCCACAATGCCTTCATAAAAGTGCCAGCCAAGGTGCCTTCATAAAAGTGCCAGCCACGGTGCCTTAATAAAAGTGCCAGCCACGGTGCCTTAATAAAAGTGCCAGCCACGGTGCCTTAATAAAAGTGCCAACCACTGTGCCTTAATAAAAGTGCAGCCACAGTCCCTAATAAAAGTGCAGCCACAGTCCCTAATAAAAGTGCAGCCACAGTGCCTTAATAAAAGTGACAACCACTGTGCCTTAATAAAAGTGCCAGCCACAATGCCTTAATAAATGTAACAGCCACAGTGTCTTAATAATAGGGGCCAGCTCCACTGCCCAAGATAGTGCCAGCTCCACCGCCCCATAACAGTGCCATCTCTATCCCCCATAACAGCCACAGTGCCCCATAACAGTGACAGATACACAGTCACAAAACAATGCCAGCTATACCGCCCCATGACAGTGCCAACCACAGTGCTCTATTACAGTGCCAGCTCCACAGCCCTCAGAACAGTCACTTTACTTCCAGTTACTATAATCTTCCACACCTGAAAATGTAACTTATTCACGGTGCTCATCGGCTGAGATGATCCTTCATGCCTTCGGCAACTCCATGAAAATTTGGTTGTCAGGTCTATTAACTATCTTAACTAATATAGATTTCAATGTATATAGACCACACAGTTCATGCGGGGCGGCACAGCCTGGTTCACGCTAGTGGCCGCATAAGCCACTCCAGGGAGCGGAGACACCGGGACTCCTAGTCATTCGTGGTCAGTGCGGTGGTGCTCTGCCGAAGTGTTTTAAAAGGTCATGGTGAGTACCGCTTACCTCTACGGTTTCCTCTTCTGAACATTTTAACTAATATAGATTCTGCAGGGTCCAATGGAGCCCAGAGACATTGATTAACCCTACAAAGCCTGTAGTTCCTTGAACAATAAGGGCTTGTTCACATGACCGTATGGTTTTGCGCTCTGTTTTTCACAGATCCGTTGTTCCATTTTTTGGATCCGTTATGTTTCCGTTCCGTTTTTACGCAAAATCATTGCAAACACGTGCACAATGGGCTGGGCATAGGATTTCTACAACATGGATCCGCAAAAAAACGGATGACATATGGACATGTGTTCCGTATGCATTACGTTTTTTATACGGACCCATTGACTTGAATGGAGCCACTGAACGTGATTTGCGGACCTGACTCAAAATGTTGCGGAACGGAAAAACAGAAATACGGAAACGGAATGCATACGGAGTACATTCTGTTTTTTTTGTGGACCCATGGACCATATATGGAACGCAAAAAACGGCCCGTATACGGAAAGCAAAAAATGTTTGTGTGAACGAGCCCTAAACTGGGTAGGATAGAACGGATTACTTAATTTCAGGTGGAATTTCCCTTTAAATTTTGTGTGCGGATACTGGAGAGCTCTGGTGATGAAAAGGCTCCAAGCTGCCCACCTCCTTACAACAAATAAAAAATCCAATGTATTTCAATGAATGCCCTTTGGCTAAGCAATGTCCCTACTATATGTCAATAACGCATGGACCAGAGCGCAGACAATTCAAATTTCACATCAATCCTGATTTACGTACACGCCATAATATTTGTGCGGTCTGGCTAAAATTTGAGAAGAAAGGGCCCCCGTACAGCCCACAGAAACTCCCTGTCCATTAGAATTACCTGTGATTGATTATGTGTCTGTGCAAGGAACACCGACGGATTCAGCCCTGTATTAGACATGACAGATCACTCTACCTTCCCTGCGCCTACGAAGAACCGAACCGCTCCTGTACACGGCCGTCCGAGACAATACAAATGGCGCTGTCCTCACCCCATTGATTCTGATGAAGGAGTCCGCTGTGAAAGTCATTGCACATGGGGAGTCAGTTTATTAGAGGATAGCTCCTTCATTTATATGGAGTCTGCAGCGCTGAGGCACACACCCACCTGCTGGTTAAACGGCCCCTTAATGATCACGGTAAAGGGCATATGAGTGGTCCAGGGGTTAATTCACATTGATGACCCCTTTCTATACATGGTACTCATGATCTTCATCTATGGGTCCTAATGTGAAATGCCCTGTACAAAATGTTATGACATATGAAGCGCCCAGATATAAAGGCATGCCCCCCAACTTAATCACAAGTAGTAAATACGAAACCCCCTTCCCCCAGAATGAAAACAGAGCCTATATGCAATCCCCTAAGGGTCCTTATGCATGGCCCAATCCCAGAGATGATAAATCAAGTTGATCAGTGCTCGATTAAAAGACCGTTTACATAGACCAATTAAATGGTGCATGAGGATGAATGATCGTTGCTACGATCATTCATTCCCCATACTCTTACATAATGATGGCAGCAAGCAGTTTCGTGTCCACATCAATGATCTGATCAGACGAGAAACAAGCGCTTGCTTCTTGTTTGCCGGCTGATCGCTGGCACATTTACAAGGGCCAAATTAGCCCAATCATCCGAATGTCTAAAAAGACGCTAAACTAATACAGACCCCAAACCAGACACCCTAAAGTAATAAAGACACCAGACCCTTAAAGTAATAGAGATGCCCTTAAAAACAACATATCCCAGACTAGAACCCGAAATAGATACAGACCCCAGACCAGACCCCCTAAATAAATACAGACCCTAGACCCTTATTAAATACAGAGCCCAGAGCAAACCCGCTAAACAAATACAGACTCCAGACCAGACCCCCTTTATAAATACAGACCCCAGACCAGTAACCTAAATATATACAGACCCCACACAAAACACCTAAATAAATTTAGACCCCAGACTAAACCAGTAAATAAATACAGACTCCAGACCAAACCCCTAAATAAATACAGACTCCAGACCAAACCCCTAAATAAATACAGACTCCAGACCAAACCTCTAAATAAATATAGGCCCCAGACCAGACTCTCTCGCCTACCACTTGTTTTGGCAGGTTATAATCTCCACTCATTAAGGACATTGGGGCGGATTTATCAATCCTGTAGATGACGTGAACTTATATTAGACAGTCTAAACTTGCCCCAAATCTATCTCAGTGACCCAGGCTGGATGATAAATGTGCCGCACGACTAGACACTTTTGGCTAACTCTATAGCACTTTATCTTACTTTGCAACAGTATTTTGTGCCAAAATGTCATCACAAAATGTCGCCTCTCAGACCATACCCCCTTTCCCACTAAGTCTCCTCTCTTTCCTGATAAGTGCATGTTGATTTTTCTAAAACTAGACATTATGGCACATTTTATATCAAGATGTAGGAGCAATTGTGTTAGTAAAAGTAAGCCACTGTGTGTCCAGGAGGACGGCACGGGTGAGGAGCGGTGAGCGTTTTGTTCCAGGAGCCTTGATAGCTATGATTTAAATACACCCTAAATGGGATCTGTCCACTCTCCGAATATGTTGTATTTTACTATATTCATGAATTCTGAGTAACCATACCTCCCAACTACTGAAAAGCACAAAGAGGGACAATAGGTGACGCTATGCGAACCGCAGCACATTCTTTCATACTAGGCCACGCAAAACATAACTATACACAACAAAACCCACCCAATCCCCTTAGTGCCCCCACATAGTAATTATTCTCCCTTTATGCCACCACACAGTAGTTGTGCCCACATTGTGCCTCGCCACAGTAGTTATACCCATATATGTGCCCCCTTCACAGTAATTATACCCATAAATGTGCCCCCTTCACAGTAGTTATACCCATAAATGTGCCCCCTTACAGTAGTTATACCCAGATATGTGCCCCCTTCACAGTAGTTATACAAATGTGGCCACTTCACAGTAGTTATACCCATAAATGTGCCCCTTCACAGTAGTTATACCATGCGTGCCCCTCAAAGTAGTTATACCCACATGTGACCCCTTCACGGTAGTTATACCCATGTTCCCCTTCACAGCAGTTATGCCCAGATATGTGTCCCCTCATAGTAGTTATGCCCACGTGTGCCCCCTTCACAGTAGTTAAACGCACACGTGCCCCTCAAAGTATTTATATCCGCATGTGCCCCCTTCA
Source organism: Bufotes viridis (assembly GCA_033119425.1). NCBI lineage: Eukaryota > Metazoa > Chordata > Amphibia > Anura > Bufonidae > Bufotes > Bufotes viridis. The sequence goes on along the minus strand of CM065594.1, from coordinate 260,788,793 downwards.
CAGTAGCTAAACCCATGTGCCCCTACACATAGGACGTCCTGTTTTAGGCCGGACAGTCCGGTTTTCTGGCTCTCTTTCCTCCGGCCGACACAGGGCCTGGACAGACGCAGGGAGGTCCTCCTTTCTCAGTAGCTCATGATCAGACAGAGCAGCATTGTGCTATCTGAGCGTGAGCTGCAGCAACATAGGCTTCTCTCACCCCCAGTCACTAGCCCGCGGACATGGCTCTCTATGGCTGACTGAGGGTGAGAGAAGCACTCTCGGCAGTGGCGTACATAGAGAAGTAGGGGCCCCATAGCAAGGTTTAAACCAGGCCCCCTACACAGGAGAGAAGGGTTTCCACCTAAACCCCTTTCAGTGACCCTTGGGTCATTTTTTACACTGCCTTGTTTGGTAAAAGTTGTTCCTTTAAAGTTTAGAGGGTAGAGTCCTGACCGCCAGTAGAAGTGGAGATGATCCTGGGCCCCATAGCAGTCGCATAGTCTGCCACTATGGTAGTTACGCCCCTGACTGCGGGCTGCCCCAGCTCACCTTCCAGTCTGAAAGTTCTCCCCCCCTCCCCTTTTGTTGGTAACGGGGGCATGACCTAACTGCACCTGGGGCGTGGTTTTGCAGTTTGGGGACTGACTGGTGAGGTCCGGCTTTATGGGTTGAATCCAGTGGCCACCCTAACCACACAGCAGTTATGGCCAGATATGTGCACCCTTCACAGTAGTTATAGCCACATTGTGCCCCCTCACAGTAGTTTGGCCCAGATGTGCCCCTTAACAGAACTGTAAATACTCACCTGGTTCCTCTGATGATCATCACAGCACACCCTGCGCTCCTCAGCAGCAGGCAGGATGCTGTTACACATTGCACTGCTGTGTAGGAGAAGCAGATGCTGATTCCCAGGCCTGCATCCTATGGATGCAGAGACAGCTGAGAGAGGGTCATACCTCAGCTATTCTGGGACAGCCACCGAAATCCGGGACTGTCCCACCGGATCTGGGATGGTTGGGAGGTATGTAAATAACAATTCTGGAGCTTATTACATAGAACGCTGCATTGTACCATTCCTCCTGGAACTCTATTAATTAATGGAAAACTGTGTGTTACCACCTTTCCCAACAAAAAATACCAGCAAAATTAAGCCACACTCCAAAGGGGGTGTTGTTGTGGGGGTTAAGTAGCTATGTCATAATGTGGCTCCCAGTATTAATAGTGCCCCCATGTAATAGTAATGCCCCTATTAGTGCCCCCCAGTAATATTAATGTCGCCATTAGTGCTCCCCAGAATGGATAATGTCCCCCAGAATTGATAATGCTCCCAGTAACAGTAATGCCTCTATTAGTGCCCCCTAGAATTAATAATGCCCTCATTATTGGCTCCCAGAATCAATAATAGCTCCATTATAGGTGCCCAGAATTAATGATGCCCCTATTTGTGCCCCCAGTAATAGTAATGCCTCCATTAGTGCCCTGCAGAATACATAATGCCCCCATTAGCACCCCTCAGAATTAATCATGCCCAATTAGTGCCTCCCAGTAAAAAAAAAGTACTCACCTCCTCCATTTGATCACGCTGCGATGAACACTGCCTGCTGACTGGATGTGCACAGGACAGGACTTGCGCTCCAGTGTCATGATGTCTCACAGGTCCTATCATCCAGTCAGCAGCGAGTGTTCCCCACGGCGCGATCACATGGAGGTTTTTGTTTTGTTTTTCTTCAAAAGGGGGAGAAAAGGGGGGATGGGGGTGAGAGCGCTCCACAATGGAAGTAGGGTTGGGCAATATACCGGTGTCTGCGATATACCGCGGTATTAAGAAACTGCGATATGGCGATATCACAGTTTCCTAATAACCGCGGTATTTAATGACGTCATAGGAGTGGTGGCACGTGTGCCGACCACCCCTTAAACATCCATGTCAGGAGTGTGGAATTCCTATCGCCCGGGACACGTAGTGCCGGGCGCCGGGCAGGTAGCTTAAGTAGCGGGCTCTGCCGGGAATTTAGCACCGGCCCCGCAGTGAAGTAGCCCGACCTTAATAACTATTGTTGCGCAGGCTCCCGGGCAGCTCTCTGTTCCTCCATGCGCCGTCTGCCCCTTCATTTATAAAGTGGGCGGAGCAGACAGGCGGAGCAGAGAGCTGCCCGGGGAGCCTGCGCAACAATAGTTAATAAGATCGGGCTACTTCTAAAGACAATAGCTACATAAATACTGGATAGGAGCTGCGGGCCGGCTGTATTACTGCAGAGTAACACTGCACCGGCCGCTGCGAGTGCCCCCCCCCCCCCGTGGCTGACACTGTTATGGAATATATGTGTCAGCCACAGTGCCCCCCCATAACAGTGCGTCAGCCACAGTGCCCCCCCCATAACAGTACGTCAGCCACAGTGCCCCCCCATAACAGTGCGTCAGCCACAGTGCCCCCCCATAACAGTGCGTCAGCCACAGTGCCCCCCCATAACAGTGCGTCAGCCACAGTGCCCCCCCATAACAGTGCGTCAGCCACAGTGCCCCCCCATAACAGTGCGTCAGCCACAGTGCCCCCCCATACAGTATAACATCTCCTTGTGGCTGCCCCATACAGTATAACGTCTCCTTGTGGCCCCCATACAGTATAACGTCACCTTGTGGCTGCCCCCATACAGTATAACGTCTCCTTGTGGCTGCCCCATACAGTATAACATCTCCTTGTGGCTGCCCCCATACAGTATAACGTCTCCTTGTGGCCCCCATACAATATAACGTCTCCTTGTGGCTGCCCCATACAGTATAATGTCTCCTTGTGGCCCCCATACAGTATAACGTCTCCTTGTGGCCCCCATACAATATAACGTCTCTAGTGGCTGCCCCCATACAGTATAACGTCTCCTTGTGGCCCCCATACAGTATAACGTCTCCTTGTGGCTGCCCCCATACAGTATAATGTCTCCAAGTGTTTTTTTCTTCTAAATGGGCATTTATCGTGATATATATCGTTATCACGATAAATTTCTTAATATCGTTATCGTGGCAAAATTTTTGATATCGCCCAACCCTAAATGGAAGTGCTCATTAGTAACAGTCCATAGAAAAAAATGATCAGCACTGGCAGGGGCACTAAAATACCGGCTTGGCTGGTCACATACCGGCTGGGTGGAAACCAGGGGTAGGTTGGGAACTTAAAGTGGCCCTGGAAAAAAACTAAAAGTGGTCCCATGTTGTAGGTGAGTTCAAATTGACAGAAGACGGGCCAAAACAAGTAGGTGGGGACAACTGAAGTAGGTAGAGCCTGCAATACTGTAATGCAGCGCAGAATAGCGCCCCAGTGGAACCAAATACCACAGGACGGCACAAAATACTGCCGCCCTCACCACAGTATTCAACTGTATCACCATCACCTGCGGCTGTTGAGCATCAGATCATTATGTACCTGGCCTGCGCCCATCAAGAGGTCTTGAGTGTCCCCCTGGGCATCGGCCCACCGGGAAATTTCCCTGTAGGGTCTATGGCCAATCCACCCCTGGTGGAAACCCTAGTTGCAATTCACTCTGTCAATACTTAGCTATGACCAATATGTCCCAATATTGATTGGGGCCCGCACCTATCTGACATTGGCGCCACATCCTGAAGATACGCCACCAATGTTTGAGGTGAGACAACCCCGTTTAGGAGTCAAAAATAAGAACCATGCAGCTATGTTGACAGGAAAATTAAAATAAATTAAAACTACATTCAATTTCCGTGTCTTGAATGCCCAAAAATAAGCTGTCTTTATACTTTAATAAAAAAAACTAATATAATAATTGCTTCTGTCACAGACTTTTGTTCACCATCGATCACGTACACTTCCGGCTTGATTCACATTCCTCTTGTGGTTTGATCCTCGCCGGTCGCAGTCTTGGCTTTAAGTCTCGGAAGCCGGAAGGGTTGTGACTAAATACTATACTCCGTAGGGACCTGGTTGTTACCAGTGATAGGAAATAGCCGACTCAGTGTGAGCGATTTCCTATCACCGGTAAGGATCTTTTTGCCCTCTAGTGGTCAGGTCCTGAACTGAAATAGTATATGTATATGATAGTATATGTATATGAAATAGAATAGTATATACTCCGTAAGGACCTGGTCCTTACCAGTGATAGGAAATGGCCGACTCTACAGGAGCTGGCTATTTCCAATCATTTGTAGGGACTGCGTCTTCTGCCTCGTTGATCTGGTTACTGAACTGTATTAGGATTTAGTTGTCTCTCAATGACTTGGCTAAATCCTCTTGTCTATTAGGACATGTCCAGTAACACAGCTTCTACATGGATGCAGTGTTATAGTATACAATAAAGTTATGCAGGTGACTATTGTAGAATAATGTGACTTCTGAGCACTTGTCTCTGCAGAAATGTCCGTTCCTGTAATTTTCATGGTAAAGCGCTTTCCAGAAACATCTGATCATGTGATCTCTGTACTTTCCTAGAAGTTAAAAGGGTTATGCGATATAGAAAATATCCCTGCCAATGCCCGGGCCCCTTGTATGGATTATACTTACCTGCTCAGTAGCACCCGCGTCGCTTCGGATCCCTGCATGGCCACCGATGCATCTCCCCGTCACTCGGATCAAAACATCCAGTAACGGGGGCATCTGATGACGGGAGGAGCAGCCAGTAGCAGGCCGCAACGGAGACCAGACCCAAGGGGGCTCGTCCCAGTCGAGGCCTGCTATAGCCTGCTCATTCCGTCAACGGATATTTAGATCTGTGCGACAGGGAGATGCAGCGACGGCCATGTAGGGATCCTGAACGACGCAGATGCGCTGAACATGTAAGTATAATCCATACAAGGGGCCTGGGCATTGGCGAAGATATTTCAGATCACCCCTTTAACATTATTTGTTTCAAATACAAATTAGAAATGACCTATATTTAAAAGGACCTTTTCCATCCATTATGTACTAGGAAGGATTCATACTGCTCAGGTCCTTTTCAGGGATGGGATTTAGCCGACTCACACTGAAGTGACTATTTCCCGTACCCCAAAAGGACCTTTTCCCTCTATTATGGAGTATGGAGGATTCATACTGCTCAGGTCCTTTGAGAGATAGGATTTAGCTGACTCACATGGCAGTGATCATGATTGTGGTTCAAAAATGAAGACTTTTCTTTTATATGGCCTTCCAAATTGTGTTCCTTTAGTAGTGACAGATCCTGGATGGAGCGGACACGTTACAGGTGGACGGCGGCAGTGAAAGGAGATGTTAGTGAAGGCAGAATAGAAAAGCCAACTTTATAGGAAGGGGTAAAAACTGCGGGTGACATCACTGTCAGAGGTGACATCATCCGGCTGTGAGATAATGTTGATGGCTCAGTCATCCTTTCGACATTTTCATCTCCTTCCTCTATAATGACAGCCGGCCAACAGCAGGTGGAGTCACTGGTTGATACAGGCTGGTGCCGAGTCTGACAGTGCTGCTACCGCTACAGCCACTGACATTACTGGTGGATGATGTGGTTTTTCCTCCTTTATCCTGTCTTTTGTCATTTTCTGCTGCTAAACATATCCTAATCAAATGTACCTCTGTTTCCTACTAAACCCCAAATTTCAGTCTATGATGCAAGAAGCCCATTTCCATTACTACAAGCAATACTCCAGTGTAGGTTTTTTTTATTTTAAATATACACATGAAAATGCAATATTAAAATGTACGTTTTCTCAAATACACACCAAAATGGCGTGTGATGATTAACTGGTGTAGAAAATGCAGTTTTTACTCAAATTAAAGAAAGAAAAAAAAAGCCAATTTTGTCTGGTTCTGCAGTAAATAAAGAGTGCACAGTCACTACAGTGTCAGTTTTCTTTTGCACAGGTAGATTGTGTGAGAATTTGTGAATGTGATGCGGCCCAGTCAGTCGACTACAGTTTTCCAAAGTATATAGTTATTTTTAAAAAAAACAAAAAAACACTAGATAATTTACAAAAAAAAGACAATTATTTGAAATGTTTACACATTTTATTCATCTAAAACATAACATTTATTTAACCACAAATTATTGTTATCCCTATAAAAAAACAACAACAACTATGTTTTAAAGGGAGTCTGTCAGCAGGATTAAAAATAGTAAGCTAAACAGCATCGTGGGGCACGTCACACTGTTTTAAACAGTACCTTTTTTATCTGGTCAGATTCCCCCATATTTATAAATTCTGCCTTTTAGGGCTCATGCACATATGTGCCGCCTGTTCCATGCGCTGGGGACTGCAATAAACAATGCAATCTTGCCCATGCACAGTGTGAGGTGCAGTGTGTGGTGTATGAGGTGCATGTGGTGCAGTGTGTGAGGTGCATGTGGTGCAGGGTGTGAGGTGCATGTGGTGCAGTGTGTGAGGTGCAGGGTGTGAGGTGCATGTGGTGCAGCGTGTGAGGTGCATGTGGTGCAGGGTGTGAGGTGCATGTGGTGCAGCGTGTGAGGTGCATGAGGTGCAGGGTGTGAGGTGCATGTGGTGCAGCGTGTGAGGTGCATGTGGTGCAGTGTTTGATGTACATGTGGTGCAGGGTGTGAGGTGCATGTGGTGCAGTGTGTGAGGTGCATGTGGTGCAGGGTGTGAGGTGCATGTGGTGCAGGGTGTGAGGTACATGTGGTGCAGGGTGTGAGGTACATGTGGTGCAGTGTTTGAGGTACATGTGGTGCAGGGTGTGAGGTGCATGTGGTGCAGGGTGTGAGGTACATGTGGTGCAGCGTGTGAGGTGCATGTGGTGCAGTGTTTGAGGTACATGTGGTGCAGGGTGTGAGGTGCATGTGGTGCAGGGTGTGAGGTGCATGTGGTGCAGCGTGTGAGGTGCATGTGGTGCAGTGTTTGAGGTACATGTGGTGCAGGGTGTGAGGTGCATGTGGTGCAGGGTGTGAGGTGCATGTGGTGCAGGGTGTGAGGTACATGTGGTGCAGCGTGTGAGGTGCATGTGGTGCAGTGTGTGAGGTGCACGTGGTGCAGGGTGTGAGGTGCATGTGGTGCAGCGTGTGAGGTGCATGTGGTGCAGTGCATGTGGTGCAGTGTGTGAGGTACATGTGGTGCAGTGTGTGAAGTGCAGTGTGTGAGGTGCATGTGGTGCAGCGTGTGAGGTGCATGTGGTGCAGTGTGTGAAGTGCATGTGTGTGCAGTGTGTGAGGTGCATGTGGTGCAGTGTGTGAGGTGCATGTGTGCAGTGTGTGAGGTGCATGTGGTGCAGTGTGTGAGGTGCATGTGGTGCAGGGTGTGAGGTACATGTGGTGCAGCGTGTGAGGTGCATGTGGTGCAGCGTGTGAGGTGCATGTGGTGCAGGGTGTGAGGTGCATGTGGTGCAGGGTGTGAGGTGCATGTGGTGCAGTGTGTGAGGTGCATGTGGTGCAGTGTGTGAGGTGCATGTGGTGCAGTGTGTGAGGTACATGTGGTGCAGTGTGTGAGGTGCATGTGGTGCAGTGTGTGAGTGCATGTGGTGCAGTGTGTGAGGTGCATGTGGTGCAGGTGTGATGCAGGTGCAGTGTGAGTGCAGGTGTGTGAGGTGCATGTGGTGCAGTGTGTGAGGTGCATGTGGTGCAGTGTGTGAGGTGCATGTGGTGCAGTGTGTGAGGTACATGTGGTGCAGTGTGTGAGGTGCAGTGTGTGAGGTGCAGTGTGTGAAGTGCAGGGTGTGAGGTGCATGTGGTGCAGCGTGTGAGGTGCATGTAGTGCAGTGTGTGAGGTGCAGTGTGTGAAGTGCAGGGTGTGAGGTGCATGTGGTGCAGCGTGTGAGGTGCATGTGGTGCAGCGTGTGAGGTGCATGTGGTGCAGAGTGTGAGGTGCATGTGGTGCAGCGTGTGAGGTGCAGTGTGTGGTGTATGAGGTGCATGTGGTGCAGTGTGTGAGGTGCATGTGGTGCAGGGTGTGAGGTGCATGTGGTGCAGTGTGTGAGGTGCATGAGGTGCAGGGTGTGAGGTGCATGTGGTGCAGCGTGTGAGGTGCATGTGGTGCAGGGTGTGAGGTACATGTGGTGCAGGGTGTGAGGTGCATGTGGTGCAGAGGGTGAGGTGCATGTGGTGCAGTGCATGTGGTGCAGTGTGTGAAGTGCAGCGTGTGAGGTGCATGTGGTGCAGCGTGTGAGGTGCATGTGGTGCAGTGCATGTGGTGCAGTGTGTGAAGTGCAGTGTGTGAGGTGCATGTGGTGCAGCGTGTGAGGTGCATGTGGTGCAGCGTGTGAGGTGCATGTGGTGCAGGGTGTGAGGTACATGTGGTGCAGCGTGTGAGGTGCATGTGGTGCAGCGTGTGAGGGGCATGTGGTGCAGGGTGTGAGGTGCATGTGGTGCAGGGTGTGAGGTGCATGTGGTGCAGGGTGTGAGGTGCATGTGGTGCAGGGTGTGAGGTGCATGTGGTGCAGGGTGTGAGGTGCATGTGGTGCAGGGTGTGAGGTACATGTGGTGCAGTGTGTGAGGTACATGTGGTGCAGTGTGTGAGGTGCATGTGGTGCAGGGTGTGAGGAGCATGTGGTGCAGGGTGTGAGGTGCATTTGGTGCAGTGTGTGAGGTGCATGTGGTGCAGTGTGTGAGGTGCATGTGGTGCAGTGTGTGAGTTACATGTGGTGCAGTGTGTGAAGTGCAGTGTGTGAGGTGCATGTGGTGCAGTGTGTGAGGTGCAGTGTGTGAGGTGCATGTGGTGCAGCGTGTGAGGTGCATGTGGTGCAGTGTGTGAAGTGCAGTGTGTGAAGTGCAGTGTGTGAAGTGCAGTGTGTGAGGTGCATGTGGTGCAGTGTGTGAAGTGCAGGGTGTGAGGTGCATGTGGTGCAGGGTGTGAGGTGCATGTGGTGCAGGGTGTGAGGTGCATGTGGTGCAGTGTGTGAGGTGCATGAGGTGCAGGGTGTGAGGTGCAGCGTGTGAGGTGCATGTGGTGCAGGGTGTGAGGTGCATGTGGTGCAGTGTGTGAGGTGCATGTGGTGCAGGGTGTGAGGTCCAGGTGGTGCAGGGTGTGAGGTGCATGTGGTGCAGGGTGTGAGGTGCATGTGGTGCAGCGTGTGAGGTGCATGTGGTGCAGTGTTTGAGGTACATGTGGTGCAGGGTGTGAGGTGCATGTGGTGCAGTGTGTGAGGTGCATGTGGTGCAGTGCATGTGGTGCAGTGTGTGAGGTACATGTGGTGCAGTGTGTGAGGTGCAGCGTGTGAGGTGCATGTGGTGCAGTGCATGTGGTGCAGTGTGTGAAGTGCATATGGTGCAGTGTGTGAAGTGCAGTGTGTGAGGTGCATGTGGTGCAGTGTGTGAGGTGCATGTGGTGCAGGGTGTGAGGTACATGTGGTGCAGCGTGTGAGGTGCATGTGGTGCAGCGTGTGAGGTGCATGTGGTGCAGGGTGTGAGGTGCATGTGGTGCAGGGTGTGAGGTGCATGTGGTGCAGGGTGTGAGGTGCATGGTGTGAGGTGCATGTGGTGCAGGGTGTGAGGTGCATGTGGTGCAGTGTGTGAGGTGCATGTGGTGCAGTGTGTGAGGTGCATGTGGTGCAGTGTGTGAGGTGCATGTGGTGCAGTGTGTGAGGTACATGTGGTGCAGTGTGTGAAGTGCAGTGTGTGAGGTGCATGTGGTGCAGTGTGTGAGGTGCAGTGTGTGAAGTGCAGGGTGTGAGGTGCATGTGGTGCAGCGTGTGAGGTGCATGTGGTGCAGTGTGTGAGGTACATGTGGTGCAGTGTGTGAGGTGCAGTGTGAGGTGCAGTGTGTGAGGTGCATGTGGTGCAGTGTGTGAAGTGCAGGGTGTGAGTGCATGTGGTGCAGGGTGTGAGGTGCATGTGGTGCAGTGTGTGAGGTGCATGTGGTGCAGTGTGTGAGGTGCAGGTGCAGTGTGTGAGGTGCATGTGGTGCAGTGTGTGAGGTGCATGTGGTGCAGGGTGTGAGGTGCATGTGGTGCAGTGTGTGAGGTGCATGTGGTGCAGTGTGTGAGGTGCATGTGGTGCAGTGTGTGAGGTGCATGTGGTGCAGTGTGTGAGGTGCATGTGGTGCAGTGTGTGAGGTGCATGTGGTGCAGGGTGTGAGGTCCAGGTGGTGCAGGGTGTGAGGTGCATGTGGTGCAGTGTGTGAGGTGCATGTGGTGCAGCGTGTGAGGTGCATGTGGTGCAGTGTGTGAGGTACATGTGGTGCAGTGTGTGAGGTTCATGTGGTTCAGTGTGTGAGGTTCATGTGGTGCAGTGTGTGAGGTTCACGTGGTGCAGTGTGTGAGGTTCATGTGATGCAGTGTGGGAGGTTCATGTTGTGCTGTGTGTGAGGTGCATGTGGTGCAGTGTGTGAGGTTCATGTGGTGCAGTGTGAGTGCATGGTGCAGTGTGTGAGGTGCATGTGGTGCAGTGTGTGAGGTGCATGTGGTGCAGTGTGTGAGGTGCATGTGGTGCAGTGTGTGAGGTGCATGTGGTGCAGTGTGTGAGGTGCATGTGGTGCAGTGTGTGAGGTTCATGTGGTGCAGTGTGTGAGGTGCATGGTGCAGTGTGAGGTGCATGTGGTGCAGTGCATGTGGTGCAGTGTGTGAGGTGCATGTGGTGCAGTGTGTGAGGTGCATGTGGTGCAGTGTGTGAGGTACATGTGGTGCAGTGTGTGAAGTGCAGTGTGTGAGGTGCATGAGGTGCAGTGTGTGAAGTGCAGGGTGTGAGGTGCATGTGGTGCAGCGTGTGAGGTGCATGTGGTGCAGTGTGTGAGGTGCATGTGGTGCAGGGTGTGAGGTACATGTGGTGCAGCGTTTGAGGGGCATGTGGTGCAGTGTGTGAGGTGCATGTGGTGCAGTGTGTGAGGTACATGTGGTGCAGTGTGTGAAGTACATGTGGTGCAGTGTGTGAAGTGCAGTGTGTGAGGTGCAGTGTGTGAGGTGCATGTGGTGCAGTGTGTGAGGTGCATGTGGTGCAGGGTGTGAGGTGCATGTGGTGCAGAGTGTGAGGTGCATGTGGTGCAGTGTGTGAGGTGCATGTGGTGCAGGGTGTGAGGTGCATGTGGTGCAGCGTGTGAGGTGCATGTGGTGCAGCGTGTGAGGTGCATGTGGTGCAGCGTGTTGAGGTGCATGTGGTGCAGCGTGTGAGGTGCATGTGGTGCAGCGTGTGAGGTACATGTGGTGCAGCGTGTGAGGTGCATGTGGTGCAGCGTGTGAGGTACATGTGGTGCAGCGTTTGAGGGGCATGTGGTGCAGTGTGTGAGATGCATGTGGTGCAGTGTGTGAGGTGCAGGGTGTGAGGTGTGTGATGTATGAGGAGTGTGTGGTGCAGGCTGTGATGATCAAAAACTGCACCACATACATTGATAGATTACACACTGCTGTCACCTTGTTCTGTGCGCCCATCTTCATGTCTGGGATGTAGTCTTCAGCTCTACTGCCTCCATATTTGCCAGGTTTCTTACATGCTCTCCTTACGATAGCAACCCCGGGAGCACGCCCCTCCTCCTTACAGCTCCCGACAGCTTTCTCTGCTGAAGGACACTGTACCGCCCAAACTAACCAATAACAAAGCTCCTTATTGCGGGCACAGGCAGTATCGATTACGTCCATGCTGGTCAGAGCGCCCTGCGCTGATGAATGGCAGGGAATAGTCTACGGCATATTGGTACACTTTAAACTTTTTTGAGAGAGTAAAACAGCCTGAACAGGCATCTCTGACGCTTGTACTGGCGTTATTGCCATTTCTGGTCTGATGTCATCCACACATTCCCATATCATCAATACAGTGTAATACTGACGGCAATTACCCGATGGACAAGCAAACGGCAGCTCGTGCTAATTACAATCTGCCGCTGCCAAATAACTGTACAGCATGGAGACAAGCGATGGTACAAAGATCGCTCCTCCGCATACTGTGGACAAGATGGCTGCATGTAATAGGAGCGGCCTCCTCAGCAAGCGAGCAGGCGATTCCTTCCTTATAGCCTATAAAATCTGCCTATGTATAGTGTTGATCACGAATATTCGAATTGCGAATTTTAATCGCTAATATCGGCACTTAAAATGCATATAATTAAAAAAAGGACTTGGCAGAGAAAATGAGACGCAGGTCACAGAAGTCACTCCACATACCTCTTACATCCAGTGACATCTTCTGTCAGGTAGACCTTCTCTTTTCTCTTCTCCTCCCTATGACCCAGACCGCCATGACAAATTCTTTCAGCAGCATTTCGTCTCTACAGAGTTTGTTACACAGACACAGTAGATTTCTAAATGTTTCCATCAACCCCCCAGATTTCTAAATGTTTCCATCAACCCCCCCATTCTGGTAATCCTGCTGCCACTCCCAATACTGTGCCCATTGTGCTCCCCAATGCCCCAGGTACTATAGTGCTGAAAAAATAGTGACCCCAGTATAAAAAAATGGCCCTATAGTGTCTACAGCTATTATAAATGCTAGGGATCGACCTATATTGATTTTTTAGATAATCTGTGAACTTTCAGGCTGATAGCCAATAATTTATATCGATATTCTGTGCATTTTCTTTTTAGAAAAAAAAAAATTCCTACACAAATCACAGCCCCTCCTCTCATTGGTGGCAGCAGTGGCACAGGAGGGACGATCCATGTTCGCAATTCGTTACCGGCAAGGTAGATGCCGATAACTTTGAAAATCCTGAATATCGGCCGATAGTATCGGTAAATCCGATAATCGGTCGATCCCTAATAAATGCCCCTTAGAGTGCCGGTGTTCTGCCAGATCTCTATAGTTTGCCGAAAGTCTATAGCGGAAGTCACGTGGTGCGCTGCGCAAGCGCACAACCGCTCTTCCGCGAATCATTCGTGCTGGCTCCATTGCAGTAGTTCGTGCACCGCGCGTGCGCACACTTAAGGGCATACTGACTTCTTAAAGTGACAGTCATCTCCATTAAAATACAGCTCCGCCCGGCCCCCCCAGCGCTCATTAATCTACATTAATTTGTACCCTCGCTGCGCTCGGCATTTAGTAAAACTAACTCTATGCCGCCATTGATAGTAAAGAAGGAAATGGATGGTAAAGAATCTTTACCATCCATTTCCTTCTTTACTATCAATGGCGGCATAGAGTTAGTTTTACTAATTGCCGAGCGCAGCGAGGCCGAGCCCGATGCGCGGCGAGCGAATCGGGCTCTAATGTAGATGCTGTATTTTATTGGAGATTACTGTCACTTTAAGATTTCTCTTGTGCGCACGCGCGGTGGGCGAAATACTTCAGTGGAGGCTGCAGGGATGATTCGTCGAAGCGCGCTTGTGCGCTTGCGCAGCGCACCACGTGACTTCCGCTATAGACTTTCGGCAAACTATAGAGATCTGGCAGAACACCCCCAGTAATAATAATAATAAAACCCTACATTGTGCTCCAGATAATAATACCTGTATAGTGTCCCCAAAAATAATGTCCCCTAATATGTCCCTGTAATAGAAATGCCCCTACAGTGCCTCCCCAATAGTCATTTCCCCCCATACTGCCCCCACAGTAGTAATTTTTCCTACACGGCCCCGACATAGCAACTTCCCGCCTCACTGCCCCCATAGAAGTAATATGCCCCAAAGTTGTAATTTGCCCCCACACTGTCCTCCAGTGCCCTCCTTCTGGCCAGTAATGTCCCCCCAGTGCCCCCTTTCTGGCGAGTAATGTCCCCCAGTTCCACCCTTCTGGCCAGTAATGTCCCCAGTACCTTTTACTCACCTGTGTCCTTTCGCCAGCGCTCACTCGCTGCTGGTACGGCCCGGGATGGTGTGTCGCAGACAAAACTTACTGAACTTGCTTGCAGAATCGCGTGATTTTCCCGGAACGCATCCGGACCTAATCCGTGACGGTCGTCTGCAAGAGGCCTTAAAGTCATTGGTGGCGCAGTGCCCCTCTATTGTTATATTGTGGCCACAGGGTCCGCTCCCCTCCTCATTGGTGGCAGTGGCCACAGGGTCCACTCCCCTCCTCCTCATTGGTGGCAGTGCCAACTTCTGATCGGAGCCCTAGCAGTGTAATCCTGGTGCTCCGATCGGTTACCATGGCAGCCAGGACGCTACTGAAGCCCTGGCTGCCATGGTAATCTCCCTGCTGCTGCGTGTACGATGCACAGGGCAGCAGGGAGAGTGTAAGATCCTATTCACCCTAATAGAGCTCTATTAATCTATTAAGGTGAATAGGACAAGGAATGAAAAGATCCCAGGTTCTAGCCCCTAAGGGGGATAATAGTTATTAAATAAAAAGGAAAAAAAAAAAGGAAAAAAAACACCAAAATATTAAGTATAAATCGCCCTCTTTCCCATTTTTACATATAAAATATATAAACAACAGATAAATAAACATATTACATATCACCAAGTCCAAACTATTAAAATATAAAAAATATCTCCTATGCGGTGACTGCCGTAACAGAAAAAAATAAATAAAAACCTTGTCCCCCCAAAAAATAGGATAGGACTGTTCGATTGTGGGCCGGACGTTCCATAAAATGGGGAATGCATGTGGCTTTTTTGGTGTTTTATTTTTTCCGTGTAGTATTGAATGGTATCGAGTATCGCAATACTTTTTTTATGGTATCGAAACCGAATCAAAATTTTGGTATTGAGACAACCCTAGTCAGGATACCAAAATTTTTATTCAATATCGATACCATGAAAAAGTATCGCAATACACCAAAAAAGCCGCGTGCATTCTGTATTTTATGGGACTGTCAGTGTCCCTTTAAGGAGCGGCAATACTTACACTTTCCATTGTCTTGTGGTCTGCTGTTACAGGGAACCCATGGTTATCCTCGCCTCTCACTGATAACTGATTAAGAACTGGAGACACTTGTATAAGTGAAGGGAATGGATAGTCAATAGTTCAAGACTGAAGCTGTAAACCATGTGAAAAACTGCTATCATTCAGCTACGGCTATAAAACATGTAAACTCAGATTGTTAGCTTAAATTTTAAACATGACTATGGGATTCTACTAGGAAAATCATATTTTAAAATAAATGCCCCTTCCCCTGCCCCTTCCTGGATCCTCCCACTGCTCTATCTTCAGCAGAAGATCAGCACACAAAGGAGAAGGCAGCAGCTTCTGCTCAACTACCTCTCTGTGCTAGAGGAGATTAGAAGAACTTGGTGGAACAGCTTCGTATTTGCATATTAAATACAGAGGAGTCGGAGTCGAGGAGTCGGAAGTTTCAAAATCTGAGGAGTCGGAGTCGGACAATTTATCTACCGACTCCACAGCCCTGCCCCACCAATGGTTTATAATACTGGAGGGAGGGTGCACTGTGCCACCAATGGTTTATAATACTGGAGGGAGGGTGCACTGTGCCACCAATGGTTTATAATACTGGGGGGGAGGGTGCACTGTGCCACCAATGGTTTATAATACTGGGGGGGAGGGTGCACTGTGCCACCAATGGTTTATAATACTGGGGGAGGGTGCACTGTGCCACCAATGGTTTATAATACTGGGGGAGGGTGCACTGTGCCACCAATGGTTTATAATACTGGGGGAGGGTGCACTGTGCCACCAATGGTTTATAATACTGGGGGGGAGGGTGCACTGCGCCACCAATGGTTTATAATACTGGGGGGGAGGGTGCACTGTGCCACCAATGGTTTATAATACTGGGGGGGAGGGTGCACTGTGCCACCAATGGTTTATAATACTGGAGGGAGGGTGCACTGTGCCACCAATGGTTTATAATACTGGGGGGGAGGGTGCACTGTGCCACCAATGGTTTATAATACTGGAGGGAGGGTGCACTGTGCCACCAATGGTTTATAATACTGGAGGGAGGGTGCACTGTGCCACCAATGGTTTATAATACTGGGGGGAGGGCGCACTGCGCCACCAATGGTTTATAATACTGGAGGGAGGGCGCACTGCGCCACCAATGGTTTATAATACTGGGGGGGAGGGTGCACTGTGCCACCAATGGTTTATAATACTGGAGGGGAGGGTGCACTGTGCCACCAATGGTTTATAATACTGGGGGGGAGGGTGCACTGTGCCACCAATGGTTTATAATACTGGAGGGGAGGGTGCACTGTGCCACCAATGGTTTATAATACTGGAGGGAGGGCGCACTGCGCCACCAATGGTTTATAATACTGGAGGGAGGGTGCACTGTGCCACCAATGGTTTATAATACTGGGGGGAGGGCGCACTGTGCCACCAATGGTTTATAATACTGGGGGGAGGGCGCACTGTGCCACCAATGGTTTATAATACTGGGGGGAGGGCACACTGCACTACCAATGAATGTAATTAGCGGTATCACAGATGTGGCACCTGGGGGGTTAATTGCCACAGATCGCATGCGCTGTTAGTAAGGTCGGGTCTGTGATACCGCCACGGACACTTGAATTAATGAGTTAATTACATACATTGGTGGCAGTGGCCACAGCTCCTCCCCTCCTATCTCCCCATTGGTGGCAGTGGCCACAGCTCATCCCTGCTATGTCCCTATCGGTGGCTGCAGCCACAGCTCCTCCCTGCTATCTCCCCATTGGTGGCAGTGTCCACAGCTCCTCCCTGGCAACCACGGTCGCCACCTGCATCTCAGTGGGCCATCCCTCGCAGCACATCCCCAACAGTTTCAGTACAAATAAGTTCCTACATCAGTAGAGTTCCGCGTATCCGCGTTTTTCAGTTCCCTCCCCGCGCTGCTGATACTCGCGAGATCAATGTGAAAAAGAGCGCAGCTCTCCAGTTTTCGATCCACGTGATCTAGGCGTGCCACGTGATGTTGTGACGTCATCACGTCCTTACCGGATATAGTATTTAGTCATTACCAAGCCGGAAGCGACTTCTTTTCTTTTCCGGTTCTAAGAGACACCGAGGTGAGTACGGGGCGCGGAGGATCTGTCTCCATCCTCGGTGTACGGGGCTGACAGGAGGCGGGTGATGGGGCCCGGGGTTAGTCCGGCGGTCGGGGCGGGTGGTGCGGGGTGTATTTTGCGGGGCGGTGACTGTGTTGTGCTGATCTGACATTTGTGTCTCTCCCGCAGGTCCCCGGATTCCAGCTGCAGCATGGTGAGTGTCTCCCTGCTTCTACCGGCTATCAGTACAGTAGGGCTGCTGTAAACGATTATTTTAGAAGTCGAGTATTGATTATTTTTTACTATTAATCGAGTACTGTAATATGAAAAAATAATCAATAGACTGTTTTCCTCTATAAAAACTCATCAGTCCCCAACACCCTTCGTGCCCCCCGGTGCCATCGGCTCCTGTAGGAGCGCCACTCCACAGCTCCATCTTCTCTGCGCGCTGGTGGTGTGCTTGCTGGGAGTTGTAGTACATAGGGTAGCTGTCACTGCCATACGCTTGTTGCAAGGTGCACATTGATGTACCCCATCATTCCTATCATGTCGTATCTTTTAGTAGAGTGCATGTTGGGAGCTGTAGTACTTCTCTGGGAAGGAAATGTGTGATGCCCCTAGACACATGAGCTACAGTTCCAGCATTGTGGTCAGTGAGGCAAATGCTGGGATTTGTAGTACTCGTAGAGCTGCCAGAGCACTCTTGCTATAAAAATAGAAGATTGTCATATCCAGCAGTTTGGTAGAGGACATGATGAGAGTTATAGTACTGGACATTCAGTTCGACTTGACGGATGACCCCTCTGGACAGGGTTACTGGTTCTCTTTTGTTGCATGTACCTGGAGTAGCCCCACAACTCCCAGCTTGGTATGTTTGATGGTAGTTGGCGTGCCCCTTCTGCCACTCGTCTGGGTGTCGGTGCTGTGGTTGGTCTGTCTAACTTGTGTCTTTATTTTTCAGCCTCGCAAAATTGAAGAGATTAAGGATTTCCTGCTGACAGCCAGGAGAAAGGATGCCAAGTGTAAGTAGTGGTGGGCCCTGTACCCAGGGGCCTGCCCGCTATGTGCCTGCCATAGTCCAGGATGTTCTCTCCAAGCATCCACAGGTGTCGCCTGCTTACTGCGGCCTCTGTTGTTAAGCAGCTGCCCAGAGCTGTTTAAAGGGCTGCTCCCTAGACCCTTCTTTCTCCATAGGGACGCTACTGCGTCCACCATGATGACTCTTCCTCAGTAGGGCCGCTACTGCGCCCCCCATGGCGACCCTTCCTCTGTTGGGCTGCTACTGCGCCCCCCATGGCCACCCTTCCTCAGTTGGGCCGCCATGATGACCTTTCCTCGTAGGGCCGCTACTGGGCCCCCATGATGACTTTTCCTCAGTAGGGCCGCTACTGCGCCCCCCATGGCGACCCTTTCTCAGTAGGTCTACTACTGCGCCCCCATGACGACCCTTACTCAGTATGGCTACTACTGCGCCCTCCATGATGACCCTTACTCAGTAGGGCCACTACTGCGCCCTCCATGATGACCCTTACTCAGTAGGGCTACTACTCCGCCCCCATGACGACTCTTACTCGGTATGTCTGGAGCCCTTCCTCAGTAGGGCCCCTACTTGCGCCCCTGTGACGACCCTTCCTCAGTAGGGCCCCTATGACAGCCTTTCCTGTCTGTATAACCGTAGCCTTCATCTGGTGTCTTCTCTACAGCTGTCAAGATTAAGAAGAACAAGGACAATGTGAAGTTCAAGGTTCGCTGCAGCAAATACCTGTACACCCTGGTCATCACCGACAAAGAGAAGGCAGAGAAGCTGAAACAGTCCCTTCCTCCTGGTGAGTGTCTATGGGGGGCTTCTAGCTAGGTCAGCAATGTCTCGTTCATTGGTCGCCTGGCCTAGGCGTCAAGTGAATGGGTCTGAGCTGCAATAGTGAGCAAAGCCACTATAGAAAGGTGTGTTTTATAAGCTGCCAGGAGGCACTTGAATGTGACGAGCAGTTGTAATTGCATTTTTCCTCTGAGCGAGACGACGTGCTGTAACTTGGAAGCAGTGCTCTCACCACTACCCCTTCAGACGTCTGATCAGTGGTGGGCGTCAGGCAGCCCCAAATTACACACTTTTGATCTAGAGCATTAGCATTAAAATGGTTATCCAACCCCTAAAATGCCTCCCCACAGGTTGTACTTGCCTGGCTCCCCGGCACCCATGTCGCCTCTGATTGCCACTGCCGTATCTCCTCATTGTGTGGATTAAAACACCCGGTGACGGGGAAGCCGCCAATAGAAGGCTGTGACAGGAACAAGCCTCCCACCTATCTCGGGTGATGCTAGGGAGGATCGTTCCTGTCGTGGCCTGCTATTGGACAGTCTTTTTAAGGAAGCCGTTACTTGAGACATGTCTACAGAATATTTCCCATACCTTGTTGCCTCATCTACCTGGTAAGATGCTTGTTTAAAGGGGTATTCCCATGTCAGACAATGGGGGCACCTCGCTAGGCTATGCCCCCATTGTCTGATAGGTGTGGGACCCGTACCCATCAATCATGTAAACTGAGTGGGGCCAACAAATAGTTAAGCGAGCACTTGGCTATTTTCACTGGCCCCATAGAAAGGAATAGAGGGTGGCTGCACATTCTTGGTGCACTCCTTCACTTTGCCACCTGTTTACAAGATAGGACAATGGAGCAGATGCTAGTGATATACCCCCATTGTCGGAGATGGGAATACCCCTTTAATATATGCTGCGTCTGTCTGAGGTTCCCTTTAAGAACGTTTACATATCAAAAGGATGGACTATATGAATGTCAGATTAGGTCATGTTGAGGTGTTGCAGATCATGTATGCCTGTTGGGATGAACTGCTGAGGTCAGAGTCCAACACTTGTATATGGATTATGGATAAAAACCCGTCCACGTGTAGTAAACTGATATAGAATGGGGGGGGGGGGGGCTGTGATTTTCCTAATCTGCAGCATGTCTGTTTGTGGAGTAGGTGCAGATTCTTGTAATAAAAAAAAAAGCCCGCAGAGTACTACAGTACAAGCAGTGTATAAGATTAGACAAATCTCACGGACACTCTGCTTTTTCGTTCTGTGTGTAAATTGACCTGCCGTACGCATTTTAAAATTGCACAATGTCAATTTTGTCCGGTACTTTTTGCTGATTTGCCCTTTTTCAACGCCAAGGTGAGATCTGCAACAAATCCGCACTTTAAATCACAAGAAGTACATGTGCGTTCGGTGCAGGAATGCACAGAAATTTGTGTGGCATTTTTGCAAGACGTCCCACACCCGTGTGCAGGTAGCCTAAATGCCAACGGTGAAATCTGCAGTAGAGTCCATGTGGAGACTTTCAAACGCCCATGATGGCTGATCAGTCTGGGGGCTCTGTTCAGATGTTTGTGGGACATGACATTTGTAACCTGGAGCTGGCTGATAGATGTTCAGTATGTGCGCTCAGGATCTGAGGCTTCAGTTTCTTTGTTGCTCATACGTGGGGTTTATTAGTGGGTTGTAGATTTCCAGATCCAAACATGCATGTGGGGGGACCATTGCATCCTACTTGGGCGTGTGCTCCCGATGGGGATGTAAACTAAGCCCGTGAGCTACATAGATTTCAGCTCTTCACATAGGTCTCTGAATGTGATCAGCACCCTATCAGTCACAGTAATGACATGGGCACCCAGTCCCTGGAGACCGGAGATCTGATCACTGGCATTCCAGCTCACGAGCCCCACCCTGATGCAATCTCAGACAGGTCTCCAAACAGATGATGTCGGACCCACACCAATTTGATATTGATAGCCTATCCTGAGGGTAGACCATCAGTATAAAAATATTGGAAACCCCTTTAAAACCTCGGAGCACAGCTTGCATTAACCCCAATGGCGGGGCGGCCTCTTGCTGTTAGAAGCAGTGTCTGTGGATGATGAGTGTCACTCGCTCTGTGCTGTATAATCAGATCCTCATTGATCCCTTTTTATTCTCTTGCAGGTCTCTCCGTGAAAGAACTGAAGTAATCCTGCTCTCTTGTCCAATAAAAACATTAAAAAGACTCTGCTGTCCTGTGGTTATGGGTGAGGAGCACCGAGGGAGGGGGGGGGGGTCACACTTGTTTATGGGCTGTAGATGTGATATAACTTAATTTAACAGGGGCCCTACAGGTGCTGGTGTGGCTGCTATCGAGGGTCTTCCATATAACAATCCGCAGAGCAGGCTTTTCCACAGTAAAGGAGTATTGTTGCTCATGGCAACCCCCTTAGGGGAGGTAGGAAGGGGTTAAATGGGTATTCCCATTTCAGACAATGGGGGCATATTGCTAGGATATGCCCCCATTGTTTGATGGGTGCGGGTTCCACTGCTGAGACTCACACCTATATCAAGAACACAGTGGAGAGTGCTGTGGCTGGAGGACCCCAGATTTCCCGGGGTCCGTCCACCAAGCGCTGCTCCCCGCCTTCCCATGCACGGCCCATGCTCCCTTTCATTTCTACGGGGCCGACGGAAATTGCCAGTGCTCGGCTATAATCGCCGGCCCCATAGAAAATAAATGGAGGGGGACTGCGCATGCAGTGCGCCCTCCTTCACTTTCGGGGCCCCGTTCTCGATATAGGTGTGGGACCTGCACCTATCAGACAATAGGGGCATATCCTAGCGATATGCCCCCATTGTCTGAGATGGGAATACCCCTTTAACCTCTTCCTGGCGCCCCAAAGGAGTTTCCATGAGCAACAATACTCATTTACTGTGGCACAGCCTGCTCTGTGGATTGTTATATGGAAGACTCTCGATGGTTGCCCGACCAGCACCTGTAGGGCCCCGGTTAAATTAAGTTGGGACCCGCACCTATCAGGCAATGGGGGCATATCCTAGCGCAGATTTAGTGGAGGTTTGAAAATGAAACCCTTATTCACACTACATTGTATGCTATTAGAAAGTACAACTTGTCCCACCCAAAAAAGGCTTTCATTCGGGTACGTGAATGGAAAAATAAGTTGTGGCTTTGGGAAAACTGGGAGTAAACTAAAATGGAAAATTGCCTGGTCTTGAAGGGGTTAACAGCAGTTTCACAGCCGTCAGTCTAAAATGACAAGACCCTCAGTGCTACAAGGATGTTCTTCCTCATCCTTCTGCTCCTCATTGCATGGATGTTCCTGAGGTGACTGGGATTTGTAGTTCCACGTCCCCTTAGTCATTGTGGTCTCATGATGCTGCCGCTGTGGGGGCTATACTCTGCTATGGCACATTAAAATGAATGACCCATACAAAGCCTCTGGCCCTCGGAGCACCTCTGGTTCATGAGTTGGTTAAATGGATTGTCACATATGTATAAAACTCTGTACTTAAACTAAGCAGTACTCCCCCATTTGAGCCACCACCTCAGTCTGTTAATTGACCTCAGCCGGGGACCCCTATTCTTAGGAAGTTAATATTTTGGGGCGCACTTTGTAAAGAAGATGATTCCACGGCTGGTCCAGAGTGTTTTTCTTTATGTAGATGGCAGTGATGTGACGGGTTGATACTGTCTTAAAGTGCTGGGTTTGGATCCGTCCAAGGGGAAGAACCGCTTCAATGTTCTGTGTTTCACACAAATCGGGTACATCGATGGCATATCTCGCACCGGTCGTGTGCGCTTTTCTCTCTGTTCACTGCTATAGGATTCCAGCGAGCGCTCAGCCATTTCCAGAACTCCCATAGGTGTGAACAGAAGGTGGGCACTCATGCACAGCTGCTCTCCCTTCACTTTAGGGGGGCCCAATCTGGTGTTAGGAATCGGACCCAAGCCCATCTGATGTGGGTGACCTTTCCTAGCAATATGCCATCTGTCTCAGATGGGAATACCCCTCCAACTGGCGCCTGTGTGCCAGAGGTGGGGAAATTGGATGGTGATGGTGCCCCCAGCATGCCCACCACCGGCTGCCCTGGTGACCTGTTGGCAGGAGCCGCTGTTAGGATCTGAATGCCCTTTTTGTCTACACGATTACATATCACTAATGTAATTCAGTTTCCTTATGCCTCTCATTAAATCCATCCCGTCTGTCATATGAAAGCTGTTACAGGGTAAGGAGTGGCTCCATAAACGGTTAAAGGGCCTAAAAAATGTCAGCAGGGGTGATTAATGCTGCATATTACACATCACATAGAAGTAAACTGGCACTGTACGGTTGCCTGGTATCTGTCTGCCCACCCTGTAGATGGCGCGGTCAGAATCCGGCTTGAGGTGCACGTTGCCACTTATTTTTCTCATACCACAATTGAGAACAATAAGATTCCTACGTTTGCTAGGTCAGGGTTAGATTGCACTGACGAGGTTAAGTGGCGGTGCAGGGATCCATCATGATGGATTTCTAGCAGAAGCTCAAGTTAAGCCCCATTCACACGTTGGTGTCCTGGAGAGCGCATGTACCCATTCGTTTTAGGCTACATTCACACAGACGTATTTGTTTTGTGGTCTTCAAAACACTGATCCGTAAAAAATACGGATGACGTCCTTTTGGCATAATCTGTATTGCATCTTTTTTTTGGTGGAACCATTGTAACAATGCCTACCCTTGTCTGCAAAATAAACAAGAAATAGGACAAGCTTTATATTTTTTGTGGGGCTATGCAATGGACATACGGACAGCATCCAACTATTTTGTAATTTTTTTGCGGACCCATTGAAATGAATGGGTCCTCATCTAATCCGCAAAACGGAACAGAAACAAAATGCGTTTGTTTGCATGTAGGCTTGATGTGTTTGTAGCCCAGAAGCATGCTTTATTTTGTCCGTCACGCCCATTATAGAAGCATGCTATGTGGTCAGCACGGGTGCCTTGCGGCGCTGGGGTCCTGGGTTTGAAGCCGACCAAGGAGAACATCTGTATGGAGTTTGGATGTTCTTTCCATGGCTTTCCCCTGGGTTCTCCGGTATCCTCCAAAGACATACTGATGAGGAACTGATATAGCGCTCACATATTCTCAGCTCACTATCTAAGTGCATAAAATATGAACCATGGTCCTGTTGGCGGAGTCTGTGGTCATATGGTGCGTCCTTTACATACATGGCATCTAATATATTCCCTAGAAAGGGGTCAGTCATTGTGAGGCTCTTCGGCCAAAGGCAGAATTTCCGCAGTAGGTTTTGATGAGATTACACGCAAAATCCACAAGTGATAGATGCAGATTTCGCCCTTTGCATTGGAAATAATAAAAAAAAAAATTGCTGCAGCTTATGGGTGATATTTGGTACAAATCCTCTTTGCTCCTGTAACATGCTGCAGGTTTTCTGCCTGCAATTCCACAGTCGGTAAATTCACGCCATCACTGGCATGTGTGAACATACCCTAAGCAGGGCCTACGGAAATGGAATGCACAACAATCTCTTAATTACGACAGGTACTTAAGAGTTAAGCCTCATTCACACGTCAGTGATTGTGACCCAAAACCAGGACTGGAGTCTCCACAGACATCAGGTGTAAGGGAAAGATCTGCTCCGCACCTGGTTTTGGCTCAAAATCACTGACCTGGGAATGAGGCCTTACTCGGGATGTGGTGGAGGTCTCAACTTTTCACTGTGTTGTAGACACTTGGCTGCTTTCTTCTAGAAACGGTGCCTGCTGACAGGTTGTCGTATTGCAGCTTGTCCCAATTCACTTAAATGGTGCCGAGCTGCAAATATGCCAGAGAGAGAGAGAAGGCGCTCATAGGGTAAGTCACAGGTGAAAGGACCCTGGCGCGGTACGTAGTCTGCTCACCTGTATTTGTTGTGCATGACTGTGCTCAACTCCAGTGAAGGCTTTATAGCGGTGGAGGGTCGGTGCAGCCGATGTCATCGCTATCTGGAACCCCAGTCGCAGTGGCCTATTGGGGAGAAGAATTGCACAGGCTTGAGCAGCAGTATGGTATTAGTGAGGTGTGTCCATATTGACAGGAATGAGCAGCAGTATGGTATCTGCCACGTCTCTGGACTGAGACACGACCCAAGGCACAAATGAGGTACTGATCTTTTATTGATGACGCATTTTGGGGTGCATGGCTCCTTTCTCAAGTCTGCAGTGTGTGAGCTTGATCACGGAGAGGCACTGCTGGGAACAGCGGCTGGATGCTGAGCAATCATGTGCAGAACAGCAGCAGCCTCCAGCAGTGCCTCTCCGTGATCGAGCTCACACACTACAGACTTGAGAAAGGAGCCACGCACCCTGAAACGCGTCATCAATAAAAGATCAGTACTTCATTTGTGCCTCGGGTCGCGTCTACTGACTATCCATCCAGAGACGTGGCAGATACCATACTGCTGCTCATTCCTGTCAATATGGACACACCTCACTAATGGGTGTCTGGAAGAAAGCAGCCATGTTTTGCCAATCCTAGATAACCCATTTAAAGCTGGCCGTACACACGAGGGTTTGCTAATCCACAATGCGGGCAATCAACTGCTGGGACCCCGCGCCAGCTACCAGTACAGCTGCAGCGTGCATGTATCTCTGTGGGACTGTCGTGCTGAACTCCAGCAGTCCCGCATGCGTGACCACTGCTCCATTCATTCAGAGAGATGCAGGACCTCCACTCCCTTGGACCCTAACCGACCCATAAAGACTTCTTTTGAATAAGATTAGAGAATCCTAACTTCTGGAGCACATCTGCAAGTGGACCTCCGGTGCAAGTTCCCTTTAAATTGCCATAGTTTTGTCACCCAGCACAATTACGTCAAATGACCGCATCGCTCCTCGATTATCACCCCCTGAAGCTTTATGATTTTGCACAAACACACGATTTTGATGATTTGCTGAGATCTAAAAATATAGTGAACTGCAATACAGAAAAACACCACCAGATGTCAGTGGCGTTCTCAGTGAGCAGGTCAAAGAAACGATAAAACGAACGAACAGCAGGTGGCGCTGTACAGAAACATGTTATTAAAGGGAATCTGTCACCTGCATACTAGCAAAAAATTTTTTCATGAATCCATGTTTAATAAATTACCTTATTTCCATCTGTGTTCGTGTTTTTCGGAGTATTTAGCCTCGCCTCTGGGATGCGATTTTAGAGATTAGAGGCGTTCTTTTTAAAATTTAGGTGGGCACAGCACATCAGGGGGGCATTCCCGGGCACCTTGGTAAAGGAGAAACGCCCCTGTGGGCTCCTTACAGCTTCATTTGCATATCAGAAAAGGCGATTTTTTTTTTTTTTTATTTATTTTTTTTTTAGAAGAAATGACAAGGCACAAAAGAAAAACACGAACACATATGGAAATAAGGTAATTTATTAAACATGGATTCATGAAAAAAAAAATTGCTAGTATGCAGGTGACAGATTCCTTTTAAATAGCTCAGCGGCTATACTAAATTTTTAATAACTAGCAATTACAAAAGTATTCAGATCCAAGGGCTGGTTTGAAAACTAGAATATTTTTCATGGGACAACCCTTTAAGCGAGTCTGTCCCCAGGAAACTCGCTGTTAAAGGCACCATGCTCAGCTGAATGTAATACCTTTTACATCATTCTGGAGAAAAAGTGCTTTTAATCTTTATGACTGCAACACTTCTCAATTATCACTGAAGTTTTATGATTTTGCACAAACACACTATTCTGGTGATTATCTGCTGAGATCTAAAAATATGTGCGAGCTGCAATACAGAAAAACACCACTAGATGTCAGTGCAGCTCAGCGCTACATCCTGCATTATTACAGGGGACACTTGGATAAGATCTCCATGAAATAAGTTACACATTTGAAAATAAAAAAACGGTGTCTAAAGTGTATTCTGATTTATCTCTATGGTGGCGAGAATAATAATTACTTTCCAAATCACGTTTGGCACTTGCATTCTGTTGGCATGCACACAATTATTGCACCTCTTTATTTTTAGGACTGTAAACTTCACACAATCTGGGAATGGCTGGCAGAAGGTGTGAATAATGTTCTAAAAATACAGCTTTAGCCTCAAACAAACTTAGATTTACCCATGATCCTATGGGAAACAGCTGTGTATATGGGTGTTGAACACCTGCGCTGCCCTGTGACCGCTACAACTAGGCCTTTTAGACTTCATACAATGGCGCTTTACCAAAACGTATTCTACTAGTCTGGACCGGCATCTCTTCTGGGTTTTAGAACAGCTATATCAGGGATGCTCAACCTGCGGCCCTCCAGCTGTTGCAAAACTACAACTCCCAGCATGCTTGGAGAGCCTACAGCTATCATCCTACAGCAGGGCATGGTGGGAGTTGTAGTTTTACAACAGCTGGAGGGCCGCAGGTTGAGCATCCCTGAGCTATATGAAGGGGGTATTGACTCCTGGGTGGCTGCGGTTCCTCTAATACAGTACATGGCACTGGATTTTTTAATCCATATGCATATGAGCAGTTAAGTGCACTGAGGGCGGGCCCAAGCCACTATGTACCTTAGTTCCTACTTCTTTTCCAGCCCTTTACCTGCATACTCATCTTGCTTGGCTTTGTCAATCAAGGAGAGGGAGGGGCTAGCAGATGAAATAGGAGAAGCAAGGGTACATAGAGTGGCTTGGGCCCACCCTGGGTGCACTTAACTGCTCATTTGCATATGGAGTAAAAGAGCCAACTGACATAGCAGTTCTCTAACCCTGGGAACACACTTCGCGTGTTCCCAGGGCACGCATATGACGCGCGCTTCTGTCGCGAAGTGGCTGTTTTATGGAAGCGCGCGTCATATGCGCGCTCCCATAATAGAATATGGGTTGGATCGCGCGTGCTGCCGCGCGATAGTCACGGCAACCGACGCGATCGCGTAGGGCGTTTTACAGCGCGGTCGTCCGCGCTGTAAAACGCCGACATGTGAACCATGCACATAGGGATGCATGGCTTTTCATGTTGAGCGTTTTTCAGCGCGTATGAACGCGCTGAAAAACGCTCAGGTGTGTTCCCAGGGTTATGGATTCAGTGTGAAGCAGAGAGCCTGCAGGTTTGCAAATTCCCTGAAACTGAAAACTGTAGTAGATATAACTGATAACAGCTACTGAAAAAAAAGATTTTTAGCCCAAAATGAGTAAAGTGCCATAATTAAAAAAAAAAAAATGCCCAAAAGGTGTCCATAGCTGTAGAGTTTCCTGTGCACACAAAAAAAAATATATACTCAACTGACCTATCACCTCATTATATTTTTTTAAGAGTGCCATTTTCAGTGGTAGTAATAGTGGCTTAAAGGGGTATTCCGGTTGTTAGAAGTTATCCCTCTCCACAGGGGATAACTATTAGGCCTCATTCACATTTCCGTTTTTCGCATTTTCTGCGGACAGCACACGTACCCATTGATTTAAATGTGTCTGTTCACATTTCAGTATTTTTTTAATGACCGTGGTTTAGTAAAAAAAATCACGGAGACATGCACTACTTTGATCCATGATGTAAAACATGCACGCCCATTGAAGTCTACGGGTCCGTGAAAATCACTGACACACATCCGTATTGTGTCCGTTTTTCACTGAAAAACTGATTCTTTGGAAATTAATCTTCAGCTAAGCAATGTCAGTAAACTATGGATGACACACAGATGGTAAAAACAGACACACGGACCAACCACGGATGAAACACCTACGCTTGTTTTCACGGACAGGACACTGACACGGAAATGTAAACGAGGCCTCAGATCAGTGGGGGTCCTACCGCTTGGACTCCCACCAATCATTAGAACGGGGGCCCCGTAGCCCGTGCAGCCCCCTGAAATGAACGAATATCCTCTGTGGAAAGAGGTCCTACCGCTGGGACCCCCTCTGATCACGAGAATGGGGGCCCCCGCACCCCCTGAAATGAACGGATATCCCCTGTGGAAAGGGGTCCTACCGCTGGAACCTCCACCGTTCACAAGAATGGAGGCCTCGTACCCCCTGCAGCCCCCTTGAAATGAACAGATATCCCCTGTGGAGAGGGGTACCTGCTACCAACCGGAATAGCCCTTTAAGCCACTATTACTACCACTGAAAATGGTGCTCTCGAAAAAAAATAATGAGGTGATCGGTCAGTTGAGGGTTTTTTTGCGCACTGGAGTATTCTAGGATTTTACTTCTGGTGTGGCCTCTACTCATATATCGGAGACACCCTGCGCACCAAATCATTAGCTGTTCTTCAGTACCTCCGGCATGGGAACTCCACAGCCCTGTCCATTTCGGGGCGAATACCTGACCCCCTTGTTTGCTCAAAAGGCAGCACAGCAATAGAATTTGGATACGGTATAAAACAGGCTAGGGCCCCCTTTCTCTAAGAGTCCAAAAGCAGCTGCCTGGTGTGCCTCAATGGCATGGAGGACATTTCATTACCACTACACACAGACCCTATTGTCTTATAATAGGAGGCATCATTCCGCATGTTCTCACTAACTGATAGACGGCCGCCTGCAGTTATAACATCCGGGGGGGGGGGAAGACTTCCTTTTATATGTAATTATGTATCTGCTAAGACAAGATGAAAGTCTTTAATCTGGAGTCTTGGATAGGAGTCGCGCTCACTATGCTAATAGGAAATCTTCCAGGCGGTGTGTCTCACGAGATAAAGCAGATTGTTCCCAACAAAAAAGGAATCTCGGAGGCGCAGCACCTGGCGGATCACCACCCAGACACAAGTACCTTACTGTGCCAGTAAGCTGTTGGGAAAGCCCCTAGAAGTGAGTGGGTGCTGAAGGCTAATTGCTTGGCAGGTTTCCCGAGTGCTAAACGCTCCAGTCTTCCGTGGGATACCATGGGTGAGGGATGGAGTTAAAAGAAAATGAGGACAACCGTCAAAAGCTCCCCATGGAGAAGTCTGAAGAGCAGACGTTGTGGAAGTGGTATTCGAGAAACGGCTTGATATTATTTAAAGGGATTCTCCACCTAAATGTATTATACAAAAAAATCTGATTACTAGTGCAGTAACTACCACAAAGAGAACAGTGCTTTCATACCGATTGCTAGAGAGATGATGCCTGACAACCACTTTCACTGCAGAAGTGACTTCGAAAATACTCTGAGGATCCCAACCTTCAAAATGTTTGGCTTATGCCCCGCCTATTTATACAGGACACGCCCCCCAAAGCATAAAGCATTTACATATAGTGCATATGACCCACCAAAATGAATGCAGACTCAGTCCTGTAGCTCTCAGTCCCACCACCTCTGTAGACAATGTCCTCATCCCGGCCTCGGCGACGTCTGGTAGTGAAGAGGTCTGCAAGAACAAGAGAGGTCAAGACATGGCGCCCCTTCTCGGAGCCGAGGAGGAGTTTCCTAGACGTTCGTGAGTTGAAAAATATGCCATTCAGTCAAAAATAGCTCAGCGATGTGCTGGCAGAAGAGACGCAGCTCGGCACAAGCCATTCTTCGTTGCAGCTTGCACTAGTAATCAGATTTTCTGAATGTGGAAAACCAAGCTGTTTCCGTATGGTTTGGATGATGGTCCTCCCATCAAGCTAGAGTGACATGGGTGGAAAAAATCGACTGCGGCGCCATCACTGTGGGAACAGTCAGAGGACTCGTTTATGTTGGCACTGCCCAAAGGACAGAATGGGAATGGATATTCCCATCCTATAACGTGATGCCCTATCTGTAGGCTACGCCATCACTTTATGACCTCTGGGACCTTCATCGATCCTGAGAATGAAGGGGACACAGTCCTAGTATAGTGCTGCGCCCCTTCACTGTATTCGCCTGTGCAGCGACCCCCCACCACCTACTAATCGGGGCACCACGGCTGCATTCACGTAAATGGGGCCAACTACAGTTCCCTGCCCAGGAACGTATCACTAAGGGAAAAATTCAGAAGAGGACGGACCACTAAATCAGTACTGAGGCCCCTTCATTCTCAGGATCGGTGATGGTCCCAGAACCTGATGGTATGTCCTCACGATATTCCACCAATTAATAAGAAATTTAGTTTTTTGGGTCACTACCTGGAGGTGCCACAAGATGGCGCACAGAGCAGTTGTAATATTTACCCAAGATCCGATCATTTCCGGTAAACCTCATGCAGGGACTGTCACCGGGCTATGGTCACACGATGCGTTCCGTATAGTAGTTACTGGAAAAGTCACATGATGCTCATGCAGAACACAGCCGCCGGATCGGCAACGATCAGCTGAATGTCGCTTCTTTTTTCAGAAGGGACTGTGATTTAACCCTTTCAGTAGGACATCGTGTCACTTGGTAGCCATAGTGTTTGCACAGGGTCACGATGACCTGAGGGTCCAGACAGCGGGTGGGGGTTATAGCTATGGGAGGTGCGGAGGTAGCAGTCACACCAAGGCCCTGTGACTGAGGGGCCCCTCTGCCACATAAGATACCAGTACTAGGAATGGCACTAGATAGGCACTATTCCGTATTTTTCCGTAATTTACGCCTCTGCCGCTAATACACTTTCATTTCCAGTCCTCTCAGGAATTTTTCTGGGGTTCTGGAGTACCCCTTTAAGTGGAGGAATTGTATGGCACCGATAGGCGTAGCTGGTACCAATTTTGCCCATAGATGTTGACCGGCTATTGCTTGTCTGCCCCCTCTTTGACAAAATTTTGCCCCCCGACCTATGGTGTAACAAATGCAATGTCTGATTATCCCAAAAATGTGATAATTCACTATTTAGAGTGACTTAATGTCATCTGATGGGCCGGGGTGGGTCACACACGCAAAAGTAACGAGGATCATATTAATATTGTAGGGATGGCAGGAAGCTGGCGGTGAGTGCACGCGGCCGCCATGTCCAAGTGGGGCAACGGTTCAAATATAATTACCGGCCTAATGACAGTCCTGTGACTTTAATGAGGGGCGTGTGACTGCACAACAGGACGCAGCAAAGGTCAAACGCAGCACCACAAGGCGTCTTGTGATACCTATCAGACCCTGCCCTGACTGAACCTCTTAAGACAGCAATACTGAAGTCTATGGGTGTTACTGAGGGCACCAGGCCCACATTCTCTCCTATTGTGGGGGTCCGAGAGGTGGGACCCCCACTTATAACTCATTTATAGACACAAATATGTGTACAATGACAATGCCCCTAAAAGGGAAACAATCTTATTATTCCAGACATAATTGGATGACTCTACCGGTCTCACCTCTCTTTCCCACTCCCCCTCCTCCCTGAGTGGTCCTGCCCCCTCTCCCCTCTAGTCAGTGGTACTTCCTGCCCCCTCTCCCCTGGGCAGTGCTGCGCGGACACGCCCCCTCTTCCCTCCAGTCAGTGGTACGCGCTGCGCGGTGCCGCCTCCCCTCCCCTCCCCTCCAGTCAGTGGTAAGCTGCGCGGTCCTGCCCCCTCTCACTCCCAGTCAGTGGTACGCGCTGCGCGGACACGCCCCCTCTTCCCTCCAGTCAGTGGTAAGCGCTGCGCGGACACGCCCCCTCCCGTGTGGGGCGCGCTGCGCGCTCCCGCCCGTCTCTTCCCCTCAGTCAGTCAGTGTCCGGCAGCGCCGGGGATGTGAGCTCCGGTCCCGGGAAGATAAGCCGTCCGGGATGGCGGCTGCACGCGTGGAATACATCACTCCCTGGTGGGTTTACTGGCTGCACAACATCCCGCACGTGGAATTCTCCCTGAGACCCGTAAGCAGCGACTTTAACCCGACAGCCCCGGAGTACCGGGAGGTGAGTGCAAAACTCTGTAAAGTACATTGCTGCAGCTCCTGTATGTCACCATAGGGCAGGGTGTCAGGACTGCTGTCTATAGTCCTCTAGTATTGTATGTGTGATAATAGTGAGTCCCATATACATCACCACTGGGCAGTATATGTAATAATGGGGCTCCATATATCAGTACTGGGCAGTATATGTAATAATGGGGCTCCATATATCAGTACTGGGCAGTATATGTAATAATGGGGCTCCATATATCAGTACTGGGCAGTATATGTAATAATGGGGCTCCGCTCCATATATCAGTACTGGGCAGTATATGTAATAATGGTGCTCCATATATCAGTACTGGGCAGTATATGTAATAATGGTGCTCCATATATCAGTACTGGGCAGTATATGTAATAATGGTGCTCCATATATCAGTACTGGGCAGTATATGTAATAATGGGGCTCCATATATCACTATAGGGCAGTATATGTAATAATGGGGCTCCGCTCCATATATCACTATAGGGCAGTATATGTAATAATGGGGCTCCATATATCACTAGGGCGGTATATGTAATAATGGTACTGCATATATCACTATAGGGCGGTATATGTAATAATGCTGCTCCATATATCACTATAGGGCAGTATATGTAATAATGGTGCTCCATATATCAGTACTGGGCAGTATATGTAATAATAGTGCTCCATCTGTCACTAGGGCGGTATATGTAATAATGGTACTGCATATATCACTATAGGGCGGTATATGTAATAATGGTGCTGCATATATCACTACTGGGCAGTATATGTAATAATGGGGCTCCATATAAAGCACTACTGGGCAGTGTATGTAATAATGGTGCTGCATATATCACTACTGGGCAGTATATGTAATAATGGGGCTCCATATAAGACTACTGGGCAGTATATGTAATAATGGTGCTCCATAGATCACTATAGGGCTGTATGTATAATAATGGTGCAGCATATATCACTACTGGGCAGTATATGTAATAATGGTGTTCCATATATCACTATAGGGCTGTATTTGTAATAATGCTGCTCCATGTATCACTTCTGGGCGGTATATGTAATAATGGTCCTCCATATATCACTATAGGGCGGTATATATAATAATGGTACTCCATATATCACTATAGGGCAGTAAATGTAATAATACTGCTCCATGTATCACTACTGGGCAGTATATGTAATAATGGTGCTCCATATAACACTTTAGGGCAGTATATGTAATAATGGTTCTCCATATATCACTATAGGGCAGTATATGTAATAATGGTGCTCCATATATCACTATAGGGCGGTATATGTAATAATGGTGCTCCATATATCACTATAGGGCGGTATATGTAATAATGGTCCTCCATATATCACCACTGGGCAGTATATGTAATAATGGCCCTCCCTATATCACTATAGGGCAGTATATGTAATAATGGTGCTCCATATATCACTATAGGGCAGTATATGTAATAATGGAGCTATATCACTACTGAGCAGTACATAAGGGTGCCGAAGCTCTGTCTTATTTTCTTAAAGGGGTATTCCTATCATCAAGTCATGCTGTAACAGTTTGATCATGGGGTCAAACCTCTGGACCCCAAATGAAGGGACTGGTACCCCGCTATACAGGGAGCAGTGATGAGGTCAGGGGCTCTGCCTTAACGTGGGGGTAGTCGGGGTATTTCCAGCTCCAGAGGTAGAGGTTTTAAAGATGGTGGATAAGAGGGAAGGAAGTGGCACTGTCTTACCCGGACTAGTGAGAGGTGGTGGCGGTATGATGGGAGCACTGTAATAGGCATTAGTGGGCTGGCTGGGCACTGCAGAGGAGACATAGGGCGGCACTGTAGGTATCCTACCAGCTATGTGGTGGCAGCACTATATGTTATTGTCCCAGCTATAGGACGTACACATTATAAGGTCTCTGGTATGAGATATGTCAGCTCAGTTCACGCTTCCTTAAAGGGATCCTCCACTTTTGCTGCTGCTGCTGTCTGCATCCAGCCTGGGGAAAACCTGCACAGGGTGACCCTGGGAGGTATCCGCGGTAGAAAGCAACACTTGCTGTGGGTGTGGCAGGGAGCTACAGAGACCGAAATCTCTTTATGTATTTCTTGCTGTCAGTGAATGGGAATTTGCTTGTCTACATCCATCAAATGTGAATGTTTATGCACTTAAAGGGCATCTGTCAGCAGTTTTGTATCTATGACACTGGCAGACCTGTTGGCAGCTGAAGGCATCTGTGTTGGTCCCATGTTCATATGTGTCCGCATTGCTGAGAAAAATAATGTCATCACATATGCAAATGAGCCTCTAGGAGCAACGGGGCGTTACCATTACACCTAGAGGCTCTGCTCTCTCTGCAACTGCTGCGCCCTCTGCACTTTGATTGACAGGGTCAGGAGTGATGACATTTATACTGACGGGTCCTGTCGATCCAAGTGCGGCAGTTGCAGAGAGAGCAGAGCCTCTAGGTGTAATGGTAACGCCCCCGTTGCTCCTAGAGGCTCATTTGAATATAGTCAAACATCATTTTTCTCAGCAATGCGGGCACATATGAACAAGGGACCAAAACAGATATCTTCAGCCGCCAACAGGTCAGCCAGTGTCATAGGTACAAATCTGCTGACAGATGCCCTTTAGTACTTTTCACAGCTGAGATTTTGCTACAGTTCTATCCACTGCAGGCAATCCTCTGTGAGCTAAACACATTGGCATCACAAATGTAATAGTTTTGTTACAGTGTATCAGTGCAGGTAAAATGTATCATCCTGGAGTCCTGGCTGCTTCAAGGGGTTGTGTCCTCTCATACACTGATGGCCTATTGCTAGGATAGGCCCCCAATGTCTGATAGGTGGGGGTCCCATCCTGAGAATGGGGCTTCCGAAAGAGAAGGAGAACGCACTGCGCATGCGCTTCGTGGTCTCCATTCATTTCTATAGGAGTTCCGAAAAATTGCTGAGCGAGCGCATCCACCGCTCCATGCACTGCCAGAGGTAGCTGAGCCAGGGTTTGGCTATTTTCGGCAGTCCCATGGGAATCAATGGAGGGCACATGCGCAGCTGTCGTCCGCTCGCTTTGGGGGGTAGGAGTGGGGTCTGCACCTATCTGACATTGGTGGCATATCCTAGCAATCTGCCAACAATATATAAGATGAGACAATCCCTTTAACTCACAGAGGATTGCCTAGACATTGTTACAAACCCTCAGCTGTGAGAAGTAGATCTGCACATGTTTTAAGTCTCTGTAGGTAAACGTGAATATCCCCATTCACTGACAGCAAGCAGAGCGCTTAAAATGGTGAGAATCTGGGGGGGGGGGGGGAATCCTGTTAGAAAGTTGCAGCCCAATTCGTGTCGCCTGGCACACTGCCCAGCACTGCAGGAGCCGCCAGTATAACACCTCTATGCCCGGGGCACTGGTGCGGGACTCCTGACAGGCAGTGGCAGCACGCAGGGGGGTGTCGCTGCTCAAAGCACATGATGCGATCTGCATGTCTCTGTGGTTGTGCAACTTAAAAAAAAGTCTGTTTCATTCACACACAGTCGTCTTTGCTGCGTGAGTTTCCCATGGGGTGCGGTGAGAAATATGTGTTTCACAGCTACGGATGTAGCAGAGCTGTAATTGCTACTATCCTTGCCCCACCACAGAGCATTCTACGCTGGCAGATAACATAGAACAGTCCTCGGTGTAGCGTCTGATATGGAAAATGTGATATCTCAGAAGAATGAACAGACATAACTGGATTTGCCCCTGTGTCAGTCTTCACTGCGGTGTGGCATTTCATTCCTAAACCTCAGGATGATCAGTACAGTAAGCCCTGTGTAGACTGTGTCCTAGACGGTGACGGTTCCCTGCGGGGTGGCATCGTGGAGGGCGTCGCTGGCACTGGTCACATCTGCCCTCGGAGCAGAATAATCTCCTGTGAATCTAAGAACGGCGCACTTCACAGAGCGGCCGCTACACAGCGCCCCCCAAAGGGTTAAACCGGTGTGTGCGCACTGTCTGTTATATAGCTCCCCCTCCCCGAACCAGAGTATTAGACACCCAACCCAGTGCCTGTCTTTCTATGTGTCTATTTCCCACCTTCTCTCTGACCCTCTGTCTCTGACCCTCTGTCTCTCCGACCCTCTGTCTCTCTCTCTCTGACCCTCTGTCTCTCTGACCCTCTGTCTCTCTGACCCTCTGTCTCTCTGACCCTCTGTCTCTCTGACCCTCTGTCTCTCTGACCCTCTGTCTCTCTGACCCTCTGTCTCTCTGACCCCCTGTCTCTCTGACCCCCTGTCTCTCTGACCCCCTGTCTCTCTGACCCTCTGTCTCTCTGACCCTCTGTCTCTCCCTCTCTGACCCTCTGTCTCTCCCTCTCTGACCCTCTGTCTCTCCCTCTCTGACCCTCTGTCTCTCCCTCTCTGACCCTCTGTCTCTCCCTCTCTGACACTCTGTCTCTCCCTCTCTGACCCTCTGTCTCTCAGAGCTCACACTCTGTCCTCTTTCTTGGTCTGACACATTATCCCTCTGTATTTCTCTTGATGTCTCTATTTGTGTCTCTGTCTCTCTCATTCTATCTGCCTCTGTCTCTCTTTCTCTATCTCTCCCCCTCTCTATCAGCTGCTCCCTTTCTTTGTCTCTCTCCCGTGCTTCCTGTCTCTACCGCTCTCCCTCTTTCTCTACCGCTCTCCCTCTCTTTCTCTACCGCTCTCCCTCTCTTTCTCTACCGCTCTCCCTCTCTTTCTCTACCGCTCTCCCTCTCTTTCTCTACCGCTCTCCCTCTCTTTCTCTACCGCTCTCCCTCTCTTTCTCTACCGCTCTCCTCTCTCTCTCTCTCTCTACCGCTCTCCCTCTCCTCTCTTTCTCTACCGCTCTCCCTCTCTTTCTCTACCGCTCTCCTCTCTTTCTCTACCGCTCTCCCTCTCTTTCTCTACACGCTCTCCCTCTCTTTCTCTACCGCTCTCCTCTCTTTCTCTACCGCTTCTCCCTCTCTTTCTCTACCGCTCTCCCTCTCTCTTTCTCTACCGCTCTCCCTCTCTTTCTCTACCGCTCTCTCCCTCTTTCTCTACCGCTCTCCCTCTCTTTCTCTACCGCTCTCCCTCTCTTTCTTTCTCTACCGCTCTCCCTCTCTTTCTTTCTCTACCGCTCTCCCTCTCTTTCTTTCTCTACCGCTCTCCCTCTCTTTCTTTCTCTACCGCTCTCCCTCTCTTTCTTTCTCTACCGCTCTCCCTCTCTTTCTTTCTCTACCGCTCTCCCTCTCTTTCTTTCTCTACCGCTCTCCCTCTCTTTCTCTACCGCTCTCCCTCTCTTTCTCTACCGCTCTCCCTCTCTTTCTTTCTCTACCGCTCTCCCTCTCTTTCTTTCTCTCACATCTTATTTTCTTATTTCGCTCTGTCTCATCAGTATCTGAGCTCTCTTGTTGCTCCCATCTTCCATCTCTCTCTCATCTCTCCACATGCTGTTTCACTACTCGTAGCTCTTAATTATTGCCACTGTAAAACACGTCTCTTTTTTGGACTGTCCTGATCACGTCCCTTCTGCCTTCATGTATATGATGTGCTTGCTCTGGGGTTGCCATGGTAACCTTACTAGACACACTGCTATGAACACATTTTTGTGGCAGTCACATGACAGGAAGTTTGGAGAGTGTGTCTATGGAGACTACCATGGCAACCTCAGAGCAAGCTTACCATGTACATACTGTGAAATCTTCCAAGCTACCATTTTTGGCTGTGCCCCTTGTGGTCCGGTCACGCCCAGGGGGTCCTGCCATTCATGATAAGGAGTGTTTTAATAAGCTATTATATATAGACTGCCACCCAGCTTTCCCGGACTACTGAATCTGTACCGTGCTGCTGCAATATCTGCAGTACTTGGCACATAAAGTAGCAGCATTGTTAACACGCCCCCAGGTAATGGAGGAGTAATGTGCCGGATGACCAGCTCAGCTCCTGTAATGGGCCCTAATGAGTGGAGAGGGAACGTGGGAATTAATATTCATCAGTCCATCAGATCCGAGGCAGCGGGTGATGGTGGAGGGGCCGTATCATGTAGACGGGTTATGCCTCGTCATCCGCTCTGAAGTAATATTCACTAATCTGCCTGTGACAACGAGGCACTGCCATAGGAACCTTTACCCTCCTCCATGCTTTACACTGCATTTGTGCTTTTACATATCAAGGTGGGTGTCCTTTACGATACAGCTCTATCTCCCATCACAGCTTTGAGGGGTGGGGGGGGGGGTGTATCCTTTCTGCTGCAGCTGTCACAAAAAGCATAAGTATTCAGATCCAGGTGCTGGTGGAAAATGTAGAATGTTTTTCAAGAGACAACCCCTTTAAGCCTAGCGACAAGTCAGTGCATGGAGTTCCAGTTTCCTCAACTACAACAACTAGAGCAGGCTGCTTCTCCTTCACTCCCCCATGCTTTACACTGCAGCGCTTCCTCTTCAGATTGGTTGCTATGGCGAGCCTATCAGGAAGTCAGTGCATGATGAGAAGATTTATGGAACTAGAGCAACTTTCTGTCTCATGAGAGACAGACTGCTGCTTTACCCCCATGCTTTACACTGTAACTCTGCTTCTTTAGATTATTTGATGTGTAAAAGCCCATGTCTGGCAGGAAACTGGTGCATGGAAAACGGTCATCAGAGTCTCAGGCTGTTGGTCTTTTCCTCCCCTATGCTTTATACTGCAACTTTGCTTTTTCTTTTTTATTTTTTTTATCAGTTTTGCATATAAACACAGACCCAGCAAGACGTCCATTCCTTGAGAGCAGATTGCTGCAACTACAGCATTCCCCTGTACCGAGCTAGGTTTTTTCCGCCTCCATGCTTTACACTACAGTTCTGCTTATTTAGATCGGTTTCTTTGTATATGCAAAGTTCCACCAAGAGGTGAGTGAGTGGAAAGCAGTAACTTTCTGTCTTTTCAGAGGCTGCTGCTTCTGTTTTTGTCCCTCATGCTTTTTACTGAAGGTCTGCTCTGTTAGCGTATGCCCACAAGCCCAGCGGGATGTCCGTGCATAGAGAACTGAATTTTTTTGTTATGTAGAGCAATCCTCTGTCTGATCAGAGGCTTAGGCTGCTGTTCTGTCCCCCATGCTTTACCCTGCAGGTCTGCTTTTTTAGATGCAGCATCCAGTGCAATTCCATATGGTACTGCTCATTAATCTGGATCTCCCAGCATGGCTGGTGGCTGCATGACTTCTTGAACTCTCTCCATGTGCTTTGTAGAACGCTTTAAAACACCAATTAGACCCCACAGAGGTCATTCATGGGTAAGAGGGGGTCATTATGCACCGAAGGTCCTCACACAGATCAGTTTCCCAACACAGGCGATGAATTAGTAATGTGAGGTCAATTTGAGTTTAGTGAGCTATTTATTCACAATACTAAGTCTCACTCTGCTATTCTAGTTGTAGCAGAGTTGGGCTGCAACAGTGATTCTCCAGCTTATAGCGGGCCCTACACCATAGATGGGAATCGGCCAGCAGCCCACAAGGAGGCAGTTCAGGTGGCACATTGTTGAATAGGTTCCTTAAAGGGCATCTGATATGATTCAGCGCAGAATATGGTGTCTGATATGATGTGGTGTAGAATATGGTGTCTGATATGATGTGGTGTAGAATATGGTGTCTGATAGGATGTAGTGTAGAATATGGTGTCTGATAGGATGTAGTGTAGAATATGGTGTCTGATATGATGTGGTGTACAATATGGTGTCTGATATGATGTGGTGTACAATATGGTGTCTGATATGATGTAGTGTAGAATATGGTGTCTGATAGGATGTAGTGTAGAATATGGTGTCTGATAGGATGTAGTGTAGAATATGGTGTCTGATATGATGTGGTGTAGAATATGGTGTCTGATAGGATGTGGTGTAGAATATGGTGTCTGATAGGATGTGGTGTAGAATATGGTGTCTGATAGGATGTAGTGTAGAATATGGTGTCTGATAGGATGTAGTGTAGAATATGGTCTCTGATAGGATGTGGTGTAGAATATGGTGTCTGATATGATGTGGTGTAGAATATGGTGTCTGATAGGATGTGGTGTAGAATATGGTGTCTGATAGGATGTGGTGTAGAATATGGTGTCTGATAGGATGTAGTGTAGAATATGGTGTCTGATAGGATGTGGTGTAGAATATGGTGTCTGATATGATGTGGTGTAGAATATGGTGTCTGATATGATGTGGTGTAGAATATGGTGTCTGATATGATGTGGTGTAGAATATGGTGTAGTGTAGAATATTGTGTTTTATATAATCTGTGTATATATAAAATCCTAGTTTAGGGTCCTTTCACACCTGCGTTCTTCTTTTCCGGCATAGAGATCTGTCGTCTTGTCTCTATGCCGGAAAAATCCTGATCAGGATCATCCCCATGCATTCTGAATAGAGAGAAATCCGTTCAGGATGCATCAGGATGACTTCAGTTCAGGACCGGAACGTTTTTTGGACGCAGCAAATACCGCAGCATGCTGCGCTTTTTGTTCCGTCCAAAAATCCGGAACACTTGCCGCAAGGCCGGATCCGGAATTAATGCCCATTGAAAGGCATTAATCCGGATCCGACCTTAAGCTAAACGTCGTTTCGGCGCATTGCCGCATCTGACATTTAGCTTTTTCTGACTGGTTACCATGGCAGCCAGGACGCTAAAGTCCTGGTTACCATGGTAAAATGTAGCAGGGAGCGGGGGAGCGGCATGCTACATTCCGTGCGGCTCGGGACGCTCAGGATGACGTCAGGGCGCCCCAGTGCATGGATCACGTGATCGCATGGATCACGTGATCCATGCGCATGGGGCGCTCTGACGTCATTCAGGAGCGCCCGGAGCCGCACGAATGTGCATGCCGCTCCCCGCTCCCCTCCATTATGGCAACCAGGACGCTAGTAGCGTCCTGGCTGCCATAGTAACCTGAAAGCAATTCGAAGACTGATCAGGATCCTGATCAGTCTTCTAATGCTTCAGGTGACTTGCGTTCTGACGGATCCGGCAGGACGGAAGTGCCTGCCGGATCCTCAGAACGCAAGTGTGAAAGGACCCTAACTCTTACACTTATTACAGTATTTAGTTCTCAAGTGCTGGATTAGGAGAAGGACGGGAAGAGCAGCCCCGTAATGTCAGGGAGCAAACAGGAAATGAAGGGAGATCAGCGCCGAGGTCACCGCTAGTATTATATGTATGGCCGACAGATGGGGGCACCCGGGACCCTTCTCTGCAGCCACCTTTATGTGGGGAGTGAGGAATTGCATGACAAACAATTCCCTTTTACACATCTATACCTTGGTCGCCCCAAACATATCCGGGTGCACGCCCACCATTCATTCTGCTCATGTTGCCAGGGCAGTAGAGAGGAATTTCCCACTGGGACTATATTAGGCAAGTGCTTATAAGACAATTTCCTAAAATACTACAGAAGCTGTAACGGGGGCGTTCCAATTAACTCTATTCTCACTGGTAGTGACTACTTCTTAAAGGGGCTGTATGGGCTAGGAAAACCCCCGCCCCTTTAAATCATGTTTTTCTGCTTCCATGCTAGAAATAAATGTTCTATGATGTAATTTTTTTTCTGTCTCTATATTTTTCATGTTTCTGTCACTTTTTATCCCAGTTTTGTCCCTTTTTCTTTTCTCTGTTCTCTCTCTTTCTTCTCTTTTTTGCTTTTTTCGCTGCCACCGCAGCGCCACGTCCCAGGATGCTGCCTCTTTAATTGCTCTATCCCATGTCTTCCCATTGTAGACTAGGAGGAACGTCACGGGGCTGCACCCTGAGGGCCGGGCGCTTTGATGTGCCCATTATCTGCCCGTCCGTCTCTTTACATCTCGGAGGGGGGGGTTCCTGATTGAAACGAGAGACAAGCTGGATTTTCTATCAGGAGCAGAATAGAGGAAGTGATGAGTAAAAAGGAAGCAGGAGGCGGGCGGACATTCTCCCAGAACATAAAGGTCTATATGTCGTCGTCCCCATATCCACCGCCTTCCTCCTGATTCCCACAGACATCACAAGGTTTGGATATTTCATGTCACGAGGGGGGAGGGGGAGGGGATCGGAACGAGGTCACAGGACCAAATCCTACACAAAATCCCAAAGCACAAAAGATGCGGTTAATGGCAGGCGGCGTTATTTATGTGCACTTTAAGGCAGTCACTCTGTACTGCTTCATTATTGCAAAAAAAAAAAAAGTCCCAGAATCCTTTGCCTGGCGGGTTACGTTTTTAGAATGCTGCCTAAATTTACCCCCCTAGCGCAAAGATGTGATCGGCTTTTCTAACACACTGAGGGGTACATTCATGGAACTGTCTAAAAGAGAAAGTGAATGTGTTGCCTGTTGCAACCAATCACAGCGCAGCTTTGATCTTATACTCTGCTGTTAGAAAATGAAAGCTGCACCTGTGATTGGTTGCCATAGGCAACCACTGTCTCAGCAATCTGGCCCAGAGTGTTTCAATGCCTTATCAGATTGGAGTTTGCTGAGGCTGAATAACCGCCCTGTTGACACTGGAGTATACTTACCAATATGTAAATAATTAAATTCAAGGCATTTAAGTCACGCCTCTCAGACCACCTAGGAGCGCCCCCCTGAACGGCCACTTTGGCGGGGGCTTACACCGTGCCCCTTTCATGGACCGATTCGAGGACTGTTGTTAAAGGGTTTGTTTCATGTGGGTCTTTGATGGCATGTCGCTGCTGGAGACCTCTGAGACTCACACCCATCTTTGGAAAAGGGCCCCTGAAAGTGAAGGAGAGCACACCGCGCATGGGCAGGGTGCTCTCCATTAATTTCAATGGGAGTTACCAAAATAGCTATGCGAGTGCGCTGAGCTGTTTTGGGCAGTCCCATAGGAATGAAGGGTGAGAGCACCGCTCAAGCGCAGCTACCGCTCCATTCACTTCTATGGGAGCGCTACAGAGGGCCAAGCCAGCCTATTTTTTTGACAGTCCCATAGAAATGAATGGAGGGTGGCCGCATACAAGCAGGCATTCTCCGCTCACTTCGGGGGTCCCGTTCTGGAGATAGGTGCTGGTGCCACCTCTATGACCTGCACCTATCTGACCTCCTAGCAATATGACAGCAGTGTCTCAGATGACACAGCCCCTTTAAAAGCTATGTACACTTTCAGGGGCATTTTTTATGACCTCATTTTACTCATTTTGGGCTAAAAATAATTTCTTCAATTGGTCTTTATTAAAAATATTGAGCCTTTCTGTCACAAACGGTTAACTGTCTAGATGTAAAAATCATACTTTCAATAAACCTTATTTCTAAATTACTTGTTTAAGCCACATTTCTTATTAGTAAGATAAAAACTGAGCCATAATGAGTGTTTAGCAAGTCAGAGATAAGGAGCCCTCAGCTCAGCTGCCTGATGGAACAGAGTGAAAAACACAAATGCTGCTAGAGAAGAATCTCAAGGCTGTACAGAGAAAAGGGCTCAATATTTTTAATAAAGACCAATTGAAATAATGATTATTAGCTCAGAATGAATACAATGCAGTAATAATAATAAACAAATTGCCCCTAACGGTGTACATAACTTTTAAAGGATCCATGAAGGATGTGATGAATCCCATAGAGGAGGGATTTGTTTAACCTTATTGACTTGGGCTCTGTACACACTTGCCTTTGTGCAGGATCCTCAGACTTTAGGTCAGTTACTTAAAGTGGTCATACATCTGGATAGAAGTGTACACTAGAGTACAGCATCTATGCGTCTCTATGGTAACAGACAACTACCAAACCTTGTGTAGACTGATGCTGTAGTCAAACCCTCTTCCATCTGCCCCTTGCAGTATATTACGAAAAAATAAGCGACAGATAGAAGGGAGTAGGACTGCAGGATCAGACTACACAGGTCTGCGTAGTCTGTTACCATGGAAACACGCAAAATAATAGATTAGCCAAGCCTGCACTCGCATATTTTCGGAAGTCCCATAGCAGCGAATGGAGAAAGTTACGCCTGTGCCGCATGCTGTCTGTTCACACTGGAGCCCTGTTCTTGAGATGGGAGGTGGTCCTGGAGGTGGCACTCACACCTGTTGGATATTTCTGACATATCCTATGATGCGCTATCAATTTCCAGATGGTAATACCCCTTAACATCTGCGTTTGGTCCGTCAGTTGAGGCTTTATTCTTGG
Organism: Bufotes viridis; assembly: GCA_033119425.1. Lineage (NCBI taxonomy): Eukaryota > Metazoa > Chordata > Amphibia > Anura > Bufonidae > Bufotes > Bufotes viridis. Next base: position 260,744,417 of record CM065594.1, on the reverse strand, counting down.
GTTTCCATCCTTGGCGGCCATATTGGCACAGCATGCAGCGCAATTTCTTAACCTTGACGGACCCCTCCTATAAGTCAGAGGGGGTGCATTCAGATCCATTGTACTTTGGACCTGGCACAACATTTTGGCTTTTATATATATATATATATATATATATATATTTATATCCAAGGATGTGAACAGAGACTAATAGCTCTCACAGCTGAGAGTTTGTGACAATTACATCCAGTCTACACATTATTAAAACATACGTCCACCTTCCCAATCAGCATTTTTTTAAATTATTCAAATGCATCTTAAATGTATAATGAAGCATCTTTAGAATTCAGTTTGAAAAACTCAGAGGTAGCAAAAAACGTCCAGCTCCTTTTCTTTAAAAAACATCGCTTTATTCTTTTACATTTTCATTTAAAATCCATGTGTACAAACGGAGAAACTGTAGTTGAATGTGACGTGTTTCCGGGCCACTTACATATGGGCCCTTCATCCAGACATGTTTGAAAAACTATCATTTTGTGTCTTTGTTTCCATGGTAACAGACTACAAAGAAGCCTTGTGTAGTCAGATCTTGCAGTCTTAGGCTACATGCACACGACAGTGGTTTTTTGCTGTCCGCAAGACACATCCGTTCCGTGTGTCCGCAAATTTTGTAGGTTGTGTTTCCGTGTGTCTTCCGTTTTTTGTTTTTTTTGCGGATCCGCAAAAAAAACAGAAGGCTTGAGCCAGTTTCTTAAAGTACCTGTACAAGTGCCCTGGTTTCCAAGCAACCATCCGCAAAAAAAAAACGGATGTGGATGACAAACGGATGGCTTCCGTTGGTCATCCGTATTTTTTACAGACCCATTGACTTCTATGGGTCCGCAAACCGTTTTTTGCAGACAGGAATAGGACATGCCATATTTTTTTTGCGGACGTGAAATGCGGACGCGGAACGGAAGAGGCATCCGCATTCTTAACGGATCCATAGAAATGAATGGGAAACCATTGGATCCGCAAAAAATAAAACGTAACGGAGGCCGCAAAAAACCACTGCCGTGTGCATGTAGGCTTACTCGGTATTAGGAAGAAGCATGGGACAGAGAGAAGGGAGTAAGTCATATACAGTAAGGGACAGATGGGAGTATGACTGCAGCACCAGACTACACTGGGTCTGGTTGTAGTCTGTTACCACGGAGACTCATAGATCTGCATAGGAGCTGTAGACACAAAATAAGAGAATTTTATTGAAGACTGACTGCAAATTATGGTGATGGACAAGCCCTTCTATCCTGAGATATGATCACTTGGCTGAGGCTGCACTACTGAGGAATTCCGATGACGTCATTCCCCTTCCTGATTTCCATCAGGTCACTATTTCATGGAGACATCCACGTTAATATCTACATGTTACTGGGTGTATCTATGTAGGGACACTGATGTATTTGGTGATATGTTGTCATCAGTAGTGCAGCCTCAGGCTTTCAGACATGGGTATGGCCACATTGGATGGATGTATTAACGTTTCCCTCTTTGCTTCCCGCAGTCGCTGCTGTTCTGGGCGCTGGTCATCGGCGTCTGTGCTTTCCTCAATCTGCTGGTTGTCACCATCTATCTCATCTGCTTCTGCTGCTGCAAGAAGGAAGAAGACACCGAAACCAAGAAAGCCGGTTCCTGTTGCGTCACGTGGACCGCCACCGTGTCAGGCCTGCTGTGCTGGTGAGATGCATGGTGCTGCCCTGACACCTCCTGTGCTGGGGGTGCATTTAAAGGGAATTTAATTTGTATTTTAAAGCTTAAAGGGGTTTTCTAAACATTGAACTTTGTGGCGTATAATCCGATCGCTGATCATAGCTTTCGCATCTGAATATTTGCCTTGTGCTACACAGGTCCCGAACTAATTACACTGTACCAGTGCAGCTGTGTAAGCCGTACACTGACCCTCTTCTTTGAGAGCTCTGCTTGCTGTCAGTGAACAAAGACATTTGTCTACAGTGGAAACCTATCCTCACCCTTGTCACACAGCTGCATGGCTCATGACAAGACAAGCGGTGCCCCTGTAGGAGCGTGACTAGGTCAAGATAGGTTTTCAGAGTATAAGCGCAACCAATGGTGTTTTACTTTACTGACAGCAAGCAGAGATATTTACTAAACTGCATATCCAAATTCAGAATAGCTGTGTGGTAAACAATATGGCTGCAATTACAACTCCCGCAGTGGTTGTCACCCAGCTTTTCCAAGTCCCTAAGCAGGTATTTGGGGATGTAGTCGGAGTGACGAGGGCCATGTTGGTAGTCACTCGGCTTTCCCAAAAAAAAAAAAAGACTGAATGGAGGAGCACTGCTGTCAAACTTGCCTATTACCAGGCGGTGTAAAAGTACACTTGGAAAGCTGAGTGACAACCAATATGACTGTCCCCAAAGAGGTTGTCACCCAGTAAGCCAACTTCTACAGCAATGTGCAGGGAAGGAAGGGGGGTTGGAACCATATTGTCTTGCTTGCCTTCTCTGGAAGTTTTTTGGCCATTGCCCAGCCTCTTTTGACAGACCCCCACCCCTTGAGTGTGCCACGCTGCCCTCTATTATAGGGCACTTCGCCCTTCCTCAGTGTCCCAGCACCACGTGCAACAGAAAGCAGCTGTCCGTGGGAAACCTGCCAACTCCCCTCCGCTGATCCCGGAGTGTTGGCAAATATATATGTTATTTGTCACCCAGCTTTCCTAGGAGCGGATTAGTTAAAGCAGCTCTGAGAGCAGCATATGATGGAGGAGGGCATAGAATATCTATGCCTCACAGCATAGAGTCACTGGGAAAGCTGGGTGGGAACTTTTGTGAGGGCAGCCATATTGGTTGTCCCTCACAGGACGGGCACCTACACACCATGGTAATAATGACTATTAAATTGTTTCAGTAGAGCGCCCCCTTTGGTCAAATCGAGTATGAGCCATGCTGTGAGGCGGATAGGGGCTCTCGTTGTGTGCGCTGCCTCCGTCTCTCTGCACAGCAGGGGTGCTGGCCCGGGCCCACGAATCTCTTTGATTAGATTTTGCTCTCTCCTATGGCTTAGCGTAAGGATTGTGTGTATAATCCCAGAGCAGACCGCGAAGCGCTGGGATCAGGGGGCGTGCAGGGAACGTGACAGTGCAGCAACGCAGCAGCAGCCACATCATAATTCTCTTTTACACTGCTGCAGAGATTAATCCCATCTGTTGGCGCCAGGCCATGAAGGGTTAATGCATGACACAGCCCAGGCTGAATTTTTTATATATTTTTTTGCTTTCAATAGATTATACATTATAATTGGAGAAAGGGAGGCGGTGCTTATTTATATGCGTGTGTACATCCCATATAAAATGGTGCCCCTCCCCTTATAGCTTACAGTAGATCTGCCCTTGAACACCTCCTACAGTCCATATATTCATAATCGGGGTACGATATTGACTTTTTTTGCAATCTAGTCATGAGCTGCATTCACTATTCTGCTGGTTCTTAGTGGAAACAGTCAGCAAGCCTGTTGTCAGACACACCCCTAAGAGCTTGGCTCACTTTCTACAAGACTGGAATCTTTCCTAAATACAATTACAGTACAGTGTCTGGTATAAAGGTGGCACATTCCTGAATACAAATCACTGGACAAACAGGGAATGACAGAAGATTTCAGCTCTGAAGTCTTGCAATCTAGTTGAGCTGCATTTACAATTCCACTGGTTCTTATTGGAAACAGTCGGCAAGCCTGTTGTCGGACACTCCTCTAACAGCTTGGCTCACCCTCTATAATACAGAGAGTACTTATCTTTCCTAAATCTACTTACTATACAGAGCACAATGTAAAGAAGACTAAAACCAGAATACAAATCGCTGAACAAGCAGGGAATGACTGAGGATTTCAGCTCTGGAGGATGCAGAATTGTAAATTCAGCTTTTCAGTGTCACACAGGTTGCAACTGAGAATAAATACTAAATAAGTAATATATGAAGAGGTGATCAGTATGACATTTTATGATTGCATACTGGTGTGATTTAACCTTTTCCACGCCCCCCCCCCCCCTCCCTCAAATCGAAAGGCCAGGTTGTGCACAAAAACGTGGCAATGAGTGGACTGAGGTGGTCGGTGACATTTTGTGCCGGGATATCAAAGACCCTCTGGGTGACAGTTATAGCAGCCCTATGACGGCTACCTGGCTGTTGGTGGTGGCTGTCAGGCCGCTACCTCCTGTCCCACTGACTGAAGGCTGCAGAAGCTTGGAGGACACCAGAAGAACCGTCATTTCTTGCAAATTCTTATCAGTTCCAGGCCCCCCGCAGGTAACCCTTTCCTGTTGTGCAGATCATTTTTGTTTCTCTCAGCAGGGCTCAGGCGAGGTATTGGTGTATCCTACAGCTGGAGCATATATCATGTGCTTTATGAGAGGATATGTGACTTCGCTGTTTGTTCAGCTTTCCGGTGGACTTCACAACACTCTGCTGCTGTGGACAATACTTTGCCTACTCTCAATGGCCTCTGCCCACATCCTAACACTGTCTCTGCTGACATCATTGTGATTGGTCACTGCTTCCTACAAAATCAACATACTATTGCTGTGAAGTACTCTGTGCGGCTGAAGACTGCTGTGTGCCGTTTCTGGTGGAGATCTCGCCCTTGTCTCCATTCCATTCCTCATGTCATACTCCATCCTCTCAGCCAATCAGATGAGAGGACAGGTCATTTCCTCCTGCAAGATCAGCACACTCCTCTCCTGCTGCGGTCATCACTTTCCTATTTTGATGATTGGCTATGGGTTGTTCTGCCCCTGCTTGTGTCAATCCCTTCTCTTCTGTGACTGTCCCCATGACCTTATTGACTTAAAGGCATTCCCTTATCTAAAGGTGGACTTCCTGGCGATCATATCACTCCTGCAGGCCAAATGTGGTATTACATGGCACTCATTTTTTGCAACAGTTCTCCATTCTGGCTTCCTCTATCAAGTCCATATGCCCTGATATAGCAACACCTTGATACTTCGCCTGGTGTAGATGTGTATGCAGACGAGGCCTACATGGCCCCCACCCGTGGCCATAGCACCAGGCCTCTGTTCGTTATCATACCCTTTATTGCCTTGTTTGTACTGGTGCCCCCTTGTGGTGACTTTAAATAATCAAAAATTCCACCTGCATCAGTCTGTCTGCCCAGTGTGTTCACTTTCTGCCTATATCCCCTTAAGCTTTTGACTAGCAAAAACATTGCTAATTTAAGGTCCAATGGAGCTTACAGTTGTCACCCTTTGCCACATGGGCACACACTACACCCACTGTGAAAATGCCATCTAATGTCTATCTCCAGCATATCTATGCATTATATGTCACTGGGGAGAAGGGCTCATCAATTGCCCACAGTAATGCCCTCTGTGTTCTACACAGGTGTGTCAGCAAGCTTGTTGACAGTTTTCATGGCAACCAGCAGAATAGTGAGTGCAGCTCTGGAGTATAATACAGAATGCAGCTCGGGATCAGTACAGGATAAGTAATGTGTGTATACCGTGACTCCACCAGCAGAATAGTGAGTGCAGCTCTGGAGTACAATACAGGATGTAACTCAGGATCAGTACAGGATAAGTAATGTAATCCATGTACATAGTGGCTGCACCAGCAGAATAGTGAGTGCAGCTCTGGAGTATAATATAGGATGTAACTCAGGATCAGTACAGGATAAGTAATGTAATTTGTGTACACAGCGACTCCACCAGCAGAATAGTGAGTGCAGCTCTGGAGTAGGATGTAACTCAGGATCAGTACAGGATAAGTAATATAATGTATGTACACAGTGACTCCACCAGCAAAATAGTGAGTGCAGCTCTGGAGTATAATACAGGATGTAACTCAGGATCAGTACTGGATAAGTAATGTAATGTATGTACACAGTGACTGCACCAGCAGAATACTGAGTGCAGCTCTGGAGTATAATACAGGATGTAACTCGGGATCAGTACAGCATAAGTAATGTAATGTATGTACACAGAGACTCCACCAGCAGAATAGTGAGTGCAGCTCTGGAGTATAATACAGGATGTAACTCAGGATCAGTACAGGATAAGTAATGTAATGTATGTACACAGTGACTGCACCAGCAGAATACTGAGTGCAGCTCTGGAGTATAATACAGGATGTAACTCGGGATCAGTACAGCATAAGTAATGTAATGTATGTACACAGTGACTGCACCAGCAGAATAGTGAGTGCAGCTCTGGAGTATAATACAGGATGTAACTCAGGATCAGTACAGGATAAGTAATGTAATGTATGTACACAGTGACTCCACCAGCAGAATACTGAGTGCAGCTCTGGAGTATAATACAGGATGTAACTCGGGATCAGTACAGGATAAGTAATGTAATTTGTGTACACAGTGACTGCACCAGCAGAATAGTGAGTGCAGCTCTGGAGTATAATACAGGATGTAACTCAGGATCAGTACAGGATAAGTAAAGTAATGTATGTACACAGTGACTCCACCAGCAGAATAGTGACTGCAGCTCTGGAGTATAATACAGGATATAACTCAGGATCAGTACAGGATAAGTAATGTAATGTATGTACACATTGACTTCACCAGCAGAATAGGGAGTGCAGCTCTGGAGTATAATACAGGATGTAACTCAGGATCAGTACAGGATAAGTAATGTAATCCATGTACATAGTGACTGCACCAGCAGAATAGTGAGTACAGCTCTGGAGTATAATACAGGATGTAACTCGGGGTCAGTACAGCATAAGTAATGTAATGTATGTACACAGTGACTCCACCAGCAGAATAGTGAGTACAGCTCTGAAGTATAATACAGGATGTAACTCGGGGTCAGTACAGGATAAGTAATGTATGTACACAGTGACTGCACCAGCAGAATAGTGAGTGCAGCTCTGGAGTATAATACAGGATGTAACTCAGGATCAGTACAGGATAAGTAATGTAATGTATGTACACAGTGACTCCACCAGCAGAATAGTGAGTGCAGCTCTGGGGTATAATACAGGATGTAACTCTGGATCAATTAAAACCTGTGTTAAACCTTGGGCACGGCTTAAGGGGGCAGATTGTGACACATATTTGCCAAACTGAGAATCCTTGTGTCGTGCTCTGCCCCTAGGCTGTGACTGGAGTGTTCCTTAAAGTCCTCTTTGTTAGCGGTCTTTACTCCCAGTAATTCTGTAACGTCTTTCATCATCAAGGTCTCCGCCGGATCCGTCTTGCTTGGCACTCGGCATCCACAGTTCTGCTTACACCAGCACATTACCTTATCGGCGTCTAGACACCCGCTGGGGGAGAAGACCGTGCCAGCCGCCTGACAAAGCAGAGACTGCAGAGATTGTTAGCTCCTCCGGGTCAGGACCCGCTTCCTTTTAATGAGTCCGAGCTAATTAAGTATTAATATGATTCACTGAGCGCAGGCGCTACCAGGCCGGGCGATGGAGGATAATACACAGATGAGATTCTTCTCAGTGTTATTAATGGTAGAGGAAGCAAATCACATTGATGCATCATAAAACATGAGCAAAATGACACGACCTAGGATTAGAAAAGGTTTTTTTTTTCTTCGCACAGAAGCAGCACCACGCTTGTCCTCAGGCGGCATCGAGTACTGCAGCTCTCCTCTATTCAAATTAGTGGAGCGTCAATAAAAGGTGTAAAGCTGCAGAATGTCTGCATTCACTGACGGCAAGCAGGAATCTTGAAGTGATGAGGAATAGAAACACAAAGGGGGGAATTTATTACAACTGCCGTTTTACATGATGGTCTTAATCTATACCCCTCTGGCGTGGCGTGCGTCTCCTAATATTGGTGTGTCTGTGTGCCAGCAAGGCAGCTGGTACGGATTACGCAGACTGCAAAATACATATCTTAAAGGGGTTATGCCATGATTGATGTAAAAAAAAAAAATAAGACCTCATATATTACATGACAAACCCCTATTAACAAAGCTAGAACCAGCCCTGTACCTCACATGGGTCGAGCTTTGCTGGCTCTGCTATTTCCAGCAGTCCCCTAGCTGTGAATGGAGAGGTGTCAGCGCTTGCGCTTGTGTGTGAGACCCGCACCTATCTGACGTTGTTGGCATATCCTAGTGATATGCCATCAATGTCCCAGCTGAGCTGACCCCTTTAAGAAAACGCTGGCAGATTTTTTTTTGGATGTCAACGTAAAAGAACAACCAGATAGAACAAAGAGGACGGGATGTAAAAGATCTCTTGGAACAGTCACCTGCGCACACAGGGCAAGGTAGAGACTTGGCTAAGACCGAGCGCAATAGGGTCACCCCCCTGTGGACATTGCAGTTTTAAAGGCGCCTTTACATGGGCCGGCTAATTGGAAATTACCGGAAATGGACGCTCGTTGGTGGAGGTGAGAACTGCATTTACACGCAGCAATCCTCTCCTGTATGGGGTCTGTATCGCTCGTACAGATTCTTTGTTTCTGGGCAGCACATCCCTGTTTACAAAGCTGAGCAGAAATGATGGGTGCCACGTCGCCAGTGTTTTTTGCATTCGGGTGATCGGTGGCACATTTACACCGGGCAATCTGCCCGTGTAGAAGGCCTTTCCTTACAGAAGAAAAGGGAATTCACAAATCCTGCTGACAGTAGGAATGATGCGATTAGACAGTTTACGTGGGAGCCGTTTATGTGGTGAGCTGTGATTGCCCCAAATGTGGCACAGAGAAGAATATCAAGACACATTAAGGGAACCTGTCATCAACTGTATGCTGACCTCACTGAGGTGCAGCTCAGTTCAATTCAAGTGAATGGGGCCGAGCTGCAGTACCAAGCGCGGCCACAATCCTATGGGTGGCGCTGTGCTGGGTAAACTGCAAGAAGGCTGCAGCGCTCAACGGAGCACCGTGGCCCCCTCAAGCAGCTGATCTGTGGGTGATGGGTGTTGGACCCCTGTCAAGTAAATATTAATGACCTATCCTGAGGATAAAACATCAGTATTAAGCGTCCAGAAGCCCCCTTTAAAAAGTAGGTTTCTCTTTCTCGGCATGTCTGTAAAAAGGAAATCTCTACGACCATAAATTCTTACAGTTAATTGTATATGAATTAAGAGGAAGTGAATACTTTTTCCGGCACAGAATTTTGAGAAGAATATACAACATGGTGCCCGTATTCGGACTCCCAGTGATCTGATATTGATATCACAATCCCAGAGGACCCCTTTAAGTGTAGAGATCTGCGTGCTTACATCTGTTCTGAACGTCATCAGGAGTAAATGGAAAGCGCATGTGCAGCAGGATGCCAGTGATGGCACCTAGGCCAAATACTTACCGATTAGAGAGACTGGGAGGAGAGGGTGACGCAGGAGGAAGGTTTTAAAACCCCTGCGGTATGTTTGCCGCTGCCTTTAGCCTCAAACCCCCAGAGGACGCTGGTCATGATTTATGTCGGGGGGCTAGCTCATTGGTAAGGGGATCTGGCTTGTCGGCAGATAGGAAAATGATCTGGATGTCTGAACCGGATACATTGTTGCTCAGCATTTCAGTTACTTTTCCTGGATGAAATTGGAGAATAATGATACATTGTACAATGCGATCTCCGCAGCGTGGTGCCGCCGGCAAATTGTGTTCTTTCACGATCACCCAATGAACAAGCATTTGCTCCTTTCATCAGGTATTTGGCGGCAGTATTACACTGCCAGGTGTACGCTAATGAGCGTTACTATCGAACTGAGAAAAAAAGTACTTTTAATCCATATGCAAATCAGCAGTTGAGTGCACCGAAGGCGGGCCCAAGCCACACTGTGCAGACTTGCTCCTCCTACTTCCTCTGTCTCCTTTTTGATTGACATGAACAGGTTCCTGGGGTCGTCACCTGTTCTGGCTCTGTCAGTCAGGAAGGGGAGGTAGGGGCTGGTAGAGGAAGTCGGAGGCGCAAAGGTGCACAGAGTGACCAGCCCGCCCTGGGTGCACTTAACTTTACATTTGAATATGGATTAAAAGTGTTTTTAATTTCCTAGCATGAGTGCGAGGTATCATTACTTCCAGCTGAGCTTCTCCTACAAGGCATTGTGTCTGGTCTTGCTGACGGTCTCCTTTTAAAGGGGGTTGACTTCTCATACATTGGTGTCATAGCGCTAAGATGTGTCACCAGTGTTTTATTCATTTCTGTGGGACTGACGCTAACAGCCGAGTGCTGGTTCAGCCCCATAAAATTGAATGGAGCGGTTGCCGCGCTTCCCATTCACTTCCTAAAATTCTCGCCACCCCCATAGAAATTAATGTAGGGAGGTGGCACGTGCATGATCCACATTCCTTCACTTTGCGGGCTGCATTCTAGAGATAGGTGCATTGGGGGCATATCCTAGCGATCTGCCCCCAATGTATGAGATGGGACAACCCCTTTAATAGAAAATGTCTAAATGTAAATGGAACCATGTTCCCTTATGTGGTCCACAGTCCATGATCATCAAAATAGTTAAGGATTATTACTACATCCTGACCTCCGGGAACCCCAGCTGATCCTGCCTGCGCTTCCTTGCGCACTGGTGGCCGGGACATCGCTGAGAAGGGAGCACGCGGTTTACGTAATTTGCTCTCTAGCCTCTTTTTTTTCTAAGGATCCGGGGGGGTCTTGGCACTCAGACTCCCATCAATAAAATAGAGGCTACATGTCCGTTTGTAAAGCGGGAATACGCCTTTAAATTGTCCCAATCGCGTTTTGTATTCCGAGAAGCCAAGTCCCCTTCACAGTGAAAAACTGCAGGGCATCAACGAAAGTAACGGCGTCGGGCAAGGCCCAATAATCCAAATGGAGTTCTAAGCCCGGACATCTTAATCTCATAAAACCTCGCTTTATTTAAATGTATGTTGAGAATTGTGATAAAATAAAAATGAGACATCTAAATCTTGTAACATTTTGGTGTATGTAACTGCAGAGAATCTACAATTAAATAATAAATTTTTTTATTTTTTTTAATAAAATTATTTTAATTCTTTAAGCCTCATTCACACATCAGAGTATCATGGACATGTGCTGGACGTGTTCTCCACGGACAGCACACGTTCCCATTCACTTTGGTGTGTGTATTCAGACATCAGTGTTTTTAGCACGGATGCATGCTCTATTTTGTACGTGTTCACGGATCCATCACGTCCATTGTAGTCTACGGGTCCGTGAAAACTACGGATGCCATCCGTGTTGCATCCGTATTTCACGGATCATTAGTAAGAGGTGCTTTGAAAATTATTTTTCAGCGGTTCAGTGTCAGTGAAACACGGATGCAACACTGACAGCAAAAAACGGACACACGGATGCCTGACCACCTGCTCACGGATTTGGACACGGACCTGTCAATGAGGCTTTAAAGAGAGAAATTATTTTGGCCTTCAGGACGTGGCTTTTTTTTTTTTTTTTTTTCAGCCTTGCCTTCTGAGTTTCAGAACTTTTTTAGATTAGTTTTTTCGCTGCTCATCATGTGGTATATATGACATAACCTTATTCTGCTGATCATTATGGCTATACCAAATTTATGTAGGTTTTTTTGAGTACTTTGTGTCACCATATTGTGAGAGGTATCATTTTTATTTTCTGTAGACTGCTGTAAGGGACATATTTTGAAATTTACATTTTTTGGAGGCATGAAGAGCCCTTTATTTTTGGAGTTCGGGTTATTACAGATGTGTCCTTTTTTATATAATACACCAATTTTTTTTTAAAGGTCTTTTTTTATTTATTTTGACTTTAGTCACACTTGGGGAGCTGACTTTCTATAAGCATAATTGCTCATACAATACACTGTAATACTTATGTATTGCACTTTATTGTACATGTCACCATTATGCTGACAGGCATCCTATTTATTAATTTTATGCACTTTTATAGCACTGACTTATTCCGCAGCACTTTGCAGACATTAGCATCACACTGTCCCCAATGGGGCTCACAGTCTAAGTTCCCTATCAGTATCACTTGTGTGATCAGTATGCCTTTAAAGTGTTGGAGGAAACCGTAGAACCCAGAGGAAACTCGCGCAAACCTGGGGAGAACATACAAATCCTATTAGGCCCTGCCTCTGGCATGACCTAATAGTTGTAGCAGAATTTCAGACCTGGGGGTCTTTGTTAGGCTCCTGGCTGTCATAATCTAGTGGCACCCTTCAACGCAGCAGGGTTGATGGGGTGACGGAGGGAGCCCTCCTTTCTCTGTACAACTGTATGGGCGGTGCCATCTAGGGGTTAAATGACCGGGATTGTTGGAGCAGTGTGGCAGCTGTATAATATATCGTCACCACTTCTCCCTTTACATCCTCCGCCTCCTATTACCATCACATTTAGGTATTGATTCACTAGTTTTACGCAAATCGCGTGAGTTGCTGGGAAAAAGAACCAGTGGGATTGATTAGCGTCACTTAGAGATGACAGGCGTGGATCAGTCGGGGAGAGGGGGCGGCAGAGGTTGGCAGCGCCTGCCAATAGGCTGTCGGAGGGATCTGGTTATATAACAGGACCTCAGGGCGGTTTTCAGCAGCCTTGCCTTAAAATAGCAGCGTACGTTATCTCCCTCTATACAAAAGACTGGCTGAAGACTCAATTATTCAGACAGGCAGAGCCATCATCATCGAGGTACCGGATCAGGCACCACAAAGGGATCTGATAGGTCTCCATATATACAGAGTGGTCACTGTGGGCCTCCAGACCATGCTCATGTCATTGCATGCACTGGTCATACCCCCTACAAGTTCTAATTCACGAAAGCCACCCTGGTACCAAATGACCACGAATGGAGTTGTCTTCTGCTGGACCTCCAGGACACCATTATATCTGAACCTGGAGGAACACTTTGTACTGGAAATCATTGTACTGAAGAGTTTGTATGGTTTGAGATTAGATACATTTTTGAGAAACAGCGCCGCCCCAGACTAGGGGCTATGTCGGGTATTGCAGCATGTTATGTTGGGAGGTAACCACACATAACCTGTGGCATCATAGACGTGCACTGAGTCCATTGATCCCCATCATAGGGCCCGGAAGCAGAGCTGTCAGTCAACATAGCTGCCCCACCCATGCTTAGCTGCTCACATTGTAAACTTTGGGGACTACACAGTAGCGGCCATGTTATATACAATAGATAGGGGACCCCACCACTCAGGAGTCCTCCGACCCACGTTCCATCAGTCTAAAGGTTGCCGTGCAGTCCTTACCTTATTTAGCCATCATTGACAAGATCTGTGCTTGCTATTGGGAATTGAAAACATTTCGGGCTTGTTCACAACACCAAGAAGATAAGTAAGATATGTAGTGATTGTAAGGTGCACATTCAGAGGGATAGGAGGGTTGCCTCTTGGCGATTGGTTCCCTGGGAGAGTGCAAAAAGAGGGATCGGTTGTCTCAACAGGATTCAGTGACAGGTAGCGCTGATAGAGGGAGGGTAGAGCCTAGAATCATTACATAAGGCTACTTTCACACTGGCGTTTGGTGCGGATCCGTCATGGAGCTGCACAAATGCATCCGTTCAGATAATACAACTGCAGGTATCCGTTCAGAACGGATCTGTTTGTATTATCTGTAACATTGACTTTCAATGGAGTTCATGACGGATCCATTTTTGCCTATGGGGGACGGATCCGTTTTCTATTGTGCCAGATTGTGTCAGACGGACATCAAAATTCTGTTGGTGTCCGTCTCCAAAGCGAAACGGAGCCAGACTGATGCATTCTGAGCGGACCTTTTTCCATTCAGAATGCAGTAAGGGCAAAACTGATCCGTTTTGGACCACTTGTGAGAATCCTGAACGGGTCTCACAAACGGAAACCAAAATGCCAGTGTGAAAGTAGCCTTACAAAATACCACCCATGGGCCTTAATATGGCTGACAGGAAGTGGCTTTGTGGGCGAGAGGAAGTGGCTTTGTGGGCGACAGGAAGTAACCTTTTATGCAACAGGAAGTGGCTTCTGCTTGTGAAGTCCTGAAGAGTCTCAGGCACAAATGGCTACAGCACATAAGGTGTAGGTGCCAACTGTCCTGAATTTGCAGGGACTGCAGTTTTCGTGCTGTCCTGGGCTTCTGTAAGTGTCCGTTCTCAGGCACGTTTTCACTTTAAGACTTGAAATAACCAAGGCATGATCCCTATTATGTTGTCTGTGCCCGTAGTGATGGGCATATTTTCTATGACGTGTTGTTTCAAAAATTGGATATAGACCCCAGGGATGAATATTGACGCCCCCCCCTGTTTTCTTTTACAGTGCTGCGGTTGGCATCGGTTTCTACGGCAACAGCGAGACCAATGATGGCGTCTACCAGCTGACGTACTCCCTGGATGATGCCAATCATACCCTAGCAGGAGTGGACACTCTGGTAAGGGCCAGAAGATAAAGATGTGCGGCTCTTGGCACTGGCCGTGTATTGTGGAGAAGACATATGTGCAGCGTTTTCACCATATGTCGTTGGGTAATTTTTTATTTTATTTCGTGCCCTGCGAAAATTGATCCTGGCAGCTGTGGCTGGAAACGCATCGGAGCCCAAGCGGCACAATGGCTGAACTCACTTCGGTGAAATTCCTCTGGTCTGTGACTAATGGAGAGACAGAATCCGCTGGTGACGCGCTGACTGGTCTGTTCAGGACCATCTGTCTGAATGAGAAGAGATGTGGGGGGGGGGGGCAATATAAGAAACCGCACAGAGACGTTCTTAAAGGGGCTGTATGCAATTTGAAATGAAAGCTGAAACAGCGTCACTCTGGTGCGTGGTCGTGTCAGGTACTGCAACTCTGCCCCATTAAAGTCAGTTGAGCTGTAGTACCTGACTAGACCAACAGGGGGCCTGTTGACTATCCTGACTTTTCTGTTTAGTATATATTTGCCTTCTCCATAAAAAAAAATATTATGGAGCAGCGTTTTTTTATTTTATTATTATTATTCATTTCCTCTGCTCTTTCTCCTGGAAATGTATGATTTGACAACTGGTTGTTACCATTAGCCTTCTCAGTAGGCTGTACCTTTCCACAGTCTGTGCCGACCAGATCAGACGGTGTAGCGACACGCCCTATGTGACAGAGGGTAATGGTTACTCCCAATTGTCAGTTTATTCATACATTTCCAGGAGGAATGACAGAGGAACATCTATAAAAAGATGCTCCCGAATTGTCATTTTAATGGCAAATCAAGCATTTACTAAAGCACACGACTCTGGAGAATTAACACACCCTTTATAAGTGAGCTGCAAGCGGATGCCAAGTGTAATACAAACTCTCTAAAGATCTGGGTGATTATTGTATGGATAGATATGAGATGGATGAGTATGGGAGAAGGTAGGATTTTTATGGCTATGGAATAAGAAAGATATAAGAAAAGATTGATATGGGAGAAGAAAGATAGATGATAAGATGGATATAGGATGGTTATGGCATAGATATTTGATGGATGGATGGGTACGGGAGGAGATGGATGCATAGATATTACATAAGAGCTATATTGGATAACATGGATGGATATGGGAAATTGTAAGTATTGGATAAAATGGATGGATATGGGATAAGATGGGTAAAGAATAAGATGGAAGTTGTATAATATATATGAATGGGTATGGGGTAAGGTAGGTATTGGATGAGATGGATGGATATAGGATAGATATGAGATAGGAGGGATCAGATGGGTGGATATGGGATGGGATAAGATGGATCGATATCTGGATGAGATGGGTGGATATGGGATAATATGAGATGGGTGGATATGGGATGAGACGGATAGTAGATGCTGCATTAGATATCACAGCTTCTTATGGGATGAGACGGGGGGGCTATCGGGGTGAGACGGGTGGCTATCGGGGTGAGACGGGGTGCTATCGGGATGAGACGGGTGGATATGGCATAGATATGGGATGAGATGGGTGGATATCGGGATGAGACGGTGGATATGGCATAGATATGGGATGAGATGGGTGGATATGGGATGAGACGGATAGTAGATGCTGCATTAGATATCACTGCTTTTTATGGGGTGAGACGGGGGGCTATCGGGGTGAGACGGGGGGCTATCGGGGTGAGACGGGGGGGCTATCGGGATGAGACGGGTGGATATGGCATAGATATGGGATGAGATGGGTGGATATCGGGATGAGACGGTGGATATGGCATAGATATGGGATGAGACGGGTGGCTATCGGGGTGAGGCGGGTGGCTATTGCATAGATATGGGATGAGACGGGTGGCTATCGGGATGAGGCGGGTGGCTATCGGGATGAGACGGGGGGTGGATGCTCTTGTATAAGCAGACACATTACAGGCTTTCACAGACTCTTAGTGGTGACTCCGGTAATCGAGTGTTTGCTGCATCCGATTTCACTGCTTCTTACGGGTTTGTCGATTTGCCTGGTGAACAGACTGACGCTCCCAGTACAGAGCCGCTTTATTCCCTGGATGAGGACGTGGAGTGCAGTATCCAGTGCAGAACATAATAGGTCTGCGGTGATCTCCCCACCTCTCGTTTCCTCTCTCTCTCCATCCCCCACCCGCTCCCTCTCTCTATGGTGCCCGCGGCATTAACCCAACAGCTGGGCATCTTGGCTCCCTCCCCCACTGCTCTCCAGCCATCGGACTAATCCTCCACCCCTGGGGATGTTTCCTCTCTGCAGAGGAGGGAGCCAGGATATCCAAACCTCTGACAACTGTAGACCTTGTAGCTGGAATATTTTAATCCGTCACCTCACATGCCAGCTGTGAGACCTCGTGGACGCCTTCTAAACAAAAGCGTTCTTTATAACCTCTCTGCGGCCTCTCGTCCTGCGCTGTGCAGGATTATCAGAAGTTCTCCAGTAAAGGACATTATAGTCCATAAATAGAGGCAAGTGCACGTGACTATAAAAAACTTTGTAATGAGTGTTATTACGGGGAAAGGGCATCTTCCCATGGTTCTCCTCTCCTTCAGGCTTTCTGTGAGGACTCGGAGGAGGGGAGAGGAGGGGGATGCGGCTGCAGTTAAACAGCATAACAGGAGGGGCTGGAGGAAAGTGATCTCTGATTGTCTCCGCTCCTGCATCACACGGGGCATCTGTAAGGTGTCCTTTCAACACCTGGGTAGTGGTTAAGGACCTACAGGAGAATTTTGGCCCCTTTATTGCTTTGGTGGTCAGAACCCCCTATCCATCACTATTAAAGGGGTTGGCCCGTGAATATTTATCACCTTTCCGTAAGTGATAAATGTATGATGGCCGGGGTCTGGTCCTTAGGTCCCCTGTGTGACCACCGCTAATTCACTGTCTATGGGACGATAGTCCAGTAAGTCCCATTAACAGTGGACTGGAGCCGTGGAGACGCATGAACGCATCCGCTTCATTCATACGGGGGTCTCGTGGACTTCCGTTCTCGCGATCGGTGGGGGCGCCAGCAGTCAGACCCCCATAGATCAACTAGCCTGTGTATAGGCGATGAATGTTGTTTGTGAGCTACTACCATTAAATTCCGAAGAACCCCTTTAATACAACATCCAGTAATCCAGACAGACTCCCAGCAGCCTGAATGTAAGGGAGCACCATGGTTTACCCAGATACAGCGCCATGTATATGGTGGTGGCTGCGCCTGGTACTGCATCTCGGTCATGAGAATGGGATTGGGCTGCAGGACCTGGCACAGCCACAACCATGTGTGGCGCTGTGCCTGGTAAACATAAAAAATGATATTTCTGGATAATTTTGGTCGTAAAACATGGTTATATACAGTGTATTATGTGACCGCTGAGTCTGTTCAGACCCTGCGCTGCCGTTAATGGCTCTCTGTGACTTTCCAACAGGTGTCTGGCACCAACTACAAGCTGAAGGAAAGCCTGGACCAGCACCTGCTGCGTCTCAATGAGATATTTGCAGAACACGGAGATTACGTCCAGACCCTACGGTTCATGCAGATCATGGCCAACAACATTGTCTCCCAGCTCTCCATGTTACCCAACTGGCACGTGACCAGCGGACAGCTCTCGATGGCTGCCCGGCAGGCCAGCGTCATCGAGTATTACAGGTATGGGGGGGGGGTATTTGCGAGATACCCACAGCCCTGGATACAGAGGGCACTAAGCCAATTCATTGTATCATGAAAAGTTCTTAATTTGTGGTTCAATCCGATTGCTGTCAGTGAATTGAAACATAGTTGTTGATATCCAGAGGCTGAAAACCCATACAGACATGATACTTCTCACAGCTGAGGGTTTGCAGCAGCTGGACACAGTAGCACAACTTTCTTATGCTGATAGTTTGGTACAGTGTATCAGTGCGTTTTTTTTTATTTTTATTTTGTCTGGCGTACGGTTTATTACACTGTGAAAAAACATTCAGTTGTGAGAACCATCAGATCTCGGGGGGTTTGGGAGTCTGGAGAATGTATCACGTTGTTTCCACTCAATGAAAGCAAGCAGACGTATTGATAAAGTGAGGAATTTAAAGGGAGTCTGTCAGCAAGAAATTCACTGATAAACCAGCCACCATGCCTTGAAGGGCTAGCTCAGCTGAACGTACCTTTCACTTGGCAATCCATTGCTTCATTCTGGAGAAAGAGCACTTTTAATTCATATATGCAAATGAGCAGTTGGGTGCACTGAGGGCGGGCCCAAGCCACTCCTTGCTCCTCCCACTTTTATCTGCAAGTCCATCCCTCTTCTCCTTGATTGACAAGGCGAGACGAAAGGACCATGCAGGAACCTGTTCCCGCATACAGACCCTATGGCATCTATGCCATGAGGCTTTTTAAGCAAGGACATCCACTAAGCAGCTCCTTGAATCAGTCAAGGGGGCGGGGCTATATGCTGTGCCTGGCATCCAGCTGAAAAGGACATTTGGGAAGAGAACTATAATGAG
Source organism: Bufotes viridis (assembly GCA_033119425.1). NCBI lineage: Eukaryota > Metazoa > Chordata > Amphibia > Anura > Bufonidae > Bufotes > Bufotes viridis. Next base: position 260,725,643 of record CM065594.1, on the reverse strand, counting down.
AATCCTGTCTGTTGGTGCTGCTCTGAGCTGTCTATCCTCCTGCATAAGGCTGCACTAATTTCCGGGAGTCACAAGTGCCGCCCCAGTGACCTGAAATCTGCAGGCAGCCCTGGATAGGTCTGGATGCTGTACGTAAAGCTACGCCCCCTGCAGTTAGATGCAGCTCTTGCACCTTGGGGCATCACCATCTAGGTCCGGCAGCAACGAAGGACATCCATTCAGCTGTCCTCTTTGTATTACAGATGGCTGTCTTACCTATTCATATTCATCTTTGACCTGGTCATCTGCCTCGTGACGTGTTTGGGGCTGGCCAAGCGTTCCAAGTGTCTGCTAGTCACGTAAGTACGAAATAGAACAGTGTTCATGCTGGTCTTCCTGGTGCATGTATAAAATGGTACACAGGTTTTGAGGTCATTGAAGTTGTGACTGTTCTGTGGGAAGAAACTTCCTGCTTCCCTGGCCCTGACATTCATCACTGTCGGGCTACATTCACACGACCGTGTTTTGGTTCCGTGTCCGTTTTTTTTTTTTTTTTTTTTTTGCGGATTGGATAAGGACCCATTCACTTCACGATGCTGTCCGCATTCGTATGTTCGTTTCGTAGCCCCGCAAAAAATATAGAGCATGTCCTATACTTGTCCATTTTGCGGAGAAGGATAGGCATTGTTACAATGGATCCGCAAAAAAACGGATGCAATACGGATGGCAAAAGGACGTAGTCCGTATTTTTTGCGGGCCGCAAAACATATACGATTGTGTGAATGTAGCCTCATAGGGGCATTTTGCGGAGCTGAATATCCATCAAGATAAACGTTCACCCAAAAAACGCGCTCATTATAGACGAGGTACGGGTTCTGATATCAGTTGTACTGATTAAGATTGGCGCTGCGTCATTATGACAACACTGAACAGTGGGGCAGGAAGTGTTGTCAGGGGGACAGGGACGGAAAATCTCTTCTAATGGAAGGATTTTTCCATTAAAGCTTGTTTGGACCCAAATCAGTAATTAGGATTTAGCAATTACTTCCCATTAATAAGTTTTCTTCAGTCATCTGTCAGCGCGGCAATCACAGATAATGGGGCGTCCGTTATCTGCTTGATCTCGAGAAAATCTGTCGGGGGGGGAGATAAAGAGAATCCTTTATCAAAGGGATGGCGGCGACTGTAATAGTGATAACATCATGGTTAATTTGCGCAAACAAGTTCTTTTATCTCTATGTACAATATTGAGTAATTATGCTTTGTTTTATACTCCATGCACAACCAGAGCTGCATGCAAAAACTATCTGCTTGATCTCAGGAAAATCTGTAGAGTAAGGAGGAGATAAAGAGAACCATTTATCAAAGGGATGGCGGCGACTGTAATAGAGAGATAACATCACGGTTAATTGGATCAAGAAAGTTTTTATCTCTATGTACCATATTGAGTAATTATGCTTTGTTTTATACTCCAGTCACAACCAGAGCTGCATGCAAAATTCTGCTGATTTCCTGTTTACTCAATCAGGTTGCAGATACACCCAGATCACTTCTTCCCCATGCTGGTTCAGTGTCTGTACAGACCACATACGCTCTGCTATGTACAATAGACACTTTACGGTCATCCCTTTCTAAGACTGTTATTTTGTCCCTGCCACCAGAGAGGTGTTGTCGAGGATTAGAAACACACAGCTGATTTTTTATTTTTTTATTTTTTTTTGCAGGGACAGCACCACACCTGTCCATGGGTTGCTCCTGGTATTGCAGCTTAGCTCCATTAAAGTAAATGGGTTTGAGCAGCAATATCACATGTAACCAGTGGACATTTGTGGCGCTGTTTCTGGAAAAAACAGCTACGTTGGTCTTATCGTGGACCAGGCCTTTCAATGTGTTGTCTCGTTAGAGCACGGATGTCAAACTCGTGGCCCTCCAGCTGTTGCCAAACTACAACTCCCACAATGCCCTGCTGTAGGCTGATACCTGTAGGCTGTCCAGGCATGATGGGAGTTGTAGTTTTGCAACAGCTGGAGGGCCACGAGTTTGACATCCCTGCGTTAGAGGGATGAAGTCTGAGACAGGCATGGTGGTTTCTAATTAGTGAAAAAACAGCAGTAAAAGCAGCAGAGTAGCTTACGCGGTTTGTCCGGACTTGTTATTGTGGGCACTTCCAAGGTAATTAGTAGAAGATGGACTGTCAGCGCCATTCAAGAAGTCTCTATTGTCTTCCCAGCTGCTTAAAGAGGTATTCCGGTTTTAATGATTAAATTAATTTATGTAGAGAACAGGATGGCAAATATATTTCTAATATACATCCATTTAACATTTTACTCACAGACGTTTATTATATCCTCCTCTCCCTAAAGGAATAAAACGGTACGGCCCATTTTAGACCTGCAAAATGCATCCATAGGAGAGCTAGCTAGGACTATACATGGTGTCGATCATGGCAGTCGTCATGTGACCCTCACAAGTTTCATGTGACCTGGCTTTCAGTTAACTGCCCAAGTACCTACCCACTGAATAGTAGTGTATTGGGGAGTTGAAAAGATATAATATATACAGTATTATTATCTGCAGCAGTAACCCATCATTTCTGTGTGTTGAATTTCTGTTTTTCCACACTAAACGTTATTAACAACATGACAACATCACCTACAGACTGGTGGTCATTTTACAAATCACCTACAGACAGGCAGCCATATAAATATACACAGCGATGTAGTTACTGTAATAACCACAATAAAAATCCTGATTCCACCACTATATACCTATCACACGGATGGGACCTGTGTGCTGACCCAGCACATGTATGTCATGTCTCACTGCTGCTTACTGAATGTCAGGAATTGCATGATGTGTGCGGTGTCACATGACTGATGCCATGTTTCAGTGTTGCCGTGGATACATTACACATGGCTGATACATGCATTATACCATTCTACTGCATATAGGGGTCAGCCTCCTAATAAAAGAAAGGTACCAGTATGTATGCAGAATTTTAAGTACATGTATTTTAGAAAATTGTATGATTTCCTATTATATAAACAAATGAGCTAAAAAATAAAAACTGGAATGCCCCTTTAAGGACACATGTCTACTAATGATCCTTATGTGAGGATGATGTATTATTGTCACATTCCCTCTTACACTTGGCGAATGCGTCACACATATGGCCTTGAAAGATAAGAAAAAAAAAAACACACGGGACTCCCGATGCAGAATCACTAAGGCATCACACGCGAGATATGGGCGTGCAGTGAATACAGTACTCGCCTACTTCAGTTGTGCTTGCCAGGCGCAACACTGGGAGAAGTGCGGGTAACAATCATGGTGGCAGCAGCCGGCTCCAGAATCGGTGAGGAGCTGATACCTCCGTGCGGTGATGCATAAAAGAGATGGGAACAAAAGGCTGGAAAGGGGCGCTTGCTGGGAGGCTGGTAGAGACAGAGATCCAAATGGAAGGTTATTTGGTTGAAGAATTTTTGGGCTACGCGTTTCGGTGCCTTTGGCCTGATAAGAGTAGTCCAGTGCCCAAATAATTCTTTAATCAAATATCATTTCATAGGTGACTGGCTGCTGTCTGGTGAGAATGGCTGCCTTCCAGAGCTGAGGCAACATCTACTTGGGTTTTTTATGTTCTCTCGAGTTTCCGCGAATATCCCTCAGCTGGCCATACAGTTTAGATGGATATCAGTTAAACCCGCCAATTTTTAGTGCACATATAATATACCTGTAGGCGCTCTGTGCCGCCATACGGTTTTGCCTACCTAATGTGGCATCCAACGGAACATACCACCGTTATGTTTCTTCTCAGAGTTCTGAGTTTGGAGGGGTGACCAGCACCCCTACAACATGGTATGATCCAATCCTAAAGAACACCCACGCGGAGCCATTTATTGGGAGAGAGGCGGAGCTAAGAACTTTAGGAAGATGATCTGGTGCTGCCGTCTAGAAGGATGCGACAGTGGCATCTATAGGGGGCCCTATTAGCATGGTTGTAGAGTGGAGCAGAGGTCAGACCAGGTTTTGGTAGTCCCCCGAACATGTACATTTTTAATGGCAGCTTTAGTTTCTTTTATCTTCTATATGCTACAGGTGTGGGTAGTATTACCTTGTGCATGGGCCCTATCACAAAGTCTCTTATACAAAGGTCATTGGGCAGCAGGGGGCGACAATGAGCACAGAAGAGGGCTTCTCCCAGGTCACCGACAATGTGCTTCCTGTTCAGGCATGATGGGATTGATACTCCATATCTCGACCATTGACCAGAAATCCATTAAAGGGGTTGTCTACGTTTAGAAAAAGATGGCTGCTGTCTTCCAGAAACAGCGCCCCACCTGTCCACAGGGAGTATTGCAGCTATTCACTGAGCTGCAATACCCGAAACAGCCTATATAGACAGGTGTGGCGCTGTTCTCTAATTCTAGATTTCTTTTCAAATGCGCCCTTAGCGGTTCTTTTTTTTTCTCCCACAGGTGGAGCTGCCTTTATGCAGTTTTCTATTGACGCAGGCCTATAATCATGTTTATGACGCTTCTAAATTTAGAAATTAAAATTAAATATAAGAGGAGTCGTTAAGCCCACCGGCCCCGTTATGTGTGATGGTTAAATCGTTGGCCAGCAGCGCGTGCGATGATAATTGCCTTGTTATAGAGGAATCCTGGAAGCCTCTGGTGTCTCTGGGAAGGAAGAACGCGCAGATAAAGGGGCTGATGGTTTCCATCTGTTCCCGGGATCCTCCTGGGAGTCTCTCATTACAAGCTCCTATGGCTTACCGCCGCCTCCTGCTTTTCCTGCTGCGCCCATTGATTTCAGATATTCTTATTTGGGATGTAGAGTGAGAACCTGGAGAGAGCAACTAATGGCCGAGGAGCCAGAGATCTGCAGAGCACATGAATAATAAAGCAGCGGCAGAGCTGCGGGGCGGACTCGGACCTCACAGACAAGAGCCGTGGGATAGTGTAGACTCCCAGCCTTCATTACAACTTGCGTTTTGGATCGCAAATGCGTTTCGCACCACTAGACCCCTTAAAGGGAGCTAAAAAATGTCTGCTCTCATCCCCTTTTGGCTATGGGTTGTGTGCGGTATTGCATCTCTCCTCGTTCACTTAAAGGGGTTGTCTCATCTTAGACAATGGGGGCATAAGCTAGGATATGCCACCATTGTCTTACAGGGGGGGGGGGGGGTGTCCCACCGCTGGGACCCGTGCTTATATCGGGAACGGAGCCCTGCAAAGTGGTGGCTGGAGGACTCTGGTCCGGCCACCACCAAGCATGCTCCCTTTCACTTCTATGGGCCCGGCGGAAATAGCCATGCCAGCGCTCAGCTATTTTTGGCAGCCCCTAGAAAATGAATGGAGGGCGGCTCCACCACTTTCAGGGCTCCGTTCTCGATATAGGTGCGAGACCTGCAGCTATAAGACAATGGGGGCATATCCTAGCGATATGTCCCGATTGTCTGAGAAGAGACAACCCCTTTAAATGGGGTTGCAGTACCACCCATGGAAAAGAGTGACGCCGTTTAAAAAAAGAAAGCAGACATGTTTTTCTCCTCTCTCCATGTACTGAAGTCTGCCTGGGGCAGGTCTAGTGTTTATACCTAGCAGCTAATCTAAAAAAGCAGAGCTGCAGTATAAAGCATTGGGGGGGGGACCGAGCAGCATCCTGGGAAATAATGAAATAATATGTGGTATACAGTAATGCAGTATTTGTTGTTGTTTTTTTTTTATCCCCCAGGATGTTGAGTTTTGGGCTGATAACGGTGTTATTAAGCTGGGCCTCCTTAGCCCTGGAAACGTCGGCTGCGGTGGTAAGTTAACCCTTTCTTGCTGATGCCCTTGTGAATTTTTTTGTTCTTATGAAAATTAGGTGTTGTGCATTTTGAGACAAAGCTACACTATGTCAAAAGAGCGCCACCCCTGTTTATAGGCTGTTTATGGTATTGCAGCTTAGTCTTATTCACTTAAAGGTGTTGTCGCATTAAGACAACTTATCCCCTATCCACAGGAAAGGGGGCAAGTGTCTTATCGGAGGGGGTCCGACTGCTGGGGGTCCGTGCTCCCTCCATTTGAATAGTGTAGCGGTCACATGCGCGTGCTGCCGCTCTATGGGGCTGCTGGAGACAGACCAGCGCGTATACTCGGCTATCTCCGGCAGTCCCATAAAGCTGAATAGAGCAGCAGACATATATGCTTGTCTGCCGATCCGTTTAAACGGGGAGCATGGGCCCCAGCTCTCGTGATCATCGGGGGCCCCAGCGGTTGGACCTCTGCCAATCAGACACTTATCGCCTATCCTGTGGATAGGAAATAAGTTATCTTAATGGGGGCGACCTCTTTAAACAGGCCTGAGCTGCAGTACCAGACATGGCCTATGGACAGGTGGGGCACTGTTTCTTGAAGAAAGGCTGATGACGATGGGGCAGAAAAAGTCCATTGAAGTCTAGTGCTTCTCTGTTATATACGAGCATGGAGAGCCAGGGCGGTCATTCCGGCGCTTTCATAGACTATATAATAGAGGGCCTTCCTTAAAGGTGTTCTTCAAGACTTAAGGGGGACCTGTCCCCTCTCTTGACATGTCTATTTCAGTAAATACATTTATTCCAGGTAATATAACAATTCTGAATCACTTTTCTTGCAACACTCTGTTGTATTGCTCCTCTGTTATTCCTCCTGGTTATTTATGAATAAACTGGGCGTTACCAGTTGGAGGGGGTGTTGCTCTACACTCTCAAACTGTCTAATAAGTGCTTCCTTTATCAGACTGCATAGGGACACACCCGTTTGATGAGTAGAATGGTAACACCCAGTCGTTCATTTATGGATATCCAGAAGGAATAACAGAGGAATGGTAGAATGCAGAGTTCTACGACCAGTCTGTATGCTGTCTGCTGGAGTGCTGAAGGTTGCTGATCCCTTGTCTAGAGAGCGATAGAGCTACTCTACATAGACGTAGGGAGGAAGCAATGAAAGGTGTCGGGACATGAGATCATTACAAGGCAGCAGGGAAGCTACTGAGCATGTGCGTCCACCGCTGACTGCTGGAAGAGGTGGACCAGAAGGATAAACAGCAGGGGGCGCTGCTAGAGAGGAAAATGTAACATACAAAACAATCCAAAGAATAATAATTTATTGCACCTATATTACTGTAATACTTTATATAAAATGCCCTATTTATTGCATAGCAATACTTTCCATGGAATAACCCCTTGACAGGTTAGCTCTGTTACTGCGCTTGCCCTTTAAGTGATTCAGGCTCTCCATCCTGTCCCTACCCCTGCGGGACAGGCCACCCGAAAAGTACAAACTCTGATGGGACTGGAGGGACTTTGGAAAGCGGCGCGTTCTAAATGAGATCTATTTTATAGCATATCGAATAGGTCAGCCTGGGTGATAGGGTTAGAGGTGACCTCTGATGTAACGGGGCCGCCGTACATGAGCCCTTCCAGAATCTGACCCTGTCCATTCATCACTTTATGTGGCTCAGCTGCTCCCTGGTATCAGCCCTCTTCTTACGCTCTCCCCAGCTCCATCCCAGCAGCTATCATGGGAGATTCACTTTGTCCTCACTGGGGAATACTAAACGTCCATTTAATTCCAGTCACTTAGTAGAGGTCCGCAGTCTTGTTTCCGGGACATCAAGATATATAAATAGTAATAAATGATAATAAAAAAAAACATATATATACTAGCTGAAGGACCCGGCTTCGCCTGGGTATATTTAATCTATTTCATTTAATGCTTGTGTGTGTCGTTAAAAGATATCGACAGTATCCACTACAGCATCCCGCCCCTTAACAGTGACTTCCACAGCCCCCCAACCCTTAACACTGACCCCCCACAGTGCCCTGTCCCTTAAAATGGGACCTCCACAGCAGCCCACCCCCTTAACTTTGACCTTTACTGCAGCCTTCCCCTTTAACAGTGAGTTTCACAGCACACCACCCTCTTGACAGTGACCTCCACAGGGGCCCTCCCCCTTAAAAGTGGCCATTACAGCAATCTGTCCCTTAACACTGGCCTCCATAGCAGACCATTCCCTTAACTGTGACCTCCACAGCAGCCTGTCCTTAGGGTGGCCAGAGGTCCAGTTTTAGGCCGGACAGTATGGTTTTCTGCCTCCCTGTCCTCAGTCTGGCACAGGGCCTGGATGGACACAGGGATGTCCTTTTGAACAGCTCACTCTCAGACAGCAGCACTGTGCAGCTGACAGAAGTTGATTTTTAACTTCTGTCATCTGCGTAGGGGGAAGGGGCGTGGCCTAACAAGGACATAGTTGTGGCTTAGCGAACCGTGGCCTTATTAACAGCTCACCCAAAAACAGCAGTATTGTCCTGTCTGAGAGTGAGCTGCAGAGAGAAAGTCACCGTCCCTCCAACTTTTGCAGCTGACAGAAGTAGATTTTTAACTACATTTTGGCAATCCCCGTTGGCTGCAGAGGGGGAGGGAGCATGGTCTAACCGGGACAGGGGTGTGGCTTAGCTGGACCTAGAATTTGATTTTTAACTTCATTTTTTTCAATCCCTGTTGACTAAGGAGTGGGAGGGGTTGTGTCCTAACTGGATCGGGAGCGTGTCCTTTTGAACGGTTCACACTAAGACAGCAGCACTGTTCTGTCTGAGTGTGAGCTGCAGGGAGAAAGTCACTGTCCCTCCCACCCTTGCAGCTGACAGAAGTTCCTTTTTAACTTTATTTTTTTAATCCCTGTCGGCTGAGAGGAGGGGGCGTGGTCTAACCGGATCAGGGCGTGGCTTAGAGGGACCTGGGGCGGGGTTTTAAGGGTGACTTGAATGGCCCCCCTATCTGCCCCCTGAACTGTGACCTCCACAGCACTCTGCTCTCTTAACAGTGCCATCCACAGAGTTGTTATGGAAACCTCAGGAAACCAGGTACTAAGTGCTATTAGGCCATGGCTTTACTTCAATAGCGATTATCCTGGTGACAGATTTCCTTTAAAGCTCATCTACAGCAGTGAAGAAACATGTCTGGGTTGTTATTGTTACCTGGAGCAAAACTGTGTATGTGGAGACAAACTGCCAGCGAGCTTCTATCGGCTGATAAGGGTCATGTGACCAGGCTTCTATTGGCTAATGCATTTTTTGGGGAATATCTCAGAAATGGTACGTCCCAGAGAGCTTAGACCCGGTCTAAAACCTTCCCGGACACCTGATGTACCTGTGTGCCAAATTTCGTGATTGTAAATGCGATGGTGCTGATTCCTTTAGCGGACATACATTCATACACTCAGCTTTATACATTAGATTTTTTTATTGATTTTTTTTTTTGCAGATCATCATAATAAAATTTAAAAAACTGACTGGTGATGTGGTACAATTTTTTCCATGACTTTTGAAGAAAACAAAGCAAACAATATTAATCACAAATGTAGATATGAGGCTGGTCATGTGTTTTTTTTTTTTTTTTTTTTTTGGTGTATGTTACCTAAAAAACCTGGATGTTATATTAATAGGGTTGTGCCGAGTTTGCAAGTTGGGATTTTTTTCACCATAGACCTCCGTTGTTTTTTGTTTTTGTTTTTGTTTTCCTACCAAAAAATGCAAATATGGTGTTATTTATTGGTATTTTTTTTTTTTTTGTCAGAATGTCTGTTTGCTGTAAAAGTGACATTAGAGAAGGAGGGGCACATAGTTTCCTAGATAAAAATGTAAGCTATGCTAAAAAAAATTAAAAACTTAAAAATGACCAGGTGCTCAAACATACTACTTTGCAAAAAAAATCCACAAAAACACATTGAATAAAATACAACATAAATGGTGGGTGCTTTGGGATTTTAAAGGAGCATTTATCAAAACTGGTGCAAAGGAACCTGTCTTCGTTGCCCCTAGCAACCAATCAGATTCCACCTTTCATTTTCTAAAGGAGCTGTGAAAAATGAAAGGTGGAATGTGATTGGCTGGGCAAATAAGCCAGTTCTACTTTATACCAGCTTTGGTAAATCTCCCCCATGGTGTGGCAGCGCCAGAAGTTTCGGATCAGTAGCCAGAACTGATGCTCCATCTACATCAGGCACCCTCAAACTGCGGCCCTCCAGCTGTTGTAAAACTACAACTCCCACAATGCCCTGCTGTAGGCTGATACCTGTAGGATGTTCGGGCATGCTGGGAGTTGTAGTTTTGCAACAGCTGGAGGGCCGCAGTTTGAGGAGGCCTGATGTACATGGACCGTCTGTTCTTCCCAATGGGGAAGAGTAAGGATGTGGGCGACCTTGACAAGGGCCAAATTGTGACATCTAGACGGGCAACAAAATGGCCGCCCTTGTGGGGGCGTTCCTGACTCGTGGTGGTTAGCACCTACCAAAAGTGGCCCAAAGAAGGAGAAGCGGTGAACCAGAGACAGGATCATGGGGGCCCAGAGCTCGTGAATGTACTTCCATTCTTACAAATTTCCGAACCATGATCGGTCTGTAAGGCGACTTTCCCACTTGCTCTTTTTTCTGGTATTGCGATGCAGCAGAGAATCTCAATACTGGGGAAAAAAACACGGTTCCGCTTAGTCCTCATGCATTCTGAATGGAAAGAGATCAGTTCCGGATACATCAGGATTAGAGATGAGCGAACTTTAAAAAAAAGTCCGGTCTTCGGCGTTCGGGTTGTGGTAAGTCGCGCATCCCGTTATGGATTCCACTATCGCGGCATATGGAATCCATAAGGGGCGGCTGCCACCAACCCGAACTGTTGAACAGCCGAAGGACCTGGGGTGACGTCACTGTCATGTGATCAGTGTAGGGGGCGTGGCTCAGCACTGGATTTGATCCCGTGCTGAGCCACGCCCGAACACCGGACTTTTTTTTAAAGTTCGCTCATCTCTAATCAGGATGTCTTCCGCTCCGGCAGCATTCCGTTTTATGCGGTTTTGTGTCCAGTCATAAAATCAGATCCGGCACTGAAAACAATGTAAGTCAATGGTGATGGATCGGTAAAAAAAACGTATCCGTTACCCATTGACTTTTAATGTATTCAGTGACGGATCCGTTTTCTTTCCGTTTTTTATTTCTATTTCACACAACGGCATCCTTACGGAAAGGATGCATCCTGATGTGCAAAATCAAAACTGATCCGTTAAATTCCGGTATTAAGATCCGGCAGAATTAACAACGCAAGTGTGAAAGGAGAGGAATTTTATAATACAATAAAAACTAGAATAAAAGAGAAATATAAAAAATAATATATTTTTTATTTTGGTGTGTTTTTGAGCATAGCAGATCGCAGTGCACATGTGACAGGTTAATTAACCTCCGTTTTTTGTGCATAGCTCTTCAGACAGGAAAATGATAGATTTTTCCACTTTTTAGTGCTGTTCAGAGCGCCCCCTCCAGCGTGTCAGATGCACTACAGGTGACGTCAGTCTGTGGCACTCTTTATGATTTAGTATATGTGACTGGCGATAAATAAGATTGCGTTCAGCCCCGTCTGGGGCGGCGGCACTCCCTCATGTCCCTAAGTGGATCATGTCACCTCAGAGCCGCTCGTCACAAGCCTTTATAGCTGTAATGAGCCGTCGCAGGTGTCTGGTTCGCCCCGGGGGGGCGGCAAGGACCATCTGGGTGAGAAGCCTGGAGACGTATTGATTGCACATAAAACCTTCAGCCGGGGATGCATTAGTTAGATTATCAATTAGCTGATTAGAGTATCGGGACCCTGCCATGAAGCGGCCCCTCGTATGTCACTCTGCTCATGGGGGGGTCGTCTTGTCATTGGCTAGCTCTAGAGAACTCGACCCTGGACAGCTGCCATAGTAAGCTTACACGCCCCCATTTGCCATTTTTTTTATCATAATAAACCCACATAATACCTCCATATAGTGCCTAAACAATATGCCGTATACAGCCCTCATAATACACCATGTAGTATATGCAGGATCCAGAAAAAGCCACATAATATGGTCATATAGTGCCAAAAAACATATACAGCATCCCAAAAATACATAGAAAGCATCATATATATAGCATCGCCCCCTAGAAGAGGCTTTTCCCCAAAAATTCAAGAAAGACCCTTTTGTGTACCTTAAAAATATGAAAACAGTTTTTAAATATCTTGCTTCTAGGCTGAGATATAATCACTGGAAGTTACAGGCCTGAAGTCTGAGGCTGCACTACTGAGACTTTCTTCTGGTTTCTGTCAAGTTATCATGGAGACTTTCTTTGGGTAGTGAGCTGAATCCACAGTTTCTCCTGGACGACGCTGCACCTGAAAACAATCAGGAGGGGGGTTATCAAAATCTTTCAGTAGTGCAGCCTCAGGCTTTGCACCTGTATCTTCAATTGATCATATCTCAGCATAGGAATAAGATATTAAGAAACTGTTTTCGCATTTTTAATGGACGCCAAAGGGCCTTTTCTTTAGTATGTTCATCTGGAAGATTTCCTTGAAGATCAGCTCAAGTGCAGATCTGCAGACTCAGATTTATCACATTACGTATCCAGAACTTGACACCCAGCTCTGCTATATCTGGCTGCGGGCCTTGGTTGCAGCTCCCCTCTGGGAATCTAATATCTCAGAGATACAGGTTCTGTTCTTGGATTCCCCTGGGGTCTGATCTCCGCTTTCTGTCCTTCTCTGATTCCTCCAGTCGTTGCTAATTGAATTTCTCCGTTTTCTCGAGCTTCGGCCTCGCCTGATTTGCACATTATATTCTTCCCTCCGCGGTGATGAGGCAGGTATCGGCATAGAAATGAATAGTGACATTGATTCTCATTAGAGGGAGGCGCACCTCACTGGCCACAGGACGAGATAGCATTCTGTTCCGTGGGGGGGGCACCCCCTAACTGTCAAAATCTGGATATTTTTTTCCTACAAATCCATTTCCTGGAAATGTATGACTGTGTGCGATAACATTCTCTTTGCCATCCCAACACACACGTATATACTGCCTGCGCTTATTGAATAGTGTGAAGGCCACGCCCCATTGACAAGTAGAATGGTCACCCAATTGTCAGATGTTCAGAGGAAAAACATAGGAACAGCAAAAAGTAAAATTATTTTATGTAGAATGCATTTAATAAAACAAACAGTTTTGGAGTACTCTGCACTTGGAACTCAGTTATTCCTCCTGGAAATGTATGAATAAATTGACAACTGGGGGAGATACCATTTCCCTTGTAAGTGCAAACTCTGTAGTCTGTTGGGACCCACCCCATCAACAGCTGAGAATGGTTACACCCAGTTATCGATTTATGTCTATATTTTCAGGAGGAATAACAGAGGACGATGCTCCAGAATTGTTATTTCATGGAGAATACAATTATTTGAACAGTGGGGAGAGGTCCTCTTTACGTGACATTTTGCCCTGTTGTCTGAGAAAGCCGGGTGAAGATCTGTTTCTGATTCCTCATGGACCCTGTTGACCTGATATGGATCCTTCGAGGGTAGAAAATTTTGGAAAGTCAGATGAAAACCCCAGTCAGCCTTGCTAACAGTAGTGTGAATAGAGCCTCACACATCTGCGGTCTGTGACAGGTTTGCAGATCAGGACACTAGCAAAGCAGGGCGGCAGAAGCCATGTAATGGTGGCTGAACACCAGGTCAATGAAAATTAAAGGGACGTCTGTATTTTAAAGGAAAATGCTAGAAATGATACTATGTCTTGCAGGGCACCAGTGATTTCTGCGTGGCACCTGACAAATTCATCATGAACATGACACAAGATCACATCAGCGCAGGTAATCTCCGCCATAGATGGACACTTGGGTGGGAGGATGCCACTGAGGATGCCCAGTAACCAAACCTTGTGCTTGTCTTTGCAGAAGTCGTCCATTATTACTTGTACTGCAGCCAGAGTCTGAAGAACCCCTTCCAGCAGGTACACGGAGGAGACCCCAGACTGTACGTCACTGCGAATGTGCCGAAATCTGACACTAACCCTCTACCCTTCTCTCTAGACCCTGAACGTCTTCCAGAAGTCGCTGACCACCATGCAAATCCAGATACAAGGCTTACTTCAGTTTGCCGTGCCCATATTTCCTACTGCCCAGGTAGGACGGATGTAAAATAGTTCTGCACTAGAGATGAGCGAACTTTAAAAAAAAGTTCGGCGTTCGGGTTGTGGTAATCGCGCATCCCGTTATGGATTCCACTATAGCGGCATATGGAATCCATAAGGGGCGGCTTCCACCAACTCGAACTGTTGAACAGCCAAAGGACCTGGGGTGACGTCACCGCCATGTGATCAGTGCAGGGGGCGTGGCTCAGCACGGGATCAAATCCAGTGCTGAGCCACGCCCCCTGCACTGATCACATGACAGTGACGTCACCCCAGGTCCTTCGGCTGTTCAACAGTTCAGGTTGGTGGCAGCCGCCCCTTATGGATTCCATATGCCGCTATAGTGGAATCCATAACGGGATGCGCGACTTACCACAACCCGAACACCGGACTTTTTTTTTAAAGTTCGCTCATCTCTATTCTGCACCAAAATCGATCTGTGTACAGTCACCACTAGGGGGAGCTAACCGTGTAGGGAGTTATACAGCTAGTATTGAACTCAGTGGATGCTGGATAAATCTGTGCGCAGCGAGCGCCCTCTTGTGGCAGCTGTAGAAATGTCCCAGCAAGCAGGAGAGCTTTTTCACCATGGACCCCATAGTAGGAGCATGGTCAGTCTTCACAAGGCCATCAATATTTCAGGGGCTTTCTATACTAGAAAATTGATCGCCGATCCGTCAGTGCTTGACCTCTCAGATCCCCACCGGGCAGCACAGTGAGTGGACGAGCGGCAGTACCAGGTACATCTGCTTCTACTCCACCTATGAGGGGAGGCAGCGCTTACAGTAGAGTCATGGCCCCTTCATTTAGTGGTTTGGTCCAACAAGCCACACTAAGGATGGGCCGTCAGTTTTATAGTCCCTGTCCCTTTAAGGAGTAGTTTCTTCTGGATATGCTTTAAAAGTCTGATAGCTGCGGGTCCCATCTCTGGGACCCACTCCTATTAGAAGGGCCTTAAAGGGAATGGATGCAGGCTTGGCTTTCTCCATGTACTGGTATGGGACTTCTAAAAATAACCAGGGGGAAAGAGGAGGACATGGAGGGACCTTGTTCTTGAGACAGAAGCAGCTCCCACACCTGTCGGACATTTATGGCAGGTCCTATCAAAATGCCATAAATGTCCAAAATGGTATTACTTCTTTAAAGATAAAATTCTGCCTTCCTGCAACAACCACTAGGGGGAGCTTACGATCTTGCTGAATACAGATTTATTAATAACGTGATTATCTCATAATCCACAAACCATCTATCCACAGGATAGGTGATGAGTGTCTGACCCCTGGGCGTCCCACTGATGAGAAGAACTGAGGTCTCGTGTCCTCTGAGCATGCGCGGTGAGCCTCCAGTCAAAGTCTAAGGGACTGACCAAGATAGCTGAGCGCTGTACTCTATATTAGTCAGTGCAGTAGACTTTGAATGGAGCACATTCTCGTCTACCAGTCCATTCAAACGGGACACGTAACCCCTGTTCTTGTGATCAGTGGGGGTCCCTGTGGTCAGACCCCAATGATCAGACTGATTATTAGTGCTGATTATGGGAGTCATCCCCTTAGAGCTGTATAAATCCACATGTAGTTTGCTGCCCCTAGTGGTGACCAATGATATTTCAATGGCATTTTCTTCTATTTTCAGCTAATTCTTATAATATACAGCACAATGTGTCTTTTCTGCCTGGGCACAGCTGGGGGTTTGTTACTCGTGGCAGTGAATGGACCGCATGCTGTATTCTGTCCTCTACAATCATCCTGCATTGTTCTCCACCATAATTATATCTGCATGAGGCATAAACGTATATACTGAGCCCATCCATTTAGTGTAAAAATCTTAAAACCTCAATGCCGTACCTTGTGCTTCTTCCAGAAAGATCTCCAGGGCATCCAACTGCTGCTGAACACGTCCGAGTCTAACCTGCACCAGCTCACCGCTCTGCTGGACTGCCGAGGACTCCATAAGGTACGGGGGAGGGGCAGGGGGCGACGGAGCCATTTTTAGATTGTGCCGTTTTTATAAAACCTTGCACTTCCAATTATCCGGAATATCTGGTAATCTGGCAAACATCTTCTCAGGATTACTTGGAGGCCCTTATCGGCATCTGCTACGACGGAGTGGAAGGACTTCTTTATCTCGGCCTCTTCTCTCTCCTGGCAGCATTTGCCTTCACCTCCATGGTATGTGCCGTACCACAAGCCTGGAAGCATCTGGTGGCAAGGTGAGATTTCTAGATTGGCTGTTATGCCATGATCGTACTCCAGGGGGCAGCACGTGAAAGGGCAGATGGTATGTGCTCCCTCTTAAAAACAGAGGATCACCTGTGGGTCGTATGGGAATTGCATTTCGAGCAGTTGTCTAATTGATTTCCATTATGAGGGTAGGTAATGGAGAAGGGTAGTCAGAATATAGGCGCTGTTTATAGCAGACTCTATACGGCAACCTATGGCCAGGGGCGTAGCTAACGGCTCATGGGCCCTGGTGCAAGAGTTCAGCTTGGGCCCCCATTCACTCAATGCTTTGTGTGTCTTCTTATGCGGCACAAGGGTCTTTGGGCCCCTTCAGGCTCCTGGGCCCGGTAGCGACTGCTACCTCTGCACCCCCTATAGCTACGCCCATGCCTATGGCACAGCTGACCATAAACACTGCCGTCAATTATTTAGTCCCCCTCCCCCGTGGTGATGTCCAACATTCTTCAGATGCCTCTAATGAAAGTGCCGTGACGCTGTCCGCTGAGGGATGTGTGATTTACTCCCGGGCGTTTGCTTTTCAGAGACCGAGATTACAACGACATCGATGAGGAAGATCCCTTTAACCCTCAGGCCCGTCGCATAGCGGTGCACAACCCCAACCGGGGGCAGCTGAGGAGCTTCTGCAGTTACAGCAGCAGTCTGGGCAGCCAGGCAAGTCTGCAGCCGCCAGGTCAAACCATCTCCAACGCTCCCATGGCCGAATACATGTAAGTAGTATTCGCTAGAGATACCAGTGTAGGAGAGCTGTGTTTGTTATCTCGTGCAACCACCACCTAAAGGTGGTTCTCTATAGCATAGGTTCAAGGGGTAGATAGGTAGGTGTCGGCCACCTCCGCAACTCCAGCTGTTGATAAAACTTAAACTCCCAGCATGCACTCTTGCTCGCTGTTGCAGGAACTCCCATAAAAGTCAATGGCGCATGCTGAGAGTTGTATTTTCATGATTTGTTGGGAAGTGGTACCTGATTTAGAATCATCTAAACCAGGCATGCCCGACCCGCGGCCCTCCAGCTGTTGCAAAACTACAACTTCCAGCACGCTTGGACAGCCTACAGCTATTAGGGCATGCTGGGAGTTGTAGTTTTGCAACAGCTGGAGGGCTGCAGGTTTGGCATCCCTGATCTAAACCAAAGACTAAACTCAGATGGAAATTCAACTCTGCTACATCTGTAGGTTTCCTTTTCCAATTTGCCATCTGGAAATACAGCTCTAAACACCGCCAGCGATCAGCTGTACTCTATTGTAGTAACTGTCAGCCAGTGTTCAGTTCCCCTGCAGTGCCACCACAGGAGAAATAAAGCATTACACTCTTCCTAGTAAAATGAATAAACAGCCTATGTAATGCAGGATCGGCCAGGTCCTCCAGAGCTGAAGACAATCGCTCTAGGTAATAGATGAGGGTGTTGACTGCCAGACCACCAACTAGGGGTGTTCCAGGATTAGAAAAACACGTCTAACTTCTTCCAGAAACAGCGCCACACCATGGGCTGTGTCTGGTATTACAGAAGTGGATGGGGCTGAGCTGCAATACTAGACCCAACCCGTGCAACTGTTTTTTGGAAGAAAGCAGCCATGTTCTGGAATGTTTTTTTAATTCATTTGAGCATTTATCACATTATACTGAATGCTACTGGCCCTACAGTTTCTGCATGACTAAATCCGCATCTCTTCTGCTTTCTCTGAAAGGAACCAAGCAGCGCTTTTTGGTGGTAATCCTCGCTACGAAAACGTTCCACTGATCGGGAGAGGATCGCCCCCACCCACGGTACGCTGGGCCTCTGAAGCCAAATCCTTCTTGTAGCCGCCTGCTGACAGCTTGTACTGCGGTCATTTAAAGCAATACAGGACAGTGTGTCAGGGCTTCACTGTCCTAGCCCTACATCTAAATACCTGGCAGCGTGGGTTTTCGACGCCCCCACTTGGCACCTGACTTGACCCTCTATGCCACTGATGGTATTTTCCCAATATTTCCAATAGACTAAATCATTATCCACAGCTACTTGTATGAGATCAGAAAAAAAACATGGCTGCTTCTTTCCAAAAACAGCGCCACCTTTGTCCACAGGCTGGTATTGCAGCTCGGGCCAATACAGGTGAATCGGTCTGTGCTGCAATACCACAAACAACCTGTGGACAAGGGTGGCGGGTTTACCAACGATACCTTAACGTGTCTGCCATATCACGATGAGTGTGAATTAACAAAAGGGTGGTTCCTCTGGCGCCAGCTAGGCTTCAATCACCGGGTATGATGATGAAGCCTCGTGCCTCTCCTTGTACTATTATAAATAAATTTCCCTCGCTTGGGTCCTCCCCCACGACTGCTCACTGGTGCCAATGTTATTAGGTAACGCATTTTTATCTTGGAACTGCCTGGCTATGTCGTTCCTATGGTTGCCCAAAGTGTGAGTAATGAAAAGACCCCCCTCACCCTTGTGCCTCTCTTAGACCCCATGGGCCTTGAAAGGAATTTAGAGTACAGTGGTCTCATTAACAAAGGCATAGATTAATGAAAGAGGGTATGACTCCTTATAAAAATCTGATTACTACGGCAGTAATAGGAGAAATGTGGTTTGTGTCCTGCCAGGCCTGCTCTTAAGGTGGCCATATTACATTAGATGTGTATCGGACAATTTTGGCAGGATGGGAGGCAAACTGATGTGTATGGGGATGTCCTGACTCTGCCCAGATAAAGAAGGGTCAGGCATGTTGGAGTTCAACATGCTCAATCCTTTTGCTGCCGGAGGAGTCTGACACAGGCTTACTCCCCTCTCCCCATTAAAAAAAACGCATGCGCTCTCAGTCAAACTGAACGCACGTGTGCGAACGAGTGTTTGGTTGACATATATCTAACATATATAACCGCTATCTAATATATAACATATTGGTTGCTCTTCCCCGTTTTTTGTTTTATAACTTAAATTTGTTATACCTTTAATTAGGCGTCCATTCACGCATCTGGATCCGTTCCGCAACATTGCGTAACGGATCCGGACCCATTCATTTCCAGTTCACATAGTTAAGCAGCCTGACGGCAGCCACGCCGTGACATTCCACCTTATCCGGCATTATTAATCAGATTTTTCAAAAAAGAAAAGAAACTAATTTATGGAGAGAATTTGTTAAGACCCCAAAGATAATCCACTTGGTGGTCAGCCTTCAACCATGGATGTGTAATGTAGGCACTAAATATACACTTTAACAGGTAAATGGTGGTTTTAGTAATGCACTGGATTTTTGGAGTCATTTTGCTCGCGCTTGCCACTTGTTCACATGTATTCTGCCTGCTAATCCATCTTTTGTTTTTGCATGCTTGTTTTGGAGCTTTGTAATGTAAAACGTAAGTTGTATCACTGTCTGTAATGTCCAGTGTCCATCTACCCACCCACTAGAGCAGGGCTGGCCTACCTGCGGCTCTCCAGCTGTTGCAAAACTACAACTCCCAGCATGCCTAATAGCAATAGGCTATCCAGGGCATTGTGGGAGTTGTAGTTTTGCAACAGCTGGAGAGCCGCAGGTTGGCCAGCCCTGAACTACAGTGTCATAGGGTCAGAGTATATATGTTATATCAGTCTGTCTGCTGAGACCTCCCTTCCCCAACCAATCCAATCCTCATGGGTGTGCCAATTCCCAGATTGGGGTAGGTCCCTGCTCCCAAAAAAAAAAAAAAATTAAATAAATATATATATACCTATACTGCACATCAAATCTCCCCCACAGTGTGTGTGTGTATGCTGTAGGAAGAGGCTTGGGCCTGTGACGTCACATGGCGCCTTTCAAGTGAATGGGGCATAGCCGCTATCCAATGTACGGTGCTGTGTTGGTGTGCTTCAAGAAGGCCGCTGCACCCACAGGAGTGCTGCAGCCTTCTCAAACAGTTGATCGGCGGGGGTCCTGCAAGTCAGACCCCCGCCAATCTGATATTGATGACCTATCCTGAGTATAGGTCATCCATAAAGGCCTCACCCTCTTAACCTCCAGAGCTCCATTAATATAGTGGCCCCCCTCCATACACAGTGTCATACACAACACTGGCAGGAGAGTGCACCCACAAAAACAGGGCCAGCAGATATATAGGATCCATTTTTCGTGATACACAGCTCCAATTCTCCTGCTACCATTGATCAATGGAGAGAGAGATGATCAAGTTCTGCCGCCACTAGGGGGAGCTCCCTGCATATTTGGGAGCAGCATGAATACACACACATCAGCTCCCCCTAGTGGAGAGAATAGGCAAATCTTGCAACTAATGATGGTAAAAGTGGTGATGCAGAAACCCGACAAATTTGTATTTCTGCCGGATGTCGCAGAAACTTGCCGGTCGCATCGCAAACACATTCGCTATCAATGGGTGCAATGTAGCAGCACAACACTTCAGTTTTTGCATGTAGCCTTAGATACACACCTTTATGCTTTACCCATAGGAAGACATAGAGGCTGTGCATTCAGCAAATACAGCAACCACTGATTTTACATGGGGCTGCAGCTAAAAGCTGACATCACCCCGGATCCGACGTTCTGAAGATGATTACGGAGCTCCTTCTGTGGCCTTGGCTGTTTTCTCTGATTGCACAGGACTTCCTTCCCAGTGCCTCCTGTTCATTAGCCGCTCCATTAAATATATAGGACGTTTAAGTGCTGCGGTTTTCCTGGGGTTAAGGACAGCATTACGCAGCGGAGTAGCATGTAGTGTACACAGGTCTGACTGATAGATCAGCAAGTACTTACCAAGGTCTAAAGCCCTAAACCAATCAACCCCTCCCCCACACTACAGCATTAATATATCCTCCGGAGCTGAGGAGGGATGCTACTGGTGCAGCCCGCCATCACCGGCCTGGATTCGTAAAATTTTCTGCCACTGACAAATCTCTTGTAAAATCAAAATACGAATGTAAGACAGGAAGATTTTGTCCGTGGTGTAAGTTTTATGGTACTTGAGGGTCATTGGGTGAAATGCAGGTTTATGTGATTTTCCCAAACATCTTGAGTTAGCATTGCTTTATATCTGATGGAAATCACCCTAAACCCCCCCCCCCCCCATACCTTTATTTTAATTTGCATACCCATTAGCACCCATAGAAGCTGAGCACACAATCATTATACCAAGAGCCACCACTAGGTGGCGCTCATAGCTTACAGATTTATATATTAAATTCAATACTAGTGAGCTCCCCCTAGTGGTAGCTTCATTTAGCCAGAATTTCACTAATTATCAAGTCAGGCATTAACTTAAAGTTGGTAATTATGTGGAGCTGCATGGTTTCTGTCTCCCTGATACCCCTCATGGTGTGTATATTCTCCCTCGTATGTCTTGTGTATGACGCGTGCTTCTATATTCTATCGTGATTTCACCTGATTTGATTTTTTTTTTTTGTTCTAGTATTCCCCAAGTATGAGGGCGACCTACCTCTCCGTCACTGAAGAGCCATCCAATATTTATGGCAACGAGTATCCAGCTTAGACCCCCCCACCCCTTATCTTCCAGCTGACGGCACGGCCTGCGGAGGCCTCCCCTCCTGCCAAGAACTAACGGAGAAGAGTCTGTCATTTTTAGTTGATTTTGGGGAGCAATAGCTTACAAGCCTATCAGGCCGCAGGAAAATCCCTTCTTACAGTGGAACACTATGGACATGACTTGGAAAGAAGAAATGCAATATAGCAATTTTAAGGGTGTATGAGATTTTTATTGGGGGGGAGGGGCATGAGTTGGGAATAATGGCCCCCCAATCTCTCAAATATCGTCCCGTTGAAATATTTATATGACGGAGAATACTAGAACCGGAAAACCACTGCTCCTTGCAGGTCTGTGCCCGAAAATAGTGGCTAAAAAGTGGCTGAGGTCTGACGGTTTGGCTCTATGGAGCCACCTGCTGGGAGACTGGGGTAACAGCCACTCAACTGACTTTTTTATTTCACAATTTTTTTTTTTTTTATCTGAACTCATATCAGTATTGTAGGGGCTCAGGAAACCCCACCAGATGTGAAACTGATGTATCCTAAGCGTATGTAATGTTTTCTATGTACACGATTATCGCCCGCTGGGTTTTTACTGTGCCCGCTGACAGCAAGGGCGGTGAAGCTGTATGAACTGATATATGGTGACTACTTGTATTGTTTTTACTTGTTTAAAAAAAAAAAATTGCTGCCCGATTTTTTGGGGCGTTTGCTTTATTTTTTATTACATGTGACTTGTCTTTCTTCCAGTCCCTGGAAATAAACAGCTTAAGGACACGCTGTAATATTGTCTATGGTGTTTTATTAGAAGGGGAGGGGGATCCAAAAAAATCTGAGCTGCAGTAGCAGACATGGCCTGTGAATTACAGTGGCGCTGTTTCTGGATGAAAGCCACCAACACCTTATAGAAACATAGAAACATATAGAAACATAGAATGTGTCGGCAGATAAGAACCATTTGGCCCATCTAGTCTGCCCAATATGCTGAATACTATGAATAGCCCCAGGCCCTATCTTATATTAAGGATGGCCTTATGCCTATCCCATGCATGCTTAAACTCCTTCACTGTATTTGCAGCTACAACTTCTGCAGGAAGGCTATTCCATGCGTCCACTACTCTCTCAGTAAAGTAATTCTTCCTGATATTACTTTTAAACCTTTGCCCCTCTAATTTATAAAGGGCTTATGCCATGATAGAAAGAGGTTGTCATGTTCTATATAATGTCAAATTTTTATTTTATTATATCAAAGGGTGGGTTCCCACTAGCGTTATGCATTCCGTTATAACGTGGTTATAACGGAACATAACGGAATCCATAAGACGGAAGGACGAATCCGTTCTTTTGCCCATAGACTTCAATTATGACGGAATGCAAAACGGAAGCCTTTAAAAGGCATTCCGTTTGCTTTCCGTCATAATACAAGTCTATAGGAAAGCATAACGTATCCGTCTGGGTCCCGTTATGCAAGACGGAAAACAAAGTCCTGTAGACCTTTAAAGGCTTCCATTTTGCATTCTGTCTTGGCATTTCGTTATTTTCCGTTATAACCATGTTATAACGGAAAGCAATAACGGAATGCCTAACGCTAGTGTGAACCCACCCTTACAATGCTAGAACCAGCCCTGTACCTCACATGGATCCAGAGATCTCCAAATTCATTGCTCCAATTGTTCTGCTAGATTTATTTCCAGATGTTTCCTTTTTTTTAGGGGATGTGTCCTTTTTGCTGCAGCTCTTTCCCTGTAACTGCCACTGTTTCTAACAGAAGATTCAAACTGAGCATGTGCGACCACCAGAGTGAGGTGGACAAGATATAAGGAAAAGAACAAATAGCAGGCGGTGCTACACAGATGCATTAATTTCGGGGTCCATACCGCTGGGACCTCCACCGATCATGAGAACAGGGGCCCCGTACACTTGCAGCCCCCCCTCCCAGAGTAAACGGAGCGGCCGGTCGCACGTGCGTGCTGCCGCTCTATTCATTTCTATGGGAGTTCCGGAGATGGCCGAGTACAGTACTCGGCTATCTCCGGTATTCACATATAAAAGAAATTGAGCGGCCATGCACATGCCCAACCAGCCGCTTCATTCATTTCAAGAGGACTGGTGATCGGTGGGGGTCCCAGTGGTAGGACCCCCACTGATCTAATAGTTATCTCCTGTCCTGTGAATAGGGAATAACTTGTAACAACTGGAACACCCCTTTAAGCTCATTTAACCTCTGTATCCTGCTATTAATGTTATACTGCCCCCTATGGACAGGAAGATGTAGCAGAACTAGGTAGAATATTTAGGAGTTGCCCTTTAAGGCCAACTTGTTCCCACTACTAAGCAGCAGTAGAGAATCCTAAACCAGCGCCGGTGGCACGCCCATCCACGTTCTCCAAGAGATGCCATTCAATACCTCATCTTACCTGTAGGGGCGCTGTTGAAAATAAAATAAAAATAACCATTGCAGTTCCCTGGTCACAAATGTCTAATCTAGTGGATGCTACCAGCGAGACCTCCCCACCATCAGCTGGTATCATGGAGCATATGATTGTTTTATAATCTAACAGCAGGTGGCGCCATTCTATTACCCCCAGCTCCCACCCCATAGGAAACCTGGGGGTCTGCAGAATAGTGCTGCCCTGTAATCAGAATAAATTAGGGGGTACTTTGGAATGATAATTCTTTCTAGGTCGTTCCTCAAGAGCAGAACTCTGTGAATACAGCCTACATGAACAACTGTGGCCTAAACAGACACACACATACTCCAATCACATCCAAAGCTGTCACTTTTAATTAATCATCTCGATATATCTCCCCCCCCCCCCCTCCCCGTTGCAATGCATTGTGGGAAACACGCTGCTCTTCTGTCTGCAGCAATGCAGAGCGTGCTCAGTATAGACTCTGACCCAGTGGAGTCATGTGGCCTTGGAATCTAGCAGAATTTTGAATGCAGCTTTGGATGTGACTGGAGTATAAGATACAAGCAAAGAATTAAATTCCTGCCTCAATGTAAATTATGATTTTTCAGAATGCGCAGCCTTCCTGGCCATTACCGGAGACCTTCTCAAAGAAGAAACCACATTCGACAGCAAATAAAACCTTCCGTTAGGCTCTGGTTCTTCCAAATCTGCAGCGAGAACAAAAATTAAAAAATGGCAGTATACAACAAAATAATGATTAATCATGCAGGAAATCTAAGGTGATGTGCAATGGTGAATTCTGGTCAAGATGTCTTGATATATGGCTACCAATTACTGCACCCACATGGGTGGCCACCCAGCTTTCCTGTAGTCCTGATGTGGATCCGCTCCTGTGTAACCATTCCTTTTTTTGCTGCAGATTTGTTATTCTGGACTGGGTGACAACCAGTATAGCCTCCATGACCATGGCTGCCACCCATCTTTCTATGTCGGTAACTTTAGGGAAGCGGGCGACCGCTCCAGCGAGTTATACTGGTACCTGTATTGGTTGTCACCCAGCTTTACCATAAACTGACTGGACAGATTTGAGAACTACTACACCTAATTTCCCTACGACCGACCAGTATGTCTTTGGAGTGCGAGATGGAAACCCAGGAGCCCGGTGCCAGGGGGTGCTCGCCATGGGGAAAGGCTCTTTGGTTGTGGCCGGTCGTCTGCTCGTCATGGGGCAGATAAATGTCAGGGTGCACTTTCCATTGTCATTTGTGGGGGGCGCTATTGTAATTTATTACCAACTTTTAAAGTAGGTACAAAGCATAGCATTGCTAACCACAGTGGACCCACAACAGTACCATCACCCCCATAGCATTGCTAGTGCCAGTGCCCCCCCAACAGTACCATCACACCCATAGCATTGCCAGTGCCCCCCCAACAGTACCATCACCCCCATAGCATTGCTAGTGCCAGTGCCCCCACAACAGTACCATCACCCCCATAGCATTGCTATTGCAAGTGCCCCCCCCCCAACAGTACCATCACCCCCATAGCATTTCTATTGCCAGTGCCCCCACAACAGTACCATCACCCCCGTAGCATTGCTAGCCACAATGCCCCAGTCAGTGACAGCTACAGTGCCCCCACAACAGTACCATCACCCCTATAGCATTGCTAGTTACAGTGCCCCAGTCAGTAACAGCAACAGTACCATCACCCCCATGGCGTTGCTATTGCCAGTGCCCCCACAAGAGTACCATCACCCCCATAGCATTGCTATTCCCAGTGCCCCAGTCAGTGACAGCTACAGTGCCCCAAAACAGTACCATCACCCCCATGGCATTGCTATTGCCAGTGCCCCCAAAACAGTACCATCACCCCCATCTGGCATTGTTAGCCAGAGTGTCCCCGTCTTAGTCACAGCTCAAGTTTCCCCAGAACAATGACAGCCACAAAAACACACCGAAAAAATGCCCATTTCATACCCACTTCTGTCAGTGAAAGGTATCGGAACCGGTTGGATACGGGTAATACTGCCCGTGTTTGGTTTATATCCATAAGGCAGTCACCCAGATTCAGAGGAGGCCAGTGACGCCACCTTTATGAGACTTGGGGCTCATGCACATGAACGTATTTTCTTTCCGTGTCAGTTCCGGGGTTTTTTGCGGACCGTATGCGCAACCATTCATTTCAATGGGTTTGGAAAATAAAACGGAAGTTACTCAGTGTGCATTCCGTTTCCATATGTCTGTATGTCCGTTCCTTAAAAAAATGGAACGTGTCCTATTATTGTCAGCATTACGGACAAGGATAGGACTGTTCTATTAGGGACCAGCTGTTCCGTTCCGCAATATACGTAATGCACGTGGACGTCATCCGTATTTTTTGTGGACCGCAAACTACATACAGTCGTGTGCATGAGTCCTTATTGTGGTTTTGTCCCATTTCTTGGGGGGAATTTTCGGAATTTAACATTTTTTGCATCTATTGCGACATCAGAAGAAAAGGTCTCATGCCAATGAACAAATGTGAAGCCCTTGTCACGTACCCCGCGCCTCTTTTAGTATTAGAGGCATTTACCCTGAGACATTTTGAGATCTGTCATGCTATTGCTCATATTAAAGCAGTTCCAGTGAGACACTGAATAATCTTCTCTTGTACTAGTCCTAAAAATTCTCCAAAATCCATCTACATATGTAAATCTGATCCCAAAATAAACCTGTCCCCCAACCTGATAATCCTTCCATTTTCAAGGTAATCCCAACGATTAGCGGGGACACACTGCCATCCAGCGGCGTTCTCTAGAACTACACCCAGTAAACTAGACCATACGAGCTCAATAAATTAGCGTCAAAAATCAATGGCGTAACTTCCATTATAAAACGCTACCACTGACTGGCAATCCTACCGATTATATTGTGCGTTTTTTTACGTTTCTGAAGCAACACTTTCCCGAACGCCACCACTCAAAATGGCGCCAAAGGGAGCCGAAGTGCTAAGTGAGCATGCGCATTAGAGTTCCCAGGCATTTCCGGCGTTTGCGTTGCTAGGATACCGTACACAACTACTCTACTGGGTCATCCTATGAACAAAATACCGACCACAGCAGAGGTAATGGCGATCGCGGGATATTAATGACTCGTTTATGTAATTAGTTGCATGTTTGGCGGGTCAATATCGTTTCCAGGAACCCCTGAGCTTCCGTGGCTGGTGGTATAGACATCTTACACTGTGGAACTATAAGTCTCAGCAAGCCCTCTGCTGGGAGTTGTAGTTCTTAGCCTTGGCTTCCCTCTTGTAGTAGGAGGGACATGTTATATGGGCAGATGGAGTAAAAAATGGGGCACCTAGCAGAGCAATGACCAATACCGCCATTCATAAATCACCGCAAACTGGTCCGCCGCCACCGAATGGCTCCGATGGTGCTGTGATTGTAGTCATTAGTTGGGGGTTTTCCTAAAGGTCCTGATTTTCATAATTTCTGGTGCATTTCTATGGTCACCCAGCTTTCCCAGACTCCTGAATGGCCGCTGCAGCCCCTCATAGGACGTCATCCAGCTTTTCCAGAGTTCTCCATGGCAAATCTGTGCAGTCCCTGTACCACTATGTAGCTATGTCCGTGCACTCTTCAGGAAAGCTGGGTGATAAGAGGTAGAAGCGGTAATGGCGGCCATGCTGGTCGCCACCCAGCTTTTCCAAAAACAGAAGGACGACTCAAGGTTTTTTTATTGAAAAATGCTCTTTTTTATGTTTTTGAGAAAGCTGGGTGACAACCAGTGTGGCCTTTGGGAAAGCTGAGTGCCTCACCTCCATTACAGCTCCAGGGAGGTTGTCGCCCTACTTTCCTAGACCACTGAGTGGAAACTTGGCCCAATTTTGCAGCTATACTGGGAAGTAGGGGGATATAATGCTGTATAACATGTAAGATATGTCGTTCAGGAGTCCAGAAAAGCTGGGTAAAATCTCCCTGTAGTATATATGTTTCTTTATTACTGCATAATTAAGCCAATTTATCTGGATCTCGGGAAAGCTGAGTGCCTGACTTCCATTACAGCTCCGCAGAGGTAGTCACCCGACTTTCCTAGAGTCCTGAGTGGCAAATTGGTCCAATTATGTAGTGACATGAGAGTAGGAGATGCGGTGATAGTGATATGTCCTTCAGGAGTCCAGAAAAGCTGGGTGAAATCTATCTTTGATATATATGTTTCTTTATTGCTGCATATTTAAGCTAATGTATCTGGAGCTTGGGAAAGCTGAGTGCCTGGCCTCCATTGCAGCTCCACAGAGGTTGTCACCCTACTTTCCTAGACTCCAGAATGGCAAATCAGCCCAATTATGTAGTGACATGAGAGTAGGGAATGTAGTACGGTAATACATACTTAGGCAGATATGTCATTCAGGAGTCCAGAAAAGCTGGGTGACACCCACTGTAGTATATACGGTATAATGTTTCTGTATTGCTCCCTAAGTAAGCCATTTTATCTGGATCTTGGGAAAGCTGAGCGCCTGGCCTCCATTACAGCTCCACAGAGGTAGTCACCCGACTTTCCTAGACTCCTGAGCGGCAAATTGATCCAATTACGTAGTGACATGAGAGTGGGGGATGCGGTGATGTGTCATTCAGGAGTCCAGAAAAGCTGGGTGACACCCTCTGTAGTATATACGGTATAATGTTTCTGTATTGCTGCATAAGTAAGCAAATGTATCTGGATCTGGGAAAGCTGAGTGACTGGCTTCCATTACAGCTCCAGGGAGGTTGTCACCCCACTTTCCTACGCTCATGAATGGCAATTTGGTTAAATTTTGCAGTGATATGAGAGTAGGGGATGCAGTGATATAGTGATATGTCATTCAGGAGTCCAGAAAAGCTGGGTGACATCCCCTGTAGTAGATTTAATATGTTCCTGTATGCTGAATTATCTGGAGCGTAGGAAAGCTGAGTGCTCGGCCTCCATTGCAGCTCCCACATACGTTGTCATCCAGCTTTCCTACAATACTGACTGGCAATTCCAAAAAAGTCTGAGTGACAACCCACTCAGCTTCCACAGAGGTTGTCACTCAGCTTTCCTAGACCCCAGAATGGCAAATTTGCCCAGTTATGTAGTGATGTGAGCGTAGGGGGATGCAGTGCTACATAGCGAGGTCGATATGTCATTCAGGAGCCCAGAGAAGCTGGGTGGATGAGTTGATTCGACAGAAGAGGGCGACCCAAGGATCTCACAAGTGTCTACCTGCTCTCCTTCCCTCCAGGCACCATGGAGATCGTCTACGTCTACACGCGGAAACGCAGCGAATTTGGGCGACAATGCAACTTTTCGGATCGCCCAGCAGAACTGCACGTGGACATTCTGCCCGACCCCTCCCAGGCACTGAACTTCATAGAGAGGAACCCCTGCGACATTGGCATCCAGTGCGCCCACAACATGTCCGAGCACGAGGTATGAGCCAGAGACCATGAGCGTTTTTATATTATGTGGTGTCATACTCTTCCAGACCTGCAGGTGGCACTGGTGATGGCTGCTGCATCCAGGCTTCTCCGGGGATATGTCCGGTCCATAGAGAAAGGAACGTTTACTGAATCTCAGAGGACCTGGGGGGTGACACCCATACACTAGTGCCACCCTTAGTACCCATGCAGTATTTTTACCCTAATGCTGATATAATAAGTGTCAGTCATAGTGCCCATATCATGTTGACATATAATAGTACCAGTCATAGTGCCCATATCATGTTGACATATAATAGCACCAGCCGTAGTGCCCATATCATATTTCTGTATAATAGTACATGCCCTAGTGCCCATTTAATATTGACATAATAGCACCAGCTGTAGTGCCCATATCACATTGACAAATGATAGTACCAGCCATAGTGCCCATATCACATTGACATATAATAATACCAGCCGTAGTGCCCATTTAATATTGACATAATAGCACCAGCTGTAGTGCCCATATCACATTGACAAATGATAGTACCAGCCATAGTGCCCATATCACATTGACATATAATAATACCAGCCGTAGTGCCCATTTAATAGACATATAATAGTACCAGCCCTAGTGCCCATTTAATATTGACATAATAGCACCAGCTGTAGTGCCCATATAACATTGACATATAATAGTACCAGCCATAGTGCCCATATCATATTGACATATAATAGTACAAGCCGTAGTGCCCATATCATGTTGCCCTATAATAACACCAGCCGTAGTGCCCATATCATGTTGCCATATAATAGTACCAGCCCCAGTGCCCATTTAATAGACATATAATAGTACAAGCCCTAGTGCCCATTTAATATTGACATATAAAAGTACCAGTCATAGTGCCCATAACATATTGACATATAATAGCACCAGCTGTAGTGCCCATATCACATTGACAAATGATAGTACCAGCCATAGTGCCCATATCACATTGACATATAATAATACCAGCCGTAGTGCCCATTTAATATTGACATAATAGCACCAGCTGTAGTGCCCATATCACATTGACAAATGATAGTACCAGCCATAGTGCCCATATCACATTGACATATAATAATACCAGCCGTAGTGCCCATTTAATATTGACATAATAGCACCAGCTGTAGTGCCCATATCACATTGACATATAATAATACCAGCCGTAGTGCCCATTTAATAGACATATAATAGTACCAGCCCTAGTGCCCATTTAATATTGACATAATAGCACCAGCTGTAGTGCCCATATAACATTGACATATAATAGTACCAGCCATAGTGCCCATATCATATTGACATATAATAGTACAAGCCGTAGTGCCCATATCATGTTGCTCTATAATAACACCAGCCGTAGTGCCCATATCATGTTGCCATATAATAGTACCAGCCCCAGTGCCCATTTAATAGACATATAATAGTACAAGCCCTAGTGCCCATTTAATATTGACATATAAAAGTACCAGTCATAGTGCCCATAACATATTGACATATAATAGCACCTGCCGTAGTGCCGATAAAATATTGACACATAATAGTACCAGCCATGGTATCCATCTCATATTATTGTATAATTGTACCAGCCATAGTGCCCATATCACATTGACATATAATAACACCAGCCTTAGAGCCCATATCATATTGCCACATATTAGTACCAGCCATAGTGCCCATAAAATATTGACATATAATAATACCAGCCATAGTGCCCATATCATATTGCTGTATAATTGCACCAGCCACGGTACCCATATGATATTGCCAGTCCTAATGCTCTTATAATCACAACAGTGTCCATATATTAGTACCTAGTGCCCCTATGCAATAATAATGCCAGTCATGGGTCCCATGTAAAATTACCAGCCCTAATGCCTATATAATAGTGGCAGCTATAGTGTCCATATAATATGTCACGATTCCACCAATCAGTGGTTCCGCCCATGTGACGGAGACAAATTTGACAAAGGAAAAACAGGATTACTACTATAGTGGCAGAGCCGTGCCGTATGTGCACCAGTGTTATACCAGGGTCAGCCAGTAGGGGGGACATACTGAGATCTCATAAGAACCTCTACTATTCCCATATCTCACAGCTAACAGGGTATATAGCTGTTCCCCGTCATACCTCACATCATATCACTTCTGGATGCCACTACGAGCAGCTGGCAGCCTTAGTTTATCTAATGCCAGGGGGACGAGATTACAGCAAGACGGGTATAAATCACGCCAAGGACTCTGTAATTGATTGGCAAAAAGCAGTTCCACTAAATCCTAATTAGTGATGTTAATAAGTTAATCATGTCCCGGCCATTAAGTAGTTACTGCTAATTACGCTACAGAGAGTTTTGTTAGTTGGCAGAAATCTCAGAGCAATCGGTTTTCTGTTTACCCGAGCTGAGATTTATGGGGCGCGGTGTAGTCGCTTCCATGGCACGTGCCACAACAGCTGATTGGTTTGGACTATTGCCCTGTAGAGCTGGGTCCATGAATCTAAATCCAACCAGGGGCAACATCTGCAGGGGGTTTGCATGTTCTTTCCCTGTTGACATGGGTTTCCTTCAGCTTCTTTGGGTTCTTCCCCTGTCCAAACACATTCTCGGCCTCCTATGATAATGGATATGAGATTATTTGAAGAAAAAGAAGAAGAACCCCAACATGAGGCCACTGTCTTCTGCTGGACCTCATAGGTCCATTAGAACCTTTGATGCACCAGCCCAACCCTGATAGCAAAGGATTTCATGAAGCTGCATGATCCATAGAAATGTTCTTCATCTTTCTATGGGCTCTGAGAAGGTCCAGATTCTCCTTGTGGAGATCCAGCTAGTAGGACATCTTTCAGGCGATGCTCCTGGTGGGTGCTACCTGCTTGCTTCTTGAGTAAGATTGATGAGTCTCCCAATTAAATCAGTGGTGTAGAGGAGAACCATAGTGTCTTGGTTGTGGTGTAGAGGAGAACCATAGTGTCTTGGTTGTGGTGTAGAGGAGCACCATAGTGTCTTGGTTGTGGTGTAGAGGAGCACCATAGTGTCTTGGTTGTGGTGTAGAGGAGCACCATAGTGTCTTGGTTGTGGTGTAAAGGAGCACCATAGTGTCTTGGTTGTGGTGTAGAGGAGCACCATAATGTCTTGGTTGTGGTGTAGAGGAGCATCATAGTGTCTTAGTTGTGGTGTAGAGGAGCACCATAGTGTCTTGGTTGTGGTGTAGAGGAGAACCATAGTGTCTTGGTTGTGGTGTAGATGAGCACCATAGTGTCTTGGTTGTGGTGTAGAGGAGCACCATAGTGTCTTGGTTGTGGTGTAGAGGAGCACCATAGTGTCTTGGTTGTGGTGTAGAGGAGCACCATAGTGTCTTGGTTGTGGTGTAGAGGAGCACCATAGTGTCTTTGTTGTTTCAAGGTCTTTCCACTCAAGGATCTTCATTAGTGATATCTGCTAGAAGACAAAGGGCCTTCACCTTGAGAGGTTTGTAATGGATATAAAGTATGGATTTGCAGACTAACCTTCTGTTTTCCTCCATAGGTGAACACAGAAAGGTTCGAAATGGAGGTGCGAGGAATAAACCACGTGGAAGGCGGCTGGCCGAAAGACATTAACCCACAAGAAATGGAACAAACCTCTCGTTACAGGAAGAAAGTGGAGAAGGACGACCATTATATCACCACCATCACTCAGCTCGGCAATGTAAGGATGTGCTGCTGGGCGTCGATGGCCAAAGCGACTCCACAATTTCATTACATTTATTTAATTGTTGTTTTATCAAACGTTTTACATGTCGCAATTTGCAATTAGGGATGGTCCAGGTGCTGAGACCACCACTGATCACTGAAATGAATGGGCAAAAGTGCTCAGCTAAGCCATATGCCCCTTCGGCTTTGATTAGGTCTCCTCAAAGAGCAAAGTGTTTGGTGTCTGGACTCACATACAAGGAGAGCCAATCGAAGAGGAATGGGTACAGCGCTCAGCTCGGCTAGACGTTTCCTCCCCTTCATTTCAGGGTCTCAACACCCAGACCATCTCCGATCAGAACTTCTGAGGTATCAAATGTCTGATGAAATTATAGGCCTCCACGTCAATATCTAACCTTGGTGATGACCAGTGTTTCTACAGATTTTCTCATCTTCTGCTTGGATATCATGTCCATCATCTTTGTGATTGTCTCTGTCCATCTTGTTGCTGGTTGTCCACCTTAGCATAAAGAGCCTCTATTATCATCATCAACCCTATTAAACTAGGCAAATTGCCTGATAGGGTTGATCATTCTGAGTAAAACTATATATTTTTCTTGAATAGTTGTGGAGATAGATAGATATATAACTTTTCACATTTATGACCTATGTGTGGGCTGGCCATAGCACTAGGAGCACCGCCCCTGTGCCCAGTGTATTCCTCCCTCCCCTTTGATTTACAGGGATAGCCATCCCGTCTAGCCGTTTTCTAGCGCCAGTTCCAAGTCGGCTTAGAGACTTGGCGCCTGTGCAGTGGATCAGATGAGCGCTGCTTTCTGAGTTTGGGAAGCAGCAGAAGATCTATTGTGCAAGCATCAAGTTGGCTCAGTGACTCTGCCCCTGCGCAGTGGATCTGGTGAGCTCAGAGAGCAGGTCTCATCTGATCCACTGCGCAGGCACTGAGTCACTAAGCCGAACTGGCACTTACTCAATGGATCTTCTGCTTCCCAAGCTCGAGAAGCAGCGCTCATCTGAACTACTATGCAGGCGGTGAGTCACTAAGCCAATGTCTAGCCCTGTCAATCAAAAGGAGTACACAGAGACTGTGGGCTCTGGTCCTAGTGCTACAGCCAGCCCCTTGGTGCTCCAAATAGGTCATTAGCATAATTATAAAAAAAAAGTTATATATCTCCACAATTCTTCACCCTAGAGAAAAAAAAGAAATATAGCATTTACTCAGCTTGATCAACCCTACCAGGCAATACGTCTGGTTTAATACGGTTGATCATGCTGACAGAGGCTCTTTAATTGTCTTATCCATAGAGTTGGGTCTTCTCTACGATGTCCATATATTTTTCCAATGGAATGTTTAGGATGATGTGGTCAAGGATCTTCTTGTGACCTTTAGTGTTGGTAGACTAAAGGAGGCCATACACATCTAAAGATGATCAAAATGGACAATTTCAACCAAAACGAACGTTCGTCAGTTGAAATTTAATACCGATGATAATTTTAACTGACCGATGATAGACGATTATCGTCTGAAAAGCAGCCGGCCGTGTTTAGTATTTTCGACCAATAGACAAGAAATCTTTCGATCAAAGAAAGATCGCTCCTAAAGGAAAGATATCTTCCAACCATCGCTCCGATTGAACGTGTATGGGCAGTTTGAACAACTGTAACGGCCAATATGGACTAAACTGTGTATGAGAGTTTGAGAAATGAACGTTCACCGGATGTTTGCTTGTTCAACCATGAGCCAACTTCTATCTCAGGGTACTTTCACATTAGCGGCAGGGGAGTCCGTCAGGCTGTTCCGGCGGGTGAACAGCCTGTCGGATCCGTCCTGCCGCTCGTTCACGTGTGCGCCCAGACTGCCGCTCCGTCCCCATTGACTATAATTGGGACTGAATTCCGGCGGCAGCATGGCAGCTCACGACGAGAGACCGCCAGACTAAAAGTACGACATGCAGTACTTTTAGTTGGGCTGCCTCTCGCCGTGCGCTGCCGGAAATTCATTATAGTCAATAGTGACGGAGCGGCAGTCCGGGGGCACACGTGAACTAGTGGCAGGATGGATCCGACAGGCTGTTCACCCACCGGAACAGCCTGACAAACTCCCCTGCCGCTAGTGTGAAACTAGCCTAATGTGTATGGTCACCTTAGTCTGGTCATACACTTTAGATAACACACGTTCGGCCAACAGCTATCCTCACATTCCCTCCATACACATGCATTTTTGGGTCAGCCAAGTGTGCATGTGTTCTGAATGGAAGAGGGCAGTAAGCCACTGTCAGTACCTCTGGCGGCAGCTTGTTTCCCCTGAACACAAAAGGATTGGTCATGTTGATATCCAACAGCCTGATCCTTCTTACACCCAACATGTGCCATGGAGGAGAGTTAGTACACCTTCATACATGTTAGATGATTGGCTGGCCATGCCAAAATCAGCCGGTTTGGCTGACGTTAAAGCCTATCATAAGGTGGACTGGTCCTGAGGATGGTCTTCTTTTAGGGGGTTGTCAACTTTTAGACCACCATGTCTCAAATTTATCCTTAGCTCTTGTTCCACAAGTTGACGTTTTGGTGTTCTTGGTCCCTATAGAAGCTGATGCTGTAGGAATAGTTATGGCCGAAGCTTGTTAGATTTCCCGAAACCACTCCGGTTAGGTGGATTGTAGCTGACATAGCAGGAAATCCAATCATCCTCTAATCATCGGTCCTGGAAACCACAGAGGGTGGAGAGGAGAGCAATGGCCCCTGATTTACAGCCTGCTTGTGTTATCTTGTCATCCCAGGTGATGGAGCACTGCATCAAGCAGAACAACTCCATCAATATTTACGAGGAGTACTTTGAAGAAGAGGAGGAGCTGGAAGGAATGGACGAGGCGCCTTCTGCCAAGACCATTAACGTGTTCAGGTAACGCTTAGGACCTTCTCGCAGCTAATAGACGCAGTAGGGAGGCAGCCCGCTCTGTATCAGTACGAGGTTGAGACAAGAAAGTCTTACCCCTTTAAGTTACTTATTACTATCATCCATCCTGCTGAGGGCAATTCGGGCATTCCTTAGGCTAGAACTTGTGCTGCAGACCATGCTGATGGTTGTCTTCATTTGCATGGTACAGGTAAGTACTTGTGCCTTGGTGCCCATCCATGTCTACATACAGGACAAGTATACAGAGCTAGAGCAAACCATGTTTCCTGGCACCAGATGATACTGGCAGGGAACCAGTGCCGCTCATTGACTGGAGGATAAAGGGCCCACCACAATTTCTAGTAAATAGTGCCCACCCTCTACAGTATAAACCTGCCTCTGGATTCAAGAGAAATGATGTTCTAGGCCTGCCGTTAGGTACCTGCTCTAGATCCTCGACCTGGCTCACATCTCTATCTGCCTTGCAGCCTGAGATAGAGTCCTTAGTAACTGCTAAGCTCCCCTCACTTTGGACTATAAGACGCAGGGATTTTCTAAAAAAGTGCATATTATGGTTTAAAAACTATGTTAAAAGTCAAAAGTGGAGTTTAACAGGATTACTGCCTCTACTCATCGGGCAGAAAGATTTTTTTGACGGGGAAAGCATTTGTTAGAAGAAGGAGTCTGATACAGAATAAACACCTATGGCCTGGATCTGTACAGGACCCATTCATCAATGTGTAATGTCCTCCTCCTCTTGTATATACAGATATATGAATACAGCATCACTGTTCTAGATCACCATTACTCCATCTATACAGATATATGTATACAGCATCACTGTTCTAGATCACCATTACTCCATCTATACAGATATATGTATACAGCATCACTGTTCTAGATCACCATTACTCCATCTATACAGATATATGTATACAGCATTACTGTTCTAGATCACCATTACTCCATCTATACAGATATATGTATACAGCATCACTGTTCTAGATCACCATTACTCCATCTATACAGATATATGTATACAGTATCACTGTTCTAGATCACCATTACTCTATCTATATTGATATATGTATACAGTATCACTGTTCTAGATCACCATTACTCCATCTATACAGATATATGTATACAGTATCACTGTTCTAGATCACCATTACTCCATCTATACAGATATATGTATACAGCATCACTGTTCTAGATCACCATTACTCCATCTATACAGATATATGTATACAGTATCACTGTTCTAGATAATCATTACTCCGTCTATACAGATATATGTATACAGCATCACTGTTCTAGATTACCATTACTCCATCTATACAGATATATGTATACAGCATCACTGTTCTAGATCATCATTACTCCATCTATACAGATATATGTATACAGTATCACTGTTCTAGATCACCATTACTCCATCTATACAGATATATGTATACAGCATCACTGTTCTAGATCATCATTACTCCATCTATACAGATATATGTATACAGTATCACTGTTCTAGATCACCATTACTCCATCTATACAAATATATGTATACAGCATCACTGTTCTAGATCATCATTGCTCCATCTATACATATATATGTATACAGCATCACTTTTCTAGATCACCATTACTCCATCTATACAGATATATGTATACAGTATCACTGTTCTAGATCACCATTACTCCATCTATACAGATATATGTATACAGCATCACTGTTCTAGATCACCATTACTCCATCTATACAGATATATGTATACAGCATCACTGTTCTAGATCATCATTGCTCCATCTATACATATATATGTATACAGCATCACTTTTCTAGATCACCATTACTCCATCTATACAGATATATGTATACAGTATCACTGTTCTAGATCACCATTACTCCATCTATACAAATATATGTATACAGCATCACTGTTCTAGATCACCATTACTCCATCTATATTGATATATGTATACAGTATCACTGTTCTAGATCACCATTACTCCATCTATACAGATATATGTATACAGTATCACTGTTCTAGATAATCATTACTCCATCTATACAGATATATGTATACAGCATTACTGTTCTAGATCACCATTACTCCATCTATACAAATATATGTATACAGCATCACTGTTCTAGATCACCATTACTCCATCTATACAGATATATGTATACAGCATCACTGTTCTAGATAATCATTACTCCATCTATACAGATATATGTATACAGCATTACTGTTCTAGATCACCATTACTCCATCTATACAAATATATGTATACAGCATCACTGTTCTAGATCACCATTACTCTATCTATATTGATATATGTATACAGTATCACTGTTCTAGATCACCATTACTCCATCTATACAGATATATGTATACAGAATTACTGTTCTAGATCACCATTACTCCATCTATACAGATATATGTATACAGCATCACTGTTCTAGATTACCATTACTCCATCTATACAGATATATGTATACAGCATTACTGTTCTAGATCATCATTACTCCATCTATACAGATATATGTATACAGTATCACTGTTCTAGATAATCATTACTCCGTCTATACAGATATATGTATACAGCATCACTGTTCTAGATTACCATTACTCCATCTATACAGATATATGTATACAGCATCACTGTTCTAGATCACCATTACTCCATCTATACAGATATATGTATACAGTATCACTGTTCTAGATCACCATTACTCCATCTATACAGATATATGTATACAGCATCACTGTTCTAGATCATCATTACTCCATCTATACAGATATATGTATACAGTATCACTGTTCTAGATCACCATTACTCCATCTATACAGATATATGTATACAGCATCACTGTTCTAGATCATCATTGCTCCATCTATACATATATATGTATACAGCATCACTGTTCTAGATCATCATTACTCCATCTATACAGATATATGTATACAGCATCACTTTTCTAGATCACCATTACTCTATCTATACAGATATATGTATACAGTATCACTGTTCTAGATCAGCGTTATTCCATATATACCCCTATATGTATACAGCATCACTGTTCTTCCAACAGAGACCCCAGTGAGATCAAGCGCACAGCCACGCATCTCTCCTGGCACCCTGATGGTGGCAGGAAGCTGGCAGTGGCATATTCCTGTCTGGAGTTCCAGAGGGCCCCCAAAGACATGAGCTATGACTCTTATATCTGGGACATTGGTGAGGAAAGTTTATTTTTTGCAGTCTAGATGCAATTGAGAGAATTCACCACTTGTGATGCCAACTAAACACAGTTTTAATATCTGTTCGTATCGTCGTCGTCGCCCCCCCTGTTACGCAGAGAATCCAAACAAGCCGGAGCTGACCCTAAAGCCTGTGTCGCCTCTGGTCAGCTTGGAATACAACCCCAAGGACTCGCACATCCTGGTTGGAGGATGCTACAATGGACAGATCGGTAAGTGCGACATTGACCATGTGACTGCTGCCCTCTAGTGGTGGAAGGGCTTGCTGCGAGTCAGCTATAATTTCAGGATAATATATTAATAATAATAATAATCTTTAGTTATATAGCGCCAACATTTTCCGCAGCGCTTTAAAACTGGACAGTGTATTTTGTGACCCTTCAATGCACCAAGAGATGCTCAAACGTTTGCAGAAGACTGTTCCATCACTGACATATAATCCAGGGCTATAAAGCTGTAGAGAATCATATCAAAGATGATGTGCTCCCTCCTAGTCCTCCACTAGCTAGGGGCATTTAGTATTCAGTCTGTGCGGAGAGACTTGCAGCATGCACTGTTCTCTTCTGATTACCGTTCAAGACTCATACATTCAAGTGCATGGGTGGGAACGTAAAATCGGGACGGTCGTCTAAATCAGATCTTAAAGTGTAGCTCACCTCTGAGTAACACTAGCTCTGTAATCAGTTGTAACATCTCTTCATTAATCTAATAAAGTGTAATTTGCAGTTTAGAAAAAAAAGGTGGAAACCATCATCAAGCAGATGGATCTGTATGTATTACTTTGAGAGCATGATGATTTGCAGCTGTGAATAGTCTGTGGCTCTAATGAGCTCATTGACACCCTGAATACCCAATTAATACTGCCCACAAACTAGATAAAGCCCAAAAGCAGCAGTTAACCTGCTTGTTGATGGTTTCCACCGGATAGCAACTTAATGCAGTTATGTTACAAAGCTGAATTAACTGACTACATAGGAACGGTACAGAATTTTTCAGACTATAAGACGCACTTGACTAAAGGATACCTCCAGGTTTTAAACAAAAAGATGGAACAATTATTTCCCACTAGATCAGCATAAATAACATCTTACTTTTATTCCATGGGTTAGTAAGATTATGGTGATACCAAATATGTCTGGGTTTTTTATTTTTCCGCCAGTGGAGCTTCATGAGGGATTGTTTTTTGTGCGGTAAGTTGACGATTCTTTGGTACTATTTTGTGGTACGACATACGACTTTATGATTGTTTTTTTTTTGTAAAGCTAGTTAAAAACTATTATTTTTGGCAACAGTCAGTAAGCGAAAATGTCTTTTTTTCATTATATTAGATATTACTTTCTAGTGATAATCATTATCACTATTACTGTAGCAAGTAACGGATATCGCTAGAGAAGTGATCCTCGTATTATATGCTTAAGATTGGATAGGGACAGTGTAAAATATAAAATTTATTGATAGTTGTGTGTTTGTCTGCAAGTGTACGCCCTCTGAATGATGGGGGGAGTTGATAGCATTCACAGAAGTTTATGTTATCCCACCCCCTAGGATCATGTACAGTTACACAGGGAGAGCATTATCTATGCCTCTCCTAATCTAATCTCTCTGCAGCCTGTCAGCATGTCTCCCATGCTGGCTGACATGAGAGCCAGCTGAAGGGAGGGTCCGACTCCTACTTCAACAAGGTCTATCTCGGGCTGTACAGCAGCTAGAGGTGCTAAGAATTTAAGACCAGGAGTATCTGAAGGAATGCAGATGTCACTCCTGACCTGGTTTCTAAAGGTTAGCACAGCTCAGATTCTTAGCTTTAAAACAAGACCTGGCTCACATCTCTATCTGCCATGCAGCCTGAGATAGAGTGCTTAGTAGCTGCAAACCCCCCTCACTTTGGACTATAAGACGCAGGGATTTTCTAAAAAAAAAGTGCATATTATGGTTTAAAAAATATGTTAAAAGTCAAAAGTGGAGTTTAACAGGATTACTGCCTCTACTCATCGGGCAGAAAGATTTTTTTGACGGGGAAAGCATTTGTTAGTAGAAGGAGTCTGATACAGAATAAACACCTATGGCCTGGATCTGTACAGAACCCATTCTTCAATGTGTAATGTCCTCCTCTTGTTTTCCAGCTTATTGGGACACCCGGAAAGGTGGACAACCGGTGGAGCTGTCTGTCATCGAACATAGTCACCGCGATCCTGTGTACAAGGTCATATGGCTGCAGTCAAAAACTGGCACAGAGTGTTTCTCGACTTCCACCGATGGACAGGTGACCTGTAGAACTTTTTCTTTGCTTAGTTATAGGAAAACTTTAGGGGGGTGAATCACATCATCCATCATTCTCTTATATTGCATGAAGGGCTTGGTCCTTTTGCCCCCCCCCCCCCCCTTCTCGATATATGAAGGAAAAACAGCATGACCCTCTGGACTTTACGTCCCCTTTTTGCATTTCTGGAGAGGGAGGAGCTTGCTCAGGTTCTCACCAACCCTGGACTAGGACCCTCCTTCCCCCTGGGCCTGATAGCAACTAGTCACCATGGGAATCTGCCCCATGGAATGAGGGTATGCACTGCAGAAAATCTCCTTACGGTCCCGTCTAGTGGGATTGCATTGCCATAAAAATCCCTTGTCTAGAAAGTAATTCATGTTTGTTTGTTTTTTGTAAATTTTGGTTACAGGTCTTATGGTGGGACTTACGAAAGATGAGCGAGCCAACAGAGAAGATGATCTTGGACATCACAAAGAAAGGGAATCTTGACTTGGCTTTAGGTGGCATTTCCCTAGAGTTTGAGCCAACCATTGTAAGTGAATGATACATTACTGGAGTCTTAGGACTACATGTCCCATGATTCCATGCCCAGGCATTACAAAGGCAAGACTAGTTCACATCTATTTGAAGCTATGGTTGGATACAGTAGATTCGTCTAAACTATAATGGAGTCTGTATTAAGAAGAGGTCCAGGAGAGGCTACAGACTGTGCCCAATGCAGTAGCGTGCACATCACAGGCCATTTCCAAACTCTAGTCTACTGCAGGCAGGGGCCGAAGTGATTGGTTGTCAGTAGAGTTGCCTCATCTAATAAACAGCCTAGAGGAGATTATGTGACAACAGCACCAGAATACCTAGGACTAAATTGATTTTGGGCTGTAACCCAGAGCGTTTCTAAATTGTTCTTCATTTTATCATAGCCAACCAAGTTTATGGTGGGGACAGAACAAGGCATGGTGATATCCTGCAACCGAAAGGCCAAGACCCCTGCTGAAAAGATTGTGTGCACTTACAGCGGTCACCATGGCCCCATCTATGCAGTACAGAGGAA
Source organism: Bufotes viridis (assembly GCA_033119425.1). Classification (NCBI taxonomy): domain Eukaryota; kingdom Metazoa; phylum Chordata; class Amphibia; order Anura; family Bufonidae; genus Bufotes; species Bufotes viridis. Next base: position 260,682,946 of record CM065594.1, on the reverse strand, counting down.
TCCATTCTTCCCCAAAAATTTCCTGACAGTAGGAGACTGGACGGCTCGCATTTGGTCAGAAGACTCTCGGGAGTCCTCCATCATGTGGACTAAGTAAGATATTGTAACTAGGTAATACTGAGAGTTATACACAGGGCTTGTGCCCACAGGTGGCCCTCCTGCCAGGGTCGGTGTAGTGTCGGAGTAGGGGGCTGGACAATAATGCTTTGCAGTTCTACCTGATAAAAAAAAATGTCCAACAATGTACAATACATTGTACAAATACAGACAGATTGCTACGAACTGGTCTGCAGTACCACAGCGCCCCCCAATAACAGTCCATGACACTATCATGCCACAGTGCTCCCAGTAACAGCCACAATTCCCCAAATATCAGCCACAGTTCTCCAGTAACAGCCACGGTACCTCCAGTAGTCTGAGATGGTCCATTAAAGGGGTTCTCCCATGAACACATCTAATACCCTATCCACAGGATAAAGCATAAGTGTCTGATCGGCGGGGGTCTAACTGGTGGGCACCCGCTGATCGCGAGAACGGGGGCGGTCACACATGTGCTGCTGGAGATAGCGCTTTTACTCCGACCGTCCTATAGAGTTCAGTGTTGCGGCAGACACGCATGTATGACTGCTGCATCATGCAGATGGGAGATGGGGAGCATGTGTTCCCGTTCTCGTGATCATCAGCGACCCAGCAGTTAGATCCCCACTGATCAGACACTTATCCCCTATCTTGTCGATAGGGTATAAGATGTCTTCATGGGACAAGTAATCCTACCATTGCTTTGAGATTCCAATTGTGTATTAACGCCTAAAAAATCTTACCTGTCAGATCACATTCTCTTCTATAATCTCCTAATTGATAAGAATGTGTGTTACTGTGACTGCCCACAAATCTGACTGAGCGTGCCAGAATATAACTTGTCATGTTCTTCCTTCTCCAGGTATCACACAAGTTACCTAACAGATGCCGCCTGGAGTCCGGTACGACCTTCTGTGTTCCTTACCACCAAGATGGATGGGACCTTAGATGTTTGGGACTATTTATTCAAGCAGAACAACCCCTCCCTGAGCCTGAAGGTACTAACTAGACGGTGGTTTGTAGACTGGAGAGCTTTAGAGGCTTCCTTATGTTCTGTGGGAGAACTACTACTACCTATGTTGAAAGGAACCGGTCGACCTTCACCCACATTCTGTCTTCCTACCACAGGTTTGTGATGAGGCACTCTACAGCCTTCGCTTCCAAGATAATGGCCGGTTTGTAGCTTGCGGCTCTAAGATGGGTCTGACAACTCTGCTGGAGCTGTCTCCTGGACTGTGCACAATACAGAGAAATGAGAAGAACATCGCCACTGCTGTAAGTTCCGTCACATACTAAGTTACAGCTGCATTTACAATTCTGCAGGCTTCAGAGGTGGAATCACCCGACATTCCCTGATTGTTCAGTGTCTGGAAGGAGCCTGTTTTAGCGCTTTGCATTCTGGTAAGTGTCCGTATCGCACATTCTCACTCTTTCATTCTTAGATGTTTGAAAGAGAGACAAAACGAGAGAAGATCTTGGAGGCGCGACACCGTGAGATGCGTCTGAAGGAGCGGAGCAAAGCTGAGCCGAGCAAAGAGGAGGAAACCAAGGATGATAAACCTGAGGAGAACATGGAGGAGTTGATCGCCAAGGCTGAGAAGGAATTCTTTGAGATCATCGAGGCTGAGCGCAAGCGAAGAGAGCAGGAAGTGAAGAAACAGGCAGGGGACGAGGACCAGGTAATATATTCAGTTGTCCTGTTATGACATGTAACATACACATTTGTTTGGAAGAGCGCCTCCTCCTGGCACAGCAGTCATGCTGTACGTAACTTTAGTGTCTCTGGTCACATTTCTGGTTCACATTTTATCCAGCAATGATTGATTAATTCTGTTCTGCATGAGGAGGAAGTGGATCTGTTGAGTCAACTTTGGGGGCACACAGTCCTCTAAAGTTTTTGGAATAATGTTCCACCCATTTTTCAAATGCTTGCCCAATTCCACAGCATTTAAATCACAAATAGTGTATATGACCCCCCCCTCGTCAAACATCACAATGAATACAGATCCCCTAAACATCCACAGGCCCCAAATCATCCCCCAGAAATATAAACTCCCAGACCCCATTGAAAAAACACACACACCCTAAATAAATACCGACCCCAAACCATTTCCCTGAAATATACACCCCAGAACAAATACAGCCCCTCTGATGTGCACAAATAAAAACCCCTAAAGAAAAACAAACATGTCGAGAGCCAGTAACCTGACAGAGAACCCAGACTAAACTTCCTACATAAATACAGACACCCCCCTACAGACCACCTAAATAAATACAGAGCCAAGACTAGACCCTCATAATAAATACAGACCCCGTAAATAAATACAGATCCCCTACAGAGACAAGACCAGACCCCCTATGTAAATACAGAGCCAAGACTAGACCCCCAGAATAAATACAGACCCCCTACAGAGACAAGACCAGACCCCCAAAATAAATACAGATCCCCTACAGAGACAAGACCAGACCCCCTATGTAAATACAGAGCCAAGACTAGACCCCCAGAATAAATAGAGCCAAGACTAGACCCCCAGAATAAATACAGAGCCAAGACTAGACCCCCAGAATAAATACAGACGCCCTACAGATCCAAGACCAGGCCCCCTAAATAAATACAGAGCCAAGACTAGACCCCCAAGAATAAATACAGAGCCAAGACTAGATCCCCAGAATAAATACAGACGCCCTACAGAGACAAGACCAGACCCCCTAAATAAATACAGAGCCAAGACTAGACCCCCAAAATAAATACAGATCCCCTACATTGACAAGTCCAGACCCCCTATGTAAATACAGAGCCAAGACTAGACCCCCAGAATAAATACAGAGCCAAGACTAGACCCCCAGAATAAATACAGACCCCCTATAGAGACAAGACCAGACCCCCTAAATAAATACAGAGCCAAGACTAGACCCCCAAAATAAATGCAGACCCCTTAAATAAAAACAGACCCCCCCCCCCCTAAAGAGACCAGACCCTTAAATAAATACAGACTCCCTACAGAGCCAAGACCAGACCCCCTATATAAGTACAGACCCTCTAAGGTGCCAAGACCAAACCCCCAGAGTAAATACAGAGCCAAGACTAGACCCCCAAAATAAATACAGACCCCCTACAGATCCAAGACCAGACCCCCTAAATAAATAAATACAGGCCCTCTAAGGTGCCAAGACCAGACCCCCAGGGGAAATACAGACCCTTCTTGATACAGATCCCAGGCCAGACCACCATACTAAAGACCCTAAACCAGACCTTACTGTTGATCAGTAGCCGCCATATTAAAGTGTAACCGTCATGTTTTCCTTAAGTTTTTCCCTTAGTTACGGCTGTTTAAACATTTACAATATGAGAACCTTCTCAAGATGGCTCCTCTGCCAGTTCTCTGAGGCCAAAACTGCTTTCCCTCACTTCCCATACACACTTGCTGTAGCCAGCAGCTCCCTGCCAGCCAATCAGATTGGATTACTGAGAGACACGCCTCCTCACTCTGAAGCCTAATGCAGCCATGCAGTGTGAAGGACCGCCCCTCCGTCTTCTGTTTACACTGAAGGGAAGACAGACAAGCCATAGCAATGGTCTTTTAAGGGAGCAGTGGAAAGCGACAGTGGACATTAATGAAAGCTGGTATTACAGATCTTTTGACAATCATTGACAGACTAACTCAGGTATACCTGCCTAGCTCTAATAAACTAGCAAATAAAAAAAAATATGACAGTTACCCTATAATTATACTACTGAGCGAGTCTGTGTAGATTTCCCGATATGACTGGTCCCAGCCATTGTGCCGCTGGTCTCCGTTATCAGCCACGTCAGATTGATTTTCAGTTGTATAATGGGAAGCCCAGAAGAATCCCAGTCCTCCTCATCACTACTTTCTCCATTGACATTCACCTACACATGTCTGCTCTTATTGTCCCTTTAATTTATATCTTCCACAGGAAAAGGAAGTGTCGGAGGAGAAGGAGATCCACTTGCAGGTCAGTTCCTCACACGAATCTCTTTTAACCGTTCGCTGCCTGGAGCAAAATCTTATTAATTACCCTGGACATAGTTATATCTGTTCATGGGAAAGCTGGGTAACTGCCAATATGGCCGCCTTTGCTTTTCCTACTATGTGAAAGCTGGGGGACAACCTGACCCTTGGGTGTCCTTTTCACTTGCATACTGTGCCCAACTCCACCATCTTCTAAACCTCTCTCTATCTTCTCTCCAGGCCTGACCCTGCCCGTGGTGCCGCAGATGATCCAGAAGTGACTGCTGTGATACCATCTCATTTTCCATAGGACATTCATATTTTTTTGCATTTTCAATGTGGGAATAAATAATTTATTGCAATATTGGGTGGAGGCCTACAACATTCAGTGTAAACTTGCACCGTGATATCCCAAAATATAGGTGAGAAGGTCAAGATTTCTGCATCAGTTACAGTCATTACATCTTATACTCTATTCCCATCAAAAGCTGCGTTCAGAATTCGGATTATTTCCTGTAGTATCTTACGTCTCTTTGCTGCCCCCTGCTGGTTCAGTGAGCAGCAAAGCACGTTGTTAAATGGGGTTGTCTGTATGTGATTGGTGGACCTCCAATGTCCGGCACCCACGCTGATCACCCGCCGCAGCTCACCAAGCATAGCGCCACCCATTGTATAGTGGCTGTGATTGGTATAGCAGCCCAGGCCCATTCACTTGGATGGGACTGAGCGGCGCCTAGGCAACGTGACCTACAAAGGTGACGTCACTGACCTAGGAAGATGCTCCGTGAGCACTGTGGTGTTTTCAAACAGCTGAACGGTGAGGGTGGCGGGAGTCGGACCCCCACCTACTAGATGCTGATCAGTTCATCAGTTTTAACCACTTGGACAACCTCTTCAGGGTGGCAGTACCTAACGGACCACCTTTCATCGTCACTTAGATTACTTTATGCCATATCCACCAATCACATCCAAAGCTGCATTCAGAAGTCTGCTGTTTTCCAGTTAGATCTGCTGCCCCCTGCTGGTTCAGGGTCTTTAAAGTATACTGATGAGCAAAAAGCAGCCCTCCCCGGATAATCTTAACTATTTCTGCCATTTCTAATAGCCCAAAGAAAGGAATGTCCAGAGGTCAAAATGGCAGTACCCAACTGATCACCTTCTATCATCACTTACCCTATGTGTTACACACCATTCACATCCAAAGCTGCATATAGAATTCTGCAGATTGTCTGCGTTTTACATTTATTATACTCACTTATATAGCGCTGACATATTCCCCAGAGCTTTACAGACATTAGCATGGGGCTCACAATCTAAGAAACCGGAGGAAACCCACCCAAACACGGGGAGAGCATACAAGCTCCATGCAGATGTTGTCCTTGGTCGGATTCGAACCCAGGACCCCAGCGATAGGATCGAGTCCACTGAGCCACGGTGCTGCCTCACATTTCTTTCCTGCCCTCTACTGGTTCAAAAGCCCATGATTTCATGAAAAATTTCTACCTCTTAAAATGGATTTAAGGAATGTCAGGAGGTCAAGGTGACACGGCCCAGCTATCTTATGTCTTTACACAATTCACATCCAAAGCCTACATCAGAATTCTGCTGATTTCCTGCTCTAAGGCTCCATTCACACGACCGTATGTTGTCCGCAAAAAAACTGATCCATTTTTTTGCGGATTAGATGCTGTCCCATTCACTTTTCTTCCATTACACAGCTCAGCAAAAAAAAAAATGAAACATGTCCTATACTTGTCAGTGAAAATCAGGACATGGCCCTATTGAAGTCTATGGATCAGCAAAAAAACGGAATGCAATCCGTTTTTTTGCGGACACGGATCCGTTTTTTTGCGGACAACATACGGTCGTGTGAATGGAGCCTAATAAGAGTGCAATTTTTATATGTCTCTCTGTCACCCCCTGGTGGTGAAGTGTTTCAGTTATTTTTATCATAAAAAAAGTGAAGGAGGAAAGTCTTTTAAAGGGGCAGTACGGACGACTTAGTGAACAGGCCTGACCGATTTTCTTTTTTTTTTTTCTATAAATAAAGTTTCATCATTGTATAAAACTCTGCATCCTGTGTCCCCATTTACAAGATTACTGCTTGCTGTTAGTAAACGGTAACATTCTTGTTTATATCACATGGCAGACATGGGGTTTGGTATACTTGAATCCACTCCAGGGATGGGGTGTGCAGACATAGCAGGTCTTAAGACACCCGAATTACCGGTATATATGTCACATGTAGAGATGAGCGAACTTCAAAAATTAGTTCAGCGTTCGGGTTGGGGTAATCACCGCATCCCGTTATGGATTCCACTACCGCGGACTATCCCGGCATATCAAATCCATAAGGGGCGGCCTACACGAACCCGAACATTGGAAAAGCCAAAGGACCTGGGGTGACGTCACCGTCATGTGATCCGTGCAGGGGGCGTGGCTCAGTACTGGAGCAAATCCAGTGCTGAGCCACGCTCCCTGCACGGATCACATGAGTGACGTCACCCCAGGTCCTTCGGCTTTTTCAAAGTTTGGGTTCGTGGAAGCCGCCCCTTATGGATTCCATATGCCGGGATAGTCCACGCCGAGCTAATTTTTGAAGTTCGCTCATCTCTAGTCACATGATAGTTGGGGGAGGGGCAGGAGCTTCATGTTACGCCTTATGTCCAGTCTAGGCAATCTGGACGGAGGTTTAGTTACCATAGTTGCCAACGGTCTTGAATTTTCATGGACTGTCCCTAATTTTCCGCAACAGTCCTGGCAAATTTCAGCTTTCCTGGGCCAAAAATGGGTGGGGCTTATGTAAGCCCCACCTTTAAATGGGCGTTCCCATATGGGTGGGTTTGGACGTTTCCAGGGCGGGCCTTACAAAGGAAACAATTGCACCAATGCCCTGGTGTCGGAGGTGGCCCAAAGGCCTCTCTACCACGTAAAAAGACGTTGTTATTATAAATGACACATGGTAGGTGGGGGGCCTGGTACAGATTTTGCAATGGGGCCCAGCAGCTTCAGAATCTGGGTCCTGGTTAATATTTACCTATTCTGCTTTGATGTCAGGGTATAGTTAGCCAACCCCCAGGGGCCAAATGAGCAATAGGGCGGTGCCCAAGTACCCATAGCCAAGAGGTGCCAGTAGCTCTTTCGCCAGTGAAAGGCCTGCAATAAAATGTTAGCAAGTGTTCATCCAATGCAATTTTCATACTAAATTTATTGTTAGTCACAGTGGTTGGTAGGCAGGGGTGCACCTAGACTGAAACAGCGACCCCCCATGACAAATTCTCAACCTAACCCCCTTCCCTACAGCCCTACTGTTAAAGACATACTTGGAAAACATTACATACAGCTCTACAGAACATACAGGGCCACATACCTCTTACATCCAGTGATGTCTCTTTCCTCATCTTCTCCATTCAGACCAGACCGCCATGATTATTCCTTTCAGCCATCTCTTCTCTCCGTAGTTTGACGAACAGATATCTTAGTTTCCTACTTTTTCATCATTCTCCCCATCTTCTGAACAGCCCCCCAATACTGTGCCAGCTGTGCTCCCCAATACTACACTGCAGAAACAGTCCCCCTGAAAATACTAGTATTACACAGATAGTGCCCTCTTCAAAAATTATTGGCACACAGTGCCCTAAAACAATAACTGTGCCCAGCAAATAGTGTCCAACACTAACAGTGTAAACATAATTTCCCCCCAAAATAATTATGCTAAGCTGATACTGTACCAGGGTGCCCCCCACAGTAATAGTGCTCCCGAAAATCCCACCAATAGTAATAATTATCTGCCAGAGTGCACTTATTGTCAACAGTGCGCCCAATAGTAATAATGCCACCACTGCACCCCAGAAGTAGTAATGTCCCCATGGTGCCCATACTAGTGATCATGTCCTCCATAGTCCCACAATAGTAATAATTCCCCCTATAATGTGTGCCAGTACAAAAAATACCCCTTTATAATGTGTGCCAGTACAAAAAATGGCCCTTATAATGTGAGCCAGTACAAAAAAATCTCCCCTTATAATGTGCGGCAGTACAAAAATAGCCCTCTATAATATGTGCCAGTACAAAAAATACTCCCTTACAATGTATGCCAGTACAAAAATACTACCTTACAATGTGTGCCAGTACAAAAATACCCCCTTATAATGTATGCCAGTACAAAAATACCCCCTTACAATGTGTGCCAGTACAAAAATACCCCCTTACAATGTGTGCCAGTACAAAAATACTTCCTTATAATGTGCGCCAGTACAAAAATACCCCCTTATAATGTATGCCAGTACAAAAATACCCCCTTACAATGTGTGCCAGTACAAAAATACCCCCCTATAATGTGTACCAGTACAAAATAAATGTTCCTTATGATGTGTGCCAGTACAAAAATGTCCCTTATAACGTGTACCAGTACAATAAATACCCCTTTATAATGTGTGCCATTATACGGCCTTACAATGTGTGCCAGTACAAGAATAGCCCTCTATTATGTGTGCCAATACCAAAAAATGCCCTGTCATAACGTGTCAGTAGAAAGAAATACCTCCTTTTAGTGTTCCTAGTAGAACCAATGTCCCCATAGTGCCCCCCGTAATGTATGCAAGTACAAAATGCCCCTATTTAGTGCTCCAGTGGAAACAATGTTATAATAATACCCCCGTCCTTAGTGGCCAACACCAAATAAAAAGAAAATTTTAAAAACTTACCTCCATGCAGTTGCAGGACACAGGCCTCTTCCGGTCTGTGTCTTGAGCTGTTTGCTGCCGGCGCGATGATGATGATGACATCATTGCACCGGCCTCTCAGAGGCTACAGACACTAGCCAATGAGGAGATAGATAAAGTTGAATATGCAGAGATGAGCGCTTCCACAATAGAAGCACTCATTGTGCAAGACCCCCACCCCGACTTGTCCCTGGGTGGCGCCACCTGAGGCAGTCGCCTCACCTTGCTTTTTGGCAATGCGCCCCTGTTGGTAGGGGGATTTTGACCTTTCAGGGGCCCCAGATCACAGAGGGGATCAACAACATTAATGTTCAGAACTGATCAGTGATTCCATCAGTATGGACATGGAGTGGTGTCACCCACAGGCTGCAGCGCGTCTTGCTAGGCGACCACTCAAACATAAATGTATTAATGTAGAGTTTTAAGAAGTTTCCCCAGAGTTCCCCTTTAAGCCGCGCTATTCTAGGCAGCTGAAAGCCCATTAGCAGTGCCGCTCCTCATTACAGCTTCAGCTACATCCAAACATGACCCTTGTGTGACATGTTAGAAGCCATTCTGAGAAAATCTGCTTTTGTGCACCTGACACCAACACAAGGTTCTTAACGTCCAGCAAGTGATCGACCCCTGCCCCTCTCATGTCGCTAATCCCAGCGCCATTCACAAGATCAGCAATAACACGCGGCTTGGTCCATGCCATCTGTGCTGTCCCAGGTGCCTCGCCACTAGATGCCATCTGCGTCTCTCCTGGCAGCAATAATCAGACACATGCAGGATGCAAGAGCTCGGAATTGGCCAATTTCAACAATTGCATATATATTTTGAGCAACATTTAAAAAAATAAAAAATTATATAAAAATTATGCCAAATCACCTTTTAATGGTGGCATCTAGAAAATACACTTGGCCTGACCTGACGTACACGGCTTGATGCGCCCTCTTCCTGCCCCTTGTTTGAGGTTTCAGAGAAGTGGCAACATCATCACCTCACCTTTCCACATTTTGTCTCCCCCTGGGCGCCTGCGCAGTGAAGCTGGGTGTACAGCTCCTGGCTTCAGCAGTTCTCTGTGCCAGAAAAGTGGGACAGTCTGTAAGGTTTGCACGCATCCTGGATGAACTGAAGCCAGGCGCTGTACACTCAGCTTCACTGCGCAGGTGCTCCAGGGGACACAGGGTATGCCTGTGGAGAGGTGATGGGATGATGTTGCTACTGCTCCCAAATGTCACTCAAGGGACAGGAAGTGTAGCTATAGGGGGTGCAGAGGTAGCAGTCGCTCCGGGCCCAGGAGCCTTAGGAGGACCAAAGACCCTTGTGCCATATAAGAAGGTATTATAGAAAGTGCATGCTGGTAGGGCTCTGTTATGGATTTTGCACTGGGGCCCATCGGAATGTAAGGTTCCCTTTAAAAAAAAAAGTTGAAAAATTATGGGACTTGGAGTCTTTTTTATATTTATTATTATATATACACTATATATATATATATATTTAAAAAAAAATTATTCATTTATGTGTTTATTTTATTTATGTATCATTTTTTATTTTAATCTCTGCACCATAGAGAGGACCAATGACAGGTCATAATATGGGCGGTTCTGTGCCCACCGGGAGTCCCTTGGGCCACCCAAAGTGTGCAAAAAAAGATTGCACATTGCGTTATGTTGTTGTCCTGTGATTTATGGCAAAAAAAAACACAGCAAAACCACAATGTGCAATGTCCCTGAAGGCACACGTGTGTGTATGATGTCACTGCAGAAGAACCAACACATGTATGATGACATAACCATATGTGTAAAGGTCTTGTCACTGTAGAAAGAGTGGCTTGACCATATGTGCATGGGCTGTAATAGTTCAAGAACTTTGGTCTGAGGAAGTTAATAAATCAGGGAGCTTGGTTTGGGGGTCTGTATTTATTTAGGGGTTCTAGTTGGGAGTATGTTCTGCATACGTATTTGCTTAGGTGTGTCTGGTATTTGATCTGTATTTGTCTAGTGATTTGGGTTTTTCATTTTTTTAAAGGAGGATGGTCTGGGGTCTTTATTTGTTTAGGTGGTTTGGTCTGGGGTCTTTACTTAAGGAATTTGGTCTGTAGTCTGAGTTATTTGTGTTTCTATAGAATATTCAAATGGCTGCAGAAGTAAGAAACCAAAAGATTTTCTTGGCAGAATGTTTTGCAGTTGTCAGCAGAAGTCATCATGGCGGTCTGGGCAGTATGGAGAAATAATGGAAAGAGAAGATCTACAATGTGAGAAGTCACCTGTGAGTCACTACATTTACTGAGTAGCTGTCACCCCTCTCCTGACATGTGTCTGATAGGAAATACATGTACTCCATATATGCCTCAGTGTACTCAAGGTCTAACAGTTTGGCGTATGGTACCTATGGTCTGATTAATCTGGATAGGACAACCCTTTTTCAATCCATTTTTCACCCAGTTTCCCATTGAGTTGAATAATAGATAAATATATTTAAAACATGCCCTTTAAATGCATTTATTTTCTTTTTTAATCTGTTCAAAAGAATATTCTTAGTCTCACAATGGAAAGCTTTTATTTAATTATTTTTTTTAAGTTTCAATCTGTTCTGGTAAGATTTCTTTTTTATTCTGTGTTGTACTATTTTATATATATTTTTTATTTATTCTTTTATTTTAGATATATTTTTTATTTTTTGTTATTTTTATTATTATTTTTTATTAATTTTATTATTTCCTTTATTCCTTTTCCTAATTACACATATAATATATTGTAGAACTGAAGGACAAAAGAAAAATAAATCAACAATTTTTCAATCCTTTTTTCCCACTTAACATTGGCAGCAATTTGGTAACCATGTAATACTGCCATCTTGTGGTGAGTGGGCTTAGTACTTGAGGAAGCCCCAGAAGTTGGAGACATGTTTCTTATGCCTCCTCCACTTTATACACTCCAGTTAGAGATATAGCGGTAGAGGTGCACAGTTTGTACCCACATTGAGCTCTGGTACTTAAATTGAATGTGCCACAAAAATATTTTATCTTTTTAACACCAGACCCTGGATCTGAATACTTTTGTAATTACATGTAATTAAAAATTCAGTATAGCCTCTGAGCTAGTCAATAAAATGTATCTGTACAGCGCCACCTGCTGTTCGTTCTTTACCTTTCTTCTTGTCCACCTCACTGAGGTGGTCGCACGCACTCAGATTAAATCAACTGTTACCAGCCATATCTTCTGATAAAAGCTGTGGCAGAAACGGGGAAAAAGCTACAACAGAAAGGGCATGACCAAGAGATAGGACACGCCCCTGAGCTACCATCCTGAAATAAATCTAGCTGAATGGGGAGATCTCTGGATCCATGTGGGGTACAGGACTGATTCTAGCTTTGTTAGAAAGAGAATGTCAAGTACTATATGATGTTTGATTTAAATTTTTTACATCAATCATGACTTTCTCCACTACAAAAATGTTCTCCTGAATGGAAATCTAACGGATCCCATTATAGTCAATGGGGTCTGTTACGCTCCGTTAGCTTCAGCTATGTGACGAATAGGGGACTTCCGTTATTTTTGTTCTTCTGCTCCTATAACGGCACAGAAGAACGGAAATAAGGAGCGCTGGTGTGAAAGCAGCCTTAGGGACTGGGAGCTAAATGGTTCTTTGGGTTGGGAAGTCCTGATACACCTTTCTCATGCGGGCCCATGGTCTTAGAGTTACTCTTTTGGTTCCGATACATCAACTCAGGTGCCAAATGTCCCAGAGCATTACATCTAGATGGAGTCAACAATGAGTGTAGGGTAGGCTGTAACTATTGTACCAGGACTGCTTGATTTATGGATTATTGGAAGGTTCAGTAGTAGAAAGCAGCCACTTATTTTCTCACCTTGACCAGGTTGCTGGGATAGACATTCCAGCAATGGCTGCAGAACTTGGCTGAGGTTCAAGCATTGTTCCTGATAGTTGTAGCAACCAAACAAAATGCCAAAGGGAAGAAGTGATGGGAGCTGTGGAGTCCCAAAACAGAGGAAATAGGTGCCACCAACTATTTGGACCACTTACTGCAATGCTGGTCATAGACTAACGCCCCCAAGAGCACATTTCCATTGAAGACAACCTAAGGTCTCCTTACTCTCTAAAAGAATAGCTAAAAAATGTAGCTTAGCAGATTCATGATCCAGGTAGATCTCTTCTGGAATTTCTGATGTCTGATGGCAGAATCAGCCTGACAGATCAATGGTCACTGGTAGGCCCAAGAACAGTCAATCATTACTGGAGAATCTGAAAATTTCAGCCATGAAAATACCATTGTACAGAAACATAGAATGTGTCGGCAGATAAGAACCATTTGGCCCATCTAGTCTGCCCAATATGCTGAATACTATGAATAGCCCCAGACCCTATCTGATATGAAGGATGGCCTTATGCCTATCCCATGCATGCTTAAACTCCTTCGCTGTTTTTGCAGCTACCACTTCTGCAGGAAGGCTATTCCATGCGTCCACTACTCTCTCAGTAAAGTAATACTTCCTGATATTACTTTTAAACCTTTGCCCCTCTAATTTAAAACTATGTCCTTCTGTAGCAGTTTTTCTTCTTTTAAATATTCTCTCCTCTTTTACCGTGATGATTCCCTTTATGTATTTAAAAGTTTCTATCATATCCGCTCTGTCTCTTCTTACTTCCAAGCTATACATGTTAAGGTCCTTTAACCTTTCCTGGTAAGTTTTGTCCTGCAATCCATGTACTAGTTTAGTAGCTCTTCTCTGAATATCCTTCTGCAGATCTGGTCTCCAGTACTGCACACAATACTCCCAATGAGGTCTCCCTAGTGCTCTGTAGAGCGGCACGAGCGCCTCCCTCTTTCTACTGTTAATGGCTCTCCCTATACACCCAAGCATTCTGCTGGCATTACCTGCTGCTCTATGACATTGTCTGCCCACCTTTAGGTCGTCTGATATAATGACCCCTAAATCCCTTTCCTCAGATACTGAGGTTAGTACTGTATCACTGATTTTATATTCTGCTCTTGGGTTTTTACGCCCCAGGTGCATTATCTTGCACTTATCGACATTAAATTTTAGTTGCCAGATTTTTGACCATTCCTCTAGTTTTCCTAAATCCTTTTCCATTTGGTGTATCCTCCAGGAACATCAACCCTGTTACAAATCTTTGTGTCATCAGCAAAAGACACACCTTACCATTGAGGCCTTCTGCAATTTCGCTGATAAAGATATTAAACAATATGGGTCCCAGAACAGATCCCTGAGGTACCCCACTGGTAACAATACCATGGTCTGAATATACTCCATTGACTACAACCCTCTGTTTTCTGTCCTTCAGCCACTGCCTAATCCATTCAACAATATGTGAGCCCAAGCTCAAAGACTGCAGTTTATTGATAAGCCTTCTATGTGGGACAGTATCAAATGCCTTACTAAAGTCCAGATAGGCGATGTCTACTGCACCTCCGCCATCTATTATTTTAGTCACCCAATCAAAAAAGTCAATAAGATTAGTTTGACATGATCTCCCTGAAGTAAACCCATGCTGTTTTTTATCAATCAACCCATGGGTTTTAAGATGTTCCACAAACCTCTCCTTGAGTATGGTTTCCATTAATTTCCCCACTATTGATGTCAGGCTTACTGGCCTATAGTTGCCCGATTCCTCTCTACTACCTTTCTTGTGAATTGGCACAACGTTTGCTAATTTCCAATCTTCTGGGACGACTCATGTTACCAGTGATTGGTTAAATAAATCTGTTAATGGTTCTGCTAGTACACCTCTAAGCTCTTTTAATAGCTTTGGGTGTATCCCATCAGGCCCCTGTGATTTATTTGTATTAATTTTAGACAGCCAACTTAGAACCTCTTCCTCTGTAAAGACACATGCATCAAAGGATTCATTAGTCTTCCTCCCTAACTGAGGTCCTTCTCCTTCATTTTCCTTTGTAAAAACTGAACAGAAGTATTCATTGATGCAGTCAGCTAGTTCTTTATCCTCTTCCATATACCTTCCTTCTTTTGTTTTTAATTTGGTAATTCCTTTTTTTAATTTCCTTTTTTTATTTATGTATCTGAAGAATGTCTTATCACCTTTTTTCACTGACTGAGCTAATTTCTCTTCTGCCTGAGCTTCAGAAGCTCTTATAACTTGCTTGGCCTCTCTCTGCCTCATCTTATAGATTTCCCGGTCATCCTCGTTTTGGGTGTTTTTATACTTGCTAAATGACATCTTTTTGTTTTTAATGATTTTGGCCACTTCTGCTGAGTACCACAGTGGTCTCTTCCTTTTTTTGCCTTTACTGACAAGTCTAATGCACTTCTCTGTTGCCTTCAGTAGTGCCAATTTTAAGTACTCTTGGACTCCCTTGAAATTGTTCCAGTCTGATAGGGACTCGTATACCACTGATCTCATTGTACAGGTTTGAGATTCAACATGGCAGATCCATGTTCCAGCTAGACTGACTTTGTCCAGCCACATGTAACTTTGTATAGCCATGGTTCATGCACCAGGTATCTGTTAGGTGTGATCAATTCTCTAAAATTTTCAGTTCCAGCATTACAATATAATTTCACATTATAGGAATTAGGCCCTATTCACACGTCTGCAATGTCGTCCGCATGTATTGCGCAATTCTGCGGAATACATGCGGACCCATTGACTGTGAATGGGGCACGGAACGATGCGGAGAGCACACACTGTGCTCTCCGCATCAGTTTTTGCGGAGCGTGCCGCTGATCTTGCGGCCGCAGCTCCGCAAAAAAGTAGAGCATGCGCAATTGCGGACAAGAATAGACATTTCTATGGGGCTGCCGGCCAGGTGTGTTTATGGATCCGCAATTTGCGGATCCATAAACACTACGGACGTGTGAATTTGGCCTTATACAGGGTCAGTGGTCATCTTGTGGAGAGTCACTTGACAAGGACGCCACCCCATCATATTTGTTATACTCCTATGTACAAGAATATAACTACTATAAAACTGCTCTTATGTACTAGAATATGACTACTATAATACTGCCCCCTATATAACTACTATAATACTGCTCCTATGTACAAGAATATAACTACTGTAATACTGCCCCTATATACAAGATTATAACTACTATAATACTGCTCCTATGTACAAGAATATAACTTCTATAATACTGCTCCAATGAACAAGAATATAACTACTATAATACTGCTCCTATGTACAAGAATATAACTACTATAATACTGCCTCCTATGTACAAGAATATAACTACTATAATACTGCCTCCTATGTACAGGAATATAACCACTATAATACTGACTCCTATGTACAGGAATATAACTACTATAATACTGCTCACCATGTACAGGAATATAACTACTATAATACTGCCTCCTATGTACAAGAATATACCTACTATAATACTGCTCCTATGTACTATGCTATGATGCTTAATGAGTTATATAATTTTCCTGTTTCCCTCTAACCATGCAGTTGTATTCCATTCTGTGACAATATTGCGGTTATGTATCTGGAGGCTGAGGATTTGGCGCTGTCCTGTGTATCCCCTTCCGTCTTGTTATGAGCCCACGTCTTGGTGTGACGTCAGCGCCCCATCTGCCTCCCTTTGCTCTTACATTATTGTCTTGATTTTTGGCAGAATGTGAATCCCTGAACGTCTCCCTACAAGTGTAATTCTGATGGAATCCGATTCCTGGGGCTGATAATGACAGCTCCTAGGAGATTGTAGAAATGGGCGCTGATTATTTTCCCCCAGAAACAGCACCACTCTTGTCAATGGTTATGTCTGGTATTGCAAGTCATACCTCTATATTCCCAAATACGCAATACTACTGTATATTAAAGGGGTTGTGTCATGAAAATATTCAACATTTTTCATACCAGCCCCTGGTTCTGAATACTTTTGTAATTGCATGTAATTAAAAATATATTATAGCCACTGAGCTATTCAATAAGATGTGTCTGTATAGCGCCACCTGCTGTTTGTTATTTTCCTTATTTCTTTGTCCGTCTCACTGAGATGGTCGCACATGCTCAGTTTCATTCTTCAACATGAGATCCACTGGTGACTTAGAACCTACATATATTCAGTATAGAGGTACCCTTCACAGGCCTGTCAAGAGCTAAAGGGACCACATAGCTGTCATCAGGCGCCTAAATTGAGGGGCCACATACCTGTCATCAGGACCTCAATCTGAGGGGGCACATAGCTGACATCAGGAGCTTAAATGAAGGGACCACATACCTGTTATCAGGAGCTTAAATTGAGGGGCCACATAGCTGTCATCAGGAGACTTAATTGAGGGGCCACATAGCTGTCATCAGGAGACTAAATTGAGGGGACACATAGCTATCTTCGTCGGCTCTTTTAAGCCTAGTGTGATCTACCAGCTGCCCTGAAAGATGACCAAGGCTCCGTAGGATCACTTGCCAGCACCGATACAGCTGGAGGTGCTGGACCCCTTCCAGATGGCCGGAGCGTCCGCTCCAACTAAACAGGGAGTCACAACCGCCGTGCAAAGCACCACTACCCGGTCGGTTCCGACTTCCGCCACAGGAGTGCAGTGGCGCTCTACTACCCAAGCCAAGTTGGACTACAAGAGAGAGGATAAGCCTCTCATCCAGTTTTCCAGCTGAACCAGTGAGGAGGACTTCCAGTCCCTCCTCTAAGGAGTGGGATCACCTCATCTTAAAAGAACATTGACTTTGGAAGCCACGGTGTGGACTGACCCTGCCGAGTTAGGGCCTGTTGGCATGTTTTTATTGTTCTTTTCCAGGTTGCCTCTTTTTGCCCTTGTCTGCAGGTCATACTTAACCAGGACTCCCCCCATTGTCCTCAATTATCTTCAAGTTGTGCTCAACAGCGCCACCTACCTTTATTTCCTTTTCCCCCTTTTTTCAGGTTATTTGGGAGCCCGTTGCTAACGGTTCTCATGTCCTTTGCTGCTATTTTACCCATGTGGATTACAAATGACTTTGTGCCTTGTGGATTACAAATAACTTTATTACCTCATATGGATCACAATTACTTATTTCCCTTGGATTACAAAAGGACACCATTGCACTTAAAGTTCCTGTCTGAGGCACTTCATACTCAAAGCACTGAAGAACAGAAGAAAGAGACTCTAATGTGATTATTTGCATTATCCATTTATTGCACTGTTTGTTCGCATTATTAAAAACGTGATTCATATATTTGCACTAACGTTTTACATTTTAAGCAACGTTTAAGTACTTTATGTATGGACTTATAATTTATATTGTTTAGCCATGTGGTCAGCACCATACTTTATTGCTTACATGGACTGCCTCTGAGTGCGGCTGGTACGTCATTAAGGGTGACCAGCTGCTACTATGTATGTCTGGAGTTGTAGGAGAAAATGTTCCTCCTCCTAAAGTATTGGAGTGTTTTAAGTATGACTAATCCTCCATGTCCTAAGGCCTAGTGCACCGGCTTAGGAAAAATATCTGCTACCTGTTTCATTCATCAAGGTGATGTAGCGTAAAGCTTAATTAGACCTTGTTGCCGGAAGGGACCCCGGATAATGCCACCCTTCTGCACTTTCTTTGGTGTTGGTGGACAATACTTAAAAAGTTGGTCAGGAATGAGCTCTTTGTGCATATTATTTTGGCTTTCTGGTTATACCTGAGACGAAAACTTTTCTCGGACACCCTACTCTTATGGGCAGAGACCCAGTGGTAGCTGTTGCTATGTTTGTTAGTAACATTATGTCAAAAATACTTTTTTTTGGTACCCTTAGAGCATACATACATACTCACGTATATCTACCTACCCCGAGTACAAGTGGAGGGCGACTTGCCTTTAAGTAAGGGGGAATGTAATGTCCCGGAGTGCCATTACCACTCCTTGGCACCTCACTACCATTTCCTATAGGCTAACCTAAATGTCATCTAATGCAGTAGTGAACTTATCTTCACCATGTGCATATGTATTTTCTGTAACTGTTAAATGTTCATGTAATTAC
The DNA here is from genome assembly GCA_033119425.1 of Bufotes viridis. Lineage (NCBI taxonomy): Eukaryota > Metazoa > Chordata > Amphibia > Anura > Bufonidae > Bufotes > Bufotes viridis. The sequence goes on along the minus strand of CM065594.1, from coordinate 260,664,213 downwards.
CTGGTCTGGCAGCAGGTGGAAGCAAACACTTTTCAGTGCAGTTGCTAGGGAATGAACTGGATTGTCCATTCTCTCTCTCCCTTAGAGGGAAAAAGGGGAGTTTAGCTAGTTAGCAGCTAGTCTAGCTTTCCCCCTCCTGTGGAGAGGTTGTGTGAGGAGTTGACTCTTACCCCTGCTAGGGGAAGCAGCAGGTCGAGTCCTGTCTGGACAGGTTCTGTTTGTCCTAGCCAACCTTATCACTGCATATTCTGCATATTGGTTGCATGTCCCCTCCTGGGCTTGCATTGCCTGAAAACCAAGCTAAAGCTAGAGCTTGAGGTACTCACAGCCAGGACAGAGTTTCCGAGGATTATCTACAGTAAGAAACTGACTACTGACATAGCTGAGCTAAGAGAGCTACAAAGAGGATACAGTATAGAGGAGTTTGTTGCAGAGAAAGTATTTACCTGTCATTTGTCTGCTGAAACCTATTGGAAACCAAGACAAGTCTGGAAACTGTTTGGATTACCGTTTATTACAAGTAAAGCAACTGTTCAACGTTTGACCAAGTCAGGACTCCATTTATTCTACTTATTCATATTCAAGTTACCAATCCTCTTTGCGCTTGCTTTGGACCACCACGCCTGGGATTCCAACCATAGCCAAAGGTAGGAGCACCGTGAAACGTGCTACACAACATCTTCAGGGATATTGTGGCCTATTTAACAACTCTGGCCTTCCTACATTTGGGTATATTCCATCATCTAAAGGGAGCCCTGTGCTTCCGCTGCTTAAAGGGAACCTGTCATCAACTTTTTGCTGCTCCTACTAACAGCAGAATAAAGTAGAAACAGCTGAGTTGATTTCAGCGGTCTGTCATTTATAAGTAAGTGGTTGCCGAGAACCTCGGCAACTGAGGCCTTCCTACATTTGGGTACATTCCATCATCTAAAGGGAGCCCTGTGCTTCCGCTGCTTAACCGCAGCTGGCGTCACGATTACTTGCTCTGTAAGAGGGACATATTTAGTAGATACCTCCTAAGGGGCAAGGGATACCCCAGACGTAGCCAGTGGGTTGCTGTACACATACCTGTGTAGTTCCGATCACCGCCGGGATCGGAACAAGATACCTGCTGATATCATTCAGCAGGTACCTTGGCACAATGCCGAGAGGGGTCCTGTGACCCCCGTATTGGCGATCACTGCAAACCGCAGGTCAATTCAGACCTGCGGTTTGCAGCGCTTTCAGTAGTTTCTGATCCCCGCAGCCACGAAAATGCCTAAAATTGTGATTTTGTAATTCCGTATGGACCGCTGTATGGAAGGGGTTAACAGAGAGGGAGTTCCCTCCCTCTTCCATCAGGGGCTGCTGTGCCTTTGCAGCCACCCGACAGGATGGGATCACAGAGGGAGGGAGCCCCCCTCCCTCCCTATCACCCGCTGCTCTGTTCTGGCAGCGGGTGATGGCTACCATGGCAACAGGACGCCTTCACAGGCGCCCTGCTTGCCAAGGTAATGGTAACTCTGATGAGACTTCTGCTAAAGACAGAAGTCTGATCAGACTGTGTAAAGTGAAAAATACAGTACAGTACACTACATAGTGTACTGTACTGTACTGTATTATACAGACATCAGACCCACTGGATCTTCAAGAACCAAGTGGGTCTTGGTCAAAAAATGTAAAAAAAAAAAAAAAAAACAACAACACTTTTATCACTGAATAAAAATTAAAAACATAAAATACACTACACATCAGGTATCGCCACGTCCGTAAAAACCTGCTCTATAAAAATATCACATGACCTAACCCCTCAGATGAACACCATAAAAATAAAATAAAAAAATGGTGTAAAAAAAGCCATTTTTTGTCACCTTGCATCACAGAAAGTGTAATACCAAGCGATCAAAAAGGCGTATGCCTCGCGAAATAGTACTAATCAAATCGCCATCTCATCCCACAAAAAATGAGCCCCTACATAGCACAATCGCCCCAAAATATAAAAAAATATGGCTCTCAGACTATGGAGACATTAAAACATGATTTTTTTTGTTTCAAAAATGATATTATTGTTTAAAACTTAAATAAATAAATAAAAAGTATACATTATATGTATCGCCGCGTCTGTAGTAACCTTCTCTATAAAAATAACACATGACCTAACCCCTTAGGTGAGCAGAGCAAAAAAAATAATATAAATACGGTGTCAAAAGCCATTTTGTCACCTTACATCTCAAAAAGTGTAATAGCAAGCGACCAAAATGACATATGCCTCCCAAAATAGTGCCAATCAAGCCGACATCTCATCCCGCAAAAAATATGGCTTTCAGAGTGTATAGACACTAAAAAAATCTTTTTTTTTCAAATGCTTTATGTAAAACTGAAACAAAACCACCCAAAAAGTTGTCATATTTGGCATTGTCGCGTCCGTAACAACCTGCTCTACAGAAATAGCACACGATCTAACCTGTCAGATCAACGATGTAAATAACAAAAAATAAAAACTGTCCCAAAACAGCTATTTTTTTGCAACGTTTCCATTTTAATCCATTTTTCCAGTAACAAAGCAAGGGTTAACAGCCAAACAAAACTCAATATTTATTGCCCTGATTCTGTAGTTTGCAGAAACACCCCATATGGTTTCTGGAAGGCAGATTTTGATGGACTGTTTTTTTGACACCATGTCCCATTTGAAGCCCCCAGATGCACCCCTAGAGTACAAACTCCAAAAAAGTGACTCCATCTAAGAAACTACACCCCTCAAGGTATCCAAAACCGATTTTACAAACTTTGTTAACCCTTTAGGTGTCCCACAAGAGTTATTTGCAAATGGAGATGACATTTCTGAATTTCTATTTTTTGTTACCTTTCCTCAAAAAAAGTGTAATATAGAGCAACCAAAAATCATATTTACCCTAAAATAGTACCAACAAACCTGCCACCTTATCCCGTAGTTTCCAAAATGGGGTCACTTTTTTGGAGTTTCTACTGTAGGGGTGCATCAGGGGGCTTCTAATGGGACATGGTGTCAAATAAACCAGTCCAGCAAAATCTGCCTTCCAAAAACCATATGGCGTTCCCTTCCTTCTATGCCCTGTCGTGTGCCCGTACAGCAGTATACGACCACATATGGGGCGTTTCTATAAACTAAAGAATCAGGGCAATAAATATTGAGTTTTGTATGGCTGTTAACCCTTGCTTTGTTACTTAAAAAAATGGACTAAAATGGAAAATTTTCCAAAAAATGGAAAAGTGGGTTTTGGAAAATTTCTGAAAAATTTCAAGATTTGCTTCTAAACTTCTAAGCCTTGTAACGTCCCCAAAAAAGAAAATGGCATTCCCAAAATGATCCAAACATGAAGTAGACATATGAGGAATATAAAGTAATAACTATTTTTGGAGGTATTACTATGTATTATAGAAGTAGAGAAATTAAAACTTGGAAATTTGCAAATTTTTAAATTTGTTTGGTAAATTTGGTATTTTTTTGATAAATTTTACCACTATCATGAAGTACAATATGTGACGAAAAAACAATCTCAAAATGGCCTGGATAAGAAAAAGCGTTTTAAAGTTATCACCACATAAAGTGACACAGGTCAGATTTCCAAAAATGGCCAGGTCCTTAGGGTGAAAATGAGCCTGGTCCATAAGGGGTTAAATGGAGGGGCCACATACCTGTCATCAGGAGCTTAAATTGAGGGGCCACATAGCTGTCATCAGGAGACTAAATTGAGGGGCCACATAGCTGTCATCAGGAGCTTAAATTGAGGGGCCACATAGCTGTCACCAGGAGCTTAAATGGAGGGGCCACATAGCTGTCAACAGGATATTAGAATGAGCGGCCACATAGCTGTCACCAGGAGCTTAAATTGAGGGGCCACATACCTGTCATCAGGAGCTTAAATGGAGGTCGCCACATACGTGTCATCAGGAGCTTAAATTGAGGGGCCACATACCTGTCATCAGGAGCTTAAATTGAGGGGCCACATAGCTATCATCTGGAGTTAAAATTGAAGGGGCCACATAGCTGTCAACAGGATATTAAAATGAGGGGCCATATAGCTATCAGGAGCTTAAATTGAGGGACCACATACCTGTCATCAGGAGCTTAAATTGAGGGGCCACTTAGCTGTCATCAGGAGCTTAAATTGAGGGGCCACTTAGCTGTCATCAGGAGCTTAAATTTTGGGGCCACATAGCTGTCATCAGGAGCTTAAATTTAGGGGCCACATAGCTGTCATCAGAAGTTAAAATTGAAGGGCCACATACCTGTCATCAGGAGCTTAAATGGAAGAGCCACATACCTGTCATCAGGAGTTTAAACTGAGGGGCCACATAGCTGTCATCAAGAGCTTAAATGGAGGGGCCACATAGCTGTCATCAGGAGCTTAAATAAAGGGGCCACACAGGCTGTCATCAGGAGCTTAAATGAAGGGGCCACATAGCTGTCATCAGGAGCTTAAATAGAAGGGCCACATAAATGTCTTCACATAGCTGTCATCAGGAGCTTAAATTGAGGGGCCACATAGCTGTCATCAGGAGCTTAAATTGAGGGCCACATTCCTAAGGTCCACTGCATTGTAGATATGTAGAGTCATGATCATGGGAAGGGTAAAGACATTTTTAAGTTTTTTTTTTGTCACATTTAAGAACATTATACGATCAGAAATGATAGTTGACGTGACCTGCATTACCAGCAGTGGCCACCAGGAGGCGGGCGGGGGCGCTGCAGTGACAGCCGGGGTTGATTTGTTGTGTTGGGTTTCCAAATCTCCAGGGAATCCGAGAGATGAAGGAGTGAGCGGCCATCGCCTCCTCTGCCTGTATGGTCAGACATGCGGTATTCCGGACGAGCTGCGGCTTTCAGGGGCTGCACAGGCGACTTCTCTGAACCTTGACATGGACGGATAAAGCCGCTGCGCCCTCCACATCCAGCCATGAAGGACGGAGGAGAGTCCAAGGACCAGCAGCTGACGGTAAGTACTTACCTTATACCCTGTACACATTATACATATACACACAGTATGAATGTATGATCATATACATACACACTCCTATATATATATATATATGTATAAACCATACGTATACAGGACATATACATACACACTCCTATATATATATATGTATAAACCATACGTATACAGGACATATACATACACACTCCTATATATATATATGTATAAACCATACATACAGGACGTATACATACACACTCCTATATATATATGTGCACGGGTATACACCATACATACAGGACATATACATACACACACTCCTATACATATATGTACACGGGTATAAACCATACATACAGGACATATACATACACACACTCCTATATATATATGTACACGGGTATAAACCATACATACAGGACATATACATACACACTCCTATACATATATGTACACTGGTATACACCATACATACAGGACATATACATACACACTCCTATACATATATGTACACTGGTATACACCATACATACAGGACATATACATACACACTCCTATATATATATATGTGCACGGGTATACACCATACATACAGGACATATACATATACACACTCCTATACATGTATGTACACTAGTATACACCATACATACAGGACATATACATACACACACTCCTATACATGTATGTACACTAGTATACACCATACATACAGGACATATACATACACACTCCCCTATACATATATGTACACTGGTATACACCATACATACAGGACATATACATACACACACTCCTATACATATATGTACACTAGTATACACCATACATACAGGACATATACATACACACACTCCTATACATATATGTACACGGGTATAAACCATACATACAGGACATATACACACACTCCTATACATATATGCACTGGTATCATCATACATACAGACATATACACACCTATACATATATGGCTAGTACACCATACATACAGGACATATACATACACACTCCTATACATATATGTACACTGGTATAAACCATACATACAGGACATATACATATACACTCCTATACATATATGTACACTGGTATACACCATACATACAGGACATATACACACACTCCTATGCATATATGTACACTGGTATACACCATACATACAGGACATATCCACACACACCCCTATACATATATGTACACTGGTATACACCATACATACAGGACATATACATACACACACTCCTATACATATATGTACACGGGTATAAACCATACATACAGGACATATCCACACACACCCCTATACATATATGTACACTGGTATACACCATACATACAGGACATATACACACACTCCTATACATATATGTACACTAGTATACACCATACATACAGGACATATACACACACACTCCTATACATATATGTACACGGGTATAAACCATACATACAGGACATATACATACACACTCCCCTATACATATATGTACACTGGTATACACCATACATACAGGACATATATACACACACCCCTATACATATATGTGCATGGGTATACACCATACATACAGGACATATACATACACACACTCCTATACATATATGTACACGGGTATAAACCATACATACAGGACATATACATACACACTCCTATACATATATGTACACTGGTATACACCATACATACAGGACATATACATACACACTCCTATACATATATGTACACTGGTATAAATCATACATACAGGACATATACATACACACTCCTAAACATACATGTACACTGGTATACACCATACATACAGGACATATACATACACACTCCTATACATATATGTACACTGGTATACACCATACATACAGGACACATACATAGACACTCATATACATATATGTACACTGGTATACACCATACATACAGGACAAATACATACACACTCCTATACATATATGTACACTGGTATACACCATACATACAGGACATATACATACACACTCCTATACATATATGTACACTAGTATACACCATACATACAGGACACATACACACACTCATATACATATATGTACACTGGTATACACCATACATACAGGACATATACATACACACTCCTATACATATATGTACACTGGTATACACCATACGTATACAGGACATATACATACACATTACTATACATATATGTACACTGGTATAAATCATACATACAGGACATATACACACACACCCCTATACATATATGTACACTGGTATACACCATACATACAGGACATATACATACACACACTCCTATACATATATGTACACTGGTATACACCATACATACAGGACATATCCACACACACCCCTATACATATATGTGCATGGGTATACACCATACATACAGGACATATACATACACACACTCCTATACATATATGTACACTGGTATACACCATACATACAGGACATATACATACACACTCCTATACATATATGTACACTGGTATACACCATACATACAGGACATATACACACACACTCCTATACATATATGTACACTGGTATACACCATACATACAGGACATATACATACACATTACTATACATATATGTACACTAGTATACACCATACATACAGGACATATACATACACACTCCTATACATATATGTACACTGGTATACACCATACATACAGGACATATACATACACACTCCTATACATATATGTACACTGGTATACACCATACATACAGGACATATACATACACACTCCTATACATATATGTACACTGGTATACACCATACATACAGGACATATACATACACACTCCCTATACATATATGTACACTGGTATACACCATACATACAGGACATATACATACACACTCCTATACATATATGTACACTGGTATACACCATACATACAGGACATATACATACACACTCCTATACATATATGTACACTGGTATACACCATACATACAGGACATATACACACACACTCCTATACATATATGTACACTGGTATACACCATACATACAGGACATATACACACACACTCCTATACATATATGTACACTAGTATACACCATACATACAGGACATATACATACACACTCCTATACATATATGTACACTGGTATACACCATACATACAGGACATATACACACACTCCTATACATATATGTACACTGGTATACACCATACATACAGGACATATACACACACTCCTATACATATATGTACACTGGTATACACCATACATACAGGACATATACATACACACCCCTATACATATATGTACACTAGTATACACCATACATACAGGACATATACATACACACTCCCCTATACATATATGTACACTGGTATACACCATACATACAGGACATATACACACACTCCTATACATATATGTACACTGGTATACACCATACATACAGGACATATACACACACTCCTATACATATATGTACACTGGTATACACCATACATACAGGACATATACATACACACTCCTATACATATATGTACACTGGTATACACCATACATACAGGACATATACACACACTCCTATACATATATGTACACTGGTATACACCATACATACAGGACATATACATACACACTCCCCTATACATATATGTACACTAGTATACACCATACATACAGGACATATACATACACTCCCCTATACATATATGTACACTAGTATACACCATACATACAGGACATATACATACACATTACTATACATATATGTACACTAGTATACACCATACGTATACAGGACATATACATACACATTACTATACATATATGTACACTGGTATAAATCATACATACAGGACATATACACACACACTCCTATACATATATGTACACTGGTATACACCATACATACAGGACATATACATACACACCCCTATACATATATGTACACTGGTATACACCATACATACAGGACATATACACACACACTCCTATACATATATGTACACTGGTATACACCATACATACAGGACATATACATACACACTCCTATACATATATGTACACTGGTATACACCATACATACAGGACATATACACACACACACTCCTATACATATATGTACACTGGTATACACCATACATACAGGACATATACATATACATTACTATACATATATGTGCACGGGTATACACCATACATATACAGGACATATACACACGCACTCCCCTATACATATATGTACACTGGTATACACCATACATATACAGGACATATACACACACACTCCTATACATATATGCACGTACTACTAGGTATCCACATCCATAGTCATACCAGGACATATACACACACTCCCCTATACATATATGTACACTGGTATACACCATACATATACAGGACATATACACACACACTCCTATACATATATGTACACTGGTATACACCATACATATACAGGACATATACACACACTCCCCTATACATATATGTACACTAGTATACACCATACATACAGGACATATACACACACTCCTATACACATATATGTTTGTGGAAGGAAGAGCCCATAGTTTTGTAATCTCTTGAAGTGAGACTTGCTCTTATTTATTGGGGAATTACTAGGGCAGCGATTGTCTGATCTGTTCCATCAGTGAATATTCAAAAAATGAATTGTATTTCTCATATTTTTCAGGATCTCTGCTTTCTGTCATTGAATTGGAGCCTACGTTGTTTACTTGGATAGAGATCTGTCCTAATCACATTACCTGGAGGGATTTCTATTCACTGGAAGTAAACAGTGAAGGTTCTATTCAATGGGAGCAAGCGGGAATTTTAAATCAATGTATAGGTATACTAGAAAACTTTATAACGTTTTACAATTCCTCCTGACACCACCATAAACTTTATGGTTATGTTGAGGGTTGTAGTTTTCTATGTACAGAATATCAGTTTTATTCTGGTTATGTCCAGTGGTCGGGTCATGTTGGGGGTTGTAGTGTTCTTTGTATGGAGTATAATAGAATTTTATTATGGTTATGTTGGGGGTTGTAGTGTTCTATGTATAGTGTAAAATCGAATTGCATTATGGTCGTGTCCAGTGTTCAGGTCATGATGGGGGTTGTAGTGTTATATATATGGAGTATAATAGAACTGTATTATGGTCCTGTTGGGGGTTGTAGTGTTATATATATGGAGTATAATAGAACTGTATTATGGTCCTGTTGGGGGTTGTAGTGTTATATATGTGGAGTATAACAGAATTGTATTATGGTCACGTTGAGGGTTGTAGTGTTCTGTGTATATAGTATAACTGAATTGTATTATGATCACATTGGGGGTTGTAGTGTTCTGTGTATATAGTAGAACTGAATTGTATTATGATCACGTTGGGGGTTGTAGTGTTCTATGTATATAGTATAACTGAATTGTATTATGGTCACGTTGGGGGTAGTAGTGTTCTGTGTATGGAGTATAACTGAATTGTATTATGGTCACATTGGGGGTTGTAGTATTCTGTGTATATAGTAGAACTGAATTGTATTATGGTCACGTTGGGGGTAGTAGTGTTCTGTGTATGGAGTATAACTGAATTGTATTATGGTCACGTTGGGGGTTGTAGTCTTCTGTGTGTGGAGTATAACAGATCTGAGTTATGCTGATGCCATTCATACTTGTCATTTACAGGTCGCTCTCCGCGTCCGTCCGATCAATGAGACAGAGCTGGTAGAAGGAGCCACCATCATCGCCCACAAGGTGGATGAACAGGTACGGTCTTTCTCATTCGGGATTATTCCTGGGTATATTGGGCAATAGTACGGCAGAGACACTAAAGCATTCAAGATGGCGATCAACGTCAACGCCTCCATACTGAGGAACCATACATATACGGTGGTAATTCCTGAAAGCAGACGCCGCCCGGTGCACACCGCCAACAGACCAGTGCACCCCTCCAGTACTGTATTGATTTGGGGGCCATGGACTGTAACATGGGTGCTGGAACCTGCACCAGTCACAGGCAGCACTCCATATCTCAGCGCCCTGAATCCCACTAGGTGTGACATGAGAAACTGGTTTCTTTGCAGTCATGCTAACCCGGTTTACGGTATAGAATTGCACTATAGGTGCGTCCAACCCCTGGACTTCTAGTCCTGATAATATACACTATGGGGGGATAGAACCATGGGAGTGGGCACTGTCAGCAGCTGCCCCCAGGTAGAATGAATTTTTCATCGTCTTATTGAATTAAAGCCTAGATCTGATTTCCCTGCACAATGATGAGGGTGTGAGTAGGTGCGTGCGGATCAGCCCTTCCTGCTGTCACCACGGGCATGCTCTAGTGCCCCCGCCACCCCTCCATAACATATGGCAGGTATAAGACCCTTGAGGTGTGAGACTCCAGACGAAGGATTACACCAGAGCCCATGTAACAAGCAGATGGCTTCTTGAGACATCTTATAACTACAGCTCCTTGTGATCTGCAAAGGATAATTAAGGATATAAGTCTGGGCATGGAAACCCTGCACGTAAAGTGCGCGGATTATAGCATGTGTATGAGGTACGGCTGCTCATACAGCGCCGATTATTTAGGTTTGGCTTTTAACCCTTTTATTTCTGTAGGATGTTAGTTAGAGCCGGGCAAATAATTAACAAAAAAAATAAAAAACCGAAATGATTAACCGGCGTAATCTTCGCCGTGTCGGTTATCTTGGTTCGGTTACGTCCAGCTCCGGTCTACTCCGCCATCACAACAAGGGAACGTCACAGGGTCAGTGGTTTGAACCACGCAGGTCAGAACGTTCCTCAGGAATTCGGTGTGGGCCGGCGGGGGTGCTCCTTTAGTTCTGCTTCGAGTGCAGCGGCCCAGGATGAGTGGCAGAGCCTTACGGCTGCTCTCGGATGTGCACCCGGTAATCGTTCAGGGGAGGCTGCTCCGTGCACGCTTGGCCCCGGTACGTGGTTGCGCTGGTACACCCTTCCTGTCGCTGCTATGTCTTCACGTCACTCCCCGCAGTCGCCCGCAGACTCGCAAGTTTACCCGGGGCGCTCAGCAAGCCATGGACTGCGGCGGTGGAGCTCCGGCAGAGCCTCTCTGAGGTGGTGGAACGCTCCGTGCGTCAGGTGGGGGTGCTTGTCCGGGAGCGGTGGGGTCAGCATCGCCTGGGCAAGCCACATGGCAGGAGCACAGCTATTGGTACTGCTTGGGCTGAGTAGTACCCATGCCCGTCATACCAGCTTGGCCTGGCCAACCCTGAAGCTCCATCATAAGAGCTCAGCTCTTTTCTTTTTATTGGAAACAAAGTAATACAAATAGAGGCGCGACTAATAAAGGAGGATTACAGAGTTATTACGTATCATATACAATAGACGCAATAGACGCACAGCAGAGTAAACAGCCAGTTCAATCGTGAAATGCCTCGTGCTGGGCTGTCATCAAGTGCAGGTATTATGGCTTAAAGGGCATCTGTCAGCAGTTTTGTACCTATGAAACTGGCTGACCTGTTACATGTGCGCTTGGCAGCTGAAGGCATCTGTGTTGGTCCCATGTTCATATGTGCCCTCATTGCTGAGAAAAATGATGATTTAATATATGCAAATGAGCCTCTGGGAGCAACGGGGGCGTTACCATTACACCTAGAGGCTCTGCTCTCTCTGCAACTGCTGCGCCCTCTGCACTTTAACAGGGCCAGAAAATGTAAACTTGATAACTCCTGTTCCTGTCACAGTGCAGAGGACACAGCAGTTGCAGAGAGAGCAGAGCCTCTAGGTGTAATGGTAACGCCCCCGTTGCTCCTAGAGGCTCATTTGCATATAATAAATCATCATTTTTCTCAGCAATGCGGACACATATGAACATGGGACCAACACAGATGTCTTCAGCTGTCAAGCGCACATGTAACAGGTCAGCCGGTGTCATAGGTACAAAACTGCTGACAGATGCCCTTTAACAAAAACATACAAAGGCTAGGGATGACAAAGGGGAGGAGAGGAAGAGTGTTGCACCTGAGAAGTGAGAGATGGAAGAAAGCGGGTGAAAAGATGGAGTACATGAAGCTAGGTCAAGATCGAGTCAAGCTTGCTAGGATTGCGATATGTGAATCAAGTTTTATAATAAACTTGCCATTAGATTAGAAAAAGCTGCTAGTTCTTCTACTGTGACACCGCTGGTCTATTTAGGGGAATAAAAGGACAATTAGTGGACCCTCTACAATGGTGGAACCAGTAGGAAAATGTTTCGGGAGTTATTGAAGCCGATGACAGGTATAATAAGGAAGATGGTTGTTAGGGGTATTGGATCATGGATTGGAGCACATAGGGGGTCATTTACGCCACCGTAAAGTCCGCCTAAGTTATGTAAAGTTTATGGATAGGGTAGAACCGCGAGGCTCCTCTCCTTCTCAAGGGCGATCCTTGAGAAAGCAAGCAAGCGAAACCCCGGTCGTGCGGATGGTTTTACATGCTGTATTTTAAAGAAAATTTTTCATAAATGTCCCCCATAGTTTTAATCAAAGATAAAACTTGGTCCCAGAGGTATAGGTTGAGGGCACGACCACCATATGTGTAGGTATGTTCCTCTTTCTCGGTGACATCTCCAACAAGTTTCTGGGATGGGGGGTACCATCGATGGGTTTTTACTGGATTGCACCAGCAGGGGTTTGTCTTATATGAGTTCTCTTGGGCTCTACCACAGTGGGACCGGCCATGCGACTGTAAATCGATCTGTTTCACTTCAGAGAGTCTGTTAGAGTCAAATTAAGAAAATTGCGGGTCAATTTCCGCTGCATTTTGTTTCAGCAGCATGTGGAAGTTGAAAATACACTGTCATACGCTGTGGATTTTCCAGTTTGTAGATTGGTGTTGTGAAGGTTAGGGTTAGATGTGGACCCTTTGTGTCTCTATCGGGTTGGTGTTGGATGAGGACCCTTGATGTGACCTGTGTGTGTTCCTCACCTTTTTCTGCAAATGGGCATAGACATGTCAGTCAGTGCCCCGTGTTACCTCTTAAAGAGTTGCCCTCTATAAGTAATGACAGCTGACGTGCAGGCAGAGGTGCAGGTTATAGTGTTAAGTCAGAGGGTCTTCGTTGGCTGCAATCTCTTCTTGGTGGATGTTTGATCGAGGTGTGATGAAGGCTGAAGTCAGCGCTTGTAGAGCTTGGGTAGGTCTGTGCACAGCAGAGATCGAGGGAGCTGAATATCAGAAGTGGAATCAGAAAATGACAGGATAAAATATTTCCATCACTTTCAATATTAAATCCATCCACGCTCTGAGCTGCTTGGCCCATGCTCTGAGCTGCTTGGTCCATGCTCTGGGCTGCTTGGCCCATGCTCTGAGCTGCTTGGTCCATGCTCTGAGCTGCTTGGCCCATGCCCTGAGCTGCTTGGCCCATGCTCTGAGCAGCTACATCCATTCTCTAAGCTGCTTGGTCCATGCTCTGAGCAGCTACGTCCATTCTCTAAGCTGCTTGGCCCATGTTCTGAGCTGCTTGGCCTATGCTCTGAGCTGCTTGGTCCATGCTCTGAGCTGCTTGGTCCATGCTCTGAGCAGCTACGTCCATTCTCTAAGCTGCTTGGCCCATGTTCTGAGCTGCTTGGTCCATGCTCTGAGCTGCTTGGTCCATGCTCTGAGCAGCTACGTCCATTCTCTAAGCTGCTTGGTCCATGCTCTGAGCTGCTTGGCCCATGCTCTGAGCTGCTTGGCCCATGCTCTGAGCTGCTTGGCCCATGCTCTGAGCTGCTTGGCCCATGCTCTGAGCTGCTTGGTCCATGCTCTGGTCTGCTTGGCCCATGCTCTGAGCTGCTTGGTCCATGCTCTGAGCTGCTTGGTCCATGCTCTGAGCTGCTTGGCCCATGCCCTGAGCTGCTTGGCCCATGCTCTGAGCAGCTACATCCATTCTCTAAGCTGCTTGGTCCATGTTCTGAGCAGCTACGTCCATTCTCTAAGCTGCTTGGCCCATGTTCTGAGCTGCTTGGTCCATGCTCTGAGCAGCTACGTCTATTCTCTAAGCTGCTTGGTCCATGCTCTGAGCTGCTTGGCCCATGCTCTGAGCTGCTTGGCCCATGCTCTGAGCTGCTTGGCCCATGCTCTGAGCTGCTTGGTCCATGTTCTGAGCTGCTTGGTCCATGCTCTGAGCTGCTAGGTCCACGCTCTGAGCTGCTTGGTCTATGCTCTGAGCTGCTTGGCCCATGTTCTAAACTGCTTGGTCCATGCTCTGAGCTACTAGGTCCATGGTCTGAGCTGCTTGGTCCATGCTCTGGGCTGCTTGGCCCATGCTCTGAGCTGCTTGGTCCATGCTCTGAGCTGCTTGGTCCATGCTCTGAGCTGCTTGGCCCATGCCCTGAGCTGCTTGGCCCATGCTCTGAGCAGCTACATCCATTCTCTAAGCTGCTTGGTCCATGTTCTGAGCAGCTACGTCCATTCTCTAAGCTGCTTGGCCCATGTTCTGAGCTGCTTGGTCCATGCTCTGAGCTGCTTGGTCCATGCTCTGAGCTGCTTGGCCCATGCTCTGAGCTGCTTGGCCCATGCTCTGAGCTGCTTGGCCCATGCTCTGAGCTGCTTGGCCCATGCTCTGAGCTGCTTGGCCCATGTTCTGAGCTGCTTGGTCCATGCTCTGAGCTGCTTGGTCCATGCTCTGAGCTGCTTGGCCCATGCTCTGAGCAGCTACGTCCATTCTCTAAGCTGCTTGGTCCATGCTCTGAGCTGCTTGGTCCATGCTCTGAGCTGCTACGGTCCATTCTCTAAGCTGCTTGGTCCATGCTCTGAGCTGCTAGGTCCATGCTCTGAGCTGCTAGGTCCACGCTCTGAACTGCTTGGTCTATGCTCTGAGCTGCTTGGCCCATGTTCTAAACTGCTTGGTCCATGCTCTGAGCTGCTTGGTCCATGCTCTGAGCTACTTGGTCCATGCTCTGAGCTGCTGGGTCTATGCTCTGAGCCTCTATGTCAATGCTCTGAGCTGCTAGATCCATGTTCAGAGCTGCTTGGTCCATGTTTAGAGCTGCTAGGTCCATGCTCTAAACTGCTTGGTCCATGCTCTGAGCAGCTAAGTCTATTCTCTGACCTACTAGGTCCATGCTCTGAGCTGCTTGGTCCATGCTCTGAGCTACTAAGTCCACTCTAATAATCCCATATTCCATGCTAATAAACCCATTCTCCACTCTAATAAGTTCCTACTCTGGGCTAATAAGTCCATACTTTGAACTAATAAGTCCATATCTGAGCTACTGAGTCCATACACTGAACTAATACATCAGTACATGGAGCTAATAAGTCAGTGCCAGAATCTTATGAATTATTAACCAAAACTAAGAATTCATTATCTAAAGCTAATAATTCCATATCCAAAGCCAATAAGTCAGTGCCTACAACCAACAAGCCATATCTAGAAATAATAGATGCGTGTATTAAACTAATAAGCCATGGACATAGAGCTAATAAGTCCATACCCAGTGCTAATAGCTACATATTCGGAGATAATAATTTAGTGCCTTAAGCTGTTCATAGCGGGAGCTATTAAGTCAGTGGCCAAAGCTAGTAAGTCCTTACCCAAAGCTAATAATTCAGTGCCTGGAGCCAGTGAGTCCATATCTAGCAGTAACAGATCACTTTATCGGGCTAATAAGCCATTGACCTAAAGCTAATAAGTCTATAACACTATACTTGGAGCTAATAATACGTTAGTTCCTTGAGCTGTCCACAGCTAATATGTCTATACTAGTAGTACTAATAAATCAGGCCTCTGAGGTAATAAGTCAGAACTCTGAGATACAGTAACTCTGATTCAGACCTTATTCCTGACCCTGGCATCTACCTACCTCCGTGGTTGCACTTTTAACATGATTTGGCCAGAATACCAGTTATAATAGAGAAAATCTCCTAAAATTCCTCTCTGTATCTTCTCCGTGAACAGCGGGGACTAGCTGAGTTAAATAGTTGCCTTTGTTCCAGGTTGCGTTGAGGTAATACCATCTGGTCATGGAGTGAAGGTGGCCATTGTATGACCTGGGCTCAGATGAACCAGGTTTGAGTCTGGCACAGAATCCCGTCTGTACAATCTGGCGTCATTTCTGAAATAATCCCTTATCCGATTTAGAAGAATTGACAGACAATGCTTTCCTAATGCCATCTGCCCACTCATCTGCTGACATGGGGCCTTTCTCTGAATATTTGATGTTTTTGGTCTGTAGAACATTTAACGCATTATGTCCGTCTCTTAAAGGAGCAAACTGTAGAATATTGAGGATACAAAGAGATGGACTATGTTCTATGGAGGTCCACCTCAACTCTTAAGGGATCCTTATAGGTGGAACGGAGGAGGACCCTTGATGATGGATGAGGAACAAGAAATTGTGTTGGAGAAGGGAGAAAAGGGACCAAAGGGGACAGTGTGAAGACTGTAACCTTTCCATTTACTGAGATGACCTGCTGCTAGTAGTGACCATGATGAGTTGGGACGGTATTGAAGAAGGTATCTAAGAGGGTTAAACTCGGGGGCATTTGTCACTGCAATTTGGGCAAACTGGCGAAACAAGTTGACTACTGTGTGTGGGGTTGTCCCAATTGTCCACTGATAAAGGATTAGGAAGGTTGGATTTCAGCATTCCTTGTTTCTATGGGAGAGCCAAGTGTGCCATGGAGGACTAGCTGTCGCTTGGCCAGATAGATAGTTAAACTGTATGGGCAACCCCTCCGCCCAATACATAAGCTCCGCAGGCCACCTATATCTCCTATTGTGACCCCTTGATGTCCTCCAACAGTTCTGCTGATCAAGGTAAACCTTTCCTGATTTCAAAAATAAAAATCTGTGCCAGGGGGGAAAGGCATGGTTGGCCCATCATTTGAGGCCCATAATAATGGCGTCAACACACCAATAAGTATAGTATATGCAGTGATCATCATAAGGGGTTCCCATGATGCAGTTGTTCAGTGTTATATAACTTATTAATGACTTCTTGCAGATGGTGGTCCTTATGGATCCAATGGAAGACCCAGATGACATTCTGAGAGCCAATCGTTCCAGGGAGAAGTCCTACATGTTTGACGTGGCGTTTGACTACTCGGCAACCCAGGTAGGGTGCTTACAAATTTCATAATGGAGGTCCAGGAGATATGTCCATGTAGCAAACTTGCTTCTAAGTATCCTCAATATAGTGAGAAACAAGTGATAGGGGTCTATTGCCATCCAGTAGGCATCTTCCAAATGAGGACCACCCAAATTGCTAAGCTGTTTCTTGAAGTCCCTTGGGTCGATTTTCAATTTTGTCTTTGTGACTTCAGAACTGAATATTTTTAGCCCTGCCAGAACATTATGGTGAACATGGAACATAGGAGGTCCAGGGCCGGCACGTCCTATAAGCGGACTAGGCAGCCGCGTAGAGCGCCCTTTGGGAAGGGGCGCTGCTAGGAGCGCCGGCCCCGCCTTATGCTGCAGCCGGCCGAGCGCTCTATAGAGAGCCTCTGGCAGCTGCAGCACTGCCCGGGCTGGCGCGTCCATGAGGGCGCACTGCCCGGGCGCAGCAAGAGGTGAGGAGCTGACAGGAGGGAAGCAGAATGACAAGAGGGGGGAGAAAGAACTGGCGTTAGTTAAAGGAGTTCTGGAGTTTATTTAAACTGATCGTCAGGGGTCCGACACCCGGGACCCTCGTCGATCAGCTGTTTGAGAAGGCAGCGGCGCTGGCAGTAGCGCCTCGGCCTTCTCGCTGTTTACCGCAGGCGCAGTGACGTCACGACTAGTATCACTGGCCTTGGCGGGGTTAAGCTCTGTTCACTTGAATGAAGCTTAGCCCCACCCAGACCAATGATACTAATCGTGACGTCACGGCGAGAAGGCTGAGGCGCTACTGCCAGCGCCGCTGCCTTCTCAAACAGCTAATTGGCGGGGGTCCCGGGTATCGGACCCCTGCCGATCAGTTTAAATAAACTGCAGAACCCCTTTAATATGGCAGATCATATGGGTGGGGCATTGTGATGTCACATGGGGGGGGGGGCGGCAAACTTTTCTTTTGCCTAGGGCGGCAAAAATCCTTCCACCGGCCCTGAGGAGGTCACACATCTATCATCAAAATGGGCGATACAATATGGTGCCAACTCCCTCTGAGGGCAATGTCTGAGCACACCCCTCGTTCTTCACACAATACTTTTGGTGAGGAGAGATTTTCCTGAGAGGTGTGTGAGGTTCTACCTCAGAGGGGAATTGGAACATGAGGGAACTGGGACCTGAGTGTGACCTCCAAGTGACACAATGGACCCAGTGGATGCTGGGAGGCCAGAGACTGATCAGACGGAAGCGTAGTCAGGGTACGAAGGCAGCAATTAGGCAATAAAACGTAATCCAAAGTCTGGTACACAGAATAAAAACAATCAGCAGAACACCGTAGCCCAAACAGAAAACTAGACTAGCTAGTAACCTAATTGCTCAGACACCTCCCTGTTGAAGGAGGCGTCTTTAAATACACATTGCAGACCAGCCATAGGCTGGGGCAGATAGAGGGTGTGTGCATGCTGTCTCACAAAAGAAGGAAAGCCATGCCTGCGCACGCCCTAACAAACAGTACAGGACTCCAGCCGGAAGGAGGATGCCAGAGACTACATAGCTGCACCTGTGCCAGCAAGGATCATGAAGTGCCGGCACAGGGAGTATACAAAAGTTAAGCTACCCGCTGCTTTCTCCTATGATTTTTTTTTCCGCGTTACCCACCCCCTTGTTGCTAAAAATGCTGTCCTGCGCATGTGCCCACCACCTAATAGCAGAGAGGTAAGGCTGGGCCCTATCTCTCGCCAGTGGTCCCAAAGCAGCCTTGTAGTCTGCCTCTATGGTAGAACGTTCTTGCGTCTAAATGTGTAGGTGGTAATGATGGTGAATCTATCAGAAGGCCTTGTGCGTCCACATCCACTGCCGCAGGTCACCCTCAGAGTCTTCAGTTGACATTGCAAGAATGATTGTGAAGGCACCAAACCTTGCTTTGCTGCATACTATAATGTGTCTATAGAGAGCATGGTGCTCAGGTGGCATCTGTAGAGACTAGGCACATTAGATGTTTCTTTCAGGAACGATTCCTCGGATGCTGAGTCCCTGGTGTCTCCACGGCGACTAATTATTTTTAACTGTTTCATGGCTTGTAATGAACTAGTATGTCTACCAGGCCCATAATTATGTAACGTAGCTACATACACGTAGGGATAGTATTACAGTAGTTATATTCTTGTACATAGGAGCAGTATTATAGTAGTTATATTCTTGTACATAGCAGCAGTATTATAGTAGTTATATTCTTGTACATAGGAGCAGTATTATAGTAGTTATATTCTTGTACACAGGAGCTTTATTATAGTAGTTATATTCTTGTACATAGGAGCGGTATTATAGTAGTTATATTCTTGTACATAGGAGCAGTATTATAGTAGTTCTATTCTTATACATAGGGTCAGTATTATAGTAGTTATAGTCTTGTACATAGCAGCAGTATTATAGTAGTTATATTCTTGTACATAGGAGCTTTATTATAGTAGTTATATTCTTGTACATAGGAGCAGTATTATAGCAGTTATATTCTTGTACATAAGAGCAGTATTATAGTAGTTATATTCTTGTACATAGGAGCAGTATTATAGCAGTTATATTCTTGTACATAGGAGGCAGTATTATAGCAGTTATATTCTTGTACATAAGAGCAGTATTATAGTAGTTATATTCTTGTACATAGGAGCGGTATTATAGCAGTTATATTCTTGTACCTAGGGGCAGTATTATAGTAGTTATATTCTTGTACATAGCAGCAGTATTATAGTAGTAATATTCTTGTACATAGGGGCAGTATTATAGTAGTTATATTCTTGTACATCAGAGCAGTATTATAGTAGTTATATTCTTTTACATAGGAGCAGTATTATAGTAGTTATAGTCTTGTACAATGGAGGCAGTATTATAGTAGTTATATTCTTGTACATAGGGTCAGTATTATAGTAGTTATATTCTTGTACATAGGAGGCAGTATTATAGTAGTTCTATTCTTATACATAGGGTCAGTATTATAGTAGTTATATTCTTGTACATAGGAGGTAGTATTATAGTAGTTATATTCTTTGCCAATTTTCTTTTTATTATACGTATACAGGTCATATGCATATATGTCATTCCAATATGAGATACAGTGGAGAAGTGAGTATACATACATAGCCCAAGAGCTGAGTAAGAAAAAACAGCAGCAAATGAGTAATCTAATACAATCATCATCTAGAACTCAATGGTACAGTAACATAGCTTGTGTGGGGTATCCCTCTAGTAGTACGTTACATAGACACAGTCATAGAGTTCCAACATGTAGTGAAATAACAGAACTGCCTGTCTCACAACTAATCAGATGTATCTCAAGATACAAACACACAACACCACACAGACAAGGGGGGGGGGACTAGACACAAGGGGGTGGGGGAAAGGTAGGGAAGAGGGTGTCTAACTAAATCCTCTATAATGCTTCCAAGGCTGCCAAGTCTTCAGGAACTTTTGGTGTGAGTCTGTCTCCCATGCCGCCAGTTCTTCCAATCTCATAATTTTGTCCACTTTCGCAATCCATTCAGTTATTATAGTAGTTATATTCTTGTATATAGGAGCAGTATTATAGTAGTTATATTCTTATACATAGTAATCAGTATTATAGTAGTTATATTCCTGTACATAGGGGCAGTATTATAGTAGTTATATTCCTGTACATAGGAGCAGTATTATAGTAGTTATATTCTTGTACATAGGATCAGTATTATAGTAGTTATATTCCTGTACATAGGAGCAGCATTATAGTAGTTATATTCTTGTACATAGGGGCAGTATTATAGTAGTTATATTCCTGTACATAGGAGCAGCATTATAGTAGTTATATTCTTGTACATAGGGTCAGTATTATAGTAGTTATATTCTTGTACATAGGGGCAGTATTATAGTAGTTATATTCTTGTACATAGGGGCAGTATTATAGTAGTTATATTCTTGTACATAGGGGCAGTATTATAGTAGTTATATTCTTGTACATAGGAGCAGTATTATAGTAGTTATATTCCTGTACATAGGAGCAGCATTATAGTAGTTATATTCTTGTACATAGGGTCAGTATTATAGTAGTTATATTCTTGTACATAGGAGGCAGTATTATAGTAGTTATATACTTGTACACCGGAATATTATAATATTAATAAAATTATAGTAGTTTGTGCTGGTGTACTGTTAAATCAGTGTCCATAGTGATAACCACTTCTCTAGGACAGAAATGTGCTCTGAGCTGTTGTCAGCCCTTCTCCCCATCCTCCTGGTAGGTAAGACTATGTACCTCACTTAGCAAGAGTGAAGTCACCAGTACACCGTCTACTTTGTCTTTAATATCTTAAAGTCGATTTCAACATCTGGTTACCATGTACAGTGAAACTTTTCCAAATGACCACTGGTTTTGTGGTTAATTTCTTGTATTCTCTATAAGTCTTCTTGTTTCTCCTGAGCCTCATTACGTTTAGATTGTCACATTAACTCTTCTGACTATGACTGCCTCTGACCTTCTTGCTGAACCTGACTTCACATATTGACTTGGGCCTCTGTTATTTTCTGCCTTTGCTCTGGGGTTAGGATGACTTGAGTGATGCTTAGCAATAGGGGATTACAAAGGCTTTGGGTATGGCTATGATTAGACTTGAAGACATATCACCAACCATTTTTCTTGGTGAAGTATCTGCCTGATAACGACCACCATAAGAACTTTAACCTATGGAGGACCCACGCCGTACATGTACGGCACTGGTGGACGTGACTTAAGGACCAGAGGCGTACATGTACGGGGGGCTGGTTGGGTGGGTGCAGGACCCGGCAGTCCCTGCTGCATACGCCGGCATCGGTGAAAACACGGATGCCGGCGTATTAACCCCTTGTATGCCGCGGTCAAGGCTGACCGCGGAATGCAGAGGGTTTGTGGAGGATACAGGTGCCCTCCGCATCTCCAACGGGTCTGCAGTGACAGGGACCCGATAGCAGAGAAGGCAGCCTGCCATAGGGATCAGGGCTTGCCTTCTACGGAGGCCTGTGAGATCCAGCCCCTTAGGCTGCGTCTCACAGGCAGGCTGTCAGCATAAAAGCTGACAGTCAATGCATTACAATACAGGTTGTATTGTAATGCATTGTAGAGGGGATCAGACCCCAGAAGTTGAAGTGCCAGAGTGGGACAAAAAAAAAGTAAAAATTTTTTTTATAATAATAAAAAGATATAAAGTTTCAAGTAAAAAAAAAAAAAAACATATACAATTGTAAAAAAAAAAGAAAATCAGACATATTGGGTATTGCCGCGTCCGTAACGAAATATCGCATGATCCACCCCCTCACCTGAACGCCGTAGAAAAAATAAAATAAAAACAGTGCTAAAACAATCATCTTTTTTTCACCTTACATCACAAAAAGTGCAACACTGAATGATCAAAAAGGTGTATGCCCCCCAAAATAGTACCAATCAAACCGACACCTCATCCCGCAAAAAATGAGCCCCTACATAAAACAATTGGGCAAAAACACTAAACCATGATTTTTTTTGTTTCAAAAATGCTTTTATTGTGTTAAGTGAAAGGGAAAAAAGGGAAAATGAAAAAAATAAAAAAGTAGACATATTAGGTATCAGTTGTATTGTTACAACCAGGTCTATTAAAATATCATATGAACTAACCCCTCAGGTGAACACAAAAAACGGTGTAAAAAAAGGCATTTTTTGTCACCTTACATCACAAAAAGTGTAATACCAAGCGATCAAAAAGTCATACACACTCCAAAATAGTACCAATCAAACCGTCATCTCGCCCAAAAAAAAAACTATGGCTTTCAGAATATGGAGACAGTAAAAAAATCATTTTTTTTCAAGAATGCTTTGTAAGAATTATGTAAAACTGAAACATACAAACAAAAAATGTTGTTATATTTGGTATTGTCGCGTCCTTAACAACCTGCTCTATAAAAATAGCACATGATCTAACTTGTCAGATGAACATTGTAAATAACAAAAAATAAAAACGGTGCCAAAACAGCTACCAACAAAACTGCCACCTTATCTCTTAGTTTCCAAAATGGGGTCACTTTTTTGGCGTTTCTATTCTATGGGTGCATCAGGGGGTCTTCAAATGTGACATGGCAATAGGGCTGAAACAATTACCCCATTGAATCGAGTAATTTGACAAATGACAATTTTTTTTAGCATTGAGGATTTGTTTGTGGCATGTGACCACAGAGCAGGAGTGAAGCGCTTGCTATTACTTACCACTCTGTGGTCACCCTCCAGCCCGTACCGTGCTGCACTGTATCCAGACACATGGTCGAGTCATAGTGAACATAGGCGCGCGCTATGACCCGACGCTGTCAGACGTCAGGACAAAAGTGCAGCGCGCGGAAAAGAAGATGGAAGAGCTGTGGAGCAGCGCCCCTACAGTAGAGGTAAGTATTTTATTTCACTGGCCCTGGGGACATGGCTAGGAGGGGCAGCTAATGGCACTGGGGGGCAAGCTGGTGGCACTGGGGGACAGCTGGTGGCACTGGGGGGGCAAGCTGGTGGCACTGGGGGGCAAGCTGGTGGCACTGAGGGGCATCTGATGGCACTGGGGGGAATCTGATGGCACTGGGGGGCAAGCTGGTGGCACTGGGGTACAGCTGGTGGCACTGGGGGACAGCTGGTGGCACTGAGGGACAGCTGGTGGCACTGGGGGGGCAATCTGGTGGCACTGGGTGGCAAGCTGGTGGCACTGAGGGCAGCTGGTGGCACTGGGGGACAGCTAATGGCACTGGGGGCAGCTTGTGGCACTAGAGGGAAGGCTGGTGGCACTGGGGGCAAGCTGATGGCACTCAGGGGGCAGCTGGTGGCACCGGGGGGCACCTGATGGCACTGTGGGACAGCTTATGGCACTAGGGGGCAAGCTGGTAGCACTGGGGGGCAAACTGGTGGCACTGGGGGGCAGCCTGATGGCACTGAGGGGCACCTGATGGCACTGGGAGGCAAGCTGGTGGCACTGAGGGACAGGCTGATGGCACTGGGGGGGGGGGGAGCCTGATGGCACTGAGGGGGCAGCTGATGGCACTGGGGGAACCTGAAGGCATAGGGGGGGCAGCTAATGGCATGGGGGCAGATGGGTTTTTATAGAGAAAAACGTTCTTTTAATTAGTTTTTTGTTATTAGAGTACTCAATTAATCGTTGGATAAATCGATAGAATAGTCGATTACAAAAATAGTCAATAGCTGCAGCCCTACATGTCAAATTAAAATTGTCCCAGTGAAATCTGCTCTCCAAAAACCATATGGCGTTCTTTTCCTTCTGATTCGTGCCGTGTGTCTGTAAAGCAATTTACGATCACATATGGGGTGTTTCTGTAAACTACAGAATCAGGGCAATAAATATTGAGTTTTGTTTGGCTGTTAACCCTTGCTTTGTTACTGGAAAAATGGATTACAATTGAAAATCTGCCAAAAAAGTGAAATTCTGAAACTTCATCTACATTTTCCTTTAATTCTTGTGGGACACATAAAGGGTTAACAAAGTCTGTAAAATCAGTTTTGAATACCTTGAGGGGTGTAGTAAAATGGGGCCATTTATAGGTGATTTCTATTATGTAAGCCCCACTTTAGACCTGAACTGGTCCTTAAAAAGTGGGTTTTGGAAATTTTCTGAAAAATTTCACGATTTGCTTCTAAACTTCTAAGCTTTCTAACGTCCCCAAAAAATAAAATGGCATTCCCAAAATGATCCGAATATAAAGTAGACATATGGGAAATGTAAAGTAATAACTATTATATGAGGTATCACTATTTGTTTTAAAAGCAGAGAAATTAAAATGTGGAAAGTTGCGAATTTTTCAATTTTTTTTGTAAATTTGGGATTTTTAAATAAAAGTGAAAAATATTGACTGAAATTTACCACTATCATGAAGTACAATGTGTCGCGAGAAAACAGTCTCAGAATGGCTTGAATAAGTAAAAGCTTTCCAAAGTTATTACCACATAAAGTGACACGTCAAATTTCCAAAAAATGGCCTGGTCCTTAAGGTGAGAAATGACAGGGTCCTGAAGGGGTTAATCTCAGTTTCCTCATGATGTCATAACTGGCATCTACCGGGAATAATCGAGTCCAGTCATGGTGATGGCTTCCATTTTGTGTTGGTAATAGATGGACCATACCATTGAATGTTAGAGTGGTCATTAACAGGTGGATGTCTCACCAACTATGACATGTCTGCATGTTCGGGAACCCTCCAGCAGAGAAATTACTTCTCAACAATTTTGGTTGCGTAAGGCCAAGGTCTGAGACCCAGGGTTGTCTCCTTGTGGCCTTAGCATAAGCCAGTCTCCAGGTAATCTTATAACTGATCACAATGAGCAGATTGGCCTTTTAGGCACACAATTAGCATTAAATACAGATTACTATGTAAATTGGCAATTATTGGATTAATTTTGTAGCCAGACTGACATGTTTTGGAGTCAGTCAGTGCCACCACTATTACAACATGCAAACAGTCGGAAAGGTTTTCATGGTCTGTCAGGTGGGACCATTAGAATAAAAATTGAAATCCCCAAAAAATCCCTATCCAAATTGCTGGTGACCACTAGTAGACTTTCATAACTTGAATTCATTTTGAAGGAAAGTGCTCGGCCACCCAACATTGAGTGTAGGACATCAAAGCCCCAGAGTTTGGTGAGAGTCGAAGAGACTCGATCACCACCACATCTTATTAACGCACCTGGAAACCATTCAAAGCATAATTAACCATTGGAAGAACCCATACCAGTATTTTCTATGCAGCTACTCTCAACTTTTTGGGCCACAGCAATCTAAATCAGACAACAGATCTTTTGGGTCGACCACCGAATGTATGCTTAGAAAAGGTTTTGACTCCAAGTGGACACTCAGAAAAACGATGTAGTTGATCCTTTAGGAACTTATGATGATTTCTACCAAAATCGCCTCCAATACTCTAGTGAATAATTGGAGGTGTGAAGTATCTCCATATAGGCTCTCTCCAGAGGCAATGTCCTGCTCGCAATCTCAAGGTTGCATTTGTTTTTCTATGGGTTCATTCATGTGTGGAAGTGACCTCTTGATTTACAGGTTTGCTGTCTGTAGTCTTCTGTCCAGAGTTACACATTCCCTTAGCACCCCCCCTGGTCGGTCATTGTCCTTCTCTTTCTTTATTGCCCGTCTTGTACAGGCTCGCCCTGCTTTCCTTCATTCCTGTTTACTCTCATTATTAGTCTTCACTTCCTATTCCCTTACACTTTTACTTTCCATACCTTCTTCTTGTGACTGTTTTGCCCGGATAACGAGGACAGAGGAAACATAAGACTGCTCGGAGCTAATGTTACCTCCTTGGGATCATGTTGCCTCTTTGTTCCTTGGATTTTGTTATCTCTAAAACGGCGTCTTGATGTATGTGTGACTCTTGAAGTTGTCATTGGGTATTACTGGTCTACGGTGAATGCAAACAAATCTGTTCCGCCTAAAGATTACTGCTGTGGCATTATTAAATTTGCAGCTTCCTCCAAGCAAGCAACCGCTAGGTATACAGAGACACGTAGGCCAACCAAGAAATATCACCTCAGTAGCATGGGTAGTTTCTAGTGCTCCTGCTATGAAGGGCAACTTTCCATCTCACCACCAACCATGGCATGGATATCTTGCCAAGTCTGGATTATAACATAGGAAAAAGGGGACAAATGGTAGAGGTTCCTTCAAAAATATGGCCAAGGGAATCCATAGATCTTGATCTAAGGCAGCGTCTTACCTACCGAGAACAGAAGCTTGGACATGTTGAAATCCAACAGCCTAATCCTTATCTCCCCTGACATCTGCTATTGGGGGAGACAGGGACGGACTGGGTACTTAAAGTGGCCCTGGAAAAAATCAAGAATTGGCCACATGTTGTAGGCAGGTCCAAATTAAAAGAAGATGGGGCAACTGAGACAAGTGGCACAACAGAAGTAGGTTGGGCCAGGAATACCAGCACAAAATACCACCCTAGCAAAATTTAATATCACCTTTTTCCCCCCAAAAAAAGAGATATAGTGCCCACCTTTAAAACCTGATATAGTGCCCCCCAAAGGGGTATAGTGCCATTAAATAGTGTCCCCAGAAAGGATATAGTATCCAAGTCCAAAAGATAGTGCCTCCAAAAGTTATATAGTGCCCAACTGATAGTCCCAACCACCAGCAGTTAAGAGATACAGTGCCTCCCAAAAGGGACATGGTGTTCAACAGATAGTGCCCGTCTTCTCCAACATCTGTCATTGACAGGGACGAACTGGGAGCTTAAAGTAGCCGTAAAAAAAACTAAAAGGGACCACATGTTGTAGGCAGGTCCAAATTGTAAGCAGGTGGGGCAGCAGAAGCAGGCGGAGACAACAGAAGTAGGTGGGGCCAGGAATACTGTAGTCCAGCGCAAAATACCGCCCCTGCAGAACCAAATATCACAGTGCAGCACAAATACTGCCACCCCCGCTGCAGTATTCAACTGTCTCACTGTCCTAAAGACGGCAATACAGTTGAATTCAGGAGGCTAATTGCCTTTCTTCAAAGATTTAATCAATTGGATTTAAAACAATTAGGATCATCATATTACCATTAAAGGTGTTTGTCCAGGACTAGAAAAACATTCCAAAAACAGCCCTACACCTGCCCATGGGTTGTTTGTATTGCAGCTTAGCTCCATTGAAGTGAATCGGCCTGAGCTGTAATACCACACACAACCTGTAGACAAGTGTGGTGCTGTTTTTGGAAGAAAGCAGTCATCTTTTTTTAGTCCTCGACAGCCCCTTGAATGGGCGACTGTTCAACTTCAGAGAGATTGAGAGTTATATTTACTCCATGGCCTCCATGGAAAGGATTTTACGCATGTTCGCCATCTAGTGGCCAAATTTGCATGACGGAGGAAAAATCATGAAAAAAATCTTATTTTAACAAAATACATAGACTCCTGTCAGCTGTATGATCTTGTAAAGCGCCATTCCTGCAGTGTTGTAATTGGAAAGCCCTGGCAAATATCACTCAGGGAGGCTCCAGTGAGCATTAATGACCCTCACATACAAACTGGTTAAGCTGTGATAACATCTTAAGCACATAATTACTGAGATTGCTTCCTTGTGCCGTGTGCCTGAAGTGTAATCATTACATTAAAGATGGACGGGCTGTGCCGCAGGTACTTGATGTGATGCCAAGATGCTATATGAAAAGTCCTTGAGGCGTCTGATGAAAATGCTTGGATGTATTTCTGTTTCAGGAAAACGCGGGTGAAAAGTAACATGGCCGCCAAGAGCGTTGCTAGGGTCTTAAAAGATTATGGCCAGAGGTCCCAAAGCTCTTGTGGTGCTCCCAAAAGCGATACAGTGCCCCGAAAAGGTGTATAGTGCACCCGAGAGGGATATAGTGCACCATGGCTAGTGCTCCCAAACGGTAAATAGGGACATAAAGAACAGGACCCCGGAAAAAGATATGATGCCCACCAGATAGTGCCCCCCTAAGGGGACATAGTGCACAACAGATAGTGCCCCCCCCCAGGGGACAGAGTGCACATCAGATAGTGCCTGCTAAGTGGTTATAGTGTAGAACAGATAGTGCCCCCTAAGAGGTTATAGTGTAGAACAGATAATGCCCCTAAGAGATTATAGTGTAGAACAGATAGTGCCCCCCCCCCCAGGGGACAGAGTGCACATCAGATAGTGCCTGCTAAGCGGTTATAGTGTAGAACAGATAGTGCCCCCTAAGAGGTTATAGTGTAGAACAGATAGTGCCCCCTAAGAGGTTATAGTGTAGAACAGATAGTGCCCCCTAAGAGGTTATAGTATATAACAGATAGTGCCCCCCCCTCCAGGGGACAGTGCACAAAAGATAGTGCCCCCTAAGAGGTTATAGTGTAGAACAGATAGTGCCCCCTAAGAGGTTATAGTGTAGAACAGATAGTGCCCCCTAAGAGGTTATAGTGTAGAACAGATAGTGCCCCCTAAGAGATTATAGTGTAGAACAGATAGTGCCCCCTAAGAGGTTATAGTGTAGAACAGATAGTGCCCCCCCCCCCCCAGGGGACAGAGTGCACAACAGATAGTGCCCCCTAAGAGGTTATAGTGTAGAACAGATAGTGCCCCTAAGAGATTATAGTGTAGAACAGATAGTGCCCCTAAGAGATTATAGTGTAGAACAGATAATGCCCCTAAGAGATTATAGTGTAGAACAGATAATGCCCCCTAAGAGGTTATAGTGTAGAACAGATAATGCCCCTAAGAGGTTATAGTGTAGAACAGATAATGCCCCTAAGAGGTTATAGTGTAGAACAGATAGTGCCCCTAAGAGGTTATAGTGTAGAACAGATAATGCCCCTAAGAGGTTATAGTGTAGAACAGATAATGCCCCTAAGAGGTTATAGTGTAGAACAGATAATGCCCCTAAGAGGTTATAGTGTAGAACAGATAGTGCCCCTAAGAGGTTATAGTGTAGAACAGATAGTGCCCCTAAGAGGTTATAGTGTAGAACAGATAGTGCCCCTAAGAGGTTATAGTGTAGAACAGATAGTGCCCCTAAGAGGTTATAGTGTAGAACAGATAGTGCCCCTAAGAGGTTATAGTGTAGAACAGATAGTGCCCCTAAGAGGTTATAGTGTAGAACAGATAGTGCCCCTAAGAGGTTATAGTGTAGAACAGATAGTGCCCCTAAGAGGTTATAGTGTAGAACAGATAATGCCCCTAAGAGGTTATAGTGTAGAACAGATAGTGCCCCTAAGGGACAGAGTACATCAGATAGTGCCTAAGTATGAGACAGATAATGCCCCTAAGAGGTTATAGTGTAGAACAGATAATGCCCCTAAGAGGTTATAGTGTAGAACAGATAGTGCCCCTAAGAGGTTATAGTGTAGAACAGATAATGCCCCAAGAGGATAGTGTAGAACAGATAGTGCCCCTAAGAGGTTATAGTGTAGAACAGATAGTGCCCCTAAGAGGTTATAGTGTAGAACAGATAGTGCCCCTAAGAGGTTATAGTGTAGAACAGATAGTGCCCCTAAGAGGTTATAGTGTAGAACAGATAGTGCCCCTAAGAGGTTATAGTGTAGAACAGATAGTGCCCCTAAGAGGTTATAGTGTAGAACAGATAGTGCCCCTAAGAGGTTATAGTGTAGAACAGATAATGCCCCTAAGAGGTTATAGTGTAGAACAGATAGTGCCCCTAAGAGGTTATAGTGTAGAACAGATAGTGCCCCTAAGAGGTTATAGTGTAGAACAGATAGTGCCCCTAAGAGGTTATAGTGTAGAACAGATAATGCCCCTAAGAGGTTATAGTGTAGAACAGATAGTGCCCCTAAGAGGTTATAGTGTAGAACAGATAGTGCCCCTAAGAGGTTATAGTGTAGAACAGATAATGCCCCTAAGAGGTTATAGTGTAGAACAGATAGTGCCCCCTAAGAGGTTATAGTGTAGAACAGATAGTGCCCCTAAGAGGTTATAGTGTAGAACAGATAGTGCCCCTAAGAGGTTATAGTGTAGAACAGATAGTGCCCCTAAGAGGTTATAGTGTAGAACAGATAATGCCCCTAAGAGGTTATAGTGTAGAACAGATAATGCCCCTAAGAGGTTATAGTGTAGAACAGATAGTGCCCCTAAGAGGTTATAGTGTAGAACAGATAGTGCCCCTAAGAGGTTATAGTGTAGAACAGATAGTGCCCCTAAGAGGTTATAGTGTAGAACAGATAGTGCCCCTAAGAGGTTATAGTGTAGAACAGATAGTGCCCCCTAAGAGGTTATAGTGTAGAACAGATAGTGCCCCTAAGAGGTTATAGTGTAGAACAGATAGTGCCCCTAAGAGGTTATAGTGTAGAACAGATAGTGCCCCCTAAGAGGTTATAGTGTAGAACAGATAGTGCCCCTAAGAGGTTATAGTGTAGAACAGATAGTGCCCCTAAGAGGTTATAGTGTAGAACAGATAGTGCCCCTCCAGAGGTACAGTGCAGAACAGATAGTGCCCCTAAGAGGTTATAGTGTAGAACAGATAGTGCCCCTAAGAGGTTATAGTGTAGAACAGATGATGCCCCTAAGGATTATAGTGTAGAACAGATAGTGCCCCTAAGAGGATTATAGTGTAGAACAGATAATGCCCCTAAGAGGTTATAGTGTAGAACAGATAATGCCCCTAAGAGGTTATAGTGTAGAACAGATAATGCCCCTAAGAGGTTATAGTGTAGAACAGATAGTGCCCCTAAGAGGTTATAGTGTAGAACAGATAGTGCCCCTAAGAGGTTATAGTGTAGAACAGAGAACAGATAGTGCCCCTAAGAGGTTATAGTGTAGAACAGATAGTGCCCCCTAAGAGGTTATAGTGTAGAACAGATAGTGCCCCTAAGAGATTATAGTGTAGAACAGATAATGCCCCTAAGAGGTTATAGTGTAGAACAGATAGTGCCCCTATGAGATTATAGTGTAGAACAGATAGTGCCCCTAAGAGGTTATAGTGTAGAACAGATAGTGCCCCTAAGAGGTTATAGTGTAGAACAGATAGTGCCCCTATGAGATTATAGTGTAGAACAGATAGTGCCCCTAAGAGATTATAGTGTAGAACAGATAGTGCCCCCTAAGAGGTTATAATGTAGAACAGATAATGCCCCTAAGAGGTTATAGTGTAGAACAGATAGTGCCCCCTAAGAGGTTATAGTGTAGAACAGATTGTGCCCCCTAAGAGGTTATAGTGTAGAACAGATAGTGCCCCCTAAGAGGTTATAGTGTAGAACAGATAGTGCCCCCTAAGAGGTTATAGTATATACAGATAGTGCCCCCCCCCTCCAGGGGACAGTGCACAAAAGATAGTGCCCCCTAAGAGGTTATAGTGTAGAACAGATAGTGCCCCCTAAGAGGTTATAGTGTAGAACAGATAGTGCCCCCTAAGAGATTATAGTGTAGAACAGATAGTGCCCCCTAAGAGATTATAGTGTAGAACAGATAATGCCCCTAAGAGATTATAGTGTAGAACAGATAATGCCCCTAAGAGGTTATAGTGTAGAACAGATAGTGCCCCCTAAGAGGTTATAGTGTAGAACAGATAATGCCCCTAAGAGGTTATAGTGTAGAACAGATAGTGCCCCTAAGAGGTTATAGTGTAGAACAGATAGTGCCCCTAAGAGGTTATAGTGTAGAACAGATAGTGCCCCTAAGAGGTTATAGTGTAGAACAGATAATGCCCCTAAGAGGTTATAGTGTAGAACAGATAGTGCCCCCTAAGAGGTTATAGTGTAGAACAGATAGTGCCCCCTAAGAGGTTATAGTGTAGAACAGATAGTGCCCCTAAGAGGTTATAGTGTAGAACAGATAATGCCCCTAAGAGGTTATAGTGTAGAACAGATAATGCCCCTAAGAGGTTATAGTGTAGAACAGATAGTGCCCCCTAAGAGGTTATAGTGTAGAACAGATAGTGCCCCTAAGAGATTATAGTGTAGAACAGATAATGCCCCTAAGAGGTTATAGTGTAGAACAGATAGTGCCCCTAAGAGGTTATAGTGTAGAACAGATAATGCCCCTAAGAGGTTATAGTGTAGAACAGATAATGCCCCTAAGAGGTTATAGTGTAGCAGGAACAGATAGTGCCCCTAAGAGGTTATAGTGTAGAACAGATAGTGCCCCTAAGAGGTTATAGTGTAGAACAGATAGTGCCCCCTAAGAGGTTATAGTGTAGAACAGATAATGCCCCTAAGAGGTTATAGTGTAGAACAGATAGTGCCCCTAAGAGGTTATAGTGTAGAACAGATAGTGCCCCTAAGAGATTATAGTGTAGAACAGATAGTGCCCCCTAAGAGGTTATAATGTAGAACAGATAATGCCCCTAAGAGATTATAGTGTAGAACAGATAGTGCCCCCCCCCCAGGTGCACATCAGATAGTGCCTGCTAAGCGGTTATAGTGTAGAACAGATAGTGCCCCCTAAGAGGTTATAGTGTAGAACAGATAGTGCCCCTAAGAGGTTATAGTGTAGAACAGATAGTGCCCCCTAAGAGGTTATAGTGTAGAACAGATAGTGCCCTCAAGAGGTTATAGTGTAGAACAGATAGTGCCCCTAAGAGGTTATAGTGTAGAACAGATAGTGCCCCTAAGAGGTTATAGTGTAGAACAGATAGTGCCCCTAAGAGGTTATAGTGTAGAACAGATAATGCCCCTAAGAGGTTATAGTGTAGAACAGATAATGCCCCTAAGAGATTATAGTGTAGAACAGATAGTGCCCCCTAAGAGATTATAGTGTAGAACAGATAATGCCCCCTAAGAGGTTATAGTGTAGAACAGATAATGCCCCTAAGAGGTTATAGTGTAGAACAGATAGTGCCCCCTAAGAGGTTATAGTGTAGAACAGATAGTGCCCCCTAAGAGATTATAGTGTAGAACAGATAGTGCCCCTAAGAGATTATAGTGTAGAACAGATAGTGCCCCCTAAGAGGTTATAGTGTAGAACAGATAGTGCCCCCAGAGGTAGTGTAGACAGATAGTGCACCAGACAGAGAGTGCCCCCGCCGTCCCGTCCGTTCTACACTATAACCTCTTAGGGGGCACTATCTGTTCTACACTATAACCTCTTAGGGGGCATTATCCGTTCTACACTATAACCTCTTAGGGGGCATTATCCGTTCTACACTATAACCTCTTAGGGGGCACTATCTGTTGTACACTAAGTCCTTTTAGGAGGCACTATGTGTTGTGCACTCTCTTTTTAGGAGGCACTATGTGTTGTGCACTCTCTTTTTAGGAGGCGCTATGTGTTGTGCACTCTCTTTTTAGGGGGCACTATCTGTTGTGCACTCTCTTTTTAGGGGGCACTATCTGTTGTGCACTCTCTTTTTAGGAGGCACTATGTGTTGTGCACTCTCTTTTTAGGGGGCACCATCTGTTGTGCACTCTCTTTTTAGGGGGCACCATCTGTTGTGCACTCTCTTTTTAGGGGGCACTATCTGTTGTGCATTCTCTTTTTAGGGGGGCACTGTCTGTTGTGCATTCTCTTTTTAGGGGGCACTATCTGTTCATTTGTCCTTTTAGGGGGCACTATCTGTTGTTCATTTGTCCTTTTTGGGGGCACTACCTGTTGTTCATATGTCCTTTTAGGGGGGCACTATCTGTTGTTCATTTGTCCTTTTTGGGGGGCACTATCTGTTGTTCATATGTCCTTTTAGGGGGGCACTATCTGTTGTTCATATGTCCTTTTAGGGGGGCACTATCTGTTGTTCATTTGTCCTTTTTGGGGGGCACTATCTGTTGTTCATATGTCCTTTTAGGGGGGCACTATCTGTTGTTCATATGTCCTTTTAGGGGGGCACTATCTGTTGTTCATTTGTCCTTTTTGGGGGGCACTATCTGTTGTTCATATGTCCTTTTAGGGGGGCACTATCTGTTGTTCATATGTCCTTTTAGGGGGGCACTATCTGTTGTTCATTTGTCCTTTTTGGGGGGCACTATCTGTTGTTCATATGTCCTTTTAGGGGGGCACTATCTGTTGGGCATAATATCTTTTTCTGAAGACCTTATCTTTATGCCTCTATTTCTACTGTCTTTGCACTCTATATTCCTTTTGGGAGCATAAATGGTGCCCCCCAAAAGAGATGTAGGGGCAACAGATAGTGCCCCCTAAAAGGGATATAGTGTCAAACAGACAATGCCCCTCAAAAGGGATATAGCATCCATCAGATAGTACCCTCCAAAAGGGATGTAGTGGTCAACAGATGGTGTCCTCTAAAAGGGATATTGTCCCCAGATCCAATAGATCATGCGGCCCCAAAAAAGGGATAGAGTGCCCAACTGATAGTGCCCACCCTCAAAAGGGTTATTTATAGTGCCCACTCCTAAAAAGGGATATTGTGCCCCCAAAAGGGGTATAGGACCCATCAAATAGTGCTCCAAAAAGGATATGGAATCGAAGTCCTCCAAAAAGTGATATAGGGGCCAACCCCAAAAGGGTTACAGTGCCTAATAGTTAATGCCCACATCCAAAAGGGATATAGTACCCACGCCCTAAAAAGGGATATAGTTCACCCCAAAAGGGACATGGTGTCCAGCAGATAGTCCCCACCCCCAAAAAGTGATATCCTGCCCAACAGATTTTAATTGGGTCATGCCCGGCCATTAATCTGTGTTTTTTTTCTCTCCTATAGGACACGGTGTACCGTCTCACCACCAAAGGCTTGATTGAAGGGGTCATCTCGGGCTATAACGCCACAGTGTTTGCCTATGGCCCCACCGGTGAGTTTTGTTCATTACAGGGGTTGTGTCACATAACATATTCTACATTAGTAATACTTTTGTAGTTGCATGTAATAGCGCCACCTGCTGTTTGTTCTTTTCCTTATTGTTTGTCTATTTCGGTGGGCTGGTCGCACGCGCTCAGTTTAAATCCTCAACTGCTACCAGCCATAGGTTATGTTAGAAGCTGTGGCAGTTACAGGGAGAAAGAATCTGCAGCAGAAAGGACACACTTCCCGAGCTGCCAGGCTGACGATAATCTAGCAGAGCAATTGCAGCACTGGATGGGGAGATCTCTGGACCCATGTGAGGTACAGGGCTGGTTCTAGCTTTGTTAGAACGAGATTGTCATGTCCTGTATAATGTCTGATTTTCATTTTTTTACATCAATCATGAGATAACCCCTTTAAGGGCTTGAATTTGCTATGATATGCTGAGGCACCCTGTACCTCATGCCTCACGATAAAAGGGATTTGTGCTACATTTGGGCCTCAGTGAGGGTATACCGGCTGGTGGCGGCTCGGCTGGCACGGACAAGGTTAAAGAGATGCTTATTCATGTGTGAACAGGTTGTTTTCTGCCTGAGATTACCTGCATCTCCTGTTACTAAGGCAACAAGGCCGACGAGTCCTGAGGAATCTTTATTTTTCCCAAAAAAGTTCCGACTCATACAAACCTCCATTTATCGCTGTTGTCAGATATTCTAGTATGCAACAAAAAAGGACAGTTCTATTTAAAGGGACCGCTCCAAACCCTTACAAACCACCACCATACACCTTTCCTGAGCACAAAAGGCAATTTTCTAATGTGTATGGCCAATTTAACTCTGGGTTGTCCGTTTACTCTGTTATTCCTTTTAGAAATGCATGAAAAAATTGGATGTTACCATTCCCCTTGTCAGAGGGGTGTGTCTCTGCACAGCCTGACACTCTTAGCACTGATTGGACAGTGTCAGACTGCGAGGGAGCATAAAACCCAGTTGACAAT
The DNA here is from genome assembly GCA_033119425.1 of Bufotes viridis. NCBI lineage: Eukaryota > Metazoa > Chordata > Amphibia > Anura > Bufonidae > Bufotes > Bufotes viridis. The sequence goes on along the minus strand of CM065594.1, from coordinate 260,627,067 downwards.
GTATTTATAAATTTCTAGGAGGAATAACAGAGGAATGGCATAAATGATGCTCCAGGATTGTTACGTTATTGGGGATACAAGCATTTACTGAAACAGACATGTCGGGAGAGGTGATAGGTCCTCTTTAAATGTCCCTTTAAGTAGACATTTATGACCTAGGGACCTACACTGAGGAGTTAAGGCCTGTAGGACCCCGACCTCAGGAATACAGGGATCCCTGATCCTATCCAACAGAGAAGAGGTGGATATCTCTGCGTACGGCCTCGCATGGCGTATACCATGTGGATTTTCCTCAGCAGAATTGCAGAGAGTAAAATCTGCAGCCAAATCTGCGTCAAAATCCACATCAGGTTTTTCTGCACCAAAACATGTCCAGTGTGAACGTACCCTAAGGGAGTCACTGGCTATCCCCATAACTCCCATAGATTTCAGTGCACAGGGTTACGCAAATACACGGCCACATCTTCCATATATGACTGCTATAGGAGTGAGGTGGTGGCAGGTTCTAAGGGTGAGATGGGGGCCCCAAAAAATGTTGCCAAATGGCCCTTCACAACCATTATGTCCATTAAAGGGCATCTGACTACATATTTGTGGCTGACCTGTTGCACGTGCACTTGGCAGCTGAAGGCATCTGTGTTGGTCCCATGTTCATATGTTCCCGCATTGCTGAGAAAAATGAGGTTTTAATATATATAAATGAGCCTCTAGGAGCAACGGGGGCGTTACCATTACACCTAGAGGCTCTGCCCTCTCTGCAACTGCTGAACCCTTTCCACTTTGACTGACAGGGTCAGACAGTGAAAAAGTGATCACACCTGGCCCTGTCAAAGTGCAGAGGCAGTTGCAGAGAGAGCAGAGCTTTTAGGTGCAATGGTAACGCCCCCGTTGCTCCTAGAGGCTCGTTTGCATATATCAAAACATCATTTTTTTCAGCAATGCGGGCACATATGAACATGGGGCCAACACAGATGCCTTCAGCTGCCAAGTGCACATGTAACAGGTCAGTGTGTGTCATAGGTGCTACTGACAGATGCCCTTTAACACCCGCAGTGGAGGGCACACCAGTTAGTGGAGGGCACAGCATGTGGTGGCCCCTTCTCTTCCGTCCTCTGCGGAAGGGTGGGATGACCCGTGGGTTGGTTCCTCCTTCCATACCTGTATTATGGTGGTGCTTCATATTCCTGGCATACGTTGCACCCAGTTAGTTCTCACTGTTCAATTACTGTCTTCTAAGGATGTGGCAAGACCTACACGATGCTTGGCACAGACCGGGAGCCTGGCATATATATCAGGACCTTAAATGATCTCTTTAAAGCCATTGAGGAGACCAGCGATGACATGGAGTATGAAGTCCTCATGTCCTACTTGGAGGTTAGTGGTGGCAACGATTAAATAATTGCAATAAATTAAAAGGTTGGCAAATTATGTCAATGGAAAAGGCTGAGGATGCCTGTAGGCACTGGCAACAACGTGATCGCCAAATGGGTATGCTGCATGGTTGTATGGTGGTCAACTATGGTCAGCCCAACACAGCAACTGGTCATCCCATCACTATTACCCCGTCTGAGATAGCCCATATACTACTACCTTACAACCCCCAAATATTCCCTTAAATATACTGACACGGTACTATTAACATATACAACCCACTTAAAACTACAATATAGTATCTAAATAAAACTCCCTTAAAAAGCCCACATAATAGTGCCATACTGTGCAAAGATTTTCCTGACATATAGTTAACAAGTAAGAGGCCACATAATACTGCCATATACTGACACAGTACTATTAACATATACAGTCCAGATAATATCACCATATAGTATCTAAATAAAGGTCCCTTAAAAAGCCCACGTAATATTGGTATATAGTGCCTTGACACCACTATTGTTAACATTCCACATAATACCACCATGTAGTACCAAGATACTACTAACATATGCAACCCACAGAGTACCCTTTTATAGTGCCCAAACTAATACCCGTTCAGAAGTCCCTGTAATACTGCCATATGGTGCTAAGATGCTACTAACATATGCAATACACATAACTATATAGTACTTCAATACCCCCTTAAAAGTCCACACAATATCACCATATAGTGCCAAGATACTACTGACATATACAATCCACATAATACCACTATATAGTGGCTAAATAATTCCCCCTCAAAAGTTCATGTAATACTGCCATATAGTGCCAAGATACTACTGACATATGCAATCCACATAATACCACTATATAGTGCCTAAATAATACCCCCTCAAAAGTCTGTGTAATACTGCTGTATAGGGCCCAGATACTACTAACATGTACAGCCCACATAATACCACTATATAATGTCATATATAGTTCATGTAATACTGCTGTATAATGCCCAGATACTACTGACATGTACAGCCCACATAATACCACTATATAGTGTCATATATAGTTCATGTAATACTGCTGTATAATGCCCAGATACTACTGACATGTACAGCCCACATAATACCACTATATAGTGTCATATATAGTTCATGTAATACTGCTGTATAATGCCCAGATACTACTGACATGTACAGCCCACATAATACCACTTATATAGTGTCATATATAGTTCATGTAATACTGCTGTATAATGCCCAGATACTACTGACATGTACAGCCCACATAATACCACTATATAGTGTCATATATAGTTCATGTAATACTGCTGTATAATGCCCAGATACTACTGACATGTACAGCTCCACATAATACCACTATATAATGTCATATATAGTTCATGTAATACTGCTGTATAATGCCCAGATACTACTGACATGTACAGCCCACATAATACCACTATATAATGTCATATATAGTTCATGTAATACTGCTGTATAATGCCCAGATACTACTAACATGTACAGCCCACATAATACCACTATATAATGTCATATATAGTTCATGTAATACTGCTGTATAATGCCCAGATACTACTGACATGTACAGCCCACATAATACCACTATATAGTGTCATATATAGTTCATGTAATACTGCCATATAGTGTCAAGATGCTAGGATATACAAATCCATAATACCACCATATCGCCCACATAATACTATCATATAGCGCCCAAATAATCCTCCCTTTAAAGGCCCACGTAATACCACTGTACGGTTCTCGAGTAAAACTACAGATAATACGTTACTGGGCGGTTTTAGTTTGATCCTGGGGTTCCCATATCTGTCATTTTAGACTCGCCACCTGCTGTATGCCGTGTACATAACGTCATGTACTGCAGTAAGAAGAACACGGCGTTCACATGGGGAGCGCTGGGGATCAGATTTACTAGATAACAGGCATCTCCATGGCATGTGCAGCCGCTATCTGCCTCCTTCCTGTGCCCGCTCCCGCTCTTGTTTCACCAGCAGCGCTGATAACATTTACTGCGTGTTTGGCTGCATCCTTCATGTGAGCAGGACAGATAATTCCCATGGTGACGGATGGGCCTCGCATGTGTGCTCCATCTCATGTGGCCGCGATGACTTTATGGCCCGCACACTATTTGCACAACCCAGAAGACAAACAGGGAGCCGGGAAACCGCAAGAAAGTAGTGTAAAGTGAGGAGAGAATCACTTAGATGGCGGATCGTGTTACCGCAGGTATACGGATGCCAGGCGGGAGCTGAAGACGTAGATGTCTCCAGGAGGTTAGCATGGCCTCTGTCTCTGCTGAAATGTCACCCATAGGGGCACAGCGTTACGTAAATAGACCCCTAGCTGAAAAACTATGCCGCGACTCCACATATATATCTATACATACACATATATACACAATCATACTCCACATATATATCTATACATACACATATATACACAATCATACTGCACATATATATCTGCACATACACATATATACACACTCATACTCCACATATATATCTATACATACACATATATACACAATCATACTCCACATATATATCTATACATACACATATATACACAATCATACTCCACATATATATCTATACATACACATATATACACACTCATACTCCACATATATATCTATACATACACATATATTCACAATCATACTCCACATATATATCTATACATACACATATATACACAATCATACTCCACATATATATCTATACATACACATATATACACACTCATACTCCACATATATATCTATACATACACATATATATCTATACATACACATATATACACAATCATCACATATATATCTATACACATATATACACAATCATACTCACATATATATCTATACATACACATATATACACATCATACTCCACATATATATCTATACATACACATATATACACACTCATACTCCACATATATATCTATACATACACATATATACACAATCATACTCCACATATATATCTATACATACACATATATACACAATCATACTCCACATATATATCTATACATACACATATATACACAATCATACTCCACATATATATCTATACATACACATATATACACAATCATACTCCACATATATATCTATACATACACATATATACACAATCATACTCCACATATATATCTATACATACACATATATACACACTCATACTCCACATATATATCTATACACATATATACACATCATACTCCACATATATATCTATACATACACATATATACACAATCATACTCCACATATATATCTATACATACACATATATACACAATCATACTCCACATATATATCTATACATACACATATATACACAATCATACTCCACATATATATCTATACATACACATATATACACACTCATACTCCACATATATATCTATACATACACATATATACATATACACACTCATACTCCACATATATATCTATACATACACATATATACATATACACACTCATACTCCACATATATATCTATACATACACATATATACACACTCATACTCCACATATATATCCATACACATATATACACACTCATACTCCACATATATATCTATACATACACATATATACACAATCATACTCCACATATATACCTATACATACACATATATACACACTCATACTCCACATATATATCTATACATACACGTATATACATACACACACTTATACTCCACATATATATCTATACATACACATATATACACACACTCATACTCCACATATATATCTATACATACACATATATACACAATCATACTCCACATATATATCTATACATACACATATATACATATACACAATCATACTCCACATATATATCTATACATACACATATATACACAATCATACTCCACATATATATCTATACATACACATATATACACAATCATACTCCACATATATATCTGTACATACACATATATACATAATCATACTCCACATATATATCTATACATACACATATATACACAATCATACTCCACATATATATCTATACATACACATATATACACAATCATACTCCACATATATATCTATACATACACATATATACACACTCATACTCCACATATATATCTATACATACACATATATACACAATCATACTCCACATATATATCTATACATACACATATATACACACATCATACTCCACATATATATCTATACATACACATATATACACAATCATACTCCACATATATATCTATACATACACATATATACACAATCATACTCCACATATATATCTATACATACACATATATACACAATCATACTCCACATATATATCTATACATACTGTGGTAAGGTGCAGGGTGCCGTCCTAGATGGCAGGTACGTGTCACCGAGGTTGCTGGCCTCGGTGAGGTGAGAGCCGGGTTTTTGTCTGCAGCAGCTAGTGCTGTTTGACTTTGTTAAATAGCATGGCTGCAAAGCCGATCCGGGCCGGCTCTTACTGGGAGCAGCTAAAGAGTAGGGTGGGTGGCTGCTCCCCACGGTCCAGTCCGAGTTTTGGGCTGGGTTTATAAACTCAGCCAGCACCACCAGCTGTGAGTGTGATTATCCTGGAGCTGCTAACAGGGCTGGGAGTTCTCTGTCCTGGAGGAAAGCGCTCAGCAAGGAGGTGTTGTGTTCCTGGCTACCTGAAGCTGGATTCTCCTGCGGCTGGGCCGACAGCGTGGTGCGAACCTGCACCTACACCTCCCAGGTGACTGAACCTGTGTTGGACTGTTTTTGTTTGGCTACGTTATTTCCGTTGTGTGTGAACTGTCACCAAGAGACTGTTTTTCATTTTGTGTGCAAGTGTGAATAAAACACTGTTTGTTGCACAATCTGGACTCCTGGTTTTGCCTCTAAACTGCACCCGCACCGCTGACTACCAGAGCGACTCCCCACATTTGGTGTCGGATGCGGGCATGCGCAGTGAGGCTGGCGTGAACGCCGAGTTTTGTTTTTCTAAAGTGTATGGAATATATTAAGCCAGCAAAGCTGCAAGCAGGAGTTTCTGACAACATGGAGGCTGCTGTGAAGGCTCTCATAGAGGCTAACGTGCAGCAGCGGGAGACCAACCAACTACTGCTACAACATGTGATGGCGTTACAGGCGGCAGGAGCGTCCCACCACGTCCATGATGCCCGGAAAGCGGTCCGTGCGGCGATCCCAAAATGACCCCCGCAGACGACGTTGAGACGTACCTGGCGGTTTTTGAGAAGGTCGCCGTGAGGGAAAAGTTACCCCGTGACCAGTGGGCTGAGGTGGTCGCTCCGTTCCTGGCTTCCGGACCCCAGCAGGTGTTTTTTGACTTGTCGGACGACCAAGCGGCAGATTATGACACTGTGAAAGGAGAGGTCCTAGCCAGACTGGGCGTGAACGTGCTGGTCCGCGCTCAAAGAGTCCACCAGTGGGACTTTAAAACGACTGAACCCGCTAGGCCGCAGTTCTACGATCTGCTGCACAGGCTGCAAAAGTGGCTGCAGCCCGATCTACTAAGTCCCACTGCCATGCTGGATCGACTGTTGGCGGACATCTTTTGGAGGGCCCTGCCTTATCCTCCAGCACTGGATCGGCCAGGTATCGCCCACCAATGCCCTGGAGATGGTCGACCTGGTAGAGCGCTACGAGGCCACCAGAAACCTGCAGGGGACTCTTGCGGGAAGGGGTCAGTCAAACCCCGGAGGCCTCTGCCCCAGTTCCGACGTCCGGCGACAGAGCGGCCTGCCCGGAATATACCCCTGCGAGTCCGCCTCCCGTGGTATGCTGGAGGTGTCAGGAGCCAGGCCACATCAGGGCCGACTGTCCGCATCGGGATGAGCCGATGGATATGACCTACGGGGTCGCCACTCCCTGTATGCACGGAAGCTGTGCGCAACTGGCACCCGTGAGGTGCAGGACCATAACCACCTGTGTCAGGTAGAGGTGGGAGACTCTCTGGCGGTGGCTCTGCTGGACTCCGGGAGTTTAGTCTCCCTGGTAAGGGCTGCACTTGTACGCCCTCGTGGAGTATACTGGCCGTAAAGTCGGGGTCCTGTGCATCCACGGAGACCTGAAAGACTACCCCACTGCACTAGTGACTTTGTCCACCGCGGCTGGTAGGTGGACCCACGAGGTGGCTGTCGCTACTAAACTCCCACACGAACTGATACTTGGGAGGGACTTCCCCGGTTTTCCGGCACTGTGGCCGGTAATAAAGGTATCTGAGGGACCCGAGACAGGGGTGACCCTAGTGGAGTGGCCTGATACCACTGGAAGGCCAGAACCCTGGGAGCCCGAGTCTGACGGGCCAGCGGTAGGGTGACCACTGCTCCAGCGGTAGAGGGGGAGACAACCCCACTGAGTGTAATGGTGGGAGACACGGAGGACTTGCCACCGGGACCTGAGTTGGCAGACCTCAATGTCTCCGGGGAAAATTTTGGGACCGCACAACACCGGGACCAAACCCTAACCAGGGCCTGGGAGAATGTGCTGGAAATTGATGGTAAACCCCAGAAACCAGGGGCTGAATTAATGTTCCCACGATTTATTGTTCTGCAGGATATGTTGTATCGGGTGAACCAAATCCGAGGCGAACCTGTTGAACAGTTGGTGGTGCCCACAGCGTATCGCAAGCTTGTCATGGAGCTTGCCCACCAACATGTTCTTGGGGGACACCTGGGGTGGCAGAAAACCCAGGACCGCATACTGCAGCGATTTTATTGGCCCAGTGTGTTCAAGGAGGTAGAGAATTATTGTAAGTCCTGTCCGACTTGTCAGATAACTAGCCCCCAGCCACATTTCCGTAGTCCTCTGGTACCTCTGCCAATTATTGAAGTACCGCTTGAGCGAATCGCGATGGATTTAATTGGGCCTGTACCAAAGTCTGCCAGGGGCCACCAACACATTCTGGTAGTTCTCGACTATGCCACTCGGTATCCGGAGGCGGTGCCTCTGCGACATACCTCAGCTAAGCTCATTGCCAAAGAGTTAATGGAGATGTTTTCCCGTGTGGGCCTGCCAAAAGAGGTTCTGACAGACCAAGGGACCCCTTTATGTCTAAAGTAATGAGGGAACTGTGTAAATTGTTGCGTATAAAGCAGTTACGGACGTCCGCTTACCATCCGCAAACAGACGGTCTTGTGGAGAGGTTTAACCAAACTCTAAAAATATGTTAAAGAGGGTGGTGTCTAGAGATGGGAAGGACTGGGATCTGCTTCTGCCCTATCTCATGTTCGCAGTGCGAGAGGTGCCCCAGGCCTCTACTGGGTTCTCGCCTTCGAACTGCTTTATGGCAGACACCCTCGGGGCCTGTTGGATATCGCTAAGGAAGCATGGGAACAACAGCCTGTCCCCCACAAAAGTGTCATTGAGTATGTCGCCCAAATGCAGGAACGGATGGAAAGGGTGTTGCCCTTGGTCCGGGAGCATATGGAGGCAGCGCAACAAGCCCAGAGTAGGGTGTACAATCGTCAGGCTCGGGTACGGGACTTCAATCCGGGAGATCGGGTTTTGGTTCTGGTACCCACCCTTGACAGCAAATTCCTAGCTAGGTGGCAGGGCCCCTATGAGGTGATCGAGAAGGTAGGGGAAGTAAATTACAAAGTACACCAGCCAGGCGGCGCAAGCCGGAGCAGGTGTACCACGTGAATTTACTTAAGCCGTGGAAAGATAGGGACGCGGCCGACGACCACAGCCCCCGGCCAGGGCTTCTAGGTGAAAAGGGTCCAGCCCCACAGTTCGAGGCCTGTGAAGCCGTAACCACGGTAAAATTGCAGACAGCCTATCTTCCAAACAAGTTCAGGAAGTCAGGGAGTTCTCAGTCGGAACACGGATGTGTTCTCGACCTCCCTGGCCGCACGCCTCTCATCCGACATGACATCGTCACTGAGCCTCAGGCCAAGGTCCGGTTAAAACCATACCGGGTACCCGAGGCTCGGCGACGGGCCATCGCGGAGGAAGTGCAATTAATGTTGAAGCTCGATGTCATTGAGGAGTCGAAAAGTGAGTGGGCCAGTCCCATAGTCCTAATACCCAAGCCGGATGGGACGCTACGGTTCTGCAACGACTTTCGCAAGTTAAATGAAGTATCCAAGTTTGACGCGTATCCCATGCCCCGAGTAGACGAGCTTGTTGAAAGTTTAGGACAAGCCCGTTATTTTTCTGTGCTGGACCTCACTAAAGGGTACTGGCAGGTACCCTTAACGGAGTCGGCTAAGGAAAAACCGCATTTGTTACCCGCAGGGCCTGTATCACTACAAGGTGTTACCCTTTGGCCTGCATGGCGCCCCGCCACTTTCCAAAGGTTAATGGACATAGTGCTGCGACCACATCGCCGGTACGCCTCGGCCTACTTAGATGATGTAGTCATCCACAGCACCGACTGGGAAAGCCATTTACCCAAGGTGCAGGCGGTAGTGGATGCCCTGAGGAAAGTCGGTCTGACCGCTAACCCAAAGAAGTGCTCCATAGGGTTAGAGGAGACAAAATATCTGGGATATGTAATTGGGCGGGAGTCATCAAGCCTCAGGTAAATAAGGTAGAGGCAATACGGAGTTGGCCCCGACCGGTCACCACCAGGCAGGTAAAGTCGTTCCTGGGGATTGTGGGGTATTACATGAGGTTTGTGCCCCACTTTGCTACTATTGCTTCGCCATTGACAGAGTTGTTAAAGGGGCGTAAGACAGGGATGGTCCGCTGGAATGAGCAGGCGGAAAAGGCTTTCTCCGCCTTGAAATCGGCCCTGTGTGGGTCCCCGGTTTTGGTGACACCCGATTTCAGGAAGGATTTCGTAGTCCAGACCGACGCCTCTGAAGTTGGCCTTGGTGCGGTACTGTCGCAGGAAGTCAACGGGGAGGAGCATCCCGTTGTCTTCCTCAGCCGCAAGCTCACCCCAGCAGAGACTAGGTACAGTATAGTCGAGAGAGAGTGCCTGGCCATCAAGTGGGCACTCGAGGCCCTCCGTTATTACCTGTTGGGCAGAAGCTCGCCTGGTGACCGACCACTCCCCACTCAAGTGGATGTCCCAAGCCAAAGAGAGGAATGCCCGGGTCACCAGGTGGTTTCTGTCTCTACAGAATTTTAAATTCACGGTGGAGCACAGAGCGGGCCGGTTATTAAAAAATGCAGACGCGCTCTCCCGGGTACACTGTTTGTCCTGTGTCCACCCCTCAGGGCTGAACAAAGGGGGGTATGTGGTAAGGTGCAGGGTGCCGTCCTAGATGGCAGGTACGTGTCACCGAGGTTGCTGGCCTCGGTGAGGTGAGAGCCGGGTTTTTGTCTGCAGCAGCTAGTGCTGTTTGACTTTGTTAAATAGCATGGCTGCAAAGCCGATCCGGGCCGGCTCTTACTGGGAGCAGCTAAAGAGTAGGGTGGGTGGCTGCTCCCACGGTCCAGTCCGAGTTTTGGGCTGGGTTTATAAACTCAGCCAGCACCACCAGCTGTGAGTGTGATTATCCTGGAGCTGCTAACAGGGCTGGGAGTTCTCTGTCCTGGAGGAAAGCGCCAGCAAGGAGGTGTTGTGTTCCTGGCTACCTGAAGCTGGATTCTCCTGCGGCTGGGCCGACAGCGTGGTGCGAACCTGCACCTACACCTCCCAGGTGACTGAACCTGTGTTGGACTGTTTTTGTTTGGCTACGTTATTTCCGTTGTGTGTGAACTGTCACCAAGAGACTGTTTTTCATTTTGTGTGCAAGTGTGAATAAAACACTGTTTGTTGCACAATCTGGACTCCTGGTTTTGCCTCTAAACTGCACCCGCACCGCTGACTACCAGAGCGACTCCCCACAATACACATATATACACAATCATACTCCACATATATATCTATACATACACATATATACACAATAATACTCCACATATATATCTATACATACACATATATTCACAATCATACTCCACATATATATCTATACATACACACACTCATACTCCACATACAGTATATATCTATACATACACATATATACACAATCATACTCCACATATATATCTATACATACACATATATACACAATCATACTCCACATATATATCTATACATACACATATATACACATACACAATCATACTCCACATATATATCTATACATACACATATATACACAATGATACTCCACATATATATCTATACATACACATATATTCACAATCATACTCCACATATATATCTATACATACACATATACACACTCATAATCCACATATATATCTGTACATACACATATATACACACTCATACTCCACATACAGTATATATCTATACATACACACAATCATACTCCACATATATATCTATACATACACATATATACATAATCATACTCCACATATATATCTATACATACACATATATACCCACTCATACTCCACATATATATCTATACATACACATATATACACAATCATACTCCACATATATATCTATACATACACATATATACACACTCATACTTCACATATATATCTATACATACACATATATACACAATCATACTCCACATATATATCTATACATACACATATATACATAATCATACTCCACATATATATCTATACATACACATATATACATATACACACACTCATACAGATACACACAGACACATATTCATCCTTACAAATACCTACAGGCAGTCATACACACATATTGTACACATATACATTTATACACACACATATACATATATATAGTTAGATTCATACTTACACACTGACACATGTAATACAATCAATCACATGTACATGAGTTTATATATATATATATATATATATACTGTGGCAATGTGAACACTGGGGTGTGCAGTGAAACCCCAGGGAGGCCGTCAGAGAGAGCGTGTCACCAAGGTGCCTGGCCTTGGGGGAGTAAAAGCCCAAGTACTAGTGTTAGTATAGCTGGCTCAGCCAGTTCCAGGGCGGGCTTTTACTGGGAACAGGCAATGTGCTGGGTGGGTGCCTGTTCCCCATGCTCCAGTCCAGGATTTTGGACAATGCCCATGTCCAGGGAGGATATTTAATCCTCTTGTTGGACATGGGTGGGGCCCCACTCTGGAGAGAGCTTTGGAGACAGAGGCTCTGTGTGAGTGGTCTCGGCTGAGTTGGCTGAGGGGCCACGGGGCTAAGCGATAGCCCGGAATTGGGGACACAGCGACGCCTGGAAGGGTCGCAGGGCCACAGTCAGGAGGACTGGTGAGCCTGAATCCCCAACGGACACTGATCTGAGGCTGTGTGTGAACAGTGCTCTGAACAGCCAGGAGGCTGTGGGACATTGGGCTGGAGAAAGCCGCAGCAGTTCACAGGGTGTGAACTGTACCCACTAGGTGAGTGAGGGACCCAACTAATATGTTTAGTTAGAGCCTAGCCGGGCCAGTGTTTATTGTTTTGCACCTGTTGTGTTGTTTCTGCTATAATAAACGCACTGTTTGGACGTGAAATCCGTTGTCCGGAAGGAAGTTTTTGTGAACGATCCTCGAGACCAGAGCTAACCCCCACATTTGGTGTCGGATGCGGGCAAGTCGTCCCTGCTGGATAAAGGTAAAGTGTTGCTGGGGGCAACGACAGGACAGAGGAAAAAACTGTGCGATTGCTGTATTGGAGCTTAGGGCCGGAAGCCTGTTTGTTCGGTGGAGCAGGTGCTGCTCGTGTGGTCCTGGACACTTTGCTGGGTTGCAAAAGAACTGCTGTCTGGACTGTTTTTCCCTGTGGTGCAAGCGGTGCGAAGGTTTAAAGGGCCAGAAGCACAAAAGAGGGAAAAAGGAAAAAAACTGACCTGTGGAAATTTTTTTGCTCAAAATGGCGTCCTGGGTGAAAGATAGTCAGGTGTGGCGGAAGCTGCTTATGCCAAAGGTGATGCCATATGTGAGAAGTGGCCCGGTTTGGCGGAAAACCAAGGCCACTGAGGGTGTAGTGGAGCAGCTGGTGCTGGAGACTGATCGGTTGGTGAGAAAGCCGAGTGCGGCACTTGGAGAGGCGGCTCTGAGTGGACTGTTCGAGGTTATATGTGCCGTTGCCAAGGGCAACCGTCGGGAAGACAAAGAGGTGGAGAGCGGTGCGTTTCTCAGGAGTGCCTATTTTCCCTGCGACTGTGCACAGAATCCTAAAGGGTGCGGCTGGAATGTCCGTCCAGAAAAAGACAGGAGACAAGTCCAAGGCGTCTCCCGTGGCAACTACTGCATTGAGGAGAAGGGTGATGACCGTGCTGGAGATATTCCTGGACTACCCTTATCTTCCGGGAGTGCCGAGTCAGTGACGACAATCGGTAAGACTGTTCCTATTGATAATTTTGTGGCAGACCCTGTGACAATGAGCCGGCGGCAGTTGCTACCTGCCGGGCTGGTCAGTGATAAAGCGCTGCGGCGTGAAGATGTCTCAAAAATGAGTGACTATGGGAAAATGTTGTGTCTGAACAGGCTGGTAAGCCTGTTGCGGTTGCTCTCTCGCAGGAATCTGCAGGGGAGAAGCTCAAGATGTTGTTTAAAGTGCCCGTGACCAAGGCTAGATTTGGGATGGTGAAAATCAGAGATCCCATGCTAGCCTGGGTAAGAGGTAGAATGATGTTTGTCCGGGACAATTATGTGAATCCTGTGGACTATCCAGTGGTCCGCACGGAGGGTGAGACCATGGTGGGAACAGAGACTGATGGACTTGATGTTGGAAATAGGCTCATGCGTGATGTAATGTGGGGCAATGGAGACACTTCTGTAGGAAGTAATCAAGCTCCTACAGAACCTGTACCTGTCCCTTTAAATGAAGGTGTAAGGGAAATGCAGATAGGAAGCAATGGTTTAAGTGAAATGACCATTGGAAACAATGGTGCCGACACGGTGCCAAGTGAAGGTGCAGAGTTTGATGAAATGTATAATGATAATGTGGGTCTATGTGCAAGAAGTGATGAGGATGATGACAGTCCTTTTCCTTTGCAGGCTGTGATTGGGGAAAAAGCTCCCCTGTTGGTAAAAATGTGGATGGTATAAAAATGCTAATTGATATTGAGAGCTCACAACTGAGGGAACCCACTGTGACAAATGTGCAAGTACATGGGGCGGTCCTAGAGGGTGTACCACACGTACTAGAAGTGGATATGCAGTCTCCACAGGTTTCTATGGTTAATAAAATGTCCCAGGTGGGGATTAACTCATCGGTGCCCCTAGAGGACGGAAATGAGAATGACATGAGCAGTATATATGAAGCAGGTGCTATGACCGACAGCAACTCTGAGAGAGAGGCTGCCATGTTGAGGTCTTGCCAAACTGACGTGGTTACTGGTAGCAACCAGACGATAGTTATACCTGATGTGACGAGAGTACAGTCGGGTGACGTCAGCCTAGTGTCTGAAGCTCATGTCCAGGCAGTCTTAGATGACCTGACAGGACAGTACAGCGGCAAACAGGAGGCTGCCCTCCCTCTCGCCACACGGTCCCTAGATATGATAGAGAAGGGACAAGCTGTCGTCACAGGGTCACCGAAGAAGGCTGCAGAAGGGTCAAAAGAGGAGACCCCAGAAAAGATGAGTGAACTGAAGGGTCTACCTCCTGGTGTCCTGGGGAGGGGAAAAGACTCCAGAAAGACACAAAAGTCTATAGTAGACCTCAACAATGGGCTTGAAGAGTCCCTGGGTGGAAATCCCACAGAGTGTCTAAGAAAGAATGGTGGTACTCCTACAACTGCTGTTACACCAGAACAGAGTGAAGAGCAGCTGGACCAGAAGGCCCAAGAGCGGGGCGCTGCTAACAAGCTAGTGCGAAAAATTAAGAAGAAGACCAAGGCCCTCTCCTTGACTAGAGCCCTTGGAAAAGTGCTTAAGGAGCAAGATGAATTGGAGAGGCTGAACAAGCAACTCAGAGCAGAGATGGAAGATCTCAGGAGCTCAAAAGATGAAGTCTATGAGTTGGAGAAGCCTAAGCGTGCTCCTGCGCAGCAGGTGGAAGAAAATGAGATGCCTGAAGAGG
Source organism: Bufotes viridis (assembly GCA_033119425.1). Lineage (NCBI taxonomy): Eukaryota > Metazoa > Chordata > Amphibia > Anura > Bufonidae > Bufotes > Bufotes viridis. The sequence continues at coordinate 260,611,690 of CM065594.1, read as the reverse complement.
AAGATCCTCTGAAAGATGCCAAGAAGTCAGAACCCGTTAAGAATGGGTCTGGAGGTGGTTGCGCTGTGGTGCCAGCCGAGGCAGAGAAGATGGAAGATGTATCTGCTGAACCAGATGGTGGTGCTGAGGTGGATGCAGAAACCCAGAGACTCGTGGCAGTGTGTGGCCAGGACCTGGTCATGAAAGACATTCCCTCTGCTGTCAATGCCTGCCAGAAAGCCAGCAGTCTGCTGGGGAAGAAATACGAGGGGACCGACAACCAGTATGAGGGTCCTGTCTACTCCGATGGGCTGGCTCCCTGAATCCTGCCCGAAAGGAGAACCATGTCCCGGGTGAACCTCTGCAGGGATTGCCAGAAGACGACGAGTCTGGCGAAGGTCCTGATGTCCCCGGTGCCTCCAACCTTGATGAGAAAGAGGAGGAGGAGTTAAGAAGGAAAGCATATGATGCCATGTCCGTGAAGCATAAGACGGCTAATAAAGTGAATGGAGACTCCAAAGAAAAGACTGGAAAAGAGTCTGCTGAAGTGGGGAGTACCACTGAAGAAGCAGAAGATTCTGAAACTGAAGCCAAACCTGACATAACCCCTGGGGGAGTAAAGGAAAAGAAAGATGCTATCTGTTGATAAAACAAAGAGACAAAAAGAGGCTGACAGGTCAAGGTCCGCTAAAACTGTGGTAGTTGCTAGTAGCGACCAGGTGTCTCTAGTATGGGACAAGATGACTGGTAGGGTAGTAAGCTTCGTGTTTGTGACGAACTGGGTTCTGCTGGCGTGGTTGTGGCAGAATAAGGGGAAGCCTGTGAGGCTGGCCACATCTTCCAGGGGGACCCTTGAGCTTAAAGATGGCAAGATAATGCGGGTGCCCTATCACGAGCGAACAGGCGGTACATGTGTTCACCCTCACAGGTGTGAACAGAGGGGGATATGTGGCAATGTGAACACTGGGGTGTGCAGTGAAACCCCAGGGAGGCCGTCAGAGAGAGCGTGTCACCAAGGTGCCTGGCCTTGGGGGAGTGAAAGCCCAAGTACTAGTGTTAGTATAGCTGGCTCAGCCAGTTCCAGGGCGGGCTTTTACTGGGAACAGGCAATGTGCTGGGTGGGTGCCTGTTCCCCATGCTCCAGTCCAGGATTTTGGACAATGCCCATGTCCAGGGAGGATATTTAATCCTCTTGTTGGACATGGGTGGGGCCCCACTCTGGAGAGAGCTTTGGAGACAGAGGCTCTGTGTGAGTGGTCTCGGCTGAGTTGGCTGAGGGGCCACGGGGCTAAGCGATAGCCCGGAATTGGGGACACAGCGACGCCTGGAAGGGTCGCAGGGCCACAGTCAGGAGGACTGGTGAGCCTGAATTCCCCAACGGACACTGATCTGAGGCTGTGTGTGAACAGTGCTCTGAACAGCCAGGAGGCTGTGGGACATTGGGCTGGAGAAAGCCGCAGCAGTTCACAGGGTGTGAACTGTACCCACTAGGTGAGTGAGGGACCCAACTAATATGTTTAGTTAGAGCCTAGCCGGGCCAGTGTTTATTGTTTTGCACCTGTTGTGTTGTTTCTGCTATAATAAACGCACTGTTTGGACGTGAAATCCGTTGTCCGGAAGGAAGTTTTTGTGAACGATCCTCGAGACCAGAGCTAACCCCCCACAATACATACACTGATACACATATATATGCACTAATTAATACACTGCACATACACTCAGACAACACCCAGACATGCATACAGTCACTGACAGTGGTCCACATATGCACAGTACAGGCAGTGATATACAATCCATACATCCACACGTACAGTATGTATAAATTCACGCATACACGATACCCTTATTTCTAAACACACGCGGTTTTGGACACACATAAATGCATTCATATATACCTATAGGGGTGTTCTAATCTTAGACATTTATGGCACACTAAGAATAAATGATGTGAAATCTCTTTTATTGGGAATACCCCTCTAGACATACCGTGCATTTGGAAAGTCTTCGACCCTTTGATTTTGTTACGTTGCTAAAATAGAAAACTTTTCCCCGTCAATCTACACTTTATGCCCTGTAATGAGAAAGTCAAAACGGAATTCTAGAAATATTAGCAAATTTATTAAAGGAAAAACTAAGCGTTCGCATGGACCCTTTGCTGTGACACTTGACATTTAGCTCTGGGGCCTCCCATTTTTATGATCATGTTTGAGATGTTTCTACACCTTGATTGTCTTACAGCTGACAATGCCTATCAGAGCAAAATCCACCCCATGATGGAGAACTGCCTATAGCGCTCAGAGACAGGTGGTGTGGAGGCACAGGTCTAGAGAAAGGGACAAAAGCATTTTTTGCAGCACTGAAAATTGCCAGGATCCTCCATAATTCTTAAATGGAGGAAATTTGGAGTAACCAGGAATATTCTTAGAGCTCCTAAAGTCACTGCAGCACCAATCTGGGCTTTATGGCAGAGTGGCCAGAAAGCAGCCTCTCAGAATGGCCTCTTTCACACGACCGTATGGTTTTGCAGTCTGCAAAAAACGGATCCACAAAAATAAAACAGATGACATCCGTGTGCATTCCGTTTTTTGCGGAACGGAACATCTGGCCCCTAATAGAACAGTACTATCCTTGTCCGTTATGCGGACAAGAATAGGACAAGTTCTATCTTTTAACGGAACGAAATACGGAAACGGAATGCCTACGGAGTACCTTCCGTTATTTTTGCGGACCCATTGAAAAGAATGGTTCTGTATACGGACCGTATACGGAACGCTAAAACGGCCTGTACACTCGCAAAGAAAAGGTTCATGTATAAGAGGCCAAAGACACATGAAAGTTTTAAAAAAAAAAAAAAGCACCTGAAGGACTCTGTGAGAAACAAGATTCTCTGGTCTGATGAAACAAAGATTGTACTTTTTTGCCTCAATTCTAAGCCTGATATTTGGAGTAAACCAGGCTCTGCCCATCTCCTGCCCAATACCATCCCTACAGTGAAGTATGGTGGTGGCATGGGCGTAGCTATAGGGGGTGCAGAGGTAGCAGTCGCTACCAGGCCCAGGAGCCTAAGGGGCCCAAAGACCCTTGTGCCGCATAAGAAGACACACAAAGCACTGAGGGAAGGGGGGCCCCAAGCTGAACTCTTGCACCAGGGCCCATGAGCCGTTAGCTACGCCCCTGGGTGGTGGCATCATTCTGTAGGGGTGTTTTTCAATGGCTGAGACAGGGAGACTGGTCAGAGATGAGGGAAAGCAGAATGGAAAAAAAGTGCAGAAAGTGTTCTGGACCTCATACTGGGTGGGAGGTTCACTTTCCAACAAGACAATAGCCCTAAGCACACAGCCAGGACAACACAGGAGCGGCTTAGGGATAACACTGTGAATGTCGTTGAGTGTCCCATCCAGAGCCCTGACTTGAACCCAATCAAACATCTCACGAGAGCCCTGAAAATGTCCGTCCACTGACGGTCCCCATCCAACCTGACAGAGCTTGAGAGGATCGGCAGAGAAGAATGGCAGAAGACCGCATCCAAGAAGACTGGAGGCTGGAATCACTGCCAAAGGGGCTTCACCTAAGTCCTGAGTAAAGGGTCTGAATACTTATGTCAATACAATATTTTAGTTTTTCCTTGAGTTCAGAATGATGGGGAAAAGTTGAACTTTTTTTAAAATTTATTTTAGAACAAGGCCGCGACATGACATAATGTGAAAAAAGTGAAAGGGTCTGAGGACTTTCTGAATGCGTTGTACTCATCAGATACATATACACGGTCCACACCTACACATATCATCATCTCTACTCAGGTCAATCCATCTTACTCTCTTTACAGATCTACAATGAAATGATCCGAGACTTACTGAATCCGGCCCTGGGCTACCTGGATCTACGAGAGGACTCGAAGGGAGTAATTCAAGTAGCTGGGATAACCGAGGTGTCCACCATTAACGCCAAAGAGGTGCCAGAATGATGCTTTTACATAGATGATAGTGTTGCATATTTATATTTTTGACCTACGGGGGGGCGCAGAGACCATAATTTGCATTAACCGTACTTTCTCACTTTACAGCTATTGAAAATATTGCACCCCCAACCCCACTTTATTGCTATCACTCACCTCCCTCCTCATCTAGATCATATTTATGTCATGAAAGGCAGATAACTAGAATTGTGCGTTATACATTTTAGGGAAATTATTATACGGGTGGTATGAGTCGGACCTGACTTTTTTAAGGGGGTCCAGCTGACCATATAGCACACAAATTATATATGCCCCGTAGTGCCATACAACACATATAATGCAATACCTATGCACCATATGTTTTATTGTCCTGATGAAGGGGGCTGTTCGCCCCTGAAACGCGTAGACTTGGAATAAAGAGTTCTTTTTACCAATACCAATCTGGTCCCATGTTTCCTGCATCAGCGCCGACGTAAAAGGTCCAGCTTTCTCCTTTTTCTTCATGAATGTAATGCACACAGTGCCCATATAATAATACCATATAATACGTGGTTAGAAGGCTCCAGAGACCTATAATTCTCTCCTGATGAGTCCACATTCGTGGTCCATTGATATCAGGGAACCCCCCACCCGCTATACCAGCTATGCTTGCCATACTGTATAATCGAAGGACTTACATCTTCTTGCGCTTTTAGATCATGCAGCTGCTAATGAAAGGAAACAAGCAAAGGACCCAGGAACCCACCGCGGCCAATAAAACCTCGTCCCGCTCTCATGCCATCCTCCAGGTCACGGTGCGGCAGAAGAGCCGTATCAAAAACATCACGCAGGAGGTCCGCGTGGGACGTCTCTTCATGATTGACCTGGCCGGGTCAGAAAGGGCTTCTCAGGTAACGGGAGGAACCCAAGGCTCTAAGCAATGTAATAAAAGAATAAACAATCATGTATATAGTATGACAAGCAGCATATCCCATACACCCCCAAGGGAGCATATCCTCAACCAAGGGCCCACATAGCCTGATCTACTCATTGATCGACTGATTTTACATAGGTACATACGTGTATTATATGGGTACAGAGGAGAGCGTGCCTTCTATTCAAATTGTTGCACTGCATCCCTGACTGACAAAAGGCTTTAGAGAATTTGTTCTCCTTCTTCGAGGCTTTTAATGATCGTGCCCTTTTATTTGAAACCTGACACTTTGCTGAGGACAAAGACTCTCTCTCTCTGGCTGGAGTAATCCTGGCCATAGTGATGGGACTTACACTGCTAAACAGCGCCACCTGCTGGGTCTATGCAGTATTCCTATGAGCTGCGTGAGTTTCTATTAATACCGTATATAGTGCTACACCATGCACAGAACGTGACCTTTTTCATTGGTTCGTGTCAACACTATGACCCTGATGACTGTCTACACTTGCACGAGGGCTCATGCCACCTGCACCACGATAAATTATTTAGTGCCATGGGGCCCCTGAAAAGGTGAGGCCATATGGGATGGATATGCTGCGGATTTTCACTGTAGAAGGTAAAATCTGTCAAACCTGTATTTACACCACAAATTCATCCACAAAATATGGATTTCCTGCTATGTAGCGGGCCCTCCGATGCGATGTACCCTGAAAGTGCCGGTCATAATGGCCCCATAAGTGACTCTGCCTTCAAGAATTGCACCAGCCACAGTGCCCCCATAAGTAATAATTCGCCTAAAAGAACAATGTCTTCTACAGTGCCCCAATAAAAGAGTGGGCCATAGATTACCCATAATAGAACTAGCCCCAGTGCCTCTGTAACAGAACCAGCCTTAGTGCCCACATGTAGAGCTAACCACAGTGCCGCTATAACAGAGCCAACCTCAGTGCCGCTATAACTGCCAAACACAGTGCTCCCGTAACAGTGGCAACAGAGCCAGTAGCAGTGCCCATCCTCATTGCTAGCCACAGTGACCCCATAACAGCCCCATATTGGGCTTTTTTAAAAGTGCCCGGACAGTTGAAATAGACATTCCCCCCATGACAGTGCTGCATTATCAGCCATAGAGCCCCTACACAGTGCCCCCAGAATTCAGCCAGATACTGTGTAATGCTGCGTTATCAGTGGCAGTCAAAGTACCCCCATAATGGAACCAGTTAAGGCTCCATTCACACGTCCGTGATGTGTTGCGGATTCGCAAATTGCGGATCCGCAGCACACCCGGCCGGCTCCCCCCATAGAAATACCTATTCTTGTCCGCAGCTGCGGACAAGAATAGGGCATGTTCTATCTCTTGCGGAGCCGAGGACCGGAAGTTCGGGGCCGCACTCCGCCAGTGCGGAAGCCGAGAGCACATAGTGTGCTCTCCGCTTCATGTCCGGCCCCATAAAGAATGAATGGATCCGCACCCGTTTTGCAGAATTGCGGAACGAATGCGGACCCATTTGCAGAAGTGTGAAGGGGCCCTAAATGTCTTATTATTTACCTTGCTGCAGACTCAGAACCGAGGTCAGCGGATGAAGGAAGGGGCTCACATCAACCGCTCCCTGCTGGCGCTGGGCAACTGTATCAATGCCCTCAGTGAACGAGGGGGCAATAAATACGTCAACTACAGAGACAGCAAGCTGACCAGGCTCCTGAAGGTACAGTGTCTTCTCCTTCATCTTAAGACTGTCAGCTCTGTGGTCCATCATTGCACTCTTTTACTTTCCCTCATTTTCGTCATCAGGACTCTTTGGGTGGGAATAGCCGCACTGTGATGATCGCTCACATAAGTCCGGCCAGCAGTGCCTTCGAAGAGTCCCGGAACACTCTCGCCTATGCTGACCGTGCCAAAAATATCAAGACCCGGGTATGTATAGGTGCCCTTACTTAAAGGGAAGTTCTGCCTTAGGGAAGCGTTGATTTTTTTTTTTCATTATCACTACCTATTAATTGAATTCCTTTTGTTACCAGTTAGTCAGTAGGGTATTGTCACTATATACCCACTCAGGCGTAGTTGCAGCGTAAAGGTGACCATTGCCACAGCCCATTCACCTGTAATGTACTGTTGGCACCTGAAGGGCAGTAAAACCCCTCAAATTACCCAATTAATTTCATAACTGAGAGGTGTAATGATCTGCAGGACAAGTTCTGCAAGATCTTGCCTGCCCATACAGACTCTCCATGGGTGGGCACAGAGACTGCAGCAATAGGACTATTTGCCAGGTGCCAATGAAAATCTGTTGGCTTGAGGCAGGTAAGTAGACACTCTAGGACTGGTAAGATGTGACAGCTGGAGTGTCTACTTGTCTGCCTCAGAATGGCACTCTAGAGTGGCACTGCCAGATTTCTATGGCATATTACATGTAGAGTAGAAATAAGTTCAGCTAAATATGGTAGACAGCAGCAGATAACACTCACGTAGTGGCAACCTATACTAGCCCAAGAGTAGAGACCGCTGAAGCAGTGTGTGTATTAGACAGTGGCACTCACAGAGTAGTGAGGCATATTATTGGAAGGTAAAGAAAACTGGAACAAAGTATGGTAGACTTTGGGAGCATGAAGACAACTAGAGCAGAGTGTGGTAGACTTAGTGGTTGGCACTCTTGAGTAGCACTCATAGACTGTTGAGGTGTATGTGGTGGAGCAAAATATGGTAGATAATAGTGGTGGCACTGGAGCTGCACTGATGGAGTGGTGAGGTGGTTGACAGCATTGGCACTCAGACTAATGAGGTCTATCATCGGGAGCGCAGAGGCATCTGGAGCAGAGCACGGTAGACATGGTGGTTGGCACTGTGGAGTAGCATTCATAGACTGGTGAGGTGTATGAGCTGGAGCAAATAATGGTAGACAGCAGTATTAGCACTCTGGGGTGATATTCCTAATCTGATGAGTTGTATCAGATGGTAGTCAGGAGAATCTGGCACTAAAATGTGCTGCATCTCCCTGGTCCCAGAAGACATCATCCTTGACCTCCTGTAACCTGTTCTGAGTCAGTCTGGATCTGAACCATGTAGATCAGGGACAGATAAGTATCATTACAGTCATAGTGATAGTGACAGCTTTTGCACTTCCAAGGAACCCCAACTGGGAAAAACAGACTTTAGGAATATCCCATAATGCAATATAAATACATAGTATTCCTTTCCATCATACTGGTTCTTCTTCTGTCCACCAGGTGAAGCAGAACCTCCTCAATGTCTCCTATCACATTGCCCAGTACACCAGCATCATAGCAGACCTGAGACATGAGATCCAAAGACTCAAGGAGAAGATTGATGAGCAGGGCTTGAAGCAGATAAGGAATGAGAAGAGCGACATTCGCAACATTCAAGGTAATTCTTGGCATCTTTTAATAGGTACATCCCATAAAGTCCAAGCAGTAAGTACCCTAACATCTTCGATTTGATGCCCATTAGCTGAGGTTCAGCTCCATACATTACCCTTTGACAGACGGGAGATGGACCAGCTCAGGGAGCAGCTCATAAGGGCTTTTAGGGAACAGATGGACATCCGCAAACAGCTTATGGACCTGGAGAACAACCACATGGAGTTACAGATGGAGACTTCACGTCACTTCCTCATCATTGCCGAGTAGGTGTAGAATTTTAGCTTTTGTAGGATGCCCTTTGTACCCTCTTGCCATTTTGTAGACATCACAAAGAGGTCCCTTGCACTGGACATTTAATTTTATCTTTTCGGGCAACTATTTGTCGAAGAATCTAATAGGGAATTCCCTACTAGCCACAAGAAATTAGTTTGTCTTATATTATGGTTACAGCTGGGAGCAAGAAAAAACACGTCGTGTCCGCAAGTGGCAAGAAGAACTGAGGAGGGAATCTTTTGGCAAAGATGACAGTGAGAAGGACTCAGACACCGGAGATGACCAGTCTGATATCATGGAGCCACCAGAGGTGATGGTGGCCAGAGAGAACATTCACGCACTGGTAGTTGATCAAAGCAAGCTACGTCGCCAAAAGGTATCAGTAGGAAGATCGGTTTAGTAGCTCTAGTCACATCTGCAGATACCTTGAGAATTCTTCTGATTTCCTTATAGGGTTTGTAAGTTGTATTGAATCATGGAGATAGAAATAAGTCTGCGTAGATGCTGAATTTTTAGTTAAAACATTTGAACCACTGCAAAAAATAAAATGGTTTCAGAAGACAACCCCTATCATCAGGGCCGTCTTTAATACTGATTGGACCCTGGGCAAGAATTTACTTGGGCCCCCTGCATCCCGTCTTCCCACACCCTAGCATGCAATCACGCCCTCCACCACAGTCTGAAGACTCCAGCAGGCTTGTGATTGATAATGCTCTCTGCCTCTCTGTGATCTTTTTACTACAAAATCACAGTGAGATAAAGTCGTCACCGTGATTTTGTTGTAAAAAGATCACAGAGAGGCACCGAGCATTATCAATCATGTTAGTGCTCTGTGTCTCTGCTGTACGGAGCGGGGCTTGGCTCTCTTTCACTCAGCGGATTAGCCGCACGGGATCCGCTTGTGTGCAAGAGCCCTAAGCCCAATACACGGCTACACTCACCCAGTCCTAATAAAATCTGGTCCTACCTCATCCAGGGTGTCGCTGGCGTCGGCGTGATGTCCACTGGATCCAGAACAAGGTCCCTGTGGTGATAGAGAAAAAGAGAATAATCACACAGTACTAATGCCCACCTTGTGGTCCCTTCAAAATAGCTATGTCCTCCTTGTGCCCCTTCACAGTTGTTATACCCAGATATGTGCACCCTCACAGTAGTAATGCCCAGATATGTGCCCCTCACAGTAGTTATGGCCAGACATGTGCCCCCTCACAGTCTTTATGCCCAGATATGTGCCTCCCTCACAGGCGTTATGCCAGATATCTGCCTCCCTCACCAGTGTTATGCCAGATATGTGCCCCCTCACAGGAGTTATGCCAGATATGTGCCCCTCACAGGAGTTATGCCAGACATGTGCCCCCTCACAGGAGTTATGCCAGACATGTGCCCCCTCACAGGAGTTATGCCAGATATCTGCCTCCCTCACCAGTGTTATGCCAGACATGTGCCCCCTCACAGTAGTAATGCCCAGATATGTGCCCCTCACAGTAGTTATGGCCAGACATGTGCCCCCTCACAGTCTTTATGCCCAGATATCTGCCTCCCTCACCAGTCTTTATGCCAGACATATGCCTCCTCACAGTAGTAATGCCCAGATATGTGCCCCTCACAGTAGTTATGGCCAGACATGTGCCTCCTCACAGTCTTTATGCCCAGATATGTGCCTTCCTCACAGGCGTTATGCCAGATATGTGCCCCCTCACAGGAGTTATGCCAGATATGTGCCCCTCACAGGAGTTATGCCAGACTTGTGCCCCCTCACAGGAGTTATGCCAGACATGTGCCCCCTCACAGGAGTTATGCCAGATATCTGCCTCCCTCACCGGTGTTATGCCAGACATGTGCCCCCTCACAGTAGTAATGCCCAGATATGTGCCCCTCACAGTAGTTATGGCCAGACATGTGCCCCCTCACAGTCTTTATGCCCAGATATGTGCCTCCCTCACAGGCGTTATGCCAGATATCTGCCTCCCTCACCAGTGTTATGCCAGATATGTGCCCCCTCACAGGAGTTATGCCAGATATGTGCCCCTAGTTATGCCAGATATGAGCCCCCTTACAGCAGTTATGCCACATGTGCCCCTCACAGTGGTTATGCCAAATATGTGCCTCCCTTACAGCAGTTATGCCCACATATCTGTGCCCCCTCACAGTAGATGTTATACCCAGACATGTGCCCCTCACAGTGGTTATGTTCTTTTGTGGCCCCTCACTCTAGTGGTTCCCCCCTTTTTTGCAGCCTTATGGGGGGAAAAAAACAGTTAATACTTACCTTCTTTCCTGATGACAGGCTCCCACGCTCACATCACGCTGCTGGCTGTGCTAAAGGCAGATTCCTGGGCCTTCAGAGCTCCTCCCACAGCCAGCAGTACCAAGTGCAGCCAGCAGGGGGAGCCTCTGAGCTTTGAAGATCAGTGAAGCAGGGAGCAGAGAGGTCTCCCTGCTTCACTATAGAAACGAACAGCCCGGCAGTGACAAGAACTGCTGGGCGGGTGAGTGTGCACCCCTCCTCCCCTCCTCCTTGCCTCTGCGCCACCTCATGTTTGAAGAGTTCTCTGACAGGGCCCGGCATTCACTGCACTTCATGCTGGGCCCTGTCAGAGCATTCCCATTACACGTGAGTGTAGCGGGCCCCCCAGGAGCAACTGGGCCCGGGGCAGCTGCCCCTTTTGCCCCTCCTTAAAGACGGCCCTGCCTATCATATGGGTGTGGGCATAGCCATCAGCAGATTACTGCCAGTCCGGCTCCCATGAAGTAAAGCCACAGTCAGTCAGACGTTTCCCATGTATCAGCCGCTGCAGGAAAAATGTAGAAACACACGCCATTCAGATGATGTAGAATGAAGTCAGCTATTGTCAGATTGAGTCTGTTCTTCAATTTGTATCATGTTTTCTTCAGATGGAGTTGGAGAAGCGATTTAAAGAAATCCGGCAACGAGCAAGAAGACTGGAAGAAATTTTACCCAAAAGGATCAGCTCGGAGGAACAGAGGGAGGTCTTAAGCCTTTTGTGTAAAGTCCATGAACTGGAGATTGAAAATACAGAAATGCAGTCCCACGCATTGCTCAAAGACAACATGATCCGGCAGAAGAACTATATGGTGCAGAAATTCGAGCAACATCGGTGTCTGTGTGATGAGATCATCAAGCAGCAGAGACGCATAATCGCTGGTGAGGATTACCATCAGGCTTTGAATACGATTGAAGAACCGTTCCCTCAATGTGTTGGTTCTCTTTTGGTCAACCAAAGCAAAATAGGGACTATTAGGGACAATTTGTGGTGGGTGGATCTCCTGTCTAGGCTGAACAGTCTCAAGTGACAGAAGTGGAAATTAATCTATTTGCCTCAAAAGTAGAAATTGTGAGCACTTTCAAGTGGTTGACTAAATTCATTTTTCTAAAAGGGTACTTTTTTGGGGTCATTTTTTGGTTGATTGTTTTTCCTAAATAGTTCTTCTATTTGTAGAGCACAACCTGACTGTTCCTCATCGCCTGGAGGACTTGTATGAGCTCTATCTTCGAGAGCTGGAAGACGGCACATTAGATCGAATAGCCATAATCGACAGAGCTTCTGTTCTGGCCCTAAAAGTAAGTAAAGCTAAGACATGGTACCGTAAATCAGACCTGAGCCTAATTAGGAGATCTGAAGTCCCTTCTTCTACAACATCTTCTAATGTCTACTTTTTTGCAGGACAGCCAGAACTCTTTGCCGAAAATTCCTCAGATCACAGCAGAAGAGACATCTCAGGAACCAGACTCAGACCAAGAGAGTGTCCGGACATTTGGATCAGACAACAGGAATCTGAATCAAAGAGAGTCCTACAGAAGAATACTTCCTCGACTACTGTCTGAGACAGAAAGGTTGGAGACCCAATAGGTTCCTTAATTTTCATTAGATTCTCATAAGATTTTAAGGTAGTCCAGCATTGACTAAGTGACCAGGAACTAAGGCCTTTCTCCTCATACAGGAGATGAAGAAAAGTGTTGACACTGTTTGAAATTCTCATTTGATGCTTAGCTGGTCATTGCCTGAGTAGGACCCAGTGGCAACCTGGCCATCAGCTTTTTGGAGGGGGACAGGTAATGTTAGATGACAAAAATGAACCGAGCCTTGAAGGATGAGATGAAGTCCATGGATACCTCTCCTTACTTTTTAAAGGGGTTGTTGGCATAAAAAAAAAACCTGGCTGCTTTCGTCTAGAAACAGCGCCTTACCTGTCCGTGGGTTGTGTCAGGTAATGCTGCGACAACAAACACAACCAATTTTTGGAAGGAAGGACGGAAGGATTAACTAGGAACAACCCCGTTAGAATAGGGCCAGTCTTAAAATGACAGTCACTGATATATGTGTGCAAAATTGTACATAACGTTACTTCCATTGACCAAGTTTTTTGGAGACTGGTTACCGACATCTTCTAGTGATTCTTGTCGGATGTAAAAAAGTTTAACCTTTTATTTCATGTCTTCTCTTTCTCACCAGTGATGCAAACAAAGTGTTTAAAACAAGTCCCCGAGCCCGACACATTAAAAACTCCACGGTGGTGACTCCACCTCCGATACATGTGAATGGGATGGTCAGCAAAGAGGTAGGTAGGGGGATTTTACTTCCGTGGATGTATGGTGTGGAGACATCAAAATGTATTATCATAGTTAGCCATGGACATATCGCTATCGCTAAGCGAGTAAGCACCTCATCACCACTTCTGATTATGGAATTACACAATGATCAGGCAGTTATTCAAATGATGGGCCGCCATCTAAAACATAGACCAGGTCTGTCAGTATGAAAGCTGCTCTTATTTAGTGGCTTTATGCCCCCTCTGTAAAATAAAGACATAGGTTGTCTCATCAGGGATTGTCCATAATGCACAACCCCTTTAACCTCCTAACTGTCACATTAAAATTGGAATAACCCTACACAAAATGTCACTTTTTTATTTTAGATTTTTAATATGTGTCTGCAGTAAATCTTGTTGGCCCACAACTCAGAGGACACAATTGGATTTTTAACCCTTTATTGACTTAATTAATTTTAGACTTAAGGACCAATAATATTTTTTCCCTTTGTGTTCCAGCAGTCATAACTTTAAAAAAAATTCTTGTAAATTTTTTTTTATTTTGCAGGATGAATTATAGTTTTTTTTAGGAACCATTTTGGAGTATATATAGAGTATTAAATCACTTTTATTATTTTAGTTTAAGGCCTCATGCACACGACCGTTTTTTTATGCTGTCCGCAAAAAGGGGTTCCGTTGTTCAGTGATCCGTGTCCGTTTTTGCCTTCCGTTGTGTTTCCGTGTGTCTTCCGTTTTTTTTAGCGGACATGACCCAAAAGATTTTACCAAAAGACAGGCTGACAATTTTTCCCAAGTGCCTGCCAAGGGATCCGCAAAAAAAACGGACACGGAACGCGGATGACACACGGATGGCCATCCGCATTTTTCACGGACCCATTGACTTGAATGGGTCCGTGAACCGTTTTTCACGGACAAGAATAGGACAGGTTATATTTTTTTGACGGACTGGAATCACGGACCACGGACGCGGAGGACAAACGGTGCATTCGCCGAGGTTTCCACGGACCCATTGAAAACCAATGGGTCCGCAGAAAATCACGAAAAACGGAGCAACGGACACGGAATCAAACAACGGTCGTGTGCATGAGGCCTAAGGGGGAAAGATTAAAAAAACTGCAATTTTTACATTATTTTGTGGAATTTATTTATGGCGTTCACTGTGTGGTATAACTAACAATTTTAATATGTGGGTCCGTACAATAATGATAATGCCACATTTCTGTATATGTGTTACTATTTTTCCTTTCTTCCTGCAGGCTGTCAGCTCTGCAACTGCTCCTCCAGACTGAAGGGGAGGTTACCTTAGATGCTCATATCTCTGGTTTGGTAGCAGCTAGAGATATGGGCTTGTATTGTATTATTTTGAGAGCTGTCATTCCAAGCTTTTAAACAATACCAGAATGACAGCATTATCTCCAGTACATGGGAAGATATCGCTGTTAAAAATAGGGATGCAAAATGAAAAAACCGGCTTCAGAATAAGATGAAAGTCCTCTTAAAACTTCTCCTTTATTGCAGTATATATCAGCAGACACATCCACATCGTATTTAGTGATCGTTAAAAATCGGGATGCAGTGAATAAAGCTGAAAGTGAAAGTAAAAGAATGTTTTACTCGTTTTACTTGATTTCTAACAGTGATATCTCCTATTTAGCTTGGACTAATGCTGTCATTGCCTTGCCTGGAATGTCAACTTTTAAACAAAACCAGTTCCATACTTCTAGCTGCTACCATTCAGGATAGCTGAGCTCGGGTAGAACAGTTAGGTGCTTAAAGGGTTTCTGTCATCAAGTTTTGACATTATAAGCTGTCTGACATTAGCTATGTGCTAATGTCAGAGCAGCTTGATAATGTCTTTTTTATAAAAATCCGATTTATATTTTGCCTGAAAAACGCACTTTTATAATATGTAAATTAGCCTCTAGGAGCAGGGGGGCGTTGCCCTGCTCCTAGAGGCTCCGTGCGGCAACCTGCTGGCACGCCCCTTCTTACTTTGAGTGACAGTGCCGGGCAGCGATCCTCCACCACTGTCTCCTTCTGAAATCCCCCGCTGTCCTTGCTTCCGGGTGTACTCAGAGGTATTCAGCGCAGGCGCGGTGAGCTGAGGACAGCAGGCACCAGCGTCCTCTGCTCACCGCGCCTGCGCCGAATACAGAGCGGCGGCGCAGGCGCGGGATTTCAGAAGGAGACAGTGGTGGAGGATCGCTGCCCGGCACTGTCACTCAAAGTAAGAAGGGGCGTGCCAGCAGGTTGCCGCACGGAGCCTCTAGGAGCAGGGCAACGCCCCCCCTGCTCCTAGAGGCTAATTTACATATTATAAAAGTACGTTTTTCAGCCAAAATATAAATCGGATTTTTATAAAAAAGACATTATCAAGCTGCTCTGACATTAGCACATAGCTAATGTCAGACAGCTTATAATGTCAAAACTTGATGACAGAAACCCTTTAAGGTCTATTGGGAAGATTAAATGTATCTGTGATCTGATGATAATACTTTATGTTTGAATTTATTAATATTATAATTCTCTGTTTTTTTTTTTTAGTCTTTTCCACGTGACAGTCTAGTGAGAAGCACCCACATCAACTCCTCTCCTGACAGCAGTGACAAGGTGGCCTTAACACGGAAAGGTAGGAAACATCAGATGGGAAATTTAAGGGGCTCTCTGCTTTAGTAATCTCTGCCGCAACTATTTGATACCGTATCATTCCTACGGCAACCAGGTGGAAGTGACGTATGCACGCCTCTGACATGCCAAACTACTACATACAAGTCTAACTCCCTGTATTAAAATTTTCAGCCATGAGCACTTTACTTGCCCCAGTAGGCAACAAAACCTTGCTCCTTACTGCAAGGAAGTATAAATACAAGGAAGTCTCATGATCGCTCTAGACCACGTGACTCAGGATGTAGAATTCAGTTGGGTTCATTTTCTGATAAAATATGGCAAACTCTGGAACATATGTGGCACTGGGCCAAAAAAAAAACTTGTTCCTCTGGGGTCAATAATTATCTAAGGATGTAACCTCTTATTGTGTTGTACTGACAACTGCTGTGTCTGTCCAGGTCGTAGTCTAGGCCCACATGCAAGACAAATAGGTGGAGAAGGTGGTGCCAGAACTTCAGTGCTCCCCACATAATGATCCCAGTGTAACCATGGAGGCAGAAGACACCATAGACAGAATTGTGGGTCTCACAGGACCTGGTTTTTAAAGTGATGCTGTAGGACATTTGGTAGTGACCTGTTGAGGAAATGTCCCTATTTTTTTTTCCACCCAGAGAAAAAAGAGATTCTGAGCAGCATTAAAAGTATTTCGGTAAAGGCAGCCCGGAGACGTTCCCGAGCTATAGATTGTGACCGCCTACAACTACTTCAACCGATGAAAGAGAGGAGTAACCTGTCTGTTCATTCTCTGAGCGAGAGTGAGGACAATCCTTTCAGAGATCAACCAATACCAAGCTCTCCCCTCCACCATGCAGCCAGTGAAGACAACCTCTCCACCAGCACTGGTGAAATGGTGGCAGCCCTAGGAAGAGGAGGCAACCAACGGAGAGATTCC
Source organism: Bufotes viridis (assembly GCA_033119425.1). Taxonomy (NCBI): domain Eukaryota; kingdom Metazoa; phylum Chordata; class Amphibia; order Anura; family Bufonidae; genus Bufotes; species Bufotes viridis. The sequence goes on along the minus strand of CM065594.1, from coordinate 260,595,064 downwards.
CCAAGACTTTGGAACCAAGCACAAAAGAAAGGAGCCCAGAAGCTAGAGAAAAGGGAGGAGTCATTAGAGGTTAAGCGCAGAAAGAAGAGGTCAAGGTCATTTGAGGTCACCGGACAAGGGGTAAGGGCGTACAAAATATGGTTGAGTGTATGGATAATGGGGACCTGTCCAGTCAACATTTTAAACAGTTTTTCTCGTAATTTCAAATCTATGGTGGTCCAAGTTAGACGGGTTTGGTGGTCTAGGGCAGTGAAAGGGCTTTATGGTAAGTATGCATTGCTCTTGGGAGGAGGATATGGGGACTCTGGGCAGCAGCCTAGTAGATATTCAGCTTAATTAAAGTTAGAACTAGAATTAAAACTCCCTAGCAGAAGTACCCCTAGGAAGGGGGTATTGAAAATGACTCTTTTATTTATTGTCTCTTTTTGTTTTTGCAGCTGGTGCGACCAAAGAACCATCCTTCTCGAAATAGAGCCCTTGAAAGCAACTCGGACCACAAGATCCAGAGTAAGATTCCTCAGATCAACAGCCGTGGGAAAATCGTGCTACCTATAGCACAGGTCAAACTTCCTCAGAACCAATCTGGTGAGTGTTACATAAAGGCCAGGTACATATGCACAGCCCAGCTAAGGCATATGGACATCATAAAGTGAGTTCCAAACTCTACGTCTTTGCCATGCTTGGGATCAGTGGAGGTCCAGCAGTTTGTCCCCCATTGATCAGAGCTTTATAGCACGTACCATCACAACGCCTTATATACACATAGTGTAAACCCTCTTTAAAATTGTTTTTAATCCACACAGGCAACATGGCTAAAAGTGTAGACCATCAAGGAGCAGGAACCCAACACAACCAACCAAGCAATGCCAAGAAGCAAATTTCCACCAATCAGCGGCCACGATTCAATTACAACACTGGAAACGCCGGTGGCATCAGCGGGAAGGAGATTCGGGTACGGAAATATTAATAGGGTTGGGACGTACCTATGAGTCCAATACAATGACATCTCTGGAACTTTTTGACCAGTGAACTTTTTGCGGAAGGTAAAAGTGACAGGAAAGCCTTTTGTCACCGGTGTGAACATTGTATTTCAGAAGGTAGTTTCACAACTTGCTACCCTGACAGAACTGTATTACATCTCTTACCTTGTGCTATGGGGACAACAATTAACGAAATACCCGAATCCCAATTTGGTACCAGTGGAGACTCATACTTGCTGCTATGTAGACCTTCTGTTCCATAGAGTGCCTGCTTCTCATTGGATATCACATTATTTTTCAGGCAAAGTGAATAATTTATACAAACACCTCAAATTTATCAAATTCTTGTCCTTTGTAGATTTATTGTAAAATTTGTGTGTTTTTTTTAAATTATCTCTGGATTATTCTACGAGGAGTGCTGTATTCTGCCAGCTCAGAACGAACCAGGGCAAAAGCGTTGACCCTCATTATTGGACACAATGGGCATTATGTTGTTACCACAAGCAGCAACTTTCTCCTGCTGTGAGCCTCCATGTTTGGTAGAGCACACGATCCAAGATGATGCCATTGAGCATTTCATATATGCAATGGACTAAGGAGAAGACAATTGAACTATTGGGCATAGTGCGGGCAACCATTGGCTGAATACCTCTGCAGGGTCTAGAAAACCTTGGTACTATGCAAATTTACTAGAACTTTGCTATGAAACGTCTACTTTTTTGGTCAAAGTTGATATCGAAGAGAATGAAAAATGGATCATAATAATAATCGGCTGGTCTGATATAGGTTTACGTGAATTTTGACCCAATTTAATGATGTTTGTGGTTTTTGGCCCAGAAGAAGGGGCCAAATCTCATTGAAGGGCAGCATGTACTATAGTGGGCATGGTTTGGCAATAAGGACTTTACAGTCACTGGGTGGATCTGGTCCAGTGTATCTCTGTAACATCACTTGCTACTAGTAAAGCCTGAATATGACATGGACATTGTTAGGCCTAGGCAACTCGAGCCTTTACCTGACCTAAACCACCCTAGGCCACAAGGGATATTAATATCACTCTGTAAACTACCCTACACCACCAGGGATATTCTGGATTAACTCCTAAACCAACCTATACCACCAATGCCTAGGTATTGTCTTGGTATAAATGTATTTAATGGAGGTCTGGTAAATATAGGCCTGGGAAGAAGTAAGGCATGGTGTCAGTATGGTGATATGTACTGCAGTTGGTATGGTTTAACAATACTTACAGCACTTACAATACAAATTGGTATGGTCCAAAATTCAACAATTGACTTATATTTCCATCCCAAATGAGCAGGGAATTTCCAGGTATACCACCAGGGATTTTCTGAATTAGAGCATAAACCACCCTATATCACCAGGGAATTTCTGGAGTAAACCCCACCAAACCGCCAAAAGTATTAATATTAACACTGATACCACCCTATACCACCAGGCAGGGGCGTAGCTAGAGGCTCATGGGCCCTGGTGCAAGAGTTCAGCTTGGGCCCCCCTTCCCTCAGTGCTTTGTGTGTCTTCTTATGCGGCACAAGTGTCTTTGGGCCCCTTCAGGCTCCTGGGCCCGGTAGCGACTGCTACCTCTTCACCCCCTATAGCTACGCCCCTGCCACCAGGGTCTTTGATGGTAATGTTAATCTTAACATCTAAACCACCCTATACCACCATGGATTTTAATCTCAACGTCTAAACAACCCTATACCATTTGGATCTTTAATGTTAACACCTAAACAACCCTATATCACCAGGGATTTTCTGGATTAGTCTCTGAACCACACTGTACCACCAGAAGTTAGACCTCCCTAAATAACTAGGGACATTATGGATTAGACCCTAAATCCCACTAGACCTGCTGCTTGAAAACCCCTCACCCAGTCTTCAGTGAAGTATTACATTGCACCCATTAAAATCAATAAACCGGCCATGTCATACATGATTGGAGTGGTTTTCGGGCATCTGTCAGCAGTTTTGTACCTATGACACTGGCTGACCTGTTACATGTGCACTTGGCAGCTGAAGACATCTGTGTTGGTCCCATGTTCATATGTGACCGAATTGCTGAGAAAAATGATGTTTTAATATATGTAAATGAGCCTCTAGGAGCAACGGGGGCGTTACCATTACACCTAGAGGTTTTCCTCTCTCGGCAATTGCTGCGCCCTCTGTACTTTTATTGACAGGATCAGGTGTGATCACGTTTATGTGGAGAGGACACGGTAGTTGCAAAGAGAGCAGAGCCTCTAGGTGTAATGGTAACGCCCCCGTTGCTCCTAGAGGCTCATTTCCATCATTTAAAATAATTTTTCTCAGCAATGCGGGCACATATGGACATGGGACCAACACAGATGTCTTCAGCTGCCAAGTGCACATGTCACAGGTCAGCCAATTCTTTTAGGTATAAATCTGCTGACAGATGCCCTTTAGAGAGTAGTTTTTTAACTAGAAAACCCCTTTAAAATTACCCTCTTCACCACATGAAACCATCAGTGCTATTAATACAGACCTCAAAGCCCCACTAGACCACCAGGGATATTATTTATTAAAATATCACCCCATTAGTACTTTATGTTAAAGAATTTCACACCCTTGTAAACCAATGTGTTTTATTATAAACTAAAAAAAAAACATAATCAGGATCTAAATTACCCAAGATTGAGCATCCTTACAGTGCTAGCACTTTTACTACCCTCCCTGGTCAGTATCTGGATCACAACTTTGTATTCTTTCTACTGATTTTTTTTTGTTGACTGTCTTTTTATATAAAGTAAATTTGAATAAAATAATCTAAGTGACATTACTGGACTGTCCCTTTTTCAAGTCTTACGTCTATATACTTAAAGGGGTTGTCCTGGATTACAAAAACATGGCTGCTTTCTTCCAGAAACAGCGCCACTCCTGTCCCTGGGTAGTGGCACTGTTTTTTATGGAGCTGAGCTGCAGTACCTGAGACAACACATGGACAGGTGTGATGCTGTTTTTGGAAGACAGTAGCCATTTTTTTCTAATCCTGGGCAACCTCTTTAATGGCTTACCTTAAAATAGCCTGTTTTGATGAACTATTTTTATGATGCGCGCTTTCTTCGGTATTCATAATGAGGCAGCAAGACCTTATACTTCACACCGGCCCCTGCTGGTTCAGTGTCTGCATAGGGGGAACTTTGTTATGGTAAAATGAGGGAGATGTGACAAGAATGTTTAAAAAATGGTCTACAGCAAAGGTCTCCAAACCTGGGCCTTCTACCTGCTGCCCAACTATAATTCTCAGGTTGTCAAGGCATGCAGGAAATTGCAGTTTCATAGCAGCTGGAGCACTACCTACCACTGGTCTATTGCCCAAATTCTATTCTTTGTCTTAAAGGGTATGTGTTCCTTTATTCATCCTCTGCCATCAGAATCTAGAAGCTAAGACCTTCACCTCCAGTGAGTGCCATGTCCTTTTAATGTCTGTTGGCTTCACTATGCGAGGTGCGAAAAACTACGTTCCTGTAAAAATTTGCAGGACTATAAATCTTTGATTGGGTAAAGCTGAGAGGTCATGCCGTCCTATCAATTATTGAGCCTTCAGCAAAGACTATTCGTCAGTAGCATGTCAGAGGGAAGTTTTATGGTCCAGATACCCTTCCAAGTTTTTGGTCAGGCTTGGACCTGGCGAGTAGCAGATCTTAACCAACCATACCAGAGAAACAAGATTTTTTAGCAATAAGGGTCCATGGTAATGTCCAGGTCCTGCACTGAGCATCACACCCCTAGATAAGCTAATGCTGAAATTCCGTATCACTTGGCCTTGATTAGAGAATGGTAGATGGGCTTGATGATAATATGGAGATGAAGGGAGTTGTCGATCAGATACTCCGAGGTCCGTTTCTGCAGATCGGCATGGGCCAGGAAGTCAGACACTTCATCTGTGCTCTGGTGGACACTGTACACATGCTTGACAAATATTTTGCCTTGTTGTCTCTTCACTCCCACCAGTATAATCTTCTGGAAAGTGACTCCCGCAAAATCTAGGCCGCTCATGGCCGAAGTGACCACCAACCGTGGCCTTCCCTCTTCTAGACGGTTTGTTTGAGAAGCACCAGATACAGACTCTGAGTAGACAGGACGGAGACTGACGGGAAGCCAACGTGGAGAGAAGAGTGCATTCCAGGTAATCTTCTTACTGGAATCATAGTTGCTCGGGCCAAGTTGAGTTTGAAAGCTGAGGCTTCGATCATCCCTGGCAGGGTTATTAATGATCCATTGGGACCCCCAAAATGAAGATAGATAATTCCGAGGAATGAACATGCTGCAGTTAACATCAAAATACTTTGCAAGATGTAGAGGGGAAGCTGAGTGAAACTGGAAGGCTTGGAAGAGAAGATCCTGGACAAGATGTTGATAGGATGCCAATAAAATCGACTGTTTCTGGATTTGAAAAAGTTGACTTGGAGGAATCATGGGGTACCTGATAGATCTCAGGACCTTCTCAATAATGGACACATTCGGGTTGTTCCGATTCACCCACTCTTCAACTGAAGCGAACAATTCTAACTCGCTCTGCAATACCAAGTCTGATCTTTGTAGAAGAGAAACCATGAGGTCGTTGCTCACCGTCACCCACTCGTTGCTATTCATCACAGTGGAAAGGTTCCAGGCCAAGAACTTCAGGCAGCTTTCCTGCAGTGCTTCATCGCCAATCCCTAACGCGTAATGGTACCAGCTCACTACGTGGCCCTGAGTTGACTCACTGGCAAGATGGGTCTTCATATAATCACTAACGCCTTTCTGTAGAGCAGAGACATGATACTTGCTGGCCAAACGATGCAGTGGTATGGCTTGATTTAACTGGACTGAGATCTCCCCACAGTAGAAATACCTACAAGACAGACATGAATACTGAGTTCACGTGATAGGATCTTACTGTTTTCAGGATCTTTTGGTTCCTGGAAACCATGAACAAGCATGGTGGATGTTGTTAATGGATCCAACGTATGACTATATGTGACAGTCTGGATCATCAAAACATATAAATCCAAATAGTCTTGTTAACAAACCAATGTAGGTGTATATGGGGGTATTAAAGGGGTAATTACATGAAGACAGACCCTATCCTTATACCCTATTAGGGCATATGGTTGTCATAGAGGGCGTTTCCTGGCCTGGCACCTTCCTCTAAGCTCCAGAATGAGTAGCTGTAGGGGCGTAACTATAGGGGAAGCAGGGGAAGAGGCTGCTTTGGGGCCCTGACCCAGAAGGGGCCCATCCAAGAGGAGGAGAAGTACTAAAAGATTTTGTCAGGGCCCCCCAACATTATTACACAATAAAATTATATACAGTGGCAGTATAGACAGTGTAGAAAACGGATGGAACAGCTGCCGGGCCTGGTATGAGTGAGCGATCTTTACTAGCCACAGGAAAGGGGGCGGCATGAAAGGAAGGGGTTGTGAAAAAATTACTAGGGGAGGGGGCCCCATTCAAAAATTAGCTGTGGGGCCCAGTCATTTCTAGTTACGTCACTGACTGGACTGAATGGCTGCCATGCAAAAATATATTTCACCTTTTCATTTAAGATTTTATTACTCATTCAGACACTATTAAAGACCGCAGGCGCACAGCTGAATGATATAAAAAGAAATAATAATCTGTCAATGTTTATTGAAGTGCTTTGAAACTTACCTCATGAATTTCTCAAACAGAACAGCGCACTCTGGGGGCTCCTGTAGGGACACCACGCTTTGGTTTCCTAAGAGTCCTTCAAAGACATCACTTTGCAGAATAAGCAAGAGCTGATGGGTGTGGATGATCTTCACCTCATCCGAGTTGGTGGTGCGTACACGTAGCGTGCTGTCACTGGCGTTGCCATTCTGGAGCAGCTCCTGCAGGCGCTGGATGACCATGGAGGAGTGATTAATGAGGGTGGTTGCGGCATCACCCCCTGCATCAGATTTGTGAGCTGCAGGAGGAAGAAAATAGGAAGATCCATGTTTATATGTTCTATGCTTTTAGACGGTTCACAGTTTTGACCTCTTTCCAGAATCCTAGATCTACTGTTTGCAGCTCCTGAGATGCACAGTTTATCTACAGCACCCCCACAGGAATAACAAGGTATTACAGCGCAGTCATGTCCAGTTCTAAACTTCTGGATTTTTACTTTGCTTTATGCTTCACCCGAAAAGGGAGCAGGAGCTCCAGAAGTAATAGTGGATAATAAGTAAGAACACGAGCACTTCAGGAAAAATTAATAGACTGTTGTGCCTAAGGGGACGGTGCTTGACAAAAAAAAAATCTAAGAAAATGAGAAAAAGACTCCCTGTGTCAAGCACCGCTCTCTTAGGCATCACATGATGTGTCAGATCTGCTCTGTGTTCTGGTTTAATATTGCTTTTTGAGGTATAGAAGAATATTTCTTGTGGTTACCTGGAAACCATCAACAAGCTGTTTGTGACAGATTCATATTTTGTCACATAATCATTACATACGGGGGATTTGATGGTTTCCAGGTATTGTTAATTACCAATAGTATCCATGTGATATTGTGGGTATAGGGAATCTCTTTACTCCTCAGTCTGCTGTGTAAAGTTTACAGTAGCAGTACTGTATTGTGGCATTAGTTATGTGTACAGTATAGCAGTACTGTATTGTGGCATTAGTTATGTGTACAGTATAGCAGTACTGTATTGTGGCATTAGTTATTTGTACAATATGGCAATACTGTATTGTAGCATTAATTACAGTATGTGTACAGTATAGCAGTACTGTATTGTTGCATTAGTTATGTGTACAGTATGGCAGTACTGTATGGTAACATTAGTTGTGTACAATATGGAAGTACAGTATTGTAATTATTTATGTGTACAGTATAGCAGTACTGTATTGTGCCATTAGTTCTGTGTACAGTATGGCAGTACTGTATTGTGGCATTAGTTATGTGTACAGTATGGCAGCACTGTATTGTGGCATTAGTTATGTGTACAGTATGGCAGTACTGTATTGTGGCATTAGTTATGTGTACAGTATAGCAGTACTGTATTGTGGCATTAGTTATGTGTACAGTATGGCAGTACTGTATTGTAACATTAGTTATGTACAATATGGCAGTACAGTATTGTCATGAGTTATGTGTACAGCATGGCAGCACTGTATTGTAGCATTAGTTATGTGTACAGTATGACAGTCCTGTATTGTGGTATTAGTATAGATGAGCGATTCCGTTACCACCGACCATAACGCAATTCTATGACGGAATGCATAACGGAATGCCTTTAGAAGTCTATGGGCTGCATAATGGATCCGTCCAGTTTCCGTTATGCAGGGTAGTATTGCAGTACTATATGATGTCATCACGTATGTGTACAGTATGGCAGTACTATATGGTGTCATTGGTTATTTGTACAGTATGGCAGTACTGTATGATGTCATTAGTTATTTGTACAGTCCACCATCTTTAGTAACCTACAGAACCAAAGCTGCTTGAAATTCCTTGCTCTGTCCAATACATTTGGTCATATAGCCACCATAAATCTTGCCTGTACAGGAAATTAGGTTTCTCTCTGCAGAAGCACAGCTATGGAGCCGCTTTATAAGTAAGGGTTCCTCACCAAGTTCTGCTGCTTGGGCCTATGTATATGGCTTACTATATACATCAGACGTCTTCAACCTGTGACGGACTCACGCACCATATCCACCTGTAAATGGCCACTTATGGGCTAAATAAGCCCTGTTCATTTTTTTTTTTGGACCATCTTGGCAAATTAGGCACTGTTAGACATAATAGAATGTGCATAACTATTCACCCCCCTAAAGTCAATACTTTGTAGAACCACCTTTTGCGGCAATCACAGCTCCAAGTCACTTTGGATAAGTCTCTATGAGCTGCCACATCTTACCCCTGGGATTTTTGCCCAATACTCCTTGCAGAACTGCTCCAGCTCCTTCAGGTTGGACAGTTTGCGCTTGTGAACAGCAATCTTTAAGTCTGACCACAGATCTTCTATTGGATTGAGATCTGGGCTGTGACTCAGCCATTCCAACACATTTACATGTTTCCCCCTAAACCACTCAAGTGTTGCTTTAGCAGTGTGTTTGGGGTCAGTCCTGCTGGAAGGTGAACCTCCGTCCTAACCTCAGATCAGGTACAGGTTTTGCTCAAGAATATCCCTGTATTTAGCACCATCCAGCTTTCCCTCAACTCTGACCAGTTTCCCAGTCCCATCCCCCCCATGATGCTGCCACCACCATGTCTCACTGTGGGGGTGGTGTTCTTTGGGTGATGTGATGTGTCGGGTTTGCACCAGACATAGTGTTTTCTTTGATGGCCGAAAAGTTCAATTTTAGTCTCATCAGAGCAGAGCACTTTCCTCCATACATTTTGGGAGTCTCCCACATGCCTTTTTTGCAAACTCACAATGTGCCTTTTTGTTTTTTGATGAAAGTAATGGCTTCTTCTGACCACTCTGCCATAAAGCCCAACTCTATGGTGCGTACAGCTTATTGTCGTCCTATGTACAGATCCTCCAGTCTCAGCTGTGGAACTCTGCAGCTCCTCCAGGGTTACCTTAGGTCTCTGTGCTGCCTCTCTGAGTAATGCCCTCCTTGCCCGGTCCGTGAGTTTTGGTGGGCGGCCGTCTCTTGGCAGGTTTGCTGTTGTGCCATGTTCTTTCCATTTGGTTATGATAGATGTGATGGCGCTCCTGGGGATCATCAAAGATTTGGATATTTTTTATAACCTAACCCTGACTTTTTACTTCTCAACAACATTGTCCCTTACTTGTTTGGAGAGTTCCTTGGTCTTCATGGCAGTGTTTGGTTAGTGATGCCTCTTGCTCAGGTGTTGCAGCCTCTGTATATGTAATGACAGATCATGTGACACTTAGATTGCACACAGGGGGACATCATTTCACTTATTATGTGACTTCTGAAGGTAATTGGTTTCAGCGGAGCTTTTTATGGGCTTCCTAACAAAGCGGGTGAATACATACGCACATGCCAATTTTCTGTTTTCTATTTCTAAGCAATAGTTTTATTTATATATTTTTCTCATTTCACTTCACCAACTTAGACTATTGTGTTTGTAAAATTCAGATTAACAAAACATTGAATTTAAGGCTGTAATGTAACAAAACACGAAGAAAGTCAAGGGGGGTGAATACTTTTGCAAGGCACTGTAGGTGTGGCTCAACATGTGGTGGCCAAGAGCCACACAATTTTGCAAGTAAAATAGGAATTACCTTCACGATTGTGCAGCCAATGGCCACCCACCGAAACATGTGGCCGCCCCCTTAGGTTACAGGTAGAGATTGCAGCATCTGCGCCGCCCAGTATTACATGAAATCTCTGCACCGCAGTGCCATTTTGCCACAGTTTTATGGAGTCTTGGCAAAAAATATGAATGTGTGGGTGAGCCAATTGACCACTGACCTCCTGTCCTTCATCTCATTTAGGGACATTATAGTGACCGCCTCGCTCCAGCCTGACATGGCTGATAACAGAGAGCAACAGTCTGCATTCAACAGCAGAGAAAAACGCAAAATATTGCCCAAGTGCATACGCCTTAAAATGACAGCTCCATGCCCTTTATACTGCCCTCTAAAGCAGAGGAGGCTGCCCCCTCGCCACATGTTCCCAGGGCATTGAATATTGAGCTTTGTTTTGATGGCCGCACAATCCGCTCTTCAGCTCCATCTCTGCCAGAAACTCATTTACATCCCATAAATGACAGCACAAAAGAGTTTCCCAACCCAGTAACCCATTACGTTCATCTCAGTGGTGGTGGTGGTCGAACGGGCACAAGCCCCCACCTCCCTGCCCTCCACCCCTCACAATTTGGCTTTAAGAGTCAACTGGGCAACATACAAAGGCTTAAGATCTACACAAACAAACTCTGTCATCAGGCCTGTCCCCCGATCCCATTCAGACTGGCGGATAGATGGTACAAAGCGCCGGTGATGAGATTACTCCCCCATCCTTAACCTCTTCCTTGCCACAGACATTATCTAATGATACATGATATGCGCTATACATACTGTGTACATATAGTATATATCTAACATTTTTTTTCTTACTATATAGATGAAATAATAAATTGATACGCTACGATATAACGCAGCAATAGCCAAAACGAAAGGAGCTAATTATATATCAGAGGGACATTTAGAAAGGGCAAAGGTTAGCTAAAAAGAAAAAAAAACTGCTGAGAAAAAGATAAACAGTTAAAAGGTGATGAAAAAAAACAACGACAACAGTAAGGAGATAGCTAAAAAAAAAAAAGTTTGCATCATAAAAGACCAGCTCCTTCCAGAAAATAAAAAATAAAATAAATTTTATATATATATAGATATTAAATAGGCATTTTTCATTTATTATTTTTACTTTACAATTGTATATATGTGGTATAATGAAATTATATGCTGTTTTATAATAGAGAAACATATTAGAAAAATATTAGTAAATAACTAAAACTAAAAGAAAATAAATAAATAAAACACACACAAATATATCTATATCTATCTATCTATCTATATATATATATATATATATATATATATATATATTCATATATATATATATATATTAATTGAAAAGTTTACAGCATAAAAGTTAAGATAACCCGCTCCAAAAAATTCGATAAAAAAGAAAACAAAACATGGATATTTTTAATTCTTTTTTTTTTTACCTAAAACCAGAAGATAAGAATTTCCCGTCCAATGTTTAACAGTAAATTAAATCACACTTGCAATCAAGAAAATATATACAAATATAGCCATTTCTATATATTTTTTTAAATTTATTTATTTATTTTTAAATCTAAAACTGGGAAGTACAAATATTCAACCACAGTTGAACTAAAAAAAAAATACATGGCTAGAACTTTAAAACATTTTTAAATATTTTAAAAAAAATCCTAATTTTGACCATGTCTATATTGTTAAATGTCAGTCTTCACTGTAGGTTTTGCATTCTAATCTTGAACCAGGAGTAGATTGAAAAGATCCGCAGAGTGCAACAAAGCACCAAAAAAAAAAAAAATCATCACCCTAATATTTTTTCATCAATTATCTATTTCTACTGTACTTTTTGCATTCTAGCAAAATGATCATATAGCTAGGCCCCAGTACAAATGACATATGATGGCAGCCAGACCATAGTGGAGGGTTGCTGAGACTTGCAGTTCTCCTAGCCAGATGTGGAAGGGTGCCATCACCTTACCTGCTTCTGCAGTAATGAAAAGCAGTGGTAGCAGGGCCAGCCACCTCCCTCCCCGGACACGGCGATCCCCCCTCTCCATCCTGACACCTCTTCTCTTGCAGAGGTCTGGGCTCTCACTATTTATATTGGGCTCTGGTCCTCTCGGGTTGTCACTTGTCAGTCATTGGTGCATCTGCCGGTTGTCATGGCAACTAGTGTTTGCATTCAGGATGCTATGAAAGTTCCATTCTTAATAGGATACAATGTAACAGAAGCTTCCTCTTTGCTTTGGGGAGATTAAGGCTAATTTGCATTAAAGAGACAGTCAATTTAAAGTGGTACTAACCCAAATCAGTACTAAATGTTCTCAGCCCTGGAGAAGCAGGGATCATAGAGGGGCCGAGATTTTTTCCTAGACTTCTGGTACAGGAGTCAGCCTCCTCCTTAGGGCTCATGCACACGAACATATTTTCTTTCCGTGTCCGTCCTGTTTTTTTTGCGGATCCGAAGTCGATTCGTTCATCCCTAATAACAATGTATCAGCTTAACCTGTAATCTTCCTTAAAAGGGGTTATCCGGGAATTTGATACTGATGACCTATCAGAACCCACGCCGATCAGCTGTTTGAAGTGACCACAGCGCTCCGTAAGGCCAGTGACATCACCCTCATCGGTCATGTCCTAGGCACAATTCAGTCCCATTGAAGTGAATGGGGCTGAGCTGCAATACTGCGCACAGCCACCATACAGTGGACGGCACTATGCTTGGTAAGCTGCGAGGAGTCCACAGCACTCACCAGAGTGCCATCAGCCCCTCAGCGGCCTCTTCAAACAGCTGATCGTCGGGGCTCCCGGGAGTCGGACCCCTGCCAATCTGATATTAATAACTTGTCCTGAAGATAGGCCATCAATATCAAATTCCTGGATAACCCCTTTAAATGTAATTTTTGGAATTTTAAAGGGGTATTCCAGCCACAAACATTTAACACCTTGCTACTGAATAGGTCATAAAATTTAGATCGGAGGGGTTCTGAAAATGGCTAGAATAGGGGTGCACAGACCCCCAACCATTGTTATACCCCTTTAACTGGGACACTTTGTATATTTGAAGCATCTGTATATTAAAGGGCAAGTCCAGACATAGACATGAGTACAGTATATACATGCCCTTTAAATGCATGGGTATGTAAATGTCTGCAGGCCCCCGCCTACCATAGAGAAGCCTTTGGACCGCCACATGTACCAGGCCCAGATGCGCTCTCTATAGCTACACCCCCTGAGGGTCCCATGTTTGGCCCCTGGTGTATGTATAATGAAGGACACAGAGCAGGAGCATAGGAGAGCGTTATAAAGTGACAGGGTGATGTGCGGTTACAGCGAGGCCCAGCTGCACGTAGGGAGCAGATGGAGCGCACACCCCAGGGGGGACAGTCTGGGTCAGCTTAGGATGACTGTCTCCGGGGACTGAACTCCCCTCACCGGCAGCATGCTCAGAGGGGGCTCCACATCACGTGTCTCTGGCCAGGGGGAATGTCACTGAACGACAGATATTTGCTCTGCCATTAATTCTGCTCTCCAGCAGGGTGGAAACATTTAATCAATTTCCCCTACATGAGCAGGACATAATGCAAAGAAAGAAGTCACTGGAGGACCATCCATACATCTGTGTACTGTATATAATTATATCAGCTTCTGTCCTTAAAGGGGTATTCCCAAATTAGGCTCTGATGGTGTAACATTACTTATCCTGTACTGATCCTCAGTTACATCCTGTATTTTACTCCAGAGCTGCACTCACTATTCTGCTGGTGGAGTCACTGTGTACATACATTACATTACTTATCCTGTACTGATCCAGAGTTACATCCTGTATTATACTCCAGAGCTGCACTCACTATTCTGCTGGTGGAGTCTCTGTGTATATACATTACATTACCTATCCTGTACTGATCCTGAGTTACATCCTGTATTATACTCCAGAGCTGCACTCACTATTCTGCTGGTGGAGTCACTGTGTACATACATTACATTACTTATCCTGTACTGATCCTGAGTTACATCCTGTATTATACTCCAGAGCTGCACTCACTATTCTGCTGGTGCAGTCACTGTGTACATACATTATCCTGTACTGATCCTGAGTTACATCCTGTATTATACTCCAGAGCTGCCCTCACTATTCTGCTAGTGGAGTCACTGTGTAAATACATTACATTACTTATCCTGTACTGATCCTGAGTTACATCCTGTATTATACTCCAGAGCTGCACTCACTATTCTGCTGGTGGAGTCACTGTGTACATGCATGACATTACTTATCCTGTACTGATCCTGAGTTACATCCTGTATTATACTCCAGAGCTGCACTCACTATTCTGCTGGTGGAGTCACTGTGTACATACATTACTTATCCTGTACTGATCCTCAGTTACATCCTGTATTATACTCCAGAGCTGCACTCACTATTCTGCTGGTACAGTCACTATGTACATACATTACTTATCCTGTACTGATGCGGAGCTCCATCCTGACTCTGGTATTGCAGGATTCTCTAATACCAGACATGACCTGTGGAGAAGAGTGGAGCTGTTTGTGAAAAACAAATCTCATACTATCCCTTAGAAAGTAAATTCATGGTTAATACCAACCCTCCCACCCTCTGTTTTTTTCCAGATCCAAGTTACTCTGCTTCATGACAGGGTTAATGGCTGCGTCCTATGCTGCCCTCTAACACTGTTTGTCCTGCTTTCCATTGATCAGGCGCTGTCAGATGCGGTTGTCCTGCGGGCAGTGCTTACTGTGCCAACAACAGCAACGCAACCCAAAGCAGACAGCTGCTCTCTATGCCGTGCGTGCCCATAGATGCCAGCTGGTGTGACTGGCATCCTACGTACCCACTGCTCAGGTCAGACAGAGCGATTCAAGGTAATGCTTCCTGCCCGAGTAGAATGGGGATCACCTGACACCCCAATTTACTCACAGGGAAGCTGAGCTATGGGGTGCTGATTTTTGTTGGTGCCCACACTGAAAAGCTGGTGCAAAGGGGTTGCCTTACAAACCCCTTATCTGAGCAGATAGATTTTGGTCCCCGCTCGGGACCCTCACTTTGTAAGCCATAATGGAGAAATGCTCTGGAAGAGGGTCTCCTCGATGGCGAACTCCAACTGTCCATGTCTTACACGGATGACCATTCGTCTGAAGCCGGTGCTGCAGGGGCCCAGGGTTATAACACTTGTGCCTTCTTATGGGGCAGAGGGGTATTTGGGCCCCTCAGTTTCCAGGGGCAGGTGTGACTGCTACCATTACACCCTTATATGTCCCCTTCATCTCAGGGGCTGGTATATACTTTCCCCATGAACTGGACCCCAAAAAGAGAACCTGTGTGCTAGTTTTTGTGGTTAGGGTAAGTACTAGGCATTTTTCGGGGTGTTCTAAGCAGAACGGAGCTCAGGCCAAATAGTCTGCAATTCAAATGTTGGTACGATATATAGGGCCCCACAAACATGATATATAGCAGCTCTATATTATTAGGGCCCCACAAACATGATATATAGCAGCTCTATATTATGAGGGCCCCACAAACATGATATATAGCAGCTCTATATTATGAGGGCCCCACAAACATGAAATATAGCAGCTCTATATTATGAGGGCCCCACAAACATGATATATAGCAGCTCTATATTATGAGGGCCCCACCAACATGATACATAACAGTTCTATATAATGAGGGCCCCACAAACATGATATATAGCAGCTCTCTATTATGAGGGCCCCACCAACATGATACATAACAGTTCTATATAATGAGGGCCCCACAAACATGATATATAACAGTTCTATATTATGAGGGCCCCACACACATGATATATAGCAGCTCTATATTATGAGGGCCCCACAAACATGATATATAGCAGCTCTATATTATGAGGGCCCCACAAACATGATATATAACAGTTCTATATTATGAGGGCCCCACAAACATGATATATAGCAGCTCTATATTATGAGGGCCCCACAAACATGATATATAGCAGCTCTATATTATGAGGGCCCCACACACATGATATATAGCAGCTCTATATTATGAGGGCCCCACAAATATGAAATATAACAGTTCTATATTATGAGGGTCCTACAAACATGATACATAACAGTTCTATATTATGAGGGCCCCACATACATTAAATATAACAGTTCTATATTATGAGGGCCCCACAAATATGAAATATAACAGTTCTATATTATGAGGGTCCCACAAACATGATACATAACAGTTCTATATTATGAGGGCCCCACATACATGAAATATAACAGTTCTATATTATGAGGGCCCCACAAACATGATATATAGCAGCTCTATATTATGAGGGGCCCACAAACATGATATATAGCAGCTCTATATTATGAGGGCCCCACAAACATGATATATAACAGTTCTATATTATGAGGGCCCCACAAACATGATATATAGCAGCTCTATATTATGAGGGCCCCACAAACATGATATATAGCAGCTCTATATTATGAGGGCCCCACACACATGATATATAGCAGTTCTACATTATGAGGGCCCCACACACATGATATATAACAGTTCTATATTATGAGCGCCCCACAAACAGCACCCCATATGTCAGTTTAGGATGGGTGGGGGATATTGGGATTAACTACATCCACACGAGATTTTGAGTCTGGGGGTTACAAACATGAAATGGGGGTCATCATTCCCTGGAAATCAAAGCTTGGTTCCTTTTCTTAGGGTACTTTCACACTAGTGTTAAAGTTTTCCGGTATTGAGTTCCGTCACAGGGGCTCAATACTGGAAAAAAATGCTTCAGTTTTATCCTAAAGCATTCCATTCAGTATGCCTCAGGATGTCTTCAGTTCAGTCCTTTTACGGTATTTGGCCGGAGAAAATACTGCAGCATGCGGCGAAAATTCCGGAACACTTGCCATTGCCTTAATTTCCATTGAAATGTATTAATGCCGGATCCGGTAGCATGCGCAGACCTTTAAAAATGTGAAAAAAAAAATACCGGATCCGTTTTTCCAGATGACACTGGTGTTTAAATGCCGGACAATCCGTTTGTATACATATTTTCGGATCCGGCAGGCAGTTCCGGCGACGGAACTGCCAGCCGGAGTCCAACAACGCAAGTGTGAAAGTAGTCTTACATAGTTACATAGTTGATACGGTTGAAAAAAGACAAAAGTCCATCAAGTTCAACCAAGGGATAGGTGGGGACGCGAATCCCAGAAGGAAGTGAGATTTAGATTTCTACACATTTTCATAAGCATTAATGTCGTTTACTTTTAAGAATTCATCTAAACCCTTTTTAAACCCGTCCACTGTTCCTGCTGTGACCACGTCCTGAGGAAATCTATTCCACAGATTCACAGTTCTTACAGTAAAGAAGCTTTGACGCTTCTGGAGACTAAACTTTTTCCTCTCCGGTCGGAGGACGTGCCCCCTTGTCTTTTGAGGGCATTTTACATGGAACAGTTGGAACCGAACCCGAGTTCGGGAAACAGTTTTTACAGTACAAATTCGCAAAGCAATAACTTCGCCTCATCCGAGCCAATACATTCTAATACTGCACGCTACTCCTGCTCCGTACAGTATTGGAACAAAGTTTTATGCGAATCGACTTCGGATGTTTCATCTGAAGTCGATTCGCTCCTCCCTAGAAATATTAGCAGCCGTTCTAGTCGTTAAAGGTGAAGTTGCATCAAATAAAAAAATATCTACATATTCTAATTACTAAATTACCTAGAACTGTCTTCATAGAAAACCGGGACTCATTAGAATTTTTCATTATCTCCATGAAACTAAATAGGCAAATATAGCATAAAGGTAAAAAGAATATCGCATGCAGCCAAATTGCAAATTTTTTTAAAAAAATGTTAATTCCTTTTCAGCCTTAAAATGAATGATGTCTTGTGTTCTGTTTTCCGCAATATGTTTCACTGCCATACAGTTTACAAATAACCATATCATACCGTACCTAATTAGTACCATACAATCTCGTGCCCAAATAACAGTGCCTTAGGTTGGCCAAATTAACACTTGCATACAGCTGCCTGAATATGTAGCACTGCAAGTGCCTCACAGTGCTAAAGTATATACCGCCATATAGTGCTTATGTAATACAACCATATCATATAGTCACCAATCACCTCCATAGGATTGTCATAATAAAAGTGTATCTATTATTATTATTATTAGGCCTCATGCACACGAACGTATTTTGGGTCCGCGTCCGAGCCGCATAATTTGCGGCTCGGGCGCGGGCCCATTCACTTCAACAGGGGCCGCAAAAGATGTCGACAGCACTCCACGTGCTGTCTGCGTCCTTTTCTCTGTTCTGTGGCCCCGCAAGAAAAATAGAGCATGTCCTATTCTTGTCCGTTTTGCGGACAAGAATAGGCATTTCCACAATGGGCCGCATTCCATTCCGCAAATTGCGGAACGGAATGCGGAACAGCTTCCGTGTTTTGCGGATCCGCAGTTTGCGGATCGCAAAACACCTACGGTCGTGTGCATGAGGTCTTAGTGGTGCTCCCTTCAGCAGGAGCATCCCTAGGTGAATGCACAGGTCTCATGCCCTATGAATAGACTGTAGATTACTGCAATGTCTCTTTTTGCTACCATACTTATATTGATCCAATATTGGGCAGGGGCGATCACAGTAATCATAGGGCCTGACAGCAAAAAAACACCACTGGTAGCTCAGCAAAATGTACTATTTGAATGCCCACCATGATTCCATACTAATTGTTTGACTTGCTTCCCTGCTTCCATTCACAGCCATAATGTTGTAGGATGGATTCTTTCTGCCACCACTAGGGGGAGCTCACTGTATATGGGTTTTTAGAGTAGGCAATGGAAACTGTAAAAAAAAAATAAATCTGTGTGCAGTGAGCTCCCCCTAGTGGTGATTGCAGGTAAATCCTGTGATTGTGTATCTGCCAAGCTCCTTGCCACCATGGTTGCATGGTCTGTGTGTGGGGCACACCACTGTATAGGGCGTTGGAACAGGGGCTTAGCTAGTGAAAGGGTCTAGTGTGGCATGGCCGAAAAGCCACTCTGCCTCATCTAGGTTACTGATCTATGTGCCATGGGTTACGTCCTGACACTGGAGGGGGTGACAGCTCCAGGAGCTCCACAGAGTGAGAACCTTATCAAACAGCTCCTCATATCTCAGCTTCCTGGACCATTGTTTTAAATAAAGGTAATGGGATTTTAGGGGTTACTACGGTGTCATTTAACATAATTGCTAGCATCATCACATTATTTTTCAGTAAAATTGTTGCATTCTCCGCTTTGCTGAACTGAGCAGCCATATTTTGCGTAATCGGAAAGAACCATCAAAAGCATTTAGCTGACACTGGGCACAGCTGCCAACGATGCCGTCATGATGTCACATCTGTGCCCCATGCCCAGAGATGCCAGATTTGGGAGCTGCAGAGCCAGATGTGATCTACTGAAAAATGCTGGAGGCTTTACGAGAGACTACCAGACATTGGAGCACCTTACAGACCACCGCTAACCGTAATATGTGCGCTAATATCATTCCCATCAGGTCTGGTGACCCTCCCGCTGATGATGTGGTGGATCTAGGGTGAGGTTTTAAACCTCCGTGAGATGAATATGATCTGGTGTTTACCTTGGGCAAACATCTCCCTTTACAGTCTGTAATTGGAAGGTCAAAGGTCAGATGGACCAGGATCGGAAATGATTGAATTGTTTTACCGCAGCTCTGGCATTGGTCTTCTCACCTGAAGAATATGATAATCTTTGAGTTATAGTCTTATGCGGGAACTATATGGCGGTATTATTTGGATGCTTCAGGTTAGATTTTACAATATGGTGGCGTTATGTGGACTGTATGTGATAGTATTATTTTGGCACTAAACGGTATTATTATGTGGTTTATATTGGCAATGTTATGTGGACACTGTATGGCTGTAAGTACACATGCAGTTTTTTTGATCCAGTGCCAAGAGTAGATCCAAAAAGAAGGAGAAACATGAAGGAAAGACTGATACTTCCACTCCCTGGCACTGTTAGCTGTAAGTTGTATTGATACCATTTTGGCGGACATACAACTTTTTGATAATGCTGATATATATATATATATTCTTTTACTGCGCTCCCTTCACTTTATTTTTCAGATGTCAGATGTTTTTTTGGACTATAAGATGCACTTGGACTATAAAACCACCTAGGATTCAGAGCAAAAGAAGAAAAAAATGTTTTCATCAGACTCCCAAATCAGACCCCCATTCTTCATCAGACCTCAGATAAGACCCCAAAATCAGACCCCCATTCTTCATCGCACCACAGATCAGACCCCCATTCTTCATCAGACCTCAGATAAGACCCCAAAATCAGACCCCCATTCTTCATCGCACCACAGATCAGACCCCCAAGCTCCATCAGTCTCAGATCAGACCACCCCAGTTTCCATCAGTTTCAGATCAAACCTCAGATCAGACATAAAAAAAAGTAAACATCTCTCCTGCTTTGGATGATGCTGCCACCCTGCAGATCCAGTACTTACTACTCCCTGTTCTCCTTTCGGCCCGTGCTGTACTGTGACCTGAGCTCGCCAGGTAATAGTGCGTGCCCACGTGCGCTACATCCTAATGCTGTAATCAGTTAGGACACAGTGCAAAGTGAAGCCTGGAAGAAGACTAGGAAGGGTGAGTAGAGCCGGCTCAGCGCTAATGTAATTACCCAGAGTGCCATTACCACTCCTTTTGGCACCTTGCTATTGTTTCCTATGTGCTAATCCATATCCCTCTAATTGTTCCTATGAAACGGATATGTTCATGTAATAACCTGGTTTACCACAAGGTGGCAGCAACACTTGGCAGTGCTAATTGCACTAGAGGGAGAAGGAGAGGAGGAGTTAGCTAGTGAGAGAGTGAGTCTAGCCTAGCCCCAGCTAGGGGAATTCAGCAGGCCTAGTCCAGTCTGGACAGGTCCTGTTTGTCCTAGCCAGCCTTATCACTAGAGGTTGTGCATTTTGGTTGTATGTCCCCTCCTGGTATTCCATTGCCTGAAATCCAAGCTAAAGCTAGAGCTTGAGGTACTCAAAGCCAGGACAAGAAGTTTCTAGCATTGCCTACAGTGAGAAACTGACTGCTAACATAGCTGAGCTAAGAGAGCTACAGAAAGGATACATCAGAGAGGAGTTTGGTTTTGCAGAGAGAGTATTTGCCTGCCATTTCCCTGCTGAAACCAAGATCAAGTCTGGAAACTATATGGATTATCGTTTATTACAAGTAAAGCAATTGTTCAACGTTAGGAGCACCGTGACACGTGCAACACAACATCTCCAGGGATATTGTGGCCTATTCAACACCACTTTGGCCTTCCTATATCTGGGTACCAATACCATCACTACAAAGGGAGTCTTGTGCTTCTGCTGCTTTACCGCAGCTGGCGTCACGACTGCTTACTCTAACAGAGGGACATATAATCGTAAATACCTCTTGAGGGGTAAGGGATTCCCCAGGCGTATCTAGTGGGCTGGTTGCATCAATTGGCGTCAGGAACAGGATTCTGACAAAACCATACTGTGTGCCATATCATTAACCCGTTAAGGACACGGCCCTATTTCACCTTAAGGACCAGGCCATTTTTTCAAAATCTGACCAGTGTCACTTTATGTGGTGATAACTTTAAAACGCTTTTTCTTATCCAGGCCATTCTGAGATAGTTTTTTTGTCACATATTGTACTTCATGACAGTGGTAAACTGAAGTCGAAAAATTTCATTTTTATATAAAAAAAAATACCAAATTTACCAAAAATTTTGAAAAATTAGCAATTTTCCAAGTTTCAATTTCTCTACTTCTATAATACATAATAATACCGCAAAAAAAAGTTATTGATTTACATTCCCCATATGTCTACTTCATGCATCGATCATTTTGGGAATGCCATTTCATTTTTTGGGGACGTTACAAGGCTTAGAAGTTTAGAAGCAAATCTTGAAATTTTTCAAAAACCCACTTTTTAGGGACCAGTTCAGGTCTGAAGTCACTTTGTGAGGCTTACATAATAGAAACCACCCATAAATTACTCCATTCTAGAAACTACACCCCTCAAGGTATTCAAAACTGATTTTACAAATGTCATTAACCCTTTAGGTTTTCCACAAGAGTTAATGGCAAATGGAGATAACATTTCAGAATTTCGATTTTTGGGAAAAAATTTCCATTTTAATCCATTTTTTTCAGTAACAAAGCAAGGGTTAATAGCCAAACAAAACTTAATATTTATTGCCCTGATTCTGTAGTTTGCACGAACACCCAATATGTGGTCGTAAACTGCTGTATGGCCAAACAGCAGGGCACAGAAGGAAAGGACTGCCATATGGTTTTTAGAAGGCAGATTTTGCTGGACTGGTTTTTTGACACCATGTCCCATTTGAAGCCCCCCGATGCACCCCTAGAGTAGAAACTCCAAAAAAGTGACTCCATCTAAGAAACTACACCCCTCAAGGTATTAAAAACCAGTTTTACAAACTTTGTTAACCCTTTAGGTGTTCCACAAGAGTTATTGAAAAATGGAGATGAAATTTCAGAATTTCTATTTTTTGTTACCTTGTTTCAAAAAAAGTGTAATATAGGGCAACCAAAAATCATATTTACCCTAAAATAGTACCAACAAAACTGACACCTTATCCCGTAGTTTCCAAAATGGGGTCACTTTTTTGGAGTTTCTACTGTAGGGGTGCATCAGGGGGGCTTCAAATGGGACATGGTGTCAAAAAACCAGTCCAGCAAAATCTGCCTTCCAAAACCCATATGGCGTTCCCTTCCTTCTACGCCCTGCCGTTTGGCCATACAGCATTTTACGACGGGCAATAAATATTGAGTTTTGTTTGGCTGTTAACCCTTGCTTTGTTACTGGAAAAATGGATTAGAAATGGAAAATTTGCAAAAAAATAGCTGTTTTGGGACCGTTTTGTATTTTTTGTTATTTACATCGTTGAACTGACAGGTTAGATTGTGTGCTATTTCTTTAGAGCAGGTTGTTACGGACGCGAAAATACCAAATATGTCTACTTTTTGGGGTTTTTTGTTTCAGTTTTACATAATAAAGCATTTTTGAAAAAAATTATTTTTTAGTGTCTCCACATTCTGAAAGCCATAGTTTATTCTTTATTTTTTGGGCGACTGTCTTATGTAGGGGCTCATTTTTTGCAGGATGAGATGGCGGTTTGAATGGTACTATCTTGGGGTGCATATGACATTTTGATCGCTTGCTATTACACTTTTTGTGATGTAAGGTGATAAAAAAATGGCTTTTTTTACAACGTTTTTATTTTTTATGTTTACGGCGTTCACCTGAGGGGTGAGGTCATGTTATATTTTTATAGAGCAGGTCCTTACGGATGCGACGATATCTAATATGTATACCTTTTTTTATTTATTTTGGTTTTACACAATAATATCCTTTTTGAAACAAAAAAAAACATGTTTTAGTGTCTTCATAGTCTGAGAGCCATATATTTTTCAGTTTTTAGGCAATTGTCTCAGATTGGGTATAATATTTGCGGGATGAGGTGACGGTTAGATTGGCACTATTTGGGGGGTCATATGACTTTTTGATCGCTTGCTATTACACTTTTTGTGATGTAAGGTGACAAAAAAATGGCTTTTTGACAAAGTTTTTATTTAATTTGTTTTACAGTGTTTACTTGAGGGGTTAGGTCATGTGATATTTTTATAGAGCAGATTCTTACGGACGTGAAGATACCCAATATGTCTACTTTTTAGTTTTTTTTTTACATTTAACACTAAAAAGCATTTTTGAAACAAAAAAAATCATGTTTTAGTCTGAGAGGCATAGTTTTTTTTTATTTTTTGGCCAATTGTTTTAGGTAGGGGCTCATTTTTTGCGGGATGAGATGGCGGTTTGATTGGTACTATTTTGGGAGGCATACGCCTTTTTGATCGCTTTGTATTACACTTTTAGTGATGTAAGGTTCCAAAAAATGGCTTATTTACACCTTTTTTTTTTTTAATGGCGTTCAGCTGAGGAGTTCAGTCATGTGATATTTTTATAGAGCAGGTTTTTACGGACACCTAATACCTAATATGTGTAGTGTATTTTATTTTTTTTAATTTTTATGGTGATATGTGTTTTTTTCATTTTTACTTTTTATCACATTTTTACTTTTTTTTTTGACCCAGACCCACTTGGTTCTTGTAGATCCAGTGGATCTGGTGTCTGTATAATACAGTACAGTACACTATATAGTGCACTGTGCTGTATTTTTACTTACAAAGTCTGAATAGACCTTTAGCAGGTCTATTCAGACTCTCAGCACCATGGAGAGCAGGGCGCTTCTGAGCGTCCTGCTTCATAGCAACCATCACCCGCTGCCATAAGAGAGCAGAGGGTGATGGATGGGAGAGGGGAGCTTCCTCCTCTGCGATCCCATCCTGTTGGGGGCTGCAAAGGCACAGCAGCCCCCGATGGGAGAGGGAGCTCCCTCCCTGTTAACCCTTCCATACCGCGGTCCGTACGGACCGCGGTATGGAAGGAGTAAGCGACTGGCATCTGATCAAGCACAGATGCCAGCCGTCTTATCAGAGTGTCAGCAATGTGCTACATAATAGATGCACTAGACACCAGAATATCACAGAAGAGCGGCCTCCCGCAACCACCCACCCTGCACCCCGCAGCCACAATGTGATTGGGGGCTGCAGGGGGTTAAAGTCTATAACTTTGGGGGCATTAACTCTCTGATGAGATGCTGCGCTGCAAACCGCAGGTCTGAATTGACCTGCGGTTTGCAGCAATCGCCGATATGGGAGTCACAGGACCCCCTGAGGCATTGAACATGGTTCCTGCTGCGCATCGCAGCAGGAACCATGTTTTACCCGATTCTTTTTTTTATAAGCGATTTTATTCAGGACGTATGGAGTGCGTCCTGTGTCCTAAGGACTCAGACATTAGGGCGTAACGACACGTGTTCCAAAACTACAACTTCCAGCATGCCTTGATAGCTGTAGGATGTCCAGGCATGATGGGAGTTGTAGTTTTGCAACAGCTGGAGGGCCACGAGTTTGACATCCCTGCCTTAAGGGGTTAACAGTATAAGAACAACGCTAAACTGTGTGCCTAAAACTTTATTAACCTATTGGATTTACAAAATTGCTGTTAAAAATGACTTTAATGTGTTTACTGTGGAGTGACCGGCGCAAAACGCTGCACGCTGGTGCCGGAAGAGCTAATCCGCCATTTTTACATGTAATGCAGCATCTTCTTCATGCCCAGAGGCGCAAAGCTGTAAAAATGACCCCTCTGGAAGAAAACCAAGCCCTGCCCACAGGGAACTACTTTGCATCAAGTAGAGGGGAAGCGACGACTACACCCCTACAGCCCTCCTTCGTCTCCAGCTTTGGTCCGCAAAAGGAACAACAAGATGGCAGAGCACAAGCAGCCCTAATGGAGAATGGGACTGCCGGAGCCACGAGAAAGCCCCACACCGGCTGGTGCGGCGGAGTCCGCCGGACCTTCCACTCTGCCACTGGCAGGCTGATCCAATTAAGAGGCTGGGTACCGGAAGAGCCGACGGTGCAGCAGAATGAATATAGAGGACCCGGTTCGTAGCGCCCAAGTGTGGCCAGGAAGTCTGGCTCTGCCCCCCTGGAGGTATGGAGAAGACGATAACCTCGTACACAAGGCCCACAAGGAGCCATTATTCCTATTGGCTCCAGACTCCAACCCTGATACCCGAGGAGATTCTGGACGAGCGAAACCGCACTGCGGAGAAACAAGTGGTGCCTAACCCAGCAGGAGTATCTGGAGACCTGCCCATGGATCAGGACCCATCTCCACAAGAACCTGGTCCTAGCCGAGCTCCGAACCGCTCCTGGGAACACGAAAGATTCTGGACCCTGAGGAGTAAGCAGCCTTACCAGGGCAAGTAAGCCGGGCCATCTCTGCATTAAAGAAAATAGTAACTTTAGGAGCCACCCCGTGGACTGCATTTGAAGAGTGAGGGCCTGTTGGCATATTTTAATGTTTTATTGTTTTTAGGTTTCCCTTGTTTTTAGCCCTCACCTGGATGGTCATGTTGAGTAAGGACTCCCTCCATCTACATTCTTTATATCCAAGTTGCACGGGACAGTGCCTTTAAATTCCTTTTTTCCCCCTTTTCAGGTTATTTGGGAGCCTTTGCTAAAGGTTCTCATGACCTGTCCTGTTATTCATACCCATGTGGATTACAAATGACTTTGTGCCTTTTGTGGATTACAACTATCACCTCATTTGGATTACAACTAATGACATTATTGTTCCCATGGATTACAAAGGACTGTTATTGCACTTAAAGTTACAGTTTGATGCACTTTACCTTCAGGCGCAGAAGATGTGGACTCTAATGTGACTTTCTTATTGCACTATTTTACCGCATTATAAAAAATGTGCCGTATCTATTTGCACTAACCATTTTTCAAGTTTCAGCAACGTTTAAGTATTTTGTGCTTATTGTACTTGTACTTATGCATTTATACTCTTAGCCATGTGGCCAGCACCTTACTTTGTTGCTCACAACGGACTGCCTCTGAGTGCAGCTGGTACGTTTCAAGCACGTCCTATCTTAAATTGCTTATTATCGATTGCCTCTGAGTACAATTAAGACTAATAGTTCTGAACCAAGTGGTTATGTGTTTAAGTCGAGTACATGTAAACCTAATGGTTCTAGACTAAGTGGTTATGTTCCAAGCAAATCTAACACCATTAAGGGTGACCAGCTGCTATTATGTATGTCTGGAGTTGTAGCAGAAAATGTTCCTCCTCCTGAATTATGGGAGTGTTTTAAGTATGACTAATCCTCCTAGTCCTAAGGCCTAGTGCACCGACTTAAGAAAAATGTTGTAGCTACCTGTTTTCATTCATCAAGGTAACGAAGAGTTAAGCATATTTAGGCCGTGTTGTTGGAATGGAATACAGGATAATGCCACCCTTCTATTTGCCGGCGTTTCATTGCATAGTGGTGGGATAACAGAGTAATCCCACCACTTTCTTTGGTATTCATGGCCAGAGTACTCAAAAGGGAAGTCAGTAATGAACGCTTTATGCACAATGGTTGGTTCTTTGGTTATACCCGAGAGGGAAACTGTTAACGGACATCCTACTCACAAGGGCAGAGAGACCTTTAGGTATCATTAGTCTACATATGTCTGTCTACGCAGCACTTTGTCTATTTTCGGTTCCCTTAGAGCATACTTATATATCTCTACCTAGCCTGAGCACAAGTCGGGGCGACTTGTTTTGAAGTAAGGGGGAATGTAATGACCCAGAGTGCCATTGCCACTCCTTTTGGCACCTTGCTATTGCCTCTTATATGCTAATCTATATCACATAATGTATTTCATATCATCTCTTAATAATGTGCTTAATTGTTCCTATGGAACTGATATGTTCATGTAATAACCTGGCTTACCACAAGGTAGCAACATTTGGCAGTGCTAGTTACAGGGAATGGACTGGATTGTCCATTCTCCCTCTAGAGCAGGGGTGCTCAACCTTTTCTGGTTGGGGGCCACCTTGTCAGCCTGAACCATTTCCAAGGAGCCAAAAATGAAACGTAAAGGGGTATTACCAACTGAAATACTATGTTTACGGCATATTGAACATACAGGATATATCATAAATGTCTAGCTACACTTCCAGGACTCCCATCTAATGGAAGATTACATGAAAAATACATGTGAGCAGCCACAAGACCTAGACATACATTTCTGTTACCAGAGGGTTGGGGCCGCACACAATGGTATGGAGCGTCGCATGTGGCCCCCGGGCCGCAGGTTGTGCACCCCTGCTCTAGAGGGAGAAAGAGAGAAGGAGTTAGCTAGTGAGAAGTCAGTCTAACCTTCCCCATCCTGGGGAGAGGTTGTGTTTAGCCTACCCCTTCCTAAGGAAAGGTTGTGTGTCGGCCAGCAAGGTTGTGTATTTTGGTTGCATGTCCTCTCCTGGGCTTGCATTGCCTGAAATCCATGCTAAAGCTGGAGCTTGAGGTACTCAAAGCCAGGACAATAAGTTCCTAGGATCGCCTACAGTAAGAAACTGACTACTAACATAGCTGTGCTAAGAGAGCTACAAAGAGGATACAGCAGAGAGGAGTTTGTTGTGCAGGAGAGTATTTGCTTGCCATTTGCCTGCTGAAACCTATTGGAAACCAAGATCAAGTCTGGAAACTATATGGATTATCATTTATCACAAGTAAAGCAATTGTTCAACGTTACTACCAAGTCTGGACTCAAGTTTATTCTACACCATCCAAGTTACCAATCCCCTTTGCACTGCTTCATATCACACCACATCTGGGATCCAACCATATCCAAAGGTAGGAGCACCGTGACACGTGCAACACAACATCTCCAGGGATATTGTGGCCTATTTAACACCTACATTCAATACCATCACTACGAAAGGGAGCCTTGTGCTTCCGCTGATTCAACACAGCTGGCGTCACGAGTCACGACTACTTACTCTAACAGAGGGACATATAATCGTGAATGCCTCTTGAGGGGTAAGGGATTCCTCAGGCGTATGTAGTGGGCCCTTGGCACTTCCCTCACTGCTCTTCGCTCCTGCCACATGCTAATGACCACTTTCATATCGGAAGCGTTCATTAGCATTTGGACTATAAGACATTTTCTCTCACGTATAGGGGAAAAGTATGTCTTATAGTCTGGAAAATACAATGGAAATATGGCATTTAGTTTGGGCAATATACGGCAGTGTTAGTGTTATGTGGGCACTATATGATAGTATTTGTGTAGAGGTATTATTTAGGCATTCTATGGCAGTATTACTTGGTTACTGAATAGTTTTAGAGGATAGTACAAGAAAATTTAGACTAGCACATTCATAGTCGCAGGTGCACATCCATAAAGCTAGCATGCAGAAAGCAAACGAAAAAATGTATGGCAGCACAACATTACACATACAAACAATGAAACTGTGGAATAGGGATTATTCTGAATAAAGTGCTATTATGCCTACTATACATGAGAAAATAGAAGCTCTTTGCGCACATTTTTGATCAAACGTGTGTCGGGCCCATATACCAGGCGTCAGGAAGATAGGTCATCAATATAAAAAAGCGGACAACCCCTTTAATATAGCCATGCTGTTTGAAGAGAAAGCGAGCGCTGCCTTCTCTTTGATGTTTACCTGCTCGCCATTGCAACTGCTGTGGTGCACAGGTTTAATTACAACTATGGCGTCCTCGTTCACTTCAGTGGGATGTTTTCTGTCCCATTCAGTTGAACAGGAAGGAGCCGTCTCACTGAAGTGAATGGAACGCCATTGTTGTAATTACACCTGCTCACCGCTGCAGTTGCAATGGCGAGCAGCTAAGCAGAGAAGAAAAGGCAGCGCTCGTAAGAAGAGCTTTCTCTTAAAACGGCTGATCAGCGGGGTGCCGAGAGTCAGATCCCCGTAGATCTGATATTGATGTCCTATCCTAAAGATAGGACATCAATATAAAAAAGCGGACAACAACCCCTTTAAGATATACACTTTTTGGTAAAATTACATAGACCATCTGCCAGCCACCATCTGACGCAGCAAGTGCCATTGGTTCTGTATTACACGGCCTCCGCTCTTCTTTCATCTTACAGCATGGAGGGTGACGGCAGAGATGCTGTTCTCCTGTGATGTGTGATCCACACAGAGGTCTCACCGCAGGGACTTAATATACTAATTAATCTAGGGTAGAGGAGAAAAAGGGTGAGAAATCTAATCCAAGGGCAGCAGGAAGGTGAGATATCACAGGGGAATGACCAATCTGGTTGCTCTGGGACTCCATAACACGGATGTAACTGCAATATTGATCCTGATTGAAAACTGATTATGTATTGTGTGGAGCAAAAGAATAATACAAAAATAATAATACAATAATAATAGTATATACAGCATATGGGCTCATACACACGTCCGTAGTTTTTGTCTGCATTCAATCCTTATTTTTTGTGGATCGGATGTGGACCCGTTCATTTCAATAGGGCCGCAAAAGTTGCGGACAGCACACACCGCAATTGGCAGACGGCAAAAGCGTGCATGAGCCCTAATAGTGTAAAATGTAATCATACAGCGTCCACATAATGAGTATACACAGTCAGTGGTTTTAAATATGGTGCCTGCTTGCAGGCTACCAGCTCTCTGGTGTTTCAAACAGCAGAGGCCTGGGACTAATGTCTGCGAACAGCGATAGCGGCGAATGCAGACATTAAACGCTTTAGATGCTGTGGCCAAATGTGACCGCGGCATCTAAATGCAGGACAACTGAAAGCATGCACTTCTGGGTGAGGAATGGCTCCCCCATGTGGTGATCAGGGGAGCCGTTCCTTTGCTCTGATGCGCTGGATCTTTATGGAGAAACCCAGCGTATCCTAGCTGTTGTTACTATGGAGGCCTGCTGGTGGCAGGATTGGAAGAGGGGCTAAAAAATGGGTAAAAACAAAGTTAAAAAAGTTTTTTAAAAAATGTAAAAAAATGTTTTTATCACCCCACTTTCCCAGAATTAAAATAAAAATAAACAAGAAAAATTATAAAGATCATGGGCATCGCCACATCCTAATGTGCCTGAACTAATATAAAAATGATTTATCCCATATGGCAAATAACAGCGATGCCCAACCTGCGGCCCTCCAGCTGTTGCCAAACTACAACTCTCAGCATGCCTGGACAGCCTTCAGATCTTAGGGCATGCTGGGAGTTGTAGTTTTGCAACAGCTGGAGGGCCACAGGTTGAGCGTCCGTGGCATCACATGAAAAAAAACTAAATGGCCAATTTACCATTTTTCATAGCTTCACATACCAAAAATGTAATAAAAGGTGATCAAAACGTCACCCACACTGCAAAATAGTATGAATAAAAACGAAAGACTGTCCCGCAAAAAATGAGCCCTCACTCAGCTCTGTAGACATAACTATAAACAATTATGGGGGTCAGAATATGGCGATGAAAAGCAAAAAATCTTTTTTTTTTCAAAGTTTTTATTTTTTTTTTTTAGATTAAAACACAAGAAAAACGATTTAAATGTGGTCTCATTGTAGGCGTATTTCAGGTTAATAAATGACCCCCATAGTGTATGCACCATCTAGATAAATAGTGTATACAGCATCCAGATATATAGTATATACAGCATTTAGATAAATATTGTATATAGCATCCAGATATATAGTGTATACAGCATTCAGATATACTAGTGTTTACAGCATCCAGATATATAGTATATACAGCATTCAGATATATAGTGTATGCAGCATCCAGATATATAGTGTATACCGCATCCAGATAAATATTGTATACAGCATCCAGATATATAGTGTATGCAGCATCCAGATATATAGTGTATACCGCATCCAGATAAATATTGTATACAGCATCCAGATATATAGTGTATGCAGCATCCAGATATATAGTGTATACCGCATCCAGATAAATTTTGTATACCACATCCAGATAACTAGTCTTTACAGCATTCAGATAAATTGTGTATACAGCATCCAGATAAATCGTGTATACAGCATCCAGATAAATTGTGTATACAGCATCCAGATAAATTGTGTATACAGCATCCATATGAATAGTGAATACAGCACCCAGATAAATAGTGTAATGTATATATCACCAAGATAAATAGTGTATACAGCAGCCAGATAAATAGTGTAATGTATATATCACCAAAATAAATTGTGTATACAGCATCCAGATAAATCGTGTATACAGCATCCAGATAAATATTGAATACAGCATCCAGATATATAGTGTATACCGCATCCAGATAAATATTGTATACCGCATCCAGATAACTAGTGTTTACAGCATCCAGATAAATTGTGTATACAGCATCCAGATAAATAGTGAATACAGCAACCAGATAAATAGTGTAATGTATATATCACCATAATAAATAGTGTATACAGCACCCAGATAAATTGTGTATACAGCATCCAGATAAATCGTGTATACAGCATCCAGATAAATAGTGAATACAGCATCCAGATGAATAGTGTAATTTATATATCGCCAAGATAAATAGTGTATACAGCACCCACATAAATAGTCAATACAGCATCCAGATAAATAGTGTAATGTATATATCACCAAGATAAATAGTGTATACAGCACCCACATAAATAGTCAATACAGCATCCAGATAAATAGTGTATACAGCATCTACATAAATAGTTTATACAGCATCCAGATAAATACTGTAATCTATACACCACCTAGATAAATATTGTATACAGCATCCAGATAAATAGTGTATCCACCACCCAGATAATGTAAACAGCACCCAGATAAATAGTGTATACATCACCCAGATAGTGTATACAGCACCCAGATAAATAGTGATATACAGCATCCAGATAAATAGTGCAATGTATACATCATTAAGATAAACAGTGTATACAGCACCCGGATAAATCGTGCATACAGCACCCACATAAATAGTGAATACAGTATCCAGATAGTGTATACAGCACCCACATGAATAGTGTATACAGCATCCAGATAAATACTGTATACAGCATCCAGATAGTGTATACAGCATCCGGATAAATACTGTAATGTATACATTATTTAGATAAATAATGTATACAGCACCCAAATAATATATAATATTTTCCTGCACTCCATCATCGTCACATAACATATTCCAGATGCTCCCGATGATATCACATCTAACGTGTGGCAAGACCTGTAAGGCTCTGCTCTGTAGACTAAACATTATTTTTGGTGATTAGCAAATAGCGTGATTGTTTTGTTTTTTTCTTCATTTCAGGAATAAACTATTTATTTGGTGTCATGCCTCTGAAGAAGTAGCTTTTTAAGCATAGGAAACTCAGCAGGTCTGTTGTGTAATGGTACCTCTTCTGCCTGGCACACAGAAGGTTAGCAGTTCAAATCCTGATAAAGAACTGTTAAATACTTTCTTTAGTAAAAGTTTAGGTGCTGGAAAAGAACCCCTCCCTCAACACATATCCAGCTTCATTATTATTTACAGCTTCATTAGTATCTCTAATGTTCCAATTGGAGGGGGAGGGGAAAGAGAGGCAGACACCTGATGCTACAGACACTTCCCATGAGCCTTGGTGCTAGTCAGAGATTGCATTTACACTGGAGGAGTCAAAAGTGCACTCAGAACCTCATTTTCCGGTTTATATAATGCAGTAAGGTTCAATGCTGGTGTTATCTATTTTTTGTGTAACCGGAACACCCCTTTAAACTTTGTAATCTGTAGCCATGGAGACACCCAGATCTTCATAGGAGCTGTAGACACAAAATGGTAGGAGTTATTTAATTGAGACAATTTGCAAAAGTTGCTTCATTTCCTAATCTTCCAGCCAAACGATAATATAAGTTCTGGGATTGTTCTAAAAAAAAAATCATAGACGGCACTGGTGATTCCTAGAAGAGAAAGTCATTATAGGTGATTTCATGTTTAGCAAACGGTCATTAAGGCAATTACCAACACAATGACAACAGACACATGCAGAATATTACCCAGTATGGGGGTGGGGAGGAAAGGGTGTATGTCAAAACATCATGAGAAACACTTGAGACAAGCGTGTCTCTGCATTCAAATTATTGTGCAATTAATGACAGCCGGGATTCTATGACAACCAATCAGAGTCATCAGCAGTGAGTGGGTGAATCACTGTATAACGGGGTAGTTTTGCCAGTCTGTTGATGTAAAGAGCCTGGTGTAATTTCCTATCTGCTTAGTATGTAATTAAAGGGCATGTCCACTTTGGTAGTAATTTGTGCCCATATGTTTAAAAAGCAAAAAAAGTTTCAATCCTCTGTTTGCAAAAAATTCCAATCTGTTTCTAGAAAAGATGGGGGCATTGCTGGGCTGGTACTAAAATGCAGCCCTGGTACATACAATATCGGCCATTATATCACAGAGGAAAAAGGCATGCTTTGAGTTTTGTATTATTTGGTCGGGCCCCTCACCATTCCCATAAATATGTAAACAACACCATCAACACAGTAAGAAAAAAAGTGTGTAATTTGCAGATGTAAGCAGAGGCTGCTGTAGGACCTGTGGTCACATAACCGCATTTACAGTATGCCCCATAGTGCCCCCACACAGTAGTTATGCCCCCAAAGTGCCCCCTACACAGTGTTCATGCCCCCATAGTGCACCCTTATACAGTGTTTATGCCCCATAGTGCCCCTACACAGAAGTTATGCCCCCAAAGTGCCCCCTACACAGTATTTATGCCCCCATAGTGCCCCCTATACAGTGTTTATGCCCCATAGTGCCCCCACACATTAGTTATGCCCCCACACAGTAATTATACTCCCATAGTGCCCCTATACAGTGTTTATGGCCTCATAGTCCTCTCTACACAGAAGTTATGCCCCCATAGTGCCCCCTACACAGGGATATGCTCTAGGGCTGAAACAATTACTCAATTTAATCGAGTAATTCGACACAAAAAAATCCTCGATGCAATTTCTTTGCATCGAGGAATCGTTTGTGTCATGTGACCACGGAGCGGGAGGGCAGCACTTGCTATTACTCCCCGCTCCGTGGTCACCCGTCAGGTCATAGTGCACGTAAGTGCGCCCTATGACCCGACACTGTGCAGAGCGGCTGGCAGCAGAGGAGGCGGGGCACACAGGGGAGAAGGAGTCGCTCTCTCCCTCCCCCTGTGCTGCGCTGCCAGTGAGGAGAGACGGGGGGGGCGAAGGAGCGGCGGGCGCACTGCGCCACCAATGACAGGACCTTACATTATCCGCCCTTACTAACTAGCAGCTAGCGGCGCCCGGGATGTCCCTGCACTTACAATTATCCCTGGGCGCCGCTCCGTTCTCCCCACTGTGGGCCAGTTACAGTTTCGTGCTCCATGTGCCAATTACTAATATCGGACCAATGGGGAGGAGACATCACCTTCTCTGTGGGTGTTTCTTCTCCCTGCGCTGTCCAATCGTAGCACAGAACGTCACAGGGCAGGGAGAAGGAACGCCCACAGAGCTGATGTCTCCCCCCTATTGCTCCGATATTAGTACTCAACATATGAAGCAGGAGACTGTAACTGGCCCACAATGGGGAGAACCGAGCGGCGCCCAGGTTTAATTGTAAGTGCAGGGACATCCCGGGCACCGCTCTATGTAGCTGCTAGTTAGTAAGTCCGGACCATGAAAGGTCCTTTGTAATCTTTAATACAGGAGGCAGGGAGCTGCGAACAGCGGCAGTTAACCCCTCAGGTGCCGCACCTGAGGGGTTAACTGCCGCTGATCTGATGCCTGCCGCCTGTATTAAAGGTTAATTTTAATTGGTGGCGCAGTGCGCCCTCCCCCCACCCCCCAGTATTAAAATCGTTGGTGACAGTGGCCACAGAGCAGAGTCCCCTCCCCCCTCATTGGTGGCAGTGGCCACAGAGCAGAGTCCCCTCCCCCCCTCATTGGTGGCAGTGGCCACAGAGCAGAGTCCCCTCCCCCCCTCATTGGTGGCAGTGGCCACAGAGCAGAGTCCCCTCCCCTCTCATTGGTGGCAGTGGCCACAGAGCAGAGTCCCCTCCCCTCTCATTGGTGGCAGTGGCCACAGAGCAGAGTCCCCTCCCCTCTCATTGGTGGCAGTGGCCACAGAGCAGAGTCCCCTCCCACCTCATTGGAGGAAGTTCTGATTGGAGCCCCAGCAGTGTTATAACTGGGCTCCGATCGGTTACCATGGCAGCCAGGACGCTACTGAAGCCCTGGTTGCCATGGTAACATTCTTATTAGATTACTCGATTAATCGTAAAAAATAATCTATAGAATACTCGATTTCTAAAATAATCGTTTACTGCAGCCCTAATATGCTCCCATAGTGCCCCCTACACAGTATTAGTGCCCCCACTGAGTTTTCATGTCCCCATTGTGCCCCCACACATTAGTCCCCCAATATTCGGATCATCTCCTGTTCTCCACAGCAGGCGTGATGAGGGCACAGGTGCCTGATGGGCTGTATAGGAGGAGCACAGATGACGAGTCACTGGCCTGCGCGCTTCTCCTACACAACCCAGAAGGCACAATATTTCACCACATTGCACGTCACAGGCCATGGAATG
Source organism: Bufotes viridis (assembly GCA_033119425.1). Lineage (NCBI taxonomy): Eukaryota > Metazoa > Chordata > Amphibia > Anura > Bufonidae > Bufotes > Bufotes viridis. Next base: position 260,558,787 of record CM065594.1, on the reverse strand, counting down.
GTAAAGCAGGGAGCTGACTATTGCACTATTGCACTATTGCATTCAACTGTCTCTGTGTCCTCAGGATGCAGAGATAGTTAAATTCAGGACTGTTCAGGATCGTTGGGAGGTTTGCTGTAGTAGAATTAAAGTTGTGCTGTGATTGGTTGTTTTGGGCAACAAACAGTTTGTCTTTTAGACAGCACATGCAGGGAGATGAGAGGCAGAGTGAACGCAAAGTGGCATAGACTCTACACAAAGGGGCACTCCCATGTTCAAAGTGTTTCTGCTGTGAATGGGCACCTGGGACATTTGTGGGTTTTAGCATGACCAAATTATAAAGGTGGCCAGACACATTTAATAGGCTTGGCTTGTTGGCTAAACAATCAGCTATCTCTTCAAATTGCCTCCCAACTCCACTATACACATAATGGGGGTAAAGGAAAAAGCCGCTGCCAGAGACCTATCTCCCGAGGGAACAAAAGGATCAGGCAAAAATATTCATTCTTCTCTCCCCAGGCATCATCTGTTGGGAGAGAGTAGGGAGCTACCCATACACAGTAAACTGTCGGCCAATGCTGCAGGGGGTGACAGGGCCCAGAAGCTCTTATTGTTGGAGCGATGGGAGCTCAGCTCCCCGTGCTCCGTCTCTCCCGCACTGAATGATGAAGCAGGGAGACTTCTTACCGCTCCACCATGCAGCCTGCAGACACAGATCGCGTTGCCGGCCTGTGTGTGAGGAGCTGCGATCTGTGTCTGCAGGGGAGAGAGGACTGAGCTTCAGGAACGGGACAAGCTAAGTAGTTACTGTGTTGTTGTTTTTTTGTTTTGTTTTTTTTAACAGAGGGGGCACAGAGGGCATTTCTACCATGGAGGGGGCACAGAGGGCATTACTACTACAAAGGGGGCACAGAGGGCAATACTACTACAAAGGAGCACAGAGGGCAATACTACTACAAAGGTGGCACTAAGGGAGTTACTACTTTGAAGGGGGCACAATGGGCATTTACAAAGGGTCACAGAGGGCATTATATTACTACTACAAAGGGGCACCGGGGCAATACTACTATTAAGGAGGCACAATGGGCATTACTACTATGAAGGGGGTACAATGGGTATTACTACTGTGGAGGGGGCATAATGGGCATTAATACTATGAAGGGGGCACAGAGGACATTACTACTATGAAGGAGTACAATGGGCATTACTACAATTAAGGGGGTACAGAGAGCATTACTCCTGTGAAGGGGGTGGGCATAACTGTTATGGGCACTGAGTGGGCATTATTACTGTGTAGGGGGAACAGTAGCCATTACTACTGTGAAGGGGCACAGTGTGAAAGTTATACAGTGAAGGCATAAATACTGTGAGGGGGCACAGTGTGGGCATAACTACCGTGAGGAGGCACATATCTGTACAAAACTACTGTGAAGGTTGTGCAATGAGAGCAATACTACTGTGAGGGGGTACAATTCTTTTTAAGCATTGGGAAAGGGGGGTGCCAGAGAAAGGGCCCGCCCCGAGTGCCGAACACCCTAGGCACGCCACTGTGTTCATAAGAGAATGAAGGGAAATAAAGACATGAAATCCATGATGGCAGCAAATAACCCCAAGATTGTAAAATTAGGAGGAGACAGAAGACTCTTCTTGTAAGTGACCCCCAGAAACATGCATATACCCCCTCAGTGATAAAGTCCATTACCTGATGGTGTTACTGTGGACCACCTCTCTCCATAGAATAAGCTAATGACACAAAGACACAAATTTTTTTTCTGTAGCTCCATTACCTCCAACAACTAAACCTCAAAAGACCCCAGAGTGCCCCCAATACATGTGATGTCACCCAGTGCCAGAGATATATTGTCTGGGGGACTAATGCTGATGTTGATGCCATCATTAGATGTATGGCCTGAATGATGGGCAGAATATGGGAGGATGATTTACCATCAGATTCTACCTTTTGCTAACCTTCTGAGAAGTCAAGTAGACATTGAATTTATTATACCATCAGTTTACTGTATAGTGTCCGCCCATACATAATTCAGGTTTTATTGTAAATCTAGACACTGTAGTTCCAAAATGTCATTCTTCTTAATTTCTTCTACATTTTAATAGTGTTTCGAGTTTGGTATATTCTGTATAGCCATATAAAATTCTGTCTGCAGCCACTAGAGAGGATAAGGGAGCATCCAGCTTACATGTATATGTAACGCCCCCGAGGTGCATTACCACTTCTGCACAGTGCCACTATCTCCTACGGTTAACCACGTGCCATCCCCTGTATTAATGTCCAGGGCCTGCAAAATTTGTACTCATATTTCCAATGTAACTGTTCTGCTCATGTTATGTACCTGGTTCCCCAGCAGATGGCAGCACATATGGCAGAGCTATCTTACATACAATGGAACATTCTTTCCATTCTATTCTCTCCCTCTAGGGAGGAGTTTAGCTAGTTAGAAGTCAGAATAGAGTACCACCTGCCAGGGGAAGGCTGTGTCCAAGGCAGCCAGAGCACCCTCAGCTCTGCTGGATATGGAGGCCTCCGCAAAGAGCTTCAGAACCCAGGAAGTAAGTTCCCTGGACAAAGATAGAGACAGACCAGATTACAGAGTTAAGTTACAGCATAAAGAAGAAGCTGAGTTCTATAGCCAGCCTGTCAGTAAAGCAGAGCCAGAGAGCAACAGACGTAGCAGAAAGGAGTTTGCCTGCCACAGTTAATGCCAACGCCTGCTGGAAACCAAGATAAAGCCTGTAAACCTTTTGGAAGAAAGTTTATTAAAGTAAAGTTGCTGTTCAACTATATACAAGGTCTGGACTCAATCATTTCTTCAAATCCCTCGATTATTCACCCTATTTGCTCTGCTTCGAATGACAACGCCTGGGGTTTCAGCGTATCCAGGTAGAAGCACCGTGACACGTGCACAACACCTTAAAGGGACATTTAGGGCACCCTACACCACTCTGGCATTCCTCCAACTGGGTACCACCTACTGTTGTATCACTAAAAGGGGCCCTGTGCCCTTGTTGCTTCATTGCAAATGACATCACGACAAAACAAGTAACTTTTACCCTCTGAAAGGGACCCCTAGCCGTTGCTGTGCACCGCAAGTGGCGTCACAAACAGGATTCGGACAAGATAAATCTGTGTGCCCCGGATTATAATGCCTACAGAATTGACAAAATACTGTTAAAAATGACTTTAATACGTTTACTGCGGAGCGGCAAGAGCAAAACCACGCGTGCCAGCATTCGAAGGGTTAATCAGTCATCTTTAACTTTGCTGGCGCAGCTTCTTCTTGCCCAGACAGAGCGTGAAAATCAGGGCACGCCCTCAGCTAAAGCGAGAAAGTCTAGCCCTGACCACCGGGAGCGATGTTACTGTGTAAAGGGAGGAAGTAGAAACTCCTCCTCTAAAGCCCCTTCCTCATCTCCATTGATGTCTCGCAAGTGCAGCGACCCTCTCAGAAGGTACAGGGGGAATTCCCGTGCCAGCAGGCGAGGCCGGAGGCGGTCAGAGTTCCCACTCTGCAGCACAGAAAGCGTGGCTCTTTTGAAGGACTAAATCCCATGGTCGCCAAGGAGATTACTGCCCGAGCACAAACTATGTGGGACTACCACAGAGCAATAGAGGACTGGGCTGTCAGGGTATGGGACCGGCCTCAGCCCAGGGACCCGATCTTTGAAAGAAGGACTGGGAGCGTGGTGTGGTTCTCGGTCGTGCGGGGGTCTGGCTTCGTCCAAGATGGCAAGACCAGGCGGGAGCTATATGTTAATAGACGCTCCGTGAAGCGTCCCTACCTCCCGCAGGCCCGCCACAGCCTCTACCAGGGGAAAACTGTAGAGTACACCCCCATTGAGTCCCTCCAAGGTCTGTTCGCAGTAGCAGTGGTTTGCTTTGAAAAATCCTTGGTGCCCCTAACAGCACCTAAAGAATAGCCGGACGACCCAAATGCTACCAGCCGAGTGCACTGTTTCCAAGAGGCAGACGATGGCACGCTCCGTTTCCGAGAGAGACCCCAGCCACAGCCGGAGCCTGCGCCCCCAATACCCATTCCTCAGCAACGACGTGTGTCCGCTACGTCCATCACGATCAGCCCGTGATCATACCAACTGCCGTGGAATATGGAGGCAGCTATGAGGAGGGCAGCCCAGGATTCACCCCCCAGAGAGGAGACCTACTTACCGGCCCCCATGCAGCCAGAGATTCTGAAACCCTTTGGAATGGCAGAAGCATCCGCTCCGGTAAGACAGAAGGTTGCGGCCCAGGTCAGAAGCGTAACAGGCGGTCGATACCGAGTTCCGCCACAGGAGGGCAGAGGCGCTCCACCACACAAGCCAGGATGGATTTTAAAAGGCAGGGTCGACCTTTAACCCTTTCACCCCAGGAGGTTTTTTGTTTTTTTTTTGCGTTTTCGTTTTGCGTTCTCTGCCTTCCTAGAGCCATAACTTTTTTATTTGTCTGTTCACATAGCCATATGAGGGCTTGTTTTTTGCGGGACAAGTTGTACTTTCCAACGCCACCATTTAATATTGCATATGTTATAGTGGGAAGGGGTAAAAAAATTCCACAGTTTTACGGGTTTTTTATTTACGATGTTCGATGTGCGATAAAATTGACCAGTTACTTTTATTCTACAGGTCAGTATGAATCCGACGATACCTTTTATGTATAGTCTTTCTTGCGTTTTGATCGTAATAAAAAAATTAAAAAGTGGGAAAAAATCAGTTTCATTTTATTGTCGCCATATTTTTACCCCTATAACGTTTGTGCAATTATGTGTACGGAGCTGTGTGGGGGCTCATTTTTTGTGGGGCGATCTGAACTTTTCATTGATACTATTCTGGGGTGAGTATGACTTTTTGATCACTTTTTATTTAATTTTTTGTTTTTAATAGTTCCCATAGGGAACTATAACAATCAAGCATCTGATTGCTATTATCATAGACTCCAATGCACTTGCATTGGAGTCTATGATGATTTTACTACTTTCCTATGGAGCCCTATTACAGGCAAGAGCTCCATAGGAAATACTATGCAGCAGCCTCCTGTCATTCACAAAGACAGGGGCTGCTGCACACAAGCTCCGGCTCCTCCGATCGCCACACGGGGGAGCCGGAGCACCACTGAAAGCGCACTCAGATGCCGTGGTCAGGATTGACCATGGCATCTGAGGCGTTAAATATCCGCAATTGGCATTACTGACGGTTGCAGACATGAGCCGCGGGTGTCTGCTATAAAAAGCAGGCGGCCACCCACGGTTATGGCGCCCGCAGCACTCAGGAGTGGGCGCCATCTTTAAAGACCCGGCCAACACTGTACTATTACGGCGCTGGTCGGGAAGGGTTAATGAGTTTTCTAGCAGCAATAGCGAGGAGGATCTGAGGCCCTTCCTTTAAGGAGCCACTTTCAGCATCATCTCCATTTAAAAGAACAGCGACTTCTGGGAGCCACTTCGTAGACTGGACCCGAAGGGTGAGGGCCTTGTGGCATGTTGTCTGTTTTTATAGCAGTGTAAAGTGTCGCACCAGATCAGCAAGTATACAGAGTATACAGATCCACCCGCTCCGCATATAGTTATAATTTAGTAAAAAGACTGGGCACTCTCTTATATCTGGGATTGATGAACTCTGACAATTTATTAAGATGACCTAAAATTGATACACAATTAAAAATAAAAATATATAATTATCGCACAGCACCTGAAAAGTAACAAAAATCACAAACAGCAACAATATAGCAGCCAATGTTCATTAGCACATTATTGTGCAAAGCAGCATATAGTCTTCACTTATAGCAGCACTTAACAGGGCAATGAATGGTCCCTTATATGGTTGATCCTGGATCTCTTTCAATACTGATACTTCCCTCCAATATGATTAATTGGACTGGGACAAATAATCGGTTCGATCTCATATATTACTTCGTATAAAAGTCATATTCCATAAACCAGATCGCAACGTGATTCACTCCGGTAGGGGTCCAATAGACAATGTCCCCAAATCGAATAGTATTGTTATCGGCAGCAGTATGGAGCGGCGTCCCGCTCCTCTAAACCAGCGGCGTCTCGCTGCAATTTTTTGTATAATCGCTGGCAATATACAGTATTCTCCCTATTTATGGGAGAAGGCTACGGTCTTACCCGTACGGACCGATAGTGTGGTACCTCCGCTTGTCCCCAAAATCGATGCCGTCCGAACATACACCACGCTGGCGTCTCCACGTGGTGTGGATCCTGCAGGAGAGCCGTTACTCGCGTGGCAGACGAGATGTTGTGTATGGGGTCACTGCGGTCCACATCCGAATCGTCCTTGGATTAAATGTCATAGGTTGACAGTAGCCAATGTTCACTTAATGTTATTGGGGAATACCAAACGCGTTTCGGGGTATTATATGACCCCTTCCTCAGTGGTTAACTTCCCCAAACTAATACCATTACCATTTGGTGACAGTCAATCGTACCATTTGTTTAAATATGCCGATTTTCTCTTACCAATTGGCCCCCACCTATTGTTCTTCCATTCTTTTAGCCACCTCTCACTGTTTGTTTTGACTTTTTTATTTGATTTTTATGAATATGGTTGAAAAGGCATCAGAACCGCATCAAAATCGCAGATAGTGGTTTTGTGCGTTTTTTTTGTGCATTTTAATGATTTAGTTGTGGTAGACAAACGTATGTATGGATTTTATCATAAGATGTTGCTTAATATATTTATTACATATATATTGTTGAAATAATCGCATAGAAAGAAGCAGCTATAAAGACACAGCTATAAAGACACAGCTAATCTATTAATTATCCATGCCAGGATTTCATGAAGATCCATTAATTATCCATGCCAGGATTTCATGAAGATCTGTTAATTATTCATGCCAGGATTTCATGAAGATCCATTAATTATCCATGCCAGGATTTCATGAAGATCTGTTAATTATTCATGCCAGGATTTCTTGAAGATCGTAACCCCTATAAAAGTGGGACATTAGTTTGGGGAAGTTAACCACTGAGGAAGGGGTCATATAATACCCTGAAACGCGTTTGGTAATCCCCAATAACATCAAGTGAACATTGGCTACTGTCAACCTATGACATTTAATCCAAGGACGATTCGGATGTGGACCGCAGTGACCCCATACACAACATCTCGTCTGCCGCGCGAGTAACGGCTCTCCTGCAGGATCCACACCACGTGGAGACGCCAGCGTGGTGTATGTTCGGACGGCATCGATTTTGGGGACAAGCGGAGGTACCACACTATCGGTCCGTACGGGTAAGACCGTAGCCTTCTCCCATAAATAGGGAGAATACTGTATATTGCCAGCGATTATACAAAAAATTGCAGCGGGACGCCGCTGGTTTAGAGGAGCGGGACGCCGCTCCATACTGCTGCCGATAACAATACTATTCGATTTGGGGACATTGTCTATTGGACCCCTACCGGAGTGAATCACGTTGCGATCTGGTTTATGGAATATGACTTTTATACGAAGTGATATATGAGATCGAACCGATTATTTGTCCCAGTCCAATTAATCATATTGGAAGGAAGAAATCAGTATTGAAAGAGATCCAGGATCAACCATATAGGGGACCATTCATTGCCCTGTTAAGTGCTGCTATAAGTGAAGACTATATGCTGCTTTGCACAATAATGTGCTAATGAACATTGGCTGCTATATTGTTGCTGTTTGTGATTTTTGTTACTTTTCAGGTGCTGTGCGATAATTATATATTTTTATTTTTAATTGTGTATTAATTTTAGGTCATCTTAATAAATTGTCAGAGTTCATCAATCCCAGATATAAGAGAGTGCCCAGTCTTTTTACTAAATTGTCTGTTTTTATGTTGCCCCTGTTTTAGGGTACTTTCACACTAGCGTTAGAAGAATCCGGCAGGCAGTTCCGTTGTCAGAGCTGCCTGCCGGATCCGGAAATCCGTATGCAAACATATATCATTTATTTCCGGATCCGGATGCGGATCCTTTAGACAAATGCATTGAAATACCGGATTCGTCTCTCCGATGTCATCCGGAAAAACGGATCCGGTATTTAATTTTTTCACATTATTAAAGGTCTGTGCATGCGCAGACTGGAAAATCGGAGCTGTCAATGCGGCAATTTCCTGAACACTTGGTACCGGATCCGGCATTATTACATTTCAATGTAAAATACGGCAAGTGTTCCGTAAGTTTTGGCCGGAGAAAAAACGCAGCATGCTGCAGCATTTTCTCCGGCCAAATACCTTCAAAGGGACGGAACAGAAGACATCCTGATGCATACTGAACGGATTGCTTTCCATTCAGAATGCATTAGGACAAATTGATGACGGAACTCAATACCGGAAAACTTTAACGCTAGTGTTAAAGTACCCTTAGCCCTCATCCGGATGGCCATGTTGGTCAAGACTCCCCCTAGTTACCATCTACCTCTAAGTTGCACTCAACAGCGCCAACATTTCTTTTTTTCCCCTTTTTAGGTTAATTGGGAGCCCCGATGCCAAAAGGTTCTCATAACCTGCGGTGCTACTCGCCCATGTGGATTACAAATAACTTTATTACCTTATTTGGAGTACAATTAATTATTTCCCATGGATTACAAAGGACTCTTTTGCACTTAAAGTTCCAGTTCGGTGCACTTTATCTACAAACATTAAAGATATGGACTCTAAAAAAAAAAAAAAAAAGTGCCTTATTTAACTGCTTTATCTATTAGCACTAATATTTTTAGTTTTAGCAACGTTCAAGCGTACTATGCCGTTGTGTGTATTCCCTTGCAGGTATCGCAATGTGACTACATATGCACTTTTTGTATGGACTATGGACTTTACTCAGTTAACCAGATAGTCAGCACCTTACTGCTTAGCTTTTTATGGACTGCCTCTGAGGACGTCTAGTACGTCACAAGCGAGTCTAACATCATTATTGCTCATTATGGACTGCCTCTGAGGACATTAAATACTAATGGTTCTTACTTTGCCTCGTGTTAGCTAACCTTATTGTATTGTTACACAGGGGGAACCAAGTGGTAAGTCACAAGCAGATCTAAGACCGTCAAGGGTAACCCGCTGCTATTATGTGTCTGGAGAGATTGGAGAGCACCGCCTCATCCTCCTAATGTGTACATGTTTTGAGGTCTTGTACTTAGCCAAGGTTATTTATCCCCAGGTCTTGTGCTTAGCCAGGCCTAGGAGGAATAGCTACCTGTTCAGTCATCAAGGTGACAAAGCGTAAAGCATAAGACCTTGGTGCCAGGAAGGAAATACAGGATGAAGCCACCCTTCTGTTTGCGCGCCTATCATGACAGGTGGAGGGATTAAAGTACATGACACCCCCTCGCTCTATATACGACTATGGCTACGTCATGGAGTATTGAGCGCTTAGTGCAGTAAAGTATATTGGGTCGGTTCGCTGCAAGAGGGAAAACCGTGGAAAGACACCCTACTCAGCCAGGAACCCATAGATAGCCATCTTCTATGTTAGTCCTTATATGTATGTATTTTCATGCAGCACTTTGTTATTTTTTCCAGGTACCCTGAGAGCATATATTTACCCCAAGCACAAGTCGAGGGTGGATTGGTTCTTAAGTGCGGGAAATGTAACGCCCCAGAGGTGCATTACAACTTCTGCACTCTGCCACTATCTCTTATGGTTAACTACGTGTCATCCCCTGTATTAATGTCCAGGAGATGCAAAATGTGTATTCATATTTCTGATGTAACTGTTATGTTCATGTTATGTACCTGGTTTACCAGCAGATGGCAGCACATATGGCAGAGCTATCTTACATAGAATGGAACCTTCTTTCCATTCTATTCTCTCCCTCTAGGGAGGAGTTTAGCTAGTTAGAAGTCAGAATAGAGTACCACCTGCCAGGGGAAGGCTGTGTCCAAGGCAGCCAGAGCACCCTCAGCTCTGCTGGATATGGAGGCCTCAGCGAAGAGCCTCAGAACCCAGGAAGTAAGTTCCCTGGACGAAGATAGAGACAGACCAGATTACAGAGTTAAGTTACAGCATAAAGAAGAAACTGAGTTCTATAGCCAGCCTGTCAGTACAGCAGAGCCAGAGAGCAACAGATGTAGCAGGAGGAGTTTGCCTGCCACAGTTAATGCCAACGCCTGCTGGAAACCAAGATAAAGCCTGTAAACTTTTTGGAAGAAAGTTTATTCAAATAAAGTTGCTGTTCAACTATATACAAGGTCTGGACTGAATCATTTCTTCAAATCCCTCGATTATTCACCCTATTTGCTCTGCTTCGAACTACAACTACTGGGGTTCCAGCGTATCCAGGTAGGAGCACCGTCACACGTGCACAACACCTTAAAGGGATATTTAGGCCACCCTACACCACTCTGGCATTCCTACAGCTGGGTACTGCCTACTATTGTATCACTAAAAGGGGCCCTGTGCCCTTGTTGCTTCACTGCAACTGGCGTCACAACAAAACAAGTAACTTTTACCCTCTTATGGAGACCCATGGCCGTTGCCGTGCTCCGCATATACATAGAGTTCAATCATAAACCTGTGAGCCCTCCTTAGTGGTGCCTTTCAGGACACCGAGGTTTGTCAGCGGCCAACCCTGACCTTGGACTGTTATACCAGATTGCATGTACTGTGTCCATGACCTCAGCCTATCCCTGACCAGTTTATTCCAGATCCCTCAGTGCTCTGCTCCAAGTCAAATCTGCTCAGTTGACACAGTGTGTCCACACCCACTGCCTAAGGGTACTTTTACACTTTCTACGCCGTAGCTCCGCCCCCCGCCCCATTATAGTCAATGGGGACGGAGCGGCAGCACGGCAGTGCACGGTCGGAGATCACCGGACTAAAAGTCCTGCATGTCCGACTTTTCAGTCCGGCAATCTTTGCCGTGCACTGCCGTGCTGTGCCGTAGCTCCGCCCCATTATAGTCAATAGGGACGGAGTGGCAGCACGGCAGTGCACGGGCACTTGCGGCAGGACGGATCCGGCCGACTGAATAGCCTGCCGGATCCGTCCTGCTGCAAGTGTAGAAGTACCCTAACACTCATAACATATATACAGCACCAAGCTTACAATATAAACACAATACAAGAACCAAACTCATTACACACATACAGGACCAGAATCAAGCTCATAACATAAATAAAGCAACAGAACCATGCTTACAACATAAATAGAGCACCAGAACCAAGCTCAAAAGATAAATATAGCCCAGAACCAAGCTTAAAACATATATATAGCCCCAGAACCAAGCTCAAAACTTAGACACAGCCACAGAACTAAACTTGCAACATAAATACAGCACCAGAACCAAACTCATTACATAAATACAGCATTATAGCCAAGCTCATAAGATAGATAACACACCAGAACCAAGCTCATAAAACAAATTCAGTACCAGAACCCCATGCTCATTACATAAATTCAGCACCAGAACCAAACTCATTAAATACAGCACTAGACCCAAGCTCGTAGCATAAACATAGCACCAAAAACAAGCTCATAACTTAAATACAGCACCAGAACCAAACTTGGTACGTAAATCCAGCACCAGAACCAAACTCATTACATAGATACAGCATCAGAACCAAGCTCATTAGATAACTCACCAGATCAGGCTTACAACATAAATACAGAACCAAACTCATTACATAAATACAGCACAAGAACCAAACTCATTACATAAATACAGCACCAGAACCAAGCTCATAACACAAAAACAGCACCATAACCAAGCTCATATCATTAATACAGTACCAGAACCAAACTAATTATATACAGCACTAAATTCAAGCTCATAAGATAGATAACACACCAGAACCAAGCTTATAAAACAAATACAGTCCCAGAACCCCAAGCTTATAACATAAATACAGCACCAGAACCCCAAGCTCATAACATAAATACAGCACTAGAACCAAACGCATAACACAAATACAGGACCAGAACCAAACGCATAACACAAATACAGGACCAGAACCAAACGCATAACACAAATACAGTCCTAGAACCAAGCGCATAACACAAATACAGGACCAGAACCAAGCTCATAACACAAATACAGCACCAGAACCCACCCATATACAGCTCCATAACCATTCTAATAACATGAGTACATTTTGTATATGTACAGAACATAAATGCAGCCCCCGAACCAAGCTCAGTACACAAATATCGCCCCAGAACCTGTCATCTAACAACAACCCTTCATTCTCTGTATGAGAAGGGTGCTGCTGTCTTTTGGCAGGCATGCATTTTTGAACTCTTGAGATGTGGACAAGCATTTCTGTGCAGGGACCCCATCAGGGGGGTACAGCCGGTCCCGAGCCTTTTCTTTTTTGAGGGAGATGAACGCTTCCATTGTGGAAGCGTTCATCTCCATAGTCATCTGTATCGCCGTCCTCAGGACAGCGATACAGATTGCTGTGGGGCAGGAGAGGGAGAGGCGTCTCCCTTCCCTGTTCCTCTAGGCCTGCAGCCTATGAGAAACCGATGCAGGCGGGACACAGGCCGGAAGAGGCCTGCATTGCATTGCATCGCAGTATCTGTGTGATGGAGGAAAGTATAAGTGTTTTTTGTTTTTTTTAACTACCAGACTATCTGTTACTGCTACATGGGGGTAGCGGGAGGCACTTGATACTGGCACATGGGGGGCATTGGCACCTGATACTGGCACATGGGGGCACTGCAGGGACTGACTGGCAACTTTTGGCCCAGGGGGCAAGTAACACCCAGAGGCCCACTGAGTCCCCCTCCTGCTTTCGTCAGCCATGTCAGCCACTTTCGTCAGCCATGTAAATTACAACATAGGAAAACAAAATAAACTAGGGATGCTCCGATATATCGGCCGCCGAAACATATCAGCCGAAAATGGCATTTTTGGTATAATGCCGAAAGTGTCATTTTCTGGCTGATACAGTGTTGCATCCGTGTATTCTCTCCTCCCCGCTGGGCGCTGCTCTGTGTCCCAGCAGGGAGGAGAGAAACTGTGTCAGCCGGTTGAGCGCTGCGGGAGGAGAACGCAGTGAGTGGCCGACGCCTCTCCTCTCCACGATGCTCAGCCTCCTGTCACAGATTGGCAGAGCGGTGTGTGGGTAGAGACAGCTTGCAGTGCTGTCCCAGGAGGTTGAGCTCTCCTCTCCGCACCGCCTGCTCAGCCTACTACCCACTACCTTCCCTACCATTCACCCAACATGACTCCCAACAGTACCACTTTGCACACCTTGTCGTCTTTAATATTTATTGGAACCTGGGCAAGAATTTACTTGGGCCCCCTGGATTGTGATTGATAATGCTCTTTGCCTCTCTGTGACCTTTTTACTACAGAATCACAGTGAGAAGAAGTTGTCACTGTGATTTTGTAGAAATTAGATCACAGAGTGGCACAGAGCATTATCAATCATGTTACTGCTCTGTGTCTCTGCTGTCCAGAGCAGGGCTTGGCTCTCTTTCAAGCAGCAGATTACCTGCACGGCATCCACTCGTGTGAAAGAGCCCTAAGCCCAATGCACGGCTTCACTCACCCAGTCCTAATAAAATATGGTCCTACCTCATCCAGGGTGTCGCTGGCGTTGGCGTGATGTCCACTGGATCCAGAACAAGGTCCCTGTGGTGATAGAGATAAAGAATAATCACATAAGGAAGGGATGGTGACTGCCCTTGTCAAATTACCAGCAGGGGGCGCTGTGCTAGCCTGTAAGACTGAGCCATGCCAATGTATAGCAGGGTAATCAAGGACATTTTCCCTAAGTGCTACTACACAGTACTAATGCCCACCTTGTGGCCCCTCACAGTACTAATGCCCACCTTGTGGCTGCTCACAGTAATTAAGCCCACCTTGTGGTCCCTTTAAAATAGTTATGTCCTCCTTGTGGGCCCTCACAGTAGTTTTGGCCAGATATTTGCCCCCCTTACAGTAGTTATAGCCAGATGTGTGTCCCCCTCACAGTAGTTATGTCCAGATATTTGTCCCCCTCACAGTAATAGTTATGTTCAGATAGGTGCCCCTCTTACAGTAGTTATGGCCAGATATGTGTCCCCCTTGCAGTAGTTATGGCCAGATATTTGCCCCCTCACTGTAGTTATGGCCAGATATGAGTCCCCCTCACAGTAGTTATGGCCAGATGATATGCCCCTCACAGTAGTTATGCCAGATTATGTGCCCCTCACAGTAGTTATGGCCAGATTATATGCTGCTCACAGTAGTTATGTCCATATTATGTGCCCCTCACAGTAGTTATGCCAGATATATGTCCCTCTCACAGTAGTTATGGCCAGATTATATGCCCCTCACAGTAGTTATGCCAGATTATGTGCCCTTCACAGTAGTTATAACTAGATATGTGCCCCCTCACAGTAGTTTTGTCCATATATGTCCCCCCTTACTGTAGTTATGGCCAGATATGTCCCACTCACAGTAGTTATGCCCAGATATGTGTCCCCCTCACAGTAGTTATGCCCAGAAATGTGCCCCCTCACAGTAGTTATGCCCAGATATGTGTCCCCCTCACTGTAGTTATGCCCAGATATGTGTCCCCTCACTGTAGCTATGGCCAGATATATGCCCCCTCACAGTAGTTATGCCCAGATATGTGTCCCCTCACAGATGTTATGCCCAGATATATGCCCCCTCACAGTAGTTATGCCCAGATATGTGTCCCCTCACAGATGTTATGCCCAGATATATACCCCTCACAGTAGTTATGCCCAGATATGTGCCCCCTCACAGTAGTTATATCAGATATGTGTCCCCCTCACAGTAGTTATGGCAAGATATGTGTCCACCTCACAGTTACGGGGGCCAAACTGAATATCGTATATTCAGCGATGGCAAAAAATGGAATATATACACAGGGGATAAATGGAATATATACAGAGGGGGCAAAATGGATGTATATACAGGGGCCCTGTATGTCTATATATATATCCATTTTGCCCCCTCTGTATATACTCCATTTGTCACCTGTGTATATATTTTATTTTTTGCCCCCTCTGTATATATTAAAATTTTTGTTATTTTTTGCCACATATTTCAAAAAATTGCCCCCGGGTCGGGCCCCTATAACGGATTTTCTTCGATGCCAGTGCAGTGGTGCCACTGTGCTGCACTGCCATATGCTCCCTGTGCTATGAAGCCGGCACATACAAAAAAAAAACAAAAAAAAACACTATGAGGCTGCTCTGCTCCCCCGTCTTGTTCATAATCTTCTGGAGTGCTTCGGCAGCGTCGCGGGCCTGCGATCATCCCGTGTAACCCACCGTGTGGTCACGGGTCTCTGCAGGCACTGGCACCAGCCCTGGAATGGTGGAGCTGGAGGAGGGGCCATCGCGTAAGTTACTAACTGCGGGTGTGCAGTGCTGCACCGCCCGCCAGGCACAGAGGCCAGGGCCCAACTGGCCATATACTATTTTAAAATCATTTGCGGTGGGGCTGCGAGCCCCAGCTGCCTTGGGTACAGCACTACTGCAGGGGCCAGGGGCTAGTGTTTGCGCCGACGGGGGCCATTTATAGAGGCAACAGAGAGGCCCAGGGCGCAATTGCCCCCTGCCACCCAGCCCAGTCCGCCCATGGGGCATTAGCACCTGATACTGGCACATGGGGGGGGGGCATTGGCACCTGATACTAGCACATGGGGGGTATTGGCACCTGATACTGGCACATGGGTGGCATTTGCACCTGATACTGGCACATGGGGGGCATTGGCACTTGATACTGGCACATGGGGGGCATTGGCACCTGATACTGGCACATGGGGGCACTGCAGGGACTGACTGGCAACTTTTGGCCCAGGGGGCAAGTAACACCCAGAGGCCCACTGAGTCCCCCTCCTGCTTTCGTCAGCCATGTCAGCCACTTTCGTCAGCCATGTAAATTACAACACAGGAAAACAAAATAAACTAGGGTTGCTCCGATATTTCGGCCGCCGAAACATATCAGCCGAAAATGGCATTTTTGGTATAATGCCGAAAGTGTCATTTTCTGGCTGATACAGTGTTGCATCCGTGTATTCTCTCCTCCCCGCTGGGCGCTGCGCTGTGTCCCAGCAGGGGGGAGAGAAACTGTGTCAGCCGGTCGAGCGCTGCGGGAGGAGAGCGCAGTGAATGGCCGACGTCTCTCCTCTCCACAATGCTCAGCCTCCTGTCACAGATTGGTAGAGCGGTGTGTGGGCAGAGACAGCTTGCAGTGCTGTCCCAGGCGGTTGAGCTCTCCTCTCCGCACCGCCTGCTCAGCCTACTACCCACTACCTCCCCTACCATTCACCCAACATTCCTTCCAACAGTACCGCTTTGCACACTTTGTCGTCTTTAATATTGATTGGACCCTGGGCAAGAATTTACTTGGGCCCCCTGAATTGTGATTGATAATGCTCTGTGCCTCTCTGTGACCTATTTACATCAAAATCACAGTGAGATAAAGTTGTCACTGTAATTTTGTAGAAAATAGATCACAGAGAGGCACGGAGCATTATCAATCATGTTAATGCTCTGTGTCTCTGCTGTCCAGAGCAGGGCTTGGCTCTCTTTCAAGCAGCAGATTACCTGCACGACATCCACTCGTGTGAGAGAGCCCTAAGCCCAATGCTTGGCTTCACTCACCCAGTCCTATTGAAAAATGGTCCTACCTCATCCAGGGTGTCGCTGGCGTTGGCGTGATGTCCGCTGGATCCAGAACAAGGGGGCTATGTGCTGGCCTGTAAGACTGAGCCATGCCAATGTATAGCGGGTAATCAAGGACATTTCCCCTAAGTGCTACTACACAGTACTAATGCCCGCCTTGTGGCCCCTCACAGTACTAATGCCCACCTTGTGGCTGCTCACAGTAATTAAGCCCACCTTGTGGTCCCTTTAAAATAGTTATGTCCTCCTTGTGGCCCCTCACAGTAGTTTTGGCCAGATATGTGCCCCCGTTACAATAGTTATAGCCAGATGTGTGTCCCCCTCACAGTAGTTATGTCCAGATATTTGTCCCCTCACAGTAGTAGTTTTGTTCAGATATGTGCCCCTCTTACAGTAGTTATGGCCAGATATGTGTCCCCCCCTCATAGTAGTTATGGCCAGATATTTGCCCACTCATTGTAGTTATGGTGAGATATATGTCCCCCTCACAGTAGTTATGGCCAGATTATATGCCCCTCACAGTAGTTATGCCAGATATATGTCCCCCTCACAGTAGTTACGGCCAGATTATATGCTGCTCACAGTAGTTATGCCATATTATGTGCCCCTCACAGTAGTTATGCCAGATATATGTCCCCCTCACAGTAGTTATGGCCAGATTATATGCCCCTCACAGTAGTTATGCCAGATTATGTGCCCTTCACAGTAGTTATAACTAGATATGTGCCCCCTCACAGTAGTTTTGTCCATATATGTCCCCCCTTACTGTAGTTATGGCCAGATATGTCCCACTCACTGTAGTTATGCCCAGAAATGTGCCCCCTCACAGTAGTTATGCCCAGATATGTGTCCCCCTCACTGTAGTTATGCCCAGATATGTGTCCCCTCACTGTAGTTATGGCCAGATATGTGTCCCCCTCACAGTAGTTATGCCCAGATATATGTCCCCTCACAGATGTTATGCCCAGATATGTGCCCCCTCACAGTAGTTATGCCCAGATATGTGTCCTTCTCACTATAGTTATGCCCAGATATATGCCTCCTCACAGTAGTTATGCCCAGATATGTGCCCCTCACAGTAGTTATGCCCAGATATGTGCCCCCTCACAGTAGTTATGTCCAGATATGTATCCCCCTCACAGTAGTTATGGCAAGATATGTGTCCCCCTCACAGTTACAGGGGGCAAAATGGAATATCGTATATACAGCAATAGTAAAACATGGAATATATACACAGGGGATAAATGGAATATATACAGAGGGGGCAAAATGGATGTATATACAGGGGCCCTGTATGTATATATATCCATTTTGCCCCCTCTGTATATACTCCATTTGTCCCCTGTGTATATATTTTATTTTTTGCCCCCTCTGTAGATATTTAAATTTTTGTTATTTTTTGCCACATATTTCATAAAAATTGCCCCCGGGTCGGGCCCCTATGAAGGATTTTCTGCGATGCCAGTGCAGTGGTGCCACTGTGCTGCACTGCCATATGCTCCCTGTGCTATGAAGCTGGCACATAAAAAAAAAAAAAAAAAAAAAACTTACCTACTCTGAACCTGCTCTGCTCCCGCCGTCTTGTTCATAATCTTCTGGAGTGCGTGGCCAGCGTCGCGGGCCTGCATCATCCCGTTAACCCACGTGTGGTCACGGGTCTCTGGGATTGGTGGAGCCGGAGGAGGGGCCGTCGTGTAAGTTACTAACTGCGGGTGTGCAGTGCTGCACCGCCCGCCAGGCACAGAGGCCAGGGCCCAACTGGCCATATACTATTTTAAAATCATTTGCGGTGGGGCTGCGAGCCCCAGCTGCCTTGGGTACAGCACTACTGCAGGGGCCAGGGGCTAGTGTTTGCGCCGACGGGGGCCATTTATAGAGGCAACAGAGAGGCCCGGGGGGAAATTGCCCCCTGCCACCCAGCCCAGTCCGCCCATGGGGCATTAGCACCTGATACTGGCACATGGGGGGGGGGCATTGGCACCTGATACTAGCACATGGGGGGTATTGGCACCTGATACTGGCACATGGGTGGCATTTGCACCTGATACTGGCACATGGGGGGCATTGGCACTTGATACTGGCACATGGGGGGCATTGGCACTTGATACTGGCACGTGGAGGGCATTGGCACCTGATACTGGCACATGGGGGCATTGGCACCTGATACTGGCACATGGGGGGCATTGGCACCTGATACTGGCACATGGGGGGCATTGGCACTTGATACTATTACATGGGAGGTTGTGCACTTGATACTGGCACATGGGGGGGAGGCATCTATGGGGGGCACTTGTTACTGGCACATTATTATGGGGCACTATGGGGACATCTACTGAGGCCACAAAGAAGGGGTATTTTATATGGCGGCTCTGTGTGGTACTAGTATTATCAGGGGGTTTATCTGTTTCTGCAGTATAGTATTGGGGAGCACAGCGGCATAGTATTGGGGGTAGTAGGATGATTTGTCCAGAAGATAGGAGGAGGATGAAAAAGTAGTAAACTAAGATTTTTTTATTTTTATTGTCAAACTGCAGAGATGGAAAATGGCGACAAAATGGTGGTCTGGTCTGAAGGTCTGAAAGGAGAAGACGAGGACAGAGAACATCTATATCAAAGGAGACGTTATGGGATGTAAGAGGTATGGGGCGCTGTACTACTGTAGTGATGGGATTAGGGGCGTAACGATCGCGGTGCGACCGGGGGGGTGCAGGTGGGGTATGGGTCCGCCCCGTTCCACCCCTGAATTGTGTCGCTGATCTGATCCTGTACTCGCAGGCTGAGCGGGCTTAAGATCAGTCACTTCGGCGCGCAATCCCGCGGGATCACGCGCCGCAGAACACAGGAGCCCCATGATCCGCCACTGGGGCGGTGGTGGCGGGGCGGAGGGGGGGGGGGGCCCAGGCCCTGAGCTGTAAGGGGCCCCAAAATTTCTGATGGCAGCCTTTTTTCTGTGTCCTGATAGTTTGGGGGCTGATCAGCATTGGGCGATATATGTCCCCGGACACAGGTCTTGCACCTCTGATCTGTGCACAAAATTACGATGCAAGTCAATTTCCATGTTCAAACTGATGAAGAATATTCTGGAAATTCACAATGAGTCAGATTCCTATGTGGAATACTGGTTCCCCTTAAAGGAGTTTTCCACTTTGAGCAATCCCTTTTTGTTATATTCAGAAGGTGTCCTGCTGAGAGGACCACCACCGATCAGTTGGGATCTGTGGGGGAAACAGCTACTAGGTGTTCGATTTTGCTACGGTGCCCTCACAGGAGAAATGCAGTATTACACATTTTTCTTTAAAGTCAGTGGGCTGTTAGTGTAATGCATGGACGTGCTGGGTCCTCCAGAGCAAGAGACGGGTGACAACTCCTGGGTAGTCATAGTAATTGATGCTCCGATATAACAGCTGAATAAAACTCTTACAACTTGACACAACAGGACACTTCAGACAGGATTTATAATGTGGAGGACTGATCATGGAATGTATGTAGAATGTTCTATAGGAGCACAGATCATTATATCCATACATAGGGATGAAGGAACACACCTCCTCAGTGTCACACACCTCTCCTGTCACTACCCCCAGCAGTCACATCCCGCAGCCTCTCTGCTCTCAGCATGCCTGGAAATAATGTGCTCCTCTGCTAACCACACACAAGCCCATGTAACAGCGGGGATGGAGGGACACCATCAGCAAGGTAAGAAGGGCGGCCGCCTGGATATCACGTACCTGTAGGACCACTAAGCGAGGGCGCAAAATTATCATGGGGGGTATACGGATATAAAATGAGGGAATGAGGGAAGAGTTACAATGGGGAGATATAGTCTATCTATCTATCTGTCTGTCTATCTATCTATCTATCTATCTATCTATCTATCCATCTATCTTTCTGTCCTTCCATTCATAAAGAGCGTCAGAAACATATAGAATACACCACACACAAGCCCATGTAACAGCGGGGATGGAGTGACACAATCAGCAAGGTAAGAGGAGCAGCCGCCTGGATATTATGTACCTGTAGGACCACAAGAGAGGACGCAAAGTGAGCAAAGAGTTATAACAGGAGATATCTATCTATGAATCTATCTATTATCTATCTATTATCTATCTATCTATCTATCTATCTATCTATCTATCTATCTATCTATCTATCTAGCTCATATATATCAATCTATCTATCTATCTATCTATCTATGAATCTATCTATCTATCTATCTATCTATCTATCTATCTATCTATCTATCTAATCTATCTAATATCTATCATCTATCTATCTCATATCTATCTATCTATCTATCTATCTATCTATCTATCTATCTATCTCATTATCTATCTATCTATTATCTATCTATCTATCTAGCTCATATCTATCTATCTATCTATCTATCTATCTATCTATCTATCTATCTATCATCTATCTTATTCTATTTATCTATCTATCTAGCTCATATCTATCAATCTATCTATCTATCTATCTATCTATCTATCTATCAATCATCTATCTTATTCTATTTATCTATCTATATATCTATCTATCTATCATCTATCTATCTCATATCTATCTGTCTGTCTGTCTGTCTATCTATCCATTTACCTATTAGCTCAGTAATGTCATCCCTGGAAGTATCTAGGGCTTTTTGTCTGGATACTCTAAGACAGGGATGCACAACCTTTTCTGGTTGGGGGCCACATTCTCCGCCTGAACCAATTCCAAGGGCCGAAAATAAAACTTAAAGGGGTATTACCAAGTGAAATACTGTATTTTTGGCATATTGAACATACAGTATATACTATAAATGTCTAGTTACAGTTCTAGGACTCCCATCTAATAGGAGAATACATGAAAGATTCATGTAAGAAGCCATAAGACATAGACCTACATGTCTTTTACCAGATGTTTAGGAGCCGCACAGAATGGTATCGAGGGCCGCATGTGGCCCCCGGGCCGCAGGTTGTGCACCTCTGCTCTAAGACAATCTACATGATGTTGACATTCTATACATTATATAGATACACTGAATACACATTTGTTTCTGCTGAGAAGTCAAGGTTCAGTATTAATATTTGACAAAAGGCCATACCAGACCCGATCCTTCATAAAAAAAGATGCTATGGAAGGTGATTCATCTGAAGCCGTCAGGTGAGAGGGATGCTAGGCTCCATTTACAGTGGTCACCTCCTCTCCACCCTTATCCTGGGAGGTTCAGGGCCGTTCAAATTATTTCAGCACCGTGTAGCGGTGTTTGTTGTTCACTGGTTACTTGTGCGCTGCATGGCAGTATTATTTAGAGACTGCTACTTGAGCACTGTATGGTAGTATTATTTAGTAACGTATCCCGCATCACGGATCACAGACCCATTCACTTGAATAGGTCCGCGATCTGGGACATGCGGTGCGGAAGGACGGAGTGGAACGCCACGGAAGCACTACAGAGTGCTTCCGTGGTTTTTCTGGCCGTGCCTCCGCACCGCAAAAAATAGTGCATGCACTACTTTTTTCGGAACGGACGGATACACGGACCCATTCAAGTTGAATGGGTCTGGATCCATCTGCGACAGTCGCATGGATGTTGCCCATGCATTGGCGACCGCAATTGCGGTCCCCAATGCATGGAATGGCGGCACATGTTCGTTTGCATGAGCCCTTACATGCAGTTCCCACTAAAGTCATATTGTGTAGGGGATTGGGTACCACGGTTTGGCGCCTTGAATGTAGGCACTTGTACCTGAGCTCTTTATGAATGTATTATTTAGGCGATGATATTTGACCACTCTATGGCAGTATTTTAGGCATTGTTTTTTGTGCACTGCAGGACAAGATTACATACAGTAGGTACTGTTATTAGAGCAACTTATGGCAGTATTATTTAGGTACTGTTACTTGAGCAGTTGATGTTAGTAATTTTAAATGCTGTATATAGGGACGTTACTTGAACACTTATGGCAGTATTATTTAGAGACTGTTATATGAGCACTGTATGTCAGTTTTATTTTGTGACTATTAAGGCTGTTATTATACAGCCCGATTTTGCAGGCGATTCCCCGCAATCACCTGCTCGCTAGCAGAGGAGACCGCTGCTGTTACATGCAGCGATCTGCTCCGTAGCATGGTGAGGAGCGCTCGCTATGTCTTCGCTCGTCCACATGCTGTATAGTGGTTTGCCAGCAGCAGATCGTGATTAGACAGCACAATCTGCCATCTGCAAGCATTTGCTCGTTCATCGGGCAATCAGCGGCAGTATTATACCGCCAGACGATTGCTAATGATCATCTGCCAAAAAATCGGCAGGTGTAATACAGGCTTTACTTGTGCACTTGCATGGCAGTGTTATTTAAGAATTGTTACTGCACTGTATGGTAGGCAGGGGCGTAACTATAGGGGAAGCAGGGGAAGCGGCTGCTTTGGGGCCCTGACCCAGAAGGGGCCCATCCAAGAGGATGAGGAGAAGTACTAAAAGATTTTGTCAGGGCCCGTCAACATTATTACACAATGACATTATATACAGTGGCAGTATAGACAATGTAGAAAACGGATGGAACAGCTGCCGGGCCTGGTCTGAGAGAGCGATCTTTACTAGCCACAGGAAAGGGGGCAGCATGAAAGGAAGGGGTTGTGAAAAACTTACTGGGGGAGGGGGCCCCATTCAAAAATTTGCTGTGGGGCCCAGTCATTTCTAGTTACGCCACTGATGGTAGGGTTATTTAAGCACTGATGCTTAGGAATTTCATGACAGAACATTTCAAGATAAGTTACTTGGGCACTCCATGTCAGTATTATTTAGGCATTTTTATTTAAGCACTCCATGTCAGTATTATTTAGGCAATGTTACTTGTGGACTGTATAGTATGTCCCTTTTATTTAGGAAATGTCACTTCACAGCACTCTATCTCAGAATGATTTAGACATTGTTAAGGTACTTTCACGCTAGCGGCATAGCTCTCTGGCAGGCTGTTTCGGTGGGTGAACAGCCTGCTGGATCCGCCATGCCGCAAGTACCCGTGTGCTGCCATGCTGCCGCTCTGTCCCCATTGACTATAATGGGGCGGGGGGCGGGGGCGGAGCTACGTCGCAGCGCGGCAGAGATCACCGGACTAAAAAGTCGGACCTGCAGTACTTTTAGTCCGGCGATCTCTGGCCGTGCACTGCCGTGCTGTGTCGTAGCTCCGTCCCTACCCCATTGTAGTCAATGGGGACAGAGCGGCAGCATGGCAGCACACGGGTACTTGCGGCATGGCGGATCCAGCAGACTGATCACCCGCCGGAACAGCCTGCCGGATAGCTATGCCGCTAGTGTGAAAGTACCCTTACTTGAGCAACTCTATGTCAGCATCATTTAGGCAGAGGCGTTGCTAGGGTCCCAAAAGATCCGGGGCCCAAGCCCTTATGAATATGGCGCAGTTCTCTAAATTTCTCCCCCTCCCCCACACACCGCATTTTGCTGTACTTGCTATACAGCAGCACATACCTGTCACATCCAGGGCCTCCCAGGTGACGTCTCCTGTGATGTAGAGCTTTTCTGTCATCATCTTCTCCATTTGGTCCGTACAACTTCTCTCAGCCGTGACTCGTCTCTGCAGAGTGTGACACACAGACATCTTAGCCTCCTCACATTTCCGCAAAACACAGACACCGAACATGTGCGTTCCGCATTTTGCGGACCGCACATAGTCAGCACTTTAAATAGAAATGCCTTTTCTTGTCCGTGTCTGCAGGACATGTTCTATTTTTTGCGGAATGGAAGTGCGGAGGTGGAACGGAAGTGCGGACAAGAATAGGACATGTTCCATTCTTTTGCGGGGCCATGGAATAGAAGTGCGGATGCGGACAGAACACAGTGTGCTGTCCGCATCTTTTCCGGCCTCATTGAAAATGAATGGGTCCGCATCCGTTCTGCACTGTTGCGGAACGGATCCGGACCCATTTTGCGGACATGTGAATGGACCCTAATAGGGCTCCTCATAGTCCCACCAATAGTAATTCCCTTCTAGAACGCCCTCATTAGTAATACTGCCCCTACAGTGCCCCCAACCGTGAGAACACTCCCAAGAGTGCCCGTCAGTAGAAGTGCAGTATCAATAATACTCTCACAGAGCCCCCAGTAGAAATAAGGCCCCCTATTGTTCCCCCAGTGGCAATAAAGCTCTCTACAGACCCCTCAGTAGTAATAAGGCCCCCCATAGTGCTCTTAGTAAAAATAAGGCGGATCTATAAGTCACTCCGATAGAGCCCCCAGTAGTAATAAGAACGCCTAATGTCCCCTGTATTTATAATACCCCTACAGTGCCCCCAGTATTTATACTGCCCTCTACTGTTATAACGCCCCATGTAGTTATATTTCTCCCTCGACAATACAGTCCCATGTAAATAACATCACACCATCTTTCCTGCCCCCTCCAAAATACAGTCCTAAGTAAAAACCATCACTCCCCTCCCTTCAGCTCCTCCAATATACAGTCCCATGTAATTAACACTATTTTCCTCCCTCTGCCATAGAGTCCCATGTAAATAACATCACACCATCTCTCCAGCCCCCTCCAATATACAGTCCCATGTAAATAACATCCCTCTCTATCTACAGCCCCCTCCAAAATACAGTCCCATGTAAATAACATAATCCCCTCCCACAGCCGCCTGCAACATACAATCCCATGTAAATAACATCACCCTGCCCCAGCTGCCTCCAACATTCAGTCCCATGTAAATAACATCAGTCCCTCCCACAGCTGCCATCAACATCCAGTCCCATGTAAAAAAGATCACTTCCTCCCCCAGCCCCCTCCAACATACAGTCCCATGTAAATAACATGACCCCCTCCCCAGCAACTTCCAACATACAGTCCCATGTAAATAATATCCCTCCCTTCAGCCCTAACATACAGTCCCCATTAAATAACCACAACTCCCAGCATTGCTCTGCCTCTCCCTTCACTTACCTCTCCTCATGTAGCAGACATCACCACAGCTTCTTCCCCCAGGACTTCTCCTCTTCACTGCCATCCTCTCCTGCACTGGTCACATGATGGTGAGATCATCGCAGGTCCTTCTCAACCACTGCCTGTTTTACTGGTCACATGACTTGTGATGTCACCACAGGTCCTTCAGCTCTTTCAGTGCATTTGATTCAATGGTGTTGCCACCCTGAGGACGGATGACATTACTGTATGAGCAATCTATGTTACTATTATTTAGGCAATCTTACTTGAACACTCCATGTCAGTATTATTTAGGCATTGTTAGGGTACTTTCACACTTGCATTGTGAGGATTCGGCAGGCAGTTCCGTCGCTGGAACTGCCTGCCGGATCCGGAAATCTGTGTGCAAATGGAAAGTATTTGTTTCCGGTTCCGGTGCGGATCCGTCTAACAAATGCATTGAAACACCGGATCCGTCGCTCAGGTGTCATCCGGAAAAAACAAATCCGTTTTTTTATTTTTTTTATTTATGTTTTGCATTTTTAAAGATCTGCGCATGCACAGACCGGAAAACCGGATCCGTTTTGCTGGAACACTTCGTGCCGAATCCGGCATTAATGCATTTGAAGGGAAAATAATGCCGGCATTCCGGCAAGTGTTCTGGAGTTTTGGTCGAAGAAAATACCGCAGCATGCTGCGGTATTTTCTCCGACCAATTACAGTAAGAGTGACTGAACTGAAGACATCCTGATGCATACTGAACGGATTGTTCTCCATTCAGAATGCATTAAGATAAAACTGATCAGTTTTCTCCGGTACTGAGCCCCTAGGACGGAACTCAATACCAGAAAACTTTAACGCAGTATTACTTGAGCTCTCTATGTCAGTATTATTTAGGCATTGTTACTTGAACACTCCATGTCAGTATTATTTAGGCAATGTTACTTGAGCTCTCTATGTCAGTATAATTTAGGCAATGTTACTTGAACACTCCATGTCAGTATTATTTAGGCATTGTTACTTGAGCACTCCATATCAGTGATATTTGGGCACTGTTACTTGAGCTCTCTATGTCAGTATTATTTAGGCATTGTTACTTGAGCACTCCATGTCAGTATTATTTAGGCATTGTTACTTGAACACTCCATGTCAGTATTATTTAGGCATTGTTACTTGAACACTCCATGTCAGTATTATTTAGGCAATGTCACTTGAACACTCCATGTCAGTATTATTTAGGCATTGTTACTTGAGCACTCTATGTCAGTATAATTTAGGCATTGTTACTTGAACACTCCATGTCAGTATTATTTAGGCATTGTTACTTGAACACTCCATGTCAGTATTATTTAGGCATTGTTACTTGAGCTCTCTATGCCAGTATTATTTAGGTATTGTTACTTGAGCACTCTATGTCAGTATTATTATGCATTGTTACTTGAGCACTCCATGTCAGTATTAATTTAGGCATTGTTACTTGAGCACTCTATGTCAGTATTATTTAGGCAATGTTACTGAGCACTCTATGTCAGTATTATTTAGGCATTGTTACTTGAGCACTCTATGTCAGTATTATTTAGGCATTGTTACTAGAACACTCCATGTCAGTATTATTATGCATTGTTACTTGAGCACTCTATGTCAGTATTATTTAGGCAATGTTAATTGAGCACTCTATGTCAGTATTATTTGGGCATTGTTACTTGAGCACTCCATGTCAGTATTATTTAGGCAATGTTACTTGAACACTCCATGTCAGTATTATTTAGGTATTGTTACTTGAACAATCCATGTTACTATTATTTAGGCATTGTTACTTGAGCACTCTATGTCAGTATAATTTAGGCATTGTTACTAGAACACTCCATGTCAGTATTATTTAGGCATTGTTACTTGAGCTCTCTATGCCAGTATTATTTAGGCATTGTTAATTGAACACTTCATGTCAGTATTATTTAGGCATTGTTACTTGAGCACTCCATGTCAGTATTATTTAGGCATTGTTACTTGAACTCTCTATGTCAGTATTATTTGGGCATTGTTATTTGAGCACTCCATGTCAGTATTATTTAGGCAATGTTACTTGAACACTCCATGTCAGTATTATATAGGCAATGTTACGTGAGCACTTTATGTCAGTATTAATACGCATTGTTACTTGAACACTCCATGTCAGTATTATTTATGCAGTGTTACTTGAGCACTCTATGTCAGTATTTTTTAGGCAATGTTACTTCAGCAATGTGTGGGAATACATTTTAGGCATTTAGGCCAGGTTCACACTATCTTTGGACTCTATGTCCTTCTCCTTCTTAGACGTCTAGGTATCAGTGTATTATTTCCCAGGTCTCTCTTTGTGTAGTCCACGTTTCGCTCAGGTCCTCAGTATAGCAGCACACTATAAACACATTTCTGCACAGTTGCACTGAGATCAATGTCATTGATTGCTGCGGGTTGTTAGAGAGGCTAGGAATTTGATGATGAAGTTGTCACGTGTATATATAAAATTTCATGGAACATCACTTTTCAGAGATATGTGAGCGGGATCTATTCCTGCACACTCAGCATTTCATGAGAGCGTATATAACAGCGGCCGTCACATGAGATATACCCAGCACTGTCTCTGATGATTAAACTTTTGCACAGTTGGTAATATGGGGACATCTTATAATTGTGGCTTAAAAAGCCCCAGTCTTCCACTTCTTGCTTTTATCTGTTTCTAGGAAAGCTGGGTGACCACCAATCTGGCTATTATCATAGGTTGCAACTTGCTGTACATTAAAGTCAATGGAGGTCGATTTTTTGCAACAGTCTTGTCACAGTCGCAGCATGTCGAGTGTTACATTGTGACACCACTGACAAACATTACAAGAGATGTCACATGTCGCCATGTTGCCGAACTCTAAGTGAACGGCTACACGGCGTCACTGGTCGCGATTCTATTCATTTCTATGTTATCGCCGCTACTCCTACAATCCTAGTGTCGTCATGTAGCCATATCCTTAATTAAAACAGGTTTCCAGCGTAAAAATGAAAACAATATTTCCATTTACTTAGAGCAAGCTGAGATCCTGCAACTGTAGAGGAACTGAGACACCAGGTATATTACAAAGTTGTAGTAGTGCAGTTGCGGTCCAGAGCTCAAGTTCCCAGTGCCGGGGCTGGATCCAGATCTGGGCAAGTGTGATGGAATGTAATAGCGTCAAATAATACCACCATATAATGCCATGCAGCGCCCACACAAAACTGCCTTGTAGTGCATATATAATAGCGTCATAAAGAGGTACACAAAGTCTAGTTAGTGCCTCGTTAACAGGTCAAATAATAATACTGCTGTATGTTTTGGGATTTTCGGAAGCTAAACGGCAATATTATATGGGAACTATAATGGTGCAGAACCCCAAGCAACCAGACAGATGTTTAAACAATACTGGATTTATTGAGTCGACAATAATACAGACAAAAGCCAGTGATCATACACAGGTAATGAAGCCGAATAAGAACCTCTGCAGGGAGAGACCAAGGAAGCAGTTCGTGTCCAAGCCAAAGTTCATACACGTTATATCAGTCCGAGAAGCGTGGTACCGAGGGATGAGATGTCATAGAATATCCAGGGTCCGATCCAAGGTCATACACCATACACGAGATAGATTGTTCAGCCATGACAAGAGAAAGGTCAAGGAAGGCAGAGGTCATACACAGGTAAGCTTGAGAGAAAGCGATCACCACCAACATTCACCCGGATTGTCAGAACAACAGTGGGCACTAACCAACCAGGGAGCCCACCTTTTAACCACCTCAGCCCCCCTAAGTTAAACACCCTTACCCTAAGTTCACACATGAGCGTTTTACAGCGCGTTTAAACGCGCTGTAAAACGCTCAACACATGAAAACCAATGCTTTCCTATGGCCCTGGTTCTCACTTGAGCGTTTTACAGCGCGTTTGAAAGTGCTGTAAAACGCTCAGGTGTGAACCCAGGGTTACCGTTTATTGCTCGGTCATACAACTTACCACCCAAATGAATTTTACCTCCTTTTCTTCTCACTAATAGAGCTTTCATTTGGTGGTATTTCATTGCTGCTGACATTTAAACTTTTTTTTCTATTAATCAAAAATGACCGAAATTTTTGCAAAAAAATGACATTTTTTACTTTCTGTTGTAATTTTTTTTTAAAAAATACATTTCTATATAAATTTTTCTCTAAATTTATTGTTCTACATGTCTTTGATAAAAAAAAATCCAATAAGTGTATATTTATTGGTTTGGGTAAAAGCTATAGCGTTTACAAACTATGGTGCAAAAAAGTGAATTTCGGCATTTTGAAGCAGCTCTGACTTTCTGAGCGCCTGTCATGTTTCTTCAGGTGCTAGAATGTCAGGAAAGTATAAATACCCCCCAAATCACACCATTTTAGAAAGAAGACACCCCAAAGTATTCGCGGAGGGGCTTGTTGAGTTCATGTATCATTTCATTTTTTTTTACAAGTTAGCGGAAAATGACACTTTCTGAGGAAAAAAAAAAAAGAATAAAGTTTCCTTTTCTGCTAACTTCTGGCAAAAAAAAAAAAATCTCCCACGGACTCACTATGCCCCTCAGTGAATACCTTGGGGTGTCTACTTTCCGAAATGGGGTCATTTGTGGGGTGTGTTTACTGTTCTGGCATTTTGGGCGGGGCTAAATTGTGAGCAGCCCTGTAAAACCTAAAGGTACTCGTTGGAATTTGGGCCCCTTTGCACACCCAGGCTGCAAAAAAGTGTCACTCATGCGGTATTGCCGTACTTAGGAGAAGTAGGGCAAATAAATAAATCAGTGAACTCGCCATGCCCCTTACGGATTACCTTGGGGTGTCTTCTTTCCAAAATGGGGTCACTTATGGGGTATTTATACTGCCCTGGCATTTTAGGGGCCCTAAAGCGTGAGAATCCAAATGCGTAAAAATGCCCGGTAAAATCCTAAAGGTACTCATTGGAATTAGGGCCCCTTTGCGCACCCAGGCTGCAAAAAAGTGTCACACATGTGGTATTGCCGTACTCAGGAGAAGTAGAGCAATGTGTTTTGGGGTGTATTTTTATATATACCCATACTGTGTGTGAGAAATATCTCTGTAAATGACAACTCCGCAATTGCGGACAAGAAAAGGCGTTTTCTATAGAGTTCTGGCAATATGCGGATCTGCAAAATGCGGAAAGCACATTGCCGGTGTCCGTGTGATCCGTAGATCCGCAAAACACATATGGACGTCTAAATGGAGCCTTACAGGGGGTGATTAATGACAGGGGGTGATCAGGGAGTCTAGATGGGGTGATCAGGGGTTAACAAGGGTTAATAAGTGACGGGGGGGGGGGGGTGTAGTGTAGTGTGGTGCTTGGTGCAACTTTACAGAGCTACCTGGTCCTCTGGTGGTCGATCCCAGCAAATGGGACCACCAGAGGACCAGGTAGCAGGTATATTAAACGCTGTTAACAGAACAGCGTCTGATATACATGTTTAATGCGATTTATTTTACTTCTACAGCCTGCCAGCGATTGATCATCGCTGGCAGGCTGCAGTATAACTGCCGAGCCGCGCATTCACAGCAAATCTCGCGTCTCGGGAGATGACGCACGGATGCGTCCAGCAATGTGTCGATTCCTCATAGGTCATATGATGATCCTAATCCCTAACACTTGTGCGGCCTATCCCCTAATCTACTTTGAATTTGTGCACAGGTGCTTTTCCGGCCAGCGTAGCGTATAAGATGCGCGTATGCTCGACCGTGTATCCCTTTGTGAACCACCTCTCGAGCGTGCGCGCGGATGCTTGATCGGCTTAGCACGGATATGGGACTGCGTTGGCATGGACGCCGGAACGGAACCCGCAGGTGATACCGGAAACAGGACTGGCCGCGGCGTGTTGCCACCAGCCCGGCCAATCTGCCTCCGGCGCCCATGCAGACGCACCACTGCATCCATCCGCAAAGAAATTGGAGCCGCAGTCGTGACCTCTCCCGCTGCTCCAAAGGGGCCCCCCGAGGCTGAGGCAGGGGACTCCAAACTAGCTTTCCCCAGGTTCTCATGGTGGAAAGTTGCCACTAATTTATCCGCATGAACCTGGCGGACAGGTACCCAACATCTCTCCTCTGGACCATATCCCTTCCAGTCCACTAAATACTGGAGGGACTTCTGGCCTCTGGAATCTTATTGACCTCGAATTCGGGCTCCCCTTGAATCTCCACCGGAGATGGAGTTCAAATGAAAGGAGCTCGGACACCGATTTAAGCAGTTAAACATGAAAGGTGTTCACTCCTCGAATCGACGGAAGAAGAACCACCTTGTAAGTCACCCGGTTAATCTTCTGTATCACCGGGAATGGATCAATGAATCTAGGCCCCAGTTTGTCAGACGGTTGGCGCAAAGGGATGTTCCGGGTGGAGACCCACACTGGATCTCCTACCTCAAACTCTTGCTCCACAGTGCGATGACGATCAGCGAATCTTTTCTGTTGCGCCACCGCGCTATAAATATTCCGCTGCGCCAACAACCAAATGGGTTGCCTATCCTGGAACCATTGGTCCACCACCGGTGAATCAGTGGAGGCGCCTGCCAGAGAGGAGAGTCTTGGATCCCTGCCCCCCACGCACCTGAACTTAGACATCTTGGTAGAGGCATGTTTGAGTTATTATAAGCCACTTCCGCAAAAGGGAGGTGAGCTGCCCATTCCTCCTGGCAGTCTGACACGAAACACTGGAGATACTGGTTTCCGGGTGAAAGCCAGATGAAAATAACAGCCCAATTACCAAACGGGAGCAGAAAGAACGCCAGAACCGGGAGATAAACTGGATTCCCCTGTCAGAAACAATATCCTCCGGCGCCCTGTGTAATCGGAAGACATGTTTCACAAACAGATCTGCCAGCTCTCTAGCCGACGGTAATCCAGGAAGTGGAATAAAATGTCTTATTAAAACGTCCACCACTACCAAAATTCCCGCACAGCTGGAAGATCTAGGCAGATCTGTTATGAAGTCCATAGACACGTGGGTCCATGGGGCGGAAGGAATGGGCAGAGAGGGAAAGCACCAGAGGGGGCGAACCGAGACGGTTTACTCCGAGCACAAACACCACATGCTTGGACGTAGGCCTTGATATCAAAAAACATCTTAGGCCACCAGACATGGCGTTTACATTGGGACATGGTTTTCTTTATCCCCAAATGCCTGGCCGACTTGGAATCATGCAATTGTTGTATGACTCTGAGCCTGAAATGTAAAGGCACAAACAGCCGACCTTCAGGTTTATTAGGAGGGCTCTCCGCCTGTAAAGGTAGGAGAAGAGATGACAGATCTTCCATTATACCTGGGGTGTCCAATGCGGCTACGAAACACCTTCCAGGAATAAAGGGTTCTGGCTCAGTCACGTACTGAAAGGGCTTCTGGGAACCAACAGGAGAGAGCATCTGCTTTGATATTTTTGGGCCCTGGTTTGTAGGTTAACCGGAAATTAATGTGAGTGAAAAACCATGGCCAACGAGAATTTAATCTCTTGGCACCTTCGATATACTCGAGGTTTTTGTGGTCGGTGTACACCGTAATGGGATTTTCCGCACCCTCCAGCCAATGTCTCCGCTCTTGAAAGGCCAACTTAACTCCCAGAAGCTCTCTATTGCCGATGTCATAATTGCACTTGGCTGGAAAGAGCTTCCGAGAGAAAAAGGCACAAGGATGAAGCCTCTCAGGATTTCCAAAATACTGGGAGAGAACCACCGCCACACCAACCTCAGAGGCATCAACCTCGAGGACAAA
The DNA here is from genome assembly GCA_033119425.1 of Bufotes viridis. Lineage (NCBI taxonomy): Eukaryota > Metazoa > Chordata > Amphibia > Anura > Bufonidae > Bufotes > Bufotes viridis. The sequence continues at coordinate 260,525,524 of CM065594.1, read as the reverse complement.
AGGTTGAGAAGTGTCTGGATGAGTGAGGATTGAAGCGGAGCATAAGGCTTGCTTCAGCATCAGAAAAGGCTTCACCAGCCTCTCTCATCCACTTAGAAGGGTTCATTCCCTTCTTAGTGAGGTTCATGAGAGGCACTACTACCGCAGAAAAGTTCTTAATAAATTTGCGGTAGAAATTGGCGAAACCTAAGAAACGCTGTAATCCCTTCAGGTCTTTAAGCTGAGGCCACTCCAGGACAGCTGAGAGTTTGGTGGGATCCATTGCCAATCCTCGTTCAGAGACAATATACCCTAGGAAGGGCAATTCTCTCACTTCAAACAGGCATTTTTCAATTTTGGCGTATAAGCGATTGTCCCTCAGCTTCTGGAAAACCTGACACTCATGATCCCGATGAGTCTGCAGGTACGATGAGTAGATTAGTATATCATCTAAATAGATTACCACAAATCTACCCAAGAAATCCCAGAGGACATCATTTATGACTTCCTGGAAGACTGAGGGGGTATTACAGAGACCAAAAGGCATCACGAGATACTCGTAATGAGCGTCCCTGGTATTAAATGGGGTCCTCCATTCATCACCCTTTCGGATGCATACCAAATTGTATGCACCCCTCAAATCGAGTTTGGTGAAGACTTGGGCCCCCACCACCTGGGAGAACAAATCCCCAATAAGTGGAAAGGGGTACCGATTCTTCACCGTAATTCGATTGAGGGCACGAAAATCGATACAGGGTCTCAATCCGCCATCTTTCTTCCCCACAAAGAAGAATCCTGCTTCTGCGGGAGAAGTGGACGGTCGGATGAAACCTTTATCGAGGTTCTCTTTTATATAATCTCGCTGGGCCTGGATTATACAGATGTCCTCTGGGTGGCATGGTACCTGGCAACAAATCAATAGGGCAATCATATGGCCTATTAGGAGGTAACACATCAGCCCCCTGTGGGCTGAACATGTCCTGCAAGAGGTGATAGTGCTTAGGTAGTGCACATAGTACTTCTGTGGAGGCAAGTGGCAACACCGGACAAATGCACCTAGTGAAGCAATCAGAACTCCACCTGCAAATTTGTCCGGAGCACCAGTCCACTATGAAGTCTCAGCCAGGGGAGACTCAAAATCACAGGAGTGGACGGCATGTCCAGGGTTAGCAGGCTTAAGACCTCCCGGTGACAAGCCCCCACCATTACCTGCAACCCGGGTGTCATCCACAGCGACCGGCCTTCTTGAAGGGGAGACCCGTCCACAGCGGTGATGGAAATGGCTGCTTCTGGCTCGAAGACTGGAATCTGTAGCTGTCGAACCAGAGAAGAGTCGATAAAATTTCCAGCAGCTCCTGAGTCAAGAAGGGCGGAAATAGGATGATCCTTCTCTTGCCACTTAATGGAAATGGTTGAGAAAACATGACTTCTTTTAAGAGGAGGCAACAGAGTACCTAGTGGGTTCTCCTCAATTTCCACTAGGCTTTGTCGTTTTCAGGCAGGAGTAGTGGGCATTTCTTTAGCTGGTGAACAACTCCTCCACAATACAGACAAAGACCCTCAGTTTAGAAACGAATGCTCTCAGTAGGAGTAAGACGAGAGGACCCCAGTTCCTTCAACAATATTTTTATTGATTTTTATAATTTTTATAATCATTAGTTAAATGCATGTACAAGAATATGTAAACAAAGGACCCCAGTTCCATAAGTTCCTCAGCCGGTTTACTGGGTCTTGGAGATGAGCTTGATGACACTGGACGAGAAGCCCGCTCCAGACGACGTTCCTGAATCCGACGATCAGCGTCGATTGCCTGCTGGATTGCCACATCTAGTGATGGGGGGATGGGAGAGACAATAGCAGATCTCTGACAGGGTCAGAGAGACCCAACCGGTGCTGGAGAGCGGCATCCTCCCAGCTGGTAAAAGTGGCCCAGCGACAGAAGTCGGCAGCAAATTCTTCTGCTGGACGTCGTCCTTGTTGGAGGTGTTCTAGCTGGTTCTCAGCCATACGGGTGCGATCCAGGTCATCATACAATATACTCATAGCATTAAAAAAATCTTCTACTGAACTGAGTGCTGGATATCCCGCTGGGAGGTTAAAGGCCCAGCGTTGCGGGTCCTTCCTTAATAAAGAAATCACTATGCCGATCATCTGCTTGGTATAACCCGAAGATGTAGGACGCAGCTCAAAATATAAAAGGCAGGAATCTCGGAAGTTGAGGAACTCCTGCCTATTTCCTGAAAAAACCTCAGGTAGAGGAATCTTGGGTTTCACTGGGCGTTCTGCTGGAGTCGGGTCGGGCAAACCCTGAACTCCCTGGAGGAAGAGTTTAAGCTCGTCCCCGACTGTTGCCAGTTGTGCATGGATCTTGTTGAAATTCACAGCTGAAATGTTCATTCTCTGCTGGACGAGGAGATTGGCCGTTACGGTCAACTCCACTAGTTGCTGCTGGATACGATCCATGATAACTGGAGATTGGGTCCTACTGTTCTGTAGTGGTGCAGAACCCCAAGCAACTAGACAGATGTTTAAACGATAGTGGATTTATTACGTCGACAATAATACAGTAAAAAGCCAGTGATCATACACAGGTAATCAAGCCGAATAAGAACCTCTGCAGGGAGAGACCAAGGAAGCAGTTTGTGACCAAGCCAAAGTTCATACACGTTATATCACTCCAAGAAGTGTGGTACTGAGGGATGAGGCGTCAGAGAATATCCAGGGTCCGATCCAAGGTCATACACCATACACGAGATAGATTGTTCAGCCATGACAAGGTATCCAGAGAAAGGTCACTAGAGAATGGTCAAGGAAGGCAGAGGTCATACACAGGTAAGCTTGAGAGAAAGCGATCACCAACATTCACCCGGATTGACAGAACAACAGTGGGCACCGACCAACCAGGGAGCTCACCTTTTAAGTACCTGCTAGCCAATCACAGAGTGCCATGTGTCGATTCCTCATAGGTCATATGATGATCCTAATCCCTGACACTTGTGCGGCCTATCCCCTAATTTACTTTGAATTTGTGAACAGGTGCTTTTCCTGCCAGCAGCCGGCGTAGTGTATAAGATGCGCGTACGTTTGGCCGCGTATCCCTTTGCGAACCACCTCTCGAGCGTGCGCGCGGACGCATGATCGGCTTAGCACGGATACGGGACCGCGTAGGCTCGGACGCTGGAACAGAAACCGCTGGTGATACAAGAGACAGGACTGGCCACGGCACGTTGCCACCAGTCCGGCCAATCTGCCTTTAGGATGGAGTGCCAGCAGACCCACTAAGCACCCCCCGACCTCTACCCACAGGCTGAACCCCACGACGACCCCTGGAGGCCCCAGTGGACCGTGGAACAGCAGAGTGTCTCACAGGAACTAACTATATGGCGGTGTTATTGGATGCAATATCTTATCTAGGAACTATATGGTGGTATTATTTAGGCTGCATATGGCAGTACCTTGGCACTTTGTCATTGTGTGGATCCTGTCAAACATCACGCCATATCTCAGCTTCCAAACCAGTTAAAACTGCATTTTGAGGTTATGAGCAGAAATGGGTTAACCGCCCCCTTTGATCCCGATCATAGCTCCTCGCCCCCTGTGGGCTGCTTCTGGAGCGGAGAACACACAGATTAACAGCATCAATTATTGCTAATGTCTTTATTTACTCCGAGCGGTCGATAATAATTTGTGTTTTTGCTTTAATGAGATCAGCCGAATGGCGTGCTGTTTGCTGGAGTTAACCCCTCGTTGCCTGATGGCTGAGAAATTACTAGTCAGCTCTGCTCAGCCAGTTTCAGGGGCTTCAATCTGCAGCAAATTTTCAGAGCACATTAGCGATCTGGGCTTCTTACCCCATGCAATATCAACTATAGTATGCCCCTTATAGTGCCGCCACAGTGTGCCCCTATGAAGTATCATGAATAGTCTACCCCTTATAGGGTGCCCCCTTATAGTGCTGCCACAGTGTGCCAATATGAAGTATCATGAATAGTGTACCTCTTATAGTGTGCCCCCATACAGTGCCAGCCACAGTATGTCCCTGTGAAGTATCATGAATAGTGTACCCCTTATAGTGTGCCCCCTTATAGTGCCAGCCACAGTGTGCCCCATGAAGTATCATGAATAGTGTACCTCTTATAGTGTGCCCCCATACAGTGCCAGACACAGTATGCCCCTATGAAGTATCATGAATAGTGTTGCCCCTTACAGTGCCAGCCACAATATGTCCCTGTGAAGTATCATGAATAGTGTACCCCCTATAGTGTTCCCCCTTATAGTGCCAGCCACAGTATGCCCGTATGAAGTATCATAAATAGTGTAACTCTTATAGTGTGGCCCCTTATAGTGCCAGCCACACTATGCCCCTATGAACTATCATAAATAGTGTACCCCTTATAGTGTGCCCCCCACAGTATGCCCCTATGAAGTATCATGAATAGTGTTCCCCCTTACAGTGCCAGCCACAGTATGTCCCTGTGAAGTATCATGAATAGTGTACCCCTTATAGTGTGCCCCCTTATAGTGCCAGCCACAGTGTGCCCCATGAAGTATCATGAATAGTGTACCCCTTATAGTGTGCCCCCATACAGTGCCAGCCACAGTATGCCCTATGAAGTATCATGAATAGTGTACCCCTTATAGTGTGCCCCCATACAGTGCCAGCCACAGTATGCCCCTATGAAGTATCATGAATAGTGTTCCCCCTTACAGTGCCAGCCACAGTATGTCCCTGTGAAGTATCATGAATAGTGTACCCCTTATAGTTTGCCCCCTTATAGTGCCAGCCACAGTGTGCCCCATGAAGTATCATGAATAGTGTACCCCTTATAGTGTGCCCCCATACAGTGCCAGCCACAGTATGTCCCTATGAAGTATCATGAATAGTGTTCCCCCTTACAGTGCCAGCCACAGTATGTCCCTGTGAAGTATCATGAATAGTGTACCCCTTATAGTTTGCCCCCTTATAGTGACAGCCACAGTGTGCCTCATGAAGTATCATGAATAGTGTACCCCTTATAGTTTGCCCTTATAGTGCCAGCCACAGTGTGCCCCATGAAGTATCATGAATAGTGTACGCCTTAAAGAGTGCCCCTATGAAGTATCATGAATAGTGTACCCTTATAGTGTGCCCCCATACAGTGCCACTCATTGTATGTCCCTGTACAGTGCTAGGCATTGTAGAGATACAGTGTTCTGCATACAGTGCCAGCTATAGTGTGCCCCCTGAAGTTTGACAGCCATTGTGTGTCCTTTCCATACATGTCCAGCTGTAGTGCAGCCCCCTATACAGTGTCAGCCATTGTGTGCCCTCCATATGGTCTCAACCACAGTATGCCCCATACAGTGCCATGCATATCATTCCACCATACAATGTCAACCATAGTTCTCCCATTCATTTAGTGTAAGCCACAGTGTGCCCCTCTATACAATGTGCCAGTTGTACATGCCAACTTCCCGCAAACCTACCATCTATATATTCTGCAAGCCCTGAAGGAGCTGAGGATGGGAGTGGTAGTGGCTCTGGCTGCAATAATCGTTCACGGTGGGAATCCTCACACTGGTGCCCACTAGGGCCAGGGCAGTGATAGGAGGGCGCACCCTTTCTTCCCTCAGGGAACACCCTGATGTTGGGGCTCCTGCCTAATGGTAGTTGAGGTGCCCTCGGTGTTGTGGGTTTGGTGCGGGTACAAGGCAGGAGATGTAGATGCTGTGGCCGACGAATGGTGCTGGAGTCAGTACCCAGGCCAGTTTTATAGAAAATAAACAAGTCTCTCTTTACTAAAGTGCAGAATGGGGGTTGTATTACATCAGATAGTATCACAGTTGCAAACAATTAAGGGCTCGTTCACATCACCGTTTCTCCTTTCCGTTCTCCGGCTCAGTTAAGGAGCAGGAGAACGGAAAGGACGGATTCTGGAGATAACTGACACTTAACTGGGCGTAAAGGAGCCTAAAGACCCCATAGACTATAATGGGGTCCGTTCCGTGTCCGCTCAGAACATGATTTTTGAGCGGAGACGAAAGTACTGCATGTACGGAGAACGGAAAGGAGAAACGGTGATGTGAACGAGCCCTAACAGTGTAAATCTTCCCAGATAGCAACTTATAGATATAGGCTAGGATAGGGGTTGTAGTACTACTTCCCACTGTCTTTCCAAAGTCTCTCTCTGCAGAATCTAAGGCTGGCAATATTAATCTGTAATCATGGCTGTATTTCTCAGTTGAGGGATATAGGATTAAGATACGGCTTGCCAGAATCTTGTCCCTGTGTGAAGCGTGTGTTAGCAATATCCATCTCACTGCATTAAAGTCTTCATCTGCCTTAAACAGCTGTGGGGAGTCGCTCTGGTAGACAGCGGTGCGGGTGCAGTTTAGAGGCAAAACAAGGAGTCCAGATTGTGCATCAAACAGTGTTTTATTCACACTTGCACACCAGAAATGAAAACAGTCTCTTGGTGACAGTTCACACACAACAGAAATCATGTGGCAAAACCAAAAACAGGCCAACACAGGGTCCAGTCACCTTGGGTGGTTTAAGTGCGGTTCACACCTAGCAGTCGGTTCAGCCGCAGGCGATTCCTCCTTCAGTTTGCAGGGAAACACCACCTTGCTGAGCTCCGTCCTCCAGCACAGAGAACTCCTCAGTCCTGTTAGCAGGCTCCAGGATAATCACACACAGACACAGCTGATGGCTGTGTTTTATACCCAGCCCAAAACTCGGACTGGACCGTGGGGAGCAGCCACCCACCCTACTCTTTAGCTGCTCCCAGTAAGAGCCGGCCCGGATCGGCTTTGCAGCCATGCTATTTAAAAGAGTCAAACAGCACTAGCTGCTGCAGACAAAAACCCGGCTCTCACCTCACCGAGGCCAGCAACCTCGGTGACACGTACCTGCCATCGCAAATGACACCTTGCACCTTACCACATACCCCCCTTTGTTCAACCCTGAGGGGGTGAACACACGTGAGGCAGTGGACGCGGGACAGGGCATCTGCGTTGCCCTGCAAGCGGCCTGCCCTGTGTTCCACGGAAAACTTGAAATTCTGAAGAGATAGGAACCACCTGGTGACCCGAGCATTCCTCTCCTTGGCCTGACTCATCCATTTGAGGGGGAATGGTCGGTCACCAGACGGAACCTCCTCCCTAACAGGTAGTAGCGGAGACTTTCGAGTGCCCACTTGATAGCCAGGCACTCCCTCTCCACTATACTATATCTGGACTCGGAGGGATTGAGCTACGGCTCAGGAAGACAACGGGATGTTCTTCCCGTTGACCTCCTGAGACAGTACCGCACCGAGGCCTACCTCCGAGGCGTCGGTCTGTACGACAAACTCCTTGTTGAAGTCGGGTGTCACCAAAACCGGGGACCCACACAGGGCCGACTTCAACGCGGCGAAAGCCTCCTCCGCCTTCTCACTCCAGCTAACCCTCCCAGACTTTCGCCCCTTCAAGAGGTCTGTCAACGGCGCTGCTATTGTGGCAAAGTGGGGCACAAACCTCATGTAGTAACCTACAATCCCCAGGAACGACTTTACCTGCCTGGTGGTGACCGGTCGGGGCCAGTTACGTAATGGCCTCTACCTTGGTTACCTGAGGTTTGATGACTCCCGCCCAATTACATATCCCAGATATTTTGTCTCCTCTAACCCTATGGAGCACTTCTTTGGGTTAGCGGTCAGTCCGGCTTTCCTCAGGGCATCCACTACCGCCTGCACCTTGGGTAAATGGCTTTCCCAGTCGGTGCTGTGGATGACTACATCATCTAAGTAGGCCGAGGCGCACCGACGATGTGGTCGCAGCACTATGTCCATTAACCTTGGAAAGTGGCGGGGCGCCATGCAGGCCAAAGGGTAACACCTTGTAGTGATACAGGCCCTGCGGGGTAACAAATGCGGTTTTTTCCTTAGCCGACTCGCTAAGGGTACCTGCCAGTACCCTTTAGTGAGGTCCAGCACAGAAAAATAACGGGCTTGTCCTAAACTTTCAACCAGCTCGTCTACTCGGGCATGGGATACGCGCCAAACTTGGATACTTCATTTAACTTGCGAAAGTCGTTGCAGAACCGCAACGTCCCATCCGGCTTGGGTATTAGGACTATGGGACTGGCCCACTCACTTTTCGACTCCTCAATGACATCGAAGCTTCAACATTAACTGTACTTCCTCCGCGATGGCCCGTCGCCGAGCCTCGGGTACCCGGTATGGTTTTAACCGGATCTTGGCCTGAGGCTCAGTGACGATGTCATGTTGGATGAGAGACGTGCGGCCAGGGAGGTCCGAGAACACATCCGTGTTCCGACTGATGAACTCCCTGACTTCCTGAACTTGTTTGGAAGACAGGCTGTCTGCAATTTTTACCGTGGTTACTGCTTCACAGGCCTCGAACTGTGGGGCTGGACCCTTTTCACCTAGAAGCCCTGGCCGGGGCTGTGGTCGCCGGCTGTGTCCCTATCTTTCCACGGCTTAAGTAAATTCACGTGGTACACCTGCTCCGGCTTGCGCCGCCTGGCTGGTGTACTTTGTAATTTACTTCCCTACCTTCTCGATCACCTCATAGGGGCCCTGCCACCTAGCTAGGAACTTGCTGTCAAGGGTGGGTACCAGAACCAAAACCCGATCTCCAGGATGGAAGCCCTGCACTCCGAGCCTGACGATTATACACCCTACTCTGGGCTTGTTGCGCTGCCTCCATATGTTCCCCGGACCAGCGGCAACACCCTTTCTATCCGTTCCTGCATCTGGGTGACATACTCAATGACACTTTTGTGGGGGACAGGCTGTTGTTCCCATGCTTCCTTGGCGATATCCAACAGGCCCCGAGGGTGTCTGCTATAAAGCAGTTCGAAGGGCGAGAACCCAGTAGAGGCCTGGGGTACCTCTCGCACTGCGAACATGAGATAGGGCAGAAGCAGGTCCCAGTCCTTCCCATCTCTAGACACCACCCTTTTTAACATATTTTTTAGAGTTTGGTTAAACCTCTCAACAAGACCGTCTGTTTGCGGATGGTAAACGGACGTCCGTAACTGCTTTATACGCAACAATTTACACAGTTCCTTCATTACTTTGGACATAAAGGGGTCCCTTGGTCTGTCAGAACCTCTTTGGCAGGCCCACACGGGAAAACATCTCCATTAACTCTTTGGCAATGAGCCTAGCTGAGGTATGTCGCAGAGGCACCGCCTCCGGATACCGAGTGGCATAGTCGAGAACTACCAGAATGTGTTGGTGGCCCCTGGCAGACTTTGGTACAGGCCCAATTAAATCCATAGCGATTCGCTCAAACGGTACTTCAATAATTGGCAGAGGTACCAGAGGACTACGGAAATGAGGCTGGGGCTAGTTATCTGACAGGTTGGACAGGACTTACAATAATCTTCTACCTCCTTGAACACACCGGGCCAATAAAACCGCTGCAGTATGCGGTCCTGGGTTTTCTGCCACCCCAGGTGTCCCCCAAGAACATGTTGGTGGGCAAGCTCCATGACAAGCTTGCGATACGCTGTGGGCACCACCAACTGTTCAACAGGTTCACCTCGGACTTGGTTCACCCGATACAACATATCCTGTAGAACAATAAATCGTGGGAACATTAATTCAGCCCCTGGTTTCTGGGGTTTACCATCAATTTCCAGCACATTCTCCCAGGCCCTGGTTAGGGTTTGGTCCCGGTGTTGTGCGGTCCCAAAATTTTCCCCGGAGACATTGAGGTCTGCCAACTCAGGTCCCGGTGGCAAGTCCTCCGTGTCTCCCACCATTACACTCAGTGGGGTTGTTTCCCTCTACCGCTGGAGCAGTGGTCACCCCTACCGCCGGCCCTTCAGACTCGGGCTCCCAGGGTTCTGGCCTTCCAGCGGTATCAGGCCACTCTGCTAGGGTCACCCCTGTCTCGGGTCCCTCAGATACCTTTATTGCCGGCCACAGCGCCGGAAAACCGGGAAGTCCCTCCCAAGTATTAGTTCGTGTGGGAGTGTAGTAGCGACAGCCACCTCGTGGGTCCACCTACCAGCCGCTGTGGACAAAGTCACTAGTGCAGTGGGATAGTCTTTCAGGTCTCCGTGGATGCACAGGACCCCGACTTTACGGCCAGTATACTCCGCAGGCCGTACCAGGGCAGCCCTTACCAGGGAGACTAAACTCCCGGAGTCCAGCAGAGCCACCGCCAGCGAATCTCCCACCTCTACCTGACACAGGTGGTTATGGTCTTGTACCTCACGGGTGCCAGTTGCGCACAGCTTCCGTGCATACAAGGAGTGGCGACCCTCGTAGTTCACCTCCATCAGCTCATCCCGACGCGGACAGTCGGCCCTGATGTGGCCTGGCTCCTGACACCTCCAGCATACCACGGGAGGCGGGCTCGCAGGGGGTATATTCCGTGCAGGCCGCTCTGTCGCCGGACGTTGGAACTGGGGCAGAGGCCTCCGGGTTTAACTGACCCCTTCCCAGCAAGACTCCCTGCAGGTTTCTGGTGGCCTCGCATCGCTCCACCAGGTCGACCATCTCCAGGGCATTGGTGGGCGATACCTGGCCGATCCAGTGCTGGAGAGGGTAAGGCAAAGCCCTCCAGAAGACATCGGCTAACAGACGGTCGAGCATAGCAGTGGGAGTCAGTATGTCTGGCTGCAGCCATTTTTGCAACCGTTGTAGCAAGTCATAGTATTGTGGCCGGGCGGGTTCAGCCGGGTTAAACTCCCACTGATGCACCCGCTGGGCCCGGACCAAAACATTCACCCCCAGTCTTGCCAGGATCTCACCTTTCACAGTCGGGTAGTCAGCTGCTTGGTCACCTGGGAGGTCAAAAATACTTGCTGGGGTCCAGACGCCAGGAACGGAGCGATGACCTCTGCCCACTGTTCTCGGGTAATTTCTCCTCACGGCCACCTTCTCGAACACCGCCAGATAGGTCTCAACATCATCCGAGGGGGTCATCTTAGGGATCGCGGTACGGACAGCTTTCCGGGCATCGTGGACGCGGTGGGACGCTCCTGCCGCTTGCAACGCCATCACGTGCTGTAGCAGTAGCTGGTTGGTCTCCCGCTGCTGCACGTTAGCCTCTATGAGGGCTTTCACAGCCGCCTCCATTTTGTCGGGGATCACAGGCTGCAACTTTGCCGGCTTAATATAGGACATTCACTTTTGCCCAGCAAAACAAAGTTCGGCGTTCACGCCAGCCTCACTGCGCATGCCCGCATCCGACACCAAATGTGGGAGTCGCTCTGGTAGACAGCGGTGCGGGTGCAGTTTAGAGGCAAAACAAGGAGTCCAGATTGTGCATCAAACAGTGTTTTATTCACACTTGCACACCAGAAATGAAAACAGTCTCTTGGTGACAGTTCACACACAACAGAAATCATGTGGCAAAACCAAAAACAGGCCAACACAGGGTCCAGTCACCTTGGGTGGTTTAAGTGCGGGTTCACACCTAGCAGTCGGTTCAGCCGCAGGCGATTCCTCCTTCAGTTTGCAGGGAAACACCACCTTGCTGAGCTCCGTCCTCCAGCACAGAGAACTCCTCAGCCCTGTTAGCAGGCTCCAGGATAATCACACCCAGACACAGCTGATGGCTGTGTTTTATACCCAGCCCAAAACTCGGACTGGACCGTGGGGAGCAGCCACCCACCCTACTCTTTAGCTGCTCCCAGTAAGAGCCGGCCCGGATCGGCTTTGCAGCCATGCTATTTAAAAGAGTCAACCAGCACTAGCTGCTGCAGACAAAAACCCGGCTCTCACCTCACCGAGGCCAGCAACCTCGGTGACACGTACCTGCCATCGCAAATGACACCTTGCACCTTACCACACAGCAAAGACCTTACTGACTGACTCCAGTGCTCGGCCGTTCAGATTCTGCACCTTGTAGTTCTTTCTTTTCTCTTTCTTTCTGAAGTACTGTGAAGTGGAGATGATTTTCTCTCAGTTGATTTCTCAGAGATAGTGATTCTCTGGGATGAAGGCCTAGTCCTCTGAGGAGGGAGCACATGTAGCTTCCTCTCACCTCCTGCACTAGCACACTACACAGTGAGCTAGGGTCGGACCTAAGTCTAACACCTAACTTCCTACAGGGGCAGAGTCAGGATTATTAACCATGACTGATGCATACAAAACTATTCTGGTGTATTACAAAACACATTAAATAACATTACATAACAAGAACAGTTTGCAAGTACCCTTTTCTGGGGTACTGTAGACAGTTGTCAACAGTCCTGGTTTTGAAGGGATTGTCAGGATTTTTCAGAGAAAATCTCACCAAACCTTGTCCAGAAGTTAGTGTTCTCGGACAAATTTGGGGCAGGCCCAGAGCATGGCCCTTGGATACCGGAGGTTTTTTCATTTTTCTTCCCTGTCTCACCGCAGCAATAACCTTTTTATTTTTCTGTACACATAGCCGTATAAGGGCTTGTTTTTTGCAGGACAAGTTGTACTTTTTAATGCCACGCATTTAATATGGCATACAATGTTGTGGGAAGCGGGAAAAATTGCAAATCAGCTGGAACTGAAAAAAATTTGCAATTCCACTAGTTTTATGGGTTTTTTCCCTACAGTATGCAGCAAAACTGACCTGTGCCCTTCATTCTCTGGGTCAGTACGATTACAACGATACCACATTTTTGTTACGCCAGTCACCATATGGGATAAATATTTTTATATTTTAATAGTACAGGAATTTTCAGACGTGGCGATGCCCATGATGTTTATATTTTTTATTATTTATGTATTTATTTTTTTATTCTAAGGAAAGGGGAATGTATTAAATTTTTATATTTTTTAATAAAAATTGAACTTTTCCTTTTTTTTTTTTAGCCCCTCTAGGAGGCTACAATACTGACTAGTTCCATCGAACTACAGTATAAGCTGAGTTTGGTGTTATCCTATGTTGGCCTGTCACCTGCAGGCCAACGTAGGAACTGCAGCTCTAATATGCTTTGTCTCTTCAAAGAGACTCAGTGTAATAGATCAAAGGACCGGCTTCCCCAATAGTTGCACGGGGGAGCCGGTCTTAACCTGGACTTGTGTGCTTCCAGATTTTTCGGTATTTAGATGCTGTGGTAGCGCTTGACCATGACATCTAAAGGGTTAAATACCTGCGATCTGCGATTATTGCTAGTCACAGATATTAGCCGCAGGCCTCTGCTGTTGGAAACAACAAAATCCCGCTGGCTATAGTGCCTGCTGCACGTGTGAGTGGGCCCATGTTTAAAGACCTTCCCAGCGCCATACATATACTGAGAGGGTTAAAGGCCCTGAATGTACCAACACAAATGTTAGTAAATATGTCATCTGTTATTTATAATCCTTGTGACTTCATATGGCAAAGAAACCTTTGGGCCCCTCAGACACCAGGGCCCGCATGCAACTATCCTTGTTTCCGCTATAGTTACGCCCCTGGACAGCTATAAAAAAAATGCTTACCCATTTCCCTGGAGTCCTCCTCTTCCCCTCACAACATATTACTTCCTGTGTCAGGAATTTGTTGATAGAGGTATTAGCTTTAGACTTAACACCATCAAAAAATCTACTTTACAACAATTCATTTAGGGTGCATCTCTTACACAGAATATACCACCATATCATGTGATAGAGCAGGAAGAGCTGAGTAAATTGATATATCATTTTATAGAAAAAAATATGTAATTCCTACAATTAAATCTCTGCTTACAAGTCTCGTGGGAGGAGTCAATCAGAATAGCTGTCAATCATCATGTAGGGCCGCCCTCCAGACTCAAAGTAAGCCAGGATTTTCATCACTAAATAAGTTCTACTGAATCTTTTCCCATAAAACTATATATATAATTTCACTCAGTTCCTGCTGCTCTACAAGAAAGTGCAATCAGATAGGGCAATATCTACAGTATGGTACATCCCCTTTAAGAGGAACCTGAAGCATATAGAACTTTCATGATCCAGAATTCTCTTAACTTATTCCTGCAGTATGATATATTATTTTCCACCACCGCAGCTCACATCTATACACACTTTGCAAGACTGATCTTCCTAAGCTCGTTATAACAGAGTCATGCTATCTGGTCAGTCGTGAGAACATCACTTTAATGAGGATAATAAGCTTTCCATTTGTTCACTCCCCATAGAGTCTTAAGGTAGCACCCACTGCTGGAGAACATAAAGTAGAACTATAGACAAATTAGGCTTAATTAGAAAGTTCAAGGAAATTACCAATCATCTTAAAACTTTTTCTATGATCTACTCTTCCACATAATGAGCAATTCCTACATGGAGGAAAGGAATTCAAAGCCGCAGGGGGCAGGTTGTACAATAGGGAAGGGGTTCTCTAATTACAGAAATATTCTGCTGAATCTTTAAGAACTTAAAATGTGTCTTCTGTCCGCATCTTAAAATCTTTCTTTGCCCTTACAACATTTGAGGTTGGACATTTGTGTGAATGCCTACTGAGGAATGTTCTCCAGAGGTGTTCTTCCAATTTTAAAGTGGCAACTATCCTCTGCCATTTTGGAGCTATAGAGGAGTCTTCTATTCATCCAATCTCACCCCTGTATAAAATACATACAGATACTCCTTACTCTCTTTTTTCTCCCCATTTCATGTCTTTTGGTCTTGTATTTGTTATTACCATAGTTATGATTGTATGCTTTTTATGAATCAGTACATATGGTCATCTATGCTTTTCATGAATCAGTACATATGGTCATCTTACACTGATGGGTTCTGGTGCTTCGAGGCCTACCAAGTTTCATAAATATGGAAGAACCTATCATAAAACACCTACTATTTCATACGGATGTGAAGATAGCCTTTCTCAAACCATCAATGTTAAGAAATGGTCCAATTTGGTTGGTCTTGTTGGAATTCTGGCTTGAAAATGGTGGTATGCCTTTGGTGGTAGATATTGTAAGGATATTGACACACCAAAGAAAGAAAAATTTAGGCAATTCAGTCAAAAAGGATCATGGTAAATATTTGGAATGAAGTGTCTTTGACCTTGAGTATGAAGATAGCATCTTCCTCAAATAGCCTTAACTTATGTTCCTTAAATCCACCAAGTCCCTTGAAGACCCTAAGGGCATCCTTTGAGGGTAGCCTCTTCAGTCTGTGCAGGTACTCCTGGTACTTGGCTGATGGTAATGGGGCCCTGATAATCTCTTGTGAACCTGGCTTTGGAGAAGATCTTTTGCCACTATGGTCGATGTTGAGATCCAGGTCTATTTTCTCTTATAATAAAGAGATTACTGTTTTTAATCACCTACCTATTCAAGAATATCATTAGCGGCAGCAGAAACCCACCAGAGACCTACCAAGGTAACTGTAAAATTCCCTAAAAAAAAACCTATGTAATTTTACTGTACATCATTGGTATACCTGTCTAATTGGTGACCAGTGCAGCGAGCCCAAGGGAGAAGAGGAGAGGGTAGGAGTGATAGTAGCAGGACTGGTAGTTGTTACTCACTCTGATGCTTCCCTTGGTTGTGTAGTGATGCAAATGTTTTACTAATGGTAGTTTGAGGTGCCCATGATAGTGATGAAGTTCTCAGCAGGCATGAACTCTCAGTTCCCACACAATATGCAGTTTTCACAGTTCCTACAGGCTTCACAGCTGCAGTAATAGTCAATCGGCAAAGATGCATCTGCAAAGCAATTCTCCTCACACTGTATACCTCCAGCTATCTCCAGCACAATCATCCAGAAGTAGGGGTACAACACTTTCTCTTGTAGGATGCAACCACAGGGCAGACTCCAATGTCAGACTGTGCTCTGCACCTTTATGACAGGTTGCTGTACTTGCAGTGGCTGCGTTTGGGGTGGCCCCAACACTACACTGGGTCCCCTGGACACCGTCGAGGTGTCACCACGTGTTGATGCTCTCCGGAAGGGTTGGTAAGGTGTGGTGCACCCCAATGGAAAATGAGTCAGCGTCTGCAGTTAACCAGTGTGCTTCTTTACTGGAGACACTTAATTGCAAAACAATACAGGTGAGGCATAGGTTGGCTTCTCCAGTCTCCTCCCTGGCAGAAGGGTTTGATGCTGAGGAAAGACCTGAGCTAGCAGTCCCTCTCTCTCAGAAGGCTGGTATCCCGGTCAAAGGCTGGAGGCCCATGGTCTGTAGCTCAGTAGTCCAGGTGGCTCCTTGATCATAGGGCAGGTGACCCATGGTCTGTGGCTCAGCGTCCCCATCTCAGCATCTTCTTCTGGTCACTCATGCAGACTGGCATGAGTCTCCCCTCAAAGCACTGGTCCCTAACTGCAGAACACTAGGGGCTCTGACTGCTCTCCTTATATATTTCTAGCTGGACTGGAACCTTCTAGTGGGAAATATGGAGTGGAGAAAAGTAGCACAAACAGTTACAAAGTTACCACTCCCGTCTGTCATAGACTTACATTACAGCTTCAATGATACTCATTGGCAATGACACAGCAGTTTTTCCAGACAAAAACACGAAACATAACAACATAGCTAAACCAAACATTCAAAAGGTCAGTCTGTCTGGTTTTGGTGGTAAACAAGTCTGGCTTTTTCCCTCCAAAACATGCTCTCCTTTAGACCTTATGGTAGCTTTGGAAAATTACCAGCTTCTTATTCAAAGTCCCAATAGTCTCTAGGTATTCATTAACCTTTTCCACAGAGTGTCACAAATAAAGTGCAAATAAACAAGATATATATGTGGGTAACCACAGAAGAAAATTGTTAATCAGGGATTTTTTTGGTATTGTGCTGCTAAATAAGGAATGTAATACTACCACTTTACAAAGCTTTGGTGCGACCTCATATGTAGTTCAGTTCTGGGCATCAGACCCTAGAAAAGATGCTGTGGAGCTGGAAAAAGTACAAAGGAGAGCAACTAAACTGATATGGGACATGGGGGCTCTTAGTTATCAGGAAAGATTAGTCGTGAGAAGAGACGTCAGGGCCATACAAAAGATATGGTTTAAAGTTGTTTCATGTTAAAACACCTTCAAAAGACAAGGGGGCACTGCCTTCGACTGGAGAAGAAAAAGTTCAGTCTCCAGAGGCGTCAAGGCCTCTTTACTTTAAGAGCTGTGAATCTGTGGAAGAGTGTACCTCAGGACGTGGTCACAGCAGGAACAGTAAATCACATTAATGCTTATGAAACTCTCGCCTTTTTCTAAAATTCGTATACCCACTTTTTCCTTGGTTTAACTTGATTGACGTCTTTTTTCAACCATATTAACTATGTAACTACCTATTGGTTTGAATCTCTGTCAAGAATTGGTTTATCACTACAATATTTGTACTATGAGATTTTTCTTTTTAGTGTGGTGTATATATGGTTAAATTGACACGTGTTCAACCCACTAGTTGTGTGGTGGGCCTTCTTTAACACTCCTAATAGTATTTTAGGATTACAGTCATTCTGTAACATGCTATGACTAAGGATTTGTATATCTGAAACGCGTAAGCTAAGGTTTGCTACTATTGTATAGATTTTCAGACTGATTTTAATTTTTCTACAATAAAGATGACGTTTTGCTTGAAGTCACTGGAGTGCTAGATTTGGTTTCCTGACTATTATGGGCTGGCACTATTAGTGGGGCAACATGGCTAGTACTGTTATGGTAAGCACTGTCTGGCTATCACTGTTTTATGATCAATGTGTATCTAGAACTGTTATGGGGACATTATGTGGTGCTTGGTATTACTGAGGGCCACTGTATATCTGACAATCTTATGGGTTAGCCCTGTGTGGCTGGCACTAAAAGTGGGCACTAATAGGGCACTCTGTGGCAAACACTACTGTGAGGGCAATGTGTGGCTAATAATGTTATGGCGGCACTCCATGAGTAGCACTAGCAGGAGTGTGTGGTTGGCACTACTGGGGGTATTGTGTAGCTAGCCCTATTATGGGGGCAGTGTGTGTCTGACACTACTGGTGGAGCAATAAATAGCTGGTACTGGGGAGCACTGTGTGGCTGGTGCTGTTTTGTGGCACTCCTATGGCTGGCACTAAAAGGGGTTTGTGGTTGGCACTATTGGGGTTAATGTGTGGCTAGCACTATTATGGGGCACTGTGTGGCTGACACTACTGGTGAAGCAGTAAATGGCTAGCACTGGGGATCACTGTATGGCTGCCACTGATTTGTGGCACTCCTGTGGCTGGCAATACTAGGTGTTTGTGGTTGGCACTATTGGGGTTAATGTGTGGCTAGAACTATTATGGGGGCACTGTGTGGCTGATTCTGTTGGTGGAACATTAAATGGCTAGCACTGGGGAGCATTGTGTGGCTGGCACTGTTTTGGGGCACTCTATGGCTGGCACTAATAGGGGTCTGTGGTTGGCACTACTGGGGGTAATGTGTGGCTAGCGCAAATATGGGGGCACTGTGTGGCTGGTAATGTGGCTAGCTCTGTTATGTGGGCACCGTATGGTATTCACTGCTGGGGGGAGCTGTGTTTCTGGCTCTATTATGAGTATTACTGTGTGTCTTCCTCGGGGATGGGTGGCACTGTGTGACTGGTACTCTTATGGCACCTCTCTTACCCTCTAACCAGAAAAAGTTGTGCACTCCTTCACTTTCATTTGCCGACTGTGCATTTACAGGTGTAATTTGGAGTAAATTGGCGGTAATAGTTATAGCGCTATCTTTAGTACTACTTTTACTCGTCAAATGATTTTTACATTTAATGCCAGGGTTTAATGGATGCAAGCCAATGGTGTAATCACTTCCCGTAGTGTGAAGATACCGTGAAACAGACGGGTGGTGGATGAAATGCAAACACTGTTAGGGCAACAAATGGGATTTTGCACTCTATGAGTCTGATAAATGATAAGATACCTACTGCAGCAGCCTAAAAGGGGTTTCCTGGTGATCTGAAATGTGGAAATACAGCTGGTGGGAACCTGGGTCCCGATCTTGGTCTAGGGGTGGTTGCTTATGTGCAGTCACTCTCCATTGAAGCAAAATATATTGGGTCTTAACTCTTAACATGAATGTCCAACCTTTAAAATTCTGACTATGAAAAAAATATGGAGTTCTGTATCAGAAAAACATAGTTTAGATCCTTACAGAGAGGTTTTATGAAATTAAAGGGGTTGTCGCATGAAGGGTATAATGACATCACAGGGTGGAGGACCCCTCTAGAAGCTCTTGTTCTGGTGGACTGAATCTATCCATGGCTTGGTTGACAAAGCTATCATAGACTTTAATGAAGAAAGCTGCACGGCCACCTCTCCATCTATGCCGCCTTGGCCTGCTGAGTGGGATGTCAGGGCTTCCCCGTTAAGGTTCCTATGGATGAAGCTCCCTACTATTAGACTAATTGCCCATGACTGATGTGCTATATGTATCTAACTAAGTTTTTTGTTTCCTATTTACAGCATAAGAAAAAAAAAATACTTAAAGATGTGACTGCAGATCTACAATAGTTTACATGGTAAGAAAGCTAGTAAAGTCATCTTGAAGGTTGTTCTTGGAAAACACGTCCAAGTTCTTCTGCAGACTTTTGCTTTGTCACTTGCTATTATCTCTGGGGATCGAGAATACATGTGTTCTAAATGGGAAGGGAGTAAACCACTGACTGTGACGGGAGTGGGTATGGCACCACTGTTTCAACCAACAGATTTCACTTTGGGCTAAACTAAGGTCACTCTTTAACCCTTGTACAGGCATCTGAACTCCGCTGTAGGGGAACCACTAGGCCACTACCTACTGGAGTAAGCTGCAACTGTACCACTGATTTCTCTTCCTTGGAACAAAAGAATCTTGCATGGCAATTTAACACACATCCCCAACTACATAAGACGGTTGACTGGTTCTGCCAAGATCATCTGGTTTGGTTCTGACCCCAAACATTGTATATGGTCATTTTCTTCCTATAGACCCAATTTGGGACCAATTGGAAAGTTAAATTCTTTGTCACTCCATGAATAGTGTTTCATGAGTAGTTTAGCTTCCACTTCAGAAGGTTAGAATTCTGCTGGCAAGTCTTTCAAGTAGACCACTGCTGAGAAGACTTCTCTGGACTTTAGATGACTGTTTTTTATTATGCCAGAAATCCAGATGTTTCTGCACTGCCAAATTTGATAACCAACCAGATATATGGGTATTATAGCCCTGATACTGGAAGAAGGAGTTAATTGGCCAAAAAGGACAGAAAGGCGCTCATAGGTAGTAATGAAAGAGAAATGATCTTCTCAAACCAGGATGAGTAAATTGTACTCACCTGGTAGGGTTACCCTTGTTCTGGTGTAACCTTGGATGGTTCGTTGTGACTTAATCGGAAAGGTAGGAGTTGGTGCTGCCAAAAGTTGTCCTGGTTAACCGTGGGCGGGGGCCAATCCGCCACTTGGGTAGGTAGTGGAATATACAAGGAAAAGCTCATCTTGTACTAAATACGTACAGCGGGCGGTCGGACAAAAGGCACAAAACACATCTCCAGTATGGATACAAAATGTCTTTTTTAGATCGACGACGCGTTTCGGGGTTCTCCGGACCACTTTATCAAGTCTGTATCCTTCATACTGCAGGCTTTAATGATGAATCATATGGGACTCTTTTGCCCAAAGTAGTGGTGATCGTCACAACTTACCGCCCTGTACGTATTTAGTACAAGACGAGCTCTTCCTTGTATATTCCACTGGAAGAAGGAGGTAGACTTTCTCCTCCATGTGTCATCTTGAGGCTAAGATATAATATTAGTTATACATTTTGTAGACAATGACCTCAACATCACCATCTTTCTCTCTCCAGAGCTGCACTTATGACGTCTCATTATGATTCCTTTACAAAACACCAGCGGAAACAAAACATCCTTGTTGGCAGTTGAAGAGGAAGGCCAAAAATCAGACCCTTCACCATGTGTTCTTGGTTATATACAAATTGTATACTATAGCATACTACTTGGCCTTGGCTTACCAGGTGAGTGAAGCACTAAGATACCCATACGCTAACACCTTTTACTCCATGTACATCAACTCATCGATGTCATTGGTGGGTGGAAGAGAGTTCTGCTGGTGGTAGTTGTTGCAAACTGAGTAACCTAGAGGAAACCTACTTACCTAAACTTTCTAACAGCCGATGCCTCGGCCTTAACCAGCCTTGTAGAAAGGTCTTGATCACCCAGAGCAAAAGACATGAAGGTGTTCACAGCCAACATCCCCAAACAGTGATGTGATCTTGTCCACTCATTGAATTCAACATGAGAAGTCTGCACTGTATTAAAGACATTGGGATTCTGATTCGCCGGTTGTGCAATCACATGGAGCACTGGTTGTATCTTCTAGACTCAAATTAAGCACAATTATCTTCTGTCACATAGAAAATAAGATGGAGATTCCCTTTATTATAGTCTAGTTAATTTATCATCCCATTGTTCTTCTATATCTTCTGTCTCTTTTGGTTCTTCTTTTCCCTCTCTTCTTTCATTCCCATTTCTTTATTCCTTCTTTTTTCATCTTTTTCTTCTTTTCTAGGTCTTCCTTTTTATAAACTGCTTTCTTTACTTTCTTCTTCCGTTTCCATCTTTTCCTTCTTACTTTTTTTTTCTTATCCTTTCCCAGAGGTTTCTAGGCTTTCCAGCAACCGGGGCAAGGAATCAGCATCCCGACCCCCTACACCCAACCCCCAAACACACACACTTGCAACTCAAATTTACATAAAGACAGATAAGTTCAGTGGTGGACGTAGCACGTCGCGCCAAATTCTTTTTACACTAAGCCACTCCTCTAACGCCGCTCAATGCATAACTATACCTACCCAGTCCCACTTAGCTAATAAAATCTATCATAGGATACATGGCGCTACCAATACACCTTACAATAAATGAAAAAACCAACTGGTCCTACCTAATCCAGGGTATCGCTGGCGTGTTGGCGTGATGTCTTCTGGAACCTGAACAAGGTCCCTGTGGTGATAGAACAAAAAGAATAATCAATCATATAAGGAAGGGATGGTAACTGCCCCTGTGAAATCCCCAGCAGGGGATGCTGTGCTGCCCTGGAAGATAGAGCCATCCCAATGTATAACAGGGTAATCTTGAGCATCGCTTTCCCCTTAGTGCTAACACACAGCACTAATGCCTACATTGTGCCCCTTCACAGTAGTTATGCCCGCATTGAGCCCCCTCACAGTAGTTATGCCCCTATTGTGTCCCCTCACAGTACTAATGCCCACATTGTGCCTCCTTTACAGCAGAAATGCCCACATTGTGCCCCCTCACTACAGTTTTGCCTTTGTTATGTCCCTTCACAGTAGCTATGCCCACCTTTGTGCCCCTTCACAGTAGTTATGACATGATCCCTTGAGAAAGCCAGGAGGGCGAAACGCGCGTCGGGACACAGGCAGTGCTGCGTATAAGTGTGATACCAGGTAGGCTTTACATGGGTTGCTATCTGTTTCAATACTACTACTGTTGTTGTGTAGCCACTGGCACTTGCCTGGGCTTTATTTAGATACATGGTATATGTCTCAACAGAGTATGCTTAAACAGATTCTAGTACTTCATGCATGCTGCTATTGACTTTTACTATCATACTCTGCTATCACACTACGCTAGACAATCACCCCCGTTAGGGTCTATTACCCTTTGTGTCTTGTACCACCAACCATATATACACACATTTTATATTGTATGGATTGTTTGACCTTTTTATACATGTTATATAATAAAGATGTTTATTTTTTGATACAACCCGGTATTGCTGTTTTGTGTATCTAGTTATGAATAGGGTTGCATTAGTTATCGATACTTTTAGACCCGGATCGATGCGATACCGGGTCTTACTAGTTAACGATACTAGGCTGCGCTGCTGCGCACCTAGTATCAGTTAGAGAACATGGCACATGTTCTTTCAAGTATAGGGTGCCAACGGCGGTATCACAGACCCGCCACCCGGCCTTAATAACAGGGCATGCGATACGCCGAACCGCGGCAATTAACCCCTAATTGCCGCGGTTTGGCGGATCGCATGCTCTGTTATTGAGGCCGGGTGCCGGGTATGTGATACTGCCACCCGCTGCCTCCTATACTTGAATTAGGGCGTTAATTACATTCATTGGTGGCGCCCCCCCTTATTATAAATTATCACCATTGGTGGTGCAGTGCGCCCTCCCTCCCCCAGTATTAGTATCATTGGTGGCAGAGTGGACAAAGGTGCAAACCCCCCTATTGCTATATTTATTGGCCACAGAGTCCCCTCACCTCCTCTTCATTGGAGGAAGTGGCAGTTCCGATCGGAGCCCCAGCAGTGAAATTGCGGGGCTCCAACCGGTTACCATGGCAGCCAGGATGCTACTGAAGCCCTGGCTGCCATGGTAATCTCCCTGCTGCTGTGTGTACTATGCACAGGGCAGCAGGGAGAGTGTAAAGTCCTATTCACCCCAATAGATTAAATTAAAAACCACCAAAATACTAAAAGATTAAATCGCCCCCTTTCTCAATAAAAAATAAACATATTACATATCGCCACGCTTGAAAAAGTGTGAACTATTAAAATATTTTACAAATATTTCCTATGTGGTAAATGCCGTAACAGGAAAAAAATCTAAACCGCGTGATTCGCTATTTTTAGTCACCTTGTCCCCCCAAAAAATAGGATAGGACTGTTCTATTATGGGCCGGACGTTCCATAAAATATGGAATGTACAGGGCTTTTTTGGTGTTTTATTTTTTTGCGTGGTATCGAAAGGTATCGAGTATCGCAATACCTTTTCATGGTATCAAGATCGAATCAAAATTTTGGTATCGTGACAACCCTAGTTATGAACACCTTTGTGCCCCTCACAGTAGTTATGCCCTCTAAGGTTGAGCGAATCGAAATGTTTTTAAATCTGCACGTGCCCCGGTTTCCCGTCCCCCCACTTCGTCCCTGCCTTCTTCTTGCTTTTTCATCTTTATTTTTATTTCTTATCTACCCTTGTCGTCTTCATCTTTAATCTTCTTCCTTTCACTTTCTTATGTTCATTTTTTTAGCCTTCTTACTTTTTCATCTTCTGCCTTTTTCTTATATTTGTATTTCTTCTTTTTCATTTTCTATTATCTTTGTGTATCTTATCTTCCTTTCTTTTTCACCTTCTTTGATTTTCATCTTTTTCTTTCTTCTTCCTAATTCCTTCCTTTTCCCTTTTCTTCCTTTTTCTTTATTGTCTTTTCCTTATTCATCTTCCTCTTTTTCACCTTCTTCTTTTCTTGTCTTCCCTTTTCCTTTACAACCTCATCCTTCTTAAAAAAAAAAATCTTTCTTTTTATTATTCTTTTTTCCCCCTCTACTTTATTCTTTTTCCTTTTTCTTCTTCTATTTTTTTCTTCCCCTCCTTCCTATTCATCTTTTTTTCCTTCATCTTCACTCTCTGCTTTTTTCCTTCTTTCATACTTCTCTTCTTTTTCTCAGGCTTTATATTTTTTGTATTGCATTTTCTTTTTACCTTCTTGATCTTTCGTTTTCTTTCTTCCTTTATAAGTCAGGCTGCCGTTATTTTACATTAATAGTTTTAGAGATTTTTGTGAAACTGAAACCACATCTTCCTGTGTACACAGGAAAGGTATAATTGACCATTAATTACATTCAGCTACATTGCCCCGATAACTCGTGGCTGATTACGTGAGAACACCCACTAATTAGCACATTATTCCTAATTCCTTTAATGAACGCCTGTAAAATGTTTCAGGGTAAGGGACAGAATATACCTGACACATTATTTGTCAATTTATACAGGAAGCATGGACCAAATGTTGCTACCTTGTTAACCCCTTTAAGAGTGGCAATAAGGGGCACTTAACTTTCCATCTGAGTGCACAATGAGTGAAAGGTTCATACAAAGCCGCAGTAAGCACTCTGTACAATGACTTGAACATACCCAACACATCAGGTGTATAAAGGTCAGATATATTTTATGCAACAGATAACACTATAGCGCATTAGACTCTAACCGGAACATTTATCATTGCGTTGTGTGCTTGCACCAGATTTCTGAAATGGGGCCCCTTAATAATATATTTGGCATCAGTGCAATGTGGTTTACCTGTATGTCGAAGAATACACCAGGGGGTTGCCTTGCATAAATTGTGACTTTTGCAAAACTCGCACATAGTAATTGTGCTATAATCCAGGTCTAATCTCACTTTTAGCTCTTAAACATAGACCATTTTGAAAAGTGGAAAGGAACACTAAATGTTGCAAAAATTGACCAAATGATTGACAGAAAGCGGTGCAATCGCCATGACTTGTGACTTTTTTAAACCTCACAACTGGCATATCTGATTTGATAAATGTACGCCTAAGTACACAACTCTATCATCAGGAATGCAGAATTCAGGAGTTTTAGAAATGTATGCACCACTGGAAGGATTCTTAGGGCCAGATTTATCATTACACTCACATCTTACTCCACTTTTACATCTGCCCAAAGTCACTTTAGGATAGTCAGATTTATTAATGGTCCTTTAATACTGTGATAAATGTGGTTTGACAGTAGCAGTTTATCCTTCAGTAAGTGGCTTTAGAAAAGTCGCACGTCTTTACAAAAAAGTCGCATGTTCTATTAAAAAGTCGCATAAGATAAGCATGGTCCCCCCTGGAGTGAAATTGCGCATTTTATTTGCGACTGTTTAAATAGTCGCAATAGTCAATCTGTCTAGAGATTCATTTACATAAGAAAACACGCCCACTTTCACAAAACTGGAGAGCTTAGTGCAGAGTTTGAAAAAGTCACAAAAAATGAGCAATTTTACCATATGCGCATTTTTTTTGCGACTTTTTCACTCCATTAAAGTGACTTTAGCTGATGATAAATCTGGCCCCTATACTTTACCCTGTTCTCAGATTCCCCTGCAGCCCCCTGCTGATTCAGTGTTAGTACAGATGGTGGACTGTCAGTCATACAGGTGTAGTGTTTATGCCAGATCTGTAATGTACAAATAGAATAATTACCATTGGTTCTTAATTGTAAGTCTGACTTTACATCTCCCTGCCGCCCATGATGGTTCAGTGTCTGTACAGATAAGACTTTGTTAATTCCTAAAATGTAGTGTTTACCCCAAGCACTGTATAATATATGGTATACCTACTTTTGGATCTATATAGTAGGTTTACTTCTCATCCGACCTGAGCGCTGACATCTTGTCTATTTGCAGCCCCTAATGGTTCAGTTTCTCTACAGATGGTGCGCTGTTGATTTGCCTGGTGTGGCATTTATGCTAGGCATTGTACCAGGCATTTAGTATTACTACCTTTTTAGGTTATAATTAGAGTTGAGCGAACTTGTGTTTTAAGTTCGGCGTCCAAAGTTCGGGTTCAGGTTATCGAAGCATCCCGTTATGGATTCCGCTACCACGGACCATAACGGCATTTGGAATCCATAAGGGGATTCTTCAATGAACCCGAACCTTGAACAACACGGAGGACCTGGGGTGACATCACTGTCATGTGATCAGTGAAGGGGGCGTGGCTCAGTACTGAATTGGATAAGAGGTCGTAGGCTACCACCTCTTATCCAATCCAGTACTGAGCCACGCCCCCTGCACTGATCACATGACGGTGACGTCACCCCAGGTCCTTAGTGTTGTCCAAGGTTCGGGTTCATTGAAGAATCCCCTTATGGATTCAAAATTCCATTATGGTCCGTGGTAGCGGAATCCATAACGGGATGCTTCGATAACCCGAACCCGAACTTTGGACGCCGAACTTAAAACACAAGTTCGCTTAACTCTAGTTATAATCTCATTCTTAGCTTTAGTTTTGCAGCCCACACAAAATGAATCAGTTGGAATCCTTACAATTTTTTGGAAGTGCCAGTGATGACGCTGTTATAGGTCCATAGTAATATTTACCAAGTCCCTGTGACCAGTACAGTTCTGCAGCATATACACATTCTGTATCTTCTGTCCATCATGTTAGCAGACATCTTCATACATCTTGAAGCTGTTCTCAGTCAGGAGCAATAATCTACTTAGTGTAAGTATAAGAACAGCACAAGCCTTTGGCGGTGTTATCCAAGACCAGACTTTATTGTCTTATTACGATGCGTAGCCAGCACTCAAGCGTTTCTTGCTAATTCGGTTTACTCCTGTAATGCAGTTACTTGATGCAGCACTGACAGCTGTCCTATAGATTACATACATTGGCCGTGACACATGGGGTGCATATATTTACCCCCAAGCAAGTGTAAAAGGAAACATATAACCTACTGATAACTGGAATTGTTTTCTATAATCTATTTGCATGAGTCATTCTGCACATGAATACCATTACTCTTCAAGCATGCGATGGCCGAGCTATGAATAGATAGACCGTAAACAGAATCTGGTACTTTAAAGGGATGGTAAAGAATTTCCAGTGTGTATAGAAGTTTGCATTTCTAGCTAATAG
The DNA here is from genome assembly GCA_033119425.1 of Bufotes viridis. Taxonomy (NCBI): domain Eukaryota; kingdom Metazoa; phylum Chordata; class Amphibia; order Anura; family Bufonidae; genus Bufotes; species Bufotes viridis. The sequence continues at coordinate 260,498,259 of CM065594.1, read as the reverse complement.
GATGGATGTTGGATGTTAGGTGGTTGTTGCCAGGGGCGGATTGGCCATAGACCTTACAGGGAAATTTCCCGGTGGGCCAATGCTCAGGGGGCCGCCTGAGTCCTCCTCAAGGCTGGCCAGTGGACGTTTGTGGAGATGTATTTTGTGCTGCTAATGGCAGTATTTTGTGATAGACTGTGGTATTTGGCTCTGTTGGGGTGGTATAATGTGCCACAATATGGTATTACTGGCTCTGCCTTCCATCAGTTTAGACCCAACTACAAAACGGGGCCACTTTTAGTACTTTTTCCATGGCCACTTTACGTTCCCAGCCCGCCCCTGCTTGATGCTAGTTCAGTGTGTGCAAAAAACATGACGTGACTATATGAGTAACATGCACACAATAATAATAATAAAAATAGTCTTTAGCTATATAGCGCCACTATATTCTGCAGCACTTTACAATTCAGAGGGTTCATGTACAAATCAAAAGACATCACAAAATTACAGGGTAATGCACAACTAAAACACTAGAAGTGAGGGCCCTGCTCGCAAGAGCTTACAATCTATAAAGGAAATGGGGGTGACACAAAAGGTAAAGATGAAAGATGTGAGGACAAGGGAAGAAGAAAGGGATTTAAAGGGGTTGTCTCATCTCAGACAATGGTGGTATATCCTAGCAATATGCCCCATTGTTTGAGATGAGACAACCCCTTTAAGTATACTGGTATGCAAGACGACCAACTTTCCATTGCCTCTTGAATGGTTTTATATTTGTATCTTCATATCCCTAGTTTCGATAAGGGCCCTTTTACACGGATGAAGGATCAGAATACAGAATAATTATCAGGGACTGCGTTCGTACAAATACTTTAATTGCCTCATGTAAAGGTGCCACCAGTCACCCAATAAACTAGAGAAATATTATTAATTGTAGCTACGATCGTTTATCCCCACATAAAGTGCTGGATGTGAATGCAGCTGAAGGAGTGGGCACTGATCGAGAACGAACCTGTGCATCGGCCCATGTAAAGGAGCCCTATAAAATGCAGATCTGGAGAACCAAGTTCTGACCTAACCAATTAAATGCACTGTAGAGAAAAGAAACAGACAGAACAAGCGGTGCCTGTATAGTGTCAAGCTGTGCCCAGATACAGTGCCTTACAACAAGATGCTCAGCAGCACAGAGCGCTCAGAACAATACGACGTGGAAACCTATTAGAGACAGTCATCGAAAACTGCATTGAAATATGGTCTTCTAGAGAGTTGGACTGTTGGAAAGCTTTAAAGGCTATGTGCCACTTTGGGGGCAATTTTTTTAATTATTTTATTCTACTCGTGAGCTAAAAATAATTTTTAAATTTATCTTTATTACAAATATGGAGCCTTTTTTCTGTACAGGGCTGAGATGCTCTAATAGAGGGATCTGAATTTTCTCTCTTCTCCGTCAGCCAGCTAATCTAATGGGCTCCTTGTCTTAGATCTCTGACATTATAATCACTCATTATAGCTCAGTTCTTACCTTACTGATAAGAATGTGGCTTACAGCTGTATTACTCCAACATATTACCATGTCAGATTACCGTTTACACACACAGATCTTAGGTTATACACACCAACTATTGGTCTGATCAGACAGAAATTGGTCAAATACAGCCCTTAAACAAGTGTTTGTGACCTTAGTAAATTAGAGATAAGGGTTATTAGATGACAGGCACAAAGTGAAAGTAAAAAACTACCATTCACAAACCTAGAAAAACAGTTACTCTTTGTGACAGAATGGCTCAATATTTATAATAAAGACCAATTTAAAAAAATTATTTTTTGCCCAAAATGAGTAAAATGCAGTCATATACATAGCCTTTAACTGTACATATAATGCCCAGATAATGTCTCACAGTGCCCAGATAAACAGTGTAATTTTTTTGCATGGTCGGAGACACTTCACATCCAAATAAATAGCTCTATTTTATTAGCCATTTAAAGGGCATCTGTTAGAAGACTTGTACCTCTGGCTGACCTGTTACATGTGCACTTGGCAGCTGAAGGCATCTGTGTTGGTCCCATGTTCCTATGTGCCCGCATTACTGAGAAAAATGATGTTTTATTATATGCAAATGAGCCTCTAGGAGCAACGGGGGCGTTACCTTTACACCTAGAGGCTCTGCTCTCTCTGCAACTGCCGCGCCATCTGCACTTTGATTGACAGGGCCAGGCATGATGATGTTTTCCCTGCCTGGCCCTGTCAAAGTGGAGAGGGCCAAGATCACTGATGTACAGCAGTGGCCAAAATGGCCACTTCTACTTACTTAATGATGCAGCCTCTTTTTGGTAAATCTTAGCTCAATACTACCACTAATAATGGCAGTAATAATGCCCATGCCTTCTCTAATTGTGCCAGTGAAGAGTAGAAATATGGCATCTGCCATGGGCTCCACCACTGGTTTTCCTCAGCATTCATAATTACTCATGACCTCCATAATAGGTGGACACGGGTCTTATAAATGTCATTTTTCATCGAGAAGCTTTGTCCTTCAAAAGGGACCTACTGTGTGCACGATTTAGCAAGTCTGTACAAATGTTCTGAAGCTGTTTGCCATCTTTACATAGGCACCTGGTCTTGGACATTGGTTATCACTGTGCGTATTTACTTTACGAAACGTCCAAACTGGCCCATAGCTTTATCTCCATAGTGAATAGGTGCAGACGTGACAATGATCACAGTGCCGACAGATGCCGTGTGTTACTTCAGTGTTCCAAAGTGACAATGGCGGACAGGAGGAAATGAATGAGTCTAGAAGTTAATGCTTGGACACAGTAATACATCGCCTGACTAGGAGACTGTACCAACAGAGGAAAATGTAGAATTGTTCTCCATGGACAATATAAATTAGCTTCTATGACTGATCCACGAGATAGTCATATTCTAGAGTTTAGTAAGTGTGAAGCTACTAGATAAAGAGTTGTAATCTCAACTGCAACCTATTCTCCTAGAGGGGTTCATAACCTTCATTAAATTAAAGAAGCATTCCTATCCAGGGTGCAACGGACCTCTAAGGGGGCAGAATTATGTTTTTATTGAGCCGCTGTAAGGCTAGGGCTACACGGCGATATGTTTCGCGGGACAAGAATAGTACAACTACATTGCCACGTGTCGCACAACATTCATGTTACACTAATGTCTGGCTCGACATTTTTTGTAATGATAGTCAATGGTGTCACACAGTGACATGCGACATGCCGAGACTCCCACAGTAGCACAGAAATCCAACTCGGATGGATTTTTTTGTGACTGTCATGTCACAGTTGCAGCATGTCGCAGTGCTACACCATTGACTATTATTATAAGAAACATTGCGTTACTTTTCTGTGACAAGAAGTCAAGTGACACTTGCCGCCTTATATCCCTAGCCTAAGGGACCCTAGGCCAGGCTTTATGCCAACAAGACCAAGATCATGGTTTTGTGAAACCAAACATAGATCACAACAGGGATCAATTGAAATCAACGTATATCACCATAGGGTTCAACTTTAAACCAAACGTAGATCCGCATAGGGTTCCACAGAAATCATCTTAGATCACCATACGCTTCCACTGATCAGAACTTAGGTTACCATAATGCTTCACGTTAGATCGCCATAGAGTTCCATGGAAATTATTTAACATCATCCTAGAGCTCCACTTATCAAAACTTAGATATAGTGTTCCACAGAAATTAACTTACATCACCATTGCATTCCATTTTGCATAGCATATGCTTAGACCCCCCCCCCCCCCTCCAAGGTTCCACTTAACACAACTTTGATAACCATGCTACTCTAGTGTACCAAACTTAAATCATTACAAGGCTCCACTAAATTCAGATCATTATAGGGTTCCACTTAAATCAAACTTAGATTACAATAGGGACTCACTGATCCACATTTTGATCATCTTAGGGTTGCACTGAACTGAAGTTAGATCATCATGGGGTTTCCCACAAGGAACCGATGAGGTCATGTTGTAGCAATCCTGTGATTTTACCACTACCACATGTCACTGTGTAGCCCCAAACCAATCCACTCTATTTCTACTCATCACCTGGCCATTCCAGGGCCTATATTGCCCACAGGTACACAACAGCACCATACCTGTCCGCTGGCTGCCTCTGGTGGTGGTTTTGGAATAAAACAACCATGCTCTTCTATCCCGGACATCCTCTTTAAGCTCCTTTAGGATGCCTCTTTGGACAGAGTTGTTCCTGAGAGTTAACCCCTACATAGGTTTGAGGAACAACTACAGAACTTACCTTTACACTATATGTAGAGAAATAATCTATTTTTCTGATTGCCATGTTCTTCTCTTCCAACAGTGAACATCTTAACAGCCGTGACTCTCTCAAAGCTGGCATTCAGGACCAAGAAATCCTCCTACTTCTATCTCCTGGCCCTTACCACTTCTGACATCTTGACTCAGATTTTTATCATCTTTATAGGCTTCATTCTTCAGACCGCCATCCTCCATCGCAAGGTGCCGAATGCTTTCATCCATATGGTCAGTGTCCTAGAGTTCTCATCCAACCATGCCTCCATCTGGATCACCGTCATCCTAACAATGGACCGATATGTAGCCTTGTGTCTACCTTTACAATACCGCTCTCTTTCCTACCCAGAACGTACACGTAGGATTATCATAAGTGTCTTTCTGGCATCGTTTGTGACTGGCATCCCTTTCTACTGGTGGAGTGATGTTTGGAGGGACCCTCGAACACCAGGTTTGCTGGACCGTGTCCTCAAGTGGGTCCATTGCTTTATAATTTATTTTATTCCTTGCACCTTCTTCTTTGTCATCAACTCCATCATCATTCTTAGGCTTAGAAAGAAGTCCGAGACAAAGAGGTACAAGCTTCGAATAGAAAAGACCACAGCCATACTCATAGGCATCACAACTGTATTTGCTGTGCTATGGGCTCCCCGGACCATTGTCATAATCATTCACATGTATGTAATCTCAGTCCACAAGGACTGGAGGGTTCACTTAGCTATGGACATTGGAAACATGTTGGCTTTACTTAACACCACAGTCAATTTCATCCTGTATTGCTTTGTGAGTAAGAGATTTCGGGATGTGGTGAAGGAAATTCTTGGAATTCAGAAACCTTGCCGCACAACTGAGGGAAAGAAAAGCCAAACTGACTCTTCTGACTCTTTGAAGGCCATGGAGGCTCTACAAGCAACAACAATATGAGAATAAGAAGAATGGCCTGTTTTCCACCTAGCACTTGCCCATGATGATTGCATGTTAACCAGGATATGAAAACATGCACAAATTAAAGATCTTCAAGGCCATCACCATATAAAAGTGTAATATCTCCACATGCTTCCTATGTTTAATACACATATAACACCAAATGTATTCTGATAGCTGTGTATGCACAAGAAGAAGAAAACTGGAGAAGTGACCACAGATAGGTTATATTAAATGTAAGAACAAATAAAGCAATCTATGAGACAGAAGTAAATTGTCTTTAAGGTATGAAGGAGTATAACAAGTAGAAGCATGTGTTTGTAGACCTATAGAAATCCATAGGTTAAAGGTTTGTGCCGACTATATGATCGTACGGTTTGGTTTCAGTGTGCATATGGTCAATGTGAGCCCTGTTGCTGATTTTGCACATTGGCCCAGGAGCTTTAAGTTATACCACTGGGCATGAGTGCAGTGACTGGTCGGCCCAATGCAAATGCATCATTTGTGCCCCCCCACCGCAAAATGGAACATGTTCAAACCACCATATAAACCATAAATGCAATAGATTGAAACCCATAGTGTCACCCACAGATGACCCCACATCCTGCCTTAGTCTTAGATGCTCCTCAGTTTACCAACCTCAGCTATAGGAATAGTGTAGATGACCTATTGAGTGTCTGCCAAAGATGTCCTCCATCTTCCAGCTTGCTCTTGTCTCCTCCTCTGAGCTTCTGTAGATTTTATGGGCAACATGCATGACGTTTGACTAACCTTCCTATATAGATGATGTAAATGCATCTCCTTTATATGAAGATTCTGCTTGCTAGAAAGAACTAATGGCATAGTGTGCCAATACTGATCATATCAATGAATGCAGTGCATTAGTATCTACATTGGAAATAGGTGACTAAAGGGGGCCTACTGGTGCTTCTCTTAACATCTTGGAAAACTGTATGAGATTCTTCATGAAGGACAATGGTACATCAGGCTCTTCTTCCACCCATCACATGCTGCAGATATCACAGGTATACACATGCACACATATACAATACATTTGAAAAGTCTTCAGACCCTTTCAACTTTTCACATGTTGCAGCTTTGTGCTAAAATATAAAATACATTCAAGTATTCCCCCATAAATCTGCACTCAGTACCCCATAATAGGAAAGTCAAAACAGACTGTTTGAAATCTTTGTTAATTTATTAAAAGAAAAAGTTGAAATGAAAAGAAAAAACTAAAATTTTGCATGAACATAAGTATTCAGAACCTTTGTTATGACACTTGACATTCAGCTATTTCTCTTGATCACCTTTGAGATGTTTTTACACCTTGATTGGAGACATCTGTGGTAAATTCAGTTGGACATTATTTGGAAAGGCACAGCCCTGTCTGTATAAGATTGCATGGCTGACAATGCATATCAACCAAGTCATGTGGAGGAAAGAACTGGCTGTAGAGCTCAGAAACAGGATTGTGTGGAGATCTAGAGATGGGTACAAAAAATTCTGCAGCACTGAAAGTTCCCAAGACCACAGTGGCCTCCATAATTCTTAAATGGAAGAAGATTAGAATAAACTAAACTCTTCCTAGAGCTGGCCACCCCACCAAACTAAGGAATTGGGGAAGAAGGGCTTTAGTGACTGACCAAGAACCCAATGGTCATTTTGCCAGGAAGTCAACCATCACTACAGCATTCCACCAACCTGGGCTTTATGGCTGAGTGACCAGAAAGCAGTCTCTCCTCGCTAAAAGGGCTCATTCACATGACCATATCCGTTTTTGCCGACTGCAAATTGCGGAACAGCAAAACATGGATACCGGCCGTATGTGTTCCACATTTTGCGGATTGGTACATCCTGCCCTACAATAGAAATTCCTATTCTTGTCAGCAAAACAGACAAGAATAGGACATGCTCTAACTTTTTTGCAGGGCAGTGGATGCTGGGAGCACACAGTGTGCTGTCTGCATCTTTTGCAGCCCCAATCTGCAAAATTACAAAATGGATGCGGACAGAAAAATGTGGTCATTTGAATGAGCCCAAAGACACATGAAAGCCCACTTGGAGTTTGCAAGAAAAAGCACCTAAAGTGCTTTGGTCTGATAAAACCAAAATTAAACCTTTTGGCCTCAATTCTAAGCTTCATTTCTGGAGTAAACCTGGCACTACTCATCACCTGGCCAATACCATCCTTACAGCGAAGTATGGTGGTGGCATCATCATGCTGTGGGGGTGTTTTTCAGCAGCTGGGACAGGAAGACTGGGTCACAGTTTAGGGAGAGCAGAATGGAGCAAAGTACATAGATATTCTTAATGAAAATCTATCCAGAGTGCTCTAGACCACAGACTGGGCTGGAGGTTCACCTTCCAACAAGACAATGACCCTAAGCACACCGCCAGGACAACACAGGAGCGGCTTAGGGACAGCGCTGTGAATGTCCTTGAGTGGCCCAGCCAGAGCCCTGACTTGAGCCCAGTCAAATATCTCTGAAGAGACCTGAAAATGTCCCCATCCAACCTGACTGAGCTTGAGAGGATCTTCAAAGAAGAATGGCAGAAAATCCCAAAATCCAGGTGTGTAAACCTTACGGCATCATCCCCAAGAAGACTGGAGGCTATAATCACTGCCAAAGGGGCTTCAACTAAGTAAAGGGTGTGAATACTTATGTCAATGCAAGATTTTAGCTTTTTCCTTTTCAATATATTAGCAAAGATTTCTAACCTTCTGTTCTCACTTTGTCATTATGGGGTATTTTTTTTATTTTAGCACAAGGCCGCAATATAACAAAATATCAAAAAAGTGAAAGAGATTTTACGAATGCATTGTATACATACATATACACATAATGAAGGTCAGAACACTGCAAAATATTGTCTTGTCCAAATTACCTTTGCAGGATGAAGATACCTCTACACAGCTATGCAGAACCAGATCATAAGAGCAGCAAATGGGACAATTGCCCCGGGGTCATATGGAGGCATCTGCAACATCCACACAGCAGGCCACCTTTAAACAAATCTTCTAATTTCAGAGACACCAGAGGTGTACCTAGCGGGAGGGGAGAGGGAGTCAGGGGCCCCAGGCTCACTTGCATGGTGTGACCTTCCAGGGCGAGCATCTTGTTGAACCTTGTGGTGCAGCAAGGAGCCACATTCTGCCCTCCCATTCTTTGTCTTGCCTAGAGGGTGCCAGGTCAACCAGAGGATGTCAGCATCCCAGCGCAGGCGGAGCTGTGACGTCTTCTGCGTTGCCCTGCATACATACTCAATGCTCTTGTTGGGCGATCGAGATAAGGTGGGTGCAAGGTTTAGGGGCACAGAAACTTTATTATTCTTTAGGGAGATCTCATGGGGCATTATTTTTAGGAAGCACTCATGGGACATTATTACCTTGAAAAGGGCATACATTGGCTAGGATTATTGTCTAGAGGGGAAAGGGGCAATATTACTTTTTAGGCCACTCATAGGGGGTCATTATCCAGAGGATACAAAAGAGTCATTATTACTATCCATAGAGCACATGGAGGGCATGAATACTATGTGAGGGGCAGGGGCACACCAACTTGGGCCCCCCCCCCCCCCCCACTCCATTTTAGGTTTCAGTTTTTTTTTCTGTATAAAGAGGCTGCGGTGCTTTGTAAGCGTCAGTCTCTTCCTAGGCCATATGACATCACATTCATCGTTCACATGGCCTATCTGCAGCTCTGTCCTATCTGAGTGATTGGGGCTGAGCTGCAATACCAAGCACAGTGCTATCACATGGACAGCGCTGTGCTTGGTAAGGAGCAAAGAGGCTGCGGCGCTCACTGGAACATCGCGGTCTCCTCTAACAGCTGATTGGCGGGGAGTCGGACCCCCACCATCTCATAACTCTCTGAGTACAGATGTCATAGATGTTTCCTGCAGTCCTATGTAACACCCCACATAACACAGTGAATTATTGTGTTATGTGGGGTGTTACCTAGGACTGCAGGGAACATGTACATTATCTGCACACAGAAAGTTAGAACTGTTATCTGGGCTGTTACATAGGACTGCAGGTGAAAAATTAAAGTTTAAGTTGCCAAATTTAAAATACATATGATTATGATAAAGACTTGGAGGAGAAGATGAGACGCAGGTCACAGCAGTGAGGATACAGCACCACATACCTCTTACATCCAGGGACTTCTCCTGTCATGTAGATCTTCTCTTTCCTCTTCTCCTCCGTTTGACCCAGACCGCCATGACTAATTCCTCCCGCCGCATCTCGTCCCTACAGAGTTTGTTACACAGACACGTTAGATTTCTCATAATTGGGGTCATTTATCAAACTGGTGTAAATTAGAACTGGCTTAGTTGCCCATAGCAACCAATCAGATTCCACCTTTCATTTTCCAGAGGAGCTGTCAAAAATGAAAGGTGGAATCTGTTTTGGACAACTAAGCCAGTTCTACTACAACAGTTTGATAAATGACCCCAAAGATCCCTATAGTGTCTACAGCAGTTATAATGTCCCCTAGAGTGCCCCCAGTAATAACAACAACACCCTATATTGTGCTCCAGGTAATAATCCCTGTATAGTGTCCCCCAATACCCCACACTACCCCCATATAGTATTTTCCCTTCACACTGCCCCCATACAGTAATTTCCCCCACACTGCCCCATATAGTAATTTCCCCAGACTGCCATCTATTAATTAATTTGCCCCCACACTGCCATCCATTAATTAATTTGCCCCCACACTGCCATCCATTCATTAATTTGCCCCCACAACTGCCATTCATTAATTTGCCCCCACAACTGCCATTCATTAATTTGCCCCCACAACTGCCATTCATTAATTTGCCCCCACAACTGCCATCCATTAATTTTCCCCACAACTGCCATCCATTAATTTGCCCCACAACTGCCATTCATTAATTTTCCCCACACTGCCATCCATTAATTAGTTTGCCCCCACAACTGCCATCCATTAATTTGCCCCCACAACTGCCATTCATTAATTTGCCCCCACAACTGCCATCCATTATTTTGCCCCCACAACTGCCATCCATTAACTAATTTGCCCCCATGGAAACATGCCCCACTGTCCCTTAATATCCCTCTCCCCCAAGTTAGCACACACACAAAAAAATAAAGAGTTAATACTTACCTGTATGCTGAATGGTGTGGCAGGCGCGCGTACATCAGAGCGTGCGCGCGCCACTATACAGACGCACAATGACGTCATCACGCGCGCCGGGCTTATACCACCACATAGGCCTCAGGCCTACTAGGCCTGAAGCCTATGGCGGTGATAGGCGGCGGGGCAGGGAACTATACGCTCCCGTGCCCCGCCGCAGTATGTGGGCGCTCGGGTCGGCATTGGGCCCCCCAGTGATGCCGGGCCCGGGGCTGCCGACCCGAACGCCCCTATGTTAATCCGCCACTGGTGAGGGGTATTAATAGAGACCCTCTTAGATGACATATGTGTGTTTTGACCTCCTCTTAGGTGCTTCAGAAATATGGCACTTATTCTGAACAGGATATTTCTCATTGGATTTCACCAGACAACTGCCATAAATACATTGATTAATCTCCCCATACAGCTGTAAATCACTGCTTCACTTTATATAATACATTACAAAATTGGCTACCTACAGTCACCACTAGGGGCGCCTAGAGCATAGGAATTTATAGAGTTACTGTAATAATCTCTTCGCACTATGCGAGGAACTAAGTCCCACTATGTAGAAGGTGAAGGTGGAACCCAGGTGTAGAAATGCTCCCACTAGTGGTGGCTGCATGAAAATGCAGTGCATTCATGTGGAAGAGAGGAAGTGCAGCTTCGGACCCCACACTCCATGGACCCCATAGCAGTTGCCTGGTCTGCCTCCATTGAGGGTATGCGACCGGATGACCCACATCAGCCAATCATTGGCTAAACGGTATTCACAGCCATTTCTTGCCATGTTGGAGCAGAAAGTGGAGTGCACTGTCAGAAGGTCAGCGGAAGGGAATCAGTGAGGTAGAGGCTTTGTTGTACATTTACAGCAGAGGCATAGCTATAGGGGGTGCAGAGGTAGCAGTCACAACCGGGCCCAGGAGCTTGAGGGGGCCGAAAGACCCTTGAGGTGCATAATAAGACACCGGTATTATAGAAAGTGCATGCTGGTAAAGTTACACCTCTGGCTGGAGGGAAGGGTTTAGGTGTAGAAATTGGCATGGGAGGTGCCTTTTTTGCCTCAGGCAGCATGAAGGCTATGTGCTTCCCTGCCCCTGGCCACAAAGCTCTGAGGGAAGGGGGCCCAAGCTGAACTCTTGCACCAGGCCCCATGAGCCTTTAGCTACGCCTCTGGTTTACAGCATATGCAGCCTATAGTAAAACTTTTTATTTGCTGAAATACCCCTTTAATGATGTGCAACTATACAAGACAATGAAGAAGAAATGGAGGGCATTTCAGCATCTGTGGCAGAAGAGTGGAACAAGGATGGAAAACCGGGAAGAAGAGTTTAGATGGAAAAATAAAGATGCTGTGGCAAAATTTGCTTCATTTTGTCACGTACGTCGCTACTCCCGTAAGAATGTAAACCACATGATAAATACAAGAAGAAAAGTAAGAGAGGATCATGAGAACACCTAATCACAGAGTCCAGTTTACCCTACACTATACAAGTACTAATACAACCAATAACACCGCCATGCAGTGACCATATAGTACACAGGCAGATGTACGCAGGCACTGATCAGACACGGTCACAGACAGAATATGCAACTATGAGGAGGACTCCTCACCTCTCCCGATTTGTCTGGTTTAGTAAATACTTGAATTTCCTATTGAACAGCCATTCGGCAGCATCTGTTCTTCACAAGCTACATTGAGCTGTTCCTCTGTTACTCTTCCTGGAGCAGTAACCCAGAGGTTCACTGCTAAGTAGGTGAAATTGTGCTTTATGCAGAGCTGTGTATAGGGAGTAGAGAGTTAATTTCCTAGCCCCTTAGATACAGTTTCTGGGTGTGGACTGGTCCAACCCCTTAGGAACTAGGAGCAGTGGTAGTGTGCAGGGCTGCATCTAGAGTTTATTCTGTCCTAGACACGTGCCCTCATGTGCCTTGTTGTATATACAGCTGTGGTAGTGTAGCCGATGTGTGAGCAGCTAAACTGTGCAGCTAAACTGATGCTTGTGGAAGAAACCCCAGACAGTGAACCACCAACCCAGAGAGGCCAGAGCAGCTTTAAAAGTGACCCTGAGACCAGCCAGTCTCTGAGATAAGAGCATTGAATGCTACAGAAGGTTGAGGACCATTACAGTCAGGGCCGGGCCGACACAGAGGCTGGGGAGGCTCCAGCCTCTGGGCGCTCCAGCCTCAGGGCGCAGCAGGGGCCGGAGACCGGTCACCGCCGGAGTCAAACACTTTAAGTCCCCCAGGCGGCAGGCCATGTGACAGCAGTGCGCCGTGCGAGTGCCGACTCGCCATGCATTATTCACAGCCGAGCCGGTGATTCAAAGGACCCAGGAGGGAGCCGGCGGCGGCAGCGGCAGCAGAACAGTGGGCGGGCCCAGAGCGTGATGCGTCACGCTGCGCCAGGCAGAGCCCGCCCACTGACTGAATTCTTCTCCCGACTCCTGCGCCTGCTGCCTTCTCCAAGTTCTCCCGCCTCAGCGAGTCAGGCAGCCTGCCCACTGTGCCCAGCTGTCTTGGTGTTGACTGTAGTCTCAGAGTAGACTCAGTCTGTAACTTGTACAGTACTACTACTCCAGTAACAAAGTGCCCTGGCCCCTGCCTCTGTATAACTTGTAAGTAGTAGCCAAAATCTCAGGGAGGGAGACAGTTTGAAAAATACAAAATGTGATTTTTACAGTGCCTGCTGGGAAGGGGGGATGGATGCATATGAGGCATAAAAGCAAAGCTCTGCAGATGTGACTGTATTGCGTCAGTCAGTCAATCACTAAATGTACCCTGTTATGGGGAGAAACTGTGGATGACACTATTTGTCATACACAGACCGTCTGTGTATGACAAATAGTGTCATCCACAGTTTCTCCCCATAACAGGGTTCATTTAGTGATTGACTGACCCAATCAGTCACATCTGCAGAGCTTTGCTTATAGTAGTAGAATACAGTCACATTGCACGGGCGACGGGCCCTGCTGTCATTATGAAAGCAAATGCGACCCCACACCTCTTTATTGGTGGTCAGTAAATGGGTCTGTGACAGACCCACTTACTGACCACCAATAAAAGACGTGTGGGGTCGCATTTGCTTTCATAATGACAGCAGGGCCCGTGCAATGTGACTGTATTCTACTACACCCCCCCCCGCTCATACTTATGTGTGATTACAACAGTAAGTATTTAGTATAGACTCCACAAGTTGATGGGGGGGGGGCGCACTTGGGAAGCTCAGCCTCTGTTGGTGGTTGACCTTGTCCCAGCCCTGATTACAGTGCATGGCCAAACCATCAGAAGGTAACGCATTAATATTTGGCTGTGGACTTCACTGCATTTGGTTGGGGAAAAGCCTCTAGTGCCCTGCTATACTACCGAGACAGACTGTCCACCTGTTATAAGACTAAACCCCACATCTGGGCATTGTGGTGCCAGTACTTCAGTGGAACTCTGTCTTGCACCTCACAACCCGCTGACATCAAGGGTACCCCACCTACCATCAGGCGGAAGGCCCTAAACCAGAAAGTGACCCGAGGTTGCTCCCCTCCCTTCACTGCACGGCCCAGGAAGCGCCAGAGCGAGAGCTAAAGTAGTTCTACTGCTACTCCTATCATTGCCACTGCAGCAAGCTCCTGAGGATGGAAGTGGTAGTGGTCCTGATGATGTGTTGTGTTACAGTGTACCAGTGTACTTCCTCTGGCCGTTACTCTCTGGGGATCAGTGCAGTGGAAATGATTTAGTCTGAAGAAGGAGGCCAGAAATAAAGGTAACAGTCTCTTTTTACTAAGCATAGAATATAACATTTGGTACATTCAGTAGCAGCAGATTTAAAGTGCAGTTTCTGGCACTAATTTAAGAGATATAGAGGTAGGTTGGATGGCTGCAATGTAGCGATTGTGGGAACAGGTGTTCACTGTAAGTGTAGCGCGCCACAGGTGAGACTTCGACCAGGGACTCTCTTTAAGATGTTATGTGAGTTTTTGTCGTGACGCCAGTTGCATTTCAGCAACGAGGAACTAAGTCCCCCTATGTAGAAGGTGATGGTGGAACCCAGGTGTAGAAATGCCAGAGTGGTATGAGGGTGGCCTATGATGTCCCTCTAGGTGCGGCTGTGCACTTGTCACGGTGCTCCTACCTGGATATGCTGGAACCCCAGGCGTGATCTGCAGCAGCAGTGAAAATAGGGTGAGGGATTGGTAGAATAAATCCAGACTTGTATTAAAGTTGATAACAGCTTTACTTGAATAAACTTGCATCAGAGAACAATCTTCCAACTTTATCTTGGTTACCAGCAGGCTTTGGCATAAATTCTGGCAGGCAAACACATTGGATTAAATAGTAACTTTTCCTTTGCTGCTGTAGGCTGCAACTTAACTTTCTGTAGTCTGACTCTGTCTTTATCTTGATCTGTATCTTTGTCTTTATCCAGGGAACCTTTCCTCCTGACTTCTGAGGCCTGTGGCATTGGCCCCTATGCCCAGCAGAGCAGACAGTGCTCTGCTGGCTGGCACACAGCCTTCCCCTTGCAGGGGATACTTTAAACTAACTTCTGCAGGCTCGTCCAGGAGGGACAGGGGGTAAGCTGCTCTGACCTTTACTAACATTGAACTCCTCCCTATCTAGAGAGGGCTAGAATAGAAAGACAAGTTCCATTCTAGGGAAACTAGCTCTGCCATCTGCTGGTGAAACAGACACATTGCACTTGAACAGAACACTTGTAAGGGAAATAAATATACATTGTGCAGAACATGGCAATAAATACAAATGATGATACCGGATGCACCATTAAAGATAGTGGAGTGGTGCAAAAAGTGGTAATGCCCCCTAGCAGATACACAAAATATATGCTCTACGGGTACCTACAAATAATCAAAGTTCTGCATAGAAATGGAAAAATATATAGATTAACATTTAAGACGGCTACCTCTAGGTTCCTGAATGATTAGGGTATATTGCAATGATTCTCCCTCTTGCAGTGAACCAACCAAATACTGGTACTTCCTTAAAGTACTTAAAATGCACTAAGAAGGGGGCGTGGCCTGCACGTTGATGGCGCCGGCTGCTTGAGCGCTCGGCTCCGTGCACATCCGACCCTAGCGGCACACTCAGGCCTCCGGAGGGACCCGCTGGTTGCACCAAAGTGCTCCTCCCGACTCCCGACATGGGCAAGATCAAGAAGAGGCAAGCCCCCAAGAATATGACGGAGTTTTTCCCCAAAACTCCCCCGCCTGGCGCCGGGCCTTCAGGCTCCCCTGCTCCCTTGGCGCACTCGCCCGCTTCGCCGATTGCCTCCGCAAGTATAACCATGGATCCTGCCCCCTCTAGCCTGCTGGCCCAGGAAGCCTTACCTCTGACGGAAAGCTCCATGCAGCCCTTGCTGGACACTCTAAGATCCTCCCTGCAGGCAGATTTCTCCTGCATGCTGAAGGAGCTGAGGCGCGATATTCAGGGGCTGGGGGACCGCGTGGTGCATGTGGAAAGCAAGATGGCGGAGTTTGCCGCGTCACACAACTCCCTGATAGATGCCCACGAGGCGACAGAGGAGGATATACAGGCAATCAAAGCCAAACTTCAAGACCTAGAAGACCGCCATAGGAGGAATAACATTCGCATGAGGGGGGTGCAAGAATCTGTTGGCCCTCAGGAGTTGGAACTTTTGCTACAAACCCTTTTAAAGGATGCTGTCCCTGATTTGCAAGAGCGGGACCTTATTATTGACCGGATTCACCGGATTCTGAAACCCAAGGGATTGGATCCTTCGATCCCCCGTGATGTTATTGCCCGCATCCATTTCTATCATGTCAAAGAGCGTTTCCTGCAAGTGCTAAGACAGAACCCAACACCGTCTGACGCCTTCAAGAACATTTCAGTGTTCCCGGACCTTTCTGCTGCCACCCTGGCGAAACGCAGGGAATATGCCCAATATGCCAAGGTTCTACGTGATCAGAAGATACGCTACAGGTGGGGATTCCCGGTAAAGTTGTTGGTCTCTGTCAAGGGGGAGCTAGTTTCCTGCTCATCTCCTAAAGCTGCTGAGGATCTGCTCCGTGACCTGGGACTACTCCCATCCGGCACCCCGCCGAGTCGTTCTCGCAGGAATGCACCCGATAAGCTGGTACAGGATTGGGAACCGGCTTGATCCGGTATGGTTCTCCCTCGGAGGCCCTTCATCTTCATTTTTACACCCGGTCGGATGTAACCGGGCCATGTATGGACTCTATTGTCTGTTACCCCCATTTTCAGTCTGCTATTTCAGGTACCGGGCAACCTAAGCCCTCTGGCAGACTCCCTCTATTATGTGTCTAGGCCTCTGCTTTCCGACGCTCAGAGGCCGGCTGAGTGTTTCTTCAGCTACCTGTTTTTGGTTTGTTGTTGCTGTTTTTACCTTTCTTTTTTTTGTTTTACTTTTTGTACTAATGGTGTATGTGAACTGTATGCACTTTGTGGCAAGGCTACTGTCTGTAGGATGTGAGTGCAGCGGCACCATGTTTCTGGATGTGACTGGTCTGGTGCGTAAGCTGACGGGACTCCCCTCTTTGATTAGATAATATGGCGGACCTTACGTTTTACTCTAACAATGTCAGGGGTCTAAACTCCCCATTCCGCAGGTCGCAGTTGTGGCGTGATCTCATTAACAATAGGTGCGATGTTGCCCTGATACAGGAGTCCCATCTGCTGAAGTCTGACCAACACCGCTGCACTCACCGCCTCTACCCGAATATCTTTTATTCCCCGGCAGCACGGAAAAAGAAAGCAGGGGTGTTCATATGTGTTAAAGCCACTGTGGCGTTCCAGTTACATAACTGTATCGCCGACGATTTTGGTAGATATGTGATTCTGGTGTGTTCTCTTGAGGGGCGACTCTATACTGTCGTTTCGGTGTACGCGCCTAACTCTGGGCAGGTGTCCTTCTTCAACAGAGTACACAAGAAAGTAATGAAAGTGGCGCAAGGCGCGATTATTATGGAAGGAGATTTTAATATCCCGATTGATGCGCAGATGGACTGTAGATCCGATGCTGGTGCCCGACGGATGGACTTACGCCAAGCACTGAAGGTCTCGGGCCTACATGACATCTGGCGGTACCAGCACGGATCTGAACGTGATTACACTCATATCTCCTCTGCGCATCACTCGCAATCCCGTATTGATTTTTTCCTGATTTCTAGGGACCTGCTGCTTAATGTATCTGACACCAGTATCTCTGTAGCATCCTGGTCGGACCACTCCCCCATCTACATGAGAGTATCCTCAGGATTGCCTAAGCGATCCCCTCCGCTATGGAAACTGAACCCATATTTACTAAAATGCCCTCATAGATTGAAGGAATTTGATAGGCAACTCTCTGAATTCTTTCAATTTAATGACACCCCAGATATATCCCCTTCTACTTTATGGCAGGCACAGAAGGCATATATGCGGGGTGTCCTGTTGCAGTCCGCCTCCCGGTTAAAAAGGGCCAGAGAGGCCCACCTTCTAGAAGCCACTTCTCAGTTAGAAAGGGCCACTCAGCAGTATAATGATGCCCCATCTGCTGCGCATTTGTCTGATCTGAGGGGCTGTCAGAACAGTCTGAGGTCCCTGTTGTTGTTTAACTATGAAAAATCTCTGCGTAGGATCAGGACGCACTACTATCATATGGGGGATAGGGCTGGCTCTCTCCTAGCTAACAGGCTAAAGAAGAGGGCAGTCAATGCGAGAATAGATAAGTTGCACTTTGGTGGGAATACTATAACGCACCCTCTAGAAATATCAAATGCATTTGCTTCCTATTATACTCAATTATACAACCTGAAGAATGACTCCTCTACACCCCAGCCTAGTGAATCAAATATATCCTCCTTTTTGAAAGGCGTTACGCTCCCCAAACTGTCGGCCTCCCAGTTGGCTTCTCTTAACGAACCTATTACTGAATCTTAAATAGTGGCGGTACTCAAGTCAACCCCATCCAATAAGGCACCAGGTCCCGACGGTTTCATTGTTTTGTACTATAAGGCGTTCCAACAGCGGCTGGTCCCTTATCTGTGTTCGCTCTATAACCAGTTTTTCACCACTGGAGTCAATCCGGCCGACATGCTGTCAGCTACAGTGGTCACACTCCCTAAACCGGGTAAGTCCCCTGACGCTCCTGCTCACTTCCGACCTATTTCATTACTGAATTCAGATTTAAAACTCTATGCCAAATTGTTAGCGTCCCGTATAAACAAATTTCTTCCCTCCCTTATAGACCCTGACCAGGTGGGTTTTGTCCAGGGCCGAAAGTGTAGAGACGGCACCAGGCGGATGATCGATTTGGTGCAATTGGTGGCGCGATCCAGGAGCCCCACAATGCTTGTGTCCTTAGATGCTGAAAAAGCTTTTGACAGGGTACATTGGGGGTTCCTGGATCGAACGCTTCGGGCCTTTGGGTTCCAGGGGCTGATCCTGGGTGCGGTTTTAGGCCTCTATACCTGTCCATCTGCTCGAGTGCTGGCTTCGGGTTTTTTGTCTGAACCGTTCTCCATATCAAATGGCACTCGCCAGGGATGCCCCTTGTCACCGCTTATCTTCGCGCTGGTAATGGAACCCCTGGCGACTGCTGTGAGAAGCTGCCCCGGGTCAGCGGGGTTACAGTGGGAGACTCGTCTCATATCATCGGACTCTATGCGGACGATGTCATCTTATCCCTAACGGATTTGGAGGTCTCGCTGCCAGCTCTCACTGAGATTCTGGATACTTTTTCTAGGTGCTCATATTACAAGCTAAATGTCACCAAGACTAAGGTGTTGGACTTCTTTCTACCTGTCCCTGTGGCGGAGAGGTTGAAACAAAGTTACCCCTTTCAATGGGAGTCTATGTCGGTCACGTATCTTGGGTTGGAGTTGAGCAGGAGCGTGGAAGATATGGTTTCCATTAACTTTGCTAAACTTAAGAAAGAATTACAAGCGGACTATGCCCGGCTGTCGCAGGTACATTTGTCCTGGATAGCGCGCATTAATGTCACTAAAATGTTGGTATTGCCTAAAGTCCTATATTTATTTAGATGCCTCCCGGTGCGAATACCCAAGGGGCTGATAACTCAGCTTCAGGCTGACCTGCTGAAATTTGTCTGGGGTGGTCGCCGCCCACGTGTACCAAAACTTACCCTCTATCCGTCTGTCCGATCTGGGGGGTTGGGGGTTCCCTGCCTGTACAGGTATTATTTGGCGTGCTTAGCGGAACAGGCATTGGAATGGTGGGCTCCATCTGCCCCTCAGAAGTGGCTTCACATTAAGGAAACATATGTACGACATCGATCCCTGCCTGCACTTCTTGCTGCACTCAATTTGAAGCCCTTCCATTCTTCTGCCCCACTGGCTACTATGCAAGCTACAGTATTTATCTGGACCTATATCTCTCATAATCTGAAATTAATCAGGATCCCTAGGGACAATATTCCCTTGCTTTCCTTACTATACCACTCCCCGGACATGGATCTCAGTGCGTGGTCCAGCCGTGGAGTTGAGACTCTGGGCCATCTGTTCTCCGGCGATCACATGTTGGACTTTCATTCGCTTCACACCTCGAATTCGATTCCGAACTCTCAATTCTTTCAGTTCCTCAGGATCAGACATATGCTTAGTTCTCTTTTGGGATCCACCCCTGCTCCCACTGATAACCCCTGTCAAATGTGGTTGGTACGGCCCTCGTCTAGACGACCCAGGATCTCAACGTTTTACGCTGAGCTCTTTTCCAGCCAATTGAATAGCAAGCAACCGTTTATGATTAGGTGGGAGCAGGAGATGGATGCTCAATTTACCCTGGCTCAGTGGTGTGCAGCGTTGCGTTGGTCCGCCTGTACTTCCAAGTGTGTGAATCACATTGAACAAGCTAGGAGGATTCAGCATTGGTGGTATTTAACGCCGAATAGACTAGCGCACTGCTCTCCAGGGTACTCCCCCTTATGCTGGAGAAATTGCGGTGCTGTGGGTACGCCTCTACACATGTGGTGGTCCTGCGTATGCACGCGGTCGCTGTGGGGTACGGTGGAGCAGGTGTTGCGCAGGGTCACTGACACTAATTTCACGCTTTCTCCAGCCCTGGTAATTCTCGGTATTGGGTTGGACGATTTCCCACCGATGTTGAGGTGGGTGGTCGCCCATGTTATCTCCGCTACACGGAATGTCATAGCGCGTCACTGGAAACAAGCTGTAACCCCACACATTGATGAGGTGATACAATCAGTGAACTATCACATGCATTGTGAGCTGGTTTTCGGGCCTTCTGCATCTGCTCGCATCCGCTCCCACAATCAGTGGGTTCTCTGGCTCTCCAGTGAGTACGCCACTGCACTCCCGGATAGTTTGTTGTAATCTAGCACCTAGCCTCTTATGATTTTCTGCATATGCTCTAACCTATGTCGCTGCATTGTTTACTTTTCTCTGCTGCTGCACGCAGACCCTGCCATATCACCTCTCTATTGTGACTACCGGTATCTGTTAGCGGATACTGTATGAAGCGCCCTCCTATGATTGTAGTTACTTGCACCAATACTTATGCCTGTGCTCACTAATGTATACACCATTGTACTCTTTGTTATATGTCTTGCTGTACTAGCTGTATATCTTGGCCGTTATCTCTACCTTACTGTAATGTATAATTTTGCACTTATGAAAATTAATAAAAATCTATTGAACAATAAAATGCACTAAGAACTCAACACTCCGTGACTTGGCCTTCGGCACATATGTAGCGTGGGGAGTGTCATGTGCTGTAGTCCCTCCACATTCTTTGATACGCCTGCAGACAGAAGGGTGGCTTTATCCTGTATTCCCTTCCAAGCACCAAGGTCTTATAATGCTTTACGCTTCGTCACCTTGATGACTAAACAGGTAGCTACACACAAATTCTCCTTAAGGCGGCATGCTAGGCCTTAGGACTCAAATAACCTTGGCTCAACACAAGGCTACCAAACATATACACATTAGGAGGATGAGGCTACTCACTCTAATCTCTCCGTACATATAATAGCAGCGAGTTACCCTTGACAATGTTAGACCTGCTTGTGACATTACCACTTGGTTTACCTGGTGTAGCAATAGGCTATGTCACTCAAGAACCATTAGTATTTTACCGTCCTCAGAGGCGGTCCCTAATGAGCAAGGCGATGTTAGATCTGCTTGGAACGTCCTCAGAGGCAGTCCATAATAATTAAGCAATACAGCGCTAACTATCTGGTGACCTGAATAAAGTGCAAGAATCATAATCCATACAACAGTGCATAAGAGAACACACTGCAGCACCTGCAAAAGAATACACACAACAGACACAATTCTTGTAACAGTTGCTAAACCTGAAAAATGAGTGCAAATCTTTAATGCAAATACATAAGGCAAATATATAAAGCACATTTTAATGCAGGCAAACGATGCAGTCACTTTAAAGTCTCTTTCTTCACTTCTTGACGGTTAAGTGCACCAAACGGGAACTGGAAGTGCAACAACAGTCTTTTGTAATCCACGGGATATAACGTAATGTCATTATTTGTAATCCAAATGAGGTATTAATTGCAATCCACATAAGGCAATATTTGTAATCCCCATGGGTATAAAAGTAGCAGCACAGGTCATGAGAACCTTTAAGAAAGTGGCTCCCAAATAACCTGAAAAGGGGGAAAAGGAATTTTGGCACTGTCCAGTGCAACTGGGAGATAAATGATGTTGCTGGGGGAAATCCTAACACGACATAACCATCCGGGTGAGGGCTAAACCAGGGCAACCTGTGAACATAAAAACATGAAACATGCCAACAGGTCCTCACCCTGCAAATGCAGTCCATGGGGTGGCTCCCAAATGTCAGTAGTTTTTTAGTGACAGGTAGAGAAAGTCCAGCTCTTTAGAGGAGGGACGCAGCGTCCTTTTCACTGCTGGAACTGGAAAAAGACATCAAAGGACGGTCCTGCCTTCGATAGTTTAGGTGCGCCTGTGTGGTGGAGCACCACTGTCCTCCTGTGGCGGCACTCACCATGGACCGGGTGGTAACACTCTGGACTTGAGCCGTAACCTTTTGCTTCACAGGAGCGGACACTCCTGCCATCTGGAATGGGTCCAGGATCTCTGGCTGTAGCGGGGCTGGTAGGCGATCCTCACATGACGGGGATCCTGGGGCTGCCTCTTCCAAGGCAGTTGATAAGTCACCTTGGGCCTGAAAGATGCAATGGTAGTGGACATGCAGCCCACTTGACATACCGGCGGCGCCGGCAATACAAGGATGAGCGGCATGGTTTAGGTCGCTCCCTGTAGTGAAGCACACCCCTGCGGTCAACTGCAGGGATCCTAAAGGGGCCTTTAGCAGACTGCATTGGGGTGAATTCATCTTGGTCCCCTTTATAGAGGCTGTGCTTTGCTTGGGGCAAGTGCGGACGCCGGTTCACAAATAGCTCTGTCCTGGTCTCATCATCCCGAACAAAGCCGGAGCCCCTTTCGACAGAGAACCAGATCACGGTTCCAGTTCTCCTTTCCAATGGGGGGCATTGGCAGAGGCCGCTCTAGTAGGCAAATGACCCAGTCCTCTATAGCCTTACAGTAGTCCCAAGTGGAGGACACATAGACCGTGACTCCTCGGGGCACTATCGGATTCAGGCTGTCATAGACCTCCCTCTTCCCAGGCGGCGGAGTGGTAACTCCAGCCGCCTCCGCTGCGCCAGCCGGCATGGGGAATGCCCGCGAACCTCTGGAGGGGCTGACCGTACCTTAGATGCATAAATCCTCTAGGCTCGGGTTTAACTTCGGGGTCCTCTCCACCCCACACCATACCGCCCCAGTCCAGCTGTCGAGGTCGCAGATACACCATCTTGTTCGCTCGGGTACTGGAACAGACAGGAAAGGAGGGAGGGGCTTCAGAGGCGAAGTTTCCACTTCCTCTCTTCATGCAGTAACATTGCTCCCGGTGGGCAGGGCTGGATTTTCACACTTTAGCTCAAGGGCGTTCCTGAATTTTCCTGCTCTGCTTGTTCACGAAGAAGCTGCGCCATTACATGTAAAAATGGCGGATTAACCTTTGGGCACCGGTGCGCACTCTAGTTTGTCTGTCGCTCCACAGTAAATGAACCAAAATTATTTTCAACGTTTTTTTTGTAAACACAATAGGCTAGAAAGTTTGTAGGCACACAGATTAGTACTGTACGAATCCTGTTCGTGACGCCAAAAATTGCAGCGCCATGGGTGAGATATCAACCAGGGGTTCCTTTAATATTTTAAAGATGTTATATGAGTTTTTGTCGTGATGCCAGTTGCATTTCAGCAACGAGGGACTAAGTTCCCCTATGTAGAAGGTGATGGTGGAAACCGGTGTAGGAATGCCAGAGTGGTATGAGGGTGGCCTATAATGTCCCTCTAGGTGCGGCTGTGCACTTGTCACGGTGCTCCTACCTGGATATCCTGGGACCCCAGGCGTGGTCATCTGCAGCAGTGAAATAGGG
The DNA here is from genome assembly GCA_033119425.1 of Bufotes viridis. Classification (NCBI taxonomy): domain Eukaryota; kingdom Metazoa; phylum Chordata; class Amphibia; order Anura; family Bufonidae; genus Bufotes; species Bufotes viridis. The sequence goes on along the minus strand of CM065594.1, from coordinate 260,474,480 downwards.
TGAACAGTTGAGGGATTGGTAGAATAATTTGAGTCCAGACCTTGTATTAGAGTTAAGAGCTATTAAAGATAACAGCTTTACTTGAATAAACTTACCAGCAGGCTTTGGCATAAATTCTGGCAGGCAAACACATTCAGCTCTGCTACATCTGTAACTCTCTAGCTCAGCTATGCTGGCTGGATTAAATAGGAACTTTTCCTTTGCTGCTGTAGGCTGCAACTTAACTTTCTGTAGTCTGACTCTGTCTTTATCTGGATCTGGATCTTTGTCTTTATCCAGGGAACCTTTCCTCCTGGCTTCTGAGGCCTGTGGCATGGGCCCCTATGCCCAGCAGAGCAGACAGTGCTCTGCTGGCTGGCACACAGCCTTCCCCTTGCAGGGGATACTTTGAACTAACTTCTGCAGTCTCTTCCAGGAGGGATGAGGGCCTGCTGCTTCCCCTTATGGGGGTAAGCTACTCTGACCTTCACTAACATTGAACTCCTCCCTATCTAGAGAGGGCTAGAATGGAAAGACAAGTTCCATTCTAGGGAAACTAGCTCTGCCATAGGTGCTGCCATCTGCTGGTGAACCAGGCACATTACACTTGAACAGAACATTTGCAAGGGAAATAAATATACATTGTGCAGGACATGGCAATAAATACACATGATTTTAGCGGATTGCATTTGGCTGCTATCCACCATCCTTAATTTTGACTGTCTATAACGTTTATTGGTGCAATATTATGTTCATTTCCCTAAGGTTCGTTACTTGTAAGGCAGAAAGTAATTAGCGACCTGCTGAGCATTCGTCTAGTTGTTCGTTAGAAACACAATGGCTACAATGTATGTCTGAACTGTACTGTTGATTGAATTACTTCTCAGGCTGAGGGGAGGGGACGTGTGGGCTGTAACCAGTCTGTGATTGAAGAATGTTGATTGAATTTTCTGTAGGTGTCTCCCTTGCATGGGAGAGTGGGAAAAAAGCAGGGTATGTGGCATTAAAATGGGTCCTGCTCCTGAGACTGTGTGTCGTCCAGTTATTGGGAAGAGGGATGGGATATTCGCGAATGGTTTTATCTACTACTGATGCTGTGCTTCCTATGCTAATTACCTGATCCCGAAGTAACCCTTGGAATACCAGCGGAGAAAGCTCATGTCGCACTAGCGCACCGCTACATTTGGTTGGCAGCAGCAGGATCCAGAGCTCACAATGAAACAAGTAACAGGGAAAGCAGCAGTACCAATGGATTGCGGATGGAGATCGATTATTCTACACTTAAGTGGTACACGTTAAAGGATCTCCTGGAAGCAAGGAGTATCCCGGCCAGCAACAAGAAAAAGGCTGCTCTTTTTACAGAAGTGAGGGCGGAATACCGAATGGAGGGCAGTTCGGTTCCCGAATGGAGTGGTTCGGCTAATGAACAGGAACAGTCTGAGTTCCAAAGGGAGCTACAATTCAGGCTGTCGTTTTATGGCGAAAACCCACCAACGGATATAATCTCCCGAACCATGACAGAAGTTCAGGAGTTTGTACTGAGACGAAGGAACCAGCAAACCCCAGAAAGAAGCCAAGCAGTGACAGTGATACAGGAGGGCAAGCCTAACATACCTTACCAGGCTTTTAAAATATATGTAGAGGCAGAGGAAGATATAAATGAATTCCTCCAGGATTTTTAGAGACTGTGTGCCCTACATAAAATAAATACGGAAGATTGGGTCCCCATCCTAGCAGGTCGACTGTCAGGGAGAGCAGCGGAGGCGTACCGCAAAGTCCCTGACAAGGACATCCAGAACTACGGCCGTGTAAAGAAAGAAATACTGGCCTGGTATGCCATAACACCAGAGGCGTACCGGAGGCGGTTCAGGGAGCTTAAAAAGACCGAGAAGGACTCTCACGCTGAATGGGCCTGCCGACTACACCGAGTGGTCCTGGGATGGGTACACGCCCACAAAGCACGGTCCATGGAGGACCTACTACAGATGCTGTATCTGGAACAATTCTATGACGAGCTAGCAACAGATATCCAAGCAACTGGCACTGGTGGGTAAGGGACCACCAGTGCCAGAAATGGGGGCACTACAAGAGAGACTGACCGCAACTCTGAGACCGAACACCATGGATCCGACCAGGCCCACCACCACCCCAAACAGCAGCACACTATTACCAGACCGAGACACCAGCCCCAACCGTGGAACAGTGGGAAGTGCTACATGAAGCCAATTCACTCCAGGCAGAGACAGATAATCGCCAACACCATCGACAGACGGTCTATTTAGAGGGAAAAGCAGTACAAGGGCTCCACGACTCGGGAGCTACCGTAACACTGGTAAAGAGCCACCTAGTGCCCAACCAAGCTGCAGTGGTTCGTGGGGCTGTGGTGGTCATGGTGTCTGGTGAAGTGCTTGGAGCACTCAGGAAGCGCTAGGAACATCCGTCAGAGGAAGGTGCCCAGTCAGGGTGCCAGGCGTTCCGTTACAATGATGATACAGGATGCACCATTAAAGATAGTGGAGGGGCGCAAAGAGTGGTAAAGCCCCCTAGCAGGGCGTTACATAAGGTTCAGTCTTGTACTTTATCAGGCCTAGTGGTAGTTTTTGGGCGAAGGGTGTCTGAGCCGTAGTCCCTCACCTTTTAGCCGTGTCTGAAATGCAGGATTTTGCTGACCAGTCTTGCCTCTCAAGGATTTTCTTAAGGTAGGGTTAATTTGATCCCTTTGGAGAATCTCTGCGAAGAGATGGAGCTCAGCAGTGTGCTTCCTCTCCTTCCATTACTTGCTCTCGAACTCCTCCTCCTGGCAGGGTGGTAAGCCTGGGTAAGCCTCGGCCCTGCCAAAGTTTGCCATCCGTATTTTCTACGGCCAAAACTAAAAATATATAACATTATAATACACAACTACAATGTATTTGCAGATACCCTCAGGTGTGGGATTCTGCCCCACTACCACCACTCGCGCCCTCTTCGCTCTCCCCTCCCAGGCTTGCTGCACAGCTAATGTATTAATTAACTAAGAACTGTCTGTTACCACTCAACTTGTCAAAAGGCTGGGTCCCTTTCAAACCATTACTGATAGTATAAGACTGTCCGAGTATTAGGGACACACATTGTGACAAGGAGAATGGTAAATCTCAGTTGTTTTTTAGGCCTAACCTATACAGCGACTCTGTTGTATGCAACATCGCTGAGTACTGCAAATGCTCCATAGCTCAAACTAATTAGTTGCATTGCAAAAAGTCTCCATGTAAGCCAACCCTTTTTCTCATATTTCCGTGAGGAATAACCGAGAGGTGTCACAACACGTTCTATGTGAAGATGCTTCACAGTTGCTACCATGGCTATTACAAGGATTTAACACATGTATAAAAGACATGTCAGGAGAGAGGACACGACCTATTAAAACCCAGTGACTCACAGGTGGAATCTTCTTTAATTGTAGACATTCTCTTTCTTTTTCTTCTCCATCTGGAGCTGACTGTAGAGTTTGCTGCCAAGATGGCTTTGACACTGGCGCCTCTGCCGCCATTTCCACCCTCTACAGATCCCAAGCCAGAACCGTAAATGAATTCAGACCCCAGACCAAACCCATAAATTAATACAAACCCCAAACCAAACCCATAAATTATTACAAACCCCAGACCAAACCATTAAATTAATTTAGTCCCCAGGCCAGACCCATAAATTAATACAAACCCCAGCCCAATTTAGACCCCAGGCCAGACCCATAAATTAATACAGACCCGACCTCTAAATTAATCCAGAACCCCGACCAGACCCTAAAATTAATTCATATCCTATATCTATTTTTACCTTCCTCCCTCCTGAGCTCTAGCAGCATTAGGACAGTTTGAGGGGAGCTGAAGAGCAGCCCAGGAGCGAGGAAGATAAGAATGGGTGGAAATTATCTATTGGATAAAAAAGAAAAAGTCTATTGAGGGTCCATTGTCTTCCCAAATTTGCTCCTTTATAAAGTTGGGGTCATTTAGCACTATAGACATATAATTATGCTGGAACTACAGCCGCAACTAGCTGCTATGGGGCTCAAAGGGTAAGGGAGCACACCTTGGTAAAAAAACAAAAAAAACCCTTTTTTTCCCTTTTTGCTACGCCCGTTTATTTTAGCTTACATGGATCTCAGCATGTCTTAACTTAATATCACCACTAGAGGGAGCACTAAACACATAAATGGTTGTACTGAATCATAGCAGTAATACATATGCAAATAAAAAAGCCTTTCCCCACAAATCACTCAAGATTTGGGGTCACCCTCTTCTGCCAATAGGTGCTATTACCCAGCTTTCCCAGATTCCTGATCAGCAAATCTGCCTACTTGTACAGGAGTGGGTGTGGGGATGCACCATTGAACTAGATATGCCATTCACAAGTCAGGGAAAGCTGGGTCACTGCACCTATATTGTCTGAGAAAATGGAATTAAAAATGTGATTTTATATTTTCAGTAGGTGCTGCATGGCAACATAGTCAAGGGCAAAATAGTCAAGGGCACCCCTGACCCATGGGCATAGCTAGGGTGGGACCAGCGAGGCATATGACTTAGGTGGTCTTTGGCCAAGGAGGAGCGTACCAACATGCCAAGGGTATTTAGATATGATATTGGACATCAGGAGCCCTAAAGCAACTGCCCACATGTCCTACAAGGTACAGAAATAGCACCTGATGAACACCAAGGCAACAGCTACTTATGGGTTTTGGTCTCCATCTGAAGCCTCTCCTGGGGTGGGCCTCTGGGTACTAATATAGTAGTGATCCAAGTCCACACTCATCATGGAGCCTTTAGGCTTGAGGGACAGCGCTGATTTATTTTGAAGTGGCCGCACCCTTCTGGTGGGACAGGTGTGAATGAGCACTCTCCTGTCTACTCATTCAACAGGCAAATCTACGTAGGTGCATGTTGGTTACTCCAAAGCAAAAGATGAAATTCGATAATACATTCTAGTTACAGTACAAGGCCCTGGAGGCTTCAGGTGAGGACAGCAATATTTTAGGAACTCGCTTGTCGTCAACCCTGTTTCTTCTGATTAGGTAATGGATGAAATTTCGTGAAACTGAAGCAATACTGGAAAACTTCAGGTATGACTAAGAGATAGTACTGAGCGGGGAGAGCAGCGGAGCTGCATACGCCCTTATCATCAACATCATGTCATCCATGAAGTCTTTAGTGGGACCCATGTTATAAAACATACAGCAACATAGGAGAACATACATGAAAAAAATCCAGAACATGTTCTTACATAGCCCACCTCCTCCCAAGGCACATGATTGGTGGTCTAAGGATTAGAAAAATGAGTAAACCCATCAATGAAATTTGTCATCTACAGTAGACTTCTTACTTCCCACCATCTCACCAATGTTGGTCTCCATAAAGCCCTACTTCCCATTTTAAGCCATGTCCGATAAATCCATTAATGCCCTCTTTGGGAAGTCTCTATGTAAACCTCACCCTTTTTAGGTCCATTATACAAGTTGGAAGGTACACATTTGGGTTGCTTGTCTATTAGTCAGAGAAGATAATACTTACAAAGAGCTCATCTTGCTTCGGAGGACCCAGCATATCCATACATTATATGAACAGTTCATTTATTTCAATAGGCCCCATGTAGTACTCCAAATCACCTGTGGTGGAGCTATAGGGAAATTGAACACTTGTTGCCAGATTCCCCAGTACATTACAGGTGATCGTCAATAATCCCAACAGCCCGACAACCTGTGATCAGCTTAGCATCAAGAGACCCTTCAAATACAAAGACTGTACAACATGAAGTACCCCTTTAAGGTCCATTTTGCAAGTTCAAAGTTACAAACAGGTTGATTCTCTATCAGCCAGAGCAGATAATACTCCCAAAGAGCTCCTCTTACTCTGGAGGACCCAGCATGTCCATGGATGACACAAACAAGCCATTGGTTTCAATGGGTAACATGTAATACTTAATTTCTCCTGTGGTGGAGCTATAGGGAAATTGAACACTTGTTTCCAGATTACAGCTCATTGCTGTATCCCAGCAATTGGACAAGTTGGATTCCAACTTGTGATCAGCTTCTCATCACGGGACCCTTCTTAAAATAGAGAATTGTAGTAAAGTGTCCTTGAGGAAGTTCCTCATCTATTCAAAAGATTTATAAGAGGTCAGGTAACACTATGTCACGTGTCTATGTTGATATAAAGAACGCTGTCTCATTCTGACGTCTTATTTCCAGGAACAGCCATCCAATGATTATTATTTTTGGAGCATATTGCTGTGGTTTTGAAGGTTCACAGCCACCATTCCTTCACATGTTGAGGCTTGTTGTGTGTGATGGTGACGTTGGTATGGATCTTAACGCTCATAGAGTGGTGGCCTGTTCCCATAACAGCCTGATGAATGACTGTACACAAACATTCCCCTGACACGTAGGTTTCTTACAATCTTGACTTCCTCGCACCACACCTTAATGGAGTCACTCCACTGTCAATCAATGCCTACATGGATGCAATCAAAATCAATAAGGGGCCTTATTAGTCATGTGTGGGCAAGTTGAGTGGGTGTCGGACACCAATGCCTGGCATAACCCTTGGTACTGGATTAACACAGGCATTGGGTACTGTATAAGTCACCACTGTAGACCAGGTAGGACTGGACCACCACCACAGTCCCAGGAGATCCTTAAGTGGACCTAGGGTCTGAAACAATAGCAGTATGGGAAAGGACAAGTCCATTTGGAAGTGAATTTGGAGTAAATTTCTTATGGGGTGGAAAGTGTTTTAATAATTACCTTTGATAGGCCGAAGCTGCCCATACGCATGAGATTGAAGTCAGCCAAAATGGCCGATTTTGGCCATTACGGCCAACCACCATTTAAAAATCTAACACAAACCTTACAGGCTACACTGGCTGATTGAATAAACTGATGCAACAATCTGCAAGAATGACCCTGTACTTCAACAAGGGATGATAACCTAACAAGACTTGTAGAGTTGTGCTGTCAATCAATTATATAACCCGCCCACAAGGAGCTGCTCAACAATGTAAACAATGGGCACACAAAAACACTGGCCAACACAAGATCCACAAGATATCTCATAGACGCTTTGCTTGAGGCCTACTAAGCAGTGAAATCCGATTCCATTCTCCAAGAAACAGGGGTTGTGGAAGGCTTGTATATTGGGAGCAATGATGTCACTCATTCTGTAGTCCCACCCACGCTGAGCTGCTTAGCACTCAGCACTACACAGCCACTGGTCAGCGTACAAATCACCTTTACATCTGACAGACCCTTCTGTTGGTATATATGGGGGAAAAAAACTTCAGGGTCTCCTGATAACAATGTGATGTCTATGGATTACAACAGATAATCTGATGTTTATGGATTATAGATGGTTCCTCCTTCATTCTGCCCTATAAATGCCCTGATAGTACAGAGGATGAGGTGATTCTGACTTGATAATTAGATCCCATTATATACAATTAGTGACACTGCCAGCCCGAGGTCATAGCCCCTCTCCTGTCATCTTAGTCTATAGTTCTGTCAAACAATGGCGGATAAGAACGTAGAATACAGCACAATGCCCAGATACTGAGATGTATTGTTCTCCAGAAGAACCTTTATGCCCACTGAAGATTTGGCAGATGCAAAGTACGCTAGATGATGAATGCCAGCCACTCCCTGCCTCTTTGCCTGATTCTGAGTGCCCCATGTGGAGCGGTAATGACCTCAGGTAAGTTTACACAATAAGACACACCTTGTACTTACACAGTCGAGAAAGCATCACAAAGGTGTCTGTTCGAGCCAGATCATACACTATAAATAGACGAGATTGCTTAAAACCCGCGCCTGAGTAGTACCTAAGTATTGAATAAGTGCGATTCACATTGGTATGTACCGCCAGTATAGCTGACGTATGTGCATATGACTCCTGCATATTGAGAAGACTTTTTGGCCCATGATCTAGGAAAACGCCCATTGATCACGAGTCGTAAACTAACAAGGTGTCTTTTGCAAGAAGAATACGGTATTGGAAAGTAAATGATTGTATAGTGCAAAAAACAGGCTTGCTGTATATACCACTAAAATATATACCATAAGGGACTAAAAAAGTATAGAACAATGACCAGCGGGGATTGGGTTAAACATATAATAATGAGCCAGAGACTGAATATTACATCACTACTGATCATCAAGGAAAAGGTAGAATATATACCATTTGGCCAGAAACTACTAAAGTACTATATAGACCCCTCCTCACCTGGGTAAAATACATACCACTAGGCCACCAGGGACTGAACACTACATATCACAGTGACCAACGGGTGCAGGCTAAAAGAGATACGGTACTACTGAGCCAGAGACTGAATCACCACTGATCATCAAGGAATAGGTAGAATATATATTATTTGGCTAACACTGACCTCCAGGGACTGGGTAAAGAATATATCACTAGGCCACCAGGGACTGAATACTACATATTACAGTGACCAACAGGTGCGCGGTAAAACATATACTACCGAGCCAAGGACTGAATATACATCACTACTGATCAAGGAATAGGTAGACTATATACCATTTATTCAGAAACTTCTAGAGTACTGTATAGACCCCTCCTCACCTGGGTAAAATACATACCATAGATCCCTGGTCACCTCGGTAAAATATATGCCAGTGGGTCACTGCATTGGGCTGGAGGCCCAGGTTCTAATCCTGGATACTTCAAATGTAGAATAGCTAGGAGCTCAGGGTTGGAAATTTCTCATATACTTTTTAGAAGCTGAATTAATTTACAAGAAGAATTTTCACCTGTGTTAACCCCCTCAGCCCCCCTAGCTTAAACACCCTTAATGACCAGGCCACTTTTTATATTGACAACTTTGAATAAAAAAATGTAAAAAGTTGTCGTTTACAGCGATATTTCTCACACCCAGCATGGGTATATGTAAAAATACACCCCAAACCACATTGCCCTACTTCTCCTGAGTACGGCAATACCACATGAGTGACACTTTTTTGCAGCCAAGATGCGCAAAGGGGCCCTAAAACCAATGAGTACCTTTAGGATTTCACAGGCCATTTTTACGCATTTGGATTCTCACGCTTTAGACTCTCTAAAATGCCAGGGCAGTATCAATACTCACATGTGACCCCATTGTGGAAAGAAGACACCCCAAGGTATTCTGTGAGGGGTATGGTGAGTTCACAGAAAAAAAATTTGGCACAAGTTAGCGGAAATTGTTTTTTTTTTTTTTTTTTTACAGTCTCATATTCCACTAACTTGTGACAAAAATAAAATTTTCCATGAACTCACCATACCCTCACGGAATACCTTGGGGTGTCTTTCTAAAATGGGGTCACATGTGGGTGTTTGTACTGCCCTGGCATTTGAGGGTCTCCGCAATCATTACACGTATGGCCAGCATTAGGAGTTTCTGCGATTCTCCGTATATTGAGCATACGGGTAATGAGATTTTTTTCCGTTCAGCCTCTGCGCTGAAAAAAAAATGAACGGCACAGATTTTTTCATTCGCATCGATCAATGTGGATGAAAAATCTCTGCCAAAATCAGTGACTGCGGTGCGGTGGGCTGGGCGCTAGCTACCTAACAAGTAGCTAACTAACTGGCGGTGATAAGGGACCCTTATGCCCCATTCACACGTCCGCAATTCTGTTTGGCGGAACGGAATTGCGACCCATTCATTTCTATGGGGACAGACTTTTGTCCCGCTCGGATCCGGAATTACGGATCCGCGCTCCGGGTCTGCACTTCCGCTCGCAAAAATATAGAACATGTCTCTATTCTTGTCCGCAACTGCGGACAAGAAAAAGCATTTTCTATATAGTTCTGGCAATGTGCGGATCTGCAAAATGCGGAAAGCACATTGCCGGTGTCCGTGTTTTGAGGATCTGCGATCGGATCCGCGATGATCCACGGATCCGTGAATCCACGGATCCGCAAAACACATATGGACGCCTGAATGGAGCCTTACAAGGGTGTGATCAATGACAGGGGTGATCAGGGGTCTAGATGGGGTGATCAAGGGGCTACTAGGTGAGGGGGTGGGGGTTAGTGTAGTGTTTGGTGCAACTTTATTGTAGTTACCTGGTCCTCTGGTGGTCGATCCCAGAAAATGGGACCACCAGAGGACCAGGTAGCAGCTATATCAGACGCTGTTCATAAAACAGCGTCTGATATAGCTGTTTGATGCAATTTATATCGCATCTACAGCCTGCCAGCGATTGATCATCGCTGGCAGGCTGTAGTACAACTCTTGAGACGCGCGACGCTGTGAACGTTCACAGGAACTCTCGCGTCTCGCGAGATGACGCACCGGCGCGTCCGAACAGAAGAGCAGGACCGCCCGCAGGACGCAATCCTGCGTACAGCGGTCCTGAAGCAGTTAAAGTGGTTTAGAGAGAACGTTTAACACCAAGAATGTAAAAATGCTGGTTCTAATCCTGAGGACGGCATGTACACTTTTTATATACCGTATGGGTTTTGTTTTTGTTTGTTTTTACAATATATAAAGCTAAATATGTATAATATTTACTGAAAAATCAATAATTTACATGTCATTTCAGATAATTTTTAATGATTATGGGGCATTTGCGTGAGTTCAGCTGATTTTTATGTGCGATTTCAAACCATTTTTACTTTTTTGGCTTGATTTCAATAAAATAAAATAAATCAGGACAGGCTTATTCTTCTATCAGTCCTGTTATTCTTTGTCTCTTAACATAATGAAAATTCTAAATTCAAAGTCATAGTACCAGTAAATGGGTGGTCCTTAGTAAATAGTTCTTAGAAACCTGCCCTGGTTGCCTTTTCTGTTGATATCAGTAGAAATCACTGATTTAAAAAATGGCTGTTTTTCTTTGTACAACCATAACGGTGAAGGAATACCTGTTTTGAGTTTCCCTAATGTCTTTTTCAGCCTAATTATTTCCCTCTTCAACTGCACAGCTAGATGCATCTCTTTTAGAAGCAGGAGGCATCTCCCTTCTGTGGAATCTGCCGACACTGTACTGCTGTGACACCCTTTGCCTTACTTCCCACTATGTTTGTTTTCAGCTCTGAAGCTCACAGAGATCACACTTACAGACAGGAAGTTCCTATAATTTTCAAGAGCTGTGTACAAGCAGTTGTTTTATCAGGCTCAGAATCTCAGCTAGCTCTGACACGCAATTTCCTGCTAGCTGTCTTTTGTGTCTCTGTTACGAGCAACTGGTCTTGCCTGACAGGTAGTGGACTGCAACTTAGGTGAAAGTGTGAAAATGAGACCCCTAGTAGCCATGACTTTACAGCTTATTTTAGGTGGATATTTAAAAAAAGAAGTGATTTAGAAATTTGCAGGTTACACCATTGTCCGTTAAGTGAAATGAAATTGTGTGAAAGTATAGTGACTCTTTAAGTCAGACAAAATCAATAGAAACTCCAGAAAATCATCAGTTTTTATGACAATTCATAATTCAAAAAACAAAAAAACACTATCAATATTTTAAATTATTACAAAAGTTTGATTTCGTTATGATAATCACGATTAACAAATGTCCAGAGGAACTTTTCTTTCAATATTGTTTTCTTGCAGCTTCTAGAAGACAAAAATCATCCCCACTTATTATCCTGGAGACATATCATGGTGACCACTAACCCTCTTGGGACTACATACTAACCAGTCACCTATTACTTTATCTTACGAGCTTGGAATTCGGGTACACAGCAATCAGTTGGTTGTCGTGATGTTTAGTTGTACTCACACTATCAAATTTGGGTACCATTCAGGAACAATCTTATGTCTAACTGTTGACCGAACGCTCATGTTATCATCTATCTCTCCTGATCCTTGCATCCATATGCATTCTAAGCTCACATGTTGCTTGATTCGGTTGTCACCACCTACAACGGTGGAAAGATCTCAAGATAATTACTAACCATCTCAGTACTAGCATTTTTTATTTCTAGAGCCATAGGATGGATCGGGTACGTATTAGTTCACCTCCTATTATCTTGGTACACAGTATTACAGTGGTTGTTGTGGTGTCCGGCTGAGATGTCTCCACTGCTATAAGTAATAAGATGGTACTTCATTTGGTCCAGTACATGTCCGATTTTTTTTTCTTTTGGAGACCACAGACTTTCATTTGACAATCAAGACATCTGAAATTTTATCTAGAAGACTAAGGCCTCTTTCACACTTGCGTTGTGAAGATCCGGCGTGCACTTCCGTCGCCGGAAGTGCACGCCGGATCCGGTGTACCATGAAAAAGCATTAACTTATGAAGAAACATTAAGCAGCTGATTTCAGGGGGCGTGTCGCTCTGCTCTCGGCTCAGATTGGCTCACATTCAGGGGGTGTGTTCGATGTGGCGCTCGCGCTCGGCTCAGTAGCAGAAGCAGGTCTGAAGCCAGCGAGCACGGCGGAGTTTAATGGAGGAGGCACGGGGTTTAAGAGGCAGGGATGTATGAATAAACCTGTGAGTCCCATGTGCGCAGAAAACCGCAGGTCTGAATTGACCTGCGGTTTTCTGTGCAACATGAAGGGGGGGTGCTCACAGGTTTATTCATACACCCGTGCCAACCCCGCGCAGTGGCAGTGGGGATCAGAGACTGTCACGAAGAAAACCGCAGGTCTAAATTGACCTGCGGTTCTCTGCGCAACATGGGGGCTCACAGGTTTATTCATACATCCCTGCCTCTTAAACCCCCGTGCCTCCTCATAAACCCCCCCGTGCTGCGCTGGCTTCAGACCTGCTTCTGCTACTGAGCCGAGCGCGAGCGCCACATCGAACACACCCCCTGAATGTGAGCCAATCTGAGCCGAGAGCAGAGCGACACGCCCCCTGAAATCAGCTGCTTAATGTTTCTTCATGACTTAATGCTTTTTCATGGTACACCGGCACACCGCAAGTGAACTGAAAGCATTTGAAGACTGATCAGTCTTCAAAATGCTTTCAGTGTTACTATGGCAGCCAGGACGCTACTAGCATCCTGGTTGCCATGGTAGCAGTGGGGAGCGGGGGAGCGGCATACTTACATTCCGTGCGGCTCCCGGGGCGCTCCTGAATGACGTCAGAGCGCCCCGCGCGCATGGATCACGTGATCCATGCGATCACGTGATCTATGCACTGGGGCGCCCTGACGTCATCCTGGAGCGTCCGGGGAGCCTCACGGAATGTAAGTATGCCGCTCCCCCGCTCCCCCTACTCTTTACTATGGCAACCAGGACTTTAGCGTCCTGGCTTGCATAGTAACTATTGACAAAAAGCTAAACGTCGGATCCGGCGATGCGCCGAAACAACGTTTAGCTTAAGGCCGGATCCAGATTAATGCACTTCAATGGGCATTAATCCCGGATCCGGCGTTACGGCATGTCTTCCGGATTTTTGGACGGAGACAAATCCGCAGCATGCTGCGCTTTTGTCAACGTCTAAAAAACGTTCACATACTGAACGGAAGACATCCTGATGCATCCTGAACGGATTTCTCTCCATTCAGGATGCATGGGGATAATCCTGATCAGTAGCTTTCCGTCCTAGAGACCCGAGGACGGAACTCTAGGACGGAAAGCAAAAGCGCAAGTGTGAAAGAGGCCTTAAGGTGACTGTCAACCCTCTTAGGTCTACAACCAAAGTATTCACAGGCACAGACTAATGAATAAGCCTACAGTCTTGGATGGGTAGTTAGGTTACCATGGTGTTCAGTTAAGATGTGTAGCATCCCCAAGTCAGAGCAATGTGTGTGACTAACCTGGGGAATGCCAGTGATGGAGAGGCCGGCACGCTGTTCCTCTGGGGCACTCTCTGGGTTCTTGAAGGGACACAGCCAGGTGGAATGTGAGATGCCCTTGGTGTTGTAGTTTAACGTGCCTATGGCTAAGTCCCTGATGTTTCGTGACGCCAGTGCCAATAAACGGTGGCACACCGTATTTATAGTAGGAATAATAGAGGTGCAGACTGGTAGCTTGAAAACAGAATTCCAACTTTACTGAAAACAGTGGAAATACAGCAGGCAACCTCTTACAACAGTTCTTGTTGCAGACAATAGACTTTTATACCGTCGCAGTTACAGCAGGCTTACATCCAGCAAGGCAAAGTAGAGGGTAAAATAACAGGACTTTGAAATGCAGGTGAACCTTACTTTCTTCCTGACTTGTCCTGACTGGCAATTAATCTTCAAGGCCCCAATGCCCTACTTCTGGCTTATATCCTTGAATCTCCAGTAGACAGTGTACCTCCTCTTGACATTTCAGTACCTCTTGCTCTAGGGATTGCCTCTGCTTGACTTCTGCTGACTTGCTTAGGCCTGTGACATGTGGCCTTCACAGACTCCAGGGTCTGCACTCCTTCCCAGGCCCAGGGCCTGGTGTAGACTCACAGGCTCATGGCCTGGAGTAGACTGAACTGAGCTCTCCTTCCCTGACTGGGCCTTATATAGACTAGGGCTACCTAGCTCCCTCTAGTGACTAGAGCTGGAATTACATCCCTAGCCGGCCTGCACATGGCACATTTCACAGTAACAGGGAATTAAATACCATAAATTGCATTACATTTTACAAATAGGACTTTTACCAGCCTCCCCATAAATGAGAGGAACGACAGCATCCAAGTGACCCTTCTGTAGTGACGGGTAGTACAACTCCCGTACACTACATACCCCGCTGCTTTAAGCTGAGTACGCCCTCGTACTCTAACAGGGCACCGCCCGACTGGAATTTTCACCTGAAAGAGACAAGAAAAACATGCAGGCATACATACATCATCAGTAATCAATTCCATCTGCATTGACAATTATTATCAGGTCCAGCTGGTTAACGGAGAAGTGCGGTGACAAGGGCGTCGCTCTCTTTCTTCAGGATAAGAGAGTGGAACTGGGGCGCTGACCTGGCACAGCGGATGTTAGGGAATACCAGGATAGTCCATGACAATGAAGGAGTCCATAATAAAAGCAACATCTCAGAGGCTCGCACATAGGAGTCCATATCTGGGCACATAGACTTGGATAAAATTTTTAAAGTAATAAATACGGTCAGCAGCACATACATAAAATCACAATACAGGACTCTGACAATACCAGGAAACACCTTCCTGGCAAGTCCTGCGTATATTTAAAGTGCTGACATAAAAGCCCTTTTCAACCTGAAATGGGGTTAAAAGGGGATAGGGTGCAAATAAAAGCACAACTTGGAATTATGAAAGTAGTTGACACCAAAATGGTAGCAGCAGGCAGGATGTCCCGGAACAGAAAGAGGCAGGCTGGGAGCAGTGGTTCCACAGTGGCAACTTATCTTCACAAACATGCCACCGGCCGTGGGGAACTGGCAGCAAGCTCCACCAGCCTGGCAAACTTAAAGGAACAGTTCCTGCAACATGTATGATGTCCCTGTGAGGATGAGCAAAAATGGCCTAGCAGGCCTGCTCACAGGTACGTATCAAATGAACCCTGTTCATCAGAGGTAGTGCAGCCCTGTGCTGCCGGTAGTCTGGGCCATGCACCAGGGCCACTTGGAGGGGTGCCCACCAAACAGAATGGGCTGGAAACATCACCGGTATTGGGCCTACCCACCTCACTGGCCCGCTGGGTTGCGGACATATAGGAGCTGCTGGTCTCGGGACACGGGCCGGCGCTGGGGTAGACACTTCCTCTGGCCGGGACATAACGCTCCCGTCAAGGCGGACTCGGCTCCTGGCATATGTCAATTTATCCGCTTTACACGGACCTTGGGTGGCTCAGCGCTAGCGGTAGGACTTGGTACTACGGGTTCAGGATGGTACAGGGGTCACAGGTAACTCACCACCGCTGGACTGCTGCGCTGTCTTCTTAGCTTCTGTCACTTGCCGCAGGCCATCCAGGTAAGCTTGTAGGAAGCGATCCGCTCCTCCAGGGCGGAGATCTCACTGCTGGATTCCGGCACTGTTGCAGCAGGCTCAGGCGAGGTTCTTTCATGGCGGTTCCTCCGCAGGTCATCCATCGCTTCACTGAACTGGGCCATCCGCGCCCAATCAGCGGCTGTCTTCTCTCGTCGCGGCAGCTCTGGAGAGGATAAGGACTGGGAGGCTTGTCCAGGATCGTCGGCTGCCAGAAGATGTTCGGGCCGAGAAAGGAACTCTTCTCCTGGTACGTATTCCGGATGGGTCCCAGCGGGTCCTCTGCCTCCACCGGATCTTCTGTTTCTTCCCAGTCCTCCGGTACCGGTCCTGGACGGGTCACCGCAGTGGCATATGGGCCTCGCAGGCCCTCCGCGAGAGTAAACTCTACTCTCTCCCCGACCGCTAGATTATGCAGTCGCCCTGGGAGATAGCTGCGCTTGACGGACCGGCGATTCACATAATAGTCCCGGTTGGTGCCGGTTTCTTGGATGAATCCAAATCCTCTAACCTTGTCAAACTCGAGCACGACTCCGGTGCGGCGTTCGAGCTGGGGCTTGCTGTCCCTGGAGTCCTCATAAATCCGTTTGGTGACTTCCTCGAAATACTTTTTCTGCGTGGTAGTTTTTAAAGTTGCCGCCACTCGGATCTCGGCCATCAGGGCCGACCACGCGAGGTTCCGCGGGAGGAAGCCTTCTCGCTGCGGGTGGAAGCGGCAGGGCTCGGCTTGTGGCCATGGGCAGGTTCGAGTCATGTCACTGGGAGTATACGCTGGGGGCGCAGGGCGCTCCTTAGTTGCTCCTGGGGTCGCCTCCATTGCTCCAACTACGGCTCCGGATCCCTCTGATTCAGGTAGGAAGCCCCGTAGCAGGGTGAGCCACTGTTCCTGCAGGCTCCACCCCGTCGTTTCTTGCACGCCCCCTAGGTATTTCAGTATAGGGTAGGCGGTGTCCATATTATAATCCTCAAAGGAAGGCGTTACCTCCAGGTCGTCTTCTCCTCCGTCTTGGAGGGTTTTGGCGCCACTGAGGTCAGGGATGGCGCAAGAAGAAGTCCAATGGCGCCGGCGGCCATCTTGGGCGCCATGATGCATCAATTCAATGACAGCAAGCAGGATGTTAAAAAGTCCACAAAAACACACTTTGAAGTGGCGATTTTCTTCCTCTTGATAGCGCAACACTGCACAGCGCTCTCTGGAGGTTTTAGGAACACTTTTTTGTACGTTTTAAGTCCGCAAAGTTCACTTCAAATAAACAGGCGTTTTGTCACTTGGCAAACTGGTTAAGGCACAAAGTTCACGTTTTGCTCACAGTCCGTAAAACGTGCGTATCCTGTTCGTGACGCCAAAATGTAGCATCCCCAAGTCAGAGCAATGTGTGGGACTAACCTGGGGAATGCCAGTGATGGAGAGGCCGGCACGCTGTTCCTCTGGGGCACTCTCTGGGTTCTTGAAGGGACACAGCCAGGTGCAATGTGAGGTGCCCTTGGTGTTGTAGTTTAACGTGCCTATGGCTAAGTCCCTGATGTTTCGTGACGCCAGTGCCAATAAACGGTGGCACACCGTATTTATAGTAGGAATAATAGAGGTGCAGACTTGTAGCTTGAAAACAGAATTCCAACTTTACTGAAAACAGTGGAAATACAGCAGGCAACCTCTTACAACAGTTCTTGTTGCAGACAATAGACTTTTATACAGTCGCAGTTACAGCAGGCTTACATCCAGCAAGGTAAAGTAGAGGGTAAAATAACAGGACTTTGAAATGCAGGTGAACCTTACTTTCTTCCTGACTTGTCCTGACTGGCAATTAATCTTCAAGGCCCCAATGCCCTACTTCTGGCTTATATCCTTGAATCTCCAGTAGACAGTGTACCTCCTCTTGACATTTCAGTACCTCTTGCTCTAGGGAATGCCTCTGCTTGACTTCTGCTGACTTGCTTAGGCCTGTGACATGTGGCCTTCACAGACTCCAGGGTCTGCACTCCTTCCCAGGCCCAGGGCCTGGTGTAGACTTCACAGGCTCATGGCCTGGAGTAGACTGAACTGAGCTCTCCTTCCCTGACTGGGCCTTATATAGACTAGGGCTACCTAGCTCCCTCTAGTGACTAGAGCTGGAATTACATCCCTAGCCGGCCTCAATATGGCACATTTCACAGTAACAGGGAATTAAATACCATAAATTGCATTACATTTTACAAATAGGACTTTTACCAGCCTCCCCATAAATGAGAGGAACGACAGCATCCAAGTCACCCTTCTGTAGTGACGGGTAGTACAACTCCCGTACACTACAGATGTCTTTCCCAATTCAAGATGGTGCTTGATTTGGTCGAACTCTATGTTCTGGAAGGATCTCATATGGATCATAAACCATCTGTGAATTTGTACCTGGGTTACAATTGAATCAGTTTCCACTTCACCAGCTCTCCAGATGTTCCATACAGTCTCTTAAGTCTTTCAGTCCCAAAAGGTCCCTCCCTGACAGGTCTCTATAGGCCTCTAAGGCTTTAAGTCGCAGTCTCTCAAAGCATGTCACACTTCAACCAAAGCAACTATTCTCCAACTATTCAGTGTACCCAGGGGCTGACCCATGGAGGCTAGAGCATAGGCTCCTTTTCAGGGAGGTACTGACCCTGCCCTTTGCAGCTGCATCTTCTTCCTAAACAGTTCCAGATTCTCTCACCTGGCACTTTGACATAAAGGTAGACTTCTTCTCTACCCATGATCTACATCAGCTCCTAGGTAGCTGGTCATTATCTGTAGCTGTCTCATCTGCAGGCCATCTTCTGCAGGAGTAAAACTCCCACTCCTCCTGCATAATTGGCTTTTCATCAACCGCACCATGTCACATGCTGCCAAGTCTCTACATCCCACATCCATCACACACTTGCCTCCCCTTCGCTTATGCTCCTCTTTGGGACTTTTGCGCTTAACTTCTGTGGCCATCACTTGGTCACTGCACCACCGTTCTTGGTTCCCAGCTGGAAATACCAAATCAGACCTGGTCTGCTTGGGCCTATCTCTATCGCACAACTCTCTGCATACACTTCTACTGCCGGAGGGAGATTTCATCTCCTCCTGCACACTCTGATCTTTCTTTACCTGCTGCAGCAGGCCTTTTTCTGGAGCTCACCCCTAGTGGGGGTGGAAGTGAAAACACAATGTGCCATTGCAATGCACTTTTCTCTAAGATGGCACCTGGTCTGTGGTTACATTCATCTCCTTTTACTCTTAAGCGAATAATGTATTATCTGCATCACTGCTTGTCATCACAAGGGGGTCAGCACTCTCTGCCCATTCCAACACAGGAGCGGCATCCTATTGAGCAGATGACTCACAAACAGCATCACTGCTTATGTCATCAAGGAGGGGTGGCACCCACTTTGTAGCGTCAGCATTCCCTGTGTCTAAAGGGGACAGTGTCTTCTTCTTAAGATGGGCTCTGGCCACACATTACAAGCCCATGCTTGCCTTCAGTTCACCAATACATCTCAATGGACAGGTCCGAGGCCTATTCAATGTCCCATACTAACCACAGGTCCTCTGTACTCAGCCCTTCTCTACACCTGCCATCAGTGTTGTGGTATCAGAATATTTATGCCCATATCAGTGTCAGGCTCTGGCTGGTGAGCCGAGCTCCTGAGGGTGGTAGTGGCCCTGATGAGGTGTTGTGTCACAGCTTACTCCCTCAGGCCGTTGCTCCCTGGGGATTGCTGCAGTAGAAAGGTGATATAAAGACTCAGTCTAGAAGTAAAAGAATAAAAGTCTCTATGCAAAATACAACTTGTAGTACATCCAGCAGTAGTTTGGACAGAGTTCAATTTCTATCCCCAGATGATGAGATACGGTGGCAGGCCAAGAGGCAATTTATATCACCACTGGTGCGCTATCTTGCTAATTACTCCCCCTTGAACTTTTGGCTAACAGCTGTAGGCTTGCACTTGTGGATATAGGTGTCCACTCTGTAATGCAGGCTTTAAGTTGTTCTGGCCTGGTTGTAAGGTGTTGGGTGTTTGAACCATAGTCCCTCACCTGCAGCAGGGTCTGTAAAACTGTTGCTTGCTGGTCACTCTGCTGACAATCAACGGTGTAGCTTCTAGGAAAGCAGTATCTTGGTGTTCTTGAAGTCTCTCTGAAGTAGTGGTCTCACAGGAGACTTTGATCTCTTGCCGGTCCCTAAGACCCTTAGAGTAGGCATAATTGGATGTGCATTAGGGTGTTTCAGTTTGTAATGGAAAAAAATAAAATGTCAAATTTCTGCAGACTTTGCTTACGCCCTGAGTCTCAGTGATGTAAAAGATATATATGCCAAATTTCAAGAAGATTGGATAATATTTGGAGGTTGCACACTTTGATCAGTTTTGTAAAAGTAGGCAAAAAATAAGATTTTTCAATGCTAATTACTTTTATTTGGAAAACTAGAAATCACAAACTTAAAATAATATTAAAACTAGACACTAAGATTAATAGGTAGTATGATAGGCAAAACGTGTTATATTAATCAACTATGAACGATGCAATCCCTTCTTTTGTTAGCTTGGTGACGACTTTTCTGTGATGCTCGACTACCCTCGACAAGAATTGTTTATGTTGTTCGTCCCTGACCGATTCGTTAAACTTTTTTATCAGAGCAGTTCCTCTTTCTACAGTATCATTGACCACCTATAGAGCGTTCACATGGCTTCATAGAGAATCACTGCAGTATTCTGTCACATCGTGGATCCCAAACATTTCAAAGAACGTCTTTGTTTTATTAGTAACGAAATGGCTCAGGTCTTTTCATTCAAAAACTAGGTTTTTACTCTTTAATCGATTCATTTCCCTTTTCTTTGCAGGTTTGGATTCTAAAATTTTAGTCATATTTTCCTTAACAGCCTGAGTAATACGTTCGTCCAAAAAAGCCAATCCTACGTTTGTTTCTGACAGATACCAAAGGTGTCTCTTAGTGCACTTTTTTGACGTCTGCATCTGAGTAAGTGGCCAGAAGCTGTGGCATATTCAAATCATTCTTTGGACCCCATCGACTTACAATTGCCTCGTGCCATAAGCGAACATATATGAGGCTGACAAAATGTGAAACCCGTTTCATTCCTTTCAATTCTCGTTGAGGAATATTCATCTGTTTTGTGAAGAGGACAATTTTAAGTGCATATATTGCCTTTGCCATAGACCTTGCTTGATGCAGAGCCCCTGGGATCCTGAAACTGAAGTCGTTTTTAGACCAACCTCCTAGGTCCAGGAGTGAGAGTTGTAATAAAAGTGATCAATGTGTGCAATCCCTAAATATTATCCAATCTTCTTGAAATTTGGTATATATATCTTTTACATCACTGAGACTCGGGGCGTAAGCAAAGTCATATGAAAATCACATATTTGGAAAAATGAAACACCCTAATGTGCATCCTTCCTCCTCAGTGTCCTAGCTAAAACTCTCCCTTCTTGCAGGAAGCAGGACCAGCCCACTCCTACCAAGGGGGAGCAACAGGGTGGTTAACCCGATCCCTGCCAACCATACCATATCATGCTGGTGTACATATATAACAATACATAAAATAAAAATTACAGATACTTCCAAGTCTGGGGTACTCCACTAACAGCTCTTTACAGCTAAACTCCTCTTTACAGCTCATAGCCAAGAAAAACACCATTCCCGAAGTCAGCTACTGTAATTTGGCTTGGCGGTGTTATTAAATACCACTGTCCTCCAGTCCAGCAGGTTGCACAATATCAAATTCATAGTGCAACACGTACATTCCATTTTTCTTGACGTACAAGAAGTAACAGCAATAAAGCAATAAACAGTTTTCTTCAAACAGCTGAGCAACTACAAACCAATAAAACCAGCAGTCCATTTACCTGAAAGGAGAATTTCTGTTTCACCCCCATAGTATACCTGCCCATATACACATATACACTAGATCAGGGATGTGAATCTCGTAACCCTCCAGCTGTTGCAAAACTACAACTCCCGGCATGCCCTGATAGCTGTAGGCTCTGTGGGCATGATGGAAGTTGTAGTTTTACAACAGCTGGGGGGCCACGAGTTTGACATCCCTGCACTAAATGAACATCAACTGAACCCCACAACTTTGTGTTTAGTTAGGGTGCCAACTCTGCCCCTTGACAAATTCTGGGAAAAAGAAGGATTGGACATGTGGGATTTCAATAGGCCCAATCCTTTTGTTCTTATGGGAGATACGAGGTGTCTGGCAGCAGTTTAAGATGCATTTAGATGTAGATCATGTGGTCTACACAGCGATCTGCTGCTCAGAAGCCATGATTCTGTATGAGGACGAGGGATCACCATAGCATACCTCCCAACCGTCCCGGAACTGGAGGGACAGTCCTGGATTTCAGTGGCTGTCCCATTGTCCCGGTACGGGGGAGGTATGTCCCACGCTCAGGCAGCTGTCCCTGCTTCAGTAGAGACAGTTGCCTGTAATTATGAAGCAAAGAACGGTCGGCTCCCTGCTCCATCATTCCCCACCCTGCCGGTGCTCCACACTGCTAGTCTGTGCAGGGGTCGGGCCGGCCGGCAGTCAGCCTCTGCTCCTCCTCCTAGAGCAGCTGATATGTATCCTGCTGCTGCTGCTGGGGTGAGGTGAGCATGTGGAGTTTTTTTTTTTTTACTCTCTGTGAAAGGGGCACATCTGGGCATATTACTGTGAGGGGGCAGAACTGGGCTTATTAATGTGAGGGGGCATATATTAGGTCACATAACATGGCATTTTACTGTGAGGGGGCACATATCTGGCCATAATCTATGAAGGGGGCACAATGTGGGAATAAATACTGTATGGTGGAATAAAGGGGGAATAATTACTATGTAGGGGCATTTAGGGGTCTGGGTGGGAATAGGTGTTTACTTTTGTTTTCGGCGGAGATAAAGGCGTGGCCTAGTTAAGAAAAAATTTGCCACGCAACACTTTGCGCGCCGCACATAGTGTCCCTCTTCCTTCTTTTCAAAAGTTGGGAGGTATGCTATAGCAATCAATAGTGATGAGCGGCAGGGGCAATATTCGAATTTGCGATATTTCGTGAATATTCGTTAGAATATTCATCATATATTCGTGAATATTCGTATTTGAGATTATTCTATTGATTGCGAAAAATCAGCAATGTAATATTCGCGTAATGCGAATCTTCTAAAACCCGAATATATAGCACTATGGAATATAGTGCTATATATTCCTTTTTGAGAATAATCGTCATTTTTTTCCCATCTGAAGTCATAATTCCTCCCTGCGTAAGTTGCTTTTGGGCCAATGACTGTTCACATTAAATTGGAAAAAAATATATATATAACTATATTCCATAGTGCTATATATTCGGGTTTTAGAATATTCGCATTACGCGAATATTACATTGCAGATTTTTCGCATAAAAGGAAAAAAAATTAAATAATGAAGAATATTCTAATTCACTACAGACTACAATATTGCAGCCTTCTCACATTGGCCCACAAGCAAGAAGCAGGTAGGTATACTAGGTTTTTCTGAATATATATCACTATATTCAAAATATTCGCTAATTGTCGAAGTGCCGATATTCGCAATAAAAATTCAAAATTCGAATATTCGCACTCAACACTAGCGACCAACGGTCCTCATACTGTGAAGGAGATCGCTGCATGTAAATGCACGGTCTCCTTCACTGAACGGACAGCCGACTGTCGGGATGGAACGCTTCCTTCCTGACAATCGGCCGCTGCATCGCCCTGTGTAAACCCAGCTTTACTCCCTTTGCATCATTGAGAACACATAGACTCTTGGACAGTTCTCCTGACGCTCACTGCACAGGACACTGCAGCAAAAATCCAATGAAGGGGATGGGACCAGCGCTGTAGTAACCAGCTCTGTCCACCACACAGTGGGTGGAGCTGTGCAACGCCAGAACAGCTGATCGGAGAACCTGGAGCTCCCACCTAGGTGCTGTAATCAGATTATGGCTGACTGTATACAAAGAATCCGGCCAGGGTGTGAAATACGACACAAAGGCTGGGGTTATCAATACCGCATATGTAAATACAGCGTATCCGCCATGGTATAGGAGGTATAGATACAGTCGCTATGTCAATATTTCTCTAAGGATTGATATCTGCATTCAAGACATCAAACACCTACGTCAAGCAGTTCCAGCGCCACATTATCTCACTGACCAGGCTGCTCCCTGTTGCACCCAGTGAAACCCTCCACCCCCCCTCCCCATGCCATAATGGAATCGTTCTTGTGTAGCTGAGTAATATGTTATCCGTTCTTCGTATTGTTCTGCTATCAATAACCTGAAAGCTTTATGGCCACATGACTCACATACGAGACAAAAGAAGCCCATGCGCCCTCCTGCAACCTTAGCGCCTTCAACATATAGATATATAGGGGAACATTGGACAGAAGGACATGCTGATTGTTGCTGAAAGTGGATTTACCCCTTAAATAAAAACGGAGGGCCAACAGGGCCCATGAATGGTTGTGGCCCAGCTTTCCCACACTCCTGAACAGTAAATCTATGGGAGCAAGAGGTCTATATTATGGATCTACACTGGTTGTATGAGATAACGGAGGACATATCAGTGGTCAATCATTTTCCACATTGTGAAACTGTCCTTAAGCCATATCAGTTGTCACCAAGATTTCCCAAAAACAGATAAATCTAAGAAAAGGCTGAGTTACAGAAAACGACAACTCCTACAGATCTTGTCACCCAGCTGTCCCAGAAACAGATAAAACTAAGAAATGGCTGAACAGAATGGCTAAAAGAGTAAGCCAGTGCGAGGATTTGCATCAGGCGGGGATAACAGTGTCAATTTTTGGGCGTGACCTAATCACAGGGTGTGACATCCTGGGGGATTACAGCGCTTGCCTGCATCAGTGCCCCCGGGGGTCTGGAGTGCCCGGGATTTAGGCAGAAGGTGCACAAACTAAATAAGACACGCAGAGCTATGTGATCCTGCAATAATCTGACACGATTCTTCTGTAACGGGCCAGCGATTCCT
Source organism: Bufotes viridis (assembly GCA_033119425.1). Taxonomy (NCBI): domain Eukaryota; kingdom Metazoa; phylum Chordata; class Amphibia; order Anura; family Bufonidae; genus Bufotes; species Bufotes viridis. The sequence goes on along the minus strand of CM065594.1, from coordinate 260,449,664 downwards.
TTGATCTCTGCTTGCTGTCAGTGAATGGGAACATTGTTATTGACGCTTATTGGGTGAAAATCCATACAAACCTAATTAGGGTTGACTGGTCGAAGCTCCTGGGGGCCCCAATCCACCCTAAAGGACATGGATACCACCCCCACACACACACCCTATGGCCTCTTCTTTTTAGTTTTCGTTCCATTTTTGCGGATTCCGTTTGTGGTTCCACAAAAAAACTGAATGTACTCTGTTTGCATTCCGTTTTCATATTTCCGTATATCCGTTCCGCTGAAAGATAGAACTTGTCCTATTATTGCTCGCACGTAACGATCCGTGGCTCCATTCAAGTCAATGGGTCCGCAAAAGATACATAATGCATACGGAACACATCCGTATGGCTTCCGTTTTTTGCGGATCCATGCCCACTTTGCCCATATGTTTACTGTTAAAACACATTACTGTACATTACATTAATGATTAAAAATGTTATATTTCTCTTTGCGATCCGCAAACAACGGATCACATACAGAGATTTTTTGCGGGAACTACGGAACGCAAACACAACAGAAACAAAAACCGGAACAACGGATCCGTAAAAAACAGACTGCAAAATACTGAAAAAGCCATACGGTGGTGTGCAAGAGGCCTATCACTGCTGACCAGTTCTTCTCAGCTTGATAGGAACAGTGAATGGCCACCTAGTCCACCAATGTGATAAAGGGCCCTATGCTCTATTATAATCCCTGTTAATACTTCTCACAGCGGTGGGGTTGCGCCCCATAGTTCCTCCGTAGTAATAATGCCCCCCTGTATTGATAGTATGTATAATGGTCTATCCCCCCTATAGTGACCTCTGTATTATAATGCCCCTGTTTTGGTCTAGCCTCTATTATAATGCCCCGCCCCCCTCATAGTGCCTCCTGTAGTATAATGTCCGCTAAGTATGTATATTGCTCTCACGCTCCCCACCCCTATAGTGCTCCTGTAGTACAATGCCACCTTGTAGTATATCTAATGCTCTCACCCCCTCGCATTGTAATGCCCCCTGTAGAATTATGTCCCCCCTGTAGTGCTAGCATGTATAATGCACTCACCTTCCTCCCCCCGCAGTATAATGTAGTGGTAGTATAAATAATGTTCTGCTCCCCCATTGGATAATGTCCACCTGCAGCCATAAATATATATAATGCCCTGGTATATATAATGCCCTCCCTCCTGTAGTCACTATTTAGTATAGTGCTCTCATATATATGATGCCCCCCAGTAGTGGCAATATATATGAAAAAAAAAACAATATACTCACCTGTGTCCCATGGGATTATAGATCATAGTCATACGATTGTATATCTAATCATTCCTATCTTCAACCCAATAATATCACTGAAATAATAATAATACACGTGGACAACTAACGTGATGGAAAGATTTGGCCACGACCAGCTTTATTAAAGAACAGCTTAAACAATTCGAACATTGAAACCATAAACCATATAACTTACCATAATGGACCAGCCATAAGCTCGGACCATATAACTTAATACCCACCGATTAGACCAGCCATAAGCTCGGCCTAAGTACCAGAATAAAACTCATCCGCTAACCATTTCAGTGAGTGACTTTACCCCTCCTTCTAAAAAAGCAGTCGTGACAATACAGATAAGGAAAAGAAAATGGGCGGGCAGGCGGGTGCAGCTCCTCTTCTTGTGGCTGACAGAAAATGGGCGGGCGGGTGCAGCTCCTCTTCTTGTGGCTGACAGAATATACCAGCCGGCTGGCCACATTATATATACAATTAATTTCCCTCCCATTAACCTAACGCCCAATGCCCTAACTGTTGCTGGGCATCGGCAATTTAATCTGCCCAGCAACGACCCTTAATAGGTGGCCTGGATGGCCAATCCTTCACTCCCATCCACTGCCCAGAGACAGTGGCTAATTTTAGCCTACCAGACTACCATTTCTTTTGGCGGGAAAAACTCCCGCCAAAACCACCACGGATCAACAAAATCCCATGAAGATCCCTCCATATATGAATTTCGGGATCCCCACATTCTCCGCGGGTCTCTGTGGCCTGAGATGGCGCGTCCCGATGCAGGTGGTCACGACGACATCATTTTTCTTGACCACGGCATTATGTTGCCCGTGAACCAGTGCAAGAGGTAATGTGATGTCATCGTGACCTCCTGCACCATTCTACTGCCTCACAGGCTTCAGGCCTAGTGGCCTATAAAATGCATAGACAGAAGAGTCATTATAGCCCATAATATAATGATGCACAATTCTTTTTTATTGGAAAAATTCAAACATTAAAAAGATGAATCTCACTAACAATATATTATTGGATATATCGATGGTATATGTTATATGGGTAAACAATATACAGTATACCTTAATATATAGTGATGCAAGAAGTCGGTATTATAGATATGTGTAGATCTCAGGGATAATGAAACAATATAAATGTGTCTCAAAAAATACATCATATTCAGCATCATAAGAAAAAGACTAAAAAAAAAACATAAATAACAGGTAAAATGAAGTTTACAAATAATTGCACATATCTGACGTGCCCATAGTACAAAGACACCAGTGGACAGCCACATACCCTATAAGGCTGAAGAGGCAGGTCAGCTGCGGCCTGAGGCGAGATGCTCATCCCAGTCATGGCAGAAGCCGGCCTGACTGGGTGGACTTGTTTTTAAGGTCAATTGATTAATATGGGTTGTTATGGTTTTATAATTTTATGAGTTATATTCATTTATAATTTTAATTTATTTTCAATATAATATTTCATTTTAGTGTAGCCCTTAATAAACATGGTGGCCCCTAAAAAATCCATTTCATGAATGTGTGGTTTCTTATTTATTAATTATTATTATAGTTTAATTTGCGAAGCTAATGCTTAAATGTGTTGTTTAAGGGAAGGGAATTCGGCCTCGTGCCACCATGTCATTCATGGTTGTGTTATACCTCCTGGTAGATAAGATGGGCAAACAGGAAATCTGATTCTTATCAATTTCACAAGACGTCAATTGTAAAACATTATGTCCAGCTCTCATGAAACCTGAAATCTCCCTGATAGGGAAGTTATGGGTGTGCATTGTAAGGGCTAGGGCAGAGAGTGCGCTTCAGCTAGGCCCAGGACCTGATAAGGTCTATCATGCCCCATATGAGGAGACCACTGAAGCATGATGGATGAAGGGTCTGCTAATAGTTTTTTACACAGTGCTCGCTGCAGGAGAGGAGTTTGTCCTGGAAAACACAAGTGGCACCAGACCACTTCCGTCCTGGAGATGGCAATGTGGGTAGGCCCTAACTTGGACTTAGTAGGGTCCAGATATTTTGACCCTGCTACACCAACAGCAGCCTGCTGTATATGTACTGAGGACTGTGTAAAGTAGCCCTCCTGAGTCCTAATGTGTACCATGAGACATACTGTGGCCTGAGTTAAGATGCCCAAGTCACTATTTCGGCAGCTGTCCCACAACCCAAGGATGGCTAAGGTATCTTGTATCTGTGTTCTGAGGACAAGGATACAGTTGAGTGCAATGGTGGAGCAAGTGACGTCATTGCGCCTGCTAAATGTGGAGGAGAGTGTGCAGGTGGAGGATCATTGCCAGTAGGGTTAATTGGCCTGTGCGCTCTTGTGCTTACCTCAATGACGTCACCACATAAGAACGTGATGTGCTCCATTCACTGGGGGAACGGGGCTAGGGGAGAGTTCCTTTTTTTTAACGTTTTACTAACACTACAGGGGCTTCACTAGTGTGGGGGCACTAAGGGGGCAGCATTACTGTAATAGGGACATAACTACTGTGTGGGGGCATTAAGGTGGCATAACTACTGTGTGGTTGCACTAATGAGAAATTCTGCAGTGTGGGGCACTAAGGGGGTACTCTACTGTGTGGAGGCACTAATGGGGCATTCAACTGTATGGGTGCACTAAGGAGGCATTCTACTTTGTGGGGGCACCAATGAGGCATCATACTGTGCGGGGGCACTAATGAGACATTATACTGTGTGGGGGCACTAATGAGGCATTATACTGTGTGGGGGCACTGAGGGGGAATTCTGATGTGTGGGGCACTAATAGCGCATTCTGCTGTGTACGGGCACTAATGGGGAATTCTACTGTGTGGGAGCACTAAGGTGGCATAAGTACTATATGGGGACACTAATGGGGCATTCTACTGTGTGGGGGCACTAATGAGGCATCGTACTGTGTGGGGACACTAATGAGGCATTCCACTCTGTGGGGGCACTAATGAGGTATTATACTGTGTGGGGGCACTGAGGGGGAATTCTGCTGTGTGGGGGCACTAGAAAGGCATTCCACTGAGTGGGGGCACTAATGAGGCATTATACTGTGTGGGGCACTAATGAGGCATTATACTGTGTGGGGCACTAATGAGGCATTATACTGTGTGGGGGCACTGAGGGGGAATTCTGCTGTCTGGGGGCACTAATGAGGCATTATACTGTGTGGGGGCACTGAGGGGAAATTCTGCTGTGTGGGGGCACTAATGAGGCATTCCACTGTGTGGGGGCAATAATGAGGCATTATACTGTGTGGGGGCACTAATGAGGCATTATACTGTGTGGGGGCACTAATGAGGCATTATACTGTGTGGGGGCACTAATAAGGCATTCCACTGTGTGGGGGCACTAATGAGGCATTATACTGTGTGGGGGCACTAATGAGGCATTATACTGTGTGGGGGCACTGAGGGGAAATTCTGCTGTGTGGGGGCACTAATGAGGCATTCCACTGTGTGGGGGCAATAATGAGGCATTATACTGTGTGGGGGCACTGAGGGGGAATTCTGCTGTGTGGGGGCACTAATGTGACATAAGTGCTATGTAGGGACACTAATGGGGCATTCTTCTGTGTGGGGGCGCTAAGGAGTCATAACTACTGTGTGGGGCACTAAGGAGGCATAAGTTCTGTATGTGGACAGTAAGGTGGCATAACTACTATGTGGGGCACTAATGGGACTGGGCAGGCTTGGGTGTACAGATAGGCATTGGGTGGAGTTAGAGACTTAAGCTTTTTAAAAGAAATATATTTTAGTCCAGTGATCCTCGCCCCTTAATCACACATTACTCCTGCTAATGTGTAACGATAGTCTCCAAGGAACAGTCCCAGGCTATAAGTCACCTCAGAAGTTGCAGTATTGAGGAGGGGCCCGATGCAATAGAAAGTCTCACGTCAGGTCCATTCTCCATGAATCAGAGTATAGTAAACAAATTAGTCAAGAAAATAAAGACAGATCAATATTTAGAGAGCACGAGCGGGGGTCACGTGGAGAGGTGCGGTCCCCGCTGCGCTACAGAAGCGGTTACCAGGCTGCTTCTATAAATATTCTATCCTGCCCCGGGGCACCACTTTAATTACCCACACTCAATAACACGCAGGTGGGTACACTGAATACCAGCGCCCACATAATGCCCAGCTCATGTAGCAAAACAAAATGTTCTGATATACAATATGCCAAATTATTATATATTCTGAATGTCTAAACCTGCCAGACCTAGGGTGGGGGTGATGCTCACCTGATCCTCCCCTCTTGATTTGGTCTCTTGGGATCCCCGACCAGCAGTTCCACTCCCATATGCGCCAAGGACAACATCCGTCGATAGGGGCACACATGTCTTGCTCCTCCTGCGTCACACGTGACGCAAGGGGAGCAGGTCACCGTTGCGGCCTGTGATTGGCTGCGGCGGTCACGTTCCCACGTCAGCAGATGTTGTCCTCGGCACAAGTGGAAAAGACCGGATCTAGCAGCGGCGATCACCGAGTATCACTCCCACTCTGGGTCCCCCTTAATATTTTCACGATCTGCACTTGCTGTCAGTGAATGATAACATTCTTGTTAAAGAGACAGAAAACCTGTTGCTAATGTCTCACAACTGAGACTCTGTCACACTGTTTTTTGGGGGTACTATCTTTCATTGGGGAGAGAGAGCCTTAATCGGCATGAGGAGACTTATAGGTCATTAATGCTCCTCTGGAATTCTGGGAAGAAAGTGATGTAAATGGGCTCTTAGCATGTTGTGCCTCTGATTCCACCCAATGTAAGGCAGCTATCCTATAAATCCTCACCTAGGCCTCTCAGCCAGTATTCTCTGCTCTGCAATGATGAGGGGCAATCACCCCGAAGCAGCTGTCCGCAGATGAGGTGCTGACTAAGGCTACTTTCACACTAGCGTTAATATTTTCCGGTATTGGGATCCGTCATAGAGTCTCGATATCGGAAAACAACGCTTTCGTTTTGTCCCCATTCATTACGTTCTCATAGCTGCGGTTTGCTTTCTGTCCTGGGGTGCGGATCCGTCCCTCACTGACTTTCAACATGACGGATCCGTCTTGGGTATGTTACAGATAATACAACCGGATCCGTTCATAATGGACGCAGGCGGTTGTATTATCAGTAGCGGAAGAGTTTTTGCTGAACCGCGCTGGATCAAGCAAAAACGCTAGTGTGAAAGTAGCCTTATTTGTTATCCAAGTCTTGTCTCAAGGCCTAAAGGGTCAAACATTGACTTATAGGATATCTACCGTACATCTGGTGGCATCAGAGGCAGAGCTTGTTAAGAGCTCATTTGCATCCCTTTCTTCTCAGCTACATTGTACACAATCATCTGTGTGCTGAGTAGTTGGGACTCCAGGCTGATACAGTGTAACAAACCATCAGGACAGGAGAAAGATCTGTGCCGGTTGGTTTCGTTCAATGACGGCTGTCTAGCCTTTTATTGGATCTGTGCTGGTGTTCAGATGGTTTGCATTCAGCAAGCATAGAAGCCGTAAATGCAGGTCCTGTTTGGAGTGGAGAGACATACTGTCACCCTTCGTAGTGAACCCCACGTGGGCAGTCACTTCAAGGGACATAGGACTCTTAGTGTAATGTGGTGGTCCTCAGGTGGAGCTGTTCCTCCCAACTTTTGAAAAGCACAAACAGGAACAATATGTGCGGCGCACACACATTTTTTTTGTACTAGGCAACGCCTCTTACTAAAACTATACACACCCAATCCTACCGAGTCCCCTTAATGCCCCACATAGTCATTATTCCTACTTTGTGCCCACCACACAGTAGTTATGTCCACATTTTGCCCTGTCACGGTAGTAATGTGCCCACACTGTGCCCCCCTCACAGTAGTTATGCCCAGGTATGTGCCCCCTTCACCATAGTTTTGCCCAGATAGGTACCTCCTTCACAGTAGTTATGCCAGGTATGCTTCCCTTCACAGTAGTTATGCCCAGGTATGTGCCCCCTTCACTGTAGTTATGCCCAGATATGTACACCCTTCACAGTAGTTATGCCAGGTATGTGCCCCTTCATGGTAGTTATGCCAACACTGTGCCCCCTTACAGTATTTATGCCCTCATTGTACAATTTTCAAAGTAGTTATGCCCAGATATGTGCCCCCTTTACAGTAGTTATGAAAGGTATGTGCTCCTTCACAGTAATTATGCCCAGGTGTGTACCCCCTTCACAGTAGTTATGCCCAGGTGTGTGCCCCCTTCACAGTAGTTATGCCCAGATATGTACACCCTTCACAGTAGTTATGCCAGGCAGTGGCATACCTAAAGAAGTAGGGGCCCCAAAGCAAGGATCAAACCAGGCCCCCCACACAGGACAGAAGGGTTTCTGCCTAAACCCTTTTCAATGATCCTTGGGCCATTTTTCCACTGCCTCATTTGCTAAAAGTTATTCATTTAGTAGAGGGTAGAGTCCTGACCAAGTTTTTGCCCCCAGTAGAAGAGGAGATGATCCCAACTGGGCCCCCTCTTCCGCTGGGCCCCATAGCAGTCGCATGGTCTGCCACTATGGTAGTTACGCCCCTGATGCCAGGTATGTGCCCCTTCATGGTAGTTATGCCAACACTGTGCCCCCTTACAGTATTTATGCCCTCATTGTACAACTTTCACAGTAGTTATGCCCACATTGTGCCCCCTTAAAGTACTTATCCCTTCATTGTGCGCACCTCACAGTAGTTATGCCTTCTCTGTGCCCATTTTACAGTAGTAATGCCCTATATGTGCCCCCTTCCCAGTTGTAATGCCCTCTTTGTGTCCCCATGACCGTAATTATGCCCTCTCTGTGCCCCTTCAGAGTAGTAATGCCCTCACTGTGCCCCTATAACAGTTTTGCCTCTTTACAGTAGTAATGCCAACACTATTCGATCACAGTACAAAGCGTGACTATGCAAAATGTTTACCAAAAGACCATTCTTTTGCATGGGAGGGGAGCCACATGTCTTGGCTACCATTTGTATTGCTGCCATATATATATTTTTATATTGACATTGTGTATGTTGTTGGTCTTTTTTATCAACTAATAAAGTTTATGGAATTGTATCGCGTGTCCCTTTTTGGTCTTTTGGTAAACCCTTTACAGTAGTAATGCCCTCTGTGCCCCTTCATAGTAGTAATGCTCATTGTTCCCCCTTCACAGTAGTAATGCCCATTGTGTACCCTTCATAGTAGTTATGCCCTCTGTGACCCCTTCATGATAATAATTCCCATTGTGCCCCCTTCATAGTAATAATGCACATTGTGCCCCCTTCACAGTCATAATGCCCACTCTGTACCCCATAACAGTTATGCCTACCCCCTTCACAGGAGTAATTCCCTTTATGCCCCCTTCACAGAAGTAATGCCATCTGTGCCCCCTTTATAGTAGTAATGCCCATTGTCCACCCTTCACTTTAGTAATGCCCTCTGTGCCCCCTTCATAGTAATAACCCCTATTGTGCTCCCTTCATAGTAATAATGCCCATTGTGCCCCCTCCACAGTAGTAATGCCAAATGTACCCCCTCACAGTAGTAATACCCACTCTGTGCCCCATAACAGTTATGCCCACACCCTTCACAGGAGTAATTCCCTCTGTGTTAAAAAAACAAACAAAACAGTAACTACTCCCCTTATCCCGTAGCTCACATCCAGCACTACCCTGCAGACACAGATCGTTCTGTGTGGGAGGAGCACAGGCAGATTCCGGGGCAGCAGGATCCTCCCACAAAGGCCGGCAGCGCGATCTGTGTCTGCATACTGGATGGTGAAGCAGGGAGCAGAAATCTTTCTGCTTCACCATTCAGTGCGGGAGAGACGGAGCGCGGTCAGTGAGTGACAGGACTGCAGCTCCCGGCGCTCCAGCAATAAGCGCTTCCATCTGTATTGATGGAAGCGCTCATTACTTCTGGGCTCTGGCAGAGTTATATCCACATTTTGCCCACTTCACAGAAGTTATGTCCACATGTCCCACCTCACAGTAGTTATGCCTCATTCACAGTATTCCCAGTGGTTATATAGTTATGCCCACATTGTAGTGTCCCCCCCCCCACCTCACTTCTGTTAATAAAGTAAAAAAAAAAATAGGAAATACTCACCTAGGCAATTCCCCGATGATCAGAGCACATCCTGTGTTCCCAGCAGACACAATGCGGTCAGATATTATGCTTGCTGTGTTGGGTAAGAGGAGTGCACAGGCTGATTCAAGGGCCTGTATCGCTCCTCCTACACTGCCCCATAGGGTGATGTCTGACGGCCAGATCCGGGACGGTTGGGAGGAACGCAATTATGCATGTTACATATAGTTACATAGTTAATACTGTTGAAAAAAGACATACCGTAAGTCCATCAAGTTCAACCAAGGGATAGGTGGGGACGTGAATCCCAGAAAGAAGTGAGACCCAGATTTCTATACATTTTCATAAGCATTAATGTCATTTACTAAGAATTCATCTAAACCCTTTTTAAACCCGTCCACTGTTCCTGCTGTGACCACGTCCTGAGGAAGTCTATTCCACAGATTCACAGTTCTTACAGTAAAAAAGTTTTGACGCTTCTGGAGACTGAACTTTTCCTCCTCCAGTCAGAGGCAGTGCCCCCTTGTCTGTTGAGGACATATGAAGCACGGACATTATTACTACCAAAATGTATAACTTTATATTTATTCACATTGAACCGCATTTGCCAAGTTGATGCCCAATCACTCAGTGTTCAAGTCAGCTTGTAGTTTATGGACATCTTCCATAGACTGTACAGTACTACACAGCTTAGTGTCATCTGCAAAAATAGAACTGGTGCTATTAATCCTGTCCCCGATATCATTAATAAATAAATTAAATAATAGAGGATCCAGCACATTGGGGGTCACCACTTATAACCCGGGACCATTCTGAATAGGAATCATTGGCCACAACTCTCTGGACATGGTCCTTCAGCCGGTTTTCAATCCAATTACAAACTATACTTTCCAAGCCTATAGACCTTACTTTACCTATTAAACATCTATGAGGGACAGTATCAAAAGCCTTTGCAAAATCCACAAACACTACATCCACAGCCGCCCCTCTGTCCAGGCTACTACTTACCTCACTACATCCACAGCCGCCCCTCTGTCCAGGCTACTACTCACCTCACTACATCCACAGCCGCCCCTCTGTCCAGGCTACTACTCACCTCACTACATCCACAGTTGCCCCTCTGTCCAGGCTACTACTTACCTCACTACATCCACAGCCGCCCCTCTGTCCAGGCTACTACTCACCTCACTACATCCACAGCCTTCCCTCTGTCCAGGCTACTACTCACCTCACTACATCCACAGCCTTCCCTCTGTCCAGGCTACTACTCACCTCACTACATCCACAGCCTTCCCCTCTGTCCAGGCTACTACTCACCTCACTACATCCACAGCCGCCCCTCTGTCCAGGCTACTACTCACCTCACTACATCCACAGCCGCCCCTCTGTCCAGGCTACTACTCACCTCACTACATCCACAGCCGCCCCTCTGTCCAGGCTACTACTCACTTCACTACATCCACAGCCGCCCCTCTGTCCAGGCTACGACTTACCTCACTACATCCACAGCCGCCCCTCTGTCCAGGCTACTACTCACCTCACTACATCCACAGCCGTCCCTCTGTCCAGGCTACTACTCACCTCACTACATCCACAGCCTTCCCTCTGTCCAGGCTACTACTCACCTCACTACATCCATAGCCGTCCCTCTGTCCAGGCTTCTACTCACCTCACTACATCCACAGCCGCCCCTCTGTCCAGGCTACTACTTACCTCACTACATCCACAGCCGCCCCTCTGTCCAGGCTACTACTTACCTCACTACATCCACAGCCGCCCCTCTGTCCAGGCTACTACTTACCTCACTACATCCACAGCCGCCCCTCTGTCCAGGCTACTACTCACCTCACTACATCCACAGCCTTCCCTCTGTCCAGGCTACTACTCACCTCACTACATCCACAGCCTTCCATCTGTCCAGGCTACTACTCACCTCACTACATCCACAGCCTTCCCTCTGTCCAGGCTTCTACTCACCTCACTACATCCACAGCCGCCCCTCTGTCCAGACTACTACTCACCTCACTACATCCACAGCCGCCCCTCTGTCCAGGCTACTACTCACCTCACTACATCCACAGCCGCCCCTCTGTCCAGGCTACTACTTACCTCACTACATCCACAGCCGCCCCTCTGTCCAGGCTACTACTCACCTCACTACATCCACAGCCGCCCTTCTGTCCAGGCTACTACTTACCTCACTACATCCACAGCCGCCCCTCTGTCCAGACTTCTACTCACCTCCTCATAAAAAACAAATCAGGTTAGTCTGACAACTTCTGTCCTTGGTAAACCCATGGTGGTTATCACTTATAATATTATTTACAGTCACACAATCCTGTATAGGGTCCCTTAAGAGTCCTTCAAATTTTTTCCCCACAACAGAAGTTAAACTAACTGGTCTATAATATACTATATAGTATATATGGGGGGGTAATTTTAGCCGTTTATACTTGTTGTTACCTAAAGGAATAATGTTTTAGTGCAATTACTCAATGTGGATTTAAAGCTCTCCCATTTATCCTCAGTATTATTATGTGACAGTAGCTGCTCCCAGTCTATGCCCTGAAATGCTGCCCTCAACCCAGGGAAATTAACCTTTTTAAAATTCAGTGTCTTTGCTCTGCCTGACAGAGTTTGCTTCTTATAGTTTAGGAGGAATATAATTATATTGTGGTCACTATGTGACGCCATATAGATTACAGTTTCCATTCTGTGTGTTGTATCGTCAATCACTGTCCTGGGTACAATATCCTCCTTTTAGGGGTTATGAAAGTTGTCACCCTACATTAGGAAAGCTGGGTGATAACCCCTGGGGAGGCTTGACGGTTATGCTGGGTTCACAGATGCGTTGTGAACTCCGGTACTCTGATCCGGTCACTGTATCATGCATATACACCTGTTTTTAGATGGATAAAAAACGCTACATGCAGCATTTATTATCTGGCAGAAAGCCAAAATATATGCCAGGAAGCAACTGGATCCCAGTCGGATCCCATTACAGTGAATGGGGATCCGGCAGAGCACGGTGGGTACAGTGTACTCTGGCAGTCTGGTCCTCTGCCGGAAAAGACCACTGGAGTTCACAGCGCATATGTGAACACGGCCTTACCCAAGTAATCCTTGAGGGCATCTCAAGGACTTGTGCAATTCTTCACTTAGGCCCCCTGCAGACCAGGGTGTTGGATTCAGTCCGGATGCGTTGTGAGCGGGTTCAGGGAAATCCGTGGGAGTTCGCACGCAATTTGTCTGAGATTGTCTTGCGTTGTTCAGTTTTTTGCGCGCGAGTGCAAAGCGTTTTAATGCTTTTTGCACGCGGGTGATAAAAACTGAATGTTGGTACCCAGACCAGAACTTCTTCACTGAAATTCGGGTTTGGGTTCGGTGTTCTGTAGATTTTATTATTTTCCATTATAACATGGTTATAATGGAAAATACCATAGCATTCTTTAATACAGAATGCTACGTAAAATGTCCATTAAGGGTTAAAAAATAATAAAAAAATTACTCACCTCATCCATCCTTATTGTCTTCTTTCTTCTTCTTGCAGGATCTGCAAAAGGACCTGCGCTGACGTCAAGGTTCTTCTATCTTCATTCAGCAGGACCTGCGCTGACGTCACCGCGTACACACGTGGTGAGCGCGGTGACGTCAGCGCAGGTCCTGCTGAATGAAGATAGAAGAACCTTGACGTCAGCGCAGGTCCTTTTGCAGATCCCGCAAGAAGAAGAAAGAAGACGATGCCGGCTGCGCAATCAAGTGGATGAGGTGAGTAATTTTTTATTATTTTTTAACCCACATTTTACTTAGCATTCTGTATTAAGAATGCTATTATTTTCCATTATAAATAAATTAAATGGACTTTAATGGGGTCCCGGGGCTCATCCCTATTTATTAACATCATCTCCTTAGCAACCATCCGTGAAAATCGTATTGCATCCGCACTTGCTTGCGGATGCAATGCGATTTTCACGCAGCCCCATTCACTTCTATGGGGCCTGCGTTGCGTGAAAAACGCAGAATATAGAACATGCTGCGATTTTCATGCAACGCACAAGTGATGTGTGAAAAACGTCACTCATGTGCACAGCCCCATTGAAATAATTGGGTCAGGATCACATCACGCCTTGCACCCACATGGAAAACTCGCTCGTGTGAAAGGGGCCTTATGGTGAGGACCTCTGGATACTGATCAAACCAGATTCCACACAAGTCAATGAGCTCACGTAAGAGACACAACTCCTAATTGTTTCTCCAGAAAGATGCTACCCAGAAGCATTCGGGGAGCCCCCTCGCCCCCGAGATGCATCATAACCCCCAACCAGGATTCACTGCCCTCATCACCTCCAAGAAATGTAGTAAAGATCTGAACAGATGCATCACATCCTACAACGAGTTCTGTAGAAAGAAAGAAGGAAAAAGGGAAAACACAGACAAGTGAACAAAGCAGAGACGGAAAGCAGAGGAACGTGTGGTGCCCCCACTGTTTACAATGCTTAGCAGCTCACCGTGGATCTATCTATCTATTTATCCATCCTTCCATCTATCTATTTATCTATCTTTTCAATACTGATCTCTTATCTATCTCATATTTGCTATCTATCTATCTATCTATCTATCTATCTATCTATCTATATCTATCTATCTACGTCATATCTCAATATCTATCGATCTATCTATTTATCTACCTCATATCTCTATATCTATCGATCTATCTGTCTATCTATCTATCTCATATCTATCTATCTCATAGTTCTCTATCTATCTATCTATCTATCTATCTATCTATCTATCTCACATCTATCTATCTATCTATCTATCTATCTATCTATCTCATATCTATCTATCTCATAGTTCTCTATCTATCTATCTATCTATCTATCTATCTCACATCTATCTATCTATCTATCTATCTATCTATCTATCTCATATTTCTCTATCTATCTATCTCATATCTATCATCTATCTATCTCATATCTATCTATCTATCTATCTCTCATATTTCTCTAATCTATCTATCTATCTATCTATCTATCTATCTATCTCACATCTATCTATCTATCTCATATCTATCTGTCTATCTATCTATCTATCTATCTATCTCATATCTATCTGTCCATGTATCTATCTCGGATCTATCTATCTATCTATCTATCTATCTATCTATCTATCTATCTATCTATCTATCTATCTACCTCATATCTATCTATCTATCTATCTATCTATCTATCTATCTATCTATCTATCTTCTTTCTATCTAACTCCTATCTAAATTAGAGAATCCCTACAATAAAGGGGTTATAGGGATCAAGGGGGTCCCAGTGGTCCGACCCCTATCGATGAGTAAGTAATGGCATCATTTTGCTGTTACTGTGAGGTTAACCCTTTAGTTCCCAATAACTTTTACTGTAAGTAACTGGCCCTGGTCTGGTTCTTAAAGGAGGTCCTAAAGAGGAATTAAAGGGGTTGTCTATATTAAACAGTTGCAGGTACCCCCACTAACAAGCTGGCCACCCTGTTCTCCCAGCACCATAGTATTATCCCCATCATCCTTGTAAGGAGCATCTAACAACAGACAATCTTTATCGGAAAGGGTTAATTTCTTTTTGTAACTTCTGAAGGGTGTGTGTGCTGCTTGCCTTCCAGTGTGGAGCCGGGAGGAAGGAGTGGCTGTGTACCTGTAAGGTCCTGAGGGGAGTCTTCGTGATGTCACTCTGATGTCAGCGAGTTTGTGCAACCTCAGGAGAAGGAGGAGTGCAGAAGTGAGAGGAGCTAGCAGATTAGAGAGCAGTCCTGCAGAACCCCCTGCCTGTGCCCAGGAGAGGACCGCTCACCCTCTGACTCAGGAATCAGGTGCTCCTGGTGCTCTGCTCCACACCTGGGGAAGACCCCCTCCAGAGAAGTGACAGGTAAGACCACGGGACAGGCTGTAGCGTCCCCTGCAGGGCAATGAAGGTGTCCTTGTGGACTGCAATTCTCTGAATGGACTGTTTGGTCTGTACTGTCTGCTGGATAGAGGTCTGCGGACGAGAATGAGTTAAATATGCCTTATTTTGCCCACTGTGCGTTGTATCTCTGCTTGCTGGACTGCTATGGAGTGAAATGGGTTATGCACACAGTGCAGTCTCCAGTAATGAGTGCATAGGTACAGGCGACACGCACTTCTGTGGCAGACAATGGGTTAATCATAGTTTTTTTTTTTTGCAATGTAGCCTCCATGGAGAAGGGGGGGAGTAAGCATGCATTCTGTGGTTTTGTCTAAAACTTCTCACCGCTGAGGGTTTGTTACAATCGTATCCAGCCCTGGCAACGCAAATGTACTCTTCTGGGCCAACTCAGGATGTAAACAAGAATTTTCCCATTCACTGACGGCAAGCAGAGAGCTTGAACACGGCGAGAAGTTCTAACACAAAGCATGCTAGAAATCGGCAGGACTTTTCAGTATACAGTCATTTCATCGCGCCCCTTTCCGCATACATGTGGTTTTAGCCAAGACCTCTGTTGAGGAGAATGGGTTAAACTTGGATTATCCTTGGTCTTGGAGATTACAGGGTTAACCTGGCATTTGCTTTTCTGTGACATCTGCTATTAACAGAAGGGGTTAAAATTAGGTTATTTGTACTTGGGGGATAAGCAGGTAGGATATGTAGAGGAGAGAAAGGGGTTAAGTGGGTAGTGTATATAGAGGAGGGGAAGGGGTTAAGCAGGCAGCATGTTCATACTTGGGGTGGGAATAAGCAGGCAGTGTATATATAGTGGAGGGGAAGGGGTTAAGGAGGCAGCATGTTCACAATGGGGTCAAGCAGGCAGTATATGTGCTGCAAGAGCAGTATGTATAGGTGGAGGGAAAGGGGTTAAGCAAGCAGTGTGTACATCCCTGGGGGGTAAGCAGGCAGTATATGTATGGCAGGGAAGGGGTTAAGCAGGCTGTGTGTGTGTGTGTGTGTGTATATATATATATATATATATATATATATATATATATATAGGAAGGGGTCAAGCAGTATGTATAGGTGGAGGGGAAGGGGTTAAGCAGGCTGTATGTACATCCTTGGGGGTAAGCAGGCAGTATATGTATGGCAGGGAAGGGGTTAAGCAGGCAGTGTGTGTGTGTGTGTATGTGTGTGTGTATATATATATATATATATATATATATATATGTATATGAAGGGGTTAAGCAGGCAGTATGTACATCCTTGGGGGGTAAGCAGGCAGTTATATGTATGGCAGGGAAGGGGTTAAGCAGGCAGTGTGTGTGTGTGTGTGTGTGTGTGTGTGTGTATATATATATATATATATATATATATATATAGGAAGTGGTTAAGCAGTATGTATAGGTGGAGGGGAAGGGGTTAAGCAGGCAGTATGTACATCCTTGGGGGGTAAGCAGGCAGTTATATGTATGGCAGGGAAGGGGTTAAGCAGGCAGAGTGTGTGTCTGTGTGTGTGTGTATATATATATATATATATAGGAAGTGGTTAAGCAGTATGTATAGGTGGAGGGGAAGGGGTTAAGCAGGCGGTATGTACATCCTTGGGGGATAAGCAGGCAGTATATATGTGCAGCAGGGAAGGGGTTAAGCAGGCAGTATGTACATCCGTGGGGGATAAGCAGGCAGTATATATGTGCGGCAGGGAAGGGGTTAAGCAGGCAGTATGTACATCGGTGGGGGATAAGCAGGCGGTATATATGTGCGGCAGGGAAGGGGTTAAGCAGGCAGCAGCGGTCAGCCTTTATGCACATATTCAGCACACAGAGCTATAGTGTTTGGGACTTATGTTTTACTCGTAGCCCGCTCAGAGCGTCAGACACATCCCAAATTCCCAGCAGACCAGTATACAAGCAAGAGGCGTCCGCTGCAGGCGCAGCCGGGGGAGGATTTTCCATAGAGGTGGAATATGTACATAGCCCCAGCATGGGGGGGGATGAGGCAGGAAGGGCACCTATGAAGGGGGGGATGGATCTGATACAGGTGTCAGGAGTGTGTGCTCTCTGCTATACATGTGAATAAGGGCTCATACACGCAACCGTATGTATTTGTGGTCCGCAAAACACGGATCAGCAAAAAAGAATGGATGACCTCCATGTGATGTCCGTTTTGCGGATCCATTGTAACTGTCCTTGTCCGAAAAACGGTCAATAACAGGATATGTTCTATTTTGCTTGCGGAACGGACATGGAATGCATACAGAGTCGTTTCTGGCTTTTTTTCCAAGCCCCATTGAAGTGAATGGTTTCGCATACGGACCTGTAAAAAAGCGGAAACGGAAAAAAAATATGTTCGTGTGCATGAGCCCTTAGGAGGAGGAGAGGTAGATGTGCCCGCACTGATATATTTCGGGGGTGTGCCCCTTCTATACTGCTCAGTGATATGCCCAGCTGTTCCACCCTGCCTGTCCTGTTGTGGGAGCAGGGATCAGCGTCACCTGGCACCGCTTATCTCAGGCAACAGTTGTTTAGGGTTAAAAACCGAGCGACCTTTTGTTCTTCAGATGTTTTTGGTCGCCTTGTTTACAGAAAACAGACTGCCCCTTTTAGACGCGTGCCTCCGACTAAACTGAACATGGCCCTGGGCACCAGGTTGGTTTGTGTGTTGTGCTTGGCTGACGAGGTATGTGGGTATGTAATCATTGACCTGTAGCGCCACCCCTGTCCCTGCCGCAGTAAAAGTCCTGCCACCTGCTGTACCACCTTACAACGGGGCACACCTATGGAGGTGAATGCGACATCCAGCCCTCGCTTTGTGGAACCTTGCCGATTATTAATCATTCCGGATTATCAGATCAGCTCTGTGGCGCCTCTTCATTTGGTCTAATTATGGAATTGGTATTCAGAGGCCATCTTTGCCATCGTCAATTTTTATTGTTCCAGTAAAAAAAAAAAAAAATCTCAAAAATCTCTTACCGTTTTGGGTATACATCTCATTTACAGCCCTATGTGTCTCCATGGTTACAGACTTAAAAAACAAAGCCTGTGTAGTCAGATGCTGTAGTCATGCTTTACTCCATGCCCCCCTCTTCTTGTAAGGCTACATGCACACAAACGTATTTTGTTCCGTGTCCGTTTCATTTTTTTTTTGCGGATAGGATGCGGACCCATTCATTTCAATGGGTCCGCAAAAAATGCTGACAATACACCGTGTACTATTCGCATCCGTATGCCCGTTTTCCGTAGCCCCACAAAAAAAAAATAGAGCATGTCCTATTCTTGCCCATTTTGCGGACAAGAATAGGCATTATTACAATGGATCCGTAACAAAAACGGATGCCATACGGACGGCATCCTTTTTTTTTTTTGCGGATACGCAATCTGCGGACCGCAAGACACATGCGTTCGTGTGCATGTAGCCTTAACCTAGCAGAGGAGTAAGTAACATAGAGTATGCCTGTAGGGTTTGTCTCTGTGTCTATAAGGATAGGTCTGCATAGGAGCTGTGTACATAAAACGGCTGGAGATTTTTTAATCAAGACTCTCATGAAGTTCACTAAGCAAAGCAGTGTAATGAATAACATAGTAAGGGCTCATGCACACCAGCGTGTGTGCCCCCGTGCCAGTGCTGCGGACCGCAAGTGTGCACGCCGTTTGCAGATGCTGATCCATGGACTTGAATCCCCACCGCAAAAAAAATAGGACATGTTCTATTTTTCTGCGGTGCGGAGGCATGGACCGAAATCCCGCGGAAGCGATTTGTAGTGCCTCCTTTGGCTTCCGATCCGTGCCTCCTTTCCGCGATGCCCCATATCTTGAGGATTGCGGACACATTCAAGTCAATGGGTCCACATCTGCAAACGGCGCGCACACGGACACAATACGGGCACAGGGCACACACTCGGGCACGTGAGCCCTAAATCAGATTTAGGAAACGCCCCTCCCTCAGATGTTAACTATGTAGCCATTTCCATTCCCTACTTGCGCTATGGTAAAGGATCCACTTACTGGTGACCTTCGATGACTTTGTGTGTCACCTGCTGGCACTGGGGTGTGTTGCAACGCAAAGGACCAATCTGCAATCAACAGTTCTGGTTAGGGCGGAGTGTCCCTTTAATTGAAAATGGACATTCTGATTGGATGTATTCCCAGTGTGAATGAAGGTCTGGGCAAAGCTTGCTCTTCAGTGTTCAAATAATGCCACACAGTGCCCACAGAACACCGATATACAGTGCATAAATAGTGGTGTCATACAGTGCCCCTAAAATGTCATACAGTGCCCAGATACAGCTTTATGATGCAAAAATAATATTGCTATATAATGCCCAGATAACAGAGCTATACAGTGCACAAATAATAGTGCCATACAATGCCCAGATAACAGAGCTATACAGTGCATAAATAATAGTTCCATACAGTGCCATTATGATGCCATTCAGATAACAGACCTATACAGTGAATAAATAATAATGCTATACAGTGCCCTTATAATGCCATACACTACCCAGATAACAGACCTATACAGTGCAGTGCATAAATAATAATACCATACAGTGCCCTTAAAATGTCATACAATGCCCAAATAGAGCTTTACAGTTCATAAATAATAGTGCCATACTGTACACAGATAACAGACATATATAGTGCATAACTAATATTGCCATATAGTGCTCTTATAATATCATAGTGTTCAAATAACAGAGCTATACAGTACATACATAATTGTGCCATACAGTGCCCAGATAAGAGATCTATACGGTGCATACCTCTAGTGCCATACTGTGCACTTATAACGTCATATAGTGTCCAGATAACAAAGCTATACATTGCATACATAATAGTGCCATAATGTGCCCTTATAATGCCATACAGTGTCCAGATAAAGCTAAACAGTGCACACATAATAGTGCCATACTGTGCCCTTATAATGCCATACAGTGTCCAGATAACAACCCTATACAGTGCACACATAGCAGTGCCATACAGTGTCCAGATAAGAGAGTTTTACAGTGTATAAATAATAGTGCCATACTGTGCCCTTATAATGCCATACAGTGCCCAGATATCAAAGCTATACAGTTCACACATAATAGTGCCATACAGTGTCAAGATAAGAGAGCTATACAGTGCATACATAATAGTGCCATACTGTGCCCTTATAATGCCATACAGTGTCCAGATAACAAAGCTATACAGTGCACACATAATAGTGCCATACAGTGTCCAGATAAGAGAGCTATACAGTGCATACATAATAGTGCCATACTGTGCCCTTATAATGCCATACAGTGTCCAGATAACAAAGCTATACAGTGCACACATAATAGTGCCATACAGTGTCCAGATAAGAGAGCTATACAGTGCATACATATTAATGCCATACTGTGCCCTTATAATGCCATACAGTGTCCAGATAACAACCCTATACAGTGCACACATAGCAGTGCTATACAGTGTCCAGATAAGAGAGTTTTACAGTGTATAAATAATAGTGCCATATAATACTACATGGTGGCCAGATAACAGTGCTCAGGTTGTGGTTTTCCCAGCAAGGGGAACTTATCGTACATGTGACATGTCCTGAAGAGGGTGGTCTAGGCTCTTTGGATGGAGGAGCCGCTGCATACATCCCATGGGTATTATTGATGTTGGCGGATCCCGCCATGATCCTTTGAATCCACTGATCATCCCGGGTGTCTGGAGACTCCTCTCCACCCTGGTAAAGAGTGTGGATTAGATTAAGGAGACACTAATTAAGGTAAACAGATACCTTGCCCCCTCCGGAGGGATTTCATAGGGATAAAAGGTAATTAACAGAGAAGTGTCGTCCATACAATTGGATGTAAATCTTCCTCTGTGAACTAATTATGTAGGTGGACAATGGTGAGCAGGGTCGTTACCTTCACCCTTCACGTCCTTCCTGCTTCCCTCGCCGGCACCAATACTAATTACTGGTCGCCAGCAAATCAAACCTGTTTACTTTTCCCACAGAATGGCAGTCTACTCTTTGAAGGTGGCCATTTTTACTCATTGGACCGAAAACTATTCCTCCCAACACCCCATAGACACACAGGTTCAGCTCAGCCAAGCTTGTATGTGTTGCGAAGGGGAGACACCTCCAGTGGGCGGCTTATCTCCCCGAGAACAAAAGGATTGGGCATATTGAAACCCAATAGCTTGATCCTTTTCTCCCTCTGCAGTCATAGAAGAGTTCAGAGGGTCCCATACACATTAAATGGTCAGCCAATACTGCCGATAGGTCGAATGCCCTTATGTCACCTATGGGCCAATAGTATGAGCTAGTACACACAGTGACCACTGAGTGCTAGATAAAACCAGTCCTTTGTTTATGTGACCATTGAGATCGCAACTGGTATATACTGGGCACAGGCACTGGCACTGGATCACTAGATCTAATGCACTTTCCATCTGCCAATATCAACTTCAATCTCATATAACCTGTCAGACCAGATTCAACGATCACTGAGGTTTCCGGCCTAGCTGTTGCCCATAGCAACCAGTCTTGAAATGAAAGCTGTGCTGTGATTGATTGCTATGGGCAACAAAAACTTTTTCTTTCAGACCGTTTTCATAAATCTGCTGCTATAGGTTATGTTCACATCCAGCGGAGACGCTGTGAATTTTCTGAGCAGCTCTGCGGGAGGGAAAATCACAGTATATTACAAAAATCCACTTGTAGTTCACAAAATGGAGGTCATTTATTAAGGGAGTTGCGGCTATTTTAGTCGAAAAATTGTCGCAAGTCCCTTTTTCAACTGCCCTTGCCACTATATTTTGTCGGACGCCTGGTTTTACACCATGTTAGGCAGGACAGGGGTAGAGTGGGGGCGTGCCGGTAGCTGTGTCACAGCTGGAAATCTGACCCTAGCAAATTTACTAACATTTACGGCCAGAAACAAGTAAATGTTGGCGAAAACCCTTTTTTTTTTTTTTTTTCACCAGACGCAATGACTGCTATAGATGTGCCTAATTTATGTCGAGAGACACGCCTTGTCATGAATTAGACGAATCTTACAGCAGCGAAAGGGTCTTAGTAAATGTGCCCCAATGGATTTTTTGGGGTGTAAATGGAAGTACTTATACGGTCCCTACCGAATCAGGTCTCAATACTGAATTTGAAGTCGCTTTGCTGCCTAGTAGCGATATGCGGTATTGCTAAATTTTAGACGGATTCATCCATCTATATTAGTCTGCTCGTAGCATGCTACTACATGGGGGATGGGAGGTGACAACCATTTTAGGTGATGGTTTTGTCCATAACCTGTCCAGTTGGGGAGGGGGTGTTCCCTGACTCTTGCCATACATCGAGGGGTATTCTAAAATCTGGGGGTTTGGATCTTGTGGTATTATATGGGTCAGATACGTGTAGAGATTGTATGGCCAAAATGGTTCAGTATCTTCTCCCTTTTTTAAGTTGTCATTTCTCCTTTAAATAACAGGATATTTGTACTATATATAGGTTTTAAGAGAAAAATAAAAAGTTATAGCTCCCTATTTTGGCTCCTTCTGCAGGTGGTAAAGGTGAGGGGCAGTGCCAGATCGGCACAATACTGTGGGACATAAGTCAGATGAGGTAGGTGTGCGTGGACGATGGGTGGGGTGGGGTAGAGGTAACAATAACACCTGCTATAATATTATCTTCCTAGGTAACATAGCAGTCAACACCATTCCGGCTCGCATCCAGAAGACCGGATACATAATGGCTTCCCCCGGGATACTATAATCCCCCTTCTTCCCAATGCTCTACCAGGGGACATTTGGCCGATCGGGGGCAATCTGTTAGGTTTCGTGCTTTCATCATGTAAAAAAAAAGTGAGTGGTTAGAATGGTTGTTTGTTACTGAAGCTAGAAGTTAAAAATTTGGGGTGGAGCTTAAAGGGGGACTCCATTAAAATAATTTTTCAAAATTTTAGATAGTTCTTCAGACTCTTTAATAAATACTCCCTGCAAACACAGAAATAGATAGGCAGATGCCCAAACACATCATGCCGCTACCTAACCAGCGCTAGGTTTGTAGAGGGTGCCCGAGTGACCACCTGGACCTCCATGTGCTTGAAGACACCGGTGTGTATGTAGTACAGAATTACTGGTGGTGTGTATTGCTCTTGCACCGTTCCTGTCCAAGGAAATTTGGAAGATGGCACCCGGTCACCATTTTCGACATGGACAAGTTTCCCAGTTTAGGGTGCGGATATAATTTATAGACACATATGCCAGTTTAGGAGAGCTGAACCTAGGCTCATAAGTGAAATTTCTGAAGGGATCTTATATTTGAGGCAAATTTGTATACGTTTTCTATGAATTTGGTGCTATTACATAAAAACTATGCCACCCCCTGTTATTACCTAGAGCGGCCTAGAAACTTGCCTCACCACCAGAGGTGACCACCTGGATCTCCTTGAGAAAATGGAGGAAAGACTTGTGTCCCAGGGGTGGTGCCAGGGTTTATTGAAAACTATCACACCTGAGGTGCACCATATTTATCAATCAGTTGTGATATTTTTTTGAGAAGGTCATCCTTCAAAGCGGGCGCGTCCTGTACTGGACTAAACCTGCAATACTGGACACGGCCAATGGCGTGTCTAGAAATTTCAGACCAATCCTGAGAGTTGATTTGTCTCGACCCCTCACCTGTAGGTTTCTCTTGATCAGAGGAACAGCAGTAGGTGACATCATTTTGGGTGGGTTGTGATGTCACCAAAGGGGCATGGCTAATTATCTAGTCCATGAAATCATGGCCGGTATAGGAAGAGAAGAAGCAGGAGAGGCTCATGTCTGCCCACAGTGGGCACAGAACTATACGATTATGTTTATGTTTCTACAGCCTTCCCATGGGTTGGGCACATTCATACACAGAACATGTTGCAGGTGACAATGCCTCGAATTTCCCATGCTCCTATATTCCGGGAAGCAGTTTCTTCTCCTCTCTTCCCTTTCTCCCAAGTAGAGCTTCCTCGCACATTCCGCTGGCGGACGCTTCCAGTACATGACCCTTTCAGACGCTTCCTGAAATATGCAGGAAAACACTCAGCACTTCTGAAGAATTCTCATAATTATTGTATTGGTTAATGTATAGGGGGTGATGGGGGAGTCACTGTAAAAATACCAGAGCAGAAGGGGCTCTTACCTAATCCCCAACCCTCTGAGAATGAAGTCCGGTAAAGAGTCATGGACAAGTGGCCTCTACTCACCGAAACTTAGGGACACCTGTGCACTGGTATCTGCCTTGGCTGCAATCCGTGTCTCCTCAAAATTTAAGGTTTGGCAATAAAAGTTGAAGACAGGTTGCAGAAGGTTCCTTCTTTGGATGGAACTATGTACCAAGTCACAAGATTGGCGGCCATCAACCATCTAAGTCAGAAGGCCTTAGCCTTTAGCTCAAAGTTCTAGGTTTGGTCAGACTGAATGAGGGCTGAGGAACCTGGTCACATATTCCCCCAATAAACCCTATGAGGGAAAGCCATAGGGACACAACACCCTGAGAAACCCAAGTGACAAACAACGTGCCGTACTTTGCCAGATCAATATTATCGCAAATTTCACTCTACTTAGCAAATGGGTGTGCCCTCTCAAAGTGATATTTAGGTGCCCACTTTGCCCTTCCGGTCTGACATGATGCCCCCGATCAGGTCTCTTCCTACAGGTAGCAATTAACCCAACTTCCATATATCCAGTTGTAATGTGATAATGCATTGGTAGTTTATAACACAAGAGGAGTAGTTGTCACTGCCCCTTCCATATTACCACTGACTTAAAGGAATTGTCCACTTTAGACAGTTTTCTGTAAAATGCCCTAAAAGGTCTTTATCAGCCCCTCATCCTCTATCAGCAAAACAGCTGTTCTCTATTCTGAAGAGTCGTTGGCGGAACTTAACCCACTGATGATTAGTCCAGCCAGTGTAGTAAAACTGCTGACGCGTTTTGGATATAAAGTGTAATGCTTCATCTTCGCTGACTTACCACTTGTTGAGTATGCTCTTAGTTACGGATTTGTTGGCCTCGGCCACGCTACGGACTGTGTTTTTTTCACGGTCCTGGCACACCCTGTAGACAAGCATTGAAAAGCTCCTGGCACTTCATGGGTTACTTTTTTCATGCGCTAAGCGTGACCGCCAGATGGGGAACAATATGCTTGCAATCATCACTGTGTGATACGGTGGACGTTGTGTGAACAGTCTGTTATCTAGATGGAAATACTAGTTGGCAGGAGCTGTCTGTTCCGCAGAAACTTGTCATTGACGTCATCTGGGGGACTACAAGTCCCAGCACTTTCCACGAGGTTGATGAAACCACTGACCCGAATACTCTGACTAGATTTGTCTGTAGGCTGTTCTATAAGGTCTATGATTGTGGGAGGACTGCATAGGGGGAACTTGAACCCTCCACCTACCGTGTGTCATACGTAATAGCGCTCTCTTGTGTGGCAGAGATGCTTTTGGGACCCTGTGCAACTGCTATATCAACACCACCAGAGCCTCTAGGTGTAACGGTAACGCCCCCGTTGCTCCTGGAGGCTCATTTGCATATATTAAAACTTCATTTTTCTCAGCAACGTGGGCACACAGCTTCAGTTTGGAAAGTGTTAAAAGGGGTTGTCCATCATTAAAAAATGTGGCCGCTTTATTTCAAAAACAGTGCCACACCTGTCAATGGGTCATATCTGGTATTGCAGTTAGGTTCCATTGAAGGTAATGATGCTGACCTGCAAAACCACATACAACCTGTGGTCAGGTGTGGCGCTGTTTTCAGAATAAAGAAGGCATGGTTAAGGAGAACAACCATGGATGCTAGCTTGGGATGTACATCTACTTTTTAACTTTGTTTCCTTATTCTTTATAGGAAATGGCTCTTCTCGGCGGCTTCCGTCCATCTGGGACCATCTTGGCTTCTGCATGGCTTATGTCCTTCTTCACCAATATGGCCAAGGCTCAAACCGTTCCTACAGGCTGTGGAGAAGGATTAGACCCAATCTATTATTACTTATGTGACCTGTCAGCAGCATGGGGCATCGTCCTACAAGCTATAACCAGTGCCGGCATTGTGTCTTCCTTCATCCTTACCATTGTCTTGGTGGCCAGCGCCCCCTTCATTCAAGACAAGAGGAAGAAGAGCATGCTGGGAACTCAAGTGTTTTTCCTTCTTGGCACACTTGGACTCTTTTGTCTCGTGTTCGATATGGTGGTCAGGAAGGACTTCTCCACTTGTGCGTCTCGAAGGTTTCTCTTTGGTGTCTTGTTTGCCATTTGCTTCTCCTGCTTGTGGGTCCATGCAGGTAATCTCAACTATTTGGTGAGGAAAAACACCGGGCCAAGCGGTTGGTGGATTTTTGCCATAGCTGTTGCCCTATCACTGGTGGAGGTGATCATCAATACAGAGTGGCTGATTATTACCGTTGTACGTACCGCTAGTACTTTGAGTCAGCCATGCCTTATTGCCAATGAGGACTTTGTTATGGCGTTGATATATGTGATGTTCCTCATCCTTGCTGGATTTGTGACCGCCTGGCCAGCCTTGTGTGGACGATATGGTCACTGGAAGAAGCACGCGGTCTTCATTCTGCTCACGCTTTTCCTATCCGCTTGCATTTGGATCGTGTGGATCGTTATGTATGTGTATGGAAACGTTCGGGTTGGAAATCCGCTCTATTGGGATGACCCAACATTGGCCATTGCTCTGGTATCAAATGCCTGGGCTTTTGTGTTCTTCTATATCATCCCTGAGATCTCCCAGTTGACCAAGCCAAGTCTAGAGCAGTCATTTGAAGAAGAAGTTTACCCTACAAGAGGGGTTGGTTACGAAACCATCCTGAAGGAGCAAACCTCCCAGAGCATGTATGTGGAAAACAAAGCGTTCTCTATGGATGAGCCACAGTCTGGTAAGCAAGTTTGGATGAATTTTCGTAGATGTTATCCATACCTCAGATGTGCCGTGTGGTTGGGAGGTTGCGGTTCCACCACTGTCCCTGGGCATGTCCCAGTGCCAGATGGTTTGTCTTCTTTTGGTGGGCACCCACCAAAGAACCATATAATAGGGCGGGCATGTGTCTCAGACCTCCATCAACTTGTGGACCTAGGGAGCCTTCACCAACCACCCTCACTGCCCAGGCCCAGGCTGGTTCTTCGATCCAATTATTAAAATGTACCTTCTCCAAAAATATCTAGTATTTATATGGGTACTCTTCAGCAGAGGGACGACTTGCATGAGTGCCACCTTAGGTTAAGGTGGGGTCCGAGTCCTAAAAGTGTGATAGAGGCCACCAACCTTAAAACAATCCAACCAGTACCCTGCCAATTCCTAACCTGAAAAAGGCTGAGGACCTCAGTAGAGACCAAAGATCCTCAACAGAACTTTTGCTGTTCCCTGTCCATGGAGTGGTACCCTGTCCTGGAAATGTATGGTCTGCTGGTCTATAGAGGACTGTTGCCCCTTCAGTCTGGGTCTGATCTCATTGAGTCCATCTAATGACATCAGTGAAATTCTTAAAGGGGAAATACACCCCTAAATAAACTTTTGAAGGTGGAGTTACCCTTAAAGGGTTGGTCCATTTTCAGTATTACTGGGGTACAACCCTGACAGGAATGCGCTTATGTCTAGCCAGCAGCCGTGAATTATATCCTAGTCACCTGTTTCTTGATTATATCTGTTCCTGAGAAGAGCGACAACCAGTATGACCAGCATGATAGCCTCGACTTCCAAATGTCATATATGGTGCAAATTTGCTATTCATGACTTCAAAAATAACTAGATGATGGCTCATATGGGAGTATTATTGGCAGCCATATTGGTAGTCACCCAGCTTTCCCAGAAACAGGGGACGCAAATGAATAAAATTTTGGTAGCTTGACAGCAGAAGACAACTCAAGGACTTCTCCTCATTTTGTAAATGCATAAATGGGATTTTGGGGTTTTTGTACAAATAAAATATGTTTTTAAATATTATTTTTTTTATTTTTTGTGCTTTCGACCCCCATGACAACACTGCCTGCCACAGGGAACCAATCGGATGAAAATGAAGACTGCCTTCTGATTCGTTTCTATTAGTTCCAGTGCCCCGGTGGAAACCCTGAGCTGCCATGGCACAGGGATAGGAAGTGTTGTCATGGGGGCGCAGTCTCAGTATCAGAAAAAGCAAACCACACAGTATATGCTCAGATTTCTATCATGCTGAACTCATATCTGTTTCTTCCTGTTGCCAGCCAAGCGCCCGGTATCTCCGTACAGCGGGTACAATGGACAGATCAGGAGCAGCGTATACCAGCCCACGGAGATGGCGTTAATGAATAAAAATCCGGTAAGTGCCAAACGCGAGCCAGGAACTGCCTGCAAGCGCCTTCTCCCAGATAGCAGCCACACTGCAGCTATTCATAGTATACCGGGGACGCATCCAAAACAGACACGGCTCCTTAAAGTCATACAGCGCAATTAAAGAGACAGTAACCTGAGCAGTTCCTGGCTTTTCATTGGCTGGTCTCCAAGAAAGCGGTATATAGGCATTGGCTGTGTTGTGCTGCACGTATACTGCGCCCTTTGCAGACCTCACCATCCCCATTAAAGGGGTTCCTGGGTTTTGCTACCAGTCACAGTTAAAGGGGTTGTCCAAGCTCAGATAAAGATGGGTTGTGTCTGGTAATGCAGCTTGTCTCCATTTGAAGTGAATGTGGCTGAGCTGCAATACCAGATAAAACCTGTGGACAGGAGTGGCGCTGTTTATTAAAGCCGCTGCACATAGTTTAATCATTCCCTGCATTTACTTTTTCAAATCTTGGGCATTCCCTTTAATTTCCTTTTTGCTGTTAATTAGTTGATAAGCTTCTATCACACGACTCATACTTCTCCTTTCCTTCTGCCACAGACAGACTTTCAGTATGATGTAATAATTCCCAGAGCCACTGCCAACTCTCATCCGGCTGCCAGCGGAAACTCCACACTGAGAGCCGAGGATGCATACGCTGCACAGAACCAACACAGTACAAATAATGGACAGGTATGAATCCATTTAAGTGAATTTTCACCTACATTACATTACTATACTGATCCTGAGTTACATCCTATATTATACACAAGAGCTGCACTTACTATTCTGCTGGTGGAGTCACTGTGTACATACATTATATTACTTATCCTGTACTGATCCTGAGTTACATCCTGTATTATACTCCAGAGCTGCACTCACTATTCTGCTGGTGCAGTCACTGTGTACATACATTATATTACTTATCCTGTACTGATCCTGAGTTCCATCCTGTATTAGGCTGAATGCACACGATCAGGATTGCGTGCGGATTTTCCGCGTGGATTTGCGTGCGGAAAATCCGCACCGTACATCTTGTACATTGTATTGTATGAGAATTTGAAATTCTCAATGCACACGATGCAGTTTTTCTGCGCGGATTTTGACCTGCGGTGCAGTTTTAAAATCCGCAGCATGTCAATTCTTTTTTTTTCCTGTCCGGATATCTTGGGATTTCTCAATTCACTTCAATGTGGAGGATAAAATCGGATGGTGCCACTCACAGTCGCGGTTTTGAGTCTTGGATCCATCATGCGAGAAAATCCGCATGCAAATCCGCATGCAAATCCGCATGCAAATCCGCATGCAAATCCGCACCTATTGATGCGGATTTACCGCACGGATTTGCCTGCGAACACCGACGGATTTCAGTGCGGATTCTCCGCACATGAATCCTGAACGTGTGCATGTAGCCTTATACTCCAGAGCTGCACTCACTATTCTGCTGGTGCAGTCACCGTGTACATACATTACTTATCCTGTACTGATCCTGAGTTACCTCCTGTATGATACTCTAGAGCTGCACTCACTATTCTGCTGGTGGAGTCACTGTGTACATTACATTACTTATCCTGTACTGATCCTGAGTTACATCCTGTATTATACTCCAGAGCTGCACTCACTATTCTGGTGGTGGAGTCACTGTGTACATACATTACTTATCCTGTACTGATCCTGAGTTACATCCTGTATTATACTCTAGAGCTGCACTCACTATTCTGCTGGTGGAGTCACCGTGTACATACATTACTTATCTTGTACTGATCCTGAGTTAAGTCCTGTATTATACTCCAGAGCTGCACTCACTATTCTGCTATTGGAGTCACTGTGTACATACATTACATTACTTATCCTGTACTGATCCTGAGTTACATCCTGTATTATACTCCAGAGCTGCACTCACTATTCTGCTGGTGGAGTCACTGTGTACACACATTACATTACTTATCCTGTACTGATCCTGAGTTACATCCTGTATTATACTCCAGAGCTGCACTCATTATTCTGCTTTTGGAGTCATTGTGTACATACATTATATTACTTATCCTGCACTGATCCTGAGTTAGGCCTTATTCACACGTCCGTAGTGTTTATGGATCCGCAAATTGCGGATCCATAAACACACCCAGCCGGCAGCCCCATAGAAATGTCTATTCTTGTCCGCAATTGCGGGCAAGAATAGGACATGCTTACTTTTTTGCGGAGCAGTGGCCGTAAGATCGGCGGCACGCTCCGCAAAAACTGATGCGGAGCGCACAGTGTGTGCTCTCCGCATCGTTCTGTGCCCCATTCACAGTCAATGGGTCCGCATGTATTCCGCAGAATTGCGGAATACATGTGGACGACATTGCGGACGTGTGAATAGGGCCTTACATCCTGTACTATACTCCAGAGCTGCACTCACTATTCTGCTATTGGAGTCACTGTGTACATACATTACTTATCCTGTACTGATCCTGAGTTATATCTTGTGTTATACTCCAGAGCTGCACTCACTATTCTGTTGGTGGAGTCACTATGTACATACATTACATTACTTATCCTGTACTGATCCTGAGTTACATCCTGTATTATACTCCAGAGCTGCACTCACTATTCTGCTGGTGCAGTCACTGTGTACATACATTACATATCCTGTACTGATCCTGAGTTACATCCTGTATTAGGCATTATTCACACAGTCAGTGTTTGGTCAGTGATTTCCTTCAGTGATTCTGAGCCAAAACCAGGTGCAGCTCTCAACAAAGAACAGGTGCAGATCTTTCCCTTAGGCCTCATGCACACGACCGTTGTTTGTTTCTCGTCCGTTCCGTTTTTTTTCACGGATAGGTTGCTTCCCCATTCATTTCAATGGGTCCGTCAAAAAATGCGGATGGTTAACCGTTTTTGTTCCGCATCTGTGGTCCGTGTTTACATTCTGTCAAAAAAAATAGAGTATGTCCTATTTTTTTCACGTTTGCGGACAAGGATAGGCATTATTATAACGGATCTGCCATAAAAATGTATCCTCCCCAAAAAACGGTCTGTCATCCAATTTTTCTTGGCGGACGCAAAATTCGCGGACGGAACGGATGCGGAAACAAACAACAGTCGTGTGCATGGGGCCTTATGTCCATGTAGCTCCACACCTGGCTTTGGCTCACAATCACTGATGGAAATCACTGACCAAAACACGGACGTGTAAATGAGGCTTTATACTCCAGAGCTGCATACACAGTTCTGCATGCTTCATAGCTGAAATCTCTCAGAATACCCTGCTTGTTCACTGTCTCCATATTGATTATTGTGACGATTTGTATTCTGGGGGGTGTCCTCTGTACACCAGGTTATGACTAACCGCTCCCCCTGCATTATAAGAGCTCAGCTAAGCTGTTCACGGGCTTGTTGATGGTTTCTAATAACAACCAGCAGATTTGTGAATGTATATATGGAGTATAATACAGGGTGTTAATAACTGCAGCCCAGCATTATAGAACTTAGGGCATGTCTATCAACCAGCTTGCTGACTGTTTCCAGTAGCAATCTCTGGACTACAATATAGGCTGTCATTCAGGATCTGTGCATAAAGTAGGTAACATAGGACTCATTTGTAGTACCTTCCTAAACAGCATTTTTTTGTGGGATGCTATGCCGTTTGGGGGCGTTCCACAATTTTGAATTCAGCTTGCTGACGATTCAACAATGCACCTTACGATATATGTATACACCATTGTATCTGTGCTTCACCTAAGACTCATATTGTTTTTTTAATTTCTATTTTAGGCAAATTCTTCTCCCTACAGTCAGTGGTGAGGTCCATTTTCTGCAGCCGCTGAAGCTCCAGTATATAGTTGACTAAAGAAGAGTTGTGTCACACAGCTGACGCTCTAATTACGGAGCATCTTTCACCATTATGGACTGAAAGCATAATTTTGGACATAAATTAAGGGAAAAGGGGGGAAGGGGGGGGTTGGGCTAAAGGTCATTGCAAGGTCATATTTATCCTTTACAGGTTAAAGGGGTTATCCGACTGTAACTGATGACCTACCTGGACCCCCACCGATCAGATGCTGATGACCTATCCAGAAGATACAAACGGTCGGATCACCCCTTTAACATGGCGTTACATGCTACAACCACGTGCGGTTCAATGCTTTATTTGCACAATACTTTTTGAAGTTTATGCTGGAGGCGGCCATTTTCTGCTCAGGTCTTAATGATGTCACTATATCCCTAGTGTATTGATAGATCAAAGTCCTACAACGGCAAAAAGGCCGCTTCCATACTCGGTCCTCCGGGTACTCTCTAGGTCAGGGATGCCCAACCTGCGGCCCTCCAGCTGTTGCAAAACTACAACTCCCAGCATGCCCAGACAGCCTACAGCTATGAGCCTACAGCAAGGCATGGTGGGAGTTGTAGTTTTACAACATCTGGAGGGCCGCAGGTTGGGCATCCCTGCTCTAGGTGGATAGTATAAGACAATGGTCCCCAATTGGTCACACTCCAGCTGTCCCACGACTACAACCCTCAGTGTGGACTGACAGTCTATTGCTGGGAGTCAGAGGTGCAACTAGAATATTCTGGGTCCCATAGCAGACATTTCCCAGCACCATTTGAGATGGTAACCCCACAACTTCAGTGGAAGTACAACTCCTAGCATTGCCTGACAACATACTTAGCAACTTTGCAATTGGCAAATTCAGAACAAACAGGAACCCCCTCAACCTGTGCAGGACTGCCCATTTGTGGACTGAGTTTACATAAGCCCCACCCACTTTAGGCCCGGGACACCCCAAATGTGCAGGTACTGTGTCTGAAAATTAGGGACAGTCCATGCAAATTTAGGCCTGTTGGCAACTATGTGATAACATTCTACGGCGCTCCCATATGTTCCTTCCAAAGATATACGGTACCACCATATGCGTCCCCAGAGATATACTGTTTCCCCTAGAGATTTACTGTGTCACCATATATACCCGCACAGATATATTGTGCCACCTTATTTGCTCCAGAGATATACTGTACAGCCGTATATACCCCCAGAGATATCCCGTGCCGCCATATATTCCCCTAGAGATATACTGTACCACTCTATATGTCCCCAGAAGTATACAGTGCCACCAAATGTACCCCCAGAGATATCCTGTGACGCCATATGTTCCCCTAGAGATATACTGTACCACCATATATGTCCCCAGAAGTATACAGTGCCACCAAAAGTACCCCCAGAGATATTCTGTGCCGCCATATTTGCCCCCAGATATATAGTGTGTTACCATATGTACTACCAGAGATAGGCTGTGCCATCCTATGTGCATCTATAGATATACTGTGCAGCCATATGTGCCTTCATAGATGTATTGTGCTGCCATATGTGCCTCCATGGATGTATTGTGCTGCCATATGTGCCTCCATGGATGTATTGTGCCACCATATGTGCCTCCATAGATGTACCTTGCTGCCATATGTGCCTCCACAGATGTACTGTGAAGCCTTGTGTGCCTCCACAGATGTACTGTGCCGCCATGTGTGCCTCCATAGATATACTGTGCCGCCATATGTGCCTTCATATGTGCCTCCACAGATGTACTGTGCCGCCATATGTGCCTCCACAGATGTACTGTGCCGCCATATGTGCCTCTACAGATGTACTGTACCGCCATGTGTGCCTGATATGCTGCGTAGAGAAGACGCTAAGATTAATTCAGACTCCAAAATGAATCCTGTCCCCAGAACCTAAACTTAATCGTGTCCCCAGACTAAAGCCCAAAAGAAACATAAACCCTAAACCAGGCAAAAAATAAATAAAAAATAAGACTCTCGACCAGACACCCAAAAATAACTGGGACTCCAGACTCCTGAAAAATAAATTCATGCCTCCTTCTCACTCCCAGGTCTTCTTCACCTCGGGGTGCCACCGGGCAGCGTCAGAAGGTGAAGAGGACCCGGTGTGAGGATACATAGGTATGGCCTCTGCTGGGAGTTGTAGTCTCACAACAGCTGGAAAGCCACACTTCGGAGGTCGCTTGTTATAATGCACCAGGCCTCATTTATAGGGACTTCTATGGGTCTGGTTGTCCATAGCAACCAGAGTTCAGCTTTCATTTTCTACAGTGCTGCAAAATGGTGGGTACTGTTGCTATGGGCAACCAGAAGACGTTTCCTCTCCAGTCCCCTTCATACATGAGGCCCTAGGCTTTTTTCAGCCCTGTGGCAATAATGTCTGCTGCCGTACTGTTCCCGAATATATACCAGTGCCTTGAAGACAACTGACGTGTTCTAAGAAAGTCCGTTTATTTCACTGTGTGAGCATTTACGGGCAAAAATCTCGATATTTTTATGTGTATTTTATTTACCTGACGTTCTGTATAGAGAAATTTTTTTTTCTTTTTACAATTTGTTTTGCGCGTGAAAGTGATGAACGATTGGATGTCTGTGTGAGTGACCTTGCTATGGGAGCAACCGTGTAATCTTCAGTCACCGCGTCTGCGCCGGTCCCTAGAAGCGCAAATATGTCATATTTAAATCCATAATTCGGGACAAAACAGCCCCAAATAGGGCAGGACCACCCATTTACAGTGGGAGGGCGTACGCAAGCCCTGCCATTTACTGCCCAGGACAGCCCAAATATGCAGGGACTGTCTCTGAAAATTCGGAACTGTTGCCAACTATGTAAATCACCCAAGGAAAAAAAATTCACGTGGCTTCATAGCTGAGTTTATGTGTCTGGTTAATGAAAATAACAAAAATGTAAAAAAGAAAAAGTGACTATTTAACTTAAATTTGTAATTATATGTGAATAAATTGAATAAAACTGTACATTTCATGGCGGAATTTGAGTATTTTTTTTACATGTTTGCTCTTGTGTAACCTTCTGTTATTCCTTTCATTCTTCTCGTCCCTCCCAAAGGTCCCTTTTTCTAAAGTAAAACTTTGAAAACTGGATTTTGATATCTTTCTTCTATACTGAGATACAATCACTTGATTTTTTAGGCCCAAAACCTGAGGCTGCACTACTGAGAGGTTCTAATGATAACATATCCCCTTGTGATGTCTGTCATATGCAGTTTTGTGAAGACCACAGGGTATATCCAAGGACAAGGGTACAGAGATAGCGGTTAGAGATGAGCGAATTTCATGTTATGAAATTCGTCCACGCTTCGTTTGGTGGTAAAAGCAGAATTGCGTTATGGATTCCGTTACCACCGACCATAACGCAATTCTATGACGGAATGCCTTTAGAGGCATTCCGTCATAATAGAAGTCTATGGGCTGCATAACGGATCCGTCCCGTTTCCGTTATGCAGAGAGGACTCCCCTGCATAACGGAAATAGAACGGATCCGTTTTTCAGCCCATAGACTTCTATTATGACGGAATGAATAACGGAATGCCTCTAAAGGCCTTCCTTTATGCATTCCGTCATAGAATTGCATTATGGTCGGTGGTAACGGAATCCATAATGCAATTCTGCTTTTACCACCAAACGAAGCACGAACGAATTTCAAAATATGAAATTCGCTCATCTCTAATAGCGGTCACACCCTGAGAGCTCAAAGGTTCCTCTGTTTTTTTAGACTTGTTAGAGGACCTATTAGAGGATGTGAGTATTTGGTGATTTAATATAGAGGCCTCGATTATAACTGGGTTTGTATACGTGGAAGGTCCACGAACACCCCGTGTCAACGGATTCAATAACCACAACGGTGGTTAGACGTTTATGACGGGGCGTGATTACTTTCACAATACAATAGCGAGCAGATGGGACCTAGGGTCATTCACTGTGGGGTGTGGCAGCTTAGCCCCATTCGCTTCATTGGAACCCAGCCGCCATTCCAGGCAGGTGTGGCTCTGTTTCTAGAAGAAAGCAGCCATATTTTTGGACTCCTAGAAGAACTCCTTAAGGCTACATGCACACGTTCAGGATTCATGTGCGGAGAATCCGCACTGAAATCCGTCGGTGTTCGCAGGCAAATCCGTGCGGTAAATCCGCATCAATAGGTGCGGATTTGCATGCGGATTTGCTTGCGGATTTGCATCTTGGTTTGCATGCGGATTTTCCCATGCGGATCCGCATCAAAATCCGCACTGTGCGTGCACCATCCGGATTTATCCTCCACATTGAAGTGAATTGAGAAAATCCGCAAGATATCCGGACAGGAAAAAAAGAATTGACATGCTGCGGATTTTAAAATCCGTACCGCAGGTCAAAATCGCGCTGAAAAATCCGCATCGTGTGCATTGAGAATTTCAAATTCTCATACAATACAATGTACAAGATGTACGGTGCGGATTTTCCGCACGCAAATCCGCGCGGAAAATCCGCACGCAATCCTGATCGTGTGCATTCAGCCTTAAGGTAAAAATTTACCTGGCAAAGATTTAAGTGAGAAAAAACAAAGTCGATGACGAACATGAGACGTGGAATTTTCCGTTGACTCCATATAATCCTGATCAAACACCAGGTTCAGACAACATGGGGCAATTTTCCATGATGCTAATGCCCTTCTGTGTGTTTTCATTGAAGCAAGTTATTTGTTCTTCTTTAGTCGCAACCATACGTTCTCCAACCCTCTTCGTGATGGGACCAGAACCTTTAACTATTACAGACCCCAAAAGTAATACAGACCAGGGGCGTAGCTAACGGCTCATGGGCCCTGGTGCAAGAGTTCAGCTTGGGCCCCCCTTCCCTCAGTGCTTTGTGTGACTTCTTATGCGGCACAAGGGTCTTTGGGCCCCCTAAGGCTCCTGGGCCCAGTAGCGACTGCTACCTCTGCACCCCCTATAGCTACGCCCATGATACAGACCCAAGATCTAACTCCACTGATCCTCACCCTCTTCACTTCTGGTTGCCACGCCAGGCGTGAGGATGGTTTCTGTGACTCTACCAAGGAATGAAGAGGACTTTTGGAACTTGGAGAGGACGCTGGGCACCGGGGGGATTTACTCCTCTTGTAGTTAATTTGGCACGTATGGAATAGTATTATGATTAATCCTCTTATATAATGCAGCCTCCTCCCCCACTCCATCAATGGACCATTCACATGGGCTTTACAGACCAAGGAACAGTCATTCTCAGAGTCCAGGCTGCTTTCAGTAGTTAAGGTCGTTTTTGGGAAATTGGATTCCCTTATAATAGTATAGGTTAAATTTGGATTCACTTCTTCCAAGGAAGAAAGCTATTCGATGATAACAACCTATCGCTCACCAAGTAATTCCTGGTTCCATACCAGAGCTTCATCTAGTAGGTACCTCAGCAATAAAAAGAGACGTGCTCCTCGAAGATAGAAGGAACATGTCTGTGCAAGATGGAGGAGAGATGAGGTAGCAGTTAAGTGGAGACGGTTGCGTTTCAGTGAGTAATTTAGGTTTATGGGTTATTAAGAGGCTACAGTTATAAAAACAGCCCATAGGATGAGGAAGCAAAGTGCCCGAGGGGGGCCTGCTACTTGGCAACCTGCACAATAGAGAATTTGTTTTACGACTTGAAGAACGTTTATGGAGCCTGAAGCTTCTGGGCCTCACTTCAAAAACTATGCCTCGTTCCTTCATGTTACTTCCGATGACCATATATGATGACAACCCTCTATATAGGCTGTATGTAGTCTGAGAACCTCGTTGAGAACTTCACCTAAGGTGACACCATTCCATGGCTGCAGCCCAATTTGGGCCAAGATAGCAAAAAGGCTCACCAGGACAGAGAAATAAAGCTGCAGCAGAAAGGACACGTCCCTGAGAAAGGACATGTCCGCTGAGTTGCCAGCTTGAAATAAATCTAGCACAGCGATTGGGACAATGAATGGGGAGATCTCTGGATCCATGTGAGGTACAGGGCTGGTTTTAGGTTTGTTAGAAAGATACTACCAGGGACTATATTATATCATTTTTTTATATTATTCATGGACTAACTTCTTTAATAGAAGATGTGATCGATGATGAATGAATTATCGTTCAATCTCTAATCACGTTCACCCCAGGCCAATTATCAGGAACAAGCTTTTGGGCAGTAATTGTCTCATGTTAGGCCTAATTCACACGTCCGTAGTGTGTTTTGCGGAAACACGGATCCGCAAAACACGGACGGCTGCAATGTGCATTCCGCATTTTGCGGACCGCACATTGCTGGCACTATATAGAGAATGCCTTTTCTTGTCCGCAATTGCGGACAAGAATAGGACATGTTCTATTTTTTTGCGGAAACGGAAACACGGATGCAGAAACACGGATGCGGACATCACATAGTGTGCTGTCCACATCCATTCCTGCCCCTATGAAATGAATGGGTCTGCAACCCTTTTGCAAAATTGCAGATGGGATGCGGATCCATTTTGCGGATGTGTGAATTAGGCCTAAAAGACCCTAAAGAAAAGAGATGAAGGCAGGGGAGGTGGACGACCACAGGCAGGGTGGGATACAGAGATGTAGAAGTTTGCAAGGAGAGCTTTGTAGATGAGTTACAGAGGTTTACAATTAGTTCTAGAAGGAGCGAGCAACCAATGTAATTATTAATAGAGAGCACATATTAAATCCCTCTAGGGCATAGCGAGTGTTATAGAGGGAGGTTTCCCAATGGCTCCCAGCAGCACAGGTTTCATTCAGACCTCTCAGAATCCTCTCTCAGCTAGTCCTCCTGAGGTGAGAGTCACAGAGCTCAGTCTAAACATGTCAAAGATCTGTAAACCTTGAGACACACAGTCCGTGTCCATACCGTCCAACTTGATATGGAGTATGTCCATTATAAATTTTGACCAAGGTCCAGATCATAACAGATCCCTGTAAAGGGTTCAAAAGTTCTGTCATTAACAATAATCATTTACTAAGGGCCCCAGAGCGCACAGAACAGCCTAATAGGATTGTAGTGTGTTAAGGAATTCGGCACTGTCTTGCAAATGTTGTCACGCTACAAAGCTTTATTCAAAAGTCCGAGGTGACATCAACTACCTATTATGATACTGTCCCCCTATGTACAAGAGCACAACTACTATAATACTGCCCCCTATGTACAAGAATACAACTACTATAATACTGTTCCTATGTACAAGAATATAACTACTATAATTTCTTAATGGAGGGGGGACATCTACCACCTCAGGCGCTAGAAGCGCATATAACGATTATACCAAAGCCTAACAAGGACCCCAAATTGTGTAGTAACTACAGACCGATTTCGCTACTGAACGCCGACATTAAGTGGTGGGCCAAACTCCTCGCCATGCGTCTCCAGACAGTTCTCCCGGACATAGTACATAGAGACCAGGTAGGCTTTGTCCAGGGCAGACAAGGCAAAGAAAATACACGTCGATTACTACATCTGATTGGGAGAGCCAGGTCTCAGCGAACCCCTCTAGCTCTCCTTAGCACGGACGCTGAGAAGGCCTTTGACAGGGTCAGCTGGCATTTTATGTCGGCGGCCCTGTCGAGATTTGGCTTCCCTACACAGCTGATAGAGGCAATATTCTCTTTATACTCGACACCCTCAGCTAGGGTTAAAGTAAATGGGACACTGTCACCTCCCTTCCGGATTACAAATGGCACCCGGCAGGGATGCCCCCTTTCTCCTGCCCTCTTCATCTTAGTTATGGAGACCCTTCTCTGCAGTATTAGACAGAACAGTAACATAAGCGGCATAACTATAAATGGCCATTCCCATGTAACAGCAGCCTTCGCGGATTACTTACTTATCATTACCTCTAATCCACAAACCTCCTTCCCGGAGTTAGTCTCCCTCTTCGACGAGTTTGGATACATCTCCAATTTTAAAATTAATTTTAATAAATCCCAGGCTCTTAACATCACCTGTACAGAAGAGGTAGTGAGGGAAGTACAACAATCTACCCCGTTCACCTGGGCTGATCTATCCATCCAATTCCTGGGCCTACAGGTAGTCGCTGACCCTGGACGCCTTTTTGAGCTCAATTACCGCCCCCTTCTGAAAGAGGTTAAACAGCAGCTTCAATCCCTCAAAATGCCGTTCACCTCCTGGATAGGTAGGAAAAATTACCTGAAAACCTATGTTGTCCCCCGGTTCATATACCTGATCCAGTCTCTTCCGATTTGGGTCCCAAATTCCTATTTTGAGGAGGTAAAGAGGGCCTTTTCGTCCTTCATATGGAAAGGGAAACGTGCCAGAGTAGCATACCAAATTTTGATTAAAGAAAAGCGGTTTGGAGGCTTTGGATTACCTGACGTCCGCATGTATTACAGGGCTACCCAATTGAACAGGGGCCTAGAGGTGATGACTGCCACCCCCACCTCACTTTGTGCACTACTAGAGACAGACATTATCACCTTCAAAGAACAACTAGCATTGTGGGGAGTTAGAACCTGTCTAGCTAACTCCTCAGGGATATCATTTATGTGGAAAGGGACACTTCTGGAGTGGTCGAAATTATATCAGGGCGCAGAGTTAAGATTCCCTCGACCTGAAATGCCATTACATCTACTGCAGGCAGTTCTCCATAAGGACTTGGAATCCCCGACGGGTATATGGAAATCACTTAGAAACTATACTATATCCTCTGTTAGCACTCCGGCAGGTGACGTAGATTGGACCAAGATTTTTGACCTACCTATACTACAGAAGGCCCCCTTCTTGCAAACATTAAGTTTCCGTAACGACATCAAGAAACTTCACCTCCCCCCCGTACACACCATGTCATTAACATGGATTGAGACACTGCTGGGGTCTGTCTTCCGTGATAAAGGTGCTCTTTCTAGAATGTATGGCCTGCTACTCTCCTCCACGCCTCCGAGCATACCCCACGTTACAGCCTGGGAATCTGAATTGGGCACTACTTTCACTGAACCTGAACGTGCTGCCATTCTGTGTCATTCACATGGCTTTTCGCGGTGTATAATACTTCAGGAAAATTCCCTTAAGTTGACTACCAGATGGTACAAAACGCCAGCTTTTCTGCATAAACTAAATCCTAGTGTTCCTGTGGAATGCTGGAGGTGTGGAGGAGCCCCGGGCACGCTATCTCATATTTGGTGGACCTGTGACCGCATCCGCCCCTATTGGGAACAGGTGGAAAGCTTTATTAACAAAATCTGCACTCCCAAAACCCGTATAATATTAGATCCCAAGCTTGTGTTATTGTGGTGCCCTAACCAGACTATCACGCCCTCCAAGAAATGTCTCCCTACGTGGATGCTTATGGCTGCTAGGCTCCTGGTCCCGCTTATGTGGAAGGACACTACGCCTCCTTCAATACACTCCTGGTTTGACAAACTGGATCAATTGATGAGATTTGAAGAGTTGTTAGCTTGGGAGTCACATACCAGACAAAGCTTCCTCAAACTATGGTTACCTTGGAGACGGTTCCGAGGCTTTGGGTGATGGCTAGGCATTGCGACCTGGTTAGATCTATCTACTCGCCTACCTCCTCTCCTACCCCCCCACTCTTCACCCCCTCCGGTTCCTGTCCCCTTGTTTTCTATGTCCTGTTGGGTCCTTGTGCTGTTTGTATGTCATATGTGTTGTGTCCGTGATTGACCACGTCAGAATATTATAACTTACTATCCCGTATCTCCTGGGAATATGTAGGGTCTTAGGCCCTCTTCCCCGGCTTGAGTTTGCGCCGGAGTTTTGCCTTGTGATTGTAATGTCTCTTTGTATCATGCAACTCCTTACGTGAAGTGATGCTATGTGACCACCTATACTGGAGACAGTTTTGGCCTGTATTATGTGATTTGTTGCTTTGTAATTGTGCCTTTCTTTGTGACCTTAATAAAAAGAAATTTGGCAAAGAATATAACTACTATAATACTGCTCCTATGTACAAGAATATAACTACTATAATACTGCTCCTATGTACAAGAATATAACTACTATAATACTGCTCCTATGTACAAGAATATTACTACTATAATACTGCTCCTATGTACAAGAATATAACTACTATAATACTGCTCCTATGTACAGGAATATAACTACTATAATACTGCTCCTATGTACAAGAATGTTCAAGTCTGTCCTTTCCCCTGAAGACGCCAGTTTATCTGGTGAAACATGTTGGGGGACAGAATCTGTTGGTTTTAGCTCTGCTCGAGTTGCTAAACACTGAGTAGGAAACAGTTATTTACTTTAGGGTGTATGTTCACAGCACCGAGTACCCTGCAGGATTAGTCAGGCAGGTAGTTATACACTGATTGCAAACTTGTGGGAAGGTTAGGAGGGTAGTGCACACCCTCCGTTACCACTAGCAACCTGTGCGATAGCAGTGTGCAAATTCGAGCAGTAGTTTTAACAAGTGTGTCAAAACTCACAAACATTTTTAGAGAACTACTAATAAAAGTGAAGTTTTACTGATTTAAATATTAAGGGTAAAAGTGGTGAATTGAGCTCAATTGAGCAAAGTTTTTTTGTTTTTATGTACAAGAATATAACTACTATAACACTGATCCTATGTACAAGAATATAACTACTATCATACTGCTCCTATGTACAAGAATATAACTACTATAATACTGCTCCTATGTACAAAAATATAACTACTATAATACTGCTACTATGTACAAGAATATAACTACTATAATACTGCTCCTATGTACAAGAATATAATTACTATAATACTGCCTCCTATGTACAAGAATATAACTACTATAATACTGGTCCGTAAAACGGCACAGGAGATCGCAATGATATGATGCTGTCACATGGCGCAGAGAGACGCAGCAACTCAGGCCACAGGCAGGATCAGGCCTGTGGCCTACATCGCAGCAGCGGAACTCAGGTTTTTATGTGTAATATTGCTGCCATTACTGGGGACATTGGGGGGGGGGGGCAGGGGAGAGCATTATATATACTACAGTATATACAATATTTCTAGTAGCCATCGCTCATCCTTAGGCCTCATGCACACGACCGTTGTTTGTTTCCACGTCCGTTCCGTCCGCAAATTTTGCGTCCGCCAAAGAACACGGATGGCGTACCGTTTTTTTTTGGGCGGATCCGTTTTTATGGCAGATCCATTGTAATAATGCCTATCCTTGTCCGCAAACGTGAAAAAAATAGGACATGCTCTATTTTTGTGACGGAATGTAAACACGGACCACGGATGCGGAACAAAAACGGTTGACCATCCGCATTTTTTGATGGACCCATTGAAATGAAAGGGGAAGCATCCTATCTGTGAAATAAAAGGGAACGGATGCGGAAACAAACAATGGTCGTGTACATGAGACCTTAGGCTACATGCACACGACAGTTGTTTTTCTCGGCTTCCGTTTCAGGTTTTTTTTGCGGATAGGACAGGAACTCTTTTATTTCAACGGGTCAGCAAAAAAATGCTGACAGTTCATCCGTTTGTGTTCTGCGTCCGTTGTCCGTGTTTCCCTTCAGCAAAAAAGCAGTGCATGTCCTACTTTTTTCTCATTTGTGGACGAGGATAGGCATTTATTTCAAGGGATCTGTGAAAACAAAGGGATCCTCCAAAAAAAACTGATGGACCATCATTTTTTTTTGCGGATCCCGATTTGCGAACAGCAAAAACCAACTGTCGTGTGCATGTAGCCTTAGGCCTCATGCACACGACCGTTTTTTTATGCTGTCCGCATAAAGGGGTTCCGTTGTTCAGTGATCCGTGTCCGTTTTTGCCTTTCGTTGTGTTTCCGTGTGTCTTCCGTTTTTTTTAGCGGACATGACCCAAAAGACTTAGCCTACATGCACACGACAGTGTTTTTTCTCGGCTTCCGTTCCGTTTTTTTGCGGATCCCATTCATTTCTATGGATCCGCAAAAAAAACTGATGCCTCTTCCGTTTCCTGTCCGCGTCCGTATTCCGCATTTCCCGTCCGCAAAAAAAAAATGGCATGTCCTATTCTTGTCCGCAAAAAACGGTTTGCGGACCCATACAAGTCAATGGGTCCGCAAAAAATGCGGATGACCAACGGAAGCCATCCGTTTGTCATCCGCATCCGTTTTTTTTTGCGGATGGTTGCTTGGAAACCAGGGCACTTGTACAGGTACTTTAGGAACTGTTTCAAGCCTTCCGTTTTTTTTTGCGGATCCGCAAAAAAAACGGAAGACACACGGAAGCACAACCTAC
The DNA here is from genome assembly GCA_033119425.1 of Bufotes viridis. Classification (NCBI taxonomy): domain Eukaryota; kingdom Metazoa; phylum Chordata; class Amphibia; order Anura; family Bufonidae; genus Bufotes; species Bufotes viridis. The sequence continues at coordinate 260,405,042 of CM065594.1, read as the reverse complement.
AAAATTTGCGGACTCAAGGAAAGGATGTGGATGTGAAAAAAAAAGGGAGACGGATCCGCGATTTGCGGACAGCAAAAAACAACTGTCGTGTGCATGTAGCCTTAACTAAAAGACAGGCTGACAATTTTTGCCAAGTGCCTGCCAAGGGATCCGCAAAATAAACGGACGCGGAACGCGGATGACACACGGATGGCCATCCGCATTTTTTCACAGTCCCATTGACTTGAATGGGTCCGTGAACCGTTTTTCACGGACAAGAATAGGACAGGTTATATTTTTTTGACGGACTGGAATCACGGACCACGGACGCGGAGGACAAACGGTGCATTTGCCGAGTTTTCCACGGACCCATTGAAAACCAATGGGTCCGCAGAAAACCACGAAAAACGGAGCAACGGACACGGAATCAAACAACGGTCGTGTGCATGAGGCCTAATACTGTGGAGGGGATCGCTGCATGTAAATGCTACTCTTCACCTCCACTGACAAGCGGGCAATGGTTGGGAAGCAACGCTTCCTTCCCAACAGTTAACTGCTGACAGTGTAAATTTAGAGTAAATTTAAGATTTTTTTTTCCGCATTAGTCAATTGTCTGCTTAACTATTTGTATGCGTTTCATGTTGTGTCCTAGGAAATGGGATGAGAAGAAGATCCTCGGGTGCTGCCTAGGACGAGTAAGAACCCAAATTTGCAGTGGCCACCACAGGAGAAATATGGTATTGCATGACACCCACGTTAGAGTCCACCAAACCTGGAACCACTGTTTCTTGTACCCCCCTCACTGACTCCAATGTACCCTAATAGGGGTATTACCTCAACAAGGACATCTTTAAAGAGCACCTATCAGCAGGATCAACCCCATTAACACAGGAATTGTGTCTGTTAAGCTTGACCCCTATGTCTTGTGAAAACCGGCTGAGGTTTTCCTGAAAAAAAAATGCAAATGAGAACGTGAGCCCAAAGGGGCCTGTTCCAGCACTGGAAAGCTGGAGTGCACCGAGGCCTGGTTTAATAGGGTTGATTCTGCTGACAGGTGCTCGTTAAATTATTCTTATACCTGTTTATTTCTACTCAGTGCACTCTTTTCAGTATTACGAAATTTTCAGACGGGAACAAGTAAGTGTCCGTGTATTTACAGCCCAAATTAGCCGTTGTGCCCACGTTTGTCCCCTCCCTGTGCCCCCTTAAAATTTATGGGTACTTATTAATATCACAGGGTAAACACATGAAGGATCTAAGATGTATCCTCGAGACATCATCCTTTCCTGGTAAGATCTGAATTCCTCCACCTCAGCTCCACACGTACGTACCCAAACATTCTGAAATACATCCCCCCCCCCCTTATATAATGAGCCAGTTCCTCGGCTGACCTCTCCATCCTTGGCAAAACAAATACGGGAGGATTGAGGCTTCCTCCTCCTAAATGGCGGAAGCGTGGTAGAGAACGGATTTTCATTGCTGCTTGCCCTTAAATTAGACCCCTTTTCACAGGCTGAGAATCAAGTTGACTCAACTCTGCTTAAAGGGGTCACGCCACCATTAAATGCTATTTGAATTTTATTAAACATGAAAAACGACCTGCTTTTGTAATTTAATGTGTGTTACAGAAATGCTCCAGTGGGGAGATATTCTCTTTTTTACTCCCCAGGCTCCCCCTGGTGTTTAATCTGTATAGTAATGCACACGTCCACCTACTGAGGTGGTCGCACATGCTCAATTCCTTCTTTTACATTCCACCAGCCATATCTACTGTTAGAAACAGTAACGGTTAGGGCTGAAGCACACGACCGCTTGTATTTTGAGGTCCGCAAAACAAGGATTCGCAAAAAATACAGGATGACATCCGTGTGCATTCCATATTTTGCGGAACGGAGCAGCTGGCCCCTAATAGAACAGTCATGTTCTTGTCCGTAATGTGGACAATAATAGGACATGTTCTATTCTTTTGCGGAATGGTCATACGGATTTGAAATGCACACGGAGTAACTTTGGTTTTTTCGGTCCGCAAAAAAAACAGAATGGACACGGAAAGAAAATATGTTCTTGTGCATGAGTCCTAACTAGAAGAGAGATGCAGCAAAAAGGGTATGCTCCCTGAGAAAGACCAGGCCCATGAGCTTCCAGCCTGAAGATACGGTAATCTAGCAGAGATTGGAGAAGTGAATGGTGAGATCTCAGGATCCATGTAAAGTAGGGGCTGGTTCTAGCTTTGTTAGAAAGGGATTGTCATGTACAGTGGTGTAACTAGAAAAGGCTGGGCCCCATAGCAAATTTTTGAATGTTCACCCCACGGCCCCCAGCAACTTCCTTACAACCCTTCCTCCCATGGCTAGTCAAGACAGCCCACGCTTGCTATAGAACCCCCACCCACTCAGTAGTTATTCCCTCTCAGTGTCCCACACAATAGTTATGCCTCCTTACTGCCCCCACATAGAGGTAATGCCCCTTTAGTCCACCCTCACAGTATTCCTCACACGGTAGTGCTCCCTTCATATAAGTGAAGTCCCCAGTGGTGTAAATAAAATAAGAAAAAAGCTGTAATAGTCCCCTAGCCCCGTTCCCCCAATGAGTGGATCACATCCTGCTCGCCCAGCAGCCATGATGCAGTGATGTCATCGCACCTGCTGGGTGAAGGACAGATCAGGAGATGATCCTCGGCCTGATTGCTCTTCTCCTTAGTCCAGCAGGCAATGTCACTGCAACGTGCCTGCTGGAGGTCGTCCAAGCACCATGGCTCCTAAAAAAAGCTGATCATAGGGGTGCAGAGTCAGACCCCCACCAATCTCATATTGATGACGTATACTGAGGATAGGTCATCAATATTTAGGACTTGGAAGTTGGAAAACCCCTTTGAGGAGTGTTAGCAGAAGCTCGCACCTGTCAAAGATGTTTCTGAAGGCCCCACAACCATTTCTTTGTATGGGGTCCTCACATTTCCTAGGGTGACCTCCATGTCACTGTCATAAAGACTCAATCAAACAGCATCCCATATCTCAAACTGTCTCCTAGGGGCAAGAAAATAAAAACGAATTACCCCCCTTTAGTTACCCCAATGTTTTACGTTGGAAATTACAGAGAAGGGATTGCAGTCTGATGGTTGGAAGCCAGGAGGTGGCCCCGGGATCTGGCAGAGAATCTGAAGGGAAACCTGATGAGTGTGGGCCCTGTTCCATGGCGGCTGGCGGCCCCGGCCACAGAAATCTAGCACATTGTCAGGATGAAAGGATACACATTGACGAGGAGAGGTGAATGACGAGGAGAGAAGATGAGAAAAAATATACAAAAAGAGAATAAAAACTGAATATTCATATCTAAGAGTCGTGGGCAAGTAGAAGGAGATAGAACAGGTGCCACATTGGCTGGTACCATTCATAATGGCACTGATATAGGGGCACTGGGGCTGTTAGTGGTATACGGGCAACATGGCCAACTCTCTTATGGGATAGACTAGAAGGCACTGATATGGAGGCACTGTGCACGGTTCTGCGATGAGGACACTGGCTGTCAATGTTATACAGGCACCATGTCCGGCTCTGTTATGGGGTAACTGTGGCAGACGAGCCTATGGGGCACCGTAGCTAAAGGTTATGTGGGCCCTGAAACTGTAAGGGCCATGGAGGTACTATGGCATTAAAGGGGTTGTTCACCCCTGGGGGCCTCCCCATACTTATCTGATCTCCACCACTGGGTTCTGGGTCCTTCGCTTCCCCCTGGGCTGTTACAGCTCACAGGGGTCCCCGCATCAACATCCAATTTAACGCGGGTCACAATGACTGGCTGCACCAGTGAGGTCTCTCCTACGTGTCACATGACTGAGTGTTATCAGTGACTGACTGCAGCGGCCATGTGACCCGCATCAAACCAGATGTTGACATGGGGAGACCTGACAGCTGCAGCGGCGAGTAGGGAATGAAGGAGCTGGAAACCAGCAGCCAGGGATCAGGTCCAGCCATGATGGGGTAGGGGGGGGGGTCTGCCCAAAAGACTCACAGGGGTGAACAACCCCTTTAAATAAAACCATGGGGAGTTTTATTATAGGGTTAGTGGGAGCAGCACTGGAATAGAGGCACTGTGGTTGGCTTTGTTAAGAGCATGCTGCTATATGTGTGAATTGTGGATCTCACTGCTATGGGGGCACTGGGGCTGTTTGTATTATATACACTTTATTGACTTTTTGTGATTGTTATGGGAGCACTGTGTCAGTATTATATTGGCTTTAAGTAGACTACAATTGGCTCTGTTATGGGGGTACTGTGCCTATTAAGGTTATAGAGGCGCTAATTAATTTATTGTGATTCACTGTCTCATGGGGGCTCTGTGGCTGTCAGTGATATATAGGCTTTTGTAGACTACAATTGGCTTTGTTATGGGGGCATTGTGGCTGTCAGTGTTATATTGCCTCTAATTAGAATTGATTGGCTCTGTTATGGGTGCACCGTGGCTGTCAGTGTTATATACTCTAATGAGACTACGACTGGCTCTGTTATGGGGGCACCATGGCTGTCAGTATTATATACTCTAATTAGACTACGACTGTCTCTGTTATGGGAGAACCATGGCTGTCAGTATTATATACTCTAATTAGACTACGACTGGCTCTGTTATGGGGGCACCGTGGCTGTCAGTATTATATTGGCTCTAATTAGACTACTATTGGCTTTGTTATGGGGGCACCGTGGCTGTCAGTATTATATAGTCAAAGCAGAAAAGAAGTTGAGATCGGCTCACCTCCATGCAGATGCGATGCTCGGGATCAAGGCTGCCGACCCGAAACAATGCTGGAAAAACGTGGATCTGGCACTCAGTAAAAAAAGAATATATTTATTAGCTCAGAACATGTAGAAAAATAATAAAATCACGTTAGCTTACCCGTTTCGGGCAAGCATGGCTGTAGCTTTCTCCTTAGCTCACTGTCGCCCCCTGCTGACTAATGCACTTTGTATTAGCTTTCAAGTAATGTGGAGGGGAAGTGACAACTGCTGTAAGTACAATGCCCGCTGGTTGTCGCAGTGTGGAGTGATACCGCCACTTCCCAGTTTGCTGCATCAACGGTCAGCATTGCTATTAAAGGGTCTGGGAAAGCCATGTGTCAGATCCCGAAGGCCATATTGGTTGCCACCCAACTTTTCCAAAAACAGATAAATCTACTGAATAGAAATGATAACATATTTCCTGAGTGTTTTCTGATTTTGTGCTGCTTGGCAGTCACTTTTCCTTTTTATCGCAGTTGTAGACCCCCCAGGCGCTTTGTCCTTGACGCTGAGGCAGAGCAGGGGAAGGTCATTGATTTTTGCATTGTATTACAGGACAAAGCTTAGTAAGCTTAAATTTAACTCCATGGTATCATCCCGCAGAGATACAGCCTCAGATCTTCCATCTCTGCTGCTGAGAGGCTTCAATCTTTAATATTCCTTATTTGCCCTTACGCAAGAAAATGATTGGGTTACCTAGAAAGACTCGGCTTTAAAGGAACTCTAACAAATTTATTAAAGGGCATCTGTCCCCAGATTTATGAGCAATAATCCAGGCGAGATGTGTGCACGTCAGCTGCATGTAATGCTTTTCATTTCTTTATATGGGTTCAATGTGTAGAAAAACAATCTTTTAGAATATGAAATCGAGTGCCTGGGTGCAACGAGGACGGTGCTGTTGCACCCGGAAGATCCGCTCCCTGCCTGCTTTGCCATACCCCACCGCTAAGACTAACAGGCCAGACATTGATTTTCTATCTATGCACTAAAGAAGTTGAACTAGAAATCTTCCACAGTTACTATAAGGGACTATGAAAGTTTTGGAGGGGAAAACCCTAACCCTAAACACATTGACCTTTTGACTGTTTTAGGCTACTTTCACACTAGCGTTTTAGTTTTCCGGTATTGAGATCCGTCATAGGGGCTCGATACCGGAAAAAAACGCTTCAGTTTTGTCCCCATTCATTGTCAATGGGGACAAAATTGAACTGAACGAAACGGAATAGACCAAAATGCATTTCGTTCTGCTTGGTTGCAATCCCATCACGGACAGAATAACGCTGCAAGTAGCGTTTTTCTGTCCGCGATGTGGTGCGGAGCAAGACACAATGTAAGTCAATGGGGACGGATCGGTTTTCTCTGACACAATACAAAACGGATCCGTCCCCCATTGACTTTCAATGGTGTTCATGACGGATCCATCATGGCTATAGAAGACATAATACAACCGGATCCGTTTATGACGGATGCATGCGGGTGTATTATGGTAACTGAAGCGTTACCATAATAACGCTTCAGTTATTATGGTGAAAGTAGCCTTAGTCATTCCCCTAGACTTGCATTGAAACTATAATGTAATATAATGTACAAGTCTATGACAGACTGAGATTGTTTCTGTTTAGGCTGTGATTCTCCACTTCTCCCACTAGAAGGTTCTAGTTCAGTTAAAAACTGTATATAAGGAGAGCAATTAGAGCCCCTAATTGTCTGCAGATCATGTTCAGTGGTTAGTAGGAAAGACTCTTCCTGACGACACGAGTGACCAAAAGGAGACTGTGAGACAAGGATACTCTGACAAAGACCCTGAGTCCCCAGCCCTTGGACCACAGCGCTAGCCGGATGACTGAGCCACAGACCCTGGGCCCCCAGTCCTTTGGCCAGGGTACCAGCCTTCTGAGAGAGATAGCGGGTCAGGTAGCTCAGACCTTTCCTCAGAACAGCATTGTGGTCAGCTGGCTGGGGGGCATTGTTACAGAGGCAAGGTGGGTAACTCTTCCATTGGAGCACTCTATTATGGAGGTGCCTGTGCCACAATCCTGCTTTTTGTTGTTCCTTGCCAAATACATTAGATTATTGTCACCTGAACTCTGTGAATGTGTTGTGGACTTAAAAGAAGGATCAGGCTGTTGGATTTCAACATGCCTGATCCTTTTGTTCTCCATGGAGGAAAATCGCAGCTATAATAGCCTGGCAATGGCTTACTTCCTTTACCCTATGCCGAGCGTGCAGACAGAGAGTGCATGTCTATGTGGAGGGCTCAAGAGAGACCGCTATTTGTTTGTCCGGTAGCTGAACTTGCCTTATCGCCCCGTACTTTACATTGGTACAATCATGTTAGGTCATATGATAATCAGAAGCCATGCGAGCATACGTATAGGTGCGAACTGTGCGTTGTATGATATCTGCTCCATATACAACAGAATGTATTTAAATATGTAAAATCCTTGGTTCCCTTTGTTGCTTCTGCTTTTCTTTAAGCTAGGAGGAACATGGAGCTGTAGATACACAATAGACATCAGAAGAACCTCCCAAACTATAGAGAAGAAATAGTCTACCTAATGCCGGGGTGGTGTCTACATGAGGACATCTAAGAGCACATAAGGCACATAGGAGGGGTCAGCAAGAAAGCTTTCTCCATGTCCTCAGGAGTACCTCTTCAATACCTATGAGGAACACCAAGGTAGACTTGAAGAAAAACAGACACTTGATGCCTCCAAAACTAAGACTTTGAATATGGATCATTGTATGCCATTGGCAAATGTCACTTTGGAGTCCAACAGATCACCCAGGCATTCTGCACTCCAGGAGGTGCTCCCCAAATTACACATTAAAGGGCACTTGTAAGAGGGTCAATTTTTAGGGGACCCTTGATCTTTACTCCGTACCTCACTTGAGCATGGCACCGAAAATTAGGCAGATACAGCAAAGTTCAAAGCATTATAACTTTACTCCAGTTGGGGCAACAGGCATAATATTTACAACTTGGTGGTTACAGTCATAATTTGGCACGGAGCTTGGTGGTTGCAGTCTCTGTTGAGCACATACTTTGGCGGGAAATAACTTGGTGGTTGCAGACTTTGCTGGGCACAAAACTTGGTAATACCAGTCTTTGATGGGCGCACACATTGGCAGTTGCAGTCTCTGATGGGCAGAGCTTGGCAATTGCAGTCTCTGATGAGCACACATCTTGGTGGTTGCAGTCTCTAATGGACACACAGCTTGGTGGTTGTAGTCTCTGATGGACACACAGCTTGGTGGTTGCAGTCTCTGATGAGCACACATCTTGGTGGTTGCAGACTCTGATAGACACACAGCTTGGTGGTTGCAGTCTCTGATGGACACACAGCTTGGTGGTTGCAGTCTCTGATGGACACACAGCTTGGTGGTTGTAGTCTCTGATTGACACACAGCTTGGTGGTTTCAGTCTCTGATGAGCACACATCTTGGTGGTTGCAGACTCTGATAGACACACAGCTTGGTGGTTGCAGTCTCTGATGGACACACAGCTTGGTGGTTGTAGTCTCTGATGGACACACAGCTTGGTGGTTGCAGTCTCTGATGGCCACACAGCTTGGTAGTTGCAGTCTCTGATGGCCACACAGCTAAGCATTTTCAATCACCACTGGGCACTCTGCTTGGTGGTTACAAGTTATGATGGGCTCTCTAATGGACACGTAACTTGGCAGTACAGTTGCTGTTGCTTTCACAAAGCAACTTATGGTTCAAGTCCATATAGATTCTCTGTGGCCTGGTACTGCCTCTGTCTTTAGTCAAGCTCTAAGGTTGGGGTTCAGCTACCTTTAACTTTGGTACAGGAACATGCTTCTCTCCGGGGGGCCTAAGTTACAGCAGCAGTCCGGTAGTCCTGCTATGCAGTGAACCCCATTCGCTGTGCAAGAATAAAGCCAAAGAAGCTCGGAAGAATCATCATGGGTCCTAGAGTTCGAACCCCAGTTATGCCATATGATGTTTGGTCGCTTCCTAGTGATTTGCAATAACATTATATGATAAAAATTCCTTTTAAATTTCGAACTGGGACTCTTCAGTCCTGGAAGTGGTTGTCAGACTCTCCACCCCCTAAAAATAAGCAGGAAAGCCCTCCATATACACTAACTAGATCCAGATCTACCAACCATCTAACCTATACAGGAGAGCTGTTGCCATGAAGACTCCTAACCGCCATATCGTCTCAGTATTTGTCTGTTTGTTTATTGCACTTAACACGCTTTCCTTTAATGAAGACACATGGCTCCCCGAGGAGCGCTCCACCGGGGCCCACACCCCGATAATGAAGCTCATTTACTGCAGCCTGGGGGCCAATTAATTCTGTAAAAGGCTTCTTCAAGCAGAAGCTGACGACAAGTCCAAACACAACCGGGAACCCAGCTGTGGCTTAACCCTGTGTTTGCCAGAAGATACGTGACTCACCGCACACCAGGCCACAAGTGAGATAGCAGAACAATGGTCTCCTTCATACAGGAGAAATTTGGGCCACCACTACGCCGCCTTTACACCCATCTATGTATTAAACTACGAAAATATCTGGCTTATTACCGGAGGCTTCCTGTGGGGAAAGATTATGTGTGTGTCCCCATGACAACTCTTCTAGGTCTGGGGATCTGGAAGCTTAGGGTTATCACAAGAAAACTGGTTCATGTAGCAACCTAGCACCCGATCAGATCTAATCTGTTAGAATATAAGATTTAACAGGTTGCTATGAAGCCCAGGGCTCCTATGATAACACACGTTAAGTCACACCTCTAACTCTACCCAATCCCACAAACAGTAATGATGAGCCTCCTCACATTTATGATGCCCTCTTAGTGCCTCCCCACACAGTATGATGCCCCCTTAAAAGGGTTAAATCAAATGAAAATCAGACGCATTACAATCTAACAAAGCTATACCAGCCCTGTACCTCACATGGAACCAGAGATCTCCACATTCATTCCTCCAATTGCTTTGCTCGATTTTCTTCAGGCTGACACCTCGGGGGCATGTACTTTCTCATGAGTCATGTGCAGTGGCGTAACTAGAGTTGTATGGGCCCCAGGGCATACTTTGAATTGGGGCCCCCCCTCCCCACCCCCGTTCCCGAAAAAAATAGAACATGTCCTATTCTTGTCCGCAATTGCGGACAAGAAAAGGCATTTTCTATGAGAGTGCCGGTGATGTGCGGTCCGCAAAATGCGGAACGCACATTGCCGCTTTCCGTGTTTTGTGGATCCGCGGATTCGGATCTGCAAAACACACACGGACGTGTGAATGGACCATTATACTGCAGAAACCAATAAACCCCCTGATAATACTAGGACGACACAGAGCCCCCCCATATAAAATACCCCTTCTTTGTGGCCACAGTAAAAGCCCCCATAGTGACCCCCAATAATGTGCCAGTAAGAAGTGCCCCCATAGATGCCCCCCAATAATGTGGCAGTAAGAAGTGCCCCCCAATAATGTGGCAGTAAGAAGTGCCCCCATAGATGCCCCAATAATGTGCCAGTAAGAAGTGGCCCCATAGATGCCCCCAATATTGTGCCAATAAGAGGTACCCCCATAAATGCCCCACAAGTGCCTCTCCATGCCCCCCCCAAAAAAAAATCATGTGCCAGTGCCTCTTCATGCCCCCCATGTGCCAGTAACAAGTGCCTCTCCATGCCCCCCCATGTGCCAGTAACAAGTGCCTCTCCATGCCCCCCCATGTGCCAGTAACAAGTGCCTCTCCATGCCCCCCCATGTGCCAGTAACAAGTGCCTCTCCATGCCCCCCATGTGCCAGTAACAAGTGCCTCTCCATGCCCCCCATGTGCCAGTAACAAGTGCCTCTCCATGCCCCCCATGTGCCAGTAACAAGTGCCTCTCCATGCCCCCCATGTGCCAGTAACAAGTGCCTCTCCATGCCCCCCATGTGCCAGTAACAAGTGCCTCTCCATGCCCCCATGTGCCAGTAACAAGTGCCTCTCCATGCCCCCCCATGTGCCAGTAACAAGTGCCTCTCCATGCCCCCCCATGTGCCAGTAAAAAGTGCCTCTCCATGCCCCCCATGTGCCAGTAACAAGTGCCTCTCCATGCCCCCATGTGCCAGTAACAAGTGCCTCTCCATGCCCCCCATGTGCCAGTAACAAGTGCCTCTCCATGCCCCCCATGTGCCAGTAACAAGTGCCTCTCCATGCCCCCCATGTGCCAGTAACAAGTGCCTCTCCATGCCCCCATGTGCCAGTAACAAGTGCCTCTCCATGCCCCCATATGCCAGTAACAAGTGCCTCTCAATGCCCCCATGTGCCTGTAACAAGAGCCTCTCCGTGCCCCCGATATAAAATAAATAAATAAACACTTATACTTACCTCCATGGCAGCGATGTGTTGCAGGCCTCTTCCGGCCTATGTCCAGCGCTGTACGGCTCAGGTGGCGTGATGATGTCATCCCGCCGCCTACACCGGCCTCTGATAGGCTGCGGGCCTTGTGCCAGCAGCCTATCAGAGGAACAGGGAAGGGAGACGCCTCTCCTCCCCTGCCCCACAGCAACCTGTATCGCTGTCCTGAGGATGGCGATACAGATCACTATGGAAATGAGCGCTTGCACAATGGAAGCGCTCATCTCCCTGTGCCCTGCCGCACATTATTGCGGCGGGCTCTGGAACCCCTTCACTGCCGGGCCCGGATGCAGTCGCACACGCTGCGACCGTGGTCGTTACGTCCCTGGTCATGTGCCTTCTGCTGCAGCTTCCTCCTTGGAACTGTCAGAGCTTCTAACACTAGATAAATCAGGAATGTCCCGCTGGCTTGTTTGGGACATCCTGTAGCATCTTGACCGTTGACTTGGTTTCTCGTCTGCTCCTAGGTACTGATACCACCTCACTTTCAGCTTGACGTCTGGCTACACATTGACCCCTACTAGTTCCTGTAGTGCAGTTGCCACCAATCAGGAGCTACATAGGGAGTTTCCTGTAGCAACCACCTTCCGGAACTACTATAGTGAGTGGTCTACCGGGTCATTAACACTATAGTGGACACTAGTATTATAAATAGTAGGGCACCGGGGTCAGATTATGCATTGGAATCCAGGAGCTCCAGGTTGTACCTCTGGTTGTCACCACTGCGGATGTCTTGAAGATCTCAGGTGGCCATATACATTAGATATTTGTATGTGGATGCCATGGGATTAAATGTGTGTGGGAACGGGTTAGGACTTTAACCCAAAAGTGACTTGAAGGACTTGCTCGTAATGCTGTCTTCTTGCTCGAATACCTCCATGGATTTTAGGTGGAACTACTCTTCACACAAACAATACACACAGAGTGACAGTGAGCCTTCAGGCATGATTGAGCAGGGCCAGATACACATCTAACAGGATGGTGGGGTTGAGCCTTGAGCATTCCTCGCCCCCAAGCCACACAGAACTCCTTTTGTTCTAGATCGACAGGTGAAGCAAATATATTCCCATGACGCCACACACGTACGAGTGCTGCAGCATTCCACGCATATCTCCACCTACTATATGAACACCTATAGTCTACCTACATGTCATGCGTGTCTGCCCGCTGAGGACAGAGAAGAAAATGGGACTTTAATGGTTAATTCCTACCTCCAAAATGTGGTGGATTCCGCAGGGTGGCCCCAGATTACCAGCACTGTAGCTGACACTGGAGGGTACCATGCCTGGAAGCAAGAGCACGTGTTCTGGGCATGGAATTTTTTCAGGGATTTTCCTATAGGCTTCTCTATAGTAAAAAATATATTTATAATATTACAACATATAATATATGAAATAATTAATAGTAAAGATGGTCTGAGTAAAAAAAGTCACAAAAAAGACATTAAATTTATGGCATTTTATTCAGGCCAAAAAATGCAGAAAGGAAACTATATGTGAAAATATACAGTCAGAAATATAGTCCAGGCTGGTAGTGGGTCCTTCTGGGGGCGCCATTCCACTCCTCACACCAGGCAGTAACGGTATGTAGTAGTGGTTGGTATTTCTGGATGGATAGAACGACAGACAGACAGATAGTTATGAGATAAGTAGGTACAGTGCCTTGAAAAAGTATTAAACCCCTTGAACTTTTCCACATTTTTCATGTTACACCCACAAAGTTAAATGTTTTTTTATAGGGATTTTATGTCATAGAACAACACAAAGTAGCAAGTATGTGTGAAAAGAAAATGGCACATGGTTTTTAAAATTTTTAATAAATAAAAATCTGGAAAAAGTGGCGTGCATTTGTATTCAGCTCCCTGAGTCAATGCCTTGGAGGACCACCTTTCTCTGGAAGTCTTTTGGGGTAGGTCTCTATGAGCTTTGCACATCTGGAGGCTGACATTTTTGTCCATTCTTCTTTGCGCTAGCTCGCGCTCAGTCAGATTGGATGGAGAGCGTCTGTGAACAGTAATTATCAAGTCTTGCCACAAATTCTCAATGGGATTTAGATCTGGATACAGATACATGGATGGATAGATAGATAGATAGATAGATAGATATGAGAGATAGATATGAGATAGATAGATAGATAGATAGATAGATAGATAGATAGATAGAGTGAAGAAACGGCAGGCAGCACTCCGGATATCGTAAAAAAGACCGTGGTTTATTAACCCAAAAGCAGTAGCAACGTTTCAGCTCTCACTATGGAGCCTTTGTCAAGCCATATTCACACGTGTTCAAATGCCAAAATATATAGTGCCTTCAATAATGTTTCCATTAAGACAGTGATTGATATAATTATGTAAAAATATTGTATAAACAATAAACCGTGATATCCAGAATTCAATTACATGATTGTGTCACATTGTATAAACATCATGATAAAACTCGTGCTAGGTGATTATACATACAGTGTAATATTCATATATAAATCCATAATCATGTGAAATTAATTAATCGAATACACCTGATTACACCTAATAAGTGATAAAAAAAGTTTGTTAAAAACATACTTGGAGCATGAGTCAATGGCAGGTCCGCTGAGCGTGGATGTCAATGTACTAGGCATGCGCCAAACTGGCGTAGTCTCGCGAGATCCAGGGAATGGTCTCATCAAAGAACTTTGTTACCAGGGCCAGGAACAAACATGGACGGCGTGGCCTCCCGTGACCATGCGCAGAATCCTAACTTCGATGACGTGAATGATCACGCCTCTTAGTAACCAGGACGCTATCCCATAAAGTAAGAGATACACAGAGTAACTAGACCAGAGTGCAACCACTAAGTATGTCAAACCATAGTGGTGCACCTCAATGTAGAGAACTCTGATGGTGTTTTAAAGGAATCGGGGGACACGCCATCACACTGCGATCCCTCGCAGCGAAAAATGGCTGTCCTGTTAGAACAGGAAGATCGCGGATCGCCGAAAGCGACCCCGATCCTCCTGTCAAATCCCGAATTATACACCCAAAAAAATTCAAGGAGAGACGTCCCAAACACAATACCAGAATCACATAGCCACCGCCGCCTCATGTAAGTAGCGTTGCCCATGGAAACAAACAAATTGCAAGTAATAATGAATATGTAAACAAATCGCGTCCTGCGTCTTCTTATGCTCCAGGTTCATAACTTTCTTTATGGCAAGCTGATATCTCTAAAAAGAGAAAAGAAAACAATTTTTTAGACAAGGCACGTGTAAATAATTTTTCTCCAAGAGAGAATCAGAGAAATAGGAAAATACAGAATGACAATACAAATCATGTCACCCTAAACTCCACTTTAAGCCCATGTGGTCTCAAGGTTTTTAAGGTATAGATCCAATATAATTCACGTTTTTTCAAGAGAGCTGTCCTGTCCCCACCCCTTCTCAATATAGGAATGCCTTCTAGGATCCTAAATCGCAAATCCTTTTCTGAGTGTCCCGCCTCTTTAAAGTGGCGGGATACCGGTAAATTCATCTTAGCCTTACGGATAGAATACCGATGTTGGTTTAATCGGGTCTTGATGTCCCAAGTAGTCTCGCCCACGTACCAGAGGTTACATGGGCAGGATAATTGGTACACCACATGTGTCGTATCACATGTAAGATATTCTTTGATCCTAATCGTGCGTCCCGAAGCAGGATTGGTAAATGTATCACCTCGTATCATTAAATTACAATTAACACAATTATGACATGGGAAGCAACCCTTACGAATAGATCCAAAGAAACCAGTCGTCTTTTTCAAAGAGCCAACATCGGATCTAACCAATCTGTCTCCTATATTGCTATTCCTCCGATATGAGAATAGGGGGGGATGTTTAAACTCCTCTATGTCCTCAAACCCATTAGACAATGTCCGCCAATGTCTCCTTAGGATTGAGGAAACATGGCAGCTATTAATATTAAAATCCGAGACAAAAGGGATCCTGGGGCTTTTATCCCGGACTTTACCTGTATCATCTGGATTAATAACCCATTGCATACTGGTAGAAAGCAACTTCCTGGGATATCCCCTCTTCTTGAATTTTTGTGTCATTTCCATTAGTCTCGTATTTCTTTGAGCAGTATCTTGCACGATACGGGACACACGCAACAACTGGCTATGGGGGAGTGACTTGATCATTGGTTTGGGGTGATGGCTATCAAATCTCAAAAGATTATTCTGATCTGTGGGTTTCACATATAAGTCCGTCACTAGAGAGTGGCCCCGAATAGTCACCTCAGTATCCAAGAACTGTATTGTGTTCTGGGAGCATACTAAAGTGAATTTGACACTGGGATCCACCTCATTAAGATATTCATGGATTCGCGTGAGGTCCTCTGCGGCGCCCACCCACACCAGGAAGACATCGTCAATGTAGCGCCACCACCCCAGCACATGGCTGAAGTGGTGGCACCCATAGACAAACGTCGTCTCAAGATGGTCCATGTAGATATTGGCATAGGTGGGCGCCACATTAGACCCCATCGCGATGCCCCGTCGCTGCACAAAAAACTCATCTTGGAACAAAAAATAATTGTTTGACAAAACAAACTCCAACAGAGTCATAATAAATAGCTGACATGCCGATGAATAATTAGTGGATAACTAACTTTTTTATCACTTATTAGGTGTAATCAGGTGTATTTGATTAATTAATTTCACATGATTATGGATTTATATATGAATATTACACTGTATGTATAATCACCTAGCACGAGTTTTATCATGATGTTTATACAATGTGACACAATCATGTAATTGAATTCTGGATATCACGGTTTATTGTTTATATAATATTTTTACATAATTATATCAATCACTGTCTTAATGGAAACATTATTGAAGGCACTATATATTTTGGCATTTGAACACGTGTGAATATGGCTTGACAAAGGCTCCATAGTGAGAGCTGAAACGTTGCTACTGCTTTTGGGTTAATAAACCACAGTCTTTTTTACGATATCCGGAGTGCTGCCTGCCGTTTCTTCACTCTATATATGCCTTTGGTCAGAGGCAATTTTGGAAGGAATTGCACCCACTTTTTCAGTGTGCTGCTCACCATTTTTTCTGTTCATTAGATAGATAGATAGATAGATAGATAGATAGATAGATAGATAAATAGGAGATATATAGATAGATAGATAGATAGATACTGTAGATAGATAGATAGATAGATATGAGATAGATAGATAGATAGATAGATAGATAGATAGATAGATAGATATGAGATAGATAGATGGATAGATAGATATGAGATAGATAGATAGATAGATAGATAGAGATAGATAGATAGATAAATAGGAGATAGATAGATAGATAGATAGATAATAGATGGATAGATAGATAGATAGGAGATAGATAGATACATAGATAGATATGTAGCACCCCAGACTAGTGTTACCACTTCTGCACCTTGATACTGTCTTTATTGGTCCAACCTCATGTCATCTTGTGTATTTATTCCAGATCATCCACAATGTGCATTTATAATCTGGTTATGTAGCTGTTTATTACATGTAATGTGCCTGGTTCACCAGCAAGTGGCAGCAAACACGGCAGAGCTGTCCTTAGAGAGAATGGAGCTTTCCATTCCATTCTAACCTGCAGGAAGGGTGGGGACAAGTTCTAGTCAGTTCTAGCTTATCCCCTGCTAGGGGACTGGAGTGCAGGGGCACATCTCTGCTGGACGTGCCCACGCCAGCCAGAGAACCCTCAGCTCTGCTGGTCATGGAGGCCAAAGCTTAGAGCCTTAGGAGCCAGAAGGAAAGTTCCCTGGCCTAATCCTAGAGACAGACCATATAAAGAGAAGTGCAGCAGATAAGAAAAAGCAAAGTCATACAGTCAGCCTGTGAGTACAGCAGAGCCAGAGGGCAACAGATGTAGCAGAGTCGAGTTTGCCTGCCAGCTTTAATGCTAAAGCCTGCAGGGACCAAGACAAAGTCTGTACACCGTTTTGGAGAACGTTTATGCAAAGTAAAGCTTCTGTTCAACTACATACAAGGTCTGGACTCGAGTTATTCTTTTATTTCTCAATTATTCCCCCTATTTATTGCTTCAGAGCCAAAGCCTGGGGTCTAGCCGTGTCCAGGTAGGAGCACCATGACACACATAGAGAGACATTTTAGGCTGCACTATACCACTTAGCATTCCTACACCTGGGTCGTGTTATAGAGGGCCCTGGGGGGAGGCACCCGTTGTAGATAGATAGATAGATAGATAGATAGATAGATAGATAATAGATAGATATGATATATATGATAGATAGATATGAGATAGATAGATAGATAGATAGATAGATAGATAGATAGGATAGATATGATATATATGATAGATAGATAGATAGATAGATAGATAGATAGATAGATAGATAGATAGATATGAAATAAATACATGGATATATATATATATATATATATATATATTTTAGATAGATAGATAGATAGATAGATAGATAATAGAGATATATGATAGATAATAGATAGATAGATAGATAGACAGACAGATAGATAGATATGAGATAGATAGATAGATAGATAGATAGATAGATAGATAGTGACCACCCATGTATCTGGACAATAATGCTGTCAGTCCCTCTTTAGCCCTATTCCTAATTTACATAGATTACCCCGCTCTGCTCTCCAGCACCCCCTGGTGGTAATACACCCCTGACCACTCGCACCTGGAGCTTACACTCAGTTTCTTTAGGTGATGACAGGGACTTGTCACCACTTACGGAATCAAGCAGTTTACTCTTTAGTTTACACAGACCCATAGTTTCCTACAAACAACATCCTAAATCCTGTCTGACAACGTAATCCAGCGGCAGCAGCAAATTAACCCTTTCCCGACTGGGACTTGATACTGGATAAAAATAGATAGGCAGATAGATTAGATAGATCGATAGATAATGAAGACACAAAAACATGGAAAATGGAGACACACAAACATGATTTTTTTTTCAAAAATTCTTTTTTATGTAAAACTGAAACCAAAAAATAAAAACAGACATATTTGGTATTGTCGCATCCGTAACAACCTGCTCTTTGAAAATAACACATGATCCATCCTGTCAGGTGAACGCCGTAAATAATAATAATAATAATAATAATAAAAACTGCGCCACAACAGCCATGTTTAAGTTGCCCAGCCTCACAAAAAGCGTAATATCGGGAAATCAAAAATTATATGTACTCCAAAATAGTACCAATAAATCTGTCACCTTATCCCGTTGTTTCCAAAATGGGAAATTTTATAAAAAAATGAAAATCAGATATCATACAGTAATGACAATTTTTCTAATAAAGCTAGAACCAGCCCTGTACCTCACGTGGATCTACAGATCTCCCCATTCATTGCTACAATTGCTCTGCAGCCTGGCAGATCATGGGGGCGTGTCCTTTCCGCTGCAGCTCTCTTCCTGTAACTGCCACAGCTTCTAACAGAACACATGGCTGGTGCCAGTTGAAGATATAGGCCTCAGCTAAACTGTGGCTTTTTGTAGCACGACTGATTAATTTTAACTATTGAGTGACAGCTGCAGTCCACGAGATTGCATTTAACCGAGTGCATGCATTTGAACGGCAGCTGTAGTTCAATAGTTAAAATCAATCAGTTGAGCTACAAAACACTGACCCACAGAAAAATACGGATGACGTCTGTGTGCATTCCGTATTTTGCCTAAGGGAACAGCTGGCCCCTAGCAGAACAGTACTATCCTTATCCATAATGCGGACAACAATAGGACATGTTCTATTTTTTTGTGAAACGGAAATACGAAAACGGAATGCACACGGAATAACTTCCGTTTTTTTTTTTTTGCGGACTCATTGAAATAAATAGTTCCACATACGGTCCACACAAAAAACGGACACGGAAAGAAAACAGGTTCATGTGCATGAACCCTAAAGCTGAGGCCTACGGGCTCAAGCACACAAATTATTGTTTTTATCGTTTTCGTTACGTTTTTTTTTACAGGTCCGTATGCGAAACAATTCACTTCAATGGGTCCGCCAAAAAAAGGAACGGAAATGTGCACTCCGTTTCCGTATGTCCGTTCAGAAAAAGAATAGAACATGTGCTATTATTGTCCGCATAACGGACAAGGAAAGAATTGTTCTATTAGGGGCCAGTTGTTCCCTTCCGCAAAATACGGAATTCACATGGACGTCACCAGTATTGTTTACGGATCCGTATTTTGCGGACCGCAAAATACACACGGTCGTGTTGATTCCGTATTTTGCGGAACAGAACAGCTCTTAAACTGAGCACATTAGACCTGCTCAGTGAGACAGAGAAAAATGAAGGAAAAGAACAAACAGCAGGTGGCGCTGTACAGATACATTTTATTGAATAGCTCAGTGGCTATGCTATATTTTTAATTACATGCAATTACAAAAGTATTCAAATCCGGGGGCTGGTTTGAAAAATGTAGAGTATGCTTCATGACACAATCATTAAAATTTTTCAGCCTTTTGTTGCAGTCTCCACTTTTTTGAGATATGTAGCTGCAAATCAAGTTCTAAATGAGTTTAAAAAAATTCATGAAATAATAAAATATCTCATATGTGCCCTATGATCTACTGTGAATACAATATGGCTAGATTTACCAATCATTGCATTCAGTTTTTATATACATTTATTTACATTTTACGCAGCGTCTGAACTTTTTTGGAATTGGGGCTGTAGACGGACATATGATGTAAATTCCAGTGTAAAGACGCCCCCTAATATGCTTAAAACAAAGCTGAATGGACTGACATCTGGCGAGGACCGTGGCTGATAAAGTGGAAAAAAACGCAGCAGGTGTAGCACCCTGTGCCAAGAATACAATGCAAAAATAGAATTTTATGCAAATGTTCTGGGTCTAGTAACTGATACGTAATTCTCATTCTACGGGGCAAGAGAATGTGTTTATAGAAACCGGAAGGGGACAGGGGACCTTACAACAAAAGTCACGCTCTCAGAGCTCTCTACCACGTTTTTTATTAAAGAGGACCTGTCAGCAGTATCAACCCTATTAATCCATGCTATACTGGTAGGGTTGATTCGGCTCGATTCCTATTAAAATGATATCTTTATTTATTTGTTTTTATTTCACTTACTTATATAATAAATTCCTTTGTCGTCCAAATCTTCTTTATTTTACTTTTAATTCATATGCGAATTAGGGCTTCAGTGCACCGAGTGGTGTAGTATAAGCACTCAGTGCACTGCAGCTCCTCCATTTTCACTATTTAACTATATGCACTTTCATTTAACTGACAGGGCCGGGCATCTACATTCTACGCTTGCCCAGCCCTGTAATCCTGTGCATGCGCCATAGATTCTGTGATCGGCGCATGCACAATTTATCTCCTTTCGAGTTTCCACTGCTGCCAGGATCATCTCGCCATAGAAAGACATCTGGGAAGATTTATCTCGGCGGAGGGGAAGCCGGACATACTGTGCATGCACTGATCTCAAAATCTATGGCGCATGCACAGGATTACAGAGCACAATGAAGATGCCCAGCCCTGTCAATAAAGGCTAAGTAGGGACAGTGGAGGAGCTATGGTGGCCCTTGGTGCACTGAAGCCTTATTTTGCATATTCATTAAAATTTACATATCTTTTCAAAGGCGATAAAGGTATTATTTAAAACAGCAGGATTAACCCCGCAAGACAGTACGCCTGGTTTAATAGGACTGATCCTGCGGACAGGCAGTCTTTAACCACTTCAGCACCCCTAGCTTAAACACCCTTAAAGGGGTTATCCAAGTTATATTTATTGATGACCTATCCTCAGGATAGGTCATCCTGATATCAAGTCCGGAGCACCAGCTCAGCCGATCAGCTGTTTGAAGAGAAGGCGAGCGCCGTGCCAGCGCTGCCTCCTCGTCATTGTTTACCTACTCGCCGTTGCATCTGCGGTATACAGTAGTATACACAGAGCCGTCCCATTGAAATGAATAGAGCGGCTTGGGTGTAATTACACATGCTCACTCACTGCAGATGCAACGGCGAGTAGGTAAACTAATGACGAGGAGGCAGCACTGGCACGGCGCTCGCCTTCTCTCCAAACAGCTGATCGGCGGGGGTGCCGGTGCTGGACCCCGCCGATCTGATATTGATGACCTATCCTGAGGATAGGTCATCAATAAATATAACTTGGATAACCCCTTTAATGACCAGGCCACTTTTTACAATTCCGCACTACACTACTTTCACCGTTTATTGCTCGGTCATACAACTTACCACCCACATGAATTTTACCTCCTTTTCTTCTCACTAATAGAGCTTTCATTTGGCGGTATTTCATTGCTGCTGACATTTTTACTTTTTTTGCCATTAATACAAATTCATCGACATTTTTGCAAAAAAAAATGACATTTTTCACTTTCTGTTGTAAATCTTTTTTTTAAAAAAAATACATTTCTATATACATTTTCCACAAAATTTATTGTTCTACATGTCTTTGATAAAAAAAAAATCCAATAAGTGTATATTTATTGGTTTGGGTAAAAGTTATAGCATTTACAAACTATGGTGCAAAAAAGTGAATTTCGGCATTTTGAAGCAGCTCTGACTTTCTGAGCACCTGTCATGTTTCTTCAGGTGCTAGAATGTCAGGAAAGTATAAATACCCCCCAAATGACACCATTTTAGAAAGAAGACACCCCAAAGTATTCGCGGAGGGGCATGGTGAGTTCATGTATCATTTCATTTTTTTTCACAAGTTAGCGGAAAATGACACTTTCTGAGGAAAAAAAATAATAATAAAGTTTCCATTTCTGCTAACTTCTGGCAAAAAATCTCAGACGGACTCACTATGCCCCTCAGTGAATACCTCGGGGTGTCTACTTTACGAAATGGGGTCACTTGTGGGGTGTGTTTACTGTTACGGCATTTTGGGTGGGGCTAAATTGTGACTAGCCATGTAAAAGCTAAAGGTACTCGTTGGAATTTGGGCCCCTTTGCGCACCCAGGCTGCAAAAAAGTGTCACTCATGTGGTATCGCCGTACTCAGGAGAAGTAGGGCGATGTGTTTTGGGGTGTATTTTTACATATACCCATGTTGGGTGAGAGAAATATCTCTGTAAATTGACAACTTTGTATAAAAAAAATTAAAAAGTTGTCATTTCCAGAGATATTTCTCACACAAAGTATGGGTATATATAAAAATACACCCCAAAACACATTGCCCTACTTCTCCTGAGTACGGCGATACCGCATGTGTGACAATTTTTTGCAGCCAAGATGCGCAAAGGGGCCCAAATTCCAACATGTACCTTTAGGATTTCACAGGGCATTTTTACGCATTTGGATTCTCACGCTTTAGGACCCCTAAAATGCCAGGGCAGTATAAAAACCCCACAAGTGACCCCATTGTGGAAAGAAGACACCCCAAGGTATTCCGTGAGGGGCAGGGCGAGTTCACAGAAAAAAAAAAATTGGCACAAGTTAGCGGAAATTGATATATATATATATATTTTTTTTTACAAAGTCTCATATTCCACTAACTTGTGACAAAAAATAAAATTTTGCATGAACTCACCATACCCCTCACGGAATACCTTGGGGTGTCTTCTTTCTAAAATGGGGTCACATGTGGGGTATTTATACTGTCCTGGCATTTGAGGGTCTCCGTAATCATTACACGTATGGCCAGCATTAGGAGTTTCTGCGATTCTCCGTATATTGAGCATACGGGTAATGAGATTTTTTCCGTTCAGCCTCTGCGCTGAAAAAATAAATAAATGAACGGCACAGATTTTTCATTCGCATCGGTCAATGTGGATGAAAAAATCTCTGCCAAAATCAGTGACTGCGGTGCGGTGGGCTGGGCGCTAACTACCTAACAAGTAGGTAACTAACTGGCGGTGATAAGGGACCCTTATGCCCCATTCACACGTCCGTACTGGTTTGTGGAACGGAATTGCGGACCCATTCATTTTTATGGGGACAGACTTTGTCCCGCTCGGATCCGGAATTACGGATCCGCGCTCCGGTCTGCACTTCCGTTCCGCAAAAATATAGAACATGTCCTATTCTTGTCCTATATAGTTCTGGCAATGTGCGGATCTGCAAAATGCGGAAAGCACATTGCCGGTGTCCGTGTTTTGAGGATCTGCGGATCCGTGGATCAGATCCGCGGATCTGTGGATCCGCAAAACACATATGGACGTCTGAATGGAGCCTTACAAGGGGTGTGAGCAATGACAGGGGGGGTGATCAGGGAATCTAGATGGGGTGATCAAGGGGTTAATAAGTGAGGGGGGTTAGTGTAGTGTTTGGTGCAACTTTACATAGCTACCTGGTCCTCGGGTGGTCGATCCCAGCAAATGGGACCACCAGAGGACCAGGTAGCAGCTATATCAGACGCTGTTCACAAAACAGCGTCTGATATACTTGTTTGATGCGAATTATTTAGCATCTACAGCCTGCCAGCGATTGATTATCGCTGGCAGGCTGCAGTACAAGTTGTGAGACGCGCGGCACTGTGAACGCGCGGGCGCATTCACAGGAAGTCTCGCTAGATGATGTGCCGATGCGTCCAGGAGGAGTAAACCAGCCACCTCCTGGACGCATCAGTGGTCAACATCACTGCCCCTACACATTACACAAATAAAAAAAAGAATGACCATTACACCTTAAAGTTCCTTCTCCGCCCTGTTTTTTTTCATAATATATCTATATGGCCCCATGCACACGACCATATGTGTTTTGCGGTCCAAGACCACGGATCTGCAAAACACAGAAGCTGCTCTGCGTTCCGTTCCACAATGCGGCCCATTGTAGAAATGCCTATTCTTGTCCGCAAAACGGACAAGAATAGGACATACTCTATTTTTTTTGCGGGGCAACGGATGCGACAGCACACAGAGTGCTGTCCGCATCCTTTGCGGCCCCATTGAAGTGAATGGGTCCGCGCCCGAGCCGCAAAGTATGCAGCTCGGACGTGGACCAAAACAACGGCCGTATGCATGAGGCCTATAGGGGAGCAATTTTTGTCTTACTTGATCAATTATATAATTTTCGCTGTGTGCAGCCACCACTAGAGGTCACTCACTGCATATGGATTTATAAAGCTACTAAAGAACTCCATGGGGTCTGTCCACACATGTGTGCTGTGAGCTCCCCCTAGTGGTGGCTGCAGGCAGTCTAGGCGACATTAAAAGCAGCCACATAAGAGCTGATTTAGCTTTCTGTCTTGACAGGAGGAATCTGGAGCACATATAGCCGAGAACATAGAACTGAACATATTTCTGGTATGTACATTTTTAGAAACAGAGTCTGTTTTTCCTCTTTATAGCACCTCTAGCATCAGGTTCCTCTCTGCATGCAGATCCATGGAAGGTGGTAGAAGATATCAAAGACTTCCTCCTCCCCGGTCGGCGTCAGTCAGCTTCCACTCAGCAACATGAAGGCGTCATCTATACTGTGCTCCCACCCAAACCACATCTTGTTTCCTCTTAGATCTTCTGATCAATGGGGGCTTTTTCAAGGAGCTGAATGCATGATCTGTCCCTCAAAGATGAAGGGGGGCTGCAGCATGGAAGGAAAATGGAGACTATATGGCTGGAGAATCACCTGGCCTCTTCATGTCACCGCTAGCTGAGCATCAAACGCATGTTATCTGCCCTAATATGTATGGGAATAGCTATTCATGTATATGTAGGAACTTTAAGGGACTGTAAAAAATGAAAATCAGACATGACAATACCTTACTAACAAAGCTAGAACCAGCCCTGTACCTCACATGGATCCAGAGATCCCCCATTCATTGCTCGAGTTACTCTGCTAGATTTAGTTCAAGCTGGCAGCCCAGAGGGCATGTCCTTTCTGCTGCAGCTGGTGGCACTTGAACATGCGCTTCCACTTCAGTGAGCAGGGCAAATAAATTAGAAAAAGAGCAAACAGCAGGTGGCGCTATACAGATACATTTTATTGAATAGCTCAGTGACTATACTATATTTTTAATTATATGCAGTTACAAAACTATTCAGATCCTGGTGCTGATTTGAAAAATGTAGAATATTATTTGTGGGACAACTTCTTTAAAGAGCAATTGGTTATATACCTTGTATCAGAGATTTAATAGGGAATTCTGAGATAAAGGGGATGTCTGGTCAAGACCCTCCTATATTAGCTAGTCGAGAGCGATTATATGGAGGTTTGGAGGACCCGACATGTCTGAGGTTCATTAGACACACCATGGAAACTCAGTTCCTTCTGTGGTGGCGCTGTGCGGAAATTAAAGGGGTTGTCCTGGATTTTTATACTGATGGCTTATTCTGAGGAGAGGTCATCAGCAGCTGATCAGTTGGAGTCAAACTCCCAGCACCCTGCTGATCCGCTGTTTGAAAAGCCCGCAGCGCTTCGGTGAGCCCCACGTCCACTTCCTACACCAATAACGTCACATTCATCGGTCCCGTGGCCTAGGTGCAGCTCAGTCCTATTCAAGTGAACTCCCACTCTCACACCACCTCCTTGACTCATCCCTCTGTTGGTGTCCCACAAGGCTCTGTCCTAGGACCCCTGCTCCTCTCTATCTACACCCTCGGCCTGGGACAGCTCTGAGTCCCATGGCTTTCAACTTTTATGCTGACGACACACAAATCTACCTCTCGGGTCCAGACATCACCACCTTTTTTTATCATTTATCATTCTTTTCCCCCCCATCTTGCTCAACCCTCCAGCAGACCTATCTATGTATCACAATCAATGGCTGCCTTGGAGTGACCTCGGATTCTGCCCTCTCCTTCTAACCGCACATCTAAGCCCTTTCCACATCTAGCCGCCTCCAACTCAACAATATCTCCCACATGTGCGCATTCCTCAACCAGGAGTCTGTGAAAATGCTTGTACATGCCCTCATCATCTCCCGCCTAGACTACTGCAACATTCTCCTTTGTGGCCTCCCATCTAGCTCTCTCGCACCCCTCCAATCTATCCTCAACCCTGCTGCCCGACTAATCCACCTCTCGCCGTTACTCCTCTGCCTCTCCCCATTGCCCAGCAAATTCAGTTTAAAATTCTACAACCTGTCCCCTCCCTACATCTCTGAGCTACTTTCCCGATACATCCCCACACGCCATCTCCGATCCGACCTCCTTCTCTCCTCTTATCACTTCTTCCCACAATCGCCTCTAAGATTTCTCCCGTACTTCCCCCCATACTCTGGAACTCGCTGCCCCAACATATCAGACTCTCACCTAGGGTTGGGCAATATACCGGTGTCTGCGATATACCGCGGTATTAAGAAACTGCGATATGGCGATATCACAGTTTCCTAATAACCGCGGTATATAATGACATCATAGGAGCGGTCGCACGTGTGCCGACCGCTCCTAAAACATCCATGTCAGGGGTGTGGAATTCCTATCGCCCGGCGCCCGGGACATGTAGTGCCGGGCGCCGGGCAGGTAGTTTGTTAAGTTGCGGGCTCTGCCGGGAATTTAGCACCGGCCCCGCAGTATTTATGTAGTTAATG
The DNA here is from genome assembly GCA_033119425.1 of Bufotes viridis. Taxonomy (NCBI): domain Eukaryota; kingdom Metazoa; phylum Chordata; class Amphibia; order Anura; family Bufonidae; genus Bufotes; species Bufotes viridis. The sequence continues at coordinate 260,378,434 of CM065594.1, read as the reverse complement.
TCTTTAGAGTAGCCCGACCTTAATAACTATTGTTGCGCAGGCTCTCGGGCAGCTCTCTGTTCCTCCATGCGCCGCCTGCCCCTTCATTCATAAAGTGGGCGGAGCAGACAGGCGGAGCATGGAGGAACAGAGAGCTGCCCGGGAGCCTGCGCAACAATAGTTAATAAGGTCGGGCTACTTCTAAAGACATTAACTACATAAATACTGGATCAGGAGCTAGGGGCCGGTGTATTACTGCAGAGTAACACTGCACCGGCCGCTGCGAGTGCCCCCCAGTGTTGGGGGTCTGTGGCTGACACTGTTATGGGGCATCTGTGGATGACATATATATAGCATAAGATGCTATATATGTGTCAGCCACAGACCACCATAACAGTGCATCATCCAAGGATCCCCCCATAACAGTGCCTCATACAGTATAACGCCTTCTTGTGGCTGCCCCCATACAGTATAACGTCTCCTTGTGGCTGCCCCCATACAGTATAATGCCTCCTTGCGGCTGCCCCCATACAGTATAACGTCTCCTTGCGGCTGCCCCCATACAGTATAATGTCTCCTTGCGGCTGCCCCCATACAGTATAATGTCTCCTTGCGGCTGCCCCCATACAGTATAACGTCTCCTTGTGGCTGCCCCCATACAGTATAACGTCTCCTTGCGGCTGCCCCCATACAGTATAACGTCTCCTTGTGGCCCCCATACAGTATAACGTCTCCTTGTGGCTGCCCCCATACAGTATAACGTCTCCTTGTGGCTGCCCCCATACAGTATAACGTCTCCTTGTGGCTGCCCCCATACAGTATAATGTCTCCTTGTGGCTGCCCCCATACAGTATAACGTCTCCTTGTGGCTGCCCCCATACAGTATAATGTCTCCAAGTGTTTTTTTCTTCTAAATGGGCAATAATCGTGATATATATCGTTATCGTGGCAATATTTTTGATATCGCCCAACCCTACTCTCACCTACAGTGGAATCCTTCAAAAGAAACCTGAAAACCCACCTCTTCAGACAAGCCTACAACCAGTGACCCCGCTGCTGCTATACCGCCATGACCAGCTTCACCCTCACCTACTGTGTCCTTCTCCCATCCCTTGTAGATTGTAAGCCCTCGTGGGCAGGGCCCTCTATCCTTCTGTACCAGTCTGTAACTCGTCTTGTTCATGCTTAGTGCAATTGTCTGTATTATGTATGTGCACCGCTTATGATATGTACAGCGCCATGGAATGAATAATGAATAATAATAATAAGTAAATGAGGCTGAGCTGCAATACCAAGCACAGCCACTATACAATGCATGGCGCTGTACTCAGTATGCTGTGAGAAGGCTGCAGTGCTCACCGGGCTTATCGGCAGGGCTGTCAGAAGTCGGACCTCCACCTCTCAGATATGGATGACCTATCCTGAGGATAGGCCATCAATATTAAAATCCCAGACCCCTTTAAAAACTTGCAGGCAGATTCCCCCACAGATTCTGTTACCAAAAAAAAAAAAGTTACAAGGGTGTCTGATAAACAGTTTCCATTACCCACTACGTCTTCATGCAACTTTACAGTTCTGCTTGTGACATGATGCACAGAGGACAAAAAGACCCCAGAGCGGCCGTCGGGACGTTTTCTGATGTGCCGGTTTTCCTCGGTTTTGGTTGAAATTCTAGTTTTGTCGTTTTGCAGCTGAGGTCGTGGAATGTGGATTAAGACGTCTTGGGCCCTTTAACCTACTTTGTCTACATCTTATAACATGCCATGTCCAATCCGTAATCACCCGTGGCTTGCCTCATACTGACACGCCGCATGCCTGGGGCTCTTAATTAGAACACAGTGCTCTTTATTTAACCCCTGGGTCAATCAAATTATTCCGCAGCTTCACCCAGTCACTCCTGATCTCTTCTAGGGCATCGCCATAAGGTGAGCGAGTCACCAGTCTATATCACTGAGCCCAAGACGCTAGCATCAAATTTATGGTACCCGGAAGGTGTGTAAGGGGAGCACATGGTCCTACAAGATGTACTTGCTGCTTCTGGATGGCAATGGTAGGGCTACAGCTGGCACAGACTAAGCGGCATATCGCCTATAGAGGCAGGGTATACTACTGCAAGAGGCATCTTAAAAGGCATCTGTCAGCAGGTTTGTACCTATGACACTGGTTGACCTGTTACATGTGCGCTTGGCATCTGAAGTCATCTGTGTTGGTCCCATGTCCATATGTGTCCGCATTACTGAGAAAAATTATGATTTAATATATGCAACCGAGCCTCTAGGAGCAACGGGGGCGTTACCATTACACCTAGAGGCTCTGCTCTCTCTGCAATTGCTGCGCCCTCTCTGCACTTTGATTGACAGGACCAGGATGTGTTTACGTGATCATGCCTGGTCCTGTCAATCAAAGTGGAGAGGGCGCAGCAGTTCCAGAGTAGAGACTCTAGCTGTAATGGTAACGCCCAAATTGCTCCTAGAGGCTCATTTGCATTTTTCTCAGCAATGCGGGCACATATGAACATGGGACCAACACAGATGTCTTCAGCTGCCAAGCGCACATGTAACAGGTCAGCCAGTGTCGTAGGTACAAATCTGCTGACAGATGCCCTTTAAAGGGTGTGCCCCGGATTGAAAAACATGGTTGCTCTCTTTCAACAGTGCCACCCCTGTTCACAGGTTGTGTGTGATATTGCACCACAGCTCCATTTATTTTTGCAAGCTGCAATACCGGACACAACGTATGGACATGCGAGGTGCTATTACTGGAAGAAAGCAGAGGTAGTTTAAGACTTTTAAAGGGGTTGCAGAAGCCTAACCCCCACGTGAGTCCGAACTGAGAGCTACCATCTGTCTGGCAGGTGTGGGACCACTGTTTCCGAGTGGTTCCAGCACCGGAACAACACAGCGCCATGTGTAGTGGACAGAGCTGGTAACTGCAGAGAAATGCTGCTGCATGCGACCTCCTTTCTCCAGCAAATCCCATTAAAGTGAATGGGGGTCTGGCGGTGCCCGGTCGTCTAGCATGGAGGCCGGCGATATCACATGACCATGGGCCACATCCACGTGTTTAGTTGCACATTTCGCATATATACGCAACTGCCACTACTCGAGTCATATATGATGATTACATATTAATTTGAATGCGGTTTCATCCGCAAGAAGACACTGCCCCTGACACATCACATCATCAGTAGTGCAGCCTCAGGCTTTGCCTAGTAGCAAAGTTAAAAAATCTGTTCTCTTTTAATGTAATTTCTATTTTGCGTTCTGAGCGGAGACTTTTAATATTACAGTCCGTCACTATGCTCGTTCCCCTTTAATATTTGCAATAAGATTTACTAGTATAATAACACAAAGGGCAGAGGCGAGATAAGGGTAGAGTTCAGGGAAGCTGCTGCCCCCTGTTGGTAAGTAACAGGTATGGTGAGCGCACATGAGCTTTATTAGAACACATACAACTTCAGCAAACAGATTCTAAATGCAGAAAAAAGCAGAAGTTATCATAAGACCTGAAAATGCTAAAATGAACTTAGTAGTGACCGGGCCGGTCTTGACATGCATTTAAAGGGGTTGGCTCATCTGAAGGCATAGGATATGCCAGGCATGTCCAAACTGCGGCCCTCCAGCTGTTGCAAAACTACAACTCCCAGCATGCCCTAATAACTGTAGGCTATACAGGCATGCTGGGAGTTGTAGTTTTGCAACAGCTGGAGGGCCGCAGTTTGGACATGCCTGGGATATGCCATCGATGTCAAATAGGTGCAGGTCCTACCTATCCCCACTTAAGTGGAGGAGAACACACCGCACATTCACAGCATGCTCTCCATTCATCTCTTCAACAATTCCAACCTGTTTCTATCGGACATTGATTGTGTATCTTAGCAAAATGCCAAAAATGTGAGATGAGCCAACCCCTTTAAGCAAAACTCTGGACGCAGGGTGCGCATACTTGAGAGAACCTCAAAGGTCAATGCTGAGGCAAACAGTAATAAGACTACAAGCCTAAGGCTAGGAGTCTAGGTCAGTACCACCCCATGCAGATTGCAGTGCTGGACAATTAAGCAGCACAACATGTTAACATTCCTTGTGATCTGGGGCAGGGAAGGGTTTAAGAACAGCATCCTTGGCAATTTAGTGTAATAGCTGCAAATCTATCAGTCACCAATGGTGCCTAAGGGGCTCAAAGGCCACATAGGAAGATATCAGCATTAAAAATGGCACATGGTAGGTGGGGGACCCTGTTGCAGATTTTGCATTGTGGCCCAGGAGCTTTAACTTAGGTCTTCAGCACTGAAGGGTTTAATATCAACATCACCGAGTGCAGTGAAATAGTTAAAGGTGCACAGCTCATAAGTAATAGTTATCAGAGCTGTGGTGGTCTAGAGCATAGAAGGGATTAATGCCCCTGGTGGTCATAGGAATAGAATGGGCTACTGTTTGCATCCCTAGGGCGCTGAGAAGGTTATTGTTTGAATCCCTGGTGGTCTAGCGCAAAAAAAAATGGGTTACTGTCCATATCCTTGGTGGTCTAGGGCTGAGGTTATTGTCAGCATCCCTAGTGGTCTAAGGCAAAGAACGGGTTACTGTCTGCATCCCTAGTAGTTCAGGGCTAAGAAGGTGTTACTGTCCGTATCCCTGGTGGTCTAGGGCTAAGGTTACTGTCTGCATCCCTAGTAGTTCAGGGCTAAGAAGGTGTTACTGTTTGTATCCCTTGTTTGCTTGGAAAAAAACTCTTAGGAGTCGAAACGTCGCATACTGGGGCAATAAAGAAGAATTGAATTTAACTACATGAGTGCTGCGGTACAATCACTTTGTCTACATGAAGCAGGGATCTGAGAGCAGGATCTAACACGACTTGCACCGCCACAATATCACATAGGTCGGATTGGCGACAAGGGACTATGCTGTCCCATCACTTTGTTTTCCTTCCCTGGTAGTCTAGGGATGAGGTTTTTGTCTGCATTCCTAGTGGTTTAGGGCAAATAACAGGTTACGGTCTGCATCCCTGGTGGTCTAGGGCTAAGATGGGGATACTGCTTCATACCTAATGCGGGTGACTTATCTGTCTTGGCTGCACTCCCTATGTTCAGCTTCTACTTCTTGAATTGAGTGGACTGTGACAGAACAGCAACAGGGGCTCTCTAGGGTTAGGGCAAATATCCAGCGCTGACCACCAAATGATAGCGCTCATGGACTCAGAATTCCTTGTGCAGGGCTTTTTCTAAGCAGTAGTCAAAATATAAGTAATCTGATGTAGAAAAATGAAGTAGCGATGGAGCGCAGCCCCTCCCCAGAGACCAATGAGAGGCAGGGGGCTGCATACAGGGCTTCATTTGTGTGTTTATTGATTGATATCTTGCATTATCTAGGCCTCCAGCAATATAACTAGACTGTCCTCATATCCATAGCCCTCTGCTGATGCTGTCTCAGTCTATACAGCACAACACACAGGTAAACTGCAGAAAACTGGAAATGTCAGCTTGTTTTGTGTGCTCTGGTGACCACTTGTAGCTATTTTAAGTCTAACTGTTCAGTAAAGAGGTTCTCCACAATGGTAATATTGATATCCAATCCTTAAGATAAGCTATCCATATGTGATCAAGTGAATGAGAGCGAGCTGCATTTATAAAGTGGTAGGTTAAACAATGAAGATGTTGCGCTCCCTTGAGCTGGACCTTCAGCGCCTTGTTGGAGACACTTCTTGTGCAAAGACTTCAGAATGTTCTGAGGGTCTTACCCAATGTTCAATAGATGTAAGTAAGATAAGCAAGATGGCCACTGTGTCCATTTCCAAACCTTTAGCAGTTACATGGAGAACACTTGACTACAAGGTCTTGGTTCCACCAGGGTGTTCATCTCAAGTAGATCCAACTCAACCATTCCCAACAGCCAAGTAATATCATTATATGACCTGTGCCCGTAGCAAACATCTGTACTAAGGTCCATGTCCAAAAACAATCTGGCTCTAAACATAGCATCCATCAAAACTCATTCATGACCCTTCTTGCTATAAGGTTCATTGTAATGCATGGTGGCCTCAGGTCATGTATGTTGAGCTTTGGAGGGTCTATTGGCTTCACTTTGGAGTTGCTTTCTCTTTTTAAGGTCACGGTATGCCTGGACGACACGTTCCCTTTCATCCTCCAACTGTCTCTTTCTTGCTAAAGACATAGCAGGCGGGGGCGCTGAGGAGCTGGATTTGTCCAAGAGGCTTTTCAAGAGGAGCTTCTTCTCTCCAGGCTAGAGATGATAGATAGATGGATAAATAAATAAAAAACATACACAAGACTATCAAACAGACACTTGTGAAAATAGGAAGAAGTTTTAGGTAATCTGGCAATCGTAAGAAGATATTTCAAGAAAGTTTCAATGGTTTGGTACCTGAAATTTAGGAGAAACATCTGATGAATGTGCTAAAACAAGGCCATTATGGTGTTCAGCATGCGTTTTAGAGCACTGCAAACCCTTCCAAGGAATTGAACTTAGGCCTCTTTCACATCAGCGTTTTAGCTTTCCGTCCTAGAGATCCGTCCTCGGGTCTCTAGGACGGAAAGCTACTGATCAGTTTATCCCCATGCATCCTGAATGGAGAGCAATCCGTTCAGGATGCATCAGTTCAGTATGTCAATGTTTTTTGGACGTTGACAAAAGCGCAGCATGCTGCGGATATGTCTCCGTCCAAAAATCCGCAAGACATGCCGCAACGCCGGATCCGGAATTAATGCCCATTGAAAGGCATTAGTCCGGATCCGACCTTTAGCTAAGCGTCGTTTCCGCGCATCGCCGGATCCGACGTTTAGCTTTTGTCAATGGTTACTATGGCAGCCAGGACGCTAAAGTCCTGGTTGCCATAGTAAGATAGAGGGAGCGGCATACTTACATTCCGTGCGGCTCCCGGACGCTCCAGGATGACGTCAGGGCGCCCCAGTGCATAGATCACGTGATCGCATGGATCACGTGATCCATGCGCGGGCGCTCTGGCGTCATTCAGAGCGCCCGGAGCCGCACGGAATGTAGCATGCCGCTCCCCGCTCCCACTGCTACTATGGCAACCAGGACGCTAGTAGCGTCCTGGCTGCCATAGTAACACTGAAAGCATTTTGAAGACTGATCAGTCTTCAAATGCTTTCAGTTCACTTGCGTTGTGCCGGATCCGGCGTGCATTCTGGCGACGGAAGTGCACGCCGGATCTTCACAACGCAAGTGTAAAGAGGCCTTAAGATATTGTGGGACACTGATGGCGAAGCTTTTATACACAATATCAGTGCCCACCTCGCTAATGGTCCTGAGGCTAAACGGTGACAAATCTCTGCAGCCAATATCAAAAATCTTGAAAAAGCGCCTTCCCAGAACTGTGACAGCAGATCTATGGAGCAACCAACTGTGTAAGTGAACATGTTTTTGTTAAGATGTTCAGATGTCCGCTGTGAATTAGAATCCAGCCAATTACAGCTGTAGTTCCCATGGAGGCCTGAAAGTGGCAGGGCTCCATAGGAAAACAGAAAATCTTTCATAAAATGCAATGGTAATTTATTGCAGTGTAAGGGAGAAGCAATCTGAAAATTGCATATTCAAGTCTCCTAAGGGGACTTAAAGTTAAAAAAATTCAAATCACCCGCTTTCTCCATAATAAAAATAAAAAAAATAAAGACCATAGGCATTATCCCAAAATGCCCATTCTATTAAAGGGGTAATCAGAGATGCAGCCGTGGATCCTGTGTGGCTGCCACTTCAGGGGTCACGTGATCCTATCCTGGGATTACAACCTGCGGCGCATGCTGCATCTGAATCTCTCACCAGCACTTTGAGCTGCATGTTTTAATACCAGGATGCGATCACATGCCGAATGCATAGGTCGTGATCTCAAAAGTGGCAGTCGCATGTGATCGTGGCCACATCTCAGATAGCCCCTTTAGGATATAAACGTAATTATCCCGTATGGTGAACGCCAAGCGGGAAAAGAATCAAAATGACCAATTTGCCATTTTTTTTTGCTGCTTCATCTCCCAAAAAAACATTTGATTAAAAAGTCATACACTCCAAAACTATATCAATAAAAACAACAGATCTCTACGATACGAAAAATATTTTTCAAAGTTATTTTCTCTCAGTATTAAAAACACAAGAAAAACTAACGCTGTAATCATACTGACCTGGAGAACGAAGGGCATGGGTCAGTTTTACTGCGTAAAAGCGAAACCCATAAAAACTATGGCGGAACTGCATTTTTTTGCCCAATTCTGCTGCATTTGAATTTTTTTTCCAGCTTCCCAGTACCATTGTATACAATATTAAATGATGCCATTGGAAAGTTCCACAAAAACAAGCCCTCATACGGCCATGAGAACAGAAATATAAAAAAAAAATCATGTTTCCTGCAAGGCAGGAAGTGAAAAACGAAAACACAAAAAGGAAAAATGGCCGTGTCCTGAAAGGGTATCAGTCTGTTTCCCCAAGATATAAACTTATCCAATGGATAGCGGACACGTAGCTGATAGGTGGGGGTTCAACCATTATGACCCCCACTGAGAATGAGAGTCCTGTGTCTCCCCATATTGATGAAATGGCAGGTTGAGCACGCTCTCCCTCTATGGCCCCTTTCACAGTGGGCGTGATTTCCGCGCGGGTGCAATGCGTGAGGTGAACGCATTGCACCCGCACTGAATCCAGACCCATTCATTTCTATGGGGCTGTGCACATGAGCGGCGATTTTCACGCATCACTTCTGCGTTGCGTGAAAATCCGCAGCATGTTCTATATTCTGTGTTTTTCACGCAACGCAGGCCCCATAGAAGTGAATGGGGCTGCGGGAAAATCGCATGCATCCGCAAGCAAATGCGGATGCAGTGCTATTTTCCCACATGGTTGCTAAGAGACGGGACCCGATCTTTATTATTTTCCCTTATAACATGGTTATAAGGGAAAATAATAGCATTGGCACAAAATAACGTATCCCTATTAAAAATACATCCCAACGCGTTTCTTTTGGCAACGGCCAAATCATCAGGGGAGTAAAACAAATCAACAGAGTAAGGAACAGTTCATTACTTATCTGTTTGAAAAGATGCGCAGCACCAGGTTACCGTTCCCATGTTAGGTCGCGCTGCTGTATGGCATATGGTATTGCCCAACTGGCGTCTCAACCACTGTTTGTGGGAGACATCCGTACGTCTTGCATGTGGCCGTACGTCTTGATTTGGCCGTTGCCAAAAGAAACGCGTTGGGATGTAACTTAACATGGTTAATGTGCATGATTTGTAGCGATACTGCTGGCACACTGTACTATATCATTTCTTTGGACGAATGATCCGGGCAGTCCTCACCTAAGTAGGGACATTTAGGGAAAGCGAGCCAGTCTTATACCTTGAGGCAGTGGTAGAGCGCAAGTAGGATCCAGCGACCCGGTCCTGTGCTCTCCTCCGTATGGTTGTGACTGTCCCTTTCTCTATCTTAGATAGTGATTTTGTTCACGGTCTGGTGGTTAACATTGGGTTTAGTTTTAAATAATTATAATAAAGACTATTTTTAATAGGGATACGTTATTTTGTGCTTAGTCTATTCAAGGTATCCGGTTCTTGCAATAATAAGCAAGAAGGTGTTGTTTTCTAATTTCAAAATAATAGCATTCTCAATACAGAATGCTTAGTAGAATGTGCATTAAGGGGTTAAAAATAAAAAACTTAACTCACCTTATCCACTTGATCACGTAGTTGCCAATCTCTTCTCTCTTCTTCAAGCATTAGCTGCCATCTAAAGGACCTGTGGTGACGTCACATCACATGGTCCAATCACACAGTCCATCACCATGGTGATGGACCACGTGATGAGCTCGGTGACGTCATCACAGGTCCTTTAGCCAGCAGCTAATGCTTGAAGAAGAGAGAAGAGATCGCAACTACGTGATCAAGTGGATAAGGTGAGTTAATTTTTTTTATTTTTAACCCCTTAATGCACATTTTACAAAGCATTCTGCATTGAGAATGCTATTATTTTCCCTTATAACCATGTTATAAGAAATAAAATCTACAGAATACTCAACCCAAACCCGAACTTCAGTGATGAAGTCCGGGTTCGGGTCTGGGTACCAAACATGCCGATTTTTCCCACGCATTAAAATGGTTTGCACTTGCGCGGAAAAATCGCGCATTTTCCCGTAACGCACCCGCCTCTTATCCGGGCGTCAAACATGACGCCCGTGTGAAAGAGGCCAATGGAACTGCAGAAGAGAAGCAGAGCACAGCACTTGGCTTTATCCAGCAGTCTGCTGTGGCTATGGGATACGTTTATATCTCAACCTCCTTTAAGAGCCGAGTTGAAGATCCAGCAAGAACTGAAGGTGCTCAAATTAGAAATGAGTGGAAGTCCCACCACGTAGAGACCCTCCAGCGATATAGTCCTTTTTAACTTCCAATGGGCTAATAACCAATCCAACCATGAAGTGCGCAGGAAGCGTGGTCTCACCTTGCTTACGGCTTTGCTTTTTCTTGGCTTTGCTGTGAGAGTTGGAGGCGCCATGACCACTTCCCCAAACATCACCGTGTCTGTTCAAGAGAAGAAACATGTTACAAACTCAACCTTCACAGGGGAAGTGCTGTACCTTTAAAAGATCCTGCCATACTACCCTGATCGGGTGATGCATGTGGGCGATCTTACCTTCTGTCAAAGAAGGCATAGAGGTGCGACTAAGGAGTAGTGAATACTAACAAACATGGCGGAGAAGAGCACAGAAGAGAGTCTCTGTATGTGGGTAGGTAGATGGGTGACCTAAAGTTAGCCACCATCTCTGGCGCTCACATAGAAATTAATGGAGTGGCGGTGCACATTCCAACCAGCAGCTCCATCCGTTTCAGGGGGCTCTACGTGGTATAGAGCTGTCATTCTTGTGACCGGTAGGAGTCCCAGCAGTAGGATCCCCACCAGTCTAATAATTTTACCCTACTCTGTGTATAGGGGATAACTTTTTCTAATCGGAATATCCCTTTTAAAAGGGGTTGCGTGTTGTTTTAAAGGGGTTGTCCGGGTTCAGCTCTGAACCCGGACACACCCATAATTTCACCCAGGCAGCCCCCCTGATGTAAGCATCGGAGCATCTCATGCTCCGATGCGCTCCCTTGCCCTGCGCTAGATGGCTCTTTTGTTTACAATAACACACTGCCGGGCGGAAGCCTCCGCCCGGCAGTGTGTTCGGTGATGTCGCCAGCTCTGATGGGCGGGCTTTAGCGCTGCCCTTGCCGTTTTACAGGCTAAGACAGCGCTAAAGCCCGCCCATTAGTGCCGGTGATGTCACTGGGCTTCCTGGCAGCCCTATGGAGAGCCCGGTTCGTCACCAGAACTCCAGAAAATGCCTTGGCCCTGCGCGATTTAACGCAGGGCAAAGAAGAGCATCGGAGCATGAGCTGCTCCGATGCTCAAGTCAGGGGGGCTGCCTGGGTGAAAATTGAGGTATGTCGGGGTTCAGCTCTGAACCCGGACAACCCCTTTAAACTTAGCCCCTATCCACAGGACAGGAGGTAAGTGTCTGATCGATAGGGTTCTGACTGTTAGGACCATCATAGGTCATAAGAACAGGGGGTCCGGTGTCTGCTCATATGAACAGTGTGATGGTCAAGTATGCACATTGCCACTTTCATTTCTATGGGACTGACTGAGATAGTGAAGTACAGCGCTCTAGGATCTCTGCCACTCCCAGAGATGAATGATGCAGCAACATGCATGCTCGAACACTGCTCCATTCATATGGGCAGACAGAGAACCACCATGCTCATGATCGATGGGGGGGCCCAGCAGTAAGACCCCCACTGATCAGACACTTAAAACTTGGCACAGCCCCTTCAAAAACTCCAGAATTCCGACACTGGTGGGAACGTCATGTTCCCAATTTCAGTAGGTGGCGCAGCTCCGTTTCTCATAAGTCACCTGTAAAGATGTCTTTTTCTAAACGAGTCTCTTTCTTGTCCTCTTTCTTCTTTAAGAACTTATCAAGACGTCTTCGGTCAAAACTGAAACAGAACACAATGTTTAGAAGTATCTTCATCTATCGACAAACTGTAGGACAATTTTAGGGTTAAGAGTCTACAGTTGTCTACACACATCAGGACCTTGCCAGACTAAGAAAAGGGTTTATCGGGGCCGAGAGAACAAAACATCCTCAACTTCAGTTGACCAATATGGGAGAAGTGAAGCTCCACCAAAATCTGACATTCTGAGTTTTGGGTGGAGTTTGTGGTGGTTACACAGATCAGTAATATCGGAGAAGACAGCGCCGATTTCCATAATCAAGCACCATCGGTACCTAAAGCTCCACCAAAACCGGAAATTCTGAGTTTTGGGTAGAGTTTGTGGTAAGAGCATAACGGATAACCTAGAACAGGGATGGGCAAACTGCGGCTCTCCAGCTGTTGTAAAACTACAACTCCCACCATGCCCTGCTGTAGGCTGATAGCTGTAAGCAGTCTTTGCATGCTGGGAGTTGTAGTTTTGCAACAGCTGGAGAGCCGCAGTTTGCCCATCCCTGACCTAGAAGATCAAGTCTACAGTGTGACATGAGATGAGGTTGTCCACTGACTCAACACAACTCACTCTTTCTTCTTCTGTGACTTCTCCTTCTGGGGCACATCTTTCACCGGCTCCCCCTGCTCATCCACCTCCTTCTCCGGCATCCGATCCGGTTGGTTCTTGCTCAGGAACAAGACGTGTTTAGTTTCTCGGTTCATTCGATCCAGATAGGCATAAACAGATTCATGTTTCTTCTGCTTGAACTTAGGGACCTTAATGTCCGTCTGCAGCTCTTCATTCTCTGGACCTTGTATCTTTGCTGAAAAGAAGATTGGCAAAGTCACAGCTAAGTTGCCATCAGAACGTCTCAATCATACAGTCACTAATTTCCATGTATGGTCTCCCAACGATGCCACATCACTGGTGTCAACCAGTGGCAGCTAATACAGTGCTCTAGAGGTTGTCAGATATGACTAGACTATAAGTCTATAGAGTCCTCTAAAAAAAAAAGCTCTTTAAAAGGAAACCCATTGCGGAGACTCCAAGTAAATCCGCTGTATTCTATGGGAGAACCCAGCTGCAAATGTTCAATTTCCCTGCAGCTCCACCACAGGAGAAATAAAGCAGTGATGTCTATGTCACACAAGGATGTGATGGGTCCTTCTTTGTCCTGGCTAAGATCTATTCCACACGTCCATGTTGACATCTGTGACAAGATGGTCAGTGGTTCATCAGTGACTATGTCCATGAACGATACAGGTGTGGTCCATATGTCCATTTTTTGCCCTCCGTCATCCATATTCCACTTACAGAGCGAGGCAGAAAATCAGTTTCCACGACATCTCCCACCAATGGTCCATGAAAATCACGGACCAAACACAGATGACATCCGTGTTGTATCTGCAGTTTTCACTGACCCGTAGACTATAATGTGCGTGAGGGATCCGTAATCATGGACAAAAATTGTGCATGCTCCCCTGGTGTCAACTCATACACACATCAAAGTGAATGGATGCATGAGTGGTCCGTGGAGAACACAGACAGCACGCGTATGTGATTCAATGGTGTGTGAGAGAGACCTTATAGAGGAGGGTCCTGAATGAAGGTCTCCTTTCTGATCACTCTATTACATAAAGAGTATATAAGATGGAGTTTTTAAGGAGAACCCCATATCCCCCACCTCTTATTTTCTTCTTCTTCGTCTTTCTTGGATTCTTCATCTCTATGCGGCTCCTCATGATCTCTCGAAGCTTGAAGGGGATCTCCTGGGTGTCCAGGTCCCTCGGTTTACTATTCGTTTTCTTCTTTTCATGTCTAGATACAAACAACCCAGTGAGTTATAACTGATTTATTATACATAGGTGAAGCTCCAGCCTGGAGGGTATATCCTATAACATTATTAACACAATCTCTGATTCTAGATGAGGGAATCATCCAAAATTAAAGGGTAACCACTATTCCATCATCGGGAGCTCCATGGGAAGCTGCCGTATATGTCTAAAACCCCACCCACTCACGGCAGTGAACAGTGCACAAATTTGGAGCTAATACCACTTCTAAGCCAACATACCGTGCAGCCATCGGCCTCTGCAGGTGGGCGGAGTTACGCAGAAACCTTATCATAGACATAAGATCTATAGCAACCAATCAGATGCCAGATGTCAATTGTCAGAGGCCTTCTGCTAAATGAAAACAGTGATCCGATTGGTGGCATCTTCACTAACACTTCACTTGAACTAGTTCTGATAACATTATTGGGCGTTATCAAAAAATCTTGAGGTAAAGTAAAATGATTCCCCTCCACCCCCAAAGAAAGTGAGTTACCCTCGTAACTTCCCCGAGCCTGCACCGGGACCAGAGCACCCCGAGGGTCTGACAGCTCGCTGCTTCCCCTTGCCTGCACCGGGACCAGAGGGCCCTGAAGGTTTGATCGCCTGCCGCTTCCCCATCTCACTGTCAGTACAGTAACCGCACGTGGGGCGCAAAAACAAGGACTTCCGGCTGCTGCATTAGACGTCATCATGAAACCTGCGCACTCTAGCCCTACTCTGCCGTCGCACGTGTTAATGGCGTCATATAGCCGCCATATTTAAAACTGGAAGTCTTACCGCAGCGTCTGTTTGCGTCACTTCCGGTTTTCAATGCCATGGAATTGGATTAGAGACCCCAAACGAAAGGGGGAAGCGGGATACATGACCCAGACGGTGCCAGGAAGAGCGTTACCATGGTAACCAAGTTTACAGTGCCCACTTAATAGAGTGTCAGTTTTAGTGCCTAAATAGCTGTGTCTGCTTAAACCCCCTTGTAACAGTGGTAGTTCAAGTGCCCCCATAATACAGCTAACCACTGCGCCCCATTACAGTGCTGACAGCCGCAGTCCCCTCATAATAGTGCCCCATAACAGTGCTAACAGCCACAGTCCCCTCATAATAGTGCCCCATAACAGTGCTGACAGCCGCAGTCCCCTCATAATAGTGCCGACAGCCGCAGTCCCCTCATAATAGTGCCGACAGCCGCAGTCCTCTCATAATAGTGCCCCATAACAGTGCTGACAGCCACAGTCCTCTTATAATAGTGCCCCATAACACTGCCGACAGCCGCAGTCCTCTCATAATAGTGCCCCATACCAGTGCTGACAGCCGCAGTCCTCTTATAATAGTGCCGCATAACAGTGCTGACAGCCGCAGTCCCCTCATAATAGGGCCGCGTAACAGTGCTGACAGCCGCAGTCCCCTCATAATAGTGCCCCTTAACAGTGCTGACAACCGCAGTCCTCTTATAATAGGGACCTGTAACAGCGATGGCAGCCGCAGTCCCCTCATAATAGTGACCTGTAACAGTGCTGACAGCCGCAGTCCCCTCATAATAGTGCCGTAACAGTGCTGACACGCAGTCCTCTTATAATAGTGCCCCATAACAGTGCTGACAGCCGCGGTCCTCTCATAATAGTGCCCCATAACAGTGCTGACAGCCGCAGTCCTCTTATAATAGTGCCCCATAACAGTGCTGACAGCCGCAGTCCCCTCATAATAGTGCTCCATAACAGTGCTGACAGCCGCAGTCCCCTCATAATAGTGCCGACAGCCACAGTCCTCTTATAATAGTGCCCCATAACACTGCCGACAGCCGCAGTCCTCTCATAATAGTGCCCCATAACAGTGCTGACAGCCGCAGTCCTCTTATAATAGTGCCGCATAACAGTGCTGACAGCCGCAGTCTCCTCATAATAGGGCCGCGTAACAGTGCTGACAGCCGCAGTCCCCTCATAATAGTGCCCCTTAACAGTGCTGACAACCGCAGTCCTCTTATAATAGGGACCTGTAACAGCGATTGCAGCCGCAGTCCCCTCATAATAGTGACCTGTAACAGTGCTGACAGCCGCAGTCCCCTCATAATAGTGACCTGTAACAGTGCTGACAGCCGCAGTCCCCTCATAATAGTGCCCCATAACAGTGCTGACAGCCGCAGTCCCCTCATAATAGTGCCCCATAACAGTGCTGACAGCCGCAGTCCTCTTATAATAGTGCCCCATAACAGTGCTGACAGCCGCAGTCCCCTCATAATAGTGCCCCATAACAGTGCTGACAGCCGCAGTCCCCTCATAATAGTGCCCCATAACAGTGCTGACAGCCGCAGTCCCCTCATAATAGTGCCCCATAACAGTGCTGACAGCCGCAGTCCCCTCATAATAGTGCCGCATAACAGTGCTGACAGCCGCAGTCCCCTCATAATAGTGCCCCATAACAGTGCTGACAACCGCAGTCCTCTTATAATAGTGCCCCATAACAGTGCTGACAGCCACAGTCCTCTTATAATAGTGCCCCATAACAGTGCTGACAGCCGCAGTCCTCTCATAATAGTGCCCCATAACAGTGCTGACAGCCGCAGTCCTCTCATAATAGTGCCGCATAACAGTGCTGACAGCCGCAGTCCCCTCATAATAGTGCCGCATAACAGTGCTGACAGCCGCAGTCCCCTCATAATAGTGCCCCATAACAGTGCTGACAGCCGCAGTCCTCTTATAATAGTGCCCTATAACAGTGCTGACAGCCGCAGTCCCCTCATAATAGTGCCCCATAACAGTGCTGACAGCCACAGTCCCCTCATGATAGTACCCCAGAACAGTGCTGACAGCCGCAGTCCTCTTATAATAGTACCCCATAACAGTGATGACATCCGCAGTCCCCTCATAATAGTGCCCCATAATAGTGCTGACAGCCGCAGTCCCCTCATAACAGTGCCCCATAACAGTGCTGACAGCCGCAGTCCCCTCATAACAGTGCCCCATAACAGTGCTGACAGCCGCAGTCCTCTTATAATAGTGCCGCATAACCGTGCTGACAGCCGCAGTCCCCTCATAATAGTGCCGCATAACAGTGCTGACAGCCGCAGTCCCCTCATAACAGTGCCACATAACAGTGCTGACAGCCGCAGTCCCCTCATAACAGTGCCGCATAACAGTGCTGACAGCCGCAGTCCCCTCATAATAGTGCCGCATAACAGTGCTGACAGCCGCAGTCCTCTCATAATAGTGCCCCATAACAGTGCTGACATCCGCAGTCCTCTCATAATAGTGCCCCATAACAGTGCTGACAGCCGCAGTCCCCTCATAATAGTGCCGCATAACAGTGCTGACAGCTATAGTCCTCTTATATTAGTGCCCCATAATAGTGCTGACAGCTAGTCCCCTCATAATAGTGCCACATAACAGTGCTGACAGCCGCAGTCCTCTTATAATAGTGCTCCATAACAGTGCTGACAGCCGCAGTCCTCTTATAATAGTGCTCCATAACAGTGCTGACAGCCGCAGTCCTCTCATAATAGTGCCCCATAACAGTGCTGACAGCCAGTCCCCTCATAATAGTGCCCCATAACAGTGCTGACAGCCGCAGTCCCCTCATAATAGTGCCCCATAACAGTGCTGACAGCCGCAGTCCTCTCATAATAGTGCCCCATAACAGTGCTGACAGCCGCAGTCCTCTCATAATAGTGCCCCATAACAGTGCTGACAGCCGCGGTCCTCTCATAATAGTGCCCCATAACAGTGCTGACAGCCGCAGTCCCCTCATAATAGTGCCCCATAACAGTGCTGACAGCCGCAGTCCCCTCATAATAGTGCCCCATAACAGTGCTGACAGCCGCGGTCCCCTCATAATAGTGCCCCATAACAGTGCTGACAGCCGCAGTCCTCTCATAATAGTGCCCCATAACAGTGCTGACAGCCGCAGTCCCCTCATAATAGTGCCCCATAACAGTGCTGACAGCCGCAGTCCTCTTATAATAGTGCCCCATAACAGTGCTGACAGCCGCAGTCCCCTCATAATAGTGCCCTATAACAGTGCTGACAGCCGCAGTCCCCTCATGATAGTGCCCCATAACTGTGCTGACAGCCAGTCCCCTCATAATAGTGCCCCATAACAGTGCTGACAGCCGCAGTCCCCTCATAATAGTGCCCCATAACAGTGCTGGCAGCCGCAGTCTCCTCATAACAGTGCCCTATAACAGTGCTGACAGCCGCAGTCCCCTCATAATAGTGCCCCATAACAGTGCTGACAGCCGCAGTCCCCTCATAATAGTGCCCCATAACAGTGCTGACAGCCGCAGTCCTCTCATAATAGTGCCCCATAACAGTGCTGACAGCGCGGTCCCTCATAATAGTGCCCCATAACAGTGCTGACAGCCGCGGTCCTCTTATAATAGTGCCCTATAACAGTGCTGACAGCCGCAGTCCCCTCATAATAGTGCCGACAGCCGCAGTCCTCTCATAATAGTGCCCCATAACAGTGCTGACAGCCACAGTCCTCTTATAATAGTGCCCCAAAACACTGCCGACAGCCGCAGTCCTCTCATAATAGTGCCGCATAACAGTGCTGACAGCCGCAGTCCTCTTATAATAGTGCCGCATAACAGTGCTGACAGCCGCAGTCCCCTCATAATAGTGCCCCATAACAGTGCTGACAGCCGCAGTCCCCTCATAATAGTGCCGCATAACAGTGCTGACAGCCGCAGTCCTCTTATAATAGTGCCCCATAACAGTGCTGACAGCCGCAGTCTCCTGCCGGCTACTACTTGCCGGCCATAGTAGCCCTATAACAGTGTTAGCCCCCATGACATTGCCAGCCTCTATACCCCATATCAGTGATGGCTTCAGTGCCCCCATAATAGTGCCAGCCACGGTTCTGCATATGAACAATATGTTTGATGCCCCATAACAGTGATGGTCACAGTATAGGTGGTTCCAGCTCCTGGCAGATGTCCGCTCTCTTGTATTGATAGCCACGTGTTTGCATGTAGTCACCCACTGCCGGCAGCTTTGGTTGCTCGGCAACAGCCCAGACAGTCAAGCTTTAGTGATCAGATTAGGAGCATGAGAGGAAACACACGGAGATGTCTTCATCCACGTAGACATCTGGATGTCGGCTCCTCACTCAATGACGTGCTGAGATCTCAGGGCCCAAATTCCTACAGTTCTCACATGGTACCATGCCATACTCCTCACCATCAGTCTGTTGTGTCTTGCAGCTGCTGAGTTGCCTCCTAAGAAGACTTCCCTCTTCCACCACTTCTGCCTCCGTCTTCCTTATTAGAGAAGCAATTTATTCTAGAAGATCCATAAGAACTTATGATCAAGATGCAGAGAACCCAAACTTTCTGCCTCCTGCGGATAGCAACCCCCTGAAGACCACAGATCCGCTCCTTGGAGATCCTCACAATCTTGAAGAGCCTCCTCTTCCTCCTCCTCCCACTCACTGCTGTATGAGCGGCTGCCATAACTGTGTGTGGATCGCGTACGCTGAAGAACTTTTAGAACTGTACAAAGATGGCGAAGAGCGAGCCCTGGACGCCTTGGAGAAGCAGATAGATGATGAGAACATTAAGATGTTTATAAAGATGGAGATAAGATTTCGAATTCAGAGCAAATCCCGTCCTTAGGAGTTTGTGATGTAAGGCCCCTTTCACACGGGCGAGTTTTTCGCGCGGGTGCAATGCGTGAGGAGGACGCATTGCACCCGCACTGAATCCGGACCCATTCATTTCTATGGGGCTGTGCGCATGAGCGGTGATTTTCACGCATCACTTCTGCGTTGCGTGAAAATCGCAGCATGCTCTATATTCTGTGTTTTTCACGCAGTGCAGGCCCCATAGAAGGGAATGGGGCTGCGTGAAAATCGCAAGCATCCACAAGTAAGTGCGGATGCAGTTGCGATTTTCCCGCATGGTTGCTAAGAGACAGGACCCGATCTTTATTATTTTCCCTTATAACATGGTTATAAGGAAAAAAAAACATTCTCACTACAGAATGCTTAGTAAAATGTGCATTAAGGTGTTAAAAATAAAAAAAATAAACTCACCTTATCCACTTGATCGTGTAGTTGCCGATCTCTCCTCTCTTCTTCAAGCTTCATCTACCAGCTAAAGGACCTGTGGTGACGTCACATCACATGGTCCATCACCATGGTGATGGACCATGTGATGAGCGCAGTGACGTCATCACAGGTCCTTTAGCCGGCAGCTAATGATTGAAGAAGACAGAAGAGATCGGCAACTACGCGATCAAGTGGATAAGGTGAGTTTATTTATTTATTTATTTTTAACCCCTTAATGCACATTTTACTAAGCATTCTGTAGTGAGAATGCTATTATTTTCCCTTATAACCATGTTATAAGGGAAAATAATAAAATATACAGAATACTCAACCCGAAACCGGACTTCAGTAATGAAGTCCGGCTTCGGGTCTGGGTACCAAACATGCCGATTTTTCTTACGCACGTGCGAACGCGCGGAAAAATCGCGCCTTTCCCGCAACGCACCCGCCTTTTATCCGCGAGTCAAACATGACGCCCGTGTGAACGAGGCCTTACACTTGAGCCGTGGTCGTAGTGTGGAATAGGGCGGTATGAAACCATTGGTGAAAGTAATGGCACCCTTCCGACACCATGTTGGCTCTGTACGTCTGACTGTGTGGCATTGTCACAACTGTATGAAGTTGCATGAGTGTGAACACTCCTCCTTTAGAAAATCCCACGACTATGGAGGCAGCCATATTGTGGATTTAAAGGGACTTCAGGTTAAATGGGTTGTCTGAGATTTTTTAACTGATGAGCTATCCTCTGGATAGGTCATCCGTATCTGATCGGGTCCGACACCCAGGGCCCCTGCTAATCAGCTGTTTGACACTCACAGTAGCGCAGCAGCCTTCTCTCGTGCTCACCAAGCACAGCGCCATACATTGTATAGTGGCCGTGCCTGGTATCACAGGTCAGCCTCACTTACCTCTGCGCCTAGGCCACGTGACTGATAACCATGACATCACATTGTCTATGTTAAGCATCGAGAAGGCCGGAGAGCCGCTGCCTTCTCAAACAACTGATTGTCAGGGAGTCCCGGGTGTCGGACCCCCACCGATCAGATACTGGTGACCTATCCAGAGGACAGGTTATCGGTCAAAAAACTCCGACAACCCCTTTAAAGTCTTCGAAATGTCCAAATGACTGTACAAAATGGTTTCTGTACCAAACTTTGAGTGTAATATGTGTTGTCAGTATAGTGTTTTTTAAGGTAAAATATATATTTATTAGAAGTGAAGGAGTATTTTGTGCATTTCGTTAGACGGAGTGTAAAATAAGTGAACCTCACATCTGTGAGTTTGGATATAGCAAGGTTGTGCTATGTGACTGCACAGAGGGCCGCGTTATTCACAGGAGCGGTGGCGTTGGGGGCTTCAAACTAATATAATTAACATTTTACAGAGAGAACCCTTTCACAGAGCCTGCTTCGGGACCCCCATAATAGGGCGTACTGCAGTGTCCCCCTTTAACAGGACCAGACACAGTTCCCCCATAACTTCACTTTTTTACAGGACCAGCCAGAGTGCCACCATAACAGTATGGTCCCTTATTTTGGGACTTGGGTTTTGAGAGGTTTCTAAGCCACCCACAAGGCATGTGTATACAAACAGCTACTACAGGCACATTCGGATCACAATAACGCTTTTCAAATGGCTTCTAAGTATATTTAGGTATCTTCTCTTCCATTAGTGGTCCTTCATCATTTCCGAGATTCATCATTCTCCAAGAATCTGAAGAAGAAGGAGGTGTTTGGGGACTATTGGTGACTCTTCTCAATGCTGTTGGCTGATCAAGAAGAACATATCATAGGGACAAAGCAAATGTTTAGATCGGTGGGGGTCTGCGCGCTGAGAGCCCCACCGATCGCTAGAACGAGGGAAGAGAAATGCTCACTTAGAGTACTCTCTCTCTTCGTTGCAGGACTGGAAGTGAGACGGACTCAATAAAAAGTCTATGGGCCTGTCTCACACAGTGAGGAAAGAGAGCGCACTAAGCGAGCATTTCTCTTCCCTCGTTCTAGAGATCAGAGGGGGTCTCAGCGCTCAGACCCCCACCGATCCAGACTTTTGATATGTCCCTATGACATATCAAAGTTTACTGAAAGTACAGTGCTACTTTAAAGGGATATTCCCATCTCAGACAATGGGGGCATATCGCTAGGATATGCCCCCATTGTCTGATAGATGCAGGTCCCACTGTTGGGACCCGCACCTACGATGAGAACGGAGCGGGGAAATGAACGGAGGGCGCACTGCACATGTGCAGCCGCCCTCCATTCATTTCTATGGGGCCGCCGAAAATAGCTGAGCGCTGGCTCGGCTATTTCTGTCTTCCCCATAGAAATTAATGTGAGCATGCGCGGTGCGCTCCCATTCACTTCTATGGGAGCATCGCTTGTTTGTGGACGGACCCCGGGAAATCCCCGATTCCTTCTCGTTGTATGTGCAGGTCCCAGCGGTGGGACCCGCACCTATCAGACAATAGGGGCATATCCTAGCAATATGCCCCCATTGTCTGAGATGGGAATACCCCTTTAAGACCTGTCCTCAAAGTAGGCCATCAACATCTAAATCGGTGGTGGTCCGACTCTTGGCACTCTCAGATCAGCAGCTGGTGCTTCGGGGATTGCTGAGACCTCTTCCTCGGCCTATGACGCCACTTCCATCAGTCCCGTGGCTTTTTCGACTCAGTCCCATTCAAGTGAATGGAATTGAGCTGCAGTACCAGGAAATAGCGCTCTGCTTTGTATACTATGAAGAGGCTTCTCGGGGTAGATAAGCCACCACCAGAGCAGAGATTTAACCCCTCTTTAGATAGCCAAGAGCTATCTGAGGTGTGCGGCCATGGTAAGAAATAAGGGAAGCAACTGCAGGGAAGGGTTATAGGTCTTCACAGCATTGCACTCAGTGTCCCCAGATGGGCTATCAGATTACCATGTGAGATAGAGAAGTGTAATCCTATTACTTCTGAGCCTAATAAATCCACAGCCTCCGAGGTGGGGCCAATCAGTGAACTCCTGGAGAAGAACACATGAAGGGGCTGACCACTGAGTGCCAGATATCTCTGCATCTGGATATGTGAAAACTGTTTACATAAGGTAAGGAGATGGCAAGATCCCACATTTTGTGGAAACCCTATACTGTAGATGTTAACAGGTTCTTCAGAACCTTTTAGGTCTGTCGGGCCATCACTTACCTTTTTTATGTCTCCATCCGTTGTCAATGCACATTCTTCAAGGATGGTGGTCTATTTCATGGGAACATATTTAAAGTTGTTTTCTTTATAGTGATAGTTCTTGGGAAAGGTTGTTGTCCTTTAAGCTCCAGGATCCATAACCAATTTACGGGCTTATGTACATTAGATATACCCATGTTACCTACAGTAAAACCTCTTTGAGACAACCACCAAAAATTGCATTGAAAAATGGTTTTGTAGACAGATGGTCCTCTGAAAGATGATGGTCAGTAAACATAGTATATGATGGAGCAGTAAATTGGGTCAATATAAAGGGGTGGTCTTCTCAAAGAGGTAGTCTTTTTGGAAGGTTCCATTGTCCTAAAGGTCACCACATATGGTCCGTTACAGCACGACCAAGTCTTCATAGTTATGGTTCCATCATATCACTAGCCAGCTGAGATGGTTTTGGTTGAATGCTACAGTTTCCTCAAAAAAAAGTCCTGCGGTTGGGCGATCTCACTACATCTCCTATTCCCACCGTCTTAACCTGGCCATGCATCTCAATGGAAAGATCTTTAGTGGTGGGAATGGGTAACCAACCACCAAACACTGAATTGTATGATGGTGGGAATAAAAAAAATTATGCCCAAGAAGAGGATAACATTTCTCCCCAGGGTTACATTTTGGATATGTTAAGGGTTGACATCAGGGGCCGATATACTACCAATTCTCTGAACAACTTTCCATTAAAATGTATTTAAAAAAATCTGATTAATAAGGCAATAAGAGAGAGTCTGTAATGCATGGTCCTCTCTATCAGGCCTTCTTGCCCTCTCTGTACTACACTCAGTGCAAGTTTGGTCATAGAGTCACCTCAGACAGATTGGTTTCCACGGATGCCCTTGGTTAGATTGGCACTACACTGACAACAGAGGAAGAAAAACTTAGCTTGACCGATTATGCCAGTGCCCACTTTAGCCTGATTTATTCAAGTTTATGTGTAAAACACTTTTTAATAAAATATCTAGAAATAAATCTCTCAATCTCTCTCTCTCTCTCTCTCTCTCTCTCTCTATATATATATATATATATATATATATATATATATAACATCCTATTTCTAGCAATGGAAATTAAATTGGTACAAGACAGTTGCTATGTTGTCTAGGATCTGGTATAAGGGAGTTTCTATTTTGTGTATGGCCTAGCACAAAGAAGTAGCCATGTTGTTTATTGCCTGATACAATGGAGTTGTGTGATGTGTCCTGGTACAAAGGAGTTTCCATGTTTATGGTCTGGTACACGTGATATACCTTCTTGATTATTAAACTGGTACAAGTAAGACCCACTTCGAGGAAGTTGCCATATTGTCTATTGCCTAGTACAAAGGAGTTGCTATGTTGTCTATTGGCCTGATATGTGGGAGATACTACATTGACTTTGGCCTGATATGTGGGAGATACTACATTGACTTTGGCCTTGTGCAAGGAAGATTCCATGTTATCCACTGGTCTAGTTCATGGGAGTAGCCATATTGTCTATTGGCCTGATATGTGGGAGATACTACATTGACTTTGGCCTTGTGCAAGGAAGATTCCATGTTATCCACTGGTCTAGTTTATGGGAGTAGCCATATTGTCTATTGGCCTTACGAGGAAAATGTCATAAGTTGCCATATAGTTTATTGTCTTGGTACAAGGGAGTTGCCAGTTTTACAATCAGACTGATAGAATGGAGCTGCCATGTTGTTTATTGGCATGAAATAGATGTGAATTTCCATAGGATACTCGTAACTTCAATGAAACTTTGGTGGGTACATACAGTACATTTAGAAAGTCTTCAGACCCTTTCACTTTTTTCACATTTTCTTATGTTGCGGCCTTGTGCTAAAAAATAAATAAATGAAGTTTTCACCCATCATTCTGCACTCAATACCCCTTAATAAAAAAGGAAAACACGTGTTTTTCTGTGGCTGGGACAGGGAAACTGGTCAAAGTTTAAGGGAAAGCTTAATGGAGCAAAGTACAGAGATGTTCTTAATAAAAACCTAATCCAGAGTGTTCTGGACCTCAGACTGGGCTGAAGGGTCACCTTCCAACAAGACAATGGCTCTAAGAACACAGCCAAGACAATGCAGGAGCGGCTTAGGGACAGCGCTGTGAATGTCCTTGAGTGGCCCAGCCAGAGCCCTGACTTGAACCCAATGGAACATCTCTGGAGAGACCCGAAAATGGATCTGGATCTGCAGAGCAGAATGGCAGAAAATCCCCAAATCCAAACCTTGTGGCATCATCTCCAAGAAGACTGGAGGCTGCAATGGTTGCTTAAGGTGCTTCAAATAAGTCCTGAGTAAAGGGTGTGAATACTTCTGTCAATGCAAGATTTTAGTTTTTCCTTTTCAATAAATTAGCAAAGATTTCTAACCTTCTGTTCTCACTTTTCATTATGGGGGATTGAGTGCAGATTGATGGGGGGGAAATGTTTTTTGTTTTTGTTTTAGCACAAAGCTATAACAAAATGTTCAAAAAGTGAAAGGGTCCGAACACTTTCCAAATGCACTCTATGCCTTGTATAAAGGGACAGCATTTGAGATGAAATTCCAGGCAGGTGCACAAGACTGGTCTGTTCTAGTCATGGATTTGTGTCGCCCATAAGCCGCTTGCAGTGAAGTTATTTTACCTCCTCAGCAGAACGTCCATTTAATCCCGCAACATCACATGGAGTCTAGAAAGGGATCAAACTTTTTGCGATGTAAGAAATGTTCCTAAATATCAACCATGACTCCATTTTTAATATTATGCAGTCATTAAATTAAAGCAGTGGCTAAACCATAACCATTAATATGTGCCACAAGTTACTAGGGCAAGGATTCTGGGACCTGCACCTAACGGGGGTTCACCAGCCCGGTTAGTAAGGCCGCCAAAGCCTCCTGGCGTGTAATAAATGAACATGGCTGCGCATGGTTCTCTCCGTTCACTTCTGTAGGAGTTACAGAAACAACTGAGCATCGTGGAGGCTGCAGGGATCTACATTCTCCGCAAAGGAGGTTGGACTGGCATCTGTGAGACCCTGTGGATGTTAAAGGGGGGATCTCACTTCAGTAAGTTGCAAAATAAATGTGGAGCCCCAGTATTGGGTCTACAACACAATGAAAGCCAGATGTCCCTCAAAAGGAAGGAAAACCGAGCAAAGGGGTGTCTCCATTACAGAGATCACCAAATCCACCATATTAAGTGGTTTCCATCCACAGACAGCTGTTTCGGGGTGTTGCCCGTCATCAGTGTGGAGTAGGAGTAGCCACTTAACCCCTTAAGGACACAGGGTTTTTTCATTTTTGCGTTTTCGTTTTGCGCTCTATGCCTTCCAAGAGCCATAACTTTTTTATTTTTCCGTTCACATGGCCATATGAGGGCTTATTTTGTTGTGGACAAGTTGTACTTTCCAACGCCATCATTTAATAATGCATATTCCTGTTTCCCAGGGAGCTTTGCACTTTGGATTGCTGTGTTGAGACTCTTAGGGTACTTTCACGGATCCGCACGGATCCGCACCTATAATGCAAACGTTTGTATCCGTTCAGAACAGATCCGTTTGCATTAGTTAAAAGAAAAATGACAAAGTCCAAAACGGATCCGTTTTGAATTACATTGAAAGACAATGAGGAACGGATCCGTTTTTAAATGCACCATATTGTGTCATTGAAAACGGATCCGTCCCCATTGACTTACATTGTAATTAAAAACAGATCCGTTAGGCTCCACCTCTTCAGACGGACACCAAAATGCTGCGAGCTGCGTTTTGGTGTCCGCCTCCAAAACAGAATAGAGGCGGAACGGAGCCGAACTGATGCATTCTGGACGGATCCTTATCCATCCAGAATGCATTGGGGCTTAACTGATCCGTTTTGGACCATTTGTGAGAGCCCTGAAACGGATCCCACAAACGGAATCCAAAACGCTAGTGTGAAAGTACCCTTAAATGAGGCTCTGCGGTGTTTTCTGTAGCCGTTCTCCCTGAGATCAGCTATTGTTTTGTTTCACTTCAGTAAGTGGCATTTATCATGTAGAGAAAGTTAACACAAGCCACTTACTAATGTATTGTGATTATCCATATTGTGCCCTTTGCTGGCTGGATTCATTTTTCCATCACATTATACACTGCTCGCCTACAGGGGTTACGACCACCCTGCAATCCATCAGCGGTGGTCGTGCTTGCACACTATAGGAAAAAGCGCCGGCCCCTGTGGTGGCCAGGACCATGGGAGCGCACATAAGCTGGTGCTTTTTCTTATATTGTGCAAGCACGACCACTGCTGATGAATTGCAGGGTGGTCGTAACCATGAAAACGAGCAGTGTATAATGTGATCGAAAAATGAATCCAGAAAGCAATATGGATAATAACAATACCTTAGTAAGTGGCTTGTATTAACTTTCTCTACATGATAAATGCCACTTACTGAAGTAAGACAACCCCTTTAAATAAACATCTAAGCTGGGAATACTCTTAGAGCTGTTTCACAAGAGTACGTGCAGTCCACCCATCATGCCCGAACA
Organism: Bufotes viridis; assembly: GCA_033119425.1. NCBI lineage: Eukaryota > Metazoa > Chordata > Amphibia > Anura > Bufonidae > Bufotes > Bufotes viridis. Next base: position 260,350,883 of record CM065594.1, on the reverse strand, counting down.
GCCTACAGGTTATCAGCCTACAGCAGGGCATTGTGGGAGTTGTAGTTTTACAACAGCTGGAGGGCCGCAGTTTGGGGATGCCTGCCTTATTGCTACAGAATCATAGTGACAGCTTTATGTCAGTATGATCCTGTAGAAGTAAGGTCATGCAGAAGCACACAGCATTACTAATCAGTATATTGGCATGTGGTCCTGCAAGACGAACATTGTCCAGAACGGAGGATCATGCTCACACTGGGGGTGTGATTTCTGGACTACACACACTCGTGTGAAACAGCCGTATAGTTGAAAAAGTTTCTAAGAAGTTCATCCTCATAGGGACAGTCTTCGTGGAAGCATGAACTGGTAAGCGGTTGGCAATGGATGTTCTGGGGTTGGCCCGATTATGGGGTCACCAAGTGTGGCTAACAATATTACAGGGATCCTCTTTGTCATTCCACAGACATTTTTTGGAATTCTAGGGAAAGAACCAGTCCGGACTAAAATCAATACAAGCACGGTAATAGTTCTCAAATCTCAAATTTTCTTGATTTTCTGTATGGTCTTGGATAAAGAACATTTTTTTTTCAAAAAAGTAATTCAATAGGGTAGAGAAGAGTCATGGTAGACCTAGATTTCATGACTAAAGCCATAACTTGAAACTCCTTGGCCATAAATCAAATCCTTAACAAGGCTCTCCACCTACCAGGTTCCATTTATAATACTGATGTCTTCTTTTAGAGACAAAGATCCCACAGGCCCCTCTAAGGCACCAGGAAGCAGGTGCGACTACCATCTTTGCTTTGCCATGCCCATGGTCAGATAACAGTATGAGGACCGATGGAAATATACTGTATCATAAGACTTTGGGAGGTGGATGGCCCTTCACAGAGCATGGATTCAACCCAAGTTGGAACCCCAATCTTCTCAGTAAGCCTGGTAGCAACCAGAACAGCTCCCTTCTATGCAGATCCTAGACCACTTTATGATATACTGTATATTGAAGGACCCTCCATATGGTTTCAACAACCCAAGGCAGTCCAATATTTGTAGGAGCAAGAATAATTCCCTACTGTGCTTACGTTGCTGGGGTTATGTATGAGAATACGTCTACATGACCTGTTCAGTACTGTTAAAGAGGATTACATGCTAAGTGATGTCATCAGTGCCGTTTCCCAGGAGACAGTGCTATAAATCCGGCTTCCTTAACGGATTATGTTTTCTTCTAATTAAAAGCATCAATGTCATTCATAATTCATCATGGGTTTAGATGATTCTGAAATCATGATAGACAACCGAGAAGAAACTGGTTGAGCAGATGCCATCATGTAAAAGACACCAGCCCACATCATACCTTCCCACTATGAGAGTTCCCATATTTCTGGGTGACAACCATTTTAAGATACTCCCGAGGAACCAATGGCAGTTGTAGAGAAGGAACATGATGGTTCCCATGGCGCAGTATAATTATTTATAGGAATTGTCCACTTTTGGACAAATCCTTTTCCAATGTTCGGAATTCCTTTCTGAAGAATTTTTTGAAGTTCCTAGACAGGAACACCCAAGCAAGATTTTACCTAATGATGGGCAAGCATGATGGGAGCATCCGAACTTCCACGCTGCTACATCTTCCTACCCTGTTCTATTGTATAGTGCTCTTCTCAACTGCCTTTGATTGGCAGCGATCGGCTCTTTCAAAGGAACTTACATGTGTATCTACTTTACCACGCTCATCCCTCAAAGACTTGAATCACACCCATCTCTTATGAGGAGATGTTGGGCATAGAATGTGTACAGTACTCTTGATGCACTATATAGAGAAAAGTGTTGAGATACCTACACGTTATACCTACATGAGCTTTTAGAACCATTCTAAATTCATAGACATTAATATGGATTTGGTCCCCCCTTTGCAGCCAAAACATCTTTCACATTGATGGAAAGGGCTAGGCTCACTATCTCTGTTCTAGTTCATCCCAAAGGTGTTGGATGAGCTTGAGGTCAGGACTATGTGTGGCTGTTTTTCCACACCATGCCTTTATGGATCTAGCTTTGTGCACTGGAGCACAGTCATGCTAGAACAGAGAAGGTCATTCTCCAAACTGTTCCCGCAAAGTTGGAAGTTTACAATTGTCCAAAATGTCTTGGTTTGCTTCCCTGGAGTCAAACGAAGGGACTTAGGCCAACCTTGGAACCCCAAACCCCCCCCCCCCAATAACATCATACCTCCTACACCAAACAGCTGGCAAAATGCAGTCAAGCAGGTAATGTTCTTCTAGCATTCACCAAGCCCAGACTGATCCATCAGACTTGTCCATATTGAAAAGTGTAATTCATCACTCCACAGGACACGTTAAGGGTGCACTCAAATTTGGCAGAATTTTCCATCAGAAAATCCAAGACTTCCCCCCTGTTATCCTAGGAGGCTGAAAATTGTCTATTCTTGCGTTATGTACATTCAGCAGCATAAATAATGTTGGGTTGCCGATTTCATGTATGAGAATCTCTCCGTTCAATTCATTGAGAAACTGATTCTGCAGTGGAAAACACTGTGTTAAAATCCACAACAAAATCCTCACCAAAAAAATCAGCAACTTTGTAAAAATCTGCACCTGTGGATTTTCTAGCGGAAACTTCCACCACGTGCAAGTGCACCCATACACTACTCCATAGCCTAGTAGTGTTGTGCTCTATATTTCTCCATCCTACATTTGGCATTGTGCGTAGGGATGTAAAGGCCCTATTATGCGGGCAGATTATTGTTAAGATGATCGCTAACCAGCATTCCTATGAATGCTTGTTAGCGATCATCTGGCAGTTTAATACTGCCGCCGATTACCAGATGCTCGTTCATCAGGTAATTGAGATCTTTTAACGTTAAAAAATCCCGGTTTGCCTGCGGCAAATTGTGCTGTCTAGTGCTCTGTTGCCGGCAAACAATTTATATATGTCAATTTATATATGTATTTTATACTTTGGTCTTAATATTTGAATAAAGATATGTTTTGATATATTTTGGTGGTTATTTCTGTATGAGGGTGCTTGGGTGTTCCCATATAGGAGTTGTAGTCTCTATTTTGTGGCCGAGTGGCTGTGGTTCCTTCCCCTTTACAATAATACCACTCACAGTTCATTGTGAAATATCTAGGATGAAAGAAATGGTAGCAGTAGTGACATCCTATTACAGGACCACTCTGAAGGTCAATGAGCTTTTTATAACCAGCCATTCTTTCACAAACGTTTGTAAAGGCAGAATGCGTGATCAGAGGCTGGAATTTATACATCTGTATTAATGGCAGACTGCATGGTTAAGGGCTGGATTTTATACACCTGTGGCAATGGCAGTGAATAAAAAAACCTGAAGCCAATGATTAAGACGTGTGTCCCAATACTTTTCCCATATACTGTATGTGCGCTACTATGGATTAGGTTTGCATTATATAAATTATAACCATCCCTACTTAAATCAGTCAATACTGACCCATTAACACCGAGGTTGAGTAGCATGATCATCTCCATATTCCATCTGCTCTCACATATGGATGGGTAGATTAGATAAGAGGAAGATCTTTTTTACTTTATTAGGTTAGGAAGGTCAGACGAATTTTGGTCAGTTTTAGAAAGAGTTTATGGTATTTCCATTAAAAAAACAACATCAAATTATACTGGTGAGGATCGAATAGACCACCACATATGAGGAAAACAATGGGTCCCCATTATTGGAGAAGAGCTTGCTTAATTTAAGAGTTTGAGGGTCCCAGTCCAATATGATGATGGCCAATAAATTTTCCACCAAAACTGATTATTCTACAGATGACTAGAGATCCAAATCCTGTCCTTCCTGGCTCCTGGTGGAGAAGTCTCTATGCAAATATGTTTTGGTTAGAAGTAATATAGTACTGCCTCCTATGTATAACTGCTATGATACTGCCCCATCTACAAGAAAATAATTGCTATAATACCACCCCCTATATACAAGAATACTATAATACTACTTCTATGTTCAACGGTATAACTACTATAATACTGCCTCCCACGTACAAGAGTATAACTACTATAATACTGCTCCTATGTACAAGAATATAACTACTGTAATACTGCTCCTATGTACAAGAATATAACTACTATAATACTGTATTTTATGTACAATAATATAACTACTATAATACTGCCTCCTATGTACAATAATATAACTACTATAATACTGCTCCTATGTACAAGACTATAACTACTATAATACTGCTCCTATGTACAAGAATATAACTACTATAATACTGCCTCCCACGTACAAGAATATAACTACTATAATACTGCTCCTATGTACAAGAATATAACTGCTATAATACTGCTGCTATGTACAAGAACATAACTACTTTAATACTGCCCCCTATGTACAAGAATATAACTATTATAGGGGCCCGCACACACAAATTGTGCCTGGCGTTTTTAGGGCACCATTTTTTGCCACTTTTTTTTTTTTGCAAACAATGTGTTTGCCCACCAGCATTTTAATAGCCACGTTTCCCTTATAAAGAAGGTAATGTAAATACACCTGAAAAGCAAAAATGCCAAGAGCTCCAGCATGCTGCGTTTTTGAAAAGAAGCCATCTAATGGTCAAAACAGTCAGTAGCAAAAAAAAATAAAAAAAAAAATACGTGTGTCCTGTATTTAATATCCCACAGACCTTCAGGTAACAAAAACGCACCAAAAAACGCAGGTGCAAAAATTGCCACCACAAAAGCAAAATTCCTGAAAAATGGCAGTAGTAACCTGTATGTAAAACTATCTCCTATGTACAAGAACATGCTATGACCTGTGCCATCATCTCTGCTTTGGGAGAGGATTATTGCTATAACCCTATGTGTAGAATAGCCATTGATGTTTATTGTGTGCCGCGTTCCTGGAGTGTCTCCTCTCTGCCTCTTGCAGTATTTTTGTTATTACACATCACGTTCTCATAATTGCCTCTCACGTCCTTGAGTTAAGAGGATCAGCCTTGAGCCGAGATAATACACAGGTCAATGCAGATTACAATTTCCCATTAAAACTGCACCAGAACAAAAAATGGGTCACAAAAAGGAAGGAGTCTGACTGGTTGCCTTGGTTCGAAAGAAATGTAGGACCAAAGTGTAGCAAGAAATGGCAATCACTATGCCATGCGGTATGGGGCAATGCTAACCTTACATGATTAAATATAACTTAAATACAAGAATTCTCATAATAGTGTGGTCCAAATTGAGCGAGGTCATCTAAAAAGAGTGTTCCTCAGGTAGTTCTGAAGTGTTAGGATGTTTCGTTAGGCAAATAATCTTGTTTGGGTTACTTTATGTAATTGAGTGAAAACAAAGGCCGATATGGATAAATAAGATACTGTGCCCTACAATTGAGAACTAACTGAAGAAGAAAAAGGCACTAAAAACTAACTTTTATTGGTACTATTAAAAGCTAAACCAACAACGGTAGAGCTGGGGTGGACATACACGACAATTGCGAGTGGAGGCGGAGGACAAAGAGGCTACATCACGACGTGCAGATGCACAGGTAATGTTGGTCGTGAATACAGACCTCCGTCCCACTCGCAACAACAACTACACCAGCTAGATAATTAAATGAGTCATAGATGGCCGGATATCTATGTATAACAAGGCTGATGCGGTAGTGTCACACACAGAGCAATATAATCAGAGAGCTCTGGTGTAGGTACCCTGTGAGTTTTGCCCAAAAATAAGGATGCAGTGCAGCAAAAAATATATATATATATATATATATAAGGGGGCAACACAAGGACCAGACTGACACTAATGCAACCGCAGGTCAAGCGATCTCCTGCAGACAATGTCCCAACATGTGGTTACGCTCAACGCGTTTCATTTATCTCAAACTCATCAGGAGCTTGAGGGACTTACAAAGGGAGACCTGCCTAGGGCGCTGCCACGCTAGTGTATCGTGACGGCACCTCCCGGCGCTATGATGGCCGTAAGGCGGTCGCGCCACTTGCCGGGTTAAATATTGTAAGCCACTCCCCCAGGAGGAGGGAGGAGGGTGCGCACGCGACCAATGGAGATCTGGAGGGGGTGGCCGAAGCGAATACCCCTCCCGTAACCATGGAAAGGTATACAAACCCGCCTCAGGTTAAATGAACAAAGTTCATGGTAACTGGGATCTAATAGGCAGAGTGTCTAAATAAGGGGGGGGGGGACATAAGGGGAGGTTGGAGACGGAGCAACGAGCAATCGCGATGAGGCAGAGGGGACATGGTACATATGATCACAAGCACAGAGACTATGGACATGTTACCAATGCAGTAACGCTTGTGGTGGAACAATATGTACATGATTGTGTATATAATGCGGTAACAGGGCCAGCCCCTGGAACACATCTGAAGTGGCTAAATAGATGTCAAAACCAAAACCAAGCCCTGCCAGATCGATTAAGGATGAACCTTACGGCCATCATAGCGCCGGGAGGTGCCGTCACGATACACTAGCGTGGCAGCGCCCTAGGCAGGTCTCCCTTTGTAAGTCCCTCAAGCTCCTGATGAGTTTAGAGATAAATGAAACGCGTTGAGCGTAACCTGCGGTTGCATTAGTGTCAGTCTGGTCCTTGTGTTGCCCCCTTATATATATATATATTTTTTGCTGCACTGCATCCTTATTTTTGGGCAAAACTCACAGGGTACCTACACCAGAGCTCTCTGATTATATTGCTCTGTGTGTGACACTACCGCATCAGCCTTGTTATACATAGATATCCGGCCATCTATGACTCATTTAATTATCTAGCCGGTGTAGTTGTTGTTGCGAGTGGGACGGAGGTCTGTATTCACGACCAACATTACCTGTGCATCTGCACGTCGTGATGTAGCCTCTTTGTCCTCCGCCTCCACTCGCAATTGTCGTGTATGTCCACCCCAGCTCTACCGTTGTTGGTTTAGCTTTTAATAGTACCAATAAAAGTTAGTTTTTAGTGCCTTTTTCTTCTTCAGTTAGTTACTTTATGTAATCACCTTCGTTCAGAAGATTAAAATATATGAATGCCCTCCACGTGGGAACTCCGAACCTGTGCAGGGATTCTGGTCTATACAATAGCCTCCAACCAATGATGGAGAAGAACCTACCTGAGGTTTCTTATCTTCTACTTTTTTTGTTGCGTTGACATAAAGGAGTATGCTCCATAGACTGCCATGAGTCCTGAAGAGAGGGGCCTAGTCCAGTCCTAGTTCCAATAAACCGTTCCAGTACCTCTGCAGGACTCCTCTCTGAAGAGGAACTGCATTGTTAACAAAACAGGGTATGAGGAACTGGCCCAAAATTTAAGGAAAGAACATGAGTAGCAAAAGCAGTCACCAAAATTAGGGTCCAGTTTTATGTTTGTTATGAAACCTCCTTTCTTCTATGTACACCACTAGTGGAAGTGTGCACTATAATATATTAGTGAGGCTCCTACGGGCTATGAAGTTGCACCGTTTGCTATATTTATTATTTAAAAGTTAGTTGAACCTTTCAATTATGGTGGCATCACCAACAATGTATATGAGGACCTCCTGACTGTTTCACACATGGTACACCGTGGACATCAAGTTTGATCCTCTCAAAATGTTCTCAGTCTACCAATTGTCAAAAACCACTGTAAGCTAGGCTTTGAGGAGTATTCCCATCTAGACATTTATGACATGTTGATAGGAAAAGCCATAAATGTCCACAAGAGGTGGGACTCACACCCAAGACCTGCTCTTATTTCAAGAACAGATCTCAAAGTGATTAGCGAACAAGCTGCTCATGCCTGGTTTCCTCCATTCACTGCAAGGGGATAAAAATATCCTAGTGCTGGCGTGACCATCGAGGAGTGGCCACACACGTGCTGTGTCCTTTCCTTTCACTGCCATGGATCTCCCAATACAGCCAGAAGTCCCATAGCAGTGAACGGAAAGGATGCTGCGCATTCTCATTGTGTTCTCCGTCCACTGTGGGCCCTGTTCTTCAGATAAGAGCAGATCTCAAATGTTAAAGAAGTCCTAGTAAAAACAAAGGACATGCTAGGAAACAGACACACCATAGTCCATGTGGCTTCTACTGGTCACGGGCAAGACCCACCTTCGTTGGGTCAGAGGTAAGCACTGTATAAGGTAGCAATTTAGCAAACAAGGGAAGGGGAACCAACCCAGAATTCACATAGCCTTCTGTTTTTATAAGATGGGGGATGAAGGAACAGGTCCTTCTGTCAGGAGATGGGGATGTGTTTTGCTATGGTCCAAGATCATTGAAGTCATGCCCATTTTGGAGGAATAAGTTCAAACAACAAAGTGCCGCAGTATTCAAGTCTACGGCTCTGATGAAAGTAGCCAAGCACCGAGTTGGACGCCCATCATTTTCACGTTATCTACTGAGTGATAATTGCCTCCTGCCAGGTAGACAATGAGGTTCACATGTATAAATACAAAGCTGATTATGCCTCTTACATATTCCATCGTAGACATCTAGCCTACTCAACCATATGTATTACGGTCACCAGATACTGCATACTATTGACCTACATTTGTTTAAGATGACACTTGAGTGCTTACAGAATGTTCTCCCTTCCAGGTGGTCCTAGAATTCCATCCTTCACCTGGCGTCACCCAGATTTTATCCACTTTGCCTGTGAGTCTACTGGAGCCAAAGAGGTTCCAAGCTCGCCATGAATCTTGAGCCGGCAAAGCCTGACATTAAATCTGCCACACGTGTGACAGGGGGACCTGCCACCCCACGGAAAGGACCACCAAAATTCAAGCAGCGACAGACCAGGCAGTTTAAGAGTAAACCTCCGAAGAAAGGAGTTCAGGGGTAAGAAAACATACCTAGCTAGTACTTGGCATCATTGGCATATATTCCACCAAGGATACTTCAAGGACTATCAGGCTATCTGCACACGGTCCAGATTTGTATGCAGAAAATATTCCTGAAAACTGCCTTTAAAAAAATAAAAAATAAAAACACACACAAATCCACACTATTTATTGCAGTTTTGTTTTTCAGCATTTTTTATGTTTTTGTTGTGGATTTTCTATTTACGATCACTCCATTGAAGTCTATAGGGAAAACCACAATATCTAAGGTGTGGATTCACACAAACAATTGACATGCTTCGGATTTTAAAATCCTCATGGCAGGCCAATTTCTGCACGTAAAAGATACAGAAAAAAAAATAACTTGAGATCTCAAATCTCATTCACTTTGCTTGTACTGAATTATGATGCGCTTTTTTCTGCATGAAAAAACACATGTAATCTGCATCGTGTGCGGTTAACCTGTAATACATGCGGTTCTGTTGTGTTTTTTGCGGCGGACACAGCAAAATCCACAGCAGATTTGAACCTGGCCTTAGGATATGTTCACGTCAGATTTTTGGCAAGGTTTTCATTGTGTAACGCCCCAGTGTGGCATTACCACTTCTGCACCATGCCATTATCAATAATGAGCTAACAAAGCGTCCTCTTATGTATTTGTTCAGGTCCTATACACTGTGCATTTCTAATGTTTGTAACTGTTATGTTCCCATGTAATGTGCCTGGTTCACCAGCAGGTGGCAGCAAACACGGCAGAGCTATAGTTAGGTAGAATGGAGCTTTCCGGAGAGAAGTGGGCGAGTCCTACTTCCTGCAGGAAGGGTGGGTCCCAGTTTCTAGCCAGTTCTAACTTATCCCCTGCTAGGGGACAGGTGTGCAGGGGGCACGTCTCTGCTGGACGTGCCCACGCCAGCCAGAGCACCCTCAGCTCTGCTGGCCATGGAGGCCAAAGCTAAGAGCCTCAGGAGCCAGGAGGAAAGTTCCCTGGCATAACCTAGCGACAGACCATACAAAGAGAAGTGCAGCATACAGAAGAATCTAAGGCATACAGTCAGCCTGTCAGTACAGCAGAGCCAGAGAGAAACAGATGTAGCAGGGTCGAGTTTGCCTGCAAGTTTTCATGCTAAAGCCTGCTGGGACCAAGACAAAGCTGGAAGATTGTTTCTGATGAATGTTTATTCAAGTAAAGCTGCTGTTCCATAAGGTCTGGACTCAATCTTTCTTTTAAATCCCTCAATTATTCCCCCTATTTATTGCTTCGGAGCCAAAGCCTGGGGTCTAGCCGTATCCAGGTAGGAGCACTGTGACACAATAAGAGACGTTTTAGGCCACACTACACCACTCGGCATTCCTATACCTGGGTCGCATTACATAGAGGGCCCTAGGGGGAGGCACCCTTTGCAATTGGCGCCACGAAACAGGATTTACTTGCGTGCCTTTATGCTACAAGGCCTACAGATTTGACAGAAAATCCCCTAAAAATGACTTTACTAGGTTTACTGAAGAGCGTCAAGCGCAGGAAAGTGCACACCGGCATCCAAGGGGTTAATCCACCATTTTTGCCTGTGATGGCATATCTTCTTCTTGTACCTCGAGAGCGGGAAAACAAGGGAACGCCCAGCCCAAGAGCGGAAAACGACATCCCTGCCCACAGGGAACAACCCAGTGCAAAGAAAGGAAGGGAGGACTCCACACCTAAAGCTCCTCCTCCCTCACTAATTCGTGTTGGTAAAAGAGGAAGTAAGATGGCGCGGCCAAGCCGAATTGGAGTGACATGGCCTGGGGAGATGAAATGCCCGAGATGCAGGCTGCCCTGCAAGACATCCATTTGACACAAATACAGTGACACCAAAAAAAAATGTCTGAGGCGTCCACAGCGCCGGCTGGTGTGGTGGAGGCGGCTGGAGTATCCACTCCGCTGCCCGGGAAGAGTGGTACATTTTCTGGCCTGAACCCGATGGTTCCCAAAGAAGTGATGGCCCACGCAATGACCATATGGGACTACAATAAAGCCATTGAAGACTGGGCGGTCCGCTTCTTGGATCGACAACAGCCAGGAGACCCGAAGCTGGAGCGATGCAGAGGAACTGTCACCTGGTTTCCGGTGGAGAGAGGAAGTGGCTTCCTATCAGACGAGAACGGTGAGGAACGGTTTGTGGGTCATTATTCTGTCAAGCGCCCCACCTGCCCCAGGCCATTGAGGTGACCCTCTTGCCTAAACCTCTGGTCGCAGCGCCAGTCCCGGAGTGCTGGCAGGAAGATCCCGCTGCCATGGGTCATGTACGCTGCTTGCAGGAAACCCGGGGGAGGTCCTCCGATCTTGTGCAAAGCCGGAGCTTCTTATTCTAGGTCTGCCCCCACCACCAACGTACCAGCTAGGATATGTAGTTACCACCATGTTCACCTACAGTTGGCATTGGCGAGTTTTCCGGGAGTCATCACCGCGAACTGAGGATTGTCTACCGCTATCTCTTCAGCCGGAGATGCTGAATCCATTTCCCCCCGCAGGTGGTCCCGATCCTGCGAGACAACAAGTTGATGCAGCGATGGCCAGTGTCACTATCAGGTCGTCACCCCGATCATCCACAAGAGGTCGCCAGAGTACTACTGTAGCAGCAAGTCTACAGCAGCTCCAGCAGTGAGGAGGATCTTGGGTACCTCCTCTGCTGCATTCTTCTTCAAGTATACTGAAAAAAAAAAACTTTGAACTAATAGGAGCCACTTCATGGACTGAACTTGACGGGTGAGGACGTGTTGGCTCACCTAGATGGCTATGCTCTTTAGGACTCCCCCCATCTACACAAAAATATAAAAAATGTTTCTCAGTTGCGCATGTCTATGCCCAATTCTTTTTTCCCCCCTTCTCAGGTTAAGTGAGAGTCCCCTTTGCTTAAAAGGGTTCTCATTGCCTTTGCTACTATTCTATATCTAATACCCATGTGCATTACAAATGACATTATTACCTCATATGGATTACAAATAATGACGTGGATTACAAAGGACTTTTGCACTACATGTTCCCGTTTGGTGCTCTTGAGCCGCAAGCACTGAAGAAAAGGACTCTAATGTGAATTTATTGCAAGACGCTATTGTGTTTGCACTAACCTTTTGAGTTTCAGCAACGTTTAAGTATTTTGCCCATTTTCTGTATTCTTTTATAGGTACCGCAATGTGATCCTATGCACTTTTAACCCCTTAAGGACAAGGCCATTTTTTGCAAATCTGACCAGTGTCACTTTATGCATTAATAACTCTGGGATGCTTTTACCTATCATACTGATTCCGAGATGTTTTTTTCGTGACATATTCTACTTTATGTTAGTGGTAAATTTTCGCCAATACTTACCTAATTTCTTTGTGAAAAATTCCAAAATGTAATGAAAAACTTGAAAATTTTGCATTTTTCTAACTTTGAAACTCTCTGCTTGTAAGAAAAATGGACATGTTAAATAAATTATATATTGATTCGCATATTCAATATCTCTACTTTATGTTGGCATCATAAAGTTGACATGCTTTTACTTTTTGAAGACGTTAGAGGGCTTCAAAGTTGAGCAGCAATTTTCCATGAAGATTTCAAAATCAGATTTTTTCAGTTTTGAAGTGAATTTGACGGTCTTTGTGTTAGAAATCCCCCATAAATGAGCCCAATATGAAAACTGCACCCCTCAAAGTATTCAAAATGACATTCATAAAGTTTGTTAATCCTAAAGTGGAGGAGAAAATTCAAAATCTCTTTTTTTTTTTTTTTTTTACACTAACATGTTCTTGTAGCCCCTTTTATTTCATTTTTACAAGTGTTAAAAAGGCGAAAAAGCACCACAAAATTCCTAGCCCAATTTCTCCCGAGTCAGAAAATACCTCATCTGTGGATGTAGAGTGATCTGCGAGTGAACTACACGGCTCAGAAGAGGAGCGCCATTAGGATTTTGCTGAAATGTTTTTGGAAGCTCTTATGGTGCCAAAACAGCAAGAAACCCCCACATGGCACACCATTTAGGAAACTAGACCTCTCAAGGTACATAACAAGGGGTACGGTGTCCATTAACTCCCCACAGGTGTTTGGCGCAATGTTGTTAAAGTTGGACGTCAAAATGAAAAATGTGATTTTATTTATTTTTACACTAAATTGCTGGTGTTACCCAAAATTTTTCATTTTTACAAGGGGTAATAGGAGAAAAAGCGCCCCAATATTTGTAGCCCCATTTCTCCCGAGTAAGGACATACCACATATGTGGACGTAAAAGGCTCTGCAGGCGAACTACACGGTTCAGAAGAGAAGGAGCACCATTGGGATTTTGGAGAGAGAATTTGGGGGTTTAAAATTTGGAAGACTGTGGACAATTAAATTAAAATGGGGGAAGGGGATTATAAATTTAGTACTCCATGGAAGTGTGGTACTACCTGAAGCAACCCTCAATGCAGAGGCCCGGATGATCGGGGCACGTGTCACACTGAGTGGTGGTGTCCTTCCGTATGCCACTCCTGTTACACACTCCAGTTCCCGATGTACTCCAGCCTGCTCATACCCAGTCAGAAAAGATCAGGGCCTTGAGAACTGCCTCATAGAACTGGAGGAATTTCCCTGTGTTGCCAGCGCACTGAAAAAGTACAAAAAAAAAAAGAGTTGTACAAGGCAACCTGTACCAAGTAGACCACAACTTTTTTGTACCATGCCCGGGTTTTGCACATGACGTTATATGGCTTGAGGACTTGATCAGAGAGATCAATTCCTCCCATAAACCGATTGTAGTCCACTATACAATTGGGCTTGAGGACTGGTGCCGTGGTACCTCGCACAGGGACAGGTGTGATGCTGTTACCGTGAAATTGTGGACAGTACAAGGACATCCCTCTTGTCCTTATATCTGACCAGCAACAGGTTTCCACTGGTAAGGGCACGCCTGGTCACCCCTGTGGATAGGTACCTGTTGGGGGTGGGTAAGGAGGCCTCGTTGACTTTTCCGCACGGTCCCACAAACAGACATGGATCTGGCGGCTAGGGACTGGAACAAGGGGATACTAGAATAAAATTTATCCTCGTACAGGTGGTAACCCTTATCTAGCAGTGGGTGCATAAGGTCCCACACCAGTTTCCTGCTAACACCCAGAGTGGGGGGACATTCTGGGGGTTCAATACAGGAATCTCGCCCCTCATACACATGAAACTTGTAAGTGTACCCTGAGGTACTCTCGCAAAGTTTGTACAGCTTCACGCCATACCTCGCCCACTTAGGGAATGTACTGGCAGAAACTGAGTCTCCCCTTGAAAGCAATGACAGACTCGTCAACCGTGACCTCCCTTCCAGATACATAGGCCTCCAAAAATTTGGCCCCGAAGTGATCGATGACCGGCCTGATTTTGTACAGATGGTCATAGGCAGGATCACCTTGGGGGGGGGGGGGGACAGGCTGCATTATCTGCAATATCTAATGCAGGCATTTCAGAATGGCCTCAAAACGGCAATGTGGCCATACAGTAAAGTGGAGTCTGGTAGAGGACGTCCCCACTCCAGTACTGCCCGACACTGGGTTTCTTGACTAGGCCCATGTGCAGCACAAGGCCCAAAATTGTCCTCATCTCGGCTGCACTTTCCGACGTCCAGCCACCGGCCCTAGCCAAAAAGAAGCACGGGTGTTGAGCAATAAACTATTGGGCCAACAAGTTCGTTTGCTCCACCATCAGATTCACAAAGTGGTCATTGAAAAAAAATTGTTTTAAAACTAAAAAAAGTCATATTCAGTGAAGCCCACTGTGCGAATGTGGATTGGTTGGCCAACAAAGTCAGGAATCACAGGCATAAAATCCCCGGGGTACTCCAGGCAAGTTCACCGGTAGGGGGCTCAGGTGGACTTGCCTGGTGGGCCGGAAAACTAGTACGAGCCCCAGGGCTGCTCATGCTAGTGTGGGCCACAGGGTCCCTGGCATGGGAGGCTCCTGGCTCCGCCACCCTGGGGGCTCATCATCATCACTAGATGATGAGGAGAACGAGGATGACAACTGGAAAGTGGGGCTCTTGGAGTCGGAGAGCAGCAGGGCCAGTATGCCTCCTCTGCCGAAAATATCCGGCGGGCCATCTTCTAACGCTAAAGGGGAGTGTGTGTGTAAAACTTTTTTTAGTGTGTGTGGATGGACGGTGTATTTTTACGTATACCCTACCCTAACAGAAAATACATATATAAAACTAAATTTAAAAAAACCCGCAAAAAAGGCAAGCCCTAAAAAGTGGTGCAAAAAAAAACAAAAACTCTTCAATCCCTGAAAAATTGCTCACACCCCAAAAACTCGCTGATCAGCGGTACCAAGCTGATCAGCGGTGGGGTTGGTGATGCGCTAACAGTGGCTATGGCTAAGAGTGCCAGCCACAATCAGCGCACCTACAAAAAGAAAAAAAAAAAAAACGCTTGTGCCCCAAAAAATGTGGGGGGAGGCAAGCTTCAGCACCCCTGGGGGGCAGGGATCGAGGGTCACACAGCTGAGGGTGCTGTAGACCCCAGGCACCCTCAGATCCAGGTGCAGCACACAAAAAAAAAAAAACTTTTTTTTTCTTCACTCTCCCTGCCTAAAGCTCTCCCTAAATCTTTATGTGCCAGATGGCACTTTATGGTGGCTCAGGGGCCACGGATGGCGGCGGATCGCGTGGGTGGCAGAGGGACCGACACAGGGCTCCTCTCGCACACAGAAGTCTGTGGGCGGGGAGATTGGATAGCTAGCGTCCTTACAGCAAGATAGCTAGTGTCCTTACTTTATTGCTCATATGGACTGCCTCTGAGGACGTTAATACTAATGGTTCTTATTTTACCTTGTGTTAGCTCACAAGTAGATCTAACACCGTCAAGTGTAACCTCGCTGCTAATGTGTGTTTAGAGGGAGTAGCCCTTCTGGAGTTCTTGGAGAGAACCGGATCCTCCTCCTACTTTAGTGTGTCCTAAGGTCTTGAACGGCCCTTTAAGGAAAAATATTTAGCTACCTGTTTAGTCATCAAGGTGACCGTGTGAAAAGCTATTTATAGACCTTGGTGCTTGGAAGGGAATACAGGATGAAGCCGCCCTTCTATTTGTGGGCATCTCATATCATCATGGAGGGATTACAGTACATGACATCCATGCTCCATATACGACTATGGCCATGTTGTGGAGTATTTGAGCGCTTTGTGCAGTCTTGTTGGTTCATTAGTTATTACCGAGAGGGCAAACTGAACAGACACCCTACTCATATGGGCGGGAAACTAGTGGTGGCTGTTGCTATATCAGTTTATGTATGTCAATGATAGAAAATAATCTCATGCAGCACTTTAACTTTTCCTTAGTACCCTTAGAGCACATCCTAAGCACAAGCCGAGGGTAGCTTGGTTTTAAATAAGGGGGGAATGTAACGCCCCAGTGTGGCATTACCACTTCTGCACCCTGCTATTATCTCTAATGGGCTAATAAAGTGTCATCTTATGTATTTTGTTCAGGTCCCATACACTGTGCATTTCTAATGTTTGTAACTGTTATGTTCCCATGTAATGTGCCTGGTTCACAAGGAGGTGGTAGCAAACACGGGGCTATAGTTAGATAGAATGGAAAGCTCCATTCTAACCCCTCTGGAGAGAAGTGGGCGAGTCCTACTTCCTGCAGAAAGGGTGGGTCCCAGTTTCTAGCCAGTTCTAGCTTACCCCCTGCTAGGGGACAGGTGTGCAGGGGTCACATCTCTGCTGGACGTGCCCACGCCAGCCAGAGCACCCTCAGCTATGCTGGCCATGGAGGTCAAAGCTTAGAGCCTCAGGAGCCAGGAGTAAAGTTCCCTGGCATAACCCAGAGACAGGCCATACAAAGAAGTGCAGCATACAGAAGGATCTAAGGCATACAGTCAGCCTGTCAGTACAGCAGAGCCAGAGAGAAACAGATGTAGCAGGGTCGAGTTTGCCTGCCAGTTTTCATGCTAAAGCCCTTTGGGAAAGACAAAGCTTGAAGATTGTTTCTGTTGAACATTTATTTGAGTAAAGCTGCTGTACAACTATATATAAGGTCTGGACTCAATCTTTCTTTCAAATCCCTCAATTATTCCCCCTATTTATTTCTTCGGAGCCAAAGCCTGGGGTCCAGCTGTTGGTAGGAGCACCGTAACACATTAAGAGATGTTTTAGGCCACACTACACCACTCAGCATTGCTATACCTGGGTCACATTACATAGAGGGCCCTAGGGGGAGGTGCCCGTTGCAAGTGCGGATTCTATGCTGAAAACCCTGGAGCATGTTGAAACTACCTCTTTTTTTTTTTCAATCAGAGGCCGTGCCGCAGTTAACGCAGCTGAAGGTTTTTCTCCTGCAGTTTTCCAGACCACACCAAGAATGGACATGTAGTGCGCGAGCTATGGGAAACTGCGTCGAGAGCCTGCTCGCCGTTTAGTACCATTAAATGGAGTTCAACCAAAAGTGGGATTGCAGCATTCAAACTGAAAAACCGCCGTGGGATATGTGTTCCACCTATAGACCACCCATTTTTTTAAAAGTATCAAGAGTGTTGGAAAGGGAAAGAGAGTGACATCTTGGCGCAAAACTTGCGCCTACATTTGCGACTTCTCTATGACAGTTAGAACATAGATACATTTGCTCCCCAAGGTAGTCTACTGCAAGGACCTGTAGATGTTACAACCTGTGGAGAAACCAGGAAGAAAGTGTTTATTTTCCCTGCAGTGCCTCCACAGGAGAAACAGAGTATTACGATGTGTGCATTGAATCAATATTTGTCTAAGTGAATTGTTCCATCAACTGCAATAGACATGACTTTCTTCACCCTAAATATCTCCTCCGTACTTCCCTTACAGATTTGGTGACGATATCCCTGGAATGGAAGGTCTAGGAACAGGTATTACAATCTTTGCATTTGCCTTGTTTTATTCTAACATGCTTTATTTGTGTATAACAGGAAATAGCTGAATGGGATGCGCGTATCATATTCACCTCCCTGTCAATACTCTAGACCACCAGGGAGCTGCCAATAACACTTTTACTACCCAAGACCACCAAAGACAATAGCATTAGCAACATCTACTAACTTAGACCAACAGAAATGCCAGCATGATCATCATTTACTACCTTAGACCATCAAAAATCATAGCATGCACACCTTACGTTACCCCAGACCACCAGGGATGCTAGCATTAACCCCTTTATTACTTTAGAAAGCCAAGTTTATACACACTAAGAGCTCACTCAGACAACCTTATCCGTTTTGCAGTCCCCAAATTTTAAATCCGCAAAACACGGATACCGGCCCGTGTGCGTTCCACATTTTGTGGAACAGAATGACCAGACCTATGATAGAAACATCTATTCTTGTCTGCAAAAACGGACAAGAATAGGACATGTTCTATTTTTTTTTTTGCGAGCCAAGGAACAGAAGTATAGTGTGATGGCCGCATCTTTTGTGGCCCTGTTGAAATTGGCCTGCACCCCTTTTGCAAAATTGTGGAACAGATGCGAACACAAATATACGGTCATCTGAATGAGCCAAAACCATTACCCTAGACCAGCAGGGTTATTACGATTAAAGGGCATCTGTCAGCAGATTTGTACCTACTGTATGACAAACGGATCCATCCTGGCACACAATGTAAGTCCATGGGGACGGATCCGTTTTCTCTGACAATAGAAAACTGATCCGTCCCCCATTGACTTTCAATAGTGTTCAAGACGGATTCCTCATGGCTATAGAAGACATAATACAACCGGATCTGTTCATGACGTATGCATGCGGTTGTATTATTGTAACTGAGGTGTTTTTGCAGATCCATGACGGATCCGCAAAAAACGCAAGTGTGAAAGTAACCTAAGAAAAATAATGTTTTAATGTATGCAAATGAGCCTTTAGAAGCAACGGGGACGTTACTATTAATGTTGAAAAATTCAGATAGTGTAGGGATATAAAGGACACTGTGTGCTCTTCTCCTTTTGACACTTGCACACCTACGTTTCAGGTATGCGTGTGCTCCTAAATGCAGAAATTAAACTGAAAATTTAGGGCTCAAAACATGAGATTAGTTTGTGAAACAATTTAGGCGTCTGTTATTTTCCTCACTGTTGTCTATTGTTGTATCTTTGCAGACATCACCGTCATCTGCCCCTGGGAGGCCTTCAGCCACTTGGAGCTGCACGAATTGGCCCAGTATGGCATCATCTAGAGACCCCAGTTGCCCCCTTGCCCAAGCCTGTTTTATTTTCCTGTCTGGTCGCTACAGAGAAAATGTAGTGTGCGTAGGAATTGGTACAGGACAAGGTCGCCCAACTCTTCTTCTCTGAGGTCTCTGTGCTGAACTGTTGGCATTTTCCCCTGCCAAAACCAAAAGCTTGCACACATACTGCAACCACCCCAACCAATAGAAACCCGTCATGGCAGCCTGGGAGAATGAGCATGCATTTCTCAAATTTTTACCCTCTCCTATGTGTGGTTATTTTGCCAATGTTTGGTTTTTTTTTGCCACCAAATTTCTCAACCACCAGATTGTACATCTGCTACCTCTCCTAGTGTCATTAATGTGCGATAGCTACAATAGACATTGTCTGGGAATAAATTATATCCTCTCCTAGATTTGTGTCAAATCTCTCCCCTTTTGCATTTTGGGTCACCTACGACTCTGACCGTCACCCTTCTTCATTCAGCATTGACAGTGTCCTTCCCATCAGGTCTTAGAACAGAGCACAAATTGTAGAATGTCTTGAAAGAGAGTCTATTGTGAGCGCTATATCAGTATAAAAGTCTTGGAAAACCTGGGAGGAGCTTTCTTCCATGTTTTCGGTCGCCCCACTACTGATTACATTGAGAAACACAAGCAAATAAGGTGAAATTTTTTTTGTTTTTACTGGGGGAAGAGGGATATGGAGATGCAAAATAAATCCATAATGAGTCGACTGTTTCCATTGTCCATGTCAACCACCAGTTAAGCATTTGGCTCTGTCACATTATTGTATAGTTCACCATTTAAATTAAGTCTATGGTATGTCTACGAGGAAGCATTAAAGGAGTTCTCATGATTAAACAATTAAAATCAGACATCATAGAGTACGTGACAATCTCTTTCTAATAAAGTTACAACCAGCCCTGTACCTCACATGGATCCAGAGATCTCAATATTCATTGCTCTGCTAGATTTTCTTTAGGCTGGCACCTCAGGGGCGTTTCCTTTGTCAAGAGGTGTGCCTTTTCTCTGGGGGTGTGGTCATTTTGCTACAGCTCTTTTCCTGTAACTCTTACAGCTTCTAACAAAAGATAGGACTGGTTACAGCTGAAGGATGGAACTGAACATGCGCGACCACCTCAGTTGCTGTATGTTAGTGAGGTGAACACAAATCTAAGGAAAAGAACAAACAGCAGGTGGCACTATACAGATACATTTTGCTGTGGCTATACTAAATTTTTTATTACATGCAGTTACCAAACGATTCAGAGCCTATCTCCGGCAGCCACATAAAGTTGAACGGTGCAGCCGCGTACATGTGGGACCGCCGATCCATCGAAACGAGGGATAATAGGTCCCTTTTCTCATGATCGGAGGTGACTCCTCGCTGATGAGACACTTAGGGGGCAATTTATTAACAGAAATACGCCTAAATTCACAAACCATTTCTAAAGTGGTCCACCTCCGTATGGGGCAGCAGTTTATGGCGAGGAACGGGAGGGCCCGTCCATGCCATACAGCCTTATAGGCCCGGGAGGGCACATCCCTGCCATTAAGCCTTATAGGCCACAGAAAACTAGGCCTGGAGCCTATGAAGCAGCAGTAGAGTGAAGGAGGTGGTAATAATATCACCATGGCCTCCTGGTGCTGGTTCTCACGTGATCACGAATGCCTGCGCCATGACGCAGACGTTCGTGATCACATGAGACCTGGCACAGGGGGCCTCCGTGATATTTTTTACGGGGGAGGGGGATGAAGGAGAGTTATATATTTGCACTATAGGGGGAGCATTATATACTGGCACTACAGGGGAGGAGGCATTATATACCGTCACTACAGGATGGGGAAACATTCTACACTGGCACTACAGGGTGGGGGAGCATTCTATACTGGCACTACATGGTGGGGGGAGCATTCTATACTGGCACTACAGGCATTCGTGATCACATGAGACCTGGCACAGGGGGCCTCTGTGATAACATTGCAACCAACTGCACTGAGACAGGACAACTCTGGGCACATGCCTTAAGAGGTCTGTGGCCCACATAGCAGATGGTGGCGGCAAATAGGAGTCGGGTATTTTTTATTCATTTATTTATTTACGGGGGAGGGGGATGAAGGAGAGTTATATATTTGCACTATAGGGGGAGCCTTATATACTGGCACTGCAAGGTGGACTTTATATACTGTCACTACAGGGGAGGGGGCATTATATACTGTCACTACAGGATGGGGACACATTCTATACTGGCACCAGTGGCGTAACTAGAAATAACTGGGCCCCACAGCAAATTTTTGAATGGGGCCCCCTCCCCCAGTAAGTTTTTCACAACCCCTTCCTTTCATGCCGCCCCCCTTTCCTGTGGCTAGTAAAGATCGCTCTCTCAGACCAGGCCCAGCAGCTGTTCCATCAGTTTTCTACACTGTCTATACTGCCACTGTATATAATTTCATTGTGTAATACTGTTGAGGTGCCCTGACAAAATCTTTTAGTACTTCTCCTCCTCTTGGATGGGCCCCTTCTGGGTCAGGGCCCCAAAGCAGCCGCTTCCCCGGCTTCCCCTATAGTTACGCCCCTGACTGGCACTACAGGGTGGGGGAGCATTCTATACTGGCACTACAGGGTGGGAAAGCATTATATATTGCTACTACAGGGTGGGGGAGCATTCTATACTGGCACTACAGGGTGGGAAAGCATTATATATTGCTACTACAGGGTGGGGGAGCATTATATACTGGCACTACAGGGGAGGGGCCAGGGGTATTATACAGTATACTGTCACTACAGGGGAGGGGGCATTATATACCGGCACTACAGGGTGAGGGAGCATTGTATACTGGCAATACAGGGTGGGGGAGTATTATATACTGGCACTACAGGGTGGGGTGGTGGGGGGTGTAGTATTATATACCAGGAATACAGAATGGGGGAACACTATATATACTGGCACTACAGGGTGGGGGAACACTATGTATACTGGCACTACAGAGTGGGGGGCATTATATACTGTCAGTATGGAGGAGCATTATATATACTGGCACTACAAGGGACATTATAATACAGGGGACGTTATAACTGTAGGAGGGGCATTAGATACTGGCAGTGGAGGGGGGCATTATATACAGTATACTGGCACTACAGAAGTCATTATAATACAGGGGCACTGTATTATAACTCTCTGGGGACACGATTACTAATGAGGGCACTCTGGGAGAGAATTATTACTACTGGTGGGTCTGTTGGGAGCACTATTACTATGGGGATCTATCTGTATGCTATTGTTATTTTTGCAGTATATTATTTGGGGGCATTGGGGGTGGGGGGTGGGACAGAGGACACAGTATTGGGGGCAGCACCAGGATGACACTGTTGGGGCACCAGGATGGGGAAGATGATGGGAAAATGAGAAACCGAAGATGTCTGTGTGGCAAACTCTGCAGAGACGAGATGCAGCAGACAAATCATAATGGCGGTCTGGTCTGAATAGAGAAAAAGAATAAAGAGGACTTCTGTACATCAGAGAAAACATCACTGGATGTAATTTATATGTGGTGCTGTATTCTCCTGTATATTTGGTAGTGCAGAATGTAATGTCCATGGAATGGAATGAGAATTTGGCACGAGAGGGTGGGGGACATTTCAATTTTTGCCTCATGCAGCAGAGAACCTATAATTGGCCCTGGCCTTCTTCCAATGTAAGCAGGCCCTCTAACTGAAGTGCCCTCAACTCTCCACAGTAAGCGCTTCACAACCATCTACCTACGGCTCTAGCATCCAAGAGCCTTTTACAGCCTTCACTCAGAAGCAGAGGAAGAGGTTGTAGATCAGGCATCCTCAAACTGCGGCCCTCCAGCTGTTGTAAAACTACAACTCCCACAATGCCCTGCTGTAGGCTGATACCTGTAGGCTGTTCGGGCATGCTGGGAGTTGAAGTTTTGCAACACCTGGAGGGCCGCAATTTGAGGATGCCTGTTGTAGAGTGTTTACTGTAGTGACCGAGCATTTAGTGGTATCATTGGTAATATTGTCCTTTCTACAGTGCATTTTGTTAAATTTCAGTATGGAGATTAGGCTAGATGGGCCCTTTTCTTTTTATTCCCCCAACCATATCAACCATTTACCCCTGATCTTTTAAAACTAAAGATTAAATCTACAAGTGTCACAATATTTCATTTTGGGCCCACTTAAAATGTTGTTGAGGGCCACGTATTGTCTAAAACCAGCCTTGATTCTAATGCTGTACCAAGCAGATGTCACTCTACTTCAGCTCCTCTTCCCCTCTCACAGTATGCAGTCTGAGAACAACTGCAGCTTCACCTCCCTCCTCCCTGTATTAATGTAGATGGATATTTAGGGGGCTAAGAAGGTTTCAGCACTTTTTCACTGTGTCTGTAGTTATAAGGTTCCTTGCAATTATAATCCTGGTTCTCTAGATAAGCCTTTAGCTTCCTGCCTGCTGGGTGATATAATCTTGTACATATTCCCTTGTCCTTGCTTCTGTCTGTATAAATCACCTGTAATCTGCTCATCTAATCCTGACGACACAATGGTGTTATAAGAAAGGATCACGTGTGGAGAACTCTTCTGGATAAGACGGAGCAGATACACGGTCTTGTTACACATGGGGTGCAACTGAAAACACTGGGCACATTATAACATATCTAGACTATTGTTTGCCCATTCTCAATATATGTATGGAGTATCAATCAATCAATCAATTAAATATTCACCTACCATATAAGCAGTCATCTATAGGAAGGTCTGAGGCAACAAACGGGTGGAAGGATGAGTAGCCTAGAAGATGTACCAAACCTAAAGAGGGAAATGCCAAAATCTCTTAGTTTTGACCTTAACCACCAATGAAGTTTTGGTTATGTCTAAGGAACTGCATCTCTAGAAATTCCCATTTATGACTAGGGGGTCTCAATCCAATTTTGAGATCAGGGGATTTCCATCCTTGGTTCAACTGGAGAAGTGGACATTGTTCTTCTATATTCACGTGAGTACAGTCGAAGAAATAGACAAGAGTCCTTACCAGTAGATTTCTATTTCTTCCATTAATTTCAGGAGAGTTTAACCACCTCACCAGGGCCTACTCATTGTCAGTGGGGTCTCTCTGTACAATCCAGGGGGTTGGATTGCTTTAGATGACATCTGACACATCATCATTGTATTAGGTTGCATGGTTGTGGTTCATTATGTAGCATCACCTTTTCTATTGGTCCCTCAAGTCAATAAGCTACTGCTTGAGGTCCAGTTTTTCATACTCCTCTTTCCTTGTTTTTTTGTAAAGAAACTAGATGGTCCCGCATGAAGACCTTGGAACCTTATTTAAAGAAGTATTCCCAAAAGGCAAACTAGTGTCTGTGCCCCCACTCCCATGGAGGGCATTTTCAGCCACAGGCAATACAATAATAGCTTGACAGTTTAGGGTCCCAGAAAATGGGTGTTCCACGACCCTAATGCAGATTCATGGTGGCTGCAGTGGAGAGAGCTTGCTATGGAATGAGATGAGGACATGGAAACGTCTACCTTGGGGACCAAGGGGTGAATGGTCTCTTTGGTTCTATTTTATTGGTACTCCTGATGGGTGAGTAACCCCAGAGAAAGGTCTGAACCTAGCCTCTTAGCCTAACCTATGGATATGCCATACATGTAGATAATGAAATTACCCCAGTAGGAATGAGGAGGCCTCAAACTTTAGACCCAATTTGAGGTAGCCACTCATGCAGTGTACGCTCCATTTAAATGATGGTTGTAGTGTCCTTAATAGTACATGAACATTTCTTCCATTACAAATGTCAGACAGGAAGCAACCTCGGTAGATCAGTAGAGGATCTCCACAAAAGTTTGGTGCAAGCTGCACCATTCTGACATCATCTTTAACAAAACTGGCAGCCATAACAAATAACTTACCGTATACCCACCCCTTCAACAATAGGATGGTAAATCAGTGATGCCTAAAGATTACCAAGTGAGCATAGACTTTAATAAAGAGATTTTATCACCTTGATTTCTCTCATTACCCTTTGGGCACAAACAATACATACAAGTTCCCACACGGTCACCAAGAGGTAACCAACAAAGATATCCCAAATTCTGCGGTTGATCCAAAGTACAAGCTGAGGGACGCAGCCTCCCAGGTAGATCAGGCTGCTCGCCATGGCCTCACTCATGCCTAGGGCTCCGAATCCACACTGGGAATTGGGCACAGTACCATTTTGAAGTGGGTCGATGCAGCAGGAATAAGGGACACCACAGGAGTTGACGCCAGGAGAACTGCAGTTAAAATACCTGAGGAAATAGAAGGTCAGTATGAATAGCTCATCTTCATGGGACAACCTCTTTGAAGTGGTTCATAAACTTGATAGGTTCACCCTTGAACAGCATTTGACAGGATATAAGTAAGCATAATCAACTACAAAAGTTAATAACTCTGTACATACATTACTTATCCTGTATTTATTCTGAGTTACATCCTGTATTAAACTCCAGAGCTGCACTCACTCGCTTATTAGAAACAGCCAACAAGCTTGTCGACAGGCACACCCCATACAGTTTAGCCGAGCTCCTATAAAGGAGATAGTTCCCTACATAAGTATGCTGTACAGTAGTTGGAGTAATGATGGAGGCAGAGACTGCAGAGGACCAGAGCTAATCCTGTGCCGACACTGAATAAGGAAGTGAGGAGATTTCTGCTCTGAAGTTTGAACGTGTTTTGTATTCCCCTCACCGTGATACAGTACAATCTCGTACTCCAGACCTGACACTTCTTACTACTCCCTATGTCTCTAGCTCTGCAGACCTCCATTTCCAAAGTCTTGGCTTGTCTGACTTCTCTCCTGCACTGCTCACTACAGTACTTCAAACTCAGCTTAATTAGACCCTTGGCCTAATGGACAGTGCCAAGCTTCACCTTAAATCTGCCTGACCCTTGGTTTTGTAATTTGCGTTTCTCTGGTACATTTTCATATCATTACGTTTGCTGTTGCCCGTTGTGGTGCACCTCCAACTACTCCAATCTGGTCTGCTTTCCTCCCTGAATAAAGATATCCAGCTAGAGTCACCCAAGTACCTTAAAACTTCCTCTTAGATACACTTGGGCCAATACTTACAGATTTATGGACCAGTCTTGGTAGGACTGCACTCCACAACACTCCATGCCAAGTTGTAGCTCATCCAATAGAAACTTAAGGTCTGAGTCATCTTGATATCTGCTCATGGCTACCAGCATGGTCTTCTTCACTGAATCCTCAATTCGATCACGAAAACAAAGGACCACCAAGGCCAAAACGCATTGTGTAACCAAAAGCACGGCAATGCCAGCAGAGAAAAGCCTGAGGAGGCATATGTTCTCTCGGATGAAACCGACGCATCCCGAGAAGGACAAAACACACACGACCAGGCCCACCAGGACGAATATCAGCATGGGGTCAGTACCCAGATTCCCAATCTTCTCTTCGATCAAGGACTGCTTGTCTGCAAGGCCCCAAAACCCAAAGCATAGCAGGCCGAAGCCCAGTGTGAAGAAGATGAAGTTGAAGAAGAACATAAGATATTTGATGATGGGTATGAAGGAATCGGGATGATGGCCTGAAGGTGGCCAGTCTTTTGGATCATCAGACGATGGAGAGCTCTCTACTTCAGCACCATCATGGGTGTAGTATAGGAATGCATCTGATTCCTGGCCATATTTTGTTTTCCGTGCACCCTGCAGAAAGAAGATTGAAAATATAAGAGGAGAACATGATCCTTATTGGTGCCCAACCAGTCATCGTCTGCCCACCCCACATTTTGCCAACTACGAAATTGCCTACATCCTCGACTTTGTCCTGCCTTCCACTTCACTGCCACCAAGTCATTCCCTGATGTGATATTGCCAATGCTTCCCACCATGACACTGGTTCCCCATCTAACCACAGTCATTGACTTCATAAAGCTGCCAAAGTTGCCATCCATTGCCAATGCCCTCTGTATCATTGCCCGCCAGACTCATTGCCTGCCAACCCTGTAACGTTGCCAAGCATGGTTTTTGCCTCTACCCGCCCTACAACATTACTAGCGACACTCAATGCCTGCTCACCCTACAATATTGCTACCCATGGTCTTTGCCTCTACCCGCCATATTGGATTGCCATCATGACCCTGGCAGCCACAAACAGCGCTTCCCATAATGTTTATAGCCATTGCCAATGCCCTCTACATCACTGTCAGCCACAGTCATCCCCAGCACACCCTGCAACATTACTTCACTTATGGGTGGGGCTTTGTGTTAAACCTGCCCATTTTCAGCCCATTTTCAGTGGGAATTTGCCAGGACTGTGTAAAAATCAGGGACAGTTGGCAACTATGTGGTGGTGTTGTGTGGTCCTGCATGGTGGGGGGCGGCACTAGATTCCCCTTCATTACAGGTGGGCCACGTAACCTAGGTGATCGCACAGGTCCCACATCACAGTCCATCCCGACCTGGCGTACATCAACAGAGGCCATATATTTCCAGGAATTGCACCCATGAAGCCTCCATATAGGTCTGACAGAAGCCATAGAGCGACATCATCACCCATAGGGCCCCACTGTATAAAGATGCAAACCGGGTGCCCCTTTTCATGACATCACATGAAGCTTCCACAGTTTCTCCATGATCGCGTGAAATGTGAATACAACCTAAGGCCTCATGCACACGACTGTATGCCGGCTGTACCCTTGGTGCGGTCCAAATGCACGGGCACCCACAGTCTGTGGACGTGGACCCGTTCACTTGAATGGGGTCCGTGATACGCATCCGACGGTCTGAAGTAGTGCATGCACTACTTTTTTGCGGTGCGGAGACACATATAGAAAACCCACTGAAGCAGTCCGTAGTGCCTCCATGGGCTTCCGATCCGTGCCTCTGTTCTGTATAGGGTTGCCATCTTTCCCAACAAAAAATACCGGTCAAGTTAAGCCACAACCCAAAGGGGGTGTATTGGTGGCGGGGCTTAACACAGTTGCTGTCATACTGTGGCTCCCAATAATATTAATGCTTCAATTAATGACCCCCAGTAATATTAATGCCCCCATTAGTGCCGCCCAGAATTAATAATGCCCCCATTAGTGCCCCTCAGCATTATTAATGTCCCAGTAATAGTAATGCCCCCCAATAATATTAATGCCATCATTAGCAAAACTTAAAATTAATACTGCCCCCAGTAATATTAATGCCACCATTAGTGCGCCCCAGAAAGAATGTCCCTCCATTAGTGCCCCCCCCAGTAAGAATAATGCCCCCCTAGTAAGAATAATGCCCCCATTAGTGCCCCCCAGTAAGAATAATGCCCCCATTAGTACCCCCCAGTAAGAATAATGCCCCCATTAGTACCCCCCAGTAAGAATAATGCCCCCATTAGTACCCCCCAGTAAGAATAATGCCCCCATTAGTGCCCCCAGTAAGAATAATGCCCCATTAGTGCCCCCAGTAAGAATAATGCCCCCATTAGTGCCCCCTAGTAAGAATAATGCCCCCATTAGTGCCCCCTAGTAAGAATAATGCCCCATTAGTGCCCCCAGTAAGAATAATGCCCCCATTAGTGCCCCCAGTAAGAATAATGCCCCCATTAGTGCCCCCAGTAAGAATAATGCCCCCATTAGTGCCCCCAGTAAGAATAATGCCCCCATTAGTGCCCCCAGTAAGAATAATGCCCTCATTAGTGCCCCCAGTAAGAATAATGCCTCCATTAGTGCCCCCAGTAAGAATAATGCCCCCATTAGTGCCCCCAGTAAGAATAATGCCCCATTAGTGCCCCAGTAAGAATAATGCCCCCATTAGGTGCCCCCAGTAAGAATAATGCCCCCATTGGTGCCCCCAGTAAGAATAAATGCCCCCATTAGTGCCCCAGTAAGAATAAATGCCCCATTAGTGCCCCCAGTAAGAATAAATGCCCCCATTAGTGCCCCCAGTAAGAATAAATGCCCCCATTAGTGCCCCTAGTAAGAATAAATGCCCCATTAGTACCCCCCAGTATTAATAAATGCCCCATTAGTGCCCCCAATAAGAATAATGCCCCCATTAGTGCCCCCTTCTTTGCTTCTGCAATAAAAAATAAAACTCACCTCCTCTATTTGCTCGCACCCTAGCTGACACTGACTGCTGACTAGAAGCTCAGGACAGGACCTGCGCTCCAGCGTGATGACGTCTCGCAGTTCCTGTCATCCAGTCAGCAGCGAGCAAATGGAGGAGGCAAGTTTTTTTTTTTTTTTTTAAACAATTGGCCAGGAGAGGTAAAAGCTGCACTAATGAGCGCTCCACAGTGGAAGCGCTCATTAGTAATAGTCCATATAGAAAAACGGTGCTCACACGGCCGGTGCCTGTGTATTGCGGACCTGCTTTGTGCGGGCCGCCTACGGATATGTGTAAGGGACCTTACATAAATGAATGGAAACCTTCCCGTTTACATCTGGAGACTGAAAACCTCTTCTAGTCTTATTCAACTGACACAGGAGCAGGGCTCGTTACAGTGTACCAGCGCTCATTTACAAAGCCATATAAACACCTAAGCTTTAGGCTAGGGTTACACGGCAACATTTTTTATAACGATACCGAATGATGTCATGCTGCGACTGCAACACAACAGTCGCAAAAAATCCATCCAAGTTGGAATTTTGAGCGACTGTTGTGTCGCAGTGCGGCATCATTGACTATACTTATAAAAAATGTCACGAGAATTTTCTGCAACACATGTCGCAATGTAATTGTCCCCTTTTTGTCGCCATGTAACCTTACAACACCTTTTGCTGCCGTAGTGCAGCAAGGAGTTGGTCACCGTTTTGTCCCCCCTTTCTGCTGGGAGAAGTATTGACATTTTTCACCACTAGGTCCAAAAAGATATTAAGGCATTAATATAAAGAGAAAGAAGCTTTTGAAATGGGAGCGCTCGGCTATTTTCGACGGCCCCATAGAAATGAATGGAGGGCGGCTGCGCATGCGCAGTGCGCCCTCCGTTCATTTCCCCGCTCCGTTCTCATTGTAGGTGTGGGTCGCAGAGGTGGGACCCGCACCTATCAGACAATGGGGGTATATCCTAGCGATATGCCCCCATTGTCTGAGATGGCAAAACCCCTTTTAATCAGGGAAAGGATGCCCCAGATTAATAGAGCACATGAGGGAAGCACATGGAGGGGATCCAAGAACTAAGTTTTACAGGTATCGAATTTTTGTCCCCAATCCCCCACAAGGGGGTGATAGACACCGCTTACTGCTGCAGAAGGAAGCAAAGTGGAATATCCGCTCAAGAGCAATGGGGCCCATTAGGCCTCAATGATGAAAATGATTTAAGTGTGCTTCTATAGTGGTTATGAAGTATTTGTCCGTGTATGTGGGGTCCATTGGGTTGTATGTTTTTAAAAATATGTCAGGACGGGATAGCGTCATGTGTTACCGTGACCATCCCGCTGAGCGACGCATAAATGAAGCACGCAATAGCATGATGAGGTCAGAGGCCTGAGGAAGCGCGAGAGCGCGAAATGGCCGTCGCTACTTGTTTGGCTGTGTGAAAGCTGTTCCACCCCTGCCTTTTACTGTTGGTGTCTTTGGAGACAATCATTTTTGATATTGGGGAATGCCGCCTACTATATTCTAGATTCTATATTCTATCTACTTAGGGTAAAAAATAAACTGGATTTTGGGTGCAAAACCAGACTACAACCTCCCACATGTACGCAGACATTGGCAATCAATTACCGCTCACATAGATTCTAATGAATGATCACCTTGGGTAACAAGCTCCTGGATTCCTCAGGTTTCTCAGGGTTTCTCCACACAATGGAGAAGGGACACAGTTTCTGGAGCCGGCGATACATGTTTGTGCCCATCTTCACGAGGAGAAATGTGGACTCCAGAAATGTATCCCATCCCCCAGTAAGTTAATCAGGAGACGGGCGGTCAGCCTCCTATCATGTGAGGCACCATGTCTCCCAGTGCAGCTTGATTTAACCTCTTTTATTTAACCCCATCTGCGCTGGAGAAACTCAATGGGGGAAGTTTATTAAAACTGGTCTAAAAGGAGAACTGGCTTAGTTGCCCATAGCAACCATTCAGATTCGACCTTTAATTTTTCAGAGCTCCTTAGGAAAATGAAAGGTGAAATCTGATTGTTGCTATTGGCAACGAAATGCAGTTTTCCTTTAACAAGTTTAATAAATTTCCACCAATAGGTAGCCCCGGGCCCGTTCATGCTATATTGGGCCTCATTTATTAAGACCTAAGGCCTAACAGGATAGGACCGATAGCAACCAATCAGGACTAACATTTCATTTCTTAGTGTTCTGAAAAACTGAAAGGGGAGCTCTGATTGGTTGCTATGGGCAACTAAGACAGTTTTCCTGTTAGGCCTTAGGTCTTAATAAATGAGGTCCATTGACTTCAATAGAGACAGAAGAATGTATCAGTGGGGTCCATGATGACAACAACAAAGGGGACCCTGGTGCTTGGAGGACACAGTGTCCATTTCCACTTTTTAGCTGTCTAGGAATTAATAGCTAAGGGCTCATCCACACAGCGCGATTTGTTGCGGCTGTCTGCTGCGGATTTCACCCTTTGCAACTAAGGCCTCATGCAAACGGCCGTTGTTTTGGTCCGCGTCCGAGCCGCATATTTTGCGACTCGGGCGCGGACCCATTTACTTCAATGGGGCCACAAAAGAGGCGCACAGCACTCCGTGTGCTGTCCGCATCCGTTGCTCCGTTCCGTGGCCCCACAAAAAAAATAGAGCATGTCCTATTCTTGTCCGTTTTGCGGACAAGAATAGGCATTTCTACAATGGGCCACGTTCCGTTCCGCAAAACACATACAGTCGTGTGCATGAGGCCTAAGAGGGTGAAATCTGCTGCAGATCAACAGTGTTTCTTCATCGAAATCTACCACAAACTCATTACAGTGATTTGGACAGTGGAGAAACCTGAAGACGGACTGCGCAGAATTGCAGTGCCAGGCAAGGGCACAATAAGGGTGCTCGGCCCCTGTCAGTCTAAAAAAGATGCAAAAAAAGCCCTTGTGATTTTTTTTATGCTCCTCCTTGTTTCGACCAGCAGGATCAACCCTATCGTAAAATTATGTCTGGTTTTACAGGGTTGATCTGCGACGACCCACTAGGCCGCACCTAGTGCATCCCTTGCCCCTTGGGAGGTTTCTACAAAATATGTCCCTCTTATAGAGCAAGTAATCCTGACGCCAGCTGCCATGAAGCAGCAAGGACATGGAGTCCCCTTTGTAGATGGTATTGGTGGTACCCAGGGGTAGGATTGACAGAGTGGTGCAGGGTGGCCTACAATCTCTGTAGACGTTGTATACACTTGTCATGGTGTTCCTACCTGAACACGGTTGTATCCCA
Organism: Bufotes viridis; assembly: GCA_033119425.1. NCBI lineage: Eukaryota > Metazoa > Chordata > Amphibia > Anura > Bufonidae > Bufotes > Bufotes viridis. The sequence goes on along the minus strand of CM065594.1, from coordinate 260,318,551 downwards.
GACATGGTGTGGTCCGAAGCAGTGCAAAAAGGACAGTTGAACTTGGATAATGAATAGGTAGAATAAATGGAGTCCAGACTTTGTAGTAACATTGAACACAGCTTTACTTGGCATAAATGGTAATCCAAACAGTTTCCGAACTTTATCTTGGTCATCAGCAGGTATTGGCTTAACTGTGGCAGGCAATTATTTCTCTACGACAATCTCAGCTCTGCTATGCTTGGCTGGGTAAATAGGAAACTCTTCCTCTTCTACTGGAACTTAGCTGTCTGTAGTCTGTCTCTTACTTGTAATCCTAGGGACTTCTTGTCCTGGCATCAAGCTCTGTGAGCTTGGGAGGCAATGCAAGCCCAGGAGGGGTCATGCAACCATGTAGATTTTAGAGGCAGGGCTTCTGGGCCTAGCAGAGCAGACGGTGCTCTGCTGGCCTACACACAACCTTTCCCCAGGAGGGGGTAGGCTAGACTGCCTTACTGGCTAACTAAACTTCTCCTTCTCTACAGAGAGCTGGGAAGAACCAGAAGAGTCCTCTCCAGACATCCTATCTCTGCCAATGTTGCCGCCATCTGCTGGTGGACCAGGCAATTGCATGAACATACCCAGTTACATGAATGAATACGCACATTATTATAGAATGACATGAAGTACATTAGATGATATACATTAGCACATAGGAGACGGTAGCGAGGCTGTCACTGTTATAGAGGTTCTGAGGCTGTCACTGTTATAGAGGTTCTGAGGCTGTCACTGTTATGGAGGCTCTGAGACTGTCACTGTTACGGAGGCTCTGAGGGTGTCACTGTTATGGAGGCTCTAAGGCTGTCACTGTTATGGAGGCTCTGAGGCTGTCACTGTTATGGAGGGTCTGAGGCTGTCACTGTTATGGAGGCTCTGAGGCTGTCACTGTTATGGAGGCTCTGAGACTGTCACTGTTACGGAGGCTCTGAGACTGTCACTGTTACGGAGGCTCTGAGGCTGTCACTGTTATGGAGGCTCTAAGGCTGTCACTGTTATGGAGGGTCTGAGGCTGTCACTGTTATGGAGGGTCTGAGGCTGTCACTGTTATAGAGGGTCTGAGGCTGTCACTGTTAGAGAGGGTCTGAGGCTGTCACTGTTACGGAGGCTCTGAGGCTGTCACTGTTACGGAGGCTCTGAGGCTGTCACTGTTATGGAGGCTCTGAGACTGTCACTGTTATGGAGGGTCTGAGGCTGTCACTGTTATGGAGGGTCTGAGGCTGTCACTGTTACGGAGGCTCTGAGACTGTCACTGTTATGGAGGCTCTGAGGCTGTCACTGTTATGGAGGGTCTGAGGCTGTCACTGTTATGGAGGCTCTGAGGCTGTCACTGTTATGGAGGCTCTGAGGCTGTCACTGTTATGGAGGGTCTGAGGCTGTCACTGTTATGGAGGCTCTGAGGCTGTCACTGTTATGGAGGCTCTGAGACTGTCACTGTTACGGAGGCTCTGAGGCTGTCACTGTTATGGAGGCTCTAAGGCTGTCACTGTTATGGAGGCTCTGAGGCTGTCACTGTTATGGAGGGTCTGAGGCTGTCACTGTTATAGAGGGTCTGAGGCTGTCACTGTTATAGAGGGTCTGAGGCTGTCACTGTTATGGAGGCTCTGAGGCTGTCACTGTTATGGAGGCTCTGAGGCTGTCACTGTTATGGAGGCTCTGAGACTGTCACTGTTATGGAGGGTCTGAGGCTGTCACTGTTATGGAGGGTCTGAGGCTGTCACTGTTATGGAGGCTCTGAGACTGTCACTGTTACGGAGGCTCTGAGGCTGTCACTGTTATAGAGGGTTTGAGGCTGTCACTGTTATGGAGGCTCTGAGGGTGTCACTGTTATGGAGGCTCTGAGGGTGTCACTGTTATGGAGGCTCTGAGGGTGTCACTGTTATGGAGGCTCTGAGGGTGTCACTGTTATGGAGGCTCTGAGGGTGTCACTGTTATGGAGGCTCTGAGGCTGTCACTGTTATGGAGGGTCTGAGGCTGTCACTGTTACGGAGGCTCTGAGGCTGTCACTGTTACGGAGGCTCTGAGGGTGTCACTTTTATGGAGGCTCTGAGGGTGTCACTGTTATGGTGGCTCTGAGGGTGTCACTGTTATGGAGGCTCTGAGGCTGTCACTGTTATGGAGGCTCTGAGGCTGTCACTGTTATGGAGGCTCTGAGGCTGTCACTGTTATGGAGGGTCTGAGGCTGTCACTGTTACAGAGGCTCTGAGGCTGTCACTGTTATGGAGGCTCTAAGGCTGTCACTGTTATGGAGGCTCTGAGACTGTCACTGTTATGGAGGGTCTGAGGCTGTCACTGTTATGGAGGGTCTGAGGCTGTCACTGTTATGGAGGCTCTGAGGCTGTCACTGTTATGGAGGCTCTGAGACTGTCACTGTTACGGAGGCTCTGAGACTGTCACTGTTACGGAGGCTCTGAGGCTGTCACTGTTACGGAGGCTCTGAGGCTGTCACTGTTATGGAGGCTCTGAGACTGTCACTGTTATGGAGGGTCTGAGGCTGTCACTGTTATGGAGGGTCTGAGGCTGTCACTGTTACGGAGGCTCTGAGACTGTCACTGTTATGGAGGCTCTGAGGCTGTCACTGTTATGGAGGGTCTGAGGCTGTCACTGTTATGGAGGCTCTGAGGCTGTCACTGTTATGGAGGCTCTGAGACTGTCACTGTTACGGAGGCTCTGAGACTGTCACTGTTACGGAGGCTCTGAGGCTGTCACTGTTATGGAGGCTCTAAGGCTGTCACTGTTATGGAGGCTCTGAGGCTGTCACTGTTATGGAGGGTCTGAGGCTGTCACTGTTATAGAGGGTCTGAGGCTGTCACTGTTATAGAGGGTCTGAGGCTGTCACTGTTATGGAGGCTCTGAGGCTGTCACTGTTATGGAGGCTCTGAGGCTGTCACTGTTATGGAGGCTCTGAGACTGTCACTGTTATGGAGGGTCTGAGGCTGTCACTGTTATGGAGGGTCTGAGGCTGTCACTGTTATGGAGGCTCTGAGACTGTCACTGTTATGGAGGCTCTGAGGCTGTCACTGTTATAGAGGGTCTGAGGCTGTCACTGTTATGGAGGCTCTGAGGGTGTCACTGTTATGGAGGCTCTGAGGGTGTCACTGTTATGGAGGCTCTGAGGGTGTCACTGTTATGGAGGCTCTGAGGGTGTCACTGTTATGGAGGCTCTGAGGCTGTCACTGTTATGGAGGGTCTGAGGCTGTCACTGTTACGGAGGCTTTGAGGCTGTCACTGTTACGGAGGCTCTGAGGGTGTCACTTTTATGGAGGCTCTGAGGGTGTCACTGTTATGGTGGCTCTGAGGGTGTCACTGTTATGGAGGCTCTGAGGCTGTCACTGTTATGGAGGCTCTGAGGCTGTCACTGTTATGGAGGCTCTGAGGCTGTCACTGTTATGGAGGCTCTGAGGCTGTCACTGTTACGGAGGCTCTGAGGCTGTCACTGTTATGGAGGCTCTAAGGCTGTCACTGTTATGGAGGCTCTGAGACTGTCACTGTTATGGAGGGTCTGAGGCTGTCACTGTTATGGAGGCTCTGAGGCTGTCACTGTTATGGAGGCTCTGAGACTGTCACTGTTACGGAGGCTCTGAGACTGTCACTGTTACGGAGGCTCTGAGGCTGTCACTGTTATAGAGGCTCTAAGGCTGTCACTGTTATGGAGGCTCTGAGGCTGTCACTGTTATGGAGGGTCTGAGGCTGTCACTGTTATAGAGGGTCTGAGGCTGTCACTGTTATAGAGGGTCTGAGGCTGTCACTGTTATGGAGGCTCTGAGGCTGTCACTGTTATGGAGGCTCTGAGGCTGTCACTGTTATGGAGGCTCTGAGACTGTCACTGTTATGGAGGGTCTGAGACTGTCACTGTTATGGAGGGTCTGAGGCTGTCACTGTTATGGAGGCTCTGAGACTGTCACTGTTACAGAGGCTCTGAGGCTGTCACTGTTATAGAGGGTCTGAGGCTGTCACTGTTATGGAGGCTCTGAGGGTGTCACTGTTATGGAGGCTCTGAGGGTGTCACTGTTATGGAGGCTCTGAGGGTGTCACTGTTATGGAGACTCTGAGGCTGTCACTGTTACGGAGGGTCTGAGGCTGTCACTGTTACGGAGGCTCTGAGGCTGTCACTGTTACGGAGGCTCTGAGGGTGTCACTTTTATGGAGGCTCTGAGGGTGTCACTGTTATGGTGGCTCTGAGGGTATCACTGTTATGGAGGCTCTGAGGCTGTCACTGTTATGGAGGCTCTGAGGCTGTCACTGTTATGGAGGCTCTGAGGCTGTCACTGTTATGGAGGGTCTGAGGCTGTCACTGTTACGGAGGCTCTGAGGCTGTCACTGTTATGGAGGCTCTAAGGCTGTCACTGTTATGGAGGCTCTGAGACTGTCACTGTTATGGAGGGTCTGAGGCTGTCACTGTTATGGAGGCTCTGAGGCTGTCACTGTTATGGAGGCTCTGAGGCTGTCACTGTTATGGAGGGTCTGAGGCTGTCACTGTTACGGAGGCTCTGAGGCTGTCACTGTTACGGAGGCTCTAAGGCTGTCACTGTTATGGAGGCTCTGAGACTGTCACTGTTATGGAGGGTCTGAGGCTGTCACTGTTATGGAGGGTCTGAGGCTGTCACTGTTATGGAGGCTCTGAGGCTGTCACTGTTATGGAGGCTCTGAGGCTGTCACTGTTATGGAGGCTCTGAGGCTGTCACTGTTATGGAGGCTCTGAGACTGTCACTGTTTTGGAGGGTCTGAGGCTGTCACTGTTTTGGAGGGTCTGAGGCTGTCACTGTTATGGAGGCTCTGAGGCTGTCACTGTTATGGAGGCTCTGAGGCTGTCACTGTTATGGAGGCTCTGAGGCTGTCACTGTTATGGAGGCTCTGCGGCTGTCACTGTTATGGAGGGTCTGAGGCTGTCACTGTTATGGAGGGTCTGAGGGTGTCACTGTTATGGAGGGTCTGAGGCTGTCACTGTTATGGAGGGTCTGAGGCTGTCACTGTTATGGAGGGTCTGAGGCTGTCACTGTTATAGAGGGTCTGAGGCTGTCACTGTTATGGAGGGTCTGAGGCTGTCACTGTTATGGAGGGTCTGAGGCTGTCACTGTTATGGAGGGTCTGAGGCTGTCACTGTTATGGAGGGTCTGAGGCTGTCACTGTTATGGAGGCTCTGAGGCTGTCACTGTTATGGAGGGTCTGAGGCTGTCACTGTTATGGAGGCTCTGAGGCTGTCACTGTTATGGAGGCTCTGAGGCTGTCACTGTTATGGAGGCTCTGAGACTGTCACTGTTATGGAGGCTCTGAGGCTGGCACTGTTATGGAGGGTCTGAGGCTGTCACTGTTATGGAGGCTCTGAGGCTGGCACTGTTATGGAGGGTCTGAGGGTGCCGCGGGTTTCATTGATGGATTTATGAGGGGCTGGTTTATGGCGGCACAGTGGATGATAGTATTTTGGTAGCACCAGTTATGGGGGCACTGTAGCTCTGTGATAATGCAATGTTTGGTATTGTTAAGAGGGCACTCTGGGGTTGGCAGTGCTTTGTTATGGGTGTGCGACTGACATTGTAATTAGGACATGTAAATGGCACTACTATAAGGTATACCATGTGGTTGGCACGGGCTGGCACTGTGGGCACTGAGGTAATCAGGAGTCTGGGTCTATGGAGGACATTGCATCTCCTCAGCGTGGAAATCTCTCATCCTCTCACATCTCCTGAAGTTTACATACTGAGGCCTGCAGGTGGCGCTCTCCCTCTCAGGGCGGAACGTTCGGCGCCGGAACCTCGTTGCCTGGCATAACACAGGAGGAGACATAGCGAGGTGACACCAGTGCGCAAGACCGGCCAGTTGTGGACGTTACAGGCCGGGATTTTCCGTAGGTAACTGCGGTGTGAGGCGCAGGAGGAGGCCGTGGAGCGGTAGACATGGCGGAGAGTATGGTAAGTGTATGAGGAGGGGGCGGCGGAGTGCGGGGGAGGCCCAGCAATGGTGAGAGCCGTGTCAGGCTGGAGTCGCTGTGTCATGTCATGTGTCATCAGCAGATCATCCACACTGTGATACACACTTGTAATATACACACATGTAATACACACTCACACATGTAATGTACACATATATAGTACACACATGTAATACATACTCACAGTATACAGTACACACATGTAATACACACTCACACATGTAATGTACACTCATATAGTACACACGTAATGTGTGTGTGTATATATATATATATATATATATATATATATATAGTGGACACATATAGTACACACGTAATGTACACGCACGTAATGGAAACACACATAGTACACACGTAATCTACACACATATAGTACACGCGTAATGTACACACATATAGTACACGTGCGTAATGTACACACATATAGTACACGTGCGTAATGTACACACATATAGTACACGTGCGTAATGTACACATATAGTACACGTGCGTAATGTACACATATAGTACACGTGCGTAATGTACACATATAGTACACGCGCGTAATGTACACATATAGTACACGCGCGTAATGTACACGCGCGTAATGTACACACATATAGTACACGCGTAATGTACACACATATAGTACACGCGTAATGTACACACATATAGTACACGCGCGTAATGTACACACATATAGTACACGCACGTAATGTACACACATATAGTACACACACGTAATGTACACACATATAGTACACGCGCGTAATGTACACACATATAGTACACGCGCGTAATGTACACATAGTACGCGTAATGTACACACATATAGTACACGCGCGTAATGTACACACATATAGTACACGCGCGTAATGTACACACATATAGTACACGCCGTAATGTACACACATATAGTACACGCGCGTAATGTACACACATATAGTACACGCGTAATGTACACACATATAGTACACGCGCGTAATGTACACACATATAGTACACGCGCGTAATGTACACACATATAGTACACACGCGTAATGTACACACATATAGTACACACACGTAATGTACACACATATAGTACACGCGCGTAATGTACACACATATAGTACACGCGTAATGTACACATATAGTACACGCGCGTAATGTACACACATATAGTACACGCGCGTAATGTACACACATATAGTACACGCGCGTAATGTACACACATATAGTACACGGCGTAATGTACACACATATAGTACACGCGCGTAATGTACACACATATAGTACACGCGCGTAATGTACACACATATAGTACACGCGCGTAATGTACACACATATAGTACACGCGCGTAATGTACACACATATAGTACACGCGCGTAATGTACACACATATAGTACACGCGCGTAATGTACACACATATAGTACACGCGCGTAATGTACACACATATAGTACACGCGCGTAATGTACACACATATAGTACACGCGCGTAATGTACACACATATAGTACACGCGCGTAATGTTCACACATATAGTACACGTAATGTTCACACATATAGTACACGCACGTAATGTACACACGTAATACACACTCACATGTAATGTACACATATATAGTACACACATATAGTACACACACGTAATGTACACACATATAGTACACTCACGTAATGTACACACATAGTACATAACGTACTATGCTACAGGAGGGCCGCTGCCTTCCCAAACTGCTGATCGGCGGCTGTCGGACCCCCACCGATCAGCGAAGGTCATCAGTAACTTAACCCCGAGCACAGCGCCATCCATTGTATAGTGGTTCTGCTTGGTATCGCAGCTCAGCCCCATTCCCATACACACATATAGTACACGCGCGTAATGTACACACATATAGTACACGCGCGTAATGTACACACATATAGTACACGCGCGTAATGTTCACACATATAGTACACGTAATGTTCACACATATAGTACACGCACGTAATGTATACACGTAATACACACTCACACATGTAATGTACACATATATAGTACACACACGTAATGTACACACATATAGTACACTCACGTAATGTACACACATAGTACATAACGTACTATGCTACAGGAGGGCCGCTGCCTTCCCAAACTGCTGATCGGCGGCTGTCGGACCCCCACCGATCAGCGAAGGTCATCAGTAACTTAACCCCGAGCACAGCGCCATCCATTGTATAGTGGTTCTGCTTGGTATCGCAGCTCAGCCCCATTCCCATGCAGTGTCGAGCACAGGCGTTTTTCACTGTCGTGTACATGTAGCCTTACACACATACATAGCTGATCCCAAATGACCAAGGGGCGTCCTATGACCCCAGTTTTGCAGTCCAGGTCTGCAGCTGCAGTAAGGAAGTAGGAATGGGGTCATAGGCCGAGCTCCTTCCATTGAGGTCGGTGGGTGTTAGGAAGAAAGCTGACGTGGACCTGCGCTCCTTGTGGATGTGCCTGCACTGTCACTGGTTTGTCTAGAAGACATTGTTAGCAGGATTTCAGGAGCCCATCAGGAAGCAGGTGAAGAACCTGAAGCTACGTATCCACACCTGCCCGCACCGTTACTTATTAGCATACTGTTTACTTATGGGGGGTTATAGGACCCAGCGTGTGTTTTGGGTCGCACACTACGTCATTTTAGGTATAGTAGTACCTTTGACATTAATGTCACCCCTGTCTTTATTTCTCCATAGATAATTCGCATCCAGTCTCCAGAGGGGGTGAAGCGCATCAACGCAAGCAAACGGGAATCGGCTGCAGCGTTTCTCAAAAAGGTTTGTCTTCTTTCCTTACTGATGGGGTACCACATCCAGATCCTCCCAAGTGCCGTCGTTAAAATGGTTTTCCAGTTCTTCAAAGGGGCTATCCAGGAAATCCTAATGATGAGTCCCGGCACCCCCGAGCCTGACGGCTTCCCAGTCACACCACCATACATAGTAGAGCGGCTGTGCTTCGTATTGCAGCTCAGCTCCATTCACTTCAAAGGGGCTGAGCTGCAACTAGGCCATGTGACCGATGAACGTGACATCGCATGGCCGGGAGCTCCATGAGAGCCGCTACTTGGCAGTGGTGCCGGGTATCGGACCCCTGCCAATATGATATTTAGGAGGTTGTTGAAGCTTTTACTATTGATGACCTATATCATCAATATCAGCACCCTCGCCGATCAGCTGTATGAGGAGTGCCCCGTCTCTCTTCCTGTTCAACACTGCTGTCTATGCTCTTAGACAGCAGCAGAGGACAGGAAGAGAGAGGGGAGACAACACGTGTGCACTCCTCATTAGGGGTCGACCGATTATCGGTTTGGCCGATATTATCGGCCGATATTGATGATTTGCACAGTTATCGGTATCGGCCCCTAACCAGGCAGATATACCGATAACTGTGCTCTAACAGAACATTGCCGCGCTGCTCTCAGCGCGGCCATGTTCCCTCAGCAGCACAGGGGAGAAGGAGGCAGTCCCTCCTTCCCCCTGTGCCGCGCTGCCAGTGGAGACTAGAGAAGAGGAGGAGGAGGGGCTGAGGGCGCACTGGCCACCAATGAGAGCAGAGGAGGCGGGGCTGAGGGCGCACTGGCCACCAATGATAAGGTTTAAGATATTACAAGCACATTGCCCAGACCCTGCCTCTGATAGAGAGCTGCGATCCGCGGCAATTAACCCCTCAGGTGCCGCACCTGAGGGGTTAATTGCCGCGGATCGCAGCCATCTATCAGAGGCAGGGTCTGGGCAATGTGCTTGTAATATCTTAAACCTTATCATTGGTGACCAGTGCTTCCTCCCCCTCCCCCCCATCCCTTCAGTATTGATATCATTGGTGGCAGTGGCCACAGGGTCCCCCACCTCCTCTCTTCTGATCGGAGCCCCAGCAGTGTAATGCTGGGGCTCCGATCAGTTACCATGGCAGCCAGGACGCTCCTGAAGCCCTGGCTGCCATGGTTCCTGCTGCTGTGTGCCCATAGCACAGGGCAGCAGGGACAGTGTCAGGTCCTATTCACCCTGATAGATCTCTATTAGGGTGAATAGGACAAAGAGATATAAAGAGCCCAGGTTCTACCCTAAGGGAAATAGTAATAAAATAAAAAGTAAAAAAATTTAAAATAGTAAAAAAACACCAAAATATTAAGTATAAATTAACCCTTTTCCAATTTTACATATAAAATATATAAACAATAAATAAAAAAACATATCGCCGTGACCAAAAAGTCCAAACTATTAAAATATATTTTTTTTAAAAAGCGTCGGACGCCGTAACAGAAAAAAAAAAATCAAAAAATTAAAATGCGCAAAATATCGGTATAAAATATCGGCTATCGGCCTGAAAGTTCACAGAATATCGGTATCGGTATCGGCTCTAAAAAATCAATATCGGTCGACCCCTACTCCTCATACAGCTGATGGGGGGGGGGGGTGCTAGGCGGACCCCTGCTGACCTGATTGATTTTGATGGCCTATCCTGGAGATTAGGTCGCAATAACGCCTGTACAAGCGTCGTAGTTGCCTGTTCAGGCCATTTTACTCCCTGGAAAAAGTCTAGGGCTCCATTCACACGTCCACAAAATATGTCCGCATCCGTTCCGCAATTTTGCAGAACTGGTGCGAACCCATTTATTTCCAATGGGGACAGAAAAGATGCGGACAGCACACTATGTGCTGTCCGCATCTGCATTTCTGGATCCGCACTCCCGTTTCCGCTGTGAACGCCACGGGCAGCGCAGCGATGCTGCCTGTGCCTGAAGTAACCACTAACAAAGCTGCTTACAGCAAGGAGCTTTGTTATTGGTTGGTTTCAGTGGGCTGCTGAACCATTCGGCACGCCGCTCTGAAGCTGCAGCGCGCGTTCACACTATATGTGCACACAGGGCACCTATTGCAGTGGGTGCTGCCCCACTCTACAGCACCCGGAGCACCAAGTGCAGGAACTAGAGCAGGGCACGCCCTCTGGTCCCAGCTGCTGCTCGGGTAAGCTCCTCTTATACTGTGGTGAGGGGCGCTGTGGGCAGGGGGCACCAGGTATAATCTCTACAGTGTGTGCCACTAATAATGTGCCAAAGGAATGTTCTGAGCTTTACCTGATGCCGTGAACTTGTATATTGCCAGGCTGTCTGCAAAGCATCCCCCATTGTTAACCCCTTCAGTCGATCTAATCCCGTCCTACTGTAAGATCTTACACCCCGTTTCCTTTTCCTTCCGTTCCCATTACAGATTGTGTGGGCATTGCGGGTACAGTTTGGGTAGCTTCAGCTCATTGATCTGCACACATGCACCAAGCTCTATTAATTCCTGCTGTTCCTTAAGGAGAAAGAAGGACCCACACAGATGAAACTTTGCATTTCCCCTTTTCATCCTGCGATTGGGCGACATACGGGTATTGCTCTTTCTCAGTCAAAACCTGGGCCGATATCCTGCTCAGAATGTGCTCAGTAAGTTAGCTGCTCTTCTCCTATGGGGAGGGTGGGCACCACGTATTATCTCTACAGTATGTGTATTCATCCATGGTGTATGGGCACAGAGCTGTGGCACTGCAGCCTCCAGTGTGCTCTGAGAAGAGGAGGGGGCATTTTGAAGTTGCCCTGTGCATGTGGAGGGCAGCAGGGTTTGTGAGAGGCGGGCAGTGGCAGGAAGGCCTGTGCCCTGCTGTGGCTCTCATGCCTTTCTGCAGTACTTAGGCTGGAAGTGAAGCGCTGTTTTACTCCCATGTAACATGTCATAGGATCCACTGGCGTGGACAAGGACAGGGTCCCAGTGCCTGTAGCTCCCATAGACCTAAAACCAGAGGGCTGTTGCGGCCTACTGATTCTGTCAGAGGAGCTGGCACTTTTATGACTTGTGATAAAGTACGGGGAAGATCCACCATACTGGATTATACGTTATCACTTTGCTTCAATTGCCTGCTGTTATTAAGACCAGTAATGGTTCCCTGCATACCCACCTATTGGGCCCCGTTCACATCTCCACTATTTTTTTCTGTTGTTCTGCTCCGTTAGATGAGCAGAACAATGAAAATAACGGAAGTGCTGGATCAGGCACATAATGAGATGAACAGACTCCATTTACTGTTATGAAGTCTATTCAGTTTCTGTTCTGGATCTTGTCTTTTTACCAGACAAAAAAGTCCTGCATGTAAGTTTTTTTTCGTCCGGTCTTTGACAGAATCTGTGACAGAGCCTCGTACAGAACCTCTAATGCAGATGTGAACAAGCCCTTAACATTATGTAGACCTACTATTAGTTATTTCTTTTACTTCAAGTTTCGTACTCCTCCTCGCCTAGAAATACTCCTCAAAAATGGTAAGAGGAGTATTTTTACTCTTCCAGAAAAAATGTAGTGCGAACTCTGCTATGGAACCCCTTTAATGACCTATCCTGAGGATAGGTCATTAGTATTATTTCCAGGATATCCCTTTAGGCCTATTTCACACGAGAGTGACGGATTGGCTCCGGATGCGTTCAGGGTGCGTTCAGTGAAATTTGCACCATTTTGCAATCAAGCTCAGTCAGTTTTGTCTGGGATTGCGTTCAGTTGTTCATTTTTTTTCTGGGCGGGTGCAATGCGTTTTGATGCGCTTTTCACGCGCGTGATAAAAAAACTGAAGGTTTACAAACAACATCTCTTAGCAACTATCAGTGAAAAGCACATTGCATCCACACTTGCTTGCGGATGCAATGCGTTTTTCACGCAGCCCTATTCACTTCTATAGGGCCAGGGCTGCGGGAAAAACGCAGAATATAGAGCATGCTGCGTTTTTCACGCAACGCAGAAGTGATGCGTGAAAAACAACGCTCATGTGCACAGCCCCATTGAAGTGAATGGGTCAGGATTCAGTGCGGGTGTTATGCGTTCACGTCACACATTGCACCCGCACGGAAAACTCGCTCACGTGAAAGGGGCCTTAATATTAATGGCCTGTGCTCAGGATAGGCCCTCAATATCTGATCGTCAGGGGTCCGACACCCCACACCCACACTGCTCGGCTGTTCTGCAGTAACTCCAGCTCTGGAACGACATAGCTCCGTCCATTCTGTAGTGGGAGAGCTGGTAACTGCGGCGAAGTGAATGGGAGCAGCGCTGCAATTACCGGTTCTGTCCACTGCACAATGGATGGAGCTGTGGAGTTCGGGCATCAGAGCTACTAAAGAACAGCCGTTTGACAGGACATCCTGAGGATCCGCCGACATTATTAAAGTGACAGAAAAAACCCTTTAGGGCTCTGTTCACATAAAGTTTCTCCTCTGCGTTCAGCATATGTGCCTGCAAAGCTCTCAGCATAGAAAGTGAACATATTCACAGGCCCCATCAGGTGACGGAGGTCAAGAGTGTGCTTTCAGCTTACATTGGGGAGGGGGGTATTGAATAGTCAGGTTGACTACACTGTTCAGTACAGAGGTTTCCTGCCAGAAATGTATAGTGCTCAGTATACGTCTATGTAGAATTAGTAAGTGGCAGAATGTACCTATACAGTAGTACGTCAGGGGCGTGACCGGACGTGTGACTCCCACGTAAAAGAAACGCAGTGCGAGCACAGCCCAATATAGTTGATTATTAACTGAGACATTTACTGCAGAGTAGAGCGACAGCAGCGACAACTACCCGATGTCCGTAGGATCAGGTCACAGCCTGTGCACATTCTGAAAACTATATCGGAAATATATATATTTTTTTGCTTTATTTTCATGTGTTTTTATTTGTATTTATTTAGAGCTATGCTCTATAGGTCAGATCCAGAACTGACTAAAAATGACTTCCGGTGCAGATTTTTTTTATTATATTACTTTGTACAGTGTTTTCATTTTATGTCTAATCATATGAACATTATATCGTTATGTAAAGCATACATTTAGATGACCCGGCATCTGTCATTTCACAAAGCATCTGAGATGTTTAGGTCCAGAGTGAAGAGGCCCAAACGATCGGCTGAATGCTCCGACTCTTCGGCTGTGGTTGGCTTTTCCGGCTCTACTGGGAGAGACGGGGTTAGTGGTAGCTGAGGAAAGCCAATCCGACCAGAAGGAGCAGAGCGTTCACCCAGTGGCTTCTGCCGCTTCTTTCCAGTAATCAGCATTAGTCTACATGTCCAAAAGTTCTGACGTGGCTAGGATGGGTCAACATTTTTGCGATATGACAGTGACCTCTAAAGCCTACTGCTCGGTCCCAGGGTAAGTGTGACATGGGGATTATGCTGTGGATTCATGGCTGGCTACACCCTCTGTGAAACTCTGCAGCTTTTCCGCACAGAATACCAGTTTCACCTCATACACTCCTCAACATTGAAATTGCGACACCAAGAAGGAAAAGTCATGGAGTTATGGAAATCACCAGTTGATAGACATGTTAATGATATGCAAATGATTATAAAAATATTCAAAAAATCTTGAGCAGAAATTCACACACTTGCGCTGCTTAGCATGCTATCAGAGAGGTTATGAATGGTTGTCATAGAGGAATGTTCTGCCACGCTGAATGCACTCGAGCATGCAAATCATCAAGATCCGCTGCTGGCAGCATTGCCGACCAATGACGTCCCATATGTTCTCGATGACTGACAGGCTGAGAAACTAGCCTTAGTGTATCTGAGATGAAGACTGGAGGGGTCAGGCTACTTGACATTATGCCACCCCTCACCATAATCCCAGGAGTAGGACTAGTGTGGCGTTCTTTTGCCCACATGGTCTCCTCAACCATAAGCTGGACTCATCACTGAAGAGGACAGACCTCCATTACCTTCTTCTCTGATTTGCATTTTCAATGTTGAGGAGTGTATTTGGCAGACATTCCCTTTACAGCAGACACCAAGACATCAGAAAGGCTAGCAGTGTCCATCACCTATCGTCAATGGTGGCTCCTGTTGCATGTGCCTCCATCTTTATACCGTAGGTGCCAAGTGTCAGTGTAATCCTTTCTAGCACGGTGTCATATTGTTAAATCCTCCCCTCTTTGTGTTTTCTCCACAGGTAGCGAAAGAGTTTGGATTCAGGAATAACGGCTTCTCTGTGTACCTGAACAGGAACAGGACAGGCGAGATATCCCCCAGCCAGAACAAGTCATTAAATATACTCAAAATCAAGTGAGTATGCCATCCTATTTGTCAAGGGCCATGGTGAGCGTAATGCTCAGCATCGGCCTTGCATGGCATAGCTGCGTCATACCAGGCCAGGGGCGGGTCTGACAACAGGGTTGTCGTCTGTTTCCAATAACAACCAGCAAAATGGTGAATGCAGCGTGAGGCCAAGTTACAAATATGCTGGAACATGTATTCTAGACCAGAAAGTGTATGTTAAAGGGTTTGTCCGGGCTTTTACTGTTGATGACCTATCCTCAGGATAGGTCATCCATATCAGATTGGCGGGAGTCCGACACCTGGCACCCCCGCTGATCAGCTGTATGAGAAGACGACATGTGCAGTCTCCCTGTCCATTGCTGTGGTCCATGGTCTTTGCCGTAGACAGCTGTGGTGAACAGAAAGAGAGGCGGCACGTGCGCACTGCGCGCACCATCTCCTCATACAGCTGATCGGCGAGGATGTCGGGTCTTGGACCCCCGCTGTTCTGATATTGATGACCTATCCTGACAGTAAAAGCCCGGACAAACCCTTTAACATACTCTTTCTGGTCTAGAATACATGTTCCAGCATATTTGTAACTTGGCCTCACGCTGCATTCACCATTTTGCTGTTTGTTATTGGAAACCAGGATAGGTCATCAGTAGTAAAAGCCCGGACAACCCCTTTAAATGGGGTTTCCAGGATGTAACATTTGTTGCCTGTCCTTAGGCTAGGCCATTCATGTGTGATCAGTGGAGGTCCCACCACTGGGATCCTAACTTATTAGCAGTATAAAGGGGCTCAATCCTGCACCCAGCACCGTTATGTCCATACGGGTTTGGTTCTGCTCAGTGGTGCAGCCCTGTCTTCTTCGACTCCTGAGCTGATTTTTTCTTTCTCTCTTAGCCTTCCCTCTTTCAGCCACTGTCTGTGCTGTAGATTTCAGCACCCAATAGAGGTGAATTGTCAGGTGGGTGTCCCCAATGACACCGCAGGCTGGGGAACGCCCAGACTTTGCAGTTGCTCCTCACTGCCTAGACAGATTGTTCTCTGTGCAACGATCTTTCCGTGCCAGAGAGCTCATTCCGTATTAATGTGTCTTCCGGGCTTCTCGTCTTCACTTGACTGGAGACAAAAAAAATCAATTGCCGAGCCTCGCTACGGCCCAAACATGCTGTTCTCATGTTCTTAGTGGTGGGGGGAGTATTGGAAGGAGCTCGTTTTATATAGTTAGGTTGTCAAACCCTGACTAGTGCTCTGGGGTTCGACGCTAGGAAGTGTCCCTTGGGGGTCAGCACAAAATACTGACTTAATATTAAAATCTTTTATAAGGTTTAGTATACTGCACAATTGGCCATTCTACTCTATGGCAGTGCTCGGCGGCAGCACTCAGCTGTTCACCTGACGCTGCGCGCACTAGATAAATAATGAATCACCCCGGCTGACGGCTGCTCTGTTTGCTTCCCTTGTAGACATGGAGACATGCTGTTCCTCTTTCCGTCCAGCGCTGCTGGCCCATCATCAGAGGTTATGGATACGTCTGCAATAGTTCAGACTTCCAGGCCGGGAAGTGCGGCCCCAGTAGTGGAAGACGACATCGACCAGTATCTAAACAAACAAGAGGGAAAGATCTACAGGAACAGAGACCCCCAGCTGTACGTGCAATTGTCGTGGTTTAAAGGGGTATTCCCACTGTAGAAAGTGATGCTATATGTCTAGGACAGGGGTCAGCAACCTCCGGCACTCCAGCTGTCGTGAAACTACAACTCCCAGCGTGCACACTTGTTCTGCTTTTCTAAGAACTCTCATAGAAATGAATGGAGCATGCTAGGAATTGTAGTTTCACAACAGCTGGAGTGCCGGAGGTTGCTGATCCCTACTCTAGAACATGTCATTAATTAGAGATCCGACTGATGGTTAAAAGCTCTCACTTGATCCTTCCATATACATAGGCATACACGGCGCCTAGCATGCATATGTGGAGAAGGGAGAAAGCTTCTGACAGGGGCTTATCTTCCCAGAAACAAACAGATCAGGTAGTTGAAATCCCACAAGCCCAATCCTTATCTCCTCAGGGAGAGTCAGGAGGACACCATACTCATTAGATGGTGAGCTGAACCTGCTGCAATTGTGTGTTTGGGCCAACATAGTTCTAGTGCAGGCATCCTCAAACTGCGGCCCTCCAGCTGTTGCAAAACTACAACTCCCAGCATGCCCGAACAGCCTACAGGTATCAGCCTACAGCAGGGCATTGTGGGAGTTGTAGTTTTACAACAGCTGGAGGGCCGCAGTTTGAGGATGCCTGATCTAGTGTGTCTGTGGTCAGCTTAAAGCCGATTGTCTAGTTTCAAAAAGAAAGCGGACAACCTAGGGATTCAACCTGTAATAAAGAATAGATGATTGCTTATTTGACAGTTCTCTGTTTTCCTGGCTGCAGCGGTGACATCACGTCGACAACACATGACTTCTGCAGCCAATCACTGCCTTCTTCATTTCATCTCTGAGGTCATTGATTGACTGCAGTGGTTACGTGTTGTCGACATGACGTCGACCAGAAAAGCAGAACCCTGTCATTGAAACCAGAGCGGCAGTGCATGATCTGTCAGGTGAGGAATCATCTTTTCTCTATTACAGGTGGATCTCCTGAGTTGTCCGCTTTCCACTTGAACCCCGGACAACTCCTTTAAGGGATTATGACCTATCTCTCTGCCTCTATCTTTTCCTACATATAATTTACAATCTCCAAATAATAATAAAAAAATGGCTTTATAGCGTTTAGTATTTGACTTCCTGGAGTAATTAATAAAAATTCCTGCTGTGAACTATAACTCCCAGCATGCTCATTTCACTTCTTGGAGGGTTCCAAGAGCAGCTGAGCAATTGCGCATGCTGAGAATTGTAATTTTACAACAGCCGGAGTGCAGGAAATGGCTGACTCCTGCCTTATAGGCCTTAGTAATTGGTCCAAACCAAGTTTTATTGAGATCTGTTGCTTTGGCCTACTTGTCCTTTGCTGCAGTACATGTGGAGTCAAGAGTGGAGCTCTAAGGCAGCGCAGAGAGGATCCAAGGACTGGGCCGGGGATATCCAGACAATTGCATTAGTTAATGACTGTATCTAATGTGGTCTAATGAACCTGTTCACACGCCCCGAAAATAGGAACAGTCTAAGGCTACTTTCACATTCGCGTTTTGTGCGGATCGGTCATGGACGGATCCGTTCAGATAATACAACCGTTCAGAACGGATCTGTTTGTATTATCTTTAACATGGCAAAGACTGATCCATCATGAACTCCATTGAAAGTCAATGGAGGACGGATCCGTTTTCTTTTGTGCCAGATTGTGTCAGTGAAAACGGATCCGTCCTTACATTGTGTGCCAGGCTCAGTTTCATCAGACGGACAACAAAACACTGCAAACAGTGTTTTGGTTTCCGTCTCCGAAGTTGAATGGAGACTGAACTGATGCAAACTGATGCATTCTGAGCGGATCCTTTTCCATTCAGAATGCATTAGAATGCAAACTGATCCGTTCTGGACCGCTTGTGAGAGCCCTGAACGGATCTCACAACCAGAAAGCCAAAACGCGAGTGTGAAAGTAGACTTATCTGTTGTGTCCCAATGGGCTCTTTCAGTACTGCTGAGGGGCACCTCACTCAGAAGCGGCTATGATATTTCCCAGGTCATTCATTCAGGGCTTGCATTTTTAGCTCTTCCAGGATTAGAGGGGTTCTGGTTCATGTGACTGCATTCGTGAACTCATCCATATTGCGAATATATGCCACCACTTTATGATAAATGGGGAACCATTCCCTGGGATCCCCACCATTCGTGAAAATAAAGAGGCTGCAGTTCCTCCCCCACACATCATGTGGCGAGGCGCTGCTATGCAGAAAAATTCTGTGAAAGCACTGCAGCCCCTTCATGTTCAGGACAAGTACACGTCCCGAAGGTCATAAAATAATGGTATATCTAAGCCATATAGTGTATGACCTGGGGAATACCTCTTTAGAGACACCGCATATCTCTAAAAGGGGCATTCCTATTATTGATTTGCCTGGTTTTCATGCACACCGCTAACTTTGCTTTTACTTATTTTCTCCTGCAGGTGTCGCCATGGTCCTCTGGGTAAATGTGTGCACTGTGTCCCGCTGGAGGTGAGGATGGTGACATAAAGTTGCTTTCTGTTTGGAGGGAATGTGCATATTATCCCCTTAGCTAACACTGTGTTGTCCCGCAGCCTTTCGACGAGGATTATCTCAACCATCTGGAGCCCCCAGTGAAACACATGTCCTTCCATGCCTATATCCGAAAGCTGACAGGAGGTGCAGACAAGTGAGTAGCCAGAGTCCAAATATGTCATATACCACTCGGAAGAAACAGCGGAGCACACAAGAAGATTTCCTATCTTAAAGGGCTGTCCTGGATTTTACAAGTGATGACCTATCCTCAGGATAGGCCATCAATAGCTATTCTGCGGGGATCCGACACCCTGCATCTCTGCTGATCAGCTGTTCTGCAGTAGCTCTGGCCCCGGAACTACACAGCTCCATGTAGTGAGCGGGAGCAGTGCTGCAGTAACCAGCTCCGTAGCCCCTGCGCCGCAGCTTCTCGAAAACAGTTGATCAGCAGGGATTCCTGGCGATCAGATATTGTGCCTATTCTGAATACTGTGGACAATCCCTTTAAATACCTTCTCTCTTTTTAATTCTTTTGTATATATAGAAAATAATCTGCTATCTGCTTCCAAGAATAGCCATAGACACCCTCACCCAGCCAACTATAAGCTGGTGTAGATTTTTAGTAATAATTTACGCCGCTTTTTAGCATAAATTGTTGTAAATGTGTCAGCCCGAGGTGACCACACATCCGCTAAGCTCCGCCTTTTTTGTTTCGAAAGAGGCAAAAGCATTGCAGAATTGTTAAAAAGCTGCACGTTTTTGAGCAGAATGCAGTAAGCGCAAAGACTGGTGACTTTTGTACATCAGAAAACTGCTGTACAAATTGGTAAATGTGCCCGATGTTTCTACTTTCAGGGGAAAATTTGTGGCCTTGGAGAATATCAGCTGCAAGATTAAATCAGGCTGCGAGGGTCACCCACCGTGGCCAGAAGGAATCTGCACCAAATGCCAGCCCAGCGCTATTACACTCAACCGACAGGTAAAAATGTCACGCCAAGTTTAAGGGGACAGAAACAAACGAGGCTTAGGCCCATGACTGCGCCAGTGTGAGGCACTCTCCACTTTAATATGCTGTTCTCTGCAGTAACAGATGGGGTTCTAACAATAGTCAGGGGGGTTTCTTGTGCTGCTTTCCTGTTCTGAGGCGAATATGGATGCAGTCTGTCATTTGGTTTCACTTTTTTGTTTTCTTAACACGTACGCTTATTTTTCTCTCACTTTAGAAATACAGACATGTGGACAACATTATGTTTGAAAATCACACCATTGCCGACCGCTTCCTGGACTTCTGGCGCAAGACTGGAAACCAGCGCATAGGCTACTTGTACGGCCGTTACACTGAACACAAGGATATCCCACTAGGCATTCGGGGTGAGGTAGCCGCCATCTATGAACCGCCGCAGGTAAGTGGTGACTTGTGCCTTATGATAGCAACATAACACTGTTTCTGTATGCTAATTACGACATCTCCTGGCCTGATTGGCTGAGAGGCACCACTTGGTTGCACCCACAACACCTGTGTGTCGAAGGGAGTCATACTTGCAACCAAATGGTGGCTTTTATGTCGCTTGGGCGGTGAGGGGCCGTAATTGGCGTAAGTTGTGTACGTAGCTAATTCCTACAGTTGAACATTCTTTGTGTCCACCATGTAAGTATTATCGCTGTCTTTCTCTCTTTAGATTGGAACGCAGAACAGCCTGGAGCTGCTCGATGATCCAAAAGCCAAAGTGGTGGATGAGATTGCAGCCAAGCTTGGATTAAGAAAGGCAAGGAAATAAAAGATTGTAATTTATGGACCCGTGGGAGGGGGTGTCCTGTAGTTTTAATGCTATTTTATCATTTCATTGGGGAAATAAAATGACGCTTTCTGCGGCTGTTACAGTCTGAGATAACAGAATCTGTGGACTTAAAGGGACAGAAGCCTGCAGGGAACATGAGAAGTTTTTGGATGCTGTCATATGACCCCAGTGACAGCCATTGCCATGGAAATATTGCATTACATATTGGCCATTCCGTTTATTACATCCCGGCAGCTCAGGTGGACATACTTACCGCTCTTGTCCTAGTCTGCTGGTGGCTGTCCACTATGGCTCATATGAGAATGCCACCTAGAAGTATGCAAAATGCACTGTGGTATGTCAGCTGATATAAAAGTGAATGAGGCGGATCTGCAATACCAGACATAACACTTGGATACGGGCGGTGCTGTTGCCTGAAAGGGAAAAAGTAGACTTTTTTTTTGCGGCCTTAAAACCCTTAGGTCTCATGCACACGACCATATGTGTTTTGCGGTCCGCAAATTGCGGATCCGCCAAAAAAAACGGATGACGTTCCGTATGGCATTTGTTTTTTTTGTTTTTTTTGCGGATCCATTGTAATAATGCCTATACTTGTCCGCAAACTAGAAAAATAGGACATGCTCTATTTTTTTGCGGAACGGAAAAACGGACATACGGAAATGGAATGCATAATTTTATCACCTATCCTGTGGATAAGTTATAAATGCTAATGGGAAATGCTAAGGCCTCACGCACACGAACGTATTTTCTTTCCGTGTCCGTTCTTTTTAGCGGACCATATGCGGAACCATTCCGTTTTTTTTTTTTGCGGATCCATTGAAATGAATGGTTCCGCATATGGTCCGCAAAAAAGAACGAACACGGAAAGAAAATACGTTCGTGTGCGTGAGGCCTTAGCATTTCCCATTAGCATTTATAACTTATCCACAGGATAGGTGATAAAATTATGATCGATCAGGGGGTTCCCTGTGTGAATAGAACAGTGGTGTCTTCCTCTCCGCTCACTTCTGTGGGGCTGCCAGAGATGGCTTAGCGCTATGCTCGGCAGTCCCATACAAGTCAGTGGAGTGCACCACCACGCCATTCATACAGGTTCGTGTGATGGGTGGGGTCCCAGCAGTCGGACCCCTAACAAATATACATTTATTACCTGTGGTGATCCTGTGGACTGGTGCCAGAGACCCTGATCAAAATCCGCATTGAACAGCTCCAGGGAGAGTCGAATACTGAAGTCGGCTCAGTACACCGCACAAGCCCAGGAGTTCTCCTATTCATTGCATTACGCATGGAGCAGTCTATTAGTGGGTTTTGAGCCAGGAGCTCATGAATGTGAGGACTACCTAGCATGCGCTCTGTATTTTTATAGGTTGGCTGGATATTCACAGATTTGGTTTCAGAAGATACTAGAAAAGGTACTGTCCGGTACAGTAGGAACAAGGTAAGCCCTCACCAGAACACTTTGTCTACTCCTGCACCTATTCACCCTCAATTTGGTCATGACGTCAGTGGTCCTAAGGTCATTCAGTTCATAAATCATTGAACTATTCAGTGAATTATTTCATCCGTTGCATCTCTTACTATTGTGTATTGATTACTTAATG
Source organism: Bufotes viridis (assembly GCA_033119425.1). Lineage (NCBI taxonomy): Eukaryota > Metazoa > Chordata > Amphibia > Anura > Bufonidae > Bufotes > Bufotes viridis. Next base: position 260,295,989 of record CM065594.1, on the reverse strand, counting down.
CATTGATCTTAGGGTTCAGTTAGTTATGACCAAAAAAAATGCTCCCACCAGCGGGACCCACCCCCACTGATTATATAGAGACTACACATGCTAGCAGTGTCCCTTCACTCACTCTGACTATAAAACACCCATAACAGTTGCCATCAGGTGTAAGTGCTTCAGTATTCACCCATGTTCTGTGTCCCCAGGATTCCTATTTCCTAAGTGCAGAGGAATGCATCACTGCTGGCTTCTTCCAGAACCAGCACCCAAACCAATGTCGACTGTCTCCAGATGGAGACTTTGGCTCCAAGTTTGTGACTGTGGTGGCTACAGGTAAGATCGTACATTTATAAACTAATGCTTTTGTAGGGGTTTTCTGTACCAGACCGCTGTTCTCCTGATAGATGAGGGGCCAACAACTATCAGGAACTTATAACATATCCTTAAGATGAGAATATCCTCTTCATCTTTGAGGGATTCCCTGAGATTTTCAGAAATTGAATTAACTACTTGAAATGTTATTAAAGAGGTTTTCCGACTATCATACTGATGGCCTCAGCATAGGCTATCAATATGAAGTATAGGCCATCAACAAGAAAATCCTGGTAATCCTCTTTACAAAATCATCAACAACCAACCACCAGTTTTTTTTTTAAATATTAATTCTTTTTATTTTTCAATTATAATCAATATATTATAACTAGTGTGGAGCGAACCAGAACTGTAAAGTTCGGTTCCGTACCGAACTTTGCGAGTTCGGGGACCCGGATCCGAACCCGAACTTTGCCGGAAAAAGTTTGGGTTCGAGTTCGGTGTTCAGGCATTTAATAAAGCTTTTGAAAGGCTATACAAGCTGGATCACGTGTAGCACTGCCCACCAGCTCTGAGTAGTGCAGGGACAGGAAGCAGGCAGCTGAAGTTTTTTGTGGGTACTATACACCAGCTTTGCACCCCTGACACAAAAATATAATAGTTAATCCGTCTGTTAGTTTGATGGGTGACATATATTCATTTTTGGTGTGAGGTACACGAGATTTATCCGTGACAGGGTAATTAATATAGGTAATCCGTCTGTTAGTTCTGTGGGTGACATATACCCATTTTTGGTGTGAGGTACACCTCCACTGCATACGTGAAAGGAAATTAATACAGTTAATCTGTCTGTTAGTTCGGTGGGTGACCTCAAAGAATGAGGAGAGCATCAAATAAGGGACGTGGCCCTGGTCGTGGTGCTGGTGGAGCTCCTGTTGCAGGGAGAGGACGTGGTCGATCTGTGCCAGCTACAGACCCAAATGAAACGCTTTCCTCGGGTACACGTAGGGGACAGGACGTTCAGCGTCATTTTGTGGGCCTGAATACCATTGTATGAATGGTGAGGCCAGAACAGTCGCTAGTAGATTGGGTGGCTGACAGTGCCTCCAGTATCTTCACATTGTCTCCCACCCGGTCCACCGCTGAAAGCTCAGAGTTGACACCTGCAGCCCATGAGCATCTGTCTTTCACCTCACCCCCTTACAAATCAGCCAAGCAGTCTGAGCCCCAAGTCATGCAGCAGTCTCTTATGCTTTTTGATGAGTCTGCTGGAAGGGTTTCCCAGGGCCATCCACCTAGCCCTGCCCCAGAAGTGGAAGAGATTAAGTGCACGATGCCCAACCACTTATGTTTGAGGATGAGGACATGGGAAGACCACCGCAGCATGAGGTGTTTACTCATCATCATCAAAGAAAGGTCTCAGGCTCCTCCTGCTCCCTCTTCTGCTGCTGTCTCGTCCTCTTCCTCCCCCTCTGGAGTGACAGTGGCACCGGCCACCCTGCAAACAGAGGATGTGGCAGCAACACCTCCACCACTGTCACCCAGCATGTCCACACTGTCCCATGAAAGCGTTCAGCTGTCCACCCCCCAAACACTGCAGAGAAAGAGGAAGTACCCACCTACCCACCCGTGATCCCTGGTCCTGAATACCAGCATTTCGAAATCCCTGGCCTTTGAAATGCTGTCATTTCGTCTGGTGGAGACGGAGAGTTTTAAAAACCTTATGACGTTGGCTATCCCACAGTACGTGATTCCCAGCCGCCGCTACTTTTCCAGGCGAACCATCCCTGCATAACCAAGTGGCGGACAAAATCAGGTGTGCCCTGCGCAACGCCATCTGTGGCAAGGTCCACATAACTACCGATACGTGGACCAGTAAGCACGGGCAGGGAAGTTATATCTCCCTAACAGCACACTGGGTAAATGCAGTGGCGGCTGGGCCTGAGGGGCATAGCAGTTCAGCGCATGACTTACTGCCACTGAAGATTGCAGGATATTTTTCGTTGCCTCTTCTTCCTACTCCACTTTCTCTTCTACCGCCTCCTCATCCCGTCAGCGTAACACCTTCACCACCAACTTCAGCACAGCCAGGGGAAAACGACAGCAGACAGTATTGAAACTCATCTGTTTGGGGGACAAACCCCACACCGCGCAGGAGCTGTGGACGGGCCTGGAACAAAAGACCGATGAGTGGTTGGTGCCGCTGAGCCTCAAGCCCGGCCTGGTGGTGTGCGATAATGGGCGAAATCTCATAGCAGCTCTGGGTCTAGCCGGTTTGACGCACAACCCTTGCCTGGTGCAGAAATTCCTGAAAAACTACCCCGGCATGTCAGAGCTGCTGCAGAAAGTGCGGGCTACCTGTGCGCGCTTCCGGCGTTCACATCCTGCCGCTGCTCGTCTGTCTGCGCTGCAGCGTAACTTCGGCCTTCCCGATTACCGCCTCATATGCGACGTGCCCACCAGGTGGAACTCCACCTTGCACATGCTGGAGAGACTGTGCGAGCAGCAGCAGGCCATAGTGGAGTTTCAGCTGCAGCACGCACGCGTCAGTCGCACTGCGGAACAGCACCACTTCACCGCCACGGAGTGTACCTCCATGCGGGACGTGTGTGCCGTGTTGCACTGTTTCGAGTACTCCACCAACATGGCCGGTGCCAATGACGCCGTCCTCAGCGTTACCATTCCACCTCTCTGACTCCATGAAAAAACGCTTTGGGCGATGATGGAAGAGGTGTCACGGCCTTTGGTGTGCGCCGTGACATGGTTGCCGTGCATACTGTTGTGTTTATTTGCACGTGCACTTCCCCTTTATGTGGTTTTCTCCCCTGTCCGGTGCTTTAGGGGTTAACCACCGGGCTGGGTGTGGCCACTCGGGGTTTATTACCTGTGGCTCCCTGGCTGGAGTTAGTGTGTCTCCAGCTGTTGTGTGTGCTGGAGCTCTGCTCCAGTCCTAGGGCATTTCCATCTGCCCAGTCCTAGAGGGTCTCCTAGTGGGACATCGATGTCTTCCTTCTGTTTCCCCTTTGTTCCCCAAGCTCAGTGTTTCCCAACCAGTGTGCCTCCAGCTGTTGCAAAACTACAACTCCCAGCATGCCCAGACAGCCTTTGGCTGTGCGGGCATGCTGGGAGTTGTAGTTTTGCAATAGCTGGAGGCACACTGGTTGGGAAACACTGCCCTAGCTTACCTGTGTTGATGGTTGGTTATGGGTTCATGTGCGGTGTGGTGTACGTCTTATTGTTGTGTCATGTCTGGTCTGTTTGTGTGCCATGTCCAGCATGATTGCAAGGCGTTTCCTGGTGTGTTCTGCCTGCGTAAGTGGGCCCTTATGATTTCCCAGAGGGGTGAATCTAAAATCTGGTGAGCTGTTGCTGGAGTGCTGATTCTGTGGTGTGTCAGCACGTACTGACTCCGGCTTTGTGTTTGGATGTCAGTACGCTTGTTCGGGTTCCAGTTCTCTTTGGTGTGGTCTCCTGCTGTGCCGTCCAGCAGCTGCAGCAGGTAAGTTACCATTCTTCTTGGTTCCTGGTTCAGTGGTTATTCCTGCCACTGGATATTTTCCTCCTGTATCAGTTGACTTCTCTTTCCCGTGTTGGTTTCTAGACCTGTTGGAGACTCTGGTTCCTCCGTGTCTTGGAGGAATCGGTCGTCTCTACCTTCTGACTCCATTCTCCAGGGACCGATTGGGTTAGTAGGGCCCAGGTTCGTGGGTATGAGTCCTCCCACCTTTAGGCGGCGCTCATACTGTCAGGAGGGCGGGGATTGGTGTTAGGGATGTATTGTTATACTCCAGCACACTTTCTCTTTGCATTCTCTTTTCTATTTCTCAATGTTTTGGGGTCTTCCAAATTTTTAAACAAAAAAGAAATAAAGAAAATAAAAGAAAAAGAAAAAAACAACAAAAACAGTGTTGGCTACCTCCTCCTCCACTGCCGCTTCCACCTACACCTCCACGTCCACTGCCTCCTGAACCTTCTACTCCACATTAACCTCCGCCTGCTGGTTCAAGATTATTATTATTTTTTTCTATTCTATGTTATTTTAGGTCATTTCCCTATCCACATTTGTTTGCATGGCAATTGTCTTGCTCTTACCCCCATTTTGCTTCCTTTTGCAGCCCTCTAGCCCTTACTATGACTATTTTACATTCATTTTAGTGCACCAAAGTTCAGGTCCCCATTGACTTTAATGGGGTTCGGGTCCCAAACCCAAATTTTGACCCGATTTTCGTCCGAACCCGATCATCCATCAGCCCTAATTATAACATTTGATAGTTTACAAGTTTTTTGGAGATTGTAGTCCATTTATTTTTTGTTTGTTGTATAAATGCATATCAATGAAAGGTATAACTTAGGCCTTGTTCACATCTCCGTCCTGAGATCCGGCACAGAGCAGCCTGCTGCATTCTCTACTTCATCACCTGATCCCCATTGACTGCAATGGGGTCCGGCGGTGATCTTGCCAATTTCCGGCATAAATGCCGCGTTTCGGCTAGACAAAAACCGTTGCATGGCCGCCACTTGCGACAGATCTCCAAAATGAAGTTGTGAACAAGGTCTTATGTTTAGGGTTGCCCAGGAATAAAGAAGCATGGACTGTAACTGGTATTACAGCTCGGCTCCATTGAAGTGAATGCGGCAACACGTGTGCAACTTTATGGACAGTTGTGACACTGTTTTTGGAGAAAGCAGGCATGAATTTTTTAATCCTGGAGAACCTCTTGAAATCCTCCGCTAATGCCTGAATGATCCTCAACAGTCTTTTTTTTTCTGCCGCGATCATGTGCCATGCATGCATGTGACTGTTGTAGCCAATTACTGGCCTCAGCGGTGATACTAGCAGATATGGCACATGATGCCAGAGATTACAGTACTTTTCACCTTGGTAAAATTTATGCTTTGGCTTCAGTAAAATTCTACAACTGCTGTGATGTCTTAAGGCGTCCGCACTTTTATCAGTTGCGTGTGCCAGCTTCATCTCTCTTCTCCTCACTTTGTAGGTGGCCCGGATAACCAAGTGCACTTTGAGGGGTACCAGGTATCCAATCAGTGTATGGCACTAGTACGGGACGAGTGCCTCTTGCCTTGTAGAGATGCTCCAGAACTGGGCTATGCCAAAGAGTCAAGCAGTGAGCAGTATATTCCTGACGTCTTTTATAAGGTCAGTGTCATGATCAGGGCAATTATCAGGGGTGGGGTAAAATTTTTAAAGGGGGTTAAACACACTTGATATAAGGATGAGCTGTTCAGTGGCATGTTGCATTACATGTCACATTTTCCATCTCATGGATCATTACCTGAAGGCTACATTCAGACAACTGTAAGTGTTTGCGGACCGCAAAACACTGATACCGGCCATGTGCTTTCCACATTTTGCAGAACACACATGGCCAGCCCTATATTGAAATTCCTATTCTTGTCCACGATTGCAGACAAGAATAGGACATGCTCTATACTTTTTTGTGGGGCTGCGGAACGGATGCGGACCCAGAAATACGGTTATCTGAATGCACCCTAATAGAGTTATACTAGTCGGTACGCATGCATCTTGTGATCTGACAGTGCAGGTGATTGGCTGAGAAGGATCATGTGGTCCTGCCTGACTCCACTATAGATGATACCATACAATCCTTCTCAGCCAATATGCCACGACAACAGAGCTCGTGTGATAACTGCTGCTTTCATTTTGCCTGTAGTGGGTGTGATTTTACCCACTGATATAACCCCTCAAACATGATGATCGGTGTTTAATTTTTTTTTAAAGAGGTTGGCCTATCTAATACATTGGGGGCATAACATTCGCCTATTTTTGGCAATCCCATGGAAGGTGGCCACGCATGCGCGGTCAGCTCTCCTTCACTTGGCAGGCTCCGTTCTAGAGATAGGTAGGACCCACACCTATCAGACATTGGGGCCATATCCTAGGGATGCCCCCGATATATGAGATGGGCCAACCCCTTTAAGACAATCTGTTGTCCCTTTTTGAGGGTGTCCTGTAGGTCCCCTATGGACTTTGTTTCTTTATGCATGGGTTGTTGTGATAGAGCAGAAAATGTCTGACAATGCCAGGGTGCTTCATATCACCTTGCCCATGTGTGTTACTTCCACTTTTTGTTTTCCAGGACATTGACAAGTTTGGTAATGAAATTACACAATTGGCGCGGCCTCTACCTGTAGAGTATTTGATCATTGATGTGAGTATTCTCTGTGCACATGATTCACTAAGACTAGTTAGGTGAACTGGCAGGTCCTCTTTATGGGCATAATACTTTTACTCTTTGAATTGAAGGGGGTGGCTGCCTCACAGGATGTATATACAGTATATGTCTATATACATTGAACGGCCACTTTATGAGACACCCCGGCTTTTCATGATTGGATCTTCACTGTGTGGGACTTAGACATGTGACACCCCTGGAGTGAAGAATAAAATCAAGTGACCAAGTTTCCTTGGGATCAGTTTCAGTGTGAATCCACATTAGAATGGGAAAATCCAGCGACCTAAAAAAGGCACGGTCATCAGTGCCAGACTGGCTGAGGCGCGTGTTTTTTAGGAACTGCTGACCTTGTGGGATTTTTTTCGTTCAGTGGTGTTGAGAGTATACCGAGAATGGTATGGTCCAGGAGAAACATCCAACAAAAGGGGATCCTGTGGACATAACTCCTGGACTAAAGGGGTGCGAGGAGGATGTCAAGAATGGCTCTGAAGAACAGGACGTGCACAGTCCAGAAGACTGCAGCCATATGCAACGCCGGTGCTCCAACTATAGTGTCCAAATGCACAGATGGGCAATAAGAAAAGAGCACCAAGGCAAGAGAGTGCAAAAATTGGGTCGCTGAGCAGTGGAGAAACGGATTTCTGCTGCATCATGCTGATGAGTGAAGTAGTGCTGTGGGCAGCGTTTTGTTGGCACACCCTGGGTCCTCTAATACCTGTGGACGGACATTTGGACAGTAGGCCTTACCTAAGCATTGTGGTTTACCAAGTCCATATCTGTCTGGCTGAAAGACACTCTTAGCAGGACAATGCACCATACCGAATGACAGTAAGTGTCCTTGCTTCCCTGGTCTTCACAGTCACCATATCTTAATCCTATAGAGCATCTCTGGGATGAGGTAGAACGGGCTGTCCAGGGCATGGTCAGTGCCTCCATCTCATTTACAGCAACTGGCAAGAAACTATCCTGTCCGCACCAATTTCAGCACCAAGTAGAATCTGACACAAAGAATTCCTGCGGTTCTGAAGGCCAAAGGAGGTTCAATAGATGGTCGTCTGTAATAAAGTGGTCATTTAATGTATGAATTTAAACAACATGTCTGCATTGTCACTCTGCACTAGGAATGGATATCAGTGATTTCAGGTTTGTTCTTCTGTTGCTTCCTTATCACTAACATTTTGTATTTTCTTTAATGGACAGATCACCACCACATTCCCGAAGGATCCAGTATATACATTCTCCACTTCCTCCAACTTGTTTCCCATTGAAAACAGAGAATCTCTTGGGGAGACCCAGGTAAGACCCGGTTGTTTGTGACCTCGGTGAAAACAGATCCATTCCCTGACATTACACGTCATCATTCAGAATTTAAGCACTTAGGTCACCATTTATCCATCTATATGGGAAGACAGTTGGTACATTGGAAGCGTTAGGCTGCATTCACACGGGCGTCATTTCCGTGCGGGTGCAATGCGTGAGGTGAACGCATTGCACCCGCACTAAATCCGGACCCATTCATTTCAATGGGGCTGTGTACATGAGCAGTGATTTTCCCGCATCACTTTTGCGTTGCGTGAAAATCGCAGCATGTTCTATATTGTGCGTTTTTCACGCAACGCAGGCCCCATAGAAGTGAATGGGGCTGCGGGAAAATCACAAGCATCCGCAAGTAAGTGCGGCTGCAGTGCGATTTTCCTGCATGGTTGCTAAGAGACGGAACCCGATCTTTATTATTTTCCCTTATAACATGGTTATAAGGGGGAAAAAAAACATTCTCACTACAGAATGCTTAGTAAAATGTGCATTAAGGGGTTAAAAATAAAAATAAAATAAACATACCTTATCCACTTGATCGCGTAGTTGCCGATCATGGTTGCTAGGAGACGATCGGGATGGAGACCCGATCCTAATTATTTTCCCTGATAACATGGTTATAAGGGAAAATAATAACATTCTAATTACAGAATGTTATGTAAAAAGGGGAAGAGAGGGTTAAAAAAAAAAAAAAAAAAAACTTTAACTCACCTCATCCTCTTGATCGCGTAGGTGCCGGGATCATTCTTCATTCTGCTGGGTAAAGGACCTTCGGTGACATCACTGGGTCACATGGTCCAATCAAAAGCTTCCATGATTGGACCATGTGACCCAGTGACGTCACCGAAGGTCCTTCAACCAACAGATATGAAGATAGAAGATGTTCCTTGCACCTACGCGATCAATGGGAGGAGGTGAGTTGAATTTTTTTTTATTTTTAACCCTCTATTGCCCTGTTAACATAGCATTCTGTATTTAGAATGCTATCATTTTCCAATATAACCATGTTATAAGGGAAAATAATAAAATATAAAGAAACCCAACCTGGGTCTGGGTACCAAACATGCCGATTTTTCGCACGCGCGTGCAAAACGCATTAAAACGCTTTGCACTCGCACGGAAAAATTGCGCATTTTCCCGCAACACACCCGCCTCTTATCCGGGCGTCAAACATGACGCCCATGTGAACCCAGCCTTAGAGGTTGGGTGAGTTTGCATTTTTCACCAGAGACAGCGCCACTCTTGCCCATGGCCAGTGTCTGTTATTGCAGTTCTACTTCAGTCACTTTGATATAATGCAATTTATTGTTAACTGTAAAGTATTAAGAAGTCACAAAGCAGTTTCGTGGATCATATAATAGGACCTAGAATTCCTGAAGTGACAACAGATATTCTTAAAGGGGTTTTTCCCACACATCCCTTGTGTTTAATCTCAGTCCCATTTACTTGAGTGGGACGGATCCGCACAATCAGGAATAGCAACGACCATATGCATGGTGCTTTGCCTGGGCAAACAATGCTTCGCCGCTTGCTGCAGTGCCACAGCACCTTCATTCAGATTATGAGCAGATGTGCCAGTACAATGCAAGCTATCCGTATTAAAGTCCTTGAAAACCCCTTTAATAATCACTGGGGGTACATATTTCCTTATAATCCCCACCCCAGTTGCTGCAGAACCTCACTTTGAAGTCTTAAACACACACAGACATCATAGCCAACATCATAGAAAGCCAGTTAATAGTATGGATTCCAAGTGTGGGAGGAAACCCAAGCCAACATGGGGAGAACATATGTGCTGAGTGCACATGTCCTTGGTCGGATGATATGATACAATCCCCAGCTACTGCAGAACCTCTTTCTAAAGCATCATGTCTGTGAATCGGGGATGAACATAAAGCATCTCTTTCTTCTTAAATATAAGGTTCTGCAGAAACTGGGGTTTGTATTGAATGTTACTCAGAAAGAAGCCACAGTGCCCCCTTAACCAAATGATACCCCCATAACGACACAATGTCCTCCTCCCACCTCCTCCAAGCATGGCCTGCCATAACGGGTCTATCTGCTAGCCCTGGCTCTCACCAGACCTTTCAGTGTCCACCGACTGATTTTTCTTCTCTTGCAGGATTTCCACAGCTTGGCAACATATCTATCCCAAAATCCATCATCCATCTTCCTTGAGATCATCTCCGATTTCCATCTACTCCTCTTCTTAGTCACCAATGAAGTAATGCCACTACAGGTGAGTGCCAACACTCTATAGTGCCAGGAGTAAATATTCTGCCGAAACCCCCCTCCTCACAAAATCCTAGTATGTTATGAACACAATGGAACCTCTTTGTCAATCGGAGGTCTCGGCGGCGCAGTGTAATTATAAGTACTTGATCCATTCACTTCAGTGGAGCGAGTACTTGTTATTAAACTGCGCTGCTGCAAAGCAGATGATGTGTAGTGTAGCATGGAACACCGCCTGCTCTTCAAGCAGCTGATTGGCAGGGGTGCCTGGTGTCACACTGCCGCCGATCAGATATTGATCCTGAGGATAGGACATCAATATTTACAGCCTGCACAACCTCTTCTAGTAGATCAAATACTTTGTGCCGTGTGCTGCCCCTTCTTGACCACACTGTGCATATACCTAAGTGCAATATATGTATTGCGCCCTGCAATGGGCATGGAAGGAACTGGCATGTGACATGAAGAATTCAGCCTGAAGACGGGACACATTTAGTCAGAAATGCCTTTCCAGTCCCGCTCTGTGTTGGGAATTTAAGCTTGTAAATTCATCTGACAGAAATAGAAAATCTGCATTTCAACACACAAAATGGTAAATGTAGAAAAATTAAAAGGCACCCTATGGAAACTAAATATATCGAACAGCTATAAAATAAATAAATTTTATATATATATTACACAAAATGTAACAATATATTTATTACACCTATGTCTTAAAGGGGTTATCCAAAATTTAAAACGTCCCCCATTGCCCAGGGTCTCATAGATATTATATTTACCCTGCTTCCCGATGCCCGCGTCGCTCCTGATCCCTGAATGGCCGCCACTGCATCTCCCCGGCAGCCAATAGCAGGCTGTGACGTGGACATGCCTCCCTAGTCATCCCCGTTTTTTGTTTTATAACAAAGGGTCCATAGGGTCCATTCACATGTCCGCAAAATAGGTCCGGATCCGTTCCGCAACGTTGCGGATCGGATCCGGACCCATTCATTTTTAAAAGATGCGGGCAGCACTGAGTGTGCTGTCTGCATCCGCAGTTCTGTTCCGCATCTGCACTTCCGTTGCACAAAAAAATAGGACAAAAAAGGGCATTTCTATTAAAGTGCCGGCCATGTGCGGTCCACAAAATGTGGAATGCACATGACAGGTGTCTGTGTTTTGCAGACGTGTGAATGAACCCTTATATGTATGTATTCGACAAAAAAGAAAAAGGGACTATGAGCCAAAAAGACTTGTAAATGTTTTTGTTTATTGATTGCAAATGAAAACTTCAATAAAAAGAATATATGTAAAAAATAAAAAAAAATGTGACAGTGGGGGCAGAGGCTCAGTTTTTAATGTCGTGTCTGCAACAGCGGAGATCCTTACATAGTATTCATTTTGTGGCTCTCTCCTTACAGTTGTATATAGTGGCTGGAGTACAGGCCGAGCTCCTCTTTCCCTCTTGTTTCTTATCCCTATTCTCAGTGGGGGGCATTTGGTAATATATTGGCCCTCACAATGTTAGATTATGTAGGGGATAATCTCATGATGTCCCTGTAGCTCATGACAGGAGGAGTTACGTGGGAGCAGTACACAGCTGGGCAGCACATGCATGAGTGTTGCTGTAATAAATTCTACAGATCGGGGTAAAAGTTCAAGGATGTAATAGGGGATTATGTAAAGCAGAACTCGGCTTGCTGGTGTGAAAGTGGAGCTTTAATGCTCTTTAAGACACATGACATTTTTTGGGCTGATATGCACAGATCCGCTATTGTGGTGCCTAGACGACTGGGTAGGAACATTTCCAGAATGACAAGTCTTGTGGGATGTTCCCGGTATGTAGTGGTTAGTACCTACAAAAGTGCTCCAAGGAATGAGAACTGGTGAACAGACGGCAGCTTCTTGGGTACAGGTGAGCCCCTCTGGTCCGATCTCACAGAAGCGCTACTGCAGCCAGAAACGTGTGCATTGCAGCCTACTGTGTATAGTGCTGTGTAGCCATAGACCACCCGGTGCTCATCCCAACCCCCCTCCACCACTAAAATGCCTATAATGGGCACGTGAGCATCAGAAGTGGACTGTGGAGCAATGGAACCACATTTTCTTTTACATTCAGTGGATGGCCAGATGCATGTGCTTCACTTACCTGGAGACCATGTGGCACCAGGATGCACTTTGGGAAGTAGACAAGGCGGCAGAGGCAGTGTGATGCTCCGGGCGTCGTTCTTCTGGGAAGCCTTGAGTCTTGCATCTAGTGAATGAGATACGTACCACCTACCTAAACATGGTACAGACAAGTACCCCTCTTCATGGCAGTGGTGTCCCCTAAGGGCAATGACCTTTCAGCAGGGTTATGCCCTGGCCACACTGCAAAAACGGCAGGACCTAAAGCATCGGCAGCTAATGTCTCGTGGAGTCCATGTCTCAAACTGCTCTGACAAGGAGAATCTACGCAATATTAGGCAGGAGGTTAGGAAATGCTATTTCTTTTTCTGTGTATAGTACAGACATATGGCTCTGTAAAAAAACACCATTCCCTTCCATTTTCCTTGCCGTTCTAAAAAACACAAGCTGGAGCCCTTTGTATTGTATGCCAGGTGGTGAGCATCCAAAAAAAACTTGTATTAAAAAAGGGAGGACATAATAACTACACGCAGGTGCTGCCGTAGATTGGACCCATGGCCTTGGCACCAAACGTCTGTTGGGTGGTAGGTTTCCACGCTAGTTTAACACCCTCAATGCCGGTGTCTCCTGTGTGTATTTTCAGCAACAGCTTGAATCCCAGCAGATGTCTGCTCCGAGCCAGAGACCTTCCCATTCAAACTTCCAGTTGGCAGCCTGTGACACTGGCAGGGGACCAGTCCCCATTTTATTAGCTGAAAATGATGTGCAGAGCAGCTGGGATGTCCTTGTTTGACTGGTGGTCAGGACCTGGGAAGTTTTGTAGTTTGGCTTGTCCTTTAAACTCTGAAGACCATTCCAGTAGCCTGAAGTGGCTGGTAACAGAGAGAAATAGATTGTATTCAGCTGCACAACAACCTAAAGATAGCCTTTGAAATGTGCTGACTCTCTATGGTTTCCTTTTTTCCTCTTTAGGACAGTATTAGCTTGCTTTTGGATGCCGTGAGAACTAGGAATGAGGACCTTGCTCAGACTTGGAAGAAATCAGAACAGTGGGCCACCATCGAACAGCTGTGCAGTGAGTACCGCAAAATAGAGTAACCATGTGCGACCGAAAGGATCATTATTAAAGTATCACTGAGGTTTCCAAAAACTTTTGATGTCATAGGGACATATCAAATGCTTTGATTGGTCAGGTCTAAGTGATGAGACGCCCACCGATTGTTAGAAGGAGAGGGAAGCGCTTGCCTACTGAGCCCTCTCTCCTTGCTGCAGGAGACTGAATCAAGACAGGCCCATAGACTTTATTGAGCCCATCGCCTGCAGCGAGGAGAGAGCACACTATGCGTGCACTTCTCTCTCCTCATTCTAGTGATTGGTGGGGGTCTCGGCACACAGACCCCCCACTAATCAAAGCCTTTGATATTTCCCTATGACATATCAAAGTGTTTTTTTGAAAAGTCAGTGCCACTTTAACCCCTTCCCGGCCTCTGCTGTATATGTGCGGCAGAAGTTGGGTCTATAAACATGGCGCCCGCTCAAAAGCTGAGTGTGCACCAAAGCTGCCAGGTGCCTGCTGTTTTACAGAGCAGGCACCCAGAGGCAATGTCTGTGATTGGTTATAACACCAATCATGGCCATTCAACCCCTCAGATGCGTTTGAAATCCCACGCCTGCGCACATCACCACCGGGCCTGGGCATGCGCTGTACACTATTTGGGCTTGGCATTGATATGCACAGGCAGGGGATGTAGATGCAGAAAAGACTTGGCTGGCTGAGATCTAAACAGGTGAGGATGCGCTGCACTTGCAGCAACAGACACCGTGCCTCGGGACTTGCAGTCCACATTTGCATGTTCGTTTTTGGAGCTTTGTAGATGCAGGAAAAGCCAAGGAAAGGTACCTTTGTTTTCTGTATATGTGTCCCACAGGGCGGCATGAACTGTTTAAGACATGTAAAGTTGCTGGCAGACTCCCTTTAAAATACGAAAAGAAATTCAGATCACCTCCTTTCCCTATATTAAAAATAATCATTATTAGGATCGCCGTGTTTCAAAATGCCTGTACTATAAAAATTAAAAAAAATTTATCCCATACAGTCAATGCCGTAATGGAAAAAAGTCAAAATGACTGATTCACCTTTATTAGTCTCTTCACCTCCCCCCAAAAATGTGATCAAAAAGCCATATATACTCCAAAATGCTGTGAATAAAAACTACAGACTGTCCTGAAAAAAATGAGGCGTCACACAGCTCCGAAGAAGTAAATTAACAAAAGTTATGGGGGTCAGATTATGGAGATGCAAAGGAAAACGATATAAACGTGGTATCGCTATAACTGTACCGACCTGGAGAATGAAGGTAACAGGTCAGTTTTATCTCAGGGAACACCATAAGAATGAAACCCATAAAACTGTGGCGGAACTGCATTTTTTTTTTTCAAGGCGGCAGGCAGTAAAATACAGAAAATTGCAGGATTTTGAAGGGATTAAAGGGATACACAGGATACACCCTATATGAATATGGTTAAAGGGGTTATCCAGTAATATATATTAATGACTTATCCTCAGGGGCTCTGGCCTCTTCTAACAGCTGATCGGCTGGGGTCCCGGGTGTCAGATCCCCACCTATCTGATATTGATGACCTATCCTGAGGATAGATCATCAATATTTATTACTAAATAACCCCTTTAAGAATCACCAGGGAAATATCATAAGTGAAAGTTTCATAGGGCAGGATGTCTGAACCAACAGATCAGGCTGACACCACAGAGCTCAGAAGATCGATTTAAAGGGGAACTGCACCTATATTTTTGGATTGAGGATACCAGCGGTCTTGCGCAACCTCCCCCAATTTTGTGAAAACACACTGAAGAAAGAGGTAGACACTGTGGAGATGACAATGGCTAGTAAAGGAATGTTTGGCTCGTCTCAAGTGATGAACATGACCCTTGGCCTCAGTACAGATGCTGCAGATTTCCGTTACACACTCATTACTCATATAGTTATTAATAGTTCCTCACATGCTCATGTACTCTGACAGCCACTACCATGTCAAAACTGTGTCAACTGGGCAATTGGCCCCCACTGCACACCGAATTGTGATATTTTCTGGGGTGCTGGCACTTTAAAGGGCCATACACACTGCAAAAACTTAAAGGTGCACACTACATTCCTTGTGGATGCATCTTCTGTGCTCCACATGTATTTTATGATGTCAGACTCTTTATTTTCCTTAATATCTACAGGGTGCACTAATAGAGATACATTTGCACCCAATAACGTTGTCCTGTCCCCACCCAAATAGCTGATCGGGCTTTAAAATTGTGGGCTCTGGCAGATATCGTTTGTCGTCCCTTAACACCTTTCGTCGAGTATCTGGGGCGGGTACGGTGCCTACACTTGAGCCCTCGTGGAGCTGCATTGGTCCTGAATATTAAAGTAGCGCTCTCACAGATTTTTTTTATTTTTTATTCTGTGACCTGTTAGAAAAGTACATGATGTAAACTGTAGCGAATGTAATCGTTTCACCAGTCACTGTATTTGTGACTTATAACCTCCCTTCTGCTCCTCAGCTGTGTCTGATCTCCAACTGACACAGGACAGGAACTTCTCTGTCCATTTCTGTGGGACTGATGGGAGGCTCCCATAAGAATACATAGAGAAACTGACTTCATGTCCACACATAAGATTTTGTGTTATTTGGAAAGTCAGAGTACTGGTCACATGACACAGCTGGGGATCAGAAGGGAGGAGATAACTCACAAATACAGACACTGCTGAGAAGATAATATTCACTACAGATTACATCATGGACTTTCCCAACAGATCAGAGATTTAAAAAAAATTGCAGGAGTGCTTCTCTAAGCTATTGCACTGGTATGCCTAAACTTCACCAAAAGCAAGCCCAATGTGTATCCTACGCGGGAAGACTACTTTGTCCACGCACTTGGGCTTTATGTTCTTTTATGTTAGCCAGATCTTATGAATAAAGTCTTGTGTTTCCCTTCTTAGGCACAGTCGGGGTACAGCCATCAGAGCTTCATGATTACGGGGCCATCGGAGGATCCACACACGCTGCCTCGTCAACAGCCATGTGGTCCTGTCAACACTGCACCTTCATGAACCAGGCTGGGACAGACCATTGCGAGATGTGCCGCCTGCCCCGGACCTAGCATCGGAGCGCCGACCGCGGGGCACTTCTACCGGGAGCTGATCTTATGCAGGCCCCCTACCCTATGATGTTGCTTGTGTAAGGCTGCGTGAAGGAGACGTCTTTGAGTGTGTCCATTCTCCAAGGGGTAGTATGTAGAGGTGCAGAGCTTAAGAGCCCACCGGCCACGACCAAAGCCCAGCCCATTAGTATGGGAGAGGGGGGGTGGATTGATAAGATGTCGTCTTGCTCCTTGCTTTGCCTACAGGACTGTCTGCTGCCAGTTCTACAGCTTGGGCTGGCACCGCTGATCTTTCCTGCATATCTTCTTACACATTCACCTTCTTGATTGAAAGTGGAGCCTGGTTAAGGCGGTCATGTCTTGGTGATGATTCCTTTTGCCATTGCAGATGTAACTTATATGAAAAGCGGCTCTTGCACCAGCCCCGTTCTTTGCATCTGTCAGCATGGCATCGCTTTACTCCTCCCTGGCAATATTCGAATTAGCATCAGGCAAATACCAACTGTGGAGAAGCGATTGGCAGGGATCAGCAACCTTCAGCACTCCAGCTTGTTGTGAAACTACAATTCCCAGCATGCTCCATTCATTTCTATGTGAGTTCATGGAAGAGCAGAGCAAGTATGCATGCTGGGAGTTGTAGTTTCTCAAGAGCTGGAGTTCTGGAGGTTGCCTACCCCTGCGATTGGTTTTTATCCACCATTACCATGTTGCGCAAGTATTACCTTAAACGCTAACCATCTTAGATTAAAAGCAAACTTCCGGGTGGACTTCATGTCATTGGTACTTACTTACTTTTTTTTTTTCTTTCTTAAAGGGAAATTCTTATGTAGACAAAAAATGCTGAAAAAAAATCTACAATTATACAAAGTGTATATGGATTCGTTTCACTTTGAGCCTCCTATTCATACAGGGGGTAAGAGAGAGATTTATGCAGCAGAATATATCCCCTCCAGGAATGAGAAATGTTATTCCTATAGATGGCTTACTGTGAATCATTGTGAAAGGAGATCTGTCGGCAGGTTCGTACCTAAGAAAATGGCTGCACTTGGCGGCTGAAGGCAATTGTGTTGGTCCCGTGTTCATATGTGCCTGCATTGCTGAGAGAAATGATGTATATATTAATATATGCAAATGAGCCTCTAGGAGCAACAGGGGCGTTGCCGTTACACCTAGAGGCTCTGCTCTCTTTGCACTTTAATTGACAGGGAGTTAAAACATCATAACTCCGGGCCTTGTCAAAGTGGAGAGAGCACGGCAATTGCAGAGAGAGCAGAGCCTCTCGGTGTAATGGCAACGCCCCCATTGCTCCAGGCTCATTTGCATACATTAAAATATTTCTCAGTAATGCGGGCACACATGAACATGGGACCAACACAGATGCCTTCAGCTGCCAAGTGCACATGTAACAGGTCAGCCAGTGTCATAGGTACAAAACTGCTGACAGATGCCCTTTAAAGGGGCCTGGAACCACTCGCTGACATGCCAGTTTTAGTAAACCCTTGTATTACCCATTAAATAATTCTGGAGCATCTTTTCTTTGAACTGTACATTTTTCCCTTACTGGAAATGTATGAATAAATGATATGGGTGTTGCCAGTTGGTGTAATCTCCCTACATAGTCTGACACTGTCCATTAAGTGCTGACTGTGTAGGGACACGCCCCATTGACAAGTGAACGATAACACCCACTTGTCAATTTATTCATACATTTATTTTCGGGAGGAATAACAGGGGTGTCATAAAGCAGAAACATAAAACATAAAAATGATGCAGAATAACTTCATGGGCAATACACGTATTTTTACTAAGCCAAGTCAGGAGCTCCGACCGGTCCTGCCTCACAGAAAGTCTGAAGCCGGACAAAAGTACTCCTCTTTCAGAACCAGAACATCGAGAATGGACCATCTACTGATGGGCGTCTGTGATTTACCGAACACGCATATTGCGTTATATACGGATCTTTGTCAGGTCAAACGTTACAGATTAGTTACTGATAGAGGGTGGTAGAGAGAGTTTTACTTTGTTCTGGAGGCAAGTTACAATACCACACACTGCCCATGGACAAGAGTGGCGCTGTTTCATGGGCAAAAGAAAAGCAGACGCTATAGTCTAATCCAGGGATGCTCAACCTGTGGCCCTCGAGCTGTTGTAAAACTACAGCTCCCACCATGCCCTTCTGTAGGCTGATAGCTGTAGGCCAGGCATGTCCAAACTCCGGCCCTCCAGATGTTGCAAAACTACAACTCCCATCATTCCTGGACAACCTACAGCTATCAACCTACAGAAGAGCATGATGGGAGTTGTAGTTCTGCAACACCTGGAGGGCCAGAGTTTGGACATGCCTGCTGTAGGCTGTCCAGGAATGATGGGAGTTGTAGTTTTGCAACAGCTGGAGGGCTGCGGATTGAGCATGCCTGGTCTAATCTAACAAGCCCCTATTTTTTGCCCTCTTCGAAAGAGAATCTGTAAGTGAGGTTATGTTTATAAGGCAATCACAACCACTACATGGCGCTTTATTAATTTCGTTTTTTATAAGGTCATACAAAGCCATTAACTGCAGGGAAGTAAGCAGAACGTCATGTTCCTCTGACCTTATAAACACCGCCGGTATAGCAGCTGATTGAAATGAATGGAACATCCAGCTCACATCGGGCGTTGGCAGTAAATCTTCCCCATGTGTAATGGCTCTCATAGATTTACATATCCCAATAGCACATCCAGTTGCGCTGTACATAAAGGATACATCTCCATAGGCCAAAACAATCAATCCAAGCCCCTCAGGGCTACGCTGGACAGTGTATTTAGATAAGCAGTTAAATAGTCCATATATTATCAGTACATCTGACCCACAGCGATCTCATAACTTTGCAGAGTGCCTTATTACTACCGCCCTAGTGGGTTTACCATTGCTTTTCCAAAAGCTTGTTCATTTTTATTCGTTTTTTTTTTTATTTTTTTGCTTAAATACGTCTAGAAGATAAAAAAGGAGGAGGTTCTACCACGATATTGTATGAAAATCTGATTAATAAAACAGAAGGAGATAGAAGTATACAACACCTGGGATGTGTTGCCTAGCAACGTCTTTTGAAAGGCTTTGGTTACTAGGCAGCCAGATGCCAGCAAGGTGTTTTTCTCAGGCTGCTGTATTAATCAGATTTCTGAGGAAGCATGTGTTGACTTCAATCTACATGCAGCTTAGGGTCCATTCACACGTCCGTGTGTGTTTTACGGATCTGCAAAACACGGACATCGGCGATGTGCGTTCTGCAATTTGCGGACTGCACATCGCCGGCACTACATAGAAAATGCCTTTTCTTGTCCGCAATTGCGGACAAGAATAGGACATGTTCTATTTTTTTCGGGAACGCGATTGCGGACCTGGGCGGGACATCGTCTGTCCCCATTGAAATTAATGGGTCCGCAATTCCGTTCTGCAAATGCGGAACAGAACTGCGGACGTGTGAATGGACCCTTACTGTGTTAGATGTTGCCGTGCCCTTCACCGTTAAAATCAGCGAAGTGTTGTATGTGGGAAGTATTACTCATAACCACTTGTTTCCACTAGAAAGAGGAGGGCAGGGGCTTCTTGGATGTGATTTGCTAAATTCAATGAGCAGATGTGTGAATAGGTCAGCCAGCATACCTTACTACCATATGCAGATATTTTATGTCTTGGTAAACCCTACAATTTAATAGGTATGGCCGCCCCTTCTACGGGCTAAAGGGAATCGTTTTTTTTTTTATAAGGAAGAGAGGGACTGACTATCTATATTATATGGACCCCTTAGTACAAAAGAAGAAATTGTAGTCTGGTCTATAACCCTCAGTTCACACTTGCGCGTTTTACAGCGCGTTCGAACGCGCTGTAAAACGCTCAACAGGAGAAAACTCATGTTTCCCTATGGGCATGGTTCTCACCTGAGCGTTTTACAGCGTGTTTGAACGCGCTGTAAAACGCCCTACACTCAAAGAAGTTCTTGAGCTTCTTTGGGGCGTTTTGTCGCGCGTTTGCACCTATAGACTTCAATGGGAACGCGCGTTTAACACGCGTTAAAGTGTAGATATGCCTTTTTCAATTGGTCTCCAGAGTCACAAACGCGCGTATGACGCGCGTTTCCTATTTGCAAAAACGCGCGTAAAACGCGCGTCTCAGAAACGCTCAGGTGTGAACCCAGGGTTACAACTTGGGATCTTCATCTCAGAACTGAGAGCCATGGAATAAGGGGATAAGCGTCTGATCTGCGGGGGTCCGGTGGTCAGGAGTTCCCCCGTTGAATGGAGCAGTGAACATGCTTGCGCACTGCTGTTTCTTCGTCTTCATGGAGCTGCTGGAGATATCCAAGTGCTTGTAGTGAGCTGTCTCTGCCAGTCCGATAGAGCTGAATAAAGCGGGGGACACATATGCAAAATGGTTTACACGGCCCCATTCTAGTGACCGGTGGGCAGGGCTGTGGAGTCGGTAGATAAATACTCCTCAGTTTTTTGTACTTCCGACTCCTCTGTATTTAATATGCGAATGTATTTTATACATTCCTTGAAGAAAGAAAGGCAACATACATGTCATTACCACAGGACTACTGGCTGGGAAGCCAACAGTCTACTGTATTGAACAGTTTAAGTCTGTCTCTCCATTTCCTTCACTTATACAAGTGTCTCTAGTCCTGCAAAAAACATATTTATGTAATCAGTTATCAGTGAGAGGCTAGGTTACCCCTGGGCGCTGCCTTCCCTGTAACAGCAGAACACAACACTATGGAAGTAGAAGTATTGCCGCTCCCAATTGTGCGTTGCGTGCCATATAGTGAAACATATGAAAAGCATGCTTCTTCACGGTCACTTAACGTGTTCGTTTTGCGGTAACGTGACGCACTGCATGCATTGGCCTTTATTCTTACAGTAGAGAAGTCATTAATTATAACTTTTTGTGAATTGGGATATTTAAACCTGCTTTTTTTAAAATTCCAATTTAACTTTAGTGGGAGTCGGTTCATTTTTTGGCAACTCCGACTCCAGGTACCCAAAATTGCCTCCGACTCCTCAACGTCTCCGACTTCACAGCCCTGCCGGTGGGGACCCAGCTGATCAGACACTTATCCCCTATCTTGTGGATAGGGGGGGTCACTACCTTAGCATAAATCAATAGTACCAGAGACCACAAGAAACTCTGTAATATGTCTCATCATTGAGAAATGTCTAGTTCTCATGCTATCACATGCCTTCCCCAATGTCAGTACAAGTCTATGGAGAGGGGGAACAGGACCTGAATGAGACAGGACTCCAGGAGAGACAACAGAGAGACTGCACAATTAAATAAAAATATATATCTCAGTCCAGGTGGTTTATTCTCAGCCATACAGGTCAGTACTTCTCTGTAATGTCCTCCATGATCCAGTAAGTAAGAGAAGGTTAGGAAGCAGATTCTCCTGTCTTCTGGATGGTAGCTCGTCATCTCTGGGATTGCAAACTGGACAATCAGTGCGCACAGAAGAAAACTGATAAAAAATGCCAGATATAAGTCATCTAGGGGCCAGAAATAGTGTTATTCATCATGTACACACACACAGACACTATACTGTTCATTAATGCAGAGTTTGTTGAAAGGTTAGGTAAGCATTAAGTCAGCTATGTGTTACATGGATGGCTATACAATTGCCTAGCTGCCCCCTCTGCAGGGGTAGTGTGTCTTGTTGGCCTCAGGATGCCAAACCTAAGGTGATCAACTTGCGTTGTCTACATTGGAATATCCTTAGTTATTATAAGGGTCCCTTGACAAAAAGCTGATCTCAGAATGTTCTCCTGCCGGGATCCCCAGCAATCGGCTGTAATCTTCCGGCAATAAATGTTCAATTTCTCTGCAGCGCCACCACAGGGGAAATGGAGTATTGCACAATGTGTAACGCAGGGTAGGACAGGTCCTCCTTGGTCCAGGAAATGAGGGCTCTGAACAGAGCATGCCCCATATCAACACAGAATCCTCTAATGGGGTATATTCACATGGGATCGGAGTGATGTGGTCCAAAGGCAATCGGGTCCACAATTTTCCATTTGATTTATGGTGTTTTTTGTTTTCTCATTGAAGTCAAATAGGTCCCATGTAGACAGGAGTGATTCTTTGAAAATTGTCTATTAATTATCCAAAAGACAGAGGACACTCTTGAATCTAACCTACCTTTTCTAGTCCCATGTTACTACATCACAAGTATCGTGAGAAGCTTGAAAGAGACCATGAAGACCCACTTCTGTATTCCACAGTTTGAGGGGAGCTTCATCAGCCCAACCATAATTAATGCCGCCACATATATCCAGTTAGTTGATAACAGAAGCTTCAGACCATATAGAAAGATATTTTTCTACTAGGTGGAAAATAGTTTTAGCAAAAATCTGTTGTGGCGTCTTATGAGGTGCCCTACCAAGTCAATAGAGGCCCCTGCATCCCACCAAATGGCCCCACTTCTGAGTTTACTGTACTCGGATGTAACTGCCATGTAACCCTCTTGGTGCCTCCAGTTGGTAGAGGGGGTCTAGAGGAGCTTGTTTACATACACGCAAAGGGCCCACCAGGGGTAAGGGACTGTTTGGTACAGCACATCATAGATACCCTAACAATGTGTTTTCTATTGGCGCCTTTAGATTGGTCCCATACATATTTCCATCAGGTTGTCACCAAAGATGTAAAGATATCTGCCCAACTGTTACTTGTGCAATCAGCAGGGTTGCTTTCTGTGACCACCCAAAGTAGGTCAAAGTCTCTCGGACCACCTTGCTATAGACACACGTTAATGGGAAGGAGTTATCTTGGTTGTCTAGGGGAGAAGAAGGTCTATACGATGAGATGAACCTTGTTTCAGTAGTGTCCACTGATTTTTTGCCACGAGTAGACCAGAGATCTTTTTGGAGTGAAGTGCTGCTTGACCCCTATGATTTTCTTTTCTTCTCTCCTTATCGTGTACTTTCTCGCTGGGGCTTAATAGAGTGTGGGGCACAAGGCGTCAGAAAGGGCCGTGTGTATTTTAGCACTGTTGAATTGAAATAAATGCTTGAAAAATACCCGCCATTGTTCTTGTGTTCTTTTTGAAGACTCCAGATTGACATGACTTTGTCAGAGCGTCATGAGTGAATTTGAGGGCCTGTTGTTCAAACCAAACTTTGGTCCTGATGACAGGGGGTCCATATCTTAGGACTTTTTCACACGGGCGCCCGGATAAGAGGCGGGTGCGTTGCGGGAAAATGCGCGATTTTTCCGCGCGTGTGCAAACTTTTGTAATGCGTTTTGCACGCGCGTGTGAAAAATCGGCATGTTTGGTACCCAGATCCGAAGCCGGACCTCATCACTAAAATCACCTCACGCATTGTACCCGCACGGTGTCCTGTATAGTCTATGTAACCTCTGACCCTGCGTCCTGTATAGTCTATGTAACCTCTGACCCTGTATCCCGTATAGTCTATGTAATGTCTCACCCACAGGGCCCAATGCCTCCAGCTAATTCCAAAAAAAAAAAAGCCAAGCAGCCCCGTTTTTTTGTCTGGTACATCCGCTTTAAATTCATTAAAAGATTACCGCCCACATTTGGGCTCATAAACTTCAGATTTTCTCCATTGGCATGTTGGGGGTTAACAAGCACATGATTCCACGTCATACAGGAATGGTTTCCAGACGTCCGAGCTTCAAATCCCATAAGATTTTATCCAAACCTCTGCTACCTCCTCAGAGCTGCCTGGAGTCCGCCTCTCGTCTTCCCTGCCAACGATTTTATGATAAAACCTTGGTATACTGCCCCTGGTGCCCGCCTCTCGCTTCACATTACCCCCGACCACCAGGTTATGGCGGCACGGTGTCATTAGCTGCTGCATGTTAATTACTCCACGTGTCTTACATGACGTAAGCATGTAACCATCACGCTCCACTCTCCTGCCTATGGTTCAGGGCTGGGAAAATGATAGTAGACATGCAGTTTAACCCCTTGAGGACTAGGCGGTGAAGTATTTAGCACGCCTCTGTACTGTCAGCATGAATACCGCAATACACAACCTCGTGCCCACTATCCGAGAACCCACCGTTCCTCCACTGTTATAGGGAGTCTGCCACCTACAGAGCGCCAAGCACTGTTTAATGCGTGACATACACAGTACTGCGAACAGATTTCGTAGTCCCTTTGTGCATAGCCCCAGAAAAATATCTGGCGCCATATGCAAATTAGTTGAAAAGAGTCCAGGGGGCGGTCTCCAGGGCAAACAGTGCCCAGACGCTCCCATCCACATCAAGCCTCGCTCCTCCCCTTCTGCATCTTCTCTCCGCCTCCATCAGGAATGCCCCTAGACAGTGGCGGATCCAGAGCCTGGTCTCGGGAGCGGCACTTCCGGCAATCGATGCGCCCCTGCTCCGATCACTACAGAAATATAGCCCCACTTACCTCTTACATCCAGTGACGTCTCCTGTGAGGTAGATGTTCTCTGTCCTCATCTTCTCCTTTCAGACCAGACCAACAGTTTTCGTCTCTGCAGTTTAACAACAACAAAAAAACTCAGTTTACTACTTTTCCATCATCCTCCTATCTTCTGGACAAATCATCCTACTACCCCCAATACTGTGCCGCTGTGGTCACCAATATTATACTGCAAAAACAGATAATGCCCCTGATAATACTAGTACCACACAGAGCCCCCATATAAAATACCCCTTATTTATGGCCTCAGTAGATGTCCCCATAGTGCCCCCCAATAATGTGCCAGTAAGAGGTGCCCCCATAGATGCCCCCCAATCATGTGCTAGTGAAAAGTGCCTCTCCCCCTCCCCCCCATCATGTGCCAGTAACAAGTGCCACTCTCCCCTCTCCCCCCTCATGTGCCAGTAACAAGTGCCACTCTCCCCCCCATCATGTGCCAGCCTCCTCTCTGCAAACTCCCCCTTCCATGTGCCAGTGATAAGTGCCACTCTCCCCCCATAATGTGGCAGTCTCCCCCTCATGTGCCAGTGATAAGTGCCACTCTCCCCCATCATGTGCCAGCCTCTCTGCAACCCCCTTCCATGTGCCAGTGATAAGTGCCATTCTCCCCCATCATGTGCCAGTCTCCTCTTCCCCCTCATGTGCCAGTGATAAGTGCCATTCCCCCCATCATGTGCCAGTCTCCTCCCCCTCCTCATGTGCCAGTGATTAGTGCCACTCCCCCCCATCATGTGCCAGCCTTCTCTATGCAACCCCCTTCCATGTGCCAGTGATAAGTGCCACTCTCCCCATAATGTGGCAGTCTCTCCCCTCATGTGCCAGTGATAAGTGCCACTCTCCCCCATCATGTGCCAGCCTCTCTGCAACCCCCTTCCATGTGCCAGTGATAAGTGCCATTCTCCCCCATCATGTGCCAGTCTCCTCTCCCCCTCATGTGCCAGTGATAAGTGCCATCTCCCCCATCATGTGCCAGTCTCCTCTCCCCTCTCCTCATGTGCCAGTGATCAGTGCCACTCTCCCCCCATCATGTGCCAGCCTTCTCTATGCAACCCCCTTCCATGTGCCAGTGATCAGTGCCACTCTCCCCCCATCATGTGCCAGCCTTCTCTCTGCAACCCCCTTCCATGTGCCAGTGATAAGTGCCATTCTCCCCCCCATCATGTGCCAGTCTCCTCTTCCCCCTCATGTGCCAGTGATAAGTGCCATTCCCCCCCATCATGTGCCAGTCTCCTCTCCTCCCCTCATGTGCCAGGGATAAGTGCCACTCTCCCCATCATGTGCCAGCCTCCTCTCAGTCTGCCCCCACCCCCCAAGGCCCGCAGCCTATCAGAGGAGCAGGGAAGGGAGACGCTTCTCCCTCCCCTGCCGCAGCATAGCCATTCTGTATCGCTGTCCTGAGGACGGCGATACAGATGGCTATGGAGATGAACGCTTCCACAGTGGAAGCTCTTATTTCCCTGTGCCCTGCCGCCACCGCCACTGCTGCATTCTCAGGGGGGGCAATTGCCCGCTACCCCCCGGATCCGCCAATGCCCCTAGATCAGGAATGCTCAACCTACGGCCCTTCAGATGTTGCAAAACTACAACTCCCAGCATGCCATAGGCTGTCCATGCATACTGGTAGTTGTAGTTTTGGAACAGTTGGAGGGCCACAGGTTGGGCATCCCTGCCCTAGATGAAACCCTGCCCAGGCGCGCTGCTGGATTTGTCTTGCGCCTGCGCAGTCAGCAGGATAGGTGATAAGTGCCTGATCGGTGGGCACCAACTGCTCTGACCACCCACAGGTCCCAAGTCCCTCGTTTGAATGAAGCAGTGGTCGAGCATGCGCAGTGCCACTCCATTCCAAGCCTATGGAACTTCTGAAGAAAGCAGCTCTCGGTTATCTTCATCAGTCCCATAGAGAATGACTGGAACGGTACTGCACATGCTCGACCTCCCCTCCATTCAACAGAGTCACACGGAACTATGGTTCTCGTGATCGGTGGGTGGTCCCAGCAGTCAGTACCCCCAAAAAAACATGGCTGCCATCTTCTAAAAATTATAGCTATAGATCGGGGCTGAGCTGCAATACAATACAAGCTGTGGGCGCTGTTGCTGGAAAAAAAATAGGTGTCCATGGTTTTCTAATGCTATACAACCCCTGAGGATGGAATTTAAGGGGTTAATTAAAAGAGTTATTTGGGACTACAATAATGATGAATGGCCCATTAATATCAGAATCGGTGGTTTCCAACTCTATACACTCCTGTCGATCAGCTGACTAAAGGGGCCACAGCAAGGCTGGGTGAATGGGACTGGGCTGCAATACCAGGTACGGCCACTACCAAATGTATGGCGCTGTGTCACTTGATAAAGCAGGGGTCAGCAACCTCTGGCACTCCAGCTGTTGTGAAACTACAACTCCCAGCATGCACACTTGCTCAGCTTTTCTCAGAACTTCCATAGAAGTGAATAGAGCATGGTTGCTGATTCCTGTGCTAGAGCGTATGATCCCTTCAGTCGGCCAACTGGTGGGATGCATGGAGTCAGACCCCCACCAATCTGATATTGAATACCTATCCTGAAGGCGGACCCCACTGATCTGATTTTGATTACCTATCCTGAGGATAGGTCATCAATATTGTAGTCCAGGGAAACCCCTTTAATAGTGAAGTCATCTGCCCAAGACCCTGATTTATTAGCCAAAGGGGCTACAAAGAGCCTCTCTTCCTCTGGAGGACCCGACAGGTCCATACATTACACAGACAGACCATAGAGTTCTATAATAATAGAGTTCTGTAATACTTCATTTTCCCTGTGGTGGCGCTGCAGGAGAAATAACCACTTACTGCTGGCTTCCACCATAGATTACAGCCGATCACTGTGTGATCAATTTATGGTCATGAGTCCTTTCAAACCAAAAGGGTTTGTGCAAAGTGCAGAACCCCTTTAAATGACCTCATGGTACCTTTATGTATACCGTATAATAATTAATTCCACTGACGCAGTGGTTAATCATGGCAGCATTCTCCCAAGAAACTGTGCCACCCCTGTCCACAGGTTGTGTGTGGTATTGCAGGCTCATTCACATCAATGGAGCTGAGCTGCAATACCACACACAACCTGTGGACAAGTGTGGCGCTGCTTTTGGCAGCCATGTTTGTCTAATCCCGTTAATAGCGGGTTATTACCACCACAGGAATGACCACATCAGTTCTCGGCTTCTGCTCCAAATAAGCTGAGCGGAATGAGTGAGAGCGAAAGGCTGGATCTGGCACAAAAAAGGGAGGAGATTTAGAGGAGTCGAAAGTGGGCGAGGACTATAAACTTCTAGGACTGGAGAGAGTCTGGAGGGACCAGGACCAGGACCAGGGAAGGTAGGGGAGACACGTGTGAGCAGCAACGCAGCAGGTAAGATGTTAATAGTCGCACTCCTGGCAACTACTCCCAGTAACTTGGACTCCCTGTCCTCTCCGCACTGTACGGAGGATCTGGGAAGCAGCTGAGAAATCTCCCATCACAGAAAACAATTCTGTTACATAAGAGTCCTGCTGGCTCATAGATACCACAGTGATGTAGCAGAGCTGAATGCGTCATTAACGGGTTTCTTGTTCGGTGCAGTAGATTTACCTGCAGAAACAGGAGAAAACACAAGGAGTTAGCAACATGACTCACGCCAAATGACAAACTGAGCACTGCTACATCTGTAACACAACGGGAGTACAGATGATGATGGTGGTTAAGCATCAAGTCCAGTCGTCAGGTCATGTTGGGGGTTGTAGTGTTCTATGTAGAGAGTATAATGGAATTGTATTATGGTCATGTATAGTGGTTGGTCATGTTGAGGGTTGTAGTGTTTTATGTACAAAGAATGATAGAATTGTTTTATGGTCATGTCCAGTGCTCTATGTATAGAGTATAATAGAACTGTATTATGTCATGTCCATTGGTTGGGTCATGTTGGGGGTTGTAGTGCTCTATGTATAGAGTATAATAGAACTGTATTATGTCATGTCCATTGGTTGGGTGATGTTGGGGGTTGTAGTGCTCTATGTATAGAGTATAATACAACTGTATTATGTCATGTCCATTGGTTGGGTGATGTTGGGGGTTGTAGTGCTCTATGTATAGAGTATAATAGAACTGTATTATGTCATGTCCATTGGTTGGGTCATGTTGGGGGTTGTAGTGCTCTATGTATAGAGTATAAAAGAATTATATTATGGTCATGTCCTGTGGTTGTGTTTTCTAGTGTTCTATGCATAGCGTATATTAGAATAGTATTATGGCCATGTTGGGGGTTGTAGTGATCTATGCATTGTGTATATTAGAATTGTATTATGGCCATGTTGGTGGTTGTAGTGATCTATGCATGGTGTATATTAGAATTGTATTATGGCTATGTTGGGGGTTGTAGTGTTCTATGCATTACGTATATTATAATTGTATTATGGTCATGCTGGGGGTTGTAGTGTTCTATGCAAAGCATATATTATAATTGGATTATGGTCATATTGGAGGTTGTAGTGTTCTATGCATAGCATATATTATAATTGTATTATGGTCATGTTGGGGGTTGTAGTGATCTATGCATAGCGTATATTAGAATTGTATTACAGTGATCTTAAACCTTGCCTCCTTATGTTCTTGGGGTGTGTGCCCATCTGTTTTTAGGAAATCATTCTGTGCATAGCGTGACTAGTAAAACGCAGGAAGAACGTATAGCATGTTCTGAATGCTTTCATCATCCCGACAACAGATGGGTCTTATCAAACACGTTTCCCTCCCTGTGTTACCCTGACATCATCCTCTCTCCATGTTCTTCATGCTTCAAATAGGTGGACTTAGTCGGTTTCCTCTCAATAAAGGAAACTGGCAAATGCTGGAGGAGAACTTCCAGTCCCAGGAA
Source organism: Bufotes viridis (assembly GCA_033119425.1). Lineage (NCBI taxonomy): Eukaryota > Metazoa > Chordata > Amphibia > Anura > Bufonidae > Bufotes > Bufotes viridis. The sequence goes on along the minus strand of CM065594.1, from coordinate 260,266,325 downwards.
GCTTTGCTGCCGAGGCCTGGTGGACCTGGAAGTTGCATAACACCAGCCGGTGTGTAGGGGTCGGAGATACTTCACATAGTCTTATCATTCACCACTATAATATCACCACAGCAGGAGAAGCCTCAGGTTGTAGTCAAGAAGGTCTGCAAGAGTCAAGACAACCACCATGGGCCCCATTTTTTTGGGTGTTCAGAGATTTGGTCATTTCCCAGGAGCTCTGGTAGTCCAGGTGGTGGAGTCCGCATGGTTGTGTGCTGTTCCTTCACCTAGACCAGAGGTGCCCAACCTGCGGTGCTCCAGCTGTTTTAAAACTACAACTCCCAGCATGTCCAGAGAGTCTACAGCTATCAGAGCATGTTGGGAGTTGTACCTTTTCAGCAGTTGGAGGGCGGGTGTTGGTCATCCCTGACATAGACCACAAGGGTTTGGCTACACAGCGATCTTGGTCACACGGCAGCCACAGAAAGTAATAGGCTTGCGGCGTGACCACAACCCCAGAATTTAAAAAAATACAAAACCTGTTGCGCGACCAAGTTCTCCGTGTAGTCGAACCCTAAATGTCTTCAGGTCAGTCCTGCAGAATATAACCTCTACTCTTGCCCCTCCAGTCTCAGGGCCCACCATGGAGAAGATCCTGCTGTGTCTATTGTTGATCTTCGCAATAGGCTTCGCCTCGAAGCAGAAGCGGGAGCCATTAGAGTGGGACTACCGGTCAGAAGGTAAGCGATGGGGACACTGCAGTCACTGGTGGACTGGTCATGGTTATACTGGGAATAGTCGTAAGATGCGGAGTCTGGAGTCATTCAGATTTTTTATTTTATTTTTAGAGAAAATGCTCTTAAAGGGTTTCTGTCACCAGATTTTGGCCTCATAAGCTGTCTGACATTAGCTATGGGCCAATGTCAGACCAACCTAATAATGTAAATCAAATGCCCCTCTGACCTTTTATAAGGCTAAAAAATGATTTTTTTATAATATGCAAATTAGCCTCTAGGAGCAGGGATGGCGTTGTCCCTGCTCCTAGAGGCTTCGTGTTCCCACCTGCGGCCACGCCCCTCTTCTTCTGATTGACAGTGCCGTGCAGCTCAGCTCTCCTGCCTCCGGCCGAAATCCCGCGCCTGCACCGTCCGCTTGTGTATTCGGTGCAGGCGCAGTGAGCTGAGGACGCTGGTGCCTGCTGCCCTCAACTCACTGCACCTGCGCCGAATACACAAGCGGACGGCGCAGGCGCGGGATTTCGGCCGGAGGCAGGAGAGCTGAGCTGGCCGGCGCTGTCAATCAGAAGAAAAGGGCCGTGGCCGCAGGTGGGAACACGGAGCCTCTAGGAGCAGGGGCAACGCCATCCCTGCTCCTAGAGGCTAATTTGCATATTATAAAAAAATCGTTTTTTAGCGTTATGACAGGTTAGAGGGGCATTTGATTTACATTATTAGGTTGGTCTGACATTGGCCCATAGCTAAAGAGATTTGAGGCAATAGGGCCTATGGACGGCATTTAGAGAGGTACACTGACACCTTTAAGAAAGATGTACTGGGGATGTCAAAGTGTTGTCAAATGGGGGTTTTCAGCGCTATAAGGTTACATTCACACAATTGCATTTTCCAGTCCGCAAAACACACATGACGTACATGTTGTGGACCCATTGACTGGGTCAGTGGTCTGTATTTTGCGGCCAAGTATAGGATACGTTCTATCTTTTGCAGAATGGACACATGGATGCAGAAAGCACGTGGATGTCTTCTGTGTGCTTTCCGCATCCATAGGTCCGTTCCGCAAACCATAGAACATGTCCTATGCTTGGCCGCAAAGACGGACCATGGACTCGCTGAAGACAACGGGTCCGCAAAAAAAGTACGGATGGAACACGGACGTCATCTATATTTTGCGGTTCCACGTTTTGCGGACCACAAAATACAAACTGTCTTGTGAATGTACCCTAACACTGGTTGGGAGTCAATATCTGATTTTTGGGGATTCAGTTCCTGGCACCCCCGCAGCACCACTCCAGCGAGCGTCATATTCCCTTCAGAAGGGACTATGCCTTGTACTGCCGTTCAATCCTATTCATGTGAATGGGACTGAGCTACTGCCAGCTGCACTACACTGTGTATGGCGCAAGAAAAATATCAAGGTGACATTGCGACTTTTTCCCACTGATGGGCAGGGGTGTCGGGAGTTGGACCCACACGACCGGTTATTGATGGCTTTCCTGGCCTAAAGGGGTTTTCTGGGACTAATAATAGGTTGTTAATATCTGATTAGTGAGGTCTAAACCTGGGTTCACACCTGAGCGTTTCTGAGACGAGCGTCTTACGCGTGTTTTTGTCGCGCGTATTACAGCGCATTTTTGCAAATAGGAAACGCGCGTCATTCGCGCGTTCGTGACTCTGGAGACCAATTGAAAAAGGCATATCTACACTTTTACGCGTGTTAAACGTGCGTTTTACGCGTGTTCCCATTGAAGTCTATGGGTGCAAACGCGCGACAAAATGCCCCAAAGAAGCTCAAGAACTTCTTTGCGCACTGTAAAACGCTCAGGTAAGAACCATGCCCATAGGGAAACATGAGTTTTCTCCTGTTGAGCATTTTACAGCGCGTAGGAACGCGCTGTAAAACGCGCAAGTGTGAACTGAGGGTAAATCCTTGATTTTCCGTTTTCGGTTGCTTCATTTTCTACAAAAAAAAAGTGATCAAAACATCATACACACCCCAGAATGGTATCAATGAAAAGTTCAGATCGCCCCACAGCTCCGTACACATAAGTACAAAAAGTAATAGGGGTCAAAATATGGTGACGAAAAAATAAAACTGATTTTTTTCCATACTTTTTTATTATTTTATCACTATCAAAATGCAAGAAAAACTATACATATAAGGTATTGCCAGATTCGTACTGACCTGTAGAATAAAATTAACCAGTCAGTTTTATCGTACATCAAACGTCGTAAATAAAAAAAACGTAAAACTGTGGTGGAATTGCTTTTTTTTTTTTTTGCAATTTCACCCCATTTGGAATTTTTTCCGCTTCCCACTACATCATATGCAATATTAAATGGTGGCGTTAGAAAGTACAACTTGTCCTGCAAAAAAAAAAAAACAAGCCCTCATAAGGCTATGTGAACAGATAAATAAAAAAGTTATGGCTTTGGGAAGGCAGGGAGCGCAAAACTAAAAACGCTAAAAGCGAAAACTCTGGGGTAGAAAGGGTTAAAGGGAACCTGTCATCATGAAAATGCAATGTTAGCTGCAGGCAGCATGTGATAGAGCAGGAGGAGCTGAGCAGACTGATATATGGTTTTACGGGAAAAGATTCAGAAAAACTTGTATTTTATACATATAAATTCCAGCTCATTCTGGGCCTTGAAGTCCAGGAGGCGGAGCTATCAGTGATTGACAGCCTTCCCTCTGTGAGTGTGTATACAGATTGCTGTCAATCACTGATAGCTCCGCCTCCTGGACTTCAAAGCGCAGAATGAGCAGGAATTTACATGTATAAATTACATGTTTTACTGAATCATTTCCCATGGAACTATACATCAATCTGCTCAGCTCCTCCTGCTCTATCACATGCTGCTGGCAGCTCAGACACCATGTTCACTGTGACAGGTTCCCTTTAAGGACAGTCCCTCAATAATGTAGTGCCAGAAAATGAGATTTCTCATCCCAGACCTTCTTGACACATCGCTAAGTCTAGACCTCTCCTGTGTGATGCAGCTGAGCCGTGTGTGATATGTGGGTTGCTGTGTTTAGTTATTTATTTAGTTTCTCGCTTCTTTGATTTCACAGCGGAGAAAGTGAACATGCGGGGGTGCGCTAATCTAACCAATGTGTTGGACAACTGGAAATTTGCCATTCTGACGCAATTCAGAAACCTTCTTCTGTATGACCATCACACCGTACTGCCGGACTACGGGAGGTGAGAGTCCTGCATCCATGGGGCATGGGGCTTTGTCTTTAGGAGGTGGAGCTTTGTCTCTGGGAGGTGGAGCTTTGTCTCTGGGAGGTGGAGCTTTGTCTCTGGGAGGTGGGGCTTTGTCTTTAGGAGGTGAAGCTTTGTCTCTGGGAGGTGGAGCTTTGTCTCTGGGAGGTGGAGCTTTGTCTCTAGGAAGTGGGGCTTTGAGTCTAGGTTTGGGGCTTTGTCCCTAGGGGTGCGGCATTGTATTCAGGGGGTGGGTCATTGTATACAGGTGGTGAGGCTTTGTCTCTAGATGCTGGACTTTGTCTTAAGTTGTGGGGTTTTGTCTCTAGGGGTGTAGTTTCTCCCTGTGAGTGAGTGTTTATCTTTAGAAGGTGGAGCTTTGTCTCTAGGGGTGGGACTTTATCTCTAGGGGTGTGGTTTGTCCCTGTGAATAGACTTTATCTATAGAACATGGAGCTTTTTCTCTAGGGGTGGGGCTTTGCCTCTAGGAGTGTGATTTGTCCTTGTGAATTGGGCTTTATCTCTAGAAGGTCGGGCTTTGTCTGTAGGGGTGGGGCTTTGTCTCTAAGGGTGTGGTTTGTCCCTGTGAATGAGGCTTTATCTAGAAGGTGGAGCTTTGTCACTAGGGGCAGGGCTTTATCTCTAGGAGTGGGGCTTTGTCTGTAGGGGTGGGGCTTTGTCTCTAGCTGGGAAGCAGCTTGCTGCATCAGAAACCTTCTACCACTGCTGTAGCTGCAATGGCGACCAGGCAAGTTAAACCCAGCCTCTTCGGTCGGCCTCCACCCAAGAAGATTGGCTCTACAAGATTTCTACCAAGCTGAATGTTTCTGGAGTTTAGTAGATTATCTGTTGATCGTACCATTAGTGGGTTTGCACCAAGACTGGCATCTTGAGCCACAGGTTGTAGACTTCAGCTTTCTATAGATTTGAATGAAATTTGTGACAAATGTCTTACCCATCTTGATGCCATCCTCTTCCCCATCAGAATCAAGTCTCTTTCCGAGGCCCTTGACGACTTGTATAAAGAGTTTAACGCCTTGAAGGAACGTCTCGGAGAACTCACCACCAAATTCGATGGCGTGGAAGCCTTTGTAGACCAGATGAATGCCGGGCGGCATGTGCCACCTGCAAGGTCACACTCAACCGCAGAAAATTCATACAGTGTGCCGAACCAAGGCGGTCAAATACGAAGAGCGAAGAAAGTTAAAGCGCCTGCTAGTCGGGCATAAAAAGATACAATGACTGGGATGGGACTGGGATTGGCATGGTGTGACTGCTGCAAGCTGCATCTCTCCTTCTCAGCTATCATCTGAATTGTCATGTTTGACAGTCTGGTTGCTAGGGATACATTGCTTAACAACCATTACATCATGTTTGACTGGTTGCTAAGGATACATTGCTTAACAACCATTACATCATGTTTGACTGGTTGCTAAGGATACATTGCTTAACAACCATTACATCATGTTTGACTGGTTGCCATTGATACGTTGCTTTACAACCCTACTCCTCTGCAGTGTGGTTGCTATGCAGTGAGTCTATAGAAACCAGTCTGTCTCAGATCTTAAATGAGAATTGACACTGAACTGTGGGTTTGAAAAGGAAGAAGCAGGCTTGGCAGGACTCACACCGGGTCTTTTCTATCTCTTACTGCCATATAACCCCTGAGTATAGCACATTATGCAATGTAATCCTAATGTTGGACAGGCCTTCCTTAAAGGGGTGGTCCCAGAATGCCAACTTAACGCCTATCTGCAGAATAGATGATAAGTGCCTGATCGGTGGTGGTCTGACCACTGGTCATGAGAACGGGGGTCCTGTGTCCCCCATCTGAATAGAGCAGCCATGCTTCTATGGACTTTTAAGGAGGGCTACCTCATCTTCCCCTATGAAATAAACAGGGGTCCTCCACAATAGTCATCTCCAGCTTTTGTAAAATGACAGCTCTCAGCGTGTCCTGACAGCGGGACATCGCCAAGTTGGAGACCGCTCTTTTAGGCAATGCTAAAAGTCACCTCTTTTCCAAGAGCATACATGACAATGAGCCGTTATGGGGCCCCTGGGAAGAGGGACCCCTGGACTGGATAGATGTAATACAATGGGTGCAGATATTGCCTCTCTACAGGGCATAGAACATTCATGGAAAGGACATTGCACCAATCCCTCCAGTCCACATTGCTTAGTGGTGCCACCCGGTACCAGATGGGGCACAACTACTTGCCCTCTTATCAACCTGTCTATACAGAATAATTACTGATACACCAGGCACAGTGTCTTGTAGGGCTAGCTGAGCTGAATGAATTCATATGCAAATGTGCAGTTAGATGCACTGAGGGCTGATCAAAGCCAGTCAGTGCACCCTTGCTCCTCCTACTTCCTCTCCTTGATTGACAGGGTCAGGGAAGACGACCATGCAGGAACCTGGTCCTGTCAATCAAAAAAAGAGTGGAAAAGAGAGGCTGACAGAGGAAGCAGGAGGAGCAAGGGTGCACAGAGTGGCCTGGGCCTGCCGTCGGTGCACTTAACTGCTCATTTGCATATGGATTAAATCTACTTTTTCTCCAGAATGAAGCAACTGATCTCTTTGTGAAAAGTATCATTACATTCAGAGGAGCTATATCCCTACAAGGCATTGATCCTGGTTTAATACTCGCCTTCTTGCTGACAGGCTCCTTTTTATTGCTAAGCGCACTAGAAGAAATGGAGCTCCCTCTAGTGGTCATGTGCATCTTAGCCACAAGCACATGAGTAGAAGGGTTACTTGTCACACAATTGGATGAAGAGTTGCAGTGACCCCTACAGAACGGCTGCTGTCTGCCTCTGACGCTTTTGCACATAATTGATTTATGACATGAAGGATAACCCCCAGCATTGTTCAGACTACCCATACCCTGCCCTTTGTGGGTTTCATAGGGGAGAAAGTGGTGCCGGCCCTCCGTAACTACGGCATGCTGCGATTCCTGGTTCTATATGACTGATATATGTAACATGTACACAGAGTTTTATAATAAATATATTCTATACATGTGTTTGCTGCAATTAGACTGCAAGGCCATTTCTATTATTGTTGTTCAGGTGTTCTTACAGGTGAGGTCTTAAATGTTCATGTAATACCGCCACATAATACAACCATACAATGTTCATATAATTACTCCAGAGAGAGACCAAATAATAGAGCCATACAATGTTCATATAATACTGCCAAAGAGTGAACTATGACTAGACCCATGCAAGGCTCACATAATACTGCCACATAGTGACCAAATAATAGAGCCATACGGTGTTCATATAATACCGCCACAGTGACCAAATAATAGAGCCGTACAACGTTCATATATTACCCCCACAGAGTAACCAAATAATAGAGCCACACACTGTTCATATAATACCGCCACAGTGACCAAATAATAGAGCCATACCATGTTGAAATAATACCGCCACAGATAGACCAAATAATAGAGCCATACAATATTCATAGGATACTGCTACATAGTGACCAAATAATAGAGCCATACAATGTTCATATAATACTGCCAAAGAGTGACCTATCACTAGACCCATGCAAGGCTCACATAATACTGCCACACAGTGACCAAATAATAGAGCCATACGGTGTTCATGTAATACCGCCACAGTGAAATCCAAATAATAGAGTCATACATTGTTCATATAATACCGCCACAGTGACCAAATAATAGAGCCATACAACGTTCATATATTACCGCCACAGAGTAACCAAATAATAGAGCCACACACTGTTCATATAATACCGCCACAGTGACCAAATAATAGAGCCATACAATGTTCAAATAATACCGCCACAGATAGACCAAATAATAGAGCCATACAATATTCATAGGATACTGCTACATAGTGACCAAATAATAGAGCCATACAACGTTCATATATTACCCCCACAGAGTAACCACATAATAGAGACACACACTGTTCATATAATACTGCCACATAGTGACCAAATAAACACACAATGTTCAAATAATACCGCCACAGATAGACCAAATAATAGAGCCATACAATATTCATAGGATACTGCTACATAGTGACTAAATAATAGAGCCATACAATGTTCATATAATACCGCCACAGTCAGATCCGAATAATAGAGCCATACACTGTTCACATAATGGGAATGGCTCGGTGGCTCACCTATTGGATGCAACAAAACGGGTGCACACCTCACTGGACTCGCCCATACCAAAAAAGCTAAATAATAAAAATATAGAGGGGCACTCACTAAATGGGAATTTGGTTCAAAACAATACTTATTAAAAACACCGTAGACGAATAGATATGATTAAAAGAATATGGTTAACCATATAATTCAAATATACTCTTCCTGAGACAAAATAATTCCACAAATATCACCTGATCCAATGTAGATATCGCAGCATATGAATTCAATTTGACAACGCTGGAGTACTACAGATGCCAGCTGCTCATACAACAGCAAAATGTGGCCTTTGGATTCAAGTTAGGTACTACAAACCCCAGCTGCTTATACAGCGGAAATCTAACACGATTAAGTTGATGTACCACAAGTCTCAAAACAATCGGACCACTTGAATCACAACAGCCCGTAGCTCTTATATCAGCAACTATACTTCATGTACATGATGGAAAAAGTATGAAATGCGCACAGTTATAATAAATAAAATCCGTACGATTATTGCATCTATTCTCAGGTAATAGAACACCAAGAATGCCACAGACGCTGGCTGAGGCAAAATCGTTGTTCCAAAGGTACTGGTTTTGTCTTTATAGCAAGTACCACAGGTGCCAGCTGTTCCTATGTCCCCCGGATCAAATCAGCCACAAATGCCAGCGAAATATCATACATATAGTGGTTGGCAAGTCCGGGTTAATCATGTATATTGGACAACAAGAAGCGTGCAGTTATAATTTGCGGTAGTAGTTTGTAGTGGTAGGCCCGTATTAGTGGAGAGTATATAGCTCCCTTGATTCGGTTAAAAAGATGTTAGTTCATAATACACTACAATCGTAGTACTTTACAGCTCCCGAAGTCTCAGGCTTGTGCTGTATATGTTATTAGTTCTTAGTACCAGCACGACCAACGCGGTGTCCCACGCGGTCTATGGGCACAGTTTGTAGTGGTAGGCCCGTATTAGTGGAGAGTATACAGCTCCCTCGATTCGGGTAAAACGATGTTAGTTCATAATACACTACAATCGTAGTACTTTACTGCTCCCGAAGTTTCCGGCTTATGCTGTGTTATTAGTTCTTAGTAAAGGCACGACCAGCGCGGTCTCTGGACACAAACGTGGCGTCCCACGTGACCCAGTAGCCGCTTCCTAAAGCTTCTCTTCAGTCTGCTGGGTCCTAGATTCCCCTCGGCTCCTGAGACAGCCGCCTTGAAGGTAAAGATATATGGGGATATAAGGATAAATATGAGCACTATTTATTTTGGGAACAGAGAAAAGGCTTCCTGCCTTTTACTGTATCCCAAAAATTCATAAGGATCTTAATTCCCCTCCAGGTAGACCTATTGTGTCGGGGATCTAGTCTATCTCTTCGAACTTATCCCAATATATTGATCGATGGTTACAACCGTTTGTTAAAGAGATTCCATCTTATATTAAAGATATGACAGATATAATTAATATCTTAGAAATATTGGAGTGTAAGGATGACTGGATCCTCGGCACTTTAGATGTAAGCTCTCTATATACAATCATCGACCACAAGCTGGGTATAGAAGCAATAGAGAAACAACTGGGAGGCAATGGAAAAATACCTAGTGACCAGCTTCAATACTTGATGGAAGGAGTGGATTATATCCTCCACCATAATTATTTTTTTTTGAAGAAGAGTTTTATCTGCAATTGACCGGAACCGCTATGGGCACCAGATTCGCCCCCAGTTATGCCAACTTATTTTTAGCCAATTGGGAAGAGGAATACATCCTGCCCGAACTGGGGGCGAGTCTGGTGTTCTGGCGGCGTTTTATAGATAACATTTTATTTATTTGGCAGGATAGTGAGGAATACCTTGGTAGATTTTTGTCAGAGATCAATTTAAATAATAGAGCCCTTATATTCACACCAAAAACTAGTAAGGAGCAGGTGGAATTTTTGGATCTTAATATTTTGAGAAAAGGATCAAAAATATGTTGCAATACACACTTTAAACCGGTAGCTAGAAATAGTTATATACGCTTTTCAAGCTGCCATCTTCCGCTGTGGCTCACAAATATACCGACGGGCCAGTTTAGACGGCTGAAGCGCAACTGTACAGAAAATAATGAGTTTGAAGAGGAAGCCAAGATGTTGAGTCAGCAATTTAAAAAAAATTAAAAAAAGAAAAAGCTCTAGATAAGGTGAGGAGCATGGACCGCAACAGCTTTTTCGAAGAAAGAGATCTCCCACAAAAAGATGAAACATTGAGACTAATATTACCTTTCCATTCTCAATATTACCAAGTGGAAAAAAACAAAAAAAAAAATAACAGGAAGCGGGTCCAATTGGCTAACAACCAAAGGATTTTTTAGATGTGGTCAATGCATAAATTGTAGGACCACCTCTTTCCCTAAAAAAATCACTGGGGTCAGTTCTACACAAAATTCCTTTAAACTACCAATTAAGGATGCTCTAACATACAACTCCAGAGATGTGAGTTATCTCTTAGAGTATATATGTAATAAACAATATATTGGGAGGACGAAAAAAATTCTAAAGAAGAGAGTGGCAGAACATATCTCCAATATTAGAAAGAGGTATGAACTACACTCCCTTTCCAGTCATTTTAAGCGAGTCCATAATTGTGATCCCTCTTCCTTGAAATTTTGTGCATTGGAAAAAGTCAAACGTCCTTGGAGAGGAGGAAATGATATTAGACATATGTCAAGACAAGAATCAAGAAGGATATTTGAGTTGGACTCATTATTACCCAAGGGCCTCAATGCCGAAATTGAATTATTTGGCTTCCTGTAAATATGGGGGCGTGTCCTGTGGTGATGCGAGGTCAAAGTCAGGCTGTTTTTCCAGCACTTTGACCTCCCCTCCCTACAGGACTCTCCCACATAATCTACTTATCAATTGAAGTATAGTAGGAATATTAATGTAAACACCTATATTATAGTCAGCATCAATTGGTCGAAGCATATGTATATTTAATTCATCTGCGTCTTTGATGCGTTTTTTTATAATTTTTATCTTTTTAGTTATTCATATCTGATTTTATTGAACAATTATGTAGTCTTTTTTTATCGTATATATGTGAACCTGTCAGGGAATTTTTATAATGAACCTGAGATATGAGGGATCCATTTAATACGGAGTTCGGTTCCAGGACTTATAGATGTCCATATTATTTTAATGGTCTTGGGTATAAAAAGCCCTCCAAAAAAGTCTATTGTTATGGCCACTGATGAAGGGGTGTAGACCCTGAAACGCGTTTGCCGTTGGACAATAGACTCCATATACATCATTGTGACTTTTTGCCAACCATTCAGGTGTACAGATATTTATCCTTATATCCCCATAAATCTTTACCTTCAAGGCGGCTGTCTCAGGATCCTAGGGGAATCTAGGACCCAGCAGACTGAAGAGAAACCTCAGGAAGTGACTACTGGGTCACGTGGGACGCCGCGTTTGTGCCCATAGACCGCATGGGACACCGTGTTGGTCGTGCTGATACTAAGAACTAATAACACTTACAGCACAAGCCGGAGACTTTGGGAGTGGTAAAGTACTACGATTGTAGTGTATTATGAACTACCATATTTTTACCCGTATCGAGGGAGCTATATACTCTCCACTAATACGGGCCTACCACTACAAACTACTACCGCAAATTATAACTGCACGCTTCTATGTTGTCTAATATACATGATTAACCCAGACTTGCCAACCACTATACTTATGATATTTTGCTGGTATTTGTGGCTGATTTGATCCGGGGGACATAGGAACAGCTGGCACCTGTGGTACTTGCTATAAAGACAAAACCAGTACCTTTGGAACAACGATTTTGCCTCAGCCAGCGTCTGTGGCATTTCTGGTGTTCTATTACCTGAGAATAGATACAATAACCGTACGGATTTTATTTATTATAACTGTGCGCATTTCATACTTTTACTATCATGTACATGAAGTATAGTTGCTGATATAAGAGCTACGGGCTGTTGTGATTCAAGTGGTCCGATTATTTTGAGACTTGTGGTACATCAACTTAATCGTGTTAGATTTCCGCTGTATAAGCAGCTGGGGTTTGTAGTACCTAACTTGAATCCAAAGGCCACATTTTGCTGTTGTATGAGCAGCTGGCATCTGTAGTACTCCAGCGTTGTCAAATTGAATTCATATGCTGCGATATCTACATTGGATCAGGTGATATTTGTGGAATTATTTTATCTCAGGAAGAGTATATTTGAATTATATGGTTAACCATATTCTTTTAATCATGTCTATTCGTCTACGGTGTTTTTAATAAGTATTGTTGTGAACCAAATTCCCATTTAGTGAGTGCCCCTCTATATTTTTATTATTTTACTGTTCACATAATACTGCCACAGAGTGACCAAATAATAGAGCCATACAATGTTCATATAATACCACCACAGTGAGATCCAAATAATAGAGCCATACAATGTTCATATAATACCACCAGAGTAAGATCCAAATAATAGAGCCACACACTGTTCATATAATACTGCCACATAGTGACCTAATAATAGAGCCACACAATGTTCATATAATACCGCCACAGATAGACCAAATAATAGAGCCATACAATATTCATATAATACCGACACAGTGAGATCCAAATAATAGAGCCATACACTGTTCACTTAATACTGCCACAGAGGGACCAAATACTAGATCCATACAATGTTCATATAGCACCGCCACATAGTGACCATATAATACTATCATACAATGCCTCCACATAGTGACCAAATAATAGAGCCATATAGACTGTTTACATAATACTGCCACAAGGTGACCAAATAATAGAGCCATACATTGTTCATATAATACCACCGCAGTGAGATCCAAATAATAGAGCCATGCAAGGTTCATATAATACTGCCACAGAGTGACCAAATAATATAGCCATGCAAGGTTCATATAATACTGCCACAGAGTGACCAAATAATAGAGCCTTACAATGTTTATATAGCACTGCCACAGAGTGACCAAATAATAGAGCCACCCCATCCTGTCACCTCTAATACTGTGCCCACTGTGCACCCTAATACTATACTGCAGAAACAGATAATCCCCCTGAAAATACTATTACCACACAGATTGCTCCCCTTCAATAATTATTGGCACACAGAGCCCTTAAAAACAACTGTGCCCAGAAAATAGCGTCCCTGAAAGCTTATAGTGCCGTAGGCATTGTGTGCTCCAAAAATAATTGTGCCTAAGCTGATACTGTGCCAGGGTGCCTCCCAATGTAGAAGTCCTCCCTAAAGTCCCACCAATAGTAATAATTCTCTGCCAGAGTGCACTATGTGGTGCACCCAACAGTAAAGATGTCCCTTATTTTGCCCCCAGTAGTAATAATTCCCCCTGTACAAACAGTACACCCTTATAATTAGGGATGAGCGAATCGACTTCAGATGAAACATCCGAAGTCGATTCACATAAAACTTCTCTCTATTACTGTACGGAGCAGGAGCAGCGTACAGCATTAGAATGTATTGGCTCTGATGAGGCGAAGTTATTGAGACTTCGCGTAATAACTTCATAAATTTATTTGTACTGTAAAAAAAAATATATATTTCCTGAACTCGGCCTCGGTTCCAAGTGGTACCCTGAGCTCTATGCAGCGCTTTAATGATGACAGGACTAAGGCCTATTAGAGGAAACGGTGGGCCAGGGAGACATCACTGCCGTCGCAGCATTCCACTGTATTGCTGTCCTGAGTGTACTGTAGAGATGAGCGTTTCCACAATGGAAGCGCTCATTGCCCATGGCCCTCCGCTGCCCCCCCTCTTTCCCCTACCTGGTGCTGCCTGAGGCAGTCGCCTCATTGGCGGCGCACCCCTGGGTATTACATTAGTATACTGGGGTGCATCGGTCGCCACAGGTCACTTGGTCATGGCCAGGGTGTTTAGATACTGTGCACGGGTTGATATCTGCCCCTCTGTGCCCCCCACCCCGAAGAACAAATGCTGAATTATCAGACTTTCTGGATTATTGGTTGCCAGATTAAAGCAATTTCACTTTATCCATCAGCAGACAAATCTATGTGTTATGGTTATGGAAAGGAGATAAGTACATGATCTGTGTGGGTACAGCCACATTTATTTTCAGGGGTGCAGGAAGGTAAGTCACATGGGGTGTTTTAGCACATATATATATGCCTCCATTTAAAAGGGAACTCCATCACTAGCTTCCTTTTATCCAAGGCACGTTTTGCTAGTGTAGAACTACAACTCCATGCAAGCCTCCCGCCTTTTGAAAAGTCCAGAACCTCCAGTGTATCCCTGTACCTTCATGTAGTCATAACCCCGCCCCCTGTCATTTTTCTTGACTGACATTCCCCCTAAACCACGCCCTTCTGTTGACGCTTCGCAAGCGTACGGGGCGTGGCCTCTTCATCACGCCAGCCAATGAACTCGGTGTCGAAGTTCGTGGACAAATAGCATTTACCTTTAGCGCGCCATTTTCTCCAGACGCTTACTTCGCGTCAGGGGGCGTGGCCTCTCATTCTATTCAGCCAATGAACTCGGAGTTGGGAGTTCCGGTCAAGAAATGGCGGGCTTTTCCCGCCGCGAGGAAGCTGACTGAGTAGAAGCGACTGTTGTCATGGTAACGTGAGACCGGGACATTTAGCGGGATAACGGCACTGTTTGCCATTACTGGTGGTTGCTGGGCAGCTATGGGAGATAATATGACGGCGCCTCCTACTGTCCCAGTAGTGGTTGAAGGGGCGACATTGTTTTAGATTTCTGAGGTAAAAATGTCAGGATATGGGATCAGTTATGAAGCTATTCGGTATATGACCTGATGACCTCTTAAAAAAGCGTATGTTGTGGTGACTCAGTGCAACATAGTGGACGATAGGAGTTGTAGTTCACTCTGACAGTTGTCACCGGGTCATACATTTCAGTAATAGGAAAAGAGTAAACTTTTTTTTACCTATAGAATAGTTTTTAAAAAATTAAGCGCAAATAAATAAAAATTTACACAATCAAAACCACATTTGATGTTTTTGGCTATCCCCCTACCTATTGTCATGTGACGCTCCTGTCCGCCCCCACCCGTGGATATTTCATGGTAACTAAGACCAAAGAATTGACCCCCGCCATTCGCTAATGTAGGGGACGATTCGCCTGGTGAGCACCCGCGGTGGTTCAACCTGCAAATCCGCCGCTGATTTTTCCAATACGGCAATGTGATGTGAACATGCGGGGGACGTGCTGATGGTAAGGGACAGGGGGTCCCCCAGATCCAGGAAAAGCACTCCAGCTGTTGGGAGACTACAATTCCCAGCATGCTCCATTCACTTCTATGGGAGTGCAAAGAACAGTTGAGCAAGCGTGCATGCTGGGAGTTGTAGTTTCACAATAACTGGAGGGCCAAAGGTTGATGTCCGTAGATCTATATGGGATCATTTGGGGGCTGCTTCAGAGAAAAAGAAGTTGCCCAAATTTGACAGCGCATTTCATTGGCGAGCCTAATGGCCTATCGCACCCATACACAATGGGGCTTCTAGAATTAGCGCAGTACCCGGAGGTCGTATGGGCTCCTGGAGCTGCACAGTCCCCATGTGCTGCTCTACAGGCTTCGCTGGTTACAGCAAGTACAACAGATGTTCTCCATGGAAACTTCTAGACCAGGGATGGGGAACCTTGTCGAGACCGAGTGTCCAAACTGTTACCCAAAACCCACTTATTTATTGCAAAATGCCAACACGGCAATGTTACCTGAATACAGGGGACATAACTACCACAGCGTGCAACTGCTAGGGGACCCAGGGCAAGAGGGGGCCCAGTCTGAGTTGGGATTATCTCCTCTTCTACTGGAGGTGACAACTTGGTCAGGACTCTACCCTCTAACCTCTAAGTTCACACTTGCGCGTTTTACAGTGCGTTCGAACGCGCTGTAAAACGCATAACCGATGCAAACCAATGCTTCCCTATGGGACTGGTTCACATTTTCGCGTTTTACAGCGCGTTCGAACGCGCTGAAAAACGCCCGACGCATAAACAAGTTCTTGAGCTTTTTTTTGGGCGTTTGTCGCGCGTTTTGGCCCATAGACTTCAATGAGAACGTGCATTGCTTGTATTTTGCGCGTTTTTGACACTGAAAACGCGCGTTCGAACGTGCGTTTATGAATTTGCAACATGCTGGAAAGGCCAAACCCCAGCTCTGATTGGCCAAACTTCATATAGACAGGGATATTTGGTCATTGGACAACACTGCAGTCAATCACACAAACGTGCGTTAACTATTGCCAAAAACGCGCGACAAATACGCGCGTAAAACGCGCGTCTCAGAAACGCTCAGGTCTGAACCCAGGGTAAAGGAACAACTTTTAGCAAATAAAGCAGTGGAAAAATGGCCCAAGGGTCATAGAAAGGGGTTTAGGCAGAAACCCTTCTGTCCTGTGTGTGTGTGTGGGGGGGGGGGGTCCCTCTCTTTTACATTCCTCATGTTTTCATAAACCCGATGTCCTGTAGCTCTAAAGCTGCACGTCTGACACAGCTCAGGAGACGTATACTGATTGTTACCGCTGTCCGGACTGATTTTCTGTGTTCTTTTTCTTCTAGGTCTTTTTCTGAGCTACAAGCTGTTGTAAGATGTCTAAGATTGAGCACTTGGTTACGTTACAGAGTCCTAATGGAGGCCTGTACAAATCCCGCATCCTATGCTGCAGCACAGAAGTCTATATCTGCAATGGAAGCAGATTTGTATATGTCTTCAGCATGGAGAAGAAGCAAATAACGGTGAGAAATGTATTTTAAATATTGATGTGTGCTGGAATAATGATGATGACTTATCGTCATGATGGGTCATCAATATCAGATCTGCAGGGGTCCAACTCCCAGCACCCCCGCCGATCAGCTGTTTGAAGGGGTTGCATCCTTCGTATGCGCGCCGTGTCCTCTTCGAGGTTTACCTGCGCTCCATGGGCCAGATTTATCATTACACTTACATCTTACTCCACTTTTACATATGCCCAAAGTCACTTTTGGCTCAGTCAGATTTATTAATGGTCCTTTAATACTGTGATAAATGTGGATTGATGGTAGCAGTTTATCCTTCAGTAAGCGGGTTTACAAAAGTCGCACGTCTTTACAAAAAAGTCGCATGTTCTAAGCATGGTCCTCCCTGAAGTGAAATTGCGAATTTTTTGCGACCTTTTAAATGGTTGCAATAGTAAATATGTCTAGAGCAGTGTTTCCCAACCAGTGTGCCTCCAGCTGTTGCAAAACTACAACTCCCAGCATGCCCACACAGCAAAAGGCTGTCCGGGCATGCTGGGAGTTGTAGTTTTGCAACAGCTGGATGCACACTGGTTGGGAAACACTGGTCTAGAGATTCATTTACATAAGACAACACGGCCACTTTCACAAAACTGGAGAGCTTAGCGCAGAGCTTGAAAAAGTCGCAAAAAAATGCGCAATTTTACGGATTGAGCATTTTTTTGTGTTTTTTTTTTCCACTCCATTAAAGTGACTTTAGCTAATGATAAATCTGGCCCCATCTCTTTTGGAATGCCAGCTTTCAAACAATACAAATCTCATATCTCTAGCTGCTACCAAACCAGAGATATGAGCAGTTAAAGCAGCCGCCTCCCCTCCCTGTCAGTCTGGAGGAACTGTGGAGGAAAAGTGAAAATATCTAGAACTGTGACATTATCATGACTGTACGGACCCAGATCACTTACTGAACGCCGTAAATAAATTCCACAAAATATAAAAATTACAGTTTTTTTTAATCCTTCTCCGGCTCCCCTGCGTGGCGATTGTGAATGACAGGAAGCTGCAGCATAGTTTCTCGCCCATTTTCCTTGGGGGACACAGGAGACCATAGGTATAGCTCAGCTCCCTAGGAGGCGTGACACTAAGTGAAAATTGTTAAGCCCCTCTTCTGGCAGCTATACCCTCAGCCTGGAGAGAGAGACTGACAGTTCTTTGCTTAGTGTCTAAGGAGGCAAGACAATCCCTGCTCACGCAGGGTTGCTTCTCCTTGTCTTTTTATTTTATTTTATCCACGGCCAAACAGTCCTCCGCCTGAAGGTGCGCCCGCACCCACTCGGGTGGGGGGCCGCCTCCTCCTCTTCAGGGACATCTGGCGGGCTCACGTCTCCGACGCCTGGGCGCACGAAATTGTATCCTCCGGATACAAAATCGAGTTTGCGTCCCTCGCCCCAGACCGTTTCTTTCGGTCCCGTCCTCCGCGGGACCCCGAGTGTGCGCCCGCCTTCTCCGCGGCCATCCAAACACTACTGGACAGGGGAGTCATCTCTCCCATACCACCGGTGGACAGATTCAAAGGGTTCTACTCGAACCTCTTCATAGTTCCCAAAAAGGAAGGCTCTGTGCTGCCGATCTTGGATCGGAAGCGGCTAAACTGTTTTCTCCTCCTTCGGCGCTTCCGGATGGAGTCCCTCCGATCCGCGGTGGCTTCCCTGGAGAAAGGAGACTTTATGTCCTCGATCGACATTCAGGACCCCTACCTCCACGTTCCGGTCGCTCGGTGTCACCATCGCTTCGCTGTAGGAAATTATCACTTTCAGTTTGTTGTCCTCCCCTTTGGCCTGGGGACGGCTCCTCGAGTGTTCACCAAGGTCCTAGCTGCTGTCCTAGCCTTGCTCTGCTCCAGGAGTGTTTTTCTACTTCCTCCTCCGGACAAGCGCCTGGCCCTCCACCGGTCGGTTCGGAATCTTCTTCTTTTTTGAGGCGATTCCGTTTGCGCAGTTCCATTCCCGCACCCTTAAAAGGGCGATCCTCTCTGCCTGGGACAATTTGCCGGAGAGTCTGGACCACCCCTTTCGCCTACCTCCCCAAGTTCGGACCTCCCATCGTTGGTGGTTGCAGACTCTCCTCCAGGGGAAAACCTTTCTCCTGCTGAACTGGTTGGTGGTTACCACCGACGCCAGTTTACAAGGTTGGGGGGGTGTTCCCTCCCCGGTCCGTCCAGGGCACTTGGTCTCAATCGGAGTCCAAACTTCCGATCAACGTCCTGGAGCTGAGAGCGATCCTCCTGTCTCTCCGACACTGGACTCCCCTGCTAAGAGGTCATCCCGTCCGCGTGTAATCGGGCAACGCCACAGCCGTGGCGTACATCAACCACCAGGGGCAATGCGAGAGGCGATGCGAGAGGTTACCCGCATTCTCCTCTGGGCGGAAGCCCACGTCCCGGCCCTGTCAGCAATTTATATTCCAGGGGTGGAGAACTGGACGGCAGTCTTCCTCAGCCGGACCACCATCGACCCGGGCGAGTAGTCCTTACACCCGGACGTGTTTGAGCCCATTTGCCTTTGTTGGGGTTGTCCGAATGTGGACCTCATGGCCTCACAAGTTCCGACCTACCTGGCCAGGGCAAGGGACCCGAAGGCGTACGGCGCGACGCCCTCGTTCTTCCGTGGCGAGACTTCTCTCTTCTGTAGATTTTTCCGCCCATTCCCCTCCTGCCCCGAGTTCTTCGGAAAGTCACGGCAGAGGGCATTCCCACGATCTTGGTCGCTCCCGATTGGCCTCGACGGTCTTGGTACGCCAACCTAATGCTGCTCCTGGGAGAAGCGCCTTGGCGCTGCCTCTCAGGGAAGATCTTCTCTCTCAGGGACCGATCTTCCACCAGCATTTAGGGTCTCTACGTTTGATGGCATGGCTATTGAGACAGCAGTTTTGACGCGCAGGGGATTCTCTGCGGACGTGGTCCGTACCATGATCCGTGCCCGCAAGCCTTCCTCGTCTAGGATCTATTATCAGACTTGGAGGTCCTACCTGGGGTTCTGTGAGGGTCTGGGCGTCCCCCGCTACGCTTTTCTCTCCCCACGGTTCTATCCTTCCTTCAGTCCGGCCTGGACCTGGGATTGGGCCTCAGTTCCCAAGTGTCGGCGCTGTCCATCCTTTTCCAGCATCCCGTGGCCCCTCTCGGGCCTGTCAAGACCTTCCTCCAAGGTGTGGCTCACTCGGTTCCTCCGTACCGTCCCCCGTTTCCACCCTGGGACCTGAATTTGGTGCTCTCAGCGCTTCAGGCTTCCCCCTTCAAACCGTTGCAGGATATTTCCCTCCGCCTCCTCTCCTGTAAGGTCGTGTTCCTCGTGGCCATCACATCTCTCCGACGGGTGTCCGAATTGGCGGCCCTTTCTTGTTCCGAGCCTTTTCTGTTTTTTCACCAGGACAAGGCTGTTCTCCATCCCGTCCCCTCGTTCCTTCCGAAGGTGGTCTCCGCCTTTTATCTCAATGAGGATATTGTCCTACCCTCCTTGTGCCCCTCCCCTTCCCACCCCAGGGAACGGAGACTTTACCACTTGGACGTTGTCAGGGCCTTGAGGATTTACCTTGAGGTCACTGGCTCCTTCCGTCGCACGGACTCTCTATTCGTGGTTCCGGAGGGTTCGCGCAAAGGGTTGCCGGCCTCCAAGGTAGCTATTGCCCGCTTTGTCAAATTGGCAATTGCTGAGGCTTATCGGCCAAAGGCAGGGTCCCGCCCTTCGGCGTTCCTGCTCACTCCACCAGAGCGGTGGGTGCCTCCTGGGCCCAGAGACATCGGGCTTCGGCTAAACAATTGTGCAAGGCGGCCACCTGGTCTTCCTTGCACACCTTTGCCAAGTTCTACAGGGTGCATACTCGTGCGTCAGCTGACGCTGCCTTGGGCCGACTGGTTTTGCAGGCGGTGGTTCCTTGATGCCTACGGGTGCTTCGCCTGGGGTTGTGGTCGCTCCCCTCTTGGACTGCTCTTGGACGTCCCAAGGTCTCCTGTGTCCCCCAAGGAAAGTGGGCGAGAAAACGAGATTTTTGTATAACTTACCAGTGAAATCCCTTTCTTGCTCTTCCTTGGGGGCACAGCACCCGCCCCTCATTACTATTCTTACATGGTTCTGGACTTGGTTGCCCCCGTTGGGTAGTTCCACCTGTTGATCGTTATCCTTTCACTACTTGGACACGCAGCTGGCAGTCTCTCTCTCCAGGCTGAGGGTATAGCTGCTGGAGGAGGGGCTTAACAGTTTTCACTTAGTGTCACGCCTCCTAGGGAGCTGAGCTATACCCAAGGTCTCCTGTGTCCTCCAAGGAAGAGCGAGAAAGAGATTTTACTGGTAAGTTATATAAAAAATATCGTTATTTCCTATGGAGCCCTTGCCTGTAATAGGGCTTCATAGGAAACTAGCAATTTTCTTATAGACTCTAATGTTGGTGCATTGGGGTCTATCAGAATAGCAATCTAATGATTGCTTGTTATAGTTCCCTATGGGAACTATAAAAAAGTGTTAAAAAAATCAAGTTTTTAAAAATTAAAATCACCCCGCTTTTCCAAAAAAAAAAAAAATTAAAAAATTAAAAAAATACACATTATGGGTGTTGCCATGTGCGAAAACTCCCATAGTATAAAAATATATTCCCCCATACGGCAAACAGAAAATGAGAAAAGGTGTTTTTGGAGAAAAATGGGCACAGGATTTCATGAAAAGAACACCTCTCCAACCATTAAGCATGGGGGTAGATCAATCATGCTCTGGGGGTTGTGTTGCAGCCAATGGCACGGAGGAACATTTCACAGGTAGAGGGAACAATGGATTCAATGAAATTCCAGCAAATTCTGGAAGCAAACATAACACCAACTGTACTAAAGTTGAAAAGAGGTTCTTCAAATGAAAAATCTTCCTAAACAAACCTCAAAATCCACAATAGACAACCTCAAAAGACACAGGCTGAAGGTTTTACCATGGCCCTCACAGTCTCCTGATCTGAACATCATTGAAAATCTGTGGTTAGACCTCAAAAGAGCAGTGCATGCAAGACGGCCCAGGAATATCACAGAACTGGAAGACTTTTGTAAGGAAGAATGGATGAAAATCCATCAAACAAGAACTGAAAGACCCTGGGCTGGCTACAAAAAGCCTTTACACGCTTTGATACTTGCCAAAGGCGTGCTACTAGGTACTAACCATGCAGGATGCTCAAAGTTTTGCTTCAGTCCCTATTTCCTTTATTGTTGTTTTGAAAATGTAAAAGATAAAAATAAAAAATTGTTCTTGCATAAAATACAAAGGGAATGTGTCATCTTTAACTTTATGCCTTTTGGAGATCATTTCATCTTCAACTTGCTTAACTATTCACAAGAACAGAGGAGCCCAAACTTTTGCATGCCACTGTATGTAAGTGATTACAATATTAGAGCGAAAGGAGAAGTCTATTTGGGAAAACTGTACAAAGGAGCCTCTAGGACAGGGATCAGAGAGAGCGCAGTGTTGCAGAGTATCCCTACCAGATCCCTGCGCAACATGGCTGCTGAGAACCAGGGCATCAGTATATCTAATGTATATAGAGGGAGTACTAGAGGAGGATATCTAATGTGTATGGATACTGTCCTCCATTCCTCCCCGTTGTGCTCTTTAACCATGGAGAGGTCTGTGTAGTAGCTGGATACAGAAAACGGTAGGAGATTTTAAATTAAAGGGGTTCTGTCACCTGTTTAAAGTATACCATGCTAGATATATAGTGATATGCAAAATAAATGTGGAGTCCCAGTATTGGGTCTACAACACAATGAAAGCCAGATATCCCTCAAAGGAAGGAAAACCAAGCAAAGGGGTGTCTCCATTACAGAGATCACCAAATCCAACATATTAAGTGGCCCCTATGTCAAGATCCCGCTGTTTTACAAGCTTTAAGAATGTGACGGGGAAAACCTAAGCCAGGTATCCATCCACAGACAGCTGTTTCAGGGTGTTGCCCCTCATCAGTGCGGAGTAGTGTGGTAGACCCATAACTGGGGCTCCACAGTTATTTTGCATATTCCTGTTTCCCAGGGAGCTTCGCACTTTTGATTGCTGGGTTGAGACTCTTAAATGAGGCTCCGCCGTGTTTTTTGTAGCTGGTCTCCCTGAGATCAACTATTGCTTTGTTTAAGTAGTCTCCGAGGCATTGCTCCCGGTTAGCCAGAATCCTACTCCGCACTGATGAGGGGCAACACCCCGAAACAGCTGTCTGTGGATGGATAATGGGGATGGAGCGGCAGCATGGCAGCACACGGGTACTTGCGGCATGGCGGATCCAGCAGGCTGTTCACCCGCCGGAACAGCCTGCCGGATAGCTATGCCACAGGTGTGAAAGTACCCTAAGATGCAATGTCTTTGCCAAAATTGTGCCACAATTCTGGTGTAAAATTCCGTCTGACTAGGCCAACCAGAGTCAGAGAAAAGTGTCTCTCCCTCCCTTTATCATCCAGCCTGACCCCAGTGATAAATCTGGTGCAGGTCTAGACGGACAATCTAAGCTTACACCATCTACGAAGTTAATAAAGCTGCCCAAAATGTTCATGTTTTCCAGGCTGTCTATCAATTTCCCTCTGACGTTTGGCACATAGAACTTTCAAGAGCATCGCGCCAGCTGTACGTCCTTTGTGCCCGGAATGGATTGTATCTTCTGGAGTGGGATGAACATGGAAGGTGAGCTGATATCATAGAGGCCAGTGCTGTCCTCGGTTCTCACCGACACCCTGTCAGACTGGTACACGGTAATTTCACTCCTTCTTCCACTGTTGAGGTAAACCTGGAGGGTTGGATGTGTTCAGACAGGTGATGGTCTGCTAAACCTTCAGATGTCTGAAGCCTTTATGAGTAACATAAATCCTGGACAAATGATAATGTTAAGTGGTAAGTTCTGTTCATATTCAGATGTCACCACATCAAATATCACTGCTGTTTTTATACCTGGAAACACAGAAGAGCTAATGGCACGTCAGTCGCACCACAGACTTGTTATAACCTGCTAATGTAATGGCCGGGCATTGAAAATAGTCAGTCTGGATGAAACTGACGGAGGCTGGACTTGTGACCCCAACATCCCCCCCCCCCCCCCTTATTGGGTTATCCAAATGATATTCATAATGATTGGTCCAAGAACTCTCCTTGGTAAAACTGCATCGTCTCCCTACCCCATAGGGCGCGTTCACGCGTCAAGGTTAAATCATAGTTTTTAATGTAAGTTTCGCAAAAGTGTAGTTGAAGTAAAGCTTTACGTGCTGCACCCCCTCAGTTATGTATGAGATATAACTATGTGCCTACCGGCTGTGTGTGACATTACAGCTCAGTCCCATTAAAGTGAATACATTTAAAAACCGGTATGAAGGAGCATCTTTAAGGTAACACTGTAATAAACCTAAGTAGACTCCACTCACCAGATGTTGGGGTAGGAGCAAACGGACTATCCTAAGAACAGCCTCAATCCGGAAAAGCCGTCCACAGTGGTACTCCACCTGGTAACTGTGTGCAAGAAGTGAACAAACAAAATATACAGATTCTTTTTACTGCCATACACCCCCCCCCCCCCATCCCCTACCTTCTTCAGGAGAAATATATATTGACATGAAGGCTAGTAAATGGCACTGAGCTGCGATACTGGGCACAGCCACTGCTACAGTGCTGGGCCTGGTGAACATAGAAGGTGATACTCACTCCTTTTCCGTGGCCTTTTCAGTAAACTGATTTGCAGGGATGTCCCTAGTAAGACCACCACTGATCTAATAATGATAGCCTATCCTAAGGATCCTTCTCGTTCTGGAGGGGACCCCTTTAAGTGCTGTAAGTCCAAGGACAACCAATTAACAGCGTATCACCAGGGAATTCACTATTAAATTTGGCTCAATGACAGTTGAATGTAATGAAACCTTTCACTTATTGATCCATTGCTTCATCCTAAAGAAAAATTGTTTTCAATCTATATGGAAATGAGCAGTTAAATGCACCCAGGGCGGAGCCAGGCCACTTGGTGCACACGTGCTATTAGGCTGAGTGAAGGGAAGGAGGAGGAAAACAGCCCAAGAAGCTTTAATATGATATATTAGAAAGTTTCTTTATAATTTAATAAGATGCATTACAAAGTTTCTTATAGTCACCTGTGCTATTCATTTATGAAAACTTGTTTATAGCTGGGAGCCCCCTAGAACCAGTGCAGGTGGTAGATGAGAGAAGGACACTATCTATGCTGGAGAACATCTCCCATCCCATGGATGAGACGGTGATAGCATTGGGCAGTACCGTTAGTGACCAAGTGCTTAACCCCAAGTGTGAAAAGGAGCGCTATCGGAAGTCTTTCCTCCCTGCGGATGTCAGCGACCCAAGCAAAGATAAACTACACTCATCGCCTACAGGTTCCTGTGGATATCATTCCATCCAGAGAGTAAATTCTATAAGCTGTCATATCTATATCCCTTATTTTTTAAATTTTTTTAAATCTGTAATCTACTGTCACTTTAATGCCTATATTTTGGAGTTTTTGTATTCTCTGTGCTGCTGTAACACGGTGAATTTCCCCATGATGGTACTATTAAAGGATTATCTTATCTATTCTTGTCCATTTTGCGAACAAGAATAGACATTTGTAATATATTGCAGGGCCTGCAGAAGGGGAAAATGTGGGACGTACACGGCCGGTATCCTTATTTTGTGGATCTGAAGTTTGTGGACCACAAAAACAGATGTGGTTGTGTGCCCGAGGCCTGATGCTGCATTTTTTTTCCTGTTTGGAAAAACCACACTTAATCCACAACGTGTGCAGGTAGCCTAATAATTTGAGAAGATTTGTGCTTGCCCGTGATTTAGGGGGACTATGTGCCGCCATAAAGAATATTTGTGCCCCTACAGTCACTGCTTTGGTGATATAATAATCAGTCAGTACAGTGTTCCCCCATGTCTCAGGCAGCAGAGACCGCTATAGCAGCTCTTCAGTGTCAGGACCCCCACTCTTCCTGGTCCCCGGTGAGTTTCACAGGTGGAAATAGGGTTTCCGGTATTATAGCTCATGTTCAGCCTTTATCATTCACTCTTCCGGGCTCCACCTTTCCTTGTAAAATTTGTTTTAATGGTAACGTTTTGGTGGTCTTTCATTCTCAGTCTCATCATTAATCTGAGGCTACATGGTGTGTTGTGCGACAGAAATTTGTGTGATTTGTCTTCTGCTTGCTGTCGTGCGACTATTTTAGAGCTGTAATTTGGCTGTAAAAACAGAACCAAATTGCAGAAGAGTCTTTTCTGCGATTGTCATGTCGCACCATATCGCACTGCAACATCATTGACAATCAATACGGTGTCGCACCACACATCGCCATGTAGCCCTGGTTTTAATAAAGACAATTTTCTTTGCTTTTTTCCATCCAGGTTGTTGAGAGAAGCAAGCTCTGTCAGGAGTGAAGGAGACATGACTGTATACCAGATAGGCTCCAGTTTTGGCCTCCTGATCGATCCATCTCTCTGCGCGTTCACTGTAGTCAGTAAGTCTCTTGTTGTCGCGTTAGCACAGCAGGACAAATGGAAGATCGCAGTGTTTCAAAAGAAATCCCTAAACCCTGAAGACCTGTTCACAGCCCCGTCCAGAGAAGTGACGTTTTCTCACAGAGGTGGAATGAACAGCGGTGATCTGCAGCCAGCCCTATGCTGTGTCTCTATGTGGAAAGACAAACCAAGGAGCACTCAATGTAACGTCGCACTGGAGGCTGTGCTGTTCACCAGGCTTTTCGGAGTAGATGTTGCCATGTTGGATTCTCCCATGATACTTTGTGGGTTCCCAGATGGTCAGGTAGTTACTTTTCCATTGAAGGGTGCTGGCGTACACTCTACAAATCAGAGCACAACCCAAGGCTCGTTAAAGCTTCTTTATCACTTGGAGCAACCCGTAGTTTCTATTGGTGCCATGAAGATGAAACCATGTGGCTCCAATACTGAGCAACCACCTGAGGAAAATGCAGCCTGTGACTGTGTAGTGGTTGTCGGGCAGAAGGGCCTGGTGTTGTCGGTGACAGGTGGTGATAATTCAGATGCTATCTCCTGTGCCTATAAAGATTACAGATTACCCGCTCCTGTGTGCTGCACGTCCCACTCCACATCTGGTGTCTTCTGCTGCACATCCACCGACCTCCTCTATGTAACCAGACCAAGCCTGGAGAAAGAAGCTGCAACCAATGCCATGGGCTCAACAGTGACGTCCATCCGTCACAATATACCCATGATAGCAGCGCTATCACCGGTGTCCTCATTGGATGGTAAGTTACAAAGTTTAGGTGAAAAAGCAGTTTTCACTGAATTTATACTATTTGGCTTTGGATGCTTATTGCAGAGGAGAATTGCTGTCCGGGCACAAGGAGAGGGATTTACAGTGGGTGACCCCTTATGTGCTGCAATGTCATAACCTACCATACACACTGCACATCTAAGATTTCTGAGCTAATCTGCCCTTGTGCATCAAAGTTTTCCTTACAAAGTACCTAAAATGTGTCCGTGAGAAGATTAGTGATAGCTAGTCCTTCACTTGTGTTTTCTTCAGTTCTGCTTCTGGTGCCTGACTGCCAAGTGATGCTCTCAGCTGCCAGACATCGACATAGGACAGGGGTCAGCAACCTCCGGCACTCCAGCTGTTCTGAAACTACAACTCCCAGCATGCAAACTTGCTAGGCTGTTCTTGGAACTCCCATAGAAGTAAATGGAGCATGCTGGGAGTTTCTGTTTCCCAACACCTGGCGTGCCAGAGGTTGCTGATCCCTGACATAGGAGATACTCCCTCTACTGGTGTTGCAGATTTTGCTAGAAATCCGCATGCCATGTGCAGCTTTGCCCTGGTTTTCACTCCAAAGGGTGCAATCTGCAATGAAAATCATCAGCAAGAATTGACATGCCACCGATTTCACAATCTGCACTGCCGGTCATTTTACACGTGAAGTGGAAAATTTCTGCAATGTGTAAAGATGAGTAAAATCTCATCTACTCAGCTGGTACTGTATTGCACGGGAGATTTTCTGCATACAAATCCCCAGATCAGGTTTGCATGTAATAAGCATTGTGTGCATGTCCACTTTACTACCAATTTGCTTTATTCTCTCAGTACATCAAGAGGAAAAGGAATCTACTTTACAATAGATCTTAATTTGTGCAGCTCCCATGCATGCAATATGTCTCCACGGTAACAGACAACAAGCAAACCCGCCATAGCCTGATTCTGCAGTCTTATTCCGCTCTCTGTCCTATCCTTCTTGCTAACTTAAAATGTACAGAAGCATACAGTAGGGTACAAATGGTCAGAAGCATGATCACAGGGTGAGAAACCATAGAGATGCTTTGATCTACATAACAACTGCAGAAGTAAAACGAGAGGAAATATTTAAAGAGTTTATCCGGTAAATGATAACCTATCCTCAGGTTATCATCATCAGATTGGTGGGGGACCGAGTCCCGGTACCCCCGACGATCAGCTGTTTCAGGGAGCCCCAAGCTGGCTCCCGGCAGCTTTCCAAGCTCAGTGCCATACATAGTACAAGGACTGTGCTTGGTTTTGCAGCTTAGCCTCATTCATTTCTATGGGGCTGAGCTGCAACTAAGCTATGTCACCTATGTACGATGACATCACATGGCCCAGGAAGAGACTGCAGCGCTCATTGAGGGCCCAACCTCTTCTAAGAGCTAATTGTTGGGGGTCCCTGATATTAATGTCCCTTTTAAGACCTATTGTAAACGAACTTCATTTTTCATTTTGAATGCATTGAGGCAATAAAAGAAAATGTTCATACGTGGACATAACCTTAAAGGGTTCCGTTGCTTAGTGTCTGACATTGGAACCTCCACATATCACTAGTACGGGAATTCTCTGTTCCTTGTGTGAATGGGCTGGTGGTTGGGCATTCGTGCTGCTGGTATGTGGAAGCCCTTGTATGCTAGCATGGTAATGCTTCTGCCTTTGCAGGTGGCATCTATGAATATGGAAATCCACTTTCCACAGTGTGAATCTTCTCTAGATAATGTTTTCTTTTTCTTTGTAAGACATGCAGCTAGTTGCTTTGTCTAAGAGGGGACGTCTTATGCTTTGCAAGTTAAATCAGAAAAGAAGCAAAGATCAGCAGCAAGGATTGGGCTGTGTGAACACTGGACAGAGGATCAAAGAGCTGTTGTCTGGAATTGGTTCAGTGTCCGAAAGGTGAGGAAGTTTTATGTGTTTATTTGTGTGCACACTGTACTTAGTAGAGATTTAGACTTAAATGAATAAAAGGCATGGATGGAAAAAAAAATTATACTCACACTTTCACACCCCTTCCACTCCAGCACCACCGCTCTGATCCCCATGTTTTTGGCTCCAGTGATGACGTCCTGTATACTGCACATAACTGCTGTAGCAAATCACTGGCCTCAGCATGAGACCTCTGAGGTCAGTGATTGGCTGCAGCGGTCACGTGTGGTATATGAGCATGTCATCGAAGGGCGAGGGGAGCGGGAGCTCATGAAGAAGCTGAACTCTTCTCAGGCAGCATGCATTATACAGTAAGTTCTCACTTCAAAAGCCATGTTAGACACACAGACTACTGAAATCAAAGTGTCTGTCTCTACTTTATGCTGTAGTGTAAAGTGATTGATAAGTTCCAGTTGCATAGATTTTCCCTTTACATTGACTAGAATAAGATACGGCAGCCTTAAAGGGGTCGCACGCTATACGAAAAAGTGCCGGCCTCTCTGGTGGTCTGGACCGTGGGACTGCGCATAAGCCGGCGCTTTTTCTTTTAGTGTGCAAGCATGGCCACCTCTGATGGATTACAGGATGGTCATAACCATGAAAATGAGCCGTGTATAATGTAAAGCTAAAATGAATCCCGCCAGCAAAGGAGGCAATATGGACAATCGCAATACGTTAGGAAGTGCCTTGTATTAACTTTTTCTACCGATAAATGCCATTTGCTGAAGTGAGACATCCCCTTTAAGGGCCTTTTAAACAGGTCTATGATGAGGATCGAACATTCATAGAAATGTTTGTCTGATAATCGCCCATTTACACACCCCAGCGATCGGCCAACAAATGTGCAAACATAAAAATAATTGGTTGTTGGCAGCACATCTCCCTGTGTGAATAGAGAATGTGCTGCTGGCCATATGCAGACTGTATGGTAAATGGTTCTAACCATCGTTTATCCTAGGGCTGAAACGAATACTCGATTAAATTGAGTATTCGTTTGTGTCACGTGACCACCGAGCAGGAGCATTTACTCACCGCTCCGTGGTCATCCCCTGCTGCGGGCAAGTAGCGGGCCCTGCCGGGATACCGGAATTCAGCAACGGCCCCGCAGCTCCTATCCAGTATTTATGTAGTTAATGTCTTTAGAAGTAGCCCGACCTTATTAACTATTGTTGCGCAGGCTCCCCGGGCAGCTCTCTGTTCCTCCATGCTCCGCCTGTCCCTTCATTCATAAAATGGGCGGAGCAGACAGGCGGAGCATGGAGGAACAGAGATGTTAAAGAGGACCTTTTATGACTTCTAAAGATATAAACCAAGTATGCTCACATGTAGAGCGGTGCCCAGGGATCTCCCTGCACTTACTATTATCCCTGGGCGCCGCTCCGTTCTCCCGGTATAGGCTCCGGTATCTGTGCTCACTAAGTTATAGTAGGCGGAGCCTGCCCTTCATCTCCTTCTCCCAGGCTGCAGCGCTGGCCAATCGCAGCGCAGAGCTCATAGCCTGGGAGAAAAAAAACTCCCAGGCTATGAGCTCTGCGCTGCGACTGGCCAGCGCTACAGCCGGGGAGAAGGAGATGAAGGGCAGGCTCCGCCTACTATAACCAATTCCCACCAAGTCCCGCCTACTATAACTTGGTGGCGTCGATGCGGAGCCTATACCAGGAGAACGGAGCGGCGCCCAGGGATAATAGTAAGTGCAGGGAGATCCCTGGGTGCCGCTCTCCATGTGGGCATCCTTAGTTGATATCTTTAGAAGTCATGAAAGGTCCTCTTTAAACTCAAGCTGCCCAGGGAGCCTGCGCGACAATAGTTAATAAGGTCGGGCTACTTCTAAAGACATTAACTACATAAATACTGGATAAGAGCTGCGGGGCCGGTGTATTACTGCACATTGCACCGGCCGATACGAGCGTCCCGCCCCCTCCCCCTGCAGTGTTGGGGGTCTGTAGATGGCACTGTTATGGGGTATATGTGGAGGACACATATATAGCATAAGATGCTATATATGTGTCAGCCACAGATCCCTCCCATAACAGTGTCGGCCACAGATCCCCCATAACAGTGTCGGCCACAGATCCCCCATAACAGTGTCGGCCACAGATCCCCCATAACAGTGTCAGCCACAGACCCCCATAACAGTGTTGGCCACAGTGCTCCCCATAACAGTGCATCAGCCACAGTGCCCCCCATGCGTCCATGGTAACGCGGCCTGGATTTCTGCTTACTGCAGGACCGCACGCGCACGGCGTCAGTGGTTGCTATAGCGCCGTGTGCTCTCTGCCACCGCTGCAAGACAGTAATACACTGGTATAGATCATACCAGTGTATTACTGTAGTGCAGCGGCGGCAGTGAGCACACGGCGTTATAGCAACCACTGACGCCGTGTGCTCCTGCTGAAAGCAGAAATCCAGGCCGCGTTACCAGAGACGTCTCACGTCCGGGTTTCATGGACGTCCGACGTGGCTTTATATAACTGGGCTCCGATCGGTTACCATGGCAGCCAGGAAGCTACTGAAGCCCTGGTTACCATGGTAACATTCTTATTAGATTACTCGATTAATCGTAAAACATAATCGATTAGAATACTCGATTTGTAAAATAATCGTTTACTGCAGCCCTAGTTTATCCCCCATACAGTTTGCATCAGCCCATGTAAAACACCCTTAAAAGAGCACTGATCAACTTGTTATATTCCAGGGAAGAATACCGTGTGGTAAATGTTGTGGTAAATGTTGGCTAATCTTTTCTAAGAAGCAGTTTAACCAGTAGAGTACCAGAGCACTTGAGCGAACCCATTGTAGCTGAGAGAAAAATCATAAATGCATGAAGATTTTCCTTGTGCGGAATTAGATCTAAGGCCTCACTAGTGACCATTCTGCCCCTGCTGCATGTAATGTTTACTACGTAGCATCCGTTATCTTATGGACATGGAAGCTTTGAAGCTGCCTAGAACAGCATCATCTGAGCAGAAAGGTAGCCTTACAGTATGGGTCCATTCACACGTCCGTAGTGTATTGCGGATCCACAATACACCCGGCCGGCACCCCCATAGAACTGCCTATTCTTGTCCGCAATTGCAGA
This sequence comes from Bufotes viridis, assembly GCA_033119425.1. Taxonomy (NCBI): domain Eukaryota; kingdom Metazoa; phylum Chordata; class Amphibia; order Anura; family Bufonidae; genus Bufotes; species Bufotes viridis. The sequence continues at coordinate 260,234,171 of CM065594.1, read as the reverse complement.
CAAGAATAGGACATGTTCTATATTTTTCGGGAGCCGCGGACTGGAAGATTGGAGACCCGCACCAGAAATGTGGATGCGAACAGCACACTGTGTGCTGTCCGCATCTATTCCTGCGCCATAGAGAATGAATGTGTCCGGATCTGTTCCACAACGTTGCAGAACAGATCGAACCCATTCTATGGACGTGTGAATGTACCCTATGTGTGTGGTAAACCGATATCACGGCCACCTGCAGTCCATCATACCTTACCACCGTTCTTAGCAGATGAAAGGGCACAGGAGCTCTTCTCTGTACTGTTATGCTGTCTTTTCTGTGTTCCCCTTAGTTCACTCAAGTTTACTTAAAACACTTCCAATGGAGCAGTGTATTGATCAATAGATGGTTTATGCTGGTTACCTATGAGGGTGCGCAGGCTGGAGAAATCAAACTGTATGCTGCTGTGTGTAGTGTAGCCTAAGGCCACATGCACATAAGTGCGACTGAACGCACATAAGATCTACATGGATTTATGAGTGTTTGTGCCCCATATCCGCACCAAAATCCGCAATGGTGCGGATTTGATGGTGTTTTGCCACTGATCTCACCCTTCCATTGAAAGGGGTGAAATCCGCAAACAATTGACATGCTATTACATTTGAAATATCCGCACAGAAAAAATACGCAAAGTGTACAAGAGATTTGTGTGATCTCAGAAACTTTGCTTGTACTGTTATACACTGCGGTTTTTCCGCACAGGAATCCACACCGCACATATTCTGCAACATGTTCAGGTGGCCTAAAGCTGGCCGTACACATGAGATAGTTGTCGGCCGAACACTCGGATGAGCATGCATATTTAGTGAATGGGGAGAATGGATAAAGCCTCTGCCACGCTCCTCTGGCAGCGGTTTATCTCCTGGTGAACAGGATGGGGCAATTGAATTTAAATCCAGGCTGCCCAATCCTTATCCTTCCTGACATCATCTGTTGGAGAATCGGGAGGCCAACGTACACGAGATGCTCAGCTGAAATCGATCGAAGATCAAATGTATATAGTCGGCTTTACCCTTCACAGCAATTTCATAGACTGTTGTTTCAGTTTTTTTTATATAGTGTAGGGACGGGGATGTTAAACATTTTGGTAATACACTTTATTAGGAAAAGATGTTTCTTTAAGGGTCCATTAACACATCCATTTTAACACTCCGTTTCCGTTCCGAATTAAATCGGAACGTTTTTCTGGATCCATTAATTTCAATTGCCTCCGCAAAAATGCGGACACCAGTCATGGTGCTGTCCGAATCACGGAATCTGATCCGTTTCTGTTTTTTCCAGGATGCGGATCCTGAAAAATAATTAAGCTTGTCCTACTTTCTGTCCGTTTTTCGGGTCCGTTGTCCATTCAAGTCAATGGATCCGCAAAAATGCGGATGACATGCACAAAACCATCCAAATGTCATCCGATTTTGCTGATCCGTTTACAGGAAACAAAAAAAAAATTGAACTAAGCCCTCTGTGTCATGTGCTTTCTGTTTTGAGACGGAAAGCGGAAACACGGAGCAGTTCGGATGCACTTTAGTACAAAAGCGGAAGGTTGTACAGAAAAATGGATCCATAAAAAAACTGAGCGTTTATCTGGAAAGGTAAAAATACTGGCGTGTGAATGGACCCTAAGTGTGAAGAGTCTTCTTAGCAAAGCTATAAGGGTCCATTCACACGTCAGTATTTTTACCTTTCCAGATAAACGTTCAGTTTTTTTGCGGATCCGTTTTTCTGTACAACCTTCCGTTTTTGTACTAAAGTGCATCCAAATCCGTTCCGTGTTTCCGTTTTTCTGTTTTGTTTTTTTTCAAAAAAAAAAAGAGGAGGAGGAATACATGTTGCCAGGGTAAACAGATCCGTAAAGTCGGATGACATTCGGATGCTAAACTGCATGTCTTCTGTTTATTTTGCGGATCCATTGACTACAATGGGAAAACGGAACGGAAAGTTGGACAGAAAGTAGGACAAGGTGTTTCTTTTTTCAGGATCCGCATGCAAGGATCCCGAGGAACGGAACGGAGTCACGAATGCGGACAGCACCATGAATGCTAGCTGCATTTTTGCGGAGGCCATAGCAATAAATGGATCCGATTAAACGTTCTGATTTTTTTCGGAACGGAATCGGACTGCAAAATCGGACGTGTGAATGGACCCTAACTGAGCATTGCTTAGGAGAACCTGTCTTCAGCGTTTTACTGAGCGCTGAAGACGCCTGTGTGTAACAAGTCAGATAGGCAGGGTGATGTTCAGTGATGGGGCACATGTACTTAGTCAGGGACTGGAGTAGAGGCAGGCTGGAAGCAATGCTCAGAAGACGCTTACACCCTGTTTTCTCGCTTATATCATTGGGGGACACAGACCATGGGTATAGCTGCTTGCTGCCACTAGGAGGCGACACTAGGCTGAAAACTGTTGGCTCCTCCTCCGCCAGCTATACCCCCTCCGGCCAGGAGAGAGCTCTCAGTTTTTAGCTTAGTGTCGTAGGAGGCAGACCCCCTGCTCTGCAGGGTGGCTGTTATTTTTATTTTTTACTTTATTTTATTTTTTTCCTTTTAGGTTGGGGGTCCAGGGCTATTGAGAGCTCTGCATCCCTGGGGGGGGCCGACTGGTGACGCTTATTCCGCCGCTCTGCCCCCCACAAGAAGACAAAGTGGACCAGGAGGGCTTGACCTTCCTGCTCCCCCCAGCGATAGAACCACCTGTCCCTGCCCTGCAACCCAGTCCCTGTCACTTGTGCCAGGGATTGAAGAGGTGGTGCTGCTGGTCTAGGTAAAGGGTGAAGAACACAGATGAAGACAGGTGAGTATGTTTTCTGTGTTGTGGTGTCACCCTAGGATTCCCCTTCCCCGGTTCGCTGTCCAAGGCGTCCTCGTCTGTTGGGGAACATGTGTCTGAAGGGGAACTCGCAGAGTCGGATGCGGATCTGGATCCAGACCGCTCGTCTCAGATGGCAGCCTTAGTGGACAGTCTTGTCTCGGCGATCCGGGACACCTTCCAACTTCAGGAGGAGGGCTCCTCCTCCAGTCACCAGGGAGTTTCTTTCCTGCGAGCCAAGCAGGCCCCCAAATCGTTCCCGGTCCACGACGACTTTTCTGTTCTCACCACTAAAGCATGGGAACAACCAGGGTCAAAATTTTTGATCCCCAAGCGGCTGGATCTCCTTTACCCTTTTCCCCGGAATGGGTGGGTAAGTGGTCCTCCCCTCCAAAGGTAGACCCGCCGGTGGCTCGCCTGGCCAAGAATACCACGATTCCGGTCGCGGACGGCTCCTCTTTGCAGGACCCGGCGGACCGGCGGGTGGAATCACTTGCGAGTCGGTCTTTTCAGCCTCCGGTTCGGCGCTCCGCCCCATTTCGCTTCGGCATGGGTAGCCAAGGCGGTTTCCGAATGGGCCCTGCGCTGCGTCAGGACTTAGACTCGGATCTTTCTCGCGGCGATCTCCAGGCTCTGGCGATCCAGATATCCCAGGCGGGAATTATCTTTGCGAGCGGCTCTGGGCGCGGGCTCCATGGTCGCACGTTCCTCCGCCCTCGCCCGTTTCCATTCGGCGGGAACTCTGGCTGAAGGCCTGGCAGGCCGACTCTTCTTCAAGCGCTCCCTTCTGTCTCTACCTTTTGCTGGTTCTCGTCTTTTTGGACCCAAACTAGACGAGATTATTTCTGAGGCCACGGGCGGCAAAGCACCCATCTTCCATAGCCCAAACCCAAGAGTTCATCTCGTCCGCGTCCTTTCGCGCAACGCCAGTCCTTTCGCCGCTTTACGGGTACCCGCCCGGCGGCTCCCTCGACCGCACGACAGTCCACCCAGGAGCAGAGACGGAAGCCTTCGTTTAGGCCGCAGCCCGCCTGGCGCCCCGGGCGCAGCCCTAGCGCTCTTCCTCTAACAAGCAGTCCCGGCATGAAGGTGCGCCCCCACCTTCCTGGGTGGGGAGTCGGCTCCTTCGTTTTCAGGAGGTTTGGCAGGCCCATGTGTCGGATGCCTGGGCGCTCGAGGTGGTCACTCGGGCTACAAGTTGGAGTTCAAATCCATGCCTCCAAACCGTTTTTTCAGTCCCGTCCTCCCAGGGAGCCATCTCGGTCGGAGGCCTTCTTCCAGGCGGTTCGCGATCTGCTGGTCGGGGAGTTATCTCCCGGTTCCGGCTCAGGAGCGTTTTCCGGTTTTACTCCAACCTATTCATCGTCCCCAAGAAGGAGGGAGCGGTCCGCCCAGTGTTGGACCTCAAAATGGTGAACCGATACCTTCGAGTGAGCCGTTTTCGCATGGAGTCCCTTCGCTCCGTGATTGCTTCCTTGGAGCAAGGGGAATGGCTGGCTTCCGTGGATATCCAGGGCGCCTACCTACACGTCCCCATTGCGATCGCCCACCAGAGGTTTTGCGCTCGCGGTCCACTCGGATCACTACCAGTTCGTTGCACTGCCGTTCGGTCTGGCGACGGCGCCGAGGGTGTTTACCAAGGTGCTCGCTCCGCTGATGGGTCTTCTTCGCTCCAGGGGCATCGTCTTGATCCCGTACTTGGGCGACATTCTCATCAAGGCGTCGTCGTTCCGGCAGTGCGGGGAGAGTCTGCAGATCACCTTGGACACTCTCGCCCGCTTCGGGTGGATTGTGAACTTTCGGAAGTCCTCCCTGATCCCATCCACTCGGATTCGGTTCCTCGGAATGATCCTGGACTCGGGGTCAGCCGGGTGTGCCTTCCAGCGGACAAAGTGAAGGTCCTTCGCGGTGCGGTGCTCCGGTTGATTCGGCAGCGCGCAGTCTCCATCCGGACTTGTATGCGGGTGTTGGGTCTCATGGTGGCCTCGTTCGAGGCGGTACCATTGCCCAGTTCCACACCCGCTCCTTTCAGCAGTGATCCTCTCGACTTGGGGCGGGTCTCAGGGGTCCCTGGATCGTCGGTTCTCTCTTCCCCAGGAGGTTCGGTCGGACCTCCATTGGTGGCTTTCCCGACTCACCTGGAGGTGGGGAAGTCCTTCCTGCCGGTCAGGTGGACGGTCATTACGACCGGCGCCAGTCTGCAGGGTTGGGGAGGAGTCTTCGGCACTCGGACAGCCCAGGGCGTCTGGTCTCCGTCGGAGTCCAGACTCTCCATCAATGTATTGGAGCTTCGGGCGATTTTCCTTTCTCTGCGCCATTGGTCTCCCCTCCTGCTGGGCCTTCATGTCCGGGTCCAGTCGGACAACGCCACGGCTGTGGCGTATGTCAACCATCAAGGGGGACTCGCAGCTCGTCTGTCATGTCGAGCGGCAAGAATCCTCCGGTGGGCGGAGACCCACGTTCAGGCTCTGTCGCGGTCCACATTCCCGGAGTTGCCAATTGGACCGCAGATTTTCTGAGCCGGACGGCGATAGATTCCGGGAATGGTCTCTCCATCCGGAAGTCTTCGACGACCTCTGTCGTCGCTGGGGACGGCCGGATGTGGATCTGATGGCCTCCAGCCTCAATCACAAGCTCCCGTTCTACTTCGCCCGCGCAAGGGATCCCGCAGCCTGCGGGGTGGGCGCTCTCGTGGCCCCGTGGGACGGATTCACGTTCCTCTACGTCTTTCCTCCGTTGTCCCTACTGCCTCGGATTCTCCGCAGGATCAAGTGGGAGGCGTTCAGACCCTTCTGATCGCTCCAGACTGGCCGCGCCCGAGCATGGTACTCGGATCTTGTCCTTCTGCTGGGGACGCTCCGTTTCTGCTCCCTCTCAGACCCGATCTTCTGTCACAAGGGCCCGTCTTCCACCCGAGTTTAATTACTCTACGTTTGACGGCGTGGCTCTTGAAACCTTCCTTCTAAAGCAGCGGGGTTTTTCCGATGCGGTGGTTCATGCGCTTATTCGGGCCAGGAAGCCCGCTTCTTCCAGGATCTATTATCGAACCTGGAAGTCCTTCCTTCGATTCTGTGAAGAGCGGGACCTGTCTCCCAGATCCTTCTCCCTGCCGGTCGTTCTGGCCTTTCTCCAGTCCGGTCTGGAACTGGGCATGGCACTCAGCTCCTTGAAGGGCCAGGTGTCGGCCCTTTCTATTTTCTTTCAGCGGTTCTTGGCTGGTATGGGTCCAGTGAAGACCTTCCTTCAGGGCGTCGCACACACCTCTCCGCCCTACCGCCCCCGCTACATCCGTGGGACCTCAACTTGGTGTTGGGGGTTCTGCAAGCTTCTCCATTCGAACCCCTGCGGGAGATTTCTCTCCGTCTGCTGTCTTGGAAGGTGGTCTTTCTGGTGGCTATCACCTCAATACGCAGAGTTTCAGAGCTTGCAGCTCTGTCATGCCGTGAGCCGTTCCTGGTCTTTCATCAGGACAAGGTGGTCCTCCGGCCGATCCCTTCCTTCTTGCCCAAGGTGGTGTCGGCTTTTCACCTTAATGAGGACATTGTCCTGCCGTCCTTTTGTCCGGGGCCCTCTCATCCGAGAGAGGTGTCATTACACCGGTTGGATGTGGTGCGGGCTCTGCGGATTTACCTTTCGGCCGTGGCTCCCTTTCGGCGCACGGGCGCCTTGTTCGTCCTTCCGGAGGGTGCTAGGAAGGGATTGGCGGCTTCAAGGTGGCGATCTCACGGTGGATTCGCTCCACGATTTTAGAATGTTACCGCGTTCGGGACAAGACGCCCCCTCCTGGGATCACGGCCCACTCTACCAGGGCACTTGGGTCCTCCTGGGCTTTCTTCCACCAGGCGTCGGCGGCTCAATTGTGTAAGGCCGCGACTTGGTCCTCCCTCCACACTTTTACAAAGTTCTACAGGGTTCACGCCCTCGCTTCTGCGGGCGCCGCTCTGGGCCGCCGGGTATTGCAGGCCGCGGTGTGATGGCTGGCACAGGGTTCCCTGCCGTCTTCATTCTGTTTTGTGTTCCCTCCCCAGGGACTGCTTTGGGGCGTCCCATGGTCTGTGTCCCCCAATGATATAAGCGAGAAAACGAGATTTTGTGAAACTCACCTGTAAAATCTGTTTCTCGCTTGATTCATTGGGGACACAGCACCTACCAGTTTTGTTCCTAGTGTTGGGAGCCGCCAGGTTTCCTAGGGAGCTCGTTCTGTTTGGGTCCGTTGACCGTGTGCGTTGGTTTGGTTGTAATATCCTTCTGCTTCTCCTACTGCTTTTGCACAAACTGAGAGCTCTCTCCTGGCCGGAGGGGGTATAGCTGGCGGAGGAGGAGCCAACAGTTTTCAGCCTAGTGTCGCCTCCTAGTGGCAGCAAGCAGCTATACCCATGGTCTGTGTCCCCCAATGAATCAAGCGAGAAACAGATTTTACAGGTGAGTTTCACAAGATATCTCGTTTTCTAGTACAAACGAACATCTTTCCCTAATAAAGTATTACATTTTTTTTTTTAAGATCTCTCTCCCCACACTGTATTACAATCAACTTAAATTACAGTTACACTTTAAGAATTGTGAATAATGTGCAAACTTTGTTAAACTTCTATCTATTTCATTCAGAGGAGCACCGTCCTCCTTTGGAACTGATGCCATTTTCATGGAAATAAATACATGTTATATCCCCGGTGTTCAGTCCCTTTGTACATGTAGCCATTTCCATCTCATTAAATCTCCCTTGTTTTTATTCTTTAGATCTTCTGCATTGAAGATTGTGGCAGATGAGAAGAGCAGGTCCTTAGCAAGGCTCAACCAAGTGATGTCATTGAGCCGGGAGCTGCTGTCCGGACAGTGGACGACATGTCCAGTCAGATGTGCAATCAGGGTGTCTTGGACCCAGATGCTTCTGAAAGACTATATTACCGCAAGCTGCAGTCTGCAGAACCAGAGTGACTACGTCCTGGAGCATGGGTGGACCTTGTGTCTCCTCATAAGTACTGACCCAATCACTTCTTATTCCTTTCCCATTTTGTTGCTAAAACCTGGGGAAACAAAAGAATTTGCTTTCCCTTTATATGGACAGGGATTGAACAGCCTGGATTTCCCTATTAAAATATCTTGCTCCTTATTTTATAGTTTAAAGGGATTTGTTGCAGATTGTGATAACCTTTCCGAGCTGTACTTGTCTTTCTCGCACAAACAGGGAGTCTACATTCCTCTACAGGAGCATGATATTAACGTATTGCAATGCCTGTGTCTAAGCCCCTCGACTACCTATTGCTCTGGTTTACCACATACTTTGCTGGAGAATACAGTGAATGCTGTTTGGAAATCGCCTTTCAGAAGTGACCAACTGGGGACACCTCCTAAGGCTCTTCTTAACCAGGGACTTAATCATACAATGCCGTTGAAAGCGTCAGTTCGATTGTCGGCCATGCTGTTGACTTGTGCTTTAAAGAATGAAAACTCAGGTGAGAAACTTCTGTATATCATATGTGTATTATACACATTATAAGGCCTGGACCGCATTTTGTATCCGCGTCGATCCGAATTTTTTGCGGATTGTTCGTGGACCTATTCATTTCTGTGGGTCCACAAAAAAACAGCACACAGATGTCATCATGCCAGCAGCAGATCGTGGCGTCTAAACAGCCTCTGCGCCGGCAACCAATGATTCTGTATGGGGCACGAGCAATGGATTAGCGATCACTACCCCTGATACTGTGGAGGAGATCACTGCATGTAAATATAGCGATCTCCTCCACTGATGAGCAAGCGATTGTCGGTAGGGAAAACATCTGTCCGGACAATCTTCAGTGTAAAGGGGCCTTTAGGCTGCACTCATGGAGTGGCAACACAAGCAGGGACTTTTCCCAGTTAAGTAATAATGTATGTTCCATATTTTAACACTTGTCGCCAATTTATGATATTGTAAGTGAACCTGAGTGGTGCATTTATTTTATGATGAATGAATCCTTTTCCCTTCAGAGATGTCCCTCTGCTCTGCTGTACTGCATTGGCTGCTGCCAGAGGTGTTGGTAAAGGAGCAAGATGTGCAGGAGGTTCAAGGTTCAACCCCAGATGGAAAGAAGTTTTGTATCCGGGTTCAAGAGGTTAGTTATTCTGTGTGAGTCTGATATCCAGACTCTGTAAACTACACAGAAGATGCGTATCAATGGGGAATACGTGTTTTCCTAGTGAGTTTCTCATTACAGGTTAAGGGCTCATGCGCACGACACGACCATGGTTTTTGCCTGCATGCCATCAGCATTTTTTGCTGGTCGGATGCCGACCCGTTTACTTCAGTTGCGTCGCAAAAGTTGCGGACAGCACACTGTGTACTGTCTGCATCCGTATGTCTGTATACATTACACTGATGTTTGTGATGCAGCCTCTACCACGCCCCTGGTTTTCCCCAGTTATAACATCAGGGCAAAACGGCTAAAAACTGTGTATTACAAAGTTATTTTTTGACAACCAAAAGCAGCCTCAACATAATGTGACATACAGTGCCTTCGCTTCCTTTAGATATCTGTATCAGATCTATTGTCAGAAGGATCCATCCAAGCTATCGAGGTGGAAATTCTAAGCTCTCATTTACATGTTGTGGCCTCTCTACATCTGGCTGTCCTCAGCCGATTCAAGGTAAACTTGCAAAGACTCATCACCCTTATTTAATTTCAAGCAGGAGTCAAAAAGATTGTGTATATTGTTCCCGCTTACTAAAATATCTATATGAGAGACCCAAATGTCGATTTCTGGGAACCCCTGTTTCAGGGAGCCATTGCTTAAATACATGTTCTCAGTGTAGTATCAATGAGTCTTCTGCCCAGTGATTGGGCAGACAAGATTAAAGGGGTTGTCTCATCAAAGTCACAGACAGGGCATATTGCTAGGATATGCTCCCATTGTCTTATAGGTGCGGGTCCCACATCTGGGACCTGCACCTATATCTGGAACGGAGCCCCACAAGGTGGTGGTCGGAGGACTCCGGTCTGGCCACCAGCAAGCGCGATCCCCATTAACTTCTATGGGCCGACGAAAATAGCCAAACCAGCACTCTGCTTTTTTCGGCGGCCCCATAGAAAATAAATGGAGGGCGGCTGCGCATGCGTAGTGCGCCCTCCAACATTTTCAGGGCCCCTTCTCGATATAGTTGCGGGTCCCAGCGGTTGGACAAGCACCTATAAGACAATGGGAGCATATCCTGGCGATATGCCCCTATTGTCTGTAATGAGACAACCCCTTTAATCCTACAGGCAGCTCATCTGCAGTCCATACCTTTAGGCAGGGATGTCCAACCTGCGGCACTCCAGCTATTGCAAAACTACAACTCCCAGTATGCCTGGACAGCATACAGCATGTTGGAAGTCTTAGTTTTGCAACACCTGGAGGGCCGCAGGTTGGGCATCCCTGCCTTCATGCGTCATTGAATAGAGCCTTGGTGATTGCACCCGAGCAGCTGAGTGCATTTCTTATTCTATGTGGACCACATTCTGGGTCTGAATTAAAAAGGGGGTTAAAACTGGAAACCTGCCTTTGGGGAGCTGTTTAAATAACTTGAAAACGCCCTTAAAGGAATTTGTCACAGTTTCATGCTGCCCTATCTGAGCAAAATGCCGTTTCACTAAGGCCCCTTTCACATATACGTTTTTCCTTTCCGTCCTAGAGTACCGTCTTCAGGGCTCTAGGACGGAAAGATACTGATCAGGATTTCCCTAATGCATTCTGAATGGAGAGAAATCCGTTCAGGATGCATCAGGATGTCTTCCGTTCAGTATGTGAACGTTTTTTGGACGTTGACAAAACCGCAGCATGCTGCGGATTTGTCTCCGTCCAAAAATCCGGAAGACATGCCGTAATGCCGGATCCGGAATTAATGCCCATTAAAGTGCATTAATCCGGATCCGGCCTTAAGCTAAACGTCGTTTCTGCGCATCGCCGGAACCAACGTTTAGCTTTTTCTGAATGGTTACCATGGCAGCCAGGACGCCAAAGTCCCAGCTGCCATGGTAAAGTGTATGAGGGGGGGAGCAGTATACTTACCATCCGTGCGGCTCCCGGGCGCCAGAGTGACGTCAGGGCGCCCCATGCGCATGGATCACGTGATCCATGCGCATGGGGAGCTCTGACGTCATTCAGGAGCGCCCCGGGAGCCGCACAGATGGTAAATATACTGCTCCCCCGCTCCCCACTACTACTATGGCAACCAGGACTTTAATAGCGTCCTGGCTGCCATAGTAACACTGAAAGCATTTTGAAGACTGATCAGTCTTCAAATGCTTTCAGGTCACTTGCGTTGTTACGGACCTGGATCCTAACAACGCAAGTGTGAAAGAGGCCTTAGGGTACTTTCACACTTGCGTTAGTGTGATCCGGCAGGCAGTTCCGTCGTCGTAGCTGCCTGCCGGATCCGCCCTTCAGTGTGACAACTGACAGCATTTGTAGACGGATCCGGGTGCGGATCCGTCTACAAATGCATTGCAAGAACGGATCCGTCCCTCCGCTTGTCATGCGGATGGACGGATCCGTCCTGCAGTCTTTTTCACAGTTTTCCCGGTCTGCGCATGCACAGACCAGAAGGACGGATCCGTCCTTCAGTTGTTTCTCAATGCCGGATCCGGCACTAATGCAAGTTAATGTAAATTAATGCCGGCATTCCGGCGACTGATCAGGCATTTTGGACGGACATAATACCGCAGCATGCTGCGGTATTATGTCCGGCCAAAACGCCTGACAGTGACTGAATGGAAGGCATGCTGATGCAAACTGAACGGATTTCTATCCATTCAGATTGCATGGGGATATGCCTGATCAGTTCTTTTCCGGCATAGAGCCCTTTTGACGGAACTCTATGCCGGACAAGAATAACGCAAGTGTGAAAGTAGACTTAGTTGTATGATCCCAGTTTTTTTGCTAAAATTTGTATTTAATAACTCCAGCGTGAGGTGAGAGCTGGTGGGCCTCGCTACAGAGTTATTGCTAGGGAGTCCAGCTCATGCTGTAGCTTTTCAATGCAAATTTTAGCAAAACATCAGGATTAATTCAAGTAAGATGCCCAACATGTTGCTCAGTGTATTTGTCACCAGTTCATGCAGCCCTATCTGAGGGCAGCATAAACTGGTGACAAAATTCTCTTTAAAGAGGACCTCTCCGGACATGTCTGTTTAGTAGTTCCCCATGTAATAACAATTCAGTAGCATCTTTTCATATAACTAAGTTGTGCTGTTCTGCTATTTGTCCTATTGGAATTGTATGAATGCATTGCCAGCAGTCTGCAGTAAAGGTCCAGCTGGGTGCGTCCATGCACAGTCTGACACTATCCGATCAGCGTTTCCAGTGTCAGACTGTGCTGGGACACCGTCCCCAACTGGTAACAGCCAGAAGGAGGCTTATTGCAGACTCCTGGCAGTTCATTCATACATTTCTAATAGGTATAATGGAGATATGGCTCATGAGTCATACCAATAGATGCTACCGAACTGTTATTTCACGTGGGAATGCAAGGAGTTACTAAGCAGACATGTCAGGGGATTTTACAGGTCCTTAGAGATTAGTCTTCATTCTGTTTCAGTGATATTTATCTTTCAGAAGACAAATGTGGAAGTTTTTTATTGGTCAGTGAGATGCTTCTTTCTGCAAGGCGTAGAGGCTCATTAGTCATTCAACACCCTGGTGGTCTCATTTTATTTCCAAGATATTACTTCAAGAAAAGCCAAACAGTGAGTGTCATTCCCCTGATTTGAATTTAGGGAAGATTCAGCAGCTGTTCAGTGCTCATGAGGTAAGTCACTTCTGATTTATTACTGAATTAAAGCGTCATCCATAGTTTATACCGTAAATGTCTGATAGATGTGGACATTCACCCAAGTCACTTTGTGTAAAGTACTTGGATTAGAAGAGTTGCTTCTCTTCTTGAAGGTTATTCTCCTCTTGGCATAGGATATGCTATTAGAGTGTGATAGGTACTGGTCCCACCGACCCCATCTCGCAATTGCTTTGAATGGAGAGATGGCTGGGCATGCGTGGTTCTGTCCATTCACTTCTATGGGAGGCCTGAAAATAGCTGAGTCAGCATGCAGGTTATTTTCGAAACTCCCCTGGAGGTGAAAGGAGAGAACCACACCTGTACGGCCAATTCTTTATGCACAGCATCCCGGAGACGGGGTCAGGGAATCTTTGTTCTTGAGATAGATGCCAGTCCCACCCATGGCACTTGCACCTAACAGACATTTATGGCGTATCTGTGCCAAGATGGGAATAAGCCTTTAAGAAAAAACAAGTGTTCTAATTCAATGCTTTTCATTACATAAACACATGAAACTCTTTGATGTTAAATATGTGAAGTATATATAAGTAGAAAAATTCCACGGCACTCCCAGGTAAAGTAAATTAAAAAAAAAGTGTTCTTTAATCACCAAACTGCGACGTTTCATTCCCCTTACTGGGACTTTTCTGAAGCAGTGACAAAATACAGTGGTGCCATGTGCAGCTATATATGCATCCCCACAGTAATTAATCATTGAACATAATTAGTGAATAAAACACAATTCATGTACACAAGTGATAATAAAGCATAATCTATCATCAAAATTCATCATCATAATTATAGTTTAAAAAAAAAATGTGAAAAGTACAATATAAGTAATTCATGATAATTCATTTGTGCCATTATACATAAAATACCCCACAGTTGTGTAGACACGGGTGTAAGTTAAAAACAAAATAGATAAGGAAACCACAAACCAGCATGGACCCGCTGCACGTGTATTCAGCATCATATACTATGCACTGCGCATGCAACCAAGCAGCCAGTGTTTACCTATGAAGCGCATTGCTCAGCAGCCCGGCGAAACCCGCATGTGATTGTGCGCATTGCCGGGTCAGGTGGTCACGCCCCACATGGAACGCATGCGTCACCATGGTAATACAGTCAACGTAAACGTGACTGTATACTTCAGAGACTATGTGAATCTTACCATTAAAAAAATACAGAAAAAAAGGGAATTAATTGACAGCCTAATAGGGGAACAGAATGAGATGTTAGATCTACAAGTCATAGTGAAATGGAGATTCCACATATCCCGCTGCACCTTCCACTGCACACGAGACATGCCGGAGGGCCGATGCGGCTGCTCAGTATCTGCATCACAGACACCAAACACATTCGCAGCAAACCACAAGCTCCTATCACTCATGTTAAAACAGCTTAAGCCATTATAAACAAAGTAACATGTAAGCTCACACATGAAACAGTTATGTAACAGACCTCATGTCGGAAAACCGGCATTCGAGCATCCCATGTAGCACCCTTACCCAATTTTGTAGTAGAACCAGAGTATTATTTTCATAGTACATAGAGATCAAACATCCCATGCATTATACCCCCATTGGAATTTTTTCCCCCAAAATACTATTGTAATTGCAATAGAAAGAAAACATAGTAACTCTGAAAAGTAATTTTCTATCATAAAATAATCAACATAATAAAATAATAATCTCCAAAGGAGGGTCGATACTGGTTTCACATATGAGGCATTCCTTATCTATTCTTTTCTGCAAGAGAGGAAAAAATATGAGTTTTTGTTTTTATACAAAAATAAATAATATACAAAAGTAGCACCAAAGAGAGCACAAGAGCAAGCTTGGTCAGAAATAATCACTCATCAGGGGATTATTAGGAAAACATTCAGGGTTTAAAATCCACATGTAATCCATTGGGTCTGGGAGTATTTAATGGAGAAATCCAGTTGATTTCCCTTTTTTTTTTTTTTAAAGAGACCCCTGTTTGCTCCCCCTACGGGATACAGGGATGTGGTCAATCAACATACATTTCAGATGACCAGGTTTAGAAAAATATTTAGAAACTGGCAGGTCCACACGTGTAGTATGTGTGTGTGTGTGTGTGTGTGTGTGTGTGTGTAATACTGTGTATATATATGATCTCTTCTGTGTGATTGCTTTTTATCCCCTTCCCGACTGCCATACGGCTATTTACGTCGGTAGTTGGGACTTTAAAGATGCCACCCGCTCTGCTCAGGTTTCATACAGCAGGCACCCGCGGCCAATGTCCGCAACCAGCGGTAATGCCGATTGCAGACATTCAACACTTCAGATGCCGTGATCAGTCCTGACCACGGGCATCTAAATGCTGAAAACCCGGAAGCACGCACTTCCCGGGGTGCTCCAGCTCCCCCCAGCAGGGATTGGGCGAGCTAAGTGTGTTTGCAGCAGCTCCTGTGAGACATAGTAATGCATAGTAATTTCTATGGAGCCCCTGCATGTAGCAGTGCTCCATAGAAATACAGTGAAATCCTCATAGACTCCAATGCTAATCTGCTGAACCCGCTGATGTTGTACCGAGGCCGTATCGTGGCTCAGCCAAGCGTGCATATGTATAAAGGGATCAGGGGTAATAGGCTGACAGCTCTCTTGTGTGTATGGCCGGCCTTAGTGACATGCAGATATGCTCTCTGCAATCATGGTTTGCATAGGCATGGCACTGTGTATAGACGAAGAACGGGACACAAGGTAGAGCGTTGGCAGGGAGGGGTCACGCTTCTCATGTAATGCTCCTCTAAACTCATTGTGCCGGTCCACTAGCCAAAAAGCAACAACGAATTGCAACCTGAACCTCTTCAGGTATATAGTCCTTGTCTGGAGAAGACTATTTCCATGATAAAGTCATTTTAAAAGGGGACCTATCGCTACAATTTCCTACGAAATAAATATAGGAAATAGTAAGGGGTCATGTGTTTTCACTTCAAAAATGGCTTGATAGTGAGAATCAGAGGTTTGTAGGAGCCCCAGGCAGAAAGGTGCCACGGTTCTGGGTTCAGATCTGACCAAGGGCAAGATATGCATGGAGTATGTATGTTCTCCCTGTGTTTTCTGTGGATTCCTCTGGATATTACTGATAGGTTCATTTGAAATTCAGATTGTGAGGATAGTAAGAGATAACAATCCCTGTATGTTGGCAATATATACATTAATACAAATAAATACATAGGGTTGCTTATTTTTCATTTGAATGGCGTAAAATGGATCTCCTTTCTTCTCCATTTACAAACTTAAAGTGGTAGAAAGTTGAGGGCCTGGAGAAAAATGATGAGGGGTAAAATGAGTTCACTTAATTTTGAATATTGGTGTCAGAAAATCTGATTACAAATCCTCTGATTAGTTTCATTCTTCCTTCTCAGCTTTTAATAAAAGAAGTGAAGAACCTGAGAGAGCGCCTGGGTATGGATGAAGACATCCTCTCTAGTGGCGCTGCCCAGAGACTCCTTGACATCTACAGAGACTTGCGTGATCCAGGCCTTCTCTTCATTTGAGTCTGAATGTAATCTTCATGCCTGTGCTGAGGAGGAAAGCTGCTTCCAGAGATCTCAGGATCAGATAGGTAACTGAGATTAGATGGGACTTCCAGGCTAGAAATGTGAGCGCTGTCTGATGTAGATGTTTCTATTAAATGTTATTAAAGGACGCTCTGCTTCATCAGTTTCTCATCAATGAAACAAACCTGTCCTCGTCCTGAGTATTACTTAGCATAGTGCAAACAGCAATACAATGCAACACTTAGGAATTCTTATTAGAGATAACTCAAAACAATAGCTGATCTTGGGCGGACCAGCTACAAAAAATACTGCAGAGCCTCATTTAAGAGTCTCAATACCGCAATCCAAAGTGGAAAGCTCCCTGGGAAACAGTAATACGCAAAATAACCTTGGAACCCCAGTGAAAGTCAGATATTTCTCCAGGGAAGGAATGGGGTGTCCCCGTTTTAGAGATCACCTAATCCACCATATTAAGTGGCTCCTATGTCAAAATCTAGCTTTGTCACAAGCCTTAAGGATGTGATAAGGGGAAAAACCTTATACACGTATCCATCTTCAGTCAGCTGTTTTAGGGGGCGTTGCCCCTTATCAGTGTGGAGTAAGATTCTGGCTAACCGGAAGCAATGCCGAGGAGACTACTCACAAAAGCTGATCTTGAGGAGACCAGCAACAAAAAATTAGAGATAGACTTTAGGTTTAGGGCTGTATTAGATGTGCAGAGGGTCGGCCAGATCACTGCTAACAAGCGTTCGTAGAAACGCTCGTTAGTGATGAGCTGCCTGTGTAAAAGTATTACCAGATGAGCGAGCAAACATCGGCTAATCACCATTTTTATACATGCTAAAAAACGGTTTGCCGGTTGCAGATCGTGCCATCTAATCACACTCTGCTGCCGGCTGATAATGATATTATGTATGGTGACGAGCTATGGCATTACCCATCCCTCCTTCCCATACTGTGGAGGAGATCGCTGCATCTAATAGGAGCGGTGTCCTTCACCGACAAGCAGGTGATTGTCTGAAAGGAACCCCTCTTTCCTGACAATCATTAGCCACATCTGCAAGTCTAATACGGCCCTTAGGTTACATTCACACTATGTGAAAAATAAACCGGCAAAATGGTCCATTTTTAATATCCGTTTTTTCACAGAAACATTGAAAACGTGCCCTTGCATTGAATGGGGGCTGTCTGTCTGAAAACGGACAAAATAGGACAAGTTCTAATTTTTGATGGCCATGATTTACGGGCTGTCATGGCCGTGTGACTAGACGCATAGACTGCAAAGGTTCTGAAAACGGTTTTCACTGTGTAAATGTGCCCTTAGGTTGTCACAGCTCCAAGATTTTCTTTTCTATACAAATAGTTTACAATGCTATAAAATAAATACTTATTTAACATCCCCTGCTGCTGTGCCAACGCTTCATCCGGTGGTCACCAGTGTGATTAAATGCATTGGTTGTGAGACACAGAAAGCGTTGACCGGACACTAGTTAAGTGAGTATTGCTCCTTTTGTAATTTTACAGCATTGTGAGCATTTATCATGGGGCTGAGCGGTCCTTTGATGCCCCTTAGAGGGGTTCTCTACTTTTTCAGTATCCTCCTGCTCTGACCCCCAGTAAAAAGGTGTAATGTGTAAGGAAACCTGGAAACAAGTATCTGATTGCTAGGCCCCCCAGCCATTAATTAGAAGCTGGTCCTATGTTCCCCATATGAATGGAGTGGCAGTCCAGCATGCGTGCAGCCTGTTCATTCATCTCTGAAAAGAAAAGTGTTCCGCTATCTCAGTCGCATTTTAGGACAACTCCTTTTAAGTGAATGGGTTTGAGCTGCGATAACAGAAACAGCTCATGGACACGATTTCTGGTAAGATGAAAAAGAACATACCGTTTTTCTGCTCTTATACAATCCTTTTAAAAACACTTTTGATCTATGATCTCTTTGCCCTTTTATACCCATCAGGGTGTTTTCACACATCGGTGGTCATATCACATGAGACGCTTTGTGGTTGGTACGAGCAGTCTGGGTCACTTATGGCATCACAAAGCCGGGAATGATGGCAGATTGGTAAATTGGATTCATGATTATATTGGATGGGTCCTTTCACACTAAGTGGTGTCTTTAGCTGGATTTGGTAAATAGCATAATTGTTGTGATTGAGCCTGAAAATTAGCCTGTTTCCTGTGGAGCAAAGAACAATTTTCTTTGCACTCAGCATTGTAGTTAACACTGCGGATAATTCAAATAAAAGCTCTAGAAATGTCAGAGAAGGCAGCCGTTTAATGGTTTTATTGCAGATACCCTGCATTTATCAACATTATGGAAGTTTGCAGGAGAGTAGGGTTCTCCTCAGGGTAGAACACAAGCATGAATGGGGTGAGGCTCTTCACACACTTAGCACTTTACAAGTTTTTACGGAATCTGAGAAACATGGCTGCTGGCCTCTGGAAACAGACCCACTCATGTCTTTGGGCTACATCTGATATTGCAGTTTACGAATGAATGGAGCTGAGCTTATACCAGGGGCATAGCTGAAGGGGGTGCAGAGGTAGCAGTCGCTACCGGGCCCAGGAGCCTGAAGGGGCCCAAAGACACTTGTGCCACATAAGAAGACACACAAAGCACTGTGGGAAGGGACCCTGGCTTATACCACACCTAACTTGTGAACAAGAGTGGCACTTTCTCATAAAGCAAGTAGCCATGTTTCTCAAATCTAATACAACTTCTTTAAAGGGTTTGTTAACCTCTAGGGGCATCTCGGGCAGACCCTCCAGCGTGGCTGGACCAGCGACGGGATTCATACTTACCTGATACCTACTTTCATGTCACTGAGTGACGTGACACAGGGCACTTGATTGCATCAAACTGGATGTTGATGTGGGGAGACCCAAGAGCTGCGGCTGCCCGGGGAGAGCAAAGGAGACGGAATCCAGTGGCATGGATCAGGTAAGGTAAGTATGATTCCCTCTGCCGGTCCGGACATGGGCTGGGGGGGAATGATACCTTTAGAGGACTTCTGCCAACAAACACAGGGAATCTAGGATCCCTACTGAACATGGCAATGCTCTTTCTATAACTCCCATTGTAAGTCCTTCCTCGTGGTTATAGGTGAGGCGTTATGAGAAATAGGAAGGCCTGATCTAGTTATCAGTCGGGCCTCCAGCAGTCAAACGCTTGTCCTAAGGACAGCCAAGTTTACACTTGCAGTAAATGCAGGAAAAGTGCAGCATCTTGGGATTTTATGGAACATTAGAATTGTTTAACGGAAAAAAAATGTTAGGGTGCCTATGGGTTACCATGGCATCTGGGACAACCAGGCCTGCCAAAGTTCCAGGAGGCAGTGCTGCAGCGCTGATAGGCAGTAAGGCTTTGAAGTACTACATATTCCCTAATGTGACAAAAAGTGTAAAATTTAAGTAAAACATTTTTTTTACTGTCTTTCCTGGGCAAGCACGTTCTCATTTTTTCCTACATGAGGCTTCAAACTTTTTTCTTGGTTTGTTAAGTCAATTTTTGCCTTTTATGTTAATACATGGGAGCTTTTATTTATGCGGCTCTGGCATGTATTCCCTTGCTGAGGAAAAAGAGGGAGCCACCTGCTCTGGATTCATGGAGTAATCTGATAACCACCATGTGAACTACTAATTAGACAATTTGAGAATAAATAAGCTTACACAGGCTAAGTGAATAAATATATTTACTAAGTGTGATTAAATATAAGGTAAAACAGACAAATCACATAGAGAGTAGTAAACTGGCCTGCACATACAATATGGGAGGGACCCCAAGGCACCATGTCGTAGCACATGTGCGACACCTGTTACCAGAAAGAAATAGTGTCACAACTTCCTACCTGGATGAAGTTCTTCAATGGAGTGCCAATTAATTGCCTGTGCAAACCAGGTTTATGCCCTTCATCCCCTCATCCCAAGGATGTCCAGTGTGCAGCACACACGTAACCACTCAGGAATGTGGTCTTATCAGCACCGTGGAGATTGTGTATGTCTCACTATTCCTAACTCACTACACTACAAGGGATATCATTACACAGAATATAGAAGGTAATATAATATAAAAGGGGACAGAACCAATCAGGACTTACCATAATTATGTATGTAAAATACCCTTACAATACAGCTACAAGTTTTATAAAACATGGTTCTATTGGATGAAGTTTACTGTACTGAGACTACTTCTAAGGCCCCATTCACACGTCCGCAATTCTGTTCTGCATTTTGCGAAACAGAATTGCGGACCCATTCATTTCTATGGGGACAGACTTTGTCCCGCTCTGATCCAGAATTGCGGGTCCGCACTTCCGTTCCGCAAAAATATAGAACATGTCCTATTCTCGTCCGCAATTGAGGACAAGAAAAGGCATTTTCTATATAGTCCTGGCAATGTGCGGATGCGCAAAACACATACGGACGTCTGAATGGAGCCTTAGACTAAATATTTTAAGTTAACCTGGTCTCCTCTCCATCCTCTTCTTTTTCATTTTTTTTTTTCATTTCTTGTTTCTCTTCTTTAACCAACACTTCTGCTTTGTTCCTTGTCTCCCCCACCTAGAGTTTGGGTAATAATTGAGACCTGTGGTGGATCCAAAGCTTTTGCCCCATGTATTAGTCAGGCTGTTCCAGTTTGGTATGCACTCCTTAGACCTCTTGCAGCCGAGTGTTAGGAAACATGTCTGACTGAAAAAATGGATGGATTTTTAAAACGGACAGCACCCGGACAGAAGCATTGCTCATGTGAAAGCAGCCTTAGTTATTGTAAGTCTTTGTATTTGAATAGATTGTGGTTTTTTATTTCGTTTTATCTAAGCTGCTGGGGCCATGCCAACGATTTTCTTTTTAAATAAAGAGTTAATAGAAATTAACCAATAAATTATATGTATGCCAAAATATTACCAATAAAATCTACAGCTATTACAGCCAAAAAAAATCCCCATGCAGCTCCGTCGATGGGAAAGCAAAATGTTATGTCTCTCATAATATGGTGACACCGAAAAATGAATGCTTTTACTGTGCAAAAGTACAAAAGCATAAAAGTGTAAAAAAAAAAAATTGCAAATGTTTTCACCCCCCTCAATAAATTGATTAGAAACGGGTTTTCCCATGATTGTCAAAAATTTAAATCCAATATCATATAGTACATGACAATCTCTTTCTATAAGGCTACATTCACACAAACGTATTTTGTTTCCGTGTCAGTTCCGTGTTTTTTTTGCAGGTTGTATACAGACCCATTCAATTCAATGGGTCCACAAAAAATGCGGACAGCACACCATGTGCTATCCGCATCCATATGTCCTTTCTGTGGCCCCGCAAAAAAAATAGAACCTGTCCTATTTTTGTCTGTTTTATGGACGAGGATAGTACAATGGATCCACAAAAAAAACAGATGCCATATGGACGGCATGATTATTTTATTTTTTTTGCGGATCAGCAATTTGCTGACCGCAAAACATATACGGTCGTGTGAATGTAGCCTTAAGCTAGAACCAGCCCTGTACCTCACATGGATCCAGAGATCTCCCCATTCATTGCTCTGCTAGATTTTTCAAGGATGTCTTTCAACTGCAGCTGGTGGCAATGAAGGATGGAACTGAGCATGTGCGTCCATCTCAGAGAGCAGGACAGAGAAATAAGAAAAACAACAAACAGCAGGTGGCGCTACACAGATAGATGTCAGTGAATTACTCAGTGGCTACAATACATTTTTAATTATATATAATTACAAAAGTATTTAGATCCAGGTGCTGGTTTGAAAAATGTAAAATGTTTTTTTGTGGGAAAACCCATGTAACCACTCTCTGATTACCTCTAAACTGGGGTGTAAAAGCACGGAAGACCCTAACTCCCCTCATTTGTTACTGCAGCTGCCCAGTTTCAGGCCCATGATGTCTGTGTATAAACAGTGAATAGTAGTGGCCACGTCCATGGCTCCCAGAATGGTGGTCTAGTGATTTACCCACGTGACCACCTTCCTGGCTGCGTCCTTTTCTTTGCCAACGCTGAAAGTATTCAGTCCATGCACAGGTAGTGGAGATGGTTTTCTGTATCTGCATATGCACTGATCGATTTCAGTGCCTGCACAGAAGGGGATGCAGCCGGAGAGGCATTTACACGGTTAAATCATGTGACCATTGCCGTATTGGAGGCTCTAGTGGACACAGTGGCCGCTGCGATTCACTGGTGGCACACTCACACATGGGCAGCAGGGAGCTGGAACTAGGCAGCAACGGTAACAAATAAGGGGGGGTCATAGTTAGGGTCTTTCATGCCGCTGCACACCAAGTTAGAGTTGACCCCATTCATACCTCATATTTACCGCACATTTCTGCCCATTAATCATACAACTAGCCCCTGCAACAATAGGCCATCATATAGCCACATCCATGGAAAAGTAATTGGGGTGCGGCAGTCAAGAACATGGATTTTGGATGCTGCACCTGTAATAGTAAGATTTACTGGACTAGTCATTTCTGTATTCCCAAAGTATGTGCACCCCTTGTTACAACAGTGCACCCTCCATAAACCAAAACAGTAGATCAGATCATACTGAGGCGCTGTCATAGTATGTCACCAATTTCTCATACTTCTAGATAGTCCCTGGTCCAAGGAGCAGCAGTGACTTGCAAAATTTTGCCTGAGACTGGATAAGGGCTATTACAAATCTGAAGTTCGCCTGAATCTAGCCCCTGAGGCGCTATCACCGCTGTACAACCTGGATTTGCGCGCAGCTTTCAGCCAGCATGTCGCCTGAGCCTTTCAGAGAAACCCCCGAATTATTGCCATAAGGTTTAGGCCGCTTTTTAACCATTTATGGGCATTTTGTAAATGCCCTGGAGTAAAGAGCACCCGCCTCATGACAAATTCTCAGTCGGACCCTCAACCCTATTTAATAATGAATTTTAAAACAACAAAGCAGGTTTAATGGATCCCTAGCTATTTGTATGTATGTGTGTTTTTGCAGTTTTTATTCTCTAGGGACCTTAGACAGCATTTGTCATTGTTCCCATTACAGCTATGACTCGCGGCAATGTTTCTGTACCATGTATTATAAATTGTGTCTCTCTTCCAGTCTTGTTGGGACCCTGTTCTGCCCTGGATTGTCAAATTAAGTAGCAGAGAAATATAATTTAGTTGCTGAAGGTGCCAGCATTGTACTGTACACGAGCGTTTGCCGTTAACCCTCACCTGCCTTCCACGTTTTTGTTTTTTTTTCATTCAATTTGTCTTCACGGATCCGTGCAACAAGGTATCGTGAGGATGGGCGTGGGGTGCTGCCTTTATATAGGTACAATGTGTTATGTGGATAGAAAAACCTTCCACCGGGCGCGTCAGGATTCCAGGGTGACAGGGTTAATGCAGGACTCACATCCCCTTTTGTTTTGCGCTGGGTGTCTTCTGGTATGGATTAAAACTAATGGACTGGTAGCTTGCAGGCAGTTTCCCAAAAGCGCTGACAGCTTATCAATTATTGAAGCGCACTGTATCACTTCTGAAAACCCGATCGGAGCTCAAGTCCAGTGAAAAGCTCTTTGTGTTCTCTTCAGATGTAAAAATAAGGTCATTGTGAGCACAGACATAGCGCGGAGGAGGCCCGGAGCTCTCAAACCCAAGCATGTTTTGGAAGTGTTTTTACCCGGCTTATACACTGACATGACGAGAACATGGAGCAGCTTTGTCTCACCTCTGCTAATGGAAATTTATGCCAGAATAGCTTTTCCAATTTCTTTTAGTTTTTATGATTTTTTTTTTCTTTACTTGTTTAGGTTTTAGTTTCTTTTTGTTTTACCAGTAACCTTTGTATCCCCACATCATACATTTTACAGTGTCTTTTTTAGCTTCTAAAGTACAAGTAAATTACTCTCTTCATTGCTTGTAAGGCGTTTTTTTTATTTTATTTCAACCTACAGATAAATGTACAATAAAAGTATGGTCACAAGTGGATTTTTCTGTCTGAAAAATTTGCAGAAATCCGAGGCTGATCCTCTAATTCAGGGATCAGCAAGCTTCAGCACTCCAGCTGCTGTGAAACTACTCTTAAAGGGGTTGTCTCATATCAGACAATGGGGGCATAAGCTAGGATATGCCCCCATTGTCTTATAGGTGCAGGTCCCACCGCTGGGACCCACACCTATATCGGGAACGGAGCCCTGCAAAGTGGTGGCTGGAGGACTCTTGTCCGGCCGCCACCATTCGCGCTCCCCATAGAAGTAAACGGGAGCGCACCGCGCATGACCGGCTACCGCTCCCATTCACTTCTATGGGCCCGATGGAAATAGCTGAGCCAGCGCTTGGCTATTTTTCTGCGGCTTCGTAGAAAATGAATGGAGGGCGCATGCGCAGTGTTCCCTACACCACTTTCGGGGCTCCGTTCTCGATATAGGAGCTGTCCTAGCGGTGGGACCTGCACCTGTCAGACAATGGGGGCATATCCTAGCAAAATGCCCCATTGTCTGAGATGAGACAACCCCTTTAACTTCTTCCTGAACGCAGGATTGCATCCTGGCGGCGGTCGGTTTGTTCCTCCTTGACACGCGGGCGCGTCATCTCACGAGACGCGCGATTTCCTGTGAACGCGCGCACACCACTGATTAACCCCTGATCACCCCATGTCACCCCCCTGATCACCCCCTGTCACCCCCCTGTCACTAATCACCCCCCTGTAAGGCTCATTCAGACGTTAGTATGTGTTTTGTGGATCCGCAAAACACGGACGCCAGCAATGTGCTTTCCGCATTTTGCGGATCCGCACATTGCCAGAACTATATAGAAAATGCCTTTTCTTGTCCGCAATTGCAGACAAGAATAGGACATGCTCTATCTTTTGTGGAGCTGCAGCCGGATGTTTGGGGGCCGAAACCCGGGAGTTTGCGGCCGCGGCTCCGCAAATGCTGATGCGGCGAGCACATAGTGTGCTCTCCGCATCACCGCCAGCCCCATTCACACTGAATGGGTCCGCATCTATTCCGCAGAATTGCGGAATAGATGCGGACATTTTTGCGGACGTGTGAATGGGGCCTTACTACTTTTTTTTATTTTTGCACATTTTTTGGCAGAGATTTTTTCATCCACATTGATCGATGCGAATGAGGAAATCTGTGCCGTTCATTTTTTTTTTTCAGCCCAGAGGCTGAACGCAAAAAAAAATCTCATTACCCTTATGCTCAATATAAGGAGAATCGCAGAAACTCCTAATGCTGGCCATACGTGTAATGATTGCGGAGACCCTCAAATGCCAGGGCAGTACAAACACCTCACATGTGACCCCATTTTAGAAAGAAGACACCCCAAGGTATTCTGTGCTGGGTATGGTGAGTTCATGTAAAATTTTATTTTTTGTCACTAGTTAGTGGAAATTTGAGACTTTGTAAAAAAAAAAAAATATATCAATTTCTGCTAACTTGTGCCAAAAAAAAAAAAATTATGTCAACTTGCCATGCCCCTCACTGAATACCTTGGGGTGTCTTCTTTTCACAATGGGGTCACATGTGGGGTATTTATACTGCCCTGGCATTTTAGGGGTCCTAAAGCGTGAGAATCCATATGCGTAAAAATGCCCTGTGAAATCCTAAAGGTACTCATTGGAATTTGGGCCCCTTTGTGCATTTTGGCTGCAAAAAAGTGTCACTCATGTGGTATCGCCGTACTCAGGAGAAGTAGGGCAATGTGTTTTGGGGTGTATTTTTACATATACCCATGTTGGGTGAGAGAAATATCTCTGTAAACGACAACTTTTTAATTTTTTTTATACAAAGTTGTCAGTTTACAGAGATATTTCTCTCACCCAACATGGGTATATGTAAAAATACACCCAAAAACACATTGCCCTACTTCTCCTGAGAACGGCGATACCACATGAGTAACACTTTTTTGCAGCCTGGGTGCGCAAAGGGGCCCAAATTCCAACGAGTACCTTTAGGTTTTACAGGGTTGCTCACAATTTAGCCCCGCCCAAAATGCCAGAACAGTAAACACACCCCACAAATGACCCCATTTTGGAAAGAAGATACCCCAAGGTATTCGCTGAGGGGCATAGTGAGTCCATGAAAAATTTAACTTTTTGTCAAAAGTTAGCAGAAAGGGAGACTTTGTGAGAAAAAACAAAAAATCTATTTCCGCTAACTTGTGCCAAAAAAAAAAATCTTCTATGAACTCGCCATGCCCCTCACAGAATACCTTGGGGTGTCTTCTTTCCAAAATGGGGTCACGTGGGGTATTTATACTGCCAGAGATTTTTTTTTGCCAGAAGTTAGCAGAAATGAAAACTTTATTATTTTTATTTTTTTTCCTCAGAAAGTGTCATTTTCCGCTAACTAAATGATACATGAACTCACCATGCCCCTCTGCGAATACTTTGGGGTGTCTTCTTTCTAAAATGGTGTGATTTGGGGGGTATTTATACTTTCCTGACATTCTAGCTCCTGAAGAAACATGACAGGTGCTCAGAAAGTCAGAGCTGCTTCAAAATGCCGAAATTCACTTTTTTGCACCATAGTTTGTAAACGCTATAACTTTTACCCAAACCAATAAATATACACTTATTGGATTTTTTTTTTATCAAAGACATGTAGAACAATAAATTTTGCGAAAAATTTATATAGAAATGTAGTTTTAAAAAAAAAAAATTACAACAGAAAGTGAAAAATTTCATTTTTTTGCAAAAATTTCGGTCATTTTTGATTAATAGCAAAAAAAGTAAAAATGTCAGCAGCAATGATATACACACCAAATGAAAGCTCTATTAGTGAGAAGAAAAGGAGGTAAAATTCATTTGGGTGGTAAGTTGTATGACGGAGCAATAAACGGTGAAAGTAGTGTAGTGCAGAATTGTAAAAAGTGGCCTGGTCATTAAGGGTGTTTAAGCTAAGGGGGCTGAAGCGGTTAAGGCTGTATTGCACCTGACGATTTTTTGGCAGATGATCGCTAACAAGCAGACGAACGCTCGTTTAGTGACCATCTTGCAATGTAATGCTGTCACCAATTGCCCGATGAACGAGTTCGTTCCTCGGGCAATTGTGATTTTTTTTTTTTTTTTTTAGCACGCTGAAAAATGATTGTTTGCTGGCAGCAGATTGTGCTGTCTAATTACGATCTGTCGATGGCAAACCACTATACAGCATGGGGACGAGCGATGGCATAGCGATCGCTCCTCCCCATACTATGTCTCCTCCGACAGCAAGCAGGCGGTTGCTGGGAGGGAACTCTTCCCGTAGGGATGAAAGGAGCATTCTGGGAATTGAAGTTGCAGAACAGATGGAGCGCCGGAAGTCGCTGATCCCTGCTCTGATTTCTGCTGCAGATTTGTAGTTGTACATGCAGCGGATCTGCAAATGGATTTCTTTCTTTTATTTGGTGCAGGATGATGACCTTTGTCACGACTGATCCAAAAATTGCTCCCATAGGTGTACCCCACTAGTGGTAAACAAACTCAGATTGCCAGACAAATGTAACCTAAGAAGAAAAAAAATGATAATTTTCTTTGTTTTTGGATTTTTTTGTTGCCTGGACCCCAGAAAAAACATTTTTAGATTGATTAGACAGGTTGTGTCTGTTCTAAGCATTCCCAATTTTTTTGCAATTCTTTTTAACTTTTTTTATGGTGGAATAAACAAAATAAAATGTAGTTACACCAAATGTGTGTTTTGTATGTCCTTTTCATCTCTTTTTTTTATTTACACTTTATTGCATATAATACTATGCCAAAACATGACCTTAGGCCCAATGCCACAATATGGTCTGCCCATACAGCACTGTATTATGTATTTTCTGTAACTCTATAGCAATAACAAATGACAAGGCAGGTGCACACTGCGGTCTTACTAAGCCCTCAAACTGATGTTAAAATTGAGAGGTTAGTCAACATGTCCTGCTGTGAAGATCTAAGCCCGAGCACCACGCCAAGGTCTCTCAAGTAGCTCTGGACCGAACACTCACCTACCTGTGCCGTATGGGCAATACCAGGGTCCAGTGGGCTAAATTACAGGAATCTATAGGCCGACTCGCAGCAAACTCCTCAGTTACCTCCAGCATGTAACCATGCCTGCAATGGGAGGAGGTAGAAGGCTGTGAGCCCCACCCAAGACTGGCTGATATGGCCCAGGCCTCACAGGTGAACCTAAATGTAGCCTGTGGATGGAAAACAGGCTACATTTACATAGGAGTTTATACACCTCCAAACAATTATGTATACAAACTCCTATGTAAATGTAGCCTGTTTTCCATCCACAGGCTACATTTAGGTGCACCTGTGAGGCCTCTGCATCATTGCTGTTTCCAACCAAAATGCCAAACAAGACGTTGCGTTTTATCCACTAAAATGACAGTCAGATGGGTCCGCTAGGCTGCATTGCTGTCACATAGCATATCGGGCGCTATTTTTACTTTCCTACAATTTGGTAGAACAATGGAAATAACAATGGGCAGCTGGATGTAAACCATGGAGACGGAGGGGCCACGTGTCAGGTGGCAGGGTGATAAGCAAAAAAATTATTACCGGAAAACCCATTTACACCCTGTTCCAAATTATTCCATTAAGTGTCACGAAGATATAATATTTTGTTTTTCAGTTTAACTCACGGATGGCATTGTGTCTCAGGGCTCTTTTGATCACTAAAAACCATCTCGGACACCTTCGATAATTAGATTGCCAGGTGAGCCAAATTTAAGGAAAAACTACGAAAGGAGGGTGTTCCACATTATTAAGCAGAGCACCATTTTCAAGCAAAATGGGGAAGAAAAAGGATCTCTCTGTTGCCGAAAAGAGTGAAATAGTTCAATGCCTTGGACGAAGTATGAAAACAGTAGATATTTCACGAAAACGTAAGTGTGATCATCGCACTATTAAAAGATTTGTGGCTGATTCAGTGCACAGACGGGTTCGTGCAGATAAAGGCACATCGAGGAAGATTTCTGCCAGATCCATGGATACCATTACATAGCAGCAAACAGATATTTGAAGCTGCTGGTGCCTCTGGAGTCCCACGGACATCAAGGTGTAGAGTCCTCCAAAATCTTGCAACTGTGCATAAACCTTCTCTTCGACCACCATTTACCAATGCATACAAACAGAAACGGCTGCATTGGGCAGAAAAATACATGAAGACTAATTTTCAAACAGTCCTGTTCACTGATGAGTGCCGTGCAACCCTGGATGGTCCAGATGGATGGAGTAGTGGATCTTTGGTGGACGGCTACCCTGCTCCAACAAGGCTGCGACGTCAGCAAGGCGGTGGTGGAGTCATGTTTTGGGCCGGAATCATGGGAAGAGAGCTGGTCGGCCCCTTTAGGGTCCCCAAAGGTGGAAAGATGACCTCTGCAAAGTATGTGGCATTTCTGACTGACAACTTTCTTCCCTGGTACAGAAGGAAGAACTATGCTTTCCGCAATAAAATCATCTTCATGCATGACAATGCACCATCCCATGCTGCAAAGAATCCCTCTGCTATGGGGATAAAAGGAGAGAAAGTCATGGTGTGGCCTCCATCCTCCCCTGACCTCAATCCTATTGAGAACCTTTGGAGCATCCTCAAGCAAAAGATCTATGAGGGTGGGAGGCAGTTTACATCCAAACAGCAGCCTAAGAAGCTATTCTGACATCCTGCAAACAAATTCAAGAAACTGTCCAAAAACTCACAAGTTCAATGGGTGCAAGACTTGTGAAGCGGCTATCAAATAAGGGGTCCTATGTTAAAATGTAACGTGACCTATTAAAATGTTTAAAAAGTTAAAATTTTGTTAAAAGTTTAATTGAAATAGCTTTTTATTTCGGTAAATATGCTGCAAACACAACAAATGACAATTTTCAGTTCTTTACAACCTATCAAGTGTTTTGAAACTTTCTGTGCGTAATAATTTGGAACAGTGCATTGCAAGTTTTTTATGTTTAGAAAAAATACTTTTATCATCAGGAGATTTGGTCAATAAAATTTGAATTGTACTCTTAATAGTTGATAACATAAGAATTGTGCTGACTGTTATTTACATCAATTATTTAGGTGAATGAGAAAAATATCATTTGCATAATAATTTGGAACAGGGTGTAAAGTCTATACAGACAAAACGTTCTTATGTTGCGTTTTTTTTTCAATGTAGCATGCTCTTGGCATTGCAGTCTTTTGGTGTTTTTCACACAGGCATCTATATAGGAGTTCAAAAGTCAGATGGATTCAGGGGCCAGGCTGTTTTCCATCCGCAGAACACCAATGTATCTGAAGGGCTTTACAGCAGAGATGCTCAACCTGTGGCCCTCCAGCTGTTGTGAAACTACAACTCCCACCATGCCCTTCTGTAGGCTGATAGCTGTAGGCTGTCCAGGAATGATGGGAGTTGTAGTTTTGCAACAGCTGGAGGGCAGCAGGTTGAGCATGCCTGCTTTATAGCATCCGGGTGTGAAGGTTTTTTTTTTTTTTTTCCTGGACCCGTTGAATGGATGTGTCTTAGACAGGAAGCAGCGAGTTTGGTCCATGCTGGAATACTGAAGTGTAAATTGGAACATTTTAATGGGTACATGTGCAATGCGGATACAGTCCTGCACACGGACTAGAATTACTGCCATCTGAATCAGACCTGCAGCGACTCTGAGCATAAAGTCTGGGAGGACAGAAGCGTTCCTGAATTAGACCACATTGTTTATGAATACATTTACTTATTTATTATTTTGCATGAGACCTGATGTGAAAACAGATTTGTAATATTAATTTCATATTCACATTAATTATCCCTGGCGTGTGCTTTGTTTTCTTAATTGACTGTGGGACACTCTTTTCATTCAGCACCTCCAGAGAGTGCATCCTGCACATGGCCCTTTGAATCAGGCCTTAATGTTATATATATATATATATATATATATATATCCAATTTTGTCTCATATTGCAACTAAAAGAGCTTTCCGAGATTTATTTAAATTTTTTTTTTTTTTTACTGATGACAGGTCATCAGTATCTGATCAGTGAGGGCCCGACACCCGGGACCCCTGCCGATCAGCTGTTTTGAGAAGGTACTCCTGTGAACGCCAATGCCTTCTCGCAGCTTACCAATCTCAGCGCCGTACAGTGTATAGCGGCTGTGCTTGGTATTGCAAGTGAATGGGGCTGAGCTGCTCCTAGGCCATGTGATCGATGAACGTGTTGTCACTAGGTCTAGGAAAAGCAGAGAAGGCTGCGGCGCTCACAGAAGCTCCCGGGCGTCGGACCCCCACCGATCAGATATTGATGATCTAGGTCAGTGATGCCCAACCTACGGCCCGCGGGCCAAATGCGGCCCGCAAAGCCGTATCATGCGGCCCGCACAGTAACGGGACTTTATCAGCGCAGGGTGTGCTGAGAACGGCACAGGCAGCAAAGCGACGCTGCCTGTGCCTGCAATAACCAATAGCAAAGCTCCAGACAGCAAGGAGCTTTGCTATTAGTAAGTTTGGGCGGGTGCTGGAGCGATAGAGCGCCCTGTAGTAGGAGAAGCCGGCGGGACATGAGAGGAGGAGGAGGGGCCAGCTCCTGGTGGTGTCGGGCACAGTGCGCAAGCATGGTGGTGGAGGATCCGACTGAAGCCTAAAGACCAGACATCAAGGTAGACCTGCAGAAGAAGGTGACAGCGCAGTATGTGATGTATACATGTGTGTAATGTATGTAAGGCAGTGTGTGATCATCACATACTGCACTACATACATTACACACCTGTATACACCACATGCCCAATCACAGTAATAATGCCAAGATATTTGCCCTCTTCACAGCCCGTTCCCCCTCACAGTAATAATGTCCAGATATGTGCCCTCTTCACAGCTGTAATGCTCACATGTGCCCCCTCACAGCAATAATGCCCAGATATATGCCCTCTTCACAGCCATAATGCTCACACGTGCCTCCTCACAGTAGTTGTGCCCTGATATGTGCCCTCTTCACAGTAGTTATGCCAGATATATGCCCTCTTCACAGCTGTAATGTTCACACGTGCCCCCTCACAGTAATAATGCCCAGATATATGCCCCCTTCACAGCCGTAATGCTCACACGTGCCCCCTTATAGTAGTTATGCCCTGATATGTACCCTCTTCACAGTAGTCATGCCCTGATATGTGCCCTCTTCACAGTAGTT
This sequence comes from Bufotes viridis, assembly GCA_033119425.1. NCBI lineage: Eukaryota > Metazoa > Chordata > Amphibia > Anura > Bufonidae > Bufotes > Bufotes viridis. The sequence goes on along the minus strand of CM065594.1, from coordinate 260,201,916 downwards.
ATGCCAGATATATGCCCTCTTCACAGCTGTAATGTTCACACGTGCCCCCTCACAGTAGTTATGCCCAGATATGTGCCCCCTTACAGTAGTTATGCCCTTATATGTGCCCTCTTCACAGTAGTAATGCTAACTTGTGCTCCCTCACAGTAGTTATGCCAGATATGTGCCCTCTTCACAGTAGTTATGCCCTGATATGAGCCCCCTCACAGTAGTTATGTCCAGATTTGTGCCCCCTCACAGTAGTTATGCCAGATATGTGTTCTCTTCACAGTAGTTATGCCAGATATGTGCCCTCTTCACAGTAGTAATGCTCCCACGTGTTCCCTCGCTGTAATAATGACCTGATATGTGCCCTCTTCACAGAAAAAATGCCCGGATATTTGTTCCTTCACAGTAGTAATGCTCACATGTGCCCCCTCACAGCTATTGCATTTCTTTCTGGCAAAGGTACCTGGTTACGGCCCGCGAAATTTATACCAAGTCTAGTGCGGCCCTCAGACGAAAAATGGTTGGGCACCACTGATGTAGGTCATCAGTAAAAAAAAAATATATATGTTGGAAATCCGACAACTGACCGGTGTGTGTTGCTCAATCTACTTCACACCTTTTTTGGTGTATTTTGTTACATATACCTACCTAAATAAAAAGTTTTTGAACCATAATATAAGACAGCTGACTGCAGCAGGAGCCTCCCCGTCTGCCCTGTCAGCAGTAGAATGCAAACATCACTAAAGGCCATGGGCACCTTTTGAAGGTAATAGATTTTTAGCATTGTCCTTATTTTAGGCTAAAATAATTTTTTCAGTTGGTCCTTTAAAAAAAAAAAAAAAAAAAAGTACAGTTTTTGCACTGCATCTGCAGATTGTTCCATGTAAGTGAATCTGCCGGGGCAGGGATGGGCAAATGGCGGCTCTCCAGCTGTTGCAAAACGACAACTCCCAGCATGCCCAGTCTGGCTACAGCTATCAGCCTACAGCAGGGCATGGTGAGAGTTGTAGTTTTACAAGAGCTATGGCAGGGAACTGCTCTGACTTCCAGACAGCTCTGTGTTTAGTGGGTGGAAATTGGAATGGCCCCTGAATCCGGAATTTTTTGACTCCTTTATAGATGTGTTTGTGAAAAGCACCAGGAAGAACTGGCATACCAAGAGCATGCTGCATCTTCCAAGAAATAGTAAAAACACAACAAAAAAATATATCAGTAAACATTTTTTTGGACTATACAGTAACATCTGGCCACCCCATTCATTTTCAGGGGTTTTCCTATGAAAAATATTCTACAGTTTTGAAACCAGCCCCTGGATTTGAATCCTTTTGTAATTGCATGTAATAAAAAATTTAGTATAGCCACTGAGTTATTCAATAAAATGTATCTGTGAGCGCCACCTGCTGTTTGTTCTCTTTCTTATTTCTTTGTCCTGCTCACTGAGATGGCCGCACATGCTCAGTTTCAGGAAGAGCATGGACACGCAATGAAAGAATGGGGAGATCTCTGGATCCATGTGAGGTACAGGGCTGCTTCTAGTTTGTTAGAAAGAGGTTGTCATGTCCTGTATGATGTCTGATTTTAATTTTTTTACGTTATTCATGGGAGAACCCCTTTAAGCTGAATTATGATAAGACTGATAAGCATAGAGCAGTGATGGGCAAAGTGCGGCTCTCCAGCTGTTGCTAAACTACATCTCCCACCATGCCCTGCAGTAGTCTGATAGACAGATAGCTATAGACAGGCTTTGCATGCTGGGAGTTGTAGTTCTGCAACAGCACGTTGCCCATCACTGGCATAGAGCTGTCAGGGGACTAGAGATAAGGGCTACAGATTGAGCCGTCAGAGCAGCTCGCTAAGGAATTAAATGAGAAGGAGAAGTAACAATCTGCAGATGCAGTGAAACTAAAAGCTGTAGATGAAAAACTGGAATTTTTTTTTTAAGAAACTAGTGTTGAGCAAACTTGTTTTTTAAGTTTAAGTTTTTTAAGTTTAAGTTTTTTAAGTTCTGCGTCCAAAGTTCGGGTTATCAAAGAATCCCGTTATGGATTCCAAATTCTTCGATAACCCGAACTTTGGACGCAGAACTTAAAAAACAAGTTCACTCAACACTAAAAAAGGCCAATCAGAATAATGATTTTCAGTCCTAGATAAATAGAATGCAATAACTTAAAAAATGTTCTCAGAGATGTCATTAGACTTAGCGGTTTTCTGCCTTTTTTATACTGATGACCTATCATCAGTATCTGGTCAGCGGGGGTCTGACACTCAGGACCCCTGACGATCAGCCGTTTGAGGAATGCAGCTCACCAGGCACAGCGCTGTCCGTTGGATAGTGGTTGTGCTTGGTATCACAGCTCGGCCCCATTCACTTGAATGTGACTAAGCTGCACTTGGGCCATGGTTGGGCCTAGGATAAATTTGTTCTGCTTAGCAGCCGCATCAGATAGGTCATCAGTATTAAAAAAACAAAAAAAAGTTGGAAAACTCCTTTAAGTACTGTCCCTCGGCCGTTCATCAGCCAGAAATAGGACAGACCAGCAGGAGATTAATTTGTGTTTTCTGAGGGATTTCTTCTGTTTCAGGATAATGCATAAAAGCCTACATTGTGGGAGACTAAAGTATCCCCTAAATTATGCAGCGTCTGATAAAGTATGTGAAGACAGCGAATCCATTAATAAAAAAGCCTCAGTGCACTTCCATATCAAAATGGGGGCATACAGAGGTGCATTATGGGTCTAAATAGTCTTCAGGCCGCCTGCACACGATGCAGGTGATCGCACATAAGAGTCGCAGGAATTTCCATGCAGATTTATGTGCTTTATTGTGGATTTGCCGCAGAGCTCACCCTTCATTGGAAAAGGGTGAGATCCGCAGCTAAAACCACAAACGTAATTGACACACTCCGCAAAGTGTGCATGAGATTTGTGTCATCTCATACACTTTGCTAGTACTGTAGTACACTGCGGTTTTTCCGTGTGAGAATCTGAAGGCCCACATGTGCAGGTGGCCCTATGGGCACTGTATTGTAACTTTGTACAAGTACAGATGTGGTCAGTGTTATCGTCACTTAACGCACTCATGCAACAAAATCCCATTAAAATAAGACATCAAATCAAGTTAAAGGGACCAACCTGGCACGCCTGGAGTCCAGATAACGCTGGCTACATCAGCTGAACTGCACTATGGTTGTCTACAGGTGGCCGGATACCAACTACCGAGCTGCTTTTAGAGAATAGTAAAATATGCCCAAAGTTTATGGATTTTGATCCAACAACCGTCCGGGTCTCCGTAATACCTCACCCACTTCACAGATGTTTGATAATGGTATGGTGCAGGATGGGGTTAATATCCCTTATTATACAGGGGAACTGTAAAAGCCTAGATTGTTTTTTGTTTTTTTTAAAAAAAGAAGCTTCGTGTTTTTTACTTTTCTGCTTGGTTTTTGTTAGTACACCTTGAGGACTTTTTAAAACCGCCATCACATCCCGAAAAAAATGAGCCCCTACATAGGACAATCGCCCCAAAATATAAAAAAAAATGGCTCTCAGACTATACAGACATTAAAACATGATTTTTTTTCTAAAATGCTGTTAAAGTAAAATACATAAAAAAAGTATACATTTTAGGTATCGCCGCATCCGTAAAAACATTCTCTATAAAAATATCCCATGATCTAACCCCTCAAGAAAATACCGTAAAAAAAATTAAATAAAAACAGTGTAAAAAAAAAAAATTGTCACCTCACATCACAAAAAGTGTAATAGCAAGCGGTCAAAAATTTATATGTACCCCAAAATAGTGCCAATCAATCCGTCATCTCATCCCGCAAAAAATGATACTCTACATAGGACAGTCGGACCAAAAAAATAAAAAATGACTCTCAGACTAATGATATTATTGTGTAAAACGTAAATAAATAAATAAAAAGTATACATATTAGGTATTGCCGCATTCGTAAGAACAAGCTCTATAAAAATAACACATGAACTAACCTCTCAGGTGAACACAACAAAAAAATAATATAAAAACGGTGTCAAAAGCCATTTTTGTCACCTTACATCATAAAAAGTAGCAAGCGACCAAAATGTCATATGCACTCCAATACAGTGCCAATCAAACCGCCATGTCATTCCATAAAAAATGAGCCCCTACATAAGACTGTCGCCCAAAAAATAAAAAATATGGCTTTGAGAATGGGGAGACATAAAAAATATTATTTTTTTTCACAAATGCTTTATTATGAAAAACTGTAACAAAAATTCCCAAAAAGTAGTCATATTTGGTATTGTCACGTCCAGAACAACCTGTTCTATAGAAATAGCACACGATCTAACTTTTCAGATCAACGATGTAAATAACAAAAAATAAAAACGGTCCCAAAACAGCAATTTTTTTTTTTTAATTTTCCATTTTAATCCATTTTTCCAGTAACAAAGCAAGGGTTAACAGCCAAACAAAACTCAATATTTAATACTTTGATTCTGTAGTTTGCAGAAACAGCCCATTTTGTTTGGCTGTTAACCCTTGCTTTGTTACTGGAAAAAATGGAATTAAATGGAAAATTTTGTCTCCATTTTCTATTAACTTTTGTGGAACACCTAAAGGGTTAACAACGTTTGTAAAATCAGTTTTGAATACCTTGAGGGATATGGGAGTGGCTGGAGGCGGGATATGGGAGTGACTGGAGGCGGGACATGGGTGGGGCCTGGAAGGAGGCCCTTGATTAATTTGTCCGGGGCCCTGAGGGTTCTCAGTCTGCCCCTGTAATGATGTGCCCTTTACCCAGACGTTACCAGCCGACAATCGAGTCATTGCTTCCACCATGCCCAGCCACACTGCCAGTCCCTCCTCCGTTGATGTCTTCATAAAGGACAGCGCTGGCATCAGGAGGATCTGGAGATGTTGGACAATGTCTTATAGCAGGCATGCTCAACTCATGTGACACTAACCACACCCCTTGTTCTTACCAGTGATGCTTCCTACGTCCTACATTACAAGGCTCCAATGCAGGAGGTAACCAACGACAACTGAATGTCAAAGCAGATACAGGGTGCGATGGTGGGCTAATAACTTTCTGATAAATGGTGGTATTTGGAGAAAGTGATATAAGAGCAATATCTGTTGGGCGGGGTACATTTACGTTAGTTGCACAACCCCTTTAAGTTATAGATGGATGCTTTATACAGAACACAATGTCTACTGATGGCTTCTGTTTTAAATTATAATTTTTCCAAAGGCTGGGGTGGAGTCAGGGAATGGACATAACACCGAAGAAAATACATCTAATAAAAAACTATGAGAAGGATGCCTAAGAGAAATGAAAAAAATGAAGACCAAGGGAAAGGGGACCAATGTGTTTACCTCCCTGAAATGAAGCCGTATTTCACATCTGGACGCTTCATGACTATTCAAGATGTCTCCTGAGATTTATATCTTCACAACATATCAACAATATCATCAATTAAAACAGTGCGATGATTAGTTTAGTTTTTGTATTAATATTAACACATTCATATTAAAGTTTCTGAGACATTATGCCATATTTTTTTTTTGGGCGGAAAATAGGAAACAAACACAAGACATTTCCCGAAGGTTTTCCTACTTTCTGCTTCTGGTTTATGGCATTCTGCATATTATGGTCCTGGCTGCACAATAAAGCAAGAACAGTACATGTTTACAGCGGCCGCACTAATGGTAATGAGGCCTCTAAGACTTCACTAAGAAAAAGGTAGAATTATCTTACTCAGTCTCTACTTTTGTACTAATGTATGAATGAGTATTGTGAAATCATAGGTGGCACATCTGCAGGGAATGATCATCTATAATCCAAGTAATAAGACGCACATCATGTGGTGCTCATTTATTTCAGAATCTCAGTAGTTATGGGGAGGTCATTAGATGGAGAACATAGACTTTGGGGTTCAGAAAATATTGATCAGCAATGAAGATCTCTTTGTCATAGAAAATGAATCAAATTGCTCCCATAAGCTTTCCAAATAGATGATACATGTCTAATACCTACTGATGGTTTCCATCCAGAAATCAAGATCAGATGGTTGAAATATGTATATGACATAAGTCAGTCAGGCAGTTTCAACCCATCTCTCTGATCCTTATCTCACTCAGCGAGGAAGAGATAGAAGGCCTCCATATACATTAGATGGCCAGCTGGTCCAGAGGTTTGGACAGACATTGATTTAATGTGTGTGACCAGCTTGAAGAAGAACCCCCGCAAAAATGTTTATTCTCTGACCTGTCAGAAAGGTACATGATATAATCTGTAGTGAATGTAATCTTTTTACCAGTGGATGTATTTGTGAGTTATAACCTTCCTTCTGATGCTAAGCTGTGTCATCTCATCAGTGAGACAACCCCTTTAATATATGGCTCTTACTAATGTATTGTGATTGTCCATATTGCCTCCTTTGCTGGCTTGATTCATTTTTCCATGACATTATAGACTGCTCGTTTCTATGGTTACGACCACCCTGCAATCCCGCAGCAGTGGACGTGCTTGCCGGGACTGTGGGAGCGCACATAGGCATGCATGCACAGCAGCTCTTGTCCCAGCCACCTGGTTTCTGCGCTGCCGTGTCATTTGCTGAACCCCATTACATCTGAATGCCAGATCTTACTGTTCGTTCAACTGGTTCTTGCAGAAATGGACACAGACAGCAGAAGGCCCCTTAAAGGGCTTCTGTCATCACTTTTTGACATTATAAGCTGTCTGACATTAGCTATGTGCTAATGTCAGAGCAGCTTGATAATGTCTTTTTTACAAAAATCCGAGCTATATTCGGGCCGAAAAACGTAATTTTATAATATGTAAATTAGCCTCTAGGAGCAGGGGGGGCGTTGCCCTGCTCCTAGAAGCTCTGTGCGGCAACCTGCTGGCACGCCCCTTCTTACTTTGAGTGACAGTGCGGGCAGCGATCCCCCGGCACTGTCTCCTTGTGAAATCCAGCGCCTGCACGGCCGCTCTGTATTTGGCGCAGGCGCGGTGAGCAGAGGACGCTGGTGCCTGCTGTCCTCTGTTCACCGCGCCTGCGCCGAATACAGAGCGGCCGTGCAGGCGCTGGATTTCACAAGGAGACAGTGCCGGAGGATCGCTGCCCGGCACTGTCACTCAAAGTAAGAAGGGGCGTGCCAGCAGGTTGCCGCACGAAGCTTCTAGGAGCAGGGCAACGCCCCCCCTGCTCCTAGAGGCTAATTTACATATTATAAAATTACGTTTTTCGGCCTGAATATAGCTCGGATTTTTGTAAAAAAGACATTATCAAGCTGCTCTGACATTAGCACATAGCTAATGTCAGACAGCTTATAATGTCAAAAAGTGATGACAGAAACCCTTTAAGTGCCTATTAGCGATTATTTGAGAAATGATCACCGAACGTTGATCGATAAATCGTTTGTTCTCTGTGGATCACACAAATCTGCCTGACTGAAAGATTGTCATTAGTCGCCGCCACATTCCCTAGTCTAATCAGGAATCTGCTGGTTGTTAGCAGGGTAAGTTCTCTAGGGGCGAACAAGCAACGATGGCAGTAATGAGCAAACAGCGATTATTGCTCAGTGTAACTGAACGTCTGTTGAACACAAACAACTCAACAAATCGACACTTACCGATCACTCTTACATGCAATCTAAGGTCCTTTTACATGGGTTGTGGATCAAGACAGTTATATGTTTGTATGAATGCTCGTTCCTATTATTTAGATTGTTACGTAGTTGTCAAGGTTGGAAAAAGACAAAAGTCCATCAAGTCCAACCTGTAATCCTGCTATATCGATCCACGGAATAAATCCCTGGATCAATCATCTTCCTTTTAAAAAGGGTTTGGGCCAAAGGAAAATGATGTGTAGAACAAGATTTGTATACATTGTTATAAGCCTCTATTATTTTGAATTAAAAAGTAATCTAAACTTTTCTTGTAGCCATCTCCTGTATCTGCTGTGACCAGCTCCTGCGGCTATTCTAGAGATTCACAGCCCCTACTGTAAAGAATGCTTGTCGCCTCCTATGACTGAATCTTTTTTTGTCCAGACATAGGGAGTGAGTGGCCCCTTGTATTTTGATGAGGTTTAACACAGAATAGCTTCCCTTGATATTTTTTGTATGGCCCATTTATATATTTGTACAGGTTAATCATGTCCCCCCTGAGATGTCTTTTTTCAAGGATAAACAAATTCAGTTCATTTAATCTTTGTTCCTCTGTACTTTTTCTATCTCCAGGGCATCCTTTTTATGGACTGGTGCCTAGAACTGAACTGCGTATTCCAGATACCAACGCTTTATATAGTGGCAATATTACATTCCGGTCCTGCAAGTCCATACCTCTTTTAATACAACACAAAATTTTGTTGGCTTTAGAGGCAGCTGACTGGCATTGCATGCTGTTATTTAGTCTATGATTTACTAATACACCCAGATCCTTCTAAACAAAGGACTCTCCCAGTTTTACCCCCCCTCCTAGGACAGAGATCAACCTTCGGCACTCCAGCTGTTGTGAAACTACAATTCCCAGCATTCATTTTTATGAGAGTTTTGAGAGGAGCAAAGCAAGTATGCATGCTGGGAGTTGTAGTTTCACTACAGCTGGAGTGCCAGAGGTTGCCTACCCCTGACCTAGGACACATGCTGCATGCAGATCATTAGCCCCCAAATGCATAACTTAACATATATCTACATGCCCAAACGGTAAGTTTATCCAAGTCAGCTTGTAACTTATTAACATCTTCCATAGACTGGACCATATTACAAAGTTGGTGTCATCTACAAAAATAGAAACAGCACTATTAATCCCACCCGCTATGTCATTAATGAATAAGTTAAATAATAGCGGACCCAGCACAGAACCTTGGGGTACAACGCTTATAACCGGGGACCATTCAGAGTAGGAATCACTGAACACCACTTTTTGGATACGATCATAAAGCCAATTTTTAATCCAATTACTAATTATATTTTCTAAACCAGTAGACCTCAATTTACCCATTTGTCATCTGTGCGGGACAGTATCGAACGCCTTTGCAAAAACACAATATCCACAGCCTTCCCTCTGTCCAGGATACTACTCACCTCACTACATCCACAGCCGCCCCTCTCCCTAGGATACTACTCACCTCACTACATCCACAGCCGCCCTTCTGTCCAGGCTACTACTCACCTCACTACATCCACAGCTGCCCTTCTGTCCAGGATACTACTCACCTCACTACATCCACAGCCCTCCCTCTGTCCAGGATACTACTCACCTCACTACATCCACAGCCGCCCCTCTGTCCAGGATACTACTCACCTCACTACATCCACAGCCGCCCCTTTGTCCAGGATACAACTCACCTCACTACATCCACAGCCGCCCCTCTGTCCAGGATACAACTCACCTCACTACATCCACAGCCGCCCCTCTGTTCAGGATACAACTCGCCTCACTACATCCACAGCCGCCCCTCTGTCCAGGATACAACTCACCTCACTACATCCACAGCCGCCCCTCTGTCCAGGATACAACTCACCTCACTACATCCACAGCCGCCCCTCTGTCCAGGATACAACTCACCTCACTACATCCACAGCCGCCCCTCTGTCCAGGATACAACTCACCTCACTACATCCACAGCCGCCCCTCTGTCCAGGATACAACTCACCTCACTACATCCACAGCCGCCCCTCTGTCCAGGATACTACTCACCTCCTCATAAAAACAAATCAGGTTAGTCTGACAACTTCTGATCTTAGTAAAACCATGTTGCTATCACTTATTATATTATTGACAGTTACATAATCCTGTATGTACAGTAAACTCGTAGACGGCCCTCAAACATTTTTGGGGCCTTGTTCTACAGTCAGCCAGGTAAGTATGTTATCTGAGGTATTTCCACCAGTGACACCACCCTCATTAGATGCCCTCTCTTCTTTTGTATATACAGAGCTAAAAACCCATTTAGGAGTTCTGCCTTCTCTTCATCCCAAGTGACCAACACCCTGTTACCATAATTTAAGGGCCCTACATGTTCTGACATTGTTTTTTTTTTTTTTGCATTTATGTATTTAAAGAATGTTTTGGGGTTGTTCTTACTTTCTTTGGCCACCTGTATTTCATTGTGTAATTTGCTGATTTTATTTGCCCCTTGCATCATTTATTAGTTCTTTATACGTTTTAAAGGGAGTCCTTCACCCCAAATAAGCAATTTCTAACAGTTAGACCATTCTGATTAATATAGCCCCCACATAAAAAAAATTCTTCCTACCCTAATGCTGTCCGATTAACAAATCTTCTGAAAATCACTTTTATTCAATATGCAAATTTCTGGTGAAGGTCCCCAGGGGCGGCGTTGTAACGGCCGGTGCCCAGGCCCCGCGGTCATTTTCATATGATACCACTCCCCTCTTCACCCAGCCGGCCCGCCCTGTGTCTTGATCTTCTCCTCCTTCTTTCCCGTGCTGTGGAACGGGGCCTCCGCGCCTGCACACGTCACAGTCCAGCGCTGCAAACTGTTAGAAATTGCTTATTTGGGGTGAAAGACTCCCTTTAAAGGCTACAGCTGGCCCCTCAGATTTGTATTTCTTAAAGGCCCTCTTTTTGTCATTTATTGCCCTTTTTACACTATTTGTAAGCCATGTGAGGTTTAATGTTATTCGCTTGTACTTGCTACCTTTAGGAATGTGTTTAACAATATACTTATCCAAAGTAGATTTAAAGCACTCCCATTTAGCATTAGTGTCATTATGTGACGATAGTTGCTCCCAGTCTATGTCCTGAAGTGCAGCGCTCAACCCTGGGAAATTCGCCTTTTCGAAATTAAGTGTTTTTGCCCGAGTTTGTTAAGAGTTTTTATATTAAAAATGTATTCAAAGGGGTTTTCCGAGATATTTTAACTGATGACCTATCCTCTATCTGATCTGTGGGGATCCGACACCAGAGACCCCCGCCATTCAGCTGTTTGCGAAGGCATTGGTGCTCCTGTGAGCTCCGCAGCCTTCTCAGCGCTCACCAAGCAGAGCGCCATACATTGTATAGTGACCATGCTTGGTTATCGCAGCTCAGCCCCATTCACCACAATGGGTCATGTGACCAATAATTTATAAAGATCATAAGCACCCGCTGAGCCGCTCTACAGTCGTAGCCAAAAGTTTTGAGAATGACACAAATATTAGTTTTCACAAAGCTTGCTGCAAAACTGCTTTTAGATCTTTGTTTCAGTTGTTTCTGTGATGTAGTGAAATATAATTACACGCACTTCATACGTTTCAAAGGTTTTTATCGACAATTACATGACATTTATGCAAAGAGTCAGTATTTGCAGTGTTGGCCCTTCTTTTTCAGGACCTCTGCAATTCGACTGGGCATGCTCTCAATCATCTTCTGGGCCAATTCCTGACTGATAGCAACCCATTCTTTCACAATCACTTCTTGGAGTTTGTCAGAATTAGTGGGTTTTTGTTTGTCCACCCGCCTCTTGAGGATTGACCACAAGTTCTCAATGGGATTAAGATCTGGGGAGTTTCCAGGCCATGGACCCAAAATGTCAACGTTTTGGTCCCCGAGCCACTTAGTTATCACTTTTTCCTTATGGCACGGTGCTCCATCGTGCTGGAAAATGCATTGTTCTTCACCAAACTGTTGATGGATTGTTGGAGGAAGTTGCTGCTGGAGGGTGTTTTGGTACCATTCTATATTCATGGCTGTGTTTTTGGGCAAAATTGTGAGTGAGCCCACTCCCTTGGATGAGAAGCAACCCCACACATGAATGGTCTCAGGATGCTTTACTGTTGGCATGACACAGGACTGATGGTAGCGCTCACCTTTTCTTCTCCGGACAAGCCTTTTTCCTGATGCCCCAAACAATCGGAAAGAGGCTTCATTGGCTCTGCCTGAAGAGGTGGTGATGGTGAGTACAATAAAGGAATTCAAGAGGGGCCTGGATGTATTTCTGGAGTGTAATAATATTACAGGCTATAGATACTAGAGAGGGGTCGTTGATCCAGGGAGTTATTCTGATTGCCTGATTGGAGTCGGGAAGGAATTTTTTACTCCCCTTAAGTGAGGAAAATTGGCTTCTACGCCACAGGGATATTTTTTTTGCCTTCCTCTGGATCAGCTAGCAGGATGACAGGCCGAACTGGATGGTCTTTTTTCGGCCTTATGTACTATGTTGCTATGTTTGGAGTATTATGTGGTCACAACATTAAAAGAACCCACAGGGCACTTTTTTCTTTGTGTTAGAAGTAGTTACGTTTAATTGGAGAGGGGAAGATATATCTAAAAAAAATGTAGCAAACGAGAGGGGTATTGAAGTTACAGTGCATTTTGAAAGTCTTCAGACCCTTTTGCTTTTTTCACATTTTATGTTGCAGTCTTGTGTGAACATAAAGAAAAAATTAAAAAGTTCAAGTTATTCCCCATCATTCTGCACTCAGTACCCCAGAATGACAAAGTGGGATCAGAATGTTAAAAATGTTTGCTAATTTATTGAAAAGGAAAAACTAAGATCTTGCATTGACATAAGTATTCACACCCTTTACTCAGGACTTAGTTGAAGCCTCTTCGGCAGTGATTCCAGCCTCCAGTGTTGATGCCACAAGGTTTGCACACCTGGATTTGTGGATTTTCTGCCGTTCTTCTCTGCAGATTCTCTTAAGCTCTGTCAGGTTGGATGGGGACAGTCAGTGGTCGGACATTTTCAGATCTCTCCAGAGATGTTTGATTGGATTTAGGGCTCTGGCTGGGCCACTCAAGAACATTCACAGAGTTATCCCTAAGCTGCTCCTGTGTTGATTTGGCGGTGTGCTTAGGGCTATTGTCTTGTTGAAAGGTGAACCTTCGACCCAAAGCACTCTCAATCAGGTTTTCATTAAGGACATCCCTGTACTTTGCTCCATTTTCTCCGGAAAAAAAAAACACAGCATAATGCTGCCATCACCGTGCTTCACTGTAGGGATCGTTTTGGCCCGGTGATGGGCACTGCCTGTTTTCCTTCCAAATCTTAGAATTGAGGCCAAAAAGTTCAATGTTGGTTTCATCAGAAGATGAGAAGAGAATCTTGTTTCTGACAGTTTGAGAGTTCAGGTGCTTTGTTGCAAACTCCTGGCGACTTTCATGTGTCTTTTACTGAGGAGAGGCTACTTTTCCATAAACCCCAGATTGGAGGAGTGCTGCAGTGAGGGTTGACCATCTGTACATCCAGGATCTTTGGAGCTTGGCCAGAATCACAATTGGGTTAGTGGTCATCTCTCTTACCAAGACCCTTCTTTCCCATTTACTTAGTTCGGTGGGGCTCTAGGAAAGGTCTTGGTTATTCCAAATCTATTCAATTTAAGAATTATATAGCCACTGTGCTTTTCAGAATTTTCAATGCATCTGAAATTTTTTGTTCCCTTCCCAGATCTCTGCTTCCAACCAATCCTGTCTTTGGACTCTACAGGTAGTTCTAACCTCCCCATATGGTAACACAGAAAGCAAACTCATAAGGGTTCAGCTCACCACCTGGACTTTCAGATCAGCCACTGGACAATGGGTGCCGGGAGGAGTATCCTGGCTCGGAAATAGACACCGTATGTGAAACTTCAAATAAGAAAGTGCTCCACCACTCCACATATTTGGGCTGTGTCTTTCCAAATCATGTCCAATGAACTGAATTTACCACAGGTGACTCCAATCAAGGTGTAAAACATCTCAAAGATGATCAAGAGAAATGAGAAGCCCCTGAGCTAAATGTCAAGTGTCACAGCAAATAGTGGGTAGTATCTCTCCTTGGCGAGAGAGCGCTTTAATCGGCGTGAGGAGACTTATAGGCCATCCATGTTCCTCTGGAATTCTGGGAAGAAAGAGATGCAAATGAGCTCTTAACAAGCTCTGCCTCTGATGCCACCAGATGTAAGGAAGCTATCCTATAAGTCAGTGTTCAGCTCTTTAAATAAGCCTTGAGATATGACTCGGATATTAAATAAGCCAGAATTCCAGAGGAGCATGAATAGCCTATAAGTCTCCTTACGCCGACTAAGGCGCTCTCTCCCAAAGGAGAGATATTACCCCCCAAATCCTGACAGGCCTCTTACCCAGTTAAGCCAGTCATTTCTGCTCTGCACTGATGAGGGGCAATCACCCCAAAACAGCTGTCTGCAGATGAGGTGCTGGCTTATTTAATATCCAAGTCATGTCTCAAGGTTTATTTAAAGAGTTGAACATTGACTTATAGGATATCTACCGTACATCTGGTGGCATTAGAGGCAGAGCTTGTTAAGAGCTCATTTGCATCCCTTTCTTCATAACAAATGGTATGAATACGTATGTCCATGCAAAATTTTAGTTTTACCTTTTTAATAAATTTGCACACATTATGGGGTATTGAGTGCAGACAGATAAGGAAAGGGTCTGAAAACTTTATGAATGCACTGTATACTTTGAATATCCTTGCTCCTCAAAGGTTAAACTTTGAGTTTGAATTGAAATGCTCCTGGGCTGAGTACTGTATTTTTCGACCTATAAGACGCATCGGGCCATAAGACGCACCTAGGTCTTTGAGGAGGAAAATAAGAAAAAAATTTTTAACCAAAAGGTGTGCTTTTGGTAGGTTTTGAACTAATGGTGGTCTGTGCATGACACTATTATGGGGGATCTGTGTATGACGCACTGTTAAAGAGGGGATCTGTGGATGGCACTGTTATGGGGGGAATCTGTGGATTGCACTGTTATGGTGGATCTATGGATGGCACTGTTATGGGGTGGGGCATCTGTGGATGGCACTGTTATGGGGTGGGGCATCTGTGGATGGCACTGTTATGGGGGATCTGTGGATGGCACTGTTATGGGGGATCTGTGGATGGCACTGTTATGGGGGATCTGTGGATGGCACTGTTATGGGGGATCTGTGGATGGCACTGTTATGGGGCATCTGTGGATGGCACTGCTATATATTTGTCATCCACAGATCCCCCTCATAGCAGTGTCCCCCAATACACCAGGCCCCACCGCTCTCCGAAGTATTTCTAAACATTAATCCTTAACCTCTTAATAAGTTTAACTAAAGTTGCGCTCTCCCCTGTATTAGTACCGTACTTACTAACAGGCTTCCATAGCAGGCAGAGGAGCCGGCAGCAGTAACGTTACTCACTGATGTTGCGCGCCTGCTCTGCCTGCAAATTGGGAGGAGCAGGCGCGCAACGTCAGTGAGTAACGTTACTGCTGCCGGCTCCTCTGCCTGCTATGGAAGACTGTTAGTAAGTACTGTACTAATACAGGGGAGAGCGCAACTTTAGTTAAACTTATTAAGAGGTTAAGGATTAATGTTTAGAAATACTGCGGTGAGTGGCGGGGCCCGGTTTAACAGTACAGTGACTGCACCAGGCCCGTCGCAAGTTGACTCCAGCCCCTCCTCGCTCCCCACTTATAGATGGCAGGCTGCAATGTAAAATGGAAACATTCGCCCCATGAAACGCAGGGGCATTTCCCCCTTACTTTTGGGGGGGGAAAAGTGTGTCTTATGGGGCAAAAAATATGGTATATTATATCAGGAGGGTACTGTTCACATTGTGAATGTGGAGGATATTTTTGTAGTAGATATTGTGTATATTTCAGGGATGTTTGAGTTGTAGCTTGTGTCATAGGGTCTTTGTGCCGAAAATATCCTTTAAATCCACTTTATTTTTATATTAGAGTTGTATGGAGAATTAAATTAGTATATATTTTTGGAAATATGGCTTCCTTATGCATTATTTATGATGCTGTACCCATGCCACAAATAGGGTATGGATAATTAAATGTGGATAATTCTATTGTCATAAATATGGAGTTTGTATGTAGTATTGGCATGCTTTTTTATATTTAGTAAAATGGCTTGTACATACCGTATATCTAGATTCCTCGATGAATATAGTATATTGTTCTATCAGTGGATGTGTGGATTATATTATTTTATTTGCATGTAGTATAAATGGAGTCCTGTCGATGTCCGGCACTGTATGCCTACATAGTGGCATACCTCGTGAACCTTCCATTTGAGGGAATACAATGTAAATGTAATGTGAACAGAGCCTAATACACAGTAGAAGATGTTGTGTTAAGGTGGTAATGGGCCCCTGTGCAACCTGCAAGTCCACAGATTTCTTATATGGTGTGTCTGCCAATGGGCCCTTCCTGCCTTCAAAGGCCAGAATACTGTCCTCCTCTCTGGCCCCCACAAGGTATGTGAGATGTACAGACACTTTGGAAAGGCCCTGGTCAACCATAATGTATTTTTTCTCCACCCATTCACTTGAGTATTAAATTGTTTGGATGGATAAATCCTTTAGTTGGTACCTCCCAGATGGTGCATTACAATATATAGATCACAGCGCCTAATATATTTATAAGGGGGCCAATACACACAACCGTGCTCCATGCTCGGTCCATTTGTCAGCCGCAGCTCCTTTGACCTAAACTCACTGCTTATAAATTACTATGAAGCACTGAGTTGGGGTCAGAGGGGCCGCCGTTAGTCCGGGAGATGCGGACTACAAATGGACCGAGCATGGTTGTGTGCATGAGCCCTAAGCCTCATACATCATAGTGCCCCAATAACTCTAATATAAAATTTCCTCAGTAAATGTTTTACAGTGTTGTGTTGCCCCCACAATATATTGCAAAAATCATACTGTGCAGTGCTAAACTGTGTAAGTACTGCCATATAGTGCTCAGATAATACCAATATACAGTGACTGAATAACTGCTCCTTTCTTAACCTGTACATAAACAGCATTATGCTCAAGGGCTTGTATGGAGTAGGCTGCTGTGGTGAGTCCGCTCCATGCGCGGCAGGTGCCAGCTGTATAATACCGCAGGCACCCCGCTACAATGACCGATATAGGAGATGACACCAAAACTGGTCATTTAACACCTCAGATGCCGCCATCATCGAGGCAGCTGTAGAGTTAGACAGAGGGAAACGGTTCCCTGTGCCTTCCGATCAGAGTTCACGCAGTGAAATCACGAGGTCCGATCAGCTACCATGACGGCCTGTGGCCTGTTGAAGGCACAGCTCAGCAGACAGAGCGGCAGAATCCCATTCACCATAATAGTTCTCTATTATGGTGAATGGCACAAGGGATCAAAAGACCCCAGGTTCTGGCCCCCTAAGTTGACTAAACTTTTTACTATATACAAAATTTAAAAAAGAAATATAAAAAGTTCAAATCACCCAATTTTACTAAATATACAAACAATAAAAAAATAAATATAACAGGTTTTGCTACGTCCAAAAATGTCTGAACTATTAAAATAGTTTTTCCTGCGCAGTGAACGCCGTAACAAAAAAAAGACAATAAAAACACGCAATTAGCCATTTTGTTGTCTCCTTGTCCCTCCCAATTGAATAACAGTGATCAAAAAGTTGTACATACTCCAAAATGGTACCAATACAGACTAGTTTGTGCCGCACATAAAAAACAACAAGCCCTCATAGCTCTGTAGACAGAAATATAAAAAGTTATGGCTGTCAGGAAATGGCCATGCCAAGAAAATTTTGATTTTTGTTTAAAGGTTTTTGTTTTTTTAATAAAACATAATAACTAGGGTTGAGTGAACTTGTAATTTAGGTTCGGCATCCAAAGTTCGGGTTCGGGTTATGGAAGAATCTTGTTATGGATTCCGCTACCACGGACCATAACGGAATTTGGAATCTATAAGGCGATTCTTCGATGAACCCGAACCTTGGACGCCTAACTTAAAAAAACAAGTTCAACACTAAAGACCTGGGGTGACGTCACCGTCATGTGATCAGCGCAGGGGGCGTGGCTCAGTACTGGATTGGATAAGAGGTGGTAAAGGGCCTGGTATAATGATCATGTGACATGAGGGGCGGAGCTCCTGTACTCTGTGTGGAGGAGAAGAAGGAAGTACAGCAGTGAAGGACGGTTGCGCGAACTTATTTTTTAAGTTTGGCGTTCGGGTTCATCGAGGAATCCCCTTATGGATTCCAAATTCCGTTATGGTCCGTGGTAGCGGAATCCATAACAGTAAATTCGATAACGCGAACTTTGGACTCCAAACTTAAAATACAAGTTCGCTCAACCCTAATAATAACTATACAGGTTTGGTATCCCCGTAATCGTATTAACCCAACAGAATAAGGATGACTTAATATCAAACCCCAAATAACCTTGGCGATTGTGTTTTTTTTTGTTTGTTTTTTTCAATTTTTCCCCACAAAGAATTTTCTTCCCATTTTCCAATACATGGTAAATTAAATGGTGCCCTTAAAAAAAAGTGCAAATATAAGCCCTCATACGGCTATATGAATGAAAAAATTAAAAAAGTTATGTGGGGAGGAAAAATAAAACAAATGCAAAAATGAAAATAGGCCCAGTTTTTAAGGGGTTAAAGTAATAGCAGTGGTGCAATTCATGGTGGTTGCACACCTCAACGAAGGTGCCAGGCAATTTGTGTCACCCTCTTAAGTGGGGGCCTTTGATGCTACCCTGAGACCAGTTCTGGATCAGTCTGCTTAATGTACACTAGTAAAGGTTTCCATAATCCCACCCATACTTTTCATGATGACGTGTAGGTGGTCCAGTAGTAGGTGGCAACCTGATCTTGGAGTCAGCGGGCGTCCTAGTGTCTGGATCTGAGTGTGCGCCATTTTTTGACAGCCCCTTTAATGACTAACGATCTGATAACATTTTATTGACGCTCCTGTGTCTTGAGGGTCCGCACGTCCATGGCCAGCCTGCATTAGTAGGGTCAGTCAGCCGCACAGGATTCTGAACTGTTGTCTGTGTGACGTATGGAAGCAGGGGTCTCGTTACAGAACAGCCTGATGGATTTTTGCAGACATGTTCATCCTCATCAGAAATTCTCTCCAATAGTCGTCCTTTCCCAATAGGATGACGCGGAATAAAAGAAGGAATTAGGTTCAGGGGAAGCTGTGCTCAGTAGGATTGTATGCCGAGAAGCAAGTGGGAATTTGAGGCTGCTCCGCATCCCTTGGAGTATTGCGCTTGTGGTTCTGTCGGTTAGGATTTGACACTCTGCTGCATGCATGTCCCATAGAGCCCCCTCTTCAGGACTGCATGGTCCAATTGGCGTCTCCAAGCTGACAGATCTGGGTCTTGTGCAGCCGCCCTGCAGGGATAACCTAATTGGATTCCAGCCAGATGAGATATACAGACACGCTCCACTCCGTTAACACAGAGCATGTTGCGTTTAACTCTAGTGGACAAGCTGATTCCTATATCTCAGACTGGAAGTAATTGGTACTCCTAATGGAAAGTATAGAGAGAGAATCAATACCGTTACCATATCTCTCCTGGTTAAAGCTGACTGGACAATAACGGGCCCTTGAAGTAATAATTGTTGCATCTATGCTAGCAGAATGATCAAATACAATCAACCGAAATCCAGTGCAAGAGGAACAAGTCGCCATTATATTTCATTATTCCTAACAGGGCTATTACACAGTGCCTGGCAATGTCCGATTCACTATGATGGCCATTTCACAAGTCGTACATTTGCTTCACACATTTTTAATTTTTTTTGTGGGGGGGGGGGGGGGGACAATTTGGAGATTAGATCAAAAGAGAGACTGATCCTAAGTTATATCCTGTATTATACTCCAGAGCTGCACTCACTATG
This sequence comes from Bufotes viridis, assembly GCA_033119425.1. Lineage (NCBI taxonomy): Eukaryota > Metazoa > Chordata > Amphibia > Anura > Bufonidae > Bufotes > Bufotes viridis. The sequence goes on along the minus strand of CM065594.1, from coordinate 260,182,319 downwards.
CTGCAGGCTTCAGAGTTGAAATTACCCCAAATTCTCTCTGTGTTCAGAAGTAACTGAACTTTTTTTCAAGATTATATCAATGGTGTCCATTCCCTTTGGTCTTTCAGTCCATGTTGTATTTTATAGGCGCAAGATAAGGACCCTGCTGCAAGTTGACTGTCTTGGCTGTTTGTGTGCTTATTCTCTGGTTTCTTTTTGGTCTTTGGTTCAGTGAAGTAATAGTAACATTTGTGAATGCAGAAAAGAAATAAAAATAACCTCTAAAATTAGCTTTTATTATACTCCAGAGCTGCATTCACAATTCTGCTGTTCTTTATTGGAGACTGTATGACTTTAAGATTGTCGTCAGACACATCCCTTATAGTGTTGCTGTTATATGCTCATATAAGGCAAGGGGACAGTTAGGCCCCTTTCACACGGGCGAGTTTTCCACACGGGTGCAATGTGGAAAATGGGACTGTGCACATGAGCGGGGATTTTCACGCATCACTTGTGCGTTGCGTGAAAATCGCAGCATGCTCTATATTGTGCGTTTTTCACGCAACGGAGGCCCCATAGAAGTGAATGGGGCTGTGGGAAAATCGCAAGCATCCGCAAGCGATTTTCCCACATGGTTGCTGGGAGACAATCTGGATGGGGACCCGATCTTTATTATTTTCCCTTATAACATGGTTATAAGGGAAAATAATAGCATTCTTTAATACAAAATGCTTAGTAAATGGACAATTGAGGGTTAAAAAACAAAAAAAATTAACTCACCTCCTTCAATATATCGCGTAGCTGCCGTCTCCTGTTCTCTCTTTAGTTGTGGGTAAAGGACCTGTGGTGATGTCACTGAACTTATCACATGGTCCATGTGATGAGCTCAGTGACATCACCACAGGTCCTTTACCCACAGCTGAAGAGAGAACAGGAGTCCGGCACCTACGCGATATATTGAAAGAGGTGAGTTAATTTTTTTTGTTTTTTAACCCTCAATTGTCCATTTACTAAGCATTCTGTATTAAAGAATGCTATTATTTTCCCTTATAACCATGTTACAAGGGAAAATAATAAAATCGACATAACACCTAACCCAAACCCTAACTTCAGTGATGAAGTTCGGGTCTGGGTACCAAACATGCCGATTTTTCTCACGCGCGTGCAAAACGCGCGTTTTCCTGCCCGTGTGAAAGAGGCCTTAAAGTACCTATACACATTAGTCTAAAGTTGATCAAAACAGATGATTTCAATCAAGGTGATGTCGGGTGAAATTTAACAACCAATGGACTAATGACAGATCACTGTCATCTGAAAAGAAGGGTACTGAGCAGACACTGAACAAGCAAGGAATGCCTGAAGATTGCCTTTCTCTTGTTGTGGTTGGAGCTGTTTGCAGAATATCTGATGGTGTGTACTGTAGGTCCACCAAAAGTATGGCAGTGCCCGGGACTTTTAACCAACACTGCTCTTATGAAAAGCCTCATAGGGAGGGGTAACGGGGCAACAGGTTCCTCAATGTGAGCTTGCCAGTGAGGAATTCTTGAAGAGTCGTGGATGCTCCTTCTTGATGGGAAAGCGGGCCCCATAGAGGGACCATTGGTAGTTCAAGTAGAAGCTCAGGATAAATATTAGTCATGAATTCAGGACAAAAAGATCCACGTATTGTCTTCGAGAAGAGTTTCCGAGGCCAGAAGGTATTTGATTTATGAAGAGTAAAGAGGAGGTGCACTCATGAGAAACTGCACCTCGAACCATGTACCATCACCAGTTTCATGCTGTGTTCTTCAAGCCCCACCAGGGGGCAGCATCTCTCTAACATGCCATCCTTGGCTGCCTGAATACTAAGAGGACCATTGCCCAGTGTTTTAAAAATAAATTAGAGAGACTTGTAGCATTCAGAGCTTACAAGGCATGCAGCACTCCCCAAAGGAGAGGATGTTCTTTGTTCTGTGACAGCTTCGATTATCACAGGCGACAGCGCAGGCACAGATTACTGGCTGCAGAAGAGAGGAAAACCACATGGTGTTACAGAATAATCCACAGGGCTCGTGTGCTTCCTGCCAGGTGCTAATCATATGGAGGGCGGCTGCAGCCTGTTACAACGTTCTCGCCATCACTCCAAGAACCCAAGAAGGCGGATGTTTTAGTCAGGATAAATGCAGCATGTTACATCTCATGGAAGGGTCTAGAGTCAAATACGGAGAACGCAGGAGCCGTATTCAGTATGGAGGCTCGGGAGGATGTGCAGTACCATACATGGACGGTGGAAGGAGCTCTTTCACCGTGCAGGCCAAGAGTAACCCATGTGTATGGATGGTTCTGTGCTAAATCTCGCTGTGTGAGCATCAAAGGACATCCTCCTATTGATTTATTACTCAGAATTTGTATAGTGCTGAGCTAGTCTGTAGTGCCGTGCAGAGGAGGCAGCATTACTGGCACAGGTGGGGTACCCAGCATTTCCTGAAGGACTGGTTCAGTCACATGTGTACCCCCACACGTATGTACACTTAAGCCTGAATTACACTGGCTGATATTTCGGCCGATAATCGCTAACGAGCGTTTGCGATCATTTTGCGGTGTAATATTACGCCGATTGCATGCTTAAAAACCAGTGCACATAGTGCTGTCTAATAAGGATCTGCCACCGGCAAACCACTAGCCAGCATTGGGTGGTCTGGGGGCCGCATTGTCGCATCGCATTTCAAGGGGCTGCAAAAAAAAAGTTTATCAGTGCTTGTTTGCATCAGCCTATTACATAGGCTAAAGGAAAGTGACTGGGGAGGAATGATCACCACCACAGTCATTCCTTCCTCATTCACTACTATCGATTATCGGCAGAACATTCCTGATTGCACGGTGAGATGTGCTGACGATAATTGTACATCTTTCATCCTGATAAAATATGAAAATCAGCCGACAAACGAGTGATTCCCTGTTTATCAGCTGATCAGCGGCACGATTGTACCGGCCAGATATCAGGAATGAGCGCTCCTATGAACACTTGTTCCCAGTAAGTGTCCTGAATATCGTGCCGTGTAACAGGGGCTTAGAGATTTCCTGGTGAAAAATGATTTTTAACACGTTAAAGCAGCATGGGCCTGTAACAGAAGATTCATACTTTCCTGCTCCCACTGCCTCCATCTTCTGGCTCCGGCGCTGTTTATATCCGGTTGGATATATAGTCACATGCTCCACTCCAGCCAATGACTGGCTTCAGTGGTGACACGGCCACAAGAAGCGTTTCACCGCTGAAGTCAGTCATTTGCTGGAGAGGTGCTCCGAGACCGGAAGATGGAGACAGCGAGAGCAGCACGGAGCAGGAAAGTAGAAATCTTCTCTGCACAGTAAACTATTTCATTTTGCACTTTTTCCTCTTTTTAGTTTTCTTTTACTTATATTTTATTTATTTATTTATTTTACATCTTTTGGCAAAAAAATTTTTTATATATATATATATAGTATATATATATCATAGAGGTCTTTATATATATCTTTATATTATTTTTTTTTTTTTTGCAGCACTGCATTTTACTTTTTGCAGAATATTTGCCACATATTTTTTTTTTGTGTTTTCAAATTTTTTTTTTTACTTTTAATATATATATATTTGCCACATAATTTGTCCCCAAAAGGTCCATAAAAGACCTTTGGGGACACAGACTTTTTTGCACTATTTCCACTGTAACTGGAGCATCCAAAGGAGCCCCAGTTACAGGGAAAACCAGCCTCCCGGGGAGGCTTTGTACAAGGCAGTGCTGGTCAGGCTCTGCAGTCCTCTGCCCCTGACACCCGGCAATCATGCTGGGTCTAAACTGCTCAGCGCGCCGTTCATCTGTGTGAGGAGAAGGCAGAAGCGCTGATACACTGCTTCTGCCTTCTCCTTGGCTCCCCCGCTGTCTCTGACAGCCGGGGACCCGTCCTGCTCCTGCTACAGTGCAGGTGCAGGAGCTGTAATCCTGCAATTGTGCGGCGCTCCGGGCAGAAACACAGATGATCGAACAATCAGCTGTCTTTCTATCTAGAAGGACGGGGGCCGCAAACCTTGGGTCTGGGGGACACATGCGGGCCGCAGCTTGTGCACCCCTAGTCCAGGGTCTGATATTAATATAGGAGGGCAGAATATATTCAGGTGATCTGAAATATAGGGGTCTGATATTAATGTAGGGGGTCTAATATTAACTTAGAGGGCTCTGAATATACAATGCATTCTGAAGGTCTTCAGACCTGTTCACCTTTTCCATATTTTGTTATGTTGTGGCCTTGAGCTAAAATAAAAAATGTTCACATTTTTACCATCATTCTTCACTCAATACCCCATAATGAGAAGGTGAATGAGAAGGAGAAACTAACATTTTATATGGACATAAGGATTCAGACCCTTTGCTATGACACCTGAAATTACGTTTGAGGGGGCTTCCAATTTCTTTTGATCATGTTTGAAATGTTTCTGCACCTTGATTGGAGTCATCTGTGGTAAATTCAGTTGATTGGACATGATATGAAAAGACACAGCCCTGTCTCACAGCTGACAATGCATATCAGAGCAAAAAACAAGCCATGAGGAGGAAAGAACTGCCTGTAGAGCTCAGAGACAGGATTGTGTGGAGGCACAGAACTGGAGAGGGGACAAAACATATATGCTACACTGAGGATTTCCAAGATCATAGTGGCCTCTACAGATCTTAAGTGGAAGACGTTTGGAACAAACAGGACTCTTCTTAGAGTTGGCCACCCCACCAAACTAAGTAATTGGGGGAGAAGGGCCTCAGTAAGAGAGGTGACCAAGAACCCAATAGTCACTCTGGCTGAGCTCCAAAGATCCTGTGTGCAGATGGGAGAAACTTCCAGAAGGTCAACCATCACTGGAGCGTTCCACCAATCTGGGCTTTATGGCTGAGTGGCCAGAAAGAAGCCTCTTCTCTGTAAAAAGACACGTGAAAGGTTTTAAAAAAAATCACCCGAAGAACTCTGACTATGAGAAACAAGATTCTCTGGTCTGATGAAACCAAGATTGAACTTTTTGGCCTCATTTGTAACCGTCTTGTCTGAAAGAAACCAGGCTCTGCTCATCCCCTGCCCAATACCATCCCTACAGTGAAGTATGGTGGTGGCATCATGCTGTGGGGGTGTTTTTCAATGGCTGAGACAGGGAGACTGGTCAGAGTTGAGGTAAAGCTGAATGGAAAAAAAGTGCAGAGATATTGTTAATGAAAACCTGCTCCAGAGTGTTCTGGACCTCAGACTGGGTGGGAGGTTCACCTTCCAACAAGACATTGGCCCTAAGCACACCGCCAAGACAACACAAGGAGCGGCTTATGGACAATTCTGTGAATGTCCTCGAGTGTCCCAGCCAGAGCCCTGACCTGAACCCAATGGAACATCTCTGGAGAGCTGAACATGTCTGTCCCATCCAACCTGACAGAGCTCGAGAGGATCTGCAGAGAAGAATGGCAGAAAATCCACAAATCCAGGTGTGCAAACCTTGTGGCATCATCCCCAAGAAGACTGGAGGCTGTAATCACTGCCAAAGGGGCTTCAACTAAGTCCTGAGTAAAGGGTGTGAATACTTATGTCAATGCAAGATTTTAGTTTTCCCTTTTCAATAAATTAGCAAAGTTTTCTAACATTCTGACTTTCTTATTATGAGTGCAGAATGATGGGGGAAACTTGAATGATTTCTTATTTTTGCACAAGGGCGCAACTTAAAAAAAATGTGAAAGAGATGTTCCCGAATGCATTGTATTTAAGGGGTTGTCCGAGTTCAGAGCTGAACCCGGACATACCTCCATGTCCCCCTTGACTTGAGCATCGGAGCAGTTCATGCTCCGATACTCTCCTTTGCCCTGCGCTAGATCGTGCAAGGCAAGGGCTCTTTTGTTTATAATAACACACTGCCGGGCGGTAGCTTCCACCCGGCAGTGTGTTCGGTAACGTCACCGGCTCTGATGAGCCGTTTTACTGGCTAGAGCAGCGCAAAAGCCCGCCCATCAGTGCCTGTGACGTCACCAGGCATTCTGGCAGCCCCATGGAGAGACCGTTTCGTCACCGGAAGTCCGGAAAATGCCTTTGCCCTGCGCGATTTAGCGCAGGAAAAAGGAGATCATCGGAGTGTAAACTGCTCCGATGCTCCTGTCAGGGGGGCTGCCTGGGTAAAAATAGAGGTATGTCCGGGTTTGGCTCTGAACCCGGACAACCCCTTTAAGAAGCGTGAAATCATTAAATGGCTCTGGTCTGGGGTTTATTAATACAGGGGTTCTGAATACATTTAGCCGTGCCCTTTTATATAACGCATACCCCTAGAAGGACGCTCTATTGCTTGAATATCACTGTGTAAAGGTTGACATCTCTCTTTTTTGTAGGATGGTTTCATCCAGAGTAAGTCCCATGCAAAATCCATTGTTTCCCAGTTTGGATTGTTCCTCCCCTACAATACTTCACTCATTTTACCAAGCTGCAGACATTGGCACGCCCTCAAACCCATCTTCAAGGTGAGGACGGGGGGCACCCGTGGTGAAGCTGTACAGCTCGGAAAAGGGGTTTGATGGACCGTACATGGGGGAGGAGTACTACTAATGAATTGTCAGGTTGCTGAGGGTTTGGAGCCCCCACTCCACAGTGCACCTACCTACTGGAACATACCGGTATAGGTTTTTACAACATCTCGCCCCCTTATATGAACTGTTACATTGACAAGAAGACGTTGGCCATAAAGTATTTTTTTCACGGTATAGTTTTGCGATAGACGAGAAATGATGCCCACCGTGCCCGCACCTTGTTCACTTTCTTCTGCCAGCGAGAGATCACAGGAAATGATATATGAATCCGTAAAAGTTAGCAAGCGTGGCTGTTCAATTCTACAACCAGCTGAGGTTTTAGGTGGGGTGGGCAAGGAGGGGTTCGACAGGCCTCAGTGTAGTACCGCATGTCCGCCATGTGGGGGCAGCACCTCTTCTTAAGATCTCCAACCAAACAATGCAAGATATTTAAATCCCAGTCAGCTGGATTGTTAACATCTGTTTCCAGGCTCTCACAGCGCATCCCTGGAATAAGTTTCGGTCGCTTCCTGGTTATTCATTCTTAATATCAAACACGCTTCCATATATAGCAACACCAAGACGTGACGGCGACCCTTAACACAATGAGACTCTGGACATGTCAGCAACGAAAACTACTAGAAGACGGCCACACGATTAACCTCATTCTCCTCACTGGACTGGGTTATGGATATTGGATTGGTATTGGATAGGGGGCGTCTTAAAGGAACATGAAAAAAAAATTGATGTGGGTGGGGCCTGTAGAAAAAAAAATAAAAAGCTGCACAAGGAACCCATCTGTGCACTGGCCTCTCCCCGTCACCTCCGAAGGATTCATTGCAGATTCTCCTTTTATGGCTCAGTCTTTGCACAGACACTTTACACTGCTGGTTCTCTCCACCTCCCCCCTCCTTAATACACAACCAAGTCATAAGCAGGAAATTGCATGAGGAAGGTTGCTCTGTGAGTCAGCCGGCCCTGCGAGCCTGACACACCGTGTCTCCTCCCGTAATTATCTTCTAATGATACGTGACTTTATAGAAATGGCCTGACATTGATGCAATTAGCGGCGGTTATTTGGGGGGGATCAGATGCATTTTATGGCGCTCACTAAAATCAATGGACAACCATATAAAACATGTTCCTCCAGGCTGGGGGGTTCTTTGTAGTGGCTCTCTGCTCTTGCAAATCAAGGAAAGTCCAAATAGGGATTCCCCCTATCTATTTCCTATCTATCTATGTATCATCTATCTATTTATCTATCTATCTATCTAATATCTATTTATCATCTATCTATTTATCTAATATCTATCAATGTCTGTCTGTCTATCTATCTATCTATCTATGTATCATCTATCTATTTATCTATCTATCTATTATCTATCTATCTATCTATCTATCTATCTCTATGTATCATCTATCTATCTATTCCATTCCAGTGCCGCAGCTCCCATCCCAGTCGATTTAGAACTGACATGCCGTTCTTGCACATGTGATGTCATATCTATCTATCTATCTATCATCATATCTTTCTATCTCTTCTATCTATCTCTATCTATCTATCTATCTATCTATCTATCTATCTATCTATAATCTCATATTTATTATCTATCTATTTTTCTATCATCTCATGTCTATCTATCTATCTATCTATCTATCTATCTATCTATCTATCTATCATCTATCTATTTATATATCATCTTATATCTATCTTATCTATCTATCTATCTATCTATCTACCCCATATCTATCTATATATCTATCTGTCTGTCTGTCTACCTATCTATCTCCCATATCGATCTGCCTGTCTGTCTGTCTGTCTATCATCTATTGCCCATTTATATCTCTTTATCTATCTCATATCTATCTACCTAATATCTGTCTATCTATTTATCCATCCATCCATCTATCGTCCATTCACCTGTATGAATCAGTAGATATAATGGCACCTGGCACGCCCCTCCCCCACCTCCTGTGGCCTATTGTACAAGACTAGTGGCCTTCATGAAACCAGAGCCGGGAGTCTTGCTGAATCTTTAATAGATTATAAAACGCTGCGCTCATCACAGCTGCAAGCAGGACGCCGGCAGCTGCGGCTCAGAGCGGGCCGTACCGGGCCGGCCTGCCAGGCATTGTAGTATCCTCCATGGAGGTATCGGGTTCCATAGCCACATCCTGAGCCTTGCAGTTTTCCCTCTAGCCCTGCCATGGAGGAGTGTATCCTGTATACACAGAGGGTATTACTATTGCAGCACTAGGCCACCTGGGTTTAATCTTTTTCAAGGAGTACAAGTACCAGCGTGACGGGATGATAGGTACTGCTGTCAGGGACTGCAGCGAATATTGTCGTGATCCATGCCTTGGGTTGAAACTTGCCCGCTTTGGAGGAAGCAGCTTTAGTTCCCTGGTGATCACTTTTTTTTCTTGAGGATGCACTTGTGATCCCATTCACAAGCCCGTCCCTTGCAACAGATGTTTATAGTCCTCTATACATCAGAGTAGCACTGGATGTGGAAGGGCAGACCCCCTCGGGTACAAAGGTATATATTGGGGGATAGTCTAAATCAGGCTAACCAGAAGCTTAGCCTCCAAAGATATACCAGGACCACCGGTGATGTCACCTGCCACCATAAAGGATGCCTATATAGCTTGAAGTATCTCTAATGACATAGGTCCTTCTTGAGCAGAGGTGCACAACCTGCGGCCCATGATACCACTGTATGCAGTCCCCAGCCATCTCTTCACAGATGTCCTTGTTTTTGTCTGGTGGCTGCTACCATATATGTTCCACGTCAGAGAGAACATTGGCATGCAGCGCGGGAGCAAGGACAGGTAAGTATTAATGGTGCACTGTAAGTCCATCTCTAGGGCCAACGTCTGTGGCTAGAATGGGGGTCAGATCTTTGTGTGGCGCTCATGCATGCATATGGCTTCATTGTCTTTTATGGGAGAAGTAAAATGCGTAGATATTTCTGCAACCCACATAAAGGCCCCATGCACACACCACATTTTAGGTGCCTTTTTTGTGGATCTGATGCGGACACATTCATTTCACCGGGGCCGCAAAAAATGCGAACAGCATACCATGTACTGTCCCTTCCATATATCCCTTCTACTGTCCTGAAAAAAGACCTATTCTTGTCCATTTTGCGGACAAGTATAAGAATTTTTAACATAGGGCGTGACATGAGGAACAGGAAAAATGCAGGACGCTCACGCCCAGTATACATGATTTGCAGATCCGCAAATTGCGAACTGCAAAACTGATACGGTCTGAATGAGGCTAAATTTTAATGGAGAAAGACAAGTGTGTGAAGTGAGGAGAAGGGGATCCCTTTCTCCCAGTAAGGGGGAGTCATGGAGGTGGAACCGTCACCAGTCTGAGATGGTAATACCCCTTTAAGCTTTACTCCCAGTAAGGGGGAGTCATGGAGGTGGAACCGTCACCAGTCTGAGATGGTAATACCCCTTTAAGTTTTATTGCGGCCCTTGGGAGAGTTTAGATCTGACAATGTGGCCCTTGGACTAGAAAGGTTTGGGCATCCCTCCCTACTCTAGAGTAACTCCTTGGTATGTGGTAAGGTCTCCTCGCCACCCACTTGTAGCACCACTCTTCTCACATTGTAGCAGTGCCTTATGGGATTGTATCCCTCAAATGTGCCAAGATAAGGAGTTTCAAGGTGACTCTATGTGGATACTGTATATTGGACATATAGTGGAGTTGTGATGTCTGAGGGCATCTTTGTCAGTTAGAAGATGTGCACTACCTTGTAGGATAGGTTTCCTATAAACAGTCTAAAGTAGGGACACATGCCTCTGTGGTCTCCACCACTTGAGAACTTCCACCACCTCACCTGGCGACAGCAGATCACCGCCACCACCGATACAGCCAACAGACCTTCAGACCTGCTCAGATGTTTCAAAAGACAAAGGGGTGGTCAGCACACCTAGGTTCAGGTAGTGGCGGGTGCCCGTCTCCAGGGGAAGTGGTAGGGTTCTCCTAACTCCTAGAAACATCCGTCAGAAAACAAAAGGGACGGAGACAGCACGGCCATTCTTTGTGATTTATTCCAAGTGCAACGTTTCGGCAAAATAGCCTTTGTGTAGTACAGTGTTGTTATTCTTGCACAGTATGCAGTATATGGTGGTATTTTTGTACCGTATGGCCATTATTTTTGCACGGGTTGGTATTTTTGCACTACATGGTGTTATTTTAGTACTATATGATCTTATTTTTGCCGTTTGATATTTCTGCACTGCATAATACTATTCTTCTCTGTATAGTGGTATTATTTTGAAACTGTATGCAGTGTATGGTGGTATTATTTTTGCCCTGATTGGTGTTTTTCCACTATATGATAGTATTTTTGCACTGTACGGTGGTATTATTGTTGCACTGTATGGCAATCCGTAATCAGGGTTCTTGAGAAGATGTCGTATCCAGCTCAGGTTAATATTCATGCCTTTTACATCCCCCATGCTTCTTCCTAAAAGGAGGACAGATGGTTTTTTCCTGTGCATTGCTCCTCCGAGTCTTATCCACAGCTTCTCAATCCCATTGAACCCATTAGCAGAGACTTTGGCAGCTGGTCTGAGCTGAGGTTCCCAGGAGAGCGCGCTTTATAGGCTTTTACAGTGGTCTCTACGCTCTTTCATTAGGTAAGCGAGCCTTCCTCCCAAGCACGGACCCTCCCATACTGGGTCTTAGAGACTCATCAGCCTAATTTCTGGCTGCTTGTGATTCTGTCTGGATGCCAGGATCATGTGACTGCTCACGTCTTATAGGAATACGCTAATGGTTGTCACTATGTCGGAGAGATGATGCCAGTGATATTCGCTGGATGAAGATACCAGTCACCATGCCCTATATCTTAGAAGAAATGTAGAAGGAATGTACTCATCCTTCTGAGATAGGTGCAGTCTACAAGTCTCCAGGAAGAACCTCGGATCATGGCACAGTTCCAGCGAGGCTTTCAAAGAGCGTTCCCTCCCTCCCAAGGCCTCAGTCAATGCGCAGGCCCCTTTAATTAAAGTGTATTTGTTCCTGGGAAAGTTGGGTGTCAGCCAATGTTGCTAGCACTACAGCTGAATTTCTGGAGTCTAGAAAAGGCATTGGGCATGGCAGGATGCAGGTGATTGCCACCGACCCAGGGTAGATTCACACGCGGTGTAATTTTGCGATAAGGACAAATGTGACACAAAATGTATGTCTTACATGCAAATTTGCAGCTGATTTTGGTGAAATCTGCAGCAAATCCGCATCCAAATCAAAACCTGCATTTTGTGTATGTTGACTTTGCAGTAGGAAGGCACACATAAATTCTTTTTTTTTTCTCCACAACGCAGTTTTAGGGTACTTTCATATTTGCAGCATAGCTATCCGGCAGGCTGTGCCGGCGGGTGAACAGCCTGCTGGATCCGCCATGCCGCAAGTACCCGTGCACTGCCGTGCTGACGCTCCGTCCCCATTGACAGTGCATGGCCGGAGATCGCCGGACTAAAAAATCGGACCTGCAGTACTTTTAGTCCGGCGATCTCCGGCCGTGCACTGCCGTGCTGCTCTGTAGTTCCACCCCCCGCCGCATTGTAGTCAATGGGGACGGAGCGGCAGTGCACGGGTACTTGCGGCATGGCGGATCTGGCAGGCTGGTCACCCGCCGAAACAGCCTGCCGGATAGCTATGCCGCAAATGTGAAAGTACCCATAGAAACCATGGTGCAGATTTCCCATAGAAAATAATGGGCTGTGTAAACATTCGCTAAGAAATGCGGATTTGCCATGGCATAAAATTTTGCCACGTGTGACTCCACCCTTAGGCCTCATTCACACGTCTGTGATGATGTCAGTGGTTCATCGGTACATCTGTAAAGATATCCGTGAATGATTCGTGTTTTGTCCGTAGGTTACAATTTTTCCCCCTAGTGTGTCATCCGTATTCCACGGACGTTGCTAGGCTGGAAGTTCATTTCCAGAGCATCAACGATCCGGGAAAACCATTGGCCCAAATACGGATGGCATCCGTGTTGCGTCCATTGTTTTCACAGAGCCATAGACAATAATGGAGCACATTTACTAACGAAGTAGGTGTAAAATTGGCACGAGTATCCTCTTTTAACCAGCCGTGCAACAATATTTAGTCTATTTAGTTTTACACCATGTCCGCCAGTTGGGCGTGACGGGGGCCTTACCGGGGCCGGGACTTCAGCCCTGGCAACTTTACTAATATTTACACCTGGAGACGGGGGTAGTTTTTACGCTAGGTGCAATAGGCAGCTCAGAGGGGGAAATGAAGACCGCCATAATCACTGCGAAAAATAGGGCATCCTTCCGTGGTGTCACCACCGACCCACTGTGCGTGGAAAATTAAAATCAATGGGGGTTATTTATCAAAGACTGGATTTTTATGCCTGTCTTTGATAGCCCCATGCTCTGCCGGACGAGGCGTCAGTCCGTGCGCCTGGAGTGAAAACTACTCCAGTCCTCTTTTTAGGAATGTTTTCAAGCATAAGGCTACATGCACACGACTGTATGTGTTTTGTGGTCCGCAAATTGCGGATGTGCAAAAAAAAACGGATGGCATCAGTTTTTTTTTTTTTTTTTGCGCGGATCCATTGTAATAATGCCTATCCTTGTCCGCAAACTAGAAAAAAATAGGACATGCTCTATTTTTTTTGCAGGGCTACGGAACGGACATACTGATGCGGACAGCACATGGTTTGCTGTCTGCATTTTTTGCTGACCCATTGAAATGAATGGGTCCGCATCCTAACAGCAAACAAAAAAAACGGAAGGGGCAAGGAAACAAAATACAGTCGTGTGCATGAACCCTTAATGCTAGTATATTTATCAGGGCCGATCTTCGAGCTCTTGCTACTCCCAAGTGGCGAGGACAGCGTAAAACGTCTGTGTAAAAAATATTGTCGCAGGAGCATTTAAAAAGTCGCAAAATGGGGTCTTGCAGGGTTTTTTTTACACCAAAAACTAACTTAAAATGTTTATAAATGACCTCCATTCTTCTCATATTTCCTGTAGTGCGAACCAAATGCAGGAAGTATATATTGAGCACCATGTTATGTGCAGCGAAGACTTTGGGCGTGGCACCAGGTGGCGGTATAGAAGTACAATGCATTGCAGCTGCAGTGAATGGATGGTTTCTAGCACAGCATCAGGATGCAGCATGCCATGGCTGGAGGACGCCAGCTTAACTGCCCTGTGTCCCTATAGCTTTCTCTCTGCTATGCCAGGAATGTGCTGTTTGTATGCACCACTATACTGGAGCTGCAACAGGAGCCGCTCAAGGGCTGAGACTTCCTGTTGCTGCTTCCACATACGAGAAAGGAGGGCGGGGGAGGTGGTGGTGATGGTGGGGGTGCTGATGCAGCCCATTAAGAAAGCCCGAGTTCATCACTTCCTGCCTTCTGTGTCCACAAGTCACCATGAATTATTTAGGGCTCTCCAGCTGGGCTGAGGTCTGCTGATTGCCCTAGGACAAAGAGGATGTGCGGATTACCCGCCTGGCACAGTCACAAAACCGTATTCTATTGGGCGTAGTCCTGGTGAGAGTAGTGCAGGGCATACGTGTGTTCGTCTCATTATGACTGACATGGTAGTAGTATATCATATACAGGTGTAGCAGAGCTGATTATCTCATCTGGCACAATTGATATTAATAATATCATGACATGTCGTCTGGTTTTACATAGGACTGTGTTATCATGACTCCATTTCCTCCAAAGAGGTGCATGACAAATTCAACTCTGCTACGCCTGTATTAGGGATTTGGTTAGGAGTGGCAGACCATAAACAAACCACATGATGATGGCACAGCCAGTCCGATTAGCCATTGTATGACGGGCACTGGACTTCCAGTGGGCATGTGCTGCCAATTACATGAAAAGTCACCAGCTGTCACTTGCATGACAAACCACTACAGGGTAAGTAACTCTGCCCCATAATAAACAGTGCCAGCCAGAGAGTGACCCCATAAACAACGCCCTAAATAATGCCAGACATTGAGTGCACCAAAAATAGTGACCTCATTAACAATAGTAGCCAGAGAGTTCTAGAAAAACAGTTCCATCATCAATGATGCTAAACAGAGAATGGCCTCATTGACTGTGCCAACCAGAAAGTATCCCCCATAAACAGTGCCCTCAGTAATACCAGCCAAAGAGTGCCCCATAAATAGTGCCCCCATGTAATACCAGCCAGAAAATGTCCCAAAAACAATGCCAGACACTGCATTTCCCCCTTAACAGGGCCATCATCAACAATTATATTAACAGCAATTAACAGCTTTGTAATAATTCCACCCAGACAGGCCTCCCATAAACAGTGCCCACATTAACAATCCCAAAGTGTCCCTATATACAGTCCTCATTAACAATACCAATGTAGCCCCATAAAAAGTGGCAGACAAAATATCTTCATAAACAGTTGCTTCATTAACAACCCATATACAGTGCCCTCAGTAGTAATACCAAGCAGAGAGTGCTCCCATATACAGTGCCTTCAGTAAGACTAACGAGAGTGCCCCCATACACAGTGCCCTCAGTAATAACAAGCAGAGAGTGCTCCCATATACAGTGCCTTCAGTAAGACTAACGAGAGTGCCCCCATATACAGTGCCCTCAGTAATAACAAGCAGAGAGTGCCCCCATATACAGTGCCTTCAGTAAGACTAACGAGAGTGCCCCCATATACAATGCCCTCAGTAATAACAAGCAGAGAGTGCTCCCATATACAGTGCCTTCAGTAAGACTAACGAGAGTGCCCCCATATACAATGCCCTCAGTAATAACAACCAGAGAATGTCCCCATACACTGTGCCCTTAGTAAGACTAACGAGAGTGCCCCCATACACAGTGCCTTTAGTAATAATACCAACCACAGAGTTCCCCCATATACAGTGCCCTCAGTAATAATACCAACCAGAGATTGCCCCCATATACAGTGCCCTCAGTAATAGTACCAACCAGAGAGTTCCCCATATACAGTGACTTCAGTAATAGTACCAACCAGAGAGTTCCCCCATATACAGTGCCCTCAGTAATAATGATAACCAGAGAGTTCCCCCCATATACAGTGCCCTCAGTAATAATGATAACCAGAGAGTTCCCCCCATATACAGTGCCCTCAGTAATAATGATAACCAGAGAGTTCCCCATATACAGTGCCCTCAGTAATCATACCAACCAGAGACTGCCCCCATATACAGTGACTTTAGTAATAGTACCAACCAGAGAGTTCCCCCCATATACAGTGCCCTCAGTAATAATAATAACCAGAGAGTTCCCCATATACAGTGACCTCAGTAATAATGCCTACCAAACAATGCCCTCATATACAGTGCCCTCAGTAATAATACTAACCAGAGAGGGCTCCCATATACAGTGCCCTCAGTAATAATACCAACCAGAGAGGGCTCCCATATACAGTGCCCTCAGTAATAATACCAACCAGAGAGTTCCCCCATATATGGTGCCCTCAGTAATAATACCAACCAGAGAGGGCTCCCATATACAGTGCCCTCAGTAATAATACCAACCACAGAGTTCCCCCATATACGGTGCCCTCAGTAATAATACCAACCAGAGAGTTCCCCCATATACGGTGCCCTCAGTAATAATACCAATCAGAGAGTTCCCCCATATACAGTGCCCTCAGTAATAATACCAACCAGAGAGTGCCCCCATATACAGTGCCCTCAGTAATAATACCAACCAGAGAGTGCCCCCATATACAGTGCCCTCAGTAATAATACCAACCAGAGAGGGCTCCGATATACGGTGCCCTCAGTAATAATACCAACCAGAGAGGGCTCCCATATACAGTGCCCTCAGTAATAATACCAACCAGAGAGGGCTCCGATATACGGTGCCCTCAGTAATAATACCAACCAGAGAGGGCTCCCATATACGGTGCCCTCAGTAATAATACCAACCAGAGAGTTCCCCCATATACAGTGCCCTCAGTAATAATACCAACCACAGAGTTCCCCCATATACGGTGCCCTCAGTAATAATACCAACCAGAGAGTTCCCCCATATACAGTGCCCTCAGTAATAATACCAACCACAGAGTTCCCCCATATACAGTGCCCTCAGTAATAATACCAACCAGAGAGTTCCCCCATATATGGTGTCCTCAGTAATAATACCAACCAGAGAGTTCCCCATATACGGTGCCCTCAGTAATAATACCAACCAGAGAGTTCCCCATATACGGTGCCCTCAGTAATAATACCAACCAGAGAGTTCCCCATATACAGTGCCCTCAGTAATAATACCAACCAGAGAGTTCCCCATATACGGTGCCCTCAGTAATAATACCAACCAGAGAGGGCTCCGATATACGGTGCCCTCAGTAATAATACCAACCAGAGAGGGCTCCCATATACGGTGCCCTCAGTAATAATACCAACCAGAGAGTTCCCCCATATACAGTGCCCTCAGTAATAATACCAACCACAGAGTTCCCCCATATACAGTGCCCTCAGTAATAATACCAACCACAGAGTTCCCCCATATACGGTGCCCTCAGTAATAATACCAACCACAGAGTTCCCCCATATACGGTGCCCTCAGTAATAATACCAACCAGAGAGTTCCCCCATATATGGTGCCCTCAGTAATAATACCAACCAGAGAGGGCTCCCATATACAGTGCCCTCAGTAATAATACCAACCAGAGGGTGCCCCAATATACAGTACCCTCAGTAATAATACCAACTAGAGAGGGCTCCCAAATACAGTGCCTTCTTTAATAATGCAACCACATAGTACAGTGATCTCGTTAATTGCGCTTGTTGACGGTTTGCAGGTAGCATGTCATCACTCTGAACGTACTGTGTATATGCACATAATGCATTAATCAGCAGCAGCTTGATGACAGTTTCCATGCATTTCCCACACTGCACATGGTATGAACTGAAACATAAGAAAAATATGTAACCCTTTTCCAGCTGCCGTATACCTGAAGAGGCTAGAGCAGTTAGTTCAGCCATATTTACTCGCCGGTAACGAGCCCAGCGAGAATGTGGGGAAGGGAAGTCAGCAGCCGGTGTATGTAAATGTCTCTGGGGGCTCTGTGTGACAACCCCTCCTATGCATTTCATGGGTTTTTAGGCCGTCCCAGCCTCTAATTGAGGCCTAGTGGCATAACAGAGGCTCTTCCAGAGGTTGTCACCCAGCTTTCCCAGACAACCCCGCCTATGCATTTCATGTTGAGCATGTGAAACCATGGTGCTGTGATCTAGAATTGCAATCTGTGATCCACACATTTGGTTCAGCCCTTATAACCATACAGAGGTTTTCATCCAGCTTTCCAAGATTCCCGAATGGCAAAGCCCTGTCTACAATTTCACGTGGATTGTTTCTGCCGGGAGCGGAAACCGTAACTTGGACTCGCGGCATGATAAATGGATCTGGCTTTGTAATGTGTGATCCAATCTTGACAAAGCTGACGTAGGTCGCCACCCAGCTTTTCCGGATTCCGGAATGACAAGTCTACATTTCACATCTCTGTGTAACCATTTCTGTTGAGATGTTGAATTGTGAGGTGTTATCCGCACAGTTGATTCAGCCCTTTAGGCATGACAGGCAATTCCTTTACCTGTGCCGGATTAATCTCATGAGATGGGTCATGACTGCGGCCCATCCCTGATGTAGACTCAGCAGTAGAGCGGAGGAATGTGCGCTTGCTCTGGCATGCCGTCCTTCACTGTAAAGTTTCTTCTCTGTCTTGCAGGTATGTTTCCTTATAAGGAGCCAGAAGGAGCGGGTGACATCACCGGGTGCTGTCCTCTCGGCTGCAGCTTGTGGCTTTGACTTTTTAGAGGGCATAGCTGCAGAAGCTGCAGGGTCATTGGCAGCAGACGGAGCCAGCTGTCTACAAATATGCTGATTAATCCTGGCCTCACCCCCCTGTACCCACCAGCTACCAGCTCTCTATAACATGCAGCAATTGCATGAATGGCAGTTCCCTCCCTTTATGCAGTGGGTTTGCTCTGTGGCAGGCACAAGCTACTTAGGATGCCCACCATGCCATTGGTAGTCCACAGGTTGGCATAAACAGCTCAAAGGGAAATTGGAGTACCCAGTGGGGGGGGGGGGGGGTCACATAAATAGGTAAATTTGCTGTGTGGGAGATGTAGTGGCAGCCATTTTGGTGGTCCCCCAACTTTCCTATAGTCCTGAAGGCGCATGCTCGGTGAAGACCCCATGTTTTGTCAGGAGCATGCTCGGTGAACACCCCATATTCTGGCAGTAGCATGCTCGGTGAACACCCCATGTCCTGCCAGGAGCATGCTCGGTGAACAACCCATGTTCTGGGAGGAGCATGCTCGGTGAACACTCTATGTTCTGGCAGTAGCATGCTCGGTGAACACCCCATGTTCTGGCAGGAGCATGCTCGGTGAACAACCCATGTTCTGGCAGTAGCATGCTCGGTGAACACCCCATGTCCTGCCAGGAGCATGCTCGGTGAACAACCCATGTTCTGGGAGGAGCATGCTCGGTGAACACTCCATGTTCTGGCAGTAGCATGCTCGGTGAACACCCCATGTCCTGCCAGGAGCATGCTCGGTGAACAACCCATGTTCTGGGAGGAGCATGCTCGGTGAACACTCCATGTTCTGGCAGTAGCATGCTCGGTGAACACCCCATGTTCTGGCAGTAGCATGCTCGGTGAACAACCCATGTTCTGCTAGGAGCATGCTCGATGAACACCCCATGTTCTGGCAGGAGCATGCTCGGTGAACACCCCATGTTCTAGCAGGAGCATGCTCGGTGAACACCCCATGTTCTGGCAGTAGCATGCTCGGTGAACAACCCATGTTCTGCTAGAAGCATGCTCGGTGAACACCCCATGTTCTGCTAGAAGCATGCTCGGTGAACACTCCATGTTCTGCTAGAAGCATGCTCGGTGAACACCCCATGTTCTGCTAGAAGCATGCTCGGTGAACACCCCATGTTCTGCTAGAAGCATGCTCGGTGAACACCCCATGTTCTGCTAGAAGCATGCTCGGTGAACACCCCATGTTCCGTCAGTAGCATGCTCAGTGAACACCCCATGTCCTGGTAGGATTATGCCTGATGAACGCCCCATGCCCTAACAGGAGCATGCTCAGTGAAATTCTCTGTGACATTATCACGGTGATGGTGATCTAGGCTGGTGCTGGGTGAGTCCGGCCTGCAGGTAGATGAGCCATTTCCATTTTGCCATATATCATCTGGTCAGGGTGGAGGTCATACCTCACACATATTTATCATTCATTTATCAATACCTACATGACATTGTGTAATATCTAGTGTTGAAGTAAAGGAATTTTACAGAATTTCATCACTTGTCTTTGTTGCTCTAAGGTTTACTGTGCACCTCCAGGAAATGCTTGTACGGTGCAGCAGAGAAATCTCACCTTGCATGGTTTCTGGTTTGGCTTCCTGTTTGTATTGCTAGCAAAACCTGGTGAACCTTTACAGCGATCTTTGCCCGGAGAACTCACTCCAGTCTTATACCATAAAGCCATTCCTGTGAACCAGGGTAATCTGACTACATGGAAATGCGTTAATCATTCTCATAGCCATCAGTCAAGACAGTCCAGAGGGGCATGTACCAGGTTAATAAGCCTTTGGCAGGGTACAAAACTGCAAATGTTCATACCAGGACCCCTCAACCATCACATGCCATTTACTGTTCTGCTGACCATTGGGCCCCCCGGGTACCTGGCCCTGGGTGCTGATACAACTCCCCTGGACTGTGAATAGTGCTGTTTATTGGTCTCCAGGCAGAGCTCTACACCCGGACCTTAGTTCCTGAGGGGCCCAAAGACCACATAAGATGACACAAGTACCATCAATGAGATGATTGGGTCCCATGAGCTTTCAGCTATACGTCAGAGCAGGATTATATGTGAGCATGCATAGAATAGCTGCCCCGTTGCTGCTTCTTTCCGCAGAAACAGCACCATTCCCCTCCAGGAGTAGTATGCAATACCGGGTACGGCCTACGGAGAAGAATGGTGCTGTTTCTGAGGTCTTCTTTTTCAGCTCACATTGACTATAATGGGATCCATTCGAACATGCCCTAACAGATACAGGTCTGGGAGTGTAATAGGCATGGATACAACGCCCGTCATTGCCCTGTGAATCCATCATGAGACCCAGTCTGGAGTGCACTTGAGGAATTGCTATGTAAGCGATTTTTTATTAGCCTCCTGTATGCACAGTTAAGATGAATCTAATGAGATGGGAGAAGTTGAGACCCCCCTGCTATTATTGGTCATTGTGGAGGGGCAGAGCAAGGGTTAAAGGGGTTTTCTGAGATTTCCGACACCCAGGACCCCTGCCAATCAGCTGTTTGAGGCACCGGTGGTAGCAGTAGCGCCGCGGCCTTCTCTCTGCTTTTCCTAGGCTGTGATGTCACGTTTATCGGTCACATTGAATAGGCGCAGCTCAGCCCCATTGAAGTCAATGTATGGCGCTGTGCTTAGTGAGCTAAGAGAAGTCATCGGTGCTCACAGCTGATCAACAGGGGTCCCGAGTGTTTGAGCCCCACCGATCAGATACTGATGACCTATCCATCAGTATTAAAATCTTGGAAAACCCTTTTAAATCTGGATAAAACATAATTTATCCCTTTTACACGAGCGAGTTTTCTGCGCGGTTGCAATAAGTGAAATGAGCGCATTGCACCCGCACTGAATCCTGATCCATTCATTTCAATGGGTCTGTGTACATGAGCGTTGTTTTTCACGCATCACTTCTGCATTGCATGAAAATCGCAGCATGTTCTATATTCTGCGTTTTTCACGCAAAGCAGGCCGCATAGAAGTGAATGGGGCTTCAGTGAAAAACACATCGAATCCGCAAGCAAGTGCGGATGTAATGCGTTTTTCACTGATGGTTGCTAAGAGATGTTGTCTGTAAACCTTCAGTTTTTTATCACGCGAGTGAAAAACACATGAAAACGCATTGCACCCACATGGAAAAAACTGAACAACTGAACGCAATCTCAGACAAAACTGACTGAACATGCTTGCAAAATTGTGCGCGTCTCACTGAACGCATCCGGACCTATTCCGTCAAGCTCGGGTGAAAGAGGTCTTAGGCCCCTTGCAGGCGAGAGTTCAGTGAAAACTACGCGATTTCGCAAACAAAGTCATTCAGTTTTGTTTGCGATCGCGTTCAGTTGTTTCGTTTTTATCGCCCGCGTGCAATGCGATTTACTGCAATTTGCCCACGCGTGATAAAAAACTGAATGTGTAGAAACAACATCTCCTAGCAACCATCCGTAAAAACGCATCTGCACTTGCTTGTGGATGCAGTGAGATTTTCACGCAGCCCTATTCACTTCTATGGGGCCTGCATTGCGTGAAAATCGCAGAATATAGAACATGCGCTTTTCACACAACATAAAAGTGATGCATGAAAACCACCGCTCATGTACACAGACCCATTTAAATGAATGGGTTCGGATTCCGTGCGGGCGCAATGCGTTCGTATCACGCATTGCACCCGCGCAGAATTCTCGCTTGTGTGAAAGGGGCCTTAGGGTGTCATGAGATGTTCTGCAACTTTCTAAATACTGTGTGTATCTATTTCCAACCATTTACATGATCTCTGCTTGCAGTCAGTGAATGGGAGCAATCTTGAGTCCAGAGTCCTGGATGATCTGGCGCCCCTGTGCTGCATATAGTCGGCCTGTTGGGTACCATGTGATTCAGTCGCTGCCTCCTTGGCAGGTAAGGCTACTTTCACACCTGCGCTTTTGCTGTCCGGTTTTGAGATCCGACATGGAATCTCAAAACCACAGCAAAACGCTTCCGTTATTTTAATAAAACCGGCTGCATCCGTTAAGAATGGATCCGGTTGCATTATATCAAAAATTAATATGACAGATCCAGCACTAAAATTGTTGTAAGTCAATGGGTGCCGTTTTTTTTTGTGTCTGAAAAAAAACGGATCTGGCATCATTGACTAACATGGTTTTTGGTCCCGGATACAGCTTGTCCAGTTTCCCATCTGCTTGCGGCGGTTTTGTGTCTGGCATGGGAACACAACAAACTGGAACGGCATGCATCCTGACAATGAATGGGGACAAAGCTGAAGCGTTGTGCTGCGGTTTTGAGACCCTGTGCCGGATTTCAAAACCGGACAGCACAACGCCGATGTGAAAGTAGCCTAACTTGCCCACAGACTGTCCAAACTCTCGTTTGGGACACCCCCATACACATTAGAAAATTGTTCTTGAGGCTACGTTCACACGACGACATTTGTTGCGCGACTTAGGGCACAACGTCACTGCAACATTTGTCGCGCGACAATTTTTATAATGGGAGTCTATGGTGTCGCATTGCAACATGCTGCGACGCGACAGTTGCAGAAAAACCCATCTTGAATGGATTTTTTGCGACTGTCGCGGCGCAGTCGCAGCATGTTGCATGTCGCAATGCGACACCATAGACTCCCATTATAAAAATTGTAGCGCGACAATAGTGCGACAAAATGTCGTCGTGTGAACGTAGCCTTAATCATGTATGGGCATTGAAATCAGTGGGCGCTGCACGTGCAGCAAAGGCGCGTCTCTCTGCTCTGGCCCATATGGACCTTTTAATGCCCTAATGCATCTACTTTAACCCATTACTGGCATGTAATCCTGTAGCCAGTGTGCCAGTTCACCACTGGCCATGAAACATTAACCCTGTGTAGTCTGAGCGGATGTAGTGCACTTGCCCTGCCCTTTTTGTTACATGGCCTTTGTTTTTAAATGGGAATAATATGCAGCGCGGACGCCTATCGTGAACCAATCCTTTACTTCCTCCTTTCAGGCTCTGTCCTTATAAGGTGAAACTTCAGAAATGTTTCTGTGTGAACTCGTCCTTACCCCTCCCTGCTCCCTGAGAGCCGTGCACTGAGCCGCCGGCTGCCTGACATTCCTCTGACATTACTGCATAGTGTTGTAGTACATCCCTGCTAGGAACCCTACAGCACCTCTCCCCAGGCTTTACTCACCATACCTCCTTTAACCCTTTTATTAACCCTTAAAGGGACAGTACACCGATGTCTGTAAATGTCTCAGGGTGGGGATCACATATGATCTGTAGTATAGGGATGGGGGGGTAGATTCTGCTGCACTTCCTGTTAATCATACACATTTACTCTCATGTGGCTGATAACTGGGGACAACAGCGAGTAGCTGGAGAATAGATGGGTCCCGTTCTCTACACCTATTGTTACACGAGCAGCTGCTGTGTACTCAGTATTCAGAGCTGTCACGGTGACTTCCGCTGGCCTTCCCCTGCATTATTCAAATCGTTTCGACGTCCCTCCTGAATGTTGATTTCCTTTTTTTTTGTTTTCTTTTTCGGGGCATTTAGCCAAAGTCAGAAATGTATTGTCCGTAGTAAAAGGGGCCAGGTTCCTCTCCTGCAAACACCCATGGCAATGAGCGGGCCATAGATAACATGATTTATCATTAAAAGTATGCAAACCCCCATAAAAATGTTAGTAAATGACCCCCACTGTTTTGGAAAAACAGTGGTTGTTTCTGTACAAAGGGCACTGTGCGGGCACTAAGGCTGGTGCTATAAAGTGTTGGAAGTGGTACTTAACTTGCCCTGTTATGGAGACCCTCGTCCTGGCATTAATTGGTATGTCTGGCAGTGTCGTGGAAGTACTGTGTCTGGCTCAGATAGGGAGACTGTAGCTGGGTACACTGGTGGCCAAAAAAAAGATGCTTGAGTCCTTGGAAAAGTGGTATTAATGAGAATGATGGAAGTGATCTGCAAGATGCTGCAGCTGCTGAAAAAAATCTTAGCTGGCATGGTATATAGCTCCCACATTCAGAGACGTAGGGCACTGGAGAACAGTGGCATCTGGCACAGAAATGTAGGGCACTAGAGAGTGGTGCTACCTGGCACAGAGATGTAGGGCACTGGAGAATGGTGGTACCCGGCACAGAGATGTAGGGCACTGGAGAGCGGTGGTACCTGGCACAGAGATGCAGGGCACTGGAGAACGGTGGTACCTGGCACAGAGATGCAGGGCACTGGAGAACGGTGGTACCTGGCACAGAGATGCAGGGCACTGGAGAACGGTGGTACCTGGCACAGAGATGCAGGGCACTGGAGAACGGTGGTACCTGGCACAGAGATGCAGGGCACTGGAGAACGGTGATACCTGGCACAGAGATGCAGGGCACTGGAGAACGGTGGTACCTGGCACAGAGATGTAGGGCACTGGAGAATGGTGGTACCCGGCACAGAGATGTAGGGCACTGGAGAACGGTGGTACCTGGCACAGAGGCAACACTCTCATGTCAATGGAATTCCTAGGGATAACTTAACTCTACAGGACCTTATCTCAGTTACACAAAGTTTACAGAGACGTCTGTCAGCATCTTGGGAATGTGTAAGGAGTCTTCGATAGGCGGTGGAAGGAAACTCGTTCTTCAGGTTATTTATACACAGAGCAGGGTGGCCATTACTTTCCAGTCCCTGACAACTGAATTTACAGTCCCAATCTCTGCAAGATAATCATAAATTGGGACATTTGCCCGTGTGCCACTGCCCCCCCCCCCCCCCCCAGAGAACAGGTGACGCCTAAAGTGCCAGCTCCAAAGTTGTCAGTGAGTATAGGGGTCACTGCAGTCAACCTCAGTTACTTGTTCCAACAGTCACAACAAAACATCGGAGCTTTGAGGGGTTGTATGTTGGGGTCCTCACTCTAAATAGCTGTTTTAGGGTAACTGCATACAATGCGGATTACTCTAGTCTCCTCTCCGGCAGAATGCAGGGAATCAGCCCGACAAAAACCATTTTGTGCAGCGTTTTGGCACATTTGCCGGGACGCGGCAGGATCTGTGCCAGACCTCAATGTAGTCACTGGGGTCCGGCGAGCAGGCAGCAGCATACGGCAGTGCAGAATCTGACCTGTTGTGTGAATTTTAAAATCCGCAGCATATGAGTTTGTGCAATTCTGCAACTTCTGTAGGGTGGTCTTCCCCATAGACTTGCAGAAAATCTGCAAAACAAAAAAAACCATGAAAAACCACATCAAACCTGCGTTTTCATGCAGATTTTCTGCACACAAATGTGTGCAGGTTACCTTTAGCTGCCTTTGTGACATCCCAGGTTCTGAGTAGAGTCAGAATTCGCTGAATGAACGGCAGCTAAGGGCTCATTCACGTGATTGATTTTGTGCGCGGATTTACGAGCCAGAATCCGACACGAATCTGCATCCTGTTTTAGTCAGTTAGTGCTGATGTGGCTGTCCGCGTGCGAAATAGCATGCGGGTCCGCGGCATGTAAACTGAGAAACTGCGGCAGAAACTTGAGGGTCAGCCATGGATTTCTTGCACAGTGGATTTTTTGGGTGGAAGAAATTGTAATGTGAAAATACCGTATGACAGATGCAGAGCAGGGTATTTCTGGTTTTAAGTACAGGTTTAACCGCAATAATACATTGGGCCAGGGTTTTCATATAGCCTGTCAATTGGCCGCATGATTTTGCCAGTAAGGCCTCATGCACATGACTGGATTTTTCATCCGAGTCCGATACGCATTTTTTGTGGATTGCACATGGGCCCATTAATTTCTGTGTCCTAATCTGTGCAGCCGGCCGCAAATAATACAACTTGCTCTATTCTTGTCCGTTTTTCTTTTTACAGCGGGACCCGAGAAGACTGCAGGATGGGATACAATCGTGTGCAGGAGGCCTAATACTTCCGTGTCCGACCGGATTTACTCACTGTCAGTGGATTGATGATTACCCAACCTCGCCGGCAAAACCGGGCAGCCATAACTTATCTGAAAGCCTCGGCCTGCTGGTTGTGGCTGCTGCAACATGGTAACGTGGCCTGGTCATAGCTTCATCATTAGATCGAGAACATCTCCGCAGCTTTCAAAAATTCTTTTGTTAGGGTATGTTCACATTAAAACTGCGTTGGGAAAAAAATGTATTTATTAATTTTTTTACAGGTGAAACGTTAAATTAATGAGTTTCTCCTGTATAAAATGCACCCATGTTATAAACCACAGAGAAAACTCATGGACCCACTGCATGTGAACGTACTCAACGCTTTCAAGATCACTGCTTGTTGTCAGGAATATGAAAATTCATATTTTTTTTTTTTTACATCAGTAAGCTGAAAACCTGATCATGTCTGAAGACAAGAGAGAGCAGTGATACACTGTACCGAACCCTGCACCTGTGTACATCTCACCATAGTGGTAGATACATGCATTTTATAAAACAAGAACCTAGATCAGTGGTGGACAAATGACCGTCTGGGACATTTTTATAGGATTTGTCTCAAAAGTTTTTTTGCGGAGTGGGCATTCACACGACCGTATCCTTTTTGCGGTCTGCAAATCGCAGATCTGTAAAACATGGTAGCACTTTCTGCAGGTCCCATTGAAAAAATGGCTATTCTTGTTTGCAAAACGGACGAGAATAGGCCCTGTTTTATAATTTGCGGCTCGGTTGCATGGGTGCGGACAGCGCACAGATTGCACCCATGTGCTGTCTGCAATTGTGGAGCCCCATAGAAATGACGGGGTCTGTGTGCGATCCGCAAAAAATGCAGATCAGACGCAGACTAAAAATACAGTTGTGTGAATGTACCCTAAGGCTACATGCACACGACCGTTGCCTGCCTCCGCTTCCGCTCCTCCTGGAAATTTTGCATCCGTCAAAAAAAACGGATGACGGACCGTTTTTTTTTACGGATCCGATTTTTATGGCAGATCCATTGTAAAAATGCCTATCCTTGTCCGCAAACGTGAAAAAAATAGGACATGCACTTTTTTTTGACGGAATGAAAACACGGATCACGGATGCGGAACAAAAACGGTTGACCATCCGCATTTTTTGACGGACCCATTGAAATGAATGGGGAAGCATCCTATCCGTGAAAAAAAACGGAACGGACGCGGAAACAAACAACGGTCGTGTGCATGGGGCCTAATGGGTACAGGGTGTTCCTGTTTGCATCCTCCAAAACAGTGAATGGGAGATACAGCTGTGACTACGATATCTCAGACCTGTCGTTCTCCAGCTGTAGTGAAACTACAACCCCCAGCATGCTCTCACAGCTAAAGGGATGGGAGAGTGGTGAGTACTAGAATCTGCTGCCCCATCTTCATTCCTGTTTGCCAGGACGCACACACAGATAAAACACACCTGGTCACCCATTAGAGGAGCGCATACAAATAGTATGTGAACCCCCCGCAGAACATTGTATGATAATAGCTGCTGGTCATTGTGTCCGGCAGCTCTGCCTCTCATATTTTGTAATTGGAGCACATGTGGCCTCGCTCTGAAATGTCCTTATAAGGAATCACATATAGACGTCTTGTAAATGCAAGAAGCTGCCGCCTTCTAATGTAAAGGGCTGAAAACAGAGCAGGAAGCTGATGGTTATCACAGGGGTCGGAAACAATACGCCCTGTCATGTGGCTGCCATACACTGCTGAATGTATATTGATAATAATGATGGGGATTTTAAATGAAAAATCTGATTAATAATGCAGCGTGAGATGAGGAATGAAGTGGCCTGACTGCTACAAATCTCTGTTCCCATCATCTGCTGGAGGTACAGTGCTGAGAGCAGGGAAGGCCAAGGAGGCTTGGCAGGATATGGCAGCCATATTAATCAGATTTGTATAAGAATTTGTTTAGTTGGAGAGCCCAGATAGTGGATCCCAACAATACAGTTTCTCCTGCACTGGATTGTAAAGGTGAGGTTTTTGTAGGCTAGAATAAAGTGGTATGTTACGCCATTTTGGGGAATTTCTGGTCATAATGGGCTTAAAATACCACAATTTGGGTTTCTAAAAGTTGGAATTTTTTGGGGACACTTCACCCCTGCAAATAAATATATATCCCTGAGTCAACCTCTCATGTGTAAATGTAAGTTATATATGGTTCTAGGAATGCTTGGTGACAACTATTATGGCCACTTTGAAGCTACCACAGGGTTGTCACCCAGCTGTGCCAGACTCCTGAAGGGCAAATCTGTCTTGGTATGCAGGAATAGTGGAGAGGGGATACATAACTGTGTAACTAGGCAGAGGTACCCTTCAGGAATCTGGGAAAGCTGGAAGGGAATTTCTGTGTTGACTTTAGGGCTTATGCACACAAACATGTGTCGGCTGTTCCGTACATTGAGGACCGCCATTGAGGTCCCCAATGCGAGGGCAACATCCGTGCAGCTGCCGCAGACGGATCCAGGCCCATTCAACTTGAATGGGTCCGTGATCCGTCCGTCCCCAAAAAAAGTAGTGCATGCACTACTTTTTTGCGGTGCGGAGGCACGGCTGGAAACACCACGGAAGCACAGTAGTGCTTCCATTTGTTTCCGCTCTGTCCTTCCGCACCGCATGTCCTAGATCGCGGACCTATTCAAGTGAATGGGTCTGTAATGCGGGATGCACGCGGCCGGTGCCTGTGTATTGCGGACCCCCTGTATGTGGGGCCGCAATATGACCACGGCCGCCACATGGTCATGTGCATGACCCTTAGGCCCCTTTCACCCGAGCGTGTCCGGATTGGGTCCGGATGCGTTGCGGATGCGTTCAGTGAAAACTGTGCGATTTCACAGGCAAAGCCATTCAGTTTTGCCTGCGATTGCGTTCAGTTTTTTTTGCGCGGGTGCAATGCGTTTTGACGCGTTTTTCACGCGCGTGATAAAAAAACTGAAGGTTTACAAACAACATCTCCTAGCAACCATCAGTGAAAAACGCAACGCACCCGCACTTGCTTGCGGATGCAATGCGTTTTTCACGCACCCCCATTCATTTCTATGGGGCTAGGGATGCATGAAAAACGCTAAATATAGAACATTCTGCGATTTTAACGCAACGCACAAGAGATGCCTGAAAAAAAACGCTCATGTACACAGACCCATTGAAATGAATAGGTCAGGATTCAGTGCGGGTGCTATGCATTCACGTCACGCATTGCACCCGCGCGGAAAACTCGCCCGTGTAAAAGGGGCCTTAGGGTGAATTGTTCTCAAAATGCTTTTGGTTAAATAGCAATTCCCTAACAAAATGTTAGGTTTGGGAGGGATCATACCCTGCAATATCACTTCCTAGGAAGATTCTCCACATCTGCCTATGAGACTAGGCCTGTGATGGCTGACCTCCGGCACTCCATCTGTGGTAAAACTACAACTGCCAAGTAGCACACTTGCTTGGCTGTTCTCAGAACTCCACAGAAATGAATGGAGCATGCTGGGAGTCGTAGTTTCACCATAGCTGGAGTGCTGGAGGTTAGCCATCACTGGACTAGGGTGTCACTGTCTAGTAAAGATCCTGTAGTGTACTCCAGAGCTGCATTTACAGTTCTGCTGGTTGTTACAGTTAGCAAGCTTGTTAACAGACACACCTCTTACACTTTAGGCTACTTTCACACTTGCGTTGGTGCGGATCCATCTGTTTATTTGCACAGACGGATCCGCACCTATAATGCAAACGTTTGTATCTGTTCAGAACGGATCCGTTTGCATTAATTAAAAGAAAAATGACAAAGTCCAAAACGGATCCGTTTTGAATTACATTGAAAGTCAATGGGGAACAGATCTGTTTTCAAATGCACCATATTGTGTCATTGCAAACGGATCCGTCCCCATTGACTTACATTGTAATTAAAAACGGATCCGTTAGGCTCCGCCTCTTCAGACAGACACCAAAATGCTGCATGCTGCGTTTTGGTGTCCGCCTCCAAAACAGAATAGAAGCGGAACGGAGCCGAACTGATGCATTCTGAACGGATCCTTATCTATTCAGAATGCATTGGGGCTGAACTGATCCATTTTGGATCGTTTGTGAAAGCCCTGAAACGGATCTCACAAACGGAATCCAAAACACTAGTGTAAAAGTACCCTTAGCGGGGCTTCTATATTGCAGGGGTAACTAGTTTCCTCCACAGTAGGGGTCAGCAACCTCCAACACTCCAGCTGAGGTGAAACTACAACACCCAGCATGCTCCTTTCACGTGTATAAGAGTCCTTAAAACAGCTAAGCAAATGTGTATGCTGGGAGATGTAGTTTCACCATAGCTGGAGTGCCAGAGGTTGCTGATCCCTGCCCTAGAGCATAAAAGAGGGCACTTCCCAGAATGCAAATCACTAACTATGCTTGGAATTCAGAGAGATTTCCACTTTGAAGTCTGAAGAATTGTGAATGCAGCTCTGGAATATAACACAGACTGTTATTAGTAATGTAAATGCAAATGACTCAGCATTATATGTAGATTATAATTGTATAAAAATGGTACCGCACTTAGAAGTGGACATGCCCTTTAAGCTGACTTTGGCTAGGAACTGCCCTGCACAAACAAAAGCCCATTAACATTCTGTGTATTAGCCGTCCATACATAAGGGATCATTCAGGTGTAAGTGTCTAATGATAGGTGATCTGACTAGAAAAGCAGGTCGTGGTCAGTCAGTGACATTTCACTTATGTGACCTCTACATTCCTGGTGGTTGGCTGCATTCATCAGTCAGAGGAATTCTACACATGGCGACAACCCACTATCTACTATAAGTTGTAGTTGGAAAGTGTAAAATCCCTCATAAAATCCCTGTAAAATCCCTCATATTTGAAAAAAAAATAAAAAAAATTATATATATCAATTTGGAAACCATCAACAAGCATGATAGCTGTTAATGGATCTTATGAAAGTGGCTTTTTTTTTATTCCACTTATGACCTGTAAGGACAGCTTGGCTCAGCTTAGGCCAAGTTCACACTTCAGTTATTTGGTCAATTATTTCCGTCAGTTAAGCCTCATACACACGTCAGTGTTTCGCGGATGTGTGCTTTACGCGTTCTCCGCGGACAGCACACGTCCCCATTCATTTTAATGTGTGTATTCAGACATCAGTGTTTTAGCACTGTCCGTGGGTCAGTGTTTTTTGCACGGCTGCATGCTCTATTTTGTCCGTCACGGCCATTATAGTCTAGGGGTCCGTGAAAAATGCGGATGCCATCCGTGTTGCATCCGTGTTTCACGGATCATTAAGACGAGATGCTTTGAAAATTATTTTTCAGCTGTTCAGTGTCAGTGAAACACGGATGCAACACGGACAGCAAAAAACGGACACACGGACCCAACGTGGATCCTTCACAGACAGCTTCACGGATGCATCACTCACTACCTGCTCACAGATTTGAGCACGGACACGGACGTGTGAATGAGGCCTTATTGTGAGCCAAAACCAGGTTGGGGTCAAAAACACAGAACAGGTTCAGATCTTTCCATTAAACCTAATCTCTGAGTAGGCTTCACTCCTGGTTTTGGCTCACAATAAGGGCTCATGCACACGGCCGTATGTATTTTGCGGTCTGCAAAAAACGGATCCTCAAAAAATACGGATGACGTCCGTGTGCATTCCGTATTTTGCGGAACAGAAAGCTGGCCCCTAATAGAACAGTCCTATCCTTGTCCGTAATGCGGACAATAATAGGACATGTTCTATTTTGTTACGGAAATACGGACATACGGAAACGGAATGCACACAAAGTAACTTCGTTTTTTTTGCGGACCCATTGAAGTGAATTGTTCCGCATACGGTCCGCAAAAAAAAAAACGGACACAGAAAGAAAATATGTTCGTGTGCATGAGCCCTGACTTATGGAAATAACTGAAGTTAAGGCAGCCTTAGGCTTCATTCACACGACCGTATGAATGTGTCCACATCCATTTCGCAATTTTGCGGAATGGGTGCGGATCCATTCATTTCAATGGGGCCACAAAAGATGCAGGTAGCTTCTGTAGTTCCGTTCTGCAGCCCCACAAAAATATAGAGCATGTCCTATGCTTGTCCGCAACCGCCGACAAGAATAGGCATTTTCTATATGGCGCGACCATGTGTCTTCCACAAAACATGGAATGGTCATGTGAATGTAGCCTTGGGCTCGTTCACATGAGCGGTTTTTGCTTTCCGTATATGGGTCGTTTTTTCCGTTCCGTATACGGAACCATTCTTTTTAACAAAAAAACGGAAAGTACTCCATATGCATTCCATTTCCGTTTTTCCGTTCTGCAACATTTTGAGTCAGGTCCTATTATTGTTACGTTCAGTGGCTCCATTCAAGTCAATGGGTCCGTGTAAAAAACAGAATGCATACAGAACACATGTCCATATGTTATCCGTTTTTTGCGAATCCAGGCTGTAGAAATGCTAAGCCCAGCCCATTTTGAACATGTGTTTGCAATGATTACAAAGTTCCTGTTTTTGCGGAAGAACAGAAAAATAGCGGATCCGTAAAAACGGACCGCAAAATCATACAGTCGTGTGAACAAGCCCTTACATGAATGATGTTCTTCAGGGCTGTAGCTATAGGAACTGTAAATATAGCAGTACTAAAGTACTAAAAAGAAAATATGAGATTAGTCAATATAAACTTGTTTCCTGAAACAGACAACAGCAACAAATCTGTCAAAAACAACTTGCTGATGGTATCCGTGAAGCAGCAATAGATTTCTGATGTTGGGGACAATGGAGATTAAAGTTGGAGCTCTACTTTAAATTTCCTTGTATCACTTCCTGGAGCGGTATAACCAATATATAATAATAAGATAGTGCCTGACAGTCTGGGCGCCAAACTCTGCTATGCCAAGTGTATTGTGAGTTGTATTTGTTTATACCATATTGGAATTTCATTTATGACGTGAATGTGTACATCCCTGTTCTTGCCGGAGGCTCAGAGGCCTGTGTGGCGCTGCCTACCTACGTCCTTATTATAGGCTCCCTGCCTGTAGCATGTCCTGTGCTGTCAAGGCTTGCTCCAAAACAGATGTCCTGCACCTGGGAAAGCAGGATGGCAATATGGATGCCATGCTGCTCCAAATCTTGCCTGACCCGCAAAGAGCATGTTTACCTAAATCTCAATGGGCCCCCGAGTCCCTGATTTGCCTGGTGCTGACACCTAGTCCTCAGCTCCGACAGCTTCACCTTTGAGTTGCATGGGGTGTGAGGGCATCGTCCGGGTCACTACTCCACTCTTACAGAATATGGCTGATACCATGTGTGGTTGGCATTAGCCAGGCACTTCAGTTATGTTTCTCTTATGGACCTGTGTGGTTGAGAATACATTACGCAGCACATAATCTATAGTCACATCCTGTATGGCTTCCTCCTTTATGTGCACAGCTCGGCTGACTCTCTCCATCTCCTTATATAGATAAATACAGGCCCCTGGTGCTGCCGCATGTAAATACCAATAACAACAGGGGGCAGAGGACTAGGTGCAGACCAGGTGTGGACAATGTGAAGGGCAGATGAAGACAAGGGGGGTCATTTGGCTTAAAAAAGCCACAAGACCCAGTTTTGCAACCGTGCAGCAATAATGTTGTTGAATGGGCATTTTTACCCCATCCTCACCGCTTGCAAGTGGCGAGGGCCGAAGCTTCGGATCTGGCAAGTTTCCTATCCTTTACTCATGAAAACAGGCGTAAAAAAGGAATGAAAAACTACTCCAGTCAGGGCTGAGGTCGTTTTTACTCCAGGCGCACGGACTGTCGGCAGTATGCCTAACTTATGACCAGGCTCATCCGGCAGCTCAGGGGGTAAACAAGGACTGGCGTAAAACATGGGTCTTTGTAAATGACCACCGTGGTGCGGACTATGTTATATATTTTGACGCCAGCTTTTGTTGTAAAAATAGTTGCAGTACCCTTTTTTGCACGCCCACGTGACAATATTTTGTTGCACGGACGTTTTTGCACCGTCCTCGCCACTTGTGAATGGAGGGGGCCGGCTCGAGGCTGGGACTCAGGCCCTGACACATTTACTGGGGCCCATTGACTAAAGTGTTTGCTCCTGTTTTAGTCTAAAAAATGCAGTTTTAGGGCTCATGAACATGAACATATTTTTCCTCCGTTTCCATTCTGTTTTTTTTTTACAGGTCCGTATATGGAACCATTCATTTCAATGGGGCTTGAAAAAAAGCGAAAGGAATCCGTGTGTCTGTTCTGCAAAAAAAAAAAAAAAACATTTTCTATTCTCGTCCATTTTGCGGAGAAGGACAGACATTGTTACAATGGATCCACAAAAAAACCCAGATGCAACACAGACCTTCACGCGGATGTCATCCGTTTTTATTGCAAATCCGTGTTTTGCGGACCGCAACATACATACGGTCGTGTGCATGAGTCCTTAGACGGTTATTTTATTTAGTCTCAAATTGCACCTGTTTTGGAGACTTTTGTGCCTTGTTTTACTGTTTTCATGTTTTAGGTTAATTCAGAAGTTCTCTAATTGTAGATGCGGCTTTTTTTGCGCTTGAATCTGTGACAAAAACAGTCTAATTTCTACTCCACTCCGGGGCTGGTGTACTTTTGTTCATCTGTTTTCAGTGGTGAAGTGCGCCTTTTTTTGCATTATAATTTGCAATTTACAGGAAACATGCGACTGTTCTCTGCTCATATGCGCCTATTTTTCAGGCGCAAATAAATGAGACCAGTCTAAGTGAATATGAACCTGTCTAACTGAATAACAACCACCAGAGGTCAGACTAATAAAAAACGGCTGCGCGATTTTTTATAAAAAGACAGCCGAATGAAATATGCCTGTCTAAATTTTTAAGTGCAATAAAAAAATTAAAAAAAATGGCCAGAAACGAGCAAGCTTGATAAATGTGCCCCTCTTTTATGCCTTGAAACAGGCGTAAAGGAGGAGTAAAAACTACTGTCCAGGTCCAGGTGCATGGACTGCCCGCGGTGCACTGAAATGATGATGAGGCCTGAGCCTTGCCATAAATTAGGCGCTTTTTCCACCAGCGCAGGGGAGAGACAAAGACCCTAAAAAAACCTGGTCTTTGTAAATGACCGCCACAAATTGCAGACTTTGGGTGGCATTTGTCATATCCTGTAAGCCAGAAAACTGGCATCAAAAAAGTTGCAAAGTTTGACGCGCAAACTTTTGCAGCTTTTGGGCGGTTTTCAGTCCTGCTCACCCCTCTTGGTTGAGTGTGGCTGGGAGTGGCCAGTCCAGGTGTTGAGCATACCTGGCATGCACATTTATTCATGGAAATTCAGGAAACTGGCGTAGATTATAGCTGAAATGAATACCAGCTCCCTCTCTGGCATAGATTTCAATTCTGGCGCACAGATGCACCCAAATTATTTAGAGATGGGCGCCTCTTAATTGTGGCTCTTCTGATGCCAGCAGGGATAGAGTAAGACCAGCGTGTAACGCACCAGTCTTAATAAATGTCCCCATAAATGCAGACCAGGGGGGACATTTATAAAGTGGGCTGAGATTAAGGCCAAATTTGCAGATTAATAAAAATGGCAAAAATCTCACAACTCCATGCCATGCAAATCCCTGGCATACTTTAAAAGATATATGGGTAAGGCTACATGCACACGACAGTAGTTTTTCTCTGCGTCCATTCAGTTTTTTTTTTTGTGGATAGGATGGGGACCCATTCATTTCAATGGGTCAGCAAAAAAATGCTGATAGTTCATCCGTTTGTGTTCCGCGTCCGTTGTCCGTGTTTCCCTTCAGCCAAAAAAGAAAGTGCATGTCCTACTTTTTTCATATTTGCGGACAAGGATAGGTATTTATTACAAGGGACCTGTGGGAAAAAACGGATCCTCCAAAAAAAATGGATGGCGCATCCGTTTTGTTTTGCAGACGCAAAAAACAACTGTCATGTGCATGTAGCCTAAACCACATCACCTTTGCGCCAAACTCATTATAAGGCCCCATTCACACGTCCACAATTCTGTTCCGCATTTTGCGGAACGGAATTGCGGACCCATTCATTCCTTTGGGGACAGACAATGTCCCACCTGGATCCGCAATTGCGGATCCGCACTTCCGGGTCCGCAATCGCGTTCCGAAAAATATAGAAAATGTCCTATTCTTGTCCGCAATTGCGGACAAGAAAAGGTATTTTCTATGAGAGTGCCGGCGATGTGCGGTCCGCAAAATGTGGAACGCACATTGCCGGTGTCCGTGTTTTGCGGATCCGTGGATCCTCAAAACACACACGCACGTGTGAATGTAGCCTAAATTACTCTACACCACTTGATAAATTCGCGCATCGGCGCAAATCAAAAGCAAAGCAAATTATCAATTCCCCCCTAGGTGTAGATTATAGAGGAAGGTTTATCAAAACCGGTGTGAAGGAAAACTGGCTTAGGTTCCCAAAGCAACCAATCAGATTCCACTTTTCATTTTCCAAAGGAGCTCTGAAAGATAAAAGCTGGACTGTGATTGGTTGCTTTGGGAAACTAAGGCAGTTTTCCTTTACACCAGTTTTGATAAGTCTCCCCCTGTGTGAACACTAGTTGATCCTTTAGGACGGCACGCTGCAAATGATCATTCGCCCCATTCAGCTTGCATATTGTCGACAGCACATCCCTGTTTACACGTGGAGACGTGCTGCCCATCCACTATTATTTT
The DNA here is from genome assembly GCA_033119425.1 of Bufotes viridis. NCBI lineage: Eukaryota > Metazoa > Chordata > Amphibia > Anura > Bufonidae > Bufotes > Bufotes viridis. Next base: position 260,145,382 of record CM065594.1, on the reverse strand, counting down.
TGCGGCTACATAAAAAAATGTGATCCGCAGTTTGCTCGTTTGTCGTCTGATAGGTGGGGCTCATGATCCACTGAACAAATGTTTATTGCCAATGCAATGATACACGCTGGGGGTCAATTGCAAACAGCGCCACGCCAGTTTTTGGCATGAAAAAAGTCACAAAGTCCTTATTTGCGACTGCCCATGCAACAATATTTTATCACACAGGCATTTTTGCGATGTGTTCGACACTTGGGAGTGGTGGGGGCCAGCATGAGGCCGGAACATTGGCCCAGAAAAATTTACCAACCTGTTTCCAGGCGTAAATTTTGCCGAAAAAAGTACTCCAGGAGTTTTTACGCGGTGCATGCCTACTCATAAATTAGACGCATCCTCCACCAGTGCAACGTAGAAAAGCCAGTCTTTGTAAATGACCCCCACTGTGTGCAGACCTGGGGGAAAGGAGGTGCAGAGGATATACGAACTACATGCAGACCCCGGGTGTATAGGTCTTGTCTTGTAAGAAGAATGAGGCTATAGGAGATTTATGGTTAAAGGGTTCGTGAATAGTTTGCAGCACATAAAGGGTTATGTGGATTCTATTGCCGATGAGAAAAAAAAAAAAAAAAAACATGTTACTTCCTCTAAGCCAAAATACTAGTGGCCATAAAGGGACTTCCAATTTAGGGAAGGAGCTTTTGCAGTAGGAGGGACCCCGGACTGTGAGAGCAAAGGGTAGGAGCCTCTCATCTCCCCACATATGGTAAAAGCATGGTTTGGTCCACCACCAGTCTTGACCCTCCCACTGTCCATTGTGTAAAAGAGAACAGGGGCGAAGGTACGCGGAGCTTGCCTCACCACACCGCAGCTCCGGGTGCATTGAGCAATGGCTGGCGGTTAGACAGTTAACTGTTCAAGGGATTAATCAATTACGTGGACCTAGGATATGAGCTAGACTCCCTGACATGCTTCTGATCATTTAAAGGGATTGTCCAGTTATGTGAACATGCTCAGGAGGCATTGATATGTTCGGAGACCCGCTTGACGACTGGGGATTAAACTGTATGTCACCCATTTCAATCAGTAGACCGTCCATATATGTGTGCAGGGCTCTACACCAGGCTCGGACTGGCCCACAGGGGAATTCCCCGGTGGGCCCCTGAGCAAGGTGGGCCCCTAGTCTCCCACCCCCTGCACAAGTGGCACATAACACATTAGATTTACTGCACTACATACATATATTCACTGTACAGCTCCTCCACCAGCCGATGTTCATAGAAAAAACTTGTTAGATTATTTATTTTATTTGAATGTATCCGTATGGTGGGCCCCCAAAATAAATTTTACTGGTGGCCGTGGGCCCTAGGTACCCCAATCCGACACTGCTCTACACTATGTGACAGTGGGGGTCCCTGATGGACATCTTCTTTGAATCTCCACCCTAGTGATCTTTAGGGCTTATGCACACGAATGTGTTTTTCTTTAGTTTCCGTTCTGTTTTTTTACAGGTCCGTATGCAGAACCATTAATTTCAATGGGGCTTGAAAAAAAACGGGAAAGACGTGTGCATTCCATGTCCGTATGTCCGCATGACTGCTCCGCAGAAAAAAAACATGTCCGTTTTGTGGACAAGGACAGGCATTGTTACAATGGACCTGCAAAAAAAAAAAAAACGGATGCAACACGTCATCCGTTTTTTTTTTTTTTTTTGCAGATCCGTATTTTACGGACCGCAAAAAAAAAATACGGTCATGTCCATGAGCCCTTATACAGAGGTTCAGTCAACAGCCATATTAGATTAATATTGGGTTTTATTTAAAGAGGTATTCCGGGGTAAAATATTGATGACCTGTCTTCAGGATTGGTCATAAATATCTGATTGGTGGGGGTCCAACTCCCGGCATCCCCAGTGATCAGCTGTTTGAAGAGGCTGCGGTTCTTCAGTGAACGCTGCCGCCACGTTTATCGGTCATATGGCCCATGCGCTGCTCAGTCCCATTCAAGTGAATGGGGCTGAGCTGCGATACCAAGCATGGCCACTATACAATGTACGGTGCTGTTCTTGGTAAGCTTGGGGGATCCTGCAGTTATCACCGGAGCACCGCAGCCTCTTCGAAGAGCTGATTTTTGGGGGTGCTATGGGTCGGCTCCCCAACGATCAGATATTGATGACCTATCCTGGGGATAGGTCATCGATATTTTACTCCTGGAAAATTCCTTTTAAAAATGTACCCTTAAATACATTTTATTATGGGTTCATTATTTGGGATTGGGACCATGATGCTCTGCAGCAAATGCAACTTAGGGCTCATGCACACGACCGTATGTATTTTACAGTCCGCAAAAAACGGATCCCCAAAAATTAGGTGTGCCATCCGTGTTGCATCCGTGTTTCACGGAACATTAAGACGAGATGCTTTGAAAATTATTTTTCAGCTGTTCAGTGTCAGTGAAACACGGATGCAACACGGACAGCAAAAAACGGACACACGGACCCAACGAGGATCCTTCACAGACAGCTTCACGGATGCATCACTGACTACCTGCTCACGAAATTTGAGCACGGACACGGACGTGTGAATGAGGCCTTATTGTGAGCCAAAACCAGGTTGGGGTCAAAAACACAGAACAGGTTCAGATCTTTTCATTAAACCTAATCTCTGAGTAGGCTTCACTCCTGGTTTTGGCTCACAATAAGGGCTCATGCACACGACCGTATGTATTTTGCGGTCTGCAAAAAACGGATCTGCAAAAAACATGCATGACCTCCGTGTGCATTCCGTATTTTGCGGAACAGAACAGCTGGCCCCTAATAGAACAGTCCTATCCTTGTCCGTAATGTGTAATTTTTTGGAGGAACAGAAATACGGACATATGGAATACGTACGGAGTAACTTCATTTTTTTTGCGGACCCACTGAAATTAATGGTTCCGCAGACGGTCTGCAAAAAAAACGGACACGGAAAGAAAATACGTTTGTGTGCATGAACCCTTTCTACAGGATGCTGGATTTCCTGTGCCTTCACTTCTGTGTGTGTGTTGGGGGGGGGGGGGAGGTGACACCCACTCTAAGCACATTTATTGGTCTGAGCTGGTGTCAAGACTTTTGTTGTCCCACCTCCTTCCCGTAGGATTTAGATGGTGAATTGTTGTTTTCTCTTGATATTTTATTAGTGATTTTATACTAATAAAGAATATGAATATCCCCCTCAGTGCTGGTTATTACCAAGCTCATGTGCAGCCAGAATTCAGCTTGACAGCACATATCTAGTTAAACATGGCTGCTTTCTTCTCCAAACAGCGCCACACTTATCCATGGTTATGTTTGGTATTGCAGTTCGGTTCTATTAAGGTGAATGGGGCTGAGCTGCAATACCGGACACAACCTGCTGGCAGGTGCCGCTGTTTTTTGGAAGGAAGCAGCCGTTTCTTTTTTAATCCTGTACAGCCTTTTTAAGAATCCAAGTCATTTTCGGAGAGTATCCAGAATACTGATGTCACTTTAACCCGGTTACCCCTTTAACATGCCAGTACGGTCCTGCGGCTTGGTATTCAGTTCCAACTCATGGACTGACAACCATTATGGAAGTCGTAACGGCTGTTATTTTGGTTGTCGGCCAATGGAGCTGAGCTGCCTTAGACATAACTCATGGATGGACAGGAGTTGTACTGCTTCTAGAAGAAAGCGGCCATACTTTCCCTATCTTATACATCCCTCTTTGAAGATGGGGCCCTATGTACATTGTACTATGGGGCCCTTTTAGCACCGTGTCTTGTATACTTGGCCATATCATTGGTCAATAGAGGAAGGGGAGTTATTTCACTTTACGTAGAGAAAAGTAAAGAATCCTACCCTATTACTCAGCTCTATATACGGCGCTAGGCAGACCCATTATGACCACATTATTGTGTACATGTGTTTTTAAAAGGGGAGGGGGTCTAAATAAAAAAAAAGAGAATTTGATGTTACTGTCGGCAAGATACGAGAGCAGTGTGAGCTTCCTTCCTGCCGGCATTAACCCTTCCTGTGCCACTGCACGTCTAATGGTAGAGGCTCTGCCAGGGGCGTAGCTAACAGCTCATGGGCCCTGGTGCAAGGGTTCAGCTTGGGCCCCCCTTCCCTTAGTGCTTTGTGTGTCTTCTTATGCGGCACAAGGGTCTTTGGGCCCCCTCAGGCTCCTGGGCCCCGTAGCGACTGCTACCTCTGCACCCCCTATAGCTACGCCTATGGGCTCTGCCTGGTGCTATTCCATACAGCATACCTGACTTAAAGGGGTTATCCAACATTTAATGGTCAGTGGAAGTCTGACACCCGGGACCCCCACCGATCAGTTGTTTGAGAAGTCACCCGTGGTCCTGTGAACGCCGCGGCCGGTGAATGGGGCTGAGCTGCAATACCAAGTGCAAACGCTATACAATGTACCGCGCTGTGCTTGGTAAGCTGCTAGAGGACAACGGCGCTCACAGGAGCGCCAGTGCCTTCCCAAAACAGATAGTCGGCAGGGGTCCTGGGTCTCGGACCCCCACCGATCAAATACTGATGACCTATCCTGAGGAAAGGTCATCAGTATTAAAATGTCGGAAAACCCTTTTAAGGCTACTTCCACATTAGCGGCAGCCTTCTCCGGCGGGTGAACAGCCTGCCGGATCCGTGCTGCCGCTAATGCACGCGTGCTGCCGGAGGTCCGCTCCAGCCCCATTGACTATAATGGGAGCGGGCCGGAGATCCGGGCGCAGCACGGCAAACATGCCAAGAGATGGCCGGAATAAAACTACGACTTGTAGAAAGCTGCTGCTAATGTGAAAGTAGCCTAAGCGGCTTTTGTGTAGATAATATTTTAGCTGCGAAGCTTGTGTATGTTTGGCCCGTTGTTTAGCAATAGAGGGTACAGCCAGTGGGTGACAACAAAAGAGCCCTGTGTTCTTATGGAGATCTAGAGTTGTCACCCACATTTTGCACAGGTGATGGTGGTTTGTATAAATATGAGCCACCAACACTCCAGTTCCAGGATGATGGCAGCCAGGACCACCAAAGGACCGTGGGTATACTAGTAGTAAGTAATGCTCCATGTGGGGCCTGGGAGGAATTACCAGCAGGGGACTTTTCCTTTAAGGTTAGGGTACTTTCACACTTGCGGCAGGACTGAATAGCCTGCCGGATCCGTCCTGCCGCAAGTGTAAAAGTACCCTTACCCAACCTTCCTGTTATCATAGCCAAATATTAGGGGGTATGCTATTAATATTGTATTTGGTTGCGCATTAGGGGGTTCTATCATTATATGGAGGATAACGTTTGGGTGCCATGGGTTACAGCTCATTAGGGGATTCTATTATTATATGGAGGATACACTTTGGGTGCCATGAGTTACAGCACATTAGGGGGTTCTATCATTATATGGAGGATACACTTTGGGTGCCATGGGTTACAGCTCATTAGGGAGTTCTGGCATTATATGGAGGATACAGTTTGGGTGCCATGGGTTACAGCACATTAGGGGGTTCTATCATTATATGAAGGATACAGTTTGGGTGCCATGGGTTACAGCTCATTAGGGAGTTCTGGCATTATATGGAGGATAACGTTTGGGTGCCATGGGTTACAGCACATTAGAGGGTTCTATTATTATATGAAGGATACACTTTGGGTGCCATGGGTTACAGCACATTAGGGGATTCTATCATTATATGGAGGATACAGTTTGGGTGCCATGGGTTACAGAAAATTAGGGGATTCTATCATTATATAAAGGATACACTTTGGGTGCCATGGGTTACAGCTCATTAGGGGATTCTATCATTATATGGAGGATAACGTTTGGGTGCCATGGGTTACAGCTCATTAGGGGGTTCTATCATTATATGGAGGATACAGTTTGGGTGCCATGGGTTACAGCACATTAGGGGATTCTATCATTATATGAAGGATACACTTTGTGTGCCATGGGTTACATCACATTAGGGGATTCTATCATTATATGGAGGATACAGTTTGGGTGCCATGGGTTACAGCACATTAGGGGATTCTATCATTATATGGAGGATACAGTTTGGGTGCCATGGGTTACAACTCATTAGGGGATTCTATCATTATATGGAGGATACAGTTTGGGTGCCATGGGTTACAGCTCATTAGGGGATTCTATCATTATATGGAGGATGCAGTTTGGGTGCCATGGGTTACAGCACATTAGGGGGTTCTATCATTATATGGAGGATACAGTTTGGGTGCCATGGGTTACAGCACATTAGGGGATTCATTATATGGAGGATTCTATCATTATATAAATTCTATCATTATATAAAGGATACAGTTTGGGTGCCATGGGTTACAGCTCATTAGGGGATTCTATCATTATATGGAGGATACAGTTTGGGTGCCATGGGTTACAGCTCATTAGGGGATTCTATCATTATATGGAGGATACAGTTTGGCTGCCATGGGTTACAGCACATTAGGGGATTCTATCATTATATGGAGGATACAGTTTGGGTGCCATGGGTTACAGCTCATTAGGGGATTATATCATTATATGGAGGATACAGTTTGGGTGCCATGGGTTATAGCTCATTAGGGGGTTCTATCATTATATGGAGGATACACTTTGGGTGCCATGGATTACAGCTCATTAGGGGATTATATCATTATTTGGAGGATACAGTTTGGGTGCCATGGGTTACAGCACATTAGGGGATTCTATCATTATATGGAGGATAACGTTTGGGTGCCATGGGTTACAGCTCATTAGGGGGTTCTATCATTATATGGAGGATACAGTTTGGGTGCCATGGGTTACAGCTCATTAGGGGGTTCTATCATTATATGGAGGATACAGTTTGGGTGCCATGGGTTACAGCTCATTAGGGGATTCTATCATTATATGGAGGATACAGTTTGGGTGCCATGGGTTACAGCTCATTAGGGGATTCTATCATTATATGGAGGATACAGTTTGGGTGCCATGGGTTACAGCACATTAGGGGATTATATCATTATATGGAGGATAACGTTTGGGTGCCAGGGGTTACAGCTCATTAGGGGGTTCTATCATATGGAGGATACACTTTGGGTGCCATGGGTTACAGCTCATTAGGGGGTTCTATCATTATATGGAGGATACAGTTTGGGTGCCATGGGTTACAGCACATTAGGGGGTTCTATCATTATATAGAGGATACAGTTTGGGTGCCATGGGTTACAGCTCATTAGGGGATTATATCATTATATGGAGGATACAGTTTGGGTGCCATGGGTTACATTACATTAGGGGATTCTATCATTATATGGAGGATACAGTTTGGGTGCCATGGGTTACATCACATTAGGGGGTTCTATCATTATATGGAGGATACAGTTTGGGTGCCATGGGTTACAGCTCATTAGGGGATTCTATCATTATATGGAGGATACAGTTTGGGTGCCATGGGTTACAGCTCATTAGGGGATTCTATCATTATATGGAGGATACAGTTTGGGTGCCATGGGTTACAGCTCATTAGGGGGTTCTATCATTATATGGAGGATACACTTTGGGTGCCATGGGTTACAGCACATTAGGGGATTCTATCATTATATGGAGGATAACGTTTGGGTGCCATGGGTTACAGCACATTAGGGGATTCTATCATTATATGGAGGATAACGTTTGGGTGCCATGGGTTACAGCACATTAGGGGGTTCTATCATTATATGGAGGATACACTTTGGGTGCCATGGGTTACAGCACATTAGGGGGTTCTATCATTATATGGAGGATACAGTTTGGGTGCCATGGGTTACAGCACATTAGGGGGTTCTATCATTATTTGGAGGATACACTTTGGGTGCCATGGGTTACAGCTCATTAGGGGGTTCTATCATTATATGGAGGATACAGTTTGGGTGCCAGGGGTTACAGCCCATTAGGGGATTCTATCATTATATGGAGGATAACGTTTGGGTGCCATGGGTTACAGCACATTAGGGGGTTCTATCATTATATGGAGGATACAGTTTGGGTGCCATGGGTTACATCACATTAGGGGATTCTATCATTATATGGAGGATACAGTTTGGGTGCCATGGGTTACAGCTGATTAGGGGATTCTATCATTATATGGAGGATACAGTTTTGTTGCTATGGGTTATGGCACATTTGGGGTATTCTGTCATTACATGGAGGATGATGTAGGGTGGAGGATCATGTGGATGATCTAGTTTGGTTGCTGTGGGTTACAACACATGGGAGGAATTCTGTCATTATCCGGAGAATGAAGTTTAGTTGCTTTTGGTTACAGAACATTGGGAGCATTCTGTCATATGGAGGATGCAGTTTGGTTGCTATGGGTTACAGAACATTAGGGGCATTCTGTCCAATTTGGTTGCTATGGGTTACTAATTTACCCATGAGTAATCTGATGAATTCATCCTTTCCCTTGCCCATGACTTGCTGTCTAGATATCTATTATAGTGGTCCCTCTGGATTCGCTGTGGCAGGGACCTCATTTCGATCCTCGCTGGAGTCCTGGATCATAGACAGAGCCTCACACGTTTCATGGACTTGCCAAGAAATTCACCTTTATTGGTTTTTGTGAGTGAATGCAGCAGCACCTCATTTAAAAACAGTATAAAAAAAGCACCCTCCCCATTCTCCAGAAGGAGGGCCGCTTGGTCTGAGCTATGGGCTATGCATGCTGTTCAGGCCAGGGTGCTGTTAACCCCTCGTGGGTCTGCAGTGGTGGCCACGCTGCAGAATAACACAGTATGTAATTGCTGCAGGTATCCGGTGTCGGTCTGTCTTTCTACTTTTAGTCCCCTCAGATCATGTGCCGACACATAGTAGCTAATTTACATATCTAAAACTATGCTAATTATTATAAATTGATATTTCGATAATTACATGCATATCCCATGATCCTAGTGGGAGGTTGTCTGTGGAGGGCCATTGTGTCCATGGGACTCTGTGAGCCACACATTAGAAGTTGGTCACCATTTGGCTCACTGCTCACCTCCCTATGTGCCAGTCCATGACCCTTGTCCTCAAAGCAGACCATCTACTGTCCTCTAGACCTAAGCTGTGGTGTCTGGTGAATCAGTATTCCCAGAGGGTGGCAGCGATCACAGATTCTGCATCTGCCTTTAAGGTTCCTGCCTGGTCCCCACGTAGATATTTGCCATTTTTGCCTTTAATGGCCACACGATTATATTCTCGAAACTCGAAGAAGAAATCCTCGGACATGTCTCCATCTGAGCAGATTGTGCCATTGCTAGAGATGTACCAGAACTTACCGCCCTGACCTATAGGGGGTAAAGAGCAGAAATATAGGGTTATGGTTCACCTTATTTACAGATGAATGGATGGAAGGAAGGAGAGGGAGACAGAGAGAGAATAGTAGATAAATATATACACTATATGGAATAAAGTTTTGGGGCACACGTCTTAATCGTTGACGTCAGGTTCTTTCATTCAGTCCCATTCCCACAGTGTATAAAATCCAGCCCCTAGCCATGCAGTCTGCCATTACCACAGGTGTATAAAATCCAGCCTCTAGCCATGCAGTCTGCCATTACCACAGGAGTTTAAAATCCAGCCTCTAGCCATGCAGTCTGCCATTACCACAGGAGTTTAAAATCCACCCCTGGCTATGCAGTCTGCCATTATCACTGGTGTATAAAATCCAGCTCCTAGCCATGCAGTCTGCCATTATCACTGGTGTATAAAATCCAGCTCCTAGCCTTGCAGTCTGCTATTACCGCTGGTGTATAAAATCCAGCCCCTAGCCATGCAGTCTGCCATTACCACAGGAGTTTAAAATCCAGCCTCTAGCCATGCAGTCTGCCATTACCACAGGTGTATAAAATCCAGCCCCTAGGCATGTAGTCTGCCATTACCACTGGTGTATAAAATCCAGCCTCTAGCTATGCAGTCTGCCATTACCACAGGAGTGGTAAAATCCACCCCTAGCTATGCAGTCTGCCATTACCACAGGTGTATAAAATCCACCCCTAGCTATGCAGTCTGCCATTACCACTGGTGTATAAAATCCAGCCCCTAGCCATGCAGTCTGCCATTACCACTAGTATATAAAATCCAGCCCCTAGGCATGTAGTCTGCCATTACCACTGGTGTATAAAATCCAGCCCCTAGCCATGCAGTCTGTTTATAAAATTTCTCCCCTCCTAGAAATTCTACCATCACCTGTGAGTGGTATACTCATGCTTCTCTATCTGGCGGTCTGATGGGCGAGTCTGGATTTGGTAATGCCAAGAGAACGTTTATGCCTAACTGCATTGTGCCCAGTGTAAAGTTTGGTGGAGGAGGGGTAATGCTATGGGGGTGGTTTTCAAGGGTCGGCCTCTGCTCCTTTGTTTCAGTGAAGGGAAATCTTAATGCTTCAGCCAAGACATTTTGGACAATCGTATGCTTCCACAGCATGACTGTGTCCCAGTGCACAAAGCAACATCCATAAAGGCATGGCTGGGTGAGTTTGGTTTGGAAGAACCTGACAGGTCACACAGAGCCCTGACCATAACCCCATCCAACACCTTTGGATTGAGCTGTATGGGATCTGCCCATGGGTGCAGATTTTCAAACAGAAAATCCACACAGATTTCCATGTGGATTTCTTTGTGGTTCCGCAACAAAATCCACATGTTCCTTGCGGTTTCTGTTTCGCCTCATCTTTGCATTACAAAGTGTGAAATCCGCGGAAAAAAAATCTCAAACAATTGCCATGGGCCGGCAGGCCTGTCTCGCTTGTCATTTTTTAAGCTGGTGCTGTGACCGCTGCGGCTGATCATGGGGCACAGGGTAGCATCATTGGGGTTGTTGGTCAACTCTTTTTCTGCCTTTGGATTTAGAATAGGATAAATGTTCCTGTAGGTGTAATGTGTAGGTGTCCTAATACTTTTCTCCTTATAGTGTAGATAGATCAGTATGAGATAGATAATAAATAGATATTAGGTAGACAGGCAGATAGATAATAAGTACTAGATAGATAGCTATACTATATATATACTATACTTGTAACCTTTGATTTGGTATGCTCCGTTATTAAAGATGATCTGGAATACGTCGTATGATGAGCGATTCGCATCCAGAGTATTTGAGGTTTTATGGTAGCAGACAAATCCCAGATCTCCACGTAGGACCAGAATTGGTCGGTTGATCAGCTTCAGTGTGAACTCTTCATCTTCACCTGAGGATACAGAGGTGACACCAGTCATTCACCTACCACCCTGTCCAGTCTGTGTTATCCCAGACATAAGATGTTAGGAGATGGCCAGCTTACCCCCACCACCCTCCAAGGGATTATATAGGTCAGAAGAGCTTTCCAGTAGTTTGAAGCTCCTGGCCCCCAATGCAAAATCTGTAGATGGGCCTCCACCTCCCATGTGCCATTTATAATACTGGTGCCTGTGGTAGAGGGGCCTTTGGACCCCCTCAGACATCAGTATTGGTAAATGAATCCTAATTATCTGCCTAGAAGCCTCATGAAAAAGCTGTAATCATGTCAGTTCCTGATACCTCCACCCATACAAGACATCCGCCACTAACATATGTTCTTCATTTCCATAATCAATGGCTGCAGACTGCCCCCCAGAGAATCCTCATAGCCATAGATTTTACTGGTCAAGTAATCCCCCCTATCATGGTGTTCTGGTCCCACTCTACTTTCTAATGTTTTAATCTCTCATAGGCTATATTCGCACGACCGTATTTGTTTTTTGGTCCGCAAAAAACACTGATCTGCAAAAAACATGGATGTCATCCATTTGGCATCCATATTGAATCTTTTTTTTTTTGTGGATCCATTGTAACAATGCCTATCTTTGTCCACAAAACGGACAAGAATAGAACATGCTGTATATTTTTTGTGGGGCTACTGAAGGGACATAAGGATGCGGACAGCACAAAGTGTGCTGTTTACTTTTTTTGTCCGTTTTGCGGACAAGAATAGGCATTTCTATAAAGGGCCGCCCATTCCGTTCCGCAAATTGCGTAAGGCACACGGGCAGCACGGTCGTGTGACCAAGCCCTTAAACTGGGATTCTTAAATTGATTGTCCAGTTTCGGAAGGACAGGGGTTGTGGGGTGTGTATTATGTCTACTAATTAATTATGTCTTCTATAACTTACCATCAAATTTTTAATTTAATCCCTTAAGGCTTCATTCACAAAAATATTTTAGTATTTTTTCCTTTCTTGACTTTTGGTGGGTTATTTTTTGCACATGCATTATTTGGTGCAAGAAAAATGCCAAATCCAGGTGTTAGCTGAAAGTCTATGAAAATTATGAAATGCAAGACAAACATGCATTTTTATGTTTTTTTTTTGCTAGTATCATTGTTTCATTTTAGGTACATTATTTTGTGTCTATGGTGTTTTTCAACTACATGGATTGTTGAAAAAAGGCAATTCAAATATGTCTGAATAGAAAAATTCCACTGAAAAAAACGCAAAATGCAAAAAAACACAACATTCAGGTTTTATGCCGTGTTGTGTTTAAGGCAACATTTACACTGGCGTTTTAGTTTCCGTTTGTGAGATCCGTTCAGGGATCTCACAAGCGGTCCAAAACGGATCAATTTTGCCCTTAATGCATTCTGAATGGATAAGGATCCGCTCAGAATGCATCAATTTGCCTCCGTTCCGCCTCCATTCCGTCTGACGGAAGTGAGCCAAAAGGATCCGTCCTGGCACGCAATGTAAGTCAACGGGGACGGATCCGTTTTCACTGACACAATATGGAACAATAAAAAACGGATCCGTCCTCTATTGACTTTCAATGGTGTTAAAGACGGATCCGTTTTGGCTATGTTAAAGATAATACAAACGGATCCGTTCTGAACGGATGCATGCGGTTGTATTATCTGAACGGATGCGTTTGTGCAGCTCCATGAGGGATCCGCACCAAACGCGAGTGTGAAAGTAGCCTTAGAGGTAAAAAAAAATACCAAAAGCAAACTTGTATTTGTAGGAGGTCTAAGGGGGACTTCCACATTGTGTTATTTACTGACAGTAGCCCCCAAAACATTTTGCTGCTGGTGGAGATTCCTTTAACTTTCCCACAATGCAGTTCTTCATAGGGACTACTGATGTGAATGGAGCTGTATATGGAGGCCTCTGAAAGGTTTGATGTTTGTGAAGAGGTTACAGGCAATCTCTGGGTGCATCATGGTTGGCCGAGGACTCTTGGTTCTGGGAACCGATGGATGCAGCTGTTCAGACCTCTCTGTGACATAATGCCGTGAAAAATTATGATTTTTTTTAAAATAATGACAAATAACATTTGGGGGGCAATAACATAACACCCATATCGAAGGTGACAGGTGATGATGACGTACTCTTAACCCTTCCTTCCCGACAATTGCTTGCTACATCTGGCCATGTAAAGGGGCCTTTATGGTCCCATAGTAGTTACTTTGGAGGGCCAAGATAATTACACACTGACACAGGGTATTGAACAGTAATATTTGGGTTGCAGGACAATAACACTAGAGTACAGGATAATCACACGCACACACACTTGGGGTACAGGACAATATCACTGGGGGGGAACAGGATAGTTATATACTGACACTTGTGTTTCGCAGTCAAAGGCACCCCAGAATTTATTTGGTAAAAGACTGACCCACAATTAGTTGCATCATTGCACCCAGTAGATTTCGGCTTTGTATACTCACCAACTGAGTCGGACACGGCTGCCAGCTGCCCGTTCTTCTTGGTACAGATATACTTCCCGTTACTGGCTTTCAGTGCGACTCTCCGGCCTCTCCATTCAATCTCAAACATTGTGTTGGCAGCTCTGAGGAATACGAGTTAGAGGATCAGTTTGCACCTCTACTGGCCCACGTCCTTGTTACCAAATTATGAGGTAGTTCCCCTGTGCTACATCTGGTCCCGTTTTTAAGAAACGAGATGTCTACAAGGTTAACATTCAGTCGTCCACATCATTATATATATACCAGCGATATGCACAAAAGTCAACTGGAGTCATGGGATGTTCTCTCAAACATCTGAGGAACCTTTGAAGGGCCAAGGCTGTGACACCGTAATGGGCCCTGTCTGGAGTTGATTTTGAATCCAGTGGCTTCACAGTGAGGTCTACTTGTGATGGGCTGATTCACAAATATCCTATTAGACCTCACTGATGATGTGACTGAATACAAGTGGACCTCCAAATGTTGGACCTTCAGAATCATCTCCTCCACTGTGTCCAAGGAACCCCAGGCCAACATTGCAACCTTGGTTCAGCTAGGGCTGTGATGGCTGACCTCTGGTACTCCAGCTGTGGTAAAACTACAACTCCCAGGATGCACTCTTGCTTGGCTGTTCTCAGAACGCCATAGAAATGAATCAAGCATGCTGGGACTCGTAGTTTCACCACAGCTGAAGTGCCAAAGGTTGGCCATCACAGCCCTAGCTGAACCAAGGTTGCAATGTTGGCCTGGGGTTCTTTGGACACAGTGAGCCATCACTGAGCTAAGGTTTAGGAACCAAGGTTGGATAAGTAATAAAAACGTCAAGATTTGGCTTCCACAGTTCTTTTAAGGGTCTATTCTAAGATATAAATATTAACACCCCTTTCCAAGAAAAGGGGGTCATTTCTGACTGCTAGGACCCCCACCAAATACATCTGTGTGGGTATCTCACGTATGTTTTACAAAAGAACCAGATTCTTCATCTACAAACAACTTACATTTCAGTGGCGGTCGACTGGATCCCACCGTGACTCACAAGGGTCCAATACTTGCCAGAATTGGTGTGGAAACTGCACGTCTTGGTTTCCTTATTGATCTGCATTTGGAAGGTTTCATAGTCTGTCTCCTCATCTTGGTTGGCAGAGACATTTATACCTGAGGTGGAAATGAATATAGTGATTTAGCAGGATAAGTAAATGTAATGCCAGAGGTTATTAACCCTTTTGGGACATGCCTATTTTTAATTTTTGTTTTTCCTTCCCCGCCTTCCAACATCCATATTAATTTTTTTCATTTTATGTTTAAATAGCAGTATAAAGGCTTTTTTTTTTTTGCAGGAAAAGTTGTACTTTTTAATGGCACTGTTTATTTTATTTTTTTTCCATAGCTTGTATTAGACAAAGAAAAAAATTCTTTGTGGGGTGAAATGGAAATTAAAAACACAATTCTGCCAAGGTTCTTTGGGTTTTGGTATCTCAGTGTTCACTGCGCATTAAAATGACATGACATCCTTATTCTGTGGGTCAGTACAATTACAGCAATACCAAATTTGTTTAGGTTTTATTTTGTTTGACGGACACTTTTTAGATTTCCATCTACAAAGCTGTATGTATAACTTTTTGGTCCATTTTATTCAATTTTTGGGGGGAGGAAATGACCTAATACATGGCGAATCATGCTTTATTTTCCATTATGGAGGGGTGGTAACAAGTTGGGGGTGTACCTGCACAGACTGACAATGGCAGCACTGATTGAATCGAGTCAGTCTGTGCAGGTACACCTCCCAACTTGTTACCACCCCTTGGTACCCTTACTGCAGACTGCTAGCAATTCATTCATAACTTCTAGTAGAAATAAAAAAGGAATGGCACAACATAGAGTTATAAGAATAGATGCGACAGAATTGTTATTACATGGGGAATGCATGAAACTATTAAAACAGGCAGGTCAGGAGAGGGGAGAGGTCCACTATCTGCAGCTAATATTGTAGGGACAGATAAGATAGGACATCTCAGAGGTCTATGGAGTCCATGCACGGGTCTAGAGCTGTTTTAGTGGTACACTCCTCATGCTACAGCCAAACAGAAAGTAAAGAGCATCCATCCCAGACATTATGTATTTTGGTGTGGAATTTTCCCAAAACGTCCATGATTTACTGTCAAGTGGCCAGGACAGTACAGCCACATCAAGGTGTTATATAGTGGGTATCGGTGAAGCATCTCGTGACGTAAAGTTGGACACTGCCAAATGCTGTTTTCCCCTTTGTCAACTCTCCCATGTACATTCTCAGTCAAGCACCACTTAGGCAGCTCTTCACACTCGCTGATAATTAAAGTGGGATTGACGATAGGAGAGCATGAGGATCAGAGGCCCTCCTGGAGCTATCTACCAGCGTCCTAAAGTGAGATGCAGAATGACTGCATTGTCATCACATTAAAAAACCACGTGACTGGAGAGGGACGTCTGCAATTTGTGTACAATTACAATCAAGACTTCACAAATGACGCTGTTTCTGATGAATTTTACAAGGAATGAGCCACGTTAATACATTGCATGTGTGCAACTTCTATCTCTTGAATTTTTACCTTCAAGCTGCTATAAATCATCTGTGGTCATGGGCCTCTAACCCAATGGTCAGTCCACCTCTGTAAATAAGCGAGGTCAACTTGGCCGTGAGGTATAAAGCTGCATGTATATGAAGCTTAGGCATGTTCCCACATAAGGTTTTCATGCCTCAGTTTTCCCCAGATAGCCCCATTTTGTTTGGATTAGCATTCCTTAGGTTTGGATATTAATTTCTGTAGAATATACATTTCTTGTGAACATACGTTTTAGATTAGAAGAAGGATTTACTGTATTTAGTACACAGGGGATACAACTAGTAGCTTTTCTACTGCAAAAATGCAACTGAAAACAGAATTTTGGTGGAATCTTAAAAAGCACCAGCCACCACTACTCACGTGTCTGTTTCACTCAATAACTTTTTATTCCCCATGCAATATCAATTCTGGAGGATCTTTTCATATAACTCTATGTTATACTGTTCCTCAGTTATTGCTACTAGCAGTTAATGGATTAATTGTCAAGTTAGTGTCACCAGTGGGGGTGTGCCCCTGGCTGAATTGATTGGACAGTGTTAGACTGCAGGGACACATCCCAACTGGTAAGGCTTCATGCACATGACAGTTGTTTTTAGCAGTCCGCAAAATGGTGTTCCGTTGTTCCGTGATCCGTGTCTGTTTTTGGTTCCGTTGTGTTTCCGTGGTCCGCCAGAAAAAAAGGAAGGAAAAAAAAAAGTGTAATTTTAATATCTCCACCCAGGATAATGGAATATATATGCAGGTCACAGACGCGGATGACAGTCGAATGTGCCTCCGCATTTTTTCACGGTCCCATTGACTTGAATGTGTCCGCGAACCGTTTTTCGCGGACAAGAATAGGACAAGTTATATATTTTTTTTTTTGACGGACAGTAATCACGGACCACGGACGTGGAGGACAAACAGTGCATTTGACAAGTTTTTTACGGACCCATTGAAAACCAATGGGTCCGCAGAAAAGCACGAAAAACGGCTCAACGGACACGGAATCAAACAACGGTCGTGTGCATGAGGCCTAAGTCAGTTGAAAATGTACTGATAACGTAGCAATAGCTCCGCTTTTAGCCTTATCCAGTGACCAAATGTTGATTTACCTGGGATCACTCATGGCTGAAATCAGTGGGGACCCTTCTTCCTTTTTGACATATCCCAGTATAAAGTACCCATAGGGCCATACTGACCAGACGCCAAAAAAGTGGCCTTTTGGCGTACATTGGGTGGTATGTGTTGCCATACATTTTTTTTTTTACTACATGGAATAGGGTAGGTGAGTATTATATTCTATACAGGGGTATACGCCTATATAGAAAAACAAAATATATGACTGGCTGGCACTTCACCGTTTCCAAGGGTCCGGTGCTCAGTGATGGGGGAGGGTATCCCACAGTTATGAAGTAAAAAATTCACGGCACTCGGATATATAATGCAATTTAAAGTAGATTATTTATTCCATCCACATGTAATTTTCAATATATATTGCCTACGTTTCGGCCCATCCCGGACCTTGATCACGGTCTATAAAAATACATATAGTACAAGTGAATAATAGAATTTAGTATACTAACAAGTATTAACTAAAGAAAGGAAAGAAAGAAAAAAGGGGGGGGGGAAGAATAGAAGAGGGGAAGAAATATAGGAAGATTGTCACAATTAAGGGAGCATTCACACGATCGTAAGTGTTATAACCGCTGTGTGCGTTCTGCATTTTGCAGGCCGCACATGGCCAGCACTATATAGAGAATGCCTATTCTTGTCCGCATACCACGGACAAGAATAGGACATGCTCTATCTTTTGTGCGGAGCCACGGAACGGAACAACGGATGCGGACAGCATACGGTGTGCTGTCCGCATCTTTTGTGGCCCCATTGAAATTAATGGGTCCGCAAAATTGCAGTACGGATGCAGATCCAATTATACGGTCGTGTGAATGCTCCCTTAGGAATATAGTTGTAACATCAAACATAGAAACGTAGGCCTTATATATTGAAAATTACACGTGGATGGAATAAATAATCTACTTTAAGTGCCGTGAATTTTTTTACTTTACGCCTATATAGTGACATGACATATGTCCAATCCTTCTGTTGGAGATATACATCCGGAAGTACACCCCAATGTATGACTCCCATTGAAAGCTCAAATGCAATGCCAACAGAGCCTGAGAGATGTGTAAGAAATGACTTACTGGCTCCAGCAATGACTTCAGGACTTCACTGTAAACTGTGTAGGCTGACACATATGAATCGTGCCATGACTGAAGGACTGAGGCCTGACAATGCTTCACATGGGCAAGGAGGGCATCAAGAAGTACCAGGAAGAAGAAAAGATGCCCCTGACCCACACTCTAAAACCTCAAATATGTTAGAAATTCAAGGGTTGGAGTTTGCCAGAAATTTATCCAAAGTTGAGTTTTTACTTCATGGTGGAGTCTTCATATCAGTAACTTTCTTTTACATTACTGAGAAACACATGGCTCCTCCATGGTCATGGCCCCAGGCAATTGCCTTTGTATATCGGCCAAGTTCTATGTTTACTTGTGACCCAATATTATCGTGTTTTTTCCCCTTGCATACAATTCCTTCTCTTCTAGTGGAAGTTATCAGATGAACTGTCTTTAATCCCTTTCGTGCCATGCCATGCTTAGTAGCCTTCACAATTTGCTTCCTGGAGATTTAGCTCATCACTGGCTTGGTGGCACTTTCCTGCCACCTCTTTTGCCCAATCCGGTAAGTCTTCAAATTCCCTCCCTAAACAATTGGCACTAATTGAGCCTGTTAATCTGATTGTGACTCCTTCCATCTGGCTGGCTGTTTCAGCTCTCGCGACCCTCACCCTCTCTTAATCTTGGCTGTTAGCCTTCATTCTGCATAATCAGCTTTGTACGGGCTCAGCAGAATTCGCAGAGTATGTGCCCCCACCTGAGCCGAAACAGACTTCTCTATGTAGACATTGGTTGTCTTGCAGCGCGTTGTCAACCGTGGGGCATATAAAATATTGTAAATAGACAGTTGCATTGCCCGCAGTGCCATGAATCATCAGTATTATTACATATGAGCGGGGAAGCCATAATTCTTGGCTCTGTACATGTTACTGTTAGGAAATTTGCCTCAGGAAAGTAACTTTTCATGACTTGTTTGGCAGAGATGACTAATTTCATTGATAAGGAAAGTCATAATTACTGCTAACCAATAAAACATACAATAATAGAAATAGTTCTTAAAGGAATTGTCCACTTTTGAACAACTTGGTTTCAAATGTCTTTTCATGACTTGAATAGAAAACACTTCTGTTAAAGGGCTTCTCCAGGCTTTTAATATTGATGACTTATCCTCAGGATAGATCATCAATACCAGATCAGCTGGGATCCGACACCCGGCACCCCCGCCAATCAGCTGTACGAAGAGAAAGGGGCACGCAGTGAGCACGTGCCGTGTCCGATCTCTCTTCCTGCTCACTGTTGCTAAGTCTATGGCAAAACAGCAGCGAGCAGGAAGAGAGACAGGAGACAGCACGTGTACACTGCGCGCGACTTCCCTTTATACATCAGATCGACAAGGGTGCCGGGTGTCGGACCCCCGCCAATCTGATACTGATGACCTATCCTGAGGATAGGTCGCCCAGAGTACCCCTTTAAGACTGAGAGCTACGTACAGCAGATTTCTCACTGAAATCACATATTGTAAATCAATGATGGCACTGATGGCCATGTGTTACGATGGGTGCCATGTTTGTGGCTCCTTTATCTGAGTGGTTGAGGAGTTCTCAAAAGTAGAGTCCTTGGTGGCTATGAAGGATGATCTTTCATCCTGCTCAAAGAATTTCCCTTGGCCACAGATCCTTTGTATAATACGGAGTGGTCTATTCACTTACAGATCACATAGAGCCATTCTATCTAAAGTCCACCTTCATGAGTAAGCATCTTTACATCTTTATTACATGTAATACACAGTGACGACTAAAGAGCGAACGTACATACGAACATCGCTCTATGTAATAAGCACATTTTTGGTTACTAACGAGTCAAAAAATCTTCGATCTATGAACATTACCTGCAAGACATCTGCTGGTCTAAGGTTTCTTCTTCGGCAGGCTGTTCCAGCGGGGGAACATGTCATAGTTTTATTCTGGCCGCCTTTCGGCCTGTTTGCCGTGCTGCGGCTGGACCCCCGGCTCGCCCCCATTATAGTGAATAGGGCCGAAGAGGAACGTGTGCACTAGCTGTAGCACGGATCCGGCAGGCTGTTCAGCCACTGAGTTTTTTGGAGAGGTTTTGAGGCAGATTTTCCTGCAAGTTTTAAAGCCAAGGCCAGAAGTGGATTCAAAAGTAATTGGAAAAACGAAGGAATGATTTACACTTCTACTTCCTGCTGGACTCGGAAATCTGCCTTAAAACGTCCTCCAAAAACTCCACGTAAACCTAGACTTCACAGTGTTTTTGTTACAAGGCATAAAATGCTGTTTTGCTAATTAATTCCTACAAGCTTGGCTGATTTCTGCATGTATTATAATGGGAAATATCGAGGTACAACCCTGCCAGAGCCTTTCTCTTCAATAATATCCCCACAGAACTATATTCTCCTGAGTTCCTCAGTGTGGAGGACATCGCCATACCTGCACAGTGTGGGTTCGGCTTGACTCTTTCCTTGCAATAGGAAACATTTTGACAATGAAGAAGGGAAGAGATGTCAGGAAAAAAGGCTAATGTAAACATTCAAGCTTGTAATCCGAGAAAGAAGACTGAGAGATTAGAAGACCAAGAGACTAGAAAGCAGTTCCTTGAATTATGTTTAACCCACACTTTTGAGTCTTGATTGAATTGATATTGACAGAACTGGAGGAAAACTACTGAACTTCGGAGACAAACACTTCAAGTCCGTAACCTGTACAGCCATGTGGACCCAGTATACGTTCATCACCTCAGATCCTAAACAGAAATGGCCAAGAACCCCTATAAGTGATTTCCCCCGGTGGAATAGAGTGGTGGACTCTTGCCTGTTGTGGGGGTCTAGGGAGCGTGTGGTGTTATCTACTGGGAAGCTGAAACAGGACCACTATCTAAGGAGGGAATAGTTAAAAGGTAACTTTTATTAGATTAGGATAAGAAATCAGAGTCAACATAAGTGGATAAAGCATCTACACTAGTACATCTGTATATGCTTAAAACAGGAGGTCTACGAGGTAGCTGCACAGTGGAGCACTCATTAGAATGGCGATCCCAACCGGTTCTCGTACGTAGACCATAACCTGACAAAGCTTGCCACTGTTGGACCTAGATTCTCATCTCCTACATGGTTTCACCAACCTTTGCTCAACAGTGAGTGATAAGAAGCATGGTCCATACGTCAGATAACACAGAGGTGGTCTGACCTCGGAAAGGAGTGCGATCTGGCTGTTACTTGGTTCTTGGAGAGAAGTTGGGAGCAGACATGGTTGCTCCCATCCCCCTTGGTACAGGGTGGCAAGAATCTGTGCAGGGCAGAAGAGCAAACAAACAAGGATGGGTAATAGGGTCCAAAGCCACATCGTATTAAGTTTGTCTCTGGAGAGCTGCCAGTATCATGGGTGATTTCAATGGGTGCTGTCAAAAGCCTTGTTCTACGGAAAAAAATGAGCACATACTTAACAATTCTATAAAGGATATCCAATAATTACTGACATTGCCAGCAATGAGGCCACTAACCCTAAGATTTAGTTTGTCTGAAAGAAGCCAAACCTAACAACCTTTTTAAGCTTCCTATATCTGTCATGTGTCGTGCATCACTATATATTTATTCCAACCAATAGTGGCCCGGAAAAGTAAAAAATGACACAATGGCTGACTTCTCTATAATGTGTATGGGAAGCTTTAGTTGAGGTGGTTTTGGCTGTACAGGGATGAAGCTGACCTGTTGACTTGGTTACTGCAAGTTCCTTTTGACAGAGTATCAGATGTGACCAAACAAGAGTTGTGTTACTTGTGGCCATGGCTTGGAGGATCATCTTACACATTAGGCTGCAGCTGAAGGGCTCATTCTTAGCCTGTATATGCACAATCGGCCCTGGACTCGTCGAGAAGCTTAAGAGGGTTCTCCACTAAACATAAGGATTCCTTATTCTATAGTGTAAGCTTTTCTAACTTTCCATAACTTCCATTCCTCACCATTTTCCAGATAAACGTCAGTAAATGGGAACATTGTTGTCTAGGTCAAGAACCGTCCTGGTGCATCATGAATGACAACTATTAACGTTTAAAAACAATACCTGTCCATGTGCCCTATTAGGAAGGAGTCCGTCGCTCGGGACCCTAATCTATGAACCAGATCCAAGTCCTGCTTTGCAAGGGAAATATCTGGCTTACCATCAGGCAAAATCAGCTTTTTACTGTAGCGGTGGTAATCTGAAGGGTGCTGATCCTAATTTGACATTTTTAAAGAACCATAGACTGTGAAGGGGAAAATATATCTACATTCTTATATTTAACCTGATATCCTCCTTTTCTACCTGTTAGTTCCTGATGTCAATCCAGTCAAGAAGAGCCGGGGGAGCAGTTATCACACCTGCATCGAAATTTTGATCAATGTGACAACCAATAGTTTGCTTATGGTTACGCCTATGACCAGCTCATGAAATGTTTCTTCTTTGGATGCGATCTATAGATGCCTCTTAGTATTGTCCTTTATCATAAGTACTCATTTAATGGGCAAGCTTAGTGCCCACTTCATCAATTATTTCTGCATTATATTCCTTGCATGATTAAGTTAGGAGGAAGATGAATACATCTCATATATTCATCTTTATGAATTCATTTTCTCTGAGTAACGTAACCTTGGTGTTCTACGTGTGTGTCCTGCAATAAGAATCTCCAGAAGATGAAAGGCTTCCTGCCAATAAAAGTCATGATTATCACAGCTCATGATCCAATAATGACATAATTTCCACGGATGGATGGTAGAAATCATCACTGAGTAATAATGTCGTAACAGGCAGAGTACTATACAGAGTGGACCTGGTCATACACCGAAAAGTGACCTCCTGAGTGTCCCTCTTCTGAAATCCATGAGCAGATTTATAGTACTAGATGACTATATTGTCCTAGATCAGAGAAAAGGGTGCCCTATAGTAGGATCAAAATAGGAACCCTTCTGTTTCATGCCTCAAAGCTACTCATAACAGTTCCTCACCTTCCCATCCCTTGCACAGAATCATATCCCCCATGAGACCTACCAGTTATCCACCTTCCTTCCCATTAATTGTAAAATGGAAGGTCCTGTGTTTCTTAGCTATATAGTCAATGTAGGGGGAGGACTTATAGAGGGTCATATCATTCATGGGCTGAATGAATCATCTAGTATGGGTTGATGCTACTATGCAATCCCAGTAAACAGAGGCCTGGCAGATTTCTTCATTCTTAAATGTGTGCTTGTACTAGATTCACCAGGACAGAGCAAACCTTGCACTTTATCACACTGCTTATTGGGGGTGCAGGACTGAGTCAAGCCAACCTGGGTTTCCCATCCATGGGTCCATAGCAAATGCAATTGGCTACCTCTATTGGAGAGTGAACACTTGTGCATACCCTCAATATTCTGGAATAAAAAATAGGTACAGCCGCCTTGTAGATGTTGCAGCAGATTTATCAATTGCCCTTTTTGAATGCAGTCATAAAAGAGACCAAGTCATTGTGCTCTCTAAAAGCTTCTCTGTGCCTGCAATGTATCAGCCAGAGAGCGCTAGTGAGAGCCATTAGATAAATCAGTCATGGTTCCCATAACGCCAACTATAATTTTCCTATGAGTGCTAGTTAGAGTGCCCCCATCATTGGCTGCAACAGTCGTCATATAGGTCTCCTCACAGTGACCCCTTAATTTACAGCTTTAATGTGTCCATCAGAGTTGGCCACAGTACCCCCTTAATCAGGATCACCCACAATACCCCCATAACAGTCAGCCAGTGTCATCATAAGTCCAGGTGTACCCCAAAACATCATGCTCAGAGATGATTGAATTGCAAAATGTGTTTTGACTTGATGTCCAGCTGAACATTTTACTGTGCCCCCCATCTTCAATTAGGGGCACTTGAATGGTCTTCTCATGCGGCTTGCCATTCATAACTACTTACAGTGACTTTGAAGAATGGGATCTTCTCGTTCTCGAGACAAGTTGGGATCACAATTCTTGGACCTCCACTGATTTGACTTTACACCAGCATAGTCTTGGTAACACACAGTGCATGTCCACCGTTCTCCTAGACTGTGATATCTCTGCTGTCCACATGGTTGAACAGTGATATGTGCAGCCTCAGGGGGGGGGGATTACAATACATGGTGATAACATCATGTCATTGCCACCCTTGAGCCATGTTAATCACTGCAGCCCATGTGGAGAGGAGGGTAGTAACAGCATAGTAATCAGTGGAGATATATGCTGGACCACTCCATCACTGTCCACCTGGCACGGTTATGCAGATATAGCCGTAAGCTGCACGGCAATCGAACCGTAAGAGGAGATATGAGAAAGTCTAATGGAAATGTTATTATTAAGAGGCTATTGGTTTCCCAGCTTGAAAGAGGAAAGAATATATATATACCCTCTCCACCCCCAGCAAGTGCAGTCCGCTGTGTTCTTATAGGCCTTCTTGGCTAAACTACAAGAAGCTCACATCACCACCTAAGGATAGGGGGAGTTATTTTAACTTTGTATGGCTTGGAAGGGGACCCCATTTCCATGCAGCTACTTGCTTGGATTTTTATGGCATATTAATGCCATAGGTTAAGAGGGTTGTCTGATGAGATTCCCTTAAAAGAGGTTGTCCACTTTTTTTCCATTCCATTTTTGTCAGAAGTGCCTCCCGCATAATAATTTGATCACTGCTGGGCTCCCCAGTAATTTTTGGGGGAACCCAATAACAGGCATAGAAATTCCCCTGTAGCACTACCACAGGGGAATTGAAGTATTACAAGGTACACATTGAATTCGCAGCCATATCATATCCTTCAGAAAGAGGCCCTCTTTGCCGATACTTTTCACACTGAAAATAAGGGCCTCCTCTGTTAAGTCCGAATTCCCTAATAAGGTGCTCGAAAATGGCTAAAACGGCAATTATTACAAAAACATACAAAGCTGCCATCAAGATGCATAAATAGAAATAAATTCTGATGCCCTTTGGAGGAGCAGCTCCTTACAGCCCAATTCTGTGTGGGGGAAGGGAACTAACACCTGATATGGGCCCCGCACGGTGGTTGTCTCTACTAGCTATCTCATATAGCAGTTATGCATTACAAAGCAGGACCTGCACAGACGTTTGCTTCTGATCATTGCAGTGTGATTTATGTAGGGGACTCGTTCTTCTGATGTGTGGGCACACATGGCACTTGTATATCTACAAAGGAGGATGATTATTATAATGGGAGGGCCACCAGTTCCAATAGCTATAAATAGGAGGAGACAGAGCTTTGCACCTTATTACAAGTCACTTGTATACATCTCCAAAATCACCAGTCCTTGAGTTTCCCTCTTGTACTTTGGCGTGGTATAACTAACATTACCGCAGGAATGTCATCCAGCTTTCCATGAACCCCTGAATGGCAAATGTTGTTTTTATTATGTAGTGTTAAATACCCTTTCCTGAAAAGTAGCCTATTCCTGTTATCAGATAAGCCTGTATACAGGATGTCATTAGGTAGATGTCATTATTCTTCTTGGCTTCATATGGACAGTTGCATGGAAAACCGAGCTGCCCATTGAATCATACAAATCATTGACCCATATTGCTGCCAAGACACTTTATAAAGGTGCTATTATCATTATCTCCTCTATAGAATGGATGTCCCCTCTTTTTGGATCTTTAACCCTTATCTCTAGTTCTTCTATATTATCATGGGGATCTTCAGGAATGATCATAGACTGTTAGAAACATGTCCTGCACAGAAGAGGACGTAGACCCAAAAGTCAGATCTCACAAATGACCAAGTCTTTTCTAACTCAACTAAATTGCGCCTAGGACTCTTTTGAGTCCCAGCTGTCAGACCCCCATCATTGTTATTGATGTACCATAAAATATAATTTTGGAACTTCCTATTTTTAATCTGTTCTCCATCTCAAGAATCTATATATTTAGAAGATTATATGTCGAGGGATTGTCATCAAAGCCCTGAAAGAAGAGGTTCTCATGCCAAGTAAGGATCCAAACCTCTGTGGCATTACATTATTCCCAACTGATTTCAGTGGAGATGGGATCACATAGGGGTTCGAAATTAACACTTCTGAGTTATGGAAATTCAACCAAAGGGAGACAGAAGGGGACCTCCAAAAATCTAATCTTGTTTTCATTAAACGCTTTTTAAAAAAAAAAAAATTGAATTTCTTACACGTTGGACTTGAGGATCATTGTTACCCAGTTGTCATCACTTAAGATCCTGTGCAATAACTTTGACATGAGATTTCTGTCACTCCCTGCACTTAATTGGTTAACATACAATATAAAACATGGCCAAACAAATCAACATTTCACCATCAAAAGGGTAAAATAAGTGATACACTGACCAATTACATAACAAGGGGCAGTTGACATGGAGATCATCTGATGGATTACCTTGTCTGATCGAGATGTATCTTTTATTGGATGCCCTAAAGACAACCTGTGGATGACTTTCCTCAAGATCGAAGAGTTCATCTTTGCCAGGTTTGGAGCTCCGCCCAGATTTTAGTGTTCCTGTAGGCCCCATGGGTGTCAGGTACTTCCCACTACAGTCTTTGAAAGCCAACTTCCCTGCCTTAAACTCCAAAGTGTAGCCTGTGCTATTATCAGGATCTTTAACTAGCTTTCCATCGTTACGTAGGTACCGGTTGTCACAAGTTTTCAAGCAGTACTTTTTATCCTGATACACCAGGGTGATGAGCGAGTCTACACCCCATGGTATATTACTGTCTGTAGATATTTCATCTTCTTGAGGGCTCAAGTGTGCGTACCTTCTCCTGCTGACGCTAAGTAGGTTAGCTTGTGGGTGGATGGCCAAATGAACAGCCCAGAGCTCCGTCTCTGTGATGGTTTGGGCAAAACATGACAATTTGTCTTCCAGACCTCCGAAGAATCTCTTATGTACATCAGACTGGAGGGCCCACCTGCCATCAGACTGGGCAGTTATGGTAAATCGGCAATCTCCCTCGGGCTTTTCAGCCTCACACGACACATTCCCATCTTTGTTAGCAGACAGATATCTTGCCAGGTGGTGGCTTTTGAGGTAGACCACCGAGCTGTCCACCTCATCCTGCTCTAAAGTCCATATCTGCTTTTTCTTCAAGCTTGGAGCAGAAGCGTAAACTTTGAAGCCAAAAGCTTCTGCCGTCAGATACTTGTTATCGCAATTGATCAAGCCGAACTGGATCTTCAGAATTTGGTGTATCCCATTGGTTGGCATCTTTTTTTATCTCTGATTTCAAAATATCTCTCGTTGATTCTGAAGCGAAAGTGTCTCGTGTTACCAGCAGTCTGAACGCAAAGGGTAGGCACTTAGTAAGCAGCCCTGGGAGATCTGGATTAAAATGAATGAACTCAAAAGCACCTCAACTTAACACCCAATGACGCGGTTTTGATCCTGCTCCAGTTGCCTCTACTTTGGGCTGTCGGCCGCCTTCTTATAATCTGCACATCGCCATCTCCCTCCCAGACTGGATGCAGAGTAGCTGGACTTTCTTCTTCACATATTAAGCTTAGGACGCAGACTGCTCAGCCAAGTGGTTGCTGCAGCCTGTTTAATTGGCCACATCTAGGATTACAAAAGCTCTGTCCCTGGTTTTCAATGAACCGCGAGCCGCCAGTAACCAATAGTGGGGCTATTGCATAAACCACAAAGAGCCTGTATACCGGGAAACAATGCTCCTTTTGTTGAGTCGCTTCTCATATATTCAACTCAACTGAGCGAACACTTTCTCTCAATTTATGCTGAATCTCTTTCATTTCTCCATCGAAATCTTCTTTCTTCTCAGGAAGATGTCATAATTCATCCTTCGATTAGTTCACCATAATAAAGAAAAAATTCTTCCCGACTCTCGGTGTCCTTCCTCTGACTAAAATGGTACAGGTGAAAAAAAAAAAAGTCAGGTAACCTAATCCCCTCCCTCCTCCCATCAGCCGAATTCTGTCTGTATCTTTTCCTTTTTACATCTGTCTAATATTACCTGCATCTCTGATTCCTGCGGTACTCGTGTAGGTCACCTCCTAGTTCCCCATTTAGGAGCCCACAGTATAATCTGCTTAACAATTATCCTGATATTTTTTTTCCAAGTTTAATCCGTTTAGGCTTCCTATGGCTCCCCACTGTGTTTGCCTCCATCTGTCTATAGTCACTTCTAAATACTTGTACCTGCGCTAAGTCGAATCTGCCCGCCCCACAGAGAACGCTGCATGTCGGCCTCATTTCCAGACAATCGTTAGATGCAAAATATAACAATTGAGATGCTAAACAAACGTCTCGGGTACAAGCTTGAAAGCTCAGAGGCTCAAGATTTTTTCAAGGTCATTTTCTGAATCTTTTATTGCACCCATAATAGACAGCAAAAGCTCTAAGGCTGGCCATACACATTAGATTAATGTTGGCTGAAACTGCCAATCTTGGTATTTGGACCTCCCATATCTACTGTGATCATAGATTCGGTGGAGAGCAGAATTGGGCTTTTGGATTTAAACATGCCCAATCTGTTTGTTGTCAGGGAGCTAAACCAGCACCAGAGGTGTCAAAGAGTCTATTGCCCCCTCTCACATTTCAGAACACATGCACACTCAGCTGAGGAGATATAGTTGTCAGCTGAACAAGGGTTGATCTGACAGTTATCTAAAATGTATGACCAGCTTAAGGGCCCTTGTTAAGGGGTCCTTGGACTCTACAACCACATGGTAATCAAGAAGAAATCGAGTTGCTGATTGCAATGTGCACAGTTGGGACCTGATTGGTCAACTGTAGGAGTAGGGTATGGATAAGGAGAATACTAATGGAAAAAGTAGGGTATGGATATGGAAAATACTAATGGAAAATATGGCTGCTAAATTTCCATCCTACCTTGAAGGATCATGAACCTTCACCATGGGTTTGTAAATGAATGGTGAGTAGACACTTAGGCTTGTTTCACATTTGCTTTTGCCGATCTGGCAGGCTGGTCTGGCTGGGAGCAGCCTGCCAGATCCATCATTGCTGGATGGTGCCGGAATGCCTTTTAGCCCCATTAACTATAATGGGGTCCGACGGTGATCTGGCCATGATCAGGCAAATATGCAAAGAATTGGCCGGACAAATAACGCTGCACGTAACGTCCTACCAATTCCCGGCATGCTCTACTGGAACAGCCAGCTGGCAGTGTGAAACAAGCTTAGGGCTCTTTCACACTTGCGTTTTTGTTTTCCGGCATAGAGATCTGTCCTCGGGGCTCTATGCCGGAAAAATCCTGATCAGTTTTATCCCCATGCATTCTCAATGGAGAGAAATCCATTCAGGATGTCTTCAGTTCAGGACCGGAACGTTTTTTGGCCAGAGAAAATACCGCAGCATGCTGCGCTTTTTGCTCCGGCCAAAAATCCTGAACACTTGCCGCAAGGCCGGATCCGGAATTAATGCCCATTGCAAGGCATTAATCCGGATCCGGCCTTAAGCTAAATGTCGTTTCGGCGCATTGCCGGATCCGACGTTTTGCTTTTTCTGAATGGTTACCATGGCAGCCAGGACTAAACCCTAAAATGTTGCATCTGCAAACCTGTGTACAATAAAATTAGGCCACAACTGCATTTAGCATATTAGCATAGACATCAAATTAAGACTATTTTCACATCTGCGTTTTTGCTGGATCCGTCATGGATCGGCGAAAATGCTTCCGTCATGATAATACAACCGTCTGATCCAGTGGTATTATCTCTAAAATAGCCGATGTGAAAAACGCATATGTGAAAATAGTCTTAATTTGACGTCTATGCTAAATGCAGTTGTGGCCTAATTTTATGGTACACAGGTTTGCAGATGCAACATTTTAGGGTTTAGTGAGCACGCAATAAAATATTAGCACTTTTACGCTAGATGAGACTTGGCCTGATGGTGACATCTCCCCTTATCTTTTTTGGGTAGATGTCATTTGTTCAAAATGGTGTATTTCCAAAGTATATATACCCCCCCCCCTCTTCCTCCCGCAAACCCTACCTCTGTTACTCAAGCATAAAGATGTAAAAGCCCTAAATGCCTCTGTGGTGAAATTCATTTGAGCTAGAAAGCCCAGAATTTCCCTGGAAAAAACAGAAGGGGGTTAAATATGAAAAATATCAGAGGATATAATATAGGATATAAAATATATAGTTTATCTCGTTCGACATGTAATTGATTGGCGGAACTCATCCACTTATTACTCAGCTCTTTCCTTAAAACAGGCATTGGTAGAGCCATTGGATCTTAAGGCCCTTCTGCACACTAGGTATTCTTGCTTAGCACTGGGTGTTAAACACTCCATTGTATTAAGTGATAATATAATCTCTTGGAATGAGATTCGTAAGAAATTCAAACTCCCCTTCCTGTTGACCAAACACATGCCATTATGGAGAATTCCTGGTGGAGAGATATGATAAGTTCTTCAGGCAGTGGGAGGATTGAGCGATACTTAACCGGACACAAGACGTTGGTGCACTTTCAGGAGATCATTGCACAGTCTGGGGTCTCAAGTGAACACTTCTTACCATTTTGATCTTTCTGCAAAACCAGCCTGGAAAATCCTAACTAAGAGGCACAAATTAACGCATTTGACTACTTGGTGAATCCTAGGAATTTTAGACACACCATCTCCTCCTTATATAGGGCTTTGTGAAAACGTTTCTTGATGATCAATCCTAAACGGATCTTCAGGGGATGGGAACAGATGCTACTGGCTCAGGATGTCCATAGGAGGATATTAGAAGGCTGGGAAAAGTGTGGTGGGCAAGCGATGGAGGGAAACTCAATTTAAGTGGTGTTAATTTCCCTCTGCACAGACTT
Source organism: Bufotes viridis (assembly GCA_033119425.1). Taxonomy (NCBI): domain Eukaryota; kingdom Metazoa; phylum Chordata; class Amphibia; order Anura; family Bufonidae; genus Bufotes; species Bufotes viridis. The sequence continues at coordinate 260,114,142 of CM065594.1, read as the reverse complement.
ACTTCATGTCCAAAATGTAATGCCCTTTTTACCGACCTCAGGCAATGCCCACAAGTGGATAGACATTGGCATGCAATGTCTCAGTATATTTCCTCCATCTGGTCCATTACTTTATCATAGTATTCTCTTCTTTAACTATTCCACTCTATCCTGGTGGATGATTTGCAGAATTCAGGGATTAGAAGAGTTCCCCCTCTGTTGCAGCCCTACGGCCTCTCTTTTTCCACGGGTTGAACTTTCGAGTTCCTTCTGTTGGAGAGCTGGTCGACCATCTCTGTAAATGACTGAACTTGAGAGGACTGAGGTTGAGAAACGTTATTCCAAATATTTTTCTGTGAGGTGAAAGCCGTTCATAGCAACATATTGGACACAAACGGAGATCAATCGCCTAATGCCATTGTTCTATATGCAACAGAGGAACTAAAGGGCACTCTAGGCCCACTCAGGCTACTTTCACACTAGCGTTTTTTGCGGCTCTATCATGCTTCGGTTACAATAATACAGCCGCATGCATCCGTCATGAACGGATTCGGTTGTATTATGTCTTCTATAGCCATGACGGATCCGTTTTGAACATTATTGAAAGTCAATGGAGGACGGATCTGTTTTCTGTTGGGCCAAATTGTGTCAGAAAACGAATCCGTCCCTATTGACTTACATTGTGTGCCAGGACAGATCCGTTTGGCTCCGCTTCGTCAGGCGGACAGCAAAACTCTGCAAGCAGCGTTTCGGTGTCCACCTCCAGAGCGGAATGGTGACTGAATAGAGGTAAACTGATGCATTCTGAGTGGATCCTTTTCCATTCAGAATGTATTAGGGCAAAACTGATCCGTTTTGGATCGCTTTTGAGAGCCCTGAACGGATCTCACAAACGGAAAGACAAAACGCGAGTGTGAAAGTAGCCTAACAATTCAGGGAGATGAGAGGAGGCATGGGTAGGGGAACACTTTGCATAGATACTTAGATTGCGTAAAATCTTGAATCCTTGCAAATCCTAAAATATGGTGGTGATATATCGTGAAGGTTAGTTGTGACAACCTGATTATGGAGATGAGGACTAAGGTCTGAAAGATACCATAAATAAGGAGAGGAAATGTTTTCATATTCTACTTTATGACCTCTGGATGTACTGTTAAGTTATGACATAATATCGCAAATGATTGATCTTTATCTTGTTTATGCAATTGATATAAAAGTTGAATAAAATGCTTCTTAAAAAATATAAAATCGCACTTACTCCAAATTCACATACATTTGAATTCCAACTCTGTGAATTTGACGGCCATGTGAGAAATTCTGCACCTTTTATCTGGTCGAACGTTTTTGAAAATGTCTTCTGGTGTAGACAGTGTGCTCACCTTGTCCGCTGATCATCTACATGTTGATATGATATGTCATTTAGCACATTCAGCACTGTATGGTGGTATTACTGTATGCACTAGTGGGAGTCATTTATTAAGACCGATGATGCGCTGGTGCTTGATGCGTCTAAGTTATGTAAAGGCGCCGGCCTCTACATAACTTAGGCCCATCCACTGCCGGCGCCTAACGGCATTAAATCTACTCCATCTCCCTCACTGGCATAGATTTAGATATTTTTCTAAGCCAAAAACTGGAGTAGAAAATGATAAAAGTGACGGGCCTTCCTCTTCCCACACCACCACCCTTTTTTTAGAACTGGGGTACGTCCCGTGGAGGTAGAAGTCACAGATTCGGCCGCAAATCTCCTTTGTGACCAAATCTGTGACAGATGCCTGGTGCCTGCTGTCCTCTGCTCACCGCGCCTGCGCCGAATACAGAGCGGCGGCGCGGGCGCGCGATTTCAGAACGAGACAGTGCAGGAGGATCGCTGCCCTGCACTGTCAATCAAAGTGTGAAGGGGCGTGCCAGCAGGTTGCCGGACGGAGCCGCTAGGAGCAGGGCAACGCCCCCCCTGCTCCTAGAGGCTAATTTACATAATATAAAAGTAAGTTTTTCAGACTATATATACAGCGGATTTTTATAAAAAAGACATTATCAAGCTGGTCTGACATTAGCACATAGCTAATGTCAGACAGCTTATAATGTCAAAAGTTGGTGACAGAAACCCTTTAAAAATGAGAGGGCCCAGTTGCCCTCACAGATTTAAGAACTGCACTATAGTTACCTAATATATTCTCAAGACGTCATGAGATGTGGATATTTACCGGGCAAACAATTAAACGTATTTATCCTGGCATTACCGGATTATCTATATGACCAGTCCTTTTTCAATAGAATTACCAATTTTCTGCTTTAACATTTTTGCATTTGGTACGAAGGGGTGAAAATTTAAAAGGACTAAACATGTTTTGCTGTGCAGAAGGCTAGCCTTATCATCCATGTGATTGAGGTACTGGGTCCAACTAGCCTTGACTGTGATTTTCTGCTTCCCCAATAATTGAAGCTCCAGCTATACATTAAAGGGATTTATGGGATTGGAAAAAACATGGCTTCTTGTGCACAGGCTATATCTGGTATTGCAACTCAGTCTCAATCACTTGAGTTAATAGACCGTAACAAATCAAATACCGACCATGTGGCCCCATCTCAAAGATTCAACATGATTCTAGGCAGATAAAAGGGGCGAGAGTAACCAGAAACGGTTGTTCTGCGATCTGTGACAACAAAGGTACAAAAAGGGTTTTTCAATGTCTCCCGCATTTTTTGGACTGAGGAAAATCTTGGCATGTGCCACCAGTCCTCCTGACTATGACAGCAAACACACTCAGAGCTGTAATACAAATCTCCTGCTTACTGTTTGCCGTCCAAAAAGGGCCCCATTGTGCCTGAGCTTTTCCAGCATGACCTCAGTAATTCTGCAAACAATATGTATCCCGGAGCAGGTGACTGTACTTACAGAGGGCAAATCAGAAGCTTTTAATTCCCTGTCTTTACACGTGTAGCTAAGGGGACTGCCGAGGAGATGCTAAAAATCAAGCTCAATGAACGTGTCATGGTGGGCGTAGAAGAAACCACCTTTGGCTCCAATCAAGGTTGTCCAGATTATTAGCGCTGTGCTGATTGATAACTGGGATGGGATGGGAAAACACTGGGTAAAACTGACATGGAGTTGGAGTTGACAGTAAATTTTACTATAGCAACTAGTGTCAGGCAGCTGCTGCCAAGGCCAATAAAATAATGGGTTGCATCAAAAGGAACATAGATGCCGTGATGAGAACATAGTCCTACCACTTTACACATTACTAGTCAGACCACACATGTACAATTCTGGGCTCCTGTGCACAAGAAAGACATCATAGCGCAAAGGTGCAATAAAAGTAAAATCAAAGAAATGGGTGGAATACAGTACCCATACAGATAATCAAAATTAGGGTTATTTAGGGTTTCAGAAAAAAAGACATCTGAGAGGTGATCTAATAACTATGTACTGGGATCTCTCCCATGATCTATTTATCCCCAGGACTGTGACGAGGGGACATCCTCTACGTCTAGAGGAAAGAAGGTTTCTACACAAACACAGAAGAGGATTATTTACGGTAAGAGCAGTAAGACTATGGGGCTCTCTGCCTGAGGAGGTGGTGGGTGATGGGGAACTCACTAAAAGAAGAGGGCCCTGGATGGCAGGAGTGTAATAATATTACAAGTTAGGCCTCATGCACACGGCCGTGTCCGTATTTCGGTCCACAAACCACGGATCTGCAAAATACCTTCTGGGTGCATTCCTCATTTTTCTCTCTCCCATCAATAGAAATGGTTATTCTCATCCACAGTGCAGACCAGAATGAGACAGGTTCTATAATTTGTGCAATGGCCACACGGATCCACAAAAAATACAGATGTGTGTATGGACCCTTAGAAATGAATGGGTGAGTGTGCAGTCTGTAAAAAAATGCAGATAGGACACGGATGATAGTCATGTGCATGAGGCCTTCTAGTTACTGGATTACTGGTGAAGGGTCGGGAATCCAGAGATTGAATTCGGGAACAATTTTTTTCCCCCATGATGATAAAAATTGGTTTCTACCTCATGTTTTTGCCTTCTTCTGGATAAACTTTGCAGGATGATAGGCTGAACTGGATGGATGTTACAAATTATGAAACTACAGCAGTTATGGGTAAGATTGCTTGAGATGTGCAATTAATTCAGGAAGGGATCCCCCTCTCCTTGGTTCCTTCGCCTTAAAGGGATTGATCTGATATATATATTGATGACCATTCGTCAGGATAGGTCATCAATATCTGATCCAAGTGTAGTATTTTATAGTTTTCCAGTTATTTCTGTTGAAATGTTTTTCAGCATGTAGCCTTCTTGGCTCCTTGGCGCTTATCCAACAGGGCCATTGCCCAAATTCAGTCTTCGCTTTCTGGGCCACAGAGCTCCATACCAGAAGTGCGGCTCATCCAGTGTTCTGAAGAAGGCTACATGCCGAAAAACGTTTCAACAGAAATAACTGGAAAACCGCTTGTATAATAAAATACTACACTTGAAGCAGTCTAGTGGAGTACAGGAGTCTTAATTCTACATTGCAACTCGGCCTGGGAATCGTCTCCTGATACCCATGTCATCCAACCTTTTACCATCCATATCTGATCGGCAGGGGTCCTACACCTGGCACTCCGCTGATCAGCTGTTTGAAAAGGAGGCAGCACTCCATGTGAATGCCGCTTCCTGTTCATTCCACTGCCCGTTATTTCGGAAGTTTTGGCTGTGCAGTGTAAGGATTCACTTGAATGGAGAGAGTACTTGATACTCGTAGTGTAATGACCCAGAAGCGGCGCTCCATGACCTTCTCCTCATCAAAGAGCTGATCTGTGGGGATGTTGGACCCTCGAAGATCAGATGTTGATTATCTATCTTGCCGATGGGTCATCAATATATATGGCAGGACACCCCCTTTAAGCACTACAATTTTTTGCACCATAGGATGAACTAGATAAATGTAGAGCCATAAACACCAAGCTGTTCAGAATTGTAAACATTGGTGGCAATAAAGGTAATTTTTCTTGCCCTAATAACTAGTTGTCCTCATGTGTCCTCATCTCTTATGTTTTTGCTTTTAATTCAGTTCCATCTATAGGATCTGAGGGTTGACAAATAGCCCTGTCTGTCTGCACTGTGTATTTTGGGGGATATGAAGGAAGATGTCACCCTGTATACACCTGTCATGTTCAACAAGACACTTTTCCTTCTCTGCTGACTAATGATAATGAAGTTTATACAATAGTCTGAGCCTTTACTTGTGTCCCTAAGGCGAAGCTTGTGTTTCAAGCACCCCTCTCCTTTCCTGAAAATAAGGCCGACAGCTAGGGTTCTAATGATTTTTTTATGCCCGTGTTATCTCTTTCCAGCCGCCGAGGATAGATCACCTCTTCCCTGCACTGCGGGTGTGCTTTACCATGCAGGAGCAATGCTGGGTTTAGAGTAACATACCATACTTATATAACACTCAATGCAGCTAAGTGTGGAGCTGCCGAAAGAAACTTTGGGATCATTTTACTTACCTTCATTTTGTTAGTGGGCAAGTGAAAAAGTTTCTCAAATATTGAGAAACCCCCCCCCCCCCCATGGTTGGGGGGGTCAGGTCCTGCCAGGGTCGGAGATCTCATGGCTTAAGAGCTATGGCTTGCATGATTAACCTTCTCTGCTCCATTCTTGCATTCAGAAGTAGTACAAAAATGACTAAAGGCTGATAGATTCTGCAGTTAGAGGAATGGCATACCTACCGTAGATGATGACTACTTCTATAGGGCCCAGGAGAAGGTGGCCCTGTGTCTCACCTACTACTCTCCTAAAACCAGATGAGAATATTGGGCATATCATCAGTATTGCCCCCTTTCAGGATCTGTAGCATAGTACAGGCTTACAGAGAGAAGGTGGTTCAGGGGATCCTACAATGTCCCCCTTGCTTTAGACCAAAGAAGAAGATATATGTCCCAGGGGCGTAACTATAGGGGAAGCAGGGGAAGCGGTTGCTTTGGGGCCCTGACCCAGAAGGGGCCCATCCAAGAGGAGGAGAAGTACTGAAATATTTTGTCAGGGCCCCTCAACATTATTACACAAGGAAATTATAGACAGTGGCAGTATAGACAGTGTAGAAAACGGATGGAACAGCTGCCGGGCCTGGTCTGAGAGAGCGATCTTTACTAGCCACAGGAAAGGGGGCAGCATGAAAGGAAGGGGTTGTGAAAAACTTACTGGGGGAGGGGGCCCCATTCAAAAATTTTCTGTGGGGCCCAGTCACTTCTAGTTACGCCACTGATATGTCCCATACATTTAGAGGTAGGTGGGTGATATATGAGTGTAAAGAATTAATCCAATGATAATGGAAAGATGGGTGCAAACTAGCATCTTTCCCAGATAGTTAGGAATGTAGAAGTGCTAAAGAGAACCTGAAAGGCTCCTACCCTCATGATTATGTACATTCTTTGTCCCAGGAGGCATCTTCAGGAAGCCCCTGGGGAGCTGGTGTATAGGATTGGAGTGGTAGTGGCCCAGAGATGATGTGTCATGTTGTACTCCCTCAGGCCGTTGCTCCGTAGGGATTGGTGCACTGGAAAGGTGGTTTGAAGAATCTGGCCAGTAGTAAAATAATAGAAGTCTCACTTAGTGCAAAATATAACTTGTGGTACATCCAGCAGTAGTAGGTACAAAGTGCAGTTTCAGTCACCAAGTAATTCGGTATGGTAGCTGTTTAAGTGGATATAGGTGTCCATGATGTGATATATGCTTGGTGTTTGATGGGTGTCTGAGCCGTAGCCCCTCACCTGCATCAATGTCTGTAAAGTTGCGATTTTGCAGATCACTTTGCGGTCTAAGTCTGGAGTGAAGGTCTCACAGGAGAACTGGATACAGTCCCTAGGAATAGGAGCTCTGGCATGTGCTTCTTATCTCCTTCACTATGTCTCAGGAACATGTGAGAAAGGTTTAGGAAAATAGGAAAGTCTTAGGAAGCCTTCTATCTGGCTGGAAGGTAGGTTTCTGCAGCAGAAACCCCGCTTCACAATTTTAACTGCAATAGAGACCAGGTAAGTGAAGCCCTGTGCCTCTAGATAAGCCCACGTTCTTCTGTTGGTTTCTAGCCAAAAGTAGGGGGTAACAAGAAGGGTTGCAGGGGAGAGCTGGCAGCTGTAGTCCTGAGGGGCAAGTCCGTCAAGTGGCCCATTGCACCACTGAATCAGCTCCCCATCCAGAATATTAGGCCCTTTTCAGAAAAAAAGGCAGTATTTACATTACTGCCAAGGAACACCTCTAGTGGCCACTCATCAGATGGCTACTAGTGGTTCTACCTAGTCCAGTGTTGCACGTTGTGCAACACTGGCATTCACGCTAAACAATCCTCATAGAAATGCATTGAGTCAAAGCATCTCTATGAAGCCACGCATGCGCAATAGCCTCGCAATGCTTCCCTATGGAAAAGCAGTGGGTTGGCTATGATATATTCACACACTGCAGATTCCTGTGCATTGTATTGATGAGGTAATCTGTAATACACTCACAAACTGCATATTGTGTTGTGGTAGAGGGTATGATTGCATGCTAGGGTGTGAGAAGGCGGGATCCAGGAGGCCATAGTCAAATCACTACATTAGTAAATGTTTGCTGGTTTTATGCAACTCGTGGTCATATTTTCAAAAGGCAGTGTTTACATTAAAAGGCTTGCAGAGACATGCTATAGACACCAGAACTACTACGTTTAGCTGTTGTGGTTCTGGTAACTATAGTGTCCCTTAAAATAGAGGGGGAAAAAGAATCAGCACAAAAATATCAAATAAAATGGCTGTACCATTATTCTAAAAAATAAAAAAGCACAACTTCTGACACAAACATATAGTATTTTGCAGCACCCTTACTCATATAAAACAAGTAATATATACTGTATATATATACATACATATATATTATAGCTTACAGTGAATTACTGTAAATACTTACAGTTCTGAAGACTCCAGCAGGCTCAGGATCAGTGCTCTGGGCAGATGGGCTCAGGGCTGGAAGTGAGCACCGCTCTGCAGTTCAGGAAGGAGACCGGGGCTCACCCTAGCGTCGCAGTGACTCTGTGTGACGTCACGGCATGCGGCGTACGCAAAGGGCAGGGGAGATCGGGAGGAGGAGCAAGCAAGTACCGTATTTTTCGCCTTATAAGACGCAACGGGCCCATAAGACGCACCTAGGTCTTTTAGAGGGGGACAATAAGAAAAAAATATTTTTCATTATACCTTGGGTCAGACCACCAATCAGACCCCCAATGGTAATCAGACCTCAGCTAACAGCCCCAATGTTAAAAAGACCTCAGATCAGACCCCCAATCAGACCTCGGCTCAGACCCCAATATGAATTACCCCCAATCAGACCTCAGATAAGAGCCCCATGCCTCTCATCATCCCCCAGTAGCCTCATATCAGTCCCCAGTTGCTTCTCAGCCCCCAGCAGCCTCTCCATAAGCACCCAGCAGCCTCTCCATCAGCACCCAGCAGCCTCTCCATCAGCACCCAGCAGCCTCTCCATCAGCACCTAGCAGCCTCTCCATCAGCCCCCAGTGCCTCTCATCAGCCCCCAGTGCCTCTCATCAGCCCCCAGTGCCTCTCATCAGCCCCCAGTGCCTCTCATCTGCCCCAGTGCCTCTCATCAGCCCCCAGCAGCCTCTCCATCAGCCCCCAGTAGCTTCTCAGCCCCCAGCAGCCTCTCCATCAGTCGCCAGTGCCTCTCATCTGCCCCTAGTGCCTCTCATCAGCCCCCAGCAGCCTCTCCATCAGCCCCCAGTGCCTCTCATCAGTCCCCAGTGCCTCTTATCAGCCCCCAGTGACTCTCATCTGCCCCCAGTGCCTCTCATCAGCCCACAGCAGCTTCTCTGCATCCTGCTGTTGGCTGTGCTGTGAAGGCTTCGCACAGCGTGACGTCACAGAGCGCCTTACACCTGTGCGCAGTACTGCACAGCCAAGGACCAGGAAGCGGTGAGTACAAAGCCTTCACCGCTTCCTGACCCTCCCGGACCTCCGGTGCTAATTTACGAGTGGCCAGTGGGGCTCAGTTGCTCCTGGTGGCCCAAGGCAGCTGCCCCTTTTGCCCATGTGTTAGACGGCCCTGCTTGGTGGCCGGTGACCCCCAGGAAGAACTGGGCCGAGGCAGCTGCCAATTGTCCTGCGTTAAAGACGGCCCAGCGGCCGATTTTTAACATGCTTTAGAGCGGCCTGGGGGCAACTGCCCCCCGTCCCAGCCCGCCGCTGAAGGAATGAGCCCCTATTTTCATTACACAATTGTTTCCAGAGGTGTAGTGTCCCTTTAAGATGGACCTCAGCATGCAATGAAGAGCAGAGCAGTGCAGCACTGCACCAAAGGACAGAGTTCCAGTAATAACCACAGTCCCCCCTCTGATGATAATAAGACACACTGATGGCATAGGTTTATACAGATTGCACATGAGGCAGTGCTATAGTAACAGGTTTTCTTCTCAGGGGCCGTTCCTGCCCATTGTAAAGTTGTCATTTCTACAGTGTAATTATTCGGACTCTTTTATACACAGAGGTTTATTTCAGTCCCGGTAATAATACGCTTCCTTTCTCCAGGTGTAGTCTCTGCATATTACATCAGGAACAATATTGCTTTATGCATCAGCTTTCTATCGTTTTTGGCTGAAGCGACGCTCCACCCTCGGTAAACACCGGCTCGCTAACCAGCAGATATCAAATCTAGCATCTTTGTAATATGGTTTTATTAACTTTTAAAAATATATATATATTCACTATTTTTCAGTTTGAATTTGCTCCTTGTAATGTAGAGATAACGTCTACTGGGAAACCACAAACAAGCTGCTGTTGCTGGTTTTGTAATTCCTGTTCTGAGTTTATAAGTCTATAATGGTGTACTGCCAGGTGATTTTTTTTTTTTATATTTGTATTCGGCAGTCATACCTTTTTTACTTTTTGTTTGATGTAGTTGTATGAGCCTTTGTCTATTGTGGGACAGGTTGTGCTTTATGTTGATGAGTATTTTGATACATTTCCATTAGCCTTTTTATGCAGAAAAAAACGATTCCCCTGAAGTTTTCAAGACATTTGCCGATTATCAGAAATTCTAAAAAGTGATTGTACAGGTTATGGCACAAAATGTATTAGGGTCTATTCACACGTCCGCAATTCTGTTCCGCATTTGCGAAACGGAATTGCGGACCCATTAATTTCAATGGGGACAGACTATGTCCCGGCCGGGTCCGCAATTGCTTTCCCGAAAAAAATAGAACATGTCCTATTCTTGTCCGCAATTGCGGACAAGAAAAGGCATTTTCTATGAGAGTGCCGGCGATGTGCGGTCCGCAAATTGCGGAACGCACATCGCCGATGTCCGTGTTTTGCGGATCCGTGGATCCGCAAAACACACACGGACGTGTGAATGGACCCTAATTTGGTGTGTTTATATTTAGATTTCATAAAGTTTATATATTCTAAAAAAATGGAAATACCATCTTTTTCATTTTATAAGATGCACCTGATAATAAGACACACCTGGGTTTTAGAGGAGGAAAATAAGAATTATTTTTTTTTATCAGATGCTCAGATCAGACCCTCATTTCAGATCCTCAGATCAGACCCCCATTTCAGATCCTCAGATCAGACCCCCATAATATATCATGCCAGACCCCCATATCAGACCTCATATATATTTGGTGTCTCGGCCAGCCAGCCAGCGAAAGTGGGGTGCAACTGACCTAGGTGAGCTGCTGCCAGGGGGGAAAGGGGTAGCTGAGGCTCTAAGCTTCAGGGGGGAAGGGCTTGGGGGGGGGGGGGTGACACCATTTTCTACCGCACCAGGTGACACCAGCCCCAGCAACGCCACTGTAAATGGGAGAGCTTTAAATCCACATTGACTATCCACATTGCAGTACAAAATGTATTCCTTTAGGTAACAAATATAAACGGTGGCAAAAGAGAGCAAAACAAATTCTCTAAAATTATTTAAATATATAAATGGTAAAAAACCAAGGCCTGAGCAGGTAGGAGCCCTAAATAATGGTAAAGGGGGGTTAGTCACTGAAGATAAGGAAAAGGCAGAGTTACTAAATGTTTTTTTATCTCTGTATAAACAAAAGAAGAGAAAGGAGCTGATATCTGTGGTGCTGGGGCTGTTAGTACATCCAGTAATATTCTCAATTGGCTAACTGTAGATATGGTCCAAGATAAGTTAAATAAGGTAAATGTGAACAAGGCTCCAGGTCCAGATGATTATACCCAAGAGTTCTTAAAGAGCTCTGTTCAGTAATTGCTGTGCCCCTGTTTATAATTTTTTAAGATTTTTAAAGCTGTGGTGCCCATATTCAAAAAAGGATCTAGATCCTCCACAGGTAATTATAGACCAGTTAGTTTAACTTCTGTTGTGGGAAAAATGTTTGAAGGACTCTTAAGGGACCCTATACAGGATTATGTGACTCGAAATAATATTATAAGTGATAACCAACATGTGTTTACCAAGGACAGAAGTTGTCAGACTAACCTGATTTGTTTTTATGAGGAGGTGACTAGTAGCCTGGACAGAGGTGCGGCTGTGGATGTAGTGAGGTTAGTAGTAGCCTGGACAGAGGGGCGGCTATGAATATAGTGAGGCGAGTAGAAGCCTGGACAGAGGGGCGGCTATGAATATAGTGAGGAGAGTAGAAGCCTGGACAGAGGGCGGCTGTGGATGTAGTGAGGTTAGTAATAGCCTGGACAGAGGGGCGGCTGTGGATGTAGTGAGGCGAGTAGTAGCCTGGACAGAGGGACGGCTGTGGATATAGTGTTTCTGGATTTTGCAAAGGCTTTTGATACTGTTCCTCATAGACGGTTAATAGGTAAAGTAAGGTCTATAGGCTTGGAAAGTATAGTTTGCAATTGGATTGAAAACTGGCTGAAGGACCATGTCCAGAGAGTTGTGGTCAATGATTCCTATTCAGAATGGTCCCGGGTTATAATTGGTGTATCCCAAGGTTCAGTGCTGGGTCCTCTATAATTTAATTTATTTAATTGAGGACAGGATTAAAGGGGTTGTCGCATCATAGACAATGGTGGCATATTGCTAGGATATGCCCCCATTGTCTTATAGGTGTGGGTCCCTCTCCTGCTCTGCCACTCCTCTCCAGGTTCAGTGGTCTCTGCAGCAGGCAGGCTCCCTAGTCTTCTCTTGCCCACACTGCTCGCAGTCAGGACAGTGCCGTGGAGGATGAGTACCGGCAGCGCTCGTAGTACTTTACTCCTTGCTCCCAGCACCTACTGCACACTAGTGAGCGCTTCCATAATGTAAGCACTCACTACTATTCACTTTATAAGACGTGCTGACATTTTTCCTCCCACTTTTGGGAGAAAAGTGTGTCTTATAAAGCGAAAAATACGGTACCCATTTGTGTTTTTTACAGATTACAGACTTTTTTTTATTTTACTTTTAGTATCCTTCATTTTGATTTTTTTGCCATAATTTTTAACTAGAGTATACAGTATATAATATAAGTAAGTCAATGGTTTTCCGGTATTGCGGTTTGAGTGCTGTGATCTTGTTTAGAACTTATTTCTTTGACCTGTGGATTGGGGTCTGGATTGTGGGCCATTTTTACACTTTGTCAGCTCCAGTGCTGCTGCTTCTTTTTATCTATCTAATCTATCTATCTATCTATCTATCTATCTATCTATCTTCTCCTTTGTACCTTACAATGCCCTAACTACAGGAAATATGACCAGGCAGCCCTTGGGGTCTTCAATGAACTATGGGCTGATTGCCCCAATTGCATCACAGGGATTAGCAGAATTCAAAGAATTAAATGGCGGAAAGGTCCCTCAAAGGGCTGCAGTGGTATATTACAGCTTTTACCTGACCTGCATGATCAACATGACGAATATGCCAGCTGCCTGCCATGCTCATCATGTGTCCTTAAGAGGTTAATCTATTTGCCATGTATTATTGAGCTGGATGGGATATTATAAAGTATACAGACCATAACCAGAATCCAAATAAATAAGATCTGCTAACAGTAATTAGCCTGCTTGCTGATGGTTTCCAGGTAGTGACATATTTTTTGCCCACATTACAGAGAGTAAATACAAAAAAAAAAAAGGCTAAACAGTAAAAATGTACACTGAAGCTAAATCAATATAAAATCTAGTTTTAAGACACCAATCCCAGTTAGCCAGACATACCAGTGGCCTCTCTTCCACACAGGGCATGGCCAGCTATGTTACAAGGGCAATGAGGCTGCCATTGTTAGGAGGGGCATTATGGCACGGTAGGTGGTTTTATGTAAAGAGATCTTAATAATAGGTGATGTATATATTGTGCAACATAGGGATTCTCCACCAATTTTAAGTTCCATGCTTGCAGTCAGTGAATGGAAAAGTTCTTGTTTACCTCCAGTCCCGACACAAGTGCACGGCTCTTCACAGTGTATTAAAGCTATCTATTACATCATATTATATCAGAGGGACAGATTCTCGGCCTCTGCGTGTCAACGAGAATCTTTCCAGTTACTGACAGCAAGCAGATATCTTGCCAAGGCAGAGGAATTAAAATTCAAAGCATATTGGGAAGCTGTAAGTCTTTTCATGATGCAGTGATATAGCATTAATGATGTAAAGCATGAGAACATGGAGACCCTGACGCAGATATGAACATGCCAGTCTATGATAAATTCCCCCTGGCTCTGCCATACCTGGGTCTATTATAGGATTACTGGGCATCTGAAAATGGTTCCTGCCATGGAGTGCAATGTGACACATTTCACAGTAGCTCTTTCTGGTCTCCATGAGTTGGGATATATCACCTGCAGGAACAGAAGAATATGCTACAGAAGTTCCACGAGTCTTGGCATCACTGTAACGTGAATGCACGCTGCCGGTCCCCGTGACTGGCACTGGAGCATATAAATAGACTTGTGTGAGTGGCATGACTTGCAGGACACACCCGATAGGCTGTGAGGGTTGTGGCACACCTTGTGCACTTAGCTGCAGACACTTGTTACAACCTGCATAATACAGGATGCACAGGAGAGTACCCAAGGCAATGGGGGTCATCTACGATGTGCGCTACGACCGTTTTAGACATAAAAAAAAGTCAGAAGGCCCCATTTTGTGACTTTTTAAACTTGCATGCAACAATATTTTGTTGCACGGGCGTTTTGCGTCGTGCTCGACACTTGGAAGTAGCGGGGGCTGGGTTGGGCCAGGACATCAGACCAGGCACATTTACCACCCTTTTCCTGGAATCTGTAAAATCGGAGTGAAAACTACTGCCGTCAGAGGCTGGGATAGCATTTACTTAATTTGCTCAGACTGTCGGCGATGCGTCTAATTTATGACAGCCTCGTAATAAATGAAGCATTTTTTTCTGCCCTCTGCCAGAGGGAAAACAAACACTGGCGTAAAACGCAAGTTTTTTTTTTTTGTAAATAACGCCAATGTGTAGTGATTCCAGCAATGTCCCGATACATATGTATTATCAGATAATTGCAATGTATAGAAGAGAGCACCTGTATTACAGAATAGGAAGGGGCTATATTCATATCTATCTATCTATCTATCTACTGTATCTATCTCATATTTTAAGGTATTCCTAGTAGTTGGAGCTTTGCATTCAGTTCATTACACCTGCATAAGACACTGTTCTTATTTTGGATGAGAACATGTCCACTTTGGCTGCCGGTCTCCACCTAACAGCTGGTGAGTGGGAGAAGATCTGGAGGTGCCTACGGGCTGTCACTGACACCTGTGTCCCAGACACTTAAAGGAAACACGCTCCATGACATAAGGACAAAGTGGCTCTATGGCCACAGCTTCAAAACTATAGTGCCTGTATAGTGAAAAGTACTGCACCCTTCTAAGGCCTCGTTCATGTCCCCGTTCTGAGATCCGGCAGGCTGCTCCGGCACAGAGCAGCCTGCCGGATCCTCTACTTCACCGCCGGATCCCCATTGACTGCAATGATGTCCGACCGATTTCCAGCATAGATGTCAAGAGGCTGAAAACCTGTACAAACCTAATACAACTGAGTCTTTGACAGTCTGAACTATGATAGTTTATGCAAACGTTGGGTGACCAGCAATACACCGTCCATCACCCTTATGTCCTGGATAGCATACCCACCAAGTTATAGGAGCACAGAAAGCAATATGGCATAATAAAGCAGGTTTGCAGCTACTGAGTCTGGGAAACTTGAGTAACATCCCTTTAGGATTTGTAATGAACACCGTATACAGGTCAGTTGCCATCCAGCTTTTTGAGAGAACATCACAGAGGCAGATACTCTTCCATGATGGTTGAGGAGACAGCTACTTCCTTTTCCACTGAACACAAGAACATCAACAACTGAGCTTGTAAGAGAAAGGCCCCCTAGAGGGATTCAGAAGCAAAATCAGGATACCATTTTTGGCCTAGGTTTTGTTAGGTGAATTTGTACTTGGTCACATTGAGGCTAGATAGAAAAAAAGTGATATATAAACTTCATAAGATTCTGCTTTAATGTCTATTGCAAGTGACCAGGTGACAGAGAAGAACTAATATGGCAGACCTTGATGACTGAATGCGTTTGGGTGGCTTATGGTAGCCGAAATGTTGCATGTTTTGTGGTAAAGGCATGGTCTTCTAAGATAATAGTTTGGTTTCTATGTGGTGATGCCAACAGTTAAGTTTACATTAGAAAAAGACCACATACTGTACAAGGATTGAATCACACAAGCAAGATTTTTTGGGGGCTCTCTATGATTATTTCAATAGACATGTACTTAATTATGAAGCAGCTTCTTCTCAAGATGGTTACAGTACTTTTCTTGTTTGTGGAAGGCCCTGTGGGTGACCAGTTGACAGATAAATTAACCCCATGAGAACTAATATGGCTGACCGTGATGACTGTCAGCTACTTCCTGTCCAAGAAAATAATCCCTCAAATCTTACTAGAGGGGCCCAAAGGAAGTATAGGTTGATTGGCTGAAAGGGTGACCTCGCAGACTCCAGAGTACCTACTGGCTTAGTGTATGTATTGTATCCAAAAGACACCCTTAAAGAGATCTTTCCCATGAGAACTAATATGGCTGCCCATGACAACCGTCAGTTAGCTACTTCCTTTCCATGAAAATGTTGTCAAGTCCTAATTGAGGGGCCAAAAAGAAGTATAGGTTGAATGGCTGAGAGGTTGACCTCGAGAACTCCAGGGTATCCCCTTCACCTACATGCTTAGTGTATGTATTGTATCCGACAGATTCCCTTGAAGAGGTCTGCCCCTTGAGAACTAATATGGCTGATCATGATGTCAGTTAGCTACTTCCTGTCCTAGAGGCCAATGTCTGGAGCAAAAAAATTGGTGCTTATAAGAGAAAGTTGACTGCACATAAGGATAGAGGAACACAGGCAAGTGTCCATTTTTTGCTGGTGGTTCACATTTCCACAATGAACTTGTAGTTGAGCATAACAAAATTAAAATGTATCACGTTTGGGATGTGCTTGGACTGGCATAGAAGTACACTACTAGTTGTGTCCCTCTAATAAGGCTTGTGGATTTTTGTGTCTACCTGCTGATCAGTCGTGTAATTATTTATGATTGGGTCAGAAGGTTGAGGGAAAGGTTACAAGCTTCTAGGGTTCTTAACACTATTTTGCCACTTAGTTTGGTAGGGGTTTCAACCCTGTTACCAAGATGGATGGTAATATAATCCTGGATAAGGTCCCAACCTGTAACAATATACATCAAGTCTACCCAAAACACTGAACCTTTTGTTCAGTCCCTTCATCAGGATCTTATTGATACCCAACAACCATTTTTATTGGTGGAATGAGCCTTTAGTATATTCATTTAAAAGACGGCTCACTACTTGTTACCGTGGTGAGGTACTCTGGATCTATTTTAAATCACCCTCTTCAAAAAATATAAAAGTTCTATAAAAAGTAGACCGGCACTTAGCCAATTGGAGTCACATGGAAATATTTATAGATAAAATATTGCGCATATAATTTGCACACAATAAGGCAAAACACTGAAAACACCTTTTGTTCAGTCCCTTCATCAGGATCTTATTGACACCCAACAACCATTTTGGTTGGTGGAATGAGCCTTTAGCTGTGTCAATGTTGCAGCTTAGGATCAGTTCCCAGGTAAGGACTTCCTGGATCATTCTGAATTGTACCCAAGTAGCTAATGTGGTGTTTCCCTCTCCTCTGGGCTTCTTGGTTCATGGTGACTATGCTAGGAGTGAGGAAAGTGTATATAATACTGCATAACTATGCTGGATCTAACAGACAAGCCCCTTTAATTTATTGACATTTACGGACGTACCATTCACTAAGTGCATCTCAAATGGACTCCTTCAGTCTTCATACTGCTTACATGTCCCTTATACAGCGCAATACTAATGTGCGTTGAGTGGTTGCCCAATGGTTGACTTGACCTTATATTTGTGGGCTGTCAATCAATCTGCTGACGCCAAGAGTCCTGAAATTAAAAAAAAAAAAAAAAAAAAAAAAATATATATATAGCTAAAGAAATCCGCACCTTCACATTTACAATCACAAAATTTTGCACAGCCGCCTCCGGTGACTCAGGGAATGTCATAGGCTGTAATGCGTTTTTAACTGAAGCCCCATTTACTTCTATGCGGTCAGGGCTGCCTGCAAAACGCAGAATATAGAACATGCTGCGTTTTTCATGCAACGCAGAACTGATGCGTGAAAAAAAGAGTGTATACTAATTATGTGGGGTTTTATATACTGTCAATTAAAGACAATAATGCCCCGTAAGAAAAGGAATTGGACGATTCTCGGGCCGCTGTGGAGGTCACTGTTAGAGTGGCGGGCACTGTGGAGGTCAGCATTAAAGGGGCAGCTGCTGTTGAGGTCACTGTTAGGGTAGCAGGGTACTGTGAGGTCACTGTTAAGAGAGTGGGGTACTGTGGCAGTCACAGTTAAGGGGTGGCATGCTGTGGAGATCACTGTTAAAGGATTGGGGCGCTGTGTAACTCACTGTTAAAGGGGCAGGCTGCTGTGAAGGTCAAAGTTAAGGGGGTTGGCTTTTGTGGAGGTCCCATTTTAAGGAGCGGAGGCACTGTGGGGGGGGGGGTTAGTGTTAATTGGTGGGGTGCTGTGGAGGTCACTTTTAAAGGGGCAGAGTGCTGTAGAGGTCACGTTATGGGGGGATACTGCCGATATCTTTTAACGACACACAAAAACGTTAAATGAAATAGATGAAATATACCCGTGCAAAGCCGGTCCTTCTGCTAATATATATATATATATATATATATATATTATTCACAAAAAGTTAGGGATTAGGGATATTTGGCTTGGGATTTAATTTCAGGATGAACCTAAAATGCACTCCTTTACAGGAGAACTTAGTGTGACCTTCTCTACACTTTTGAATGCACATGTCCAGCTGTTCAATGTTTTAGTATTTTTTGCACAACTTGCTGTTTTCTAACAAGAAGCTGAACAGCAAAATTCACAACAGGTGTTTGATCCATGAATCACCCAATACATTTCCTGGTTCAATTGGAATTGGTATTTAAGCAGTCCTCCTCATCATGCTGTTCACATTTTGACATCATGAGACCAAGACGACACCTAACAATTGATCAACAGTACCTTGCCATTGCGAGGCTTCAAGCAGGATGTTCTCAGACGGAAGTGGCCACTGAGCTTAGAGTGTCACAGAGTCTCATCAGCAGGTTGCAACCGAGATACAGAGAGGCTGAAAGAGTCACAGAAAGGCATAGAAGTGGACATATTTGAGGCCACATCCCACACTGATGACATTGCGAACAAAACCCTGCAGAAACCGATGATGAATGCCACATAACTCCAGGGTCATTTAAAGGAGGTGAGAGGCACCCAAGTGTCACGTCATACCAATCAAAACCGTTTACATCATCGTGGTCTGCTAGCCAGATGACCTGCAAGTCGATTCACGCTGAGCAGAAATGATGGCCGCCAACGATGTTGGAGACGTCAAGGAGAGCGCTATGCATCAGCCACTGTTGTCACTAGACGAGCCTTTGGTGGTGTTACAGTGTGGGTAGGTGTGTCTAGTCAATACAGAACTGCCCTACACTGTGTGAATGAGACAGTAACAAGCCCATACTACTTAAATAACATCATTATTCCAGTAATTGTGCCTCTGCATGAACAACACAGGACTAATGTCATCTTCATGGACGACAATGCGCCAGCTCATCGGGGTCACATCATTAGGGAATGGCTGCTGGAGCCTGGGGTAGCTCAAATGGAGTGGCCTGCACTTTCTCCAGACTTGAATCCAATTGAAAACCCATGGTATCAGCTGAGCCGCCGTGTAGAGGCTCGTAACTCTGTACCCCGGAACCTCAATGACCTGAGGGCCGCCGTTCAAGAAGAGTGGGATGCCATGCCTCAGCAGACAATAAGTCTACTTGTCAACAGCAGGAGACGTCGCTGTCAAGCTGTAATTGATGCTCAAGGCCACATGACAAATTATTGAGACCCTGACATTTGTGTGGGGGTATACCCAGCACTGGTGGCGGCTTTTGTTTCAATAGATTGTTTGAGATGAGGAAATCACCATTGCTTCTTCTACTTAAATGCCCTACTTTTCATGATAAAATATCACTGTAGCGTGAACTTTTTACATTTTCCAAAAAATTTTACCCGAAAGCCAAATATCCCTAACTTTTTGTGAGTAGTGTATGTCAACTAAAGCTAAAATACAAGGAAATAATATTCAAAAAAGTACCAAAGTATACTTAGAAAGGATGCCTACCTCCCCTCCCCCACTCTATCTCTGAATATCCCCTTAGGATATCACCTTCTGTAACTTGCATTCCTCACTTGAACTCCACAAGGCGGAGTGATTGCCACTGTGTAAGGATTACATGCTTCTTAACCCCTTTATGACTGCCATACGGCTATATACGTCCTATCTGCACATACCCTGTGCAGATAGCACATATAAAAACGCTTGGATTAAAGCTTCTGCCCCTGCACTGCCGCTGTCAGGGACAGTGCAGAGTCTGGTAATGCCGGCAAGGGACCAATCAGAGTGGTCCCTTGCCGGCGATTGCTCCAATTGGTTAGTCTCTGCAGACTAACTAATCGGATCGCCGCAGTGTAAAAGTGCCGAAATCAGGCATTGGCTGCTGTGTGCCCCCAATATGTGCGTCCCATCTGTGCCCTCTGCCCCGATCTGTGCCCCCCCTCTGTGCGCCCTGCCTCCAAATTTGCCGGCACAGCTGGCAACTATGCCCGCCTGCCCCCATCCATGTCCCCTGCCCATCGGTGTCCCCTCCCCAGCCCTCATCTTTGCCCCTTTTGTGGTCCCCCTGCTGTATCTGATGGGGGCGGCTATTCCTGAGCCGCCACTATCAGCAGTGAGTGTCAGCTGTATGGCCACGTCGGGGCAATGGCCGTGTGCATGAGCCCTAAAACTGATAGTATTATACTTTGCAAAGTATAGTTCAGCCATCAGCCCCACTGGGTTTTCAAGTTCCAAGTGGGACTTGATAAAAAAAAAAAAAAAGTGTGAAAAAAAAAGTTAAAAAAATTTTAAAAAAGGAAATTAAAAATAAAATAAATTGCCTTTTCCCACATCCCCTCATTTATAAAAGATAAAAAAATTAAATAAACTACACATAATTGGTATGGCCGTGTCCGTAATGACCTGATCTATAAAATAATCATGGTACCAATCCCGCGTAGTGAACGCTATAAAAATAATGGCTGAATTGCAGTTTTTTTGCCTAACCTCCCAAAATATTTAATAAAGGCCTCATGCACACGATCTCAAGTATTTCAGGATTGCCACCCGACTATATACCTTTTCTCCCTGCTACTATTTCTCATGCACACGACCGTTAGTGTTTTGCGGTCCGCAAACCGCGGATCCGCAAAACACGGAAGCTGCTCCGCGTTCCGTTCTGCAATTTGCGGAACGGAACGCGGCCCATTGTCGAAATGCCTATTCTTGTCCGCAAAACAGACAAGAATAGGACATGCTCTATTTTTTGTGAGGGGGCACGGAACGGAGCAACAGATGCGGACAGCACACGGAGTGCTGTCCGCATCTTTTGCAGCCCCATTGAAGTGAATGGGTCCGCGCCCGAGCCGCAAAATATGCGTCTCTGACACGGACCACAACAATGGTCGGGTGCATGAGGCCAAAAAGTGATAAAAAAGTCATATGCATCCTACAAATGATACCAATAAAAACTACAGCCCATCCCAATAAAAATAAGCCCTCATATAACTATGTTGACAGAAAAATAAAAAAGTTATGGGTCTTAGATTTTGGTGATTTTATAACATAAAAGTGGTAGAACATCAAAAAAATTATACTAATTTGATGTCGCTATAACCGTATCAACCCACAGAATAGTATTATCATATCAAATATACCAGGTGGAGAACCCCATAAAAAAATAAAAAACACTGCCAGAAATGCAATTTTTGCCCACTTCACCTCCTCCCAAAATTGTACCAATAAAAATTACAGTCTGTCTTGCGAAAAAACAAGCTCTCACACAGCTACATTGACGGAAAAATCAAAAAGTTATGGATCTTCGATTTGGTGATGCAAAAAAAGAAAATGTTTAATAAAAAGTAACTTTATAATATAAAAGTAGTAAAACATGAATAAAACAATATAACTTTGGTATCACCAGAACTGTATCAACCCACAGAATACAATCATCTTATCAAGTATACCACATGGAGAACCCCATAAAAAATAAAAATAAAAAAACACTGGAAGAATTGCAATATTGGCCCACTTTACCTCCTAAAAAATGTAATAAAAAGTGATCAAAATTTCATATGTACCCAAAAATGGTACCATTAAAAACTACAGCCCATCCCGCAAAAATGAGCCCCCAAACAGCTCAGTCAACAAAAAATTAAAAAAGTTATGGCCCTTAAAATCTATTCCATGTTAGAAAATGCAGATGCCGGTCCTTTCCTTTTAAATTCTGCCGTCTGCCCATACAGCAGTTTATGACCACATATGGGGTGTTGCCGTATTCAGGAGAATATGGGTAACAAATTATGAGGTGCATTTTCTCCTGTTATCATTTGTAGAAAGTGAAAAATGTGGGCTTTTTGATGACTTTTTCTTGTAAAAAATATAATTTTTCATTTTCAAAGCCATGTGTTTTTAAATATTATGAAACACCTCTGAGGTAAAAGTGGTCGGTAAACCCCTCAATGAGTTATTTGAGGGGCGTAGTTTCCAAAATGGAGTTTTGGGGGGGGTTCTACTGTAGGGGTGCCCTTAGTGTGCATTCAAATATGACAGGACCAGCAAAAGCCATTCCAGCAAAATCTGCTCTCCAAAAACCATATGTTGCTCCTTTCCTTCTGAACCCTGCCACGTGCCCATACAGCAGTTTACGAACATAAATTGGGTGTTTTTGTAAACTGCTAAATCAGGGTAATAAATATTGAGTTTCGCTTTGCTGTTAACCCTTGCTGTGTTATAGGAAAAAGTGGACTAAAATTTGCACAAAAACTGAAAATTGTAAATTTCACCATTTTGTTTTAATTCTTGTGGAACACCTCATTTATGGGTGATTTCCATTATGTAAGTACCTCAAAGTGACTTCAGAACTGAACTGGCCATTGAAAAAGTCGATTTAGAAAAATTTATAGAAAATTTGAAAAAATGCTTCTTAAATTCTAAGCCTTCTAACGTCTTAAAAAATTTAAATGTAATTTTTTAATTGACGCCAACATAAAGTAGACATATAGGGAATCTTAAGTAAAAACTATCTAATGAGGTATCATTATCTGCCTTTAAAGAGTAGAAATTCAAATTTAGAAAATTAAATTTTTTTCCAACTGTTCTGTAAATTTTTGACTTTTTATAATATAAAGGTAAAAGTTATCAACCCAAATTTACCCCTAACATCAAGTACAAGATGTCACGAGAAAAGAATCTCAGAATGGATTGGATAAATAAAAGCATTCCAAAGTTATCACCACATGTCAGATTTGCAAAACTAAGGGCTTTTTCCACACTTGCGTTCTGAGGATCTGGCAGGCACTTCTGTCCCGCCGGATCCGTCAGAACGCAAGTTGCCTGAAAGCATTAGAAGACTGATCAGGATCCTGATCAGTCTTCGAAATGCTTTCAGGTTACCATGGCAGCCAGGACACTACTGAAGTCCTGGCTGCCATGGTACTCCACAGCAGTGTACTTACCTGTGCTACAGTCGCCGGGCACTCCTTCATGATGTCACAGGTCCCCGCGGCGCATAGATCAATGCGCCGCCCGGACCTGTGACGTCATGAAGGAGCGCCCGGAGGCCGCAGCGCAGGTAAGTACACTGCTGCGGAGTACTTACCATGGCAGCCAGGACTTCAATAGCGTCCTGGCTGCCATGGTAACTGATCGGAATTGCTGCTGCGCATGCGCAGAGCTAAACGTCGGATCCGGCGATGCGCCGAAACGACTTTTAGCTTAATGCCGGATCCGGACTAATGCACTTCAATGGGATCCGGTGTTACGGCATGTCTTCCGGATTTTTGGACGGAGACAAATCTGCAGCATGCTGCAGTTTTGTCAATGTCCAAAAAACGTTCACATACTGAACGGAAGACATCCTGATGCATCCTGAACGGATTTCTTTCCATTCAGAATGCATTAGGATAATCCTGATATGTATCTTTCCGTCCTAGAGCCCCGATGACGGAACTCTAGGACGGAAACCAAAAACGCAAGTGTGAAAGAGGCCTAAGCATGTTCACGAAGGTGAAAAGCGGCTTGGTCTTGAAAGGTTTAAGTCTATTCATGACCCTTTTTTATTGTACTGTTATGAGTCTTTTTTTTCCAGATTGCTCTGGATAATTTTCAAAAAATGATAGCACATTTTAGCTTAATTATTTATTTATTTTGATCCATCAACCATAGACAGTGACAGATCCAGAATCTATCAGACCGAATTGACCAAATATTTGCACTTTTGAGTTGTACAAAAATAAAAAGAACACATCTGCAGAACATGGAGTTTGAGCATATTTGTACATACAGAACAGTGTCCTTTCAGATGCCTAGATGACTCCTTTGTTTAGGATTTTACCCCCTTTTCAGGGGATTTCTGTGTTAGAAAAGCTATTTTCATTGGGACTGTATTAGGGAATTCTGATTTAATAGAGGGACATCCTCTGGTCAGGATCCTCATCTCTAGGCCAGAGTGGAGAGTAGTTACAAAAAGGTTGCTCTGAAAGACCTGTTCTGTCCTGCATTACACAGACAATACATTGATGTGAATGGACACTGGGTGATGCTTAAAGGGAGTCTGTCACCACATTTGGCCATTATAGACCATTTACATAGCATTCTGGCTTAACTTTAGAAGACTCAAACAGTACCTTTGTTTCCTCCTTCTGTGGTTCCCCTGCGGCAAAAACGTAGTTTTATTAATATGTAAATGAGGGCTCGCAAGAGCCCAGGAGTGGCGTTAACCTCTTTGGAGCCCAGGCTGCTCATCCTCTTTTCCTAATTTCCCATGTGCCTGTGCCCGCCCTACTCTTCTGTTGCGTCCTCCTCCTCTCCCCGTGAAGTTCGGCGGCTGCGCTCTGCCTCGCTTGGCCAGAGAATGCGCACTGCGATGTCACTGTGGGCACTGGCATCGCTGATGCTACTGCGCATTCTCTGGCCAACGGCCTCCTTGCAGCTGGGTTCGTGCTATTGGCCGGAGCATGCGCAAAGGGTACTGTGAAGCCTTACTAACATATGTC
This sequence comes from Bufotes viridis, assembly GCA_033119425.1. Lineage (NCBI taxonomy): Eukaryota > Metazoa > Chordata > Amphibia > Anura > Bufonidae > Bufotes > Bufotes viridis. Next base: position 260,089,461 of record CM065594.1, on the reverse strand, counting down.
TACCCAAGTCTACAGCTGATCACTGGTGATCTTAGATCTTTTTAAAGTATCCTTTTAACAAGAAGGGATTGTCCAAACTGAAGAACTTCTTTTATTAAGGTAGATTATAGGTTAACCTAGGAGATCAACATTTGGGCGTTGAGTAGACAATTGCTTTGTAAATTTTGCAAACTCAAGGGTACAATATCTGTTTACATAAAAGAAGTTGAGTAAGAACGGAGGAGGAAGCAGGTAAAGATCGTATGCAATGTGTGACAGGAACACAGGATATGAAGTTCCTCCCTTTGGTAGAACATTTGCTCTGCAATAACTAGATAACAGTGAGAAGAAGGCTGCAATACCCTACACCTAAAACCTGAAAATTCAGGTGTGATCACAGTTAAGAAAGAATAATAGTGTCTTTGTCTCCTTCATGTTATGGTTCTGCTGGGCCAAAAATCCATATTTCACTCCTTATCCCTAGTTTCTTACTGGTGGCCATCCACTTCTAAATATGACAACCATGCCCTCAGCTTTTTCTTTGACCACAAAAATGATGGTTCCTATGGCTGACAGCTCCAACTGTGGTCTACACTGTCTCTTGCCAGGCTTCTTGATGGATTGTTACCTCCCTTTAAAAAAAGTGGTGCAGATCTGCTGGGAGTAGGAGATGTTCTTCTCAGTGCTATCATGGTTATGCAATAGGTGGCATGAGTGGTTAACATGGCATGGGTATTGGTCACCATGCAGACAGCTCCTATAGCTGCTATGTGGCCCGTGTAGAACTGGGTTCAGATGAAGCGAGTGCTTTTTCCTTGTCCCAGTAGTGTGACAACTAGAACTAGGACAGTTTGGAAAATTACACCTCAGGTGGAATTTCCCTTTAAATATCTTTATATGAAGTAGCATCTCAGATTTTTTTCCTCTTGTAGGTGATTTTTGCAGAAGCTCTTCTTGTTTTGCTCGGGATGTCCAGTAGATGAGATGGGTATACTTCTCCTGTTGTGTAAGCAGTTGCTTTTCTTGAATTTCCTCATTTTCTCTTTCTCTTCCTCATTTTGGCTGTAACTTCCTGCTTCATGGCAGCTTTACAGTGCTCTGCCCTCTCTGCAGGCTGCTCTCCATCGCTCTTTGATTTCCTGTGCAACTCTGTTGTGAATATCTGCTGTAAAATTTACCCAAATTTTGTCTATAAGATATAGGATACACTGATTCTCCAAGAGTGGAAAATGTACTCTGCCTCACCAGCAAAAATCCTACTACACTTTGTTAGTCTTAACTAAGTCGTTTCGCTGAGTTGAAGAAAATCCAGGAAAGTGGTGGTGACTTACCGGCCGTGGCCTGCTCCACTGTACATTCAACTAATGTGTGCTGCTGGACACATCACCAGCAATAGATAATAAGTGTGGGCTGTCCTTTAGCAGGAAACCTGTAGCAGATGTGATCGTTGTCATCAGAAGCAGGCACTATCATAAAATTTAGGGGAATCTGTGGCAGGCATTATTGGGTGAATCAGAGGTAGGCACTATGGAGGCATATTGCCAGGCACTATAAAGGCATCTGAAGAAGATATTATTTGAAAAATCAGAGGCAGACACTACCAGGGATTCATAGGCAGGCACTATTGGGTACCCAGAGTCAGGCACTATGAGGAAACCTGAGGTAGGCACTATTTTGAAATCAAGGCATTATGAGGGCATCTAAGCCAGGGATTATGAAAGAATCAGAGATAGACACTACTTGGGAATCAGAGGCAGGCGCTATGGGGGGGCGGCACACCAGATAGGAGGACACTGTTGAGAAATAAAAGGCAGGTGCTATGGGGGCAGTATAGGAGATAGGAGGGCACTATTGAGGTATGGGGGCAGGCACCACGGGGGCAGTATAGGAGATAGGAGGGCACTATTGAAGAATTAGAGGCAGACACTATGCAAGCAGTATAGCAGATAGGAAGGCACTCTTGAGGAATCAGAGGCAGGCACTTTGGGGGCAGTATAGGATATAGGAGGCACTATTAAGGAATCAGAGGCAGACACTATGGGGGCAGTATAGCACATAGGAAGGCATTATTGAGGAATTGGGGGCAGTATAGGAGATAGAAAAGCACTATTGAGGAATCAGAGGCAAGCACTATGGGGGCAGTATAGAAGGGCACTATTGGGGAGTCAGTGGCAGACACTATGGGGGCAGTATAGGAGATAGGAGGGCACTATTGAGGAATCAGAGACAGACACTATGGGGGCAGTATAGTCCATAGGAAGGCATTATTGAGGAATCGGGGGCAGTATAGGAGATAGGAAGGCACTATTGAGGAATCAGAGGCAGACACTATGGGGCAGTATAGTTGATAGGAAGGCATAATTGAGGAATCAGAGGGAGGCACTATGGGGGCAGTATATCGTATAGGATGGCACTATTGAAGAATCAGAGACTATGGGGGCAGTATAAGAGATAGGAGGGCACTATTGAGGAATCAGAAGCAGGCACTATGGGGGCAGTATAGGATATAGGAGGGCACTATTGAGGAATCAGAGGCATACACTATCGGGGCAGTATAGGATATAGGAGGGCACTATTGAGGAATTAGAGGCAGGCAAGATGGGGCAGTATAGGAGGGCACTATTGAGGAGTCAGAGGCAGACACTATGGGGTCAGTATAGGAGGGCACTATTGATGAGTCAGAGGCAGACACTATGGGGGCAGTATAGGAGGGCACTATGGGGGCAGTATAGGAGGGCACTAATGAGGAATCAGAGGCAGACACTATGGGGGCAGTATAGGACATAGGAACGCACTATTGAGGAATTAGAGGCAGACACTATGGGGGCAGTATAGGAGATAGGAGGGCAATATTGAGGAGTCAGAGGCAGACACTATGGAGGCAGTATAGGAGATAGGAGGGCACTATTGAGGAATCGGAGGCAGGCACTATGGGGGCATTATAGGAGACAGGAGGGCACTATTAAGGAATCGGGCAGACACTATGGGGGCAGTATAGAAGATAGGAGGGCACCATTTCCAGCAAGCCCTTACACACAATGTTAAGTAAACTTCTGTGGCTTACTCTCAGGAAAGTTAGTACCAACAGGGAAGCGGCTATTGGGGGTGCACAGATAGCAGCTGAACCCAGATCCGGACACTTGGGAGGGTCCAAAGGCCCCACTGCCACATGGAGAAAACACTAGTATAATATATGGCATATATATTATATGGTCGATGATTTTGCATAAGGGCCCAGGGACTTCAAGTTATGCATCTGAGGACCAATAAAACAGTAATGAAAAATAGGCCAGGCTTACACTGTCAAAGAGAAACTGGTCAAAAAGGAGAAGTGACAAAAAGAGGAACGATGAAGACTAGATGCTTGTGAAAGGGTATACAGCCCCGAGACACTTCTGTACTCTCTGCAGTCACTGCTTCAGGTCTTATCTGTCAAAAAGCACCTAAAAAATCCCTACTATTCACAGAAAAAACCTGCAGTGTATGGCAGAGTGTGGGGGAAGGGTCCAGGTGTCTTCATTTCCACAACAATGTAATGTAGGCCTCCTTCTCGAAGCCTGATACACTACTGTACTTTTTTGGAATTTAGCATGTCTGATAATGGATGCCATTCTTCTACATGGGGAAAATTCAATCCCCAGAACAGTTTCCTAAAAATTTAGGGCTCGTTCACATCTTTCAGGGTCTTGGGGGGCAGCCAGGCAAGATGTCAACGACAGACCTCCAATGATTCCATTGATATCAATGAATGGTGCTGCTTATGGCCTCTTCAAAGCAGCACTGTTATTTTGGCACTATATATAACTGTTATTTAGGCACTGTATGGCAGCATTATGTCATCACTATATGGCATTGCTATAAAGCATGGTACCAGGGGAAAGCTCCAAAAATAGAAAGGGAAAAAAATAGAAAGGGACCGGATTACAATGCACCACATGTTTTATCGAAGTGGTATAAAGTGCATGTATCTCATGGTACATCCAAGTCGTGTCCAACAGACGTAAAAATGCAAAGTCCAAAGGTGCTACGTGACATTTTGGGAACCCAACCCCTTTTTGAGAAAGTGGGTGTGATCCCTGAAACTCTGGGAAGCGTGTGGGCACACTGACCCCCCACTTTCATGTGAACAGTCTCCTCACATTGTGACCGATAAGTATTTACTTTGGACATTTTTGGACTATTGCACCTTTGGACTGCATTTTTACGTCTGTTGGCCATGACTTGGATGCACAGTGAGATACATGCACTTTATGCCGCTGCGATAATGGTATGTGATTGGCACAAGATATAGTCAGAAATTCTATACTGGCGATACGTGTGTTATTTTGCTATATGAGATGAGGGGAAATCGTCTAATGTACGTGACAAATGAAAAATGATTGTGCAGTTTTTCAGTATGTACCCAGCAGATACTGAAAGGACAGCTTTGTGGCATCCATTAGCTCTATACAGCTATATGGATGCATCAAACATATTATATTGGAGTGTTCTGGCACGTAAACTGAACAAACACTTCAAATGGCGAGTACTAAACCTTGCGCAGCATTATTTTGGCACTGTGTGGAACTGCTACCTATAGTCATGGTATTATAGTGTACATCACTGTATGGTACCATTATTTAGCTACTTCATGGTGGTATTATAGAACTGAGCACTTTTCGGGCACTGAATGGCAGTGTTATTTGAGCAATATATGACTATTATTTGAGAACTGTATGACTGTTTTTTTTGGGAACTATATAACTGTATTATTTGGGTACTATATCACTGTATTATTTAGGAACTGCATTACTTTTTTTTTAGGCACTATACAACTGTATTATTTTGGTAATGTTTGACTGTATTATTTGGGCACTATATGATCGTATTATTTCAGCACTGTATGACTGTATTATTTGGGAACTATAACACTGTATTATTTGGGCATTATGACTGTATTATTTGGGCACTATATGATCGTATTATTTCAGCACTGTATGAATGTATTATTTGGGAACTATAACACTGTATTATTTGGGAATTGTATGACTATATTATTTGGGCATTGTATAATTGTATTATTTTGGCACTGTATGACTGTATTATTTGGGCACTATATGACTGTGTTATTTGGCCACTATATGATTGTATTATTCGGCCATTGTATTACTGTATTATTTGGGGGCTATATGACTGTATTATTTGGCCACTATATGACTGTATTATTTGGCCACTATATGACAGTATTATTTGGGCACTGTATGACTATTTTATTTGGGAACTATGGGGGTCATTTACGAAGAAATATATGCCACTTTTTAGCATATTTTTCCCTGCACACACCACTTTTCAAAGGTGGGCGGGCGTGTTGTGAGCGGGGATGAAGGCGGGCTGGCGGGCCCATCTCATTTACCATTTTCCACGCCACTTTATGGTGTGGAAAATGGCCTTAGACTACCCCAGCAAAGGAAGCTGGCGTAGTTCAAACCATGTTGCACGGCCGCCAGAACCAAGCGCCAAAGTTATTTAGAGGCCCACGTCTCTTCATAAATTAGGCACATCTGCCGCCAGAGCAGGGGTATTAAGACCAGCGTCTAAATCGCTGGTCTTAATAAATGACCCCCTATGTGACTATTATTTGGGCACTATGTGACTGTATTTTCTAGGCAGTATGACTGTATTATTTGGCACTATATGTCAGCATTATTTGGCTACTGTATGACTATGCTATAAGCTTGATTTTAATGAGCTATTCTACTTTTCCTTTCTTCTAGAAGAGCGAGGAACCCCGCACACTGCTTTTCCCAGAGTCCCCCACATACCATAACCCAACCCATAGCAACTAATTGAGGTTTTTAGTCGCCATCATAGACATGTCCTTGTGTGAAGGAAAGCTCTCTTGATGGCAGGTTGTCATTAAGGCGAGGCGGCTCCTCTCACATCATCTGTCATGTGGGCATCACATGTACACAAGCCGGGTATTTTTGGCTGCAGTCAGTGAATGGAGACTCCTATCAGCTGATGATATACAGTAATAAGAGGCGCTTTGTTACCGTTCATTTTTTCCTCCTTACATTTTACTGAAGGACCGAGAACATGACGCTCCATAATTATTAGGCCCAAACCACACATTAGGATGCTGTGCTGACAGTAATCATGGGTAATGCTGGCATTATGTATATGTATCACTGCATGCAAAGGCACAATCGTTTCTTCTTATAGGATTCAGCAATTTACATGTTGCATGGCTGCCACACGTTGCATCACTCGGCCTCCAGCTGCACTTACGGTCATGGCTTGCTTCATCTTCTGAGATGACTCATCAGGTCTGTTGCTGACGGAGGTGATGGGAGTCATCGGCACAATATTATAGGGTGCCATGTTGCAGGAAAAAGCCATAAATGCCAAGTCTATAGATGCCGCAACACTGGGATAGCTTCTTCTGTGTGTGTCCCCCCCCCAGGTCTCCATCTTAAGCTGTCCATACACATGAGATCCACTGATGCGTATGATGTTCAGCAATGTCAGGGTCATCCGGTGGGAAATCTGCCCGGCAAGGAAGCTTCATTGGTTTCTAGGTACCTCATTCTCCAAGGGAAAAGTATTATAACTCGATTGTATAAGTCTCTCCCTGCCAAGCTGCCACTTTCACTACAAAGCCTGAAGCAGCTACCTGGCATTGAGTATAACCATATGAGGAGTTCAATTTTCTGCCAAGATAGGACCTCATTTCTTTTGGCGAAGGGGTTTTTCAAAATTTAGGTAAATCTCAGAAATCTGTTCCATATATCTGAATTTTTTAATTGAACCTACCCAGTTCAGTGGGGCCGGCCCACCATCTAATGTGTCCCAACTCTCCCCAATGGCCAATGTTGACGAAATAAAGGGTTGAGCATGCTGAAATTCAACAGACTCGATCCATTTGATCTCAAGAGGTATATTCTGCTGCTAGAAGTCTGGCAGCAACTTATTCAATTCTTCCTGTTGAGAACACATGCACGCTCAGCCAAGCCAAGTGTGCATGCGTACGGGCACATTGGCCAACCATCTGATGTGTATTAGGCTACATGCACACGACAGTGGTTTTTTGCTGTCCGCAAATCGCGGATCCGTCTTCTTTTTTTTTTCACATCCACATCCGTTCCCCGTGTTCGCAAATTTTGTAGGTTGTGTTTCCGTGTGTCTTCCTTTTTTTGGCGGATCCGCAAAAAAAACGGAAGGCTTGAACCAGTTTCTTAAAGTACCTGTAAAAGTGCCCTGGTTTCCAAGCAACGATCTGCAAAAAAACTGATGCGGATGGTAAACGGATTGACTTCTATGGGTCCGCAAACCGTTTTTTGCGGACAAGGATAGGACATGCCATATTTTTTTTGCAGACGTGAAATGCGGACGCGGACAGGCAACGGAAGAGGCATCCGCATTTTTAATGGATCCATAGAAAGGAATGGGAAACCATCAGATCCGCAAAAAAAACGGAACAGAGGCCGCAAAAAACCACTGCCGTGTGCATGTAGCCTTAGGCCTCATGCACACGACCGTATGTGTTTTGCGGTCCGAAAATTGCGGATCCGCAAAAAAAACGGATGACGTTCCGTGTGGCATCCGTTTTTTTTGCGGATCTGTTATTTTTGCGGATCCAATGTAATAATGCCTATCCTTGTCCGCAAACTAGAAAAAAATAGGACATGCGCTATTTTTTTGCGGAACGGAAAAACGGACATATGGAAACGGAATGCACACGGAGTACCTTCAGTTTTTTTTGCAGACCCATTGAAATGAATGGTTCCGCATATGGTCCGCAAAAAAACCGGAACGGACACGGAAAGAAAATACGTTTGTGTGCATGAGGCCTTAGGCTCAACATACTCCTCTTTTTTTAAGGCCGTTTTTTGTTACCCCCTTTGTGCTGTTGGAGGATTCAACTAATTTATGACCAGTCGTGCTCCTCGCCATAAATTAGGTGCACCTCCGGCAGTCCATGTGCCAGGCGGTAAGACCACTCCAGACCCTGACTGGAGTAGTTTTTTGCCAAAGTTTGTTGGGTCCCCTGGAAAGTCCTCATCACGCCGTCGACACTCTTAAGTGCTAAATGCATTGCAAAATGGGGTCTTGCAACTTTTTAGAAGCCAAAAACTGGCGTAGCCCTCATCGTAAATGACCGCCACGTACTCTCCAGAGGGTGCATGGGGGTAGAAGAGAGGAAAAGGTGTTGACCAAACGAGGCAGCAGCCAGCTGAAGTTTATGGGCGGCTTTATAGTGCTCAGCGCATGGCGACGAAAACTCTCCTCTGAGCATCATTTTTTATGCATATTCAATTTCAGTCGATGCAAAAAATCTGGAAACTTTGCAGCAACAAGTATCTAAGAGCCGTGACTGTCCCAGGAATTTGGGCACAGCTGGCATCTCAGTAATAACCCCATGGTATGCGAATTCCCAGGCTTTCAGAAAACCCTTACAGTCTAACACAAACCTCCGATAATCACGGCCCAGATTCTGTGAATACAACATGATAAGTTGTTCAGAAATCCTCATGACAACACGCCCACGGCCGCTGTGACACATATTTGTTTGCTTTCTCGGGCAGAGGATTGTGGGTGCAAGGTGTGTGCCTGCGAGGGGAGGATGCGGCAGGCAGACGATGTATCTCCGCACTCAGCACCATACATGGACATGAACGTAGCTCCTGGCTCAGGTAACCACACCTCACCTCCAGTGCTGCGCTCATCCCCAGGCGCCTCAACCAGAGCTGACAGCAGCTGACTCGCAGCAGCTCGGGATTAACCCTGCAGGCAGGCAGTCCTCTGTTATTACCTGCCCAGCGCAGACCAGTGCTCACTGGAATTCACGGCAGAACCCCTTATGAATGCCCGGACCCTTCTCGCCTCTACATGCCTCCCAAATAACCCTCTTTTTGACATGGGTCTGGTTTCTACCTGTACATTACACCTCAGCCTATATATTTTTTTCATAATTTGGTGCAGTTTGGACCCTAAAATGTCAATAATGAGATGATTTTTGCAACCAAAAAGTTGTTTGGGCTGCATGTGCAATATAAGAAAATAACAGAATCTATACTCACCTAACCTATCCCCTCAATCGGCGAATTTTCTGGCGTGGAGCACTGTTTTCTGTCTGTACGAAACCGCTGGATGCCCATTATAATCAATAGGGTCCGGTGGTGAGCGGCAGTATCCGGCTATGCCGGGTACGGTGAACTTCGTCAGGCTGTACGTCTGCCAGATCAGTTAAACGCAGATGTGAAAATAGCCTTAGATTCTGAACTGGACTTTGGTAAGATAGAGAGAAGGAATACTATAACTCCCATCATTGCTCGTATCCATATGTTGCTATCAGGAAAGCCTAGCACTGTGAATTGTTTGGAACTGTGTTTTTTTTTTACCATTGGATGTACTACAACTCCCATTCTGCACTCTAGTAAAGAGAGACTTGTCTATTCTCTACAACTGGCCTGGTCACTGACTCCAGCCATTCACCGGCCATAGCAGTTACATCTCCTGCCTTCCACCCATAACAAACTCATGCCGCCAAGGGATCCCCAATAAGTGTCCCAAGGGAAAAAAAGGTGCTTCCTCCTGTCATTGCACAGCCCTAGGGAGCATTGGTGTGAAGACTGCCACTGTAATTTAGGCTAGTTTTACACTAGCGGCAGGGGAGTCCGTTAGGCTGTTCCGGCGGGTGAACAGCCTGTCAGATCCGTCCTGCCGCTAGTTCACGTGTGCCCCGGAATGCCGATCCATTCCTATTGACTATAATGGTGGCGGGGGCGGAGTTCCGACGGCAGCGCACGGCGAGAGGCCGCCGGACTAAAAGTACGACATGCAGTACCAAGTTACTCAGTACCGCCTTTCAGACATGAAATGAATGGGAAGGGTGACGGAAACCTTAGTGCAACCTCCAGCTTTTGTGAAACTACATATCCCAGCATGCTTATTCACTTCTAGGAGAACAGCCAAGCAAGTATGCATCCTGGATGTTGTAGTTTTACAGCAGACGGAGATAGCTGACCCCTGAACTGAGTGGCCTAAGGCCAGCCATACACATTAGGCTACTTTCACACTAGCGTTTTTTTTTTCTGGTATTGAGATCTGTCATAGGGTCTCAATACTGGGAAAAAAACTTCAGTTTTGTCTCTATTCATTGTCAATGATGACAAAACTGAACTGAACAGAACGGAGCGCTCCAAAATGCATTCAGTTCCATTTAGTTGCGTTCCCATACCGCAACATGTTGTAGTTTGCTTTCCGTCCTGGGATGCGGAGCAAGACGGATCCGGCATGACCCCCAATGAAAGTCAATGGGGACGGATCCATTTTCTCTGCCACAATTGAAAACGGATCCGTCACCCATTGACTTTCAATGGAGTTCATGACGGATCCGTCTTGGCTATGTTAAAGATAGTACAACCGTTTTGCCAAGCATGCATGTGTTCTAACTAGGGAGAGTGGAATAAGCCACTGCCAGACACTTCTGGTGGAAGCTTATCTCGCTTCAGATCAAAAGGATCAGGCATGTTGCAATCCACCTTCCCGATCCATCTTGCCTCCGAAATCCCCATACACATTAGTTGGTCAGCTGGTTGCGTTGAGTCTTGCTGGCACTAATTGGCGAGGGTTAAAGGTCATGAGGAAAGTTATCCAGGCTCCTGACAGTCTTAGGCCTCATGCACACGACCGTTTTTTTATGCTGTCCGCAAATAGGGGTTCCGTTGTTCAGTGATCCGTGTCCGTTTTTGCCTTCCGTTGTGTTTCCGTGTGTCTTCCGTTTTTTTTAGCGGACATGACCCAAAAGATTTTACCAAAAGACAGGCTGACATTTTTTCCCAAGTGCCTGACAAGGGATCCGCAAAAAAAAAACGGACACGGAACGCGGATGGCCATCCGCATTTTTTCATGGACCCATTGACTTGAATGGGTCCGTGAACCGTTTTTCACGGACAAGAATAGGACAGGTTATATTTTTTTGACGGACTGGAATCACGGACCACGGACGCAGAGGACAAACGGTGCATTTGCCTAGGTTTCCACGGACCCATTGAAAACCAATGGGTCCGCAGAAAATCACGAAAAACGGAGCAACGGACACGGAATCAAACAACGGTCGTGTGCATGAGGCCTCAAGGGATTCTTAGTCCGGGCCCCTGGGCGCTGCCCAGTTGGCCAATTTCACTCCATGCGTATGTCCCAGAAGGTTGGTGTGCCAGCGATAAACACAGCTGATGTTGGTGCAATCGTATCCAGTCTAAACACAAACCTCTCTCCTGTGCTGATAGTTTGTTACAGTGTATCTGCGCAGGTAAAATGTATCAGACTGGAATACAATCTGCTAAACTCACAGAGGATTGTCTAGACTGGATACTATCTTCCAGCAGAAAGCCTGTGGAGACTTGTAGCCTTAGTTAAGAATGTTTCCATTCACCGGCAGCAAGCAGAGATCTTGAGGATAGTAAGGAATTGAAACACAAAGTATATTAGAAAATTGCTGAACTTTCTGTGAATGTATGGTACGCTATTGCTCCAGAAAAGTTCAAAAAGACCGTCAGAGACCACCAAAGTATCGGCGCTTGGGTTACTGGAAATATAACAGTCAAGTAATGGTTATTTTTTATTTTTTAACTCTTATCTTTATTGTATTTCCTGCTGTTAAAGTATTCTTTTTTTAAATCCAGGGCGACCCCTTTAAGCATTATTTACATTAAACTGTACACTCCCTTTAAATCGCATACATAGAAACATATAACGAATGACAGATATGGCTGAACACTGATGATGGATGTATAAACCCAATGGACCAATGAAAATATTCAATTACAACACAAGCTAAGCATAATATCTGTATCTGGGAAAGCTGGGTGACAACCAATATGGCCACATGTATGCAGAATGTTCTGTAAGAATCTCCGGCCTTCACCTTACATTCATTATCACACATTTCACTGCAGGGTAAACACATCCCGGCCGTCCAGACTTGCAGATACTTTAAGGAGGTCGATCTATCATCGGACACCCTGTGACCTTAGGGCGGCTGGCCTTACACGGGGTGATATTTCGGACTGATACAGGGATGGGGCAATCAATCATTCCCTTTCCCATAATCCTGGGTGGGCATTGCAAAGGGGCCTCAGAGAAAAGGTCCCAACGCCCATGAATTCTACTTTAAGTCTACTTTAAAGGGCATACCTGGTTTAGAAAACCCATTTTGAGTGAATATACAGAAAGCACCCTCATCTACAGTATTAGCAAGAAAGTGTCCCTCAAGTTAAAAAAAACCCACAACCCACGGGTCAGCAACCTTTGGCACTCCGGCTATTGTGAAACTACAACTCCCAGCATGCATACTTGTTTGGGTGTTCCTATAACTTCCATGGAAGTGAATGGAGCAGCCTGGGAGTTGCTGAACCCTGCCATAACCCATTGATTTCAATGGTTTCTCCAGTGGAGGCGCTGCAGGGGAACTGAAGATTTCTAACTGGATTTTTCAAACAGCGCTGTAGCGGAGGATGGGGTATCCTATCAGTGTACCCCCTATGATCAGATTATTATGTTCTACCATAAAGGGGTGGTCCACGGTGCACAGTTCTTTAAGGGGTTTTACAGTCGTATTTCAATAAAGCTGAATCATTGTAAAATAAAAAGTTTTGCAACTTTGTAATGTGCTTTGTGTATCAATTTCTCAATCTTTTTAGGATCTGTGCTTGCTGTCAGTGAAAGGGCATGGGTCCAGAGTTAAAACAGAGAGACCTCTGATATCGTGTAACGAGCTTTGCACTTGTTTATATCAATGGGCTGACAACCCATTATGTCCAACTACACATGGATGGCTCCAATTCACTGACAGCAAACGATTAAGAAATTATACTAGTGTATATAAATTGGGGAGGGGGATTTTCTGTTCCTGGATTACATCATTCTATGTGACCGTCGAATTTAACTGAACCAGATTTACCTATTTGATCCAATGTGACATAATCATACTGCTCAATAATTATACCTCACTGTGCAAAATAACAGTTCTATACAGTGCTTTCCTAATACTGCCATATGGTGCCAACATACCAGTGCTATACAGTGGCAAATAATGATACCATACAGTGCCTACATAAAGTACTTTTATTGTATTAATATACAGTGCCATAGAGTACCCAAATAATACTACTATACAGTGTCCACATATTACTGCCATATAGTACTTATATTAATACACAATGCTATATAGTACCCAAATACTACTACTATAGTGTCTATATAATACTGCCATATAGTACTTATATTAATACACAATGCTATATAGTACCCAAATACTACTACTATAGTGTCTATATAATACTGCCATATAGTACTTATATTAATACACAATACTATATAGTACCCAAATACTACTACTATAGTGTCTATATAATACTGCCATATGGTACTTATATTACTGCACAATGCTATATAGTACCCAAATAATACTACTATACAGTGTCTATAATCCTGCCATATAGTACATATATCAATACACATTGCTATATAGTCTCCACATAATAGTGCTATATAGTACTTATATTAATATGCAATGCTATATAGTACCCAAATACTAGACTAGTCTCTGTATAATACCACCATATGGTACTTATATTACTATACAAAGCTATACAGTACCCAAATAATACCACCATGCAGTGTCTACATAACACTGCCATATTGTACATATATTATCGTAATAAACAGTGCTATGTACTGTCTACATAATACTGCCATAGAGTACTTATATTTATTCACAATGCTATATAGTACCCAAATAATACTACTATATGGTGTCTACATAATGCTGCCCTATAGTACTTATATGAATACACAATACTATAAAGTACCCAAATAATACTACAATACAGTGTCTACATAACACTGCCATATAGTTCTTATATCAATATACAATACTATATATTACTCAAATAATGCTACTATACAGTGTCTATATAACACTGCCATATAGTACATATATCATGGTAATACACAATGCTATATAGTACCTAAATAATAGTACTATACAATGTCTGTATCGGCACCAGTGATTTAATGCTGCGTATTACTAGCTGCATGCAGGTGATGTTCTCAGCACATGTTCAGCTAGTATGTAAACTGTCATGTGCAGTGCTCTGTAGTACCCAAATAATACCACCCTGTGGTGTCTAGATGAGGAGACCATAGAGGCCTAGATTGCGGCACTATTAGAAGGGTGGGGCCGTAACCTTAGATTTAGTGATCTCCTCAGTTCTAGTAATCAATAGGATCCAACAGCACACTGCAACCTCCTGGCTCTTCTGCATGGCTCAGGAGAGAAGAAAGTAAATGCGCCCTGAACTCACATGCCATCTTTAATTATCGTAGAAGGCAGGTGTTGACCGGCTGAGTCACATTTTGTTCTCACGGGGCAGGTCTCCGGCTACCGCCATGTAACAAGTATTTCGCGTAAGACGACTACAACAAAAAGCTGATCTCATAAACATGGGAGGAAGAGGTGACAGTGGATCTGTTGCTTAGGTTCATGAATGGTTTCGACATTGACAAGAAACACTGTGGACACGCAGCACATACCCCATCTCCGGGAGATCGAACAGTGTCTGAAGAGTCCCACGGTCCATGAACATGAGGGGTCTACTGGGAAACCCCTGTCCATAGCAGTCAATGGTGCCTATTACTTTAGGCCTAAGGCTTCTATTTTCTTTCTATCAATTTCAGGATTTTTGTAGATTTTCCTGTATGTCGTGAAATACGTAATTTAGAAAACAGAAAAACTGGATCTGAGTTGCAGCAATGATATCAAAAAGATGACCAGCTAAAGACACAGCTTAGGTTTCAGGTTCCTATGGGTTTTTCCAACTCAAACGTTAAAATTATAACAAAGTGCAAAATGAAAGGGGTTCTCCTAACATTCATTTTTAAAGTAAAACCTGGAAAACTGAATGTGATGAAGCTGAGACTGACAAACTATAAACTGCTGGTGGTGCTTAGTCACACAACCAAGGTGGTGCACCCTTTATTTGGGGTTCTGCAGTAGGGTATATGATGAGCCTGGGTCACGTTAACACTGGGTGGCAGTGATACAGGCTGTCACTATGACATGGTGACGGTCATACAGATGCTGGATGTTCTCCTGTAGTCATTCCAAGCTCTTTCATCTTGGAGCCATAGTTCAAACAAGGTGGTTGTGGCCGCTGTGCATGGGATATTCATCACCCCATCCAGTCCCAGACATTCTCAATGGGGGAGAGATCTGGTGATCGAGCTGGCCAGGGGAGCTGCTGGAGACCCTGAAGAGCACATTGTGTAGGACAGGCAGTGTGTGGATGGGCATTATCTTGTAGGAAGAGCACTTAGTACTGGTTCCACAATGTTCTGGACATACTGAAGTCTGGTCAATGTTCCCTCAAAGAATACTAGACAGGAACAGCCATGGTAGCTTATGGCGCCCCACACCATGACATATGCCGCTGGTACTGTGTGTCTCCACACTATGCATGATGACAGCAGATGCTCTCCAGCCCTCCTGCGAAAGTGTATGTGAAATCAGTGGGGTCTGGCAGCTGGGACCTCAACTGATCTGGGGAACCAGAAGGTCATGCTCTCGTTTGGACCTGAGTGGTCTCACCACCTTCAGAAAATGCTTATCACCCCTGGTCACTGCACCATACCCTGGCCAGCTTGCTGCATTTGATTGTATATCCTGGGCTCTACATATCGATGCAGAAAACAATACTTTCGGTGCGGACATGGGCAAACATGACATATCATGGAACAACAGGAACACAAACGTAGCACAAGCCAAGGAACTTGTTTGGGACCACCACATAAATGCGGAGCGAATTTGTATTTCTAGATGCTCTCGGGGGTGAAGGTTCAGCACAGGCTTTGGCCAGATAGTAGGAAACCTACAGGGAATCTCCTCAAGGATCAGACTTTGAAGATACTGAGTAATCCCCAAGGATTCCAGTTCTACGTATATACCTGATACTGCCTACATGCATAATTTTGGCTACTCAAATTATGCTGACCATGATTACCCCATTTAGTGCTGTGTGTCACATATCCATCTTAATGCACCGTCATACGTAATCACTTCAGGATCTTACATTAAGATGACAGTACAGGTATGAGCCATGTAAACACCTGGCTTCAGAAAAGGTATACGACCTGTGAGATGCTAGTGCCATCCCTCAGGTTTGGATCTCATATCTCTATGAAAGAAACGAGTAAAGAGCACTCATCCACCACTCAGCATGGCTGACTCGATGCACTTGCTGTGCTGCCCTGGAACGTGGGTATTGCGGGCACACCGATGTACAGATTACTGGGTGGAAGCAATGCAGGGTGCAGCTCGGTAATCACAGGAAACGTGGTTCTCTGATAATGTTGATGTGAAACTAGATTTGTCTGGGTGCCAGGCAGGGCGTAGGCCTGGCTTCATCTGTGCATTCTGATGAGTTTCTACATAGTCCCTTGCAGTCATCAACGTGCCACATCAGCTGCCTCTGGAGGTGTCCTCAGAAAATGTGCTAGTTCACCTGGTCCATCCAAGTACAGTACATATGTGTCACCAGAGAGTTCCCCAGTGCTATAGTTACCAAGATGAATCGTAGGGAGCCATACATTAAGTCCATGCACCTTGACTTCAAGGGGATGGCCATTCTGGACAAAAATGAACTCTCTGAGAAGGTGCTTGGGTTTTGCTATGTTTGAGCGATCACTAGACTTTCATGATAACTATGCTTGAGATGGCTCATGGCTTTGCTGACTATGGATTTCCAAGACACCCATAGAGCTTCTCCAGTGCTGAGCTGTGATGCAGGTGGCTCTTGGCTTTACCAAATAGAGGAAACCACTTAAATTAGCTAAGAGGCCTGGTCAGTTTCTCAACGAGGTGTTCATACTGAAGAGTTACTTTCTTAGGCACCACACCTTCTAAGCAATCCTCCCGTATGGATTCCTTTCCACACATGAGTGCCTGCCTCAGCTTCCAGGTTTATGAAAGCATCCGCCCTGTATATTACTAGTTGAGTTGGTTTCTAAGTTTAGTAAACTTTCTTATTTTATGATAATTTCTAGGTATAAATTGGCAACCAGCGTGAGAATAACTGCAAGTAAATCTTCTGTAGGCCAAGATCAAGGACTCCATCACTAACAAGCACATTAGGCTTGGCCAAGCTTGCATATTATGGGGGCTGTCAAGTTTGTAACCCTTCTTATATTGTAGGCCCCAAAAATTAAGTTGATCATTTGGGATTTCATGTTTTAGCCCCTTCGCCATCAAATGTAACAGCAATATGAAACAAGCCCTTTGAAATCAATAACGTATATTCATTTTGCTGGTCCTATACTGTACACGTAGGGTTCTCTTACCTTATGTCCAAGGAATCACCCAGCTTTATACCCCTCCATAGTGTGTAAACCTGTGGAGGGTCCACTCTCCAGGATCAAGGGAGGAGAACATGCCTGAGGGTACAGACAGGAACTTGTGTTGGGCTCTTGTCTCCTCGAAACATGGAAAGCTGGCAATAGCAAAACACACCTAGAATGGGTGGGTTTGGCCGATACCCTAATATGTCTGGGGAGCTCTCGACTCTCCCTTGACAGATGATTTCTGGGGGGACAAGGATCAGGTGAAATGAATGTTTTCATCTGATCCTTTTGTTCTATGGGAGATAAGCCAAGGGAGATATTTCTGGCAGTGGCTTTCTCCGCTCTGGCAGTGGCTTTTCCGCTCTCCCCAGCCGAACGTCTACTTGTGTGGAGGAGTCGGAAGAAATTGCTGTTGGCCGAACAGTTATTGAATATGTATGGACATATCATAAGTCCTATGAGGGTGGCACCAATCCTACCATGGAGTGCACACTCTCAAGGTTAAGCTATACATAACATAGAATGGTAATAACGGTCACAAAGGCTAAAAGTAGCGGGACCAACACCGAGCCCAAGATGTTCGAACCCAGCCAAGGCAATGTCTACACGAAGGCTGTAAGTTCTGCTTACTTCTAACCTACTGATGTTATTAGTTCCCCATTAACTTGTCCATATCTCGTATATGTCTGAAATAGGGAAATGAGATTGTGAGCTCCATGAGACGGGGCGGGGGCTGATGTGAATAGATGCATTCTTCATACCGAGCCGCAGTGTTGAATAATAAATGGCACTGATTCTCCATGTGTTATCTTTCTCCTTCCCTTGGCTTGTACTATTTTTCACGCATATTTGTAATAAGATGCGCAGTGTAATGTGCATGGGTTTCTTCAGAGAAAGGAAGAGGTGGGCGGTTTATTTACTGGTGTATAAATAGTCATGCAGGTATAATATTGCTTTCAGCTCAATGGCATGCCCGTGCAAAGAGCATATCCTGCCAGCCGTACGTGCCCGGAGCCATTATTCAGCGATCTACCTGCTGCTCTGTGTATGGGCCGAGATCACCATGCACGGTACTGCATCCTCATAGAAGACAACACTGATATCCATCATGCAGGGTAACCCAGGAGATAAGCGGTGCCATGATAATTGCTGGAGGGAATCTCAATTTTATTTATAGGTACTCTCAGCTACAGTGCAACCAGATGGATCCATAGAATTAGCGGGAACTCTCTGCTCTCCATTTACAAGCGGGAAGTTTCTGCATTTAATTTAGGGTGTATTCACTACTGCAGTGCATTATCCAGTATCAGTCTGCTGTATGCAGATACCGGTGCATAGGTCAAACATATCCGTAGGATTCCTTTCATGTGACAGAAGCCAAAAAGAATGTCAGCCTGGTAAATGTCATTTCATGGACTTTTTTGTTTACATTTTTATACTGCTAGTGGAGGCTTCCGGGCTCACTGCTAGGTGGAAGCCTCCGCCTAGCCTACCCATGGAGAGCATCGGATCTCCAGAAAAAAACCTTGTCCTGCACAATTCATGTAGAACATTGGAGCACCCCTTTAACTTGGGAGCCTTTATACCCTGCCTGTATGCCCTTCCTAGGGTTATCAACATCGTAGACGTGGTTGTGATTCCTCTCTCTTCTCCAGGATGAAGAGCCACTCTGTAAAAGTGGCCGCCAATTTGATAGACCCAAGCCGTTCCTGTAATGCATGGACAGTCATTCTTCTGAATGACCGCCATATAAAATTACACAGCCTGGCTGGCTCTGGCTTCCCGTGGCAAAATTGACTTTTTGGCAGGGAGTAGGACCCAGGGTTCTCTGCTGATCACCCTTGGGAAAACATGAAGAGGCTGTCTTGGTGCTGTAAAGCAACTTTGCCCATGTATCCTCCACAATGGAGGCCACGAGTTGTGCCTATGGTAATAAATGTTGCTGCAGCTTCACTGCTAGGGTTGCCCACTTTTCAATGAAGTTCATCCACAATCACAATATGTTCTTCTATCGCTGCAGGAATACCGTGAGAAGAAAATGTCCACTGAAATGGATGAGCGTCTATATAGAGTCGAGACACCAGAGGTCCTCTATGGCAAGGGCATCTTCTTGATACAATCCTCTTCCAGAAGAACTTTTTACACAAATATTTTTTTCTAAAGAGATATCTGGGTAAAATTAAGCAAATAAGTTGTATTTTAACAGAATTTTTGGGGACCATCAGCTGTTCTTGAGCCTCCACCAGGTCGTTTGTGAAAATAGACATCATCTGTTTTCTTTGGAGGAGTGAAGCCAAACTCTACTGTGGAAAATGACTTCCAAAAATGTTGATGTTGGACAACCTGAATGAACATGGTATTCATAAATGCCCAATGGACAATAAACTGTGATATAATATGATCTTGGAGAGTTTTCTTCAGAACCAGCAAACTTTCCTTCATGTCTAAGGCCTGATTGAGGTCTGTGAATCCAACATGCTAATCTAATCGAATATGAATGGAGGCTACCTGAAATACCCATGGGATTCCACTCTCCGAAAGAAAACAGCCATGTTTGCTTTTTACTGGCTAGCTCTATTGTTTACCCAGCAGCGATAAGAGGCATCACAGGTAGACAACCTCTTTTCCCCCCACACTAATCCAAACAGACATGTTAATGAAGGGATCATTTACAAGTGTTACCTGCTGGCCAAAACACATTTCAACAATAGTCTCTTTTTGTTCACATTTGAAATTCCTCTATGATAAGCCTTGGGCAACGCCTAGAGGAAAGTTGCCCCATAGGTAGCTATTGTGCCCTTCTTCACCTATTGTTCTTCAAAGTGTCTACTCACGTCCGATGTCTATGTTGGAACTGAATATGACATTACCCTTAACCGTAGACCCTGGGACATAAAGACTAATTCTCTGCCCTGTGCCCTTTGGACTATAGACCCTTGTAGCAGTTGGAAAATCTCAGCAAACCACGAGCCGAGCCGAGCTTCTGTCCAACTATCAGCCCCTATGGGATGCTGAGCTCTTCAGAAGCAGAATTCCTAACCAAGTATAGGACGGATGAATTTAACCAAATAAAGAAAATCCAAGAGCGTTCCTCTGCCAGTGCTCGTCTCACGTGCTACCATCCTCGGTGGAAATTTGTATCTTGTCGTCATCCGCCCCACCCCACTAGCTGAGAGCACGTCAGGAATGTCTTCCACTGAAAATAATGTTTTCATTCCGGCAGCTCATTCAAATTGCTAAAAACTGATCCTCTGTCCGAGTCTCCAAACAACCAAGTGTCAGAGCTGAACAGGTCTTCTCTGCTACGTAACAAGTAATATTTTACATGCACCATTCTACCACTGTCCTCCTATCAATGCCCTATGAAGGAAGACTGGGATGCATCAATTTGGGCAACCCCTTTACAGATTGATGGCCCTCACATCATGGAGGGTTCCTCTGACCAGGAATTCCAGTTGTTTGAAGCTGGTGAACCTCAATGTTTAGGCTCTTTTTGTCCTGCCGCTCCCCTGCAATGCAAAGCATGTAAGGAAAACCCAATGGAATCTGATGAATTAATGCATTGTCCATTGTTTACATTGTGTGTCCATGTGGTTGTAAGCTATTCATGACGTGGGATCTGTCTGAAAGCAGACTCTGCGGCCTTAAAGGGGTTGCCGAGGATTAGAAAAACATGGCTGCTTTGTTCCAGAAACAGAGCCACACTAGGAATGAGCGAATCGATTCATACAACTTGATTCGTTCATCTGAACGAATTTTACATTTGTGAGGGAGTTACCCTCTACAGACAATTCCTTAATGTGCGGGTAGATTAACACGGCCGCACATCTAGCGTGGGCATGATAATCTCGCACATGCGCCGTGACTGCAAGTATTGGCGTATGCACAAATGATCTGCCTGGTAAACTGAACAAGTGATTGTGCACATGCTGCTAAAATTCGTTTAGCAGCGCATGCAAATTTGTTCATGCGGATTCATTTTGATATCATTGTGCATGCACCCATACTTGTAGGCCGCGCGAGATGTGCAGCCATGTTAATCTGCCGGCAGAGGGAGCGTCCAGAGCTGTGGTGACACCCTCTCAAAAGTGTAAAATCGATTGCTCTTCCCTACGCCACACCTGTCCATGGACTATAACCCTCAGTTCACACTTTAGCGTTTTTACGCTCGTTCGAACGCGCATAAAAACGCACAACTGTACAGTACCCATGCATTCCTATGGGCCTGGTTCACACTTGCACGTTTTTATGCGCGTTCGAACGCGCGTAAAAACGGCCGACGCAAAAGCAAGTATGTTTGCGTTTTTTGGCCCGTTTAACGCGCGTCCCCATAAACAGAGTTTAATAGGGACGCGCGTTAAACGCCCAGGTCTGAACCCAGTGTAAGTGAATGGGACTGAGCAGCAATACTGCACACAACCTGTATACAGGTGGGGCACTGTTTATGGAAAAAAGCTGCCATGTTTTTCGAGTCCTCATTGAAGGGGTTCTCCACAATATTTACCATATGAAGAGGATGAATACAGTTTAGTCTTGGCCTTCTCTTATCCCGAGGAAGTCCACAGTTGAACCCTGTCTGTTAAGAAGATATGGCCAGCTCTTTGCTTTGTAGTAGAGGCCCTAATTTGGGAACCCCTTCCTTATAACCTCTGAAATAGGGCATATGGAAAGGGTTTGCCCACACGAGACAGCCCCAAATGGTCTACTTGGTCTATGGCCACCTTTGTCTTGAAGGGTTTCCTTGGGATTATAAAGTGAGCATTGTGTACTTGCTGCTCCTGCATGATTGATTGGTCATGTCTGCTCTGTGTGCTACTGCACAAACTGATTCCGCTAGAGGTTATATATCCCTATTGCCCCCCTGCAGCCATGGCCCTGATAAACGAAGTTAAACTTTCCTATAACCCTGAGTGCCCCTTTAATGTTTGCAATAGTAATGTATGCAGAAGCCACTGTACATCTGAGGAAAGTCAACATGCCCTGCGCTCTTTTCAGGTTGGAGGTCACTTAGGGATGAAAGGTTTGTACTTGCTATATGCCCGCCAAACATCCTGATACAGCGGTGTCAATGACTGTGCAGTTACACACACGGAGACATGTGGTCATTGTGAGAGCAGAAATACTCATGAACTAGCTGCTAGCTGACAAGATACGGAAGAAAAGGTGAGGACAAAGTAAGATAGAGGCCATATTTGGGGTGGTGGGAGCCCCCACACCTCTATTTAAGAATAACACTATTAGGAAACTGCTCTGAAAATCTGCTGGATAAGTCCGAGGTGTTAAATAGCTATGACTAAGATCCACTCACAGGTTCAAAACGCGTAAGAGAAGTGTCACTGGATGTGCACATCAAGCAGTGCTGGAGAACTAGAAGCAATATACGTATTGCGGTCTAATTATACCGCCATGCAGAGCCTAAATTATACCGCAGAGGTTGCTGCACAATCGGATCCCTTGTTCCTCCTAACCTTCGTGCCCGTGAACCTCCTATGGTTTGCACATAGTAGAGATCGTTAATGGAGGTCCTACACCCATTAAGCTGGCCATACACTTTTGATAGCTGTCAGCTACCGTCCACAAACATGCATGCTTGGCTTAGCCAGGCTTGTATGTGTCCTCGTGAGGAGAGGAGTGTAAACCGCTGCCATACTCCTGGAAGCCTATCTCCCCTGAAAACAAAAGGATCAGGCATTTTCCCTCTGATACCCTCCGTAAAGAGAGAGTAGGACCCCCCCCCCATACATATTAGATGGTTGGATGGTCCTGCTGCAATCAGGAGGTTCAGAAAATGTTAAACCAATGGGTATGGTCGGCCTCGGAAAGCTATGATCCTCCATATAATGCAAATTCGGGTCATGCATGTTTATTCCAGTGACAGTGGTGTGCTGAAATCAGCAGCTCTGGCAGGCTTTGGTGTAATGGAGTGTAAGGCTGGCACTAGAAGATGAAGACCCGCAGGCAATTGCCCTATTAGCCCCTCCTGTAATCTGACTTAGCCCCTCTTACTTGGATCCATCCTATGACCCTCGAGATTTTCATTCACCATATGTATGCCAGTCTAGGGTGTCCCCTGCGTTGCCGGAGGAGGCGCACGCTTCACCATAAATTCGGCGCATCCTCCGACACTCTGTGAAATCTACATCAGCTCTGAGCTGGCATAGAGTTCTGTCTTCTCTTACAGAAAACTGGCATAAAGGAAGATAAATATGACGGGCCCACTGGCCCCAATACTTTCTCAGGAAAGGGCAGCGTAGAATTGCGGATAAGATTCGCGACTTTTTTATTCCCCCATCCACTTGTGTTTGAACCTCTGTTTTACGTCTGTTAATGAAAAATCAAAGATTGCTCTCAGAGGCTGAAGACCCATTCTGATCATACCCAGGGTTGCATCTTGTTATATAAGAGGGAGCCCATACATAGAATTTCCATTCAGTGACAGAAAGCCGAAATCCTGATTATAATGTACAATGGGGTAGTCCAAGATTTTGATATTAATGGCCTATCCACAGGATAGTTCATCAATATCTGATTGTTGGAGGTCTGACTCCTAACGCCAATCGGCTGTTTGCAGAGGCCATGGTCTCCTCACAGCACACAAAGCATAGCGCCGTCCACTGTATAGTGGCTGTGCTTGGTATTGCAGTCCAGGTCCATTCACTTAAATAAGACTGAGCTGTGCCTAGGCCATGTGACCGATGGCCTAACGAAAGAGGCTGCTCTTCAAACAGCTGTTCGGCATGGATTCTGGGAGTTGGACCCCCACCACTCAGATATTGACTTATCAATATCAAAATCCTGGACAAACCCTTTAAAAAACAAAGCATAGGACCAAGTTGCCAATTATATAAAGAATAAGTAAAATTTACCTGAATCCCAAAAATGTATTTTAGGTCAGTGCATCCGTGAGATTCCAGATGGGTCACGTGGTAATAATAAAATTCTTTATTTATATAGCGCCAACATATTCCGCAGCGCTTTACAATCAGGGTGTTCATGTACAAACAGCCATAAATAACATAGCAACAGACAAGTCAATAATTAGAAAAAGAGGAATGAGGGCCTTGCTCACAAGAGCTTACAATCTATGAGGAGATAGTGACAAGTGCTTGATTTGTACAATGGTTCGGCCATTTCAACACAATAGGACAGTAGAGATAAAGTTGAATGAGCCGTCACCAGCTGATATCTGTAGAGCTTCTGAGTGCATAGGGTGTGGATATTTGGCTATGGATCAGGTTCAGGCCTCTTGCACACGAACGCTGTGCATCCGTTCTGTGCGCGGTCCCCAATGCACAGGCAATGTCCGTGCGGCGGCTGGGACGGATCGAGACCCATTCAACTTGAATGATTCCGCAAAAAATAGAGCAAGTTCTAATTTTTTGCGGTGTGGAGGCAAGGACAGAAACACCACGGAAGCCCTCTGTAGTGTTTCCGTGGGGTTCCGATCCGTGCTTCCGTTCAGCATCTCCGTGATTGCGGACCCATTCAAGTGAATAGGTCCACATCCGTGATGCGGAGTGCATACGGGCCGGTGCCCGTGTATTGAGGACCCGCCATATGCAGGCCGCAATATGGCCACGGGCACATAACGTTCGTTTAAAAGAGGCCTCATTAGAATGATGTTGAAGGTGATATGAATGAAGAAGATTTAGATCAGGGGATGTGATAGGATAACCTGAAAAGATGTGTATTTAGGAAGTGCCTAAAACTGTGGATGTTGGGATTTAACCTAATTCCTTGGGGGTAGGGCATTCCAGAGAATTGGTGCAGCTCAGGAGAAGTCTTGGGGATGGGAATGAGAGGTTCAGATTATGGTGCATGTCAGTCTTAAGTCACTGGCAGAACGGAGAGCATAGGTAGAGTGATAAGGGAGGAGACGAAGGGGGTGCAGCACTGTGGAGAGCTTTGTGGGTGAAAATAAGGGTGGGTTCACACTAGCGTTAGGGATTCCGTTATGGCTTTCCGTTATAACATGGTTATAACGGAAAATAATGGAATCCATAAGAAGGAAGGCCGGATCCGTTCTTCTACCCATAAACTTGTATTATGACGGAATGCAAAACGAAAGCCTTTAAAGGGAGTCTTTCACCCCAAATAAGCAATTTCTAACAGTTAGGCCTCTTTCACACGAGCGTGTCCGGATTAGGTCCGGATGCGTTGCGGATGCGTTCAGTGAAAACTGTGCGATTTCACAGACAAAGCCATTCAGTTTTGCCTGCGATTGCGTTCAGTTGTTCAGTTTTTTCCGCGCGGGTGCAACGCGTTTTGATGCGTTTTTCACGCGCGTGATAAAAAACTGAAGGTTTACAAACAACATCTCCTAGCAACCATCAGTGCAAAACTGATGGGGCTAGGGCTGCATGAAAAACGCAGAATATAGAACATGCTGCGATTCACGCAACGCAGAAGTGATGCGTGAAAAAAAACGCTCATGTACACAGACCCATTGAAATGAATGGGTCAGGATTCAGTGCGGGTGCAATGCGTCCTCCTCACGCATTGCACCCGCGCGGAAAACTCGCCCGTGTGAAAGGGACCTTAGACCATTCTGATCAATATAGCCCCAGCATTAAAATGCTTCTTACCCTAATGCTGTCCGATCCACAGCTCTTCTTAAAATCACTTTTATTTGATATGCAAATTTCTGGTGAAGGTGCCCAGGGGCGGCGTTGTAAAGGCCGGTGCCCAGGCCCCGCATCTTCACCCAGTTGGCCCGCCCTGTGTCTTGATTTTCTCCTCCTTCTTTCCCGCGCCTGCGCCATGCAACGGGGCATCCGAGCCTGCCCGCATGTCACAGTCCAGCAAGCGCCGCATCAGAGGGCTGTTCCGAACTTTCGTACGGGCCTGTGCCTGCGCACTGGACACTCTGATACTTCTGCTAATAAAGGGAAAACAAGTGCGCAGGCACAGAGGGAAAGAATCCAATCCACGGAGCAGGCGCGGGAAAGAAGGAGAAGATCAAGACACAGGGCGGGCCAATTGGGCGAAGACGCGGGGCCTGGGCACCGGCCGTTACAACGCCGCCCCTGGGCACCTTCACAAGAAATTTGCATATCGAATAAAAGTGTTTTTATGAAGAGCTGTGGATCGGACAGCATTAGGGTAAAAAGCATCTTAATGTGGGGCTATATTGATCCGAATGGTCTAACTATTAGAAATTGCTTATTTGGGGTGAAAGACTCCCTTTAAAAGGCATTACGTTTGCTTTCTGTCCTAATAGAAGTCTATGGGAATCAAAACGGATCCGTCTGGTTCCCGTTAAGCAAGACTGAAAACCATGTTATAACGGAAAGCTATAACGGAATCGCTAACGCTAGTGTGAACCCACCCTGAGCAGTTTACATTGAATCCTGCACTGTACGGGCAATTACTGGAACGGGGCAGAGGCATCGGAGTAGTGCCTGGCATAGGGCAGAGGTATTGGAGTAGCGCCTGCACAGAGCAGAGGCATTGGACAAGTGACTGGCACAGTGAATGAATGGTCAGTACTGACGCAGGTGAGAAACGCTGACTATCTGTGTCTCGGACAGTGTAAACCTGTGGGCGCCGCTGTCAGTGACGCGTTTTGAAGATGCTCTCTGTACTCACACAGGCATTTTCCCCGCACCTGTTACAAACCTGGGAAGGCACCATATTCTGGGCATCAGTGACATATTTACTAGGATTCCTGGCCATAAATACTGCACTGACTGGGGCAGGACGTACAGCTGGGGCCTAGTAAGTGCCGTGAATGAAGTGAACTTTGCTCACGTTCGACGTTGCAATGCGTTTTTTATTATTTTATGGCCCCGGCTTGGAGCAGGAGGTAAAGGTGACATCGAGATGCTTTACATAATCACCGCAGCTGACTGCGACGTCCCTTTTATCACACTCCTAGGATGGAGGCTGAGGCACGGCCTTGTATAGCAATGCACTATGCACCCCGGGGGTACAACAATGTAGTTACAGGAGCCGGGTAGTACTACTAGTATACAGAATGCAGGAAGAAAACCAGTGCCCGTGCATTACATGGAGTGCCCCTCGATGGGGGAGGGCGTTGACTAGGTACCCCCAAATCCAACAAAGCATGCCTACTTTGCATGGACGCACCTTGCCCCAACTAGACATGACTAGTCGATTCTGTAGGCTCAAGTTACTCCCAAGTTTCGGGATATCAGTGGACACAATCCAACGCCGGTAATGTTTATTATTTTTGTCCCTTTAAGGAGAGCGATGAGCTGACGGTAAAGATGGATCGCAGAGCATCTCCCCATCCCAAGGCCTAGCGCGGCTCCTGCTGTGTCACCGGGTGAGATAATCGCATGAATGTCAAGATTGATGCAAAGCCCGGACTGCAGCATTTCCATCTCCAGCAGGAAGGGCGTGTTCGCTGCTCTTCTACTGGGGTCATATGGGGTAGATCGGGGGGCATCCTGTCCCTGCACGATTTAGGCAAAAAACACACACAAGGGGTCAGGGCCTATGAGAAACACGAAGCATCCTGCACGGGGATGGAGGGGTTAAAAACAGGCAGGAAATGGTGCAGCACGGATTTAAAGGAGAAGTAGCACATCCCGGCAGCAGGAAGTCAAGGTTGGCATTAAACAATAGATAAATCGATTAGAAGAAATTGCCCAGTAAAGAATGGGGTGTTTGTGCAGGTAAGAGGGCGGCCATGATCTACTGCGCACTGTCAGCACTGCATTCACCTCCTGGTGCAAGAAGACGAGGGGGGAGGGGAAGGCCAACGCTGGAAAACTTTCCCTCATCATTTCCATCTTGCAAATCATTAGGCAAATGCAAAGTGATGACCTTGTCAGAGCTGAAGGGTCGTTACATTGTGGGGCTGTAGACTGCAGCAGGAGACCCTGCCAATGCCCCCTTCTGTGTGTGACCTGAAGACCCCCTGGCAGGAAGCAGGAAGGAGCAGACATTCCTCCGGACGCTCACAGTAGTTTCCTTTCAGGAGAGAGTTGTATGGAAGCACATAACAGGGAGGCTGGGCAGCAGCGGGCACTCATAGGTGCAGCCTATCATGGGCGCAGCTCAAAGCCCTGCCATATAAGACCCAGATATAAAGTGTCCATGGAGTGGGAGTAGTGCCAGTGCCAGGCTGTGGCACTACGGGTCCTGTTGATATGCCACCCTCACCGTCTCCTTGTTATTTAGCTCACCCCTGCAGGCTGAGTGCCAGGCGCGCCCATGTACATGACCTGCAGTCAGCGATTACTCACTGCACACATAGGAAATGTATGTGTCACAGCCACAGGTGAACACACAGCTCACGGGCCCCAGAGCTCATCTGTACCAGGGCCCCCAGGGTCATGTGAAATACTGCAGGCCTCTAACGGAACATAGGGGCCCCCGGTGTCATGTATAATACAGCAGGTCTCTAACGGGACATAGGGACCCCCAGTCTCATGTATAATACTGCAGGCCTCTGACGGGACATAGGGGCCCCCGGTGTCATGTGCAATATTGTAGGCCTGTAATGGGCTTATAATAATGCATGAGGATGTCGGGGCCCACTGGACCAATATGAGGCAGGCAGTGGATGCACTCTGACCATTACCTAAAATCCCACATACACCTGGAGCCGACACGTCCTGCCCTCTTATGCAGCATAGCCCCCTCCGCCTAGTGCGACATGCCCTGCCCTCTTATGCAGCATAGCCCCCTCTGCCTAGTGCGACATGCCCTGCCCTCTTATGCAGCATAGCCCCCTCCGCCTAGTGCGACATGCCCTGCCCTCTTATGCAGCATAGCCCCCTCTGCCTAGTGCGACATGCCCTGCCCTCTTATGCAGCATACCCCCTCTGCCTAGTGCGACACACCCTGCCCTCTTATGTAGCATACCCCCTCTTCGCCTAGTGCGACACACCCTGCCCTCTTATGCAGCATAGCCCCCTCCGCCTAGTGCAACATGCCCTGCCCTCTTATGCAGCATAGCCCCCTCTGCCTAGTGCGACACGCCCTGCCCTCTTATGCAGCATAGCCCCCTCTGCCTAGTGCGACATACACTGCCCTCTTATGCAGCATACCCCCTCTGCCTAGTGAGACACACCCTGCCCTCTTAGGCAGCATACCCCCTCCGCCTAGTGCAACACGTCCTGCCCTCTTAGGCAGCATAGCCCCTCCGCCTAGTGTCACACGCCCTGCCCTCTTATGCAGGATAGCCCCCTCTGCCTAGTGTCACACGCCCTGCCCTCTTAGGCAGCATAGCCCCTCCGCCTAGTGCCCCTGCCCTCTCCTGTGGCACAGGACCCCCACCCCTCCTAGGCCCAGGTGTGACTACAGCCCTTGCACCACCGTATAGATTGCAAGCTCTTGGATTGCAGACAGACTGCATTCCCACAGGCTTTTATACATCTAGCTGTATAGGGCGGCGGCGGTGGCACATATGTATGCAGGGGCGTAGCTAACGGCTCATGGGCCCTGGTGCAAGAGTTCAGCTTGGGCCCCCTTCCCTCAGTGCTTTGTGTGTCTTCTTATGCGGCACAAGGGTCTTTGGGCCCCCTCAGGCTCCTGGGCCCGGTAGCGACTGCTACCTCTGCACCCCCTATAGCTACGCCCATGTATGTATCTATATGTCTATGCTGTAGGCCTGGAATTGGCGCTGGACCCTGCAGAATATGGCTGGGGCTACAAAAGTCAGGGGTGAAGTATGGTGTGGCAGCAAGGGGCGACTACATGACCACACCCCTGCGTCTTGGGGATTTAGGGGTCTCCTATGAAGTACAAGGCTCCTTCACAAGCAGCACACATTGTCACTTGCACCCAGGGGCTTACACTCTAATTGACGCTTTCAGGTGACTGCGCCCAGACCCATAGCAGACAATAAAACGTCCTATAAGCAGTAATGACTGTGGACGGCAGGGCAGGGCCCGGCTCTTGTGACGCTGTCAGGGCCGCACACGCCTTCCTAGCGGCCCGCCATAGCCTCATGCAGCTTCAAGGGTTCCGGGAGGGGCGTGCTTACCGCCCCCCAGCCACGCCTCCTCCCCCGCCCCGCCGGCCAATGGAGCCTCTTGTTTCTGAAAGATGCCCATATTTGGCGATGTTCAGTCCTCGCGCTGGGGGCGGGGCTTTCAACCGGCCAACTTAAATAGCATAACTGCCGTTAGTGAGTCTCATTCAGCCGGCGGCAGCGGACCTGACAGCACAACCTATTCCAGCTTCTGTATCCGTTAAGGAAACCCCTCCAGCTCTAAAGGTAAAGAAAAATTTCAAGAGCGTTTACTATTACGGGGCGGTGTAAGGTGGTACTGGTTAATGGCGGCCTTGCCGGTTTTCTGAGGTGCTCCGGGACGGTGTCCTGGTGCTGGCATGTGTGCTTCCTTGGCCGTTCTCGGTGGGTGTGGGCGGTGGAAGAAGCTGCAGCCTCTCCTGGGCTGAAGGCTAATGGTTTCGGTTGTGTCGCAGTGGATTGCATGTTTGGAGCGTGGAACTACAAATCTCAACACGCAATGGTGGCGTGAGCCGTAAAGGAAGGGCGTTTCTTATTGTCGTGATGTGGAGGTAACTGTCTGTAGTGATTGCCGGGTGTGCTACAAGTCATTGCATACAATAGAAGTTTCTGGAAGGCTGGGCGTTGAATGTAATCACATTGTAACCGTAAAGCGAGAAAGTGTCGCACTGCAAGGCCAAGCCCGCCTCGTGGTATAAAGAACCGTGGGCTGTGACCGTTGGAGGTTTCGTTCTGCCGGTGTTGGCAGGGTGACAGGTGCCTCTGCAGGGTGGGGTGCCACCGGCTTTTGTCTGCTGAGAGTGACGAGGCCTTGGAGGGAGGGTACATGAAGGGCGGGGGGAGCTGCGCTGTCAGTTTGCGCGGGCTGAGGCGCCAGTCTAATAGCTGAGGGAGGGGGGATTGTACCACTAAGGAAAGGGGTGCATGCGTCATACGCTGACACACCCCCTCCTCTGGATGTGACTCAGGCGTCATGCTGTCGCACCCCTTCACACTGTGAATGGACTAAACCACGCCCTGGGCTTTTGAAAGCAGGCATCGATGGGTGTGGCTACGAATACTGTTGCTTCCATATTAGGGCACACAGCTGCTGATTGGCTGCGCGGTGGGAGGGAGATTCAAACGTCCGGTGTCTTGTGGGCGGGGCCGGAGTTCTGCAGTTTCCTGTGTCTTGTCTGGGGAGCTGGGTGTGGTCAGAAGATCAGACTCTATGTGTCATAGGGCGAGGCCCTCACTCACCATGGGTGTGCCCCCTGATGCCCATAGGCCTGCATTATAGGGCACTTTCTGGTAATGCTTGATGCATCAGGCCAACTCGTGTATTACAAAGTCACCTGATATCCTTATAAGCTTCTAGCACTGTGCCCTCTCCTAGCATTGGGGTGAATTCCTCCAGGGATCAGCAACCTCTAGCACTACAGCTCTTCAGAAACCACAACTCCAAGGATGCCTCATTCAGATGAGCACGTTTGGCTGCTGTGAAACTACAACTCCCAGCATGCAGAGTGCTGAAAGCTGCTGATCCCTGGTCTACCCTCTAGATGGGAGTGTTATCTCCTGTGTTGGCCACAGGGTGGCACTGTTTAGGCCTGGGTCTGTGCACCCATAACTAACTGATGCATGTTGGCATCCACTGGGTAGCCTATGGACTCCCTCCACTGGGCAGTCCTTAGTGGGTAGCCTATGGACTCCCTCCACTGGGTAGCCTATATAGACCTCCCCCACTGGGCAGTCCTTAGTGGGTAGCCTATATGGACTCCTCCCCCTTCTGGGCAGTCCTTAGTGGGTAGCCTATATAGACTCCTCCCCCCTTTGGGCAGTCCTTAATGGGTATCCTGTATGGACCCCCCCCATTGTGCAGTTCTTAACCTAAGCTTTTTTTTTTGTCTTGCAGTAACAATGGCCGATGAGGAGATTGCCGCACTTGTTGTTGACAATGGCTCTGGTATGTGCAAAGCCGGCTTTGCTGGAGATGATGCTCCCCGTGCAGTCTTCCCTTCCATCGTTGGTCGCCCAAGACATCAGGTTTGTCCCCTTGAGATTTCTCGCTGCTTTGTCTTGTATGGCCCCCCCCCCCCCCCATCCTGTAGTGACGAGTGGCTATAACTATGCCTCGTTCCTCTTCTATTAGGGTGTCATGGTCGGTATGGGTCAGAAGGACAGTTACGTAGGTGATGAGGCCCAGAGCAAGAGAGGTATCCTGACCCTGAAGTACCCCATTGAACACGGCATTGTCACCAACTGGGACGACATGGAGAAGATCTGGCATCACACCTTCTACAACGAGCTGCGTGTTGCCCCAGAGGAGCACCCCGTCCTGCTCACAGAAGCCCCCCTGAACCCCAAAGCAAACAGAGAAAAGATGACCCAGGTATGTCCCCCGCCCTCCCCCCACCCCTTCCTCATTTCTCTGGGACACTTCCTGTAAACCTCATTCTCCATTTTTCTCAGACTCCATGTTTCTTTCGATATTTCCAGGGCTCTCTACCTCTCCTGGCATTTCCCTCCTGAAGCCTCAGGTTTCTGTTTCATTATTTTTGGTTTCTGCTTGTTCTGTTCTTCCTTCACTGGTTTTTCTATAGATTTTCTTTTTTTTTTAACCTGCATGACGGCATGTTCAAGCATGGTTTGGGGTGTGCCCGCCAGCAGTGCATGGAGTAACCATGTTCCTTTACCTTTTTTCTAGATCATGTTTGAGACCTTCAACACCCCAGCCATGTACGTTGCCATCCAGGCTGTGCTGTCCCTGTATGCCTCTGGTCGTACCACTGGTATCGTGATGGACTCTGGTGATGGTGTTACCCACACAGTGCCCATCTATGAAGGCTATGCCCTGCCTCATGCCATCCTGCGTCTGGACTTGGCTGGCCGTGACCTGACAGACTACCTCATGAAGATCTTGACTGAGAGAGGCTACAGCTTCACCACCACAGCCGAAAGAGAAATTGTGCGTGACATCAAGGAGAAACTCTGCTATGTAGCTTTGGACTTCGAGCAGGAGATGGCAACCGCTGCCTCATCCTCATCCCTGGAAAAGAGCTATGAATTGCCTGACGGTCAGGTCATCACCATCGGAAACGAGAGGTTCAGATGTCCCGAGGCCCTCTTCCAGCCATCCTTCTTGGGTACGTATCTGGTCTTTGATACTAGGCCTATAATGGTGTGGAAGGCCTAAGCCTGACCAGTCCATTGCCAATACTGGGCAGTAGACTAACCACATGTCTTTTCTCCTGTAGGTATGGAATCCTGCGGTATCCATGAAACCACCTTCAACTCCATCATGAAGTGTGATGTTGATATCCGTAAGGACCTGTACGCCAACACTGTCCTGTCTGGAGGTACCACCATGTACCCAGGCATTGCCGACAGAATGCAGAAGGAAATCACTGCCCTTGCTCCTAGCACAATGAAAATTAAGGTGAGCCTTGGCATGAGTATGATCTTCACAGGTACTTGAGATGCTGGAGCTTACCCCCAGGTACTAATGGCCTTGCTCTTCCTCAACAGATCATTGCACCACCTGAGCGTAAATACTCTGTCTGGATTGGTGGCTCCATCTTGGCTTCCCTCTCCACCTTCCAACAGATGTGGATCAGCAAGCAGGAATACGACGAGTCCGGCCCATCCATCGTTCACCGTAAATGCTTCTAAATGGACTGCTAGCAGATGCCTTGCATTTGCTGCATGAGTTCTTCAAGTATTAATTTGCCTCGGCAAATGTGTACACCTCATGCTAGCCTCGTGAAACTGGAATAGAGCCAACTTCCAAACGAACTTGCCCTCGGAATGTGAGACATTCTTAAGTCACGACCTTGTTGGGATTTTTTTTTTTTTTTCGGTTTTTGTATTGCAAGACTTGGACCTGTCTCTTGAAAAACCCATTCCCGTGGTGTCCGTGCTAGCATCCATACCCTGTACACATCTCCGATACCAAACCTGGTTGGCATTCAGTCTGGGTGTCCATTTAAGCTAAGGCTTGCGTAGAAAAGAAGCATTTCCGTGAAAGGCTGCCGATCTGCGTCAGTATTGTTCATGACACTTCTCCCCCTTTGGGCCTTCCTAGGGGAGAAGTCGAGCTTGGAGATGTGTACAGGGTGTCTTGAGGTATTAGGCTTCCAGGTATCCAATTTTCTTAGCGCTTAATATTCCAGAATTTCACTTCTGAGGCTGGTAGGAGTTCATGAAGGAATTTTCACTTCGTCTTGCCACACTTGTTCTAGTATGGTCAGGAATTAAAAAACCATGGCCTCCAGGCCTTAGAACCAGGTTTTCTTTTCTTAGCCCAAGTTTGTATTCCAGCATTGAACGTGGGTCTGAAGAATTTACACCTGTAAATTTATTCATCCAAGTTAATTTATGTAAATTTTTTTTGTATGTTGCCTTAATGTTCACATGACGGTAGAAAACCAAAATTTGTAAGTCATCCTGAAGTTGAAAATTGTAACTCCCGGAAACACTTCATTGTGTAAGAGAAATAAAGCGCTGCAGTAAAGAGAACCTGTCTGATTGTCCATGTTACTTACAGCTGGCCCCTCCTAGGGGCTCCTCACACGTGGGCTCTTGGGTTTCTCATCTAGTTCCTAGAAGATCACTGCTGCTCAGGTACAACCAGATCAGAGGTTCCCACTCTTACCTGAAACGGTCATCCCATCTTATCAGTATGCTTCACTTCTCAATTAAGGGTCTTACCGCTGGGACCTTCTTCACCCATCCTGAGGGTGATGTTGAGTCGAAACCAGTGATGCCCAATCTGCAGCCCTCCAGCTGTCTCAAAACTACAGCTGCATGCTGGGAATTGTAGTTTTGTAACCGTTGGAGGGCCACAGGTTGGGCATCCATCCCGTGTTCATCACTGCAGCGATGAATACAAACAGACTCTACACTAGCGCTGCATTACTCTGTAGTAGCAGCCACATGGAGGCCTCTGATGCTCTTAAAGGGGTAATCCAACCACTTCAATAGACAGGGGCTCCTTTAATGTGCTAGAAGCATTTATGTGCAGCAGAACTAATACTTAACCAGTGATGCCCATCTCTAACTCCCAGTAATTGGGAGAATATAACATGTCCTAGCAGTCAGGTGCCAGTTTCTTCCCATTGTAAATGATTAAGTGGTGGCTTGATAAGACAGATACTGAAGGCTGTACCCAAGGACCACACACTAAATTAGTAGGGGGTAACCAGGCATTTTGGGCACCCTCTGAGATTACAGCATTACAGGTCAAATCTCCACTACATTCAGGGTGTGAAGATGAGTTTTCAGTGCTGCCATGCGTTCAGCATCTGATAATATTTGGCTTCATACTGGCTGTCTCCTCACCCAGTTCCATTTGCTCCCTGTGGTACCTCCTAGGGCAGCGATCAGCAACCTTCAGTACTCCAGCTGTAGTGAAACTACAACTTCCAGCATGCACGCTTGCCTAGCTGTCTTCAGAACTCCCATGGAAGTGAATGGAGCATGCTGGGAGTTGTAGTTTCACCACATCGGTTGCTAACCCCTTTGCTAGGACAAGTATTTGCACCTTCCAGCTGCCCTAAAACTACAACTCACAGAATCCTCCTTCCCTTTCTGTGGAAGTTACATAAGCAGTGTGCATACTGGGAGTTGTAGCTTCACAGCCGCTGGAGAGCAAAAGTGCTGATGCCTGTGCTAGGAGGTGGCATACACAAAAAGCATCCCCCAATTCCTACCTGGGGTAGGTGGTGATGTCCGTGATGAAAGGTTGGTGGGGGAACCTTACAGCCTCGAGTGCATTGTACAATGTTTGGGGGGTCTGATACCACCCTCTTATCCCCAGAACGGGCATTGATAACTGGCAGTGGTGCCACAATGTGCATGTTTGCTGAACGTTGAAGTGCCCCAACAATGCAACCATTCTGACCAGTTAATGGCACAGCCTGAATTGCCATGCCACTGGTGGTAGAAGCTTTACTGTCCTCAAATACAAGCAAGTCCTGGGGCACTGCCAATTTTAAGTAATGCCAGCGGTACCTGCCACCAAAGCTAAAATTCATCAGCTTTGATGCAGGAATAGGATATTTTATTTCGAGTGCCAGGGATGTAAGTCTGCCCATTTTAATAGCATGCCAAGTGTAGCATAAAAGCGTTATGTGGCAGGCAGCTCCTCCGTGGTGTCACTGGGAATGCATCGGGCTCCAGCAAGGGCGGGGTTAATGCCCACCCCTCGTGGTGCTTTTGTTAGGCGCTGTCTGCCGGCGAGGACCCCCTGATGATTCAGCACGCTGCTCTCTGGAAATCCTTTGTCTGTGCACAAAGAACCTACATGTTATCAGGTCCTTTGGATGCCAGATGTCCCTGTGCGCGCACCCCCCCCCTTCCAGCGCCCAACTGCGGCCTTGGCATTAAAGCCGCTCTCCAGCCCCCACAAACGGGATCATTACCTCAGCAAAAACATGTTTGTACTTGCTCTGCACTTAATACAATGCCAGCAGGAAAGGAGCGGTTGGTGGTCTTAACTCCCCCCGAACCCAGCATCTTGTCTGGTAAATCACGGAAGGGATTTTTATATTAAACAAAGAAAATCAATACCAGAAATTTGGAAATAAATTAAAACGCTGCAGGACATGGACCCCCTCCCTGCTCCCACTGCTGTTTTTAGGTTTTCCAGCTAATCCCCCTTCTATGGCTAACACGGAGCGAGAAGTCTGGTCACCTGGCCGAGGAGTAACGCGTCCCAGGGTAGCGGGCAGAGCCATCCGAATAGTCTGTGGACCCCGCCCCGGTGGGTTTTCCACTGATAAGTCTGTAATGTTTCTGAAGAGGGAGGAATCAAACCAGGAGATAAGTGGTTCTGTACGGAGGTGACACTATATGGGCAGGCAGTATAATAACCTCAGCTGCTGCAGAACCTCATTTTGACAAGTGGATCACACTGATTAATGATTATCATGAAGATTGTGTTTCCTCTACAGAAAGAGGCTCTGCAGCAGGCACGTATAGGGCACAGTATAGTATCATAGCAGGTCTTATGGTGTGGCAAACTGGGCAATTGCCTGGGGCTCATCTTTCCTCGGAGACCCCAAGGACAGGAATCCTAGGAATAAACTGCCAGTAATTTGTGTGTGTATTTGTGTGTACTATTGGGGTGAACTGCATATTATGTGGGCGGCATATAGCGCTATTGCCTTGGTACTAAATGGCATGTGGGTTTAGCATAGGGTGCTATTACCTTGGTACTATTGCAATATTGTGTTGGTGTATTATTTATGCACTATATGGTGGTTTACATGAGCAGCATATGGCGCTATTAGATGTTGGTACTATATGGTTGTATTATGTGGGTGGCATATGACGCTATTAGCTTGATAATATATGACAGTGCTATGTGGGTGTATTATTTAGGCACTGTATGGTGGTTGTATGTGGGCACTATATTGCCATAAAACTGGTACTGTATGGCAGTATTATGTGGGTATTTTGTTTGGACATTATATGGCCATATAATGCCTAGTACTATATGGATTTATTATATGGATGTATTATTTGGACATTATATGGCCATATAATGCTTGGTACTATATGGCGGTATTATTTAGGTAACATATTGTATTATGTGGGTGGCATTAAGCTCTATTAACTTGGTACTATACAGCGGTAGAAATTTGGGCATTAGTGGACGACATGAGGCTATTACCTTGGTGCTAGATGGCAGTATTATTTGGGCACTATATGGTTGTATTATGTGGGCACCATATGGCGCTATTAGCTTGGTACTGTATAGCAGTGTTATGTGGGGTGTATTATTTAGGGACTATATGGTGGTTGTATGTGGGCACTATATTACCCTAAAACTGTGGTACTGTATGGCAGTATTATTTAGGTGTATTATTTGGGTAACATCTGGTGGTATTATGTGGGTGGCATTTAGCGCTATTACTTTGGTACTATATGACAGTATTATTTGGGCATTATATGGTTGTACTGTGTAGGGTTGTTTCGGGTATCGAACTTTCGATACCCGATCGATACTTTTCTCTGGTATCGCACTCGATACCAGGAAAAGTATTTTATCGATACTGGGCTGCACTACTGCACAGCCCAGTATAGGAGAGCGTGGCTGCGCCGCTCTCAGCGCGGCCATGTTCTCCTCGGCAGCACAGGGAGAAGGAGGCAGTCTCTCCCTCCCCTGTGCTGCCGCTTCAACTAATAGAGGGAGCAGGGGGCGGGAGGAGGGGCGGAGCTGGGGGACGGGAGCACTGGCCAGCAATGCCGAGTAGTTTCTTATATAAATGCAGGCAGAAGGCACAGGCTGCCGGCACCTGCCTGTGACCCAGCACTGCAATCAGAGGCAATTAACCCCTCAGGTGCGGCACCTGAGGGTTAATAGCCTCTGATCGCAG
Source organism: Bufotes viridis (assembly GCA_033119425.1). Lineage (NCBI taxonomy): Eukaryota > Metazoa > Chordata > Amphibia > Anura > Bufonidae > Bufotes > Bufotes viridis. The sequence continues at coordinate 260,050,797 of CM065594.1, read as the reverse complement.
CGCTCGTTCACAGGCAGGTGCCGGCAGCCTGTGTCTTCTGCCTGCATTACATAGAAACTACTCGGCATGCTGGCAGCCGCCCTCCCTAGTATTAAAACATTGGTGGGCAGTGGGCAGTGTGCCCCCCTCCCTAGTATTAAAACATTGGTGGGCAGTGGGCAGTGTGCCCCCCTCCCCCTCCCTAGTATTAAAACATTGGTGGGCAGTGTGCCCCCAGTATTAAAACATTGGTGGGCAGTGTGCCCCCCTTCCCCAGTAATAAAATCATTGGTGGCAGTGGCCACAGGGTCCCCTCACCTCCTCCTCATTGGTGGCAGTGGCAGTGATCGGGCCCCAGCACTGTAATGCTGGGGCTCCGATCAGTTACCATGGTAACCAGGACGCTTCTGAAGTCCTGGCTGCCTTGGTCTGCTCCCCTGCTGCTGTGTGCACTGTGCACAGGGCAGCAGGGAGAGGGTGAATCCTATTCACCCTGATAGAGCTCTATTAGGGTGAATAGGATGAGAATATCCCAGGTTCTAGCCCCTAGGGTGGAAATAGTTAATAAATAAACTGTAAAAAAAAAAAAAAAAGTTAAAGTACACCAAAATATTAATTATAAATCCCCCTTTCCCAATTTTACATATAAAATATATAAACAATACATAAATAAAATATTACATATCGCCACGTCTCAAAAGTCCAAACTATAAAAAAATCCACTTTTATGCGGTGAACGCCGTAAAAGAAAAAATGCACGATTCGCCATTTTCTTTTAGTCGTCTTGTCCCCACAAAAAAGTAGGATAGGACTGTTGTATTATGAGCCGGCGGTTTCATAAAATGTGGAATGCACGCGGATTTTTTTGGCGTTTTTATTTTTTTCGCGTGGTATCGAATGGTATCGAGTATCGCAATACTTTTTTATGGTATCGATACCGAATCAAAATTTTGGTACCGAAACAACTCTAGTACTGTGTGGATGACATAGCGCTATTACCTTGGTGCTATATGGGAGTGTTATGTTGGTGTATTTTTTAGACACTATATGGTTGTATTATGTGGGCACTATATCGCCCTAAAACCCTGCTACTGTATGACAGTATTATGTGGATGTATTACTTGAACACTATGTGACCCTATAATCCCTGGTACTATGTGGCAGTATTTTGCAAGTGTATTATTTGAACACCATATGACCCTATAATCCCTGGTACTATATGGTAGTATTATGCGGGTGTATTATTTGGACATTACATGGCCCTTTATTCCCTCCAACTAAATGCCATTATTATGTGGTCGTATTATTTAGACATTAATCGGCCTCTAATCCCTGGAACTATATGACAGTATAAGGCAAGTGTATTATTTGGACTTTATATGGCCCTATAATCCCTGGTACTATATGAAAGTATTATTTGGACTTTATATGGCCCTATAATCCCTGGTACTATATGAAAGTATTATATGGCCCTATGATCCCTGGTACTATATGGCAGTATTATGCGGCTGTATTATTTGGACACAATATGGCCCCATAATACCTGGTACTAAATGCCATATTTATATGGGTGTATTACTTGGACACTATATGGCAGTATTATGCAGGTGTAATATTTGGACACTGTGTAGCCCTATAATCTCTGGTACTATATGGCAGTATTATGTGGGTTGGGATGATAAAACAAACTGTCTAAAAAGAGCAAGGAGGTGAGCCCTACTCAGTTTGTTGGCCAGTGCACTCCTATGCCCATGTGGAGGGTTGCCTAGATTAGATTCAATTAAAAACAAACCCTCAGCTGTGAGAAGTATTCTGTAACTTCTCATTCTCAGAAAAGCCCTAGGCCTCTTTAACATCAGCGTTTTAGCTTTCCATCCTAGAGATCCGTCCTCGGGTCTCTAGGACGGAAAGCTACTGATCAGGATTATCCCCATGCATCCTGAATGGAGAGAAATCCGTTCAGGATGCATCAGGATGTCTTCCGTTCAGTATATCAACGTTTTTTGGACGTTGACAAAAGCGCAGCATGCTGCGGATTTGTCTCCGTCCAAAAATCCGGAAGACATGCCGTAACGCTGGATCTGGAATTAATGCCCATTGAAGGGCATTAGTAAATCCCGGCAGACGCTGTGATTCTTTGGAGAAATATTCTTTTTTATTTTATGCTTCAAGTATAGGTGCTTCAAATATAACGCGTTTCGGCAAGTAGCCTTTGTCAGACAAGTACATAATAAGCGTGTTACATACAATTTATACAGGTTAGTACAATTCCCGTCGCAAGCTGCTAGCGGCGAGCGCCGGCTGTTCCTACTTTACCCATTGAAGGGCATTAGTCCGGATCCGGCCTTTAGCTAAACGTCGTTTCCGCGCATCGCCGGATCCGAAGTTTAGCTTTTTGTCAATGGTTACTATGGCAGCCAGGACGCTAGAGTAGGGGGAGCGGCATACTTACATTCCGTGCGGCTCCCGGGACGCTCCAGGATGACGCCAGGGCACCCCAGTGCATAGATCACGTGATCCATGCGCGCGGGGCGCCCCGGGAACCGCACGGAATGTAAGTATGCCGCTCCCCCGCTCCCCACTGCTACTATGGCAACCAGGACGCTAGTAGCGTCCTGGCTGCCATAGTAACACTGAAAGCATTTTGACGACTGAAGTCTTCAAATGCTTTCAGTTCACTTGCGTTGTGCCGGATCCGGCGTGCACTTCCGGCGACGGAAGTGCACGCCGGATCTTTACAACGCAAGTGTGAAAGAGGCCTTAAATATGTCCGACATCACCCCAATTATAAGAAGCACGGAGAAAATCTTCATCTAGTGCCACATACAGTTTATAGGATTCTGAGGGGCCTCTTTAAAGAGGTTTTCCAGGATTTGGATACCTCAGGATAGGTCACCAGTATCAAAATCCTTAAAACCCCTTTAATTATCCAATTAAAAGGGTAAAACTAGTGGGTGCCGAGAGCGCCCTCTTTAGTTTGAAGGGGGCAGTATCCTGACTCCCAGCAGAAAAGGCTGAGCCTTTTGGAAAGTGGACGCCAGGTCCAGCAGCTAGAAGATGTTCTTAGGGCGACATTTATCAGAACTAGTTCACCAGTTTTGATATATCGCCCTATAGCGCCCACCGGGGTGACCTTTCATAGATGCGTCTGTCTCATAGAGAGGGGGACTTAAAGGGGTTCTCCAAAGTTTATTGAGCTGGACCCATCATGATATGGGGGAAAATAAGAGCCCAATTATAGGGCGGACACATTAGGTACATACATTAGGTCCTGGGGTTTCTCCCAGTTTAGAAACCCTGAGGGTCTCCATCACCCGCCTTCCCTGATGATTGATCGGTGACCCTACCCATGGCAATCTTCAAGATAGTCCGGAGGGTCTGAAGGATATTGAGTTGCCCACACTGGTGCGTCTGGTCTGCCTCACCTTCTTGTCGCTTCTCTTATCGATGCCCCAGACCCCACAGGATTGTACATATCTACCAGTCAGTGATTGTGCCCACGCACATTGTGAGCTGGCGCTATCTGTGAGCGGTTCGGCCGCCCACATTAATGACCGAGTCACCTTGACCCGGCCTCTGTCTTCAGACTCCCCAACACAATCGGCGAGCTTCTGCTAAAGCATCTTCACATCTTCTGGCTTTAGCTCTGCAGCTTCTATCATGTACCATACAAGACAGAGGTAGGTGTGAGAGCCCACCGCCTAGTGTGTACCTACCTCCCTTGCCTAGAGGGGGCACATCACCCTGCTGCCACCCTCAGTCCTCACACAGTGCTACATATGTAGAAATTAGGCCATCAGAAGATATCCACTGGCTGTCAGTCATCTGTGATACTCCTAGGTGGGAACTATGACTACTATATTATGGGGCTACCATGATTGCCTCACATTGCAGATCCTTGGTATGGTATTGTTATAGCGGCACTTTGGCAGAGCACTGGTAGTGGATGTAGCTTACATTATGGAGCTGTGGATTACACTCACGTGCAAGCGGGCTCTCAATTTTCTGCAAAACCTGTACTGATTTATATTCACCAAGCTCCTTGGGGCCAAGTGTGACCCCTCATTAACACCTCATCCACAAGTGTTCTCCCTCATAAACACCTCATCCACAAGTGTGCCCCCTCAAAGATGCCTCATCCACAAGTGTGCCCCCTCAAAGATGCCTCATCCACAAGTGTGCCCCCTCAAAGATGCCTCATCCACAAGTGTGCCCCCTCAAAGATGCCTCATCCACAAGTGTGCCCCCTCAAAGATGCCTCATCCACAAGTGTGCACCCTCAAAGATGCCTCATCCACAAGTGTGCCCCCTCAAAGATGCCTCATCCATAAGTGTGCACCCTCAAAGATGCCTCATCCACAAGTGTGCCCCCTCAAAGATGCCTCATCCATAAGTGTGCCCCCTCAAAGATGCCTCATCCACAAGAGTGCCTCATCCACAGGTGTGCCCCCTCATAAGTGCCTCATCCACAGGTGTGCCCCCTCATTAAAAGTTCCTCATTCACATGTGTGTTCCCTCATAAGTCCCTCATTCATAAGTTTACACCCACATAAGTGCCTCATCCACAGGTGTGCCCCCTCATTAAAAGTTCCTCATTCACATGTGTGTTCCCTCATAAGTCCCTTATCTACACGTGTGCAGCCTCACAAGTGTCTCATCTGCAAGTGCGCCACCTCTTTAGCGCTTCATCCACAAGTTTGCATCCTCATAAGTGTCTCATCCACAAGAATGCACCCTTATAAGTACCCAAGCCACGAGTGTGCCCCCTCATAAGTGACTCATCCACAAATGTTCATCCTCATAAGTGCCTTATCCATACATGTGCACCCACATAAGTGCCTCATTCACAAGTGTGCCCCCTCACAGGCACATGAGCCAAAATTGTGCACCCTCATGAGTGCCTCATTTATAAGTGTGTCACCTTATAAGTGCTTCATCCACAAGTGTGCCCCCTAATAAATGCATCATCCCAAAGTGTGCATCCTTATTAGTGCCTCAGCCACAAGTGTTCAATTTTATAAATGCCTAATTCACAAGTGTGCACCCTCATAAGCACATCAGCCCAAAGTGTGCCCCCTCATAAGCACATCAGCCCAAAGTGTGCCCCCTCATGAGTCCCTCATCCCGAAGTGAGCATCCTCATAACTGCCTCGTCCACAAGTATGCATCTTTATAAGTGCCTCGTCCACAAGTATGCATCTTTATAAGTGCCTCATCCATAAGTGTGCCACCCAAAAATGCCTCATCCACACGTGTGTCCCCTCAAAAATGCTTCACCCACAAGTATGCATCCTTATAAGTGCCTCATCCACAAGTGTGCATCCTTATAAGTGCCTCATCCACAAGTGTGCATCCTTATAAGTGCCTCATCCACAAGTGTGCATCCTCATAAGCGCCTCATCCACAAGTGTGCATCCTTATAAGCGCCTCATTCGCAAGTGTGCACCCTTATAAGTACCTAAGCCATGAGTGTGCCCCCTCATAAGTGCCTCATCCACAAATGTTCATCCTCATAAGTGCCTCATCCATAAATGTGCACCCACATAAGTGCCTCATTTGCAAGTGTGCACCCTCATGGGTGCTTCATCCACAAGTTTCCCCCTAATAAATGCATTATCCCAAAGTGTGCATCCTCATAAGTGCCTCAGTCACAAGTGTTTATTCTCATAAATGCCTCATTCACAAGTGTGCACCCTCATAAGCACATCAGCCCAAAGTGTGCCTGCTCATGAGTGCCTCAGCCACAAGTGTGACCCATGTATGTGCCTAAGGCAAAAAGGTGCATCTTCATAAGTGTCGCATTCACAATTATGCCACCTCATAAGCACCTCATCCTCATGTGTGCCCCCTCATGAGTCCCTCATCCCGAAGTGTGCATCCTCATAACTGCCTCATTCACAAATGTACCTCTTTAAAAGTGCGTCGTCCACAAGTATGCATCTTTATAAGTGCCTCATCCATAAGTGTGCCCCCCAAATATGCCTCATCCACATGTGTGCCCCCTCAAAAATGCCTCATCCACAAGTGTGCATCCTTATAAGAGCCTCATCCACAAGTGTGCATCCTCTTAAGCGCCTCATCCACAAGTGTGCATCCTTATAAGCGCCTCATCCCCAAGTGTGCATCCTTATAAGCGCCTCATCCCCAAGTGTGCATCCTCATAACTGCCTCATTCACAAATGTACCTCTTTAAAAGTGCCTCGTCCACAAGTATATATCTTTATAAGTGCCTCGTCCACAAGTATGCATCTTTAAAAGTGCCTCATCCATAAGTGTGCCCCCCAAATATGCCTCATCCACATGTGTGCCCCCTCAAAAATGCCTCATCCACAAGTATGCATCCTTATAAGAGCCTCGTCCACAAGTGTACATCCTCATAAGTGCCTCATCCACAAGTGTGCATCCTTATAAGAGCCTCATCCACAAGTGTGCATCCTCATAAGTGCCTCGTCCACAAGTGTGCATCCTTATAAGAGCCCCATCCACAAGTGTGCATCCTCATAAGCGCCTCGTCCACAAGTGTGCATCCTCATAAGCGCCTCATCCCCAAGTGTGCATCCTCATAACTGCCTCATTCACAAATGTACCTCTTTAAAAGTGCCTCGTCCACAAGTATGCATCTTTATAAGTGCCTCATCCATAAGTGTGCCCCCCAAATATGCCTCATCCACATGTGTGCCCCCTCAAAAATGCCTCATCCACAAGTATGCATCCTTATAAGAGCCTCGTCCACAAGTGTGCATCCTCATAAGTGCCTCATCCACAAGTGTGCATCATTATAAGAGCCTCATCCACAAGTGTGCATCCTCATGAGTGCTTCATCCACAAATGTGCACCTTTATATATGCCTTATCCACGTGTGCCCCCTTATAACAGTATCTGCCCTCATTAATGCCTAATGAATGTGTCACCCACTATAATAGGGATGCGCCATTGACACCTGGTAGTGGATGACACCAGGCCAAACAGAACTGGCAAAAGAAAAAGACTTCTACTAGATTTGAGGATGGAAGGCGAGGGCCAGATGGTGGTTGGGGGTCACCAGGATGTTTTTTCAGCCCAGTTTTTTTCTTTAGGGTGTTTGGTGATCTAGTGATGCGCCTGGCAGCTCTTCCACGTGCTTAGCTGAGTCTCATGCACACGACTGTATGTATTTTGCAGTCTGCAAAACTCGGATCCTCGGAAAATACGGATGATGTCCATTGAAATGAATGGTTCCGCATACAGGCTGCAAAAAAACCAGAACGTCACGGACAAAAAAATACGTTACCGTGCATGAGCCCTTTATCTAGGATCCCAGGATCTACGGCCATGTCATTCCTCAGCCTAACATTATATCGCTGCGGACACATCTTCCTGGAAACGCAGCGACCGGTACAATGACATCCATCCTGCGTGAACACTCTGATGCTGCTTGTGCAAGCGCTGCAAATATCAGCCAACATTAGGTCAAGGGAAAAAAAAAAAGACTCATGGGTGCAATAACAGAAACAGACAGCAGAGGGCGCTCCAGCCTCAGCACCAAGTCTAAGGTCAATTAACCTCTTAGTGTCAGTGGTTCAGTTCCCCCTCTTCTATTCAGGTCAGTGGGGTAAGTTACATATGTGGAGCCAGGAAAGGGCCGCCACCTTGATGTGGGCCGCAGGCTTAAGACTGTTTGGAGAAGAAGTCTGCTTGTAATCTCGGCACAAATGCAGGTGGTCTCAGATTGCATGCGGGCAACGTGCGTCGCAGATGTCCCGCAGTCAAAAGGCTAGAATAACATTGGATTTTATAATATGGCTTTTTATGTCAAAGGCAATAACCGTAGTTAGAGGGGGTATTTACTAAAACGAGTAATTACTCAGCGCGGCTGGATTAAGACCAAATGTGGGCCTTGGTAGTCGCGCCGTCCTTCAATCCAGACCCAGCTCTGACTGCAATTAACCTCGAAATCCATCTCCGTCTCTTTCCTAGGGAGCTGTTGTCACTTTCTTCGGACCTACGGGGGTTAAAAACATTATGTTATCTCTAGTCGTAAAAAAACAGCGCCACTCCTGTCCGTGGGTCGTGTCTGGTATTGCAGCTCAGCTCCATTGAAGTAAGTGGGACTGTGCTGCAATACCGCACACAACCTGCTGACAGGGGTGGTGCTGTTTTGGGTAGAAGCAGCCATGTTTTTCTAATCTTGGACAACCCCTATATGACGCTCTGCGCTTCCTAGGGATGTGCAGTTTTACAGTACATAGTGTGCCTATATGGTCAGAATGCCCATATTAATGCCCTCTGTCTGTATTCCTCGCACTTGGCGCTGACGATCGGACGGGCGTGTGACGCTGATTGGCCAATTCCTTCCAGGGTGCTGCAATATGTGAATTGTGACACACACGACCGCAGCCTCGTTTCTCCATTTAGTGGTCATGGCAGCTGCTGTGGAAGTGATGCGTAATGGAGGGCAGTAAGTGGGGGGCACATCTGGTAACCCTCCTCCCCAGGCCCTCATCTAGTTCTATCTGGGTGACACACCATATGGCGTCATTACTGCTTCTTGAATAGTCAGCTTTCCTGGTGAGGGCTACAACTACAATTTTAACATTGCTCGTATAGTCAGCAAATGTGAAATCCAGCCATAATATATCCCTGCTTTTCATTTTTCTACGCAAATCATACTACATGGAAACCGTCAACAAGCAGGTCAGCTGCTGTCGGCGGATCTTGTTTTATCCTTGTACTGTGTGTACGGCACCTGTACAATGGCAGGAGTCCCTATGACTATGTAATATGGAGTCGTAGGCACCCTGTGTGCCACCATGGAGCGCCTCTGCGCCCCACTTTACTACAGAGATACGTCTGTAACACGGCTTTGTGGACAATAAAATTATTTTCTATCATTAAAGGGGTTGTCCCAAGAATACGTTTGTAATTGCATGTAATAAAAAATTTAGTATAGCCGCTGAGCTATTCAATGAAATGTATCTGTATAGCGCCACCTGCTGTTTGCTTTTGTTTATTTCTCTGCCCACCTCGCTGAGGTAGACACACATACTCAGTTCCATCCTTCAACTGCCTCCTGAGCCTTGATAGAGAGAGAGCTGCTTCAGAAAGGACACTCCCCTTGAGCTGCAGCAGAAAGGACACTCCCCTTGAGCTGCCAGCTTGATATAAATCTAGCAGAGCAATGAATGGGGAGATCTCTGGGTCCATGTGAGGTAAAACGCAGGTTCTAACTTGGTTAGAAAGAGTTTGTCATGTAATATATGATGTCTGAGCTTATTTTTTTGCATTAATCATCGGATAACCCCTTAAACCTGTTTTCATTAAAAAAAAAAATCCTCTGTAATGTAAACAAATATCATCTGGAAACTGTCAACAAGTAGTTGCTGTTGGTGGATCCTATTTTAACTTTACAGCGTTCTAATTATGGTTTGTGTGGCTACAGCTGAGATGTGTGTACAGAGGAACACAGATTCCCCACTCCGCTGTACCATAGGGCCACTCCGTGTGCCACGCTGGTACCCCCCTCGCGGTATGTTATTATGGATGTATCCCTGTGACACTTAGTGGAACATGAAACGATCTCTTCATAACCATGTGTTTTTTATTTTATTAATTCTCCTCTTAATGTAAAAAAACAAACAAACACTAGATGCATATGGAAACCATCAACAAGCAGGATATCTGCTGTTGACGGACCTTATTTTAACATTATAATATTAATTACGGGAAGTGTGAATACAGCGGCAGATGGATGCAATACAATAGAGCCATAGCCGCTCTGGGGCACTGGATACCCGGGTCATTGGTCCCCGCTCCCGTCTCTGCATCTTTGGGCAGGTCGGATTAAGTTGGTGGATATGGCTTGTGGCGCTGCGGATGGTGTTTGTGATCCAGGGGATGTGGATTATTATAAATGTCACAGTGGGCGGGCCTATCAAATTGGTGCATATTATGCCTCATTTATCATCCTCTTAGGCCTCATGCACACGACTGTTGTTCTTGTGCACATCTGAGCACAAAAAATAGTTTAATGAGGCCACAAAAGATGCGGACAGCACTCCGTGTTCTGTTCGCATCCATTGCTCCGTTCTGTGGCTCTGTTTTGCGGACAAGAATAGGCATTTGTAATATGGAATTGTGGAACACACACACTTGCAGCATCCGTGTTTTGCGGATCCGAAATTTGCGGACCACAAAACACGGTCGTGTGCATGAGGCCTTATCGTCAGAAATGGCTCCAATTGTTGCGGACATTTAAGCCAGCTTATGGGGTGGTGTTTTATGTAAAAAGTCGCATTTAAGGCATAAAGATGCGACTTTTTGTCAAAAAGTTGCCGTTTTGAAAAGAAAGACCAACTCGTCGTGGGAACAAGTGATAGGTAAGTATTAAGACAGGATGATAGAAATGAGCTGAACAACAGGGTTTTGTCAGACATTCAACAAAAACAAAACAATCCCGAAAAAAACGTCCCAAGTCTGGGACAAAAGTCGCAATTTACCAGTGGAAATGTCGTAAATATGCTTTAAAAATCGCAAGTGCGGTCTGGCAGGGGGGCTTGGAAGAAATGGTGCATTTCAGTTTCAAAAAGTTGTATTTTAGTGTTAAAATGTATAAATAATCAAGTTTACATTTCAAAAAGTCAAATTTTAAAAGTGGCAAGCGCCTTTTGATATATGAGGTGAAACAAATCACCACTTTTGATTTGTAATGTTAGTATTTTTTTGCTGCATATTACGCCATTATCGATAAAATTCCCCACAGATAAAAATCGCATGTGGACAAGTCTGGGGAACGTGGCGGCCATAACCCCTCGCTCACAGTGAGCTCCTCTGTAAGCAGTTCATAAACCCGGATGAGTGAGGTGCGGCATGTCTCCCCATCTTGTACGAAAAAGCAGGATATTTTTTCTTCTTAGTTGTAAAACTGTTCAGAGATGTCCAGGTAAATTGCGGTGTTCACACTCGATTTAAAGGCTATGTTCACCTTCGGAGGCATTTTTTGTTTATGATTGCATTTTACTCCTTTTTAGCTAAAAAAAATCATATTTTCAATTGGCCTTTATTAAAAATATTGAGCCATTCTGTCACAAAGGGTTAACTGTTTTTCTGTGTGCCGTCAACTAATAAACCTTATCTATAAACTACTGAGAGGTCTTAAACACTTATTTAAGCCTCATTCTTATCGGTAAGATAAGAACTGAGCTATAATGAGTGTTTATATTGTCAGAGAGCAGAGATAAGGAGCCTGTCAGCTCCTGGTCTGACAGAAAAGAGAGAAAATCCAGAGGCTGCTACCAGAGCATGTCAGCTCTGTACAGAAAAAAGGGCTCCATATTTTTAATAAAGACCAATTGAAAAAGGATTTTTAGCTCAAAATGAGTACAATGCAATAAAAAAAAGTTGCCTCCAAAGGTGTACATAGGCGTTAAAGAAAATTGGGCCTACTAACCAGACGCCGAATGCATTTTTTCTAGTGGTGAAGTGGTGTTTTTGAGTCAAATGGGGATTTTCAGCGGACAAAGTTCATCGTATTCTGGGAATTTACGTGATCTGATAAAGGAAACCTTAAAATAAATGAAGCTTCATCAGTCATGAAGTACAGCAATGGGTCCAAATGTCTGTCAGCAATCACAGTCAGCAGCCACGTCCAGTAATTTACGGGTTTAGCTTTGTCCACTCCCTCAGTTCCTGCACACACGTTATTCGGGACAGTTTCAGGTTCAGAGATTTTAGCACTCGCTGACACATTCCTGATACACCAACTTCAGGTTGATTTTTGGGGGCTACTTGCAATCCGCTGCTGAATTTCATGCACAGCTTCAGCTGTCCTGACTATCTGAAATTTCATCTCCATTTGCCATAAACTCTTGAGGAACACCTAAAGGGTTAATAAAGTTTGTAAAATCAGTTTTGAATACCTTGAGGGGTGAAGTTTCTTATATGGGGGTCACTTTTATGGAGTTTCTACTCTAGGGTTGCATCAGAGGAGCTTCAAATGGGACATGGTGTCAAAAAAACAGTCCGTCAAAATCTGCCTTCCAAAAACCATATGGCGTTTCCTTACTTCTATGCCCTGTCGTTTGGCCATACAGCAGTTTACGACCGCATATGGGGCGTTTCTGTAAACTACAGAATCAGGGCAATAAATATAGAGTTTTGTTCGACTGTTAACCCTTGCTTTGTTACTGGAAAAAAATGATTAAAATGGAAAATTTGGAACCGTTTTGGGACTGTTTTTATTTTATTTTTGTGACTGTGTTCATCTGAAGGGTTAGGTCATGTGTTATTTTTATAGAGCAGGTTCTTACAGACGTGGCATTACCTAATATGTCTACTCTTTTAAATTTATTTAGGTTTTACACTATAATATCCTTTGTTAAACAAACAAAAAACTATTTTAGTATCTCCATAGTCTGAGAGTCCGTTTTTTTAAGTTTTTGTCCAATTGTCTTAGGTAGGGACTCATTTTTTGCGGGATGAGACAACGGTTTTAGGCCTCATGCACACGACCGTTGTTTGATTCCGTGTCCGTTGCTCCGTTTTTCGTGATTTTCTGCGGACCCATTGGTTTTCAATGGGTCCGTGGAAACCTCGGCAAATGCACCGTTTGTCCTCCGCGTCCGTGGTCCGTGATTCCAGTCCGTCAAAAAAATATAACCTGTCCTATTCTTGTCCGTGAAAAACGGTTCACGGACCCATTCAAGTCAATGGGTCCGTGAAAATGCGGATGGCCATCCGTGTGTCATCCGTGTTCCGTGTCCGTTTTTTTTGCGGATCCCTTGGCAGGCACTTGGGAAACATTGTCAGCCTGTCTTTTGGTAAAATCTTTTGGGTCATGTCCGCTAAAAAAACGGAAGACACACGGAAACACAACGGAAGGCAAAAACGGACACGGATCACTGAACAACGGAACCCCTTTTTGCGGACAGCATAAAAAAACGGTCGTGTGCATGAGGCCTTAATGGCACTATTTTGGGGTGCATATGACTTTTTGAATGCTTGCTGTCACACTTTTTGTGATGTTAGTTGACAAAAAAAAATGCTTTTTACAGTATTTTTTATTTTATTTTTGCGGTGTCCACCTGAGGTGTTAGTTTATGTGTTATTTTGATAGTTCAGGTTCTTATGGACGCGGCGATACCTAATATGTCTACTTTTTATTTATTTATTTAGGTTTTAGGTTTTACACAATCATATAATTTTTGAAAAAATCATGTTTTAGTGTCTGCATAGCCTAAGAGCCATAATTGTTTTATTTTTTTAGCGATTTTCTTAGGTAGGGTATCATTTTTTGCGGGACGAGGTGACGGTTTGATTAGTACCATTTGGGTGTAGATACAACTTTTTTGATCACTTTCATTACCTTTTTTGGGAAGCGAGGTGGGCAAAATTTAAATTTTATCATAGTTTTTTTGTTTTTTTTTATGACGTTCACCGTGTGGGAAAGTAACAAACCCATTTTATAGATCAAGTTGTTACGGAAGCGGTGATATATAACATGTGTAGTGTATTTTTTTTTTTATTAGTGATAAATGTGTTTTTTTGTTTTTACCTTTTTTCACTTTTTATTACATTTTTTTTTACCCAGACCCACTTGGTTCTTGAAGATCCAGTGGATCTGGTGTCTGTATATTACAGTACAGTACATTATATAATGTACTGTACTGTATTTTTTACTTGACACTTAGTCTGATCAGCAAAAGTTTGCTGAAAAGTTTGCCTTTAGCAAAAGTCTGATCAGAGTTCTGTTACCATGGCAAGCAGGACTCCTTTGAAGGCGTCCTGTTGCCATGGTTACCCTCCTCCGCTGCTATAACAGAGCAGCGGAGGATGGGGAGGGAAGCTGGGGACTGGAGCTAGGGGGGCTGCACCAGGCACAGCAGCCCCCCACAGCAGCTCCCTCCCTCTTAACCACTTCCATACAGCGGTCCCTACGGACCGCGGCATGGAAGGGGTTTAAAGGCTGACATCCGTGCCTGCACGGATGTCAGCTGTTACAAGCAGAGTGTCAGCAATGTGCTGACACTCTGCTTGCCAAGTTCGGCCATCCTAAAATTGAGCGGAGGGGCAGGCAGAGGATCGCGCGCACGCCCGCCCCCCGTACCGCCTGGCACCGCCCACTGCACCGCCCGCAAGCGGGGGAGTTACAGAAATAAAAAAAAACATTTGCCGGTATTTTAAAGTATCTGATCCCCGCGATCACACACTTCGCAAAGCTCTGCAAACCGCAGGTCTGAATTGACCTGCGGTTTGCAGCGATCGCCGATATGGGGGGTCACAGGACCCCCCTCGGCATATGAACATGGTTCCTGCTGCACGATCGCAGCAGGAATCATGTTTCTATCACGATTATTTTTTTTACACCAGATTTAATTTAGGGCGTATGGGTACGCCCTGTGTCCTTAAGGACTCGGACATTAGGGCGTACCCATACGCCCTATGTCCTTAATGGTTAAACCAGCACCTGGATCTGAATAATTTTGTAATTGGATGTAATGAAAAATTTAGCATAGCCACTGAGTTATTCAACAAAATGTATCTGTATAGCGCCACCTGCTGTTTGTTATTTTCCTTTATTTATTGTCCACCTCACTGAGGTGGTCACATAAGCTCCGTTTAAGGGTCCATTCACACGTCCACAAGTGTTTTGTGGTCCGCAAATTGCGGATCCGCAAAACACGGACAATGGCCATGTGCGTTCCGCATTTTGCGGACTGCACATGGCCGGCACGTTTCTTGTCAGTGTCTGCAGACAAGAATAGGACATGTTCTATTTTTTTGCAAAACGGAAGTGTGGTTGCGGAACGGAAGTGCGGATGCGGACAGCACACTGTGTGCTGTCCACATATTTTCTGGCCCCATTAAAAATGAACGGATCTGGACCCATTTTGCGGATGTGTGAATGGACCCTTATCTTCAGCTGCCACCAGTTATAGGGGAGGAGCTTCAGCAGAAAGGACACTCCCCTGAGATGCCAGCCTAAAAGAAATGTATCAGAGGAATTGGAGCAATGAATGTGGAGATCTCTGGACCAATGTGAGGTACTGGGCTGGTTCTAGCTTTATTGCCATGTACTATATGATGTCTGATTTTCATTTTTAACATCAATCATGGCACAACACAGTTAAAAGAATTTTCTAGGAATGTACATCAATTACCTATCTGATGTGATTGTGGGGGTCTGATCTCCAGGATCTCCACTGATCAGCAGAATGAAGGGGCCAGCGCTCTCTGCAGTCCCTTCTGGTATTGCACCACAGTCCCATTAACTTGCAAACTCTATACTAGATCCATTAAAACCCTTTAAGCTTTCCAAAGTTTTAGCTATGACCCACCCAAGGGGTGGTCTGCCTTATAGCACCCAGTACGCACACATCAAACACTCCCAGGTAATGTAGCAGGCAAGGCACGACTCCCTAGAGTTCTTTTTATTAAGATAAAGACATTTTTATGTTGGGAATAATGAAACAGATAGCTGCCATAATACAATGATAAATCTCCTACTTCTGGTCACATAGCACATTATAAAACCGTCTGCAGTGACCACTAGGGGGAGCTCAGTACATAGGAATTTATACAATTACTATTGAAATCAATGAAAGCTGTGGGATCTCTGTGCACTTGCAACTGGCGGCCTCCCCCCAGGGCCCTCTATATATAAAAAACGTGTCCCAGGTGTAGGCATGCAGAGTGGTATAGTGCAGCCTAAAATGTCTCTTATTGTGTGTCACGGTGCTCCTACATGAATACCGCTGGACCCCAGGCTTTGGCTCCGAAGCAATAAATAGGGGGAATAATTTAGGCATAAAAGAATAACTGGAGTCCAGACCTTGAGATGAAGTTCAATGGCAGCTTTACTTTGCATAAACTTTCTCCAAAACTGTTTACAGGCTTTGTCTTGGTTCCAGCAGGCTTTTGCATGAAACTGTCAGGCAAACTCAACTCTGCTAGATCTGTTTCTCTCTGACTCTGCTGTACTGACAGGCTGGCTGTATAACTCAGCTTCTTCTGTATGCTGCACATCTTCTCTGTAGTCTGACTCTAGGTTATGCCAGGGAACTTTCTTCTGGCTCCTGAGGCTTTAAGCTTTGGGCTCAATGGCCAGCACAGCTTAGTTTGCTCTGGCTGGCGTGGGCACGTCCAGCAGAGATGTGCCCCTGCACACCCTTCCCCTAGGGGGTGAACTAGACTGACTCTAACTGTCCCCCTCCCCCCCTTCATGAAGGAAGTATGGCAAGCCCACTTCTCTCCAGAGGGGAAGGGGGGGTGGTTTAGAGCGGGATGGAAAGATCCATTTTACCTAAGTACAGCTCTGCCGTGTTTGCTGCCACCTGCTGGTGAACGAGGTACATTACATGAACACAACAGTTGCAAACAGATCAGGAATGCACAGTGTGGAGGACCTGGAAAAAACACATAGATGGCATTAGTGTTAGCCCGATATAGACAGTAGCAGGGTGCAGGGGTGGTAACAACTGATGGAAAATTAAGTGAAGCTATTTTGAGGAACAGGAGAAGCAGTTCCATTTCCAAAACTGGTGTAAAAGAAGATTGGTCTTGTTGCCCATGGTAACCAGTCAGGGTCCACCTTTCATTTTTTTAATGGAGCTCTGAAAAATGAAAGGTGGAATCTGATAAACCAGTTTTGATAAATCTCTCCAAAAGTGCTTTTAATCTATATGCAAATGAACAGTTCAGTGCACCGAGGGTAGGCCCAAGCTACTCTGTGCACCCTTGCTCTCCCTGCTTCCTCTTGATTGACAGGGTCAGTGAGATTGAAAAAATCCCAGCAAAACGTGACTTTATGCTCATTAGGAATTTATTGCAAAAGAAACCGTTTCTTTTGCAATAAATTCCTAATGAGCATCAAGTCACGTTTTGCTGGGATTTTTTCAATTTTTGAACGTGGTATTGGTCCTACCCCGTGCAAACGTGCAACGAGCGAGTGCTGACCATTTTTCTCTTAGGGTCAGTGAGATGACTATCTAGAAGCCTCGCTCTGTCAATCTCCGAGCAGAAGGAGGGGCTAGCAGAGGAAGCAGAAAAGGGCAAGGGTGCACTGCGTGGCTTGGGTCCGCCCTCAGTGCACTTAACTTCTCATTGCCGTGTGGATTAAAAGTACTTTTTCTCCAGAATAAAGCACTACATCGCCAAGTGAAAGGTAGAAAGGCATCATTAGCTCTACAAAGCATGGTGCCTGGTTTATCAGTGAATTTCCTGCTGACAGGCTCCGTGTAATGTAGCTGGAGTTGCTGTTGACAGATCCTCTCTATGTATGTGCTTATATTTATGGGTGCTGTGTCCGTGCAGACAATACTTGCAGGGAGAGCTGGCAGCAAATCATTGTCAGATAAATATAGGGAGCACAAGGGGAGGGAACGGGTGGAATAAGCGCTCCAAGGTCGCCTCATCTTTCAGGAGGAGATATCACCCAAGGACGGGGCCTCCTGCTGTACTTATCTCACAAAATGGAGGTTACAGTCAGGGACGCTTCCTGAAAATGGGTGTGACCCCCGGGGGATCCATCCTCGCTTGTACTGACCGTATGATTGATATGTGTGATGATGTCTGACCCTGTAATATATTACTATTGCCAGGTACCAAGAGATCCGGACACCCCTGGGGCGTACAGTGGGTGCTGGTGTCACCGTTCCTGTTTTTCTGGATGTCATCCCAGTGATACACATCAATTGGGTTGTGCTTTTCTGAGGACTTCTGCAGCGCAGGCAGTCAGTGCCGGAGCTACAGCACCGACAACATTGTGTTGGATGGTGCTCCGATCCAGCACAGAAGGTCCCATCTGCACTGCTTCTGTAGAGGTCCTGTCCGTTGTCATGTGCGCCGCTGCAGGCAATCACTGGCCCCAGCAGTGACATGTCCCCAACTGCCCTCGGAAAGAGACCATGAACTTTTCCACAAGGGTTCTACTGTTCAGTTGCATTTACCCACCATACGTGAGATAAAAACCACCAAGCGGTATACTTAGGCTAGAGCTCCTGTATCGCTTATAGTGACAGTAACCGTCAAGAGTGTTGTGCCTCAGAGAGAGTACAATAAATATTTCTGTTTCAACCAAAAAGTGCCTGCGACATTAGCCAAATCCTCATCAGATTTCAGCTCTGGAAGACAATGAATTTAGGGATACTGCTGCAATGCTTCAGTTGTCCTGCAGGGGAATCTGGCAGTCTCTGCATAGGTGGAGCAACATATGAGTCCAAAATGGTAAACCCCTGCCAACAGGGGACTTAATTAGTATATGGACAGATTGGACGGATTGGCTGTCTATAGTATAGATGGTCGAGAAATAGTTAATTTAAAGGTAAACACGGCTTGTTATAGAACTACTGCTGTTTTTCACGGACTTGGCCCCCGTGATTTATAATGACACTATACAAAATTAAAACATAATGCCGGAATGCACTTCATTATCAAACACAGGGCCATATCAACAGTGGTATAGTGTTTCCATGGCAACCAGCCATCACCGTGGAAACGATAAACCGCCAACAATTCCTGTTAGATGATAGCTGAGATATGTCTTGACTAGAACATTTCAGCTTATTATATATATCTATATATATATATATATATATATATATATATATATATACCACTGACTCCAGAACAGCTGACTCTGCCCACAGCCAACTGGGCAATTCAATTGCCCAATCATTGCATGACTTATCACTTGACTTGGAAGCAAAGGTTAAAAGTTACTCTCTGATCGGAGGAACCTATAGGAGTAGCAAAGGAGTGCGTACCGTAGACTTCATGGCCTCTCAGAGAGGGCACGGGCCTAGTCAGTGGATTTACACCGCTTTTACGACATATAAAAGTCGCAGATTATACCGCACACCTTATACACTATAATTTGCAACCTTTCAAAGTGTTGAGAAAAGTGGGCGGGGCTTTGAGGGAGGTGATGGGACCAGCCACAACCCAACAGATTTACTATAATTTACACACACAGTTCAGTACTCCATTCTCTACATCTGTACACAGGAAGTACTTCTTGTGGCTGTCTGCCTGGTCTCTGCCTTCAGACCTGGCTCCTCTCTCTCGACCTGATGCAGGGCTAGGAAGTGCAAATTGGCTACCCCTGCTCCAGGTTACCCTTCTCCTACCCTCTCTAGGCTCTGAAGTGGTGCACCAATTAACAAGCACCCCTCACTTCTACTTGCTAGCTGTGTAACACACAGAATGTGGCTGGTTTCTGTCTCCAGCAGTAGCTCTTCCCAGCACTCTTTTGACCTCTATTTATCTCTTCACAGGAGCATGCCCTGAAACTTTCCCTACACTGACAGCGTACCTGGTAATTAACCCCTTCAAGCCAACTATTACAGAGCAGTACCTTTATATACAATATACATTAACTAATGCTGTCTAATTTTTAGACTGTGTAAACTTAGACTAGACAGTCTATAAAATGCGCCAAATTTAACAGTTGCTGATGCTGGCGGACTTTTAAATTATCTACTTCTAGTCTAGGGTTATACCACCTATTAGTTATCTTACTTTACACCATCATTGAATGCCAATATTTCAGCGTAAGACATGCCCCTTTCTGTTAGGACATGCCCCTTTCCAGATATGCCATGCCCCTTATAGGACAATTGAAAAAGAGTCTGAAACACATAATAAATGCAAAGCATGTATGCCCCTTTTTTGGTACAAATCAAGGCAGAATTGGCGCCTTTGACTAGTAAATGTTCGCCAGTGTGTTTCACAATGAATACAGGGCAGCTTGCTGTACATAATAGTTACAGCACTTAACAAAATCATACCTGAGGGTATATAACTCACAAGAGTGTCATCCCCGATTACACGCTACCTGTACCGTCACCTTACCTGTTATTACCCTAAAAAAACAAGAATAACTGTATGGGTGTGTGGTAGGGGCTAGCCTGCGGTGCAGCACAACAGCTTACAATCTTACAAAACTCTACAGGATTCCCCCTCCCATAACTGGTCTTGTAGCACGTGACTGAGTATTCCTTCTGAGCAAACTGCCAGCCTGGCTTGAGTTTGTATGAAGTTTATCAGCTCTCCGGAGTGAAATGTCACTTTAAGTTATGGAGTCCTTGCAATGAACAATAGCAACACTTGTGGCCTTACACAAACAGAGACCCTAACTAACTAACTACAGGCCTGGTCTCAGTTTCAGTGACTCTAATGAGGTGCGTGCACGATCTTACCGACTCGGGTCTGCTCTGCATCCGCTGGTGACTCTGAACAGAACAAATGCCTCTCCAACAAGCATGTGGTCCCACAGTGTATGTTGCCCTCCAAGTTCCTAACATCATCGCTTCGCCGGGCTGGGGCATGCGCACTGTGATGCATGGCATCGATTCACCTAGTGCGCATGCCCTTGGCCGGACCTAGTGATGACGCAAGGGACTTTGAGGACAGGCAAAGGCAGTGGCTGGGGAGGAGTAAAGTGAAAAAAAGGCAGAGCAGCCTGGGCTCCTACACAGGGAACGCCGCCCCTGGGCACTTGCGAGTGCTCATTTGCATAAGACTAAAACTCAGTTTTTCCTGCTTGTGCAAGTCTAAAGAAAAGCACAAAGGTACTGTTACAATCCTGTATAGGTGTGCTACAGAGCCATGTAAGTGCTTTATATGGGCATATGGAGGTGACAGACTCCCTTTAATCTACACAAACAGTGTTCAGATAAGGAGAGCTGTTTTCCCATCTCACACTCCCTCCTCCCCTCCTAGCTATCAGTCTGTTGAATCCGTATTGAGAGACAAGATGGACTGCCAGCTCACTGGAGGATTAGAATTACATGCTGCCTATAGAAGTATAGAAGGGAGGGGGGAGAAGGAGGGGAAGGAGAACGGAAGAAGTGAATAGACACCCCCCAGATATGCTGCCCATGGAAATCTATGGAAAGAGAAGAAGTGCAGAGATAGAAACACACACAGACATGCTGCCCATAGAAGTATATGGAGAGGGGAGGGGGAGGAGGAGAGAGAAAGTGCAGAGAGACATACACAGATTTTTTGCCTTTAAAAGTCTATGAAGAGAGGATGCGGAGGAGAAGGGAAGAAGTGCAGATAGACACATACAGACATGGTTCCCATAGAAGTCTATGGAGAGGGAAGGGGAGGAGGAGAGAGGAAGTACAGAGAGACACATACAGACATGCTGCCCATAGAAGTGTATGGAGGGGGGAGGGGAAGGAGGAGGGAAGAAGTGCAGAGAGACACACACACAGATCTGCTGTCCATAGACGTCTATGGAGAGGGAAGGGGTGCGGAGCAGTGAGCTGCTAGAGGGAGAAAGGTCTTTTTTTTCTCTGAAAAGGTATATTACAAAGTTTCTTACAGTTGTGTTCAAAATTATTCAACCCCCAATGCTGTAAAGGGTTTTAGGGAATTTAGTGTACATTTGTAATTGTGTTCAGAATAAAATCTTACAAGGACTTTTTAAAGAACCAAATGCAACTAAAATGACATCAATTGTTTTTGTAATACAGTATTAAATGTTTTTTTTGTGATTTCTTCATTGACACAATTATTCAACCCCTTAAAGACGACCACTCTTAAGAACAGAGGTTCATTCAAGTGTTTTCGATCAGGTATTGAAAACCCCTGTTGATGTCAAGGAGCAGCGATCAAGCAGAATAAGCCCCAATTAGGCAGATGTAAAATGACTGTGATACTCAGCTCCTTCTAGACATTTACTGATGTGTTTACAGACATGGTGAAGTCAAGAGAATGGTCCAGGAAGACAAGAGAAGAGGTGATTTCTCTTTCACAGGAAGGGCAATGGCTATAAGAAGATTGCAAAGATGTTAAACATACCAAGAGACACCATAGGAAGCATCATTCGCAAATTCAAGGCAAAGGGCACTGTTGAAACGCTACCTGGTCGTGGCAGAAAGAAGATGCTGACTTCGACTGCTGTGCGCTACCTGAAGCGCAAAGTGGAGAAAAGTCCCGTGTGACTGCTGAGGAACTGAAAAAGATTTGTCAGATGCGGGTACTGAAGTTTCAGCTCAGACAATAAGGCGCACACTGCGTAATGAAGGCCTCCATGCCAGAACTCCCAGGCGCACCCCTTGCTGTCTCCAAAGAATAAGAAGAGTCGACTGCAGTATGCCAAAAGTCATGTGGACAAACCACAAAAGTTTTGGGATAGTGTTCTGTGGACTGATGAAACAAAATTAGAACTGTTTGGGCCCATGGATCAACGCTATGTTTGGAGGAGGAAGAACAAGGCCTATGAAGAAAAGAACACCTTGCCTACTGTGAAGCATGGCGGGGGTCAATCATGCTTTGGGGCTGTTTTGCTTCTACAGGTACAGGGAAGCTTCAGCGTGTGCAAGGTACCATGAATTCTCTTCAGTACCAGGAGATATTGGATGAAAATGTGATGCAGTCCGTCACAAACCTGAGGCTTGGGAGGCGTTGGACCTTTCAACAGGACAATGATCCCAAGCATACCTCAAGTCCACTAGAGCATGGTTGCAGATTAAAGGCTGGAACATTTTGAAGTGGCCATCGCAGTCACCAGACTTAAATCCGATTGAGAACCTCTGGTGGGACTTAAAGAAAGCAGTTGCAGCGCGCAAGCCTAAGAATGTGACTGAACTGGAGGCTTTTGCCCATGAAGAATGGGCGAAGATACCCGTAGATCGCTGCAAGACACTTGTGTCAAGCTATGCTTCACGTTTAAAAGCTGTTCTAACTGGAAAAGGATGTTGTACTAAGTACTAAGATTGAATGTCACTTGGGGGGTGAATAAAACTGATAATGATGTGAGCACAGAAAAGACATTTGTGGTTATTTCATTATAAATGTTATGTTATATTTGTCTGACTTACAAGTCAGAAAAAAATCAATGTCAAACTGGCCAAAACACTCAATTTCAGTGGGGGTTGAATCATTTTGAACACAACTGTATGTTCACATGTCCTATTGATTATGCAAGATTTGTTGAAGGTACAGTGACCATCTATCTACCTATCTATCTATTCAAGACCCCGCCATTCCAGTGCCAGGGCGCCCGTTCTGGGCCATTCAGCATTGATACTGTTTTTGCACATGTGACCTCTGAGGCCACAGAGTTCACACTGCAAGAACTTTGTATTTATCTATCTACCAGCCCATTTAACCCATACCTGTCACTTTCTCACAGTTTTGGCCCTGGGTGTGTTCGGGCGCTAGTTGGTGGCTTCTGTTCTCCTGTGTATTACACTAATGTTCTCGTGATCACGGATGCCATCTTGGGAACCTTGGCACATTGTATTCCCCTATGTAAAGCTCCATTGTCTGAATCCAGGTAGGAGGCTTTCATTGTGTTTATGTGACAGAATGTGATTTTTCAATCATACAATTGTCCCTTGACAATCTGTCAGAAACAAGCAGCGACAGCCTCTTTCTATAGTCATTCAGAACAATGTATTGTCAAGGCCACCAAACCAAGGCAAGAAAAATGAATATGTTCATATCTGCATACATTCAGTGGCGGATTATAATAGGGACATTCGGTTAGGCAGCCCCGGGCACGGCATCGCTGGGGGGCCCAATGCTGACCCGAACGCCCACACACTGCGGCGGGGCACGGGAGCACATAGTTCCCTGCCCCGCCGCCTATCACCGCCTATTAGGCCTCAATGCCCATGTGGTAGTAAATGCCCAGCGCAGGCGTGCCTCACCATCATGGACACAGGTAAGTATTAGCCTTTAGTTTTTTTTTGGGTGCGTGTGCCAACTTTGGTGGGCAGATGAGGTCATATTACTGCAGGGACAGTGGGGGCAAATGATTAAATGGGGCATATTACTTATTGGGGGGGGGCAGTGTGGAGCAAATTACTTAATGGGGGCAGTGTGGGGACAAATTACTTAATAGGGCAGTGTGGGGGCAAATTACTTAATGGAGCCAGTGTGGGGGCAAATTACTTAATGGGGACAGTGTTGGGGCAAATTACTTAAGGGGGCAGTGTGGTGGGCCAAATTACTTTGTGGGGGCAAACTACTACATGGGGGGCAGTGTAGGGGAAATTGCTATATGGGGCAGTGTGGTGGAAATTACTATGTGGGGACAGTGTAAGGGAAATTACTATATAGGGGCAGTGTGGGGGATATTACTATGTGGTGTGGGGGACGTTGCTATTGGGGAGTCACTGTAGGGGCCTTTCTATTACAGGACATATTAGGGGACATTATTTTTGGGGACACTATTCAGGCATTATTACCTGGAGCACAATATAGGATGTTGTTATTACTGGGTCAGACGCAGGAGAAGAGAAAAGAGAAGGTCTTCATGACAGGAGATGTCCCTGGATGTACGAGGTATGTGGTGCTGTAAGTCTTTTTTATTATTATCATATGTATTTTAAATTTGGTAAATTTGTAACAGCCCAGATAACAGTTCTAACTTTCTGTGTGCACCCCACATAACACAATAGTTCACTGTGTTATGTGGGGTGTTACATAGGGCTGCAGGTAGCATCTATGACATCTGTACTCAGAGAGTTATGAGATGGTGGGGGTCCGACTCCCCGCCAATCTGCTGTTTGAGGAGACTGCGATGTTCCAGTGAGCGCCGCAGCCTCTTTGCTCAGCGCTGTCCATTTGATAGCACGGCGCTTGGTATTGCAGCTCAGACCCAATCACTCAGATGGGACAGAGCTGCACCTAGACCATGTGAACGATGAATGTGACGTCATATGGCCGCGGAAGAGACTGTGACGCTCACAAAGCACCGCAGCCTCTTCAAACAGAAAACATTTTTAACTAAAATTGAGGGAGGGGCCCGAGTTGGGTAGACAGCCCCGGGCCTATCATGCACTTAATCCGCCCCTGCATACATTTCATATTGCTACTAATAATTAAGCACCTACCATAGCTGATTCATCTAAAACTACTATTATTAAAAGAAAGCGTTAATAAAAAGGTATAGATAAATAACTATAAGACGGACAGATAGCTAGATAATAGATAGATAGATAGATAGATAGATAGATAGAAATGAATATTTAATCACCTATGTGGTCACAACGCTTCAGCTCATCAATAGAGCCTTTCTCAAGCAAGTGTATGGATGACAAAGTGAGGTCTATAAAGGCCGAATCACAATTGTGCACAATTACATCAAATAATAAAATAAAACAATTACTATATTTTTCGCTTTATAAGACACACCTGATGATAAGACGCACCCTAGGGTTTAGAGTATGAAAATAAGAAAAAAATATGTTTCACCAGATCAGACCCACAAATCAGGAACTCAGTTCAGACCCCCATCAGACCTGCATTTAAAATTCCCATGAGACCTCTATTGTCACGGACGCACCGAGACATACGGACGTTCCCGCAATAAGTGGCAGGAGATCTGTGAGACTGGCAACACATGGTTTGATCTGACATGTTTTCCTTTGATGCTCTGGTGCTTTCCACACCTTCTTGGCTATTGTGTTCATTTTATCTTCTCTATTTATTGTTGTTTCTCCCACTATGCTATGCGGTTTATAGCTTTTGTTGGACTTGTGGTTAGCCTGTGTTTGGTTCTCGGCTGAGTTCCTGGTGCTACCAAAGCTTCATTGAAGATAAGTGTTTCCTTTCCCTTATGTATTTTGTTTATATTTGTGTGTGTTGCCTTTCCCTGTAGTTTGTCATTAGGCCTTAAGGAGACTCCTGTTCCCTTTGGAGGAACAGGTAGTCTCAGTCCTGACATTACTTCCAGGGTTTTATAGGGTGAGGCAGGATTCTAGGTATACGGTGTATGAACTTGCCTACCGTTGGGACCTGTTCATACTAGTAGTCTGTCAGGACTGGAATTAGGGTTTTCTCTAGGAGGTGTCTATTTTCCTTCCCTAGTTTCCAGGCCTTATTCTGGTATCCCCTTTCCCTCCTTTGCTCGGTGTGGTGTTTTCCTCCCACACACTAGCGTGACATCTATGTCAGACCCCCATCAGACCTCAGATCAGAATTCCATCCAAGACCCCCATCAGACCTCAGATCACACTTCCATCCCAGACCCCATAAGACCTCAGATCAGGCTTCCATCCCAGACCCCCATCAGACCTCAGATCAGACTTCCAGACCCCTATCAGACCTCAGATCAGACTTACATACCAGACCCCCATCAGAAGTCAGATCACATTTCTATGCCAGACCCCAACAGACCTCAGATCAGACTTCCATCAGAGACGCCCATCAGACCTCAGATCAGAGATAAAATAATGAACTTCACTTACCTCTCCTGTTCCTCTCCAGGTCCGGCGATGGCTCCTCGAAGTCACACTCCCTTGTCTTCTTCTCCAGCCTGCGCATCACCTGACTGCGTGCTGTGTCGGTAAAAGATAATCCCAGCAGACGTACTTGCTCTCAATGGTATACTTTATTCCACACACAACTGTTCACAGGACGTTTCGGCTAGTTCAGTCTTCCTCAACTGCAGTTGAGGAAGGTTGAACTAGCCGAAACGTCCTGTGAACCGTTGTGTGTGAAATAAAGTATACCATTGAGAGCAAGTACGTCTGCTGGGATTATCTTTTACCATTCATATGGGGATTGCTCCTTTCCCGTGCAGACATCGATTTGAAGGTTGCGAGCTGTCTGATTTGGAATTTTGCGTGCTGTGTCGGGTCATAGTGCTCACACTACATCCTGACGCTGTACGAAAAAAGAAGAAGACAAGGGAGGGTGAGTAACTGCAGCGCTCACAGCGCTTCTACTGCTCCCTGCACCTAGTAGATACTAGTAAGCGCTTACTAATAATGAAAGCGCTCACTAGTATTCGCTTTGTAAGATACATGGCGATACACACACACACACACTTTTGGGGAAAAAAGTACATCTTTAAATCGAAAAATACGGTAATACATGATTACACATTATAAAGTGCTATGTGCAATGCAAAAATACATAATATACCATCATCACATTTGAAGTATATTCCTTTATTCATATGAAGTGCAAAAAGTGCCCATAATACAGAACTGTGTAATTCCATTCAGTTGGTGGGATTGTCTCTCAGTGATAATCCAGGTGTAGAAAACAATTGGCCATGTGAAATAGACATAGTCCAGAATGACAGGGGATGGTCGAACTCATCACATAGAAAAACACGAACGGAGGAGCGCCACGTACGGCGTTCTAATTAGCTAACTGTGCGTGTCTGTGAGTCAGAGAGGAAAGACATTGCTTGCTGATTCCATGGGATATGCAGTGGCCATGTTGAACATAGGAAAATGGAGCACTCACAAACCTAATGCAACGCTGGATGTGAGGCCCATTCCTCCATATTGGAAAGGGGAAAACAAAACCATAGAACGTCGTATTAACGTGTACCCTACAATCGTATATCATAAGTGGTCCAGATCACAATCTTGATGGATGGGCACAGGTCAGGGTTCTCCTGACTCAATTAGGCATTGATCAGAGGACAACCACCAAGGGGAGGTAATTCAAGGTTTGCACACCCATAGGGGGAGCAAGCCTCACCACCAGAGAGGAGACCTGTACCTCATCACCCACAGTCATGGGCGATTTGTGCCTCAGTCCCATCAGAAACCCATCACGAGAGAGGGGGGGCAGGAAGAACTAGGAAAAAAGACAATAAGTGACAATAAAGTAAAAGTGAATAATGGTCCGAAATTACATTTATAGTTGTGTAATAAAGCATATATGTGTGGATGGTGAGTTTGTCATCACCTTCATTCTACAGGCCACAATCTAAGAAGAAAAAGAAAGATGTGTAAATAAAAAAAATAAGATTTTACAGCAGTGGCGTGCCTAAGGTTTTTGACGCCTGTGGTGGGTCCTTTCTCTGGCACCCCCCTCCCCAAATGCATTAAAATATTGTGCCCGCTAACAGTAGTGTCTAATCACCACAATATTACTGGCCAGATATGTGCCCCCTTACGGTAGTTATGCCCACACTGTGTCCCCTCACAGTAGTTATGCCCTCATTGTGCCCCTTTCACAGAGTAGTTATGCTCTCACTGTGACCCAATAACAGTTATGCCCTCTTTACAGTAGTAATGCCTTCTGTGCCCCTTCACAGTAGTAATGCCCTTTGTGCCCTTCACAGTAGTAATTCCCATTGTGTATTCTTCACAGTAGTAATGCCCTCTCTGTGCTCCTTTCACAGTAGCAATGCCCATTTTGCCCCCTTCACAGTAGTAATGATCAATGTGGTCCCTTCACAGTAGTAATGTCCTCTGTACCCATTTACACTAGTAATGCCCACTGTGCCCCCTTCATAGAAGTAATGCCCTCTGTGCCCTCTTCACCGTAGTAATGCCCATTGTGTCTTCTTCACAGTAGTAATGCCCTCTCTGTGTCCCTTTCACAGTAGTAATGCCCTCTGTGCCACAGTAGTAGCCAATTCTGCCCTCTTCACAGTAGAAATGCCCACTGTGTCTCCTTCACAGTAGTAATGCCCACTGTGTCTCCTTCACAGTAGCAATGCCCTCTGTGCCCATTTACAGTAGCAATGCCCATTGTGTCCCCTTCATAGTAGTAATGCCCTCTGTGCCCCCTCAATGTTAATAAAAAAAACAAGTAACTACTCACCTTGTCTCATTCTTGACGCTCAGAACACCTCCAGTTCTCCCGTGTGGACACAGATCGCTTAGGCAGGCTCCCGTGCTGCAGGCTCCTGCCACACAAGCTGCATGGTGGAGCAGAGTGCAGAAGGCTCCTGAAGGAGAGAAGGAGCGCGGGGAGTTGAGCAGTCAGTGAGTAACAGGACCGCAGCTCTCCAGCACTCTAGCACTCCAGCAATGAGCGCTTTCATCTGTATTGATGGAAGATCGCTGCTCGTCCTCAGGGAGGACTGCACCATCCTCTCTCTTTCGCAAGCCACGGTTTTACAGTAATAGTAATAATAAAGATCCTGGATCACACAGGAAGAGGAACACCCATATATGTTGGCTCCTGGGGCGAATCAGTATTATCTCAACAACGCACTCATTTTGAAATCAACATTTAGACCCCTCGTTCTGAGAGTATTCAATTTTTTTTTTTTTTGATCAGATAGTTTTTATTAAACTTTTTCAAACATATACAAGAGTAACAACATACGAGAGTATTCAATTTATAGATCCATTGGAGTTCTGTCACCACCCCTTCTGGGCAGAGGAATGTGATCTATGATACAGAATCGTATATTATTTTCATTATGTTTAAATTCAGTAAAATGTTCGGGCACTTGTAGATCGGACCATTTCTTACGGTTGGTATATATCGATGTTTATTCATCCGGGTTTTTACATCTCAGGAGGTTTCCCCCACATATGGAAGCTGACATGGACAAGATAGGA
Organism: Bufotes viridis; assembly: GCA_033119425.1. Classification (NCBI taxonomy): domain Eukaryota; kingdom Metazoa; phylum Chordata; class Amphibia; order Anura; family Bufonidae; genus Bufotes; species Bufotes viridis. Next base: position 260,021,563 of record CM065594.1, on the reverse strand, counting down.
CATAAAATACAAAGTCAGAGTCACATGTTAAAAAGTGCTTTATCTGAAAGCGTTCACCACTGATTGGGTGCGTGAAGGAGTCACCCTTAATCATGAGGCAACAACGCAACACAAACATGAAAAACACCCCAATTTGGGTTTAGACAGAAATAATTGACGTGGAATATTGTCCAGGCGCAGATCAGCTTTAGATTTCTGGATCTACGGTCCAAAAACAGAGGCTGCTTTTTAATCTCAGAGATGCGTTTAAAGCAGTGCTTCTCAATTATTTTCTGTCATGCCCCCCCTAGGAAGAAGAAAACATTTCGCGCCCCCCCGCACGACTGTAAATAGTTATAAGTACACCAATCTCCCCACAGGCGAGGGCCATTAACACCCCCCCCCCCCAAATCATGTGCACGCTCCATTAACCCCCCTCCCCAATCATGTGCAGGGTCCAGGCTTCCCCTCCCCCAAATCATGTGCAGGCTCCATTAACCCCCTCCACCCAATCATGTGCAGGCTCCATTAACCCCCTCCACCCAATCATGTGCAGGCTCCATTAACCCCCTCCCCCAATCATGTGCAGGCTCCATTAACCCCCTCCACCCAATCATGTGCAGGCTCCATTAACCCCCTCCCCAATCATGTGCAGGCTCCATTAACCCCCCTCCTCCATCATGTGCAAAGCAACTTTGGCGCATGGGCCAATGGCAGCGAATGATGGCATTAATTTAAGGATTCCAATCGTTGTAGGTAGCAGTAAATGGGATGCTATGAGTAGTGGCCTCCTGGTTCTTCCTAGAAGAGCAAGGTCCCTGTCTGTGTCTAAAGCTCTGGATCTGTTTGTTTGTAATAGACGTAAGGGATAACCTCTATGACGAAATCTGAGAGTCCTATCATCAAGGGTTTTATATAAGGTAGTTTCATCGGACACGATACGTCTAGCCCGTAGAAACTGACTAAATGGAAGGCGTCTTACTGTATTTCTTGGATGGCAGCTTTAAAAAAGAGTTACAGTCAGTTGGTTTAACAAATGGTTCAGTATGAAGGGTGCCACCCTGAAACCGAACCAAGGTCAATCCCAATGTCCTACAGTAAATTTCACATCTTGATCAATATCATGAAGCTCAAGTAAACTGTCGTCGAACCCGTCCAAATGAGAAGATGCCATCAATGTAACGCCACCACCTCGATACTTTGGGGAAGTGGTAGGAGACAAAGATGACATCCTCCTCCAAGTACCGCATGTATATATTAGTTTAGGTTGGGGTAACATTCGACCCCATTGCCACACTCGCTTTTGAATGTAAAAGTCATCCTGAAACCTAAAATAATTGCAATGGAGTACAGTATCTAAGAAAGCAAGAACAAAGTGACGTATTTCTGATGGGACCGAGACACGCATCGCCCATGACCATGGGTGCTGTGGTACAGGTCTCCTCTCTGGTGGTGAGGTTTGTGCCCGCTATGGGTGTGCAAGCCTTGTGTCACCTCCCCTTGGGGGTTATTCTCTACTCAATGCCTAATTGAACAGCAAATAAATATGGCAGCACACAATAGAACTAGGGATTAGGGATTATTCTGAATGACAGTGGTACTATACCCACTATACACGAAAAATGGAAGCTCTTTGTGCACATTTTTGATCTGGAGGGTAGCTGCCTCCTTTAGGAGGCAGCTTCTGAGCAGAGTATAAATATAGCTGGTCCCTTTACTGCCCTGAACAATGTAGGCTTACAATAAGGTGGATTTAGAACAGCCGATTGAGCTGCCGATTGTCGTGAAGGAAGCCTTCCTTCTCGACAGTTGGCTGCTCGCTCAATGAAGGAGACTGCGGCATTTCCATGCAATGATCTTCTTCACTGTATCACCCGATGAACAAGCTTTTTTCTTGTTCATCGGATGATCGGCAGCACATTTAGTAAGCCAGATGATTGGGAATGGACTATTATGTGTGCGTCTAAATGCACCTTAAGGCCCAGGAGAGGCGGTTCTGTTTGTGTTAGGTACCCATCTGCAGAAGCCACCTTGACGTTCGTAGATGGTCCCGACACACATTTGCGCAAAGAGCCTCCATTTTTTATGTATATTAGGTATAGTACCACTATGATCCAACATAATCCCTAATCTCTATTTTTATTGGTTGCATGTATAACAGTATGCTGCCATATTTTGTTTGCTGTTTGTATGTTAGCTTTATGGATGTGCTAGTCTAAACTTTCTCACAATGCCTAATTGAGTCAGGAGAACCCTCACCTGTGCCCATCCATCAAGATTGTGATCTGGGACACTTCTGATATACGATTGTAGGCTACACGTCAATACAGACGTTCTAGGGTTTCGTTTTCCCCTTTCCAATATGGAGGAGCGGGCCTCACATCCAGCGTTGCATTAGGTTTGTGATTGTGAGTGCTCCATTTTCGCATATTTAACATGGCCAACGAGTGAGGTCATTCCTCTCTGACTCACAGACTCTGACTCTGTTTTTTACACCTGGATTGTCACTGATAGACGATCCCTCCAACTGAATTTAATCACACAGTTTTGTGATGATGGTATATTATGTATTTTATAATGAGTAATCATGTATTAATTGTTTGTTTTATATTATTATTTCATGTAATCGTGCACAATTGTGACCTCACTTTGTCATCCATGCACTTCCTTGAGAGGCTCTATTGATGAGCTGAAGCATTGCAACTGCATAGGTGAATAAATATACCTTTTTTTTTTTTTTTTGTGAGTGTGCTGCCTTTTTATTATTTTTATATATCTTTGATTCTAGTCCTCCAATTTTGAGTTTTCTTTTTCTGCTGTGCTGCCATTTTTAGATTTAGATAGATACAGGGGCGTAATAATCGCGGTCACAGAGGGTGCGACCGCAACCCAGCCTGTCGGGGGGGAGGGACCCGCTGAGCTCACATGTAATGGTGGCGGCATTTTCACTGTACTTCATGCCGTGCCCCGTCAAAACGCTCCAGCATCAGGCCCCGTCACTGCCCTACTAGAATTAGTCACAAATTAAGCAGGTGGCCAGAGCCTGACTAACAATACTGGGGAAAGAGGACACTATGTTCGACAGTCAATCAAATAAAAAGACTTTGTATCCGAACTCGGGTTGTAAATTGCGCCTTTTGTCCATTCGCTCACCGCACAAACATAGTTGAGGTCCTCTTTCTCTAATTTCTACCAAAGTGGCGATCTGGCCCTCGCCCGCAGTTCACGTGGACACCAATTGGCAGCACCAATCCCCCCCTTCCCCCTCCCCTGGATCTTCAGCCAACTTCCTCCGAAAAGTTGCACTAGAACAAGTGCAACCACACCAGGTGAGTAGACTTCACTCATCCTGGTTTGGGGAAAGGGACACCATTTATTCATTCTTACCTATGAGTGCTTTCTCTCCTCCTGTGGCCATCCAATAACAATACTGGGGGCAGTGGAGGACATTACCAGGTGCAGTGGGGGACATTACTAGGGGCAGTGGGGGAAACTACTAGGGGCAGTGGGGGCAAGGGCGTAGGAAGCCCCAAAAATCTGGGGGGGACAGCACTTATGGGGCCCGTGTCCCCGCCCATCCTCAAGCCACGCCCACATATTTTTCCGGCCCCCCCCCCAAGTGCCAAAAATATCTCTCCCCCCCCCACCCCCCTTATGGGCCAGTGGGTCCAGTTAAAAAAAAAAAAACACACACACACAAAACAAAACACTTATACTTACCTCCATCCGTCACAGCGATGCGATGCAGGCCTCTTCCGGCCTGTGTCCCGCGCTGTACGGCTCACAGACGGCGCGATGACGTCATCGCGCCGCCTGTACCAACATCTGATAGGCTGCCGGCCTAGTGCCGGCAGCTTATCAGAGGAGCAGGGAAGGGAGACGCCTCTCCCTCTCCTGCTCCGCAGCACAGCCATTCTGTATCGCTGTCCTGGGGACGGCGATACAGATAACTGTGGAGATGAGCAGCTTCCACAATGGAGCGTTCATCTCCTATGCCCACAACCGCCGCACACATTGCGCTGCCGCTGGGGGGGATTTTTACATACCTGTCCCCCCCGCATTATTTCCTGGGGGGGATTTGTCCCCCCCGTCCCCCCCGGTTCCTACGCCCGTGAGTGGGGGACATTACTAGGGGCAGTGGGGGACATTACTCAGGGCAGTGGGGGACATTACTAGGGGCAGTGAGGGAAACTACTAGGGGCAGTGGGGGACATTACTAGGGGCAGTGGGGGAAACTACTAGGGGCAGTGGGGGACATTACTAGGGGCAGTGGGGGACATTACTAGGAGCAGTGGGGGACATTACTAGGGGCAGTGGGGAAACTAATAGGGGCAGTGGGGGACATTACTAGGGGCAGTGGGGGACATTACTCAGGGGCAGTGGGGGACATTACTCAGGGCAGTGGGGGACATTACTAGGGGCAGTGGGGGACATTACTCAGGGCAGTGGGGGACATTACTAGGGGCAGTGGGGGACATTACGGGGGCAGTGGGAGACTTTACTGGGGGACACTACTTGGGCAGTGGGCTTTGTACGTTAGGACTGCCCGATCCAAAGTTTAACCTGGGGCCCATAGCACTCTAGTTATGCTACTGAGATAGATAGATAGAAGATAGATAGATAGATAGATAGATAGATAGATAAATATGAGATAGATAGATAGATAGATAGATAGATAGATAGATAGATATGAGATAGAGACAGACAGATTTATAGATACGAGAGAAAAAAGAACAAGGGTTAATAAAACTTTCCCGCTAAGCATAAACCCAATAAACATAATTGGTATCACTATGTCCAAAAATGTCAGAAATATTGCAATATCACTTCATTTATCCCTCACGGTGAATGTTGTAAAAACATAATCTTATACAACTAACATGTCATTTATACTACACAGTGTACACTGGAAAAACCTAACCCAAAAACAATGGCAGAATTGCATTTTTTCTCCCGTCCCATCCCACAAATAGTGTTTTTTTTTCTTACAGTTTCTCAATACATTAAATGATGCCATTAAAAACACAACTTATCCAACAAATAAGTCTCATGCCGCTGTGTTGGCGGAAAACAAAAAAAAATGTTGTTGTAAGATAAGGAGGCAAAAACTAAAACATCACTGCCAATATTACTATGTTCCTTAACCCCTTAAGGAAACGGCCCTATTTCACCTTAAGGACCAGGCCGTTTTTTGTGTGTGAATAACTTTAAAACGCTTTTACTTACCCAGGCCGTTCTGAGATTGTTTTTTCGTCACATATTGTACTTCATGACACTGCTAAAATCGGGTCAATCAAAAAAGTTAATTTTTTGGCATAAAAAAATACCAAATTTACCAAAAATTTTGCAAATTTTGCAAATTTCTAAGTTTCAGTTTCAATAACCCCCAAAAATTGTGATGACTTTACATTCCACGTATGTCTACTTCATGTTTGGATCATTTTGAGAATGCCATTTGATTTTTTGGGGATGTTAGGACTCTTTCACACTTGCGTATTTCTTTTCCGGCATAGAGTTCCGTCCTCGGCGCTCTATGCCGGAAAAATCCTGATCAGGATTATCCCAATGCATTCTGAATGGAGAGAAATCCGTTCAGGATGCATCAGGATGTCTTCAGTTCAAGACCGGAACGTTTTTTGGCCGGAGAAAATACTGCAGCATGCTGCGCTTTTTGCTCCGGCCAAAAATCCTGAACACTTGCCGCAAGGCCGGATCCGGAATTAATGCCTATTAAAAGGCATTAATCCGGATCCGGCCTTAAGCCAAACGTCGTTTCGGCGCATCGCCGGATCCGACGTTTAGCTTTTTCTGAATGGTTACCATGGCAGCCAGGACGCTAAAGTCCTGGTTGCCATGGTAAAGTGTAGTGGGGAGCGGGGCAGCAGTATACTTACAGTCCGTTCGGCTCCCGGGGTTCTCCAGAGTGATGTCAGGGCGCCCCATGCGCATGGATCACGTGATCCATGCGCATGGGGTGCTCTGACGTCATTCTGGAGTGCCCCGGGAGCCGCACGGACTGTAAGTATACTGCTCCCCCGCTCCCCACTACTACTATGGCAACCAGGACTTTAGTAGCGTCCTGGCTGCCATAGTAACACTGAAAGCATTTTGAAGACTGATCAGTCTTCAAATGCTTTCAGTTCACTTGCGTTGTTACGGATCCGGCGGGCACTTCCGGCGACGGAAGTGCAGGCCGGATCCACACAACGCAAGTGTAAAAGAGGCCTTACATAGCTTAGAAGTTTAGAAGCAGATTTTGACATTTTTCAGAAATTTTCCAAATCCCACTTTTTATGGACCAGTCCAGGTATAAAGTCCCTTTGTTAGGCTTACATAATAGAAACCACCCCAAAATTACCTCATTTTAGAAAGTACACCCCTCAAGGTATTTAAAACTGATTTTACAAACTTTGTTAACCCTTCAGGTGTTCCACAAGAGTTAATGGAAAATGGAGATAAAATTTCAGAATTTCGATTTTTGGGAAAATTTTCTATTATAATCCATTTTTTCTACTAACAAAGCAAGGGCTAACTGCCAACCAAAACTCAATATGAGTTGCCCTGATTCTGTAGTTTGCAGAAACACCCCATATGTGGTCCTAAATTACTATTTAGCCAAACGGGAGGACATAGAAGGAGAGGAACTCCATATGGGTTTTGGAAGGCAGATTTTGCGGGACTGTTTTTTTTTACACCATGTCCCATTTCAAGCCCTCCGTTGCACCCCTAGAATAGAAATTCCAAAAAGTGACTCCATCTAAGAAAGTAAACCCCTCAATGTGTTCAAAACTGGGTTTACAAACTTTGTTAACCCTTTAGGTGTTCCACCAGAGTTAATGGCAGATGGAGAAACAATTTAGGAATTTCGACTTTTGGGAAAATTTTCCATTTAAATCCATTTTTTCCAGTAATAAAGTAAGGGTTAACTGCCAAACAAAACTCAATATGGGTTGCCCTGATTCTGTAGTTTGCAGAAACACCCCATATGTGGTCGTAAACTACTATTTGGCCAAACGGCAGGACATAGAAGAAGGGGAACGCCATATGGTTTTTGGAAGGCAGATTTTGCTGGACTGGTTTATTTACACCATGTACCCTTTCAAGCCCCCTGATGCATCCGTAGAGTAGAAACTCCATAAAAGTGACCCCATCTAGGAAACTATGGGATTAGTGTTTTTGGGACTATTTTAGGGTAAATATGATTTTTGGTTGCTCTATATGCCACTTTTTGGAGGCAAGGTAACAAAAAATTGAAATTCTAAAATTGTTTGTACATTCGCCATTAAGTTTTGTGGAACACCTAAAGGGTTAAAAAAGTTTGTAAAGTAATTTTTTAATACCTTGAGGTGTGTAGTTTCTTAGATGGGGGTCACTTTTTTTGGAGCTTCTAGTCTAGGCTACATCAGGGGGGCTTCAAATGGGACATAAATAAATAAACCAATCCATCAAAATCTGCCTTCCAGAAACCATATGGCGTTCCCTTCGTTCTATGCCCTGCCGTGTGGCTATTTAGCCATTTACAACCACATATGGGGTGTTTTTGCAAACTACAGAATCAGGGCAATAAATATTTAGTTTTTTTTGTCTGTTAACCCTTGCTTTATTACCGGAATAAATGGATTCAAATGGAAATTTTGCCAAAAAATTGGTGTTTTGGCACCGTTTTTATTTTATTTTTTTGACGGTGTTCGTCCGAGGGGTTAAGTCATATGTTATTTTTATAGGACAGATTCTTACGGATGCGGTGATTCCCAATATGTCTACTTTTTAAAATTCGTTTAGATTTTACACTATATTATTATTTTAGGAACAAAAAATAAATAATTTTAGTATCTCCATAGCCTGGGAGCTACAGTTTTTTTTTTGTGGGACGACTATCTAATGTAGGGGCTAATTTTTTGCGGGATGAGATGGCTTTTTTTTGGTACTATTTGGAGGTGCATATGACTTTTTGATCGCTCGCTATTACACTTTTTGGGATCCAAGGTGACAATAAAAATGGCTTTTTTTTTACAGTTTTCATTTAATTTTTTTATGGCGTTTATCCGAGGGGTTAGTTTATGGGGTATTTTTATAGAGCAGATTTTTACGGACGCGGCGATGCCCAATATGTATGGCTCTCAGAAAGTCTGAGAGCCATAGTTTTTTATGTTCTCTAGGGGACTGTCGGGAATTAAAAAATTTAGTACTCCATGGAAGTGTGATACTCCCTGAAGCAACCAATAATGCAGAGGCCCGGATGATCGGGGCACGTGTCACACTGAGTGGTGGTGTCCTTCCGTATCCCACTCCTGTTACACACTGCATTTCTTTTTTCCAGTATGGGGGAACACACCTGGAAAGTGTTGGCCAGGGACAATCTAGGCGCCTCCAGTTCCCGAGGTACTCCGACCTGCTCTTTACCGGTCAGAAAAGTTCAGGGCCTTGAGGACTGCCTCATAGAACTGGAGTAAAGTCTCTGTGCTGCCAGCGCTTCGGGATAGTACAAAAGCGTTGTACAAGGCAACCTGCACCAAGTAGACTGCAACTTTTTTGTACCATGCCCGGGTTTTGCGCATGGCATTATATGGCTTGAGGACTTGATCAGAGAGATCAACTCCTCCCATATACAGATTGTAGTTGATGATACAATCGGGCTTGAGGACCGTTGCCATGGTACCTTGCACCGGGACAGGGGAGATGCCGTTACCGTGAATTGTGGTTAGTACAAGGACATCCCCCTTGTCCTTATATCTGACCAGCAACAGGTTTCCACTGGTAAGGGCACGGGTCTCACCCCTGGAGATAGGTACCTGGAGGGGGTGGGCAGGGAGGCCGCGCTGATTTTTCTGCGCGGTCCCACAAGCGGACGTGGATCTGGCGGCGAGGGCCTGATACAAGGGGATACTAGTATAAAAGTTATCCATGTACAAGTGGTAGCCCTTATCTAGTAGTGGGTACATAAGGTCCCACACGAGTTTCCCGCTAAGACACACAGAGTGGGGGGACATTCTGGGGGTTCAATACGGGAATCTTGCCCCTCGTAGACACGAAATTTGCAAGTGTACCCTGAGGTACTCTCACAAATTTTGTACATTTTCACGCCATACCTCGCTCGCTTAGTGGGAATGTATTGGCGGAAACTGAGTCTCCCCTTGAAAGCAACGAGAGACTCATCAACCGCGACCTCCCTTTCAGGTACATAGGCCTTCGCAAATTTGGCCCCGAAATGATCGATGACCGGCCGTATCTTATACAGACGGTCATAGGCAGGATCACTGCGGGGAGGACATGCTGTATTACCTGCATAATGCAGGCATTTCCGGATGGCCTCAAACCGTGAGCGTGTCATGGCCATACTGTAGAGTGAGGTCTTGTAGAGGACATGCCCACTCCAGTACAGCCTGGCACTAGGTTTCTTAACTAGGCCCATGTGCAGCACGAGGCCCCAAAACGTCCTCATCTCGGCTGCACTGACCGTGGACCGGCCACCGGCCCTAGCCAAAAAAGAGCCCGGGTGTTGAGCAATGAACTGTTGGGCGTATAGGTTCGTTTGCGCCACCATCAGATTCACAAGTGGGTCACTGAAAAAAAAACTAAAAAAGTCAATTTCATTGAAGCCCACTGTGTGAATCTGGATTCCAGGATTGCCAACAAATTCAGGAATCACAGGCTCAAAGTCCACTGGATACACCAGCTAAATTCACCGGTAGGGGGCTCCGGTGGGCTTATTTGGTGGGCCGGGAAACCAGTACAAGCCCCAGGGCTGCTCGTACTGTTGTGGGCCACGGGGTCCCTAGCATGTGGGGGCCCTGCCTCCGCCTGGCGGCGTCTCTGCCGCCTTGGGGGCTCATCATCATCAGATGATGATGAGGAGGATGCGGATGACAAGAGGAACTTGGGGTCATCCTCATCCTCACTGGGGCTCTCGGAGTCGGAGAGAATCTGGGCATATGCCTCCTCCACCGTGAACATCTGGCGGGCCATGGGTATGTGTGTGTGAAAGTGTGTGTGCGTGCGTGTAAAACTTTATTCTATGTGCGTGTGTGTTGGGCCATAGGTGTTCGTGTTAAAAACAAAAAAAAAAAATGTAACAGTGGTAAAAAAAAAAAAAGTTCAAAGTCGCTGATCATGTGTATGGGTCGCGCACAACTAAGTGCTGTGTACCCCAGACACTGGGTGCCTAAGTCAAAAAACTTTTTTTCCCCTAACTACCTTTTCCTCACTATCCCTGCCTAACTTCCCCTAACTACTTTCCCTTCCCTACCTGAAGGTGCTGCAGGGGATGCAGGTCAGGCGGGGATGCAGGTCAGGCGAGGATGCAGGTCAGGCAAGGATGCAGTTCAGGCGAGGATGCAGGTCAGGCGGGGATGCAGGTCGAGCCGGGATGCAGGTCAGGCGGGGATGCAGGTCAGGTGGAGATGCAGGTCAGATGAGGATGCAGGTCAGGCGAGGATGCAGGTCCGCTGAGGATGCAGCAGGTCCGTTGGGGATGCAGCATGTCCACTGGGGATGCAGGTCCAGGCGATGAAGAACGCTCCTGTCTCTTCTGCAGCGCTGGGACAAGTGGGAGGGGAGAGAGGCGCAGCGGCAGTTTAAACTTGCCACCGCCACCGTGCCAGCCAATCAGATCCCAGCACCCCCACCAATGCCCCCAATGCACCGTTCCTTTCCGGTTCATCGGGTCACCGGAGACCCGAATGGACCGAAAACGCAACAAACCGCAGGTCTGAATTGACCTACGGTTTGTTGCAATCGCCGATTTGGGGGGGTCAAAGGACTCCCCTTGGCATTTGAACATGGTCCCTGCTGCACGATCGCAGCAGGAACCATGTTTCTAGTGCGATTTTTATTTTTAATATACGCGTTTTTTTTTCAGGACATACGGGTACGTCATGTGTCCTTAACCCCTTAAGGACGAAGGGCGTACATGTACGCCCTTCGTCCGGACTTTAAAGATGGCGCCCGCACGAGCTGCGGGTAAACGCTTGATTCATCAAGCTGACACCCGCAGCTCATGTCCGCGACCGGCAGCGATGCCGATCGCGGACATTTAACCCCTCAGATGCCGTGGTCAATCCTGACCACGGCATCTGATCGCGCAAACCGAAAGTTTCACTTTCGGTTTTGCTCCGGCTCCCTGATGGCCACAAGGGGAGCCGGGCATACATTTAGTAGCCTAGGTTTCTGTGAATGAAACCTAGGTTACTACTAGTATTCCTATGGAGCCTATGACTGTAATAGGCTCCATAGGAATATCTGATTTTCTCATATATTCCAATGCTATTGCATTGGAATATATGAAATAACAATCTGATGATGGGAACTATAGGAAAGTGGTAAAAAAAAAAAAAGTTTAAAAAATAAAAATAAAATAAAAAAATATAAAAATTCAAATCACCCCCTTTCCCCAAAATGAAAATAAAATAAATAAAAAAATAAAAAATTACACATAATGGGTGTCGCAATGTCGAAAACCCCATACTATAATAATATTAAAAAATATTCACCATACGGTAAACATAAAAACGGAAAGAAAGCGTCCAAATGGCTAATTACGCCATTTTTGGGCGCTTCATTTCTAAAAAAATGAATAAAAAGTGATCAAAACATCATACGCACCCCATAATGGTATCAATTAAAAGTTCAGATTGCCCCGCAAAAAATGAACCCCTACACTGCTCCGTACGCATAATTACAAAAAAGTTATAGTGGTCAAAACATGGCGACAAAAAAATGAAATAAAAAAATTCCCACTTTTAATTTTTTTTTCACTATCAAAACGCAAGAAAAACTATACATATTAGGTATTGCCGAATTCGTACTGACCTGAAGAATAAAATCAACCAGTCAGTTTTATCGCAAATCGAACGTTGTAATTTAAAAACCCGTAAAACTGTGGTGAAATTGCTTTTTTTGGGCAATTTCACCCCATTTGGAATTTTTTTCCCGTTTCCCACTACATCACATGCAAAAATAAATGATAGCGTTAAAAAGTACAACTTGTCCCGCAAAAAACAAGCCGTCATATGGCTATGTGAGCGGAAATATAAAAATGTTATGGCTTTTGGAAGGCAGGGAGCGCAAAACAAAAACACAAAAATCCCAAAACCCCCGGTCCTTAAGGGGTTAAGGACTCGGACATCAGGGCAATATTGATGACCTATCTTCTGTATAGGTCGATATTTGATCAATTGGGGTCCGACTCCCAGCTCCCAGGAGGTGGCGCTTGTACGGGCACTACTTCTGCTTCAAGATTACAGTGCGCGTTGTCTCGGACGTCTTGGCGGCGCAGTGTAAGGGTCTGACTCTCGGCACCCCCTGCCGATCAGCTGTTTGACGAGGAGGTGGCACTCGCATAATTACTGTTTCCTTGAACATTACGTCTTCCCGCTTGTGGCAGCGGCGCAGTAAAATTACACAAGCTCGTCATATCTTTCTCAGTTGGTGATAGCAGCAGGAGGTCATCTGCGTACAGCAAAAAATTCACCTCTGTGTCATGGAGGGTGAGACCTAGTGCGGTGGACTACTCCACAGTCGCTGCCAGCTCATTTATGAGGATGTTGAGGAGTGTTGGACTGAGGCTCCAGGCCTGTCTGATTCCTCGGCTCTGCTGGAAATAAGACGATTTACTCTCATGCTTTATCGGTTCTCAGTGTAGGAGCCAAAGGTGCAGCTAGGCTCTCCTGCACCCGGGGCAAGGATTCAGTAGGGTGCAACCCAAACCCGCCACCCACCCACCTGCGTTTGCCTCCCAACTGTAGTAATAGCCCCTTTTTGCAATTATTTAGGAGTGGCGAGGGCATGATGGGGACCTGGACTTCAGCACCGACATGTTTACTATATTTTACAAGTGAAAACAGGTATAAATATAAGAAACAGCCCAATGATGTCCCAAGTTTCATTAGTCTGTTTAAACTGTGCTAAAGTTGAATGTATATGTGTTTCTGTGTATTTGTGATTCTGGTCTTTTAAAACAGCAGCCATTGTAATATGATGCTGGAGTGACACGCCCCCAATTATGTCAGCCTGCCTTTTTACAGACAGAGTGTGAGGAGAGAAGCAGGAAGTGATGTGACAGGGAGCAGCAGCCATCTTGGCAAGAGAAAAGAGACAGTACGTTTAGCGGAGCCACGCTGAAAGGACTGTGATCAGTGGCTAATCAGTGAAACTGACATTGTGGCTGCGTATATTGCCACCAAAGTTAGAGACTAGCAGTGCTGTTGATTACCGGACAGTAACTGCAAAACCCCGGTTTTACATCACACCTTAGTGTATGGATTCTGCTGTTGGACTCCATTGCATCCATTTGGTTTCCCTGCCTGCTGAGGAGGATTTCATTGCTTCGGATATTGTGATAACCGTGAGGAGAGGACGCTTCGCTATTAAAGAAATGAACAACATTGGGCCCCACTGCGCGCTTTTACGGACTGTAAGCGGTCCGCCTGGACCACTGGGAAAAGAGGGGTGCGCACCCCACTGTGAAGTTAAGGTCAGTTAGGGATAGTTTTGGGAATGCTGTTCATTCAGTGTCCGTGCTGCGGAGGCGGACGTAGTAAAGTGGGAACTACTGCAGAATTTGCCTTGAATTGTTCATACTATACTGTGTATTTTGCTTGTCCTTCTCCCTGTTCTTTTACCTTTAATTAACTTGCCTTTATTAACCTGTAGTAAACACATTTTTCTTGAACTTGACCACTGCGTGTGTGTGCGTTCTTTTCTGGTTGCGGAGCCCAAACCACCTACCTTGCTCTCGGTTCACATAAAAGAGCAGTAAAAACTACTCCACTGGCCCTAGTGGTTTGTACTCAAGGTGCATGGACTGTTCGCGGTGCAGATAATTCATAAATTACGCTAATCCTCTGGCAGTGCAGGGGGGATCATCCAGACATCCCAACCTGCGAAAACTCATTTCAGGGAGGTGCACTTCTCATTTCAGGGAGGTTTTCTTTATTTCTTTTTCACAAACTTTTTATTACATTCATCAGCCCCCCAGTGCCTCTCTATTAGCCCCCCAGTGCCTCTCATCAGCCCCCCAGTGCCTCTCATCAGCCCCCAGTGCCTCTCCATTAGCCCCCAGTGCCTCTCATTAGCCCCCAGTGCCTCTCATTAGCCCCCAGTGCCTCTCCATTAGCCCCCAGTGCCTCTCCATTAGCCCCCAGTGCCTCTCCATTAGCCCACAGTGCCTCTCACCAGCCCCCAGTGCCTCTCACCAGCCCATAAAAAAAAAAAAAAACACTTACCCTCTCCTGCTCCTGGACGCCGCCGCTCCTCTTCTGATGCTGTCGGCTGTGCTGTGAAGGCTGCGCACAGCGTGACGTCACAGAGCGACTCACTCCTGTGCGCAGGCTGCAGAGCCGACAGCCGAGGACCAGGAAGCGGTGAGTACAAAGCCTTCACTGCTTCCTGGTCCTTTTGCCATGAACGGGTAACGGCGTTCCTGCTGTGAAAAAAGTGCAGAAACGACGTTCCTATCCGTTCCCCCTGCTTTCCATGATATATTCTTTCTCATGCGGGCGTCAGGGAGCCGCTATCTAATAGCGGGAGACTCCCTGAACGTCCGGGAGACTTGAGATCCCTGGATCATCATAAAAAGCAGGTCTTTGTAAATGACCCCCAATATGTACATCTGATAAATCGATCACAGGGTACATGGCGGTACCAATACACCCTGTATTAAATGAAGGAACAAACAGGTCCTACCGCATCCAGGGTTTCGCTGGTGTGTCGGAGTGATATCCGCAGGAACCGAAAAATGTTCCTGTGGTGATAGAGCAAAACGGATAATCACATAAGGAAGGGATGGTGACTGCCCCTGTGAAATCCCCAGCAGGGGATGCTGTGCTGGTCCTGTAAGACCGAGCTATCCCAATGTATAACAGGGTAAACTAGGGCATTGCTTTCCCCTTAGTCTACTTTCACATCAGCATTTTTGCTGGATCCGGCAGGGGATCAGCAAAAACCCATCCGGTCAATAATACAACCGTCTGCATCCGTTCTGAACGGATCCGGTTTTATTATATCCAAAATGAACAAGACGGATCCGGCACTAAAACCATTGTAAGGGTACTTTCACACTAGCGTTAGAGGAATCCGGCAGGCAGTTCCGTTGCTGAAACTGCCTGCCAGATGCCGAAATCCGTGTGCAAACGGATACCATTTGTTTCCGGATCCGTTTGACAAATGCATTGAAATACCGGATCCGTCTCTCCGGTGTCATCTGGAAAAACCGATCCGGTATTTATCTTTTTCACATTTTTAAAGGTCTGCGCACGCACAGACTAGAAAATCAGATCCGTTTTTCTGGAACATTTGATACTGGATCCGGCATTAATACATTTCAATGGAAAATAATGCCGTTCCGGAATTTTTTTTTTCAGCATCCTGCGGTATTTTCTCCGGCCAAATACCATAAAAGTGACTGAACTGAAGACATCCTGATGCATACTGAACGGAATGCTCCCCATTCAGAATGCATTAGGACAAAACTGAAGTGTTTTCTTTCAGTATTGAGCCCCTAGGATAGAACTCAATACCGGAAAACTTTAACGTTAGTGTGAAAGTACCATAAGTCTATAGGCCCTGGTCAGTTTTCCTTTGTGTCCGAAAAATGGGATCCAGCACCATTGACTTAAGTTGTGTTTCATGACGGATCCGTCTTGCTCAGTATCCCATGGCGCACACAAAAACGTTGCTTGCAGCATTTTTGTGTGCGCCATGGGAACTCAATGAAACAGAAGCAGAAGTGAAAGTAGCCTAAGTGCTACCACACAGTAGTTATGCCCACATGGTGCCCCCTCACAGTTATAATGCCCACATTGTGCCCAGTAACAGTTACTATGCCCACATTGTGCCCCCTCACAGTAGTAATGTCCACATTGTGCCCCCTCACAGTAGTAATATCCACATTGTGCCAACTCACAGTAGTTATATCCACATTGTGCCAACTCAAAGTAGTAATGCCCACAGTGTGCCCGCTCACAGTAGTAATGTCCACATTTTGCCCTCTCACAGTAGTTATATCCACATCAAAGTAGTAATGCCCACAATGTGCCCCCTCACAGTAGTAATGTCCACATTTTGCCCCGTCACAGTAGTAATGTCCACATTGTGCCCCCTCACAGTAGTTATATCCACATTGTGCCAACTCACAGTAGTTATATCCACATTGTGCCAACTCAAAGTAGTAATGCCCACAGTGTGCCCGCTCACAGTAGTAATGTCCACATTTTGCCCTCTCACAGTAGTAATGTCCATAGTGTGCCCCTTCACAGTAGTTATGCCCACATTGAGCCCCCTCACAATAGTTATATCCACATTTTGTCCCTTCTCTGTAGTTAGCCCACATTGTGCCCACTCACCGTAGAAATGCCCACACTGTGCCCCTTTCAGTAGTTCCCCCTCCATTAATAAAGTAAAAGAAAACACTGAATACTCACCTGTTTCCTCAATGATCGGGCAGATCCGTCGTTCCTCAGCAGCAGCACGATGCAGTCACACACACATCGCCCTCGTGGGCTGTTTAGGAGGAGGCTGATTCCTGGGAGTAGATCTTTCCATGTTTTTTTATTGTGGACGTAGCTCTTGATGAGGCTTTTCAGGGTGTAGATGTGATCCGTGGTGTGGTGGTTTGGCATGAAGCCTGCTTAGCCTTTGGTGAGGATGTTGTGCTGGGTGAGGAGGTTGAGGATCCTCTTACTCGGGATGACGTTGAAAAGTTTTTCAGGTTGCTGCTGATACATATACTTCGGTCGTTGGCCGGGTTGCACCTATCTGTGGTCTTTTGTATGAGGGGTTAAGGCCTTGGTTCCAGCTCTAGAACAACATTGAAGAGTTTTACTATTGCAGCCCGGATACCTAGTGGGCTGAATTTTATGATTTCTTGGAGGATGCCATCTAGGCTGCTGGATTTTTTTTATCCTTTATCAATGAGATCCTCTCTGTTATCTCCTGCGGTGTGATTGGCGTATCCAGAGGGTTTTGTAAATCTTTAATCCTTTCCTCCATGTCCTTCAGTTCCTTCTTTTTGTTCTGAGCTTTGATCCTCCTCCGGGGTGTCTTTGTACAGGTCCTTAAAGTACTGGGGCCAGATGTTGCCATTTTGAATGTGGAGGTTGTTGTTCTTACAGTTTGTGCTTATGTGATTCCATGGTTCCCAGAAGGAGTTGTCTTGGAGGGCATCTTGGCGTTGGAGGAGTTTGGTGGAGATGTGGCCTTGCTTTTTCTTTCTGAGGATTGTTTTGTATTACTGTTGTATGGTGTAGTAGGTTTTCCTCAGACTGGGGTTGTTTGGGTCTTGGTGTATTTCATTTGAGGCATTTCTTAGCACCTTCCTTACCTCTTTACACTCCCTGTCAAACCAACTGTCGGAATGTTACCTTCTTGGCCTTTTCATTATTGCATCTTTTCAGGTCGGACATTTCTGCCATGGTATTACTGGTCCAGCTCATACACATTATTATGGAAGTGTAGCGTCTCCTTGGTCTGTGGTCTGTTGATGTCCTCTATATATTTTGGGGCTGACATCTTTCTGTCAGTGGTCAGATAGTCTCTTTCCCTCCCTGTTCTTGCATTAAGGTCTCCATAGATGAGAACATTGCCCAGTGCCTGGAAATCGGTAGCTTCTCTCTGTAAGATCTCAAAGCTGTCTTGGATTGAAGTATGGAGATTCTGGTGAAGCTACTTGCACTGCACAGAGGTAGACGTCAGCCCATGATGTGAGGATGGAGTGGTCTATTCTTACCCACTGGCCTGATATGCTCTTGAACCTCCCCCCTTACACTAGACTTATATTCCTCCTTTTTTTTGTCACCAAAAAAATCAGACCAAGAAGAATGATTTCAGAACTTTTTCCACCTTTAATGTCCCCTACAATCTGCACAATTCAATTGAAAAGCAAAACAGAAATCTTTTAGGGTGGAAAAATAAAAATAAAGAACTAAAATAATGTGGTTGCATAAATATGCACTCCCTAATACCTTGTCGAAGTACCCTTTGAATTTATGACAACATTCAGTCTTTTTGAGTAGGAGTCTATCAGCATGGCACATCTTGACTTGGCAATCTTTGCCCACTGCTCCAAATCTGTGAGATTGTGATGACATCTCCTGTGTGCAGCCCCCTTCAAATCTACCTAGAGATTTTCAATTGGATTCTGGTCAGGGGCTCTAGCTGGGCAGCTCCAAAACTTTCATCATCTTCTGGCCAAGCCATTCTTCTGTTGATGTGGAGGTATGCTTTGGTCATTGTTGTGCTGAAAGGTGAAATTCCTCTTCATCTTCATTTTCTAAGCAGAGGCCTAAAGGTTTTGTGTCGAAATTGAATGATATTTCGAACTGTTCATAATTCCCTCAACCTTGACTAAAGCCCAAGTTTCAGCTAAAGGAAAAAAGCCTCAAAGCATAATGCTGCCTCCACCATGCTTCACTGTGGGTATGGTGTTCTTTTGGTGATGTGCTGTGTTGGCTTTGTGCCTAACAAACTTTTTGGAATTTTGGTCAAAAAGTTAATCCTTGGTCTCATCAAACCATAACACGTTTCCACATTCTTTTGGCAGACTTGATGTAGGTTTTGGCAAAACATAGCTGTGCTTGGATGTTTTTCTTTGCAAGAAAAGGCTTCCGTCTTGCCACCCTACCCCATATGAAGAGTACGGTAGATTGACTTCACATACAGTACACAACCAGTACTTCCCAGGAATTCCTACAGCTCCTTTAATGTTGCTGTAGGCCTCATGACAGCCTTCCGGACCAATTTTCTTCTTGTCTTTCCACCAATTTTTGAGGGACGTCCAGGTCTTGGTGATGTCACTGTTGTGCCAAATCCACTTCTTGATGACCGTCTTCACTGTGTTCCATGGTATATGTAATGCTTGAAATTTTTGTACCCTTGTCCTGACTGGTACCTTTGAACAGTGAGACCTCTTTGACATGTTCTAAGGTGTTTACAGGCTATGGCTTTTGTTGTCAACTGCAAGAGAAGAGCTGAACTTTATATGGGGTTAATGAGAATCACTGAAACATGAGTACAAATGTGATTGCTAATTCTGAACACAACCACATCCCCAATTATAAGAGGGTGTTCACACTTATCCAACCACGTCATTTTTCTTTTCTGATTTTTATTTTACTCCTCTAAATGATTTCAGATGTTTTTTCAATGCAATTGTACAGATTATGGGTCACATTGAAAGTGGAAATAAATATGAACTAACTTGTCTTGGTCTGAGGGTGTGTTGACTTTATATATCCAGTCTATCTATCTATCTATCTATCTATCTATCTATCTATCTATCTATCTATCTACATCTATTTTTCTAATACTTTATAGCTGCTACTTGTACTGATCAGAGTGCCCTATACATATAGGCTCGGTGCTGGTTGATGTGCCACCATTTCATCTGCCCCATGTCCCAATAAGTGCGGTCAATTACCCAACCTTATACTTAACCAAAATCAATATCTATCTATCTATCTATCTATCTATCTATCTATCTATCTATCTAATCTATCTATCTATCTATCTATCTATCTATCTATCTGGTTTATCTGTCTATATATCTATATTTCTATCTATCTACAGTGGGGAAATAAGTATTTGATACACTGGTAATTTTGCAAGTTTTCCTACCTACAAAGAATTGAGAGGTCTGTAATTTTTTTTTTATCGTAGGTACACTTCAACTGTGAGAGCCAGAATCAAAAAAAAAATTCCAGAAAATCACATTGTATGATTTTTAAATAATGAATTTGCATTTTCACCAAGCCGATTGCCTATTGTCCTGTAGCCCATCCCAGCCTTGTGCAGGTCTACAATTTTGTCCCTGGTGTCCTTAGACAGCTCTTTGGTCTTGGTCTTGGCCACGGTGGAGAGGTTGGAGTGTGATTGAGTGTGGACAGGTGTCTTTTATACAGGTAAAGAGTTCAAACTAATACAGGTAATGAGTGCAGAGTAGAAGGGCTTCTTAAAGAAAAACTAACAGGTCTGTGAGATCCAGAATTCTTGCTGGTTGGTAGGTGATCAAATGCTTGTTTCATGCAATAAAATGCTAATTATTTATTTAAAAATCATACAATGTGATTTTTTGGATTTGTTTTTTAGATTCTATCTGTCATGGTTGAAGTGTACCAAAGATAAAAATTACAGACCTCTCCATTCTTTGTAGGTGGGAAAACCTTTAAAATCGCCAATGTATCAAATACTTTTTCCCCCACTATTTCTCATTTTTAATTTTTATCTGATATCCTATAATAACGATCTGGACATGCTGGGAGTTGTAGTCCTCTCATAATCCCTCTCTGAATTGACCTCTGATATTGCATAATTGCAGCCTGGACATGCTAAGAGTAGTAGTCCTCTCCTCCATGTAATGTCCTCTGATGCTGGTGTATAGATTACAGTTTCCATTCCTTTTGGGGGTTATGAAAGTGGTCACCCTGACTGCGGTGCTAAGCAGCAGTGAGCGGAAACTACTACTCCACCAATCCGCTCAGTCACACACACTCCCGCAGTATCTTGGAGGAAGCAGGAGCGCTGTGACTAGTGGCCGCCTGCCCAGAAGCCTTCCCCGCCTGTGAGTGCCTCTGGGCCCTGGCTAGCCTAGAACTGAATCCTGAAGACTGCAGCAGCCACACCGCCCTGCAGAAGAAGAGAACTAAAGAAGCCCTGAAGTCTTACTCTGTACATCTTCTGGGGGAGGCCTAACGTAGCTCAGGTATTACTGCAGATGTGCAGATTGCAAGGAATATTTTCTAATGTTGAATCAGAAGTACCTTACCTGATCATTAAAGGGGTTCTCCACTTTCAGAGCTGAACCCAGATATAACCTCTTCTTTACTCATTTACTGTGTATGAGTGGAGCATCAGAGCATTTACTTGTGCCGATGCATGTCGATGACGTCACCGGGCTCAGTGCTAGGCGAAAGTCTCCTAGCGCGGTATGTCAATGGCAGTAAAAGAACAGACCTTTCCCTGCGCAAAGCTCCGATGCTCCAATCATACATAGTAAATGAGTAAAGAAGAGGTTATATCTGGGTTCAGCTCTGAACTCGGACAACCCCTTTAATTGTGTGGATTTATTGCAGAATATCATGGGTAGCAGCACACTACTTAAAGGGGTTCTACAGGATTTTGATATTGATGACCTATAATCAGGATAGTTCATCAATATCAAATAACCGGGGTCTGACAACTGGCTGTTTGAAGTCTGGGGGGCAGCAACCTCTTCCTAGTCCAGTGATGTCACATTTATAGGGTCACGTGACCTCGGCACGGCTGTACTTTCATACAGTTTCATTTCATATAATAGCGAATGGTCTAATCAGCACATTTCATAATAACTTAATTTAAAAATTCTGCCTGCATCCACCGGAAGCGATGGCCATTAGGGGGTCTCACTTCCACCTAAGTTGCAGACCACTGCCTGAGACACAGAAGATGGCTGAGAGGAAGTGGGGGCGTGTAAGAGCTAGCAGAGATCCTGAGCCTGATAGAAGCAGTGCCTCCTGCCTTTCTGTAAGTGTGATCTCCCCTTCCTTATTAGCTTTCTGAGCTGCCTAGAAGAATACAAACATAGTGGGAAGTAATGGGTCACAGCAGTTCAGTGCTGGCAGATTCCACAGAAGGGAGATACCCTCTGCGTCTGAGAGAAATGCATCTAGCTGTGCAGCCAAAACATGGACTAATATGGCTGAAAGAAACTTTAGGGAAACCCAATAAAACACCAATTCCTTCACAGCTATGTTTGTACAAGAAAGCACAGCCACTAGGCAAACCTTTTTTTGAAAACTCAGGTACGCTTTAAAATCATTTTTTTATTTGTTTGTTTGTATGACTCTGCACCTTGTAAGTAGTGTTTTCCCCATAGACTTCAATAGGGTTGTTAACATAAACAGAAAATGTGCAACAAAAGCCGCACAAAAACTGCACAAATACTGCAGCAAAACTGCAAAAATTAATGTGGATTTATTGCATTTTTTATGCGGTTTTCATGTGGCTACAAATCCACACAGTGTGCAGGTCACCTGGTGTGGTTCTGGTGAGGGTAGGAGAGAGAGTTAACTGTGCGTCCTAGGACTTATGTACTCTGTTGGGAAATACACTGAACTCTACGCGGTGCAACAACCTGGAATATGCATACCTTATTTTTCACCCTATAAGACACACTGACCCATAAGACGCACATAGGTTTCAGAGGAAGACAAAAAGAAAAAAATATTTTTCATTAGACCTCAAGTCAGACCACCAACCAGACCCCCAATGTTAATCAGACCTCAGCTCACAGCCCTGATAAGACCCCCAATGTTATTAAGACCTCAGATCAGACCCTCAATAAGACCTCAGCTCAGACCCCAATGTGAATAACCCCCAATCTGCCCTCAGATAAGAGCCCCATGCCTCTCATCAGCCCTCATATGCCTCTCATCAGCCCCCATGACTCTTATCAGCCCCCATATCAACCCCCATGCCTCTTATCAGCTCTCATATCAGACCCCAAGCCTCTTATAAGCCCCATGCCTCTCATCAACCCCCATATCAGACCCCATGCCTCTTATCAGCCCCCATATCAACCCCCAAGACTTATCAGCTCCCATATCAGCCCCCATGCCTCTAATGAACCCTCATATCAGACCCCATGCCTCTTATAAGCCCCCATGCCTCTCACCAGCTCCCATATCAGCCCCCATGCCTCTCATCAGCCCCATGCCTGTCATCAGCCCCCATGCCACAGAGAACATAAAATAAAAAAACACTTACCTCTCCTGCCTTGGGCGCCGCCGCTCCTCACCTCCAGCGCTCACGTGCTCTTCCTGCCGTTGGCTGTGATGTGAACCGATGCGCACAGCGTGATGTCACAGAGCGCCCTCACGCTGTGCACAGCCACAGCAGACAGCAGAGGACCAGGAAGCGGTGAGTACAGAGTCTTCACCGCTTCCCGATCCTCCGGTACTAATGAGCGCTTCCATAATAGAAGCTGCCCATTAGTATTCACTCCATAAGTCGCAGGGACATTTTTCTGTCACTTTTGGGGGAAAAAATATGTCTTATGGGGCTAAAAATATGGTACATACATTATATTAAAGGGGTTTTCCCATTTGAGACATTGGGGGCATATTGCAAGGATATGCCCCCATTGTCTGATAGGTGCAGGTCTCACTTCTGGGATCCGCACCTATTTCGTAAACCTAGCCAGTAAAGTGAATGAAGGCGCATGCGTGGCTACCCGCCATTTATTTCTATGGGGCCACCGAAAATAGCCAAGCACTGGCTCGGCTATTTCTGTTGGCCCCATAGAAGTGAAAGGAAGCGGTGGCTGTACAGACGCGCTTCAGTTATTTTCAGCCAAAAGGGACGATTGGTTGTGGCTGGACCCGGCACTGCCTCCCAGCACTTACTCCCACCGGCTTACTTTTAGAGATAGGTGCGGGTACCACTTTAAGCCCACCCCAAAAGCGTTAAGGTGAGGTTACACATTATGTCTGCGGCGCTGCCGTAGTGTAGTTTGCCACAGTTTTCTGAAATTGTGGTAAAACACTGATTTTGTTGCAATTGCAGAAAACCACAGCAAAAAACGCACTGTGGGAAAAAACAACAACAAAAAAAAGCATTACTGCCATAATGTGCATGCCCTGCCACACACTTACCAATTATTACTATCTATCTTCTATCTATTCTCCTATCTATTTATCTATCTATCTATCTATCTATCTATCTATCTATCTATCTATCTATCTATCTATTGTTTTAATACTTTAAAGCTGCCACTTGTACTGACCATAGCGTTCTATATACATAGGCTCATAGGTGCTGGCTGATGGGCCACCATGTCATCTGCCCCATGGCCCAATAAGTGCTATCACTTAGGGCTCATTCACAAAAACGTATGGGTTCAGTTTCCATATTGCGGACCGCATATGCAGTTCCACAATAAACTGACACCGTTCCGTGTACATCCTGCATCACGGATGTGGAACTATTCACTTTAATGGGTCCGCAAATCAGGAGATGCGAAGCGGTGCAGAATGGAAGCACGGAATGGAACCCTACGGAAGCACTATGGAGTGCTTCTTTGTGGTTCCGTTCCGTACTTCTGTACCGCAAAAAGATAAAACATGCCCTATCTTTTTGCGAACGGAGGATGCGGACCCATTCAGGTTGAATGGGTCTGGATCCGTCCTGGAGGCCTCACGAACATTTTCCCTGCATTAGGGACTGAAAATTGTGGCCCCAATGCACGGAATGGAACACATACGTTCGTTTAAATGTGCCCTTACTCTGCATCCCAACCTTATACTTAACCAAATTGTTGCTGATTTTTCCTTCATCCACCAGGGGGCAGTAGAAGAAAGCAGCTGTAATGCCAGTACACAGTCTTCCACATTTCTATATATAAAGCCTAAAAACAAACAAAAATAACCAGATTCTGGGAAACACCGGCACATGTATGATGTGGTCACTCCAGGCATGGGCCCCCGTGAGCTCAAGGGCCACAGCCTATTTTCTTCCATTATCCCAGAGAATCTTATTGCATCCGGCCATTATGTATCAGCAGCGTGCTATATGCCACAAATGCCTGCTGGCCTAAATGCAGATAAAACCGGGCACAGCTATCTCTGGTCACAAGAGCTTTCAATCTAAATGCCTGAGTGAATAGCTGCTTGTATTCCATTAGAAAATGTGACTGGCTGCATTTTTTACCATGAACCCAGATCAGTCCCCATAGACAACAGCTAACAATGTACTGCAAGGCAGAACAAAAGGGGAATCCGCAGCCAATCACAGCCCGAAAACGGAATTTAAAGGGATCCTATAGGCTTGCGGAGGTCCAATGGCTGCGCCATGTCTCCTGGCTGTCAAAGACACGTGGGAGAGATGATTAGAGGCTTGTACTTATTGGCTGCATGTAACCCCCCTTCCCCCATTCTCTACACCTCCTCTGTATCTTACTCACATACTGAGCTGCTCCTTGTGTCTGGTCTCTGCCCAGGATGCCATTAACCCTATGCGTCCCCGTCGCTTTCAACGCCAGCAACGTATACGACTACTTTGTAACATTCGTATACATATGTTACATTTATGTGTCTCCATTACCTCAACATTCCGAATCGCTCGCCATCCCATTTCTAATGCTAGATAGGTTATTTTTTCCCTATTTCCTATAGGAAATGGACAGGAAATGAATTGCTATTTGTTATCGTCCAATTTTTTATCCTCTCCCGTAGAATTGAACGGGGTCCATGAAGTCGCTGCCAGCGTCGAAACTATCACAAAAATTGCTAATATGCCTGGCAACATATGGATAACTGCAGTATGTCTTGACTATAGGTGGGTGGTTGGGGGTGGGGAGGGGTAATCCCGGGGTAATACCATAATATGAATGATATATGTAATTGTGTTTGTGGATTTAGCATTGACAACGGGCATGACAGCAGCACAAGTATTAATATAAGCCATCATACATAAATCTACAAGAGCGGGCCGGCTTCGTGTCATGCTACAGGCATTGAGGTAAATGGCAATGAGTGCATATCTTGGGCGTAGGAGCTTGCAATCTAAGGCGTAAGAGGTGGGATGGTAAGGCTGTAGAAACAGATGAAGCAGGGCAGGTAGTAACGGACATGGTTAGGGTATAGTTCTGACACAAAAATGTAAAAAAAAAAAAGAAGTATAAAAATATAGATTAAAAAATAGATAAAATATAGAAGTAAATAAAAATATAAAAGTAATATATCAATATAAAAAAAAAAAAGTAAAAAATGGAGCTTAATCTCCATAATTGTATTGGATACATTGTGTCAAGGAAGTGGTACATATAGTCAAATAGAAGGTAGAATTTTTTAAAGGTGTATATATCGCTGCCTCACATATCCATCATGGCCACGTTACAGCGCAGGATCCATCATGTGAAGCTTCAGGCCGTTCACATGATGATCACGCGCTCTCCTGTGGCTCCTTTGATCACGTATGTACATTCTGCCGGGCCATTTTCCCATACATTCACTGTGACTCGACCCGAGGTTTCCATGTCATTCCTCGTCATCATGTGATCCAAGAACAATATTAAAGCAGATCCCTCCGACGGGGGTCGTCCTATAACAAAGACATGGAAGGCGAAACGTCTCCAGCTTGAAGTCTTGGGCTCAGCAATTCATTTAAAATTATATTTTTGTTTTTGTATATCAAAATGTAATCGTGCTAAATGCCGTTGTCATGGCAGGATATTAGAATATTACACAGAAGAATGAATATTAATAAAATGGCAAAGGTTATGGCATTTCTAAATCCTACAAAATGATGTTTTTTTAAATATGATCAACTATTTTTTTTTTTAAGTCAGATTTAAAAATAATATATATATATTGTTTTTTTTCCCCCCTATCTTCTATACAATATTTATAATTTTTTTCTTAAAATTGCTAGATATTATAAATTAGTGAGCTATAACAGAATCCCACTAAAGTCAATAAA
This sequence comes from Bufotes viridis, assembly GCA_033119425.1. Lineage (NCBI taxonomy): Eukaryota > Metazoa > Chordata > Amphibia > Anura > Bufonidae > Bufotes > Bufotes viridis. The sequence goes on along the minus strand of CM065594.1, from coordinate 259,995,139 downwards.
TTCTATAGGGGTCATGTATTAAACATAAATACGCCTAAACTAGTCGTATTTCTGCCGCAGATTGCAGCACAAAGAAAATACACTGCAGTCTAAAACGCCGGTCTTAATAAATGACCCCCTATGTTCCTATTGCAATAGGTTGTGTTCGGGCTTTTTGAGGTTACGGTAGTGCTGGAGTATTGGATTTGCCAAAATTAGGCAAATAACAAACTATAAATATGAACCCTTTTGGGCTATTTATATGAGATTTTCCATACCTTAGGCCTGAACTGACCTTTGACTTCTCCTTTGGCTCCTGTAGAATGTCAGCATTGTGGTCAACTGGTCTCCCTTGAGGGATATATATCAATAATTGATTCTTCTACAAAAATCATTCCTCATTCACATTATTGAAGCACACGTGGTGTAAGTGATGGTTTGTTAATGTCCATCTAAGCAGTTTCTATAGTATATTGAATACAGGGTTACAAAAAAAAGCTAATAAAACATATACGGTATATATTTATTCTTTTATTATATTTTATAATTTATTTTTGCCTCAGGACTACTTCCAGTTTATAGCAATGAGGGAGTTATATTTATGTGTTTATTAGCACTTTGGACAGAAATTTAAGGGGTGGGGTAAACCAGTTCAGAAAAAATGTAAAAAAAAAGGTATAAAAAAAATAATAATAATTGTTGGAGTGTTTTGTTAAACACTTAAAAAAGAAAATAAGAAAATATAAATAATAAAAATGAAATAAAATAAATAATGAAATATTTATATATTAATTACGACACAAAAGATCCAAGATAATAAAAGTTAATAAGATCATAAAGGATATTTCCAAAAAGATTTTTTAAAATAGCTATTACATTTCTTTGATTTTTAGCATTTATTTCCTGTCTTGTTAAAATGTCTGCTCACAATTACCATCATTAACCATTTAGATATTACTATTTTATTTTTATTATTTCATCTTATATACATTTTTATACATTTTATATAATTTGTGTTGTTTCCTCCCTAGTGTTTTTCTTTAATGCTCAATCTATATTTAATAACATTTATAACATATAAATGGTTTATGTGATATATTTTATCTCTATGATGTCACACATTTGCTAGGGTTAATTTCTATAATTTTTTTTTTCTCCAAGTCATTAACATTTTTATGTATTTTTTTTTTTTCAAATGATAATCTGATTTGGCAATGAAAGGCCTTGAGGAAATCCCGTCTAATAAGTAACTCCTTGTTTGCCATGTTGGATTTGACAGGCCTTACATCCGCGCTCTCCCGCAGTCATTTAGAAGAACGCTCTGCTGTTGCCTGACTGTTAATTTGGCTGGGGAATTAAAAGAAAAGGAATTCATTAGCAGAGGCTCCCTGACTACCCCCCAGGCCCCCAGCCTGCTATGTGTCACCATGTCAGGTCACCAAGGTCCTGGATGTCCTCCCTGTATACACATCCTGCTCACTTTCTTGGACTGATGTGAGCCCAGACTGACAACGATGAGATTTCTAGTTCCTTCCAATGTCACTGCACAGAGGTGTCTTCCATGGAGCTTTCTCGTGTAATAAAGATACATTAGGAAGATTATTTTTCGCTGAACTGTCAGTCCACGAAGAGCTAGCAAGAACATAAAGCCAAACGCGCACATGTGGACAAGGCCTTAGACCTCCCTGCGACTTGTTCCCTAGTTGGAAGCCATAGGGCCAAGGGCTGGGGCAGTAGTGTCACTTTAGAAGACCCAAGAACACTGGTGCCATCACTAGAAGGGGCAGAGGAATGAAGAACCAGGACCCAGAATCTTCAAGTTTGGCCATGGATTTGGGCAACGTTGCCTGTGACCTGACATTTGCAGCAGTAGTAAAGCCATTATACAGGATTTCCAGGCTTGAATAGGTCTTCCTATCTGAAACCTTTAACATATATAAATACAGTATATACAGTATATTGGTTGGGGGTTGACTAGTGGAACTACAGGGTTTCCATGTCCCTCCTGATCAAAACTACAGGGTTTCCATTTCTCTACATTCTCTATTGTCAGCAGAGATGTAACTCGAGTCTCCGGAGCGTCAATGTAACATCTGTAACATGGCCCACACATCTCATGTGCCTTTGAACCTACTATGGCATCATAGTCTCTCCAGTAAACTTCTATGGAGGCCTCCATTCATTTCCTTTTGCTCTTTCCAGGCAGATTATAGAGCTTGGGGACAGCAGGACCCCGTTATCGTGATTGTTGGGAGTCCCTTCTTACTGATCCAACATTTATGTTCCACATGGACAACCCATTTCGAGAGTAAGTGGACAATCCTCTGTGAGCTTACCAGTCTCACTGATCTTTATCCTAGATCGAATACCAATTTAACAAGCTTTAGACTGGTATTCAGCCTCTCGTTGGTCTCATTCATGTAGACATCTACATAGTGGTAGTACATTCTTGATTTGGAGTACTGGTTGTATTGATGTCCAACTACAACTTTCTTCCACCATAAAAGCCAACTGCTGCTATAAAATAAGAAAGTTGTGTGGATTGTGTCAGTCTTGTCTCCTCATGGGCCAGGAAGTCAAAGCAAATCAGGGGTGGGGCAAACAGTAGCCAACCTGCCCCAGCTGACAATGGCGAGTTATAGCTATATGTAGCCAAATAGATGTCACTGCAGATTCAAATGACTCAGGTTAGCAAAGTATGGTCAGAGGCAGAAGAACCATAGACTCCCTTGGCAACAAGCCTCCTGGGTTTACTATTCAGCATAGCCTTAAGCTGCCCAGCCCCAGGTAACAAATGGGTGGTGACATGTTGAAGAGACACCAGTCTCCCTCAAATACAACCAATAAAATCACTTGGAAGTTTGGCATCTTTCTTCAAGAAGAGATCATACAAAAACAAAGCCTCGTAGGATGACCCCCATGGCATTATCTCTAATGGCTAGAGGTGAAGGACAGCTTGTCATTTCCTCTGGTGGACCCAAGATTCACAAATTCAAATCTTAGGAGAACATCTTTGTAAACTTTACACAATATTCCAACAGTGGTTGAACCACCAGATTTGCTCTGTAAGCAACAGTCCCATCATGCGGCAATACATCTAGAGGAGGCTTCTGGTGTCCAAAACCAGATTTGTCCTTCCTGTTTTACGGTATGTTACTGACCAGTGATCCTGCCTGATGAAAACAGAAAGTATTCTATATAACAGGGAGGGGGTACATAATTTATTCAATGAAATCAAGAAACAGAAATCATGAGAAAACAATAAGATATGGATGGGAAGTAATCCAGTATGTAATGATCTCCTCTAAAGGATTGATGTCCATTAAAAACAGTATAATTATAAATTATATACAATTATAAAAGTTATGTTCATGTACGTTGTACATAGGAATAGTATTAAAGTAGTTATATTCTTGTACATAGGAGCAGTATCATAGTAGTTATATTCTTGTACATAGGAATAGTATTAAAGTAGTTATATTCTTGTACATAGGAGCAGTATCATAGTAGTTATATTCTTGTACATAGGGGCAGCATTATAGTAGTTACCATATTTTCCGCCCTATAAGACTCACCTGCCTATAAGACGCACCTAGGTTTTAGAGGAGGACAATCAGACCCCCATGCCTCAGATCAGCACCCCAACCTTATGTATGCAGCCCCCAGCCTCATGTATGCAGCCCCCAGCCTCATGTATGCAGCCTGCAGCCCCCAGCCTCATGTATGCTGCCTGTAGCCCCCAGCCTCATGTATGCAGCCTGTAGCCCTCAGCCTCATGTATGCAGCCTGTAGCCCCCAGCCTCATGTATGCAGCCTGCAGCCCACAGCCTCATGTATGCAGCCTCCAGCCTTAGATCAGATAAAAAAAAAATCCACTTACCTCTCCTGCTCCGGACACCGCCGCTCCTCACCTTCGGCGCTGCTCCTGCCGCCGGCTGTGCTGTGAACTGAGGCGCACAGCGTGAGGTCACAGAGCGCCCTCACGCTGTGCGCAGCCACAGCACAGCCGAGAACCATGAAGTGGTGAGTACACAGCATTCACTGCTTCCTGGTCCTCCGGTACTAATGATCGCTTTCATAATGGTAGCGCTCATTAGCATTCACCCTATAAGACTCAGGGACATTTTCTCCCCCTTTGCGTCTTATGGGGCGAAACATAGAGTATAATCTTGTACATAGGAGGCAGTATTATATTAGTGATATTCTTGAACATATGAGCAGTATTATAGTAGTTATATTCTTGAACATATGAGCAGTATTATAGTAGTTATATTCTTGAACATAGCAGTATGATAGTATTAAATTAGTGATGTTCTTGTACATAGGAGCAGTATTATAGTAGTTATATTCTTAAACACAGGAGAAGTATTATATTTTGGACATAGAAGCAGTATTACATTTTTGTACATAGGAGCAGTATTACAGTCCACAGCTATATTCTGGTACATAGGAGCAGTATTATAGTCAGGGGCGACTGCGACCGGGCCCGGCAGTGAAGGGGGCCTGCAGCCCCGCCGTATTAATGTGAGGCAGGGCACAGGGAGATGAGCGCTTCCATTGTGGAAGTGCTTATCTCCATAGTTACCTGTATCGCCTCCCTCAGGACAGCGATACAGATGGCTGTGCTGCGGCCGGGGAGGGAAAGAGGGTCTCTCCTTCCCTGTTCCTCTAATAGGCTGCTGGCACAAGGCCCACAGCCTATCAGAGGCCGGTGTAGGCGGCGGGATGACTTCATTCCGCCGCCTGAGCCATACAGTGTGGGACACAGGCCGGAAGAGGCCTGCATCGCATAGCTGCCATGGAGGTAAGTATAAGTGTTTATTTTATTATGGAGTGGCACTTACTGGCACATGATGGGGGGCCCCATGGAGAGGCACTTGTTACTGACATATGGGGGGCATGGAGAGGCACTTGTTACTGGCACATGGTTGGCATGGAGAGGCACTTGTTACTGGCACATGATGGGTGGGCCATGGAGAGGCACTTGTTACTGGCACATGGTTGGCATGGAGAGGCACTTGTTACTGGCACATGGGGGGCATGGAGAGGCACTTGTTACTGGCACATGATTGGGGGGGAGAGGCACTTATTACTGGCACATGATGGGGGCCATGGAGAGGCACTTGTTACTGGCACATGATGGGGGGCATGGAGAGGCACCTGTTACTGGCATATTATTTGGGGGGTGCATGGAGAGGCACTTGTTACTGGCACATTATTTGGGGGGGGCATGGAGAAGCACTTGTTACTGGCACATGATTTGGGGGGGCATGGAGAGGCACTTATTACTCGTACATGATGGGGGGGCATGAAGAGGCACTTGTTACTGGCACATTATTGGGGGGCACTATGAGTGCACTTCTTACTGACACATTATTGGGGGGCACTATGGGTGCACTTCTTACTGGCACATTATTGGGGGGCACTATGGGGCACTTCTTACTGGCACATTATTGGGGGGCACTATGGGGGCTTCTACTGAGGCCACAAAGAAGAGGTATTTTATATGGGGGGGTTGGTGTGGTACTAGTATTATCAGGGGGTTTATCTGTTTCTGCAGTATAAGTATTGGGGAGCACAGTGGCACAGTATTGGGGGTAGTAGGATGATTTGTCCAAAAGATAGGATGATAATGGGAAAGTAGTAAACAAAGATTTCATTTTTTTTTTTGTCAAACTGCAGAGACGAGAAATGGTGGTCTGGTCTGAAAGGAGAAGATGAGGAAAGAGAACATCTACATCAAAGGAGACGTCACTGGATATAAGAGGTACGGGGTGCTGTATTACCCTGTATTTCTGTAGTGATGGGAGCAGGGCGTAGCGATCGAGGTCGCAGATGGTGTGACGGGGTGGGGGCAATTCAAAGTTTGCCCTGGGGCACATACAACTCTAGTTATGCCACTGATAGTAACATAGTAACATAGTATATAAGACCGAAAAAAACATTTGTCCATCCAGTTCGGCCTGTTTCCTACAAGTTGATCCAGAGGAAGGCAAAAAAATTTCAGGTCTCTCCAGGGATGTTCGATTGGTTTCAAGTCAGGACTTTGGCTGGGCCACACAAGGACATTCACAGAGTTGTCCCTTAGCCACCTCTATGTTTTCTTGGCTATGGGTCTACGTTCATTGTCTTGTTGGAAGGTAAACCTTCGATCCCGTCCTGTGTCCAGAGCTCTCTGGACCAGGTTTTCATTAAGAGTTCTCTGTACTTTGCTCTATTCATCTTTCCCTCAACTCTGACCAGTCTCCCTGTCTGAGCCACTGAAAAACAACCCCACAGCATGATGATGCCACCACCATGCTTCACTCTAGGGATGGTATTGGGCAGGTGATGAGCAGTGCCTGGTTTCTTTCAAACATGAGGCTTAGTATGGAGGCCAAAAAGTTTAATCTTGGTTTCATCAGATCAGAGAATCTTGTTTCTCACAGTCTGAGTCCTTCAGAAGTTTTTTGCAAACTTGCATGTCTTTTACTGAAGAGAGGCTTCTTTCTAGCCAGTCTGCCATAAAGCTTAGATTGGTGGAGTGCTGCAGTGATGGTTGATTTTCGTCGAAGTTTCTCCCATCTGCACACAAGATCTTTGGAGCTCAGACAGTGTGACCATTGGGATCTTGGTTACCAGTTCTAAGAAGAGTCCTGGTTGTTCCAACCTTCTTTCATTGAAGAATTGTGGAGGCCACTGTGCTCTTAGGAACTTTCAGTGGAGCAGACATTTTTTGTATCCTTCTTGACCTAGACCTATGCCTCCACACAATCATGTCGCTGAACTCTACAGGTAGTTCTTTCCTCCTCATGGCTTATTTTTTGCCCTGATATGCATCGTCATCTGTGAGATCTTATATAGACAGGGCTACGTCTTTAGCAATCATGTCCAATCAACTGAATTTACCACAGATGACTCCAATCAAGGTGTAGAAACATCTCAAAGATGATCAAGCTACAAAGTGTCAAGTGCCATAACAAATTGTCTGAATACCTATGTCCATGGCAGATTTTAGTTTTTCTTTTTTGCAAACATTTCAAAAAATCTGTTTTCACTTTCTCATTATGAGATATTGAGTGCAGACTGATAGGGAAAACTTAATTTTATTTTTCTTTTAGCACAAGGCCACAACATAAAAAAATGTGAGAAAGTGAAAGGGTCTGAAGACTTACCAAATGCATTGTAGTCTTGTACATAGAATACAGTATTATAGTAGTTATATTCTTGTATATAGGAGGCAGTATTATAGTAGTCATATTCTTGTACATAGGAGCAGTATAATAGAAGTTATATTCTTGTACATAGAAGCAGTATTATAGTAGTTATATTCTTGTACATAGGAAGCAGTATTATAGTAGTTATATTCTTGTACATAGAAGCAGTATTATAGTAGTTATATTCTTGTACATAGGAGCAGTATTATAGTAGTTATATTCTTGTACATAGGGGAAGTATTATAGTAGTTATATTCTTGTACATAGGAGCAGTATTATAGTAGTTATATTCTTGTACATAGGAGCAGTATTATAGTAGTTATATTCTTGTACATAGGAGCAGTATTATAGTAGTTATATTCTTGTACATAGGAGCAGTATTATAGTAGTTATATTCTTGTACATAGGAGCAGTATTATAGTGGTTATAGTCTTGTACATAGGAGCAGTATTATAGTAGTTATATCCTTGTACACAAGAGCAGTATTATAGTAGTTATATTCTTGTACATAGGGGGCAGTATTATAGTAGTTATATTCTTGCACATAGGAGGCAGTATTATAGTAGTTATATTCTTGTACATAGGAGGCAGTATTATAGTAGATATATTCTTGTACATAGGAGGCAGTATTATAGTAGTTATATTCTTGTACATAGGAGCAGTATTATAGTAGTTATATTCTTGTACATAGGAGCAGTATTATAGTAGTTATATTCTTGTACATAGAAGGCAGTATTATAGTAGTTATATTCTTGTACATAGGGGGCAGTATTATAGTAGTTATTGTACATATATATATATATATATATATATATTCATACAATGTTAGCGGCAGTAGCATGCTCAGTCATTAAATACATTACTGATACATTAGGAATATGGGGAATGTCTCAGGAACGTATCTTGTCATTATAAACAGGGTTCTTGGTTGTGAAAATATCACTCAGTTCTAGGTTGTGAGCTTTACTGTTGCAGAGGAACTGCATTATTGGTGATGATGAGAACTTCATTAGACCTTCTACTGTCCTTGATAAACTATGTCATCTAAACTATGTCATCTTATTTATACACAGAGCAATCTGCCATCTGGAATAGATGGCTAGATAGGTCTGTAGAGGATTATCAATGGTCTCACATCTCTATTGCCCCCAAATTTTCTTCTAGTGTGGTGTTCAAGGTGACTCAGGACTGACTAGATTCCCCCTGGATTACAGGCCAATGGGGCTATCCAAGAGGTAACTGCACACTTAGGGTACTTTGACACTTGTGGCAGGACGGATCCGGCAGGCTAGATCCGTCCTGCTGCAAGTGCCCGTGCACTGCCGTGCTGCCGCTCCGTCCCAATTGACTATAATGGGGCGGAGCTACGGCGCAGCACGGCAGTGCACGGCAAAGATCGCTGGACTGAAAAGTCGGACATGCAGGACTTTTAGTCCGGCGATCTCCGGCCGTGCACTGCCGTGCTGCACCGTAGCTCCGCCCCATTATAGTGAATGGTGACAGAGCGGCAGCACGGCACGGGCCCTTGCGGCAGGACAGATCCGGATCCGTCCTGCCGCAAGTGTGAAAGTACCCTTACCTTTAAAGAATTTTTACATTATGATGTGACATTGGGACCACGTCTTCGTAAACATACATGGACATTGGTTGGGTCCATGTATGAATACATCATGAGACCCCATTGTCCTAGATCAGGGATGCGGAACCTTTTAGAGGCAGAGTGCCCAAACTGCAACCCAAAACCCACTTATTTATCGCAAAGTGCCAACACGGTAATGTAACCTGAATAACAATATAGCATATCTTCCATGTACTCTATCATTTAGCTACAATAGCCTGCCTACATTCAATGCCCTGCGCTGATGAATGGCAGGAAAAGTCTAAGGTATATTGGTATGCCTTAGACTTTTTCCAGGGAGTGGATGCCCACAGAGATGGATCTAAGTGCCGCCTCTGGCCCCCGTGCCACAGGTTCGCCACCACTGTCCTAGATGGTCTCCCTCAAGTTGTATATACATGTATAAATAGATCAGAGTAAACTGTATGGGGGCATGTGGGTTTTTGGGGAGGCATCTTCTTATGTTTTTGTCAGTCATGTGGCTTAGGGTTAAAAGAAATGTTTTGTGGTTTGCAAGTAGAAGGACAGATGCCTGAGGCTTGGAAAACTGTTTCCCAGGAGCGCAGGAACCACAATAGTCACAAAGACACAGCCAGAATTCATGAATTGTCCCCCTGCTTACCAAATGACCAAGGGTGTAGTTATAGAGGTAGCAGAAGTAGCAGGCACACTGGGCCCTGGTGTCTGAGGCAGCCCAGAAGGATCTTTGCCACATGAAAAGGACACTAGCATTATAAATGGCACATGTGGACGATTTCTTTTTTTTTTGTTACAGATTTTACATGAGCGCCCAGGAACTTAATGCGCCCAGGGATGTAATGCCTCTGCAAGGGGTTGTGCCCCTTGGGTGCTACTGAACCCACATGCTGCCATTTCTAAGATGTTCCAGACTCCTCCAGCATTTCCGTGATGCAAAGTAGCTGTCTGATGGCTACAAATTTTTGCCATATTAGCTGTCACGGAGCTACATATTCCTTAATACACGGCATGCAAATGAAAGCAATGGACCATGGCATTTCCAAACATGTTTACACTTGAGAAAGAAAATTGTGTAGTACTAGAACAACTCAACAAAAGCCTTGAGGTCATGGGAACCTACCACCTCATTGGAAGGTCCTTGTGGTGGGACTGAAGGAACCTGATCCTGTAAGTTTTTTCTACTAAGTCCTAGCTTGTTAAATCTGAAATGTTTCAGTTAGGATAGAATTGTGGGAACTGATATGTAGTTTCCACCACTGGTGTCACTAGGACTGGGCACCAGATGCACATGCCCCTGGTCATCCCATTCCTAGTGTCCCATTGTCAATTTTATGGAGAGGCCTCCTTGGAGCAGGCAGGCATGAGCTGTGCTTAGGACAACAGTGAGGAATGCTGTGGCTAGCATGGGTGGCATCAGGGGGTACAGCAGCTGTCACAGGGGTACAGTGGCTGGTATGAGGGCACAGTGGCTGGCATAAAGTGAATTGTAAATGGAGGCATTATCACTGTCATGGGGCATTTTAAGCAGTTATGGGGGCATTGTGGCTGTCATAGAGGCTTTTGTGGTATGAGTGGGGAAACTTTTTTTTATCAAGCGGGTACTATGGCTGTCATGGGGGTATCTGGCATATGAGGCACTATGGCTGTGAGTCATGGGGTATACAAGACTTTGTGGCTGTCATGGGGCACACAAGACATTGTGGCTGTCATGAGGCACCCGAGACATTGTGGCTGTCATGAGGCACCCGAGACATTGTGGCTGTCATGAGGCACATGAGACATTGTGGCTGTCTTGAGGCACATGAGACATTGTGGCTGTCTTGAGGCACACAAGACATTGTGGCTGTCTTGAGGCACATGAGACATTGTGGCTGTCTTGAGGCACACGAGACATTGTGGCTGTCTTGAGGCACACAAGACATTGTGGCTGTCTTGAGGCACACGAGACATTGTGGCTGTAATGAGGCATGCATGACATTGTGGCTGTCATGGTGACAAATGTGGGCACTTATAAGTGGATTACATTTTTTTACAGGCGCTACTAGGATGGCTGTTACTATGGGCGCTGATTATTAGGCAGAAACATCTCTATGGGCACTACTAGGATTAACCTAGAATACCCACATGCACGATAGTGGGTAACAAAACCTTGGAACCCCTTGATGCCACGAACTGTTTGGGGTACTAAACCACTAAACACCAGGGAATGGCTGGCACATTAAACCACACTTTAGTAAGGGTGCAATAAGATGACTGTCTATGACGAGCCATTCATGGGAACTTGAAGATCCTGTTCTTGCATTGGGACCATCTGTGTCTATCTCGGCTTTCATACCCCCTTGTATATACTATATATAGAACCTAGTACTATGTATAGTAACAATAACCATCAAAGGATTTTGCAACGTCTGACAGATAAATCTAAAACAAAGGGAGATGTTTTTGCAGCTGGAGATCAAAGCTTTCCAGAGGGTCGGTAGTTCACAATGCTTTAGGAAACAGACTGTAATGGGGATTTTGTGATATTCTGTAGGTACTTGGAGTGATGAGGGTCCATATTCATTGTCTGCTGGGTCCGAAAGATGAGTATATAAGGATATGGATGGGGCAGGAATCAACAGGATATTAGAAGAGGAAAAGGGAACAGATTGTAGAATGGATATGAAGTGACCGGAATTACCCAAACAGAGGGGGCACCCTGTCATAGTGATTTACTTATCCACAGCTGCTCATTACAATCCTGCCTATTCCCTAGAGAGATATGTACTATGGAGGAAGTAAAACAGCAACACCCTCCCAATGATAGTCATCTTTTTTTCAATGGGTCGTGCTGTATTCTGATTTATCTTGGTCTCTTGCAGTTTCGTTCCCACTGTCTTTACTCTAACTCTATAATTTATTCATTCACTTACCAGTAACTAAAACAAACAAAAAAAAAAAAGGAGAGGAGAGGAGTGGGAGGGGGGAGAAGGGGAGATGTATCTGCAGTCTTTTTTCCTCAGCCTGTGTTTGAGACTCATGCTGTGAGAGGGGAAGAAGGCGCAGCAGAGAAGATACCTGATTTAATAGGTCTACAGTTATGTCATATTTGATAATCTAATACAAAAGTGTAATCGTGCCTGATATCATTTCTGAGTATAGGGTTTATATTATAATGTGTGTGCCTTCCTTGAACATGGTAGTTTTATGATTTTTTGCATACAGTGAGGAAGGTAAATGTGATTGCTCAACCAATAAGTCCATCAGAAGCAAGTGACATCACTGAGGCTTCAATGTTCTGACATGTCACAGAAGATAGATGGATATTCCTCCTTACCCTGAAAATTTCTTCTTATATCAGCACAATATTGAAAACACGCCCTGTTAGCTTTCCAATATGTCCACCATCGATATCAAATTTAGGATAGAAGATATCCTGCATGCTATAATATAGATTATAATGCTTGATGGTTTAATAAAGTATTTACATGGACTTTGGTTGTTCCAAATCTTCTAGTACATTTCTCATTTAAGGAGCACGTCTCCTGAAAGAAGTTTTGACCTATTCCGCAGCGCTTTACAGACATTAGCATCACTTGTCCCCAGTGGGGCTCACAATCTAAGTTCTCTATCACTATGTCTTTGGAGTGTGGAAGAAAACCCAAATACCTGGATGAAACCTACAGAGAACGTACAAACTTCATGGAGATGATGACCCTCAGGTTGGATTTAAACCTAAGACCCCAGCACTGCAAGGCACCAGTGCTAACCACTAACCGTATCCAAACTTTTGCAGCCAACTATTTGCTGCATCCAAAATATAAAATTTAAGCAAGCTTGCAAATTGTCTTAATTTTAAAAAAATAATGCAATTTTGAGCATACAGCTCCAATGCAGCTTTTTATATTTCCATAGAAATGGACTACAAAACAAAATCTGTGGCCAGCAGTCGGACGTGGAACTTTCTTCCATCTCCCTCTTCTTTTTGTTAACTTCCAAACAGTTGTACTAAAGGGTTTGTCTGAGTTAAACAAAATCTTGGGGCCCCTGTAAATGGTCTAAAATAACAAATAAAGCTATAGTTACCCCTTTCCTCCCCTGTTTCTTTCTGCACCGTGCTCTGACCCTCCCTGTTGCTGTTTGTTTTCCTGGCTGCAGCATTGACTCTCTGTGCACACAGGTAATGCATGCAGCCAATCACTGGCCTCAGCAGTGACATTCTATGTACACAGGTCATGCATGCAGCCAATCACTGGCCTCAGCAGTGACATTCTATGTACACAGGTCATGCATGCAGCCAATCACTGGCCTCAGCAGTGACATTCTATGTACACAGATCACATGTAGCCAATCATTGGCCTCAGCAGTGACATTCTATGTACACAGGTCATGCATGCAGCCAATCACTGGCCTCAGCAGTGACATTCTATGTACACAGATCACATGCAGCCAATCAATGGCCCCAGCAGTAACATTCTATGTACACAGATCACATGCAGCCAATCACTGGCCTCAGCAGTGACATTCTATGTACACAGATCACATGCAGCCAATCAATGGCCCCAGCAGTAACATTCTATGTACACAGATCACATGCAGCCAATCAATGGCCTCAGCAGTGACGTTCTGTCCACACAGGTCACCATGCAGCCAATCACTGACCTCAGCAGTGACATTCCATGCAGAAAGGTCACCATGCAGCCAATCATTGACCTCATCAGTGACATTCCATGCAGAAAGGTCACCATGCAGCCAATCATTGACCTCATCAGTGACATTCCATGCAGAAAGGTCACCATGCAGCCAATCATTGACCTCATCATTGATATTCCATGCAGAAAGGTTACCATGCAGCCAATCACAGTGACATTCCATGCACACAGTTCATCATGCAGCCAATCATTGGCCTCACCAGTGACATTCTATGAACACAGATCACATGCAGCCAATCAATGGCCTCAGCAGTAACATTCTATGAACACAGATCACATGCAGCCAATCACTGGCCTCAGCAGTGATTTTCTGTCCACACAGGTCACCATGCAGCCAATCAATGGCCTCAGCAGTGACGTTCTGTCCACACAGGTCACCATGCAGCCATTCACTGACCTCAGCAGTGACATTCCATGCAGAAAGGTCACCATGCAGCCAATCATTGACCTCATCAGTGACATTCCATGTAGAAAGGTCACCATGCAGCCAATCATTGACCTCATCAGTGACATTCCATGCAGAAAGGTTACCATGCAGCCAATCACAGTGACATTCCATGCACACAGTTCATCATGCAGCCAATCATTGGCCTCTGCAGTGATGTTCTGTCCATACAGATCACATGAAGCCAATTACTGGCCTCAGTAGTGATATTCCGTGCACACAGTTCACCATGCAACCAATAACTGGCCTCAGCAGTGATATTCCGTGCATACAGGTCACCATGCAGCCAGTCACTGGCCTCAGCAATGGCATTCCATTTACAAAAATCAAATGCAGCCAATTACTGGCCTCAGCAGTGGCATTCTTTGCACATAGGTCACTATGCCGCCATTCACTGGCCTCAGCAGTGGCGTTCCGTACACACAAGTCAACCTGCAGCCAATCATTGGCCTCAACAGTGACTTTCCTTGCAGATGGGTCACCATGCTGCCAATCACTGGCCTCAGAGGTGATGTTCCATGTACCACCAATGCCAGTGATGGGCTGCACAATGAACTGTGTGTGTTACCACTGCCACCAGTTAGATAATGTCAGCCGGCGGGGAGGACAGGGCACAGTGCTGGAAGAAGCCGGGAAAAAAAAGGGAAAATATGACTTATTTTGTTATTTTAGTGCCTTTATATTTAAAGTGATATTCTGGCAAATCTCTACAGCATATCCACAGGAAAAGTCTGGATAAATCTGACCCTTCACCTATCATGTGCCATAACACTGGTGTTGTGTGACAGACGGGCCATTGGCCATCTCTGCACCCCTATCGTTTTGCCCATAGAACAGGAATCCCCAATCAGCAGCGTTGGTCTGTATACTATGTTACTGCATCCTAAAAGGTTAATTTGGAACAGAGTTGTCAGATACCCTACAACTCCTTTACAGAGTCCTGAGGAGTAATGTAGAAGATTCATGTATCACAGCGCTCCCTTAAACCTGCTGGTATCACTCAGCCTTTGTTGTATATAGAGGTTCTGACATAAAACAACCTCATTGTGTACAACAATAGGGACAATAGGCTTTGAAATGCGACTATATTTCATCAGAGGAAATGTCTTGATTCATCTTGCAGCAAAAATTCCTACTTGAGGCGCAGAGCCTGCTAACCATAGCTACTGTGTGTTTTTACATGGAATGTGCTGCATTTATGAATGTCATACGAATTTATGAATCCTGTGCTCTGTGACAGCGGCTCCTCTTCTCGCTACCTCAATCAAATATAATCAGGGAGATCTTTTTCCTCAGAGTCATTTCTGGGCATTGATTTCTGCAGAGTTCTCATGGATCTAGATGAGTAAAATGGATTTTACTAATGTTCCTAGTGGTCTAGAGTAGTTAAAGGGTCAATGCCAGCTTCCCTGGTGGTCTAGGTACGGAAGGGTTCAATGCAAACCTCTGCGGTGTTCTAATGTATGAAAGTATTCAATGTCAAATTTCCTGTTGGTCTAGGGTAGTGAAGGGGTTAGTGTAAGCATCCCTGGTGGCATGTGATGACATACGTGGTGTAATGCAGGAGATGCATTAAAGTAAGCATCCACCCTTAGGCTGGGTTCACGCGAGCGTGTCCGGATTAGGTCCGGATGCGTTGTGGATGCGTTCAGTGAAAACTGAGCATTTTCACAGGCAAAGCCATTCAGTTTTGCCTGCGATTGCGTTCAGTTGTTCAGTTTTTTCCACGCGGATGCAATGCGTTTTGATGCGTTTTTCACGCGCGTGATAAAAAACTGAAGGTTTACAAACAACATCTCCTAGCAACCATCAGTGAAAAACGCAACGCACCCGCACTTGCTTGCGGATGCTATGCGTTATAAACGCAGCCCCATTCATTTCTATGGGGCTGTGGATGCGTTTATAACGCATAAGATAGAGCATGCTGTGATTTACACGCGTTGCAGAAGTGATGCGTGAAAAAAAACGCTCATGTGCACAGCCCCATAGAAATGAATGGGTCAGGATTCAGTGCGGGTGCAATGCGTTTACATCACTGGTCTAGGACAATGAAGTGGCTAATACAGCATCTCTGATAGCAATCAAGGAGTTACTGTAAGCGTTTCTGTTTGTCTAGGACAGAAAGGGTTATCGTAAGAAATCCTTGATGGTCCAGGGCAGGGATGGGCAAACTGCAGCTCTCCAGCTGTTGTAAAACTACAATTCCCACCATGCCTTGCTGTAGGCTGATAGCTGTAAGCAGTCTTTGCATGCTGGGAGTGGTAGTTTAGCAACAGCTGGAGAGCCGCAATTTGCCCATCCCTGGTCTAGGGCATTAAGCGAGATTTATATAAGCATTCTTGTTGGTCTAGAGCAGAACAGAATTGATAATTGCATTCCTGGGGGTCTAGGTCAGAAAAGGGTTAATAAGAAATGCCTGATAGTCTAGAGCAGCAAGAGATTGATATAAGCATTCTTGGTTGTCTAGGGGAGAAGGGTGTTGACATAAGCATTCTTGTGGGTCTAGGGCTGAAAGTGGTTAATATAAGAAATCCCTGATGGTCTAGGACAGCAAGAGATTGATGTACAGTAAGCATTCCTGGTGGTCTTGAGGAGAAAGGAGTTGGTGTAAGTATTCCTGGTTGTCTAGGGCAGACATGGTTTAATTTAAGAAATCCCTGACCCTCTAGGATCGCAACAGATTAATATAAGCATTCCAGGTGGTCTAGAGGAGAAGAAAGTTGATGTGAACATTCATGGGGTCTAGGGCAGTGAAAGGATTCATGTAAGCTTTTGTGATGGTCAAGGCAATGAAGGGCTCAATGTAAGCATCCATGGTGGTCTTGGGTAGAAAAAGGATTATTGGCAAAATCCTTGAGGTCCTCTTGCTTACCTTTATCATTCGGTGGAAGTGTTCCTACCCACTCTTGCCAATTTCTTCAATTCACTTTTTAGTTGAGGCTGTAGTTATGGTATAGTGGTGGGTATGCAGTTGAGCTTAGGTGGGGTTTTTGCTTTTTTTTAAATGTCACAGCTTGTGGAGTTCAGTCCTTGTCCTGAAGGGAAGAAAGCCTTCCCATTGGTTCACATGCAACCTGGTAGGGGTTATTTTGATTAGTCCCTGCAGTCACAAAAATAATTGCTGCATTGTCTGTGGTCAAGGCTGCTGCTTATGTCATCAGCTGATGTCCTCAGAGATATGGTGTGAAAGATGGGCAGTATATGGAGCAATAATATTACAAGAGGAATGCCGAATATCATCAAATAAAGACTGACATATGATAAAAAATTGATAAATAATACTGAGATACTTTAGATGTATCACAAACTAAACCCAATATGTTGGGTCCATAATTGGTGGTAATTCTGAAGGCCCACCCTGCATCTATACAGAACACCTATCATGTTGTATTAAAGGTCACTGATTGTGTCCAAGCCTGGGCCCGCGGTAGATTATATGGTGTTTTGGTAGGCCAGTCCAACCATGGGTGGGCTGCAGCCACAACACTTCCTTCTATTTGGATACACAAAGTGCAGTGGGAACCCAATAAGAACCCTAAAGCCAGTTACTACCAGACTGCATATCTCCAGGCTCCAAATGACACCAGAAGGACAGATAAGATGAGAACGGGACTTAAGCACGGCTCAAGCTCAGGATACAGATGATAATGATTACAGTATTTTAATGGTAAATTTGCAACGCGTTTCAGGACCGCACTGGTCTCTTTGTCAGGCAATCACCAATACATATTGCTGGCCCTAAACCTGGTCGGATCATGAGCTGCACCTCTACCTTTTTACTGCATGTCAGGTTGTTGAGACCTCAGCGCAACACATATAGGTGAGCGCCCCTAGGGGCAAATTCCTGTGGTTTATGTCAGGCAGTCCTGCCTATGAGCGCTCTCCTTTGTTGTTGCGCATGTTACACTGGCACCAGAAGCCTGGCATAAGCATTCATATACTGCTCCTTCACCATGTACCATGTCTGTATTTATTTAAAGGGGTTATCCAACCCCTATAATGACCCCCAAATCCGGGGGACCTCACATTGATTATACTTACCCTGCTCCCCGGCACCCGCGTTTCTCCTGATCCCTGCCGCTGCTTTCACCCATCAAGACATCTGGGGATGGGAAGCCAATAGCAGGCCTTGACAGGGAAGAGCGTCCCCATCGTGGCCTGCCATTGGTTAGCCCCCCCCACCCCATCGCCTGGGAAGATGGCAACAGAGGCCATGACGGGATCAGGAGCGATGTGGGTGTCAGGGTGCCAGGTAAGTATAATCTATCTGAGGTGCCCGGGCATTGAGGGGTCATTATAGGGGTTGGATAACTCCTTCAAGGGAGCTGGTCTGGGGTCTGGAGGTCTATTCATTTAGGAAGTCTTTTGTATATTTTTAGAGCGTCTGGTCTGGAGTCTGTATTCATTTAGCAGATATTGTCTTGGATATGCATTGATTTAGGGTTTTGGTCTGGGGGTCTGCATTTATTTAGTGGCATGAAGTGGGTGAGTGTTTATTTATGGAGACTGACTCTGTATTTAGGATGTGTGTTCTGGAGTCTGTAATTATTTAGGGGATCTAGTCAGGGATCTGTATTTATTTAGGGTGTATGCTCTGGTGTCTGTATTCACTTAAAGGGGTTATCCCATGATTAATGTACAAAAAAAATATCAGACGTCATATAGTACATGACAATCTCCTTCTAACAAAGCTAGAACCAGTCCTGTACCTCACATGGATCCAGAGATCTCCTCATTCATTGCTCTTGTTGCCAGATTTATATCAGCTGAAGGGGAGTGTCCTTTCTGCTTCAGCTCAAGGGGACATGTCCTTTCTGCGGCAGCTCTTTCCCTATCACAGCACAGGAGGTAGCTGAGGATGAAACTAAGCATGTGCGGCCTTCTCAGTGAGCCGGACAAACAAAGAAATAATCATTTAAAAAAAGCAGTGGGTGGCGCTATACTGATACATTTTATTGAATGAGGGCTCATGCCCACAACCGTATTTTCTTTCCGCTTCTGTTCCGTTTTTTATGCGGCCTGTAGGCGGAATCATTCACTTCAATGGGGCTGTAGAAAATATGGAAGTTACTCCGTGTGCATTTTTTTGTGTGGAATAACGGAAAGGAAGAGGACTTAAATCAGAGAAAAAAAAACCTCAGATGCGGAACAACGGATCCGTGAAAAACGGACCGCAAAACAACAGCGGTCTTGTGCATGAGCCCTTACTTAGTGGCTATGCTAAATTTTTAATTACATGCAATTACAAAAGTATTCAGATTCAGGTGCTTGTTTGACATCTGTAGAATATTTTTCATTGGACAAGCCCTTTAAGGGGGTCTGCGGTCTGTATTTATGTAGGGGTTCGTGAATTATTTATGTAGTAGGTATGCTCTTCCTCTATATTTAGGGGTTCCAGTCTGGGGTCTCTATTACTTCAGCAAGTCTAGTCTAGGGTTTGTATTATTTTAGGGGTTCCGGTATCGGTCTGTGTTCATTTTAGCGTATGATGAAGGAGGTTGCATATGCTACTTGTGATTGAAATGCCTGCGTTTGGAGCGTGTCCTCTAGAAATAGGCTGGGCATATAGTGTCAAATGATAACTGGAATCACACTTTGAGGGCAGCTGACGTCTATATTCTACACATCTGCACATGACCACTATGAGTCAGTTTTCTGGACTTTACAGATGTTACAGTAAAGTCTTCCCAAAACCTTAAAGTGTACCGCCTCTGTCTTGTGAGCATCTCCCCCGCAGCAGCCACTTTTCAAGTCTGTACACTTAGAGCATGACAGCTGTCTTAATAACCACACATTTTCTTTTCAGCCTTCATTGGATTATTCCTCTGCAGACAATGCGATATTAAAGATCTCGGCTTGGTGGCAACAGGTGTAGATTTACCGGTCTATCTGGTCACCCCATTATAGACCAAGAGGTATCTGCAAGACACATCACTATAGCATTCACAGCAGATTTGCATTAACTACTTAGAGACGGTATGCTCACAATATTATTGTAGTTACAGTCTTGTATATTGAAGCAGAATTATAGTAGTTATATTCTTTGTCAATTTTCTTTTAATTGAGTCAAAGGATACATCATAAAAACATACATATGCTCAAACACAGAGCCATAAAAAAGGGGTAGCAACAGCAAGGTGGACAATAATTCCCCCCAGTCTTGTATGTAGTCTCGAACCTTCTGGATGCGACTCAGTCCAGGATAGGGAGTCCTATGGTATCCAAGTGGTGAGCTGTGCAGAGTTTTCCCTCAATATTAGACGTAGAGACACAAACCATATCCAATGTTGATATAGAATTCAACAGGGAGGGGGTAAATTAGGGAAGGGGGGGGGAAGGAAACTGGTGGAAATTCGTTTGGTCGGTCAGGCGTGCTACAAAGCAACTATCTTCTGAAAAGAACATAAAGAGAGGAAGACAAAAAGTTGTCAACCTGGCGCCTGTAGCATAGAATGGAGGTGCAGCATCTCACTGCGGTGAGCTGTCGGCCCTCCATCTTGTCCTATATAGCAACCATAGTTCCCAGAGCCGTAAATATTTACCGTTCTCCCTGGCTTCCCAACCCGCCAACTCCTCCATTCGGCAAATTTGGTCAACTTTCTGCGGTAGGGGGTTCTGTGCGCAGCCATCTCTGGGATGAGTAATCTGGCCACTTGCAGCAAGTGAGTGGCAAGATTGTTTTTGGAGGGAAACAAGGCAGGTGTGGGGAGCCAAAGCAGCACTAAGGAAGGCGACAGCGGCTTCGAATTGATTGTATCCGAGACCTGTGCCCAATATGGGCGTATCTTCGGGCAAGACCAGAAGACCAGAAGCCCTCGCCCCACCTCGCAAACCTTTTATAAACATTTGTTTAGGGGTCTGGTACCATTGAGTGAGCACCTTATAAGAGTGTTCTTGTATCCTGGTACAGCGGGAAAAGCCATGTGAGTGTGCGTGAATGCGCAGGATATCTGTCTCTGACAGGTCTATATTCAGTTCCGATGCCCAAGTTCTCAAGTACTGTGGGACGCCTGTGGAGCGTGGAGCAGCCAAAGCCCTATAAAACAGGGAAATCATTCTGCGTGGGGGAGAGTTAAGGTGCAACATCTTTTCCAGCCATGTTTCCTCCAACTTATGTTTTTTACTATCCAGTAGTGGCTTACTAATAGAGTTAAAGGGGTTGTCCAAGTTATATTTATTGATGACCTATCCTCAGGATAGGTCATCAATATCAGATCGGCGGGGGTCAGACACCCGGCACCCCCGCCGATCAGCTGTTTGAAGAGAAGGCGAGCGCCGCGCCAGCGCTGCCTCCTCTTCATTGTTTACCTACTCGCCGTTGCATCTGCAGCGGTGAGCAGGTGTAATTACACCCAAGCCGTTCCATTCATTTCAATTGGACGGCTCGTTTTTATACAAGTGTATACTACAGAGCCGTCCCATTGAAATGAATGGAACGGCTTGGGTGTAATTACACCTGCTCACCGCTGCAGATGCAACGGTGAGTAGGTAAACAATGAAGAGGAGGCAGCGCTGGCACGGCGCTCGCCTTCTCTTCAAACAGCTGATCGGCGGGGGTGCCGGGTGTCGGACCCCCGCCGATCTGATATTGATGACCTATCCTGAGGATAGGTCATCAATAAATATAACTTGGACAACCCCTTTAAGTTCAATGGCCTCGATAAAGTTGCTAGCTGAGAGAATGCGACCAAGCGGGTGATGGTCAGGTAGACCCCCAGAGGTTCCCATTAGGAAGTCATGTACTGTGTAATTATGTGGTTTGTTCCATACCGGGGCTATCTGGGAGATATTGGGTCTTACATAAAAAGGCAGCAGGTCAGCTGGCATGGAAGGGGATGGGCTACCAAGGATGTTTAACTCCTTGACCAGTTGCTGAATGACCAGAGCCGTGCCCCTAAGTAGGACCTGTGATCTAAGTGCTGACGGTTTGAGGCCCCAGAGGCCCGCCCTTTGGGTCTGAGAGAGTTGCGTGACCTCCAAATCCCCTCCCCAGGTATGAAAGGCATGGACATGAAGCTGTGTCCACCTCTTAAGATGAATGATATATATAATTATAATATATGTGTATATCTGGCAAATCAATGCCACCCCGATTCCGCTTATAAGTGAGTCTGTCATGGGAAATCCTGGCTCCCTTACCACTCCGCAGAAAGGTGCTAAACAGCCCCCTGATCCGGGTGAAGAAAGAGAGTGGAAGAAAAATGGGGACCATTTGTAACACATAGAGGATTTTTAACATGACAAAGGCCTTCAGAAAGTTCTTCCTATCCATCCAGGATACATATGGGATACGGAGGGAATGGAGTTGCTGTTGGACCTCTTGTAGCAGTTGCTCATAGTTAAGGTGAAACAGTTGGTCCAAGTTGGCGCGTATCTTAATGCCCAGGTAAGAAATATGTGACGTTTGCCAAATGAAAGGGGTGGAAGTCTTGAGGGCAGAGACGATTCTATGTGGAGCAGAGATATTCATGGCTTGCGACTTAGTGTGATTAACCTTGAAGTTAGAGATTTTATCGTACTGGTCAAATAGAGCGAGCAGATGCGGGAAGGCCTCGACAGGGTTGGAAATCACCCGTGCTCCCAATATTATACAGTCTACTATAGAAGTTTTGAAATTCTTTTGCTATATCTGACGTTCTATGCACCATGTGCCCCTGCGGTGTTTTGATGCTAGAAATGAACGAAGCTTCCTTCCTCCGTTTGACAAGAGAGGACATTAGCTTCGTTCCTTTGTCGCCATGTGCGTAAAAGCGAAACTTCGCATACTTCGCATACTAGCATTACAGACGTTAAAATGGTCTTTTATCTCCCTCCGAAGTCGCGACAAATCATCCCGCGAGGCTGCCGCCCTGGACCTCTTATGTAAGGACTCAATCGTTGCTATCTGATGCAGGAACGACTGAAGGATCCTCTGCCTATCTTTCTTAACTCTACTCCCTAGGGCGATAAGTTCGCCTAGCAGGACTGACTTATGTGCCTCCCAGACAGTGGTAATGGGCATGCTTTCCGTCAAGTTCTCTGCAAAAAACCAAGTTAGTTTCTGCGCAAGCGCAGCTTTATCTTTGTCTCTGCCCAGCAGAGTTTCGTTCAGTCGCCACAGTCTAGAGGGGAGTGGAAGGTCAGCAAATCGCACAGAGGTCGACACTGGGGCATGTTTAGAGACCGTGATCGGGTCTATGACATCTTCTCAACTAGGTCAATATGGTTACTGGAAATTAATACATAGTCAAGTCTTTTATATACTCTATGTGCAGCTGAGAAAAACGTGTAGTCATGTGCAGTACAGTTCAACAAGCGCCAGGAATCTACTAAATGGGCATCAGAAAGGCGTCTATTGATTCGCCCCAGGACCGCTTTAGTCAGTTGGGAGGAGCCATCTGAAGCGTCCAGAGTGGGGTTTAGGGCGACATTGATATCACCCCCAACTAGCCACACCCCCTCATCGAAGGAGGACAAACTAGACAAAGTATTCGATAGCCAATGACTCTGACCCCTATTAGGTGCGTAGAGGCTTGCCAGAGTCACAACTATTGTGCCTATTTTCCCTTTAACAAAAATAAAGCGACCCTCAGGGTCAGTCTGTGAGGCCGTGAGTGTAAATAGAACGTGTTTAGCAATGGCTACTCCCACACCCCTTGATACCTTCTCATGTGCACTTACGAACCAATGTTGAAAATAGAACCTGGGGAGCCTAGGGATATGGCCTAATTTGAAGTGAAGCTCCTTAAAAAAAGCAAACATCAGTGTGCAAGTTCCTCATAAGGCGGGAGACCTGAGATCTCTTCTGGGGGGTGTTAAACCCTCTTACATTAAAGGAAGTACATTTGATCGCAGACGCCATCATGAGAAGGCAATGTGTACATGTCTAAGCTCTAGGCAGATCAGCAGGCACAACGGTACAATACAGGGGGAAACAAATATATAACATTGAACAAAACAATGCGCAAAATATGCTGTGGTAGTCCTGAGCCTCCCACACCAGCCCCACCGCGTCCGTGATACAAACCGCGGCAAGGTCAGCGGTAGGAGGCCCGGTTCTGCAACATGACACTGGGGCAGGGTTAGCAGCCCACTAGTGTGTGTCTGGGGACAGGCTGGCATTTATCAAGGACCAAGTGAGAACCGAAACAAACAGTAAAAGGCCCAGACCCCCTGCAAATAAAAGCAATAAGACCCAGTATACACTAGGTAAAATAAGGAAGACATAACCATTATCTAAACCATAAGGTGCGTCTCTTGGTCTCAGTTCACATTTGGTGGAGACCACCGGTGAATAAGATGACTAAAGTCAGAGAGCGAGACGCTCTAGTGGGACCAAGAGTGCATGAGAGGAAGTATACTTGCGGGAGGGTGGTAGGCCCCAGCCTGGGGACGGCTGCAACCCAGCAACGAAGGTCCCACATGGAAGAGCTCCCTCTTCCATGTGTTGCCATAGGTTGCCACTTTGCTCAAGTGTCCCGAAGTCTGGGCGTCATCTTTTTTTTCGGTTGCATCTTAGACCATCTAGAAGCCTCTGGTAGGTCCGGGAGGGGAACACCAAGGTCCGCCGAAGGTAGCCATGATGGAATGTCTTAAGGAGTGGCATTAAGAAGGTCCCAGGCTGCCGGGAGGTCGCTCGGCGCCCGAATCGTGCATCTTTTCCCCTCAGACGTGAAGGTGAGGCCAAATGGGAACAACCACTTAAAGCGGACCCTGTTAGCCCTCAGTAAATCAGTAAGCGGTCGCAGGGCTCTTCTTTTGTTCAGGGTAGAGGATGCCAAGGATGCCAGGAGGATCTTAGCGCCTTCATGACGCAGTTCTTTATGATCCCTAGCCGCCTTGAAAATTGCTGCAGTGTCAATGTACCTCAGTAAGCCACATATCACATCCCTTGGGTGTTCCCTTTCCTTCTGCTTGGGTTGTAGTGAGCAGTGGATACGCTCAATCGTGATGGCGGAGGCTCGGTCCACACCCAGTAGGCTGGAGAAAATGGCGGTCGCTGCTGCGGGTAATTCCTCATGGGGCACGCTTTCAGTGAGACCTCTTAGCCTGACATTCTTCCGCCTGCTCCGATTCTCCTGATCTTCCAGGAGGGCATACGCCGTGTCTAGGGATGACGCGTAGGCTGCACAATTATCATTTAGTGTGCGGGCATACGTTATGATGGCTGCCTGAGTGCTTTCCAGTTTCTCTACACGGTGTCCGATGTGTTTAACGTCACCCTTTATTTCGGTGAGGTCCTGCACCAGCGGAGCCAAAGCAGTTGTATAAGGCTTGTTCTATAAACCGGCGTGAGATAGGTTCGGGGGCCTCCGGGTGGTCACCCGAGCATCCATCTATGTAGGGGCTACCTGGCTTCTCCGCTCCAAGAGTTTCATCTTCAGAATCATGCAGCGCAATCTTGGGTAGGCCCGGCGCCGGAGCTGCAGGGCGCTTATTCAGAAATCTTTCCATATCGGAGAGTCCCCGATCTTGTTTAGGCTTGTCTCTGGGGGCACACTTTCCAATTTTTCCCATGCTGGAGAAGGTTATGCTGCGAAATAGACCACTTTGCAGGGTTATGTGGTGAGGAGCTCCTCTACATGCGTCCGGTTTGGTCGACGGTTAGACTCCGCCCCCCTATAGTAGTTATATTTTTATATATAGTAGCAGTATTATAGTAGTTATATTCTTGTACATAGGAGAAGTATTATAGTAGTTATATTCTTGTACATAAGAGACAGTATTATAGTAGTTATATTCCTGTACATAGGAGGCAGCATTATAGTAGTTATGTTCTTGTACATAGAGGTAGTATTATGTAATTATATTCTTGTATATTGGAGGTAGTATTTTAGTAGTTATATTCTTGTGCATATGGAGCAGTATTATTATAGTTATATTCTTGTACATATGGAGCACTATTATAGTAATTATATTCTTCTACTTAGGATCAATATTATAATAGTAATATTCTTGTACATAGGGGGCAGTATTATAGAATGGATACCAGATAGTGCTGAACATTAAAGTGGTTGTGCAGAATTAGAAAAACATGTTGCTTGTCTATGGCTTGTGTCTGGTATTGCAGTTCTGTTCAAGTGTGGGATGCTGAGCGGCACACACAACCTGGGGGGCAGGTGCCATGCTATTTTTGTAGGCAAGCAGCCATCTCTTTCTTACCTTGGACAACCACTTTAAAGGGATATTCTGGTTAGATTGTTATCCATTATCTACAGGTCCAGTGGTAGGATCCCCACCGATCATAAGAACAGTACCCCCTGCAGCTATCTCTGGAACTAGAGAAATGAATGAAATTAAAGGATCGATTGCACACATGCCAGACCGGCGCTGCAGGGGGTACGGGGCCTCCATTCTTGTTATTGGTGGGGGTCTCCGCAGTAAGACCCTCACCAATCTAACAGCTATCTCCTATCCTCTGGATAGGGGATATCTTAATCTAACCGGAATATCCCTTTAAGACTCGACACCAGATAGAACCCTACACATAGGCTGGACACCAGATAATGCATTCCAGATAATGCATTCCATATAGACTGGACACCAGATTCAATTCTACATATAGGCGTGACGCCACATCGTTCTTCCCACATGTAGTCATAATAACAGATAGTCCCCGTGCTATATGTAAATATACATTGAGAGTAGAGTTGAGCAAATCGAAGCTGGCGAAGTGGAATTCGATCCGAATTTCAGGAATTATTCGATTCACACCGAATCCAAATTACCTCACGCTTCGTGGTAATGAATCACATTTTTTTCTAAAATGGCTGCTGCATGTGTGAGGACATGGAGCAAGGAACTCTGGGAAGGCAGGATCACCCATAATGCAATGCATGCAGCTAATCAGCGGCCAGCCAGCCCTGTGATATTACAGCCCTATAAATACCCTCAGCTATCTTGGATTCTGCCATTTTCCAGTGCAGGGAGAGATGTCAACAGGCGCTAGGGACAGTGCTAGAAAAACTTCATTGTGCTAGCTAGCGGTCAAGTCTTGACCAGCAACCCAGCGGTTCTTGAATCGTTGATTTGATCTTCGACTTCGTCGCAAGTGACATCAGACACCCCCAACAAAGAGTCAGTGGGTTCGTCAGAAACAACCCTTAGTTGGCATGGCCCGGGAGCAGGCCCTGTGCCCTCACCTGTCCTCAACCTGCCTCTATCCTTTTCTGTTCCCTCAGCCAGAGAAGTATTGTATGCTGTGGGCCCAGCTCCACTATACAGTGAAGATGAGTTACTAGAAGCCAGTCAGCAGTTACTGGCAAGCCAAGATGTGGAGGAGACATCTGCCGCTTCCCAAGTAGTGATAAGGGGAGTGGCGTGTGAGCTGCTGTTGCGAGCGGTCAGGCTCCTGAGCCAGAGACAGTTGAGGAGGACAGACAGTACTCAATGATGATGATGTAGTTGATCGCACTTGGGAGCTGGGTTACGAAGGGGCTTCATCATCATTGGGAGAAGAAGGTGGCAGCTTTCCCGTGAGGCAGTGGCGGAGTCAGCAAGTCGCTAGCGTGGTCGGGAGTCAGCAGGGTGGCAGCAGTGGGAGGTCGGGAGCCAAACGTGCCCGGGGTAGACTACCCTCTTCGCAGAAGCCTACCTACCGGGAAGTAGCGATGCACGGGTTCACGGAGGCAGTGGCGGTAGCAGTCAGTCAGTGCATAGTGTTGGGGGTAAAATCACCTAATTGGCGGTGTGGCAGTTTTTTGTTAAGCTGTTGGAGGAGGTGAATGTGGCCATATGTAGAATCTGTGGGCAGAAGGTAAAGCATGGCCAGGGTGCAAATGTTGGCACCACGGCCCTGCGTCAACATATGCAGCATCACCATAAAGTGGCCTGGGAGAACCGTGGCTCTGATGTAGTGGTCCAGTCTGTCGCAGCAACCGCTGCATCACCCAGTGGCACGCAGCCGATTTCAGCCAGTCAAGGCTCCACCACCTCAGCCGAAGGGAGCTGTCTGTCCGCCCCATCATCTGCTGGTCTTGATGCTTCTGCTTCTCGCCCTCCTACTCCTTATCAGTGATTCCATCAGCAATCGATCACCGAAGCGATTGCCAAGAGACAACAGTATGTGTGCAATCATCCAACGGCGCAGAAGCTGAACATGTTCCTGTCCAAGTTGCTGGTGCTGCAGTCCCTCCCTTTCCAAGTGGTGGACTCTGCACCTTTCAGAGAACTAATAGCTTGTGCCGAGCCGAGGTGGAGAGTCCCAAGCCGTCATTTCTTTGCCAAAAAGGCAGTACCAGCCCTGCACACACATGTGACACACAGTCCTTGAGCCTGTCGGTATTGGCAGCACCGACGTGTGGAGCTGTAACTACGGTCAGGGACAATTCATGTCCTATATGGCCCACTGTGGTTCCTGCACAGCCACACCAGCAACTTGGCCAGGTGATGCTGCTTCCGCCTACACGTTCTCACGCCGTTGGTCCTGCGACAATGTCTTCCTGGAGACATGGCGCCTACATCTCATGGCCACATGAGCCCTGTGGGGGCTGAACTGGAGGAGGAGGAGGACATTGGAGCACAAGCAATGTGTAGCGAAATGGGTGTTTTTTTTTACACAGGTGACAGGAGAGGAGAAGCAGGAGCAGCCAGAGGAGCTACAGGGCGATGAGGAAGAGGAGGCAGAGGACCCAGACACATCATGGCAGTATGCTGTGGAGATGGAGGCAGGGAGTCCCTCCGAGTCACTTGCACAAATGGCCCGATGCATGCTCACTTGCTCGCGTAGTGACAGCCGAATTTTCACCATTCGGCAGAAGGATGACTTCTGGCTCTCCCCCTTGTTGGACCCTCGCTACCGGTCCAAAATAGGGGCCTTTTTTTTTTACACACGCTGAGAGGGAGGACAAACTGAACTACTATAGAGACATCCTATGTAGTCAGTTGGCCGCTGCCTATCTGCGCCATCGTCCATCTCGCAGGTCTGACTGAGGGGCCCTCTGCGCTCAAGTTCCACTGCCATGGCTGCTGGGGAAAATGGCAGGAGCAGTACCAGCTACATCAACAGCAGCCTGAGTCTAGAGTCGCTGATGAGCAGTAGTGAAGAAACTACTCACCAGCAGCAGCAGGTAGACCTGGAGCAGGACCTGAACCAGCAGGTGGTGACATACTTAGAAAGCACCCTGCCACACCACATTGAAGATCCGCTGGACTACTGGGCAGCCAAGCTGAATTTGTGGCCGCAATTGTCAGAGTTTGCCCTGGAAAAGCTGTCCTGTCCGGCCAGTAGTGTGGCCACAGAGCGGGTGTTTAGTACGACAGGGGCCATAGTTACCCCAAGAAGAACTCGCCTGTCCACCAAAAATTTGGAGACTGACCTTTGTCGAGATGAATCAGCCAGGATTTTCACCCACCAATGTCTGATGCATCAGACTAGATCATCCATTGTGCCACACCAACACTTTGACAACAGAGACCGGTTACTTCTGGCTACCTGCCTCAGCTATTATTCTGATGCTGCCACCCTCCTGATGCCACACATCTGATGCCAAGTGCTCTTTCTTACACCCACCATCATCAGCAGGTACTGTTATTGCCACCCACCTCCCCACTCTGTCACCGGGTCACTCTGGGGTCTCCTGATGCTGCTGCCACCTCCACACTATTTCATCTTGCCACTCTGTGGCCTCCTGATGCTGCTGTCACCTCCACACTATGTCACCTTGCCACCCTGTGGTCTCCTCATGCTGCTGCCACCTCCACACTATGTCACTTTGCCATTCTATGGACTCCTGATGCTACTGCCACCTCCACACTATGTCACCTTGCCACTCTGTGGTCTCCTCATGCTGCTGCCACCTCACACTATGTCATCTTGCCACTCTGTGGCCTCTTGATGCTGCTGTCACCTCCACACTATGTCACCTTGCCACTCTGTGGTCCCCTCATGCTGCTGCCACCTCCACACTATGTCACCTTGCAACTCTGTAGTCCCCTCATACTGCTGCCACCTCCACACTATGTCACCTTGCCACTCTGTGGACTCCTGATGCTGCCACCTCCACACTCTGTCATTGTGCCAGGTTCTGTAGACATCTATGTGGAATCAGCTGACGACGGTGTAAAAGGAGTGCGCTTCTTCTGGGCGCTAACATGGACCTGTAAGGCTGAGTTCATACTTGAGTTATTTGGTCAGTTTTGGCCCCATGAGTGCCCAAATAAGTGAAGTGTGCAGTGATTCTAAGGGCGACGCCTGTCATCTGCATGTCATACTGACTCAGTGTTCTACACCACTATAAAGGCTCTCTGCAGCCAGGAAATAACCGTTTTCAACGCGATTCACCACAAATAAATTCGGATCGAACCAAATTTTTTCAGAAAATTCTGCAAACTGGCTGAATCGAATTTTTGAAAAATTCACTCATCTCTAATTGAGAATGTGATGAACATGAGTAATCTTTTGAAATTGAACATTTTGAAAGTTCTCAGCTTCCAACGAAGTTTAGATGATAATGTGGCCAGGGACTTCACGGTGTCCAATGAAATGAGAGCTGAAATCTAGGTTTCCTGCCAGTAACTTTGTGTTCTTTGTCACTTTTTAAGAGCTTCTGGTAAACAATTTTCTTCGCACACACTGCCAATATCTGCGAGTCTGGAGCCGTGTCAATGAATCGTCATTTCTTGGCAGGTCATCAGTCTGATTCAACATGAAAGTGTAAAGTGTATTTTACGCTGGAGCATACAAATGTTTATATGTGAAACATTTTCACACGGTCAGTATGGAATCGGAGTCTAATAAAATGGGATATCCACTCCAGGAACACCCTCAGTGTAAACGGTCTACTTTGCTTCATCCGTGGCTTCAGGTTCTAGAACACAGAAGGAGATCCTTTAAAGAGGTTGTCCCATGAAAAATATTCTACAGCTTTCAAATCAAACTCTGGATGTGAAAACTTTTGCAATTGCATGTAATTAAAAATGTATTATAACTAGAGTTTTTATTTTTTTTATAAATCTTTATTATTTTTCATCATGATTACAAAACATATACGGTAAATTAACTCCCACTCTAAAAAAAAAAAAAAAAGACAAATTAATAATTATTAACCTATCCATTGGACCCAGGTCTTTTCCAAAATTCGCATTCTATCCATGCTCCGATAATTTATCTTTTCATAGTTAATTACCATATCAACCAAACCTTCCCAGGTTTCTATAGCCAGCTTTTTATCTGAGCCCCATTCCCTAGCAATTAGTTATAAGGCCTCTTAAACAAGAACGTTGTGCATCCGTTCTGGGCATTGGGGACTGCAATTTGCGGTCCCCAATGCACGGGCAATGTCCGTGCGGCAGCCTGTAAAGATCGAGACCCATTCAACTTGAATGGGTCCGTGATCTGTCCGCACCGCAAAAAAATAGAACAAGTTCTATTTTTTTGCACTGCGGAGGCACAGACAGAAACACCAGCCGTGCTTCCGTTCCACATCTCTGTGATTGCGGACCCATTCAAGTGAATGGGTCTGCATCCGTGATACGGATTGCACACGGGCCGGTGCCTGTGTATTGCGGACCTGCCGTTTGCAGCCATGGGCACACAACGTTCGTGTGCAAGAGGCCTTAATAGAACACGGAGCAAACACTTACGCTCATCACCTATTTTAGGGCATTTATCACATCTCCGTTCACTGCAATATCTGGTATATTACGGGCTGTAATGCCCAGCTTTTCATTAATTATAGAAAAAACCTTACCTATATCTTTGAATTATCGGACAATTCCAAAATAAATGCACAAACTCTGCCTCCTCTAAAAAACATTTAAAGTGGATATTATAACCTGTGTAAAATATTAAATTGAATCAATCTGCGTTGTTTAGAGACGGAGGCTACCTTTGCATTCCTATATATTTGTCCCCATTGCATCTCAGTTATATTCCCTAGATCTTTATTCCAATTCCCTTCACTTTTAAATCTATTTATCGCCACAGTTTCTCTCATAATAACTTTATATATTTCTGAAAGTGAAACTTGTTCCCCCCATTTTTCCGCCATATAACTAAAGGACTTTATGTGGTGTCACAAAAAACACAGAGTGATCCTCCCTTAGTACTTTTATAAGCATGTACTTATTGATGATAACAAAACCTGTGCATTTAGAGATGAGCGAACATTTAAAAAAAGTCAGTTCAAATCCCGTGCTGAGCCACGCCCCCTGCACTGATCACATGACAGTGACGTCACGCCAGGTCCTTCAGCTGTTCTACAGTTCGGGTTGGTGGCAGCCGCCCCTTATGGATTCCATATGCGCTATTGTGGAATCCATAACGGGATGCGCAATTAACCACCACCCGAACCCCGAACAACGGACTTTTTTTAAATGTTCGCTCATCTCTATGTGCATTATATCAGTACTTCCTTCTACCCCAATATCCGTTAACATCTTAATTTTCCCTCCACAAAAAAAGATGTACAACCAATTAAATAACCCTATCAACCCAATATGTATAATCCTTAATCTTTAAAAACTCTACTAGGTGTCTATTATACCATAGCGGAGTAAAAGTAAAAGAGTGTTTAAGGCCAAAACATACTTTTATCCATTTCCATAACCGCTGCAACATATCACAGATCAGAGATTTTTTATGGATTCCATATTGAAGGGTACCTGCATCTAACATTTCAAAAATATTCTCATATCTCCCTTTCATATTAATTTCCAAATTCCTAAAGAAGCCTAATTTGGCCTCACTTATTATCCATAGAAGTTGAGATGCTACGAAATATCCTTTATAAAAAGGCAAAAATAGACCGCTCTTCTCTGCTGGGGTCCAAAAATATCTCTGTTTAATCCGCACCCTCTTCCTTCCCCAGACCAAGTTATTAATCATAACTTTAATTGCATTAAAAAAAGAATCCTTGATCCATACTATACAAGGGGCAAGGACGTACAGAATTTGTGGAAGTAATACCATTTTAGCCAGGCCGATTTTATCCATTTTACTCAACGATAGTTTTGCCCAAACGCCTATTTTCAATGTCAATCTATTAAGCACTGGGGGAAGATTTAGTGCAACATAATCTTTAGTATCTGCCGATAAATTCACTCAAGTCCTAGATATTCAAAACTATCAGTTTTTTTTAGACCCTGTAGTCCTTCTACCTGGGTCTATGTTTTCCTGCTCAATGGGTAAAAGAGTTGCTTTATTACAATTAATTTCAAACCCTGATAAGGATCTGACATACTCAAATATAGTCATTGTTCTAGGGAGGGAATATTTTATATCTTTCAAAAATAATAAGATGTCATCAGCATCCAGACTAATCTTATCCCTGTCACCCTCCACTCCGAAACCCCTAATTCCCTGTCCTCCTCTAATCTGAATTGCTAAGGGTTTCAGAAATATAGCGAATAACATTGGGACCAATGGACATCCCTGTCTAGTGCCTCAAGACAACTTGAAACTTCTAGTAATGTCACTATTTATTTTAAGATTTAGGTTCTAAATAAAGTAATTTTACCCACTTTATGAATTTTTCACCCAAGTTCATTCTATTCAATAAAATGTATCCTTATAGCGCCACCTTCTGTTTGCTCTTTTTCTAATTTCTCCGTCCTGCTCACCAAGAGCTCTCTCTGGATCCATGTGAGGTACAGGGCTGGTTCTAGCTTTGTTAGGAAAAGTTTGTCATGTACTAGATTATGTATGGGTTTTCAAGTTTCTAAGTTATCCAATTTTTGGCTCCAGGCACATTCATTTTATTGGAGATCATTTATATTCTGATTCAAAATCATAACAAAGGGCCAGCCAAATTTAACCATCTTGTAGTAAGGGAACTTTTTCTGTCTGGAATAGGAAGTTCACATCTTCTTAATTTCTGTCTAGGAAATGGAAGTAACACTGGATCTAGGTGTCCCTTAGTAGAGGTATCAAGGCAGGTTTGATGGGTGGGCTCAAAGTCTATTATTAGTTGGAGTTGGAAGGTACAACTGGCCATAGACAGTAAACATTATCCAAGGTCACATAGAAGATCAGCCAATAAAAACCTCTTCTCCACCCTTTAGCCAACATTAAGTGTTGTATGTAGAGGTGAGCAAATTTCAGGTTATGAAATTCGTTCACTGGTAAAAGGTGAATTGCGTTATGGATTCTGTTACCACGGACCATAACGAACTCTATGACGTAATGCCTTTAGAGGCATTCCGTCATAATAGAAGTCTATGGGCTGCAAAACGGATCCGTCCCGTTTCTGTTATGCAGGAGAAGATTCCCCTGCATAACCGGAAACGTGACGGATCCGTTTTGCAGCCCATAAACTTCTATTATGACGGAATGAATAGCAGAATGCTTCTAAAGGAATTCTGTTATGCATTCCATCATAGAATTGCATTATGGTCCGTGGTAATGGAATCCATAACGCAATTCACCTTTTACCACCAAACGAAGCGTGAATGAATTTCAAGATATGAAATTCGCTCATCTCTAGTTGTAAGTATTCTTTTCAGTGCCTAGAATAGTGGCCACGGATAATGAAAAGGTACATCATGCACAAGGAGATTTAGACTTGGATGAAATCAGGCTGGCTTCCGATGGGTAACACAGGGCCTCATGATCTAAATCATTAGGTACAAAATGGCATTGGAGTGGTGACCTTCTGGACACCCATAATTTATTGGTATTGATTGGTTAGGGTCTTACTTTTGGCAACTTTTCCTGTTCCCCTGTCCACCTCAGCTACACAACTGATACCATATTTTTCGCCCCATAAGACCCACTCCCCTGCGTCTTATGGGGTGAATACTAATGAGCGCTTCCATTATGGAAGCGCTCAGTAGTACCTGAGGACTGGGAAGCAGTGAAGGCTCTGTACTCACCCCTTCCTAGTCCTCAGCTGTTGGCTGTGCTGTGGCTGCACACAGCATGAGGATGCTCTGTAACCTCACGCTCTGCGCGCCGGGTCACAGCACAGCCACGGCAGGAAGAGCGCTGAAGGAGAGTAGCGGCGGCGTCCAGAGCAGGAGAGGTAAGTGTTTTTTTTTTTATGTGCTCTGTTGCATGGGGGCTGATATGAGGCATGGAGGGCTCATTTGAGGTCTAAATGGCGAGTCTTATTAACATTGGGGTCTGATTGGGGCTGTAAGCTGAGGTCTGATTAACATTGGAGGTCTGATCTGAGGTCTAATGAAAAATATTTTTTCTTTTTGTCCTCCTCTAAATCCTAGGTCGGTCTTATGTGCCGGTAGGTCTTATAGTGCGAAAAATACAGTACTTTTTCTCCCACTTCTTGCTGTGGCTGTCTGTACAGGGTCCCCTGTTCTATCTAACGATGGATGTCCCGAAAGTTAAGCCCCGCCTCCTGGACGTCATACATGTTTTTCACTGAAATACCCCTCTTTTACTTTCTACCTCACACCATCTTTGTTCCCTTCCTACTATGACCACCATCTTCTGCCTTTCATGTACCACAATATAATTAAAGGGGTTGCCTCATCTGAGACATTAGCAGCATATAACTAGGATATACCACTAATGTCAGATAGATGCGGGTCCCACCTCTGGGACCAGCCACCTATCTTCAAAACAGGACCCCGAAAGTGAGAGGAGAGCAGCCGCACATAAGTGACCGCTCTCCATTCATTTCTACAAGACTGACGAAAATAGCTGAGCACTGACTTAGCTATCTCCGAGAAAAAAGCGGTGGTACTTGCTTGATTATCTTCGGAACTCCCATAGAAATGGTGCCCTTTCCTTCACTTTTGGGGACCCATTCTGGAGATAGGCATAGGTCCCATTGGTGACATATCTTAGCGATATGCTAATGCCTCAGATGAGACAACCCCTTTAAGGTCTTTTTTTTTCTTGTGATGGTATTTAAAGGGGTTGGCCATCTTTAGAAAAACACGACCGCTTTCTTCCAGAAGGAGTGTCACACCTGTCCTTGGTTTGTGTGTTATATTGTAGCTCACTTGCATGGAAATTAATGGCTGAGCTGCCATGCCACACACAACCTGTAGACACCCTTGGTACTTTTTTTGGAAGAAGGCAGCAATGTTTTTTAGATTCCTGTACAACCCCTTTAAAGGCTATCAGAAATCTGGACGTGAACAAAGTGTATTTTATTGGGGCCTTGTCATTTCCGATCTCTTTCCAACTCACAGTACGGGGCAAGTCATCCCCCTTCCAACATGCCTTTACAATGGTGCACTGTGTATCACCGAACATCTGTTCAGGCTAAGCGTGTTGGAGTGGTCTTAATCTACGGGACCTCATTGACTCGTGAAGCCAACCAGTGACTATTGCCAAAGAGCAGAGTCCACATTCAGCTGCAAAGTTTCAACCGTAGCATGGAATTCCCACCCCTGATTCCAGGGCCGTTATTTGGCACCTGCAAAGCTTTTTGGATGCAAGTGAACTTTTTGGCAATGTGGCCCAGCCTGACTGAAAAATTATCCTGTTGTGTCCAAGACAACAATGACAGTACCCGTTCTGTACACAAGAATAGGTCATTAGCATTATGAAAGCTAATATTCAGGGGAGAACTGGCATCATTTTATGGCTTTACGTGCCAGCTTGATAGTCTCAGAGACAGCATAGAAACATAGAAACATAGAAACATAGAATGTGTCGGCAGATAAGAACCATTTGGCCCATCTAGTCTGCCCAATAGACTGAATACTATGAATAGCCCCAGGCCCTATCTTATATGAAGGATGGCCTTATGCCTATCCCATGCATGCTTAAACTCCTTCACTGTATTTGCAGCTACCACTTCTGCAGGAAGGCTATTCCATGCGTCCACTACTCTCTCAGTAAAGTAATTCTTCCTGATATTACCTTTAAACCTTTGCCCCTCTAATTTAAAACTATGTCCTCTTGTAAAAAGCAGCAACACATGTTACACTCTATAATGGGGGAAAAATGCAGAGGTGGCGGCAGCCGTATTTCTGTGTATGACTCTTTGCTTGCTGATAGGCATCAATCCCATGTACATAACCAGATGGAAGTACACATTGACTGTATAGTGTATAACACCGGCATGAACCATGACTAATATAATTCTCCTACCAGATCTGATCCATATTCCTGTTAAGAGGAACGGTAGTTATGTTTTTTGCCCATGGGAGCATTGTAACAATCAATGATGGTGCAGTCAGGAACATGCCAAGGTTTTGGGTGTAAGAATGTAGCTGGCCAGCTAAGACCTGTCCTAGGTTGCTAATATGGCTTATATGTTTATACAGCTAGACCTGCCAATAACCTTAATACAGTTCATATGTTTATATGTTAAAGACAAAAGCAGAGTTAGTTACTGTGACTTCATGTTTTTGGATGTCATGTAACAGTTATATTTTGTGTTCACAGAAGCAGAAAAGATAATATGCCTTTAAGATTCATTATATGACTTTAAGGTAAGCTCAATGACACAGCACAATTATTAACAGAAAGTATAGAGTTAAAGAGGACCTTTCACTAAGATTTAGGTAGTGAAATACTTACACTACCTTCCTGGGCGTCCCCCACTGACGTCCAGGCAACATTTTTTATTTTTTCAAAATAACCCCCCGTTCGTGCGCTTCGGTCCCTGTTAGTTTTCCCTGGCTGCGAGCCGGGCGCTATGAGTGGAAAACCACTCCTCAGGCCAAAGACAAGTCCCCGCCTCATACAAGAAATCCCCGCATGTGAAAACTAACGGGTACCGGAGCGCACGAACGGGGGGTTAATTTGAAAAAATATGTTGCCTGGACATCAGCAGGGGCCGCCCAGAAAGGTAGTATAAGTATTTCACTACCTAAATCTTAGTAAAAGGTTCTCTTTAAGCTCTTGTCACTGCCCAGGAGTCTTAACCAATCACAGCCAGCCTCACACTGAGCAGGAGTCTTGGCCGATTACAGCCAGCCTCACACACTTAGCCCGTATGGGAAATTCCACCTAGCAGGAGATGCTAGAATTTATAACACCAGAGGAGATAAGCTGAACAGACATTCACTCCACTGAGAGTTCAATTTTATGGAAGCAAAGAGGCCAAAATAGGTATTTAATACAGTTATAGATGTTCCTATTGTTAATGTAGTGATTAGAGCTGTATGCTGAACTAGTTATATGTGTTTAGTTGCAGTTCCACCAAATAAACAGTATGCAATAAGCAAATGAATAGACCAAATAGCAATCTCCAAATTGCAATTACCAAATTGGATAAAAGCATTCAGTCTGCGAACTGCTCATACCAGATCATATAGAGCAAGTAAAACTATTGGTTAAGCCTCAGATATACCTCTGAGAGAGATCATAAAGTGCTTAAATAAATTAAAGTGAAAGTACAGATACTGAAGAGAGAAATATATCCACCATTTTATGTTGAATGACAAGATTGCAGTTTAACTGCCATTTTGTGATACTTTATTCCACATGTGTTTTGTACATGGGTTGTCTGCTGTGGAGGCAGCAGCGTTATATATGAAGAAAAGTTGAAGTTAATAAAGAAGTTATTTCAAGCATTTGTTGTGCTCTTTAAACCTACTGCTTCCATAGAACGGCGCTAGAGGAATCACAAAGTAAGGCCTCATGCACATTACCGTATGTTTGGTCCGCGTCCAAACCGCATATTTTGCGGCTCGGGCACGGACCCATTCACTTCAATGGGGCTGCAAAGATGCAGACAGTACTCCATGTGCTGTCCGCATCCATTGCTCCGTTCCGTGGCCCCGCAAAAAAAAATAGAGCATGTACTATTCTTGTCCGTTTTGCGGACAAGAATAGGCATCTCTAAAATGGGACGCCTGTTCCGTTCCGCAAATTGCGGAAGGCACACAGAGCGGCTTCCGTGTTTTGCGGATCGTGTGCATGAGGCCTAATAGACAGTCTGGTTGGTGTATCAGAAATGGACCGCGTTGCACTTTCCTTCAGCAGGAAAAACTCATTCCATACAAGATCCTTTAGCATATTTGAGGCACAGGTTAAAGCTTCCAGTAGATCAGGTATCGACACCTCTCATCTACCACCGTCCTACGGGATGTCAAGAGGGTGCACTGATAGTGAAGCACTGATGACCCGGAAGTATACAGCAAGATTTATTATACTTACAGACAACTTCTTGGTAAAAGCATGTACAACATAGAACACAATGTCTCCTCCAAGCCTGACCCGGGTTTTGCTTTCGCGCTTCGTCAGGGGCAGTCTGGTTGGACTAGAAAAGTCAGAGATACCAAAATTCTACTAATGCCACAGCGCATAAGGCACCTCATTGTGCTGCGCCTGCCACAAAGAACATTAGGTCATACCTTTCACCCTATAAAGCCTATTATAGAGGGTAAATCCCCTGAGGAACCTGTTGGAACCATATACAGTAAATTGTATTACAATAGGCTAAGACATTCAGAATTACCGTGTTGTGAATCATGAGGCTTGCAACACATGAAATTTTCTGAAATAGTTTCTAGATGTCGATGACGGGACCATCCACAAATCTAGGAGAGGGGCTCCTCATCTGAGTGATAGTTGGACCTACCGTATTTTTCGCCCTTTAAAATGCACCTGCCCATAAGACGCACCTAGGTTTTTGGGGAGGAAAATAAGTAAAAAAATATTTTTAACCAAAAGGTGCACTTTTGGTGGGTTTGGAAATAATGGTGGTCTGGGCATGACACTATTATGGGGGATCTGTTGATGTCACTGTTGTGGGGGGGATCTGTGAAGGACACAGTTATGGGGGATCTGGGGATGGCACTGTTATGGGGGATCTGGGGATGGCACTGTTATGGGGGATCTGGGGATGGCACTGTTATGGGGGATCTGTGGATGGCACTGTTATGGGGATCTGTGGATGGCACTGTTATGGAGGGGGATCTGTGACGGACACTTATGGGGGATCTGTGAATGGCACTGTTATGGGGGGATTTGTGAAGGACACTGTTACAGGGGGATCTGTGAAGGACACTTTTACAGGGGGATCTGTGAAGGACACTGTTACAGGGGGATCTGTGAAGGACACTGTTACAGGGGGCGATCTGTGAGGGACACTGTTACAGGGGTGGGGGCGATCTGTGAAGAACACTGTTACAGGGGGATCTGTGAAGGACACTGTTACAGGGGGATCTGTGAAGGACACTGTTACGGGGGATCTGTGAAGGACACTGTTACAGGGGGATCTGTGAAGGACACTGTTACAGGGGGGTCTGTGAAGAACACTGTTACAGGGGGGGGATCTGTGAAGGACACTGTTACAGGGGGGGGATCTGTGAAGGACACTGTTACGGGGGGGGGGATCTGTGAAGGACACTGTTACAGGGGGATCTGTGAAGGACACTGTTACAGGGGATCTGTGAAGGACACTGTTACAGGGGGGGGGGGTCTGTGAAGGACACTGTTACAGGGGGGGATCTGTGAAGGACACTGTTACAGGGGGGGATCTGTGGATGGCACTGTTATGGGGGGATCTGTGGATGGCACTGTTATATATGTGTCATCCACAGACCACCCTACCCCTTAACAGTGCCATCTACAGATGTCCCTCATCCACAGATCCCCCCCCCCGCTCCAGTATACAAATATAAAATGTCTCTTTCAATTAAAAGTGAGTGATTAAACATGCCCCCTCCCTTCTAATATTACTGTACACCCTAACAGCTTCTGTACAACGCAGGCAAGCTCATAAAGTAGATGGCGCAGGCACGTGACATCAGGGAGTTACTCTGCCGCCCGGCCTGCCTGTCTGCCTGCCTTCTACAGAAGCTGTTAGGGTGTACAGTAATATTAGAAGTGAGGGGGCATGTTTAATCACTTTTAATTGAATGAGACATTTTATATTTGTATAGTGCAGCACTGGAGCGGCGGGGCTGGAGTACAGTGACTGCACCGACCCTGCAGCAATTGCCGGCCCCCAGCTCCTCCTCCCAGTCCCTCCCCGCTTATACATAGCAGGTTGTGATGTAAAAATAGCAGCATTCGCCCCATAAGACGCAGGGGCATTTCCCCCTCATTTTTTGGGGGGAAAAGTGCGTCTTATGGGGCGAAAAAAACGGTATATAGACTAAATTTGGGTAATGTTAATGTAGATTCAGTGCCTGGGATGTAGGTTGGAATTGTAGGGCAGGACTGAAAAGATGCTGCTGCTACTTCTCCCTTGGATAGATCCTTCTATGGGTGGTTTAAAAGGAGTGTCCGGGTTCAGAGCTGAACCCGGACATATCCCTACCTTCACCCCTATGACATTAAGATCGGAGCATTTCATACTCCAATGCTCTCCCTTGCCCTTACACTATCACACATGGCAAGTACTTTGTTGTTTACAATAGCACACTGCTAGGAGGAGGCTTCCACCTAGCAGTGTTACCGGTGACTTTACCAGCTCTGATGGGCGGGCTTCCCTGCTGCCCTAGCCATTTTGCTAAAGCCCTCCTGTTAGTGTCGGTGACGTCACCGGGCTCATTGCTGGGCACAAGCCTCCTTCTAGCAGTCCCGATAGAGAGCCCGATGCGGCATCGGATCTCCTAAAAATGCCTTTACCCTGGGTGATTCAGCGCAGGCAAAGGAGAGCATCGGAGCATGAAATGAAGATGGTGATATGTCCGGGTTCAGTTCTTTTAAGCCACCTCAGTTTTTAAGCCAAAGGTAGAAGTGCATCCAGCATGAAGAGGCCCTTCTTTTATATCTTCCCTTCCTTTTCAATCCACTTCTAACTTTGACTCAAAAGATTGCATAAAATTGTTGCTATAGAAAAAAAAATGATGTGTGTGAAACCACCTGCCTTGAATTTATATCCAGTCCTTTGATGAGAATATGTTTAGGGGTGGCACAAGTCTTGTTCTCCCTTTCCTTCAGATGGCCACACACAATAAAAAATTTGGCTGAACTCATCAACTTGGGCCGATTATCTTATACGTATGGGTGTCTCCCAACTCTTCTTAATGCCAAATATCAGGGGTAAAAGGTATGAGCAAGTTGAACGGAGAGTCTGGCAGTGGCGTATTACCTTTATCCCACTAAAATAAACCAACACTGTCAGTCGAGCCAAGACATGTGAGTAGTAGCCATCTCTTGTGTACAGACAGCTTTAGGCCAGAGTTCCTGGTGGTTCCACCGAACTGTACTTAGAGCATCATAGAAGCCTATGGAGAACCCACCTCAGTAGAACCATGGAAGGGCTTCAGTGGTCAATGTCATTTCTGCATAACCCATTAATTGGCTGGCAGCAATGACGTGCAAGTAGACATTGTACACTTCCAGTCCAGTGGGCACAAGACCCAGAGCACTCATGACAGGTGAGTATTTTTTTTTTTACTTATGTCTTCTAATCATTGGTTTCTGGTCTAGGAAAAAAATGTATGGTACACCAAAATTGGGCTAAGATTTTGAAGTAAAGCAAGCCAACCAATGAGTGTTGTAAAGGGGTTTTCTGAGATATTTTTACTGATTACTTATCCTCCTCTGGCTAGGTCATCAGTAACTGATCAGTGGGGTCCAGCACCTGAGACCCTCGCCGATCAACTGCCTGAGAAGGCACCAGCGCTCTGAGTAGCGCTGCAGCCTTCTCACCGCTTTCCCTAGGCCATGTGATGTCACGTTCATCGGTCACATGGCCTAAGGGCAGCTCAGCCCCATTAAAGTGAATGGATGGCGCTGTGCTTGGTGAGCTGAGAGAAGGTGCGACGCTACTGCCAGCATCGTTGCCTTCTCAAACAGCTGACATTAAAAATATCTCAGAAAACCCTTTTGAGAGAAAAGTGATAAATTTATTAGACAGGATTAATAAATCTGACCCATAATTACCAAAAGTTATACTTGCTTTAACTATGGTTGATATAATAAGGGCCAAATTATATAGGAGAGGCATATAGGGCCTTCTGGTATCCTAGAGGAGGTGGCTATGTTTGTGGCTCTCTCTCTCATGAGATCTAAGCCTGGCTGGTTGTAGCTTCCTGGCAAAATCAGCTATTTGCTTGGGGTCCTGGATCTTGAAAGGATTATTTCTAATGAAAAAAACCTCTTAGTCCACCTACAGTATGAAAAAAGCTACATCCTATTTTACCCATAGGCAGGGGTGTTGCTAGGGTCTTAAAACATCAGGGGCATGAGCCCAAGGCCCCAAGGCATATGTCTACCCCAACCCTGCCCCCCCCCCCACACACACACACAGTCTATATGAATAGCACCTCCACCCACAGTATGTGCACATCTCCTCCACCCACAGTATATGCACAGCTCCTCCGCCCACAGTATGTGCACATCTCCTCCACCCACAGGATACAGTATATGCACAGCTCCTCCACCCACAGTATATGCACCGCTCCTTCACCCACAGTATACATTATATGCACAGCTCCTCCACCCACAGAATACAGTATATGCACCGCACCTCCACCCACAGTATACATTATATGCACAGCTCCTCCGCCCACAGTATACAGTAT
Source organism: Bufotes viridis (assembly GCA_033119425.1). Classification (NCBI taxonomy): domain Eukaryota; kingdom Metazoa; phylum Chordata; class Amphibia; order Anura; family Bufonidae; genus Bufotes; species Bufotes viridis. The sequence continues at coordinate 259,951,909 of CM065594.1, read as the reverse complement.
ATGCACAGCTCCTCCGCCCACAGTATACAGTATATGCACAGCTCCTCCGCCCACAGTATACAGTATATGCACAGCTCCTCCGCCCACAGGATACAATATATGCACAGCTCCTCCGCCCACAGTATACAGTATATGCACAGCTCCTCCGCCCACAGTATATGCACAGCTCCTCCGCCCACAGTATATGCACAGCTCCTCCGCCCACAGTATATGCACAGCTCCTCCGCCCACAGTATACAGTATATGCACAGCTCCTCCGCCCACAGTATACAGTATGTGCACAGCTCCTCCACCCACAGTATACAGCATATGCACAGCTCCTCCACCCACAGTATACAGTATATGTGCACAGCTCCTAGAAGCAGTTTCTAGTGTAACACACTGATGGGCCCATAAGCAGACATGGATGAAAGTGGACCTAGGTGTAGCTTCCCCGCATTGGTTGCACTTCTCTGTGCTCCTTTACACTGGCACTGGTTGCTGCTGGGCTGGAGGAGGCAATTTACACATCCCTTTTACTGGTACCAGCACTGGTGAGGACAGGACATAGAAGCTCCGTGATCTGCTTGTCCTGTCTGGGATGCGGTGCTCAGCCGCTAGACCTGCTTAAGTGCCCGGGATAACTACTCATAGACCCATACTGGGCCACCAGTGCGGGGCTGCTGGCTCATTCACCTACAACTAGACTGGCAGTAAATGGTGCTGCTAATTATTTAGTGTTTAGTGTGTCTCTTGCTAAACTCATACTGAGCTGCCTAGCAGCTCCACACGGGTGGCTCAGTGCAGAGCAAAGGAGAAAGTGCTGGCCAGAGGTTTGGGGCACAATGCTTGTAATCCAGGGCCTAGGCCCCGGATCTAGGTGCCTAGCGACGCCCCTGCCCATAGGTGATGGAAACTTGCATAGAGTTCCATAGCTACCGTAATAGCATATCCATTAAAGGATCCCAATATTGGCGATGGTAGAGAGTATGAATTGGAAGATGCTCATGACCAGAATAACTTTCTGTTAACACCAATTACTGTGGCTTTGATTTAAAAAACAAAAAAAACACATAGGTAGCAATATCATTTGGTGCAGGTCTATAAGCATAGCCACATTGGACTTTAGGAGGGATTTCAGTGGTTTAACCCATTTCTCTGGGTCTCAAATAGTGGGTTATGGTATCCATAGCATGTCTGGATATTCTCCATACTCAGATTGTCCACCAGTAGGATTTCCGGACAGCCAAAGGTATGATTTTTGCCACTATTGTTTTCACCCACCCCATACCACCAGGGAAAAGACGTCTTCTGCTTTCTTGTATTCACCACCTGCATTTTTCACTTAATGGCATTCAACAGACCCAATGCCACCATTTTTCTCTACAGAAGTCAATGGGGATTAAATACTGCTTCCATTGTATGCAGATCCATGAAAAGTTTCTATAAGGATACAGATTTTTTTTTTTTTACTTTCTCCCTAAAAGAAATTAGAACTGATGTGGTACCTATATGGAAGTACACAGGACCCATATGGAACTCACCTGGTATATCTATGGCATGCTACATGGAACTGAATTACACATAGTTCATAAGGTTTAGCAATTCAATACCATATGGCATGGATAGAAAAGTAGACAGAACACTATATGGTCCTCATACGGAAGTACAAGGAATTCATCCCTATGGAATACTATAAAGAACTCATAAGGAAGTGCACAGAACTCATACCGTACAACAGTGAACACCGTCCGGAACTTATACATTATTCTACATGGAATTCAAGTGGAAGTACAGTACATGGTACTCATACGAAGCTCTTACAGAAGTACCCAGAACTCATACCGTACCATACAGAACCCCATATGAAATTCATACAGGCGTAAACATAGGTACCATACAGGATTTCACAATTATATGCAGAGCATTGACCTTTCTGTATATACTTCCTTCAATAGGACAGAAGAAAGAAATTTGAGGCCACACTTCATTTATATAATATATATTTATAGAATATTTTCCTTTTTTTATTCCATCGGACCATATTGACATTCCCAATACATTTTCTTTTACTTTTTTCCTTAAAAAATGTCTTAAACAACACAAAAAAAATATTTCAGACAATCTATATACATATTTCCAGGAATTTGGTGTTTTTAACAATAAAAGCATTTAAATGTGACTTTTTTTTTAGATACTTCTCATTGCCCCTCCCCCTTCAAGTCCCTACCTAGTCCCCAAGTGCTTTTATTCTCTGTAGCCCCCATTATAATTACAAATTATACAGAATTCCTAATATTCCCAGCCTTGCCAAAGGACACAGTGCATAATTTATATTTCAGCGACAGCAAAATAAGGGGGTATTTTTTTTTGTCTTTTTTTTCATTGAGTTGATTTTTTTTTTAAGGATTTTTTTTTGTAGTTTCCATTTTGTTAATAAAAACTTTCCAAAAGAAATTCAGTATTTACACAGTGAATAAATAGATTATTATTACACCTGATCCTGCCTTTCGGGAAGAAAAGCTGTTAAGAGGTACTGGGGAGAATATGGCTTGAAACTTGAGGCTGTTGACCATAAATTAGGAATAATACAAATAAACACAAAAAAAAAAAAATATACAAAAAAATGAAAAAAAAATGTACTAAAAAAATTACAAAAAAAAAAAGTGATCATAAAATGGATGGAGCAGTTTTGCTAGGAAATATTCAGTTTGATACGTGCATGCAGAAATTGAAAGATGGGGTGATTGTTATTGATTTCACAGCAGATTACATACTCGTGTCTGCGCTCTAGTTTTAGTACTGGAGGCCATTGACCGGTTCTGCATATAGACCGTTATGTCATTCAAATGTTTTTTCAAAAATTTTCTGTAGTGCTTTAAACTGCTACATTGCACTGCCTGCCGGTGGCAGCTGAGGTTTCCATAGATGTGTAATACTGTAAAGCCATAGAAGAGCAGGTATTTCTTTCGGGCAGGTATCAAAGTAAAGAGCTTCCTAGCACGGCTGTACATAGCCCTTCTGCAATCAGTAGGTCTGTGTTGTATTATTTCAGGTGGTACAGTGTGTTCACAAACTTTCTAAAGAGGGTCAAGACCATCTATATAATGGCCGCTGCTTGAGGGCCAAGATTTTGAGCTAAAATGCGCCCAACGTTGAAGCACATGTGGCTCGTTCCGGTCAAATTTGAATTACCAACGCATGATGGATTTAGTGGAGTCTGACCAGCAGTGAAGGTGAGAACAGAGGTGCCATTGGTTGAATTTAACAAAAGCAAGACATCAAAAGGAATATAAAAATGGGAAGAGAAACTCCAATTTACCAAGTCAGAGCTCTCCTTTAGTGTTGTATGCCCTAGGTGCCTTAGGCATCATTTGGGCATGATATATTTTTTTGTAGAAATGTATCAACCTGGTCCTCTCTTTAGGAGCAAGATCTACTGATTTCAGAAGCAGTCAACCTACGTGAGACACAGGTGCATCGGAGACTGGCGTCTTGTATTAGTGTAACACAACAGTGTGTCGTTGCACACTGTGTGTCGTTTAGGTGGCTAGGATTTGTGCGTATCAGTTTCCATCAATACATCTGGTGTGTGGGGTTTAGTGTACAGATTTCCAAAGTTGTCCATGCTACCTGTTTTAATGTAAGAAGTGCTGTATAGTTAAGTGGTACCCTCCTCCCCCAGTTAACTCCCATTGTGGCATTTCAGCACAGCACTGGCACCCCCTCTGCAGTCACCAGCCGCCCCGTTCCAGGGTCATAGGTTCCTGCCAGGTAGTAGAGGTTCTGCCGATCTTGGTAGCGCTTGCTGTGACTCATCTTGTCGTACTGCTGGCGGCTCACCACCTGGCACTTGTGTGAGATTGTCTGTACATCATTCTCATCCTCATGGGATGACTGGTACAACGCGTTCTGCAAAGGGAAAAACATTCACAGTTAGCGTTGACAAACCCTAATCGCTGCAATAATTTTTTTTATCCATGGATACATGTCCATCACTAATTCCCATGATAGCCAAACTATTGTAGCCCCATTTTATTGATTGAGCCCATGATGGGTTGCATTGAACCAGTCATGAACGCAGATGGGCACAGTGCAATGCTCTGGCTATGGCTCAAGGTGGGAGGCATTATTACTATGGATAGCTGTATGAATTTAGTGGTGTAGACCCCCCAAAAAGAAGTATTTTTGACCCCAAGTACTATCCTAATCACACGGAGAAAAGTGTTCATTGACAGGAAAGATACAGTGTTTTGTTTTTGCTCAAATCCCCCTTCTAGTATCTACCATGAAAGGCCGCTGATGTTCCAGACTAGTGAACTTCTAGTTCATGGTCATTGTTAAACAGTGCCTATCCACTCCAAGACTCCCAAAATGGCTCTCAGTTCTGGCTCATAGAAGATGGGGTTCCCGGCAAAGACGCCCCTTTATTACATCAGGGCAAAAGGACAAGGTTGTCATAATAAGACAACCCCTTTAAGCTAAAATTAAAACCAGGACCTTGATCACGATTCAACAACCCCTACACATCATTGCTCAGTGCCTCACCTTGCCATCGCTGTGCCTTTTGCCCAGTTTAGTCTCTTCTGGATGGTAAAACCACTTGACTTTAACCACCATATTGCCACCCCAGGACTCCCACATGCTCTCAATACGTCCTATATAGGGAAGATTGGGGCGTCCGGCCGACAGGAAAACTGCGCATTCCCCAACGTGCAGAGTCTCCTTTCCTCGCACTATGGACTTGTAAAACAGTTTTCTGGCCTTCCCTTTCATTCCTCGTCTCTAGAGATAGAAAGAAAACAGACTTGTTACTACAATACATGGAGGACATGAGATATCTTGGAGTTTAACTCACCCTCCTATACACATTTTAGGTCTATATTTCTGTCCAGCAGGTACAGTTTTAGATATGGCAGTTTGTAGTAGTGGGTTAAGGTCTAGGTTCTCAACTGCGGTACACGTATCTCAAGCAGTCCTGGTCACAGGTGCACAGTATATGACAAAGGACACTTTTGATAAGGGGGTACTTGGTTTACAATACACTGAAAAATGCTGGTCTAAGATGCATAAATAAGTCTGAGTCTCCAGTGCCAGGATGGTACTCAAAAAAATAGATGGTAACCATGCTCCACCATTGGTTCTACATGATTTTTGTAGGCAATACATTAGGGGATGGAGGATGAAGAGATGGTCAGGAAGACATGGTCATCTGGAAGAACACTTATGAAAAAGGTGTCACTAAACCTAAACTGACTGTTACCTGGGTAGGCTCTCCAGACCATTTCCATAGTTGGCGTGCAGGCAGAAACGCAGAAATCTTTGGCCGGTTTTCTACAGAGGGCAAGCGTTGCTGTCTAGGTAGGGGCTCTTTGGTTTTAGGGAAGTTTGAAGGTGTGCCTTTTCTCCTCTGTTTGACTTTTTGTTCTGAGACAAAGCAGCCCTGGGAGCTTTGACCACCATCTTCCGTGTGCTGTGCCAACAAGGTAGGCACGGGGTGAGTGATACAGGGCTGCAAAAGCATTGTAGGATCCGCTTCATCTGAACTCTCTGATGAATCCTCATTGTCTGTAGAGCAAATGCTGGAGCTGGACATGGAGCCAGAGCTAGAAGATGAAGAAGACCCAGAGGAAGAGGAAGAAACTGACAGTCCTGCAAGAAATCTTGAAGGGACCCTTGCCCGCAGACCTCCCTGGTTCTCCACCTCATCCTGGTCAGAGTATGAACAGTCACTGTCATAGTTCACACCATACTCTGTTTGCCCAGTGTACTTTCCAAGTGCCAAGCCCATGGATAGCTGGTCATGAAGAGGTGGCTTCCGTTTTTTGTCCTTTGTCAGTCCTGATGCAGAACTGTAGCTTTGTCTAATATGAAGCCCAAAGTCTTTATCATAAAGTAGGAGAGCTTTGCCATTTTTAGTTTTGGGGGACATCACACCTTCATGATCAAGTTTCACTAAAAACTCATTACCTGCCTTCCTTTTACTCCCTTTCCCCTTCTCCTCCTCCTCTGGTTTTTCCCCTTTCTTTGTCCGTACAGGCTTCTGCCCTGTTGTAATCCCAGTGTTGGCACTACTACCAAAAGGACTGTATGAGTTAGCCAAACTGCTGAAGGAATCTGCTCCAAAGCCATTCCCAAACACATGAGGCAGTTCTCTGCACTTTTGTTTCTTGCCATTCCCCTGCGACTGGAAAGGATCATGGAGCCCGGTGCTAGTCTTGTTGCTGGCTTTCCGCTTTCCTTGGGAAGGCCAGCTTATCAGGTCCACACTTGTCGAGCGACCTAAGAAGTTGGTGGTGGTAGCAGGTAATGGAGTCTTTGCCCCTGAGTTAAACACATCCATTTTATCTGTAAAACCAAAGTGTGAAAGGATTTAGCTCCAAATGTGTGTCACCACATTATTTCAGTCAAGTCTGTGATTTTCAAAATTAGCAAATGCTTCGCACTTAAGTCATGCAGGGTCTAAAAATGTCATACAAAAAAGATGTTCCTTCAATAAACCTGCTAGGCTACGTGACTTAGATTTGGAGAACATGTTTCCTCAATTGTAGCTCAACATTTTTTCTCCACCCTTTAGGAAATATCTCATGAATTTTCTCTAGTCTGGCCAATCACTGACCAGGTTCCATTACCAGTTCTTCTTACCTGTTTTATCCTTGTTCATCACTTTCTTCCCATTATTTCTTGATGCCTCTACTGAATCTCGGTTGTCTGAGGATGGGTTCTGAGATGCTTCTGATGTTGAGGTGGTATTACTAGATAAGCGCTTTGTTCTGCGACACTCTGCTGACAACAACAAAGCAGGGGATGGTTCTGTACCTGTAAGGAACGGATCAATTTTTTATTGGAAGGTCACTTCATCATGACCCATGGCATCTGTAGACCCGATAATCATTGATTTAGACCATGTCTTTCAACTGCAAAAGTAAAATTGTAATGAAAAATGTTTTTTTTTAGAAGGTGGCCCTCTCTAAGAAGATCTAGGCAGTGTGAATAGTATATAAATGTACTGAAAATTTGTAACAGAAGATTAAAGATATCCATACACCTTCAGTAGTGGTTGGCCCAATGCTCATACTGCTGACAACTAACTCTCCCTACTCCCCTATACATTGCGCAAGTGTGTATGTATCGTTAATGGGGTGAGTGGAAAAAGCCGCTGCCAGGCACCTCTATAAAAAAACGTAGCTCTTTGGAGAACAAAAGAATTGGGCGTTGAATACAAACTGCCTTATCCCTCTCTCCTCTAGACTCATCTGTTGGGGAAAGCGAGGAACTTCCAACACAGTCCTGGTGAAAATCTCTGGATTGGTTATTAATAATAATAGGGGTCTTTAGTCTGGATAATGGAGTGGTCTTCTAAAAAAGGTGATATTGGAGAGGTTTTACTGTATTCACTTGCTTTGTTCACTCACACTGGATGGTGAAATCTGGAGGCAGTAAGCGAATGTTGTTCAGGGTGATTCGGCCACGATCACCGTCATCAAACGCAACAGTCACAGAGTCAGACTCGCCTTCATCACTTGAGGAACCTGGAATAACACAATAAAATATTTCTGTATAAAACCAGACACCAACAATACTCACAAGCCATTGGGCCCAACACCGTGTATATCTTCATACGTGTAGTCTATAAAGCGTAAAGTACCCCTTAGAGGTGATAACACGAAATCACATGAAGGAAACGGCAGTAGTGACGCTACTTAAGGACCATGACTGATTGTTAAAGTGTTCCGCCATGGAATGTGTGAGATTTCATGAACCCAAGAATTACGAATGCCTGGAATTATGAACCACTTGGTATTATGAATCCCCTACTGTGAAATTAAAAGGGTATTAGAAGTCACCTGTACAATAGCCTGCCCCCTCATGTGTTAATATGGCTACATAACTCCTTACTGAATACTCATATCATGCATTAAACAGCTGGGGGTATATTATTCCAGTTATTCCCATTATGCATATCCGTGTATTTGGCACAATTACAGACATAATAGTTATACATTTCTGGCATGAAGTTCTTTCTAAATTTTTGGAAAAAAAATTTAAATAAAAAAATAAACATTTTACGAAGAAGTAGTAAAATAAAAAAATACACATTTTCGAAAACACTGACATAAAATACATTTTGAAAAATTAATAAAAATAATTTTAAAAAGTCCAACACGTGTGTGGAATTATCACACACATTAAATTTTCAATTCATAATTTTAAAAAATTTTTTTTATTGCAGTTTATCGTGAAAATTGTAAAAAAAAAATAAAAAACAAACATAAGGGGAAAAAGAGATATCAGACAATGAAAAACAGTGTTAAAACAAGTCTATAAAATACAGGTGCTTGGTGTTTCTCATTAAATCAAGAAATCAATTTAAAATTCTATAAGGATCATGTGACCGGCTGGCCAGTAGTGCCGGTTGCTTGGCAACGTCGCCTCTGACAGCAAGTGTCAATTACTATATTGAGCGGGAATGAGTGCTTGAGATTGTACAGCAAGTAGGCAACAGCAACATCTGAAGATGATGAATGTGGTATAATACAGGACTGCATGTTGTCCACGATACATCATTTCTTATTTGGAAAAATAAAATAAAAACGGAAAAAAAAAATTTGTGAATAATTTTACTGCTTGTATTGTTGCCTGCTCTACCACTTAATAAATTTTAGACATTTTCCTGCACGTAAAGAAAAGGCATCGGTGTTACAAATAGGTGGCCTATTAAAAAAAAAAAAAGACGGCATTTAGAAATAGCGCAAACGTGGTGGTTGGGGGAATTATTTCTCTTACTATAGGATTAATCAATTTTGTATATCTAACAAAATGTTAAAATTTTGAGATTTCTTTTAGTACTTTTTTTTTGTAATGGATAATTAACATATGGGCCTTTCATACCATCGCGCTGCGGCTTTATTCATTGCTATATAGACACTGAACAATGCACGCTAAGTGATTTATATGGGAGGCTTCCTACCTCTCACCACATTTCCTGGGTACAGGCAGCGTGACTTTTGACTCCAGTAGGCACAGACACGAGTTCCGTGAGGAAGGCAACGTGTGGACTGAGGCTTTACATCCACCACCTGCAGGAATGCAGAATTTGTTAGAACTCAAGGACATAATATATCGTGATAGATTTTCAATAAAGATCAGGATAAATAATGACACAAAAAAAATATGAAAAAATATTTTTAAATGGACATTTATAAATTTTATTTGAAAAATGATAACGTATTTTACTTTATGGGATTTGATTTTTCTATTTTTACTTTTAAAATCTAACAAAAATATATAGGTTTGTATATTTTAAAAAAATGCAATATCCCCCCCCCCACACACACACACACACACACAACAAAACACTAACATTTGACCTACTCTACATTTTTAGAACTTCCTGTTACAGCTGACACACATTAGGAACTTACAGCTTCCTGTAGAAGTTGCTCCTGGGAATAAACGCGAGGCCGGTTTCCTCTCTCGCCCTCTATCACAACACTGTAACTGTAATGAAGTAAAAACAGAAGTATTAATAGTAGTAGTCTCCATTTTTCAAGGCGGTCACTAAACTTTAAGCAACTTGAGTCTTGTACTATGTGGACACTTACATGTCAGGGGGCTGTAGACTGCGAATACTGGCTGCGTACAGTAAGTTGTCCTCCTTGGGTATCAGAACCTGCAAGCCTTCTCTCAAGTCCGTCTTGGAAAGAGAGCAGATATGAGCTGGAACGAGACAATTACATCACAAAATCACTACCCTGCCACTTCCTTATAAACTCAATTTGAACAATATCAGATAGGACTTGCTCCTAGAGAACTGCAGTTAGTCATAACTCTATGAAAGCAATTATCTCACCTTTGTTCTTGGCCGTCGAGCTGGTTTCCTCTTCCCCTTCTGAGAAACTGCTGTTATCATCAAACTGGAAGTCATCTTCTACAGCAAAACTCTGCAAGAGTCGACTGACTGCCCGTCCTCTCTCCTGGGGTAGGGTAGGAAAAAGTCAACTGGTTAAAACAGTAAAAAAGTCTTCGAAAACAAGCTAGGACCACATCCCAGTGGTAGAACATTGTAAGCCTTGTAATTCAAAAACTTTATCAGTAGGTCTACATAAAACTTTTTTTTTCTAGGTGAACAGGAAACAAGAACTTCATTCCAAGGTCTGGCTTAGACGATTTTCCTTTACTTATGGACATAAAAGATATCCAACATACCTGTTTGGACTTCATTCGTCCCATCTTTATCCCTTCCTTCACAAGATTCCTGGGGGATCGAGATGTCAGGGAGAGACTCAATATCCCATTTTTTCTCTACAGGAATGGAGGAAAAAGTATTTAACTTGGGTTCAGACTTCATAGACATGGCTATAACTATTGTTGGTAAACCTACCTGGATGTTTTTGATCTTTTTGTCCTTTTTGAGCCCTTGGTTAGGGGTACAAAATAAAGTCTTGCTGGGTGTCAGAGCCTGGGTATCAGATTGTATTGTACGCCTTATATTCCCCTCAGGTTTCCCCTTGTGACTCAAAGACTTTTTCTTAAGAGGCTTATCAGGGTGGGTTCGCACTTCCAACTTGGCAGAACGTTTTCGGATCTTCACTTCATTCTCAGGGCTGGTTATACAGCATGAACCTGGAAATAGAGTAATTAACATAGAACACTATGAAGTTGTAGAATATGACAAAGGAGTTTAGGCACCAAATGCTGCATAGGATTTCAAAATCCTTACCTAGTAGTCCTTGTCTTTCAATTTTCTTTTTAGCTTTTTGATTGGCTTCCATTTTCACTACCGCAGAGGCAGAAGGACCTACCAGGGAAGAACTACCAGGTGCATTAATGGATAAGCTGGTGTCATGGTTGGACAGGCCAGGGAGATCCTGCTCTCTGTCATCACTGTCCGAGTCCTCATCATTGTCCTCATCTGTAGGGAAAACACCAATATTTTTATATACCTTTCTGGAATAGTTACTAACAGTACTTAAAAAAAAAAGAAAGTCTACAGATTCATCAAAAAGGTCTAAGGACTTGCCACATAAGGTCTATAGACTTACTACTAGAGTTGAGTGAACTTGTATTTTAAGTTCGGCGTCCAAAGTTCGGGTTATCGAAGCATCCCGCTATGGATTCCGCTACCGCGGACCATAACGGCATTTGGAATCCATAAGGGGATTCTTCAATGAACCTGAACCTTGGACAACACTAAGGACCTGGGGTGATATCACCGTCATGTGATCAGTGCAGGGGGCGTGGCTCAGTACTGGATCACATGACGGCGACGTCACCCTAGGTCCTTAGTGTTGTCCGAGGTTCGGTTCATTGAAGAATCCCCTTATGGAATCCATAACGGGATGCTCTGATAACCCGAACTTTGAACGCCGAACTTAAAATACAAGTTCGCTCAACTCTACTCGCTACTACCTAATCTTTGTACATCACAACCCTGTTTTGAACTTCTATATAGTGCCCTGCTACTCTGTATCAAGTGTTCAACATAACTCTCCTCACCTGCTTCCCCAGCTCCCTCTGGCCTCTGTCTCTCCTGCCCTTTCCTTTCACTTCCTTCTTTGACCTTTAAACATGACCCTTTTGGTCGAGGCAGTTTCTTCTGCATTTTACTAGTGGGAAGAACTTCCTTACGGTGGAAAGGGCTGGTGCCAGAGCCTAAAGCCTTGCTCTTCAATTGAGAGACCTTCCGCGCCAGCTTGTTCTGAGAGCACACCATCTTTTTGCAATGCATCTTGACCTGCAAAAAAGCAACATTTGCACACAGTAAGCAAGTATTCCAACCTACTAAGGTCCATAGTAATTTTTTTGTTGTTGCCAATTTGGATCACTACTGGAGAGTAAGACTTACAGTCTTCTGTGAGTGGTCTTGATCACTGTAACTCTCTTCTGACACCTTACTCTTCTTCTTCTTGGGTTCTCCATCATTTCGAAGATCTGCACATAGGAGGCTTAAATTTCTGCTCAAAGGCCTAGTAAAAAAAAAAAAAAAAAAAAATCCACACTTAGAATTCAGCTACCTCATCATCTAGATCTGCTGCAAGTTTTCTATTGATGCCAAGAAATGTCAAGAACAATTCAGTCAACCCATGAGATTTCTTTGATTTCCACTGAGCAAACTTTAAAGCAACTTTAATTTGGAGTCCAGAGTTCAAAAAGCTTTCAAGTCAACAAAATCAAGGAAGCTATCAATTGTTATATGGCGGGTATGTATGCATGTATTTTGCCATCTCCATAAGAACATACTGTAAGCCAGAAATATCTAATAGACTGACATGTGCAGAAGCAGGTACATGCTCGCAGCCGACTTTCCTTCTGGGCACAGTAGGAATTAAATGAACAGCCTATCTGAAACTTGTCACATCCCAACACACTTCAGCACAGAGAGATGTGTCTCCAGCCAGGAAGAGTGAGGTTCCCCCTGCCCGCTGTTAACCTCACCTCCATGTGCCAAATTCCATGTAACTGCAAACGGGGGAGGGCGCCGGGGAATTCCCCATTGCAAAGCACTCAGCACACATATCAGTCTAATTTATTCCAACCAATTCATGCTCTCCAGATCCTCTTGTAAACACACGACAGTAGACTTGATTGTCACCTCCTATGAAACATTGTTGGCTCCGATTACTATAAGCTGGTTGTAGGTTAGAGTGATTAAAAGCAACGGTAGCCACCACACTGAAGAACAAGAATAGGGTCTAAACTATTCCATGGTCTTGTCAATTAAGACCGAGGGTTTGGAAAGGGGGTAGGAGACTTTTTGGAGGCCATCTCTGGTGTCCACTAGGGGTGCTATAGCCCATTGTAGATAGAACAAAGTCCAGCTCTCGTGGTAAAGGTGCTCTGACCTGCTCTGTACGGATCCGGGCTGTGTTCACGCCCAACATAAATGCAGCAACAAAGTCCAAATGGACCCGGAGAGTAAAATCAATGAATCTTTATTTCTTCATTTAATAAAATGCATAATCAAGTAATCCTCCTGCAAAAAATCAACGCGTTTCAACCATAAAACAGGTCTTCGTGGATTCATAGTATAAAATATACTTTATACTATGAATCCATGAAGACCACCTTTTTTATGTTTGAAACGCGTTGATTTTATGCAGGAGAATTACTTGTCTATACATTTTTTTAAATCAAGAAATAAAAAACCATTGATTTTACTTGCTGGATCCATTTGGACGTTTTTGGTGCTATAGCCCATGCCTGTTGTGATTGACCACTGTAAAGCGATACCACTCTTCCTAGTATTCCTTTTTTTGACCGTCATTCTGAGCTGCCTCAACATCTGCAGATGTTTCTACGATATTATACACAGTCCACCATGGGCAATGTCTACTCACTATTCATTACCCGTTTTATACACTTATTGTGCCTGGCACATGGTTCTTTGGTGCAAAATACTTGTCTAAAGTATCCAATGCAAGTGGTGGCATAAAGAAGTGAAATGAGTCTAACGTGTGCCTCACTTTACATTTATCAAACAGCATGCATTTCAGCAGATCTTTCCTCCTAGCTCCTCTGTTTTAGGCTAAAGTTATTTAAGGCAAAAATAATAAATCTACCTCATTTAGTGGAAAGAGAAGAAAAAATTGTCGCCACTAGGGGGTGCTGTGTAAATCCCCTTCGACATCCTAAACATATGTAATATTATAAGCTTTTTTCAGGATTATGGCCCTTTTTAACTAGCTCCTGAAGCGTGTGCTACCTAACGAAAAAGTTATACTCACCTGAGCCCCACCACCCTGGCTACGTTCGGCGATCTTCCGGTCCCTGGTTTGTTTAATTCCAGTTGGGGTACAGACAGGGTCACGTGCACTAATGAATGGTCCTTTACTGCAGCAGCACACATGATCCCATCCGTACCCCGGCATAAAGTAACCAGGCCGGGGATTGGAAGATAGAGCCAGAGAGGTGAGGAGCAGACAAGTATGATTTTTTTTCATTAGGTACCACACTCTCTGGGGGGCTAGTTAAAAATGGGCCATAATACTGGCAATCCCCTTTAAAGATTAACCATGTAGTACATGTAGAAAGGTGTCAAAATAAGTATAATCTGGGTTAGAGAGGAATTTCCCTGTTTCTATCATGACCAGTAAAACTTGAAAATCCCCCTTTAAAAATTCTGCATTTGCCCTTGACCATTGGTGCGATCAGCTGAGGTGGTCAGGCCCTTTAAATGCAAACATTCAGGACAAAAATGTGCCCATAGGGTTTCATGGACACTTTCGACCTTCAAGGTAGGCAGGGATGGACTTTGCGACAGTCATGATGTCACAGGAGAGACGAGCAGAATGAGCAAACACAAAGAGCTGGCTCTATAGGATTTGGGGATGGACTTTATAGTTGGGGGGCTACCAAAAGGTAGACTGGAGGTCAGTCTGACCATGGGGGATTACTTTACCGAGTGCGGTTCCTACAGAGCGGATTTTAGCCAGCTTTTTAAATCTGTAGTAAAAGCATCTCCCGCAGGCAGATCCATCAAAGCCTCTTAAATCCGCTCTGGAATCTCAGCTGGAATGATTTAACCCTTCAAGCACCCAAATCCACACCGAGGGCTTGAGAGCTCATGAAATATTTAGGCCTGACGCAAGGGGCACTTTGCAAGTTGTGTCATTCCTGGGCACTCACACAACCGCCGTAAAGTGGCGCATACATTACTGCTAAGACATTAATAAATGACGGGCATATAAATAATGCACAATGGTCTTGGGAGCATATCCCTGTGCGTCCATACATACATGCGATTAAAAGCTGAGCCTGAAAATGGAGGAGCCTTTCTTCTTGTAAAGATGGCTGCCAAACGGAAGCTTTATGGGTTAGGATAAAAGGCTTTTGCAATGCCATCACCTTATTTTCCATCTTCCACATATCACACAGAGGCCAAATTCAGCAAACAGCGGGGTAGAGCATAGGGGAGGAAGTGGGGGTTGCTAGGCAACTATCGCTGGTCTTGGCCTAGGGATGTATAGCCTGCATCCATGCAGATGTGAGATTGCCACCGTTTTATCATGTAGGGCCAGTATGGAAGAAGTGACTAAATAGAGTACCACTATCAACAACCCGGGGGAAGATGTATATGTAAACCACAGCCTAAGTGCTCAGGAAAAAATAGGTTTCTCATAACCCTCATCATCCATAATGCACTACAAAGCTCCTAATGCACCTGGGTCTGTTTTCGACTACATCATGTAAGAGGTCCTCTTAGGACATACTGAGGTTATGAAGTGGGGGAGGGGGCGAATCTTGATCTGAACCCCCACTATCAGCCTTGAAAAGCATGAATTATGGCTGGCGAACGACAGTAAGCATTGAATTCAATGTGGTCTGTGTGTGGTCCCACATGCAATTTGGGAAAAGACCAGCAGCTTTTCTCAAAGGGACCCACAAGTCTGAAGAGTGGTCATCGAGCAGTACAACCCAGTTGGATGACAACCGCTATAGATGGCAACTGGTGAGGCCCAGAGACAGTTGTCGTTTCCCTTCCCCCACCCAGAAGTGGAAGGGATCTCCAAGGAAAAGTGACCTACAATAGGGGGAAGAGATTAGGAAACCTGATGAGGAATGTACTGTGTGTGTGTGGTCGATTCTGGACCTCATACTTACCAACACTTTATTTTGGGCATCTAAGACCCATCCCCAGAAACCACTCGAACCCACCCAGGATTGTCCACTTATAGGCAGGTTTTGCATTAGTCCTGCCCATTTTCAGACAGGGACAGCCTCAATTTGCCAAGACTGTCTGTAAATCATGGACAGTCCCTGCAAATTCGGGACAGATGACAACTATGGGAACTAAAGGGTAAGTGTGCCCTGTGGCCATCCACCGCCTCAGCAGCTGGGTGGGTGCAGTATTTGGTCAAAACACTTGAGTAGGTTCTCACTGCACCAGGGATTATACACACCCTTTCCGTACTGGACAACAAGGATTTTTTTTTGATAACCCTCTCAAGACATCAAGAGACTCACATAATGTTTGGGCACAGGTGCCCTCTGCTGTAGGCGCCTGCCCATTAATTCCACCGTAATTGATGCCCTATAGTCACTTGACAGAATAGGTGACAACTCTTGTCAATATTAATGAATACACAGTGGTGCCTCTTTAAAAAGGGCAGCGGAAGGCGAGATGCCGCTACCCAGATTATTTTTTAAATACTAATGACTCAGCCGCCTCTTGTGCCCACAGTCAGCTGCTTGTGTAATGGGGAGGAGGGAAAAAGCAGGAGTCGGGAAGGGGGGGGATTGGGGAGTCAGCATCCAGCATTAATTCAGACACTTGCAAGTCCCTTAATAGCAGCTCAGCTAAAACCTGCTACCCTCCTCGCTATGGTCAGGAGGCATAAGCTGCCCCTTGCCCTAGTGGCACTGCCAAGCAAAACACGGCATCTTTTTGTAGACTCTTTCCTTTTCCTCCAAGCATGCAACGTTTGCTAATGTTTTCTGACATAAAACTCCGACATTTCTTTTTTTTTTTTCCTGTGTCTTAATTGAGGGAGTCATTTAGTAGAGATTTAACTATTATTACCAAATCATAGAGCTTGATGCATTGCACACACTCTCCAATCGTGTTTGGACTAGCTTGGAGGATTTATGCAAATGGCCCTGCCGGGAGAGGCAATTTGTAGCAGAGAAGGACAATTATACAGGGCCCGTGAGTGCTAGAATAGCTGCACCAGGCGGTTAATGGGTAATAGCAGAGCGCTGGAACCAGTGAGTGGCACCGTAATGTGACCAGAGGCGGTTACATGGCACAGACAGGGGTTTCTATGCTGTGCTGTGTGCCACTTTTGTAGGAGAAACACCCCCCAACAACATGGGAGATCATCAAGAGTTGGGAAAAGACATGAATGGAAACAGGTCAAAGACCTCATTTTTTAGTTTTATAAATTTTACATGGTAGTTGGGGACATGAGGACCCAGGAGCTTAAAGTTACACCTCTGAGGCTATCGGAGGTCAGCCTTTCTTCAGTTACACATGTATATGGGTTCCTATGGGCCTTAATTAAAATATCCAAAAAACATCAGTAAGTAGAAGTCCCCAAGTCAAGTTTTTAAATATTGCATTCAGCCAATTCTCTGTTCTATGGATCTTTCTGGCAAAGTTAGGTGACTACCTATATGGCCACAATTACAGCTGGGTTTGTGGTAGGCCAGCTTTCCTAAAGTACTGAATCATACCTGCCGACATATGGACTCTAAACCAAGGAGAAGACAGATTACTACAACTATGGACAGAGCTATCATTCTTCAGTCTGGGAAAGCTCAGTAACTACCTGATAATGGTGGCCATTTTGTGTCTACTCC
The DNA here is from genome assembly GCA_033119425.1 of Bufotes viridis. NCBI lineage: Eukaryota > Metazoa > Chordata > Amphibia > Anura > Bufonidae > Bufotes > Bufotes viridis. Next base: position 259,934,629 of record CM065594.1, on the reverse strand, counting down.
ATTTTTTGTAAAGTCACATGGGAAGTATTGCAAACGAAATGATGAGCTGAATGCTTAACTACCTGATAGAGGGGGATGATTCAAGGATTTCAGAGGGTTTAATTGGGTGTTCATGTTGGATAGACATGGCCTTAAAGAAACATCAAGGGATTTCGGTGATCTTATGAATTATATGTAGACTGACCCTTTAAACTGATAAGATATGAAGACTTAGGAAAAAAAAGGAATTTCTAATTCAAGTCTATTGTTTTAGTTTGAACAAAAATTCAGCATTCAAACCCAACAGCATATCGGCCAAACTGCGATGGGTGTTAAGTGCAGGTTAATGAATAAAGGCAATATTTGCATTGTAGAATTGAGCTGACTGGAACACATTACTCTTAGTCTTAATGAGTGTACACAGGACCTGTGCTGGGAAGTGAAGGGCTGAGAGGCAGGTTTATACAAGACCATGTGGAAATAGCACTGCCTTAAGATAAATAGAAGGGGCAGGTACATCTCCTGAAGAAACAGACAGATCCCAAGATCTCAAGGGAGCTTAAGATGTATATCCATCCATACAATATTTACATTGCAGTCCTTGGGGACTGCTCATCTTGGCTGCTGTTGCCTAGCAATGAGAACAAATCTTAGAGAATGAGTATAGAGATGTCTCCTGGTAACTTACTTGGTCTTCTTACTCTCGTACGGCCTATGTGAGGTAAGGGCACGACAGTGTGGGCGTTTTCTTGGCCTCCCAGGACCCCGTCGGACTGGACTTCGAGAACTCTCATCTTTTCTATAAACGGAGAGGACAGTCTGATTAAAAATGTCAAACAGGACACAAATTTTGATGGTTGCCCTTGGAGCTCCACCCCGCTGTCAGACATGTGACCCAATAGTTCAGTACAAAATAGTTTGTCGATCTCCATCCTTTGACCACATCTCCCAGTATTCTCTAACTGCTCTACCTCAGCTGTGGGACATCTTCCTCTGTACTTACCTCTGGTTTGGCCATAACCTTAAATAGTCCATTGATGGACAGGTCATATTCTAAAACTGGAGGAGCCTACAAACTCAAGATCCTCATTTAGATGACCATTTAGTAAGAGTTGTTGCTCCCTTTCACTTTACCACAATGTAATTTCCACTACATTGATGGATTTCCAACGTGGAAGGCACGTGAACTTCACCCCCCCCCCCCTCCACTATACCACCAACCATGCTCAACTATTTCATCTTGTTTGGCAGATCTATACAAATATCCACGTACTCATGGTCATGTCTCCTCTGCAATTTCACCAGCTCTCTTTGCTTCTCTTTGTATCGTCTCTGAATCTCTGCCAGTTTCATTCTCATGTCCACCTCCTCAGTGTCCAGGTGGTCAATGGCAGCCTTCAGCAGACAAACCTAAGGATGGAGAAGAAGAAATGGTCCATGTCAAGTGATAATACAATCAGTCCATCAATGTTAAGGAATGGGTAGGCATTAAATAATGGTCATCTGGATAAAAATGGGTCATCTCACTCACCGGCTTTGTTTTCGGTGTCCAGCTATATGTCCGGCGTGATAGGCGGACACGAGGTGCCTGTTTCGGGCAGCAGGCAAGGTGACATGTTGGTTTAGCACCTTCTAGACTATCAGCCTCGGCTATAGACCATGCAGCAGCGATAGTTGCAAAAACTTGAAGATCAGAGACAAGCAAATCTTCTTCAGTAGCTAAAAATAAAAGGAAAAATTAAAAATTAAAATTAATAAAAAAAAAAGGTTTCAAATTATGTACATATATTTTAATATATAGATTATAATTCCAAGAGGTATAAATATATACATTTTTTTTAATTGAATGAAAGTATTGAAGGAGCCAGTGAGAATCATGACATGAAATAATAGGGTGTTATAATTACTATAATATGAAAATAAGATCAAATACAATTTTTTTTAAGTTTACACAAATTTGACATAATATTCAGTACACAACCTGCTTGAAGGGGATCTGACAGATTTAATGCCCATTTCCGGTTCCATTTTTCCCCCTCCCCTTCGCTAACTGGACAATTTAGTTATGGATCAATAGTGCTATGCTACCTTTCAAAAATGTTATTAAAAAGTAAAAAAAAGCAATAAAAGAAATAAAGCATTTTCCAAGTGGAGCTTGCAAAAAATGCAAAAAAAAAATATAAAAATGTTCAATTCATTTTTTTAAATATCAGTATGACTTAAATGATGCCCTCACCCTGCAGTTATAGGAGCACTGCCTCTTGGATTCAGGATGGCCACCTGGTTTTTTCCCCCTCATTATATTAAGGATATAAATTCTCTAGTTTTATCTACGATAATAAAACCAGAACCATTAAAAACAGCCAGCATAGAATGCAATGATTCTATCAAACAAACAGGCGTAAGAAGAGGTGTTGCAACTCCCAGTGGACTACGCAAGTAGCCAATTATTGCCACTGCTCCCTGTAAAGATGCCCACACGAGTGTGTTTAGAGAACCATCTTCCAGACACCAGACGGTTGATGTGGTTGCATTTCCGTGCATTACCTTATCCACGATGGCAAAAGCAATCGATACTAAAAGCTACTTGGAGAACATTGCCCTATTTAAGTATGGCTTCCTGTGCAATATCACAGCCCAGCACATGTGCCCATCTGTCTTCCAACTGACAACACACTTCCGATGGGTCCCATGACAGACACACAAAAGGGGCTGGCCTGCAATATGCAGCTAATTATCACCCTCCATTACACAACATGGTTTATAATTCATCAGCCAAAGAAAAGCCTTGCCACAGCGTTACTAGAGAAGGTGTATTATGCAGGGGCCAACGGGCATTTAGAGGGTTAAGACTTGTAGAACGTCAGCTTAGTCCTTCAACAGTGAACGGCAGAGGAAAAGGAAAGAATTTCACAACTAATAAGCATGTACTCGATTAAACGAAGTCATTTTGGGAATGTTCACAAATTTTAAGAAATGGGGAATGTGTGGTGGTCTGGCCCTTTCTGGCAAAGCATTCACGTCCGTAATGGACTTAAATACTAATACATGGGCACATGTGACACTTACATCTTTCCATAAGACTCCATTGTCATGTTGGGATAGAAAATTGGATCGTGTATGGTTGACACCTGATACACAATACCTTGATGTCCCCATTTCTGAGATCTGATTGGCCACCAGAAGATTTTTTGGGTTACAACTCACTTTCAGGCCCCAATATTTTTAGCATATTTGTATACCTGTGTTTCTGAGGTACAATTCATCACGTGTCAATGCAGAGGGGCTTTGTTTGTGAAGTCACACATATAAAATGCATACCCTATAGCAAATCTAACTATCCTGAAAATAGGATTAAAAAACAAAACAAAAAAAAAAAACATGCAAAATACTCTCCCTCCAAAAAGATAAAAAATAAAAAAACATCCATGCCTGGGCAGTATACTGGCCGGTAACAGAGTCAGAGCTGAGTCACACTGTATCGCTGCACACTTCTATGCTGCAATGTGTTTATTTGCTGAACTAGGAAATCAAATCCTCCCTCTTAATGGCTGCTCTAAAAAGTGACTTTGGAGGGGAAGGTCGGGGGCTCGGGGGTCCCTGTGGAGAGTAAGAGTCTGTGATTAACTAGCACACTGCTCTAAGAGGCCTGGGCTGCAGTGTTTGGGTTTAATAATCTCTCAGGAGATGACAATACTGAGCTTGCAGGGAAATTAAGTGTATACGATCCTGGGCTTTTAACTGCTCTTAGTATGGAAAACCCTTCCCTTATTTTCCCTACAGACTTATGGAAGAGCTTCAAAGGGTGTCTGTTAACCCTATCCATGCCTTATTATAAAAAATAGTGGCTGCTGTAGACTTCAGTAGTGAGATGTGCATCCTACTGGCCAGGTGATCTCCTGTAGGTTAAGATAAATCCAATTTGCCAAGCAACGACAACTAAACAAGGCCTGAAAAGCCAATAAAATTTATTTTATTTTTTTTCTTCTTTACTTGTTATTGTCAGCTAAAATGGACCTACTATAACCTACCAGATATCAGATCAGTGAGGAGGGTTCTTGCTTGGGATGCATCTACTGGCTAAATAAACAATTTTCCTGTCCTGTTAGGCAATGGTGGGCTTATGCGGATATACAGAAGCCAACAAGAATAAGTTGAAATTTTGCGTAAAGTAGGGATGCCCAACCTGCGGCTCTCAAGCTGTTGCAAAACTAACTGCCAGTATGCCTGGACAGCCTACAGCTCTTAGGGCATGCTGGGAGTTGTAGTTTTGCAACAGCTGGAGAGCAGCAGGTTGAGCATCCCTCAGTAAATCCTGAGGAAGGGACAAAGGGGCAACTTGATGATTGGATGATTAGGGAAGTGGATTTTTGCATACCCTAAACTCCCCTTAATGCAGCTTAGTTGGAGTCACTAAAGGTGCTAAAGGGAAACTTACAATATTGAGAAGTGCAAAGATCACTTACCTTTTGCATCTTGCGGCTGGTCTTGCAGAGCCAGATCTGCTAACTCGCTGAGTAGAGCAATCCCATGAATACCTGAGCTTGTGGGGAAGGATGACGAGTCGGCAGCTGAGAAGAAGTCCCCCTCTTCCTGAATGGAAGGGAGTTCTCCTAAGGAGATACTGGCAGCTATTAGGGTATCCAGACTATAGAAGGATTCATGATGGTCTGTTTCAGCTGGTGAGCAAGGTGGTGAAGGAGTCAGATGCTCATGGTCCTCTGCCTGTACATCACCAGAGTCCAGGTCATTATTGACCTCTTGTAACAAAGTCTGATCTATATCACTAATAGCCTTGTCGTCAGGTTCCTCCAATGTCACTGAGGTCTCAGGTGGCTCCTGAGAAATGTTTGGCAACTCCTCAGCTGATGAGCCCTCAGTGATACAACCATCAGGTTGTTCCTTCTCTTTATTTTCTTCAAAACTTTCAGACTCTACATGTTCCTTCTCTTCCACATTATTCTCGGGCTCACCGAAACACCCACTGGTTATGCCTTCCTCACAATCCTGGGACTTGGAGACCTGCGGTTCTTGGCTACAAATCTCACTTAGATCTGTCTCACCCAAGCGAGGCAATTCCTGGTTGTCCTCCAAAGAGTCCCCTGCAACTGGTGTGCGACATGGGGATTTTTTTGAAGGGGTAAACGTCCTGGACTGCTCAGGTTCTGCCGCAGTTGATGCCGTTTGCATAGTTTCAGGATCAGCAGGGTCCGCAGAGTGCACATGATGGGGAGATGGAGAGGTATAGGATTGGACAACCTCTGGGTAGGTATATCCAGGAGGCAGATCTGTGGAGCAGAGAATTTATGAAATTAAACTAAATCCCCTATGAAACCTCAAAAATCAAGTTGAACTTGAACTTTAATAGATCATTGCCTTAAAGGTATTACATTTTTAACTCAATGGTTATCTTATAACCTTTAATTGTAATGTGGTTCCATGGTTGGGCTTACCACCTTCTCCAAGAAGCCATTTTTGGTTCTATCAATTATCAAGGCATAAGCCCTAAGGAGGTATTTTATCTACAAAGGGCCTTGAGGATGTTTTTGGAGACCCACCAAATGTCTAACGTTACAATCCTATTTTTGGCAATTTATCTTCCACTTCCCACAACTGAATTGCTTTCTTGTTTGGTTGATGTTGGCACAAAAATAAAACGTGCCTGTGATGGAGAGTGAATTTATTTTTAGGAACAATTGGCTAAAAGTTCGTTAATATTTGTTGTCTGTTACCAAATATATGAAGAGACCACTGGTTGCCAAATATATGAAGAGTCAAAAATGGCAGGTTGGTCTTATCCCCATTTTAGTGAGTGGTCTATACTGCTGTAGTGTATTCAGGTCATGAAAACCGGATGTGGGCCAAAGGGATATCTTGTTCTATTAAGTGGTTAGGAATTGGTTCTGTAAAGAAGCTCCCAAAAGAGACCTAATATTAAAATTTGCGATGGGACCTCTCTAAGCACACTATGCATGGCCTTTAACTCTTCACAGTAACCACCCAAATAGCCTAGAAAAAAATATCTCCCAGAGGATTGGTCTTTCAAAAAGAGGGCCAGTTTATAAATAGGATACAAGAAATGAAAATTCATCTAAGGACAAGGGTGGTCTTCTCAAAGAGTTGGTCTCTGGGAGGAATTAACAGAGTTCAATATGAAAATGTATGGGTTATTGATCACCATTTAATGGGAATTAGCAAAGATCAGGGGTGAAAAAAGATGCCCTTAAGGCCTTATTCACACTGTCAGTGTTCGGTCAGTATTTTACGATCAGTGATTTGTGAGTGATCTGTGTATAGACTCCATTCCTGGCAGCCTATGGTTGATAAAAGTGCAGTGTAGGTTTATAAGGCAAAAAACAAATCTCATTATACTTCCTAAAGCTGAATGTTACTAGAGTTGTATTCTTAAAGGGAATCTGTCACCAGAAAATTCACAGATACAGGATGCACAATGCCTTGTAGGGCACGCTCAGCTGAATGTAATGATACCTTTCACTTAGCAATCCATTGCATCATTCTGGATAAAAAGGACTTTTAAATCGATATGCAAATGAGCAGTTAAGTGCACTGAGGGCGGGCCAAAGCCATTGAGTGCAGGCCCCTCATTTGCAGATGAGAATAGCCCTTGAGGAGTAAGGGGGACAAAAAAGCAGATTTTCAAGAATACAGCTTATGGACTCCTCTAGACTGGTTTTTGGAACAATATGTAGAGTCTGCAAGCAGAGTGCGAATGTGAAGCTTTAAAAAAAATGGAAAAAAAAATGGAATGAAAGGGATGGTGACAATAAGGGACCGAGGGAAATTATGAGAAATTTTGATGACATGAAAGCTCATGGGCTCTCTCTTGTTGCTGAACCACCGGACAGAGCAACCATTCAGGAGGACGTGGGAGGTGTAAAAAGAGAAGGGCGACAATGAGAAATGGGGTGGAAGACGCAAGCGTGAGAAAAAGAGAGGAATGATGGAAGGAGAGAAAAGTAGAGACATGAGCAGACCAAGCATTAGATGGATGAAGTGAGAGACTGCATAAAAGGGAGGGTGAATGATTGAAAGCAGAGGAGATAGATGGACATGGGTGGGTGGGGGTGGATTAGACAGGTTTAGAAGATGGATGAAGCCAGCGGGACTCATTACCCTGGCTGTTTTCTGGGTGTTTATGCAGCTGACACAGACTGAGGACTAGGAAATAAATGTTATCACTCTGTCTTGAGAAGGCTCTGAAGGTGCCCGAAGTTGGCAATGCCCCCCCCCCCCTTCCCCTCAACGGCTGCTCATCGTCATAGCGTTATTAATGGTATCCTTCCACCCTCCTGACAGCATGGCCAGATGAACAGAATATCACTCCACCAGTTTATCCCCTCCAACAAGTACAGTTCAAGGAGACATCCGTGACTCATAACCTTGGGGTTAAGACGCAGCCTGGTCTTTGAAGTAGGATGTAATATTCTATGATCCCAAGCCAGTGAGGCTTCGGGACCAGTGAAGCAGCTCTTCCCAGAATATGAGGAGTTGGACTTTAGGACTTCTAATTTTAACTCCATAAGTATTTGATTGTGCCTGGAATACGCTGCAATGATTCAGCCAAAGGGCTGGCGTAGACTACAGCAGAGGGGAGCAGATTTCCAACCATACGCAGAGGCGACGTGGTGACAAATGGGCCTTGCGGCATGCAAATATGTTTTTAATTTAAAAGGCAATCAATAGCACTGCAATTCATTTAATGGGATGCATGGATCCCTGCCCCCTCCCATTATGCCTCTGAATTATAATTTTTTTTCCCTTTGAGCTACAGTTAACCTCTTTAGTACCGATACAAAACCGTAAACAAGCCAGACCTACCTGGTTCCAGTGATTTGGGATAGTCTCTAGGGGGCTGCCCTTCTCCTCTCCGATCTTCTCCCTCTTTCCCCTTGGAGCTTTGAACGGGCACAGGGCTAACAGCTGGAGAGCTGGGCACCAAGGCGGAGCTGCCATCGGGGCAGGCCGGTAAAGTGCATGGGGCCAGTGGCCGGGGCGTCGGGCATTTGGACGGAGGCCGTAGGGCAGGCGAGTGTGAGCAGGGTGAAAGCTTAGGTTGTGCAGGGGCAGATGGTGGCGGAAGCAGCAGGCTGGGTGGGGTATGACTCTTGGAAGTGTTTAAGGCTTCTGCTTTACTATGGGGCTTTACAGCCTTTTCGTCAGACTCTGGCAGATGATCCTCGGTTTTCCTCTTCAGAAAAAGAATATGTTAAGTTAGTGGCAAACACAGGATGGAAGCATCATTAAAACATAAGAACTGTAGTCTGACATACTTGAAGATGACTTTGCCTTTGAAGCTCTAGAGCCTGTGCTGCCCTTTGCTGTTGCAGGGCATAAAGCTCCTGTTGTCGTAGAAACTGTGACCGCGAGTAGAGCTGTCCTGGGTGCTGGAGGTGAGAGGCGGGTCCTCTGCCAGGGTACATCGGAGGCCACAAAGAAGCCTGATCCATGACATCAGCTGGAGGAAGGGTTCACAAATTAGAATGCCGAGCAGTCCGTACCATTACAGCTAATTATAACTCCGGCATTCATTTACTACCGTGAAAAGTAAATACATATATAATTTGAACTCTAGACTTAGACTGCAAGCTCTTTGGTTAATGTCAGCCATTGCCTGAACTCTAATCTCAAACAAGTATGACTTGGTTCAAAAATCTCATAAAACATACAATTAGATCCACAGAGAACAGTTTTTCAAGACGATTAGGCCATTAGGTGGCACTGTTAGCTCCGACACAATAGAATTTCAACAGTTCTAGAACACATGATTCGTAAAAGGCATTACCCTTACAAACTTACCAAGAGAGTGTGGAGCAGTGTGGGGAGAGGGCTCCGGAGGTAGAATGACCAGTTGGGCAGGAGGTTCCTGTGATAGGGGGAACACTGGTTGCATGGCACTAGGCATAGAGGGGGGGAATCCTGGGGGCAGGTTCTGATGCAAAGCTGGGTGACTAATACCTGGTGGCAGACAGATTAGCTACAGTTTATACACTTTGGAGGACTCTGATATTTTTAGCATCCATTATAGTTTAAATGATATATTTTTCTTATAATTATACAATTCTGGCAAGTGCCAGGGCAAGGGAGCACTTACAAATGGTATCAAGTGCCAAATTACTAGACACCATTTTATTTGTCTTAACAGAGGAAGACCGGTTTCCTTTGAAAGCATACATCTTAGACAAGCCCATACCTGCATAAAACTGCAGTGTCAGCTTGGCACACTCTGATGACACATTGTTCTGCTTTAGCTTTGCATTGGCATTAGGGCAAAGAACCCACGTCTCTGGATATAGCTTCTAGAAATTAGTATACTCACTGTATGAAGGGCCACCCATCCATATGGAAGGACTCCTTGTTCTGGGCAGCCAGTGGGGATGGGTTGGGTGCGTATGTGGAGTAGGATCAGCTCCTAATTGGCTGGCTTGGAGAGATGAACCGCTCGCTATCATAAGATGAGGAGTCAGGTCACCAGGGCAACCGCTGGAAGGATGGATTCTTGCAAACTCAACCAGGTCCTTGTTTTCCCTAAAACAAATGGGACATGAAAAGGTGTGAAACAGGATTAGGAGTCCACATTCCTTGGACATAGCCGCCCTAAGAACTAGACGCAGGGAGCCTGTTGTATAGACCTGACAGCTACTCACTGCATTAAAAGGTCTCTACCGGGAATCCCCAGCCTCTCATCACAAAGACGGTTTCTCTCTTCCTCTGCGTCCAGGTCAATCACATGCATGGACCGACCAGAGCCTACAAAAAGAAAGAAAGGGTCAGGGTAAACACAAAAGGCTATTCAGGTCTACCAAAGTAGATCCTCTATTGAGAAGGTATTGACTTCAACATAGAGTAGGGTAGTTACCCAGATTGCTTTGCTTTATTTTCCCAATACCTCTCAAGGTCTCAAAGTATTCATAGTCCCTACACCACAACCAACCATCAAACAGTCTTGGAGACCATAAAGACTTGGTTAATTAATAAGTAATGGAGAGTTGTATTTTGGGAACATAACTAGGGTGTTATTAGAAACATAGGTTTTGGATGGACAGCTTTTAACATAGGTTTTGGATGGACAGCTTTTTCTTCTAGTTGGTAGGCCAAGAAAAGGTTGAGACATTCATAAATTCTGTAGTCCACCATGAGGTGAGGTCAAGAAGAGGTTAAAATCTTAATTCTGAAGGTCTTGCCAACCGACTAGACAACACTCAACTGGAAGCTGTGTCTCATCGGGAGATTGGCCTCGAGGCCGGCTAATGAAAGCCATGTGTTCTGAGCAAGCCAAGGGCTTCTGGTAACCCCTTATATTATTTTCCTGCCAACACCCTAACCCCTCCCTCACTGTTGGTCCCCCCCCCCCCAAAACCACATGGTGACATCACTCTCAGCACACATCAGACAGGAACCTCTCACACCTCCCACTCACAAAATGCTTCCTCCCAGTGGAATCAATTTTCTAAATCCTGATTTAGCATTTTTTTTTTAACTTAGCCACCAACTCCTGGCAAGAGGTTTGGGTGTCTATAGCTCCACGTGCTAACGGCACTGCCATCCATCTGGCACCACCATAGTTGTAGATTACCTGTCTTCAGATGAAGTATTACTAAATCCAGATAAGGAGTTTCCCCCTCAAAGTGAAGGCCTTAACAGTAAGATACATGCCTCCAAGTGGCAATGAATTCAGTCATGTACTGGTTAACCGTCTGTACTTTCACACTCGTGACCACAAGGCTCTGCAAACTTTTACTTTCATTTAGACAAGAACATACACAGAACACAATACCATGTGTTCTCACAATACAATTGCAATTGAGTCAAGACTTGGAGGCATGGTTTCAATACATCTATGTGTAAAAGTAATAATGAGGCCAATGCCAACATATAGTAGCAGTGTGTTCTAAGTCAAGGATAGCCCAAAAACATGGCGGCTATCCCATAAACCAACATCACAATTGGTATACCTACATGTTTCAAGTCAGTGCTATCTCAGGGTGGATCTTGGTCCACAACAATTATTTTTCTGATTATACCCACCTTTCTGAGACACATTATTCCTGCTCTGTCGACTTGAACCTGAACCATAAGATGACTCATGGCGGCTGCTGGTATCTTTTTGACGTGCCACTGCCACAGCAATGCCAACAGGCGGCTGCCTGACTTCCCCTTCTCCATGAGATGAGTCGTTCTCTCTACTTCGGGCACAGTCCATCCTCTCTTGTTCAGGCTGGCACTTGTTGTTTCCGTGGAATTTAATTTCTTGATGGGAACAACTGGTCTTCATGTTGCCCAACCCCACGAAGGGGGTCCTTTGACCCACAATAAGTGCTTGATTGCTATATTTAAGCAGGTTTTTCATGGCAGACACCTCATCTGTGGGGCCTTGTATTTCCTGGCTCAGAGGAGGGCCTGGAGTCATCAGTGCAGCCTGTTGTAAACTTGTGCTAAAGGGGTCAAGGTAAGAGTTCTTTCTGTCCTCAGCAATAGACATGGGACTTTCTGTCCATGGGGCTAAATGAGGTCCATTGTAACCCAAGGAGCTCAGTTCAATGGTTTTTCTTTTTCCATCTTGGATACTTCCCGTTTGCTCCATGTCTGTTGGTCTGTGCTGCTGGTGCCGTATTCTTGCAACTTTTTGAGAACTACTGTGCACCTGGGATTCCTTGGAGGATCGGTCTAAAGTGCAGCAGGACTGGCTGGTTTTTATACAATGTGCATCCTGGTTATTAGGACGGGGACAGTCTTGTGGTGCAGGCATGTCAAAGTATGAAGCCTTATCAATGCCCCTCTGCATAACAGTCTCTGAATTCCCACTGTTCAAAAAGTCCAAGTTTTTGATCCTTGTGGCTGTGTTCTGCGGCCACTCTGACCTCCTATCCCCTTTAGATTCAGCTTTTAAGTGGGAGAATGTATTTGAGTAAGACCCAGGGGGGTGGTTGTCAGAGTTCATATTGTGGCTCTTGTCTTTTCCATCTCCTCCTCTGTCCATATGGCAGTTATCCTGGGTCACCTGAAAAGGCCGGCTTTTGTCGGTGAAGTGCCCCACGGAAGGCACTAACGTGGGCCTGCCCATCTTTAGATCCCTGCCAGATTTGTCCTGCAAAGAGCATACAACGTCCGAGTTGGAATGAAGCTGCAGACAGGGGAATGAGCCAGTGGAGGTGTTAAGTGGAGCAGGAATGCTGGGGAGACTGGATGGAACAGTGTATGACACAGAGTGGTGGAGCATTTGCCTCCGCTCTAGGCACTCGCTGTAAGGTTGCTGGGGCTCATGCTGGGAATATGACCGTTCAGATCTCATGTCTTTGGCACATCGATTCTGGATACTTTGACGAGGCATTCCTGCCCCAACAGTGCAGCTGGACAGCAATGCTTTACTAGGGTCCCCATTGAGCACCTTTGAGGTCATTAGGCAAGAGTTCAGATGCTTGGTCCTGTTATCACACGATCCTCTCTGGTGCATGTCCTCCTTACAGTGACTATCCATAGACATGGGCAGCACCAATTTTTGCCTCTCCTTGCCATCTTCCTCCAAGTGCCTTTCCTTTAGGTCCCCTTTGCCCAATTTCTCCTTGTTCAACTCTGCGCCCCCTAGGTAACGGTCATTGTCCTTGGAAGATTTCTGCATGTGGCTGTTCTCTCTGTCCCGGCTACATGAGCCAATGGGATGTCCAGGAGCTGCTCGTGCAATGCTGGGGAAATTGTGGTTGGCTGACAGGAGGGTCGGTTGGGCTGGAAGGTTCCGCAAATAGAAATTATCTGGAACAATAGAAGAAAGTGGCTTAGACAAGGTCATGCACCAACTATCCAACAACATTATTCTTAAACTCAACCAGTAAGATAAAAATAGGACTTTGAACGAAAACCGTTTAAGAAGCCAAAAAGCTCTCAATCTGAATGGCTCCACCATATAGTTATAATGATACCATACTGGAGGTCTTTTAGCATTCTTACAGGCAGGTTCATCCAGGATTAGAAAAAGATGGCTGGATTAAAACAGATCCACACCTGTTTACGATTTGGATGTTGACACCTGATGGACCGGGGTGGCACTGTTTTTGGAAGAAAGCCACCATGTTTATCTAATCTTGTCCAACTCCTGAACCCATACTCTTCTTAGGTGATGAGATAGCGAATTCTAATCCCATAAAGTGACATACTGCATTATATACTGTATGCTGTTACCACAAGGGTTGTCTTCCACTAAAGTGCCCCCTAGATTATAGCTCTCAACCAGATACAACCTATGGATAGGGGGGGCACTGTCTCTGGAAAAAAGCAACCATATTTTTCTAATATTGGGCAGATTTGCCCTTAAGGCACATAGGAAAGATGCAGCTAGCGACAACTAGCATCCATGTTGGTTGTTATTCAGCTTTTTTATTTTTCAAAAAATATTTAAAGCTTTTTTTTTTTTTTTTATTGTTTCCTCCCTCGCTCATTCCATGAGGTTTGAAACAGATACAAAATTCATCAGATCGCTGTTTCCCAGGATTAAGGGAAAACCACAATATTGTGAAAGGTGAGCTCCTATTAGGAGATGTCTCTGTCAGCACACAAGGCTCAGGGCTTGGACGCTCCCAAAATCAGCAGGCCGGGGCCCCAAAGGGCTTGGGTTACACTCCAGCGACATCTTTCCACCTGTTCATTTCTGGACAGTCAAAATACAACCTTAATGGAGACAAATTGTAGGCCAGAAGAAGAAAAAAAAAGACACTGTGGCATTCAGCTGGCACCGATGCTGGAAAGAGAAATCTAGTTTATAACCAAGAGGGAATAAATCTTACTCCCACCCCGCTGTGAAACGACTAGGCCGCTATATATGGACACAGTGTCAATATACATTTTCGATTATCCAAACCTTAAAGGTCAGATGCCTAGCGCGCTTGACGTATGCCTGGCCAAACAGATTTCCTTTTGGGCAACAGACTTGAAACTAGAATGTTCTTGGCTGGTGACAGGGACATGGAGAAATGTTTATGAATAGATGATGTATCATGTAGATTACCCCCAACGTTCCTTAAAGGGGATATCCAACCTACATATACATTCCAATTTGACCTCAGTAATCTGAGAGAGACTCATTTCTAGGGATGTCATACCTGGCAACAGGGACAGACTATAGACAAGGCACCTTAGGAACCTAAGAGGCCACCAGCACCGACTCACATAGCTTACGTTTGTTCTTCCAAAGTGATTCTTAAAATCACACCATTTGTCACCCTGCCCCACCGTCAACCTTGTAAGCACCATAAAAGTCCTACTTGTGGCCTTCACATCTTCTATTTCTACACAGGCCCAATAGCCACTATTCCTATGCGTAGTGTATACACTGAGGTGTATACAGTCATGAAGTAAAGCAGTTGCTGGCTTAGTTGTCTTTGTAATGTCAGCGAAGAGGAACATGCCCAGCCACCTCACCTATATTTGGTTGCCATAGAGGTTGAGATGGAGTCTTGGCCACACCAATTTTTCTGCCTAACCTTAATCAGGCTATGCTTGACAACCCCATTAAATACATTGTGGTTGTTTCGCAAAGTAACAGTCTAAATTAATATTTGTGGGCCAACCCTTTAAAACCTGCGGAAAATGTATTTTTTGGGGGTGGGGAGGATTATTTATTTCTTGAGATTTGTAAAATATAAGTTGTTTTGTGTGATTACTGATTAAAGAGATTGCCCGGGCTTTTTCTATTGATGACCTATCCAGAGGATTGATAACCTAATCAATATCAGATCGGTGGGGGTCCGCCACCCGGAACCCCCACCGATGAGCTGTATGAAGAGACAGCCCAGTGCACATGTCCCATCTCCCTTCTCTTTTCCTGTCCGCTGCTGCTGTCCCATAGACATACAGCGAAGAGCAGGAGGAGAGAAGGGAGACGTTACATGCATACTGCACGTGCTGTCTCCTCAAACAGCTGATCGGCGGGAGTGCCAGGTGTCAATCCCCGCCGATCTGATATGAATGACCTATCCCGACGATAGGTCATCAATAGAAAAAGCCCGGACAACCTCTTTAATCTTCCGGGATTTACATGTAATTAATGAAAATTAGCTCTCTAGCTACAACCGAATTCCAAAACCTCTAGGTCTGAGAAGTTGATCTATAAAAAGGTCAAATCTGACAGCCAAGTTGGCCATGGTACTCAGCACTACCTCAATTGGGCTAACTGTACAAGTCAAACATATACATACCTGGTCAAATATGGTAACCCATGTACGTTAACTAAAATTTTAAGTGGGTCTTGACAAAGGAAGTCAGGCCCTGCCTGACTATATAAATAATACACAAAATGACTACTATTAATAAAAGCCACAACTAAATGGGATGAGTGCTTCATATAAAATAAACTTAATTTAGAATTAATGATGGTTTCATTTGTAATATGATTATAAGCCAAGACAGAGCATAATAATAATACTAATTATAATAATAATATATAAAACACATAAGCTAGAAATATAAGATAATAAAATGAAATATACATAATATAATAGAACTTACCAGTAAATAGAATTCTACTACAAAATAATGCTAATTATATAATAATCATATTCCATTTTATATTAATAATAACTTATTATTATGCTGATATTTTCAATATAAACGAGCTGTTGCAGAAATTTCCTATTCTGCAGTCATATTTCCGATCTAGAAGACAATAGTGGCCTATACAAATCCCCATGCCACTCTTCATTGCCTTATACAAGGGAAATAGGGTTCCACAACAGGATTTTTGACCATTGGCTAAGCAAATTTTTACCGATTTACCCATCTCTAATTAATTATTAAAGCCAACGTAAACCCTAAGCATTGCGCAGAGCGGATTGAGGCCACTTACCTGCCAGCAGCATAGGCAGTTTTTCAGCAGAAGATGTTGATTAACCTGGTTTTGGATGCCTGATGGCTACAGACTACACAGGAAGATACAATTCATCCCGGTCTCCTATGCCCCCCTGTCTATATTTTGCCTTCTAATCTTAATATTGTCACCAGACTGCCGCTTGCTATTCCTGCTGGCTCTTCAGCCTCAGAAATGCAACGAAGGACAGATTAGTGGAGGATTACTGGAGGAATTTCATGCGGCAAGTAATACAGAACGTTGAGAAGGTTAAGTAAACGCAGGTCATAAAAAATTCAAGTCCAGTCCTGTTATTTCAGCTTAGTTATAACTTTGCAAAGGGAAGAGGAAAAAAATCAGAGCGTGAAGGCTTGTGGGAATGCTGAATTTCTGCATGCATGCCTGTCTGGTGCCAAATGAGGTAGCAAAGCTCATGCACGACATGTCAGCGGGCAGGTGAACGGAATACGCTTCTACCAAGAAGAAAAGGTATTTTTTGGACATACAACAGCAGTGTCCGACACATTTTGTCCTTTTGTGACCTGATACATTAGGACTAGTCTTGGAACTTTATTTTTTTATTATTATTGTTATTATTACTATGAAGGATTACAAATTTATGTTTTTTATTTTATTTACGGTAGATATTTTTTATTTCTCTGTAGGATTACTAAGGTCACTGCTAGAGTAAACACCTGGGGTATTGGTGCGCTTGGTCAACCGGGGAAGGGACATTGCTACAATTCAATATATTGAAAGAAAGACCTAGGGTATGTGCAGAGGTGGACTGTACCACCACACAAACCAAGCAAATGCTTGGGGCCCCAGAGACCGGAGTCCCCCTGGTTGGCCACAAATGATTGGCCGAAAAAACTGAATAATGGGGTTGACATACCGGAAGGTCAGCTAATTTTGCAGCACATGGGACCAAAGATGGAGAGTACAAAGTGCTAAGCTGAGAGTGGGGCTTAGGGACAGAGCCTAGCCATGCAAAGGAGTGGAGCTTAGCGGGACAGAGACATAACTTTGCTTGAGGCCTCAGAAATGCCAACTCCACCCTTGGAGATGTACCCCTGATGGCTAAGACCCCACTTTTACTAGTATTTAGTTGTTATGTTCTGTAAGTGTTTACAGAAGTTCAAACCTCTTAGAAAAAAAAAAAGGGTCATTTTTTTAATTAAAAAATCTTTTTATTTTCAGAAACAGTGCCACTTTTGTGTAGTGGCTGTGCATGATATTGCAGTTCAGCCCCATTTAAATGGCTTATCTGAGCTGCAATATCACATACAACCCATGTCGCTAAAATAAATAAAATAAAAATACAATACAATACAATTTTGTAAGACTGGCACTTCTTATGCTAGTCAAAAAAAAAAAAAAGACACTGGTCTAAAACGCGACTATTAACTCATTTTGGGAGGTCCAGGCACCAGAAACTGAAATCTACACATAGATTTCACTTGTAATTAAAGCTAGTTTTCTAGAGCAGGTTTTGTTAACTTTGTCGAGTCACTTAGGCCATGTTCCTTCCTGGCAAATTTATGCATAAACTGGGGTTTGGGCAAACATTTGCAACTTTTCACCACCAATATTCTGAACCAGGGCGTTCTTATAGGCTATAAACATGTTTCGGCTCACTCACTCCAGAAGGCACAAGCACAATGGCTGCACCGCCCCTTATTTTTAAGTTTTCGTCGCAAATTAAAGGCCCCTGACCTCATTCGCAATTACATTGCGCGTACCGATGAATCTAAACCACAAATTTAAGCTATTGTATTATTCATTTCACACCTCTTAAGGATGACAGAGCAATCTGGTGGCCAATAAATAGGAAGAATAATGGACATTCCATTCATGCGATGACAAGTTCAGAACTAGAAACTAGGCAATATTCCATAAATATGGCTGATGACAGTAACATGGGGAAATAGCTGGGGGTGGCGGAAAACCTTTATGGGTTGGTGTCCTTCGAGGGGAGGAGACTGCAAGATCCTCAAGAAAACAAAAGGCAAGCCGCAAGATTTCCACAACCACTAGGGACACTGTTTCTGGCCTTCATCGAAGACTGTCTGTGTGTGTGGATTTATCAAGACCTGCTTTCCAAAATTTGGGCTTCAAAATCTCGTGCAAACTTTTGGGCTTATTTGCATGACATATTAGGTTTTTAATGAGTATCTGGGGGGAAATAAACAAAAAGCGTACATAGAGCAATACCTCATAACATGTGTGGAAAGGTAGGAGGTGGTACCACCTACCTAAACTAGTTGTGATAGAGGCAAAACTTCTCAAAAGGCCAGAAGTAGTATGGGTGGGAAGCTGCTGCCTCGTTCAGCGAGAGAGGAGGTCCGAAGTGCAAAGTTGGCAAGGGAAACTTCAAAGCTGCTATCCCAGAGGAGTTCTGATATTTTGATGGCAAATTTAATTCATTTATTGTCAGGGTTTAAAAAGGACTGTTGTCTGAAGATGGGAATAGTATGGCCCGAAACGCTTTTCTTTTATAAATTGACAAACAGATTAAACCTTCTATCAAAGTATCTGGATGTTACTGGGATAGCAGCACTGATATCAGTCCATTTCTGGTTTCTCCTTGCTGATTTTACAATTTTATGGTCTAGGTAGGTCTAGGTACGTGTGGTTAGTTTGTCAAGTCGAATCGAGACAGATTTATCAACTGGGACTTTACTGTCCCAATTATACGCCAGTAAAGGGGTGGTGTAGAAAGTGGAGTAATATCAAGACAAAAATGTCAGACAAAGATGCACCCACCCCCCAGCGCTTATGATATATGGTATTTTACATACAAAGGTTACCTTTTTGGGACTCATAGAAGCGATGTTGTCCATACAGAACATTGCTGTTTCCGTGGTCCAAGTGGCTCATGGGTAAAAAAGTGGAAAAACGAGGATAACCTGAAAAAACAGAGAATTAGAAGATAATTTAAAACAAATGTAACTTTTGTAGCTCCCAATCATCCCTCTATTTACATCCGTGCACCATTCAGTTCAGCTTTGAAGGATTCCTCTTACTACTGATTAGTCACCGACCAACTTGAAAAGATCAGCGAGACACAAAAATAACAATATCTATACATTTACTTTCATTTGCAGCCATTAACTTAAAGAACATGAATCCAATATTTGTAGAAAGTGGGTCTTATAGATTCAGATTTTCCGATGCCACGGTAGTTACTGGCATGATTGGTACAACTAAAGCAGGCCAGACGCCAAGAATTGGCCACAATCAGTTTGATGGCCCATTATTGGGGCCACACATAAGAAAATATATTTTTGTATGGTTGGAACCATAGGAAAATACTACCCATTATACTGGAAATAATTACAAAGGAAAATGGAAAGCCATTGGCCAACTACTGCCTGGCATTGAGGTCAAACATTTTCTATGCAGTCATTATTCCTCCTACAGCGATCACTCTTCTCCATGGGCTAGGACTGGTATTTCAGAATTGAAGTGGATGGAGCTGAGCTGCAATATCACATAGAGCCCACAAGCACGAGTGGCACTATTTCTGGAGGGAAAAAAAAGCATGCCTTCTTATCTAATCTAATGCACCCTTTAAGTGCTCATCCTCTAGCAGTTCTCATATGGTTGAAAACTTTTAAGTGCTCATCCTCTAGCAGTTCTCAACACAAATGTAATAAGTGAGTAATAACTTCTGATTACCAACTATACTATGATAGCGGTACATTCTTCGCTTATACCTTTGCCCCAAAATGATAGCATGTCATAATCGAATAGCAAACCGACCATGCGTACTGTAATACTCCGCAGTGCCCCTTAGACTCGAACTGTCTTATCTTACCCAGGAAGCCAAAGATCCATCCCTCAGCCTTACAAAACATCTGATGCAATATATGAAGTGGAGGATGGTCTTTCCAATCGCCTCTCAAGTATCCGTGACTGGCTTCAGAACCTATTCAAACTTCCACCATTTTTTTGTACACTTCATCATATGGTTAACATTGCCATGAGTATCTCAAACACGGTTCACATGCATCTTCATCATGTACAAAACTGGCATGGAGACAAGGAAAGGAGAAAAAAACGTCCCCTTCCACGCACTGAAGTAGAGGGAACATAATTCCCCTAACCTAGATTGGTCTTCAGTTATAAGGAGACCAAGTTTGAAAGTAGTCCATGCTGTAGACAATATTGAGGGAGAAAACGTAAGGAAAATAAAGGATGACGTCGAAATTGTGTGTGAAAAAATTGGTCCGGAGCAATTGTGAGTCAACCTTCCATCATGCACTGAAATTATGGGGACTACTCTTTCTAGTCTACATTGGTCTTAATCTATAGAGTAGACCAGGCTGGAAAGTGGTCACTGCTGTAGACAATCTTGGTCTCTAAGTCCAAGACTATAAAAATTTACTTTGGGGTGCATTTTCTGTGCTACAGCCCTGGTGCCTTGCAGCGCTGGTGTTCTAGGTTCAAATCCGACCAAGGACACCATCTGCAGGAGATTGTATGTCCTCCCTGTGTTTGCGTGAGATTCCTCCGGGTTCTCCATTTTTATCCCACTCTCCAAGGACATACTGAGTGGGGACAACTTGATGCTAATGTCTGTAAAGCACTGCGGAATATAGTAGCGCTATATAAGTGCATAAAATAAATATATATTATAGCGGAGAAGCCTTTTAAGCAGTTCTGCATGTATAAGACACAAAAATGGTTGATATTAAGGGTTAACCCAAGAGTTCAGGTATACAGTTTAGCTCAAGATGGGCTCAATCAGCAAAATTTTTGCATATACAGCCACCCACTGGGACACTATTCTTTAATATCCACTCTTGATCTCTTATTATTACACACAGTGAGCCTCACACACCAAGTAATTGCAGCAAACAGCAAGAACAGGTTTCGGCTTTTATTACCACGCACAATAAGCCAAGTTTATCTGTTGTCGGGCATGATTTATGGGGTAAATCTGAACCACCCTACAGCACCAGGACCTGAAAGAACCCCAAAATGACTTTATTATAAGCCACCAATGGTTCAGAGATGGCGGTAACTTAGATTAGGACCTTAGCACTGTAGGACATCGACCCTGATGAAGCCAATATCCTCACAGAGATTACACACTCTCTCAAAGCCGGAGTCTTTTCCTTAAGATTCTCTCATTTCTTCCCCTGTGCCATAAAATTACTGATAAGTTAATTTGTTTTTATAACATAGACCCAAGTGTGAGAGTCAGGGGTACGAAAACCAGATTGAAGGGTCCCTCTGGGGCTTATTCTGATAACAATGGCGACATGATTTTCAAACATTAAAGTTGGTCTATTGGCCAAAAAAAGATCTAAAAATGTCCAGCTGTTCTTTTAAAGGGGTTGTACAAGATTAGAAGAACATAGCTGCTTCCTTCCAAAAACTGTACTACTATAAGTTGTGTCCTATTACAGTTCAGTCCTATTCCTTTCTATGGAGCTAAACTTCAGTAGTAGGCACAACTCATACACAGGTGCTGAATGAAGGGAAACATGCTTTTCTAATCCTGTACCCCCTTTCATGTTATTAAGTTTAAAAAGTATCAACGTACATAATTTCATTGTTGTTAGGTTTTGGCCTAGAAAACCAAATCAAATTTTAAAAAATTCTGCAGAAATTTAAAAAATTCTCAAAATCCGCCCATATTCTGGAATTTTTTTTATGCCCTCTGGGAAAGAGCTTTGCCCCTCGATGTTTATAACAATGGTCGTAGTCTTCCATGGCATCATCAATTCTACCAACGGACCCTTCCTCTTTTGCATTGTCCCACCATCTCAGCCAGCGATCATTTAAATTGTAGATGGCTTAATGTTGAGCCAAGATGTTCTAGTGAGAAACATACAAAGTTCTATGGCCCACAACAGCTTGTACCTTGCTACAATGAAACAGTCAAATTGCCTTGACCTACAGTGGAAAGATTTCAGTCTATGGAGGAGGACTGGGAAAGAAGACTTCCAAGCTTTCGACATTCTTGCAGCTGTCTCTTTTAATTGCCTCTTGTTAAAAGACTTTTACTAGCTTTCATTTAAGTAAACAGCAGTCAGTAAATTCCTCTACCACAGATGCCCGTTCCCACGTGTAACCTTCCACTGACCCCTGGACTCATCCACCGCCTCCCAGCACTTTCATATGGAGTTACTGAAGAATATTATAGGTGAACATCTGTTCTCCTCCCCCAGTGACATCTTTCTAACCTGTTCTAACAAAGAATAGGAGTTGTATCTTGGGGGTAGGAATCAGAGTTATGTGTCAGTGCCTCAAAATGCTCATTACTGCAAATGTCATATTTCATGTTACATCAGTTTGCATTAATGCATCAAGGTAGTCAGCCTCGCCCGCAAGTAACAAAACAAGTCTTCAGATGCAGGATGAGTGGTTACAAAATGGGCCACAAGGAGGTTTTTGAAAGCAAACAAGAGAAGCTGGGAACAGATATAGAAAAAGAAGCCCTAGCAAAAAAAATTAAAATCAGTATGGGGCCTTGTTCTGGTAATGCCATGGCACCACATTCCAGTATAGAATTTATTTATTTTTTGTTATGTGGCCATGCCTTTAAGAGACATAGGATGGAGAGGATTATGACCAATCTGAGCCACCCTCATCATAGAAGGATCCAATATGTATTTCATCTTGGGAAGAGCTCTAAACTGAATCTTTGCCCAAGTAAGGTAGTCCTAGCTATGACTGATCCCTTATTTGTCATTAGGGAGAGTAAGCACGATCTAAGAAGAAGGCAGCCAAAGCTGAACAACGCAAAACATCTAGACCAAGTCTTCTACCATTCTAGAATAGATGGGTTTTTTTTTTCGTGTGTGCTAGGTCCTTCATTCACATCCCTTGTTTGTGCATAGGATGTAGAACAAGATGGGCAAACAAGGTGGCCAAAAAAAGAGGCTATCCAATGTGTCCACAAAATTTGAAGTGTCAAACAACCCAAAAACATCTAGATTGAGTCTTCTATTATTCCATAATAGAAGGGTTTTATATTTAGTCAATGCCCCACACTCTCATCCTTTGAAGACAGAGATGGTTCGCTCAGGTGCATCCTATAAGCCATTGTTTGTAGGTACAGAGGGTAAGGGCTATTCAGGTTCATGTCATCTACAGGAAAGAAAGAAGAAGCGAACAAGATTTTGGACTGTCTATAACATGGTGATCAGCAGCTGAACAATGTAAAACCAAAGAGATCTAGACTTTGCCTTCCACCATTCCAGAATAGAAGGGTCTGTGGTTTGTTCAAGGCCCTACATCCACATCCCTGGGAGAAAGAGATGCAGTTCCAACAATCTTGTCCTACAAGACTTAGTTGGTATAGAGGGGTTGAGCTCTATAAATGTTCAAGTCAAGATGGAGGTGGGCAACATAAGCTGGGACCGTTTCCCAACACACAGAGCATCAGAAGATGAAGACTAAACCTAACTGTGACCCCTTTTGGATATACTTAATTTGTTGCATGTATATTTATGGATCATGGCTGATCGCCCATCAAATCTCACCATATGGTGTTGGCTGCTAGTTTGGAAATATAGAAGTGCAGTAATGGCATCCCAAAAAAAGTTCCTACAGATCTTGCCAATTTCCCAAGGAACCTGGGACAACGCTTGTATTCACAAACAAACTGTAAGCACTGTGGACCATGTTGGTGCTATATAAAGGATGATCATTAATACTATAGCAGATGCTCAGTCTGTCTTAATCTATGTATATCTTAATGCAAGCTTACTTGATCTGTCTAGAAAATCCATTCCCCAAGATCAATAGTCCCTATAAATTTACAGTTGGTGTGAACCGAGATCTTTAATGGTACCACTTGATGAATTCCGATCATGCTTCGTCTTCCTGACACATGGAAAGACTTACGAGATATAGCAAGGCCATATGAACTTACATCTGGAAAGACATGTCCAGTAGTAACACAGTTAAGCAGACAGCTCCCTCAGCAGGAGATAAGGCTTCTTTGAGCTTAGGATGCCTATTGAGTATTGAAGAGAGTACTTGGAGTAGTCTGAATCATAACAGCTGCCCCTTGGAAAATTCATCTCTTTTCGCCCCCCAGGCCTAGGAACAGAGCTTGCAATTCTGAGCCCCACAGAATGAAGTTCCGTGCAGCTGTGCTTCAGGAATTCCCAGGGCGAAGGGGCAGAGATGCCCGGGTACAAAATGTGCAGTCTGCTTTGAAGCCTGGAGCCTACGCCAGGGCCTGAAATGGCTCCATTCAAGGACAGATGCAGACAACAAGTCTTTGTGTATTGCACAAAATTAGGAGATAGACTGGCTAGAGAGGATGGAGTACTGCAGAGAACGAGCCGGCAACGCAACTTGTGCCTGCAGCTGACAATTATATTTTTTTACACTAATATTTGTCATTTTATAGCTATAAGAAAAATCTGAGGACTACAAATGGCAGAAATAGATGCAACATGACTGACTGAGCTGCACAGTGGAATTCTGCCACCTATAGCCCAGAATGTGGCATGTCTCCTGCACTATCATGGGCTGCTGTCATTTTTGTGATATGCAGTGCAGTCTTCTGGTCACCTAGTCACCCACATTTCACATCTATGCACAGTGACTTCCCTGCTGCAATCCGTCATGCACCTGTGCCTTTGTGTCTATTAGTACACTAGGGGAAAGTACCCTTACATTCAGGCAGAAACACCGACATGCACCCTTGTATTTATCTTAAAGGATGCCATTACCCCATTTCAGTTACTTTTTCCCAACGATTCTGAAATGGAATAAATACTGGGGGCAATTTTAGAAGTAGATGACTTCAGATGGCCACCAATTTGCAGTGTTCATAAGTGTTTTTTTATTTAATCATTCAGCCGAACATTCCAGTGCATAATAATATAGCAGCAACGTTTCGGCTTTAAGACATGAGCAGCCCTTTATCAAGCTTGTCTGTGCACATGGGTCACATGCCGGCTGTAGAAAAAAAAAAAAAAAGTATATAATGCAACCATAACATCCGGTATCTACCCATAAAAGGGGGTAGGGTCGGCAGCAGATTTCTGTCTATATTAATTCATGACGCTTTGTTTTGATTCTGTGTGACAGTGTTTAGAAGTCTGTTTCCAGAGCCTTGAAACGCGTGTCATCACCGTGCCAATCCAGCAAGGAAAGGGTTGACCTGGGAATATTTTAGGAATTCTATTTGCAAGTTTAATTACATTTTTTTTTTATTGCCAATGCCTGAAGACATGAGGAGGAGGAGGAGGGGGAACTGGTATCAGCAGAGAGACATGAAAGATGGAAGGGGGGAGGACTTTAACAATGTGGTGATGAGTGAATAAGGGGTTTGAGGCTTATAAAATACAAAAAAAGGTGTATTTTTCTTTTTATGCCATCAGCAGCATCTACTAGCTGATTGAGGGGGGTGGGCAGTTAAAAGGCCCAGATCACTAAAAGAAAATAATATAGATTATGAAGAGTTGTGCGTCTGTACAATTCTACTGTAACTATTTTATGAACATTAATTTATTAGTATATCAATTAATAACTTTATATTTTATATTACTACATCAGCCTCTGAACTTAGAAATAGACTAAACTATTAATAATTTTGAATGAAATGAGTGTAATTTTTTTTAAAAACGAAAAACACTTTTATATATTACTATTGCCTGATATTAGAAATATAGTAATTAATCATAATAATAATTAATACGCTTAACAATGATCAAAAGTAAAATTATAAATATTATTATTATTATTATTATTAGCAGCAGCAACAATTATAATAATTTTCCATATTACTGCCATTCCTATACATAAACAATAAAATAAAATAAATTAATACATTTTAGTATTTTATCACTAGTATCAAAAATTGCAATTTTGCAATCAGTCATAAGCAGTCATAAGATATATATTTTTTTTCCATAAAAAAAAAAAAAAACTGTTTTAGCTCTCCCCCTGACACCCCCCCAAGCTAAGCACTCCCCTAGGCTGACTTGCACGTGTGCTCCTGAAGCTGCGGTTGCTTAACTGCTGAACCCACCCCGACAGATGTAGTTTAACAGCTGGAAAGGAGCAGTTTACCCACAACTGTCCTAACTGTACTCAGTCACAAATTGATAGAAGAAATTTTTTTATATATTTTTTTTTCATCCAGCATGGAGACTGTTAATAGAAAGAATCACGCAAGGGTGTTCTACAACTTATGCTGCACAGTTATGGCTGAAGAATACAAAGTCAGCCCTTGAAACTGCCGGTAGTTTTGGCAGCTACATTAAAGGTAACGCCAGGTATTTCCTTGACACCCAACCCTACAGGAGATCTCAAGAGGAGTAGGAGGAGGGAGAAGGGGTGTGGAGTGCCGCTAAAGTAGTCTTGGTTTATAAATATACATACCAGGTGACTCGGAAGTCGTACAGAGTTGACACACACTTACTATGTCTCTCGGACACTTCAGCTGCCAAAAATGCATGGCCTACTTTAAGTCACAAGCACAGAGTGGAATTTTTTTTTGTAAATAGCTACATTTTCTAAATATTTGCTATTTATATATTAATTTCCTTTTTTTGAAAATATGTTTGTACATTAAATCTACAACAAAAAATGAAAAAACCTTAAAAACGTTTTTTTTTTTTAATTAATTTTAATAAATAATAGATTTTTACAATCCATTGGTCTGTAAAATGCAAGGATGGAAGCAGCCAACCTGGTCACTGATGATCAATTCATGGATTTGTTATTGGAGAAAACAGGTTACAGGTGAAGGGGCTAGGACTCAACCTGGGCAGAGATGACCTAACCATGGATTCGTTATTGGAGAGAACAGGTTGTTTGAAACAACCAGAACCCAACCTAGTCACAGATGACCATGATCATGGATTAGTTACTGGAAAGAACAGGTTGTATGAAGGGACAAGGACCCAACCAGAGCACAGATGACCAAACCATGGATTAGTTATTGGAGAAAACATGGTTTTATGAAGGGGCAAGGACCCAACCAGAGCACAGATGATCAAACCATGGATAAGTTACTGGAGAGAATAAGCTGTACAATGTAGTCAGGACCCAGCCCAGTCACAGATGACCGAACCATGGATTAGTTACTGAAGAGAACAGGAAGTATAAAGGGGCCAGGACCCAACCCGGTCACAGATGACCAAAGCATTGACTGGTTAATGGAGAGAACTGGTTGTATGAAAGAGCCTTGACCCAACCTATTCACAGATGACTGAACCATGGATTAGTTATCGGAGAGAACAGGCTGTATGTCAATAACATCTGTATGTGGGCTCATTAACATCTGCCTGCTCTCCATTCCCCATTGGCTTAGACACACCCGATCCTTCTAGCATCTGTTTCATCTGTTAACCTATTAATCCGTGTTACACTGAAGTGATTAGAATAATGCATGTTCATTTATTAATTTATTCCTCAATGTCTGCACATGGCCACATTTCACTTCTCCAGTAATGATACTACATCCCTGTAACACACGTCTCAGTCCAAACTAACATATGAGGTCACTGCCCCCCCCCCCACAAGCGAAGCTCACCCTTCTACTGAGGCTGCTTCTCATAAGCTGATTGGCTGATAGGTGTCCCAGCCCCACCCAATGAGGTTTTCCCACTATAGGCATATATGGCCTATCCACAGGAGATACCATAAGTGTTGGATAGGAGGAGATGCCACCACCACTGTACTGCAAGCCACGGCCGCATTCATGAGAAGACTATGCTGGGCAGTCAATGTAACTCCTGTAGACTTCAATGCATAGAGCCATGAAAGTTTGCAGCCATCTTTCTATTCAATCCCTCATACATAGGGATTTTTGCAGAAAGGGTATCCCCAATGGGTTAGGTCCAAGCTATAAGACATCAGACCTATTAACAATATGGCAGCCCAAAAAGCTATAGATCAGCGCAAAGCAGTGTCTTTAAACGCCAATAAAGCTGCACTGTAAATTTGCCATGTCAACTCTGCTGCATTAGTAAGATTCTCCCTCAACAAGAAATGAAAAGCAGAAGGTAAATTCAGCAAAAATGAAATGAGCACAGGAAACTGGTAGCCACACTCTTCATGCCACCACACTAATCTGGCACGTGCATAGGAGATTGTGAAAGAGGCTCTTTAACGCTGCCCTTTAATCATACAGCTGGCACAAGAACTATATGGGGTTAAAAGAAAAAAGTAATCTCTGCCAATCTTGAGCAGCCCTTGGTGAGGAAGGCCGGGCGCAGGAAGCTCTTGCTGAGATGGGATAAGCAGCAGATGTTAGCACTGTTGTATTGCTCTGTGAGCTGGGGAAGGGTGTGTGAAAGATGTGGGAGTAGGGAACTGCTTCAGGATATGAAGCCCAAAAACAAATCACTCAACCTTACCAAATAAAAATGTTATGTTCTCCATTACTGGGCAGGTTATGACGCAGAGAACAGACATGGGCACAGTGCTCTGCCCCCAGTCTACACAGCGCAGGTGCCAAAGATCAGGAGAACAGTCTTCTATTTTTTTTCTTTTCACCATTTACTGAAGATGGGCCTAAAACTAAAGTTGGCACTAAACTTTTAGGACACAGGACTAACTATTGGGACAAACAATAGCAAAATTATAAAAAAAAAAAAAGTTGTCACCTAGACACCAGTTGGTGTGTTATCTTCCCATCAGTTAAACTGATAGCGGCTGGCAGACTTTGTCAGGGCCACGTTGTTTTCAGTATAAAGGGCCAATATATAGGATATGTACATGTACATATGTAGATACACTCTGCAGGGAATGTAGAAATTCTGCCAAAAATTGAGGCAAATGGTGCCTTTTTATTTGTTTTGTACTTCCTTATGAACTCATTGCAACATGAGTGAAGTCTAACCCAGGGTTGGTTTCAGAAGGTGGTGATCTGGGCAATGGCCAAGAGCCCCCCCCCCCATGATTTCTACCCAATGATGGGAACCCCAAGAGCAATGTGAATTTACCACTGATCAACTGGGAATCAACCAGTTAGCCCTAAACCTAGACCTCACAAGAGAAACTGTTTACAAGCAGGTCGGCAAGCAATGGAGGAAGTCTTAATCAGCCCATTTTCTTTAAATCTTGGTCCTTGATCTTGCCTATTGTAGGTGTATGCCAGGGCTGGACATGGCCCAGGGACCTGATATTCCTAGAAATTATCTCCTAACACCTAACTTTTTTGGTTGTTTCCCAATTTTTTGGAAGCCAGAAGAAGAAAAAAAATTCTATACTTGTCAAGGATAACGTGCCTGCCTATGGTGTACATCATTTTCTGAGATTGCAAACATAGTACACAATATTATACAAAGAAAAAAGAAAAAAAGTTGCCGGAGTGTTGGATTGGTTGACATTTGGGGCAGGTTCTGCTGTTTGAAATCTGTGCCACATTTATCCTCAAATTACATATTTGCGCCAGTTTGCTGTCACACAGAGATTGATTCTCCAGCCTCTATGTATTTTAGGTCCTTTAATGTTTGCTTTCAACAGAATTTCATCCAATGCTTGCGGTCTACAGGCTAAATTAAGACCAGACAAACTTTTCTTGCTTGCTCTGGAACAGTGTGCTGAATCTTGTAGTTCCACAACAGCTTGAAAACCACAAACTGCCCAGATCTGCTGATTTTAGCTCGTAGCACAAAAAAAAAAAAAAAAAAAAAAAAAAATCACTTGACCAAAAGTGAAAAATGAGGGATGCCGCATCTTCAAACACTAGGAGTCCTTCATTTTTGAACTGGAAAGACATCACAGGCCTCAGCTCAACCCCCCCCCCCCCCCTTCCAAAATTACTTTATATAGAATCAACCCTTTCATAACCAGTAGAGTAAAAAAAAAAATCAGTCTCTGTACCATAACACATAAATAAAGCAGCAATCAAATGGTTAAGGGCAAGGCCATATCCTCGCCACACCCCGATTCCTCCCAAATTAGTTCAGTCACAGAGAGACAGAAACACGCAGAGTTAAAGAAAGTGAGAGCGGGAGGTGGTATTGGCTATGGGCCCTGGCATCATGCCCGGCTGCTAGTCTGAAAAGATGCCAGCTGGCTTCTTCCACATTAGAACTACACCCCCCACCCCCACTCCGTCCAAACTTCCCCTCCCTTCTTCAGGCTTCATAGTCAAAAGAGAGGAAGAGGGAACAACCAGTGCAAGGAAACATACAAAGAGAAGACTGATACAAGAGGCAAACACAATGAGCTGGGGTCAAAACACAAGTAGCCTCAACACAATGCCAACCAGGATCAAAACATTAAAAACAGGGGAAAAAATAATCAAACAAAAATCTCGAAGTTCCACCTGGTTCATTAACATACAGGAAGTAAATGTCAGCTTGGACTATAAGGTCCCTCTCTACAAATAGGTTCAGCTTACTAAACAAATTTAGTAGAAAGTTACACATCAAACATGCGTAATGAGACATCGAAATCTGGGGCCAAACTTTGATTTGCCCCTTCGTACAGAAAACTATAACAGTGCTAAACAGGTGGAGAAAGTTGGCTGCACATCTTGGTATATGTTATAAAGACCTTCACATAAGCTTTACAAGGCAGAGATAGGTTAGTAGGCCAACATACATCAGATTAACGATGGCCAATCCCACCATTTTCGACTGACCATCTGATGTGTATGAGAGGCTCCGGACTCTCCCTGGCAGCAGATGTCAGGGGAGATAAGGATTGGCTGCCGGATTTTAACATGGACAATGTTTTAGTCTTGGGGGAGTAAAGCCACCTCCAGAGTAGTCTGGCAGGGGCTTATTCCCCTCTTCCCACTGAGACACATGCACTCTCAGTGAAACAGAGTAAGCATGTTTGTGGTGGGCCAAAAGGAATAGTGGTCAGCTCAAAAAAAAGTTTGTTGGGCTGTAAGCTTTTTAATGTATATAGTCAGCCTTAAAGTTAAGTAGTACTTGGTGGAACTTCTCAATTTCAGCTGAATAAGTCAACTTTCTAATGTGTATAAGAGCCAAGCAACAAAATTTTTAGGGGGAAAGAAGGATTCAACAAGTCTTGACCTTTGTTCATATGGCAGATAAACCAAACCCAGTGTACATGTTTACTGGGAAGACAGCAAAAGTAATCCAATTTGCATGAAGATCGTTAGAATAGTGTACCAATATAATGATCCTATGCTACTCGGTAGGTGAAATAAGGACTCAATTTGCTATAAGTCCCTCTTGTATGTCCTACTGAAAAATGACAACTTTGTCACCTCTAAGAAAGCAATCAACCATTTATTCAAGAATGTCTTCACAGGGAGAGATGGTTGCTACATGGATGAGAGACTGTGATGCTTATCAACCCAGTTGTCCTCCAACCTACAGGTCTACATAGCAATGCACAATTACCTCCCAACTCTACATCAACACAATAATATACCATGACATATCTGAAGCAGCTTAAAATACTAGCTGCTCCACCCTAGGAACCTTGCGGCTAAAACAGTTAGTCTTAATACAAGTTTTCCCAAAAGCAAAACGGACTATGAACATGTTGATGACAAAAACACCCATCTCCTAGGACAGTCCCTAAGGGGCGCTTCATTTACTCAATGCATGAATCAGGGTGAGCTTGTCCCACAACGTTGAAAGGCGTAGTTGCAAATAATCTGTGCACCCAAGGGCAAGCAACATACCAGGTTCTTGATGTTTTTCCCATTGTGAAGCAGGGGAGTCACCTGTTAGGTGACTATTGAATTCAAAATAAGTATCTTAAGCCCATTATATGTGAGGGCATTACTGATGGGTGATACATTACATGGTATGACAACTTAAAGAGCAGTTTTGGCCCAAGGGCCAAAAGTTGGCCATAAGCATCCCTACATCCCTTTGAGGCCAAAAAACCTGCTAAGTCACCCCCCTCCCCCAACACACACATGCATAAACTTGCATGTGATAAGGTTTCACTCTATGGAACAGTATATAGTTGATATGATAATATGTAAGATTAATAAACAGATGGAGGTTTTAGATATTTGGGTTGAGGGGACTCCTAGGTATGTCAATAGATACAGATACTATGGTTTTACTAAGAAAAAAACCAACCACGTAGGTCATCCAATCATAGGATATGAAGGTCACTAGCCTAAGCTCTAAGGATGCTGATGACATGAAGCTCCTGCTTGCAGGTGTCTGTAGACAATGCGGCTAAGCAGGTTTTGATGAGGAGGAGATGAGGGCAGTAGAGTGGAGTTTAGACAGGCTTTGTTGTGAGAATTTCATTCAGAAGAGGTGAGAAGAGACAAGATGATGAAAGAACACTTGAGACACCTAACGAGTCTTATTTTTGGGAACAATGTATGTATCTGGGCTGCTGATGGAGATAAAGTGAGATGGGTGAAGGCTGGGTTTCAAAACACTCAAGGAGTAGACCAAGTGATCATAATATAGTTCTAAAATACTTTTACATAGAATACCGCAACCTCCAATGACCGTAATACAGTTTTATTATGCTGTATGCATAGTAGTGCTGACCTTCATGGGAGTGAGAGAACCAGATCTGGGAGGCTCCGGCCCCGTGGGGTCCTCTGTATGTGGTTTCGGATGGAGATGAGGATGTTCCGGCTGGGTGTGCCGATGCTGCTGCAGAGCCCAGGCTACTACTCAGAAAACTGCCCATGAAGGAGGGGGAAGAGTTCGCCATCAAACCAGTGCTAGCTGAAAAACAAAGACAAATTAGTGACATTTGGAATAATATAGCAATTTAGCAAATCAACAGATACTTGTGAATGAATTTTTCCAGTATTCAAGTATTTAGGTACACGACACTGGGTAGCCTACAAGATGGCATGGACAAGCAAGATGACTGGAACTAGACAGATGTCTATTGTGACTTGGTTTTTCATGCCATGAAATGAGCAACTTGTCTGCATAACCAGTGATGTATTAGAGATGCATGCGGCATCTCATAAATGTAGACTTTCTACAAGAGATTATTCAAAAAATGTGCTACAAAGTTGTTCCTCATGGGTACAACTAGATGGTGCGATGGTAGAAGAAGGTTGAGCTGCATCTGGAGTCATCAGCCTCACTTGCTCCTTAGAAAATGAAGGATAACAGGAGTCAATGCTGCTGTAAAACAGTGTTATGTTTGCCAAGATCAGTTCTACCAATCTGTTTGAGATCTACCTAAGGCCTCATGCAAACGGCCGTTGTTTTGGTACACGTCCGAGCCGCATATTTTGCGGCTCGGGCGCGGACCCATTCACTTCAATGGGGCCGCAAAAGATGCGGACAGCACTCCGTGTGCTGTCCGCATCCGTTGCTCCGTTCCGTGGCCCTGAAAAAATAAAAAGAGAGCATGTCCTATTCTTGTCCGTTTTGCGGACAAGAATAGGCATTTCTACAATCGGCAAATTGCGGAGCAGCTTGCGTGTTTTGTGGATCTGCGGTTTGCGGACTGCAAAACACATACGGTCGTGTGCATGAGGCCTTATAAAGATGTGTTTCTAAACCCAGGAACATGTATATCCACCATTGTAACGGTAAGGAAACTCTTTTGGGATCCCGACTCACCCCTAACTAATCTCCATGTTATGCCGAAGATGAGTAATTGTGAACCATAAAAAGAAGGAAGAGAAAATCAGAGGGAGATGACCTTCTCAGTTGACCCAGTTCTCAATTACAATCTCCACAGTTCACGTCATGGTCTGAATAAGGAAGAGCTGTATACTGGGAACATGGGGGTCTCCATTTCTCATCTTATTCTTGAATCACTTCTGCTTGAATTTCCTGGGTCTGGCTACAGAATCTGTCCTCACACTTGGCCCATATTCTTTGTGACTTAAACCTAAATTACCCCCCATAGCTACACCACGATACATTCTGCATTGTAGCTACAACGTGACCTCACACTTTACACATAGTCCTCATGGTTTCATGAGAATTTTATTGACTTTTTTATTATTATGGGATTAAAATGAAGGGGAAAATAAGGAAAAAAAAATAGCCTCGTAACCAAAAGCGTAATCCAGAAGTTGGAGAGAAGAAGCAGAGTAATTAATGAAAGTCATGTGCAATAGGCAAGCAGTGTACAGGGTGTGTACTGTATCACTGGTTGATCAATTCCCTTCCCTCCCAGCCTTCGGGGCGCTGTTAAAATTTCACATCTTCTACCAAGCCTCATGACTCCCCCTCCCCTTCCCATCTTCCTCCAGCTGCTTCTGTCACCTGACAGGGAGTGATTTCCAGATGTGAGATTCCCCGCGAGATGTCAGAAGTGTCTTTCCAGATTACGCCTCATACACACACACACACACACACAGCCTTTAGCCAAGACCTCCCTTGCTTAAGGCTAGGCTTAAGCAACCGATGGACCCTGGAACCACAAGCTCCAGCATGCTCTCCCTGCAAGTACGATAGAACTCATAGTTCCGTATCAGCTGAAGAGTCGTCAGTTACTAAGCCATGTTAGTCTGTATATGTGCACCCCTATTATGGATCCTATGAAAGAAAACCCAGATGTTCTGTAGTTATGAACAAGAAGCTTTCTTCACATTCCCACCCAGATTCCCGTGAAACCCAAAAGAACAATTATAGCATGAACCCAAGCCAGGTCTTCCGAGCCCTATTTTTAAATGCTTGTCGTATTGTTCCCAGTTGTATCCATGCGGTGCCAGTTCACACACAGCTGTTAGAAGAAGGGATGGACCATGTTCAATTCTGACCTAAGGGAGCAGCGCACTATTCTCAAAGTATCAGCTTGCCTGTCCTTCCAAAAATGTCCTCAACAAAACGAGAGGAAAAGGCAGAGTGGAGCCACATCCTAAACCGCACCCTGGCTCACACCCACGGTACTTGATGGGGGATTTCCATTCACTGCTGGTCATCTGAAAAGGATGTGAATGGCTTCTCAAACATAAACGGCCAATACGTTGCATTCTGTAAGCTGGCATTTGTATGGTAGGAAATTCAGTTCTTTGGTGAACAAATTAAGCGATTGTCAGAGATGCCTACCAATATTTGACACTATGGGGTGTCAAATATGGTGGAACTTTGGGGGCTACATGGCCAAAACATGATTCAAATTGATCACATTGATCGATAAGCCCTAGATATTGTCAAAAATGTGGTATCTATGTATTCTACAGGAAACCCATGTCACCCAACTTAGGATGCCTCAGATATCAATCAGCAGAAAGTTACCAGTCAAGACTAACCAGTTGGCACATGCTGCCATAATGGGTAATTACTCCAGAACAATCCCACCAGTGGGGTCAAACTTAATTACATTTCTAAACAAAATCATAGTCAGAACAACATTTCCAGCCGGGCCCCTTACTTCTATTTCACTTATACCCAGAAGCTTGCAATCAAAAATACAAAACAACCCGAGAGACCCCTAGTCCCATTTACTTACCCCAGAAGAACATGATCCTCAAGATTAGCAGGGACTGTCGTAATAATGATCGCTCTATACTGTTTTATCACATACCCCATAAGGGTCCAATAAATAGCTTCACGATGAGGAAGTGGAGGGAGAAACAGGACCTGCCAACCCAACAGCAGCCGTTCACAGGAGAAAATAGGAAGGGAAACAGTTACACGGATCGTAAAAAAGAAAACTTTTATTGTGAGATCATATGGCGGGGATCTCTCCTGGGATAACAGTCCTGGAAACATGGATACAGTAACCCTACCACATCCAGATGGGAGCATCGCAATGTGATGTGTCCCATATTATTTAACTGCTTTTATAGCTACTCTTGGCAGCAAAAGGGTTATCCAATATGCAGCCTACAATTTTTTTTTTTTTTTAACCCTCCTTTCCTTTGCGCCGCATGTGTTTCTAAACGTAGGAACACAAATAAAAAAATAAAAAAAAACACACAGAGTAATTTGCCTCTGATAGAAAACAGGTCTGCTGTTGGTGATGGGAGGGGACTTGTTGGAGGGGGTCGTCCCACGCTGCCAAACTGCTCCCTCCAAGATGCTTTTGAAATGAGTGTCCCAAGTGTGGTTTCAACAGGAAAGGGGGGGGGGGGGGTAGTGTTGTCTCTTTCTACTTCACCCTATCAATATGTTATGTTTAATGGAATCTGTTACTTAAAGGGCGTTCCCACCTTAAATCTAACATCTCATGATAGAGATTTTGGGTGATAACCAATATTGATCACCACCAAAGGCAAATCTATGGAGGGTGGAGAGGTGGCAATAACATCTGGGCTCTCTGGTTCATAAGAAGACACTGGCATGCTAAATAGTCAATGATTTGGGGACATGGGGTATAGAGATGCTGTTCTAGATTTTGCCATGTTTATTTCTACCATCAGTACAGCACTCATGGAGGTTGCCACCAAGTTTTCTCCATATCCGGAGTAGCAAATCTGTCTACTTCTGCAAAAATATATTCCCTACTCCAATATGACAAAGAACCAGGCCAGTTTGTCCTTCAAGATCTTGGAGGAGAACCCTCATAGGGACTATGAAGTGGTATGGCTTCTCTAGAAACAGTTTTGGCCAAAAAGTAAATGTTGTATCCTTCAATAAGTGTGGTCACAAGAACCAAAGTTGGGAGACTAAAAAGTTTAGATTCTTAGATTTTAGAGACTGGTGGACTAAGGACCACCATATAAATCAAGATTCATCACTGGTGGTTGCAAGTCATCTGCCTTCTTCTGACCACGTGAGTCATTACCACAAGGGAAGGATGGAGATATCCTAACATGGTGGAGAAACTGTGTGATGTTGAGATCAAAAGGGCTCCTCATTCTGATTATTATTCCTATAACTAACCAAAGACAGATATTTTTGGGGTGGAGATTTCTCATGGACAACCTTACATAAGATTGTTTATCAGGACTGGAGGACTGGACAAGCATATTCATTAGCCTCCATAAAGAGTATTTGAGAATAAAGCATTTTGGATATGACTTTCCGCTTTAGCTAGGAGAGATCTTGCAGTGAGCACCCATCTATTCGTCCAGCAACCTTAATACATTAGATGTTTCTTGGCCGGTCAACAATCTGCCAACAAACATCAAATTCCTATGGCCAGCTTTGGTATGGAGGATAAGCAAAGGCTTTTGTTGTGGAGTGTGATGCATTTGGTCATAAAGTAGAAAGTAGCTCAAAACATGCGAGTACGTATACAGCTTCACCAAACTGTATGATTGTGGTCTGAAGGAAATGAGTCCTTTACAGGAGGTGTGCCTGTAATTAGCTTAATCAGATCACTTCCAAGTAGGAGATAATAAAGTTGGAGTTAAATCAAGGGCACCTTTACTTTACAAAGAGCAGAGAGCAAAGCCCAATAGACCAGATCCAGTCATGACACTGCCTGGCACCACCAGAAGTTTCCTAGGGCATAACAGGTGGGAGAACTGACAGATTGGATTACCACTTCCAAGACAGACTGACAAACACAATTTCCTTTATTTATATCGAGTCACAAGCAGCAAGACATGATAGGAGTTCACCATCTAGATAAACTTCTATGACGGGCGGAGGAAGAGCCATCCATGGAGTACAATATTGTGATAACGTGCCCACAAAATGAATGACAACTCTAACAGTTGACCACAAGTCTGGCGTTGTCCACACTGCTAAACACATGACACAAGCAGTACGATATACTAATCTAACCCATGGTCAGATCTTGGTCACAAAGAACTGCTTTCAAGATCCGGATATCTATAAGATATTCTATCAAATCTGAACCTCCATAGCTCCAGTAGCACCCACTAGATGACTCCACAAAGTACCAGCTAGGAGAACAGAAGAAGTGGGTCGTGCCCATGAGGACTTAAGAATTCATCCAGTATTTAAGGTTTCTGGACAGCAGGGATATAAGAATTCATCCTAAACCTAGAGCCAGAAGTGTAATGTAAAGCTATGGGGCCTAAATGCAAAATTTGGGACATGACGTTCCAAGTACTAAGTGCAATTAATAAAAATAATGGTGCTATTTTATGTGGTAGATGGGCATGGGTGTGGCTGCTACCTCTGAACCTCTATAGCTACACCCCTGCCTGAAGGACCAAGACTACAACAAAGTTTTCTTAATCTTCTCAATGTGGTCTACCTACCATCAAGACCTGGATTTCCAGAAAATTTCAACAGATAACTGAGGTTTTAGCCTCAGGACTGAGCGTTAGGGTCTGTGTTTTCAAGGTGCACGCCAGCCACGTATACCCCGGAGGAGTTTAGATTGGCAAATTGTCAAGAGCTCTGTCTGGACCAACGGCCCAGCTGGTAACAATGTGTGAAACAGACACAAACACAACTCCTTTGGCGAACAGATGTTTAGAGGATATAAAATACAGAAAGAGTATGT
Organism: Bufotes viridis; assembly: GCA_033119425.1. NCBI lineage: Eukaryota > Metazoa > Chordata > Amphibia > Anura > Bufonidae > Bufotes > Bufotes viridis. The sequence continues at coordinate 259,896,561 of CM065594.1, read as the reverse complement.
AAAAGGCAATGTCCTTCAGTGAGTAACCAGCTAAATTCCAAGTGACATGTCCCGTTGTCCGTACTAATGGGATATAAAATCGTTATTCTGCACATTACCAGGAAAGGGTATATATTGGGCAGAGAGGACTGTATAGCAAGAATTAAAATAGGGCCTCTTACTGTAAAAATCCCACCATCCCAAGACCAAGTCAAACCGACCCCCATCCAGTGCCTGGCAGGACATTGACCGTTTCTCCATTTTCTGATATATCACCAACAAAAAAGCCAGCTATTAGTGTGCCCTATTGGACCACACTGTAGCTGAAGGCCTAATTCTCAGAACAAGCCCCGTTCTGTCCAGGAATGCCCACTTCGGAACATTTGTCCACCCTTTGAGGTGGACAATCTCACAAAAAATGCAACAGGTTGGAGTCAAGACTGAAGGAAAAAGGGGACAGAGTGATGACCCTTAGAGAAGCAGTAACAGCAGCCATATTGGTTGTAATTAGGTCTTTTTTGCTTTAAGTGGGTGCCTAGGAATAGGAGAAAAATGTCCATGGTCTGAGTCTTAACTCGGCTCCATGTTTTTCTAATCCTGGACAACCCCTTTAATAGGATATCACGGAGCCGTGATGTCATTTTGACCTCCCTATCCCCACACATTTCTTCTGTTTTTGTGAGCAGGACCCTCTATAGGATAGAATTACTATCTTTGGCATATTCTAAATTCCTGCATCAAATCTTTAGAAAGTCCTGAACCATAGAAGTTCTCCTAGACGCAGGATGGATTCCAGTGTGCGACTCTCCGGATTCTGTGAATACATTGACACCGTCCCCGGCCCCCTCCTTCCCACTTGGGTTTCAGCACTGTCTACAACTGGTGTCATGGCCTCTTCTGTTTTCATATGATGCTTATCTGCCTGGGCACGGTGCCTGACCGCACTGCACACTCACACAACTGAACACTTCTAGCGTCTTACACACAAACAGTCCTTCTAGTGACAGGCTGCCACAGGGACACTCACCCCCCCAGCACCCTGGCGTCATGCATTCGAACAGCTGACAGAATTACGACTGACCAAATGTGACACAAGGACTAAAGACTGCACCAATTTTACAACAGTATATAGCGTGGTGCAGTCTGGATTCCGAGGCCTCCTTTAATCAAAACTGGCCTTGTTGCTCATAGCAGCCAATCACACAGCTGCTGACAACTGTCCAGAGTGGTTTATGAAATGAAAGGAGATTTCCGATTGGTTGCCAATAAGGCCTCGGCCTGCAAACAGAAAAAGTTGACCTTGCTGCCCAGAGCAACCAATCAGAACTCGCCTTTCATTTCATAAACAGCTCTGGAAAGTTGTAAGCTGCTACGTGATTGGTTGCTATGGCAGTTTTGGTCATTAAGGCCCTAAGTTTTAATACCTTGTACTGGGTGAAAACCACAACAACCATTACTGCTCCCACAACAGTTGTCCTACTTGGCCTTGGGGCAGTGCGGATTTAGAGAAACATGGCTGGCTTCCTCCTCATACTTACCAACTTTGCAGTTGGTAAATTCAGAATACGCCCTGCATGGGAAATGCCCCAAACCATGTGGGACCACCCATTTTGGCCTGAATTTTCAGGGACCATCTCTGAGAATTTCAGACAGTCCCTGCAAATTTAGAACTGCTGGCATCAATGCTTCTTAAAACAGCGGCACATCTGTCCACAGGTTGTGTATGGTATTGCAGCTCAGCCCCATTCGCTTCAATTGAGACTGGCTGCAGTACCGCACACAACCTGTGGGCATATACGGCGAAGTTTTAAGTAAAAAGCAGCCATTTTTTCTAATCCTGCAAACCTTTAGGCATCTAGGTATAAAATTATAAATCTGCATATCTCATACCTACCATCCTTGCGACTGGTAAATGTGGGACAAATAGGGAACGCCCCCAACCTGTTCAGAGCTGCATAAACTCACACATTTTCATCCCAGGACAGTCCATGCAAATTTGGGATTGTTGGCAACTAGGGCATAACTAAGCAGATTTGCCATTGTGGCCAGCAGGAAATCTGGGTGACTACTGGTATGTGCCCTACATACAGGTTGTCACATTGCTTTTCCAGACTGGTACACAGGGTGGCAGTTCCTGCATTCACTGTAATCGCAGCCGGCACCCAGCTTTTCCAGCGGCAAATATGTATGATTATGGAATTTAAAGGGACGCAGAGTGACAGCTCCTGCATTGGCTCTAATGGTAGCCGTATTGCACGGCACCCAACTTTTCCAGCGGAAAATATGTATTATCATGGAATTTTTATTTATTTATTTATTTATTTAAAGGGGAAATGCCCTTTAACCCGAGTCTATCCCCCCAAGCCATATGTTGTGTGTTGGACCAATTATATTCACAGCTCAAGACTCTGGCAAACACACGAGCACAAAAATCTGGGAGATGCACCGACCCATATTTCCCACACATGTTAATACACCCGCCCCCTCTTATTTTATGAAGCCACCCACCCCCTCTTTCCGACCCAAGCCAACTTCTATAGAGCAACACATGACACACGTATGACACCAGAGGTCAAGAGGATGCATATGGACCAGACTCGAGTACATATGGAGACCGGGTGATGGGAGTGCCCCCTTAATGCCACACCAGAGACGGTGCTGGCACGGGGCAGGATGGGAAACAGACGACTATAACATTTGCTTTTATTTAAAAAAAAAAAAAAAAAAAAAAGCGAGAGGGAGAAGCCTCCAGATTGTAGGAGAGGGGACCAGCAGCATTTGGGGCCGTCTGCGGGTTCCTGAGAACGAGCCTGCGATCCCACACCCTCTCCGCCTCTTAAAGGACTAGTCCCAGAGGTGCAGTCGCTCGGCCTGGACCAGCGTTCCAGGTTCCCAGGCTTCGTCTGCAACGTTCACACACATGCACAACACATCTCGCTGCCCCTTCACACGACCTGCTCCCCTGCACAAGCGACTTTTGGCCAGAAACGTAATCAGAAGATCCCGCGGTTACAATAGAATTGGTTCATGTAACGTGTAATAAACCAAAGCCAGGCGTGTAGCGGATTGTCCGTTTGCACAGGCTGCACGAGAGGTCTCCAGAAACGACCCACTTATGCGGACAGGTTGTGACTGGTATTGCAGCTCAGTCCCAATGCATTGTATCATTTTGCAAATTTCCAAGACATTTTGGGAGGAATTTATCAAACTCGTAGGCCATTCTCTGCCATTCATTTCCTATGCAAGATCTCTGCCTGCTGACAGTGAATGGAAACATTTTTCCTCTCCCAATCATGTCCAACTAACGCAGGGTTTGTTACCAGTATCTGAGCTTTCCCTTTTAACAAGCCATTTACTTGTGGATATGATCAGGACAGGTTTTCAAGCCTCTAGATCACGGCACGCCAGCTGTTGTAAAACTACAACTCCCAGCATGCTCTATTCACTTATATGGGATGTTCTCAGATTCTCAGAACAACAGAGCATACGTGCATGCTGGGAGTGAAAGTTTCAAAACAGCTGGAGAGCTGGACATTGCTGGCCCTTGCTCTAGATGTAAATTAATGAATGTTTTCAATCACTGACAGCAAGCAAAAAAAAAAAAAAAATTAGTATTTGCAGGCCATATCCAGACTGTTTACCAGAGGCTGGAAAACAGTCAGGCTCCTATCCCACAGCCTGTGTTGGTTGGACATGATCCGGACTGGAAAATATAAAAGCTTCCAGTCACTGAAAGCAAGCAGAGATTTTAAAAACGGTGACAGATTCTAACATAGATTCGATTAGAAACACAAGGATATGACACAATCTACTTCTTTAGTTCTGAGGTCGAAGGCGCTCAGCACATCTGAGCCTAGACCGCCCTGCACAGCAGAACAGAGTTTGTCACATGGCACAAATCATGGCGACTACACTATGTGCTATATGCAGCATTACATAGGACACACCGCATTCTTTATCTCTACTGATCGAAAATATCAAGAAAGCAGCAGAGGCAAATAACATAATCGCCGTAGGCACAGCAGGACCCAGCATGCTAGATGCAGCGGAGCCGAGTATGTCATCTTGCAAAATTCAAGTGTTTACATAGGACTGCATATTTAACTAGTGCATTAAAACACACACAATGCAGTCCCAAATATTACATGCTCAATTCAGCTCTGCTACATCTGCATACATGATCAGCATCTAATGTGCTTTTCCTGCACGGCGAAGGCATTGATATAAGATTCCCATAGTCTTCTTATGCCGCTACCTGCCTTGTAAGGTTCTCCTAGTAAGCTTACATGGGAATGGCGGTGCTACGCTGTCCATATTTGTACCCATAATAGGGAGAAAAATCTCTGAATCCGACAAATAAGACTAAAAATGGGCTGTGAGCGGGTGTGTCACATCCACCGGGGATGGCCGATCCCAAAGAAAAGGAATCCTACTATTATTAATCTTGGAATCACACAAAGCTGATCTATTAACCATCTGAAAGCTGCCTCCCCCAGACGGGCACATTAACCTATACAATGCCAAAGGCAATGAATGCCTTTATATACAGCATAAACCCCCGATTTACCCATAACGCTAATCATAGGTCTTAAAGGGCCACTCCACCTAGAGTCAGCAGATAAGATATACATATAATGTTTGGAGAGTCACAGCACGAGCAGGGACATTGCAATAGGAGCAGGTGCCACGTAAGATGCCAGTATTATAAATTCTACGTGGTAGGCGCTTGAAGTCATGCCTTTATGCCCTAGATCAGGGATCAGCGACCTTCGGCACTCCGGCTGTGGTGAAACTACGCCTCCCAGAATGTACACTTGCTTGGTTGTTCTCAGAACTCCCATAAAAGTGAGTGGATCATGCTGGGAGTTGTAGTTTTACTTGTTACTATATACCCAGACTTGCCCATATCCAGCGGATAAAACCCACATGGGGGGGGGGGGGGGGGTCCATACAACTCCTAAATTGGATGCATGGCCAGATTTTCAATTCAGTACCGAAATTCAGCATTTTGCAAAAATGAATAAAAAAAAATTTTTTTAAATAAAATCCCAGGAGCGGTTCGGTGCCCTGTGCCGGCCAGCGCCGCTCCAGACTCACACTTCTGTGTTTCCTGACTTGTAGATACTAATGAATGAATGAGCTGTGATGTAATAGACATTCCACACTGTCCCGTCAGCCGGAGATTCCCTAACCTAACCATGAGTCACCTACGTTGTTAACCCTATACAGGCTTTCCATCTCCGGCAGCACCTCCTGGTACCGGAGGCATAGCCCAAGGCACCAGGGCCTGGTTGGGACTGCTCCTGCAGCATTCACTACAGCTGTGCCTCTGCCAGAATTATGAAGGGTGCATGCTAGGTGGGGCCCAGTGACAAATGTCGTGTTAGGGCCCAGTAGTTACAAGTTGTGCCTGTGCATAAAAGGGGGAAAAGCCCTATAGCAACCTCATGGTGGCAGATTTTGCCCCTCACCAGGACATAATGGTCTTGTGTTGGTTTCTCCCACTTGGGGTAATTAAAGGGGTTGTCCAGGATTAGAAAAACATGGCTGCTTTCTTCCAAACACAGCACAGCACCTGTCCACAGGTTGCGCATGGTATTGCAGTTCAGTCCCATTGACTTTAATGGAACCGAGTGGCAATACCAGACACAACTCATGAACAGGGGTGGCGCTGTTGTGAGGGAAGATTGAAGCCATGTGTTTCTAATCCCAGACAACCCCTTTAACTCCTTGGGCTAACTGCACATGATCTCACCTCCTAATAGCAAATAGGTTAGGACAAAACCCTCTTAGGAACCACATGGTCTGTCACCATGGTAGATCCATATAGCAGTAAATGGGAACATACGTGTTTTTTTTGTTCTTGTCTACCCTGTGATCACTACTTAAAAGGGTAATACAGAATTAGAAAAACATAGCTACTTTCTCAAATTATTTTTATAAAAAATACAGTGCCACGCCTGTCCACAGGTCATGTATGGTATTGCAGCTCAGTGGAGTGACAGTACCAGACACAAGAGATGTGGCGCTCTTTTCGGAAGAAAGAAGCCATGTTTTTTTCCCGACCCTTTACAACCATCAGCTTTGTCTTAAATCTCCGGCCTGCACAAGCTGCGGTGGTGTCCCTTTAAGAAGGCAGGGGAGGATTAAAAGGGGCAGGGGCAAAAATGTGATTGTATGCCTTCCGCAGCAAATATTACAAGCGCAGAATAAATAAATGGGGGGGGAAAAAGCCCAATACATTAGGCATAACAAACGGCGAGCAGCAGCCATCACTACAGATAACACTTTTTGCAATGCTATTTAATCATTTAAAGGGCTGTTCGAGCCGGGAATTGCAAGCTTAAATCAGTTGGTAACACTCTCTGCTTCACAAATTCATCTCCCCCAGGGGCTGCCGGATAAATTTCTGCCCTTCACGGTTAATGTGAACAAGGCAGTAGAGTCTAAAAAAGAAAGCAAATAGGTCAGGAAGGCAACGGGAAGCATGAGCTGGCAGCACCAGGCCGCAAGTTGGCAAACGTGGTATAGAAACTCGACGCTTACTGCAATACTGTGTGCTGAACAAGGGGTATTAGTCAGAGGACGGCTGGCAGCGCTCGCCCTGACGGTCGTTGAAAGGATGTTTCTGTAATACAGCAGCGAAGCCTTCCACATAAACCGCCTATGACGGACAGACAGGCTGCCTCGTGTTTACATAGCGCCATCACGTCCTGTGGTGGCGCAGGACGACGACAAAACCCAGGAGCCACTGGGCAAGGGTAAATATAGTCCAGAATGAAAGTAGTACATTTATATGGGTACTATATAAAGACTCGGCACCGATTTAGAAGTACCTCACCAGGGCGGCCACTGGGGGGGGGGGGGGGATGATCCATCGACCGCCACTACAAAACGATACGTCTATACAATTAGTATTTACAGTATATTTTATACGGCTTTATTTAGTCTCTGTATGGTGGCATAGCCATTTTTGCACTGCATGGTACTGGCGCTATCCGACTTGCCTCTGGTACCGGGTAGTTTGCTTTCCTCTGCGTAAATTGTTCCCCCTCCGCAGGGTGGTCATGTGACCTTCGTGGTACCGGTTTGGCTCCTCAAATGTGGTACCAAAAGTACCAGGACCTGTTTTTTTTTTAAACTGGTAGAATAGGGTAAAGCCGATACAGTGCCATGGAGTAGAAAAGGGTCTTTACTAGAGCGCTATATGCTGGCATTTACTTGAGCAGTCTACTACAGTATTAGGCCTCACGCACTCCGGCCCTACGCCCATCACACTTTCCTCAGTCCCTATGATGGAAATGTCTATTCTTGTCTGAAAAATGGGCAATAGGACATGTTTTATAATTTACGGAACAGCCACACAGATGTAGGCAGCACGTGGACAAGATCCGTGTGCTGTCTGCATTTTTTTTGTAGCCCCATAGAAATGAATGTATTAGTGTGTAATCCCCCCAAAAATGTGGATCAGACGTAGACCTAAAATATAGTTGTGTGCATGAGGCCTTACATTTGGAGCATATGACAGTGGTAGCACCATAGAGCATTGTTACTTAAAGGGGTTTTCCAGGAGTACAATAGTCAGGATAGGTCATCAATATACGATCGGTGGGGGTCCAAATCATGGCAACTCCGCCCATCAGCTCTTTGAAGAGACCGCGGCGCTCCGGTCGCTTCCTAGGCCAGTGATGTCAAGGTCACCGGTCACATGGCCTAGGCCAGTGATGGCTAACCTCCGGCATTCCAGCTATGGTGAAACTACAACTCCCAGCATGCTCCATTCATTTCTTTGTAGTTCTGAGACCAGCCAAGCAAGTGCACATCACTGAAGTCGTAGTTTCACCACAGCTGGAGTGCCGGAGGTTAGCCATCGCAGGCCTAGGCGCAGCCCAGTCCCAATAAAGTGATAGGGGTTGGACTGCAATACCAAGTACAGCCACTGTACAATATATGGCGGTGCGTTTCGTAAACTTTGAGGTGGCCGGAGCGCAGTAGCCAGCTGATCGGTGGGAGTCCGGATATTGATGAGCGATACTGATGATATTCCATCAATATTCTACTTCATTAAAACCCCTTTAATGGAATGTATAGAAGTGTTGATTAGCCAACATATAGCACTTCTAATTACTCTATGGCGCTTATAATCATGCACTTTTCGGTACAATTATTTGGACACCACATGGAGGAGAGGAATGTCAACAGAGGGTACCATACAGCATACCATCCAACAGCCCTAGACCTAGGAATACTGTGATCTGAAACAGAGACCGCAACATGGTGAGTGGCAGAGGCAGAAAAAGCCTGATTTGGTTCCTTCCCACATCTCTAACCATCATTATTTTTTTTTTTTTACAGACTACTGCAACTTATAACGATGGGCACTCTCATGACCCCAAGTAAAAAAAAAGTACACAAACTAAAATTTTGTTTAAATTAATGTATGATAATTCATGAGAGTTTTTATTGATTATCTCTCTCTGGATCTCTTAAATATCGGAGATTACAGCGCAACTGAAGAGCATTCAACTTTCTCCTAAAAGCCTACGAAGAGTGGGACAATCTGGTTTTTCTTCTTTTTTTTGCAGCAGCAGACTTCATTCCTTTGTTCGTCAGGCAAGAAAAACCAAAAACAAAAATCAAAGCATTCTGCACAATAAATCACGATTATATCTTCGTTTTTCTTTTGAGATAACACAATAAACATCTGATCACGCATACGGCTTCCCGGCACCTGCACAGAATGGTGGCAGACATTCCTCAGACACAGAAATAAATATAGTGGTAGGATTACTCAGGATTGGCAGGTCCATATTCTGGTCCTTAGGGGGCGGTATAACAATATTTCATAATACGCTCAGTGACAACAACAAAAAAATATATAACGCACCAAGAAGGAGTTGTTGGAATCCAATGGAACTTTCTATGTGTGAATGTAATAAGGATATATGGAAGTGATTACAATAGGAAAGCAGAAGATTGGGGAAAACTATACAATTATAAGGAGGCTCTAGGACCCTGTGGGGCCTCCTCTAGCCTGGATACAGTATGAGATACGGTTGGGAGGCATACATGTTCCATATGGTGTCCTGCGGCACATTTCCCCACAGACGTTGTAGCTGGGCCTGTAGATCTTGCACACTCGTAGGTGGGTAAAGTTGGCGCCCAGATGGTCCCATAAATGCTTTTTTAGCGACTAATCTGGTGACTGGGCAGTCAAGGAGGTGTAATCTGGAGGAGACATTCCTGGGAAACCCTGGCTGTATGTGGGTGAGCATTACCCTGACGAAAAATACCAGTGGGAAGAACACATGGCAGCAGGATGTCCTGCACATATCGCTGAGCTATTAATGTCCCTCGTATCACTACGAGTGTCATATATGATGGCTCCTCAAATGATCACACCAAGATGGGGCAAGTGTGTCACTCCACAACAAAGACAGGATTGAAGCGCTCACGATGCTTCATCCGACCATCTTTGGGTACCAAACAGAATCTGGATTAGTGGCAAAAGACAAAACGGTTCCAATCCATAGCAGTCCAGGTTTCCCATTCACGACACCAGTGCAAACGAAGGTGACGGTGGCTGGTTGTCAATGGCGGGACACGTAGTGAGCATCGTGATACCACATTTTCTTCTGCCAACTTTCTGGAAATGGTCCGGGCAGAGAGAGGGGTGGGTAATGAAGGCGCTACCTGTGTCTGGACGGTGGACAACGAAACTGACGGAGCTGCTCATTCCTGTCGGTGGATCAAACAATCCTCTCTACTGGTGATCTGTGTGGACCATCTGGAGCCTGTTCACTTTGTGCCTTCCCTCACGTAACCACCGGCCTAGATGGCAGGCAATTTGTTAAGATGACCATCATGTCTCTCTCAGTGCAATGATGCGCCCCCTCTTAAAGACTGTCAACTTGGTAAAACATCTTTGAGTGCGTTGTAGAGACATGTCTAGCAGTCAGCGATCTCTCACAAAGAGGTACACTACCCAAAAGAAGCCTCTGAAAGCATTTTTATAGGGAAGTGGGGGGAGCTCTTTTACACCCTCACCTCTTGTGGTAATGCCCAGCATCTAATAAGAACAAAACTAGAATAATTGACACATTTGTCGGAGACAAATCTGTACCCCGAGTTTTGCAGAAATCCGACGTTTCTATCTGGGTGCGTTATTTTTTTGTTGTCAATGACTGATCAGTCCTACAAACGTGCTCAGAGTAGTTATGGTTGGTTTCCCGGTTCATACAAGTCCTCCCCACTAGATGGTGCTAAAGCATACAATAGACAGCTCCTCCCACTGCAATGAGAATATAAAAGCTGCGATGCATGATGGAAGTAACATTCAGATAAGGGGAAAACATTTTTTTTATGTATTATATCAGATGTTTTGCTTTTGGACAAATTAACATTTACTCAACCATTCCAGTTAATATCATTTGTATCCAGATTCGCCCTTTAAATAACCCTTGTAGACAACTGTAAAGGGTTCAAAGCTAGGACAAATCCATACAAAAGCCCACGGCAACCGGTTTTGTAGTAAAAATTAGATTTCATGAGGGACCTGAAACAAGAAAGCTGGATAGACTCATTTATTCATGAGGCCTAAGGCACCTCCAGCCAAATGTTCATTTAGCTTTGATGGTGCAGTATATTCTTACCCAGTATCATGTAACGTACATGCAGAGTCATACATGTACCGGACAAGCGGTGAGCTCAATGTCCACGTGTTACGTTACAAAGGCTTTGATTACAAGCCGGGCTCTCCAAGATATCTTGAAAAGATTACTTGTCCATTACCATGGTGCCTCCTGACAGTGGCAAGAGGCTCCTCGCCTTTCCATTTTCCATAGAAGTACCTTAAAATGTAATAAAACCTTGTTTTTGGCAAAAAAAAATTCAAAAATAAATCAAGATTGTCCTAGGAAATAAGGCTGCTCTTCAGCTCACATAGCAAAGAACTTGGCTATGGCCTAGACAAGGTTTCAAAAACAGTTCACAAGGAGTATGAGAGTTTTTCCATCTTGATATTTTAGGGTAAGGCCATCTGACACAGACGGAAGGTCAAGGAACAAAAAAAAAATAAATCCAAGATAGTAGATGACCACTATTAATGTAAAATGTCACACCTTGAAAGAGTGAAGCTTCCTAATCAATGGAATAGACTTTAAAGAGCACCTGTCAACTCTCCAGACATGTCCGTTTTAGTAACTACCTGCATTCCCCATGCAATAAGCATTTATCATTATGACTCTATGATATGCCTTTCCTTTATTATTCCTGCTAGAAGGAATTGCAAAAGAAGGTTCAGCTGGGTGTTACCAGCTGGGGGGTGTCTGACACTGGCAGCACTAAATGGATACTGACAGGCTATGCAGGGACACACCCCTAAATGGTAACACCTATCTGGACCTTCACAGCAAACTGCTAGTAATTCATTCATAACTTCTAGCAGGAATAATAATTGAAAAGCACAACATAGAGTCATAGGAATAGATGCTCCAGAATTGCTATATCACAGGAAATGCAAGTAGTTACTTAAATAGACATTTCACTAGACGTGACAGGTCATCTTTAAAGGGGCTATGCCTTGACTGATGCAAAAAAAAAAAAAAATGGAAATCATACATAATCTAATACAGGACAGTCTCTTTCAAACAAAACTAGAACCAGCCCTGTACCTCACATGGATCCAGAGATCTCCCCATTCATTGCTGCAATTGTTCTGCTAGATTTATTTCAGGCTAGCAGCTCAGGAGGCGTGTCCTTTCTGCTGTAGCACTTTCACTGTAACTGCCACAGCTTCTAACAGACAGTGATAGTTGAAGATTTAAACCTAGCATGTGCGACCACCTCAGTGAAGTGGACAAGAAATATGGAAAAGAACAAACAGCAGGTGGCGCTACACAGATACATTTTATTGAATATCTCAGTAACAATTTAAAATTTTTAATTACATCCAATTACAAATGTATTCAGATCCAGCCGCTGGTTTGAAAAATGTTGAATATTTTTCGCTGCAAAACCCCTTTAGGGTCTATGGTCAACAAGAGATATTGAAGGAGGAAAGTGACCATGACCAATGTATTCCTTCTAAGACGATTGGAAGGATCTCAAAACCAAAAAGAAAAAAAGTTCTCCCAAGAGGGCTGGAAACATTTCAGCATCACATAGTAAAGAACATATCTTGGAAGGAGCAAGACTCGCCCTGACCCCTTCCCTCCACACTGCCTTCTCTCCTCTGTCCCTCTAAATCTCCTTCCAATCAGCACCAAGTCTCCTCCAATCCGTTCTACCTCAGTCATAAATCAATTTGTCCAATAAAACAGCCTGACATGCTGAAATATCGGCTAAACAGCCACTCAATCTGTTTATGCAAATGGAATAAATCTATCTGTCCTCTCTAAATATTGATTATATTCCTTAATTTATGGCAAAATAAATACAAGGATTGCATGCAAAGTTAGGAAAAGGGAGGTGGGGGGGAGATACATGTGATGGGAGGAATTCTAGACATACGTGATGACAGATGTATTACAATGATACTATATGATAAGTGCCATAAACTGTGGTCAGTAGAACTGTGCAAAACTGATAGCAATGTGTGTGTGGTTGACCCAGTTAATACCCCGGGGCTATGTAATTATTTGGGCCCTATGACATCTCAACCATCCAAGGATGTCATTGTGTATTAGTTTGCAGGCCAGTACAAGTCAACAGATAACTGGTTTTTCGGGTTTTTCAAGTGGTTTCTTTTCTGGGAATGGTCAGTTGAGCTCTCAGATTAGGTTCTACACATAGAAAACAATGGTGGTTTGCACTTTAAAAGGTAAGTTGCACCTTTAGGATAGTCATACTATTCAACTGAAGAATGCTACAACGCAACACTGGGGCATTTTTGCAGTGAGCCAACATCTCATCCAGACATGCAGTGCAAGCCACCATGTACGGTGGATCCTGTACACCAAGATCTTCGCACATAGTATTGGACAATGTTCTACTCAATCTTCCACTACTCTGAATTTCTAACAATCAAAATACGGCTACCCCTGGCCCAATTCTTTGGACCAGTAGGACAAATGTCTTACAAGAAGGACCTCCAACACGTTTGTGCATTCTTAGATTATGAACATGATTAAACAAGGTGCCTAACATCTCACATGGTCCATGAATTACTAGACCTAATGTTGGCGAGACATCAGCAAGTGTGTGGCCTAGTTCTATTAACATGTCTCCGAACAGGGCTTTTAGGGCAGTTTACGCCAATTTTTTAAGTATATGGCTTGATTCATTTTTCATAGTAGCTGATGTAAAACAAAAAATGTGAAAAGGAAAACTGGAACGCTGATCTGAACTGAAAAAACCCATGACCAAAATAACTGTGCAGAGTAGTGTCCTTGTGGTCTCCTAACAATAGATGGTGATGGTGTTGTCAGTGCGAAGTACAGATGCAGATCTGTAGAAGAAAGGCATTGGGTTCAATCAGTGTTGGACTGGGCTGCCTAGGGCCCACCAGTAAAATTTATTTTGGGGGCACACCGTACCGGTATATTTAAATATAATAAATAATCTAACAAGTTTTTTATATGACCATCGGCTGGTTGAGGTGCTGCACATTGAATATATGTATGTAGTGCAGTAAATCTAATGTGTTATGTGCAGGGGGTGGGGGACTAGGGGCCCACCTTGCTCAGGGGCCCACCGGGGGATTCCCCTGTACCCCTGTGGGCCAGTCCGAGCCTGGGTACAATATTATTCTGATCTTAACATTAGCTACTAGATTGTCCTATAGGTCCAGGACATCAACAACTGTAAAAAAAAAAAAAAAGAACAAGACAAACGGACCACTCAGATATTCGTAATGTCTGTTATGTGGCCTCTTGGCTTATAAAGACACTAGCCACTGATGTTCTGGCCACCCAAGACTAAGGATATATAGAGACTGCTACCCTACCCATACCAGTATTAAGCGTTGGTGACAAGTTACGTTGGGCCATGTTTTCTACCTTTGATCCCATGGGAAAATTACATCACAATCACACTTCCATAAACCATGGCCATGTTATGATAGGTTCATACCATATTTCAGAGGGAATGTTCACGTCTAGTCCATAGACTTCAGTGTCATAGCCATACATGCTTGGTAAGTGGATTCAGATTTTCCTGCCCCTTACAGAAGGGTACAATACAAGTATTGTCTATTGGCTATGATGGTGCCACCATAAGATGGAGTCAGCGTTGGACTGACGTTCCTTGGGACAACCAGAGGAAATGATTCTGAGGGACCACCCTCTGTGTATACAGGACCTTAAAGGCCCTGTTTTATTCGAGGTCCATCATTGTCAGAGCTTGGGCCCACCGGAGGATTCTCTGGTGCTCTGTTGGGCCAGCCCCAACCTGGAAGGAGTATAATATGATCCCTCAACCATCTGGTTATAGAAACACACCAATTTTAGACAAATGCTACAATTTTAAGTCACACATATACATTTAGCCTCATTCCATAGACATATACAAAATGTATTTTTCTACTCAGGAATTTCCCTGGTTGGGGAGAGATCTATAAAAATGTAATCTGAGGGCTCCTAAAAGCTGTTCAAAATCCGAATTCTTTTTGACAACTTTGAGATTTTGGATAAAAAAAAAAAAAATATATATATATATATATATATATATATATCTTTTAAAAGAAATCATGTTGGCATTTTATTTTTTGGATACCCAATAGAATTCATTTCTCCTCATGCACTTTGGGGGGGGAGGGGACATCTACCTTTGAAATAAATTCATTGAATTCTTTATGTCAGACTCGAAACGTTCTAGGCATTCGGTAATTATTTCAGCCCCCCTGCTAGGGTGAAGACTGTGCAGTCTGCAGGTAGATCCACACAGATCATGTCAGGTAAATTATTGAGAACGTCCATAATAAGAAATCACCACAGGCTTAGAAAGGGTGTGTGATATTCCTGGCTACACTGCGTGGAACGGTGCCAGGATTCAAGCCACTTATATCTCACAGCAACACTTTCAGATTGAATTAATTAACTGCTCATTCACAGAATTACTTCTTTCATGTAACCCTTTCCTTCCCTGGGAGCCCATCTTAAAATAAAAAAAATAAAATGAAATAAAAAATTGGCTAATTCCCCCAACTGCCAATAAAACGAAAAATCACTACACTTATGAACCCAAGTCTAGGCCCTAAACAATGGAAGCCAGACACTGGGTTGGCAGCATTCTCTTGGAGACACACAGGACATTGTTGTCCCCACTCTCCCAACTGGTAATGCTCAGTGTTGGTGATTTTCATGGCACAGTTTAATCCATGCGCTAATTGTAATCCCATTATAGCACAGAGAAATTCATTAGAATTCACAGCTCATCAAGCCGGCAGCAATAACAGTTACCGTGTTATTCTAAAAACTGACTACCATGTGAAAAAGCAAGCGGTAAACAAAAAGTAGGTTAAACCTGGCACGCAGGAGGAATAAAGTTATTTAAAATTAAAAGGAAAAAAAAAAAAACTATAAAAACCAGCAAAAAATATTCAAAAATTAAATGAAACATTTTTTTGATTTGAACATTCCAAAAACACCACATAAAACACGTAGCTTTATATACACACAGACCTATAATCATTCAGTTTTTTACTTCATACATACGAGAGATTGATGGAGGGCATCCCGGGCCTACCAAGCTGAAATGCTACACCAGACTATATTATTGGGTGGGAAATGCAGATCTTAGAAAGAAGGAGTAAAGACTTGTATTTAAACTTATTTTTAGATATGGGCAGCTTTTCTTGGCGAAAATGAACCAAATGAAAGGTGGCTTACTAAATGAAAAGGAGAATATATAAAATAATAATAGAATGTAACTTTTTTATTCTTTTTACAAATATTTTGGGACAAATTGTCTACAAAAAAGCAAATTCTGCTGTAATATATAAAAAAAAGTAAAAAAAAAAAAGTAAAAAAAATATATCACACTGACTGTGTCAATCAGTATGATATGAGTTGTATTAAGAAATAATTGCCTATGGTCTTCTGAATTTTACAATGTCCTCTTTGACTGACATTCTTATTTCTTTCTGATTAATATTTGTATATAGCCCATGGTTACAGACAAATCCATAACTCAATATTTCCAGCTTTTCTCCTGTACGCACCTCGATAATTACAGTTATGAAGAAATAGCGGATCTCCGGGAACAACCTGGTTAAATGAGCCGTGTATTAGATGTAGCTTATGATCCATTTATGTCCCCGAGCGCTGATCCTGAAGACCACAACTTGGTCGTCTCCATAGTCAATGGGAATGTCCATAGTGATCTACCCGAGTATATGAAAACCCTTTACAGCAGTTTCTTTTAAAGGGGGTTGTCCAGGTTCTATTCTAAATTCTGCAACTCCCCGCCATACTTACCTGCTCCCAACTGCTCAGTTCTGTTCCATGTGTCCACTGCTATCTTCAATGCACTTCGGTTTTCCCCATGTAAACCTCTGGTACGGATGGGGTCATGTGCGCCTCTGCAGCCAAAGACTGGCTACAGTGGTGGCGTGTCACCAAGCATCAAGTGACTGCAGCGGTGTGCCACTTGGGGGCATGTCAAGGCTGCAGCGGCACACATCACCCTGTCCATGCCAGTAGTTTACATTTGTGAAATGAAGCACGCTGAAGATAGCAGAGGACACAGGGAACAGTAACCTAGCGGTAGGGAACAGGTCAGTAGACTTTCCTTCACAGGTCCGGTGGAGAAGTGCAGGTGGAATTTGTCCTGGACAACCCCTTTAAGTACCTAATACCCATGTATTAATACTATCGCCGGATTGGATTGACAGATTTGATTTAGCGTGAAGAATTCTATCACTTTTTGAAAGGGCTAAAACGCCTATTAAAGTTTTCTAAAAAGAAAATAAATAAATCAGGACAGAGAAAACAGATTCTTGATCCCCCATTTCCGCTTGAGACAAAATGATGGGTGGAGCCAAATAATGGGGTGGGGTTAATTTGTCTAGTCTTTGATTACGGAAAGCACAGAGGTGGGAGGTTTGATTTTCAGCAGGCTGCCTACCTCAGCTTTCAGTCTAAAGGAGGAGAAAGCACAATAGATGCCTCCTGGAGTGGCTTTGAAAGACTTGGAAAGTGGGCATCCGTCCACCCCTATCAAGGCAAATAGTAAATCACCGACTTAGACGGTTTGATTTAGTCTATCTATTGTCAAATATGCGATTGTGTTTTTTTTTTCTGCAGATGGTCCAAGAGCATAAGCCCTTCCTGGCCCAAAATTATTGCATTAGACACCACAGCGGAGGGTCAGCCCTCTCATGCTCATAGCTTTACAACGTCCTTACTGACCATACGTGGGCACACAAGACGGAGAGACAGTAATGTGACCTTTAGGCTGGTTCCACCATGTGATATGGGGCCCTGTACTAGCTTACAAAGCCAGGGAGGTTGTGGGTTCAATCTGGACCCTCTTCACTTTAGGCTCTGTAAGCTTCCTGCAACTTTGCTTCCGTGCTATGCATGCCATTTAATGCACTAATGTCATCTACAGATGAATGCATGAAATTCTCAAAATGGATCACCAGAAGCAAATGTTGGAATTTTTACATTAAAAAAAAAAAAAACCCTCCAAAACAATACAAAGCAATTAGAAAGAAGACAAAAAAATAAAAGAAATAAGGGAGAATGTAGAATTAAAGTTGTCGGAACGCGCAAAAATCAATTTAGAAAGATAAGTAACCATGGTAAAGATGCTTAAGCAACGCTTCAAGAAGCAGATTTTGCTTCCCTTCCCCATAATAAGCAAAGTCATTTGTAAGTTTAAAACATTTTTATAAATTGTTGATACAAGTGAAATTTTGTTTAGGTGACATGCGGCGAGCCAGGTTGTCAAGATAAATACACCGCATGTAAAAGTCGGAAACCATACCCGAGCCTGTACAAATAATAAGCCGCTGGGCAATTGGGACTGCGGGCAGATCGGTTGGTCAGCCAACGTCTAAAAGATTGGAATTAATTTTATCACATTCATTAGCGGCATCCAGTAACAGAACATGGACTCCCGTGACCCACCCCTGAGTAATGGGGGGGGGGGGGGGATAACCATGTTAGAGATAGCTGTGCAGCAGATGTTGGGTGGACTAAATGTTATCCAGACACTAAGGGGTAGATCCATCCAAAATATAGGCATTTAAATAATTCTATATTAAAATATGTACATATACAGAAAGATACATATACCTATCTCATAACTTTCTTGCTCTCTTAAAGGGTTTGTCTCATCTCAGACAATGGGGACATATCGCTAGGACCCGCACCTATATCAAGAACGGAGCCCTGAAAGTGGTGGAGGGCGAATGCACAGCCTCCTTCCATTCATTTTTTATGTGGCCATCGAAAATAGCCGAGCACTGGCTCGACTATTTTCGTCGGGCCCATAGAAGTGAATGGGGGCGGTGGCAGGACTTTCTAAAGACCGTTTTACATAAGTAAATTATTGGGAACAATCACTCGAACGGCCAATGTAAAGGTGAGGCTCCTTCATCGGGTGATCTGGGTATATCGAAATCCATTTGCAATCTTACTTCCTCTGATATCTGTGGTCAAGGAAGAGTCTTGGCACCCTGCCAAAATCTGTGGGTTCAGCACATTTTCCAAAAATGTGTACCTTAAATGGATTTTCCCCAGAAACGACACTTAACCAACATTCAAAGGATAGGGCTTAGTGTCTGATCAGTGAGTAACCGCCACTCGGTCCCCTCACAGAGGTTGTACTTACCTGGCTCCTCGGTTGACGCTAGGGAGGATCGTTCCCGTCGCGGCCTACTATTGGCTAACCCCTTCCCCTAAAGGGGAGATATGGCTGGTGCCATGCGGGTGTTAGTGAGCCAGGCAAGTACAACCTCTGTGAGGTGTCCGGGCGTATGGGGAGGCATTTTAGGGGATAACCCCTTTAAAGTTATTCTGAATATTTCCCAAAAAAGTAATATATAAGTCAGCTCATCTCCCTCTGCTCTACACCATGCTGCCCACAGATCGGAAGGCATGTACATGACTGGTTCCCTTTAAGGGCACAAAAGGACATTTCTTAAAACTGGTGCTAAGGAAAACTGGCACTTGCCCATAGCAACCAATCAGATTCCATGTTTCATTTTCCAAAGTTCCTTTGGAAAATGAAAGGATCAATCTGATTGGTTGCTATGGGCAGGGCTGGGACAAGGTCCACCACCAACAGAGGCTGAGCTGCCCAAGTGCGCCCCCCCCGCTCCAACTTGTGGATGACACTGCTATGGGGGATCTGTGATGAATGATACTGTTATTGGGGAATCTGTGGATGACACATTTGTGTCATCCACAGATTCCCCCTCCCCATAACAGGGTCCATGTAGGAATGACCCCCAATACAAGGGGTGAGGCTGTGGGGTTGTATCTGCTTTTTTGATGACAGCGCCAGCGGGGCCCGTGCAGTGACTGTATTCAACTACACCCCCCTCCCCCCACACACACACACTGTATAATCTTAACTATATAACTGTAGTGATTTGCTACAGTTATATAGTTAATAAGATTATATCCAGTGAGCGGGGGGGATGGGGGGGGGGGGGGGGTCGTAGTAGAATACAGTCACTGCACGGGCCCTTCTGTCATTATGAAATAGCATATGTGACCCCCACCTCTTTTATTGGTGGTCATTCAGTAAATTAACCCTGTTTTGGGGGGGAGGGGGGGTGTCTGTGGGACAAATATGTGTCATCCACAGATTCTCCCCATAACAGGGTTCATTTAGTGATTGACCACCCAAATTGTGGTGACCCAATACATGGGAGTTGCATCTGCAGAGCTTTTGTATAATGCCACCCCACACTGTAGTGTCCCCTACACAGTAATGTCTGCCACACTGCCCCCCACACAGTAATGTTCGCCACACTGCCCCCCACACAGTAATGTCCGCCACACTGCCCCCCACGCACTAATGTCCGCCACACTGCCCCCCACACAGTAATGTCCGCCACACTGCCCCCCGCACAGTAATGTCCGCCACACTGCCCCCCGCACAGTAATGTCCGCCACACTGCCCCCCGCACAGTAATGTCCGCCACACTGCCCCCACACAGTAATGTCCGCCACACTGCTCCCCCACACAGTAATGTCCGCCACACTGCCCCCACACAGTAATGTCCGCCACACTGCCCCCACACAGTAATGTCCGCCACACTGCCCCCACACAGTAATGTCCGCCACACTGCCCCCACACAGTAATGTCGCCACTGCCCCACACATGTCCACCTGCCCCCACACAGTAATGTCCGCCACACTGCCCCCACACAGTAATATCAGCCACACTGCCCCCCACACAGTAATGTCCGCCACACTGCCCCCCACACAGTAATATCCCCCACACCCCCTCAACCACAAAGCAGTGCCCCCACATAGTAATTTGTCATGCCCCCTCTTGTCATTCTCCCCCTCTTGTCATAATCCCCTCTTCTTGTCATGCTTTTTCTGCCCTGTCATTCTCCCCCATCTTTTCATGCTCTTTTACCCCCCCATGTTGTCATGCTCTTTCTGCCCCCCATGTTGTCACAGACTTAATGAAAGGGGGCCCGGCATTTTCACTGTACTTAATGCCGGGTCTCATCAGAGCGCTCCTCTCACCTCCATTATGGTCACTTCTCCAGGCTTCCAGGATCAGGCCCCAGCACTGCCACACATTAGCAGGTGGGCGGAGCCTAACGGAGGTCCGTTAGGCTCCGCCCACCTGCTTACTCTGTTTCTAGTTAGAGCCAGAGGCAGTGGGGCCTGATGCTGGAGGCCTGAAGCAGCATAATGGAGGTGAGAGGAGCGCTCTGACAGGGCCTGGCTCAGGGAATGACAGGAGGGAGCGCTGAGCGGTTCCCCCCTGTCAGTCCCTCTCCCTCTCGCCGGCCCCTGCCTGCGCCCTGAGGCTGGAGCGCCCTGAGGCTGGAGCCTCCCCAGCCTCTGTGTCGGCCCGGCCCTGGCTATGGGCAACTAAGCCAGTTTCCCTTAGCATCATCAGTTCTGATAAATCGGCCCCTTAGACTCCTAGTGCAGAATCGCTCAATCCTCATGCAATTTTTATACCTTTAGGATACAATATGAAGGCACTTACCAGTGTGGGTTGCCATTGGGAGGGGTGAGGAAAAGTATTTGGTGGCCTGAAAGTGTCCTGGGTGCTGCACCGCACTGTGGCCTGAAGGTGGGTTCATCCTGCCAGCTCCGCGGTGACTCAAGTGAGGAGGGGGAACAAACTCCCGGCCGTCCATCACGGGAGAGAGTGAAATATAGGGTAGCACTGTTTAGTGGGAAGTCCCGGGATGGTTGCCGGGCTCCTCTTGAAGCTCCGGTATCATTCTCTATAAGTGAAGAACACAAAAAGGATATTAAAAACAACATACTAATGTGTTGGAATAATACAAAACAGGGCATCACAAGTAAAAGCTATATGATCACCAAATATACATGTGTAGGCCTGGATACTGATGTAGAGAGTAGACAAGGTGTCCATGACAACACTGCAACTGACAAATTACAAGAAAACATGATGTGATCAGAATCAGTCAGTAGTGCAGCCTCCGGCTTTGGGCCTGCAACTTTAAGGAATTATATCTAAGCACTGGAGCAAGATATTGAAATACAGTTTTCACATTTGTATTGAACTCTAAAGCGTTTTTATAAATTTCCTTTTGGGAAGTCTCACTGTTTGTAAAGTTTTTAAGCCCTTTTAAGACCTTATTATATTGGGGAGGATTAACCTATTAAACCTCCAAGTCCTGTACTCTGGTTCCACACATCGGAACTCGATAATATATCTTAACAGTGATAGGGGTACATGACTATACACCATAAACATCAACCCCTCCCCATTAAGTATGGTCAGTATGGTTATTTGCACCCACCAGAGGACATTATTCTCACGGTCCAACTGCCATATCATCGATAAAGCTTAAACGGGTTGTCCGGACTTTTTCTATTGATGACCTATCCTCAGAATAGGTCAACAATATCAGATCGGCAGGGGCCCCGCCGATCAGCTGTACGGAAAGACGGCGTGCGCATATGCCATCTCCCTTCTCTGCCACTGTATGCCTATGGGACTGCAGCAGAGAGCAGGAAGAGAGACGACTGACTGGTGGGTGCCGGGTGTCGGACCCCTGCCGATCTGATGTTGATGACCTATCCTGAGGCTAGGTCATCAATATTAAAAAGCCTAGACAACCCCTTTTAGGAGATTTTGAATCAAAGAAATAGATCCTACTGGCAGCTTCAAATGTTTTTTCTCCTGGACCTTTTTGGCCCACGGAGGATCCTCTAGTACTCTGGTGGGCAAGTCTAACACAGTCCCCAGGACAAAATACATTAAAGCATGAAGACCCAAGGACTGACTCCGAGCTATTCCAGCTAGTAATGCGAACCATTAAACTGACTCCGTTACTAATGGGAATGTGCAGACATTCAATGCAAAGAACAAGTGCATGCCTTTCTTCCAGTCCCCAGCATGAACACGTCTCTAGGAGCCAGGAAATTTTAGAAGAAAATAAATCACTTATTTTTAGGGTAGACCTTCTATAACATGCGCGGTAGACACTTTTAGTCATTGGTGTCCACAGATAGGGGCTTCTTGATTTACAGCCTGGGTTAACTTATGTAACAAGTGTGCTCTGTATAGCATCAAGGTGACATACCCCACACATCACTATGAGCAAACTTGCCAAATATTAAATAAAATGTAAAAAAGAAACTGAGCAAAAAAGGTCTAGTTTTTTTACAATCCCCTAAGCGTGGCAGTAGTTCGATCACCCACCAATAATTATCTTCACGCTATATAGAAATGTTTTTATTTTTGACTTTTTTTATTGTTTAGATTGTTTTCAGATCAGATGATTATATACTAAAATTAATATTAATAAAAATACTTTATAGCCTTCTCTTCATACACACACATAAAGCATCACACGTGCAAGCAAAAAATGTCTAAAAAAGTAATAGTTTTGTACAAAATACGTTTGAATGAAAATGCCCAAGTTTAGGTTAACCTCAGGGATATCGAGAAAATGACTAATTTGTAAATTTTTATAAAACTTGAGATAAGAAACCTGGAGTCTAAAAAAAAAATTGGTCTAATGGTAATTTAAAAAAATAATCAAATCTAATTAATTTTTTGAGCCAAATCACAAAAACCCCCAATCCTTTCAGGTCAAACAGCCAGACGGGGACAGAGTTAAGCAAAAAAATGTGAAGAATAAGAAACAAAAATGAAATGTCGCAGTGGGGAATTTTATCTATAGTTAAGCCAAATCTTCCAATTAGAAGAAAGATGCAAAAGGACGGTAACCTCTGACCCATTCATGATATGGACTGAAATTATTAGTTTAAACGTAATCCACATTAACCAGACTAATTATTGCAGTAATTACAGGAGCATGGATCTACGAAGGGAACGGCGGGTGTTACATGCAGCTGGAAACTGAGATTTTGCATGAATGTTGAGTATTAACTGTATCAGTGCTGGAAAGAGAAGTCTACATTACAATACAAGTTATTGAGAAAACAACCCATTGAACCCTACTCCCCTCAAATGGGTCATATGGACTTCTTAAGACCTAGTGGGATTTATGATATGCCCTAGATGTTAATTCCAAGATATGCTTCTAAAAAAATAAAACTTAAAGAACCAGATATTTCCAAACAACCCTAGCCCAGAAAATTCTATATTTCATCTGAGCGCAAACTTTGACCACCTTGCTTCTGAAACCCAGGCAACTAATAGTATATTCCTAGCTGAAAACCTTAAACTTTATGATAGAGCCAAAGATTTTTTTTTTTTCAGGTTGACCATTTATGAAGCCAAAAACTGTAGACAACCAGAGCTGCCCCCACATCTAAGATACCAACTATAGAAATCATAGGTCATACATGGTCTACAGAATTATTTATACAGTTGAATATATAGGTAACACTCAAAGATGGTTGATGATCAGGGGCAGATTGGCCACAGACCTTACAGTGAAATTTCCCGATGGGCCAATGCCCAGGGGGTCGCCAATGCCCAAGGGTTTGTCAAGGCCCCGTTTTTGTCATGGCCAGGTACATAATAAACTGTAAGCAGTAATTAACACTGTGAGAATCAGGAACCTGGGAAGCGAACGCACATGCCCTCCTGAATTCAACTGCTGTGGCCCACATCTCACCTCCTAAAGAGGAGAGAAAATGGTGGTATTGATGGCCACCAAAGAGAGACATCTTTTGGGGAAATATATTGTGCAGCTCTATGGTATATGGTTCTGCTGGGACGGTGTTTTGTGCTATGGTAATGCTGACTCAGCCTACTTGTGTTGCCCCGCCTTCTGTCAATTTGGACCCCCCTACAACATGGGACCACCTTTAGGCTTTTTTCCAAGGTCATTTTAAATTCTCGGTCTGTCCTTGTTGATGATTAATGATTTGTTGGCCGATTTTGATGGATAGAAGTTAAAGAAAAAAGTCAAAGATAGGCCAAACTCAACGGAACATGATTTCAATATATATTAGACAAGTGGTCATTTGAGGGTGGTCCTCATTCCCAGGGTGGTCCACATTCCCAGAAATTATCGTCAAACAAGGTTAGATCATCTTTCATGCATGGTGAAGAGACAAAGGCTTTGGCTTTTGATCGTAATGTTGAAAGTCTAATAATCCTCATATATTGGGAACCATAAAAGGCAGATTATGAAGATTTCTAGAAAAAGAATTCCAGTCAATGAATGGACAACTAATAAATGAAGCTTCTGCTGAGTATTGGAAAGCTACTAACAGCAGCTCTTGTGGACTCATGTAATACATTTGTATGGCAGCATGTGATGCTGTATTTCCCCTTCCCCTACAGCAGCTCTTTTTCTATCTGCAGCTTCCCTCGGATGAGATGCTGAAAGCGGACTAAAGTGATAAGCTGACCATGGGTCCAATGTCAACCTAAAGAGATACAACCTTCCAAGCCACCATATAGTCACACAATTTTATCTATTGTAGCTAAACAAAAAATGAGTATTGAGGGTGCATTGACCATAAATTGATTCGGGAACCAGGACATATGCTGAATTGTATTTGCAAAAATACAGCCATGCTTCACTAGACCTGTTGCCTTTGACTACAGTGACAGGACTTGTTAAGGGTTGTTTTTTTTTCCTCCTTAAAATGGAAAAAATAAAAGGTTGCTTGCACTGCATGTACAAATATTAGCTATCTCTACATGCAGGCTGTGGCCTGCTTGCTGGCAAGGCCTCTCCTCCACTGCCCGTAGGCATGCGCTTCCTCCGGCTCCTAAAGGGCCAGCGCACACCCTAATCTTCGCCAGCCAATAAATGGCATCCCTGGAGTACATAAGACACCTTCCTCTGCGGGAGGGTGCCTGAGCAATAGGTTCGTTAGCTAGCTAAGTTCCTGCAAAGGGCTGCATTCTGCTGTCTGCCCATACACCGACCTCTGCCCGTTTACTATATTCTCGCCCTCCCTGCCCTGACCTTTTACCGTTTACTGTTAAGTACGTATTCTGCCTCTGTGACCGCAGCCTATCCCTGACTACGGTGTTCCCCAAAGTCAAATCTGGTGGCCAACACAGTGATTCCCCACCCACTGCCATAACATATAGAAAACATTTCAGACAAAGAACTGGTTTATGGCGATTTGGGGGTTATTTTTCTTTTTTGGTATGGCTTTTTTTTCTGTGTTTCCTAATAGGAAAAATTTCAAAATGTGACATTTAAAAACCTCACTAAAAATGTGCGTAAATGAATCCTTAAGCTTACAATATATATTCTATGCATTTTCCCGAATTGAAAGACTAAGCATCTTTCACGAAAACAAACAAATAAAAAGTTATTCGAGTTTAGGTTATCAAAATGAATCCACACAGTCCTGGAATCAGAAAACAGATACTTCTTAATAAAGGCGTTGTGATATGAGATTGATGCCACCCTTGTTCCCCCGAGAGAGATCAGTAACAACAATCATAAATAAG
Organism: Bufotes viridis; assembly: GCA_033119425.1. NCBI lineage: Eukaryota > Metazoa > Chordata > Amphibia > Anura > Bufonidae > Bufotes > Bufotes viridis. The sequence goes on along the minus strand of CM065594.1, from coordinate 259,870,569 downwards.
ACAAGCTTAGAATTTCTAATAAGAGAATGTATATACTCTGGCAGTATTGTGTATTAAGCTTCAGTACACGAGTATCACAAATCGGTAGGGTATTCTGCTTTGAGGAATGGGCGACACCACATTGGTTCAGTTTCTACTACAATAAAAGTAGGTACTTCGAAGAGCAGAAGGACCCCACATATAGGGTATATGATGAGGTCACATTTCCATTTCAAAATTTGTTCTCTGCTCCCTATAAATACAGTTTTTTTTTTATATTTCCTGTTACTTATCCCATTGAAGAACACCATGGTCAACCTCTCCCCAGTCCAAGATGGTTGCTCCAAGGTACCAATAGATAACATTCAGCTACACAGTAAACAGAGATAAGATACACTAAAGGTTTAGTGTCCCTTTAAGGTTAGGTCTTGGCGGCCTTCCCAGGACTCTTTACCTAGTGGTGAGGAAAATATAAACTGTGCTTACTCAGAGTATGCCCCACATAGATAAAGATGTTGACTTTATCTAGACATGCTTTTTGTATATGTTATCTGGAAGTAGTGGCCATTGTATTGCGTCTGTCAAGGAAAAACACCCATACACCCAAGAGGTCTGGTTCCCCCACTGATGAACCTCAAGGGCTGGGAGCAGCTGCAAAGATTCCCTCACTATGGAGGACTCCACACATCCAGGTATTAAAGAGACAGCTCAACGATTTAAACGAGACCTATGTAATGCTTCATTTCACCTGTGGTGGCGCTGTAGGGAAACTCAACACCTACTGGCCGATTCCTCTTCTGAATACCACTGATTGCTTGCGACCACAGCGGAAAGACACCCCCAACTTATGATCAGGGAACTCCCTTTAAAGGGATGGTACTAATTTGTTTACGGCAACAAATAATGAGTACAGTTAGGAAACGAATTGTCACCGATGTAATTGGTAAAGAATAGGCAGTGCATCATCGTAGAGCACCACACGCAGTACAGTTTATGACATCAGGATCCGTCATACCTTTATCGGCTAACTGGCTCCTCTCTGCAATCTACAACTCTATGTGGTTTTGCCACCTATGGATCCTGTTTAATCCACTATCCGGTCAGCTGGTTGGACAGATTTGATCTGTTGGCCAATTAGATTGACATTCATTGATTGCCAATCCACTCCTGTAGAAATATGTCCTATATGGTCAACCTGATTTTATTCAGCCAAGCTGCATATACAGGCTTCTATACGTCGATTGCTGAACAATGGAAGCCATGTCCACATTAACCGCCCCCCGTAGAACGGACGGCTAGGAAAAGTCATGTTGTCTATTGATCATACTGAACAAATGTATCTCAGGGGACCAGCACGGTTAGTAAAGACTATTGAGCATGAAGTGAATATTCAATTCTGAACCGAATTACTAAATTTTAGAAAAATTTACAGTATTTAAAAAATAAAAATCACTCAATCTAGGACACACCGACATGACGCTAGATAGGAAAGTACTGTATGTACAACAGAATCTCAAACTAATGAAATATATTTTCCCATTTCTATAATGCCAGCTTTGTTTCAATCCAAATCTACATACACGGTCATAAAATAAAAAAAAAGGTTCCTTGAAAATGATTTCTCACGTTAATACAAAATAATAAAAAATAAAACTGTTACTGATAGAGTTCTTGATGACAAAGATTTTTGGAAGATATTTTCAAGATCAATAAAAATGATTTAAAAAAAAAATGACAAGATCTGTACTTACAAATCAATCTAAAAATGAAATAAATATTTGAAATATTAGGAAAAAAATAAAATAAAAAACATTTGAGGCGAACATTTAGGGCCTATAAAAACGAATCCCTAGGTGCCTCACACGTATAGATGTACAGCCATATGTTCCACTCCCATGCTAAATCACAAGCTTCCATGATGACACCAGAACATGGACACAATGACAGCCCAAAGCAAGTGCTCAAATAATGCAGGGCTGACGACTGAATGGAAAATATTGTATACATTACATGGTGTTGTCCTGTTTCCAAGATTTGCTCTTATTTATGTGCCATTTGTCTATTAGTGCCCACTTGTCAGGGAATACAGAACAATTACTGCCCTGTTACTGTGCAATATTTCAACCAGGCTGCCTCCATAACCCAAGGCCAGCACCTCTCCTTCCATCCAGGCTGCTTTACTGTGGGACCGCTCCAAAAATGCACTTCTGGGACACATCCAGCTGTTTCCAATACTCATTTTTATAATCTTACCACTTACATCATTGTAAGAGCAATGGGAAAATATGCCCTGGATACACGAGGAGTCCGGCCTTTGTATTTTTCATGAGAAAACACACAAAATACCCATAACTTATAAATTATGCAAATAGAAGAAAATAAAACCTGTATTCAATTTTTACCATTTTGCATTTCAAACTAATTAGATATGAAATCACCATTATCCTAAAATATTTTGACAACGGAGAATATAGGGTCAGATATTTATTTATTTATACATTATTCTGAATATTTTTTGCATTTGCAAGTTTGGGGGTAAAATATTATGTCAGGTTTTTATTTATTATAAAATATATATATATTTTTCAATTTTTTTTTTATATCTTAAGGGATTTTTACACTAGGCAGTAAACACATCTAGGCAAATAGTATTTTATTTTTTAACATTTTTATTTCCTATTATTTTTTCCTTTTCCCACTAGGTAGTAGAGGAAACACGTCGTCTGCGCAATTGCCTGTAGTGGGATTTTTTTATGTTTTATTGTCCTATGTGATCTTAGGAAAAGCTGTAATAAAAGCCTAATTGTACATATGGCAATAAATTATATACGGTATATATACTTTATTTTAATTTTTTTTTTTTACATGGGACATTTATTTTTCATTTTTTTAACAAAACATTCTATTGTCGCAATGGACATAAATGGGGGTTCTCAGGCATTGCAAATAAATATTAGAAGGAGGGGCGATTCAGATTAAAACATATTAGGGCAGAGCAAATTAGAAGAATGGGATTGTAATTTGTCTGTCATTTTTCATGACCCCATTTTTCAGTTTTTTTTGCAAAAAAAAAAAAAAAAGTGAAAAGTGAATAAGGCCTCAATAACTAATATTCCTGCAATGCTAAAACTACGGACGAAATTACCGTAACTGACCAGCACAAACCAATGCCTCGAAAAACCAAAGCTTCGCCTTTTATTAACCCATTGTATGCTGCAGCTGTCAATAAATATCAAACCTGCCCATAGGGTGAAATACATATATTGGCAAATGGCAACCATCCCCCTGCAGTGCAGTCACTCCATTTCAGTGAAAGCTATTTTTCCCCCTCACTTTTTAGACATGGGGGATAATACAAGGCTATGGATTAATGCAATCAGCTAAGACAAAGCTTCCTACACAGCTGGATGGGAGAATCAGTGCAGCAGCTCAGGCCCCTTCATTTTGCTATATTTGCCTTGCCTGGAATAATATATATATATATATATATATATATATATATATATATATATATATATATATTGCAGCTGTACAGTGCATTAGGTAGGACTTGTACAAGGTACGAGGACAGCAGACAATAGGAGACCATGCAATGACAGCAGTGTTGTACTATAATTATTCATTGTTATCAGCACAGGGAGGAGAAGACATCATGCTATTCCATAAGGAAAGTCATCAGAAAAAAAGACACATGGCCATAGGTCTAGCTCGCCAACCCTAAAGAGACCTGGCACCAGCAGGAGAATATCTATAAGGACAGCATTCAGTATAGAAACCAAGATATATTATGGCCTGGCCTGTAAATGACATTCATAACTCTGATTATTACCCGCTATATCACAGGGTCCACCTAGATCAAGGGCAAAAAAGAAAGAGGGGAGGGAGGGGTGTCTTTGTAATTGTGCAAGTTGATCTAAAGTGACACTTCCCTGTCAGTGAGAATGTAATCTCTGTAGGATCCTCAAACTGCATTGTATTAATATTTAATAGTGCACAGTGGAAATAAAGAGAGTGTGTGTCTCCCATAGACCAGGACTGTCAATGCAAAAGAACACATAGATGCTGTTTGAAGATACATAGACATACACAGGCTGCACCTGCACAGAGGGATGATGGTAGAAAGAGAAAATTATTACATGGCTCTGTGTGTGCATTATTACATGTAGAGATAGTATCATGTCTGGGGTAATGCATGTGCATTATTACATGTAGAGATAATATCATTTCTGGGGGTATTAATGCATGTGCATTATTACATGTAGATACGATATCATGTCTGGGGTAATGTGTGTGCATTATTACATGTAGATACAGTATCATGTCTGGGGTAATGGGTGTGCATTATTACATGTAGATACAGTATCATGTCTGGGGTAATGCATGTGCATTATTACATGTAGAGATAGTATCATGTCTGGGGTAATGCATGTGCATTATTACATGTAGAGATAATATCATTTCTGGGGGTATTGATGTGTGTGATTTACATGTAGATACATTATCATGTCTGGGGTATTAATTCGTGTGCATTATTACATGTAGATATAGTATCATGTTTGGGGACATTGTGTTATAATGTGTGTGCATTATTACATGTAGAGATAGTATCATGTCTGGGGGTATTAATGTGTGTGCATTATTACATGTAGAGATAGTATCATGTCTGGAGGTATTGATGTGTGTGCATTATTACATGTAGAGATAGTATCATGTCTGGGGTATTAATGCGTGTGCATTATTACATGTAGAGATAGTATCATGTCTGGGGGTATTAATGTGTGTGCATTATTACATGTAGATACAGTATCATGTCTGGGGTATTAATTGTGTGCATTATTACATGTAGAGATAGTATCATGTTTGGGGACATTGTGTTATAATGTGTGTGCATTATTACATGTAGAGATAGTATCATGTCTGGAGGTATTGATGTGTGTGCATTATTACATGTAGAGATAGTATCATGTCTGGGGGTATTAATGTGTGTGCATTATTACATGTAGAGATAGTATCATGTCTGGAGGTATTGATGTGTGTGCATTATTACATGTAGAGATAGTATCATGTCTGGGGGTATTGATGTGTGTGCATTATTACATGTAGAGATAGTATCATGTCTGGGGGTATTAATGTGTGTGCATTATTACATGTAGAGATAGTATCATGTCTGGGGTATTAATGCGTGTGCATTATTACATGTAGAGATAGTATCATGTCTGGGGTATTAATGCGTGTGCATTATTACATGTAGAGATAGTATCATGTCTGGGGGTATTAATGCGTGTGCATTATTACATGTAGAGATAGTATCATGTCTGGGGTATTAATGCGTGTGCATTATTACATGTAGAGATAGTATCATGTCTGGGGGTATTAATGTGTGTGCATTATTACATGTAGAGATAGTATCATGTCTGGGGGTATTAATGTGTGTGCATTATTACATGTAGAGATAGTATCATGTCTGGGGGTATTGATGCGTGTGCATTATTACATGTAGAGATAGTATCATGTCTGGGGGTATTGTGTTATGATAGGTGTCTACTATATGTATATAGCGATTGATTCGTGTGGTTATCATATAATGATGCATGTTGTGTGTGTTCTATCATATACCTATACAGTATGTGTGTGGTTATTACATTATAATGATCTTTAGATATAGTAGAATAGTGTTTGTATTCTGATGTCTGTATGTTTGTACAATGTGTATAAATCGAATGTTGTGTGTGGTTATTTTATAGTGATGCATGTTGTGTGTGTTCCCTCATATGCCTATATGGCGTGTGGTCATACATTATGCTGTAGTAAGATATTATGTAGATACAGTATAATGTGTGTTAGTATTGTACACAACCAATTTCATCTTTTACTCACAGATTGTAAACTCCTGAGTAGTGTTTCAATTATACATAAGCCTAAAATCCTGTGATGTGTATTTTGTTTTATACATGTATCCCCTGAATTTTAAAGTCCTGCAGAAAATGGTGCTGCAATATAAAAAGTTTTTTATTACTATGTATGCATAATATGTATAAATAGTATAATATATATGGTTGTTTTATAATGATGCATGTTGGGTGTGTATACATACATACACCTATGCACATGTATGTGTGGTTATTATGCGAGTACTAGGGTATGTACCCATGAGAATAGTCGGAATATATTATCATACTATAGAGATATATATAAGTATCAATATATAATAATCACACTCTTCTATCCATCCATCTCACAGTACACATCCACCATAATATAGATCTAATTTACATATAGTACATGTATCAATATATGATGCAAGAGATTCATATTATATATGGTACACATACCATAAGACTAAAATAATACACAATATAATGCAGTACAATACATACAGGCATATTATACTTTCATACACACACTACAAAACCAACAGATATCATATACTATATCTACATATAGTATAAACATACAGACATCAAAATGTAATACTCTCACACACTAAATAGGCAAAATAATAGAACAGACACAACCTTTATCATCATTATAAAATAACCACACATATCAGACTATACTTACATAATGCACCACAATACATGTAGGCTTCATATTATACTTCCATAGGTGTCATAGTATACAAAAAATACACCATCATACATACATTATACCACACACATTGCAAAAACAACACATATACTATATCTACATATAATACAAACATACAGCCATCATAATACATACTATATGACAGAACAGACAACATGCATCAATATAAAATAAGCACAAAGATCTAACTGTACATACATACTATATGTGCATATCATAGTAGACATGTATACAGGATGACAATGTATTTATTGATGTGTGAATAAACATGCATCCTCATAGCAGATGTACAGTATGTTACACACAAGGTAATATATGCTACTATCATTTATACACATGCATATCATAGTGCATACAGACATAATGTAATAACCACTCACTGTCATGCTATTTCTACATACACACAGCATACAAAAATGCGATTCTGTATACATTCATCTAGTAACATACAGCATACAATGCATACAGACACCACAGTAACATAGCACACACGGTGATTCTAGACATACAGAATACAATAGCACACTATAATACATAGTATGTATTGCATACATTTATTAACATACACAATCACAAACAGTACATCCTGTACATACATATACAAATGCAATTATACATATAATATACACCATACAGGCAAGCACAAACCGCTGTATAATAGCACACATACAGAATATATAAAGCACACTATAATACATACATATAGTCACATACATAAGCACAGACCTCAGTATAATAGTCACACACTATGATCCTACACATACAGAATATATAAAGCACACTATAATACATACATATAGTCACATACATAAGCACAGACCTCAGTATAATAGTCACACACTATGATCCTACACATACAGAATATATAAAGCACACTATAATACATACATATAGTCACATACATAAGCACAGACCTCAGTATAATAGTCACACACTATGATCCTACACATACAGAATATATAAAGCACACTATAATACATACATATAGTCACATACATAAGGACAGACCTCAGTATAATAGTCACACACTATGATCCTACACATACAACATGTAAAAACACACAATTATACATCCAGTTACATGCACCTACTATCCATACAGACAAGCACACACTATGATCCTATACATATAGTACACAGAAATATCTAATTATATATACAGTACAGATACACCATACATTATATAATCACCACATACATCATAACCCCACACTGCCATACACAGTATCACTGTCCACATAGATAAACCACAATCTAGACATATGGTTCTAAATAAAACTTGGATTTAAAAAAAAAAAATAGTTTCACCCCTTTTGTTTTACAAAAGGATTTTCCTCCACCCCCTCCTTGGTCTGAAATCTTAATCTATTGTGTTCTTGCTGTTTTCCTTAAAATCCCCTGCTTTGCAATTACTGAGTATTGAAAGATCAGCTCCCCCACCCCTTTCCTTGCAAGCATATCATGGCTGGGGCTCTCCCAGCAGTCAGCCGCTTCCAGGGAAAAAGGAAAAATCTGTCTGCTAAAGACAGTATAAAAGGGGGCAATACAATAATAAGAAACACACACTCTGTACTATAAAGATGTATATGTGCAAGCTTAGTCTATTATTAATGCACTAATTACCAGTCAGATAGATAGAATAACAGATTTATACTCTAAAATGCAAATATATACTATATATATATATATATATATATATATATATATACACACACACACACACACACACACACATACACACACACACACAAGATAGATAGATAGATAGATAGATAGAATAAAATATTTATACTCTAAAATGCAAATATATACAAATATATATATATATATATAAATATATATATATATACACACACACACATACATGCACACACACAAGATAGATAGATAGATAGATAGATAAAATAAAAGATCTGTACTCTAAAATATATATATATATATATACACACACATACATGCACACACAAGCTTAGTCTATTATTAATGTACTAATTACCAGTGAGATAGATAGATGATAGATAGAATAAAAGATCTATACTCTATAATGCAAATATATCAAGATTTAAGATTATATATATATATATATACACACACACAAGCTTAGTCTGTTTTTATGTGAACAGTACAATACAGATAGATAGATAATCCAACTGAAAGATCTATACTCTATAGTGTAAAGATATAAAGATGTGTATGTGTCTATCTATATCTATCTATCTATCCATATATATACACAAGCTTAGGCCATTCTTAATGTTAATTGGGTGAAATAGAAGTGAGATCATTAGATAATCCAAATAAAAGATCTATACTGTATAATATAGGTATATCCATCTCTATATCTATCTACACACAAACTTAGTCTATTATTATGATAATTAACAGTGTTATAAAAGATAGAAACACAGATAGATAGATAGATAGATAGATAGAATAGAGATAGATAGATAGAATAGAGATAGATAGATAGAATAGAGATAGATCATAGATAGAATAGAGATAGATCATAGATAGAATAGAGATAGATAGATAGATAGATAAATTAGATGATAGCTCTAACCTGGATCTATAGTAAAATACCAGGGCAGGAGACACGGCAATAGGCTCACACAAATAGGTTACATCCATGGAGAGTACCTAAATTTGCAGTGACACCAGTTGTGGATTGAGATTGTGCCAAGTTCCCTTCATTTTCAGATTAATTCTTGACTGATGAAGACACTGGTCCCTTGTAACCTCGGTGCCTTTGGGTTTTATTCTACTCTACAGGTCCAAGAACTGAAGGGGTAAATAGTATCAAACAGGATTTTTTTTTTTTTTTTTTTTTGGGAGGGGGATTTTCCTTTTATAAAACACAAAAATAAATCTTCAGCCTGAACATCCAAAATTAGAAGCTTCTTCTTCTGGCCGTGGAAGGCTGAAAACCCCTGCAGCCGACCACTACTGGTTAGACAAATGGCATGGCTGGACCATGGTCAGGAGCTGCATTCTTCTCAAGATATCCAAAATCCAGGGCTTCTTTAGGCGGTCCCAGCCGTTGTCCAGAGAAATCTCTCCTTCTCCTTGTAGGACTTCATCGATAACAGATCATTGATCCCCCTAAATCCATCCTTTGTGAGGAGTCAGGGGAAGAAAAAAAATCAGTCCTCAAAAATATCCCCAGCGCCCATGGGTGCCACAGGAATCCAGCAGAACATATCCATTGTGGGAAACAATCCATGTGCCAAAAGCAGCAAAATGTTGAAAAAACATTCTCTCTCTATTTTTTTTTTCCATTAAAATCTCTGAAAGCAAAGCTACACACACAGTGCAAAGGTATAGACAACGTACAATATTGTGAGATCCCCCCCCCCCCCCCTCAGAACTTTTATTTCTTTCTTTTTGACTCTTTTCGCCCTGCATTGTCTAGGTGTTATCATAAGAATTGCATTAGGAGATCTAAAGACAATTGAGAAAGGAGGGAGAGTAGGTTACCTTGTTTAAGAGACAAGGGAAGGGGGGGGGGTCAAAAACCCAATCAGGACCCCATTTACATTGATCTACAGATAAATACACATTGGAAAAAAAAAATCGGGAGGGAAGGTAAATGTTGCCGGGTGGTTCATTGATGTACAGAAATAGAAGGTATAAAAATAATAAAATAAATAAAAAAACACGCCCCCATCCTGTCTTTAACCTAGATTCAGTACTGGTGTGGCCGAGCCATGCATCCAGCTCGGTTCTGTTTATTCTCACAGACACATAAACTGGACTGAAAAAAATAACCCTTTATACACCACTGAAAAGGATTGTTTTTTTTTTAAAATCTAGTAAATGAAGGGTTAATTTTGTCAAAACAAAAAAAAAGCCAACGTTCTAAAATCGAACGTTCGATTTAAAAACAAAAAACGTCACATTTCATATATGAAGGCATATAGAGAGGTATACAGGGGCTGGAGGCCTATAGAGTATACATATATAGGGGGTATACAGGGGCTGGAGGCCTATAGAGTATACATATATAAAGGTATATAAATGGGGGTATATAGGGGGTATACAGGGGCTGGAGGCATATAGGAAGGTATACAAATACTATACACATATAGAGGTATATAGGGAGGTATACAGGAGCTGGAGGCCTATAGGGAGGTATATAAATGGGGGTATACAGGGGCTGTAAAACTATAGATTTCAGCGTCAGGGCGCAAAACTGCATCCAATCCGCGTCTGTACAGTCACTTGGCCTCATCCTATATACAAGGATAGAGATTAATACATTTTATTTTCTTCAGATTTTCTATTTTCAGATGCATTTTTTTTTATTTCTCACATCTGTCCCATCCAGAACCGGAGGAGAATATTTTCCATCCGATCACATCGCACAGCTCCCTATCTATGTGTAATCTATAATGCATCCCCTCTCATACATATATATTTTTTTTATTTAAAGGACCCCCTATCTGTTAGTGGACACGGAGACCGATCCCAATCCCTATCCACTCCGATCAGACATGCTATGTAATTTATACTAATTTTCCTCAACATTTTACTTTTTTTTGTTTAATTTTTCAATTTAACACAAAAAAACTATTCCTCCTGGATGACAACCTCCAGATTCTGCCGCTGGAATTGGCATTTTTTTTAAAATTATTATTGGATTTCTGATGCGATCTAATAAGGGGGAAGATTGGATCGATCAGGAATATTTTGCAGTTCTGTGGATACAAAGAGAGATTTTTCTTTTACCTTGGCCTGTGTCGGATCGCTGCCGATCTGTGTGATCGATAAGGCTCCTATTTTTATTTTATTTTTTTGTGCCAGATGCGATCTAAATTTTTTTTGCTATTGATGATAAATAGGTAAATTATTCTAATTTTTAATTATCATTATTATTTTTTTCTGCTGACATGAAGGTGATGGGGAAAGGGGTGCGCTCGTGCGGGTCGGGCGGATGCTGGAAGGAAGAGGTACTTACTGTGAGTGCAGTGGGTGCAGGGGCAGGCGGCTGGGCGCAGTGCTCTCCCCGGGCTCTGCATGCAGTGACTGGACTGGGTGCTTCCGGCCTGAGCCTCTCTGCAGCCCCCCCCCTCGCTGGAGCAGCCCCCCTCTCTCGCATACTAATGAGCCGCTGCCAGTCTCATTGGCCGCTGGAGAGGGAACTCGTGCAGTTCTCCTGGCGTAAACAGGCGGCGCTATTGGATAACGCAGGGAATGGGAGCTGCCAATCAAACGCTGGGGGGAGGGAGCTGCCAATCAAAGGCGGAGAGGAGGGGGGGCGGGAGGAATGGGAGCTGCCACTCACAGGTCTGGAGGGGGGCAGGTCTGGCTTGCAGCACAAAGGCGCCTAATTCAAGTATGGGGGAGTGTGCAGGGGATGGGGGGAGGGGAGCAGAGGGGAAAGGGTCAGGGAAGGGGTTATGTGGGGGTGAGGGAAGGATCAAAAAGACCAGGGGTGGAGGAAAAGAGCAGGAAACTGTCAGAAGTGCTACTCAAATGGATGAGTGTCACTGCCAGTCTCCCTGCAGGCACCAGAGGCGGCCACTAGGGGGAGAGGGGGGGGTCAGCACTGGGGTTTGATGGAGTGAGGTCAAATGGATGACATGTCTAATCCTTCACCGCGATAATGAATGGGTTAAGGATGGTAGAACCACAAGTCCCAGGAGATCCTGAGCACTTTTATGGAAATTCAGCTCCCATAGGGAAGTTTGGGGTGCAGGAGTTGTTGGGGCCCAATTCTAACTCCTAGCAGAAGGCATGGAGGTCATCTGTGGGAGGAAGCAAGCACAGGCAGGGGAGGCCAGCTGGGACTTGTAGTCCTAAAGCTCCCTGCAGATATTTCAGTCTCTGGACTATTGGGAGGGGGAGAATTATTAGAATTTGGTTACCCCCCCCCCCCCCTCCACTGACAGGCTGAGGTGTTTATTGATACCTGTCAGTGTGGATTAGGGAATCAGAGCTGCAGATTACAGCCCCTGGGGACCATGCTGGAGTATTCAGTTATACCAAGGGGCCCCCTGTGCCGTCTGGGGGCCCTAAAGACAAGAAGCCAGCAGCTGGGGTCCAGACTGTATAAGGTGCAGGTACAATGGGGGGGAGGGGGAGATATCTCCATTCATTCCCATCCAAAGTGATCGGTGGAGGAGATTGTCAAAATTGGCTGTGGAACTACATCTTCGAGAAATGAATTGCTGGGGGTTGTAGTTCCACCCCATTTGGAGGGTCACAGGTTTCTGCTCCCAGGGAATGCTGGGAGTTGTAGTTTTGCAGGTTGGCTAAAACCAATAAGGGAAAAACTCATTTTTGATGTATTATTATTTATTCTTATTTTATTATTAATATAGCTTTTTTACTATTGATGTATTATTTGTATAATAATTATTTATATAGCGCCAACATATTCTGCAGCCTGCTGTACCAGCAAAATCATACATTACACAGCAAGAAATATTATTTTTATTATGATTGATTTATTATTTGCATTATTCATTATGATGCATCATTTTATTCCTATTTTTATTAATTATTTGTATTTCCATGGAGCATTACATACATAATATAAAACAAGTACAATAAGCATGAACTTATTAACAGACGACGCCACCAAATTTTTATTTTTTTCTTCTAATTTTACGCCTAAAATTGGAATATCCACTAGAGGAACGACCTCTCTTTAGGTGGCACCAAATTTGGTTGGCGTCCAATGCAATTCTTACATTTAAAGGAGGAATTCCCAGCTAGAACCAAAAAGATTTCCTAAAAGTTTCCAGTAGATAAAGGGTTACTGCCTAGTCTGCATTACACCCCCCCCTCCCTTTTCATCTGTTATCCAGCCCCCTTCCCCCCCCGCCCCTCCTAGACTCCTGTGATTGGCTGGCCTGGCGCCAGCCAGCTGTCAATCACCGATTGTAAACAAGGCGCTGATTGGCTGCTGGCCAGTCCGCACTGGGCTGCCTGAAAAAAGCAATTACTGGGCCGGCGGTTTCCAGGCTCCCCCAGCAGTTCGATGAAAGGAGCCGGTTTCAAGACTCCTCTCCATAGGCAGACCCCCATGGCCCCAGAGCCAAGAAGAGAGCAAAGTGTGAGGGCTTCAAAGGGAAACGATGCATTTACTATTAGAGAAGACTAAAAATAATGCAGGGCGGCACAGGGGGGTTTGTGTGTATCTCTTATGCATAGAAAGCATGGGGAGAGCACTTTACAATGGAGTGTATGGGGAGGGGGGTCTAAAATATTGGGCATTGTACCCCCCACCCCAATTTAAGTGTGCACTGGATCTAGAAGCCAAAGCAAGGACTATGCAGCTGCTTTTGCCTTTTTTTTGCTTCCAGAGAAGAACTCTGAAGGATCCTCCAGGAGTCTCCCATTCAGGTATGGGGTATATGGAAACCATGGGGGGCGGGGGTCCATAGGTAGACCTAGAAGGAAGTACCGAGGGCTTCCATTATTTTTATGGGACTTTCCCCCCGGGGTCGGGTTGGGAGGTTATGGCTGCACAGTAGAAGGGCTAGGGATTTGCTGGGTGCAATGTAAAAACCTAGCAGACCAGTGAAATATTATATGTCTAGTGTTACATTGTGAGAATTTTGGCACTCAAGCTCGAGGCACGACCAGAGACTGTGCCATAGACCTATTATGTAAGGAGAGCGTAAGGGGTTAATCTAACAGAGAAGAAGGGGGGGCTGTGTACAAGGCTTGTAAACTGTGGGAAGTAAGGAGGACTTTTGTAATGATGCAATAAGTGAGAATATACTCTAAAACATGGTACAATTTTAATAAAAAAAAATATTTGAAAAAAAGTCTTGCTTTATTTCTTGTGTAACCTCCTAGGTGGTGGGCGGGGGGGGGGGGGCACTTACATTTCTGGAACAAAGGACTGGAAAACGGCAAAGATGGGAATGTTCGGTGTAATATACCAGTTGTGTAATACCATGTAATAAAGCATTGAAGCAGAGTGCCGCCATAGCTAGAAGAATCGCCATGTGAGTGTCATTGCTAGGTGGGAGCCCCATATTTATAGGATAGTAAGGTGGCCTTTCAGTACACAGAGACACCCGGCTTTCCAGGCTTGAGGCTCCCCTGTACGGAAATCAGATGGGTGAAGAATACAAATGAAGTGAGAAAGTTTTCAGTGTGAATCCACATTAGAACGGGAAGATCCAGCAGGAAAGACGGGGAACCTGTGGAGAGAACTGCTGGAGGACGGAGGGGAGAAAGGAGGATGTCCGTGACCGGCCGGGCTAGAAGAAGAGGCCAGGAGCAAACATCACCTGGTCAGGTGAATCCAGATTTCCGTTGCGCCATGCCGAGGGCAGGGTCAGAGTTTGGCGCAAGCCAGATACATCGATAAACCCTTGGTTTTGCACGACCTGGGTCTTCTGATGCTTATGGATGGAGGTTTGGACAGTAGGCCTTACCCCAGCATGGTGGCCATCCCTTCATAGAAGCTGCTTACCCCGTGTGCTGCCAAATGGCTGTCTCTAATAAAGTGACTATTCACTGTATATAGTATTTATGAATAAAAATGTGTGGGGTCATCCAGACTGACCTGTAGAAATATACAGTATATCAGGCCTTAATTCTTCTCCTTTTTATACCTTCCATGAATTTGAATTGCATTTAATTTTAATATTTTGTATGTGTGTGTCTGTATATATATATTAAAATTGTTCTTATAATTCTTACCTCATGCTTATATATAATAATTAGAATAATATAAATTGTATACTTGTGTGTGTGTATATATATATATATATATACATATACTTATAAATACTTAAAATTGCTCTTATAATTCTTACCCAATGCTTATATAAAATGTTATTAATATAAAATATATAATAATTATAATAATATATCGATTGATAAGGGGACGGTTATAATATATACTCATTAATATTCAAACAATAAGAAAAGTGAATAATCTATAGTTTCCCATATACATCCAGTACAAAGTAAAAAAGAAAAAGTGCAAATTATTTATACAAGATATTTAATTAAATACTTTATATTTATATAGTAATTTGCAACATAAAAAATATTATAAGGAAAATTAAACAAATTTATAAATTGGGTTAATAAAAGGTCACTTTTTTATTTTATTTTTTATTTTTTTTCTTCTGGATCAGAGTTGCAGGGAGCTGACCTAGATCCTGAATGTTACTCAGATCTGGGATGGTCCTGAGAAGTTTCTAGGTGACTATAGGCACCCAAAGAGTCCTGATTTTTATTTTTTTATTTTCTCTCCTCTCCCCTCCTGACACCCCCTGCCTGCGGAGGAGTGCAGCTCTGGAGGTACTGACAGCTTGACTTGGACTTGATTTTATTCTGTAGTGTTTTAACTAAACGTCATAAATCTCAGCTCCATCTTCTCAACGGGTTAATATGATTTACTTACAAATACCGCTGACATTTATAGGAATTAAGGCCAAGGCAGTCACAGCTGAACAACTTTGGTAAAGTTGGGGATTATTACAGAGAGGAACCTAATCCCAGTCAGGGGGTGTGGGGTGCTCCCTGCACATAACATAGTGTGTATGTATATATATATTCTGTATAGTCAGGGGGTGTGGGGTGCTCCCTGCACATAACATAGTGTGTATGTATATATATATTCTGTATAGTCAGGGGGTGTGGGGTGCTCCCTGCACATAACATAGTGTGTATGTGTATATATATCTGTATAGTCAGGGGTGTGGGGTGCTCCTGCACATAACATAGTATGTGTATATATATCTGTATAGTCAGGGGTGTGGGTGCTCCCTGCACATAACATAGTGTGTATGTGTATATATATCTGTATAGTCAGGGGTGTGGGGTGCTCCTGCACATAACATAGTGTGTATGTATATATATCTGTATAGTCAGGGGTGTGGGGTGCTCCTGCACATAACATAGTGTGTATGTATATATATATCTGTATAGTCAGGGGGTGTGGGGTGCTCCCTGCACATAACATAGTGTGTGTATATATATATCTGTATAGTCAGGGGTGTGGGGTGCTCCTGCACATAACTATAGTGTGTATGTATATATATATCTGTATAGTCAGGGGGTGTGGGGTGCTCCCTGCACATAACATAGTGTGTATGTGTATATATAATCTGTATAGTCAGGGGGTGTGGGGTGCTCCCTGCACATAACATAGTGTGTGTATATATATATCTGTATAGTCAGGGGGTGTGGGGTGCTCCCTGCACATAACATAGTGTGTGTATATATATATCTGTATAGTCAGGGGGTGTGGGGTGCTCCCTGCACATAACATAGTGTGTGTATATATATCTGTATAGTCAGGGGGTGTGGGGTGCTCCCTGCACATAACATAGTGTGTATGTATATATATATATATCTGTATAGTCAGGGGGTGTGGGGTGCTCCCTGCACATAACATAGTGTGTATATATATATATCTGTATAGTCAGGGGGTGTGGGGTGCTCCCTGCATAGCTATAATATAGTGTATATATATATATAATCTATATAGTCATAGTGTGGGGTGCTCCTATATATAATATAGTATGTATATATATATCTGTATAGTCAGGGGGTGTGGGGTGCTCCCTGCACATAATATAGTGTGTATGTATATATATATCTGTATAGTCAGGGGGTGTGGGGTGCTCCCTGCACATAACATAGTGTGTATGTATATATATATTCTGTATAGTCAGGGGGTGTGGGGTGCTCCCTGCACATAACATAGTGTGTATGTATATATATATTCTGTATAGTCAGGGGGTGTGGGGTGCTCCCTGCACATAACATAGTGTGTATGTATATATATATCTGTATAGTCAGGGGGTGTGGGGTGATTTGTGTATGTATATTAAACAAATCTATAAATTATATGTGTGTATATATATATGTATTTATGTGTGGCTATATATACTACTGTATGCATTCTCTGTATAGTCAAGATGGTTTAGTGCTCAATGCAGATATAGAGAAGAGGGTCAGGTCCTCGAGGCACAGATAGGGCAGTATGTATGTATGTATAGGCTCTCTGCACCCTCACTGTAGTCAGGCACATACAGCAGAGTGGGTAGTCCTGGTATACACAGAGAACATATACATGCTATATCTATGGCCTATATTGTCCTCTGCATTTATCTTCTGTACAGTCGGGGGGTGGTGGGTAATACATTTACATATAGAGAAGGTATGCATATTATCCCCTGCATGTATAGTCAGAGGTGTGGGGTATGCAATGCACATATGGAGTAAAAGGTAATGCTCAGCTCCTGCATGGGTCCTTCATATAGCTGGGTGGGGTGATATAGGGTAGGCATACAGGGAAGAGAGTATACATGCTCCAGATATACAACATATATGTCCTGTCTGCATTCTTTGTATAGTTAAGGGGGAGGGTTCTCAATGCACATATGGAGGAGATCATATATTAGTTTCTGTATAGCCAGGGGGTGCAGGATACTCAGTATACACAGAGAAGAGAACGTATACTATATACCTAATCCATGTCCCAGCATGTATTGTAGTGAGTACACATATAGTGGACTACACATAGAGCTGTCCGAGCATACATCTAATACCAATGATATGTCAATAGGCTTGTGGAGTGCTCAGTGCACACATAGTGGAGTATGTGTATATAGGTGTATATATATATATATATATATATATATATAATGTTTTACCTTTAAGTGCCTACATTTAGTGTTTACCATACAGCTACCCCTATATATCATCTGCAGTCCATACACCCCCCCATGCAGAAGATGCATCCAGTTGTTATACTGTATGGTGGGAGCATTACCAGGAGACTCCCTTCTGAATATGACCTGCCCTATACAGACCATCCCAGACTGGTGAATGGGGTGTTATCCCACTCCTACATACTGGCCCATACTGGTGATGGGAAGATATTCCTCCAGCTGCTCTCTGGGGTATAGTGGAATTAACCCCTCAAGAAGGGGGAGGATTAGATGAGTGTGTTGTGTGAACATGCAGCTATAATTGCACCCATACAGCATAATAACAATGGACTCCTGGGACAGAACTGCTCAGAAAGCCCTGCTCCATCAGTGACTACCGGGTGCCATGCCCATGGTCCTGCTGAAAGAAAGTTCCTCCAGCCCCAGGTATCAATGGCCCCTTTGTTAACTAGTATTTACCCTTGAGATGGATGAAAGTTTGGGGAGTTTTGCTGCAAAAACATCCGTCTGTGTGTGTGTGCATCAGTAATGACCTCCATTTTCCATGCTGCATGGAGGGAGCCTCCCTTCCAAGCCATTGTGCCCCCGAGTCCAGGCTGCTTCCTGACAGAGCAGATAGTGGGTGAGCCGGGCACAGGGCTATCGGCCTGGCATCCTGTCCATTGTGTGGGATGGACACTGGCCTGGAAGACTTCCCTTCCACTGACACCACAGATAATGCAGCTCTAGGGAAATATTCCCCCTCCTCAGCTGAGAAGCCCCCCCAGCCCCTCATCTGGAGGCTAACCCCCTGCATTAACCCTTCAGGGGCAAGGACCCTGACATAAGGGATGCCACATATAAACGGTACAGCATATGTCTGCCCTATCTAATCTATCATCTATCTATCTATCTATCTATCTATCTATCCATCTCATATCTATCTGTCTGTCATTATTACCTTGACATAAATATCCTTATGTAGAAATCTATTTCTTCCATACACTATCCAGGCTTACACTTCTTGTACGAACTGGTGTAAAACCTCGAAAGAAAAGCGATAATATAGAAATTCTGGGGGACTTTACAATCATTTGGGCAAATATGTATAAAACCAAATACAGATAGATGTATATGAGGTAAATACATAGATAGGAGATACATAGATGGATAGATATGAGATATATATATATATATATTGGATAGATAGATATGAGATAGATATATTAGATAGACAGATTTGAGATAGATAGATATGGGATAGATAGATAGATAGATAGATAGATAGATATGAGAACTGAGAACCATAGACAGAATGTCTGTGTCATACAGATAGGCAGATATATTTTAGATACAAATATATCTAGGTATTCTATTATACAATAGATATTTGTGTCAGGGTTTGAGGTTTTATCAGTAAATTCTAATTCCCTTTCAACATCTACATACATATTATATGAAATCTCTATATATTGTACGAAAAAACTAACATTAACCCTTCATGACCAGGAATCTGTCATAATTGATGCCACCAGCAACTCACATCATACTTTATACAAATATCTATCTATCTATCTATCTATCTATCTATCTATCTATCTATCTATCTATCTATCTATCTATCCATCTATCCACCATCCCCTCCACCCATAAGGCAGGGCTGACTTCCACATCTGCATTTCATCTTCTCGGTTTGTTTTATTAGGGGTCATTATGTAAACCTTGTTTTTCGGATATAAGGTGTAACCCTTACCCTACATAAATGGACAGGAAAACAAGCTGTACCCAGATAGCTGGGCCCCTACAGAAGGCGATCAGAAAACCTGACAGCAAGCACCGAGAGTGGACATTATCTATTTAACCACTGCCTGCCCGGCGGAGGGGGTGTAAGGGGCAGCATGTTTTATCAATACACCATATAGACTGACAGGAGATAGATAGATAGATAGATAGATAGATAGATATGAGATAGATAGATATAGATAGATATGAGATATGAGATAGATAGATAGATAGATATGAGATAGATAGATAGATAGATATGAGATAGATAGATATGAGATAGATATGAGATAGATAGATAATAGAAAGATAGATAAATAATAGACAGATAGATAGATTAAAGACACTTATTATTATACATACTTGCACTTTATCATAGATCGGTAGGATTGAGTGGGACCTCCAGTTTAGCTATTACCTCTTTTTCCTTTGAAGATTTACACCAATTTATACAGAAAGTGTGTGTCTGTGTATATATATTACAAGAAACAGATCTTCTACCCAAGAAATATCTAATGTCAACTCAATGTATCTATTATCTATCTATCTACTAGGTTCTGTCTATCCATCTATCTCATATCTATCTATCTATCTATCTATCTATCTATCTATCTCTCTATCTGCACGGTGTGTATAGGGTTAGACATAATGTACTCCTGCACACAACCAAGCTCATAAAAGCCGCAAAGCTGAATGAGGTGATTGAGCCAATTTGGGGGCTCCCCATACTGCTGGGGTCTTAGTAAGTTATCACTCGCAGAGGGAGGCAGAATCCAAATACAGATGTTAAATACATCAAATGTGGTATAAATTATCAAAACTCAAAAAGGCCTACTTCCACTTAAAGGGACCCAGGGGATCCCTGCTCCAGACCTGAAGTGTGATTTGGCATTAAATAGATGCACAGGGGGACCCCATGTCCTGACAGTATCAGTGTATTAGGTATTTGTCTCAGGATTTGAGGTTTCCTCCCATAAGAGGAGTTCAATAGCATAATGGGCTGGGGTACAATAATGATAATTTACAGGGTAGTCACTGGCACATCACCACTTCAACCATTTATCACTATCTATCTATCTATCTATCTATCTATCTATCTATTATCTATCTCATATTTATCTATCTATTATCTATCTCATATTTATCTATCTATCTATCTATTATCTATCTCATATCTATCATCTATCTATCTATCTATCGATCTATCTATTATCTATCTATCTAATCTGTGTATCAATGTAGAAAAGTATTTAATTAAAGCTTATTTTCATACGGAATATGTAAAGTTCTGCTCCGGGATCTCAGAGTCTCATTACACGGAGTCCTCAATCCTGTGAAATGTTCTTCATGCCATGTAATATACTAGATGGGTGAGGAGTTGTGGATACATTGCAGTGACCATATTATAGGATCAGTATATATTATTATATAACCCTGCGACAAAACGGGGAACTATTTTATTGCAAGATTTTACAATCTGTCTATCTATCTATCTATCTCATATCTATCTATCTCATATCTATCTATCTCATCAATCTATCTATCTATCTATCTATATATCTCATATCTATCTATCTATCTATCTATCTATCTATCTATCTATCTCTATCTCATATTTATCTACCTGATATATAAATGCATCTAATATCTTAATTATTTGTGTATCTATCCAATATCTATCTATCATCTATATATTCATCTGTTATTCTATGTATATATTATCTAGATATGAATCTATTTATGTATGTATCTATTATTTGGAAATCTGCCCTTTAAAGTGTATATAGATGATAGAAGAAATAGATTTTCTACCCAAGTAATATCTAATGTCAACTCAATTGCTGGCTCTATCTATCTATCTATCTATCTATCTATCTATCTATCTATCTTATATCTATCTATCTATCTATCTTATATCTATCTATCTATCTATCTATCTATCTTATATCTATCTATCTTATTATATCTATCTATCTATCTATCTATCTATCTGTGTCTATCTATCTATCTATCTGTGTCTATCTATCTATCTCATATCTATCTATCTATCTATCTATCTGTGTCTATCTATCTAAACTGTATTGTGGTTCAGTATCCGGTCCTCCCATCTTGACCAGTAGAGATCCCTGGGGTCAGTCATGTCCTGTGTCCTCCCTCCAGTGTCTCCTCTTTCCTGCTCTTCATAAGGTGGTGCCAGGATCCGTTCTTGTGGCCCACAGAGGGGCCCCTGGTTGTAGGGTTGTGCCCAGAGTGGCCCTTAATGGCTGGAGGACAACACAGGGAAATGACAGGGGAGAGAGGAACATACAAAGCGGAACCAGCTCTTTAATCAGGGAAGTGTCAGGGGGACTTTTATTGCAGCTCCCTCCCCTCCCCCATCACCCAATTTCCTTTCCTTGCAAAGAGGCAGTAGATAAAATGTGATCAGTGGACACTAGGCAGCGGTGACACAGCACCGGCACCTCTCCTCTCATTGTCACCATCCATTCAATGCACAGCTGTGTGTGGTGTTAATGACCCCATCAGATCCGGGGAAAGCCCGAAACAATGTGCCCCTAATGGCTGACTTCCCCAATCAACCGCCCTGAACAATTCCATGCATGAGACCTGTTCACACCTGCACTCTCCCAATCTGCGGTTATAATGTGCACCTTTCTCTTAAAAAAATAATACACATGGATCCCTAGATTATACCGGATTATATATATATATATACAGTGGAATAACAGCCAGCAGAATACTGAATGTAATGCAGGTGGGGGTCTCTCCATCTCTCCGGTCCTTAGGACCACCAGCTCAGCTCCATCCACATCCTACCAAGTGGGGACTGATCATCATATATAAAGGCTCCTTCTCCTCTGCTGTCACAGGATCCATGGAAGAAAACAAGGAATAGATTCCGGAGAGAATGGAGGAAACACCCCAGATGGGCAGAAAGTCTGTCTGTCTGTCTGTCTGTCTGTCTGTCTGTCTATCTATCTATCTATCTATCTATCTATCTATCTATATATCTATCTCTATCTATTATCTGTCTCATATCTATCTAGCTATCTATCCCACTATATCTATCTATCTATCTATCTATCTATCTAATATCTATCTATCTATTATCTATCTATCCTATCTATCTATCTATCTATTATCTATCAATATACTTTTTATCGATAATTTCTATTATCTATCCATCATCTAGATATTCATCTATTTATGTATGTATCTATCATCTCGATATCTGTCCTGTAAAGTAATGTATGTCAATCTATCTATCTATCTATCTATCTATAGAAATATAGATTGATAATAGATTCTGAAATAGTTATATATCATGGACATCAGATAATAGTGAAATAGGTATAAGAGAGACATCGATAAATTATTAGATGATGGGGACAGATCGATAGATAGATGATAGATATGAGATAGATGGATGTGTATTAGTACTGCAGCCCCAGGTGCGGGGTCTTCTTGCAGTAATGTGGAGCCCCCTCCCCTCTTTAGCACAGTTTACTTAATTCCTTGTTAAATGTGGATCCTAATTTGGATCTCAATATAAGCAGTGTGTTCACACACAGCATCGCTGCGCAGGGTTGTGCGAGGTGATCACAATGGAGCCCATCTGGTTTGAATTAAACTTTCCTTTCATTTCGCCTGTGCCGCTAATATGGGAATTATTAATAATACAGTTCTAATGGCCAATAACAATAATCCCAGCCTTCAGCGGGTAACTGAGGGGCCCCAGCGTCCAGAGAGGGGGGCTAGGGGTGCACCAGTGTCCAGAGAGGGGCCAGGGGTGCCCCAGTGTCCTGAGACAGGGTCCCGGGTGCACCAGCGTCCAGAGAGGGGCAAGGGGTGCACCAGCGTCCAGAGAGGGGCCAGGGGTGAATTAGTGTCCAGAGAGAGGGGCCAGGGGTGCACCAGCGTCCAGAGAGGGGCCAGGGGTGAATTAGTGTCCAGAGAGAGGGGTCAGGGATGCCCCAGCGTCCAGAGAGAGGGGCCAGGGGTGCACCAGCGTCCAGAGATTGGCCAGGGGTGCCCCAGCGTCCAGAGAGAGGGGCCAGGGGTGCACCAGCGTCCAGAGAGGGGCCAGGGATGCCCCAGCGTCCAGAGAGAGGGGCCAGGGGTACACCAGCGTCCAGAGAGGGGAGGGGCCAGGGTTGCTCCAGTGTCTATAGAGAGGGCCAGGGGTGCACTGGCATCCAGAGAGGGGAGGGGCCAGGGATGCACCAGTGTCTATAGAGAGGGCCAGGGGTGCACCAGTGTCTATAGAGAGGGCCAGGGGTGCACCAGTGTCTATAGAGAGGGGCCAGGGGTGCACTAGTGTCCAGAGAAGGGCCAGGGGTGCACTAGTGTCTATAGAGAGGGCCAGGGGTGCACTAGTGTCCAGAGAGAGGGACCAGGGATGCACCAGTGTCTATAGAGAGGGCTAGGGGTGCACCAGTGTCTATAGAGAGGGCCAGGGGTGCACCATTGTCTATAGAGAGGGCCAGGGGTGCACTGGCGTCCAGAGAGGGGGGCCAGGGGTCCACCAGTGTCTATAGAGAGGGCCAGGGGTGCACTGGCGTCCAGAGAGGGGGGCCAGGGGTGCACCAGTGTCCTGAGAGAGGGGCCAGGGGTGCCCCAGTGTCCAGAAAGAGGGACCAGGGGTGCCCCAGCGTCCAGAGAGAGGGGCCAGGGGAGCCCCAGCGTCCAGAGAGAGGGGAGGGGCCAGGGGTGCCACAGTGTCTATAGAGAGGGCCAGGGGTGCACCAGTGTCCAGAGAGAGGGGCCAGGGGTGCACCAGTGTCCAGAGAGAGGGGTCAAGGGTGCCCCAGTGTTCAGAGAGAGGGGGAGGGAGGGGGGCAGGGTGCACCAGTGTTCAGAAACAGGGGTACACCAGTGTCCAGAAACAGGGGCCAGGAGTGCACCAGTATCCTGAGAGAGGGTCCAGGGGTGCCCCAGTATCTATAGAGAGGGCTAGGGGTGCACCAGTGTCTATAGAGAGGGCCAGGGGTGCACCAGTGTCTATAGAGAGGGCCAGGGGTGCACCATTTTCTATAGAGAGGGCCAGGGGTGCACTGGCGTCCAGAGAGGGGGGCCAGGGGTCCACCAGTGTCTATAGAGAGGGCCAGGGGTGCACTGGCGTCCAGAGAGGGGGGCCAGGGGTGCACCAGTGTCCTGAGAGAGGGGCCAGGGGTGCCCCAGTGTCCAGAAAGAGGGACCAGGGGTGCCCCAGCGTCCAGAGAGAGGGGCCAGGGGAGCCCCAGCGTCCAGAGAGAGGGGAGGGGCCAGGGGTGCCACAGTGTCTATAGAGAGGGCCAGGGGTGCACCAGTGTCCAGAGAGAGGGGCCAGGGGTGCACCAGTGTCCAGAGAGAGGGGTCAAGGGTGCCCCAGTGTTCAGAGAGAGGGGGAGGGAGGGGGGCAGGGTGCACCAGTGTTCAGAAACAGGGGTACACCAGTGTCCAGAAACAGGGGCCAGGAGTGCACCAGTATCCTGAGAGAGGGTCCAGGGGTGCCCCAGTATCTATAGAGAGGGCTAGGGGTGCACCAGTGTCTATAGGGAGGGCTAGGGGTGCATCAGTTTCTATAGAGAGGGCCAGGGGTGCATCAGTGTCTATAGAGAGGGCCAGGGGTGCACCAGTGTCTATAGGGAGGACTAGGGGTGCACCAGTGTCTATAGAGGGGGCTAGGGGTGCATCAGTGTCTATAGAGAGGGGCCAGGGGTGCCCCAGTGTCTATAGAGGGCCAGGGGTGCACCAGTGTCTATAGAGGAGGCCAGGGGTGCATCAGTGTCTATAGAGGGCCAGGGGTGCACCAGTGTCTATAGAGAGGGCTAGGGGTGCACCAGTTTCTATAGAGGAGGCCAGGGGTGCATCAGTGTCTATAGAGGGCCAGGGGTGCACCAGTGTCTATAGAGGGGGCTAGGGGTGCATCAGTGTCTATAGAGAGGGGCCAGGGGTGCCCCAGTGTCTATAGAGGGCCAGGGGTGCACCAGTGTCTATAGAGGGCCAGGGGTGCACCAGTGTCTATAGAGGGCCAGGGGTGCATCAGTGTCTATAGAGAGGGCCAGGGGTGAACTAGTGTCTATAGAGAGGGCCAGGGGTGCCCCAGTGTCTATAGAGAGGGGCCAGGGGTGCACCAGTGTCTATAGAGAGGGGCCAGGGGTGCACCAGTGTCTATAGAGAGGGCCAGGGGTGCACCAGTGTCTATAGAGAGGGCCAGGGGTGCACCAGTGTCTATAGAGAGGGCCAGGGGTGCACCAGTGTCCAGAGGGGGGCCAGGGGTGCACCAGTGTCTATAGAGAGGGCCAGGGGTGCACCAGTGTCCAGAGAGAGGGCCAGAGGTGCACCAGTGTCCGGACAGAGGGGGGCAGTGGGCAAGGCACAGAGGCAGAACCCCCACTCGAGGCTTCCCCATGCAGGCTGCTGTTGCATGTAGCAGGGAGCATGTTGTCACACACAGGTAATTAGTGATGTGAGGAGCAGACAGTACTGACTGTCAGCTGGTACCGGGCCCATCACAGACCGGGGAGGGACGGAGAGAGACATACAGGCAATGGCTGCCACCTACACAGCCGCAGATGGAGCATGAAATAATCGAATTACCATTTTTTTTATTTTTATCTTTATTTTGTACAAATGTATAATTGTATTTCAGTGTAATATCTAGATATCAATCTATGCATCTATTTACTATATCACTCGATCTGCTTCTTTATAGGCAGACTATCTATCGATCTATCTATCTATCTATCTATATATTCATCTGTTATTCTATATCTATATATTATCTAGATATTCGTCTATGTATGTAGCGATCATCTGGACATGACCTTTACAGTGTATATAGATGAAAGAAGAAATAGATTTTCTACCCAAGTAATATCTAATGTCAACTCAATTGCATTATCTATCTATCTATCTATCTATCTATCTATCTATCTATCTATCTATTATCTATTCATCTCTCCCTCTCTATTTTTCTAACTATCTATCTATCTATTATCTATATATCTCATATCTATCATCTATCACATATCTATCTATCTATCTATCACCTACCTATCTTTCTATCTCTCTATCTATCTATCTTTCTATTTCTCTTATATCTCTCTATCTTATATCTATCTATCTATCTATCTATCTATTATCTATATATCTCATATCTATTATATCTATCATCTATCTATCTTTCTATTTCTGTCATATCTCTCTATCTATCTATCTATCTATCTATCTCTATTATCTATCTATCTATCTATCTATCTATTTATCTATCTCATATCTCTCTATCTATCTATCTCATAACATTATCTATCTCAGTCTATCTATCTATCTCTCCCTCTCTCTATCTATCTCTCCCTCTCTCTCTATATATATCTCTATCTCTCTATTATCTATCTATCTATCTATTTATCTATCTCATATCTCTCTATCTATCTATCTATCTATCTCATAACATTATCTATCTCAGTCTATCTATCTATCTCTCCCTCTCCCTCTCTATCTCTCCCTCTCTCTCTATATATATATATATATATATATGTATATCTCTCTATTATCTATCTATCTATCTATCTATCTATCTATCTCTCTCCCTCTCTCTCTCCCTCTATCTCTCCCTCTCTCTATCTATCTCTCTCTCTCTCTATATATATATATATATATGTATATCTCTCTATTATCTATCTATCTATCTATCTCTCTCTCTCTATCTATCTATCTCATAACATTATCTATATCAGTCTATCTATCTATCTCTCCCTCTCTCTATCTATCTCTCCCTCTCTCTCTATTTCTCCCTCTCTCTATCTCTCTCTCCCTCTATATATATATTATCTATCTATCTCTCTCTCTATCTCTCTCTCTCTATCTATCTCTCTATCTATCTCTCTATCTCTCCCTCTCTCCCAGTCTGCCCCCATGATGTGAGGCTCTCATACATTACACACCCGGACATTATAGCCTTATTATTATTATATATAAGAGACTCCTTTTGCACTGAAGCATGAATGGTTAACCCTTTGCTACCAGGTCCTGTAACCAGCCTGACCCTCCAACTCTGGCCATCGGGGAGCCTATTGTCCCCATGCAGAGGTCCAGCTCAGCCCATGGGGGAGGGGAGGCTGGGCCTGCCCAGGGTTTATTACAGTCTTGTTAGTTATTAATTATCAATGCAAACACGGGCTCCGGGCAGATGAATGGCGCTGGGAGCAGTACTGGGAGCAGGCCGGACAGCCCAGTGATGGAGGAGCTGTGCAGATGGTGCCGGACCTATCTCCACTGGACCAGGGCTGAGGTCTCCCAGGGAGAGCCCAGGAGCCCCTTATCTCCAGCTCTCCACCTGAGTGCACACTTCCTAAAAAGCTCTAGAAATCTGCTCTAAAACAACACTGCCATCAGTAATTCAGTCCCAAAAATACCACATTAAAAATCCCCCATCAGCAAATGCGCCTTTTTGCTCCTGTTCTATCGTAGGCACACGGGGGAAGGATTTTCCCCTGACTGCAATCCGAGGAAATGTATTTCTCTAATATTCCCTGCCATCCGACTGCAGACGCATGTGCGCCATTATTTGTGCGGGTATTACTGAGCATGGCCAAGAATGTCGCCCTTGTTAAATGGCGCAGACTCCGCATTCGCACCGACTCTGATCTGGTGAATTAAGAAATACGCAGTCCTTACCGTCCCTGTTTGTGGTATCAACAGAAAGGCGATTCCCCGATTGAGGAAAAAATATCTCTTTTTATCTGTTCCTTTGATTGAAGGTTTGTTTCCAAATCAAGATATACAATTACAAACTAAAGGGAAAAATGAAAAGATTGGAAGCGGAAACAAAGAGTCCTTTGTGGGCTCCCCACAGACAGGAACACAGGGCTCGCCCGGATCACCCACACCCTTATTCCAGACCCTACAGGGACGGCGCTACCCGAAAACCAGTTCTAAATCCCAGATCTACACCCTACACAAACCCAGGGACGGGAAGAAAGTCCTTTTACCTTTCTATTAACTTGCCCTTTAAATGCTCATTTGGCTAAATTTATAGAAATCACGGAAATATTACAGAAAATCGGAAACAAAAATCTGCACAGAGAGGTGAATATAGGAGGAAGCCCGAAGGTTTCACGTTAGGGATAGGCCTAAAGAGTAACATGTAGGAATATACATATCTATAGTGTAGTGAAAACCTAACCTAAAAAGATGTAGAAACAATATAATTTAGAAACATTGCAGCAAAATGGGCGAATTACTGTGTAATGGAGAGAAATCGGTTCTTCAGGATCAGCGACAGAATTATGGGACACAACAGCAGAAAATAGATATTACTGACCATTACAATCATACTTCTATCTATCGATCTATCTATCAATTATTATTTATCTATCCCTATATCTATCTATCAATTATTATCTATCTATCGATCTATCAATTATTATCTATCACCTATCTATCTATATATCTGTCTATCTATCTCATATCTATCGATTATTATCTATCTATATATCCCTATATCTATCTATCGATCTATCAATTATTATCTATCATCTATCTATCTATCGATTATTATCTATCTATCTATCTATCTCAATATCTATCTATATATCTATCAATCTGTCTATCAATCAATTATTAGCTATCTATCTATCCCAATATCTATATATCTATCTATCTATCTATCTATCCTAATATCGATCTATCATCTATTTCTTATCTATCTATATAATCTATCTATCTATCTCACTATCTATCTATCAATCTATTTATTATCTATCTATCTCATATCTATCTATCTATCTATCTATCTATCTATCTATCTATCTATCTATCTAATCTATCTATCTCACTATCTATCTATCTATCTCACTATCTATCTATCTATCTATCTATTGTCTATCTATCTATGTCTATCTATCTATCTATCTATCTATCTATCTCATATCTATCTATCTATCTATCTATCTATCTATCTATCTATCAATCTATCTCATATCTATCTATCTATCTATCTATCTATCTATCTATCTATCTATCTATCTCATATCTATCTATATTATTAAACAAGTGTCTTTGTATAAATTACAAAAAACATAAAGAAAAAACGCATATTTATTTGGGATAACAAATAAAAAATAAAGAAAAATATACACGAGTAAGTAATTTACACGAGTAAAAAAATAAAGAGAAAACGCATATTTACCATTGGATTAACCCTATAAAAATACTTTTAAAATCCCTAGAATGAAGCAATTGAAGCCTAAATTTGCGCTGACTTGGTTATTAACTGAAAAGTCGATAAATTAAATTAAAACTCATTAAATAAAAACCTATTTTATTTTCAGTTAATTCATTATCATTTCTACGGTGGATGTATAAAGTAGGTAATCAATGACATTGATTTCTTGACTAATTTTTCCTTCTCCAAAATAAAAAAAAAAGAATGCAAAGAAAATATTTTCCTTATCAAAACCTTTTTGATTCCCTATTTATTATTATTATTTTTTTAAATCTTTCAAAAAATTCAAATAATGCCCGTGTCCGTTGTGATAAAACACAAGCGCTGAGGGCAGGAGCAGTGTCTGGGGCGGTATAATAGTAATAATGATGATACATAAACCATATAAATACCGGTGAAGGTAAAATCTACTAAAAAGGGGCTAAAAAACGGATGATATCTACGTGTTTTCTGCCCCTTCACCCCCCCCCCCGTCAAATACTTAATGATTGATGGGCTTCTCATATGTACATTGCTTTAGAAAAAAAATATGTTGTTTTTTTAATGACAAAGATATTCTTTTCGACCTCTCCTTTCCTTGAATATATCTATGAAATTTGATAAAATATTTTTTTTAAAATGCAAGAAAATAAAATAAAAAATAAACGTGACACTTTATATAAATATTATATTATAATATATTATATAATAATATATATAAAATAAATGTGTTTGCATTTTTTGTATAAAAATATATACAAATAAAAAAAAAATAGAACTACGACCTACCTACAAAGAGTAGTCTTGACTCATTCTTTAGCAATCCAAGAGGGGGTAAAAAATGAGGGGGGGGGGGGGTAAAGCTTGAAAACAAGGTCGGCTCCTGATGGGATTCCTCGGTGGCCTTTTATTGTGGTGGGGGGCAGATCCCCTTGACGGCTGCTCCTTCCTTTGGTCAGTGCACAGCTCCTTCTGCCTCTAGATTTGGGATCTCTCAGCTCAGGGGTCTCTCTCTACCTGCCTTGCATGGAGTAAATCCATTCAATTAGAGCAGAGGCTGCTGGTAGCTGGATAATCACAAATTTATGGCTGTGTGACGTCTCTCCTCTCCCACAATGGAGTCCCAGTGACATTAAACAGAAAATTGATGAGAGAGAAGCGAAATTTAATCTCTTTTTCCCCCCCATCCGGGCATTTAAATGTTGTTGTTTTTTTTTTTCTCCCCCCCTTCCCTGGCCTTTAACTCTTCCTGTGCCAGGGGTGGCTCCATGCCACTCTGGCACTAAAAGGGTGCCCATCCATATTTATTCCATGGCACTCCTCCTCCACCACTCACCATTGCAATGCAAACACAGGACTGTGCAGTGACATCCAGAGCTTTATTGAGGGGAGATGCACTTACCTTGAGTCCACAGAAAGCATGCATGACCTCCCCCCTCCCCCACAGAAAGCAATACAGCCCCCCACCCAACCCTCTCCGTGCAGCCAGTCCAGTCCGAGCCTTGATGCATGGTATCTTCGGTCCTAGGTGGACGCACAGCGGCCCCCGGGGTCTTCTGGAGCAGGTCGGCGCTCCTCGGCGGCGGGTCCGCTCCGGCGATTGTCCGCGACCGCGTTACCGGCATTCTGCTCTTAAAGGAGCCGCGCACGATTCCTTCCCGAGCTCCCGGGGCCGTTATTGTCCACCATGCCTGCAAGACACCGCCCCAGGGTGTGACGTCCTTGTCCCCTCCCCTGGCTGGGGATGGCGGCGCTTGTGGATGCACTGCCGGGGTCTGAGGACGTTAGGATTGAGCAGGGAGGGAAATGTGCTCCATACAGGGACGTGTCCCTTCACAGCCATGCAGATAGGATGCGATCAAATGATTGTAGCAACGGCGACAGCTAGTCCAGGGGCATGACAAGGCCCCATAGGGCCCCATAGCATATTGGGGCCCCACACCTCCATGCCAGCCTTGTCCAGAGATGCTTCTGATTATGTTGGACAGGGATAATGCACACAGATATGTGACAATGGGGAGATAATGCACAGGGTGATCTCACAATGGTGGGAAAATGCACACAGTGATGTCACAATGATAGGATAATGATAATGCACACAGTAATGTCACAATGATAGTATAATGCACACAGTGATGTCACTGTGGTGGGTTATTAATGCACACTGTGATGTGACAATGGTGGGAAAATGCACACAGTGATGTCACAATGGTGGGAAAATGCACACAGTGATGTCACAATGGTGGGGAAAATGCACACAGTGATGTCACAATGGTGGGGAAAATGCACACAGTGATGTCACAATGGTGGGGAAAATGCACACAGTGATGTCACAATGGTGGGAAAATGCACACAGTGATATCACAATGATAGGACAATGCAGCACAGTAATGTCACAGTAATGGGATAATGCACACAGTGATGTCACAATGGTGGGAAAATGCACACAGATATGTCACAGTGCTAGCATAATGCAACAGAGTGATGTCACAATGGTGGCATAATGCACACAGTGATATGACAGTGGAGGGATAATGCACACAGATATGTCACAATGGTTGGAAAATGCACACAGATATGTCACAATCAGTGGCGTAGCGCCATATAGGCATACCACGCCGTTGCTACGGGGCCTGCGGCACAGGGGGGCCCGGAGCGCATGGAAGGGCCCGCCCCCTACATCTACACAGTTTATTATTCATAGTTAATATGGGCCGGCATTGAGGCCTGCCCACTTCTATTCCTTCCCGCTGCTGGCTGGGCGTGCTCCTGCGCTGCGATCAGACACCCACTCACTTTTAAGTTACTGTCTGCTGTGGCCAAGACATATAAGGCAGAATTAAGATGCTGCTTGCTTGCAGCCAGGATGCACTGCCCGTCTGCCCTGTTATCTCCGCGGGACTGGCGGGTCACAAGACAAGCACACTTACCTGCGCATCACCAGTGCCGCCATTAGGGAGACTTTGTGGGAGAGTGCAGGGAGCATCTGGGCAGTGAGCAAACCGCATTGAATGCCGTCAGTACTACTAGGGCCAGTAAGTTTTGGGGGTAAATAATGATGGGCTGCTGCTTGGACATAACATAAGATGAATAATAAGTGATTTGGGCATTATAAAAATAAAAAATACAGTGCCATATAATGGGGGTTGTATCATCTCAGACAATGGGGGCATATCGCTAATGCAATTTCTCCACGGTTTTACGGGTTTTGTTTTTACAGCATTCCCTTTGAGGAAAATCTGACCTGTGCCCTTCATTCTCTGGGTCAGTACGATTACAATGATATCACATATGTATAGGTTTTTATGTCTAAATAGTGTAAAAATAAATTAAAACTTTGAAGAAAATTTTTTATTTACTTTTTACATCACTAGTAGGTCTCGTATACATTTATTTATTGGAAAATGGGGGTGTGGCAGGGGAGGAGCCAGTACAGGAGGTGGGATGGGCCAGGGGGGTAGTGGGCAGGGTTAGGGGGGGCAATTCAGATTCTTGCTATGGGGCCCAGTGATTTCTATGTACGCCCCTGGTCACAATGCTAGGATAGTGCAACACAGTGATGTCACAATTGGGGGATAATGCAACACAGATTTGTCACAATGCTAGGATAATGCACACAGTGATGTGACAATGGTGGGATAATGCACACAGTGATGTGACAATGGTGGGATAATGCACATAGATATATGACAGTGGTGGGATAATTCACACAGATATGTTACAGTGGTGGGATAATGCACACAATGATGTACACAGTAATGTCACAATGGTGGGATAATGCACACAGATATGTGACAGTGGTGTGATAATGCACACAGATATGTCATAGTGGTGCGATAATGCACACAATGATGTACACGTGATGTCACAATGGTGGGTTAATGCCAACAGTGATGTCACAGTAGTGGTATAATGCACACAGGGATGTCACAATGGTGGGTTAATGCCAACAGTGATGTCACAGTAGTGGTATAGTGCACACAGGGATGTCACAATGGTGGGAAAATGCACACAGATATGTCATAATGCTAGAACAATGCAACACAGTGATGTCACGATGGTGG
The DNA here is from genome assembly GCA_033119425.1 of Bufotes viridis. NCBI lineage: Eukaryota > Metazoa > Chordata > Amphibia > Anura > Bufonidae > Bufotes > Bufotes viridis. The sequence continues at coordinate 259,836,337 of CM065594.1, read as the reverse complement.
GATAATGCACACAGTGATGTCACAATGGTGGGAAAATGCACACATATATGTCACAATGCTAGGATAATGCAACACAGTGATGTAATAATGGGGGGATAATGCAACACAGATGTGGCACTATGGTGGAATAAGGTACACAGTGACATCACAGATAGTGGTCGGATAATGCACACAGTGATGTGACAGTGGAGGAATAATGCACACAGATATGTTACAATGGTGGGAAAATGCACACAGAAATGTGATAATCAGTGGTGTAGTGCCAATATAGGCATACCATGCCGTTGTTACGGAGCCTGCAGCACAGGGGGCCCGGCTCGCATGGAAGGCCCCGCCCCCTACATCTACTCTGCACAGACAGTTTATTATTCATAGTTGACATGTACCAACATTGAGGCCCGCCCACTTCTATTCCTTCCCGCTGCTGGCTGCGCGTGCTCCTGCGCTGCGATCAGACACCCACTCACTTTTAAGTTACTGTCTGCTGTGGCCAAGACATCTAAGGCAGAATTGAGATGCTGCTTGCTTGCAGCCAGGATGCACTGCCCGCCTGCCCTGTTATCTCCGCGGGACTGGCGGGTCACAAGACAAGCACACTTACCTGCGCATCACCAGTGCCGCCATTAGGGAGACTTGCCATTCAGATTCTTGCTATGGGGCCCAGTGATTTCAATTTATGCCCCTGGTCACAATGCTAGGATAATGCAACAAAGATATGTCACGATGGTGGGATAATGCACACAGTGATGTCACAGTGGTGGGATAATGCACACAGATATGTGACAGTGGTGGGATAATGCACACAGATATGTGACAGTGGTGGGATAATGCACCCAATCATGTACACAGTGATGTCACAATGCTGGGATAATGCACACAGTGATGTCACAACGGTGGGTTAATGCCAACAGTGATGTCACAGTGGTGGGATATGCACACAGGGATGTCACAATGGTGGGATAATGCCGACAGTAATGTTACAGTGGTGAGATAATGTAAATATACAGTGACGATATACAGTGAGATACAGGCTGAGGCTCACAGTGACGTCACAAGTGTGATAATAGGCATGTTGATGTATAGAAATAAATCTATGATGTCACAATGCAGAAGTCATGCAAACAGCAGTGTGCTCTTCCATTGTCCACATACATCAATAATTGCACATAGGTGTGAGTGGAGCGGGGCTCCTCTAGTCATTGGGGGCCAGTGGCAGCTGCTATGGATGCTGCCCGGCTAGTTATGCCCATGGCCAGCCAATTAGGAATGAAGAATGTTGGCACTTACATTATAATTTTATAGGGAGGCAACCTGCACCTGAGGGCTTTGGTTTCATAGCCCATATCAGGTTTTATAAGCCGGGTGCACATGCCCTGGCACCCTGGGTTAGGTTGTCATTGGTTGTCAGGGACTGTCTGATTGTTTAAAGGGCTTCTGTCACCCCCCAAAAGCATTTTTTTTTTCCCCTCACTAAAAAGCTTATAGGGCGATTATTCTAATCATATTCTTGTTAACAGTTTTAGCAGGTTAATTTTGCTATAAAACGTTATTTTATAATATGCAAATTACCTTGCTACCAGCAAGTAGGGCGTTTACTTGCTGGTAGCCGCTGCATCCCTCTTGTAAAAAAACGCCCCTCCTGTGGTTGATTGACAGGGCCAGCGAGCGCTCTCCTCCTCCTGCTGGCCCTGTCTCTGTTTAAAATCTCGCGCCTGCGACATTCCGTTCTTCAGTCGGCGCAGGCGCACTGAGAGGAGTACTCTCGCTCGGCCGCTCCTTCCTCAGTGCGCCAATGGCGTCACAGCTGCACCCGGAAGAGAAGGCGCAGGCGCACTGAGGAAGGAGCGGCCGGCGAGAGTACTCCTCTCAGTGCGCCTGCGCCGACTGAAGAACGGAATGTCGCAGGCGCAGATTTTAAACAGAGACAGGGCCAGCAGGAGGAGAGAGCCGCTGGCCTGTCAATCAACCACAGGAGGCGTTACTAGCGGATGCAGCGGCTACCAGCAAGTAAGCGCCCTACTTGCTGGTAGCAAGTTAATTTGCATAATATAAAATAACGTTTTATAGCAAAATTAACCTGCTAAAACTGTTAACAAGAATATGAGTAGAATAATCGCCCTATAAGCTTTTTAGTGAGGGAAAAAAAAAAAAAATGCTTTTGGGGGGTGACAGAAGCCCTTTAACACTCATGACCTGTCCTCAGGATAGGTCATCAGTGTCTGATCGGTGGGAGTTTGATTCCCGGCACCACCTCCAATCAGCTGTTCGGAGAGGCTGCAGCACTCTGGTTAGCACCGCGGCCCCCTCCTAGGCCAGTTATCATTTTCATTGGTTAAGGTACTTTCACACTTGCGGCATGGCTATCCGCCATGCTGCAAGTACCCGTGTGCTGCCGCTCTGTCCCCATTGACTATAATGAGGGGGGGGGGGGGGCGGAGCTACCGAGCAGAACGGCAGTGCACGGCAGAGATCGCCGGACTTAAGAGTCGGACCTGCAATACTTTTAGTCCAGCGATCTCCGGCCGTGCGCTGCCGTGCTGCGCAATAGCTCTGCCCCCCCGCCCAATTATAGTCAATGGGGACGGAGGTGCAGCACGGTAGCCCACAGGTACTTGCGGCATGGGGGATCCGGCAGGCTGTTCACCCGCCGGATCAGCCTGCCGGATAGCCATGCCGCAAGTGTGAAAGTACCCTTACAAGTGAATAGGGCGGAGCTGCGAAACCAAGTACAGGCACTATACAATGTACGGCACTCAGCATAGCGCTGAGGCCTCTTCAAATAGCTGATCAGTGGGGGTGCTGGGCGTCGGACCCCCACTGATCACATACTAATGATGAATAGATCATCAGTATTCGACACTTGGATAACCCCTTTAAATGGCACCAATGGAAAGGAATGGGTGGGAATGGATGCACCAAGTCCACCAGAGTGGGAGCCAGCATAGGCAGGAGCTCTTCAGTTTGCCAAGGGCGCATACACTTAATAAAGCGTGCATTTTACAGACTCATAGGCACCCTGTGTACAGGGGCAGAACAAGTGCAGTACCCCAGGATAGGGTCACCGCAAAAATCATGTTAAATTAAGTAAAATGTTCTGATATACTGTGTTTGTCTACCCAGCAGCACTGTATGGACAAGTCAGGGTTAACCCCTTGACTCAGCCCACTTAGGTTGCGAGGAGATGGACCTGGGTCCGCCCCCTGGTGGTTGGTTATTTAGTTGAGAGTCTGTGCTTAGCTGAGGAATACAGAGGACCAGGGCCGGTGCAAGGATTTTTGCCGCCCTAGGCAAAAGAAAAGTTTGCCGCCCCCCCCCCCCCTTATCATTCTCCCCCCCCCCGTCAATCTTCACCCCTCCTCCTTTGTCATTTCCCCCCCCCCCCCTGTCATTCTTCCTCCCCTCTTGTCATTCTTCTCCCCCCCTCTTGTCATGCTTCCTCCCCTCTTGTCATTCTTCTCCCCCCCTCTTGTCATTCTTCCTCCCCTCTTGTCATTCTTCTCCCCCCCTCTTGTCATTCTTCTCCCCCCCTCTTGTCATGCTTCCTCCCCTCTTGTCATGCTTCCTCCCCTCTTGTCATTCTTCTCCCCCCTCTTGTCATTCTTCTCCCCCCTCTTGTCATTCTTCTCCCCCCTCTTGTCATTCTTCTCCCCCTCTTGTCATGCTTCTCCCCCCTCTTGTCATTCTTCTCCCCCCTCTTGTCATTCTTCTCCCCCCTCTTGTCATTCTTCTCCCCCTCTTGTCATTCTTCTCCCCCTCTTGTCATTCTTCTCCCCCCTCTTGTCATTCTTCTCCCCCTCTCTCCCCACCTGTAATGTAGCGTGGCCGAGCGCTTTATGGTCCACGGGTACAGGAGCTTTAGATTCCTGTACCCTGACGGACTGACAGGAAGTGCACACTGTGTGCGCACTTCATGTCAGTCCGGCCGGGTACAGGAGACACATGCTCCTGTACCCGCGGCCATAAAGAGCTCGGCCGCGCTACAATGGACTGACAGGAGGGAGCGCTGAGCGCTTCCCTCCTGTCAGCTCCTTTCCTCTTGCTGTGCCCGGGCGGTGCGCCCTCATGGACGCACCAGCCCGGGCAGTGCTGCAGCCGCCTGAGGCTCTATACAGAGCGCTCGGGCGGCTGCAGCATGAGGCAGGGCCGGCGCTCCTAGCAGCGCCCCTTGCCAAGGGGCGCTCTACGCGGCGGCCTAGTCCGCTTATAGGACGCGCCGGCCCTGCAGAGGACCTACATGTGCTTACTCCTTAGCGCTAGGACTGAGCTCAGAAAATCTTCACCTCCTGGACTACAGCTGCCCAAGCAAGTTACTGTACTGCAAAAGTGCTCCAGAGAGAGAAAGGAAACTAGAAGGTCCAGAATCTACAAGGCTGCGCATTAGAGTCAGGGAGGTATTGTGCACCATTATGGCAGAGAGAGACTTTGCTGCTGTGAGAGGGAATATTGCCAGCGTACCCTCCCATGCTTTGAGATTGTCTTAACCCTGTACCCCTCAGGTCCAGAATTACAGAACATATACCCAGAACCTCAGCATGCCTAACGTTCTGCAGAGAGACTTTGAAAAGACAGAGAGGAGTACCACAACCCCTATCATTGCTGCTATCTGTACATTGCTGTTGGGGAGTAATTGCACTGTGAACTACTTGATACTGTTGGATGTACTACCACTCCTACTCTGCCCTTTAGTAAAGAGAGACTAAAGAGGTACCATGTGAGTCATCTATAGTTATGCTACAGCGCTATGTAAGCGGTCTATAAAGTCAGAATGTGGTGACACTGACAGACTCCCTTTAACACCAAGGGCACCCAAACTACCAGCAAGCAGGACCCCCAACTTCAGGGTGTGCCTTGAGGGAAGAAAAGGGCGTGCCTACAGTCATGGATGAGATTTTTTTTAAATTGCACCTACTTAGCTGGTGCCACAAAATGCTACTGATTTACTGCATATAACTCCCCCTTGTGGATGTAGCCCTAAAGGCACATATGGTGTTTCACTTTATTATTCCTCGATTCCAGTGGTCCCTTAGGCTGCTGCCTACTCTGTCTACCCCTTGTCCTGTCCCTATGAGGCACCCTATTCTTCCCTGGGAATAATGCTTCTAACGGACGGATGCCAATACAAAGTTAATGGTGTATGTGTAACATAGTCACATGCATGAGCACTTCTAGAGCGGGTTCCTGGGTGGAGGACCCCACCACTGTAATATACATATGGTGTAATAGGGGGGGTATGGACAGGGGTTATCTGTAGTCATAATCTATATGCAATGGGGTGGAAAGCTGTGTGCTGTAGAGTTCATGGCATGAGTGAAGGTCTGACAATTGCTGCTCGGTCCTTGGTTTGGTGGTTGAAGGTCATGACCAGATTCTGGAAGTGTTGGATGGAAAGTAGATGTGATACCCCGTTTGGGGGAAGGTTTGTGTAGATTGCTAAGGTTTCTCTGACCGTGCAGAAGCTTATGGTGGGCTAAGTAGGTGGATAGAGCAATGGAGCTGGATGGAGATGATGTTAAGAGGGTGGTCCTTAAGAAGTCAACAAGCTGGACTTCTTTACTATGGAGGTCATAGGTGCAGTGGTCATCCAAATCTGACTGGATGATTGTGAGGCCAAACATATGACTATAAAATGACAAGTATCTATTAATAGGTGGGATAGGAGGTTTGGAGGTGGCCATTGGATCTTTTTGGATCCCAGCCCAAGTCTGCCTTGGCACAGGGTTTAGAATTTTGGCATTTACACTTCAACTTGATGAATTTTCCATTACAGTCTGTCAGTGATCTACTCGGGTCAGTTCTCTTTCACCAGGTCCATATATATTTGGACAGATACAACATTTTTCTAATTTTTGTTCTGTACATGGATTTTGAACAAAATAATTCAGATGCAGTTGACGTTCAGACTTTCAGCTTTAACTCAGTGGGTTGAGCAAAATGATTGCATAAAAATGTGAGCAACTAAAGCATTTTTTCAACTCAATCCCTTCATTTCAGGGGCTCAAAAGTAATTGGACAAATGACATATTTGTAAATAAAAATGTTAATTTCTAATACTTGGTTGAAAACCCTTTGTTGGCAGTGACTGCCTGACGTCTTGAACTCATGGACATCACCAGACGCCGTGTTTCCTCCTTGTCCGGCCTTTATCGCTGCGGTTTTTCAGTTGCTGTTTGTTTGTAGGCCTTTCTGTCTGAGGTTTAGTCTTTAACAAGTGAAATAATCTATTGGGTTCAGATCCGGGGACTGACTCGGCCATTCAAGAACTTTCACTTCTTTGCTTTAATAAACTCCTGGGTTGCTTTGACTTTATGTTTTGGGTCATTGTCCATCTGTATTATGAAACGCCGACCAATCAGTTTGGCTGGATTTGAGCACACAGAGTCTCTGAAAACCCCAGAATTCATCCGGCTGTTTCTGTCCTGTGTCCCATCATCAATAAACACTAGGGACCCAGGGGCCACTGGCAGCCATCATGCCCAAGCCATGACAGTGCCTCCACCGTGTCTTACAGATGATGTGGGATGCTTTGGACAGGGCCGGACTGGCCTACCGGGATACCGGGAAAATTCCCGGTAGGCCGGTAGCCCTGACTGCCGCACGGCCGGCCGGCGGCCGCAGGCACACTGGGCTCCAGTGGCGACGGAGATGAGCGCTTGCATTGCGCTCATCTCCGTCGTGAGCTAGCAGCAGAGGAGGGAGAGGCGTGACCTCTCCCTGTTCCTCTGATAGGCTGCCAGCACTAGGCTGGCAGCCTATCAGAGGCCGACTCAGCGGCGCGATGACATCATCGCGCCGCCGAGCCGCACAGCTTCGAGACACAGGCCGGAAGAGGCCTGCATCGCATCGCTGGAGGTAAGTATAAGTGTTCTTTTTTTTTTTTTCTTGGGGCTACTGGCAGCACTAAAGGGGCTACTGGCAGCACTAAAGGGGCTACTGGCAGCACTAAAGGGGCTACTGGCAGCACTAAAGGGAGCTACTGGCAGCACTAAAGGGGCTACTGGCAGCACTAAAGGGAGCTACTGGCAGCACTAAAGGGGCTACTGGCAGCACTAAAGGGGCTACTGGCAGCACTAAAGGGGCTACTGGCAGCACTAAAGGGGCTACTGGCAGCACTAAAGGGGCTACTGGCAGATAAAGGGGGCTACTGGCAGATAAAGGGGCTACTGGCAGATAAAGGGGCTACTGCCACTTAAAGCGGGCTACTGCCACTTAAAGGGGCTACTGCCACTTAAAGGGGCTACTGCCACTTAAAGGGGCTACTGGCACCAAACGGGGCTACTGGCACATAAAGGGGCTACTGGCACTAAAGGGGCTACTGGCACTAAAGGGGCTACTGGCACATAAAGGGGCTACTGGCACATAAAGGGGATGGCTACTGGCACTAAAGGGGCTACTGGCACTAAAGGGGCTACTGGCACTAAAGGGGCTACTGGCACTAAAGGGACGGCTACTGGCACATAAAGGGACGGCTACTGGCACATAAAGGGGCTACTGGCACATAAAGGGGCTACTGGCACTAAAGGGGACGGCTACTGGCACATAAAGGGGCGGCTACTGGCACATAAAGGGCGGCTACTGGCACATAAAGGGACGGCTACTGGTACTAAAGGGGGCTACTGGCACATAAAGGGATGGCTACTGGCACTAAAGGGGCTACTGGCACTAAAGGGGCTACTGGCACTAAAGGGGCTACTGGCACTAAAGGGGACGGCTACTGGCACATAAAGGGACGGCTACTGGCACATAAAGGGGCTACTGGCACATAAAGGGGCTACTGGCACTAAAGGGACGGCTACTGGCACATAAAGGGGCGGCTACTGGCACATAAAGGGCGGCTACTGGCACATAAAGGGCGGCTACTGGCACATAAAGGGGACGGCTACTGCCACACTGTTATGGGGGCACTGTGGATGTCACTGTTATGGGGGGGATCTGTGGATGACACTGTTATGGCAGAATCTATGGATGACACTGTTATGGGGGAATCTGTGGATGACACTGTTATGGGGAATCTGTGGATGTCACTGTTATGGGGGCGCTGTGGATGTCACTGTTATGGGGCGCTGTGGATGTCACTGTTATGGGGGATCTGTGGATGACATACTGTTATGGGGGTACTGCATGTCCGACTTTTTAGTCCGGCGATCTCTGCCATGCTGCACCATAGCTCCGCCCCTGCCCCTATTATAGTCAATGGGGACAGAGCAGCAGCACGGCAGTGCACGGGTACTTGCGGCATGGCGGATCAGGAGGGTGAACAGCCCGGATAGGTCGGATAGCCATGCCGCAGGTGTAAAAGTACCCCCATAACAGTATGTCATCCACAGATTCCCCCATAACAGTGTCATCCATAGATTCCGCCATAACAGTGTCATCCACAGATCCTCCCATAACAGTGTCATCCACAGATCCCCCCATAACAGTGTGTCATCCACAGATTCCCCATAACAGTGTCATCCATAGATTCTGCCATAACAGTGTCATCCACAGGTCCCCCATAACAGTGTCATCCACAGATTCCCCCATAACAGTGTCATCCATAGATTCCGCCATAACAGTGTCATCCACAGATCCCCCATAAGTGTGTCATCCACAGATCCCCCATAAGTGTGTCATCCACAGATCCCCCATAAGTGTGTCATCCACAGATCCCCATCGTGTGTCATCCACAGATCCCCCATAACAGTGTCATCCACGAATCCCCATAACAGTGTATTCCCCCATAACAGTGTCATCCACAGATCCCCATAACAGTGTGTCATCCACAGATCCCCCATAAAAGTGTGTCATCCACAGATCCCCACAACAGTGTGTCATCCACAGATCCCCCATAAAAGTGTGTCATCCACAGATCCCCATAGCAGTGTATCATCCACAGATCCCCCATAACAGTGTGTCATCCACAGATCCCCCATAACAGTGTGTCATCCACAGATCCCCATAACAGTGTGTCATCCACAGATCCCCATAGCAGTGTGTCATCCACAGATCCCCCACAACAGTGTGTCATCCACAGATCCCCCATAAAAGTGTGTCATCCACAGATCCCCATAGCAGTGTATCATCCACAGATCCCCCATAACAGTGTGTCATCCACAGATCCCCCATAACAGTGTGTCATCCACAGATCCCCATAGCAGTGTGCCTGCCCTGCGCACTGAGGACAGATTGAAAAGAGGGAAGATCCGTGGAAGCAAGCAGAGGACAGCACAGCAGAAGATGGAATAGGTTCTTTTGTAAGTAAATTATTTTATTATAAATGTATCCCTGCATACCGCAATACTCTCGTATTTTGAATTTATATATACTTATTTAGTTTTTTTCAGTTGTATGAATTTAAGTGGGGAAAATCATTAGTGCCCCCCCATTTTGACTGTGGTATCTTATGTGCCTCCCATATATTGTTCCTAGAGTTGCCACTGCGCAGAGGCCAAGTCACGGCAACGCTAGGGTAAGGCCCGGCCTGTGTGTGTGTATATAATTATATATATATATATATATATATATATATATATATATATATACATACACACATACATACACACGCTCGCGGCGTGTGTGTTTGGGGCTGGTATGCAACTTTTTCCGGGGCTGGTATGCAACTTTTTCCAAGGCTGGTTTTTATCCCCAGTCCGGCCCTGGCTTTGGATCATGAGCTATACCATGCCTTCACCGTACTTTTTTCTTTCCATCGTTCTGGTAGAGGTTGATCTTGGTTTCATCTGTCCAAAGAATGTTCTTCCAGAAGTCTGCTGGTTTTTTAAGATGTTTTATTTTAGCAAAGTCCAATCTAACCTTCTTATTCCTGAGGCTTATCAGTGGCTTGCACCGTGCCGTGAACCCTCTGTAGTTACTTCCATGCAGTCTTCTCTTTATGGTAGATTTGGATATTGATCCGCCTATATCCTGGAGAGTGGTGGTCACTTGCTTGGCTTCTGTGAAGGGGTTTCTCTTCACCATAGTAATTATTCTTCGATCATGCACCACTGTTGTCGTCCGTGGGCGTCCAGGTCTTTTTGCATTGTTGAGGTCACCAGTGCTTTCTTTCTCAGGATGTACCAAACTGTAGATTTTGCCACTCCTAATAATGTATCAATTTCTCATATGGGTTTTTTCTGTTTTCGCAGATGAAGGATGGCTTGTTTCACCTGCATTGACAGCATGTTTACTTCTCAGCAAAATCTTCAAAATGCAAGCACCATACCTTAAATCAACTCCACTCCAGGCCTTTTATGTGCTTAGTTGAAATAATGAAGGAATTGCCCACATCTGCCCATGAAACTGCCTTTGAGTCAATTGTCCAATTACTTTTGGTCCCTTTAAAAACAGGGTGCCCCATGTAAAGGAGCAGAAACCCTTCATCCAATTTTGATGTGGATACCCTCAAATGAAAGCTAAAAGTCTGGGCTATATGTCCATGTTCATTATATAACTATAACCTCAATATGTTTTAGTAAACAGGTAATAAAAACAAAATTTGTGTCAATGTCCAATTATATATGGACCTAACTGTATATATAAAAATAATGTGTTTTTCAGATTTTATGGTAACATATAATCCATGGTCCTACATGACCTACCGGAACAATGATGAACATGCTTATTTCTACTTGGCTTGGATGTTAGGAATAAAATAGGGGCAGTGAGGTTTCCTCCATTTAGAGGTTTACACCATTCAAGAGCACTTCAGGTCAGCAGTACGTTTCAGCCCTGGGCGGACTGGGCATAAACCCTATAGGGCAGGTATGGCCAACCTGTGGCTCTCCAGCTGTTGCAAAACTACAACTCCCAGCATGCCCAGTCTGCCTACAACTATCAGTCTACAGCAGGGCATGGTGGGAGTTGTGGTTTTACAACAGCTGGAGAGCCGCAGGTTGGCCAGCCCTGCTATAGGGAAATTCCCCTGTGGGCCGATGCCCAGTGAGGTCATCTGAGCCCTCCTCTCTGCCACCAGCCAGGTACATAATGATATAATACTCTCAGCATTAATTAATGTAGGAGCATCAAGTACTTGTGCAGCTGGCCAATGGCCGCAGGTGCCCTCCTGAACTCACCATCCTCAGAACGATGATACGGTTGAATACTATGATGAGGGTGGCAGTATTTTCTGTTGCACTGTGGTATTTGGAGCTGCTGAGGGGGTATCTTGTGCTATACTATGGTATTGCAGGCCCCATCTACTTCTGTTGTCCTTGCCTTCTTGTGCTGCCCCATCTTCTGTCAATTCGGACCCACTTACAACATTGGGCCACTTTTAGTTTTTTTCCAGGACCACTTTAGGTTCCCAGTCCGCTCTGGTTCCAGCTACTAAAAGGGGACGGTACCAATAAGTCTTGACTAAAACAAACCCTTTCTAGACTGATTTCTAACTCTAGGTGCCCTGAGTAATTGTAATCACAGGCAGATATATTACCTAGAGGCTTAGGCACAGTGTGGTATGATTATTGATTTGACTATTAATTGGGCACCGTATGGTGGTATTATTGAGGCATGAAATGTTGTGTTACTATGGAGGCCTGTTTTTAGCCACTCGATGGTGGTATTATTTGGCCATTGCTTGGAAGAAATGTGTAGCACTCATCATCTCACCTTAAAAATTAATAGTTTATTGAAGTCCATTGAAGACAATTCCATGAACACGACACTACACAACAGGTCTACGCGTTTCGAATTGGAGGGTTCAGATTCATGACCTGAATCCTGAAACCTGAAACTTACATACATTATTTCGGCATTACAAAGAACTTTTTAGGGAATTTGATGTTGGTCTTGTGTTATTTGGTGAATGGCTTATTTTCAGACAATACACTATATGGTGGTATTATTTGGTCATTGTATGGCACTAGCCCGATCTTTGTGAACTTTACTAAATTTTCCAGCCTTCAAAAAGGCATAAGTGGCGCTTATGTAATAATTTGCCCAGGAAAATCCTTATATTTTAAACTTTGAAGGAAATGTGTTACCAAAATTTTTATCTGCCAGTTAAAACCCGATAGCAACACATACCGTATTTTTCGCCCCATAAGACGCACCCTTTTCCTCCCAAAGTGGGAGAAAAATGTCACTGCGTCTTATGGGGTGAATACTAATGAGTGCTTTCATTATGGAAGCGCTCATTAGTATTGGAGGACCAGGAAGTGGTGAATGCAGCGCTCCCCGGGCTCTGTACTCACCCCTTCCTGGTCCTCTGCCTGCATCTGTGCTGTGCTGCACACAGTGTGAGGACGCTCTGTGACCTCATGCTGTGTGCGTCAGGTCATGGCACAGCCACGGCAGGAAGAAGAAGAAGAAGAGAGCTGGATCCTGGGAGGCTGCGGCATCCGGAGCAGGAAAGGTACTTTGATTTTTTTTTTATTTTATGTAATGCCCAACGGCCCCTGATATCGCCCATATGGCACAGGTAGGTTGAGTGGTAGGGCCTCGGGCTACTTGAGAGACCTTGACGTAGTGTCCGAGCTTAAGACATGTCCTCCTAGTAGGATATGTCAAACTAACCTCTCAATTTTAACATCAGTGTGAGGGTTTAGTATTGCCGCAGAGTGCACCTGCCTTTGCTATGGTTATGTTTTTGATTGTTCTCCACATCCACATTATTGTTATCGTATGTAGGATGGTTATTGTGGTACTTGTAGTCCGTTGCTGGCATCTTCCATTGTATGCATTTTTTGCTGTTGATTGCCCCTAGCAATGGACTACAAGTGCAGGATGTGCTCCCCTATATACATGCACAACTGCATATGGGTTGAGCATATCCTGCTTGTTAAACACCACACCACGTTTTCTAATGGTTTGTATAATATGTTTGGAGGTGTATAAACTCCAATTTAAATGTGCCTGCTTTTCATCTACAGGCTACATTCAGGTGCAGCTGTGAAGCTCTGGGCCATATCAGCCGGTCTCGGGTAGGGTTCACAGGCACCTCCCACCTACCATTGCAAGCATGGTTACATGCTAGAGGTCACTGGTGAGCTGTTTGTGAGTCAGGCCTTACACTCCATAATGCCCAACGGCCCCTGGTATCGCCCATATGGCACAGGTAGGTTGAGTGGTAGGGCCTCGGGCTACTTGAGAGACCTTGACGTGGTGCCCGAGCTTAAGACATGTCCTCCTAGTAGGATATGTCGAACTAACCTCTCAATTTTAATCAGTGTGAGGGTTTAGTATTGCCGCAGAGTGCACCTGCCTTTGCTATGGTTATGTACTAAATTTTCCAGCCTTCAAAAAGGCATAAGTGACGCTTATGTAATAATTTGCCCAGGAAAATCCTTATATTTTAAGCTTTGAAGGAAATGTGTTACCAAAATTTTTATCTGCCAGTTAAAACCCGATAGCAACACATACCGTATTTTTCGCCCCATAAGACGCACCCTTTTCCCCCCAAAGTGGGAGAAAAATGTCACTGCGTCTTATGGGGTGAATACTAATGAACGCTTCCATTATGGAAGCGCTCATAAGTATTGGAGGACCAGGAAGTGGTGAATACAGCGCTCCCCGAGCTCTGTACTCACCCCTTCCTGGTCCTCTGCCTGCATCTGTGCTGTGCTGCACACAGTGTGAGGACGCTCTGTGACCTCATGCTGTGTGCGTCAGGTCATGGCACAGCCACGGCAGGAAGAAGAAGAAGAAGAAGAGAGCTGGATCCTGGGAGCCTGCGGCATCCGGAGCAGGAAAGGTAAGTTGATTTTTTTTTTTTTTAATGTGCTCTGAGGCTGGGAGCTGATCTGAGGTGTGGGGGTCTGATCTCAAGTGTGGAGGTCTGATCTGAGGTCTGAATGGGGGGTTTTATTTATTTTAGGGCTGTTATCTGAGGTCTGATTGTGGGTCATTCACATTGCCGTCTGATCTGAGGTCTGATTGTGGGTCTGATCTGAGGCATGGGGCTCTGATCTGAGGCAAGGGGGTCTGATCTGAAGTGTGGAGGTCTGTTCTGAGGTCTGAATGGGGGGGTTTATTAATTTTAGGGCTCTTATCTGAGGTCTGATTGTGGGTCATTCACCGTCTGATCTGAGGTCTGATTGTGGGTCTGATCTGAGGTCTTATTAAAGTTGGGGGTTCGATCTGAGGTCTGATTGAGGGTCCTATTAGCGTTGGGGGTCTGATTATTGGTCTGATCTGAGATCTAAATATTTTTTTCTTATTGTCCTCCTCTAAAACCTAGGTGCGTCTTATAGGTAGGTGCATCTTATAGGGAGAAAAATAAAGTATCCCTTTTATCTAATCTGTTTTTATTATTTTTATTCTATTTCCTGAACATGATTATGGGGGCGGCCATCTTGCCTGAGCTGTTCTTAACAGCATTTACAAAGCATTAAAATTGCTTTACAGCTGCCACATTATCCATAGACACAATAGTCAGGAGGGGACCTCATTGACTTTTATGGGAGAGTCTTCCAGGCATAATCTGTGACCTGTACAGAGGTCATTGTACAAGGAAAGAACAGATAAGATTTGACAATCACCTATTGTGAATAGTGGATCCTGTCTTATCTATACAGAAAGGTGATATCTCCTTATTATTATAGGCAGGTGTAGAATGGTATATAACTGCTGTAAAGTGATCTGTACAGATCAAGAAGTGGTGCCTATTAACTGCAGGATTTTTCTGTTTTTGTTTAAATATAAATGTTGACGTGGAAAATAAAAATATAATAAACATAAAAACGTGATTTAAACAATAGGTCATTTTCAGATGACGCATTCATTTAGCACAATTTTTACATAGAAAATATGTATAATAAATCAGAGATGTGACTGATTTATGCCTGGACCAAACCAAAAACTCTCCTCATATATATACTGTATAAATATCTAGTGTTTTAGCGTTTTCTATCTGGTAACATAAAAATGCTGCATTATTTGTAATAGAGCAAAAACATTTGCTTTTACGGCCAACTAAAGAGAAGTGAAGAATGAATGTAACATATTCTCCACCTCAAATACACACTTCAGATTGTAATAAAGTCTATATAACATTGTAATGAATATGCGGAAGACACACAATGCTGCTTAGACCCGTGAAGTCCTCTATAAATGTCCTCAGTCCAAGAGGATCTACTTTTATATATTTCACTGATGCCTAATACATGAGATAAAGAAAAGCAAGAAGGAAACAGAAGATGGATGTGGAGGAAAGCAGCTTCTTCCTTCCCATGAAAAGCCTACATTATACTGCACCATGGTTACACTATACTGCAGTATAATTCTCTAATAATGCCACCATAGTTTACCAACCTCTAAAAACCATCTTTTTACAGAGGCGAAAAAAAAAAGATCATATATAGAAACAGAGAAAGGTAAAGGAAGAGATGGAAGAAGGACTGAAAGAGAACAAAGACAGGAAAGGGAGGAGATGTAAATAAAAAATGGTAGAGAACAAAGATAGGAAAGGTTGAGATAGAAGGGGGACTGGGAGAGAACAGAGATAGGAAAAGGGGGAAATAAATGGAGGACTGGGAGAGAACAGAGATAGGAAAGGGAAGAATGGGAGAAAACAAAGATAGGAAAGGGAGGAGATAGAAGGAGGGCTGGGAGAGAACAGAGATAGGAAAGGGGGAAATAAATGGAGTACTGGAAGAGAACAGAGATAGGAAAAGGGGGAAATAAATGGAGGACTGGGAGAGAACAGAGATAGGAAAAGGGGGAAATAGATGGAGGACTGGGAGAGAACAGAGATAGGAAAAGGGGGAAATAAATGGAGGACTGGGAGAGAACAGAGATAGGAAAAGGGGGAAATAAATGGAGGGCTGGGAGAGAACAGAGATAGGAAAAGGGGGAAATAAATGGAGGACTGGGAGAGAACAGAGATAGGAAAAGGGGGAAATAAATGGAGGACTGGGAGAGAACAGAGATAGGAAAGGGGGAAATAAATGGAGGACTGGGAGAGAACAGAGATAGGAAAAGGGGGAAATAGATGGAGGAATGGGAGAGAACAGAGATAGGAAAAGGGAGGAGATAGAAGGAGGGCTGGGAGAGAACAGAGATAGGAAAGGGGGAAATAAATGGAGGACTGGGAGAGAACAAAGATAGAAAAAGGGAGGAGATAGAAGGAGGGCTGGGAGAGAACAGAGATAGGAAAGGGGGAAATAGATGGAGGGCTGGGAAAGAACAGAGATAGGAAAGGGAAGACTGGGAGAAAACAAAGATAGGAAAGGGAGGAGATAGAAGGAGGACTGGGAGAGAACAGAGATAGGAAAGGGAGGAGATAAAAGGAGGGCTGGGAGAGAACAGAGATAGGAAAAGGGGGAAATAAATGGAGGACTGGGAGAGAACAAAGGTAGGAAAAGGAAGACATGGAGAGAAGACTGGGAGAAAACGAAGATAGGAAAGGTTGAGATGAAAGGGGGACTGGAAGAGAACAGAGATAGTAAAAGGGGGAAATAGGTGGAGGGCTGAGAGAGAACAGAGATAGGAAAGGGAAGACATGGAGAGGAGACTGGGAGAAAACAAAGATAGGAAAAGGGGGAGATAGAAGGAGGGCTGAGAGAGAACAGAGATAGGAAAGGGAGGAGATGCAAAAAGGAATGGTAGAGAAGAGAGATAGGCGGCTTCTTTCTACTTCTATGTGCAGAGTCCCACATATGTGTGTAAAGGGGACACTTTAAAAAAAATTGCCTATTTATGTATTTATTTGCAATGTATGGTATTTCTTATCAGGCTGGCAATGTCATTTCACCCATTCGCCCCATGATGGTGCTGGCGCCACTCATTTATATAGCTTGGGGTGTGCTAGAACAGTATGTTGTAGTAGTAGATCAATTAGAGTGTGTATCAGAGGAGAGTGGATGGAGGGGAAAAAAGGCCCAAACTAACATGTAGCTGTTCTCCTTTCCTCTGGGCCCTGATTAAGCCTGGAGAAGACAAATACAACAACCAAGCACCAGTCAGTGAGTCTATGTATAAATATGCAGTAAGCCTAGTGAGGATTAGAGCTGAACTCGGCCTATAGACTTCACCAGCACAAGTGCGTATGGATAATTAGTGCGCAGATTTGTCCTTTATCCACTACACAATCCTAACAGGACATAGTGGAAACCTAGACCTTTTAGGAGAGCATCCTGCAAATAATGAAGCAGAAGACTGATGCCTGCCACGAGGGAGATCGCCCTTATTGGATAATTCAAGATAAGTAGAAACCGGGATACTTAATACCAGAGTGCTATAGTTTGGACTTTGAATAATTACAGAAGTCTTGCCTGTAAAGTGTCGACCCTAAAGGGAACTCCTCAACTGACAATTACCTAAACCTGATAAAAGGAATACAATTGAGCCTATTTCTGAGTCATCACTTATGCCATATTAGTGAACTGTGTCTGTATTGACTGCCTGAAGACAAAGGATTTAGTAAATGTTCAACTGTTTTGTTACCATTGACTCCTCATCATTTCTACCACTACTGCTTTCAACATTTGCACCTAATGGTGCTGGCGTCACGAACACAGGGGCCCAGACGCCAAAGCACCTTAAACCCCTACACCATCAAGGGCCCCTCAACTTCCATCTGGCTGGTGTTCCCTGCAACCGAGAGTGCCCTGGAGGATTTTGTGCTGTCTTCCCATCCACTGCACGCCGGCCTCAAGGGACAACTTAACCGTGAGTACTACTATCCTCGGCACCTCATCACTAGTACTCTCACACATATCCTTCCCTAGGGTGTCTGGTCGTCGCATATGCACTGGCTTATACTCCTCTGAAGCTCACAGCTGTGTCTTTGCCCTATCTAGGCACTGAGATGATGAACCTCTACAGCTAGTGCCACTCACCTCCACTGCTAAGTAACTACACGCAGGAAACTTCAGCATCTCCCAGCTTACACTAGTGCTATGTGGCCCCTATGCTGACCTCTGAACCCACCCAGCCTTTACTGCATTACCAGTCAGTTCACCGTTCACTGCCACCATTAGTTAACATAATACATTGCAATATACAGTACGTACACCGTGGAGTACTCAATGTGGACCATCTGAAGGGTCCTCAGCATCTCTCAGGGTGTCGGAGCGCCATCACAGGCAGCAATTTAACACTGATAAGGGTATGTCTTCTTTGTAAGAGGACAAGGCTGTTTTCAAACCTCTTACAAGTGGGCAGTTTAGATCTGGATGGAGTTAGAAGTCCAATCCTGGTTGTCCACCATTACCCTATGAACCAGTTTCCATAAATGTTCCCCACTCTGCATGGCAGCAATAAGAACAGACAAGGAACTAATGTCACACTTCTAGTGTATAACCTCAGTTGGATTTAGCAATTCTGTATGATTAAATTCTCCACCCTACTGACTAATGGTATCTATACAGACTTTGCTCCTGCAAACATTATAATAGATCAGTGCCTTAAAATGGATGTACTGTTCAATCGCTCTAATCACCCAGTAATAAAATTGTTCATCAACAATAAGCAATGGACTGTAGTTGCACAATCCTTGGTCATCTAATGACCATCCTATGTAGTAATCACACCTTGAAGTGAATCTCATCCTTATAACTTATAATTTTTAGGGTCTCTCTTCCTGCTCACCACTGCTGTCTATGGCAGAAAGAGAGAAGGGAAATGGCACGTGCACACTGCACTCCCCGTCTCTTCATACAAATGATCGGCGGGGTGTCGGTTGTCGGACCCCCGCCGATCTGATATTGAGGACCAATCCTGAGGATAGGCCATCAATATTAAAAGCGCGGACAACCCTTTAAATCATTTGCTGTTATTACATGTAAAGATGGTGGACAGATGCTTGGCCAAGAGGATGGTCTTCAGGTGGAATAAAAGGTGTGACAATGGATGACGTTGTGGTGATGGGTGTACAGCGCCTGATAACCACCTACTGTACAACCTACTGTATGTCCCATTCCCCATCTGGTAACGTATTTCTGTGTCAAGGTAGCCAATGGGAAAAAAAAATGTAAATTTCAAAGAAACACCTATTGCCATTCCCCAAAGCCGTGCAGTGGATCGTTAGCGACTAGACGACTACATATTATACGAACGGAACTATTAACGAGGAACGGAGTACAAACTAGATCAAGACTGCAGATGAAACCCTTGATAAATTCTCTCTATGTCTATGCAGGGGATTTTGAGCTCTGTATCAGGAAAATGGAGCCCTGACTGTACAGTATATTAGAAATTAATAGTCACTGAATTTTTGGACCAAGCACAATGGTTTTCAATGGTGGACTTTAAGTTGGGCACGGATAGAAGAAATCTAAAGGTGGTCAAAACAGATGATTTCAACCAAAATGAGTAGGCATTTAGTGAATGTGAAGTCGACTGTTTTCATCCTTCTCTAGCCCATGAATAAACTATCATACTTAACCAGTGTCATTCCCATCTGGGGCATTTCAATGTTATATGGGTGCGGGTCCTACCTCTGGGACCTGTTCCTAACTCTAGAATAGGGCCCCCAAAGTCCTGAGAGAGCAGTCATGCTTTAAGACCACCCTCCATTCTATGCTATAAGAGTTCCAAAAATAGCCGAGAGCTGTCTCCGCTATTTCCAGCAGTCCCATAGCTATAAATGGAGGGGTGCTTAGCTTGTCCCCATTCACCGCTACAGGACTTCTAAAAACATCCAAAGTGAGCTTGCTCGGCTGTTTTTGGAACTACAGTAGCAGTAAATGTAAAACAAGCTGTGCAGGCACAGTGTGCTCTTCTACACTTTGAGGGGAACCATCCTGGAGTTAAGAGCGGGTCTCAGAGATGGGACCAGCACCTATCTGACATTGTTGGCATATCCCAGCAATATGCCATTAATGTCCCAGATGGGTATACCCCTTTAAACATGTATGGCCACACTGAGTAACTGTAGTGGACTACCTGGACTAAAATATGTATGGTTGCAACGGCGTGGTGATCGTTCACCACACGATAGTTTGTTCTGTTGTTGTTCAACCATCAACCTGCTTCTGTCTAATGTATAAGACCAGACCAGATCTTACCTTACTTTCGGTTGTATTAAAAAAAAAATTGTCCACCCAGTGGAGGAATACTACAAATGACTGAGCAAAAATTCCAGTATTGCACTGGTGGCTTTGTTGCCAAGGTTTTGCAATAGGACAAACAGATTTCATAAGACACCATACATTCGTCACCCTTATTTAAGGCTCTGCTGAGGACCTTCATCATTATGTGAATGTCTTGTAGAGCACTGGTTATAATAATAATCTTTATTTATATAGTGGCAACATATTCCGCAGCGCTTTACAATCAGGGGATTCAACTGCAAACAGAGTCATGATTAACATAGCAACAAACAAGTCAGCAAATAAAACAAGAAGAATGAGGGACCCGCTTACAAGAGCTTACAATCTATGAGGTGATGGCACACTAAAGGAGCAGCCAGAGAGATAGGAAGAAAACTAAGAGAGAATGGTGACCTTAAGGCCGGTAGATTGGAGTTTGTGAGGAGAAGATGGTTGTCTACATTGTCAAATGTTACAGAGAAATTGAGGAGAATTAGTAGAGAGTAGTTACCGGTGCTTTTGGTGACCACAGGCTCTGTAGAATGTAGCATGCGGAAACCAGATTGTAATGGATCAAGGAAAGAGCGAGCAGAGCGGTAGCAGATGAGGTGAAGGTAGACCAGACACTCCAGGAGTTTAGAAATGAAGGGGGGATTAGAGACTAGTCTGTGTTATTGTAATTCCTAAATTTAGGCTGGCATTGTCATTACATCTATTCGCCCCTAGATGGTGCTGCCGACACATATTATATATAGCTTGGGGTTTGCTAATAAAGTTAGTTGTTGGTTGAGTGTGGAGGAAGTGTTGAGAGGAGAAGGAAGTGTATGGAGGAGCAGAGCAGGCTCAGTCCAAGATGTTGCTACTTTTATTTCCTCTGGGCCCTGATCAAGCCTGGAGAGGACAGACCAAGTAGTCACAGCAGCCCAGCACAGACCAGTGAGCCTATGTACAAATATAAAGCAAGTCTAGGGAAGATTAGAGCTGAGTCTAGCCAAGGCACTTCACAAGCACCAGTGACCGGGAGAAACTTAAAGGTACCTGGACACAACTGGATGATTAGTGCGCAGAATTATCCTTTTTACTACATGTTTTCTGGGACATAGTGAACCTGAACATTTTCAGGAGAGCATCCTGCATAAAATAATGTAGCAGAGTTTGCCTGCCACGAGGGAGAACGCCCTTATTGGATTGCTCAATATAATAGTAAGGAAACCATTATATTCAGTACCTGAGTGCTAGAGATTGGACTTAAAGTAGAACTATCTAAGAAGAGAACTTTTGTCTTGCCTGTAAATTAACAGCATTAGGAAAACTCCTCACCTGACAATTGCCAGACCTGTTTACAGGATTACAGCTAAACTAATTTCTGAATCATCCTTTATGCCATATAAGTGCACTGAACTGATGAACTGTACCAACGGTCCTGAGACATTTGATTTAAGTAAATTTTCAACTGTTTCTACTACAACTGACTCCTCATCCTTTCTACTACCCTCAACATTTGCACCTTACGGTGCTGGCGTCACGAACACAGGGGCCCAGCCACCAAAGCAACTTAAACACCTATACCATCAAGGGCACCTCAACTTACATCTGGCTCGTGTTCCCTGCAATAGAGAGTGCCCTGGAGGATTTAGTGCTGTCTTCCCCTCCACTGCAGGCTGGCCCAGGGGACAACTGAACTGTGAGTACTACTACCCTCACTCGGCACATCATCACCATTACACTCATATACCACCCCTAGGACGCGGGCGTTGCATATGCCATAAATGACGTTCTGGAGAAGCATTCTTCATGTGGTCATCAAAAGTTGAGATCATATAATAGTAACGATCAAATAAGTGCTCCCACCAGTGTCAAGATTTTATCAAATTTATCTGTACTCGAGTGAAAATCTAAGTCACTCGGGTGGATGATCGATGATGTAGTATTTCAGAGAAATGTGTCCAGGCTGCAGGCAAAAGTGAACTCCCTTCTTCAGCAGCCTGACTCACTGGTAAATGGATAGGTCCCAACTTGCTATTTATGAGAAGAACATCCTTATCTCTTAAGTAAATACCTTGGTCTTGCTCAGTTTGGGATGATGTAAATCGTTTGTCGTTTAGTCGTTATTGCTGCTTGTCTAGGCCAGCACAGTTGGGTAGACATTGCACTTGGTTTGAAATTGCTGGGGCAGTTTTATGGGGTTGTAAGTCAATGACATAGCACACGTGGTTCTACTAAACCAAGCTTAGATCATCATAGAACCCTATGGAGACCTAAGCTTGATTCAGTAGAACCACAGAGCTCGGGTGTTTGCAGCCATATGGTTACAAAAATGAAGCTCTATCATGGCAATGTGACAGCTCTTATTTCTATATTAAAGGGCTTCTCCATTTTGACCTAAAAATCTCCCTACTTATTTCAATCCATAATCCAGTATTATTGTAAATTAAGCAAGACCACTGGCTAAATGCACTTAAAGGGGTATTCCTGTAGAGGGAAAAAGTTACAATGGGCTGCAAATGCTGTAAAAAACATAACAAAGGATCTACATATCTAGCCCTTCCATTGGTGTCTCGGTCCCCACTGCGCTCCTGTTTCTGCTTCTGTCCCGACACGGCAGGATGTGTGAGTGAATGCCACTTAGCCAATCACTGGCTGCAGCGATGACCCGCCTCAGCCAGTGATTGGCTGAGCAGCACTCCCAACTAGTGTTGAGCGAAGTCCACTTGATCCGAATAAATTTGTTTACCTGATCCATTTGCTTGCGACGGGCATCTTGCTTGAAGATCTCTGGCGAAATCCCATGCGCGGTGACATATGACATCACCACGCTGGCAGGCGCCATGACGTCATCTCGGGCTGAGTGAGATTTCGCGCCAGATTTTCAAGCAAGATGGTGGCTGGCCCGTCGTGAGCAAATGGATCAGGTTAGTATGAATTTTATTTTTTAATTTTACACCGTGTTATGTATATCAGATACCGCAATCATGTATGAAAGCGGCATCTGAGGGGTACAATGACGGGAATGGCGCAGTCGCCGCTTCCTGTCATTGCACCCACTACTTACAAAGAAAAGAGAGTTTTTTTGTAAAATTCCGCAGGAAGTGGTGTGCAGCGGTTCCGTCATGTACATCTGTGCACAGTGAGAGGGATGGGAGCCGGAGGGTTATCTTTCCATCACTGACTGAAAGGAGGTGGGTGACTGAAATTAGCCCCGCGAGAGCTAACATGGCGAGAATGGTTGGTGTTGTGGGGATGAGCGAACCCGAACTTTACAGAAAATTCCGTCATGGATTCCGTTCTAACGGAATCAGCCTCAAATGTTTTACTGGGCATGACGGTTTCATCTTCTGCTGGAAGAGAAGGAGAAGAAGCGCGGCGAGATTTGTCAGATACGCTGATACGTAATATAGTGGGTGAGGGGGGGGGGGCAACGGCGCTGCTTGGGGTGTAGAGTATGAGCCGAGGAGAGGCGTGCTTGGGCTCTGCTGGAGAGCGGGCCTGGGCACCTTTGAACAAAAATAACGCCCCTCTGGGCACCTTACTGGCTCATTTGCATAAGGAATAAAGTGGATTTTTTCAAGATAGAAACCAAGCAGCAAGGAAAGAAGAGCACATCTGGAAAGGAGGTAGTAAGTGCTGCAAGACAATAGTTTTAGTCTAATGGTGATGATTCTGGTGACAGATTTCTAACGGAATCCTTGACGGAATTTTCTACATCACCAGAACCTGTAAAGTTCTGGTTCGCTCGTCCCTATGTGTGCCATTTATAATACGGTGTCTGGGCCTGGGGGTGACCTCTGCCGCCGGCCACCACTAGGCCCATGGCATCTTCACTATTGCTTGGGAGAAGCTTTCATGGCCTTGAGAAGTTCTAATTGCTGAAGGGTTTAATAAGTGAAGAGATTTCTTTGCCCTCCTGTTTACACAGATAAGCCAATTAGAGATCAAAGGCTCGGTGATTAATGTAGCACATCAGGTTAGCGGGTGAGGGGGCACAGAGCAATCGGGCAAGGCAGAGAAAAGCTCTTCATGGGTTTTAGATTGCATAGAAAGGGCGTGAGAACCAGAGGCTATCTTGTCCCTTAATGCATGACGGGTCCTGGGCGCTCCCATTGCTTAAAAGCGGGTCAATCTTTTTCACGTAACGCATGGCATCTCCCAGCATCCTGCTGTAATGGCACAATGAGGCCCTGGTACTAAAACTGTCACTTTTTTTTGTGTGAATGGAACGCATGAGGCCTGTCTTATTCTCCGGGTATTTCGGCCTCATCCAGACTGGGGCGTCGTAAATCAAGCCCGGGCAAAATGAGGATATTACACACACATTTGCTGTGACAATATCGCCGGCAACAAGATGACAAAGTGCATTAATGATGGTAAAGGCGCCCGGACGCGGTGCCAGGGGAAGCGCCACCTCTGGCACACCTGCCATTTTTACAGATGCAGCAAACAGGAAGCAATGTCTCTTGTTCAGCGCTTCCTGCAGGGATTGGTTTTTTGACACAAAGTCGGACGCTTCCTGTTTTCGCTTCCTTATTTAAAGGCCCGGTACTCTATTTTCTTTTCTTGGGGGGGGGGTGTCCTTTGTTCTGCAGCTTTCTCCCTGTAACTGCCACAGTTTCTAAAAGAACATACAGCTGTGGCAGTTGAAGATTTAAACGGAGCGCGTGCGACCAGCTCAGTAAGACGGACAGAAAATAAGAAAAAGAACAAACAGCAGGTGGCGCTATACAGATACATTTTATTGAATAACTCAGTGGTTATAATACATTTTTAATTACATGCAATTGCAAAAGTATTCAGATCCAGGCGCTGGTTTAAAAAAATTAGAATATGTTTCGTGACTTAACCTCAATGTGGAAAATGCACATTGATCGTGTGGATTTTCATGTGGATTTGGTGCGGATTTTCTGCATGGGAATTTTACTTTCCCCATTGAAGTGAATGGAGAAAACCCATCAGGAACAATAAAATAAAAATAAAAAATCTGCATTGTGTTCATGAAAATTTCAGATTGTCATAGAATACAATGGACATGACCTATGGTGTGGATTTTCCGCACGTAAATCCACACACAATCCTGATCGTGTGCGTTTAGGCTAAAGGGGTATTCCCAGAATAGATGATAAATGTGGCTGGGGCCACATCAATCACAAGAATCGGAGGTCCAGTGTCCCCCTTTCCTTCTCCGAGTAAACGGCGGCCGAGCATGCGCACTGGCGCTCCATTCGGCTCCGTGGGACTGGTGGAAATACCCGAGCCCAGTACTGCTATACACTGCCCCATGGTACATGCTCGCGCACCGCTCCATTCAAGATTCTTCTTGCTATTCTCGTGATCAGTGGCGGTTCCAGTGATCAGACATTTATCACCTATACCGTGAATGTTCATTCTGTGAATATCCCTTTAAGCAAAGATAATGCCTTTAAGTGATAGCCTGCATCTCTCTATTGTTTCCAACCCCCATCTGTCATATCAGAGACCAGTATTATAAGGGCCACATGTTACAGATTATACCTCAATTGCAGCTGAGAGGAGTGCTGCCAAGCTGCAATACCAGACACAGCCTGTGGATAGGAGAGGCGCTGTCTTTGAAAAAAAAGACACATTTTATACCAATCTGATGAAATCCTCTGCTGAGCAATTACATTTCATTCATGCACCAAGCTACCCATACACATGGCTGGCAAAAAACAAACTATGACAACTGTGCCTTTTGTGGCTATTAGGTGGGAAATGCTCTCCTAGTCTGAGTTTTATTCCTGAGATATTATATGCAATTAGAATGATATACTTATATTGAAACAGCGCCACCCTTTTCCATGGGTTGTGTCTGGTATTGCACCCCGCCAAGTCCAAATGAATGTCAGCTGTAATTACAACCCCTGGACAAGAGTGGCGCTGTTTCTGGAAGTAGGCAGTCGTCTTTTTCTAACTACATACAACCTCTTTAAAACGTTAGGCCTTTCTGCAAAGCCTCATGGTCTGAAATTTCAAGGGGTCATTACATTTACACGCGGTGCTCTCATATAAAGGGGCCATTCACGTCATCCATATTTTGCGGACCGCAAAATACATACGGTTGTGTGAATGCACTCAAAGAGTCGGGACTTCTGTCAGATAAGGCTCATGCACACGAACGTGTGCCGGCCGGGCCTGTTCTGCGCACCGCAAACTGCGGTCCACAATGCACGGGTACCGACCGTGTGCCCACCGTCTGCAGACGCGGACCCATTCACTTGATAGGGGTCCGCAATCCACATCCAATGGTACACACTGCAAGAAAATAGTGCATGCACTATTTTTTTTGCTGTGTGGAGGCACGGACACAAAACCCACGGAAGCATTCTGTGCCTCCCTTCCACATCGCACCGTATCATCGGGATTGCGGACCCATTCAAGGGCAACGACCGCGTGCATGAGCCCTTAAGACTGGGTTCACATCAACGTTTATATTTCCTTTATTCTCATCCGTCAGAAGAACAGAAAAATAAAGAAAAATAAATGGATCCTGTATTTTAAACATCCGTTATGCTCAGTTTTGCACATTTTGCAACCGTTTTTAGCCATTTCTGCCTGAGATCCGTTATTTTAGATGTAAAATAACGGATGCTTATGATACAGGATTGTTTTTTTCGTTATTTTCCTGTTCGTCCGACAGATCAGAAGAGTGGAAGTATAAACGACAATGTGAACTCAGCCTAACTTGGGGCCTCTTTATATTCCACCCACCGATCTAATTTTGCCCCAGAGCCCCTTTCCTCTTCCCTGAGTACACTGAAATCTGTATAGTCTATAGGTTACAGGAACCACAACCTGAGCGACACCCAGAGTTGGCGGCAGCCTCTGTGACGTGTGGTTAGAGGTGTAGCCGCACTGATGTAGTGATATAGTGGTTTGTGGTCTCTCTGGTTACCTGGATGGGGTGTGAGCACTGACGGTGGGCCGGAGTGATTGATGCACAAGGCACAAACAAATCAGTTGTGTGAGCAGGACTAGGTCATTATAGATGTGCAGCCTCGAAATTTAAAAAAGAATGCTTCTATTCACTGACAACAAGAAAATAAATTGGTTTAAGTTTCATTTACATGGGACTGGTCTCCCAACATGCTCAGATTGTTACTATGGGGCATTAGTAGACATAACCTGGAGAGGGACATAATAGGAGAGAACTACAACTCCCAGCATTTGTAGGATATTGTGGGCCTATCAGAGGGCATTGCAAAGAGTGAGCTCAAAGAGTGAGCTCTTTCTTCCTGCACTGATCACTTGATGATGACATCACTCAGGTCCTTCACCATTTCTCCTCTGCACTGCTGAGCTCTTTCTTCCTGCACTGATCACTTGATGATGACATCACGCAGGTCCTTCACCATTTCTCCTCTGCACTGCTGAGCTCTTTCTTCCTGCACTGATCACTTGATGATGACATCACTCAGGTCCTTCACCATTTCTCCTCTGCACTGCTGAGCTCTTTCTTCCTGCACTGATCACTTGATGATGACATCACTCAGGTCCTTCACCAGTTCTCCTCTGCACTGCTGAGCTCTTTCTTCCTGCACTGATCACTTGATGATGACATCACTCAGGTCCTTCTCCACCACCTATCTTCTCTGCACAGGTAGTGTCCTGACCCTGAACATACAGCTCAATTATAACTGAGGCCTGTGGATGCAGATACAATTAAGTGCAGGGGGCTCAGAAACCAGGTGACCTGGTGCCCAGCAAAAGGATCTGACTGGTGACCCCTTCAGGAGTCTTTTTTTTTTAAGTGGATGGGCCGCTTTTGGGCCCCTGTGCAGAATCTAGCTGGACATCCTCCTCACTGTCTTTTTTCCTTCAACTCCTTGGAACCAAATGATATTTCCCAATGAGATGATCTTCTCATATACTGCATTATATTGGCCATTAGTCATCAAATAGAAGCTTGGTTTGTCCAAAGGGTTCTTGGCACCCATGGTATTCCCCAAACTCTATGATCACGCCTTATGACTAATGCTTACATTCTGCTGTTGGTCTTAGAGGTTAAGATTGGGAAATTGAGAAATTCTAGTGATAGAAATATATTAGGATACACCAACAGCACTAGCTTATAGGAACGCTACACAGAAAAAAATACACAAAAACATATTCTAGCACTTCCTCCAATCATATCCTTCTTTACTTTGGTTCTATTTTGTTTCATGTTAAAATAAAAACTTAGAGATATTAGAAGAAATATCCTGTGTTGCAGGAAATCAGCCATTTACCCCTCCTTCTCCTCATCCAGTCACCAGCTGAATATGGAAGAGATCAGCACAGCAAGAGATTTAGCCCCACGTTTTCTGTAAGATTTTTACAAGATTGTTTGTCCAGGATTATGTAGAAGATGTGGCAGATTCACGAACAGTGAGGGCAACTATAATTCCTGTTTCATTTTATTATTTATTTCTGGCATTAGAGTTCCTTTAAGGGAGCACTCTGTGAAGACCCTGCCTGTTTTGGATCCACAAAACATGGGCACTGGCAGTGTATACCCCATTTGTGATGCAGAGGCAGGGACCCGGAAGCACATGGAGGTGCTTCCATGTGTATCCACATGCTTCTGGGTCCTCGCCTCCACGCCGCAAAAGATGGGACATGTCCTGTCTTTGGCCACATCTTGCTGATCGCAGACCCATTGAAGTCAAAGGGTCCACACCACGATGCCCAGTTTCTCTGTTTTGCAGTCCGCAACATGGGCACGGCCGTCACATAGCCATGTGGATGTGCCTTAAGGCTAATGGAGGCCTCCATTATGCCTTTGGGAACTGATCCCCTATTGTGGCCATTTATAAGAGAGGTGGCCATGCATGCACATGGTTCTCTCCACTGATGTCTGTGGGAGTTGTCGAGACGGCCAAACCAGCAGATGCTTGTAATTTTGGGAACTCCTCCGCCAATTCACAGCAGGATAGGAATGCCAAACAGCCATAAAGGGACATTTATTTTCCTAAGAGTAGAATAGTGTATACATTAATCATATAATGAGTGCCAAGGGATAAACTAGAAAATGCTGGGCATGGAAGTACCGGTCTGGGCAAGGGGGGGTGAATGGTGAAAACCTCTTAGATCGTCAAGGAGGTGGAGGACCAAGGCATATACCCCATCTGCCCTCCTTATAATTAAGCCCTCCATGTATTCCCCATGTGTATTGTATAGTTGTAATTACAGTTCCTGATAGAGGGACTCCCCTCACAAATAGAAATTACCAGTGTTGACTGGTATTAATCACTGGAGTACTGAGAAAACTAACTTTGGACGAATTCTCTACACTACAAATGCTGTGGAAGCCATAAGCCCATTTTTTTTTTGTTTCAACGCAATTTACTGGCGAGTTACTGAGGTCACAACAGTCCATGATCTCACAAAGAATAATGGGAACCAGTGAAAGAATTCCCAGCATTCTTTGTAATGTGTTTATGAGA
The DNA here is from genome assembly GCA_033119425.1 of Bufotes viridis. Classification (NCBI taxonomy): domain Eukaryota; kingdom Metazoa; phylum Chordata; class Amphibia; order Anura; family Bufonidae; genus Bufotes; species Bufotes viridis. The sequence goes on along the minus strand of CM065594.1, from coordinate 259,806,954 downwards.
TGACCCTCAACTGGGAACCGTCTCATTTACATATTACAAAGCTGAGAACAACAGTTTTTGGTGTTTCCACCCAATTTTGTCTACGTGGCTTTGGAATTTAGAATTAATATGGTGTCTTCAAGGAATTATTGTTAAGAATAGGGATTGTCATGCTGAGTTGGGGGCAGCCACAGTCACTGATGAAGAATGTCACCTGTTGAAAAGAAGGGGCTATAATTAATAGAAAGTTTTGTCCCTTGTGGAGCACTTGGTAATTATGGGAAGAGGTTGCTCATCGTGGTCTGGGCATGCTGTGGGAACAAGGCAAGGAAAGAAGTAACACATGCTTAGTAATGGCTAAATGATGAGATTCAATAAGGAGGGAAGAAAAGGTGGAGATAATTCTGAAGGCAACCCGGAGGCCTATGTATAGACTCAGTAGGTTCCATTACCAGTGCCCTCATTTCCAGTTTCTTCCGTCATTCCATCAAATAATTTTACAAGAACATGATAAGGATTATAGAGGATTAAACGACCACAAAATGGGAAAATTGCAAATGGAAATTTTGCAAACTGATTTAAACACTTTATATTCCTGGTGGATCTTCATTTACACTGATGAGGAAAAGGGTAACAATGTTTTCAACTTTTGACTTTCAGACTCCATATCTCACAATTCACTACAGCTTCAAACGTGACACTACCATCATTCTATAGACAATCATCTTGGCTATCTCATACATAAATTGGACTTGCAACTATTTCGCATATCTTGTCATGCAACTGCATTGTTACGGTTTTGCTCCTGGTGGTGGAACAATCTTGTTCTTCTTGTATACTACAAATTACAACCTGTTCTCACATTCCCTAATAGGTCAGTGTGTTATTAGGTTGATTCCCAAGCGAAAGGTCACTGGTTTGAATCCAGGAGCCGCCATGAAGAAGATTTCACAAGAAATGAGAAACAATATCATCCAGCTCAGCGATAACAGTATGTCAGCCAAGAAAATTGCCAAACTGCATCATGTGAGCGCCATTAAAGTTGGAAGAATATGAAAGGAAGTCTGTCCATCCATTCCAAAGCCAAGGGGTAGACGTCCAGGCAAAATATCGGAGTCAACAAGTCGGCTCATCACAAGGTCTATCAGTTCTTGCATGACAAAGACAGCAGTGGAGGTGGCTCATATGCTTCATAAAAGTGAGATCACAGACGTCCAAGCAAGCACTGTCAGACGCGCATTACACAAGCCTGGAATGGTGGCCCGAATAAGGTGACGAAGCCTCGACCTCAATATTCTCATAAGAAGCGTTGGATACTTGACCAAGATTGATGGTGGTCTCAATGCTGAGGTATATGTGAGTATCCCACAAGACGAGTCACATCGTACACTAGAGTACTATCCAGCATGAAAAAGACAACATAGTGTTCCAGCAGGACAATGACCCGAAGCATATGTTGAGATTGGTGAAGAAATGGTTCAATGACAATGAAGTAGAGGTGCTGGATCTGCCCCCACAGTCCCCATACCTCAACCCAATCGAATGTTTGTGGGTAGAGTTAAAGAGAAAGATGAATATATACCCAAGTGAGTCAACCAGTATGCACCAACATTGGGAACGTGTAGAAGAGACCTGGGAACAGATTTTGGGGACAGACATGCTTGAATCTGATTGAGAGCATGCCCAGAAGGATTCAGGAAGTGTTGAAAGCCAGGTGGATTTACAAAATACTAACAAAATAATAAAAATTTAGAATTTTAGGAGCAAAACAGTAACAATGGATTACATGACAGAAACTGACAAACTACATGACACAAATGATCTTTTAGCTGGGGGAATATACCAAAAGAAAAATCAAGGAACAAGACAAGCCAGAAATCAGCGACTAGGACTAAAGTCAAGAATACCACAAATGGGCAAGACGTGCCAGCCCACACCATGGCCAAAGATTCTAAGAAAACATCAACCTCGCCATTCATATTTATATATAGAAATCTTGAGGACTCCAAAGCTGGAGAGTCATAACATAGCCATAATAATTTGCCTGCCGAACATAGAAGCAGATATGTGACCCTTGAGTGAGTCAAGATGAGAAACACTCAAACAATAGGCCATGCTATGTGACTGGATTATTAGCCCTCTTGGGCAATAGAGTTTTAGATTTGGGAGCAATCTTAGGTTTATGGAAACTTCAGACTAGTCATACTGGAGTGAGCCAGTTTTTATACTTTGGATCCAAAGTTAACACCAATCTTCCAAGACCCATGTTCCGGTATAGCCATATTTTGAGGATTCTTTATATTGGGTACTAATGCATAAACTGTAATATTTCCGCAATTCTCTACAATCTGTAATGTACACAAAGTGTAATTCCCACTAGTTCATCCTCCTTATAATAACCAAGTAGAAAACTCTTTCATCAACTGTTTGGTACAAAGCAGAAGCTTTCTTCAAAGACAAACATATTATTCAACAGGGCTAAGTGCTAGTCTAATTTTGCCTATAGCATAGTTTCAAAGAACCTTGGTTGTGTTCTTGAGAAGATGATTTAATGATTATCTTGTGGCAAATTATCTAAAACTTCCTAAGGGGTAATTTTGGTGAGAGAACAAAGAAATCTACCTCCAGGAGTCATTACAAAATGATGAAAGCCTTGGGAGGCTTAAACTAACATTGTCCTGTGTTGGTAAAAAGCCATCAGTAGGTTGGATATGTTCCACAGAAAATTTTTGGGGGCATCATACTGGGGATTTTTACTATCGAGAAAATGTAAGGATTACCTGTAGGTTTCCATAGCTTTAAAACAGTCATGAGAAAAAGAAAATATACCATCTTTAATTCTATGTTTTTTATGTATCAGGACATAATAAGGATATCCGGTTCTTAGAAGGTCTTAAAATCAGGTAAATACAATTTCAGGTGAAAAATAAAACATTACAAATTGAACTGTCATTATTTAACAAAAACTAGGCCAAAATGCAGAAGCTGTGTGTAAAAAATGAAGTTACCCTTACTACTTCTATAGGAATTAGGACGGTAAGTAGCAGCGATGTGCTGCTAATCAAATGTCCTTGGTTAATTGATCATCAGCAAGGGTAACCACCTCTATAAAAGCAGAAGTTTTGCCAGTGTGCTGGTCTGGAGCCCTCAGGCTTTAGTTAACACAATGCCAAAGAGGAGAGACATCAACAATGATCTTAGAGAAGCAATTGTTGCTGCCTATCAATCTGAGAAGGTTTAGTAGGTCATTTCCAAATTGAAGTCCATCATTATACTGTAAGAAAGATTATACACAAGTGGAAAACATTCAAGACAATCTTCCATGAGTGAACTGCCCAGCATATTTACTCCATGGTCAGAGAAATAGCAAAAAGACTTTACAGGTCAAGCTGACAGTACAATTGGAAAAAGACTGAACAAGTATGGCTTCAGGGGCGTAGCTAACGGCCTTTGGGCCCTGGTGCAAGAGTTCAGCTTGGGCCCCCCTTCCCTCAGTGCTTTGTGTGTCTTCCTATGCGGCACAAGGGTCTTTGGGCCCCCTTAGGCTCCTGGGCGCGGTAGCGACTGCTACCTCTGCACCCCCTATAGCTACGCCCATGTATGGCTGGTTGGGAAGCAGTGGCATAACTAGAAATGACTGGGCCCCACAGCAAATTTTTGAATGGGGCCCCCTCCCCCAGTAGGTTTTTCACAACCCCTTCCTTTCATGCCACCCTCTTTCCTGTGGCTAGTAAAGATCGCTCTCTCAGACCAGGCCCAGCAGCTGTTCCATCCTTTTTCTACACTGTCTATACTGCCTCTGTATATAATTTCATTGTGTAATAATGTTGAGGGGCCCTGACAAAATCTTTTAGTACTTCTCCTCCTCTAGGATGGGCCCCTTCTGTGTCAGGGCCCCAAAGCAGCTGCTTCCCCTGCTTCCCCTATAGTTACGCCCCTGTTGGGAAGGATTGCCAGGAGAAAAGCCTCTACTTTCTAAAATGAACATGGCAGCACTGGTTGTAAAGTTGCATCTGAACAAACTGCAAGACTTCTGTAACAATGTTCCTTGAAAAGACAAGACCAAAGTGGAGGTTTGGTCATAATGCACAGCGCCACATTTGGTGAAAAAAACAAAAACAAACACAGCATATGAGCAAAAACACCTCGTACCAACTGGCAAGCATGGTGGTGGAGGGGTGATGATTTTGGCTTCACTTACAGCCACAGGACCTGGTCACCTTGCAGTCTTTGAATTGACCATGAACTCCTCTGTATACCAAAGTATTCTAGAGTCAAAAGTGAGGCCATCTAGCTAACAGTTAAAGTTTGGCCTAAAGTGGGTCATGCAACAGGACAATAATCCCAAGCACACCAGAAAATCTGCAACAGAATGTCCAAAAAATAAATATATCAAGGTGTTGCAATGGCCCAGTAAAAAGTCCAGTCCTCAACCCAATTGAAATGTTGTCCTAACCTTAGAGGTGAGCATAAATGAGTGCCCACAATTCTTAATGAACTGAAGCAGCATTGTAAAGAAGAGTGGGTCAAAATTCCTCCAGAACGATGTGTGACTGATAAAGTCATACTGTAGACAGTTACTTCAAGTTATTGGTAGTTCTTCAAGCTACTGATTTATGGAGAGGACTTAGTTTGGTTTTTCCAGTTTTGTTGACTACATAATTACATGGTGGAATCTTTTGTGTGATGTTCATCTGAGGTTGTAGCTACCTAACCTTAAGGCCTTCTATGGACCATTATACCCAGGGGCGTAGCTGGGCTCATGGGCCCTGGTGCAGGAGTTCAGCTTGGGCCCCCCTTCCTTCAGTGCCTTGTGTGTCTTCTTATGCGGCAAAAGGGTCTTTGGGCCCCCTTAGGCTCCTGGGACCAGTAGCGACTGCTACCTCTGCACCCCCTATAGCTACGCCCATGATTATACCCTGATACATAAAACCATAGAAGAGGGTGCACTTTGTTTTTCTCATGACTGTACATGTCAGTAGAGAGGTTACCATACATGCCAATTGCATTGCATAAATTGCTCCTTCTCAAAATAGCCCCGTTGGAGCCAACCATTATGACATGTTGAGTACACCTCCCGGTCAGGTATTATTAGCCAACATTTTCCCAATATAGTATTATAAGGTGCCCATTCATGTAATACATGATGGAGTTGAGTCCTCTTATGTACAGGGGTTGTCTCAAAGGGGTTCTCCAGGAATTAAAAAAATGAATACTTAAATATTATTTTATAATAAATATATTCACAAATACCTTTCATTAGTTGTAATGGCTTGTTTTGTCTAGGGAGCAATCATTAGGAGAAATAAAATGGCCGTCGTCCTATCAGTACATACAAAACCTGTCCTAATCACACCGAAAGACAAGTTACTTCACCACAATGAGCCATAGAGCTGCCTCATCCTCCTCTCTGCTTTACTTGTCAATCATGATCCTGAATACAGGTGAATCTGTAATGCCCAAGAGTGGCATTACCACCGTTGCGCCTCGCTACCCTCTCTAATGGGCTAGTGTCATGTCATCTGTGTATTTATTCCCAGGTCCTGCACAATGTATATTCATAATCTTGTTCTGTAACTGTTCAAATGTAATATGCCTGGTTCACCAGTAGGTGGCAGCATAAATGGCAGAGCTACAGATCCATAGAATGGAGCCTTTCTATTCCATTCTAACCGCCCCTCCTGTGGAGTGGTGGGCGTGTCCCACTTGCTGCAGGGAGGGTGCAGTTAGTTAGGAGTTAGTCTAGAGTACCCCCTGCCAGGGGTAGGCAGCAGGAGCACGTCCCTGTTGGACGAGCCTTGTCTAGGCCAGTTACAGCACCTTCAGCTCTGCTGGATGTGGAGGCCAAAGCTTGCTGCCTCTGAAGTCAGGAGGAGAGAGTTTTCCCTGGTACCACTAAAGAGTCAGACTACAGAGAGAAGTTGCAGCATACAGATAAAGTTAAGTTATTCATCTACCCTGTCAGCACAGCAGAGCCAGAGAGCAACAGCTGTAGCAGAGAGGAGTTTGCCTGCCACAGTTAATGCCAAAGTCTGCTGGGAAGCAAGACAAAGTCTGTAAATTATTTGGAGAAACGTTTATTCAAGTAAAGCTGTTATTGAATTTCATCACAAGGTCTGGACTCAATTTATTTCTCCAACCTCTAATTCAACTACCCTCTATTTGTCTGCTTCGGACGACAAGGCCTGGGTTCCAGCGCATCAAGGTAGGACACGTGCACAACACCTAAAGGGACACTTTCGGCTACCCTACACCTGGGTACCAACCACAGTATCACTAAAAGGGACCCTGTGCCCTTGTTGCTTCACTGCAACTGGCGTCACGAAAAACACTTGCTTTAAGGGACCCATGGCCATTGCTGTGCGTTGCGAATCTCTGTGGTAGTAGAGAAGATGAGGAGACATGAGAGGAGGGTGAGGTGTGGCTAATGAGCAGCAGAACTTATTTACAGTCTCCATTACCACATTCTGTCCTGTCCGTCCTTTCTGTACTTCATGTCTCCTCATGAACTAAATTCTTACAGAGATTCAGCTAAAGTTCTTATCATCTGTATTCAGCATCATAATCCCTGACAAGCAGAGCCGAGAGGAGGAGGAGGAAGCTCTTTCCCTAAGTTTTGTAAAGTAACTTGTCCTCATGTGTGATCAGGACAGGTTTTGTGTGAACTAATTGGACAGCGGCCATTTTGTTTCCCCTGATGATTGCTCCCCAGAGAAAACGAGCCATTATAAATAATAAAAGGCATTTGAGAATATATTAATAATAAAGTAATATTTAAGTATTTTCATTTTCTTAATTCCAAAGGCAGATCCATTGGCTTCCTATCATATTAGGAATTGGGTTCTTTTGGGACAGGGAATGGTGTGAATGAATACATTCTGTACAGATTTTCGATTTACCACATAAAAGTAAACATCTACCCACAGTGCACTTCTCAGTAATGCTCTCTTTTATGTGGCGTTCAGTATAAAGACTTTAGACATGATACAAACACCGTGATGGGACCATTTTCTAGAGGCGTCATTTTCTTATGATTTAGGTCTAACAGCATGACTCCAATTATAAAATCAGCTTCAATTAATCACTCGCTCTTTCAAGGTGCTGGGAATTCACTAGTGATGCATGTCCTGGAACACTCAGTATCTAGAATTAACCCAGTCTTAGACAAAAATGCCAAAGGACAGAAGGATTTGCCCCGATTTGGCCAGTGTTACAATATCATTGTGTCGCCAATAGTGAGGTCACCGATATGTTAGAGATACTTTCCGCTGCATCTTTTGTAAAGCAGAGCATGTTCTTTACAGACCCCCTAGCCAGCAGAGGGCAGCAGTGAGATGTGAGGTCATGTAGCCTGAGAGCTAACAGGAAACGAGCAGAATTATAAATACAGCTCTTGATGTGAATTTGGATTTTGTCAAGATCAGTATTATGCAGGCAATATTATGTATTATGTAGAATTTACTGACTATGTGCTTCCATGTCAGTATGTGGAAGTGTGCATGTTCTGTTTAGTTGGTGGCTTGGCCTCCAGATTTTTCTTTGTCTGGTGGGTCCATGTAATCCTAGTCTGACATTTTTTATTGAATACTCTATGCGGTGTGTGTCCTAAAAGGCTCCAAACAGACTACTTTGCCAGGAGAATGTTCAGTCATGCAGTCTTAAAGCTAACAGTACAAGGGCAGAATTATAAATGCAGCTCTTGATGTGAATAGGGTTCTTGTAAGGCTCAAGATAGGCAATATTTTGGCAAAGTTATGCAATATTAAAGTGCATTCAGTAGAAGATGTTCTCTACATGATCACATCTACATTTCTATGGGGCCATTGCCCCATTTATTTAAGACCAACTTTATCCAAGTATTATGTCTGTCCCATGCAAATCTCTAAAGAAGGCTGGAGTGGCCCACCAGGGCTGAGGTCCTAACAAATTACTGGGCCTCAAAAGTCCAGTAGAAGACATCCCTATTTGGACATTGAGGCTAATAACTTCTCAAAAGGGTTCTTTACTCATGGGCTGATCAAAAATAACCTTAGACCTTATGAATGTCTTGGACGTCTGCATGTTCTTTATATTTATAAGGTCGGCACACAGAATCATTTTAAGTGGTGGGACCAGGAAACCCTATTCTGACCCTTTATGGAAGGTTGGAAGGCATCTCTTTACAAAGTGCCGCTGACTATAGTAGTCTATTGAATACCCTATACGGTATGTGTCCTGGCACTCAGGACCCCGCCAGCAGCTCTACAATTATATCTCCAGCCTCATTTTTAATAACATGTAACTTTTTAATTAGCTGATGATATATTACTGCTTGAGAGCTTGCTTGATGACTAACTCTGTGTGAAAGTGAATAACCAGAGGGAGCAGGAAACTGGATGACAAAGAATAAATGCCTTCATCTGAGAAAAAAATAATTTCCCAAAAAAGACATAAAGGTAGAAGAACCTGATTTGTCACATGTTCCACCACATTACATATGCAAAAACACAATGAGGGTTTCATGTTCTCTAGAACCACTTTTGCTTGTGTCATAAATCACAGGGGCCACATTGGTGATGATGGTAGGTCATTCATGTCTTACTTGAATGTAGGCATAGGCAGGGTGCTGAATCTCCTTAGAGAGACCAGTCCTGTATGGAGACTTACTGCAAGAATGAATATCTGGCATGATTATATTCCCTGGTCAAATTCCAAGGCTTGTTGGAAAGTCAGATTTTGACTCATACGGAGCCACACCCAAGAGGTAGCACTAACTAGATGATTCTGTTCCTTGGGAGGTGCCTCTTTGCATATTGAATTTGGGCAAGTAGACCTTGCAGACATCACTCTGGTGAATGGTGTGATCAAACTAAAGATCTCCTCAACTAAGTGTTGAAACTATAGAGGTAGACACTGTAGCCCCTTGGAGAGTGGAGGCCTTGCACTGGTTGGTTCCATCCCCTTTCATACTGGGTTGCAAGATCATGTGCACGACTCTCTTCACTCTCTTTACAGATACCACTTGCCCTGAGTTCTGTGTGCCATGGGGGCACCATCAAGCCATTATGCCTAGGTCATTTGCCACACTAGAGAGCACTAGTAATTTAAAGGGAACATGGAAAATGGGGGGGTGGGCTGTTACAGATTTAGCATTGAGGCCCAGGAGTGGTAAGTTATAGCTCTGGAGCAAGCAGTCCCGATTTTGCAAACCCCAGTAGGGTTATTGAACTCTTGATATGGCCAAGTAGGTGGCTAGATGTACTTAGATGATTGGTGGACCTGTAACACAGTGTCTAGGACGCTACCACCTATAATGTAACCACAAAGTAAGTATGACAGGTGGCTCCATTGCCCATGTGACATAATGATGTAGTATTATGATCGTAAAGGGGTTGTCTCACCTGAAACAGTGCCACCAATGTCAGATAGATCGGGGACCCAAACCTATCTCTAGAACAAAGTTTCTAAAGAGAACGAGAGTGCACGGCCATGTCCATTCATTTCTATAGGAGTGCCAAAAATAGCTGAGCACTGGCTTGGCTTTCTCCAGCAGTTTTATCGAAGCGAATGGAGCACGGTGCGCTCTCCATTCATTTCAATGGGACCAACTGCGTGTTTGGCTATTTTTGGCGCTCCCATAGAGGTTGGGTGCGCATTCACAGTGTGATTTCTGACACATTGGCTGTTCCGTTCTAGAGATGGGACTCACTCCTATCTGACATTCAGGCTCGGACTGGCCCACGGGGGAACAGGGGAATCCCCCGGTGGGCCCCTGAGAAAGGTGGGCCTCCAGTCCACCAGCACAGCATCTCAAATAACCTATATCAATATAAAAAACTGGGTGGACTATCCAGTTTATTATCATAGACGCATCGGAAGGTTAAGATGGCCTCTAGGAATCGAGGCAGGCCAGCCAGTATCCTCTCTTCCCTGGGACCCACTTTTTGAAGAGATCCCCATAATAAATCATCTTGTAGAGCCTTGTTGCTGTCTGCCTCCATGTAAGCAGGCAATATTTGCATGTCGCTGTACAGTGGGCCCCGAGCATGAATTTTACTGGTGGGCCCTAGGCATCCCAGTCCGACACTGCTGACATTGGTGGCATATCCCAGCAATATGCCACAAATGTTCCAGATGAGACAACCCCTTTAAAATTGGCAGCTCAGATCTGTCAATGTCAAAGCAGTTCACAAACCAGTCAGTCCTCGACCTAGCAAATGTAATTTTATAGCTGGGGCCCGGAGATTTGATAGTGTTTTGCAGAACCAGGACCTTAAAAATCAAGATGAAAAGAAAAAAAACAACAACTTATTTTGTAAAAATTGCAAGAGAGAGTATGCACATTACCGAATGAAAGCCATCAGTCGACGGAAAAACCCTATAGGTAATATTATGGAGATATTTGTTTTTGCGTTTCTGACCCAGAAAACATTTCAAGCACTTGAGAACAATTATGGAAATAGTTCTGTGGAATGACTAGGAGATATTACATTTGGTATCATTTGTCAGTAGCGCTCATTTGGAGAATGAAATACCGAGCTACATGTCCCTATTCACGAGACACACAAGAAAGCGAATTGGTATCTCACTGCCTCAGACAAAGCTAGAATGGTGTACCATATGAACTCTTTATTAGGACCTAATTTACCACCATTTACCTCAGCATGGGAGCTTACTAGGACGGCTCTTTCTAGATGGCTTTTTAGCAGCATTTATTACAAGGTAGGAATTAGAAGCTAAGACTGGAGTAAAATATGGTCTTACAAAATTAACAGATGATGAGGGGAGTAGAGCGCAAAAAAGTCTACAAAGAGGGTGTTTTCCTTGACTACAATATTACATGGAATTCTGAAATCCTCTGCTCTAATAAAGGGCTCCCTATTACCTTTATGTAGCCTATTCTGCTCTTTGGTTATTTGTGTATGCCTCAAACATCTTGATTTCTTCTGGATAATTCTGATGTGGAGACCCTGACGATGATTGAATTTTGAGGACCTTTACGGTCTAGTAGCTTCGAAGGTAGTTTGAATAGACAAACCAGGATCTTGAAGGTCTTTTCATGGATATAAATATCTGGACCTGGAATTTATCTCCATTTCGTATCTATGTAGAAAGGACCGGCACTCACACGAGGTAGCTTTTAGGTTGCTGGATTTATTGGTCACAAATCAATATATTGATAAGTGACCAATAAATCCAGCATCCTAAAAGCTACCTCGTGTGAGTGCCGATCCTTTCGACATTGCGGTTTCTTGGGACGCCAGCCCACAGACATGTGCACTGCCACGCCATTATACCACAGTGCCGACCAGTTACCAATATACATTTGGTATCTATGTGACTATATTATTGTAAACCTGCAATTGTCATATTTTGTTTCTCTTAATGAGAGCACTAAACTATATTATTGTAGTAACGGTAGTCAGGGGTGTATCTAGCCTTTCTGAGGTGAAAACTCTCTATCCAATCCCTACCCCCACAGCCCTACTGTTAGAGACATATTTGAAAAAGATTACGTAGAGCGCTACAAAATATATAGGAGAAGACAGCACTACATACCTCTCACATCCAATGATGTCTCCTTTGAGGTAGATGTTCTCTTTCCTCATCTTCTCCATGTAGCCCAGACCACCATGACGATTTCTTTACGTTGCGTCTCATCTTGAGAGTTCACCACACAGACATTTTGGATTCCTCACTTTTCTATCATCCTTCCCTCCTGGTGTCTCAACAGTGTTATCCTGCTGCAACCCCCAATACTGTGTCCGCTGTGTTCCCCAATGCCCCCAAATATTTATACTGAAGAAATAATAGTGCCATACAGATAGTCCCCCCAATAGTAATAGTGCTGCCAGACTGCCCTCAATAGTAATATCGCCCCCTACAGTACCCCAATAATGATAATGCTCCATGAAAGTTCCTCCATTAATAGTAGTGTCCTCCATATTGTGCCCAATAATAATGCCACACAATGCCCCCAGTAGAAATAAGGCCCCCTATAGTGCCCCTAGTAGTAACAAGACCCCTCCATAATCCCAAAGAAGTAATAAGGCCGCCTATATAGTAGTTATAATGTTCCCTATCGTGGCTCCATTATTTATAAAGCCACCTGTAGTGCCAATACGTATATGTCCCCCCTGTAGTGGCCCCTGTATTATAATTCTCCCTGTAGTGCTCCATCTTGTATTATAATGCTCCCTCTATTGTGCCTCTTGTATTTTAATACCCCCTGCCCTATAGTGCTCCGGACTAAATAATAATGCCCCTCTGTAGTTCCCCTGTGTTATAATTCCCCCTACAGTGCTCCAGCCTGTATTATAATACCCCCCTGTAGTGCCCCCGTAGTGCCCACTGTATTATAATGTCCTCTCTAGTGTCCCCCCTGTAGTGGCCGCTGTATTATAATGCCCCCTTTCATCCTATATTGCCCCCTTTGGTACTGCCTGTATTATAATGCACTCCTGTAGTGTCCCCTGTAGTGCTTTAGTGCCCCCCAGTGGCCTCTGTAGTTCTGTATTACCCCCACTTTAGTGGTCCCTCTATGGTAATGCCCCTATAGTACTGCCTGTATTTTAATGCCCCTGTAGTTCTGTAGTTCCCCCATATTATATTGCCCCCAAGTGCTGCCCCATAGTACCCCCTGTATTATAATGCCTACCATAATACTGCCTGTATTATAATGCCCCTGTAGCACAGTAGTGCCCTGCTGCCACTTATATCATAATGCCCCCTTTAGTGCTGTAATGCAATACCCCATGCCCCCGGTAATTCAGAAGGGTGTATATAGAAAAATAACCAAAAATACTCACCAGACTCCGTTTCTCAGTCGCTGTGTGCGATGCAGACCACAGATCACCGCAACCTCCTACAGAGGGTCTCAGGCGGCATGATCATGTGGTCGCAAACACCTGTGTCCTGTTATTGTGACCTCTTGCTCTGTTCTACTGCTTCATAGGTTTTAGGGGCCTACAGCGTATAGGGCTGAACAGCAGGGACTGAGCCATATGCTTCGGTATCCTTCCGCAGTGCTGTCCCCTCAAAGGCAGGTTGGCTCCTGCCTGAGGTGAGATGCTCTCTCTCCTAATGGCAGTTGCTAAGTTCTTAAAATATTCAAGTTGCTGTGGAGTCTTATTTCTAGTTACCTCACAGAGAAGTTTTACTGAAGAAGAACCATGGACCTCCAGTAAATGGTCAGGATAGGATTTGGTCATCTCAGTCTAGAGATGGCCATAGACATTGTTGACCACACACTGGCTGTGTGAAAGTGGACTAACACAATTAGGGTGGTGTATATGATTCTCTGCCCATGTGGCTTGAAATATGCAGGACTGCAAAAAATTGAAGACAAGAATAGGGGAACATTTCAAAAATATTAAGGGAAAGATAGATCACAGTGTTTTGGTGCACTATGCGACCACACATCAAAAGAACCCACAAGGCATTTTTTTCTCTGTGTGTTAGAAGTAGTTACTAGGGATGAGCGAATTGACTTTGGATATAACATCTGAAGTCGATTCGCATAAAAATTTGTTCCAATACTGTACGGAGCAGGAGTGCTCGGTACAGTATTAGAATGTATTGGCTCAGATGAGCCGAAGTTATTGCTTTGCGAAGTCTCGCGAGAATTTGGGTAATAACTTTATAAATTAATTTGTACTGTCAAGAAACATTTCCCGAACTCTAGTTCGGTTCCAAGGTACCACTTGGGACCAAACCCGAGTTCGGGAAATGTTTTTTTACAGTACAAATTAAGTTATGAAATTATTACCTGAAGTCGCGCAAGACTTCACAAAGCAATGACTTCGGCTCATCTGAGCCAATACATTCTAATACTGTACGGAGCTCCTGCTCCGTACAGCATTGGAACAAAGTTTTTTGCGAATCGACTTTCGGATGTTTCATCCGAAGTCAATTCACTCATTCCTAGTAGTTACGTTTACGGTAATTGGAGAAGGAAAGATATATTCAAAAAAATTAGCCAACGAGAGGGGTATTTCACTTTTTTCACATTTTGCTATATTGCGGCCTTGTGTTAAACAAAAAGTTTTCCGCATTATTCAATCCCCCATAAAGAGAAAGTGAAAACATAATGTTTGAAATCTTTGTTTATTTATTGAAATGGAAAAACTAAAATCTTGCACTGACACAAGTATTCACACCATTTAGGCCTCATGCACACGAACGTATTTTGGGTCCACGTCCGAGCTGCATATTTTGCGTCTCGGGCGTGGACCCATTCACTTCAATGGGGCCGCAAAAGATGCGGACAGCACTCAGTGTGCTGTCCGTGTCCTTTGCTCTGTTCCGTGGCCCCGCAAAAAAAAATATAGCATGTCCTATTTTTGTCAGTTTTGCGGACAAGAATAGGCATTTCTACAATGGGCAAAACACCTACGGTCGTGTGCATGAGGCTTTACTCTGGACTTAGTTGAAGCCCCTTTGGCAGTGATTCCAGCCTCCAGTCTTCTTGAGGATGATGCCACGAGGTTTGCACACCTGGATTTGGGTATTTTCTGCCATTCTTCTCTGCAGATCCTCTCAAGCTCTGTCAGGTTGGATGGGGACCGGTGGTGGACAGACATTTTCAGATCTCTCCAGAGATGTTCGATTAGGTTCAAGTCAGCATTCACATAGTTGTCCCTAAGCCACTCCTGTGTTGTCTTAGGGTCATTGTGTTGTTGGAAGGTGAACTTCGGCCCAGTCTGAGGTGTAAAGCGCTCTGGATCGGGTTTCAACTTTCCCTCAACCCTGATTAGTCAGTCTCCTGGCCTCAGCCTCTGAAAACCTCCCACAGCATGATGCTGCCACCACCATCACTGAAGGGATAGTGATGGGTAAGGCCTGGTTTCCTGATGCTTAGAACTGATGACAAAAAGTACAATCTTGGTTTAATAAGACCAAAGAATCTTGTTACTCAGAGTCTGAGAGTCTTTTAGGTGCTTTTTGGCAAACTCCAGACTGCTTACATGTGTCTTTTCATGAGTAGAGGCTTCTTTCTGGCCACTCTGCCATAAAGCCCAGATTGGTGGAACGCTCCAGTGATGGTTGACCTTCTGGAAGTTTCTCCCATCTGCACACAGGATCTTTGGAGCTCAGCCTGTGAGTGACCATTGGGTTCTTGGTCTCCTCTCTCTTACCAAGACCCTTCTCCCCTGATTTCTTAGTTTGGTGGGGTGGCCAGCTCTAGGAAAAGTCCTGGTTGTTGGAAATGTTTTCCATTTTAGGGCTCGTTCACATCACCGTTTGTTTTTTCCGTTCTCCGGCTCCGTTAAGGATCAAGAGAACGGAAAGGACGGATGCTGTACATAACTGACACCAGCGGAGCTTAAAGACCCCATAGACTTTAATGGGGTCCGTTTGGTGTCCGCTCAGAACATGATTTTTGAGCGGACACGAAAGTCCTGCATGCACTACTTTCGTGTCCGCTCAAAAATCATGTTCTGAGCGAACACCAAACGGACCCCATTAAAGTCTATGGGGTCTTTATTTAGGCTCCGTTGGTGTCAGGTATGTACAGCATCCGTCCTTTCCGTTCTCCTGCTCCTTAACAGAGCCGGAGAACGGAAAAGACAAACGGTGATGTGAACGAGCCCTAAGAATTATGGAGGCCACTGTACTCTTGGAAACTTTCAGTGCAGCAGAACCGTTTTGTAGCCTTCTCTAGATCTGTGCCTTCATACAATCCTTTCTCTGAGCTCTACAGGAAGTTCTTTCCTCCTCATGGCTTGGTTTTTGCCTTGATATGCATTGTTAGCAGTAAGACCTTATACAGACATGGCTGTGTCTTTCCAAATCATGTCCAATCAACTAAATTTACCACATGTGACTCCAATCAAGGTGTAGAAACATCTCAAAAGATGATCAAGAATTTTTTTTGGCCCTAGCGCTAAATGTCAAGTGTCATAGGGTCTGAAAAATTTTAGTTTTTCCTTTTTAATAAATATGCAAACATTTCTAAAATTCAGTTTTTACTTTCTCATTATGGCGTATTGAGTGCAGAATGATAAAGGGGCTGAAGACTTTCTGAATGCATTGCAACGATAAAAGTGAGCTCCCTTTCAGGAGCTGATTGGCAATCTCCTAACAACCTGCGACAGGAAACACTGGTCCATTTTGATGTCATTATGCTTCCTTCAAAATGGGGAAAAATCAAGGATGGACCCGGCCTCCAGGAATCTCGTAGCAGAAACATGGACTTCCTATATGTTAGTTACTGTATGTCGTTGAGACCTGTGGCTAGCAGGTCCTTTACTCAGAAGACTTAGGCCTCTTGCACACGGGCGTCATGTTTGACGCCCGGATAAGATGCGGGTGCGTTGCGGGAATCGCAGCGATTTTTCCGCGCGTGTGCTAACGTTTGTAGTGCGTTGAGCACGCGCGTGAAAAAATCCGCATGCTTGGTACCCAGACCCGAAGTCAGACTTCATCACTGAAGTCTGGTTTCGGGATGAGTATTCTGTATGTGTAATTATTTTCCTTTATAACATAGTTATAAGGGAAAATAATCGCATTCTAATTACAGAATGCAATGTTCCCCGGGCTTTAAAGGGTTAAAAATAATAAAGAGTTAACTTACCTTCTCCCATTGTACGCGCAGAGCCCCAGAACGTCTTCTCTCTTGATAGTTTTGATGCTTGAGGACCTGTGGTGACGTCACAGGGTCACATGGTCCAATCATAGAAGCATTTGAGTGGACCATGTGACCCATGTGATCCTGTGACATCACGGCAGGTCCTTCATCCAACATCTGTTAACCCTTTAAAGCCCGGGGTACATTGCATTCTGTAATTAGAATGCGATTATTTTCCCTTATAACTATGTTATAAAGGAAAATAATAACGATCGGGTCCCCATCCCGATCGTATCCTAGCAACCATGCGGGAAAATCGCAATGCATCCGCACATGATTGCGGATGCTTACGATTTTCCCGCATCCCCATTCACTTCTATGGGGCCTGCGTTGCGTGAAAATCGCAGAATATAGAACATGCTGCGATTTTCACGCAATGCAAAAGTGATGCGTGAAAATCACCGCTCATGTGCACAGCCCCATAGAACTGAATGGGTCAGGATTCAGTGCGGGTGCAATGCGTCCTCCTCACGCATTGCACCCGCGCAGAAAACTCGCCCGTGTGAAAGGGGCCTTAGGCTACTTTCACACTAGCATTAATATATTTCGGTATTGAGATCCGTCATAGGGGCTCAATACCAGAAAACAACGCTTCAGTTTTGTCCCCATTCATTGTCAATGGGGACAAAACTGAACTGAACAGAACGGAATGCTCCAAAATGCATTCCGCTCCGTTTAGTTGCGTTCCCGTACCGGAGAGCAAACCGCAACATGTTGTAGTTTGCGTTCCGTCCTGGGATTCGGAGCAAGACGGATCAGGCATGACCCCCAATGCAAGTCAATGGGGACAGATCCGTTTTCTCTGCCACAATAGAAAACTGATCCGTCCTCCATTGACTTTCAATGGAGTCCATGACGGATCCGTCTTGGCTATGTTAAAGATAATACAACCGGATCCGTTCATAGCGGATTCAGACGGTTGTATTATCAGTAACGGAAGCGTTTTTGCTGAACCCTGTTGGATCCAGTAAAAACGCTAGTGTGAAAGTAGTCTTACTGTGACTTATCCTCCTGTGGGTCCATACAGTCCGAACATGTTCTTTGTCCTCCAAACTTCCTTCCATAGATGTTCAGAAACCATCTCAGATTAGAGTAAAACCATAAATCGAAGACAGGAAGTAAGGGAGAGGAAGGGGATGCAGCTGCAGATTTACACTCAGCGGCCCAATTAACAGGTTCTCTACTTTGGACAATCCCTTCTTGTTCTAAGGGTCCCTTGACAATAAGCTGATCATGAAGTGTTTCCCTGCTGGAGCCCCCGGTGATCAGTGAAAAGGTTGCCAGCAAACGTTCAATTTCCCTGCAGCGCCCCTGCAGGATAAATGAAGCATTACACAGTTCCCAGTGAAATCCATTGATTGTCTGTGTAATGTAAGACAGGAACTGCATTGTAACTGTTCTCCTCTCTGGCCGAGATATGAGATTCCTGATCAGGGCACCACCTTATTCTAGAATTCCTTTATAAAGTATATGAAAATGGGTTTTTGTAAACTGGACATCCCCTTTAAGCAGAAGGGTAGATGGGAAGGGAAGCAGCAAAAGACATCAGATTTTCTCAGAGCACAGCACATGATGAGCCGTCCGTTCAGCAGGTATAGAAAGAATGTGAATTTATGGAAACCATCAGAAGGTAGGAAATAACCTAGCTGGGCGTTCACATATTTTTGGCTACACAACATGTAATACATATCTAGAGACAAACTTCTGTCATATCCCCGGCCCTGACTGTCGTGTCTGCAAGTCTGTCACTCACCCCCTGCCTGCTCGCTTTAGAAACATGGATATATAGCAAAATATAAACACTTATTTCAGACATATTATTATTCTTAAATACACGTAGCGTTGGGAAGATATTTATGTTGAGCAATTGCTTTAAGTGCCGCTTAAATTTACACCAGGGGAAGGAAGAGGTAATTAAAGCTCCACTACACATTACATAAAACGCTTTACAAGAAGATATTTCGGGGGAGGGGAACGCTCATGTGACAAGAGAATTTTTTTTATTGGATATAATGAGAAACAAGTTATTGAATGTGAAATTACGGAACAATAATTGTCACCGCCACTGAGTGTGTGACAGCTCTCATAGGTTGTCACTCAATATATCCCCGCTGTCTGCTTCTTAAAGGAAGGCACTCTGGAAGACACATATAGATATAAGACTCCGAAGTGACAACTCCACCTCAAAACTTCTCTGTATCAAACTTTAAAAGTAGAAAATTTTCTGGTTTCATTTTGATTTTCTGGAAAAAAATATTCAGTTCGCCATGCAGACAATCAAATTTTGCTTATATGAGAGAATAACTGGAAAAAACTGTGTATTTTTTCAAAATGTTCCCATTGATAGGACCGAATGAAGCTTGGTTGGGGCCCTCATCCTGCCTCTTGGACTGCACTCTGCAGGGGGCTCGAGAAGGGGGCGGCACAGAGGACAGGAGTGGTGGTAGGGGTACCCATAGTGGCATTCCTCGCTCTAGTGCTCCCTGGGTCGTGCAGTGAAGGGAGGGTGCACCCTGGACTGGGGTGCCCGTGATGTTAGGTAGATGAGTAGTAGGGTGAAATGCAGGAGGGTAGGTGTAGGGCAGGCGTAGGACATAGGCAATGACCAGGCCCGTTTGGTTGGAATAAATAAAACCTCTCTTTATTAAATAGATGATGGAGGTTGTAGTACAAATACAAGAAGTAGGCACAGTTCTGAGGTATATCACAGAGTGGGTTGTTCCCGAAGACTGTATATAGGAGGTGGCAATGAGGACTAGGAAATGAAAGTGGCCCCTGAAAAAAAACCTAAATGTGGCCCCATGATGTAGGTGGGTCCAAACTGACAGAATACGGAGCAGCACAAGTAGGCGGGGACAACAGAAGTAGGTGGAGCCACCTATTCTGTAGTGCAGAACAAAATACCTCCTGTCACGGGTATATGTGAACAACAGGAGCATAAACAGTGCTGAAGCTACTGACCGGACCCAAACTAGGGAGCATAAAGGGTGACCCCTGTGAGACCCTAAGAGCTCTCCCTATGCTGCTATGCCCATGCCCAGACCCTGATGGTGGGTCGTGGCATGCCCACGTACCTAAGGCTGGTGACAGCTGAAACCCCTACAATAGTGGGAGGGGCACGGCCACCGGCGCCCTGCTCAGAACACGGACAGAACCGGGGTCGCCTCGGATCCAGTCAGCAAACAAACCAAAACACACAATGTCTGCAAACTTATCTGTAGGAGCTGCAGCAGCAGTGAAGACAGATCCAAAATCAGCAGACAATATCCGATGTTACTTGCTTCAGCAGAACACAGGTCCAGTGTAAAGAGACCACACAAGTGTAGATACTCCAGCGGCTGACACAACTCAGATGAGAAATATAATCCACATGATTAAACAGGAAGAGGGGTGATTTATAGGAAGAGGAATCAATCACAGGAGGGATAGCTGGGAGGAGGGAAACTGAAAGTAAAGACCTCATCACAGGGGTGGAGAAACAGAGCTGTGAGAACTCCTCAAAACTCTGGTAGTGACATCATCACAGGGGCGGAGAAACAGAGCTGTGAGAACTCCTCAAAACTCTGGTAGTGACACCTCCCCAGCAGAACCAAATATCAGTGTAGCTGTAACATACTTACCTGATCGGGTTCCAGCGAGGCGGGTCACAGCTCCGACACCTGCACGCCGGGATAGATGTGCCACTGAGCCACGTCTCCTAGTAGCAGAACACAATGCTCTGCTTCTCTCAAGTGCAAGGAAGAAATAACAACACTTATGCCAGCACCATCTGTATTGCAACCCGTGCACGGACTCACTCCAGCTAGTGTGGGTGTAATCCAAGAAACAAAGGTAAATGTCCAGCACAGGAAAAAAAAATATTGATGCTTTATTGGAAAAATAGTAAAAAAACATCTCCACAAATCCATTATAAATTTAAGGCTGACGCGTTTCGTCAGATCTTATTCATGGCTGGTAGGACCAGCCTTTCTCCCGGCAACTAACTAAAGACTGCCAGTTTAACTCCTTCCTTCTTATACAAACTTTAGGGATACATAGGGCACACATCATCTCAGTAAACATTTCAACAGACTTTTAATGTATAACACAGCATTAACCCTTTAACAGTGAACCACTGGGTTACTGCAAATCCATCCCCCTTTTTTTTTTGTTTACATCAAGTTTTTTATGTTAAACCTACATTTAAAGAATAATTGCTGATATAATTTTTAATTTTCCATGTTACCATCTATAGTAAATAAAAAATCCTAAAATTCTGCAGATTTGCACTGGTCACTAAGCCGCTACTGCTTGGTCTGTGCAGATCGTTTTTAAACAGTCATCTCATTATCTCAGGCAGGATTACAATGACAGATATGATGTATATAAATTAATAACACAGGATCCACTATGTCACAGCTGATATAATAGGATTATTTTAAACATCATTAAATCTTGGACGTACCTGGGTTGCAATATTTGCATAAAAGCTAGAAGGACGGTCTTAGTAAATGACCCCCAGAGTCTTCTGCCGTTTGGAGTTGGAAGAGGTGGCGGAAGGCTCAAATGCCACCATCAGTCATATCTTCTCATTCTTTTACCCCTAGACTAAATTTTAAGATCTGAAGCAGTTTTGCGGACAACATGGCTAGATCCCTTGTTTAGGGATGATACACAAATTCTACCGTCACACAGCTTATCTACTCCTCCCTTGTGCAAGACGTCTGCACAGGCCATAGAGCATACCTAAAAAACTCTCCCACATAAGTCAATGAGGTCCCCCCCAGACCACTGTGTCTATGGCCCATTGGGCTGCTGTAAAGCATGTTTCTAACTGCTGTTAAAGGGCATCTGTCAGCAGATTTGTACCTATGGCACTGGCTGACCTGTTACTTGTGCGCTTGGCAGCTGAAGGCAGCTGTGTTGGTCCCAAGTTCACATGTGCCTGCATTGCAGAGAAAAATGAGATTTTAACCCCTTCATGCCCAGCGCCGTAGATGTACGGCGCTGGGCGGGTGTTTAAAGATGGCGCCCGCTCCTGCCCGCTGTGGGCACCGTAGCCACGGGTGGCCATCTGCTTCTTTTAGCAGACATCCGCGGCTAATGTCCGCAACTGGCAGTGATGCCGATCATGGACATTCAACCCCTCAGATGCCGTGGTCAATCCTGAAAGTTTTCGGTTGTGCTTCGGCTCCCCCGTGCGGCGATCGGAGGAGTCGGAGCGTGCGTGCAGCAGCCCCTGTCTTTGTGAATGACACGAGGCTGCTGCATAGTATTTCCTATGGAGCCCTTGCCTGTAATAGGGCTCCACAGGAAAGCAGTAAAATCATCATAGATTCCAATGCAAGTGCATTGGAGTCTATGATAATAGCAATCAGATAATTGCATGTTATAGTTCCCTTTGGGAACTATAAAGAAGTGTAAAATAAAAAGTTGTACAAAAAAATTATTAAAAAAAAACATAAAAATTAAAGTCACCCCCCTTTTCCCAAAATACAAATAAAAGAACTAAAAAAAAAAAAATACAAATCATGGGTGTCGCAATGTGCGAAAACGCCCATAGTATAAAAATATAAAAATATATTCCCCATACGGCAAACAGCAAAATGGAAAAAACATCCAAATGGCCGATTTGCCTTTTTTGGTCACTTCATTTTCTACAAAAAATGTAATAAAAAGTGATTAAAAAACCATACACACCCCAGAATTGTATTAATGTAAAGTTCAGATCGCCCCGCAAAAATTGAGTCCCCATACAACTCCGTACACATAAATACAAAAAAGGTATAGGGGTCAAAATAGGGGGACAAAAAAATAAAACAGATTTTTTCCCACTTTGAAATTTTTTCATCACTATCAAAGCGCAAGAAAAACTATACATATGCTGACCTGTAGAATAAAAGTAACCGGTCAGTTTTATTGTAAATCGAACATCGTAATTAAAAAGCCAGTAAAACCCCATTTGGAATTTTTTCCCCGCTTTCCACTACATCATATGCAATATTAAATGGTTGCGTTGGAAAGTACAACTTGTCCTGCAAAAAACAAGTCATCACATGGCTATATGAACAGAAAAGAAAAAAAAAGGTATGGCTCTGTGATGGCAGGGAACGCAAAACAAAAATGCCAAAACTCTAGGCTTGAAAGGGTTAATATATGCAAATGAGCCTCTAGGAGCAACGGGGGCGTTGCCATTACACCTAGAGGCTCTGCTCTCTCTGCAACTGCCGTTCCCTCTGCACTTTAATTGACAGGACCATGCATGATGACATTTTCACTGCCTGGTCCTGTCAAAGTACGGCGGCGCGGCAGTTGCAGAGAGCAGAGCATCTAGGTGCAATGGCAATGCCCCCGTTGCTCCTAGAGGTTCATTGCATATATTATATTTTTCTCAGCAATGTGGGCACATATGAACATGGGACCAACACAGATGCCTTCAGCTGCCAAGTGCACATGTAACAGGTCAGCCAGTGTCAGGCAAGCTCAGGCAAGATGGCTGCCCCCCATAATTATGTTCAATAACTCGAATAAAAAAATAATAATCAAGAATTAGAAAATAAAAACAGATTAGAACAATTGAATATGTGTCACTATTCATTTTTTACTGAGAGAAAAAATATATAGGTGACATACTCCCCAGACACCTCTGGCGGCGGCTTATCTCCCATGAGAACAAAAGGCTCATACCTCTTGAAATCAACTGCCCGATCTTTCTTTCTCCAGACGTCTGGGGGGTTATTGGCAGCACGTCCGACATTCACATAATTTGTGTGACCACCTCTAGTACCTAGTGGACATGGCTTTAACCATAAGTCATCAGTGTCTACGTGTAGCCATTAAACTCCTCTTAGAACGTATTGCCACATGGGGAAGACTTCTGGAGACTATCTAAAAGACAAACTCTGTTGCCAATGGCAACCAATCATAGCACAGCCTTCATTTTTCAGGAGCACTATAAAAAAAATGAAAGCTGCGCTGTGATTGGTTGCTACAGGCAACAAAGAGTTATTCTTTTAGACCGTTTCATAAATCTCGTAGACAAAAACATCCATTTTCCACACAAAAGCGAGAGCTCTGCATAAAGTTGACAATTTTGCATGTGTCTAACCACAATTTCTTTTGCGTCAGCTGTTTACCTCGTGTCATCTGGATCTGGCTCTACTCATTTGGTATTAAAAGAGTTAAACGCGACTGTAATGAGGGATTTGTCAACAACAACTAATGCATTCATTATTCCAGCGCCATAATGCCGAGGCTCATCCAAATGTCAGAGGGGGATCACTCTATGACTTCTCTGCATGAAAGCCCTTAGGCTGAGTGAGGTTATCTACACAAAGAGGCTTTCACTCAACCCTTCCCCCCTTTTAACTGCAATTAGATGGCTTGGCCTAAAGGCCGGGTTTATCAGATGGTAACAAAATCCTGGTTGATTTCATCTACTAGCTTTAAAACCAATGCAAACTCAAGACTCATTTACCAAAGCTGGACTAGAAGAAAGTCTACCAGCTTATGGATGACCAGTCATCCAAGAACATATAATCTTCTGTTGAAGTCATCCCATGGTACCCTACATGAAACGGTTCTCCAAAAATAGAAGCCTACTATCTAAAGAATAAACATTTCAAAGAAGCTATTGACTGGAAAACTCGAGAACTACGGATGGTTTCTGAGGAACATCTGCAAGGATACAACCTAGCCAATTATTTTTCTGGTGTGCATATGTCTTGGGGAAAATCATTAAATGTCACGCTTTTAAAATCAGTTTTGAAAGACGACTTATTTTTGTAAAGTCTGTGGTTGTTTATAGGCTTATAAATGGTTTCAGTGGAAGCTCAGAGATCCATCCTGGAGTTTAGAGTTTGGGAAGACTCTGGATTCCTTGGGAGAAGTCCATACACATATCAGAAGAAGATGAGTAGTGCCATGTATAAGAAACTAGTCATACCATTATGATCACGTACTACTAAACCTTTCACACAGGCAAGACTGGGATAAGGAGCCTTGGTGTTCACCCTTAACCCCTCAAGGAGGGGTTCGAAGGTCACGTCCCCAGCAGTAGTGCTGATGGAGCAGTGCCATGGCAAGCAAGAGAGGCAGGCTCGTTATCAATTACATTGTGACAAGCCAGAGTATGATCCAGAAATGTAGTCAGAAACAGAGCCAAGGGTCAGAGCCAGAAGAAGAACTACAAGTACCAAGCGACAAAGCAAGAGCGAGGTCAGGAACAGAGCTGAGGTCAGGATCTGGATCAATACTGAAGAAAATATTAATGCTCAGGAGCAAGAGCCAAGAAAGGATAAACCTCTAACATCAAGCAAGACATGAAGATTCCCCATTAAGGAGTCCCCAGGCTTACTATAACCTTCAGCTACTGTTGCTTTAGCAACCTGAGAGACCACCCTGCTGCAGATCAGCTGCGCTGCAGCCAAACCAGTAGGACTGCGGTGAAGAATGGCAGGAAAAGAGGAAGCGTTTGGTTGCCTTGCAATCAGACAAGTCATCGGCAGGAGCCACGGCTGCAGAGCTGCAGCTGAATTTAAAAAATACATACATTAGGCCTCATTTATCAAAACTGTCTAATAGTAAAACTGTCTTTGTTGCCCATAGTAACCAATCAGAACTAAGTTTTCACTTCCTAAACTGCTCTGGAAAAATGGAAGCTGAGCTCTGATTGGTTGCTATGGACAACAAAACCAGTTTTACTGTTTTGTCCACATTTACATTGAAGGATCCGCCAAGAGCCTTTGTCACAGATTCTGTCAAAATCACCAAACAAAATAATTTGGTCCGGTAAAATCACAAGTCTAAATGGACCTCTAATTCAAAGGGTGTGTCAGACGCTGTTGTTGTCCATCATATGATGCATCCTTCACCGACGTTGTTTTCAAAGTTATGTTCCTATGATGGAGCAGGACAATTCAAACAACAACCCAGTTGTGACCTCAACCTTAGGCCTGTATTACATCTGCCGATTTTTTGGCAGATGATCGCTAACAAGCATTCGTATAAATAGTCGTTAGCGACCATCTGGCAGTACAATACTGCCACCGATTGCCTTAGGAACGAGCAAGGGTACTTTCACACTAGCGTTTTTCTTTTCCGGCATTGAGTTCCGTCCTAGGGGCTCAATACCGGAAAAGAACTGATCAGTTTTATCAGAATGGAGCGAAATCCGTTCAGGATGCATCAGTTCAGTCACTGTCAGGTGTTTTGAACAGAGGAAATACCGCAGCATGCTGCGGTATAATCACCGTTGAAAATGCCAGATCAGTTGCCGGAATGCCAGATCCGGCATTAATTTACATTGAAATCTATTAGTGCCATTAAAAATACCGCAATGACGGATCCGGCATTCTGGTCTGCGCATGTGCAGACCTTTAAAAATGTGACACCGGAAAAACGGATCCGGTATTGCAATGCATTTTTCTGACTGATCAGCCATTTTTCAGACCTGGTCAGAAAAAATGACATGCGTTTGCATACAGTTTGCCTGATCAGGCAGGCAGTTCAGGCAACGGAACTGCTTGCTTGATCACACTGCCGCAAGTGTGAAAGTACCCCAAATGCTCGATCATCGGGCGATCCAAATCTTTTGACGTGTTAAAAAATAATCGTTTGCTGACGGCAGATCGTGGAGTCTAATAACGATCTGCGGCCGGCAAACCACTATAAAGCATGGGAATGGGCGATGCCATAGTGATTGCTCCTCCCCATGCCGCGGAGGAGATCACTGCATGCAATAGCATCGGTCTCCTCCACTTGTGAGCAGGCAATTACCTGGAGGGAAGGACGATTGTCTGCCACATCGGGCTGTGTAGTACGGCTATTAGACAATTTTGATATGCTCATTGTGATCTCATCGGGAAGTGGGCCCCTTCAGTCACAATCGGTTTGGCACTAGCTAAGTCTAAGAAATGTGTGCTTCTTCACCCATAACCCCCCACAGAGATACAGACTTTTCTATTCAGATTCCCAGGTAAGCGACCATTGGTAGAAACACGAGTATAAATGTTTGGAGCAGAAGCAGGGACAAAGTCAGGAACAAGGATAAGGCTCATCACTTGTGGTCAACATCCGACAAGCCAGAGGATGAGGTGGAGATGAAATCAGAAGACAGGACGTAGGTCTAACCAGGTGGTTGGACTCCAAGCGCCATGTGACAAATTCAAAAGAGCAAGACAAAGGAAGAATCCAAAGGCAAGGCTAACTTCAGGATCAGAATTAGGGCCAAACACTAGTTAACTCACTCTATGGAAGTATCTTAATCCAAAGGTAATGAAGCCACGAGCAGGAGATTATTTATGGCTCGGGAGAGGGGCTAACAGCCTCGAATTTATGAAATCCTAACTAGCCTTGGGTCAACACATGAAGAATATATCATCTTGTTATTGAACCACACCACTTTACACAAGGAGCAATGATCTTGGATAAAAGTACCAAATAAAAGTCAAGATGGACCCTGACCTCAAGATTTGTAATGCTCGACCATAGCATGGTCGACAGATTTTTTGTAAAGGGAATGTCTAGTTTAGAAAACCCGATTTCCTATACCTGGGAACTCACAGCTGAAACATTGATGTGAATGGACACTGTGTAATGCTTAATTTCCCCTGCAGTGGCGCTACAGAGAAACTGAACGCGTTATTTCTAAATTTTACCATAGATTCTAATCTCTGTGCGTCCCAATGGAGGCGCACCTTTTAACTAGCTTATGGTCAAGTGACTCTTCTAACTAGTTGGAATTGTGGAAAATAGTAGTTTTTTCTATCCGTCAATTTTAGCGACCAAACCTTTACAGCAATTTTCCATACTGGAGCGTTTCTACAAGGGAGGCAGTTGTACATGGTGTCTGAGGGAGCCTAAATTCCCTCTGACAACCATTTGTGGTATTAAAGATTTTGGACTGGGGCCTACAGGTTATGTCTCTGTTTCCATCTAATCTCTTTGGGCATTATATGGACTTCACTTTGCTTTCCTATAGGGTAGAGACAATGTTAGTAACATCTCAAGGTGAAGGACAGCACAAGACATACAGTATAGCAGTGCAAGGAGAGGTGTCCGTTGACATGTCTAAGAACTGGCGGTGACATCAACGGATCTACACAGGGACAATGCATAAATGTGCATAACAAATGACAATGTGACGAAAGACATATAGTCAATCGAGCCTGTCTCCACCAATCGACGATAACTAGCAACTCCCATAGAAGACGACCCTATGAACCCGTCACTGTGACAAGGACAGAACTCACATATTCCCTAGAGATGAATGCAGCCATTTACATTGTCCAGAGCTGCCACTGAGGCCTTCATGTCTTCCTTCACCCAAGAAATCAACACAAACACAGATGTCAGTGTGTAGAAATACATTCATCGAACAAAAGAAGAATTTCAGCCTTACAATTCTTGAAAGTTTGCCTTGAACGTAATGGAGATTTTCTTGTTGACAACTAAGACGTGCAGCTGTATTTGCTTAGTTGAATAACTTTTAAATACCCCCACACACACCACCTATTAAGCTTCCATTGTGTTTGTACAGACGGAGTTGACGGTAACAATGTGAATAGCAGTCGTGAGTCGCACACTGTGAATGCCGGGTCAACCAACGTTCTTATAGCTGCTCTACATATTAAACATTCAGAATACATCCACCGTGGCAATCAGTTGATTGCCGTGGGTCCCAATCTCAATACTCTGGTCAAAATCGTGGATGGCCAGCAAGGCATTTTTCTAGAAGTGGCTATTGCAGGGGAAAGAGAGGAATAGATCCAATTCACTAGGATAGTAGCTGTTCTTTTAGAGTGGTTCTTTTTTGGCTTGGCTTATAGGAGGGAAGTCTTGAGTAGGGAATCTTTCTCTGTGATGTTCATATCAACTAAGAGGACATATGGACAAGGGTTGTGTTCATGAGATCATTCTTTTCAATGGTGTTTAGAGAAATACAGGGCGTTCTGAGAGGTAGAAAACCTACATCCCCTCAGGGGCAGACCCAAGATCTGGACATACTGATGTGTAGAGAGACATAGGTGTAATGACAAATCGAAACCTTGTGTTCCCTCACGGACGGAAAAAGTTCAGGCTGTGCTGAGAGATAGAAACCCTGCACTCCCTCAGGGGCGGACACAAGATCAGGGCATGCTGAGAGATTGAAGCCTCGCCTCTCGTCAGGCGGGGAAACAAGATCAGAGTGTGCGGAGAGATGGAAAGTCTACATCTCCTTGGGGGTGGAAAACAGATAAGGGTGTGCCGAGAGAAAACCTGTATACCCTCAGGGGCTGAGACACAATGTCAGGGCATGCTGAGAGATGGAAACCCTGCATCCCCTCAGGGGCGGACAGAAGATCAGGGCATGCTGAGAGATTGAAGCCTTGCCTCCCATCAGGGACTAGGAAGCAAGATCAGAGTGTGCAGAGAGATGGAAAGTCTGCATCCCCTTGGGGCTGGAAAAAAGATCAGGGTGTGCCGAGAGAAAACCTGTATCCCCTCAGGGGCTGAGAAACAATGTCAGGGCATGCTGAGAGATGAAAAAACCCTGCATCCCCTCAGGGGCGGACACAAGATCAGGGCATGCTGAGAGATTGAAGCCTCGCCTCTCCTCAGGGGCGGGGAAAAAAGATCACAGTGTGCTAAGAGATGGAAATATCATGGCATGGGCTTCCTCCACCAACATACCCAAAAGCAAGGGTACCATGGCCATTGTTAATGCTGCACACCCAACGAGAGTGAAGTGGCAGCACGCTGGAATCAGTGCCATATATAGATGTACTTACCTTCTTTGGTTTTTGCTTTATTCTTTGTATTTTAAACTTCTGTTGTGACTTGGCTTTCCTGACAACTCTTCATCCCATACCACATACCTGGCTCTACTAGACCACCGTTGAATATCCTGAAAACCCATTTCTCTATTCTGTCGCTAGCTGTACGTTTTTCCGAATTTTTGTCACCGCCTGTATCAACTGCACAGTACTTATGTAGTACTGATCGGGCTTTATTGTACAGTATATCTGCACAGGGTACTAAAGGAGTGTACAGGTGCATTTACATGCCGAGGAGAAGCCGATTATCGGGAAAGAATCTTTCCTTCTTGATAGTCGGCTACCCGTTAAAGGGATTCTGTACCTTTTGATTACTGATTATCTATCCTTTGGATAGATCATCAGCATCTGATCGGTGGTGGTCCGACAACCGGGACCCCCGGCGATCAGCTGTTTGAGAAGGCACGGCCTTCTCACTGTTTCCAACAGGCCCAGTGACGTCACGACTGATATCACTGGCTTGGGCGTGGCTCAGGCCCATTGGAGTGAACGGGGCTGAGCCACGTCCAGGCTAGTGATACTAGTGGTGACGTCATTGGGCCTGTGGGAAACAGCGAGAAGGCTGTGGCGCTACTTCGCACACCGTTGCCTTCTTAAATGGTCAGACCCTCACCGATCAGATGCTGATGATCTACCAAAGGCTAGATCATGAGTAATAAAAAGGTGTAAAAGCCTTTTAAGTGGAGGTGAAGCGCTGTATTTACATGCAGGGATCACCTCCACAGTATGATAACGAGTGATCAATGCTGCTATCGCTCATCCCCATACAAAATCAATACTCCTGGGCAGCAAAGCGCTGTTTAGACATCACGATCTGTTGCCAGAGGACAATGATTGCGGTGTCGGCACCTCCGATCATTTCACCCGTTGATCGGCACCTTAAAACGGGCAGCTTATGGGGGAACGAGCAAGATATAATCGGCCGGATATTCGGGCCGTGTAATTCCACCTTATGACATAATCACTGGAAGCCTGGAGCCTGACATCACTCCAGAGAAGCCTGTTTGATCTTTACTGGAGAATGCCCCCTCTTGTACCCCCTGAACTATTTAGGGGTAGGTCACACTGCTGACTGCCTGACAATGCTTCACTTGGGTCTGTATCACTGGAGACTTTGTGTGTGTCATATTTCAGTCATTTAGGCTAGAAATGGGACCTTTGTTCAGGGCCGAGAGCTCAATGAAATGCTGCGGAGTTATTACGTCTTATCAAAGTCGAGCATTGTTTCTTTTAATGGAGTATATGATGTCAGATGGGAAAAATAAAGCTGCTCTTTAAATGGTTACATTTAATCATATTCAAAAGAAAGTTCTATCTATCTATCTATCTATCTATCTATCTATGGTATTTATTTGTGTGAGTGCAGCAAGTATGGCCAGTGCCTGAGTAGTGCATAGGTAGCATATGCCCATTTTGCAGATAGATATTCAGTGCACGGTGTCCCCCACAGGCTGTATATGGAGAGGGCAGGATGTTCCTGGCTCCTGTGGCTAGGCAGGGTTGGCATCACCCCTTCCTCTCTAGGAGAAAGTAATTTAGTCTAGTGTGAACTGTGGATATGTGTGTGCAGCAAAGACCAGAGCTTATCATGGAACGGTCCTTACCCCTGTGGAATTGAGTGACAGCCCTTGAGGGAAAGATTTACTGAATGCAGCAGTAAGTTCACTGGCCATACAAGGGGATTGCTGTGCATTTGTCAGATAAAGGTAATGCATGTACATTGTAGCCACAGACTTCTCTGCATACTGGTGGGAGCCATGAGCTTCAGGTTCCCCAGCATAACAAAAAGCAAAAAGACCAAAGGGCTCTCTGCAGAGACAATATATATATCTGGAGATAAAGTTGCACCCCTTGAGTTGGGAAACAAGAAATTATACAGCCTGCTTGAAAAGAGATAGAGACCAGCCTCCCATATATAGTAACATAGTAGGGGTGTGCCCTGAAGGGAAAGAAAAGGTGTGCCCTTCCCATCACGTTAAGGCCCAGGGAGCGACATAGTGAGTACTGCCACTGAGAGTGCAACTACTCTCATCCTCTCTGCCTCCACGGCACTTGCACAATATTTTAGTGTAAATTGGAGGGTATAAGGCTGGGCAGTCAGAAGCCCCGTGAGCTGTATATGGATAGAATAGACAATACAAGCCTTTAAATTTAGAGCCTCATGTTCCCTGAGAGCCCACAGATGTGGCACATCCATGAAAATAGTCCAGAATTGCCGCCTGATGGGATTTTCATGGTCGGGGGAATGAGAGGAGTGGCAATCAGAGTTAATATAGATTGCATCCTCTGAAATTGACCATTTAAGATTTCCAGATGGAATCCCGGCCACGAAGATTGGCTTTCCGGGATATATGGGCTAAATTAAACATGTCCAATAGTCCAGAATATCTGCTAATCCGCCGTCATTCTCACTTCTCAGCAAATCCAATCACCATGACATTGATGCTGGGAAAAATATTTACCAAAAAAAAAAAAAAAAGTTGCAGTTTAACCCCTTTAGGATCCTGTGATTTTCCATTTTTGCGGTTTCGTTTTTTACTCCCTGCTTTCCTGGAGCCATATTTTTTAAATTTTTCTGTTCACATAGCCGTATAAGAGCTTGTTTTTTTGCAGGACAAGTTTTACTTTCTAAAGCCTAATTCACACGTCCGCAAAATGGATCCGCATCCCTGCCGCAATTTTGCGGAAGGGTTGCAGACCCATTCATTTCATAGGGGCAGGAATGGATGTGGACAGCACACTATGTGATGTCCGCATCCGTGTTTCCGCATCCGTGTTTCCGCACCCGTGTTTCCGTTTCCGCAAAAAAATAGAACATGTCCTATTCTTGTCCGCAATTGCGGACAAGAAAAGGCATTCTTTCTATAGTGCCAGCAATGTGCGGTCCGCAAAATGCGGAACGCACATTTCAGCCGTCCGTGTTTTGCGGATCCGTGTTTCCGTGTTTCCGCAAAACACACTACGGACGTGTGAATAAGGCCTAATAGCTCCATTTTATATTGCATATGATATAGTCGGAAGCTGAAAAATATTCCACATGAGGTGGAATTGGTAAAAAGACCTTCAATTTCGCCATAGTTTTTTGGGTTTTGTTTATACTGAATTTTGCATATAGTAAGACTCACCTGTTATCTTCATTTTGACAGTTAGTACAATTACATCAATACCACATTTATATAGTTTTTCTTGTGTTTTAAAATTGAAAAAAAATTGAGCTTTTTTTGCAAGAAGATCTTTAGTTTTTATTGATACCATTTGCAGTTTGTGTGACTTTTTGATCACTTTTTATTCCGTTTTTTTGTGAGTTGAAGTGACGAAAAAATGGCGAATATGCTATTTTAATTTTTTTCCCATTGCGCTATTCGCCATAAGGGACAAATATGTTTTGGGATGCGCCAATGCCAGTGATCCTTTTTTTCATTGTTTACTATTAATTTTTTTAAAGTATTAAATATTTTTTAAATATTGATATTTTAAATATTTTTAAAAACTTCTTTACTTTTATTTTGTCCCCCTGGGGGACTTGAACATGCGATCGTCAGATTGCTTCTCCCAATGATTTAACATTGCAGCCTTTTGGAGATTCACTGTGATTTTGGCGCAGGGGTGCCATTAACAGGGAGGGAGTGCAGCTCTCCCAGGGTTTCACCGCTCAGATCCATGGTTGCAAATGTTTGTAATTGGCGTTATCTCCGATCATGAACATTGCCTCTGGGTGTCTGCTGTGTAATAGAGCTTAGGTGCCTGCTCAGCCGAACCCACCGCTCCCAGTGGGTTCAACCGACAAAACTAATGTGTATCAGGGCCAGTGACTCTTGCTCTTTCTGTCCCAGTTTTTTATATTGATATAGGTTATTTGAGATGCTGTGCTGGTGGACTGGAGGCCCACCTGTCTCAGGGGCCCACCGGGGGATTCCCCTGTGGGCCAGTCCGAGCCTGCTCATATTTATCTCATATCTATCTATCTATCTATCTATCTATGTAATATCTATCTATCTCATATCTATCTATCTATCTATCTCATATCTATCTATCCATGTAATATCTATCTATCCATGTAATATCTATCTATCTATCCATCTAACATCTATCTATCTCCTATCTATCTATCTATCTATCTATCTATCTCTCATATCTATCTATCTATCTTTGTATCTCTCTCTCTTCTGAATAACATGGCTATACTGTTAAGCCTGTATTACACAGCCTGATGTGGCAGACGATTGCCTTTCCCTCCCAGCAATCGCTTTCTCCCTAGTGAAGGAGACCACTGCTATTACATGCAGCAATCTCCTCCTCAGCATGAGAAGGAGCGATCTCTATGCCATCACTCATCCCCATGCTATCTAGTGGTTTGCCAGCGGCAGATCGTTATTAAACTTCTCGATCTACCGCTGGCAAACAATGATTTTTAGGCATCTATCTATCTATCTATCTATCTATCTATCTATCTATCTAGTACAAGAAATTCCACAGCACTTCATTAATG
The DNA here is from genome assembly GCA_033119425.1 of Bufotes viridis. Classification (NCBI taxonomy): domain Eukaryota; kingdom Metazoa; phylum Chordata; class Amphibia; order Anura; family Bufonidae; genus Bufotes; species Bufotes viridis. The sequence continues at coordinate 259,773,083 of CM065594.1, read as the reverse complement.
GTGAACAAAAAGTGGCTACTTTATTTGCCGGGTAAAAAGCGAAGTTTCAGTGCACTCAATGGCACCTTTCTCAAGCAGTGACCATTGAGTGCACCGAAACGTCGCTTTTTACCCGGCAAATAAAGTAGCCACTTTTTTTCACCATCAAGGAAGTGCTGTGGAATTTCTTGTACTAGATACTGTCTATCTATCCCATATCTATCTATCTATCTATCTATCTATCTATCTATCTATCTATCCCATATCTATCCCATATCTATCTATCTATCCATCTATCTATCTATCTATCCCATATCTATCTATCTATCCCATATCTATCTATCTATCCCATATCTATCTATCTATCTATCTATCTATCCCATATCTATCTATCTATCTATCCCATATCTATCTATCTATCCTATATCTATCCCATATCTATCTATCTATCTATCTATCTATCTATCCCATATCTATCTATCTATCTATCTATCCCATATCTATCTATCTATCTCTCTATCCCATATCTATCTATCTATCTCTCTATCCCATCTCTATCTATCTTTCTATCTATCTCTCTATCTATCTATCTATCTCTCTATCTATCTATCTATCTATCTATCTATCTATCTCTATCTATCTATCTATCTATCTATCTATCTAACAGATAAAAAACAAACTCCACGGCACTTCCAAAAAAGTGTGTGTTTATTCACCAAATTGCAGCTGCACTCCTTTTTACTTACCCACTGCTGTGCTGCCTGCAAACTTTGTTTTTTATCTATCTGTCTATTATCTATCTTATTCTATCTATCTATCTATCTATCTATCTATCTCTCTATCTATCCCATATCCCATATCTATCTATCTATCTATCTATCTATCTATCCCATATCTATCTATCTATCTATCCCATATCTATCTATCTATCTATCTATCTATCCATCTATCTATCTATCTATCTTATAGCTATCTATCTATATCATATATTTGAGATAGGTGTCATCTCCTATAACAATGCTATAGGAGAAATAAAAGGGGTTGTCCAGGATTAGAAAAACTTTCTTCCAAAAATCAGCTCCACACTTTCCACTGGTGGTGTCTGGTATTGCAACTCAACTCAACTCTGTTGAAGCGAATGAGGCCTAAGGCTACTTTCACACTTCATGGATCTGCACAGACGGATCAGTTCAGATAATACAACCGTCTGCATCCGTTCAGAATGGATCCGTTTGTATTATCTGTAACATAACCAAGACGGATCTGTTTTCTATTGTGCCCGATCGTGTCATAGAATACGGATCCGTCCCCATTGACTTACATTGTGTGTCAGAACGGATCCGTTTGGCTCAGTTTCGTTAGACGGACACCAAAACGCTGCATGCAGCATTCTGGTGTCCGCCTCCAAAGCGGAATGGAGACTGAACTGATGCACTCTGAGCGGATCCTTTTCCATTCAGAATGCATTAGAATGCAAACTGATCAGTTTTGGGCCGCCCTGAAAGTATCTCACAAACGGAAAGCCAAAACGCCAGTGTGACAGTAGCCTAAGCTGCAATACTACACACAACCTGTGAACAGGGGTGGCGCTGTTTTCAGAAGAAATCAGCCACATTTTTTCCAATCTGGTTTAACCCTTTGAATAAATGATATATGGGAAATACACGGACGGGTCCTCTGGAGGGAGAGTCATGCTTTGTTCCCGCTCTCCATTCTGACAAACTTATGGGTATGCTGAGCGGACCCCCCCTTTATTGCATCCATATGCATCCCCACCACCACCTACTATTTTATACCCATCAGTGCTGGGAAGGATGGAGCATATTTAATACATTCCTTTCAAACATCAACCCGCAGTTATTTAGGAGCGCGCTGCAAGATAGAGCCCCAAATGGTTGGGGGTTGGGTATGCACCATGTTGGTTGGATCAAGCAGCACAACATAAATGATGTCATTTGAACTAAAAAAATAAATAAACAAAACCCACAAAACCGATAAAAATGAGAATATAAAAAAAAATAAAAAAATTCTCTCAACATCCGGGGCCGCACATCCTCCCTGGTATATTATCAGCTATAACCGAGAAATAAGCACTTCGGCGCCACTTAGAGCGCTGACTCCATATGGCTGCGACGCGATATAATTGGATAATATAGAGTGCATGCGGTAGGCACCGGTTGGTGGCTGTTGTTTACAGCAAGCGACAATGCATAAGTTTAAGTATATCTGAAAGAATTTTATGGGAAAAGATAAGGATACAAGTTATCTGCCAGCAAATGTGATGTCCCTTTGTTAAGGGGGGGTGAGGGGGGGGGACACAATAGCTAGAGATTTTTTTTTTTTTTGTTTTCTCAAGAGCTAATGGGGCTGTTCCACCTTAATAAGAGGCGTGCACTAAAGCTCCATTACCAGAGTTGGCAGGCTGACAAGAACTGCTGCTCCAGTGCCCTTTCCCCCTCCCCACTGCTCACACTCCCTCCCAGCCTGGATGGATCAGCTGCTGCTTCCCCCTCCCAGACAAGCATCTATCTACCCAGAAGCTCAGGACAGGCAGATCTGTACCAGCAGCAGCCAAGCCAGTGTGCTTCTTGCAACCGAAGACCTCTTGCAAGCCAAGGATGGGATACGAAGAGTCGCCTCGTTGCCCTGGGATGTCCCTTTAAGGAGACCTTCAAGACATCGGCCAAGCCCAGAGGATGTCTCATCTCTCAATGCATGCACCACTGCTTTTCTAGGGCCAAGGTAGAGAGCGCCAGGAGACAGCTCCCAAACTGCCCACTGCTTTCTGACAACTTGCATTTGGGGGTTGGTGGGTGGTGATGGTGGGGTGAGAGAGCATGAGGTTTTGGTCACATAAGGAAGGAGCCCCGGGCGTCCAACACCGAATCTGTGTTTTTTTTTCTGGGATTTAGGGGAGGGGACATGGCTACGACCAATTTGCAAGAACAATGAGAGCTTCCTCAGCATGGTGGAGGCAGGAAGAGAGAGAGAGGAGGGTGGGGGATGGAGTGGTAGAGCATCCCCCCCTCCCCCATCAACTTTCTGTATTACCCACAGAAAAGGAACCTCATTGTGATGGATTCCTGGGGGGCTACATACGTTTTTTTGGGGGGGCTCATCAGAGGATTATGAAATGCGCCTTTCTACCCGCCAGTTCAACGGGTCACCAAAAGCAGGTAGGTGCACTCACTTGTACATTTGCCAAAACCCAACACATACACACACTGTGAGGGAAGCAGAGTTAACCCATTGTCTGCAGGATACACCATGACTTAGAATTCACGTGGACGCTGCCTGAATTTTTTGGATATTTCTCTTTGATTTTTGACATTGAACGTCCCTAACAAGTTCCCACCATGATATAGTAAGACAGGGGGTCGTCGTTGTTTTATTAACGTGATCCAACATGCAATGCGCTTGTGGGTGAAAAGTTTGAATCAAACTTTGTATAAATGTAACAAACCGGGCTCTAATTCTAAATTCAGAAATCTAGAATTTTTGGGGGGAATTTGACATAATTGGATTGATGTAGAAGCCAAAACTAGGTAGGCCTAAAAATCCCTTGGGTTGTTTGTGACCTTCTCTGTAAGGCACTTTTGGAGGAATTTTGCTTCTAGAGCTATTGTTGGGGGAGGACATTTTTAACCCGTGACTGTTTCAGATTCTTCTTAGAAGCTCAGAATTATTTTTCATGACTTTTTAAATTCTAAAATGTTTTTGAATTAGGATCAGCAAAATAATAATTTAAAAAAAACTAACTGCCCTCAAGAGCAGAGGTTTAGGAAAATTCTAGTAGACGGTCGGTCGGTCTAAATCAACCCTGATTGTTTAATAAAGTATTCACACAGTGGGTCCTAGTTATCCCTTTATTTGAATTGATTGAACTAGAGGGGCGTTAACTTTTTCACACTGGCACATTGAAAGTTGAGTCACTTTACACGCCAAACAAAAGAACACTAACTCCAAACTTTGGCATTGTTTGATCAGATGCATTTGTAAGGACCTATGGCCCATATATGTTCTTTAAAAAAAAAATACAAAAATTAAATATATTTTTTAAATCTAATTTTGAAATTAAAAAAATAATATTATTAATACACCCACACCATAGGATAACAATACATCCAATGACATTAAGAAGGGCTATAATTATATTCTCTATTCATAAGAAAGAAAATAAGACAATTCAAAAATAATTCAAAAAATAAATGTAAAAAATAACACTTTCAGCAGTATATTAATGCATGTAAAATATTGTATTGTATCTTAAAAGTTTTACAAATTAAACTATATAATATATATTATATACACTGTGCGCACAATAATTAGGCAAGTGAGTATATTGACCATATCATAATTTTCATGCATATTTTCCAACTCCAAGCTATATAAACCTAAATACTTATTGGATTTAAATATTGATTTGTATTTGTGTAATGAGGGGGTGTGTGACCTAAGGAGATCAAGACCCTATATCAAGGTGTGCATAATTATTAGGCAAGTTCCTTCCCTCTAACAAAAAGCTATTTAACTGACTCTGAAAAGTCAAAAATTGCTAAAAGTCTTTCAGAGGGATGCAGCACTCTCGGGAATTGCTAAGATATTGGGGCATGATCACAGAACCAGCAGACGTTTTGTTGCAAATAGTCAACAGGGTCGGAAGAAACGTGTTGAGAAAACAAGACACAAATTAACTGCCAAAAATTTGAGAAGAATCTAAAGTGAAGCGACCAGGAACCCATTATCTTCCAGTGCTGTCATATTCCAGAACTACAACCTCCCTGGAGTGCCTAGAAGTACAAGGTGTTCAGTGCTCAGAGACATGGGCAAGGTAAGGAAGCCTGAAACCCGATCACTACTGAACGAGACACAGAAGATGAAACGTCAAGACTGGGCCAAGAAATATCTATAGACATATTTTTTAAAGGTTTTATGGACTGATGAGATGAGAGTAACTCTTGATGGACCCAATAGAAGGGCCGTGCCTGGATCATGTATTGGCACAGAACTCCACTTTGACTTCAAGGCCAGCAAGGTGGAGGAAGGGTACTGCCATGGGCTGGTATTATTAAAGATGAGCTAGTGGGACCTTTTTCGTGTTGAAGATGGACCCAAAGTGAATTCCGAAACCTACTGCCAGTTTTTAGTAGACACTTTCTTCAAGCAGTTGTACAGGAAAAAGGACAATTCTTAATCACATGTATCGAAGTACTCTGCTGCATGGCTAGCCAGTAAGGGCCTTAAAGATGAAAAAATAATGACATGGCCCCCTTCCTCCCCTGAACTAAAGCCTATTGAGAACTTGTAGGCCCTTCTTATACGGAAGGTTTACAGTGAAGTAAAACAGTCAACCTTTTTGAACAGTGTCTGGGAGGCTGTGGTTGCTGTTGCTAGACAAAAAGTTGATCGTCAACAGATTAAGTAACTATCTCTATGGAAGGCTTATGACTTAATGTTATTTAAAAGAACAGGGGCTATATTGGCCACTGATTTTTTTATAATAATTCTGCACACTATTAGTTGCCTAATAATTATGCACACATAGATAGTCTACTAAGAAAGCCAAAACTTCACTTTTGCTTTCCTAAATATTCAGGTTTGAGGTTTAGTAACATTTTGGATAGACAAACAGGAGTGTAGAATTAACCCTCAAAAATACAACTTTGACAATTGTGCACACAGCTTAATACAATACATAATATAACAATACATGTAAAAATAGTTTATTGGATTTAAAAGATATTGCAAATATAGATAATCAAATCTTTACCTACATTTAGAAAAATACAACCCCAATTTCTAAAAAATTGGGACACTTCGTAAAATGTAAATAAATGTAATGATTGATACATCTCAAAGACCCATATTTTATTCACAGTAGATCATACAACACAGATCATATGATGCAAGTGAGACATTTTACCGTTCCATGAAAAAAATTAACTCATTTAGAACTTGATGGGAGGAACAGATCTCAAAAAATTTGGAACAGGGGCGACAAAAGGGAAATATGAGCAGAGGTTCACCAATCTGCAAAAAAATGCATCTAAAAATTGTGGAACAAAATTTCAGAAAATCTTCCTTAATGTTAAAATTGTGAAGACTTTGAATATCTGACTATCTATAGGACATAATATCATCAAAAGATTCAGAGAATCTGGGGAAATCAATGTGCACAAGGGACAAGGCCGATGGTCAGTACTAGTGCATTAAAAACAGGCATGATTCTGTACTGGAAATCACGGCATAGGAACACTTCCCGAAATCATTGTCTGTGAACACAGTTCGCCCTGCAATCCACAAACGCAAGTTAAAGCTTTATCATACAAAGAAGAAGCCAGCATAACAGCATGGCTTCAAGTTCTAAATGAGTTCATTTTTTTCATGAATTGGTAAAATGTCTCACATCTGATATGTGTTCTATGATCTCCTGTGAATAAAATATAGGTCTATAAGATTTGCAACTCATTGCAATTTACATTTTACAGCGGCCCACCTTTTTGGGAAATGGGGTTTGTAAAATATTTGATTGATTTTAAAGATTTTAATTTTAGCAGTATAATATTAAATATAAAAATATATAATTAAATGTAGATAAAATTATTATTAATAATGAAATACTTACAATAATAATAACAACAATTTTTTTAAAAAAATCTCTCAGATAATCAGCATTTTTCTCCGTGCAATCCAAAAAAATAATTGAAATAAGATTTTGAACACAGCATACAAATTGTTAATACAGGACTGAAATAAATTCTCACTTTTCAAACCTGCCCCTAAACAATTCCATGTAACCGGAGAGGTTTTTTATTTCATTATTTATTCCCAGGTGCAGACAGAAATGTTTAATAAACAGACGGGTAATTAACTTTCTGGACTATTTTAAACTCCCTGCTCTGGTTCGCTGCAAATGTTCAGTTTTCCATCCGATATTTGTAATGCTAGTATTTATGTTCACACTAAAGCTTTAAAATAATGTAAAAAATTGAATTATTTTTTAATTTATATTTGACAACAGAATTAAAAAAAAAACTATCCTTTCTTCAGTTGTACTCTAGGTATCATGTCTTAATATTAAAACAAAATAGCTAAAAAAGCTAAATATGTTATTTTATACATTATTTACTAAAAAACTGTAATTAGGTAAAAAATGTACCATCTAATAATTGTTATTAGATAAAATATAGTTTCAAACTTTTGAGAATTTAAAACATTTTTTTTTACTTTCACTTTTCTTACATCACATAGATAGCCTTTATTATTTTAGAACGTGAATGTTGTATATACCATATATACCAAATATAAATACATCTACAAATATAAAAATTAGTCTTTGTATCACTTGGATTCCTCTAACGATGAACCCCATTTAGTTGACCTATAGTATTAACAATTCACCAGAAATAATTTCAATATTTTTGGTCTTTTTTTGACCTGATAGACTGCATAGAGGCCATGTTGGATACCTATGAAGCAACCTCATACAATTCTCTTCAAGCCTGACAGAGGCAGCTACACATGAACTCTCCCTCCCTGCTACAAATCAATGATGGGTCAACCAAATATTTCAGCCTTTCAATAAGACTCACAAATCTAGTTTTTTGTGTTGTTTTTGGCCTAGACAAGTCTTTTCCTCTTATTTTTGAGCCTTCAAAAATAGTTCCTTCCAGTTAGGCCAGTTTCATATACCCGCTCTACGACTGAGGTGGAAACATCTGTTCTAGTTGCGTTCAGTTTGTGTTGTATATCGGAGAGAGATACTCACTGGTGAAGGCTCCTATGAGCTTGATCTTTGAATTTGAGGACATTTTTGGCACTACTGACCTCGTTTGGTTCTCACGTGTCTCAATTTTTTAAAAGAAGGTTAGCAAAATTTAGAATTTTAGAGAAATATTTGTTTTCTTCTTAGGAAATTATGTCCCAGAAATGTCGAGAATTTGACATTTTACCCTTTTGATTTTGAGGACATTTTTGGCACTACTGACCTCGTTTAGTTCTCACGTGTCTCAATTCTTTTGAAAAGGTTAGCAAAATTTAGAATTTTAGAGAAACATTTGTTTTTTTCTTAGGAAATTACGGCCCAGAAATGTCAAGAATTTTAAGTTTGACCCGTTTTACCACTTTAGTCCATAGGTTTACTGTATTTCTGTTACCTACGGACTGCCCCCCAGTTAAAAATAACTGCTGACAAAGGATAAATGATGTAGCCTGCTGTTAACGTGGAGGACATCTAACAAAGTCATTAATTTGTAGAACCTAGTGGCCTAATATTTCTATCTTCTATTTCATTCTTATTTTGGTAGACAATTTTTTTTTTTTAAAGATTGTATAAATTTTTTTACAAATTTACATTTTCAGTGTATGCCCTAGTAAAATTAAAACAGAGTTGTTGTTTTTTTAAATAATTTCTTTATGTTTTCTATCACTTTTATATATTCTATACTCTGCAGTTTACTGAAGCCCCTATACCTTTAGGACAGGGCACTGACAAATTAAGAAATAGACAATATAAAATGTCTTGATGTTTTGATGTATGCACATATAAAATATTACCATAGTTTATTAGGCTAAATATTAAATCAATATAAAGTTTCGACAGTATTAGATGTAATATATAAAAATAATCAGCCAAAATTAAATGTACACAAAAAGCACATATAATTATAGAAACCATCACGTAAACATCCATTTTTTGCTCTTAGAATTGACAAAATTAATATTTTTTATTAACTTTTTTTTATTGATTGATGTCTCCACTACTCCTAATTAAAGATTGTCATGGAAAAAAAAAATGATTTTGAACTCCTATACTCATGAGTCATATACTCATATCATTTTGACCAGTCGTGCTTAGACATACATAAAGACTGGTATTACGAGATAAGTTTTATGTCGTTAATGACGTGTAATATCACCTATATGGTATAGCCATTTAAAGGAAATGTTCCGATTTACCAAAAATGTGTCTCTAATGTGAAAGTGCCCAGAGAAGCATGAGCTGGGGCGGTGTACAATGGTGTTAATGCACCTCAGAGATGTATAGTGGGATCCTTTGTTCTCCTTAGACAGCTACCATACTATAGTAGAGATTGATTGCCATTATTAATAAAAATGAATGTCTGAATCACAAGTTTCATGTTGGCTGGGTTGTCCAGAAATCTATATTTTCTTCTGTTACCGAGTTCGCTTCTTCAAATTCAGCAGAAGTAAATTGGCGAAATGACAGGGAAAAAATTTTTTTTTTTCAGTGCCTCAGGAAAGATTAAACTAGTATATAAAAATATACTTTTTTTTGTGATTTGGCTGATGTTAGATCTGCCCCAGATTTCCAGATTTATAGATTCCCTTATTCCCCAGCCTGTGCTCCCTGGATCCGAGGCTTATTTATAGATGTCATGGATATTTAAAGTAATATATTTTTTTTTTTTTACATATCTTTCCCACCCAGTTTAATGCATAGAAGTCTTTGATGCAAGCGAGTAAGTGACAGGCTGAGCACAGTGCGGATAGGCCAGCAGTAAAATAGTACATATACCTAAACATCACATGTACATGTGGAATATTGGCGGATAAAATATCATTGTCATTTAACCCTTTCCTCGTCAGTCTGCCTCTCTCTCTCTCCGAAAAAGAATCTCTTACTGGGACAGAGTACTTCTATTGATTTTTTTTTTTTTTTTTCTTTTCGTTCTTCTGACTTTTGCCTCCTGAAGGCCGCATTCCAGTGTAATCAAATGCAATAAAATCTAATTTGCGACCAAACAAGTGGTGTGTGGTGTTATTTTAAAAAAATGAGGTTTGACATGTGTGTGCATGCGCGCAAATCCCATCTGTGACAATTATTCATGCAATTTCCAAAGAATGTATATATATATATATATATATTTTTTTTTTTTTAAACCAAACAAATTTATCTATTTTTAGATGTTTGTTAAGAAGTGATAGAAACGAGGGAACGTTCGATGACACACGTCTTTTTGGAGATGATCTTTAGCCCTTTGCACAGCAGGAATTCGGGCTTGGGCAGATAGCAGTGGAATTTCTATAGATTATGGTTATTTACAAACATAAAAATAAGTTATAAATAAATTAAAAAAAAAAATTAAAATCTACTTTAATTTTTTTTTTATGTTTTAATTATTTTTTCTATTTCATTCTGACCTTTCAGATTTCACAATAGATCCTCTATGATTGGTATCATGTTTTTTCAGATTTTATCATTATTATTATTTTTTTTTATTTCTTTTAAGCCATGCGTTATGAAATGCCATCTGAACACAAGGAGGCTAAGGAACAATAATAATTATTGAAAAAATAAAATATATTTTTAAATAGACTGTAAAACATTAGCGGAATGAAAATCCTTTATCTATACCACCATTTATGACTATATTATATTGCTCATTTCTACTTCTAAAGGGAATGTCCAGACCCATTTGTGCCAGGTACTAAGATTATGAATATCCTGATGCAGTTGTCATCAATGGATATGACATTTGGAGCGTAGGAAGAAAGCAAAACAACAGAATCACAAAAAAAGTTTTTTTTTAAATATATATATTGGTTTATGATATGTTTTATCACATTTTTGTATGTATTTTGAGTATTTATTATATATTTTTATTCATATCCTGGAACATATTAATGGTAAAGTGGGCGTGTTACCAGCTGCACCATCTTGTAAAGAAATGGAAGAAGCACTCCAATAAAACATCATCTCTTTTTATTGTTTCTAGACAGCAATGCACACTGCAGTACATCCATTTTTTTTAAGCAACTGTTTCTTTGGGGAAATTCATGTTATACAAATTAATACACACACAGAAAAATAACCTGAGCAGATAAAACTGACACCCAGTCACCACAAAGCCAACATAAATGTCTGAACTCCATTAAAGGATGCATGAATACAGCAAATCTCGATGAGTTTAAGTACTAAAAAATAATAATAATAAAGAAAAAAATCATTTGTGCATCTGACTTCTAAGGGTCCATTCACAACGTTGTGGAACGGATCTGGACCCATTCATTTTCAATGAGACCGGAAAAGATGCGGAGAGCACACAGTGTGCTGTCCGCATCCGCACTTCCGTTCCGCAAAAAAATAGAACATGTCCTATTCTTGTCCGCAGACACGGACAAGAAAAGGCATTTCGATTTAAAGTGTCGGCCATGCGCGGACCACAAAATGCGGAACGCACATATCCGGTATCCGTGCTTTGCGGATCTGCAATTTGCGGACCGCAAAACACTTGCGGACTTGTGAATGGACCCTTACTATGGAAATAAGTTTTCTTGAAAGATCTTATAAATATAGAATTTTTGTTTCTATATTTTATCATTTCATTTTATTTTTTAGATTTATTATGTTATTATTAATCCAGTTTGTATGGCTTGATTTTCCTGCATTTCACGTATTTTATTTAGCATTTAAATGTTATTTTTACATTTTATTCCCTATTAGATTATTATTGCAATACTAACTCCTATTACTAGGAAAGATTTTATTTTTTTAGGCATTTCTTATTTTATTTTTACTATTTTAATACTAATTCCTGTTACTATGAATGATATTTTATTTCTAATTTTATATAATAATAATAATAATTATTATTATTATTATTGTAATGATTCCTTTTAAATAAAATTTTTAATAAAAAAATCCATGATTTGTCAAAGTCGCTACTTTAAATTTTGGTAATAGATAAAAAATGAAGGAGAAAGGTGAGAGGGGATGTAATTTGATACAAAAATACACGAAAAGAATAGGGAAAGGTGGTCAAGTTGATTAAGCTTAGCTCGCTACAAAGCGCCATAGAAAGCTAGCCTTGTCCTTGTGAATAGGAAAGACGAATTTTCACATATTAATTCGCATGTACGGGATCACTTAGATGGCTCCAAATGATTTGATTACCGTCGAGATAAATTGGATGTTTGTGAACTTAGCAAAAACAATAGCGGCTCGAAGATGAATCTCTTCTAAGAAGGATGTGACACCGGCCCAGGCCGTGTTTATCTCGCAAGTCACTTTTAGGATCCATTGTAGATTTGTAGCCATTAGGAGCAGCCCATGTCCACATTTACACCCGATGCCTGGAATACGAGGTGGCGCCTATTGTCACCAGTCATCGCTGGGGGCTTCTTCTTCTGGTGGGTGGCTGCTGGTACAGAAATTTTTTGCTTGGCTTTCTTTTTTAAATGGTCTGGACAAGAAGAAGTTTAGTACGCTGCACTTAATTATGCTTAAATCTCTTAACTGTTCCAATTTCTTCAACCGGCCTTAAGACGGGATTCCAGAGAGGAGTTTGTGTGTCAGGATTAATTTGGGAAAACATGAGTGGGTCAAACCTTTTCCTACAGCAGTTTATGGAAAGCAAAATATATAGAGGAAGGAGAGGAGGGGCGCGGGGGCTTTTGTTGGCCACCTGTCTACTTATAGACGACATCTATGTGTTTTTTCTTTATGTTTCCTTTGCTAAATATGAAAACAATTAGTTTCAATTAGATAAAGGACACGGAGATGAGGATGGGATCTAAGAGTGGGGAGAGCGTTGAGATGTTGAGTGTTGGTATAGATACAGATAGATAGATAGATAGATAAATAGATAGATATGAGATAGACAGCTAGATAGATAGATAAATAGATATATAGAGAGGTAGATATGGGGTAAATAGATAGAAGATAGATAGTTATGAGATAGATAGGAGAGATAGATAGATACATAGATAGATATGAGATAGAAAATAGGTAGATAGATAGATGATAGATCTATATGATATACATGATAGAGGTATATTAATAGATAGTGATAGATAAATAGATATAAGGTAGATTGATGGAAAGACAGATAGATCGATAGATATTAGAAATCTGATATAAATATAGAATTAACAGAAAGATATAGATAGAAAGATATGACATAGATCAATTGATAGACATGAGACAGAGAGATGGAAATAAACAATCGATAGATAGATAGATAGATATAGGAGATAAACAGATATGAGATAGAAAGGAGATATCTGAATCCAAGTGGCACTGACAGAACTATAAGTCCAGGTAGAGGAGACTGTGCCAGCAGTGCGACCAGGAGGCCGTGGAGGATGAGGTCCACTTTCTGCTGTGGTGCCTCAAATACTCAGCAGTGAGGGACGCTTACTTCAGGAGACTGACTGATCTCTTCCCAGACTTGAACGAGGAAGAGAGACTCTCCATACTGCTGGGGAAAGAGGAGAACACAGCGGCCATAGCAGCACAATATATCAACGCCTGCCATTGGAGAGTGATATGCCATGGACTTCTATACCCCCACCTTGAATGTGTCCCCATCATCCAAACCCAATTATTTCCCACTTGCTTTGGCAATGCTAATATGTATTAAGCCCTGCCAATAAAGCTTATGTGAAATTGTGAATTTGATAGATTGACAGGTAGGTGTAATTGTCAGATAGATATGAGATATAGAGAAATAGACAAAAATTAGAGATTGATAGATAGATGGATAGATAGATAGACATGAGAGAGATAGATAAATAAATAGATAGATATGAAATAGATATATAGATACGAGGTAGATAGATAGATAGATAGATAGATAGATAGATAGATAGATAGAAGGTAGATACTGGAAAGACAGATAAATTGATAGATATTAGAAATGAGATATAGATATAGAATTAACAGATAGATATAGATAGAAAGATATGACATAGATCAATTGATAGACATGAGACAGAGAGATGGAAATGAACGATAGATAGATACAAAATAGATAGAAATTAGATATCTGAATCGATAGATATATAAATAGATAGATAGATAGATAGATAGGAGATAGATGGATAGAGAGATAGACATGACATAGATAAGAGATTAATTTATTTATTTCATGCATTTATATAGCAGTACTATATTCCACAGAGCTTTACAGACATTAGCATGGATAATGGTTGAATAGATAGATAGATATGAGGTAGATGTGCCGGGTACCTCAGGCCCCATTGATGCATGTACCAGGAGCTGTATACTGTAGCTGGTAATACATGGACACCAGTAGATCACATCCTCTGCTGTCCTCCTCATGTATGTATCAGTCCAATGTTGTAGAACAATCAGAGAATATCTGACTGCTGATTGTTGGTGAGGGAAATTCTATCTATCTATAGTCTGGAGACATGGAGACAGCTTGTAATCATTGTAGAGTTTATTTACTCAGCACCAATGCTGCACAATAGGGTTTGGAAAGAGAGCATGAAGGTCAAGAAGCCTGGAGGGGCCGTGGTCTTCTGTCCCGAGATTACAATAAGCCGGTCAGTCTACAGGGCACACATGAGCTGAACATTCATATGCTGGAGGCCTTAGGTCAAAAAACCCCCTCCCTCGTTCCCTCCACGAATACCAACCCCCCTCTCTACCCCACTTGGGTCTTGAAGAATAGTCCTACCAAACCTCTCCAGGTTGTCTCACCTGCCCTTTCTTCTAGCAGCTGTGACCGAGGGGAGGGTGGCTAATCTCAAAAGTCTTGAAAAATGCTCTAATTTTTACCTCCTGCCTACTGGAAGGGATTTATGCTCATCGCTCGGTCGGTCTGTGCCACTATCGTGTATGCTCTTTCGGCCATAGACGTACTGATCATGAATTAAACCTGCACGAGATTCGGATTGCAAGAGTGTCCATTGACCTCTATGGGGCCAAAAGATCTCCGATTGAATGTCCGAGCCACAGAAAAAGTTGCAACAGACGCCAAGCTATGTGGTTGCTTCACTACATTTCTGTGGGACGTGGCTTCAAGCAGTGGCCCATTAGTCCTGTCTATACAGGAGCTGGATTTTGCAAGGGGAGAGTTCATGGCTATGGTTTTGCATATGCGAAACACACACATACAACTAGCTTCATATGCACTTGATTGTCACTGCCGTTGCCCTCGGCAAGTAAATAAATAATATTACCACACAGTGCACATAGATTGTACTGCTAAGCTGTACATATTGCAAATACAACTAAAAAAATAAATAAAATATGCTCCACACAGTGCAAATCCGTAATGCACTTACACAGTGCACCAACAATACACCCATATAAGACGGTTAAATAGCCGCTGTGGAGTGTTCCTCATGGCAGCATAGTATATCTTGATAGAATTTGGAGGTCCATTATTAATACGGAGCCTCTAATCCCTGATCCCTTTCCCACAGCCATAAAGTTACATGATAAAATTCTGTCTGCCTTAAGTCACCACTAGGGGGAGCTCAGGGCATGCCGCTTTATATTGCTTCATTGGAGTATCTGGTAAACTACACTGGGGGACAGTTGCTGGCAGATAGTCTGCTTCTTATCCTACAGTCATATGTAGAGCTGGTAATAGCCATTAGATGTATGTCGGTTGAACCCGCTAAATTTGGTGGGATTGGCCAACCATCTATTGTCTTTCAGTGCCTCCGACTCTCCCCCGGCAGCAGATGCTGTGAGAAATAAAGATCGTCCATTTGGATTTGTTCTTGGGTAGATAAGCCGCCACTAAAGGTATCTGGCAGTGACTTTCTCCCTTCGCGAAACATGCACGCTTGGCTGAACTGAGTGTGCATGTGTCTGGGGGAATCAGGAGAGTTAGCTGTCGGCTGAAAGGTTCGGCCACCAGTTATCTCATGTGTATTGTTCCACTTCTTCTGCAAACAAAAAAAAAGACTAACCCATGACTGCCAGATCAGACTACACATTGGGATTGTTTGTAGTCTGTTACTAGGGAGACACATAGAATTCCATAAGAGCTTTAGACATAAATCATTAAAATATTGATATTGATCAGAATTATTTGCAAATTTGCTACTTTTATGCATAAAAACAATGGTTGCAAATGTATACACACCCTTTATACCGAAAACTTGTTGTCAACACAGGACTAAAGGTAGAGCTTTATTTTGTGAATGGAACAATTAGACAAACTGGGGCAGTTTTTACAAAGTATTGGTTGGCTACTTGAATTAATTTGTCTCACAATTTTATGCCAGATTTGGGAAAAATTTAGTATTTTAGACTACACCCATTTCCTAACAAAGCCACACCCTTTCTTGTAAGCCAAGCCCCTTGTTGTAGTAGTTTTTCTAAACCTAGATGTACCAAGTTGCAGGGGTGCGCCTAGCCTTTCTGCTGCCTGAGGTGAAACCTGCAATCCAGTGGCCCAAGGCCTGGCACACATCCTAAACATATGAGAGAAGATACTTGGAGTAATAAAATGGTTCTCTTTACTTAGTTTTGAAGGTGAAATAAACTAAATTCATGGTAAATTAAATAGTATTTAATGCTGGGGATTCTTTGTACAAGTTATTCTAACTGATAAAGTCAGTCGGAAAGACAACGATTATTCCATTGGTGTGACTTAAAAGGGTTATCCAACCCTAAAAAAAGCCCCCCCCCACACTAAATATACTTACCCGGGTCCGCGCTCCCTGTGGCGCTCCTGGTCCCCGCACCACTGCTGCTGCTTCTCCCTGTGCCGGATGGAAACATTCTATGTCCGGGTGGGGTTGGGGGGATGTCAGCCAATGGCAGATGGGGACAAGCCTCCCTAGCATCACGGGTGACGCTAGGGAGGCTCGTCCCCATCCCCATTTGCCATTGGCTGCTATTCCCCCGACACCGGATGTTTTCATCCGAGCACGGGGAGAAGCAGCAACGGGAGCAGGGTAAGTATATTCAGCATAGGGGGGGGGGGGGGGTTAGCATTAGGTAACCCTTTTAACCAAAAGAAAATGGGGGACATTTATCAAGACTGCCATTCCCATACACCAGTCTTGATCCCTGTTATTCATTCAGTGCACCAGAAGTCAATGTCAGCTAGGGGCTGGCGTAGGCGACAGCCATAACTTACGCCAGTTTCTGGCATAAGTTATAGTAAATAGTAAAAGCAGTGTGAAGCCCCACCGATCCGCTAAGCCACGACTTTAGAAAATTGTCGAGAAGCTTAAAAAGTCGCAAATTATGTTGCAACTATTGTATATGCCATTATTAGCTACTTTTTCTTATCCTTTAGTAAATGTCCCCCACTGTGTACCCTAAAGATACTTATCTTTATCCAATTTACCAATGGTATGACCTGAGGACTGAGTCATTAAGAGCTCGAAATGCGTTTGTGTTTACCTGTTCAAAGTATTCTAACCTAATTTGGATTTACCAATGCTATGACTTCAGGCAATTCACAAATGAGAGCAATTTAGAAACATAACATATTTAGTGCTCATGCTCTAACAATGGTGCAACACAAGGAGTGATCGGTAATGTCCCAAAACGCGTTGTTGTTAACCAGTGAAAAGTATGCCATACTTATTAAATTTACCAATTGGTATAATCTAAAATAATCCCAAAATGTGTGGTAAATTAAAAGTATAAAGTCTAATAAGTCTACCAGTAATTTGACCTGATGAGTGGATCAATATCATCCTGAAGTGCGTTATGTACCAGTCCATAATATTCCGTATGTATGCAATTCACCATTGGTATGAAAAACGAGTTTATCGAATACACCAGCACTTTGTACTCTGCCCATGTTCCTCTACTGGGGAAAGACATGGCAGTGGCACGTCAACAATAGCCTCCACTAGCACTACAATAGTATTGAATTTGACCATACTGATCTCCTCAAGAGGGTTATGAACTGTAAGGTCACCTGTGGTGGCATGAAGCCGCCTTTGGGTATATTCTACCAATACAGACCATTAGAAAACGTGGTGTGATGTTAAACAGGAAGGATATGCTCAAACCCACATGCGGTTGTGCATATATATAGGGGAGCATATCCTGCACTTGTAGTCCGTTGCTACAAGTACCACAATAACCATCCTACATAAAGTAACAATTATGTAGATGTGAAGGACAATCAAAGACTAAACAAAAGCAAAGACAGGTGCACTCTGCGATAATACTAAACCCTCACACTGATGTAAAATTGAGAGGTTAGTTCGACATATCCCACTAGGAGGACATGTCTTAAGCTCGGGCACCACGCCAAGGTCTCTCAAGTAGCCCGAGTTATATTCTACCAATACAGTCTGAAGAAATCCTTAAGCAATAAGTTTCACCATAGTGGGCTTACATGCAACACTATTTGTGAGGCGATGACCTAATACCTGAATCTTCTGAACACCACCCAACTGGCTATGACATCACATCCCCTGAGATGACATCATTCTTCACAGGAAGCACCTATGTTTCTAGCTCTTAGTTAACATTGGGCATCCTGAGCAAGGACATTTCTATTGAGCTTGTAAAGGTTACAGCTGGGCCCGAAGGGGCTCGAAGAGCCAGAGTAGATTGGCCAAAAAGGGTTCAAACAACACCTCAGCGTTAATGCCCACCTGTAGGCAGCGGCGTAGCTTCAGAGGGTGTAGAGATAGTAGATGCACAGTTGCCCTGGAGCATGAGGGTTTCCAAAGGCCCTTCTGCTACACCAGCCTTATAACCTGTCCATGGATGGTGAGGAACACATCTGCCTGTAGGCTTGCTGTTCTCTGGTCCAACCTTGGTCATGCAGTTTGGACTAGAGACCTCTACAACCAGAGCTATTGATGTGATAGGTTTCCCCATAAACATGATGAAGGAACCTTTGTTCTTCCACAAGTAAAACCCAGGAACACACAGGTCACCTCACATCCTGACCCCCCGTATACCGCACATGCCAGGCGCAGCCCATTAGTTCAGCAGCTGGAAAGCTCCAGGTTTAATGAAGCCACTGGATACCATGAAACCAGAAGAGTTAATAGAAGACAGAGACGTGAAATCTAATGAAATGCAATGCTGGGGCTGCCCTGGGAATTGACTGATCAATGCTTTCCTCCTGGATGCAGTCCTGCTTATGGCGCTCTTCTCTTTAACCCTCTGTGGCCCTGTCTCCTCTGTAGGACAACAGGATAGAATGTCAGCCTGGATCTATTATGGAGGAAGGGGGGGGGGGATTAAAAGGGAGCCCACCTCAATACATTGACCCCTTGACTGAGAATAGCAGCAGCGGTCTACATAGAAGAAAGGGGTTCCATAGAACGGGTCAAAATAAGTCCCCTATTTTAGTGTCTGGTTTTACCCTGAGGGACAGAAGGGCCAGCTGATTGACCCTTGGGCCAGTTCCTACCCCCACTGTTTGCAAACAATGCAGTTCTTCTATAGAAGGGAGTCCTGAACAAGGTTTAGATGCTGTCCCCCCTCTTTCCAAGCCTCTAGGTCTCTGTCTTTATGGTATGTATACCCTTTATCACAACTGAAAGTTTGTTACAATTGTGTCCAGCCTAGATAATCCTCTGTGAGCTAAACTGCCTATTATAATTTCCTGCACTGATACATTGTACCAAACCATCAAGCCAGGAGGAAGATGTATTTAGCATGGACCCAGTGGCCCTGGAAAAAAAATCTAGTGGCCCTATTTTGTAGTGGGGCCAAAATTGACAGAAGGCAGGGGCAACTCAAGACGATGGGGCCAGCAATACCACATTGTGACACAATGCAGCACAAAATACCTCCCCAAAAACTTCACCTCTGTGGGGGCCACCGCCTGGTGCTACGTTCTGACCTCCTTCTCCAGTTGCCTCCAGGAGGACAATACAGTTGAATTCAGGCATGGGCATAGCTATAGGGGGTGCAGAGGTAGCAGTCGCTACCGGGCCCAGGAGCCTGAGGGGGCCCAAAGACCCTTGTGCCGCATAAGGATACACACAAAGCACTGAGGGAAGGGGGGCCCAAGCTGAACTCTTGCACCAGGGCCCATGAGCCGTTAGCTACGCTCCTGAATTCAGGAGTCAGTAGGGGAGCATCAGATCATTACTTACCATGGCTGGTGGCTGTGAGGATGACTTTAGTGCCCCCCTTGTAGGGTCTATGGCCTGTACACCCCTTCATAGACCTAGAACACATTGAGGACCTGGAGGGCCTTCACCACCCACCGTTCCTTCCAACCAGATCGGAAAAATTCATAGTCCGATGGTTCTCAGGAGGCTCCATTTCTCATCATTCACCTTGGGTCACTTGCAGTAAAGTCATGAGGATCCATACCATGACTTCAATGAGAAAGTCTAAGTGTATATGCATGACCACCTCTCCTGTATGTGGGGCGTAGTTGCCCTTTAAACCCCTTTGACTGTTATTACCGTAACCACACAGAAGTTGCACCACCCTAGGCAGGTTGTTAATTGCCAGATCAAATAATACAAAACATTTTTTCTTATCCGTCATTACTGAGACGTAGCAAACAAACAGCTAATAATGAAATATATTTATAAAGTATCGGCGCTGATTTCCTCCGCTCTGAAGTGGGTATTGATGTGTGGAAACAGCCTATGGGCAGGGCACGTCACCGTATATAAAGAGGACGGTGAGAGCCATAATTCATTGATAGGACTGCACCTTTTTCCAGTTGTCAAGTGATTATGCTTCAATCAGGTCAACACCCAGAAGAGATGGAGAATGGAGGTTACACACGGGATACAATGGAGCGCTAGACAGAGTAAATATTTAACCCGGAAGCTCTGCCGAGCCCTGATTGGCTGATTACATA
This sequence comes from Bufotes viridis, assembly GCA_033119425.1. NCBI lineage: Eukaryota > Metazoa > Chordata > Amphibia > Anura > Bufonidae > Bufotes > Bufotes viridis. The sequence continues at coordinate 259,752,564 of CM065594.1, read as the reverse complement.
CATAGCGGTGAAGTAATGTTATGATTATTTGTGCTATTATTATAGTTACTTCCCCATGACATACTCACAGGGATCCAGAAGGCTGACATAGGCACTTCATACCCAATTGTTTATACCCAAAAAGCGCCACACAGTGCCAAAGAATACTTCTGCACAATGTGCACATACAGTATTACTACCTTCCAGTGTCCAAGTAATACTGCGATAAAGTGCTCACATGATGACTTCATACAGCATCTAAATGATTCTACAATATAGTGCTGACATGATGCCTTCATAAAGTGTCTATATAACGCTACTATATATTGTCCACATATTATTAGGTGTCCAAATAAATCCGCCAAAAAATGCCTAAATAATGCTACCATACTGTGCTCACGTTATGCCTTCATATAGTGTCTATATAATGCTATGATAAACTATCCACATATTATTACCATTAGGTGTCTAAGTAATATTGCCATAAAATTCCTAAATAATACTAGTATACAGTGTCCACATGATGCCTTCATACAGTGTCTACAAATACTGTGATGTAGTGTCCATGTATTATTACCAGTGTCTGAATAAAACTGCCACACCATGTCCACATAATTTTTATAACTATTCATTGCCCAAATAATACTGCCGTAAAATACTCAAATAATTACTACCACACAGTGCTCACATGATGTCATCATACAGTATCTAAACAGTACTGTCATATAGTGTCCACACAGTATTACCAGTCTCCGAATAAAACTGCCACACCATGTCCACATAATTATTACCATGTCCACATAATTTTTATAACTATTCAGTGCCCAAATAATACTGCCGTAAAATACTCAAAAATTACTACCACACAGTGCTCACATGATGTCATCATACAGTATCTAAACAGTACTGTCATATAGTGTCCACACAGTATTACCAGTCTCCGAATAAAACTGCCACACCATGTCCACATAATTATTATGGCCATTCAGTACCCAAATAATACTGCCATAAAATACTCAAATAATACTACAATACAGTGCTCACATAATGCCTTCACACAGTGCATAAACAATAGTGTCCACATATTATTACCAGTTTCCGAATAAAACTGCCAAACAATGTGTCCACATAATATTACCAAATACGGTAATACTTCCATAAAATAGTTACATAATATTTTCATACAATGCTTATATAACACATTCAGGCTCGGACTGGCCCACAGGGGTACAGGGGAATCCCCCGGTGGGCCCCAGGGCAAAGTGAGCCCCTAGTCTCCCACCCCCTGCACAAGTGGCACATAACAAATTAAACTTACTGCACTACATACATATATTCAATGTACAGCACCTCCACCAGCCTATGTTCATATAAAAAACTTGTTAGATTATTTATTATATTTGAATTTATCCATACGGTGGGCCCCAAAATAAATTTTACTGGTGGGCCCTAGGTACTCCAGTCCGACACTGAACACATTCATACAGTATCCAAATAATACCAATTCAGTTGACTAAAATCATACTTGCTAACAGTCCCTAGAAAGGTGCATGGCTGACCGCCAATGGATGGGGAAGCGGTGATTTGTTCAATATTACACCAAAATGGGCACTTTATGGAAGTTTCCCAAGGTTTTCTGGTGGTCCAAAGGGTTGAGCTTAAATGTCCCAGGATAGGTTGACCATTGTGCCATACAGTTCTTATGTTCTTAACATCCTGGAGGCCTGGAATGGTGAAGAAAGGAAAGGAGATATCCCAGGTGGTCTAGGGTAGTAGAGGAGTCAACGTGGTATCAATGGCTTTCAAGGAAGTTAAAGGGATTTTAAAAATTCCTGGTGGTCGGGATTAATTACCTGGTGTCCATGGTGTCCAGTAGGATAAGGCGCTTTAACACGTGCTGAGCAGAATCAGATTGTCGGGAAGGAAGCAATCCTTTCCGACAGTCGGCTGCTCGTTCAGTGGAGGTGAAGAGCTGCATTTACATGCAGAGATCACCTCCAGATTATGAGAACGTACAGCTGCTTGTTTCTGGGCAGCAGAACGCTGTTTAGAGACCACAATCTGCTGCCCAGAAACCATAATTTAGGTGCCTGTACAAACGACAGGATCACCCAATGAACAAGTCTTTGGTGGCACATTTAGACGGGCAGATTGTCGAGAACAAGTCTTTGGTGTCACATTTAGACTGGCAGATTGTCGAGAACGAGAGTTCGGAGGAACGTTCATTCCCGATAATCTGCCCAATAATTTGCCCATGTAAAGCCACCTTAAAGTTGGATTTAGACGGGCCGACTGAGCGGCCAATTGTCGGGAAGGAAGCGCTCTTTCCCGACAGTCGGCTGCCCGTTAAGTAAAGGACTCCACATGCAGCCATCTCCTTCACTGTATGAGAACGAGGGGTCTCTATAGCAATCCCTTGTCCTCATACAGAACCATTGTTTCTGGGCTCAGATTGCTGTTTAGACCACATAAACTGCTGCTCAGAAGCCATGAACGGTAGTGCCTGCACAAGCGACAGGATCACCCGATGAACCAGCTCTTCGCTCATTCATCGCGTGATCGGCAGCATATTTAGACGGCCAAGTGATTGGGAATAACTGTTCGCAGGAACAGTCGTTCCCGATAATCTGGACAATTATTGGTGCGTCTAAATGCACCTTTAGTCAACTCTCTGGTGCTCTCCTGCTGTGAAAGGAAGCTGATCCTAGAGAGCAAGAGAACAGTGAGATATAGGGGCCAGTGTGACCATACTGTATAACAGACATACAGCTTTCTCTGTGGTTGAGGGGATAAATATGAGATAGATGTCAAATGGATAGATAGATAGATAGATAGATAGATAGATAGATAGTTTAAAGCAAGCCATTGAGGTACTGAAAGACAAGTCGTGCAAAACCTTTTATGCCATCAGAAGGCATCTGTATAATCTCAAAGCACTAGTGACCGTCTGGCTTAAAATTTTTGATAGCATCATCGCCCCAATCCTCCTGTATGGCAGCCAAGTCTGCGGTTAGGGTTAGGGTTTGACCTATACCCAGACTGGTCAAATTGGCATCAAGGGCCAACATAAATATTAGCCTAAAATTCTGCCTACGTAAGGTCCATCAGAGCACATCTAACAGTGCCTGTTGAGCAGAGCTGGGCAGATTCCAAATACACATTGCTGTCCAGAAGATAGAGTCCATCTACATAGCAGTAGTCCCAGCTCCTACACAACAAAGCCTTGCTGCACCAAAGGACCCAAGGAAAGCGAAGCATCCTGCAACCCAAACCCAGCCTGACCAAGCCACCAACCAGTGTAGTCTGAAATCCAGAAGGGAAATCCAGTAAGCAACACACAAAAACAAAGAGGAGTATATCAGCGTCTGGAGGAACAACATAAGAACATCACAGAAGCTGACAATCCATTTGAGCCTGCAGAGGGAGTACAAACTGGCTCCATATCTGGAGAAACTACCCAACCCCAGAGACCGACAGATCTTGAGCTGCCACAGACTGAGCGCCCACTGCCACAGACTGAGCTGCGCAGACTAAGCGGACGGCATTGACAGAAGTACATGCCCAGGGAGAGTAGACTGTGCCAGCAGTGCTACCAGGAGGCTGTGGAGGTGCCCCAAATATTCAGCAGTGAGGGACACTCACTTCAGGAGACTGACTGATCTCTTCCCAGACCACCAGGAGGCCGTGGAGAATGAGACTCAATTTCTGCTGCGTTGCCCCAAATACTCAGCAGTGAGGGACACTTACTTCAGGAGGCTGACTGATCTCTTGCCAGACTTCACCTCCATGGAGGAGGAAGAGAGACTCTCCATACTGCTGAGCAAAACAGAGAACACAGCGGCCATAGCAGCACAATATATCAATACCTGCCATAGACTAAGAGGAGCCTGATAGCCCATGGACTTCTAATGGTGGCGACTAATAGAAGTATCACCTGTTACAGCCATCTTCAGAGAGGCTTCTGCTTCATCCTAGAGAAAGTAGATCTGTGATATCACACACCGAGCACTGCACTGGGGCAGCCACGTGCAGAAACAGGGCAGACCATGCATTTATCAGAGATTTAAGGAGCAGGAGCAACAAAATTGCCACTGTCCCTTTAAATGTTTGATCAGCCGGTGTATTAATACTCGCTGCCGGAGGCCATGGAGATTAAAACACAAGTGTCTGAAGCAAGGAAAAAATGGAGAATGTAAAATATTCACATTAATAGAATTTAATGCGAGTGTTTGACCCGCAGGTCTGTTGTTGGAAGCACCTAATACAATCAGACAAGCCTTTGCTGGCCTACCGGAGAATCTAGGCCTCTTTAAAGGGTATTTTTTTCTGCCTCAATTGCCTAAACTCGTGCTCCTGGCCACTGTACAATCCTGGGTTTGGATTCAGCCTTTTAATGGTTAACCTTCTCTTTACTGCAGTGATACAGAAAGTGTACATTTCTCTTTAATATGCCATATTTGTAGAAAATAATGCATGTTTTACCATATTACGTTAAGTCCAGAGTAACCACCGTGTGCAGCACAGATAGAAGATAGATGGGCTGAGTGTGACTCCATAAGGTCCTGGTAGGTTGTCACAGATATCTGGAGCCATACTGACTGTAGTGCGTCCCACAGCTGATGGAGGAGAATCTATAGAGCAAACACAACCATCGAGGTGGTCCCACAGATTCTCAGTTGGGTTCAAGTCTGGAGAATTAGGAGGCCAGGGTGGTACCTTGGTCATGTTCTTCTAACCAATGTCAGACATTTCTAGCTGTGTGATATGTCGCATTGTCTTGCTCGAAGATCTCATTCGCCCCAGGGAAGACAATCAGCATGTATGGGTGAATGTGATCTCCAAGGATGGATTTGTACCCAAATCGGTGGAGAGTGCTTTCCACATGGATGAGTGGCCCAGAGAATATCTGGAAAAACTTCCCCAGACCATAATGTTGCCACCACCAGCTTGTGTTCTTACAGCAATGGTTGCAGGATGTTTGTTCTCTGATGTTTCTCTCCTGACACACCAACGTCCATCTGTTCCATGAAGCAGAAACGTGTCTCGTTGGAGAAGACAACCCTTTGCCAATCAGCGGAGGTCCCATCCCAATACGGACAAGAAAATTGAAGTCTTTTCTCTCCTTCGCAGCTTCTCTAGCAAAGGAGCAGTGACCATCCTTCTTCTCCGGAACGCCATAAGCAACAGGGTTCACAGAACTGTTGTATTAGACGCGTCTGGTTCGATTTGGCGGTGAGCTGCTCTGCTGTAGGGTGTCGCCCACCCTCGCCCACCTTCATAAACGACGTTAACCTCTCACATCACTGGCACGTGGTGCTCTGCAGTTTCCACATCACTTATTTACAATGGTGCCATTTGTCCACTCACCATAGACTTTCACCACACCAGCAGAGAACAGTTCACACTGCGCAGTGTCATAAATACTGCCCCCTGGGGCCCCAAAGCCAATAATCATCTCTTTTTACAAATCTGATAAATCGCCCCGTTTTACAGTAACGAGGGATATGTGTGCGGACTATCACACACCTTACATACCTACCGAGCCAGCTCAGCACAATCCGCCTACGTGAATGCCTTCATGAGCTACGATTGGCCGACGTCAAAAATAGGAAATAGTCAGAATAATGGGAATCGATTGTCTATATAATAATATATATTATATCTTACTATAAGTAACTGCCTTCACAAGGAGCTTTTGAGGTCACCTACATTATACGAGGCAGAGAGCCTCTATAAAGAGCGGCTGATTTCAACCACTGTCCTGTAATGTGGTTTCCCGTTACCAGTACGGAAATAGAGAGTAATACTGCTACAATGCTGCCCATATAGCGCTACCATATAGTGTCAAATAATTTTGACAGGTAATTTTTCAGTGGCCATGACCAATATCTCCACAAGCAGAATGTCACCTCCAGATGCTTGGGACAGGAAGACAAACCCTGCAACTGTTTGCTGGCGCAATAAAAAGTGTCAGGTGGCATCTATTCTTCTAATGGAGGCAAGTAAGGAACAGCAGGGGTGCTGGCCAGCATTGCAGTGCTCTGCAGATGTGACAGCTGCCTACAGTATGTCACCCAGAGACTGTAAACTGGCACAGGAAGCGGCATGCCAGCTAGACCTGACAATGCGCATTACAACTATATGTCAATGACCTACACTGGAGATCCAAGCTGTAAAGAAAATGTACAGAGTACTTTAGGCTCAGTAACTGTGCAGTGGTATGGGACTGACCTGATGTCTCATCACATGGAGAGAGGTTCTGGAGCCTAGATAAGCTGTGTGCCAGCCTATGAGAGAGCTGTAATGGCACACTTGGCACGCATGCAACTCTCAAAATTTTGGTGGAGTCAAAGAAAAAGTGAAAATCTCCTTTCTAGTCACCACCACAGACAACCTCCTGACATCGGCCCCGTTGTCTGCAATCGAAGAGGAGCGCAGGAACGGCATAGGTATCTGTATGTGTGGGTTCTCTATTTAGGGATAGTCTGGTCTGGGGTCTGAATTTAGTGGACTATCTGGTTTAGGGTCTGCATTTTGTGAACTGTCTGGTCTAGGGTCTGCATGGTAAGTAACGTGTGCGACATCAGTCATGACATCCATACATCATCCAAAGGACCCAAGGAGATGTATGACACATCAGCAGAGGAAAGCAGTCCCCGATAGCTCAGTTTTCTGGCGCATGTGCAACACTATGGTGGAGCTTCGGCTACTAGCCTGCTCCAGGATTCAGACCCAGTAGAAATCTGAAGTGGCACATGTGCCAAGGAGCTCCTCCAGCACTTTTGGCCAGTGATATCAGTAATGATGCCCGTACATTGTCCAGAAGACCCAACAAGATGTATGTCACATAAGCAGAGAAAAGCAGTCCCAGATCCGTTTTCTGAAGCATGTGCAACACTATGATGGTACTTCGGCTTCTAGCCTGCCCCCACAATAGAAATCTGAAGTGGCGCATACGCCAAGGAACTCCTCCAGCACTTTTGGCCAATGACTTCAGTAATGACACCTATACTTTGGCCATAAGACCCAAAGGGATGTACATCACGCTGATAGAAGAAAGCAGCCCCTCATTGATCACAGTTTTCTGGCGCATGCGCAATACTATAATGGCGCTTTGGCTACTAGCCTATGTCAGGATGCAGACGCAGTTGAAATCTGAAGTGGTGCATGCGCCAAGGAACTTCTCTAGCACTTTGCCCCATCAATGTATGTGACGTCTGTGATGATGCCTATTCATTGTCCAGAAGACCCAAAGGGATGTACGTCACGTTGATGGAGAAAAGCAGTCCCTGATTTATAAGATTTTTTTGGCGCAGGAGCAGTACTATGGTGGGGCTTCGGCTACTAGCCTGCTCCAGTATGCAGACACAGTAGAAATCTAAAGTGACGCATGCGCCAAGGAGCTCCTCCAGCACATTTGGCCAGTAATGTCAGTAATGATGCCCATACATTGTCCAGAAGACCCAACAAAATGTATGTCACATAAGCAGAGAAAAGCAGTCCCCGATAGCTCCGTTTTTTGGTGTATGCGCAACACTATGATGCCACTTCGGCTACTAGCCTGCTCCAGGATGCAGATGCAGTTGAAATCTGAAGTGGCGCATGTGCCAACAAACTCCAGCACTTTGGACCAGCAGTGTAAGTGATGTCAGAAGACCCAAGCGTATGTACAGCACGTCAGCGGACGAGGCAAAATCCCGAACAGGGGCGTCAAATTACCAGGGCAGAGAACTTGGAATCATCAAGTGCTTGCACATTGTCTTCTTCCCACAGGTTGAGGGTATTGTTCCTTTTCAGCATTGTCCTGGAAAACCCGTGTAAATGTGCCAGTATACCGTTTAGGGTGACGTGTTACAAGTTTTTCGGTGGTGTAGCTATGCCCTTTAGTTCAGCTTCATTAAGGTGTGAGAACGGTGACAGGTTCCCTTTAAGTGGATGATTAGATTCGAAGACAACTGTGCAGGTTACATCTCAAGGAATTCTCCGTGAAATAAGATGGATTGGGACTGGTCGGCCGCCTTGTTTGTCGTTCCCACATATGATTCCATCTGCGCTCCTAAAGTGTAAGTGTAGAATTTGTGTAGTGAGTGCGTAAATTGAACCTGTGTAATGACCTTTACATCTCACTCCATAAAGCCGGTGTCAGAGGCCATTTTTCATTTGCGCTCGCATTTTCCACCAACATTAAAATCACGTCCTAAATTTCGCCATAAAACTGAATGCTCCAGCGCTCGATCGCCTTTTATGTGCATGAAAATCAGGGGGAAGAAAAACAAAAGGGTCTGTGTTCACATCGACGTGTTTACCAACACACGCCAAACGCACTGAGGACTACAGAGCCGGATGACGTGGGTTTTGTATGCATTTTGCGTGTGCATGTGACAAGATACGTGCTGGCCTGCCATGATATTACAGGGAAACTGTCATCAGAAAACGATATATTATGTAGATGAGGTTTAAATAGCAATCAGAAAAAAAATCTTAAAATATTTGCAGTTTTAATATTAGCCACTAGAACACACAATAGGCTGGCATGTCCTGCTCTTGTCAGCTTTGCTGTGTAGACTGGGACAGAGTGAGCAGAGTGATATCATTTAAAGGGTTTTTATGGGCTTTACCTAAGCTAACCTATGGAAGAGAGAAAGTTTCAGCAGTACCTACCCTTCCATCTCACTGCCAATTCAGCAATCTCGCTGTGATCACGTGACTGCTGGACTGGCTGTGTACTATTCTGCTGAGGTCCCGACTCGATGTGTACGGTGAGGCACAGAAGCACATCAGTCAGAACTTCAGAGAAAGAGACAGCGGCCAGTCAAACGGTCACATGATCACAGATGATAGTGGAATCGGCTGCGAAACCGCTGAAACTTACTTTGCTCCACGGGTTAGCTGATAGACAGGGTTTTGTTAAAGGGCATATCCTGGAAAAGATCATGATGACTTATCCTCAGGATAGGTCATGACTATCACATCAGCAGAGGTGCAAGCCCCGGCATCCCCGCCGTTCAGCTGTTCAGGGAGCAATGCAGGCTCCTAGCAGCTTTCCAAGGACAGCGCCGTACATTGTATAGTGGCAGTGCTTGGTATTGCAGCTCCGCCACATTGACTTGAGTGTGACTGATGTACAGTGATGGCACTGTGGCGCTCAAGGCCTCTTCTAACAGCTGATTGGCGGGGTCCTAGATGTCGCATCCGCAAAGATCAGATAATGAAGACCTATCCTAAGGATAAGTCATAAATATATTTTCCGGGATAACCTCTTTAGAGCCCGAAGAACCACAGGAACTTACCACACCCTGGTGTTTGGGGGGGACAGTACTCAGTGTCCTCCAGGAAACTCTATTAATTTATGGACACGTTTCTGTCCAGTCAGTGCAGTTGTCATAAAGCATACATACCCTTCTGCAGTGTCTATACAGACAGCTCAGTATGACCGACAATATGGCCCACCTAGGGACATTTAAAAAAATATAAGATAAAGGTAGAATTGACCTGGAATGAAGTAAAATGAAGGAACATAATATCAGGCATTCCCTGCTAAGCCTTGAAGACCATCTGGTCCCTTCCACAGGCTTCTAGGTGTCAAATTCAGCATTCATTCTAATATTGGTTGTTTTCCCTTTAAATGTAGCTTGGTTAGTTATCCTCTTTCTGCTAAGCAGGGGCGTGAACAGTGTAGGGACGGCCCACAGTAAATAAAGAGGTACAACCCCTGAGCAGCCTATATGAACCATAAACTACATATCTCTTGTTCCTGAGGTCAGTGATCTGGATCATTTCCACTAGAAATACTTGTAATCTTATCATACTGTATTTTAAGCACTGCATATACCTTATGTACCACACGATATACTGATATTTGTGTGTTTCTGTGCTTTCTTTCATGTATCAGCCTGAAGAAGGGCATAACACATTGCTCAAAACGTTGCTTTGATGTAATGGTGTACTAATAATGCCTGGTTAAATAAACACACATAACTGCATCTAAAAATCATCTGGTGTGCTGTCAAAATCTATGGAATTGGATCATTTTCAGTAGTCGGATCAAGGGCATGGGGGGTACAGTGGTAGGGGTTGCTACCCAAAAACACACATAAGATATTAGTATTTTAAATTGCACATAGAAGGTGGGGTTACTCTTTTACAGATTATGCTTCTGGTCTGGAGGATCAATCCTCTAAACTTCCCAGAATCCCCCCCCCCCCATCCATATCATGGGCAGCATCGTGGACCATCTAGCCCCCTTGCCATTTAGGTGATCGGTAGCCCTCCGTACCACCCCAGTCCTTTTTTAGCCTAGCCCCACCACAAACTATCACTACCAGCAGGCCCCATAATCGGGGTGTTCCCTGTTTTTTTATGGTAGGGATGCCCCTGTCACCAGGTGTTGGATGACTGGTAATACAGTATGTAAGGGGCTAGTTCCCTATGTACACATGAATTTGCAGGTGAACAGGTATGAGGTTCACGTCAGGTCAACAACATTGCTCCACATCCAACGGCTTTTGTTCGTTGAGTTTGCTTATGAATTTCTATCAATCATTTTGTGAAACACCAACTACCCAAAGGATTGAATTGCAATTCACAGCATTTAATCTGGAAATTCAACGAGGTACGGGATAAATAATGCCTCAGTATGGTAATATTGGTGGAGACAAAAGACCCGGCTGTTCAGATGATCCTTCTAGAATATGTTTATAAAACATGCCGGAATCAGTTTACTGGTAATGCCTTACCTGGGGGTAGGGGGCTCGGGTGACACCAGCACAATGCAGCCATCAGATAGGTCATACCGGTTTGGTTGGTTAGGGTCTAAGGGTACGGCCACATGTTCAGGTTTTTGATGGAGTTTTTGAAGCCCCAACAATCCTGAGGATACTGCTACAGGATGTAACTCTGGATCAGTACAGGATAAGTAATGTAATGTATGGACACAGTGACTGCACCAGCAGAATAGTGAGTGCAGCTCTGGAGTATAATACAGGATGTAACTCAGGATCAGTACAGGATAAGTAATGTATGTACGCGTACGTACGTACGTACGTACGTACGTACGTACGTAGTGACTGGAAAAGCAGAATAGTGAGTGCAGCTCTGGAGTATAGTGCAGGATGTAACTCAGGATCAGTACAGGATAAGTAATGTCATGTATGTATGTGGTGACTCCACTAGCAGAATAGTGAGTGCAGCTCTGGAGTATAATACAGGCTGTAACTCAGATCAGTATAGGATAAGTAATGTAACGTACGTACGTACGTACGTACGTACGTAGTGACTCCACAAGCAGAATAGTGAGTGCAGCTCTGGAGTATAATGCAGGATGTAACTCAGGATTAGTACAGGATAAGTAATGTATGTACATAGTGACTGCACCAGCAGAATAGTAAGTGCAGCTCTGGAGTATAATACAGGATGTAACTCAGGATCAGTACAGGATAAGTAATGTATGTACATAGTGACTGCACCAGCAGAATAGTGAGTGCAGCTCTGGAGTATAATACAGGATGTAACTCAGGATCAGTACAGGATAAGTAATGTAATGTATGTACACAGTGACTCCACCAGCAGAATAGTGAGTGCAGCTCTGGGGTATAATACACAATGTAACTAAGGATCAGTACAGGATAAGTAATAGGTGCGGTGGGACCTGCACCTATAAGACAATGGCGGCATATCGTAGTGATATGCCCCCATTGTTTATGATGAGACAAGCCCTTTAAGCCTGTATTAGACTGGCAGATTTTCTGCCAGATGATCGCTAACGAGCGTTCATAGCAAGCGATCTGCTCAATGCTGGAGATCCTGCATGTAATAGCAGCGGTCTCCGGCGCTAGCAAGCAGGCGATTGCCGGAAAGGAACACTTCCTTCCCGACAATCGCCGGCAGAATCGGGCTGTGTAATACAGCCTTTACACTGGAAGTATCAGCATTACAGTCCCTGATGAATATTCCAGATGCAGACAGTCCTGCCAAATGTCAGATCGGCCACAACAGCTTCCTGTTATTGTACAGTAACAAAAGACCAATAAACAATTAGCCATTTTTAGTTCAGTAGCTGAGAATTAGGGAAGCGCTGTCACAATTGCAGATCGCAGTCCGCTGGGAGTAATAGTTTATGCTAAGTACACACTTGGGATAATCCATAAAAAGAACAAATGGATTTTTTACCTTTACTTATTTCTGGGGTTGTCCGCATTTGTAATCCACGCTATACACCATGTCCTCTGCTATTTGCATCTTACGTTAAAGAGTCAAAGTGGGCGGGGTTTAGGTTAATAGTATAGGTTAATAAGTATAGCTTTGCCAGGGGACATAGGGGGTTACTTATTAAGGCCCCATGCACACGACTGTATGTGTTTTGCAGTCCGCAAACTGCGGATCCGCAAAACACGGAAGCTGCTCTGCGTTCTGTTCCGCAATGCGGGACGGAACGCAGCCCATTGTGAAATGCCTATTCTTGTCCGCAAAACGGACAAGAATAGGACATGCTCTATTTTTTTTGCAGGGCCACAGAACGGAGCAACAGATGCGGACAGCACACGAGTGCTGTCTGCATCTTTTGCGGCCCCATTGAAGTGAATGGGTCCGCGCCCGAACCACAAAATATGCGGCTCGGACGTGTTGCAAAACAACGGTCGAGTGCATGAGGCCTAAGACTAGTGTTTTAGACGCCGGTGTTAATAAACCCTTGCGCTGGCGCAAGTTATGTAGAGACGTCGGCGCCCTGATCTCACTAACTGACTGAAAGGCAATTCCTTTTCAGGAAAGTAACAACCGTTCCGGGCACAACTTTGCTTCAGAATAGTGGTTTTCAATATGTTCTTCTACTATGCAAGCAATTTGGACCATACCATTCAAGAGGCAAGGTGAGCATCTTGTCTTAGGAAGCGCTAATTGAGGCCAAAGTGAAGTTTCATCTTCAAACTTTTTTTTGATATAACATCTCAAGATGACATCGGTGGGGGGTCCATTAGCAATGTCCTCCATCAGGAACAAGAGGAGTGTGATAGAAACCTATATAAAGATTTTCCTAAGGCTTGGTCTGCCACTGAAACCAATGGAACTGTAGTGCACATGCTGTAGAGTGCCATGCACCTCACTCAATGTAGCATTTGGTTTGGTTCACATGCCTTCCTAAAATATCCTAGTGCTAGTAAATTCAATGATCACTTTCTTGAGTTTCAACTTGGATTGGAGTTCTTCAATCTGTTTTTGAGATAGTATCCACCAGTAACTTTCCTTAATACGTCTATACCTACAACTGTTTTTAGAATGCTAATATAGTGTCATCAACTGGAGTCCATGAGCCAAAGCCCCCAAAAGGACAGCACCCGGTAAAACACTATGCTACTCCGTCCTACTTCTGTGATTCCAGTAGATCGCAATTTCGGCATCTATACTTCCACCAATTTTTTGAATCCTCAGCAGATCAGTGGTGAGGTCCATTTTCTGATATGTTAGAAGATACTAGTGGGGTCATAATCTGATATGGGCTACTCAACAGATCAGTGCCAAATCCAAAGGTAAAGTTTACCTTTAACCATCCTACATGGGTAGAAGATGTCATCCGTGGGGATTCACAAGCCTAAACCGGCACAATAACTAGAATGCATGGATCTGGTGGAACACTTTGCTCCTCCATCTTAATTCAGTGATTCCAGTGTATCTGAGTTATATCATTGTCCCAATCTCCATGCATCCAGGTGTTTACGTAATTCTTAGAAGATCAATGACAAATGTGTTTATGGGCAGTTTGAAGGTAACATTCACCTTTAATTATCTTCTGACATGTCTAGGAGCAGAAACCAACAAAATAGCTACAACCAAAGGACCCCATAGAACATGGTGCTCCTACTTCATAACTCAGTGATTCTAGTGTATCTGAATTATGTCATTGTCCCAAACCAGATCAGTAGTATCAACAGGTTCATGAGCTGAAATTACCAAAATGCAGTGCTCCTCCATCATAATTGGCTCCCCTATTGTTCTTAGTGGACCTGTAATGTCTCAATGTCAAAAAATATTTATAGGTCAACCTTCATGTTAAGTGTCCAAGTCTCCGGATCTAGTTCTAGTTCATTGTCATTTCCCGAGTTCCTACAGTACTGTATATGAGGTATGTATCTCCCGTAGCATTGTATCCAGTAGTATGTCCTTCCCAAAATCCTTAGCAGCTGTTTTCCTTAGACTTTTCCTATCAGAAGCCTCCTTTATAGCACAGAGGACAGATGGAAACTGTTAGGAGGCTGTAGGGAGGGGGTTAAAAGCACAGTGAGTGAATATAATGCAAACATTTGTACGATCCTTATAAACAGACCTCCATCCAAAGACCAATACAAATTGTTCAAGTGTCCTAAACACAAGACTAAAAGGTGCACTCACATTTACAAGCATATGCTACAAATCACGTTTTACAAGTGTTTTCCACCTTTTATGCTTCCTAGGGAGTAATGAGGCCCAATCCCCCCAAGGCAATGAGAAATAGTCCTATAATAGAGAAGTCTAAGGCAACCAGAAGGTCAAAGGTGACCTGAAAGCTCAAGAAAGCCTGAACTGAAGGTGCTTATTAAAAGACAATGAAGATTACCTGCAGATACTAGTGTCTGGTGTATCTGGACTGGGGATGACTCATTGACTATATTGGGCACTAACCAACCTACCAGACCTATCAATGCTACTTGTATCATCTGCTGATAAAAGATGAATGGCTTTTAAGATCTTCTTGTTGACTTTCAAAGCTGTCAGCAGGCTCCTGTAATAAATGGGAACCCTCTCTTTCTAGGGCCTTATTGCAGAGCTTGGATTTTCTGTATATTCCCAGAATTTCATTATCTCTGCTTAAAGGACCTTTCACAAGTAGTAACTAGAAGACTCTAGGTGGAGTTTTGTTAAGACTCGTACTTCGCACACAAGGCGGCCTGGAGTACGCTATGCCAAATTTTATACATCTGGCATATTGGCAGTCCATGCAACACAGAATTAACTCTACAGCAGCTATAAGATGGTTTAGATTTGTGCTATAACTGACACCAATTTCTGGAGTAAATCTTAATTATTCTGTTAGGCCATAGGAGGCCCACCATTCCTGCCAAAATCCCTGCTCATTTTTCTGGCTACTTTCAAAAAGTGGTAAGAAAAGCGTAAAAGAACATGAAGTCGACATTTTTGCATAATAAAGGTGCCAAAATTATCTCCATTTTTACAAAAAAAGAACTAACATAAAGGCCTTGATAAACATCATGGCCATATTATGGCTCCATGTATGGTGCCCCCAGGGCCTTCTACACGCCCAAACTGTATCTAAATGTTCCACCATACACAGAGTATTTTTTAAATCATGTGTCCATTGCAAAATTGAATGCTGTGCTAATGAAGGAGGTATTGTCCCCTAGAACCACTGGATATTTTAAAGCAGGGATGCTCAACCTGCGGCCCTCCAGCTATTGTAAAACTACAACTCCCACCATGCCTTGCTATAGGCTGATAGTTGTAAGCTGTTCGAGGATGCTGGGAGTTGTAGTTTTGCAACAGCTGGAGGGCCGCAGGTTGAGCATGCCTGTGCTAGAGAATACAGAGTGCCTTTGGGGCTGTAATCATGACATAATGCTCCTGGTATGTTCAGAGTCTACCAACATCCAACCAACACCAGGGCTTAGCCCCCTTAGTCCAAAGCCAATGCAATACCATGCCATAGTCCCTCATACATGGACCCTTGTACTATTTAATAGTTATCTGGTTGCCTCAGCCACCAAAGGTATACATACTATAGAGGTAGGCCATGCTACTGCTGTGGAGCCCTTGGATAGAATTGACTCTGTGGAGCCCTTGGTTAGACATGACTGGTTCCCAATCAGGGGTGTTGTCAGGCCCGAAAGATACAGGGAGCACCATGGGCAGAGGGGGGTAAAATTAAATGCAGTGACTACTGACCCAAAAGGACTCTGTTGGCACAGTACAAAGTCCATTCATATGCTAATGCCTTGTCCAAGGACCCTTATACTTTTTCATGATGAAATGTCTTTTTCCACCATGAAATATTATTTTACTATATTTCAGCATGAAACACTAATTACTTTAGTACATTTTTTTTCTGTTACTAAATGCTCCAGTTGTGATATATTCTCTTTACTTCATTATACTCGTGCCCTTTGGTGTTTAATTTGTATAGCAACATGCATGTCCACCTAATAAGTTGGTCGCACATGCTCAGTCACATCCTTCAACTGCCACTAGTCAGATCTTTTTTAGGGAGCTTTATCAGACAGAATGTCCCCCTTGAATAAGGGCATACCCTCTGGTCTGTGTCTTTCCTCCTCTCCCTACATCCTGACAGCATGTCCTCGACTGGCTCCCCTCTGCTCCTCCCTGATAACTGAGATCACCGCTGGCTGAGGGGAGATCTGCTTCAACCTGTAATATTTCAGGCTGTATAGTACCTAGAGTTAGGAGCCTGGTCTTGTTTTAAGGCCAAGAATCTAATCTTTAAAATAAAACCAGGATATCTAGAACCTTTAGAAACCAGGTCAGGAGTGAGATGTGCAGGTAATACCTTATTATAAGATCATTACATTAGGTTATTAGATTGTTATCTGAAATATAAGACTTCACTCATATGTTTAGCTGCTATACAGCCTGGGATATAGCAAGGAGGTATCTCATGCCTCCTTGGCTACTGAAGAGAAAACTACAGGCAGATAATAAAAGTGGTACAAATTAAATAGCAGCACAACATCCTGCTGGTAAAATTGGCTAAACTGGTATTTTAACTCTATGCTAAAAATAACATGCATTTTATTTTAGGCACTGTCATGTTGTACCTAAAGACTTGGACATTAAAGCATTGTGCTGCATGGGTTGCATCCTAGGTGAGCCCGAGTCAAAAATAGGAGAGGTTCAAACCACCTCTTGGTCAGTAAGCAAGTGTATGGCAGAGGGCTACTGAGTCAAGACACATCTGCTGCTGGTTGGTTAGCAGTGAGGAGGATACATGGATGGAGTTTGCCTATTAAGAAAGCACTGGAGACCCGATGAGGTGGTTACGGATTCTGGACTTCTGTGGCTGATTTGGCAGCTGGAGTGAACACTGTGTCCTGGTCAACACAAGTACCACTTCCATGCTGGAGACTCATCCATCTTACTAGGTCCTATATCAGCATTCTGTAAGTGTACTAACTACTAAGGACTGTAAATAGTGGCCTGCTATTATGCACCATGAGACGTGTTGTGGCCTCATTAAAGAGACATGACATAAGCACTGTGAGTGCAGAAAGTGGCCATCCTGACAACCTCCTGTACAGTATGGAGACTGTTCTGTTACCAATCGCAAATGCTTGTGCAGTATAGAGACTGACATATAGTACATACATTTCTGAGCATCTTACCGTAAATGCTTTAGGGTCCACTTACCTCCATGTATACCACAGGTGGTCACTAGTACAGCCTCATGGTTCTGTATTATATTAATGCAGCAAATATCAAGAACAGGTGCAGCGTGTCATTAGTAGTGGTACACTGCAAAAAAGTTATAACACTGTGCTTTTACATAACATGCATTTCAATTATTTATGCTGACCAAGGAGCTTAATAGGCCGTATCAACATCCATCACTAGATGGGGCTGTTTTCACCCTCTCTATATAGAGGGACTGGGTTAGAACATGTCCGTCAGTGTAGTGCAGAGTCTGTCAGTGTAGTGTAGAGCTACATCTTGGAGAGAACACATGCTGTCAGAGCTGAGAGTAAAGCCAGCCCTGGACAATGTTCCAGGCAAAGCAAGGCAAGAGAAAAAGAACTTTATATACTTGAAAAGCATTCCAGTGTTAAGGAGAGGTGAGAGTAGAAGCTCTGTGGAGATAAGCTGATAAAGGACTTCATAGGCTCTACAGCAACATTCCGGCCCCAGACAAAACTCAAAAGGCAAAATCGGGATATTGCCACCATCCTGCAGAGGAAACCTGTAGTAACTGTGAGTACAGCAAGCTGTACAAAAGGTGCAGAGCATAGTCTGCTGTTGGGGTCCACCCTGTTCTTGCATCATATGAAGAAACATATTGCACACTATTTCTGGATGCTTATGCAGAAGTCAGCTAGAGAAGTGTAGTGTGAGAAGAAATGCTTTAAAGAAACATAATGACCTATTAACTACCTTTGCACCTGTAAGAACTTTGGAAACTGCACATTATGTAAGAACTGCCAGTCCATGCATACTGAGAACTGTGAATGCTGTATTTGAACCTTTCTGTAAGTAAAGAACTGTTCTACTGCAAAATTGCCTCACCATTGTCTCCACTGCTGCAACATACCCTGCCTTGCACCTCACAATTCCTTACCATCATGGCACCCCGAACCAACATCAGGCAAGAGAATCCTCCTCAGAGTTAGTAACAACTAAAAACCACCATTTTACTACTATCATTGCTATCCTCACTTCTCCACTCTGCACATGGGATCAGAGTGAAAACCACCATTCCTCCTGTGACTCCACTAGATTCTGTAGAATAGATTGTTTTCTTTTGCCCTTAAGGGTAGTCAGAATTATTTTAAAAATTCTGAAAAAGAAAATATACAGCTAGACATTCCTGAGATAGGTTGATGATGGATATTTGTAACTCTTGGAGAAAATAC
This sequence comes from Bufotes viridis, assembly GCA_033119425.1. Taxonomy (NCBI): domain Eukaryota; kingdom Metazoa; phylum Chordata; class Amphibia; order Anura; family Bufonidae; genus Bufotes; species Bufotes viridis. Next base: position 259,733,962 of record CM065594.1, on the reverse strand, counting down.
AGATATGTATCTATAGCTTGCAAGTCAAACACTGGTTCTGCTTGTCTGTCCATCCATCTCATTGGAGCCCCAGGGTATATGTGAACCTTCACCTTAATCTACACAATTGAGTGGCTATGGAAATAAAAGCTAACGCCTTAAAGTAGCCACAAATCATAATATCTCAAGACTTTGTACTTCACTTACAGGCCACTCAAAAGCTTGCTAATGTGTCTCTAGGTCATTTAGCTCTTGTACTGACATACTGAGTATAACTACTATAATACTGCTCCTATGTAGAATAATTTTACTTCTATAATACTGCTCCTATATACAATATAACTATTATAATGATGTCTCATATGTACAACAATATAATACTGCAGCTGTGTACAAGTATATAACTACTATAATATTGCCTCCTATGTACAAGAATATAACTACCATAATACTGCCTCCTATGTACAAGAATATAACTACTATAATACTGCTTCCTATGTACAAGAATATAACTTCTATAATACTGCTCCTATGTACAAGAATATAACTACTATAATACTGCCTCCTATGTACAAGAATATAACTACTATAATACTGCTTCCTATGTACAAGAATATAACTACTATAATACTGCCTGCTATGTACAAGAATAAAACTACTATCATACTGCTCTTATGTACAAGAATATAACTATTATAATACTGCTCCTATGTACAAGAATATAACTACTATAATACTGCTTCTAGGTACAAGAATATGACTACTATAATACTGCTCCAATGTACAAGAATATACCTACTATAATACTGCTCGCTATGTGCAAAAATATAACTACTATAATACAGCTCCTATATACAATAATATAACTACTATAATACTGCTCCTATGTACAATAATATAACTACTATAATACTGCTCCTATGTACAAGAATATAACTACTATAATACTGCTCTTATGTACAAGAATATAACTACTATAAAATACTGCTCCTATGTACAAGAATATAACTACTATAATACTGCTCCTATGTACAAGAATATAACTACTATCATACTGCTCCTATGTACAAGAATATAAGTACTATAATACTGCTCCTATGTACAAGAATATAACTACTATCATACTGCTCCTATGTACAAGAATATAACTACTATAATACTGCCTCCTATGTACAAGAATATAACTACTATAATACTGCTTCCTATGTACAAGAATATAACTTCTATAATACTGCTCCTATGTACAAGAATATAACTACTATAATACTGCTTTTATGTACAAGAATACCATTACTATAATACTGCTCCTATGTACAAGAATATAACTACTATAATACTGCTCCTATGTACAAGAATATAACTACTATCATACTGCTCCTATGTACAAGAATATAAGTACTATAATACTGCTCCTATGTACAAGAATATAACTACTATCATACTGCTCCTATGTACAAGAATATAACTACTATAATACTGCCTCCTATGTACAAGAATATAACTACTATAATACTGCTTCCTATGTACAAGAATATTACTTCTATAATACTGCTCCTATGTACAAGAATATAACTACTATAATACTGCTTTTATGTACAAGAATACCATTACTATAATACTGCTCCTATGTACAAGAATATAACTACTATAATACTGCTCCTATGTACAAGAATATAACTACTATCATACTGCTCCTATGTACAAGAATATAACTACTATAATACTGCCACCTATGTACAAGAATATAACTACTATAATACTGCCAGTGGCGTACCGCCAATATAGGCAGGGTACGCCACTGCTATGGGGCCCGCGGAACAGGGGGGCCCGGAGCGCACGGAAGGCCACGCCCCCACTGACGGCACTCACAGCAGCTAGTGCTATTAGTGCAGAGCCACACAGCAGCAGAGGCTGAGAGGTGGTCTCCTCCCAGCGCCGCAGATGTCCTCCCCCTCCTCCTGTCTGGCTTGTCCCGGGCCCGGCTGAGCGGAGGACCCAGGCTGCATGCGTCTGCTGCCTGCACTGACAACACACACACTGGGCCAATCAGCCTTTAGCAGTGCAAAGATCCTGCTGCTGATTGGCCAGTGTATTCTGGCAGGCAGCAGGCGAGCACCCAGCCTGGCAGTTGTGCTGCCCGCCTCACCACCTCAGCTGCCCAGCTGTGACCCTAGAAGTGAAGAATGGCAGCCTGACCGAACTCAGGATCCAGCCCAGGACCCGGACCCAGAACAAACCCAGCAGCTGCCAGCCTGCCTACAGTATGTGGATAATTAAATGTGCACCTATATTCTTGATGGGGGGGTAGCAGCAAGCAGAGTTCCTGTGCGGGTGGGGGGGGGCACTGTAGGCTCATAGAGGACTCAGAACACCCCCCCTCCCCCATGAACTCTGCTTGCTGTTAAGGCTTCATGCACACAAACCTGCGCCTGATGTTCCGTGCATTGGGGACAATTTGTGGTCCCCAATACACGAGCACAACCATAGGGCGGCCGGGACAGATCGAGGACCCATTCAACTTGAATGGGTCCGTGGTCTGTCCGCACTGCAAAAAGGTAGTGCTTTTGTGGTGTTCCGTCCTGTGTAGTCGCATCTTTGTGATTGCAGGGTTGGGGGTGTGGCATGGGAGGAGCCATGGCAGGAGGTGGGATGGGCCAGTGTAGTGGGCGGGGTTAGGGGGCCCAATTCAGATTTTTGCTATGGGGCCCAATGATTTCTATGTACGCCCCTGAATACTGCTTCCTATGTACAAGAATATAACTACTATAATACTGCCTCTATGTACAAGAATATAACTACTATAATACTGCTCCTATGTACAAGAATATAACTACTATAATACTGTTCCTATGTACAAAAATATAACTGCTATAGTACTGCTCCTATGTACAAGAATATAACTACTATAATACTGCTCCTATGTACAAGAATATAACTACTATAATACTGCTCCTATGTACAAGAATATAGCTACTATAATACTGCTTTCTATGTTCAAGAATATAACTACTATACTACTGCTTCCTATGTACAAGAATATAACTACTATAATTCTGCTCCTATGTACAAGAATATAACTACTATAATACTGCTCCTATGTACAAGAATATAACTACTATAATACTGCTTCCTATGTACAAGAATATAACTACTATAATACTGCTCCTATGTACAAGAATATAACAACTATAATACTGCTCCTATGTACAAGAATATAACTACTATAAAATACTGCTCCTATGTACAAGAATATAACTACTATAATACTGCTCCTATGTACAAGAATATAACTACTATAATACTGCTCCTATGTACAAGAATATAACTACTATAATACTGATCCCATGTACAAGAATATAACTACTATAACACTGCTCCTATCGACTCCTGCTATTTATGCTATCTGCTTAGAGAGATTTTTGACCATCGTGGATATCTCACATACCGTAGAACAATATTTTCTAATGTTCTCAAAATAAAAAATGGTACCCGGCATGAGAGCTGCAAATTAAGATGAGGTATCAGGTTTATGGCTAAAGGAATTATTGTGTGAGTTTCTAAAGACCTCCCGGAAGGTCTGCACCACACAGACAGAAAAAAACACCTCAGTAGCTTTATGTTTGGGATTATCTCATTCCAGCCAGACCCATCCCAAAGGATGACTTTAGTATGGTTTGCTGAGGAAACCTGAAGAATGCAGAATCTGGTTCCTCGCACGTTTGTAGATAAGTGGATCCCAGGAAATTCCTCATATAGTCTAGGGAACAGCAGACAGTGGAGATTGTTTAAACGTTATGGAGATATAAGGCTTTAAAAACAAAATGGGACTTCAACTTGGTCCTGGTTCATGCCACCTCATGCACCAGCACTGAAGGTCCTGGTAGTTACTCACTACCTAATTTCCACCCATTGTGGAAGATAATTCCATCACAAGTCTGGAGTGGCGTGCTTATCCTTTTAGGAGAACTGCTCCCCCACCATAAATCCTCATAGCAGATTGCCATAAAAGCTGTCCATTTTCTTCATCTGGACTCTAGGGTGCATTCACACTATCATATGTGTTTTGCAGTCTGCAAAACGAGGATCCACAAAATACGGATGACATGCATTTACATCTGTACAGCAACAGTGTAGTCCATGATGGAGCTCAGCTGTGGGATCTGTCCATGACATACCCATCCACTGGACACAACTCATGGACAGGTGTGGAAAGAACAGGCAACCATAGGGCCCCATATCCATAGCAATGGGGCAGAGCCCCACCACCACCTCACTCATCCGAAAGATGTTGCTTTTCCTCCATTCCTTGGTTTCCCATTCGTCGGTTGTCCCCTCCATCATCCAGAGTGCAGAAAATAGTGGCCAAATAAAAAGGCGCTCATAGAATGAGTACATACAAGTGCAAAAACCCTCCAAAGGGGTATGCATTCTGCTCACCTGGGTTTGTTGTGCAGCGCCAGTGTAGGCAAAAGTCAGGGTAGCGGTGATCGGTACTGCCAGGACTATCTGAAACCCCAGATGCAGATCCTGAGAAGGATCTCAAGAGATCACGAGCGCTGCTAGGGAGCACAGTCAGCTAGAGTCAGACGCTCCATGTGGATTGTGACAGCTCTGCCTGACCACGCTCCCAAGCATTGTGCCGTCTCTTGAGATTCTTCTCCTCAGCAGACTTGATGAAGGGGTCCTATGTACCCTGTGTAAACTTATTGTCAATAAAAAGCAATTCTGTCATTATTTTCCAGTTGTGATTTGCGCCCCAAAGTGAGACTGAAAGAGTCCAGTATCTACTGTCTGCACGAATCATCCAGAGTGATTATTGAGTGGTGGGGGACCCCTTGGGTGCTGGGCCCCATAACAACTGTTATGCCTCACAGTGAAACCCATGGTGGACAGGCAAGAAGCCTGAGGCCACCAGTGTAGTCAACCATTTCTGCCGTGACCAGGTTAGGACATGCTAAACTGTGGTTTAGAATCATTGGGGCCCCAATCAGGGGCGTAGCTATAGGGGGTGCAGTGGTAGCAGTCGCTACTGGGCCCAGGAGCCTGAGGGGGGCCCAAAGACCCTTGTGATGCATGAGAAGACACCGGTAATATGGTGCATAGTGCATTCTGGTAAAGTTACACCTCTGGCTGGAGGGAAGGGGTTGGGTCAAGAATTTGGCATGGGGGGGGGGGCGTTTTGATTTTAGCCTCAGGTATCAGGAAGGCTATGTGCTTCCCTGCCCCTAGCCACAAAGCACTGAGGGATGGGGGCCCAAGCTGAACTCTTGCACGAGGGCCCATGAGACTTTAGCTACGCCCCTGGTGCCAATTAACGGGGCAAGCCTTTGTAGGAATGGTCATTCCCAATAATTGTCGTCCCGAAACCTGTATAAAAGGGCCTTTAGACTGGAAGACAAAGTTCTACTGAGTAAATTATATAATTATAAATCAAGCCAATCAGCACTGGCATCATCAACAGGCCAAGGCAAGGTGGGCTGGCCTTACTTGGATGATGCCCTATCTTCTCTAGGTGCTCAAATGCCACCATACAGTGCTCAAATACCTGCATGCAGTGCTTAAATACCACTAAACAGTGTTCAAATACCACCATACAGCACTCAAATATTACCATAGAATGCTCAAAAAATATCGCCGTACAGTGCTCAAATACCACTATACAGTGCTGATATACCACCATACAGCACTCACATAGCAGCATACAGTTCACATACACCATCATAAAATGCTTAAATACCAATATACATTGCTCAAATGCCACCATGAAGTACTCAATTTCCAATCTACAGTACTTAAATACCACCATACCGTGCTGAAATACAAATATATTGTTCTGATAAACCACCATACAGTACTCAAAAACCAATATATAGTGCTGATATAGCACTATACCATGCTCAAATATCAGCAGTATTTATATACCACCATACAGTGCTGAAATAGCAATATACAGTCATCATATACCACTGCACCGCACTCAAATACGAATATACAGTGCTCATATACCAATGTACAGTGCTCAACTACCACCATACAGTGCTCAAGTGCCAATATATAGTTCTCATATAGCACTACACCATGCTCAGATATCAATATACACTATTCATATACCACCATACAGTGCTCAAATACCAATATACAGTGCTCACATACCACCATAAAGTACTCAAATTCCAATATACAGTACTTAAATACCACCATACCGTGCTGAAATAAAAATATATAGCTCTCATATAGCACTATACAGCACTCAAATACCAATATACAGTATTTATATACCACCATACAGTGCTCAAATTCCAATGTACAGTGCAATTCAGAGAAAATATAAAAAATGGTGAGCTGGAAGCCATCTTAGGCCCTGAGGTGCGGTTAAAGTTTTGATGCCACAACTTTGTTCCCTCTGGGTAGACCCCTAAAGACACAACCGATTAACAAGAGGGATAATGTTATGCCACAATGCTGTTCCTTTCCATGCCCTTCCGGGTAGATGCCTATCTACACACAGTTGACTAACAAGAGGGATATTGTCAATTTTTTGCTACATTTCCAGGAAGAATAACAGGGTACCACACCATACAGGGGGTCTAAGAAAATGTTCGCCCCTGAGGACCTCCTCGATGCTGTTCCTTGCTACACGCAGCCCATTACCAAGAGGGATATTGTCAATTTGATCATAAATTTCCAGGAGCAATAACAGAGGGACATGACAATACAGAGTTCTAAGAAAATATACTATAGGTCATGGGAGCTGGGAGGCCATCTTCGGGCCTGAGATGTAGTTAAAGTTTTGACCCCACAACGCTGCTCCTTTCCACGTTCTTCCGGGTAGACTACCCCTTTAACTATGCTGAGTTTCCCTCCAGCAGATCAGACATAGGAGATGAATAGCTCCATTCCCAGACTGTAAACTGTGCGTGGTTTCATGGCGCGTCACCAGCCCCGTGTGTTCCTCTGGTAGCGTTCTCCATAAGAAGTAGGCACTTTCCAAATAAAGGCTGATAATAACAAACAAGTAATCAGCGGCGCCTGTTGTAGAGCAGTAAGTTGTGTTTTTGTGCCGCGGCGGAGAAATGTGGGACTTTCTATAGCGGGATGTGACAGGCAGACAATAATGGGAATGACAGAGCAAGGACAGGTGAATTAGAGAAAGCGCGCAGGCAGGCCGCCTGTAAGAGGAGGTTTTATAGACAGCGGTGCATTCTCCTTATGCAATTAAGGCAGCCTGGAAGAGTCCTTTGTCATTGGCTGTCATGCAATATCAGCTATAAAGCCGCCTTTATTTGCCGTATAAAACACGATCGGTTTTAATTTATGCTTTTCAGATCACATTCTGCCACTTCTTACCGCATTACACATAATGTTATCCCATTGACTTCTCTTTCATGACTGTGGGAAAAGCAATTCAAAGGGAAGAGCACCTGATCGAGACAAGCCTTGCCTGTGCCTCCTATGTGCATTGCATACTTGGCAACTGTACTGTACACCGGGGAGATTTTAAAGGGGGCAGAAAGAGCAGCGCAGCATTTTTGATCTTTATGTCCATCCCACGTACATAGGACAGGCCCCAACCTACGGCATTTGAATCATAAATTGGACACACGACCCCGGTTTACTTAACCCCGAAAAAGAGGCAGACCATACACCAAGAACCCTAAACAAATACAGACCCCAGACCAGACCCCCTAAACTTATATAGACACCAGACACCTTAAACTAATACAGACCGCAGACCAGACTCCCTAAACTAATACAAACCCCAGACCAGACATTCTAAACTAATACAACCCCAGACCAGACATCCTAAACTAATACAAACCCCAGATCAGACCCCCTAAACAAACACAGACTCCAGATCAGACCCCCTAAACAAACACAGACTCCAGACCAGACTCCCTAAACAAATATAGATCTCAGACCCCCCAAACACATACATACCCCAGACCAGACCACTAAACAAATAGAGATCCCAGACCAGACGTCCTTTACAAATACAGACCCCCAGACCAGACACTTAAAGAAATACAGACCCCAGATTAGACCCCCTAAACAAATACAGACCCCCAGACCCCCTAAACACATACAAATCCCAGACCACTAAACAAATAGATGCCTCAGACCAGATGCCCTATACATAAAACAGACTCCAGACCAAACACCTGAAGAAATACAGACCCCAGACCCGCTAAAATAATACAATCCCTCAGACCAGACCCCCTAAACAAATACAGACCCCTGGCCCCCAAAAACATTTACAGACCCCAGACCAGATGCCCTAAACTGATACAAATACCAGACCCCCTAAGCAACTACAGACCTCAGACCAGACCCCCTAAACTAATGCAGACCACACACCAGGTCCCCTAAACCAGTGTTTCCCAACCAGTGTGCCTCCAGCTGTTGCAAAACTACAACTCCCAGCATGCCCGCACAGCAAAAGGCTGTCCGGGCATGCTGGGAGTTGTAGTTTTGCAACAGCTGGAGGCACACTGGTTGGGAAACACTGCCCTAAACTAATACAGACCCCAGACCAAACCCCCTAAAGAAATACAGACCCCATATCAGACTGCCTAAACTAATAAATACCACAGACCACACCCCGTTAACAAATACAGACCCCCTAAACAAATACAGACCCCAGACCAGACCCCCTAACTTAATACAGACCCCAGACCAAACCCCTAATCGAATACAATCCTCACACCCTCTAAACAAATACAGACTTCAGACCAGACCCCCAGACTAATGTAGTCCTCAGACTAGACCCCTAAACAAATACAGACCCCAGATGAAATGCCCTTTACAAATACAGACTACAGACCAGACCCCCTTAACAAATACAGACCCCAGACCAGACCCTCTAAACAAATACAGACCACAGGCCAAACCCCTAAACCAATACAGACACCAGACCCCCTAAACAGATACAGCCCTCAGACCAGACCCCTTAAACAAATACAAACCCCAGACCAGACCCCCAACCCCCCCCCCCTCCCATTAATAAGAGATCCCAGAGCATATTCTGTTTAATTCATAGCCCGGGCCATACCCCTCTTAATATGGATTACCTTTTTACTGACCCCCAGATGAGTATAATACTTTTTAAAGAGTTTAGAGCACCCTATTATACAGACCTCAGAACTTTATAATGATACCAGACCCCACCGATATGCAGACTTTAGACCAGACTTTAATACAGGAACCAGCCCAGTCATTTATATAGAACCAAGACCACCCCTTTAAACAGACTGCAGACTAGACTCCCTGTATACAAACAGCAGACCACGACAATCCTTTATATAGACCCCACAGCAGCCTTTTATTTTACACTTCCCAGACCAGACCTCCCTCTTTCTGTAGACACTATACTACTCCTTTAAAACTACCCCAGACCAGACATGCTGATATTCACCTCTCCCGGTTCCTGCAGGCCACTTCAGTATGATCACCATCAGAACATTGACCCCGGTTGACTATTGTCCCTGTGCCTCGACTTTGTCTATATTAATTTTGTCTACAATCAATTTTGGTGCCAAAAGCACATCTGATGGTTTATCCAGTTACTCCGCCATGCTAGACAAGGGGGCATTGCTTAGTGGTAAAAGGGGGTGCGGTCTAAAATGTGACTTCTTTTGCTCCAAATTTTCTGGTGTAAACGTATGAAAGAGAGTAAGACGACTCGAAGCTTAGCCCGCAGTCTATAGATGCTCCAATTTTGTCATTCAACCTGAGCCACTCTAGAAACTCTGACTCTCCGTCTACGTGTCTACCCTGTCTGACCAATCATAAATCTGGGCCAAAAGTGGATAGAAGTGTAGGAACATGGAGAGATGCCGCAAGGAGGTTTGCTCTCTATTTTCAAAAGTAAGGGAGTCTTCTAGAGATTCCAGTAGAGTTGAAACATAGGTAGGTATACAAGGAAGTCCTAAGATGTTTCTACAGATGAGCCACAAGGGTCACACAACTGCATCAGATAGTAACATCATATGGCATCATTGCGGTAGGGCCCTGCTTGCCAGGGACACAGTGACAGCAGGGTGCTACAACCGTATGATGTCACATAATGACATCACACAGCCACATCTTCACTCTGCTATGCAACGTTGTATGCGTTCATATACAGCAAGGCAGCCATGTCTCATGATGTCATCTTATCACCTACTGATGTCACGTGATGGTGCCAGCACTGAATTAAGCATGGCTGCTGCTAACTTTTTGATGGTTCCCCCCTTTTTCCAGACATGCGGAGAGAGCCTCCACGCACGTGCTAAGGCCTGCAACTTGCGCAAACAGAAATGGAGTGATGATGCAACTGACATCGTCTCGATGACATCACAGAGCCATCACTCTGCTGCCGCAAAAACAACCATGTTACAGTGTAATCTACCAAGAAAGCGGAGACAAACGTGAATGTAAATTCCTCAATTAAAAAAAAATAAAAATTGTGGCAAATTCCCGCAGGGGCCAAAATACCCTTGGTGAACCACAAGTGTATGATGGGAATATTTTACAGCCCTATAAATTTGGGACAGTCACAGTTTTATTCCAAAGTCGCAGAGAGGGAGAAAGAGAGAAAGGGTCAAGCCTGACATTTCCTGTCTCCCCTCGCATCGCTCCGGCTCCATCCCGGAGAAACAAGGGTCCATTCAGGAGTCACAGAGCACTTCTTCCACAGGACCAGAGTAGCTGAAAAGGGAAGGCAGGACTCAGGCCCGCGGGCAGCGGCTCCAGAAGAAAGAGGCCTTGTTCCCGGCGCTGGCTACTCACAGCTCGCCTCTTTATTGCGTGGTTCATGCGGATAGGCCGTAGAGATGAGTGCTAGCTTCTGGAATATATTGGGGCATTGTCCAGAAAGCACCTGGACGGCATTACCGAGCCCTGCGCACATGGAAACACAGAGCCTCTGTATGAAACTCGCAGCCGGATAACAAAAGAAAATACCTCTGTATACCATATCATGCCAGGCGCAAACCTTCATTTAAACAGTTAAAAAGTACCAAAAATCTCCGAAGTTGCGCCGCCTCCTAATTTCCAGTGTCACCCGTTACATAGAAAATAACAGCTTCACATCCCCAACTCATACACTGCAACATATATTAGTCTTGTCACTTGTTAGTGCAGCAGTTTGTGCTTCGGAGCTGATCTTCTCTTCATACATATAGGGGCACGTTTATTAAGGCCGGCATTTTATACATCGGTCTTAACAAAGGCCTAAATTGGCAGTGGTTCCGCCAAAGTTATGAAGAGGTGCCGGCCTCTCCATAACTTCGGCGCATCCAGCTCCAATTCTAAAGGTAACAAAGCTTCCGAGCTGTCTTACATTTAGACCATTTTCTACGCCTAAAACAAGCGTAGAAAATGGTAGATCTAACGGGCCTGCAGGTCCATCCACTTCCCCGCCGACAATTTTTGACCTGGGAGAAGTTGCACAATCCTGCACAACTAGCTGTTTTATGCGTATTTCAGAATGATAAATGGCCCCCATAGTTTAAATGCTGGTGACCATTTTGGAGGTTATGGGTTACTGTGGTTTGGTCACCCGGCCACTGAGCATTCGTACATCAACACTTTCTTTGCTTTTTAATTCCCCCTTAGGGGATCCATAAAAACAGCAAGATGCCACATGGATATGGGGTGCCATTTGTTCACAGTGTATTTTGCACAGACAAAATTAATTTTGTAGAACTCTATGATTTTCTGTGCGACGAAAGGACATTCTGTGTCACAAAATGAACAGAATTGTATTTTGTGGCACAGAATTGGTTTTGACACAACATTCATTTTGTTGCACAGAATGGTATTTTGGCACAGAATTTTATTTTGTCACACCAAATGTGATTTTGTGACATCGAATTCTACCAAATGCATTTTGTGTCACTGAACAACTGGTGCCCCATACATGGAGCACACGTTATGGAAGGCACTACTGGGGGGGATGCCCTATAGTAGCTGCAAATTCACCCACTAAATTCGAGTTTTTAGGTGGTCTTATTGATGTCCTGTGGTAAAGGAGTTGATTCTTAAAGGGTTTTGCCAAATTTCAAGTGCCATATTATTGGAAGTCATGGGGTCATGGTTGTTCACGTGCAGTCCTTACTTTTTGTCTTTTTTTGGGGGAGTGGCGCCGATCCTCTCAGTGGGTTGTCTTTAGTATTACAGCTCTGACCACTGAATGAAGTGAATCGGGTTGAACTGCAATTCCACACTTCGCCAAGAGTTGCACCGTTTCTGGAAAAAATAGACCCTCTCTTTAATCTTGGTAACCCCTATGAGTAAACGTTTTTGGAGCCATCTTTTACTGATATCAGTGGAGAGGGACTACACAAGTTTAGTCAAAAGTCATTCCGGGACCCTTTCATTCTCAAGACCACGGAGAATCTGAAAGCCGAGATTCTGCTGACGTCAAGAGATCTTAAACTCAACTGTGAAGGCTTTAATATGCAAGGAGGTATAAAAAAAAACAACGCGTTTCGGGCCAACTCAAGGAACTACAATTTTCTTTATGTACTTTGCCCTGTCTTGAGTTTGGAGAATCTTGTTGACATCCAATGCAGGGGATCAGCAGCTCGAAACGAACTAATCATCTTACCATAGATCTGTAACCTGTGTGCATGTACAGGGGCCCAGAATCTACAGGGCCCACCTTCTTCTTCTTTTGCCCCATTCACAAGTCCGCAAATCTGCGGAATGGGTGCAGACCCATTTATTTTGAATGGGGATGTAATAGATGCGGAGAGCACACACGGCCGACGGCTCCGCAATAATATAGAGCATGTCCTATTCTTGCCGCTATTGCGGACAAGTATGGGCATCTCTATGGGGCTGCGGCAAGGTGTGTTGCGGATCCGCAACACACTACGGACGTGTGAATGAGGCCTTACTGTCTATTAGATTTGCTGAAAAAAGAAACAATACAACAATAAGACCTCAAAATAAACATCTATGTCATAGAATCCGTGAGGGTCTTCAAACATCTAGTCAAAGAGTAGTCCAATTCAAGTCAAAGCTCAGTGGTTAGCACTGGTGCCTTGTAGCGCCAGGGTCTTGGGTTCGAACCAGACCAGGGACAACATCTGCATGGAGTTTGCGTGGGTTTTCTCCAGGTACTCCGGTTTCCCCCCACACACTCCAAAAATATACAAATAGGCAAATTAGCTTCCTACGAAATTGACCCTAGTGTGTGTTGGGGTCAAGCTATAAAGCAGCCATGGGAGACGCCCCGGCCATACAGCTGTCCCTGCGCTTTAACTCCCTGTGAGAAAAGTTCATTGCAAATGTTTGTCATTATGTAATCATACCTTTTTCGGGGATATGAAAACTTTTGCAACCATTATTATTGCTCTGCTGAATCTGAGAATAACTATTAAAATAGTTTCTACCGTTTTGTGTTTACGGCTCTGCAGATCAATGTGCCCACTCCCTCTACTAACTGTAGGTTCAAAATAGGCAGGAGGTAGACAGACTAGAATAACACAGGAATTCAGGATCAGGCAGAGTTTGCTTGTAACCATAGCGACACAGGGGTCTGCCTAGGGGCTGTATACACCACGACAGCACTATTTGCAAACTTGCATTTTTATTTTCAGATAATGTAGACCAAAACCAAATTGGTTGCAAAAGAATGCACACCCTTTAAAGGTCCCCCCCCCCCCCTGGTAATTAAGATTTTTTAGCAAGTACCCTCAGCATGCCCCTGCCTCTGTCTTCTGGTACCTGCACCACTTTCTTCCTGTCATACATGGGCATGTATGCCCTCCATTGCTGCAAAGCTATATTAAAGGAGTTATGCCATGATGGATGTAAAAATCAGACATCATAACTCCAAGTCTTTTTGTAACAAAGACCCTGTAACGGTCACAGCTTCTAACAGTATATACGGTTGATGGCAGTTGAAGGATGGAACTGAGCATGTGCAACCACCACAGTAGGTGGACGTGCACATTTCTATACCATTTACACACCAGCTCCAGCCTGATGGTAGTTGGGGGGCCCATAATGTTAGGTTTTTGTATGGTGAAGGAGTTAGAAAACCAGGCCAGAGATTGAAGAATAAATGTCTCTCTTTACCATAGTTCAGAAAAGGAGTTGTAGTACATCCAACTATAGCAAAACACAGTTCCAACTGTACAAAGTGCAATTCTTCCCAGTAGAATCAATTCTTCTCTCAGTAGAATCTTCGGCTGGCAATAGTACTCTGTCAATAATGGCTGTAATGTCCACTGCGGGATACAGTGTTTTTTATAGGCACTTATGGCCAGGACATGTCCAAGTGTGAAGGGTGTCTTAAAGGTGTTCCTTACTTGCAGCAAAGTCTGAATGGCTGTAGTTGCAGATTACCTTACTACTCTTGGCCATGTAGGCGTTGGGTTCTCCTGTTCTCTCCTTTGTCTTTTTCCTTACCTCCTTCTGTAGACCATCCAGAGATCGGTGCCTCTGAAGATTTCTGGGCCTGGGCAGAAGTGGCAGAAGCATGCCAAGGGGTGAGGGGGCAGTCCGCTCGGGTGCCCACTGTCAGGGGAGTGGCAGCAGCAGTGAGCGCTTCCATCAATACAATAGAACCGCTCATTGCTGGAGCGCTGGGCAGATGTGGTCCTGTCACTCACTGATCGCTCAGCTCCCTGTGCTCCTTCTCTACTTCAGGCCGGCACACTGAATGATGAAACAGGAAGACTTCTCCCTGCTCCACCATTCAGCCTGCAGGCACAGATCGCACGCCTGGCCTATGTGGGAGGAGTCTGTAGCTTGGGAATCTGGGTCAGCTCCTCCCACACAGTGCTGCAAAGCGATCTGTGCCTGCAGGGGAGAGAGGTATGTGAGCATCAGGAACGTGACAAGGTGAGTAGTTTCTGTGTTTTTTATTTTATTAACATTGAGGGGGCACAGAGAGCTTTACTACGGTGAAGGGGGCACAATAGGCATTACTACTATGAAGGGGACACAATGGGCATTACTACTATGAAGAGGGCATTACTACTGTGAATGGGGTACAAAGGGCATTACTACTGTGAAGGGGCATAACTGCTATAAGGGCACAGTGAGGGCATAACTACTCTGAAAGGGCACAGAGAGGGCATAACTACTGTGCAGGGGCACAAAGTGGGCATTACTACTGTGAAGGGGGCACAATGGGCATTACTACTGTAAAGGGGTCACAGAGGGCATTACTACTGTGAATGGGGCACAAAGGGCATTACTACTGTGAAGGGGCATAACTGTTATAGGGGCACAGTGAGGGCATAACTACTCTGAAAGGGCACAGAGAGGGCATAACTACTGTAAAGGGGCACAAAGTGGACATTACTACTGTGAAGGGGGCACATATAGGCCATTACTACTGTGAAAGGGGCACAGAGAGGGCATAACTACTGTGAAGGGGCACAATGAAAGGATAAGTACTTTAAGGGGGGCACATATCTGGACATAACTACTGTGAAGGTTGTACAATGAGGGCAATACTACTATAAAGGGGTACAATTTTAAAGTATTGGGTGGGGGGATGCCAGAGAAAGGACCCGCTCCGGGTGCCAAACACCTTAGGCAGGCCACTGAGAAGGTGCACAAGGACTTTGCCTCCTTTCACTCGAAACTCTCCCTAGAACGACCTCAAGCTGGGGGTAATCCAGCCCACATCTAACCTCCTATGAGGGCTCAGCCAGTATTGTTAACCCTGGCTATGCCATTCATACATGGCTATGCTGGGTACGCATTACATAACATGACAATACATAAAAGCATATTACATAACAATACAATACATTGGATACTACAAACCACTTGCAGATACCTGCTGCTCTGGGGTACTGTATTGGCATAACTGCTTTAAGAATCACATAGCTTGTGGTCCTTCCTCCCCCTCCTATGAAGCCAAGGCGCCGGCTGGCAGAGGTGTGTGCAATAATGCAGGTGGTGAGGTGCCATTTACACAGCTGTGCAGTCTCCTGTCTGTGCTGCGGCGCCCCATCCCGACCACCTCCTCAATCACTGATGGGATTGAACGTCTTACTGAGATGTTTGCTGAGAGGCTGCAATAATAGCTTGGTATTTAAATGGGACTTAGGCTCGACTTTATGAAATATCTTAAAGTGCAAAGGATTCTGGATAAGGAGAAATATCTATATATATATCTACTTCCTGCAAACTCTATCCGTCTACTCGGTAAATACTGCTTCTCTAGGAAGAAGGATATAGACATTCTCTAATCCAGTCACATTCCTTTCATATGGAAGGTGCCAGTCCAGAAATCCTGCTAATCTGGCATGCAGCAAAAATACATAGTTACCACCAGTCCCTGATTTGCTAGAATTGTTTGAATTTTTAAGGGCAATCTTGGCAAATTTTTGCTCATGCAAAATTGGAGGTAGTTTAGCAGGGAACTCTGTGAGTTACGGGTCCTAAAGAAAAGAAGAAAGAGGGTACCAGGAGTGAGGAGAGGTGAATAATTAGAGGTGTCTGGTCTGGAGTCTGAATTATGAGGTCTGGTCTGGGGTCTGATTTATAAAATCTGGTCTGGTGTCTGAATTATGAGTCAGACCAGAAGTCTGAATTATAGGGTGTGAAGTATAGGATCTGGTCTGGAGTGTGAACTATGGTTTCTGGTCTTGAGTCTGAATTAGTGGGTGTTTATTTTGTTGTCTTAGGTCTGAATTATGAGGTCTGATGTGGTGGTCTGATTTATAGGGCGTGACCTGGGGTCTGAATTATATGATCTGAAGTACAGAATCTGAATTATATGGTCTGAGATATGGAGCCTGGCTTGGGGTCTGAATTATATGGTTTGAAGTATGGATTCTGTTCTGGGATTTGGAATTATGAGGACTGGTCTGGGGTCTGAATTATGAGCTCTGAAGTATGGGGTCTGGTCTGTGGTCTGAATTAAGAAGCCTTTGTGGGGACTTGGCTGTCAATTTTGGAGTCTGAGTTCCTATTTATGGGGTCTTGTTTATGACTTTTGGTGTCTGGTCTAGGGTTTGAATTTTAGTTTATGGTTTGACTTATTGGATATGAAGTATGAATTCCAGGCTCTTGTCTGGGTTTTGAGTTGTAAGGACTAGGATCTGAATTTGGAGACTGGTCTGATTTATAAGGGTTATCCAGGGTCTATAAAAATTGTGCACATGCATGGCAAGCTACACATCGACAAACCAAGCCCTATCAAATTGTCCCACTTGGTTTCACACAAGGTTTACAGCGACCCAATATCACGTCCATGGTTTATCAATGGCACATACATGGCATTGACTGGCACTGGCTATGAATGCCCACCACAATCTACGAAAACTCATCCCTTGAAAATCATTTGATGACCCTTCATTAGATATTCTTCCTGGTGTATCCCTCAAAAGGGTCGTATAGGATTAGCAAAAGATGGCTGCTTTGTTTCAAAAACAGCGTTACACCTGTCTATAAATTGTGTCTGGTTATTGAGGTTGGCCACATTCACTTCAAGGGAGCTGAGCTTCAACACAAGACACAACTCTTAACAGCTGTGAGGGTGTATCTGAAAGACCCGGCAAGGTCCAAAAGCTTGAGGAACTTCCCAAAAAACTTTTGCAGAACGTCTAACAATTAAGACATTGGTGGTTGGAATGCAGAACCTCTCTGTAACAGAAGGGTTCAACATGGTGAACTCAAGCCAACTGACCGTCATGTAATGCTACATTTTCACTGCAGCTGCCATTGCTAGGACAATGCCTTGTTGGCCGCAGCTTCAGATGCTTGTCAGAGGTAGCCAGACCCCTGGTGAGACAATCCCTTTAATAAACTGGTAAAAGGGGTCCTTTTACTTGGGCAGATAATTGTCTATATTGAGTGATTGGCGATCTATAGCAATGATCTGGGAACGTTCCTACAAACACTCGTTTGCCTGTTGATCAGTCCATGTAAAAGGCCCTTAAAGGGGTTGCGTCATTTAGATATTGTGAGATATCTCTAGGATATGCCAGCAATGCCACCAATGTCAGATAGATGCAAGTCCCATTTCTGGGACCCACTCCTATCTCCACAATAAAACAAAGCACGGTCGGCTATTTTTGGAAAGTCTCATAGCATTGAATGGAGAGTGGCAGCGCGTGAAGGATGGAGCTGAGGATGTGTGTCCACCTCTGTGATATTACTGAGGTGGACAGAGAAACAAGAAAAAGAACCAACAGCAGGTGGCGCTATACAGATACATTTTACTGAATAACTCAGAGGCTATACAAAATTTTTAATTACAGCCAATTACAAAAGTATTCAGATCCAGATGCTAGTTTGAAAAATGTAGCTTATTTTTCATGGGACAACACTTTTAAAGGGAGTACTGAGTAGAGGAACATTGTGTGAGGCCAAAGCAGGCCAAAGTAGTTGGTGACTATTAGCATAGTTGGGTGGTTGGTATCATCGGCGATGTTGCAGTCAACCATAATGACGGCTGGGAGTCAACAGAAGCAAAACGTAGAAGAAACATAAAGTTGTACCATCCCTTCCCTCCATATCAGACTCCGGGTCCAGCAAGGTGAGAGAGGCCATGCAGAGACACTACTATTTTAGGAAGGTAAAGGACATGGCGTTCTTCGTTGTGGAATTTTGTCATGGACACCCACATCTAAATTTCGCTGGCTGCCGCATGGTTTTCTTGCTGGTCTCTGCCTCCTTTTCATTTCAATGCGAAGCAGCGCTGAGGACCACGGAGCTGGAGTTTGGAGCCGTGTCCACGCAGAGAATGGCCAAGTCCCCTCTTGGTGCGGCATTAAGCCACCACTCCATGATCCTCAGAACTGTCTCCCATTGAAATGAAAGGGAGGCAGAAACCAGCAAGAATACCAATCGGTTGCCGGTTTAAATTTAACGCCGCGGCTGCGCCGTGAAGTGTCATGTCCATGGTCTTCAGTGCTGCCTTCCATTGAAATGAATGAGAGGCATAACGGACGCAGCTGTCGGTGGGAATTCGGCTACATTTTTGTGCCAAACTTCCGCTGTAAAAAGTGTCTTGTGATGTGAATGGCCCCTTACTCAAGGTGGCTGCTATAGGGGTTCAGAGTTAGAAGTCACACCCTGGCCCTAGAGTCTGGGGGGCCATTGAGTCTGCTCCCATTGAACCCCCAATTTCTTGTCCTAC
Source organism: Bufotes viridis (assembly GCA_033119425.1). Classification (NCBI taxonomy): domain Eukaryota; kingdom Metazoa; phylum Chordata; class Amphibia; order Anura; family Bufonidae; genus Bufotes; species Bufotes viridis. The sequence continues at coordinate 259,714,887 of CM065594.1, read as the reverse complement.
ATCTTTCATCACCTTCTATCTAAGTGATCCCCTGAAGGAAAATGTAATGTAGAAATTCTTCGGATCCTCTGATTCACTGCATCCTTAGATTTGTTGAGCCCCCTCCCCAGACCCCCGGGAGCTGCTATTTGCACTGCAATGTTTGGTTTTCACAAGAACCCTTCTTCAATTATTGGCAGCGTTTGGTCGTCCTGGCCTCATCCAGTTGCCTTTATTACAGTAAGGAGCAGAAGGAATGTTCTTGGAAGATGCCGGAGTGTCGAGAACTGGGGCATGAAGAAAACATGTTATTACACGTCTTGTTCCTGGAGGCCCCATAGATGTATAGCGATGTACATCCTGAGCTTCCTGGTTCATTGAAGCCTAACTTGTAGATGTTAGTACAGATGCCTGCAGTATTCCATCCACCCCATCATACTTGTATGTTTCCAGGATGATGAGATATGAGGTGCTGTTTGATGATGTCCTCGCGCTGTAAGGGCTGTTTTAGTTGTTCCTGCCTGCAACGTGGAAGGATCATTGTCTTGACTGATTCTCGTCATCATCTACTCAGTTCCATAAACTGTAGGACCACCCAGTGCAAAAGCAGCGGTCATCCTGAGCTTCCTGGTTCATTTATAAGCTAATTATTCTACAAAAAACCGATGTAAACTTATGACTGACGGTCATAAGTACATGCAAAAAACAAAAAATTAATTAAATTGACCCCTTAAAACTCACTTTTATTAATTCAATTTAAAAAGACCTAACAACGCAGGTCACCTATCTAAATCTTAACAGGGTGAGTGAACAAAAAGCAAATATGTATAATCCTGATCATAAAATGGAGGCCGCCAGTAATTGTTAGAATAGGATGGGCAAAACAATCCGTATAAGGGAAGCATTTACCCTGAGTCCTCAGCCCAGGGATGGCCCCTAAAGGTGGAGTTTCCCCGTCGTCGTGCCTAACCTGGCTGGCCCTAGTAAGTCCTAAATGGGTTTCCCTACTGCTCCAACGCGTTTCCCCCACTTGGTTTCATCAGGCGGTCGTGTGGGAAAGAGTACAAGGCCCAACAAAGAAACAATCCAAATAGATACTGAAATAAATTCAATGGGGTCCTTTACGTAAAGGAGATCTGCACAGATGGTATGTCCATGGGACCGTCATAGATATCACATGTGGTTCCCATAGGTCAGGGCATAATGCAGACACCTGAGAAAAAACATGGGAGAAAAAGTGGGACAGATAAACCAAAGAGAACAGAATCAAGAGGCAGCACCTAATCGTGTTGCCTCTTATTACTCACATGTGATGTCCCAAGGTGTGGACATAGCCAAAACTCCAGCTTTTGCGCTCCACACCACAGCAGTGGCAGCGATGCGTTCCACCCGCTGGAAGTGGTTCTGAATTAATAAAAGTGAGTTTTGAGGGGTCAATTTTATTATTTTTTTGTTTTTTAATTTATAGGCCCCAACATTTTTCTCCCTTCAAGTCAAACTCAACAGGGTTCCAAGAAGTTGAGATATAGGGTGCTGTTTGGTGGAGATCTCATTGCTTACCTGTGACATGGAGGGAGCAGAATGGTCACCAACAGGAGATTTTCTTTAAAGGGGTGCAAGAGTTCAGCTTGGGCCCCCCTCCCTTCAGTGCTTTGTGACCAGGGGAAGGGAAGCATATAATGTTTATGCTGTCTGAGGCAAACCTTGAAACGGCACCTGAACCCCCCTGTTGTTAAATTCTTGGCCTAACCCCTTCCCTCCAGCCAGAGGTGTAACTTGACCAGCATGTACTTTCTATAATACTGGTATCTTCTTATGTGGCACAAGGGTCTTTGGGCCCCCTCAGGCTCCTGGACCCAGTAGCGACTGCTACCTCTGCACCACCTTTATAGCTACGCCACTGCCCATAGCGGTGAATGGACAGGACACTGCGCTTGCACTGTGTGCTCTTCATTTTGGGGGCCCCGTTCTGGAGATAGGGGTGGCTCCCATAGGTGGGACCTGCACCTATCAGACATTGACGCCATCAATATCTAAGAAGGACCAACCCCTTTAACAAAATATTGTCTCTGCTGTTGACTATTACAGCCTGTGTAGTGCCCTGGAGCAGGGATACTTTGAAGTCTGGACATTTGTGGACATTTGCCTGTTTCCCCTATGCAAAGTCATTAGCTCCTTAATTTATTTCGCTCGAAAGGGTTAACTTGCATTGACTTATACTGTTTAACACTATTTAACGGCATATTATATGTATGTTGTGATATATATCCGGTTGATTTGCACTGTATTTGCATGGCACTGTGAAAAAGGTTAATGAACACTGAGAGACTTTTGGGAATTTCTAGATACACTGAACAAAAATATAAACGCAACACTTTCGGTTTTGCTTGAGCTGAACTCAAAGATCTGAAACATTTTCTACATACAGAAAAGACCCATTACTCTCAAATATTGTTCACAAATCTGTCTAAATCTGTGTTAGTGAGCACTTCTCCTTTGCCGAGATAATGCATCCCCCCTCACAGGTGTGGCATATCAAGGTGCTGATTAGACAGCATGAATATTGCACAGGTGTGCCTTGGAGTGCCCACAATAAATGGCCACTCTGAAATGTGCAGTTTGATCACACAGCACAATGCCACAGATGGTGCAACGTTTGAGGGAGCGTGCAATTGGCATGCTGACTGCAGGGATGTCTACCAGAGCTATTGCCCGTGCAATGAATGTTCATTTCTTTACCATAAGCCGTCTCCAAAGGCGTTTCAGAGAATTTGGCAGTACATCCAACCGGCGTCACAACCGCAGACCACGTGTAACCAGGACCTCCACATCCAGCACGTTCACCTCCATCATCGTCTGAGACCAGCCACCCGGACAGCTGCAGTAAGAATCGGTTTGCCAAACCAAAGAATTTGTACAGAAAAACTGTCAGAAACCGTCTCAGAGAAGCTCATCTGCATGCTCGTCGTCCTCATCGGGATCTGGACCTGACTGCAGTTCGTTGTCGTAACCGACAACATTTAGATTTCGATGGCGTCACATTCGATGGCGTCTGGCACGTTGGAGAGGTGTTCTGTTCACGGATGAGTCCCGGTTTTCACTGTTCAGGGCAGATGGCAGACAGCGTGTGTGGCGTCGTGTGGGTGAGCGGTTTGCTGACATCAACATTGTGGATCGAGTGGCCCATGGTGGCGGTGGGGTTATGGTGTGGGCAGGCGTATGTTATGGACAACGAACACAGGTGCATTTTATTGATGGCATTTTGAATGCACAGAGATACCGTGACGAGATCCTGAGCCATTGTTGTGCCATTCATCCACGATCATCACCTCATGTTGCAGCATGATAATGCACTCTCCCATATTGCAAGGATCTGTACATAATTCCTGGAAGCTGAAAAAATCCCAGTTCTTGCATGGCCAGTATACTTACCGGACATGTTACCCATTGAGCATGTTTGGGATGCTCTGGATCGGTGTATATGACAGCGTGTGCCAATCTTCAGCAACTTCACACAGCTATTGAAGAGGAGTGGACCAACATTCCACAGGCCACAATCGACAACCTGATTAACTCTATGCGACAGAGATGTGTTACACTGCTTGAGGCCACACCCCCCCCCAGTAAGGCAAAACTGTGCACATTTCAGAGTGGACTTTTATTGTGGACACTCCAAGGCACACCTGTGCAATATTCATGCTGTCTAATCAGCACCTTGATATGCCACACCTGTGAGGTAGGATGGATTATCTTGGCAAGGGAGAAGTGCTCACTAAGGGTGCTTTCACACTTGCGTTCTGAGGATCCGGCAGGCACTTCAGGCCCGATGGATCTGTCAGAACTCAAGTCGCCTGAAGGCATTTAAAGACTGATCAGGATCCTGATCAGTCTTCGAAATGCTTTCAGGTTACCATGGCAGCCAGGACGCTACTGAAGTCCTAGCCGCCATGAAACACTGCAGCAGTGTACTTACCTGCGCTGTGGCCGCCGGGCGCTCCTTCATGACATCACAGGTCCCCGCGGTGCATAAATAAATGTGCTGCCCCGACCTGTGACATCATGAAGGAGCACCCGGGGGCCGCAGCGCAGGTAACTACACTGCTGCAGAGTACTTACCATGGCAGCCAGGACTTCAGTAGCATCCTGGCTGCCATGGTAACCGATCAGAGCCCCAGCTTACACTGGGGCCCCGATCGGAACTGATGCTGCGCGTGCGCCGAAACGACGTTTAGCTTAATTCTGGATCCGGATTAATGCACTTCAATGGGCATTAATTCCAGATCCGGCGTTACGGCAAGTCCTCCGGATTTTTGGCCGGAGAAAAATCTGCAGCATGCTGCGGATTTTTCTCCGGCCAAATAACGTTTGGGTACTGAACGGATGACATCCTGATGCATCCTGAACGGATTTCTCTCCATTTAGAATGCATTAGGATAATCCTGATCAGTAGTTTTCCGGCAAAGAGCCCCGACGACGGTACTCTATGCCGGAAAACAAAAACGCTAGTGTGAAAGGGCCCTAACACAGATTTAGACAGATTTGTGAACAATATTTGAGAGTAATGGGTCTTTTGTGTATGTAGAAAATGTTTCAGATCTTTGAGTTCAGCTCATGCAAAATGGGAGCAAAACCAAAAGTTTTGCATTTATATTTTTGTTGAGTGTAATAATGAGAAGCTGGTAATTTTCCACAGCTACCATAATGTTGAAAAAAGTTCATGTTTTGGAGTGAAAAAGCCAGAATTGTTTACAATCAAAATCAGACAAACTGACATTTTGAATGTCTGGTTTAGCTTTGTTATTATGTCTGAAAACCTGTTTTTGTCTGGAAAAGCCACTGAATATTATTGAAGTTGTACTGTAAGTCTATGAGAGACGGGAGTTGTAACATTGTATTTGTTTGTGCTGAGTTTCTCCACTCAACCCCTCCCACTAGAAGGTTTTATTGCAGCCAGACACTGTTTATGCAGACATCCCAACCTGCGAAAACTCATTTCAGGGAGGTGCACTTCTCATTTCAGGGAGGTTTTCTTTTTTTTTTTTTTACAAACTTTTTATTATATTTTCCAAACATATGCAGAACATAACATATAACAAGGTTACTGTGCTGATGCAGTATAAAGGCAAGTATAACATGAACAAAACATATATGGGAATATAGGGAAAAATTATATAATGTATGACCAAAAAGAACTTTCTACTATGCCTGGGTGACGGCGCAATGAGGGGAATCGAGGCTTCTGACAGTGGCATGTAATGCTGCGCAGCCGCAGTGGGGATAGTTCGAGTAAGGCATGTCGCACGCGCAGTAGCTGCAGGTGGGCTAAAGCTCCGACTGGCAAGTCATAGGACGTGACGTCACCAGTCGGAGTTCTCGAGGAGTCAGAGGACCGGCCGAGAAGTGGACACTGCTACAGGTTGCCGGTAAGGTTTACTGCGAGTAAACCTTTCCGGGATATATTGTTTCACATGCGGGCGTCAGGGAGCCGCTATCTAATAGCGGGAGACTCCCTGAACGTCCGGGAGACTTGAGATCCCTGTATATGAGAAGAGCAGAGAGACAGGGATACTCTGCCACAGACCCTGGGCCTCCAGCCTTTGTCCAGGGTACCAGCCTTTTGAGAGAGAGAGGGACAGCTAGTTCAGGCCTTTCTTCAGGATCAAACCCTTCTTCTGCCAGGTAGAAGACTGGAGAAGTAGCCCTATGCCTTGCTTGTATGCCTTGACTGGACGTATTTCCCATTGGGGTGCACCATGCATTACCATCCCTCTTGGAGAGCAGCAACACATAGTGACACCTCGACAGTGTCCGGGAACCCAGAATAGCGTTCGAGCCACTGCACCTGACATGACTTTACTCAAGTTCACAGAACATGGGGACCTCATTTTTATACAGCAAAACAGCCAAGAGAATAAATAGACATATCACACAGATAATCACAAGAACTAACTGAATACAATCAAATCCTTTAATTCGACATGTGACGGATTATCAAATCTTTGATAAAAGTATAAAACATACTTCTAAGGGTTGACATCCTCTAATAAACCAGCCCTGCATAACGCTACAATAAAATATGCTACTGTCCCTTTAATATTTAAAGGGAAATGCCAATAAAAAAAGACAGAATTTCCAATTGTAATTATTTATCACAGACGGCTTCAGATTCCCTAATGAATACGAGTCCAGACACACAATTTACTAAGCAGTGGCCCGAAAATTCAGACACAGCTACAAAATAAACACGCTGAACATCAAAGTGATAAGTATTTACATGACACCAAAAAGGGTTAAACTGTGTTAAAGTGAACACACACCTCCCCCTACTGGCAGACCCGTGTAATAACACAAGCTGTCTCATGGAATGCTGTGACGATGTACTAATATTCGTTAAGAGTCTTATCATCTTAATCTCTTTTACACCACCTAACTCTCCCACCATTCATAGACTTTATAATAATATTTAGATTTGTCAGCCATGTCTTCATTGATGAAGCATCTTGATGCTCAGAACAATGCGTGTCCTTTGTCTGAACTTGTCCAATTGTCAATTTTCCTTAATTGTTTCAGTCAGTTGAACCCAACCCAAGGTCTACCTCGAAATATTCAGACTCGGCCCGGGTCTTCACCATGAAGCACAATAACAAGAACCTCCTGACCTGACAAGTTCCACCCAACCTGTCTTCAGAAGATGACTTGAAGATTTAGATTATGACAGGCATGACATAACATATAAAAATATAGGCCTGCATCATTTGTGTGTAGCCGGTAGACTTCAGTCAGCAGTTAGTATGGCCACCATGATCAAGAGGGTCTTTGCTAGTGACCAGACATGAAGTTGAGTGCAGATGTCCATGGAGTGGTGAAGAGCACAGTGGTCATGGTCATAAGTTATATGTTGACTTTGGATGACTATGCAGAGTTCTGAGTTGAAGCCCCTGGATTAGCCAGCTTCTACAAAGAGTGGTTCCCACTGTTGAGGACCCAACCATGTCTTATATGGTTGCCAGTTCACTTGAAAGAGATGTATGTGTCAGCCAGAAGCTTCATGGGGTAACTGCAACTTGTACCTTCTTTACCGGGGTTGTCCATATGGAAAAACTCTAAGAACAAAGGCAACCTCATGAAGTTTGTCTGATGACCAATAGTAGAGATCCCTATCACTTAGACCCAACAGTACTCTAGGTGTGCACACATTGGCTAGCCAGAGTATTGGGTGGCACGGCACTTAGCCTGAGTGATCTGGTTACACTGGAGACGTAGCTAGAGGGAGACTATATTTTGGATCATCCCTGGTCAGTGGAGTACATAAAAGAAAGGCAGTCGTACACTATGGTACTGAATTTTGCTAAAGAAGACAGAAGACCAGTGGCGTAACTAGAAATCACTGGGCCCCACAGCAAAAAGAAAATTGCAACCCCTCTTTCAAGATCACTCTCACAGACAAGGCCTGGCAGCCGCTCCGTCCATTTCCTACTTACGTCATTGTATAATACTGTTGCCCTGACTATAAAATCTTTTCGTCCTCCTCCTGGGTGGGCCCCTTCTGAGTCCAGGCCCCAAAGCAGCCGCTTCCCCTATAGCTTTGCCTCTGCAAAAGGCCTAGGTGTTTGTATACACTCCATACCCGTACCATGACCCTCTGGCTAGTGCCCACACCTAACAATGCAGTCATCTGGAGGAGAGGAAACCTGCACAATATTTCACCATTTAATTGCAATAGAAGTTGGACCAACCAGAGCAAGACTCTCTCTCTCTAAGGCACCCATACCAGTTGCTGCCTCTATGGTGCTTATCCGCTTGCCTCTGGTACTTTTTCCCATTGTGGGCTATCCCAGAGGATAACTGAAAGGGGTTAATGGGTTATTGTGCATCCTAAAGGTTGTGTATGAGGTGTAAGGAGTTAACTAATCATCCAGCCCCTTTGTAACAATTGTTAGGTATGGGCTGGGCCCATCCCTTACTCTAGGAAGTAACTGCAAGCAGAGTAAGGGTCTTTTTACTTGGACCAATGATTTGGCAGATTATTGGGAACCAAGCAGATGCTTCCGATAACTGGCAGATTATCGGCAGAGATGAGGACTGTATTTACATGCTGCAATCACCTCTGCTATATGGGGACAAGTGATTTATACGTCGATTCTTCCTGCGCAGCAGATCGTTGTTTTTAGGTAGCACAATCTGGTGCATAGGAACAATGATTTTCAGTGCTGGCAGAATGACACGATCACCCAATAAACAAACTTAGGAGCAGAGAAAGTGGAGATACCTGACCTGTGGAACAAGTTCCAGCCTCTGAGGGAAAGCTGATTTGGATTCGATAGAGTGTAAAGCGGCCACTTACAAGGTAGAGTGCTGGAAAATACAAGCCAGTGAAAGGTAACACATATATGCCTGTTGTAGACTTCACTGCATTTTGTTTGGGGAGAGAAGCTGCAGACACCCTACCATTCTTAACAGGCAGATTGCCTACCTGCTAAAGGGATTATGACCTGCTGAGGGTATAGTAGAAATACACTGAACAAAAATATAAACGCAACACTTTCGGATTTGCTCCCATTTTGCATGAGCTGAACTCAAAGATCTGAAACATTTTCTACATACACAAAAGACCCATTACTCTCAAATATTGTTCACAAATCTGTCTAAATCTGTGTTAGTGATCACATCTCTTTTGCCAAGGTAATCCATTCCACCTCACAGGTGTGGCATATCAAGGTGCTGATTAGACAGCATGAATATTGCACGGGTGTGCCTAATAGACTGCCCACAATAAAAGGCCACTCTGAAATGTGCACAGTTTTACCTTACTGGGGGAGGTGTCAGAAAATCAGTCAGTATCTGGTGTGGCCACCATTTGCCTCACGTAGCATAGAGTTGATCAGGTTGTTGATTGTGGTTTGTGGAATGTTGGTCCACTCCTCTTCAATAGCTGTGCAAAGATGCTGAATATTGGCAGGAACTGGAACACGCTGTTGTATACGCCGATCCAGAGCATCCCAAACATGACATGTCCGGTGAGTATGCTGGCCATGCAAGAACTGGGATGTTTTCAGCTTCCAGGAATTGTGTACAGATCCTTTCAATATGGGGCCATGCATTATTATGCTGCAACATGAGGTGATGATCGTGTATGAATGGCACAACAATGGCCTCAGGATCTCGTCACGGTATCTCTGTGCATTCAAAATGCCATTAATAAAATGCACCTGTGTTCATTGTCCATAACTTACGCCTGCCCACACAATAACCCCTCCGCCACCATAGGCCACTCGATCCACAACGTTGACGTCAGCAAACCGCTCACCTACACAACGCCACACACGCTGTCTGCCATCTGCCCTGAACAGTGAAAACCGGGACTCATCCAGGAACAGAATGCCTCTCCAATGTGCCAGACGCCATCGAATGGGAGCATTTGCCCACTCAAGTCGGTTACGACGAAGAACTACAGTCAGGTCCAGACCCCGATGAGGACGATGAGCATGCAGATGAGCTTCCCTAAGACGGTTTTTGACAGTTTGTGCAGAAATTATTTGGTTAGGAAAACCAATTGTTGCTGTAGCTGTCCGGGTGGCTGGTCTCAGACGATCATAGAGGTGAACATGCTGGATGTGGAGGACCTGGTTACACGTGGTCTGCGGTTGTGAGGCCGGTTGGATGTACTGCCAAATTCTCTGAAACGCCTTTGGAGACGGCTTATGGTAGAGAAATAAACATTCATTGCACGTGCAAAAGATTTGGTAGACATCCCTGCAGTCAGCATGCCAATTGCACGCTCCCTCAAACGTTGCGACATCTGTGGCATTGTGCTGTGTGATCAAACTGCACATTTCAGAGTGGCCTTTTATTGTGGGCATTCTAAGGCACACCTGTGCAATATTCATGCTGTCTAATCAGCACCTTGATATGCCACACCTGTGAGGGGGGATGCATTATCTCGGTAAAGGAGACTTGCTTCCTAACACACATTTAGACAGATTTGTGAACAATATTTGCGAGTAATGGGCCTTTTGTGTATGTAGAAACGGGAGCAAAAGCGAAAGTGTTGCATTTATATTTTTGTTCAGCGTAGATAGAGAAAGTGAGAAGTTGCACCTGAATTACTCATATAAAAAAAAAACTGAATGAGGGAGGCTGCATTGTTCATCTGTAAAGAGACCCAGAGGCTACCATTAAGCTGCCATCCACCCCCTATACACAACCTTGGGGCCAAACTGACTCCTGTGATATCTAAGAACTGTGTATGTCTATAATCCTTCTGCCTTGCACCCATGGGCGTAGCTATAGGGGGTGCAGAGGTAGCAGTCGCTACCGGGCCCAGGATCCTGAAGGGGCCCAAAGACCCTTGTGCCGCATAAGACACACAAAGCACTGAGGGAAGGGGGGCCCAAGCTGAACTCTTGCACCAGGGCCCATGAGCTGTTAGCTACGCTCCTGCTTGCACCCCATCACTAATCTAACACCAAGGGCATCCTGAACCAACACCAGGCTGGAGATTCAAAAACCAGGTTGTGCCTCGAGGAAACCAGCGTGTGCTGCACACACAAGCATTCATGGTCATGTCTCAGGGACCACGACCTGGAGAACTATTGAGGAAATTCCATTTCTGTGAGGAAGTTAATGGTGAAGCACTGGTTCCTTAAGGCCACCTTACACATTAAATTTGGCTGAACCTGCTGATTTCAGCACGACCAGCTGACTATCTGTTGTATAAGGGACCATCCTTGGTCTTCAAACCAAGCATGCATGTGTAAGGAGGAATTGAGAAGAGTGCCTGTCGACCAAAGGAAGGTTCAACCAACAAGAATCAAAGATGTATGTGCAAGTTTACATCCTCTCTGAATTGAGTGGCCTGAGAGAGGTCTTAACTGAGTTTTCTCCAATGCCTGTAGTGAAGTGATAACCAAGGTGGTTGGATTTGCAAACACACCTGTGTCAGCCCTGCTTCTCCTCCCTTTTTGACCGATTTATTATTTTGGCAAAGGAAAACACCGCAAAAATGACGGTCTTTGTCTAAGTAAACAAGTGTATTATGGGCCAAGGATCATTTTGGAAAAGCTATAGCTTGGATTTTCCTGTTGATGAGATCTTCAGATGTATAATAACTCAACCTGATCGGTTTGGACAACCATGAACATATAGACTATAACCAAGCCAAATGGATTCAGGCCAGCTTAGAAAAACATGGTGAGCAATGCAGAAATGATGTTGAGGCTCTTAGAAGGTCATTGAACCTGATGCCAGGGTAGATATGGCATTCACATATTAGTGTCTAATTACATTGGAAAGAATTATCCAAACCCTGGGCTTGTGGTTACTAAGATCTGCGAGGGCACACTGTAGGATGACCTCCAACTACAAATCGCCTCAATACCACTATAACCATCGCTGTATTAACCCTTATCACCCACAGGGTCTGCCAGTATTTTATCATTAGCCTTGTATGCCCTCTATGGCTTGGCTTGTAATTATACAGATTTTTACCTTTCTCATTTAGCAGTAGTTTATAGTCTCTGCGGTAGTTATGTGAACTGCTCTCTAAGCAGAGCAGCTCTCTCTGCCTCTACCACAGGAGCAAGTCACAGCAAAATAGGCAGAATAGGTCATTTAGCAGTAATTTATAGTCTCTGCGGTAGTTATGTGAACTGCTCTCTAAGCAGAGCAGCTCTCTCTGCCTCTACAACAGGAGCAAGTCACAGCAAAATAGGCAGAATAGGTCAGACAATTTTTTGACTTATATGCTTAGAAGAAGAGGTGACATTTTGTTTTAAATGGGGCAGAGCTTCTAATTCTGCATTAAATAAGGTATTTACAGAATACATTAGGGGCATGCAATAAGGGTCGACATATTAACATTTATATGCTCCTGCCACTGCCATATTATTCTTTTCCAACTGGACTGGAACTCCTAAACCTTTTAAGTCCATATACAGTATCTTCCAAAAATTTAATTATTTTAACCACCCCCCTAAGATTAAAGATCAGATTGTTCCCCGTGCCCCTCTCAGGCCTTCAGGGTCAGATGTTCCTTAAGATTTGTCAAACACCAAGAATCAGATCATCCATCTTGCTTCCTGCTAACTTTCTGAACATTCTCAGTATCCCCAGCTACCATCAAAACCAGATCATTTTCCAGAAACAAATAATTTTCCAAAGTCTTCTACTGCCCCAGGACTTATCATTCATCGCCCCCTTAAGATGACCTCAAAATACCAGGTCATACTATGTCTACAGTGGGACCCAAGATGACATCATTCTCCAGATCTGCTAAAGCCCTGGGGTCACATCATTCAATGGACACACTAATCAGACAATAGTAGGGGAAAAGGTAAACTTTCCTGCCGTGGGGCTACATCCACATGACCTATGTGTTGCTATGTGAGGACATTTGTGCTGTGTCAGTAATTCCAAACAGAATCATCCTACATTCTTTCGCCCGTAGTTCACATTCTTTAATTTGAGCGTGCCTCAACATGTGGTCATATACTTAATAGATGTCCTGTCAAGGATCTGGCAGACATTCCTCACTGTCATAACATAAAAGCAGTGTCCTTGATTCTGACCATGGATGTATTGAACTTGAGCGGTCTGTTTGTTCTCTGTGTAAAGGTCATACATTTATATGCGAATGACACAGTCCAAACGTAAATTTTCGACCATATCGCGCATGTCAAAGAGGACCAAGAAGGACCATGAGATAGGACAGTCACTGCATGACCAGAAGTATGTAGACACATAGACATCCCATCCATATGTTCCGAACCATGGGCACTAATATGGAGGTGCATTCACATAGTACTACTACTGAAGTGTAGAAAACCATCCAAAGGATATTGGGTTATCGCAAAGCGTAATAAACATTAATCCAAAAATTACTCTACATCTGATTGTGGGGGTGGGGCATGCCGAACAGTTATTGATCGAATATTAATGACCTATCCTAAGAATACGTCATCAATATCAGGAGCCTGGAAAACCCACTTAAACAACTTTGCAGTCTTTTAAATAAAATATCTTACTCTTTTGTCTCTACAGTTCCTATGTAGACCTTTATGCCTATAGTCATATTTCCTTCCATCTGTCCCTTACATCTTGGTTAACTATCAAATGTATGTTAAGGAGAGATGGAAGGGAGTATGACTGCAGGATCAGACTACACATGATGTGTTTGTAGTCTGTTACCGTGGAGACAAATAGGTCTGCATAGGAGCTGACCCTTAATGTAGGCATTTATGACCTAAGGATCTACACTGAGGGGGAAAGGGGTGTAGCAAATGTTAACAGAGCTCTAGAATGTAACACTTCAAAAAATGTATGTGGCCCAGCATTTTCGCCCAGGAGCGTCTACCAACCTTAATCCGACCCTGATTGTGAGCACATCAAGGGTTGACCAAGGGCGTCTGTGGCATCTGTCTAAGAGGAGTTATGGCTGGTGCTAATGGGTGGTAAGAGTTTACCAGGAAATGTCCTTTTATGCTTCATTTTGTGTTCCTACAAATCCTTAGCTGACATTCTATAGATTTAAAAAATACCAGATGCGTTTTACGGGAGGATGACGCGTAAACATTAATCCAAGCAAAACACTTTGCTAAATTTCAGTTAAACCGAGTAAACATGGTTCTTACACAAAACACACAGGATTTTTTTCAGACTTAACTTCAATTGTGGGAAGGGAACAGCGCAGAAACCATGTCTCCAGTGTGGGCTGCGGCTTTCATACCAAGCTGCTGTATGAGTGATTTGTTCATTGCAATGAAATCAATCACGTGTTGCAAGGCTCAGCACATCACTGATGTCCTTGTGGACTCACTCCCTACTTCTTATGAATCCTGAACACTGCTAGAATTAATGATTCCTCGACTGGCAAGGAACAGCTTAAAAGTGTTGATGTATTACACATGTGGAACACAATTATCAGGATGTGGAAAGTGAATGCACAATAGGACTTGTATCAATCTTATCTACTGGCTTCTGTAGACCTCTATAGAATCTGTGTCTAGAGCTGGAGGAATACCCCAGGGAGATGGAGGATGATGAGTAGAGGACCAGGGTGATGTGTTCTTACACCAAGAAATGTGGTGCCAATTCATTACAGATTGTCTATCCAAGACTCAACTTTGGATTGTATCTTCAGCATTTGATTTTTGATTGTTTTTCTGTGAGTAGAGTCAACTCTGGGTAGTCTCTTCAAGAGTTGACTCTTGGTAGTAGGCTCTTGGTGTTCTCTTCAAGAGTTGGCTCTTGGTGGTCTCTTCAGGAATTTACTCTTGGTTGCATCTTGAAAAGTTAGCTTTGAGTCCGCTTCTATATAAAAGTTAGCTGTGAATCATCTCTCCAGCGGAGAACGGAGTCTGGGTCCGTGGGTCGCCTCCCCAAGAACTCACTCTGGATTATGTCTCCAAGAGGTCAATCCAGATGGTCTTTCCAAGAATTTACTCTGGGTCACTCTGGGTGATCTCTCCAAACGTACACTGCAGATAATCGCTGCAATAGTTGTCTCTAGATAGTCTATCAAAGAGCTGGTTCCAGATTGTCTTTTAACACTCATTCCTGGTGGTTTCTCAAAATGTTCCTTGAAGATTGTCTGTCCAGGAGCCGCTTTTGAATGGTCTCTCCAAAAGTTGACTCTGGGCTGTCTCTTCAATAGTTGGCTGTTGGTGGCCTCTTTAAGAGTTAACTCTTGGTTGTCTCAATAAAGTTGGCTCTGAGTCATCTTCTCTTCAAAGGTTAGTTCTGAATTGCCTCTCCAAAAACTGGCTCTGGTATGTCTTTCCAAGAGCTTATTCTGGATGGTCTTTCCAAGAGGTCACTCCAGATGGTTTCTTAGAATTCAGATGGTCTCTCTAAACGTTGCTTGCAGATGGACTTTCCAGGAGCTTTGCAGGATTTCCCTTTGGATGATTTCTCCAAGCGCTGACTCCAGATTGTTTCTCCAAGAACTGCTTCTGGATGGTCTTTCCAAGAGTTAACTCTCTTCAGGAGCTGCTTCTTGGTTCTCTCTCCAAAAGTTGAATTTGAATTTGGGTTCTGTCTCCATGAGCTTACTGTGGAGGTTTTTCAGATTACTTGGTTGGATGAACCTGACATAATCAGTATACACAAGGACTTTCAATGGGAGTTGACAATATGGATGTTCCATAGGAAGCAGAACAAAAAACAAACAATGTCCTCCAGCCATATAGGAGGCTCCAAGGTCACAAGAAAAGTTATATTAAGATATTTCTGAAGTCTAAATTGTTAATGTGATTCATGTTATTGGAAACACGACTTCCCACGTACATTTCCATCACATTGTTATAAGCTTGCATGTAATGACAATAGACAGAGATATAAAACCCATTCGATGAGTCATCTGGACCAGAGCAAGGTTCCTCTGACACTATAAACTCTGCATGAGCAGAATATAGTTGGGGTCTTGCTGTTTTCGAAGGGTTAAACCATATGTAAATGGACAAAAGTATGTGGATCCCTAACCATCATAGATATATGAGCTTGCAGAACATCCTTTTCCAAACCCATGGGCTTTAATCTGGAGTTGGGCCTTCTTTTGCTTCTATAACTCTTCTGGGAAGGAAGGCTATCCACAAGATTTTGAGAACGTGTCTGTGGGAATTTTTCAGCCATTCAGACAAAAGAGCTTTCGTGAGGTCACGCACTGACGTTGGATGAGAAGGTCTGGCTTGATTTCAGAATTTCAATTCATCACATCATTGCTGGATGGGTCTGAGGCCAGGTCTAAGTGCAGCTACTCAAGTTCCTCCTCACCAAACTCTGTCATTCCATCTTATATAAAATGCCTGCTCTAACATTAGCAATGCCCTTCACTGGAAATAGTCCAAAACCCAGAAAAGCTGCCCCATGCCTTTATCCTGCCTCCACCACATTTTACAGTAGGCACTGTGCATTCCCGTAGGTAGCGTCCTCTGGACATCTGCCAAGCACAGATTCATCTTTCAGACCTCCAGACGAGAGGTGATTCATCAGAGAACATGTTTCCAGCGTCTAGTGACGACATGCTTTACACCACACCAGCCGACGCTTGGCATTGAGCTTGTGTGCTGCTGCACCACCATGGAAACACATTTTGTGAAGCTCCCAATTCCAAGTTCTTGTGCTGATGTCACTTCCAGAGAGTTCGGATCTCTGAAGTGATGCAACAGAGGATAGATTTTTTTCCACTCCGCTCTGTGAGTTGCTTCCACTTCACGATAATGGTACTTATGTATGACATTAGATCTTATCGTTACACATATAGGATGGCCACCC
Organism: Bufotes viridis; assembly: GCA_033119425.1. Taxonomy (NCBI): domain Eukaryota; kingdom Metazoa; phylum Chordata; class Amphibia; order Anura; family Bufonidae; genus Bufotes; species Bufotes viridis. The sequence goes on along the minus strand of CM065594.1, from coordinate 259,698,639 downwards.
AACCCTAACGGCAGTCATGATTCACCGTGCTCTGCCCACATCTCCTAGGCTCACTCTGGGTGACATGTACGCTCCAATGTTCCCATCCCGAATCCTTCATCCAGACTGCACTTTCTTTAGCTCAGTGATCCACTTCTAACACGTGCGGCTGTGGGGACGTCTCCTGACACACAACTAATCAAACGAAATCCGTCCTTTGTCGAGGCGTCTTTGAAACCAAGCGTATTCATAAGAAATTTTTATGACTGTGAGGAAACCGTTATGTAACTTTCTAATAGACTTTGTGTTTCGAGTCCTCACCATGTTCAGGATGTAAACACTTGCTGTCATAGAATGGAAATATCCTAGTTGATATCCAAAGACAGAAAACTTAGGGTACTTCCCCACTAACGTTATTCTTTTCCGGTATTGAGTTCTGTCCTAGGGGCTCAATACCTGAAATAAAAAAGGGATCAGTTTGTCCTAGTGCATTCTGAATGGAAAGCAGTATGCATCAGGATGTCTTCTGTTGCGTCCCTTTTACGGTATTTGGCCGGAGAAAATTTCCCAGCATGCTGCTCTATTTTCTCCGGCAAAAGTTCCGGAACACTTTAATTTCCGGCACAGCATTCATTTCCATTAAAATGTATTAATGCTGGATCTGGTACCAAGTGTTCCTAAAATTGCCGCATTGACGGATCCAGTTTTCCGGTCTGCGCATGTGAAAAAAATAAATACCGGGTCCGTTTTTTTCCGGATGACAACGGAGAGACGGATTCGGTATTTCAATGCATTTGTCAGATGGATCTGGATCCGAAAACAAATGATAACGTTTGCATATGGATTTCCTGGACCGGCAGGCAGTTCCGGCAACGGGGCATTAAGTGACCACTGCAGCCAATCACTGGCCGCAGAGGTGACCTGTCACCCATACGGCACATGACCCAGTGACATACCGCTGACAGGTCGAAACTATGGCCAGTGATTGGCTGCAGTGGTCACGTGAGGAATGTCAACGGGATTTTGATTTCCAGAGACCTGCAGAGGCGGCTGTTGAGCCATGCAGCCGGAATCCAGGTAAGTATGGACCCCACCGTGGGTCCAGCCGCTCTGAAGAGGTCTGCGAAAAAATGGTTAGTCTTGAATAGCTGCCTTTAGGCTCCAGAGGATACTTGAGAGACAGACGGCTCTCCCTAAGCTAAGTTGAGGTGAGGCCCCTTGTCCTTGACCATTGTGGGACCAAGCCTTCTAGTTCAGATGGGGAACAGGTCAAGAGCCGTCTCTTTTTGGCATTTTTTTGCTAGCATCCTTTGGACGATCCTGACAGCAGATGAAGATTTCACGCTGAACCTCATCACGCGTTCCTTGTCCTCCAGGAGGCTAGTAGAAGCCTGAGGCTCCACGTTGTGCCGTAACCTGCGCGATTACCCTGCGCCGCCTCTGTCCCCTCTCTGCTATACACTGGCGGACCCAAGAGACTGGATTTCCCGCAGATTCTGGGAAATTCAGGGAGAGGCCCTGAGCGCGCCATTAGCAGGAGCTCAATTTCACACTGAAGAAATAATTTTATGCAGGGAAATAGCTGCACGCTGATGTCGGAGCGATGTGAAGTGAAATCTTTGGGGGAGAGAAAGCCTTTTGAGAAACATAATTGAGTAAATGAAGTCTAAGTGTTCATTATACAGATGACTGCTTTTGTCACCGTGTCATTTGCATACACGCAATTTCAGCCTCCTATTGATTTCTCCTCAGAAGTCGGATCATTCCAAAGCCATTTCTGAAAGCTCCGATGATTAATAATAAAACTGCGTTATCTGGATCATTAGAGATCAGGAATTTGGAAAACTTGCAGGACCGGTGATCTGTTTGACCCCTCCCGTGCTGGCTAAACCTGGGAAAATGAAGATTAATACGGTCACTGGAGCAAGGGGCTATTGAAAAAGTGCAGCTCAGGAAACCTGAAGAACCAGATATCACTTGAGATGACTGCCAATGTGGTCACACAGATGTTTGGTGGGGGTCCTCACGCTCCTACTGCCAACATAAATGAGTGAAGGAAAGCAGATTGTCACTTAAAGGGGTTGTCCCATGAAAAATGTCCTACAGTTTTCAGACCAGCCCCTGGAGCGGAATACTTTTCTAATTGCATGTAATTAAAAATTTTGTATAGCCACTAAGTTATTCAATGAAATTTACCTAAACAGCGCCACCTGCTGTTTACTTTTTTCTTATTTCTTTGACCTGCTCACCGAGAAGGCCCCACATGCTTAGTTCCATCCTTCAACTGCCTCCTGAGCTGTAATAGGTAAAGAGCTGCAGCAGAAAGGACACACCTGCTGGGCTACAGCAGAAAAGATACCCCCCTTGAGTTGTCAGCTTGATATAAATCTAGCAGAGCAATGAATGGGGAGATCTCTGGATCCATGTGATGTGTGATTTTTATTTTTTACATTAGTTATGGGTTAACCCCTCTAAAGTTTTTGAATTGCCTTTCACCCTATTAGGGAGTTCTAGGTGCTCTGTTCAGGATCATCATCTAGAGAGGTTACAAAGAGTGTCTCTCATCCTGGAGGACCTGTCCTGTGTTACTATGAGGATGGACACGATGTAATGCTTTACTTCTCCAGTGGTGGCACTGCAGGCAAACTGAACACTTTCTGCCAGGTTCCTCACAGATTACAGCTGATCGCTGGGGGTGCCAGAGTTTGTGATCAATTTATGGTCATAGGTAGAGTTGAGCGAACATTGGTTTTAAGTTCGGCTTCCAAAATTCGGGTTCGGGTTATCCAAGCATCCTGCTACCACGGACCATAACGGCATTTGGAATCCGCGGTGAAGGACCTGGGGTGACGTCACCGTCATGTGATCAGTGCAGGGGGCGTGGCTCAGTACTGGATTGGATAAGAGGTCGTAGGCTACCACCTCTTATCTAATCCAGAACTGAGCCACGCCCCCTGCACTGATCACATGATGGTGACGTCACCCCAGGTCCTCCGTGTTGTCCAAGGTTCGGGTTCATTGAAGAATCCCCTTATGGATTCCAAATGCTGTTATGGTCCGTGGTAGCGGAATCCATAACGGGATGCTTGGATAACCCGAACTTTGGAAGCCGAACTTAAAACAGAAGTCTAATCATAGGCCTACCCTAGCAAGTAAGGACTGTCCAAAGTGGAGAAGCCCTCTAAGATAATGGTGCCCAACATGTGGTCCACAATGCTGTTCTGTGTCAAACATCCGATGCAGTGAAGGCCATGCTGTGGTTCTCTCATCCCTGATCATAGATGATAATGCAGGTCTTAGAAGATACATGTGAGCGCCCTCTGTTGGTTCCTGTCGGATCTGTCACAGAGAGGAGCATAACCGAGCAGATAGCAGTGTGTGATGTACGGACACATATACTTTCTATGGCTCCGTATACTGCGCTCGGCCATCTGAGTAGGGCTGATCAATACCGAAGAGGCCCAGCAGTCATGGGGGTCTCAGCACCCACTTATAAAAGTTTTGACATTTAAAGCCGTAGTTACCCTATAGAGGAACCTGTCAGGTCAATCAGCAGCTAGAGAGAGGGTGGAATGTGGCAGGTTCCCTTTAAATGAAAAAATTCTTACAGATATTAACCCGTAATCATCCTGAACTACCACGGATGATGTCAATGATAAGCCCAACATCACCATCGACCCTGCCTCTAACCCCCTCCTTTTTGACACATGCCCAAACCCCTCACCGTCCATTCCATTTTGTGTCCCACAAACTTTCATAGTGTCCTTTGGGTGGCACACAGTAGTAGTGTCTTCACTCAATGATGATGCCCGCTTAGTGCCATCCTACGTCCACACCCACAGTAGTGATGCTCCCTTAGTGCCCGCCATACATTAGGAGTACCCCTTTCACAGTAAAGATTCTAAAGTCACCCCTTACAGTAGTAATGCCACCTTATTTCCTTCACACAGAAAAGATGCCCCACACACATAGTGACGCTCCTTTGATGTTTCTCCAGGCAGTATGCCACTCTAGTGTACCCACACCGTATTATGCCCCCTTAGTGGCCCCTTACAGTGTGAGGCTCCCCTTAGAGCCCCCCTTCCTGGTAAAAATTGCACCTAATGCTCTCCACACAGCATAGATGCACCCTAGTGCACAATACGATGCCCCCTAAATGGTTCACCTTTGGTGCCTTTCCTCACCTTATGATGCCCTCCACAAAGTATAATGCCCTGTAAGGTGACGTTCACATTTGCGTCGATGTTTTCCGGTATTGATATCCGGCAGAGGATCTCAATACCAGAACAAAGCGTTTCCAGTTTGTCCCCATGCTTTCTGAATGGAAAGACATCTGTTCAGGATGCATCAGGATGTCTTCCGTTCCGGCAGAATTCCGCTGCAAGGTGTGGTTTTGTGTCCGGCCATAAAAACTTAAAAAAAACAAACAAACACAGGATCCGGCACTGAAAACAATGTAAATCAACGGTGACGGATCCGTTTTTTAGGAGCCCAAATAAGGCTAGTTTCGCATTAGCGGCATGGACCTCCGGCAGGCTGTTCCGTCAGGTGAACATCCTGTCGGATCCGTCCTGCCGCTAGTTCAAATGTGTCGCAGGACTGCCGCTCCGTCCCCTTTGACTAAAATGGGGGCGAGAGGCCGCCGGACTAAAACTGCGACATGTCCGACATTTAGTCTGGCGGGACTCTCGCCGTGCGCTGCCGGAACTCCGCCCCTATTATAGTGAATGGGGACAGAGCGGCCATCCGGCGACACACTTGAACTAGCGGCAGGAAGGATCCGACAGGCTGAATAGCCTGGCGGATCCGTCCTGCCGCTAGTGTGAAGGTAGTCTAACCGCATCTGTCACCCATTGACTTTCAATGTATTTAGTGACGGATCTGTCTTTTTCCGTTTTGATTCCACACAACCGCATCCCAATGTGATGTGCAAAATCAAAACAGATCCGTTTAATTCCGGCATTGAGATCCTCTGCCGGATCTCAATACCGGAATTAACAACGCAAGTGTGAAAGTAGCCTAAGTGATCCACACGGTATGATGTGCCCTTTAGTGTCTCCGCCTGTGCAGTCTGGGGCTATGACGTCACGGCATCACATCTACCTGCTCCAAGCCACTGAAGGCAGTAGTCGCGGGGTGAATGGCGCAGCAAGGGGCAAATGGCTCCCAGCTACACCTGTATCAGATGTACAGTATTTGCGTCTTGAGGCTTCTTGGGACAGTAGAACAGTCCCTGAAATTTTGCACTGTCCCGGTGGATCCAGGACAGTTGGAAAGCATAGGTCAGGGATCACCAACCTTCAGCACTACAGCTGTTGCAAAACTACAATTCCCAGCATGCTCCATTCCTTTCTATGACAGTTCTTAGAAGAGCAGAGCAAGTATGCATGCTGGGAGTTGTAGTTTCACAACAGCCGGCGTGCCGGAGGTTGCCAATAGTGATGAGCGGCAGGGGCAATATTCGAATTCACGATATTTCACGAATATTCGTCATATATTTGCGAATATTCGTCATATATTTGCGAATATTCGTCATATATTTGCGAATATTCTCTTGATTGCGAAAAATAGGCAATGTAAAAATCGCATAATGTGAATTCGTAACGCAAAAATACAGGCGTGCGTCACTTTGGCTACATTTTTCAGGCTGCTAGAAGTTTCCTGAGTTTATCCTGACTGAATTAGAATATTCTTCATTATTTAATTTATTTCAGCTTATGCGAAAAATCGGCAATGTCATATGCCCGTTAATCGAGTAAGGGCGGGTTATAGGCATTACTTTCCTATTGGGTTGGCTCGCTAGAATTCACAAATATGTAGAATATAGTGTGATATACATTCGGAAAAACGAATATTCTTATTTTTTTATTTTATTTGAACCCATTACATTTACTACTCTAATGGGTTCAGATGGAAAAAAAATAGATGAATATTCATTTTACGAATATATATCACTATATTTGAAATTTTCGCGAATTCTCAAAGTTGCTATATTCGCGATTAAAATCCGCTATTTGAATATTCGCGCTCAACACTAGTTGCCAACCCCTGGCATTGGTACTAGGTAATCGAGGGGTTTTCAGCTGAATGGGCCGTACAGCCATTTCTTGGTGTTGAGCCCAGGACCAAGTGTGAGAGTAGTGGGAACTGGATTCCCCTGAATCACCTTCTTCCACTACACTACCCTAGACCACCAGGGATATCACATATGTGGTATGTGTGTGAAAGGTAGAAATTCTGCATTTGCCCCTGTGCAGCAGCCGCTACACTGCCCCCATCAGCACCAGTCATACGGCTGCCACCTCTATGACTGGTTGAAGGGAAGAAAGCATTATAAGCAATACTGCGTGATTCGGATCGGCCATATGTACGCCCTAAAACTGGTGCAGTTAGAGGGGTGACCCCCCATTGATGGACTCTAGACGTCACCATTATATCGCCCTTAAAACTCATTATATTGTTGAGGTCATAATCCGACTAAAACACTATATAAACACAGGAGAACACGAGGCGCCCTAGTACATATATAAAACGAGGCGCGTGCCAGAGCCAAACCGGCTGATGCCAAGGAAGGAACACAGACGTCCTGCTCATTTCCCTAGGGCGCCGCACCCTGCCTAAGCGGAGGTTCTGGAAGGAACAGGGTTTACATGGACGGCTTTATTTGCATTTAGGTGATACGATAATTATAAGGATTTTCCGGGAGTAGAATAGAGGATAGGTCATTAATATCTGATCATGGGGGGCCGCCTGCGGGCACCTCCGCCGATCAGCTGTTTGGAGAGGCTGCGGCTCTCGCAGCTTACCAAGCACAGCGCCGCCCATTGTATGGTGGCCATGCTTGGTATTGCAGTCCGGGCCATGTGACCGATGAGCGTGACGTCATTCTGCGCTCACCAGAGCACCACAGTCTCTTTAAACTGCTGATCGGTGGGGCTGCTGGAAGTTGGACCCCCGCCAATCACATATTGATGACTTAGGGCTCCTGCACACGACCGTATGTATTTTGCAGTCCGCAAAAAACGGATCTGCAAAAAAATACGGATGACATCCATGTGCATCACATATTGATGACTTAGTGCTCCTGCACACGACCGTATGTATTTTGCAGTCCGCAAAAAACGGATCTGCAAAAAAATACGGATGACATCCATGTGCATTCCACATTTTGCGGAACGTAACAGCTGGCCCCTCATAGAACATAATAGGACATGTTCTATTTGTTTGTGGGACATACGGAAAAGGAATGCCCACGGAGTAATTTACGTTTTTTTGAGGCCCCATTGAAGTGAATAGTTCCGCATACGGTCCACAAAAAGAACGTAATGGACACGAAAACAAAATACGTTCATGTGCATGAGCCCTTATCTTGAGGATAGGCCATCAATATTTTACTTCTTTAAGGCTAGGTTCACACGATGACATTTTGTTGCATTAATGTCGCGCGACAATTTTTATAATGGTAGTCTATGTGACTGAGAAACGATAGTCGCAAAAAATCCTTTCAAGTTGGATTTTTCTGCGACTGTCGTGTTGCAATGCGACACCATAGACTACCATTATAAAAATTGTCGCTCGTCACTAAAGCGACAAATGTCGTTGTGTGAACCTAGCCTTACACAGCAGACGAATGTTTATTACATGGCCATACACACCGCAAAAATGAGAATCTCACGTGTATGGGGGGATTTGGTTCACCCTGCCCAATCCTTTCTTCTCCAGGAGAACTGTAGCAGCTGCTTATCCCAGATCCCAGCATGCAAGTATATGGAGGGAATTGTCAGACCTAAAATATTCAGCCAAGGGGTTTTACTGGAACTTTAAAGAGGTCGTCTACTTTGGATAACCCCTTTTAGTAAAAATGGTCTCTGATAATAAGCTTCGGCCGAGACCCCAGTAATCAGAAGTCATTTGTAAGGCAATCCCCCACAGCATGTATTCTATTTCCCTACAGCGCCTCCACAGGGGGGCGGGCGTATGATACTTTCTGACGCGTCCCCTTTAATTCCAGTGTTTACTCCCAGCCGCCAGATGTCGCTCTACACACACCATCCTCCCCGTCAGTCCATCGGACGCTCTATCCCAGCGCTTCCATCTCGTTGGTTCTAAACATTTCCTGGATACAGACAGGCGAGGGTAACCCCGGAATTGGAGAAAGAAGACGCCAGGGCGGCCGCTTCCTGTGAAGACCCCCGTATGGTGACCTGAGGGCGGACTGAGTAGGGGGGGGGTCTCCGGGTGCAGAGTCGGGGACCGGCAGCTCTTCCGGTTGGGCTGCCTCGTCTGTGGCGCCACGTCAGTGTGTGTGTTTACCGTAGACACGTCATCTGCTGCTGGTGGTCACGTGACTGCTCGTGTGCCCTGCTGTTCCTGAAGCATCCCTGACAGCAGGGTTACCCCATCACCCGTGGGGGGCGTCCACCACTACCTCATTCAGACCCCCTGCACCCCCCTGGGTCAGAGCTGCCCCCCCCCTCACAAGAGCTAATACACCCCCACTGCCTGGGAGGAAAGTGCACCAAACCCCTGCACAGCTGCACTTGCCTCTCTGTTTGGATTTTTTTGCATTTTCAAAAATTGACAATTTTTTTCCAATTTTTATTTATTTGTTAAAATCTCTTAAACCCGAACCCAATATATAGGATTTGTTTAATTTTTTTTTTTTGCAATTTAATTAAATGTAAATGTTCTTTTTTCAGCCCAAATCTCTGCCAGGGTATTTTTAGGGTTACCCAGAATTAAGAATCCCCTTTTTTTTTGTAATTTTTGGGCACATTTTTCGAATTTGAATAAAAAAAAGAAGATTGCAGAACAAACTTCTACCACTTGCCTATTTGTCATACGTTGTTTTTTTTCCATTTGCCCAAAATTGGTAAAACACCCCAATCCCTGTGTGAAATTATAATTTTTTTCTTCTTTGTTAATTTTTTTTCCTATTTTATTTAAATAATTTTTTGAAAGAAAATCCCTGAGCTGCTGCCTTAGAATCTGTGGACTATTTTGTGGGCCTGTTGCCGACCTCTTGCCTCTTTGCTCCCTTTTGGTTGCGTTGGTGCTCGGTCGGGGCTGCCCCTGATTATTTTTGCGTTGCTCAGACGCTCTGGACCAGAACCTGTGATACATACGGACCGTCCTCTGTGCATAGAACTCGTTTTTTTGTTTTGTTTTTCAAAGCGATGAACAAAAGCTATTTTTGTAACTTTTTATTATATTTTTGAAAATCGTTGCTCTAAATAATTTTGTATATCCAGATCTCTATAAGGCTATTTTATGGCAGCAAACATGGCGGCTTCTAACTGGGGGCTCATCATGAACATTGTGAACAGCATCGTGGGAGTGAGCGTGCTGACCATGCCCTTCTGTTTCAAGCAGGTGAGTTGTGGCGGTGGCGGTGCCCGCGGTTGTATGTACGTTCTGCGTTGCAGTGTTGCTTGTGTTTTCATTACTCAACGTTTTTTAAAGGGGTTTTCCGGGTGTTTAATATTGATGACCCGACCTCAGGATAGGTCAGCAATACCTGATCTCTGGGGGTCTGTCTCACCATGTGGAAGGGGTCAGCAGTAGAGTTGAGCGAACTTCTATTTTTAGTCCAGCGTCCAAAGTTCGGGTTATCGTAGCATCCCGTTATGGATTCCGCTACCACGGACCATAACGGCATTTGGAATCCATAAGGGGCTCTTCATTGAACTCGGACAACCCTAAGGACCTGGGGTGACGTCACCGTCATGTGATCAGTGCAGGGGGCGTGGCTCAGCACTGGATTGGATAAGAGGTGATCCAGTACTGAGCCACGCCCCGCACTGATCACATGACGGTGACGTCACCCCAGGTCCTTAGTGTTGTCCAAGGTTCGGGTTCAATGAAGCAGCCCCTTATGGATTCCAAATGCCGTTATGGTCCGTGGTAGCGGAATCCATAACGGGATGCTACGATAACCCGAACTTTGGACGCCAAACTAAAAATAGAAGTTCGCTCACTCTAGTCAGCAGACCTCTACTCAAGAGCAAAGGTCCACCCCCCCCCCCCCCAATCCACTGGCCACCCCATCATACCTGCATATGGCGGCAGGTGGGATGGGATCGGGGACTGTTCAGCAGGTCCCAAAGGCAAGATCCACATCTATCAGACGTTTACGGCATGTGTCATATATGTCTAAATTGGGAATACCCCCTTTTAGAAATGGTTTCCCCCCAATAGCTGGTGGACTAAAGGAGAGGGGGTCCCCTTGTATTTTTGCAGACTCCCCATTTTAAGATGACCTGCCAGGATTAGGCAATGCCATAAAACCATGTGTGGGTATTTGGGTGTGCCCGTACCGGCTCATGGCCCTCACCGTCCGGTGTGTCTTCTCTTGCAGTGCGGCGTGGTGCTGGGGACCCTGCTTCTCATGCTCTGCTGCTGGATGACCCACCAGTCCTGCATGTACCTTGTGAAAACAGCCAGTATGAGCAAGCGCCGGACCTACGCTGGCCTGGGTAAGAACCACCGACGGCATACGGCTGCGCCCTCTGTAGGACACCAGCACTAAGTGCATGTGAGCGGGTTATAATTTAGGAAGTATTCTAGGGCTTATCCTGTGGCTAGGTGATGTATTTCGGGGGATAACCCCTTTAATCAAAGTATTACCGTATTGAAGTGTTTCCCATGGCAGACATTGAAGGGGCGCAGCACTCCTGAGCGCCACATCTCCTTCATTACCAGGATTGGTGGGGTCCTAGTAGCGTAACCCCCGACTGATGGGACATTGATTTACATCTCTAATTGCTGTGACATTAAAGGGGCTGTCGCTAGCATATGCCCCCATTGTCTGATAGGTGGAGGACGGAGAGGGCCAAAGTGGTGGCTGGAAGGTCCGGCCACCACCAAGCACTCTCCCCACAGAAATGAATGGGAGCGCACCATGCTTCCATGACCACCGCTCCTATTCACTTCTGTGGGCCCGACGGAAATAGCCGATCCAGCGCTCGCGCTATTTTTGGTGGCCCCGTAGAAATGAATGGGGCGTAGTGCTCCCTCCACCACTTTCGGGGCTCCGTTTAGGACAGGCACGCTCAACCTGCGGCCCTCCAGCTGTTGCAAAACTACAACTCCCAGCATGCCCAAACAGCCTACAGCAGGGCATTGTGGGAGTTGTAGTTTTACAACAGCTGGAGGGCCGCAGGTTGAGCATGCCTGGTTTAGGAGATAGGTGCGGGTCTCACCTCTGGGACCCGTACCTATCAGACAACAGAGGCATATCCTAGCAATGAGACAACCCTTCAATGTTTATCATGGGGAAATCCCTATGACAGCACGGAGTGCTCTGGTAATGCACATGCCTAGCTGCAGTCACAGGCAAAACCACTACCAGTCCAGGTTTTCCAACAGATTTCACCCTTCACATGTGGCACCAACCAGTCATTGGCTGCTGTGATGATGTCATCAGTGATCAGCCGCTGAGGTCACAAGGCTTCAATTTAAAGGCTAGCTATAGTTGACTGTTTTAAAAAGTCTGTCGCTTCATTCAAATTCCTGAGTGATCGTCGGGGGCCCCAACGGTCGGACCCCCACCGGTCAGGCACTTAGCCTGTATCCTGTGGTTGGAGGTAAGTTGTTGTGTCAGGACGACACCTTTAACGTTTTTGCAGTTTTGAGGGTTTTCTGACCCCCTAAAGCACAGATAGGACATGACAGCTGTCTGTGGAATGGTCGCCTGGCAGAGCGTGCATGCTATCTGGGAAGATAAGTGGCTGCCAGATATCCATGATAATCAATAGGGCGCAGAATGAAAGAACCCAACCTGTCTGGCCCATGATGGCTGTTAGGCTCGGTTCACACTGCTGCTGTATTCTGTTTCTTCCGGGCTCCAATGTTCTTGGCTGAGCCCGCTGCACTAGTCCTGCAAGCAAAGCCTCTAAAATCCAGATGTGATGTGCTGGCCAATGGGTAGAAAACCCATTTTTATGTGCCCTGTGTCCTGAGCTAATAGAGGAGGTTCTCTGTTCAGGACCCTCATCTGTTGGCCGGGGTGGAGGACATGGTGGAGGACCGCTCCTGTCCTGCATTACACACAAAAGCCATTGATTTCAAAGGGCTTTGTGTAATGCTTCATTTGTCCTCTAGGGGCGCTGCAGAGACATTGAACTGTTAGGCCTCATGCACACGACCGTTGTTGTGGTCCACGTCCGAGCCACATATTTTGCGGCTCGGGCGCGGACCCATTCACTTCAATGGGGCCGCAAAAGATGCGGACAGCACTCCGTGAGTTGTCCGCATCTGTTGCTCCGTTCTGTGCCCCCATAAAAATAGAGCATGTCCTATTCTTGTCCGTTTTGCGGTCAAGAATAGGCATTTCTACAATGGGCCGCGTTCTGTTCCGCAAATTGCGTAGCAGCTTCCGTGTTTTGCGGATCCGCGGTTTGCGGACCGCAAAACACCAACGGTCGTGTGCATGAGGCCTTAATGTGAAGCTTCCCCACAGATTACAGCTGATCACTGGGGGGTCCCAACAGGGAGATCTGCTTATCAGGGGGACCAGTAAAGATTGTCAAAAGCCGAGAACCCCTTTAAGAACGGAAGCCCTGACAGTGGTGTGAACAGAGCCTAAGGCAGCCCTCGTAGAGACTGGTAGAGTCTGCAGACTGCGTATAAAGTGATATGAACCCGCGCTGTCCACCTACATGGGACCACTATTATTTATATGGGCGAGGATCAGTACACATGTAGTACCGCGCTCACGCTATCGGGTTGCATGATTCGGATGGGAGTACATGTGGACCTGTACATGGGATGGCTCAGGTTACGAGCTTATCAAATCACGGTCGTGGAATGAAACGTTAATCCAGGGTTGTCACCGCCATCGGAAACTGCCCAGTGTCCATGGCGATGACATTAAATAAATATTTGCCCGTCTGCCTCTGCATTTCTTAATGGGACAGGAGCTGACTCTTAAAGGGACAGCACATTTTCAGACAATGCAGAAGAGTATTATTATAGTGAGGCGTTATGTAGCTCCGGGGGCAGGGACGTTCTTATTTGCCTCCCTCCCACAATCCTATTGTCTCCGTCACTCACTATCCTCTTACTATAGAATACGTGGTAGGGTGTGGCAGGGTATTATAGAATTGGGGGTGGGCGTAACATAATTTAGGGGTGCGGTTAGTTAGGCAGAAAGGGACCATGCCATATGGGCGAAATATAATGTGTATAGGGGCCTCCCGCCTGTTCCTGGACCCCAGATGGTGGGGGGAGAGAAGGATCAGACAGTTGAATTTCAACATGTCAAATCCCCTGTTTCTCAGGGATATAAGCCGCCTCCTGAGGTGACTGGCAACTCTTATTGAACGCACGTACATACATGCTCAGCCGAGCCAGGTGCCTATGTGTGTGGGGTAATGCCATGGGTATGTTCACGCAGTGATTTTGGAGCGTATTCCTTAAGTATTCACGCCATTGTTCATGTGCGGATTTAAATCCGTGACGCATGGCGCCACGTGGATTAACCCCATTGAACAGGGCTAAATCTGAGACTCAAGCCCTAGGTTCTGACTGGTTGATATGGGCACCACCACTGCCTGTTACCTGTATATATTTACGCTGTGCTTTGTGTAAGGTCCTAATTCTCCTCTGCTTATGTTCTGCAGCTTTTCACGCCTATGGCAAGGCTGGGAAGATGTTGGTGGAGACCAGGTAAGCAGACAGATGTTACTTTCTGTAGATTGCTCAGTTAATTTGTGACTGTTCTGCGATACCCAACGATCTATGGAAGACCTCACATTAATTTCCCCACAGTGCCCCCACAGGGGAATTGATGCATTGCATAGTTCACATTGAAATCGCTAGGCTTGCTGTTCTCTGTTGTAAAAACGCTTAGAGCGGTGACAGGGGGCTTCTGAATGGGGCCGAGGTGCCTGTAGCTCCACAGCACCTGACCAGCTGTGGTACAAAGCAGAAAGCTACAGTGGAGGTCTCCGCAGCTGGGAAACCCATCCTCCCTGATCTGCAAGGGACGGAATATACTTGCTCTGTCTGGAACATTCCATTAAAGGGAACCTGACGCATTGAACATGGTGTCTGAGCTGCAGGCAGCTTCTTCTAGAGCAGGAGGAGCTGAGCAGCTTCTTATATCATTTTAAGGGAAAAGATTCAGTAAAACCTATTCATTTATTCATATAAATTCCTGCTTATTTTGGGCTTTGAAATCATGGAGGCGGTGCTATCAGTGATTGTCAACTATCTCTGTACACACAGAAGGTTGTCAGACACTCATAGGACCGCCTCCTTGACGTTAAAGCCCAGAATGAGCAGGAATTTGAAATTAGTAAATTACTAAGTTTTTCTGAATCTTTTCCCATAAAACCGTATATCAGAGCAGGAGGAGCTGAGCAGACTATCACATGCTGCCTGCAGCTTACATTGCATCTTCATGGTGACAGATCCCTTTAAAGGGATATTTCCATCTTGGACTTTGGCGGAATATCGCTAGGATGTGCCCCCAATGTCTGATAGGTGCAGGTTCCACCTCTGGAACCCGCATCTATCTTTAGAATGGACCCAGCAAACTGTAGGAGGTCGCACAGCGCATGCGCAGCCGCCCTCCATTAATTTCTATGTGACGAGGGGTGAGCTCGGCCATTTTCGGAAGTCCCATTGAAATATATGGAGAGTGCACAGAGCAAGTGCGGCCATCACTCCATTCACTTCTCAGCAGTCCCATAGAGATAATGGAGGGCAGCCGTGCATGTGCGATGCGCCCTCCTGCACTTTTTAGGCTCCGATCTCAGGATCCTCTAGGACAATCATGGTGAACCTTTTAGAGACCGAGTGCCCAAACTGCAACCCAAAACCCACTTTTTTAACCGGCAATTTAACCTGAATACTACAGTCCAACATAATATATCGTCCATGTACTTTATTACTTGGCTTTTTAGCTGCCTACATTCAGTGCGCTGCCTGTGATTTTCATAGTGCGCCCTGCTGATTAATGGCAGGAAAATTCTAAGGCCTCTTTCACACGGGCGTCACGTTTGACGCCCGGATAAGAGGCGGGTGCGTTGTGGGAAAATGCGCGATTTTTCCACTCGAGTGCAAAGCGCTTTAATGCGTTTTGCACGCGTGTGGGAAAAATCGGCATGTTTGGTACCCAGACCCGAACCCTGACCTCATCACTGAAGTTCGGGTTTGGGTTGAGTATTCTGTCGATTTTATTATCTTCCCTTATAACATGTGGTAACATGTAATGGTGATGGACCATGTGATGTGACGTCACCACAGGTCCTTTAGACTGCAGCTAATGCTTGGAGAGAAGAGATCGGCAACTACGCGATCAAGTGGATAAGGTGAGTAAATATTTTTTATTTTTAACCCCTTAATCCACATTTTACAAAGCATTCTGTATTGAGAATGCTATTATTTTCCCATATAACCATGTTATAAGGGAAAATAATAAAATCTACAGAATACTCAACCCAAACCCAAACTTCAGTGATGAAGTCCGGGTTCGGGACTTGCTTGCGGATGCTTGCGATTTTCCCGCAGCCCAATTCACTTCTATAGGGCCTGCGTTGCGTGAAAAACGCACAATATAGAGCTTGCTGCGATTTTCACGCAACGCCGAAGGTATGCGTGAAAATCACCGCTCATGTGCATAGCCCCATAGAAATAAATGGGTCCGGATTCAGTGCGGGTGCAATGCGTTCACCTCACGCATTGCACCCGTGCGGAAATCACGCCTGGAAATCATGCCTAAGGCATATTGGTACACAATAGACTTTTTCCAGGGTGTGGGTGCCCACAGAGAAGGCTCTGAGTGCCGCCTCTGGCACCTGTGCCATGGGTTCGCCATCACTGTTCTAGGACCTACACCTGTCAGACATTGGCGGCATATCCTAGTGATATGCCCCCAGTGACCATGATGGGACAACCCCTTTAGTGTTCTTATAACCAGGCAGAATTCTTCGTATTCATGTCTGTTCCTGCTCCGTTCACCTCGCTGTCTTTTGTCTTTCACAGCATGATTGGACTCATGTTGGGGACCTGCATTGCATTCTATGCCGTGATCGGAGACCTCGGTTCCTCCTTCTTTGCCCGGTTGTTTGGACTGCAGGTAAATTAAGCCTTATCTGGTAATGCTCGGGACTATGCTCATACATCAGATAAATGGTGAATACAGCTGGTCTGCATCAGCCTGCTGTCACCTGGAGAACCACCAAGGCTGTTCCCTGCCCCCTGTAGATGACCTATAGCTAATGCCATACCGTTATCTAGCTCCCTCCACACATGTAAGCAGTACTATAGCTTAGTGTTGTGTATTATCACTGAATTTTGCTGTTGTAGACCTTTGTAATAGAACATTCCTTTTTCCCTTATCTTTTCTTTCCTCTATCTTTTTATTCTCTCCTCGTCTAGGTGACGGAAGGTTTCCGCATTTTCCTCTTGTTCGCGGTTTCACTGTGCATTGTCCTACCACTCAGCCTGCAGCGCAACATGATGGCTTCCATCCAGTCTTTCAGTGCCATGGCGCTTATGTTTTACACGGTTTTCATGTTTGTGGTAAGTATTAGAGCAAACACACACTTTGCAAGCATCGAAGATATGGATTATACATCTTAATAAAGCTATATTCACTACATAAATGAATGAGGTTTGGCAAATATTTTGATCAAAATAAATGTTCCCCTCCCCCTTCCCCACAGCAAGTTAAACCTACTATAAAACGACTCGCCATTCCTTGGACTAGGCAACAAATAAATACTGCTCCTGTGTACAAGAATATAACTACTATGATACTGCTCCTGTGTACAAGAATATAACTACTATAATACTGCCTTCTATGTACAAGAATATAACTACTATAATACTGCTCCTATGTACAAGAATATAACTACTATAATACTGCTCCTATGTACAAGAATATAACTACTGTAATACTGCTCCTATGTACAAGAATAATACTACTATAATACTGCCCCCTATGTACAAGAATATAATTACTATAATACTGCTCCTATGTACAAGAATATAACTACTATAATACTGCCTCTTACGTATAAGAATATAACTACTATAATACTGCTTCCTATGTACAAGAATATAACTACTATAATACTGCTCCTATGTACAAGAACATAACTACTATAACACTGCCCCCTATGTACAAGAATATAACTACTATAATACTGCTCCTATGTACAAGAACATAACTACTATAATACTGCTCCTATGTACAAGAACATAACTACTATAATACTGCTCCTATGTACAAGAACATAACTACTATAATACTGCTCCTATGTACAAGAACATAACTACTATAATACTGCTCCTATGTACAAGAACATAACTACTATAATACTGCTCCTATGTACAAGAATATAACTACTATAACACTGCCTCCTATGTACAAGAACATAACTACTATAATATTGATCCTATGTACAAGAATATAACTCCTATAATACTGCTCCTATGTACAAGAACATAACTACTATAATACTGCTCCTATGTACAAGAACATAACTACTATAATACTGCTCCTATGTACAAGAATATAACTACTATAACACTGCCTCCTATGTACAAGAACATAACTACTATAATATTGATCCTATGTACAAGAATATAACTCCTATAATACTGTTCCTATGTACAAGAATATAACTACTATAATACTGCTCCTATGTACAAGAATATAACTACTATAATACTGCCTCCTATGTACAAGAATATAACTACTATAATACTGTTCCTATGTACAAGAATATAACTACTATAATACTGCTCCTATGTACAAGAATATAACTTCTATAATACTGCCTCCTATGTACAAGAATATAACTACTATAATACTGCTCCTATGTACAAGAATATAACTACTATAATACTGCTCCTATGTACAAGAATATAACTACTATAATACTGCCTCCTATGTACAAGAATATAACTACTATAATACTGCTTCCTATGTACAAGAATATAACTACTATAATACTGCTCCTATGTACAAGAACATAACTACTATAACACTGCTCCTATGTACAAGAATATAACTACTATAATACTGCTCCTATGTACAAGAATATAACTACTATAATACTGCTCCTATGTACAAGAATATAACTACTATAATACTGCCTCCTATGTACAAGAATATAACTACTATAATACTGCCCACTATGTACAAGAATATAACTACTATAATACTGCCTCCTATGTACAAGAATATAACTACTATAATACTGCTTCCTATGTACAAGAATATAACTACTATAATACTGCTCCTATGTACAAGAATATAACTACTATAATACTGCTCCTATGTACAAGAACATAACTACTATAATACTGCTCCTATGTACAAGAATATAACTACTATAATACTGCTCCTATGTACAAGAATATAACTACTATAATACTGCTCCTATGTACAAGAATATAACTACTATAATACTGCTCCTATGTACAAGAACATAACTACTATAATACTGCTCCTATGTACAAGAATATAACTACTATAATACTGCCTCCTATGTACAAGAACATAACTACTATAATACTGATCCTATGTACAAGAATATAACTCCTATAATACTGTTCCTATGTACAAGAATATAACTACTATAATACTGCTCCTATGTACAAGAATATAACTACTATAATACTGCCTCCTATGTACAAGAATATAACTACTATAATACTGTTCCTATGTACAAGAATATAACTACTATAATACTGCTCCTATGTACAAGAATATAACTTCTATAATACTGCCTCCTATGTACAAGAATATAACTACTATAATACTGCTCCTATGTACAAGAATATAACTACTATAATACTGCTCCTATGTACAAGAATATAACTACTATAATACTGCCTCTTACGTATAAGAATATAACTACTATAATACTGCTTCCTATGTACAAGAATATAACTACTATAATACTGCTCCTATGTACAAGAACATAACTACTATAATACTGCTCCTATGTACAAGAATATAACTACTATAATACTGCTCCTATGTACAAGACTATAATTACAATAATGCTGCCCCTATGTACAAGAATATAACTACTATAATACTACCCCCTATGTACAAGAATATAACTACTATAATACTACCCACTATGTACAATAATATAACTACTATAATACTGCCTCCTATGTACAAGAATATAACTACTATAATACTGCTTCCTATGTACAAGAATATAACTACTATAATACTGCTCCTATGTACAAGAATATAACTACTATAATACTGCTCCTATGTACAAGAACATAACTACTATAATACTGTTCCTATGTACAAGAATATAACTACTATAATACTGCTCCTATGTACAAGAATATAACTACTATAATACTGCCTCCTATGTACAAGAATATAACTACTATAATACTGTTCCTATGTACAAGAATATAACTTCTATAATACTGCCTCTTATGTACAGGAATATAACTACTATAATACTGCCTCTTATGTACAGGAATATAACTACTATAATACTAATCCCATGTACAAGAATATAACTACTATAAATCTTCCCTCCTTTAGTAGTAACACTACTTAGAGGCGTTGCTTTTCTGTTCGCTTTGTCTGGTATTTGTATGTGTATTATTTGACTGTGTATCTCTTCCACCATGTGTAGAGTAGTTGTACTGATACCACTGTGACCATAAAACTGCCCCAAATCACCATTTGAAAACATTAAAGGGCCATGTCAGAGGTTGTCAGGATGAAGAATGGGTGCAAGGTTTAGTCTAATCTGCAGCTTTCAATATCCGGACAAATAACTCCGAGGCCCGGTGTTTGTAAGGCGCTTATGTTGGGGTGACAGAAGTTCCCGTGTGGTTACCTGCCAGCCAGTGCTACATGGAAGGAAGGGGCATCAAATATCAGCGCAGTGTGTGTTGCTGTCCAGCGATTATAGTTAGAATGGTGAAGGGGTGTATTTTCCCTGGTATCCTGCTGAAAAGGACTTTGGGTGGAGTATTGTAATGAAAGCGCTATTTTTTAGCAGTGGTTATTGGTTGAGGCACATATCGATTCCAGTAGGATGAGTGCAGATGCAATGCTGCTTCCAAATGTCCTTTTCAGCTGGATGACAGGCACAGTGTTGTCTCTTTTTGAGATCCCTATAGCTAAATCTCATGCTTTATAAAGTGTTTGTGTCTCAGGAAGTTCAGCTCTGCTCCATCTGATGCATGACTGTAAGGACAAAGGTTATCCCACTAGTGTAGTCTGTTATCTGATACTATAATGCCTGTGACCCATATAAAGTATGCTGCTGCCTCCTCCGCCTGGGTATTACATTATCCTGATGTAACTTCATGGTCTTATTTCCTGTCCTTATCTCTGCACACAGATCGTGCTGTCCTCTTTCAAGCATGGCCTGTTCAGGGGTCAGTGGATGAACGAGGTCAGTTATGTACGCTTCGAGGGTGTCTTTCGTTGCATACCTATCTTTGGCATGTCTTTTGCCTGCCAGTCGTAAGTATATCCATTTTTTGTTTTCCTGCTTGTAATTATCCAGCTCTGTATTATTTTTTCATTTTATTTTTTTTACCTGAATGCAAAATTAGGCAATTTTCTAATTAGTCTTCATAAAAAATTTCCTGTTATTTTTCTGACGTAGAGTCTGTGTCACTTCTTCACCTAGCTCAGTGATGGGCAAACTGCGGCTCTGCAGCTGTTGTAAAACTACAATTCCCACCATGCCCTGCTGTAGGCTGATAGCTGTAAGCAGTCTTTGCATGCTGGGAGTTGTAGTTTTGCAACAGCTAGAGAGCCGCAGTTTGCCCATCCCTGACTAGCTGGTTGTCCTGCTGAATCTAGCATAAATCCATCTTGTTTCTGACAGCGCTCTCTGCTGGTGTTAGAGATATCAGCAGGGAGGGGGAGGAGATTGTACATAGCAGATCAGAGTTTGGAGAAGGGAAAACTGCACACAAGCTGAAAGCGTGTACACACACACAGTTCAGTCTGAAGGCGGGAGAATCACATTCGAGTGTACAGAGAATCAGTAGAGGGGGAAATCACACACTCCCCAGCATCAATGTCTGTCAGCACAAGGAAGAGGAGGTTCTTCATGACCTATAGAAGAAGAAAGCAGTCCAGGAATGAAGCTGTGCTGATAAGTGAGAGATAGTGAAGGCAGCAGCATTCTGGACATACAGACCTCACATTCAGCATGTATGACTGGGAGGGACACGTTCACAAGAGGACAGTATGGAACTAGATGCAGGGGAACTGACTGTCAGGATCTGAAAATGAGCGAAGGAATTAAGATGGCTGACCTCATTCTAGGGCAGCAGTCCCTTTTTCTGCCTAGTAGAATGGAGTGGACCATGTTCTACGAGCATACATGGTCTAATTGAATAGGATTAAAGGGCATCTGTCATCAGATTTGTATCTATGGCACTGGCTGACCTGCTCCATGTGCACTTGGCAGCTGAAGGCATCTGTGTTGGTCCCATGATCATATGTGCCCGCATTGCTGAGAAAAAGGAAATTTTTAATAAATGCAAATGAGAATCTAGGAGCAACGGGGGCGTTGCCGCTGCACCTAGAGCCTCTACACTCTCGGCATTTGCCCTGCTCTCTGCACTTCAATTGACAGGGTCAGGCAGTGAATATGTAATCATGCCTGGCCCTAACAAAGTGCATAGGGCGCAGCAGTTCCAAAAAGAGCTCAGCTGTTAGGTGCAATGACAGTGTCCTGTTGCTCCTAAAGGCTCATTTGCATACATTAAAACCTAATTTTTCTCAGCAATGGGGTCACATATGGACATGGGATCAACACAGATGCCTTCAGCTGCCAAGCGCACATGTAACAGGTTAGCCAGTGTCATAGGTACAAAACTGCTGACAGATGCCCTTTTAAGAGATGAAAAACTTTATTAACAGCAGACCCTACAGACAGGCAACCATGCTTTACAATTAAATAGAGGTCACAGGTTTTTTGTTAATTTAAAGGGGTGCATCATGGGTGTCGGATTGCCTCCCGCCTGTGGTTTGGGGTCGGTCACAGTTTTCTAGTCAGAGGATGTGCTTGGAAACCCCTTCAGTCCAGGGCGCCTGCCACACATCACCGCTCACAGGCCGGAACAGTCAGAACCATGTTCCTGGAGCCGAGGCCATAAAATGATTAGAAAGTCCTTCAAAGTGATAGGTTTATGGGGTCTCCCGGTGGCGGAGCAGTGGGCGCGCTTCCCGTTTGGTGTCACCAGGATCAGGTTTCACGGCCAGGCTTGTAGAACTCCATCCTGTTGCCGGGCTTTGATTGTAAAGGGATCAGGGCTTTACGATGGGGGGTTGGGAGATGCCTTATGTCTCTCAGCACCTTCGCTAAGTGTTTGCAATCCTGGAAGTCCTGCTGACAGCCCTCATTCAGCAGGCAGCATTTGTGAAAGGAGGCGGCGATGAAGCGTCAGCCTCCCCTACCCATATAAGTGCACCGCATATATACATGACCTAGGTACTCTGCAGGGTATGGATACGCTGATGGTACTGAGCGCCTTAGGTAATCCGATATTCACCCCCAGTGTCTGCTATTGGATGGACCCAGTCCATCATAGGCGGTGAGAGCATGAGCATGGTTCTGAGAAAACTGGGAGACAACCATTATGTCATTACAGCGCACATTGGTGCAGATATACCCTTTCAGAGATTTGGGAAAGCTGGGTGACAGCCACATCTTAGAGGGGTGTAGCTAACGGCTCATGGGCCCTGGTGCAAGAGTTCAGCTTGGGGCCCCCCTTCCCTCAGTACTTTGTGTCTTTTCTTATGTGGCACAAGGGTCTTTGGGCCCCCTCAGGCTCCTGGGCCCAGTAGCGACTGCTACCTCTGCACGCCCTATAGCAACGCCCATGAGAGCGGTGCATGACGCATGAGGTTCTCATCTTGTGTCATGCACCGCCCCCACCCCTCACTAGGCACAGCACAGTGCATCATCGTATCCCTTTAATGACCGATTTAAAGTGGGTGTGGACACAAATCGTAATCCTTGACCCTCTATAAGTCATAGTGGAGAGCCGCTACCAGAAATGTCTTGTGTTCTGGAGGACCCAGTTAGTCTGTGCAGTTGCATGTGCCTCTGATTTCAGTGGGTGCCTTACCAGGATTCAGTTCCCTGCAGTGATGATCAAGGTGATAACTGGAAACCAGTTCAATATATAAAAATAATAAAAGGCAGGGAGGAATCCCATCATAAGGTGTCGGGCTTCAGTCTGCAGCAGCGTCATTTAATGTCACTGCAGTAGAAGGGGGGCTCTCGGAGCACTTCTGCTCGTTGTCAGGAGATGCTCCGATCCTTCTGTATAAGCCTTTCATTGCTGCAGTCCATACCGTGGCGTGGTCAGAGCAGACTCCTACGATCAGGTCACTGGGTAAAGACAGCAAAATGAAGATAGAAGATATTTGGGGCAGCTCGATTAATCGGGAAGTTGATAGTAACATAGTTTATAAGGCTGAAAAAAGACATCTGTCCACCCAGTTCAGCCTGTTATCCTGCAAGTAAGGCTACTTTCACACCCGCGTTTGGTGCGGATCCGTCATGCATCTGTTCAGATAATCCAACTGCATGTACAGAACGGATCCGTTTGTATTATCTTTATCATAGCCAAAACGGATCCGTCTTGAACACCATTGAAAGTCAATGGGGGACGGATCCGTTTTCTATTGTGTCAGTGAAAACGGATTACATTGTGTGTCAGGACGGATCCGTTTGGCTCAGTTTCGTCAGACGGACAAAAGCAGCGTTTTGGTGTCCGCATCCTAAGCGGAATGTAGGCGGAACGGAGCCAAACTGATGCCTTCTGAGCGGATCCTTATCCATTCAGAATGCATTAAACTGATCCGTTCTGGACCGTTTGTGAGAGCCCTGAACAGATCTCACAAACGGAATCCAAAACGCCAGTGTGAAAGAAGCCTAAATCTGATAATCCGGCGCCGAGCTGCAGTATAATGTGGAATTACACTGAGCACAGATTAGCCTATGATTTTATAGTATTACTATTTTGTTCTCTGCCCTAACCAGCTGAGTGTCGTACACATTTCCATCACCGTCCAGTAATCCAGAATATTTCATAACCTCACCTTCCATGAATGCTAGATTAAAGGGGTTGTTTCAGCTCAGACAGTGGGGGCATATTGCTAGGATAAAACCTGCACCTGTCTTTAGAACAGAGCCCGCAAAGTGAAGGAGGGCACACCGCACATGCACAGCCGCCCTCCATTCATTCCTATGGGAGCGCCGAAAGTAGCAGAGCGCTGGCTCGGTTATTTCCATCGGCGCCATAGATGTGTATGGAGCGGTGACCGCGCTTGTGCAGTGTTCTTCCCATTCATTTCAATGGGACTTCCGAAAATAGCCAAGTGCGCCGCTCTGCTATTTTCAGCACTCCCATAGGAATGAATGGAGGGTGGCTGCACATTCACGGTTCACCCTCCCTCACTTTGCGGGCTCTGTTCTAAAGACAAGTGCAGGTCCCAGAGGTGGGACTCACATCTATCGGACATTGGGGGCATATCCTAGCGATATGCTCCCTGTGTCTGAGGGGAGACAACCCCTTTAATCTGGCATTCATGGAAGGTGAGGATATGAAACATTCTGGATTACTGGACGGTGATGGAAATGTGTACGACGCTCAGCTGGTTAGGGCAGAGAACAAAATACTAATACTAAAAATCGTTTCCTAATTGGCTAATCTGTGGTCAGTGTCATTTCACATTATACCACAGCTCCGTGCCGGATTATTAGACTTTCTGGATTATCATCTGGGTATCAGTTAAAGTGTAACTGCCATTCTTTTTTTTAATTTGGGTAATGTGTAGGGGCAGTGATGGTGAAAATTTTTGTAATATACTTTAATTACTGAAATTGCACATTTCTATTAGAAAAATAGCTGTAAAGTGGCCCATTTTGAGCATTAGCAGCGCTCCTCTGTCTTCTGTTTACATAACTGTGGAGACTTGCTAACACTGACTGTTATGTAAACAGAAGACAGAGGAGCGCTGCTAAGGCTCAAAATGGGCCACTTTACAGCTATTTTTCTAATAGAAATGTGCAATTTCAGTAATTAAAGTATATTACAAAAATTTTCACCATCACTGCCCCTACACATTACACAAATAAAAAAAAAGAATGATTGTTACACTTTAATCATATCCTATGCCTAATCCCACTCCGAGCTGCCCCAAATACCTTCTGTCTTCATTTTTGCTGTCTTTAACCCAGTGAGAGTCCGCTTTGACCACGCCACTGTAGTAATACGCCCCAATGTCTGAGGGTAGACAACCCCTTGTTGAATAGTAATTAACATAATAGCAATTGGAGGTGATTCTCCTGGAGCCCATCACCGCCCTACATCCGAAAATTCCCTTCCAGCCCCGACGTCACTGACCAGAAGCACCATAATCCCGCGCATTCGCACGGACACATGCATTCCCTGAGGCTGCTGCCAGCACAGGGAATGAAGATTGTGCGAGCGCTTATGTGCCATGTGCGTGCGCGGGATTACGGCTCTTCTGGGCAGTGACGTCGGGGCTGGAAGGAGGACATTTTTGGATGTGGGGCGGTGATGGGTCCAGGAGAAGGGGTGTGGCTGGGCTCCAACTGCGATATTTTTTCTATAACTACATGATTGATGGCAGAAACACAAGTATATTTAAAACCTGCTGAAGGAGACGCCTGCATAGGCATAATCCCGGGGACAGAATCCCTTTAATCTATATTTTGGTATTAAATGGGTTGATTGATAACCTATCGTCAGGATAGGTCATCAGTATTAGATCGGTGGGGATCTGACTCCCGACTTCTTTCTAGGCCAGTGACATCAGGTTCATTGGTCACACGGCCTAGGTGCAGCGCAGCTCAGCTGCTGAGCTGCAGTACCAAGCACAGCCACTATCCAATGTACGGCGCTGTGCTTGGTAGGGTATTAATGGCCCATTCTGAGGATGGGTCATCCATATTAAACGCATGGAAATCCCCTTTAACCCGCTGTAATGCACACGTCTTGCCAGGGTCGCTGCAGGAACATCACACCTATGGTGGAGCCTTGGTGCCACTTTGCTGCCTGATCCAGCGTAGCTGCAAATTCTTTTGCACAGCCTTGGTGTCCCATCAGCCTCCCTGTCATCTGTCAGCGCCCGCCCCGGCCTCTCGCATCCAGCGGCAGCTCGTACATTTTCTCACACGTTGATAATGAAATGTTAACATTGCACAGTCGCCATAAATCTCAGGAGGGAGTGTCAAGTGAACACCGCACTGAGGGGGGACTGTTAAAGGGGACACAGCCAGATCAGGGTTATCATCATGAAAAGATCTGCAACTTTTTAAAATAGAGTGTCTGCTTGCTGTTTGTAAATAGGAACATCCTTTTTTTGTCATCCAGAGGCGAAAATAAAAAATCCTAGTACTTCTCACAGCTGGTAGTTTGTTACAGTTGCCTCCTGTCTAGACAATCCTCTCAGCTGCATACATTAGGACAGTGTTTCCCAACCAGTGTGCCTCCAGCTGTTGCAAAACTACAACTCCCAGTATGCCTGCATAGCCAAAGGCTGTCAGGGCATGCTGGGAGTTGTAGTTTTGCAACAGCTGGAGGCACACTGGTTGGGAAACACTGCATTAGGAGCACAAATCTCTCCGCCGTTTGCTACAGTGTGTCGGTTCAGTCTAGAGTTCAGGGTCTTTAGTTGGAGGATTATCTAGACTGGATGTAATTGTAGCAAACCCTCAGCTGTGAGAAAGATTAGGTCTGTTAGGGGTTTCAGCCTCAGGATGTCAACTATTAATGTTCAGCTGCACTTGGCAGCAAGCAGAGATAATTAAAAATGATGATCAATCAGCACATAAAGCATATTGCAAAGTTGCAGATTTTTTTTATTTGACAGGAACTCAAAATGGAAGCCTTTAATTTAAAGGGATACCATAAATCCGGGCAGTAGTATTTCTGTGTACTTTAGAGTCATTCCCACACTGATGGGTGGCCCATTTTTACGTTGCAGGCCCTCCAACATGTTCCTGCAAGGCAAGAGCTTATCTTTGCCCTGGGTATTATGGGATGCTGTTTGCCCACAACTGAGGATATTAAAGGGGTCATCAATATTACGGTATATTGGTGAGAATCCAACACCTGACACCCACTTTTAATCGGCTATTTCGGGCAGGTGCGGGGCCAGAAGCTATACAGTGCTCGGAGCGGAAGCAGAAGGCTCCGTACACTGTGGTCGTTGGATCCAGCGTACGGCAGCTCAGCTTCCACTTGGGCCTCATGCACACGACCGTGTGTTCCGCAATTTGCGGAATGGAACACGGCCCATTGTAGAAATGCCTATTCTTGTCCGTAAAACGGACAAGAATAGGACATGCTCTATTTTTTTTTTTGCGAGGCCAGGGAACGGAGCAACGGATGCGGACAGCACACGGAGTGCTGTCCGCATCTTTTGCGGCCCCAAAATACGTTCGTGTGCATGAGGCCTTACTTGAATGGGAGCTGAGCTGCAGTACCCCAGCATGGCCACTACACAGCTGATCGGTGGGGGTTCCAGTTGTCCGACCCCCACCATTCGTATATTGATGACCTGCCTTGAGAATAGGTCCTCGATATCTGTATCCTGGACAACTCTTATAGTGGTTCTGTAGGACTTAAATTTTGACGGCCTATCCCCCTGGCACCTCTTGTCCACCTGCTGTTGTAAGAGGCCATGGCACTTTGGTGAGCTCTGTGGCCTCTTCCTAGGCCAGTGACCTCACGTTCATCGGTCAGATGGCTTTGTGCAGCTCAGCCCCAATCCAAGCGAACAGGATTGAGCTGCAATACCAAGCACTGCCACTATACAATGTACGGCACTGTGCTTGGTATATGGTGAGGAGACCACAGCTCTCGCCCCAGTGCTACAGTCTCTTCAAGCAGTTGAACAGTGGGGGTGGCGGGAGTCGGACTTCTACCAATTAGATATCGATGGCCTATTCTGAGGACAGGTCATCAGTATCTAAGTCCTGGACGAAGCCTCCTCACCAGGCCTCATTGCCCTCTTATTTCAGAGCCATTTCTACCTTGAGCTGAAAATCTGAGTAATCTGGGACAAATTGGCTTCTAGGCACATGATCTTTTGGGTTTGATAGCGACCGGACTGTCGGACAAAAACAGCTTCATCTTGAGAATGCAGATAATAAGTTATACTGAAAAAAAAAGTGATATCAGGTGGCATCGTCCGATATCAACCTGCGGTAATTTCTGAGTGTTATGCAATAGTCGACCATGAATCACCACTTGTAGGGGTTTGGTTTCCGCTCTTAGAAGCGCTAGATCTTCCAGTTATCCTGAGTGTAATTTCTTTTTTCCGTAGACAAGTCCTGCCCACGTACGACAGCCTTGACGAACCCTCGGTCAAAACCATGAGCTCTATCTTTGCTTCGTCTCTGAACGTTGTGACTGGATTCTATGTCTTGGTAAGAACGTTTGTTTCAGCGCGATGCGCCAGCCTATGATGGCACTGCCATGCGAGACGTAACACGGCACAAGTTAGTAGTGGATTACGGCACCTTCACATGAGATAGCGTCCTTCATCGGCACTAATTCTGGTACCAACGTGGTCCTGACGAAGGACGTTAACATGTCACATACAAATGAAGAAACTGGGGGAGGAGGTTTTCATGTTCAAAATTGGCCAGGTGCTCAAAGGGTTAAAGGGGTATTCCGGTACTGAGAAGTTATCCGCTAGCCACTGGGCTATTTCCGTCAGTCTCACAGTCTCAACCGGCAGCCACTTGTCTGACCTGCCCTATTAAAATAACATTCCCTGTTCACACTGGCGTTTGGTGGGGGGGCCAAGATGACAGTCGGCTGAACAATAGTTTGGCGGACAACTATATTGTCTATATTGGTAGGTCTAGACAAGGGTCTTCTTCATAACCCCATAAAGAAATGCTGTGGAGCGGTCGGAAATCCTAAAAACAAATAAAAGAAACCTTGCTAACGTAAGGGGTTGTCCCATCTTGGACAATGGGGGCATATCCCACCGCTGGGACCCGCACCTATATAGAGAACGGAACCCCGAAAGTAAAGGAGGGCTCACTGCTGGCTCGGCTATTTCCGTCGGCCTCATAGTAATGAATGAGAGCAGGGGCCACGCATGCGCGGTATGCTCCCATTCGCTTCTATAGAGGGGGGGGAGAAGCGCTGGGTGGTGGATGGACCCCGGAAAATCCGAGGTCCTCCAGCCACAGCTCCCCCCTTCCGTTCTTGATATAGGTGCGGGTCCCAGCGGTGGGACCCGCACCAATAAGACATTGGGGGCATATGTTAGCGATATGCCCCCATTGTCCAAGATGGGAATACCCCTTTAATCCCTGCTGTTCCAGTGCCCCTTTCTAGTGCTGCAGTGATGACATGCCTGACTCCAGCCGCTGGCCGCAGGTGGTCAGGGAAATCAGAGACCAGTGCTGCAGCCATTGCGTGACATGCTATCCCAGATGACCACTGAGACCAGTAGTTGGTTGCAGCGGTCATGTGGAGTAGTCGGGCTGTCATTGCTGAGGTGCTGGAAGCGTAGACCACCATGAGCTCACTCGCTTCTAGTCCTCTCCCCACCACTTTGACTGACAGGGCTGGGCACTTAAGAATAATCAGGCCTAGGCCCAAAGTCTCGCATCCAAGTCTGCAATTCAGCACAAAAGATCACTGGTGCCTGCGCAATACAGGACTCCTGCGCCAGCGATCTTCTGTACTGTACCTGCGCCGGTCGCATAGTCAAACATGCAGGTGCGAGACTTTCAGAGACTTCGGGTCCAGGATTGATTACATTTTTTCTGCCTGGCCCTGTCGGTCAAGGTGATGGGCATGGACTAGAAGCTAGTGAGCAGAGCCTCTGGGTGAAATGAGGTGCAACGGCACTGCCCTTATTGCACCAAGGGGCTAATTTGCATATTATAAAGTTTCTCCACATTGCAGCCATCGATTGACATGGGATCAACAGCATTTGATTCGGCTGACAAGCGCACGTCTCCCCTGTCAGCTTGTTTCATTGAGAAGTATGTGGTGGTAGATTCCCGTTAAAAAGACGCAACTGTCATCTTTATACATTTCCTGCAATAGCAACAGCACCCTCTACAGTCAATATCTTGATACTGCAAGATCTGAAAAAAAAGGCCTGGATTTAGACTGCATTTGCTTGCCAGTCCACATGTTAACGCCCTTTGCTCTTTTTCCCAGGTTGGCTTCTTTGGGTACGTCAGTTTTACGGACGCCATTGCCGGTAACGTCCTGGTGAACTTTCCTTCAAACCTGGTGACGGAAATGATTCGGGTGGGATTCATGATGTCTGTGGCTGTTGGGTTTCCTATGATGATCCTGCCGTGCAGACAAGCACTGAACACGCTGCTGTTTGAGCAACAAGTGAGTATGACACGAGATGTGAGACGTGACTCAAGGGCCCGAAAGTCTTCAAAAAGAACAACCTGCAAGAAATGTCCAATATTCTGCACGTTCGCGATGAATGTAATTTAGCTTTATTGGGATTACAGGAGCTGCTATATAGAGTAAGAATCCACCAAAGCACTTCCAGGCTTACCTTGCCTAATGGAGATGCCTCCTGATGCTTTTGGCTACCGATGTAAAGAAGCTGCGTAATCCATAGCTCTTCCAGGATGGCGGCTGCGTTTTCTGTTGTGCCTGAGCTGAAAGCCTTTAGCACCTGCACAGTAGAGACACAGCCACCATCTTGGTAACACTATTTTTACCTCCGTACCCCTGGACTTCCAGGGTTTATTATGTCTGCAAAATGTCACCATGTACTGTGAAGTCTGTAAGAACAGATTGACTGATAACAGGGAGCAATACCTTACCTCCAAGTTATGTGCCTGCTGATCAAACATCTTCATTTTTTTTCCCTACAGCAAAAAGATGGCACCTTCACTGCCGGCGGATACATGCCACCCCTACGCTTCAAAGCCTTGACGTTAGTGGTCGTGTTTGGCACCATGACGGGGGGAATTCTGATACCAAATGGTAATTTACAGACTTGATTATAGAACCGGTGTGGCGATAGGACGGCCATATATATTTTGCCTTCTATACAAGGGCTCACCTGGTGCAGTCTGTCTTGTGTTGATTAGGAATTACATGAGCTCTTCTCCATTCACATCCAAAGCTAAAGTCAGATTTCCACTTATTTACTGTTACTAGGGAGCAGGACACTGTAAGATCAAATGACAGGTGCAGTTATAGCCCAGGGTTATACCGGACTGTAAAGAGAGCGCCACCCCTCTACTTGTGTTATATTGAAGTGAATCGAGGTGAACTGCAGTACCACTCCCAACCTGTAGGTCGGTTTTCCTGGAAGAGGGCAGCCATGCTTTTATAATTCTGTTACAACTAGAGTTGAGCGAACTTGTGTTTTAAGTTCGGCGTCCAAAGTTCAGGTTGGGTTATCCAAGCATCCCGTTATGGATTCCGCTACCATGGACCATAACGGCATTTGGAACACGGGGTGAAGGACCTGGAGTGACTTCACCGTCATGTGATCAGTGCAGGGGGCGTGGCTCAGTTCTGGATTAGATAGGAGGTGGTAGCCTACGACCTCTTATCCAATCCAGTACTGAGCCACGCCCCCTGCACTGATCACATGACGGTGACGTCACCCCAGGTCCTTCGCCCCGTGTTCCAAATGCCGTTATGGTCCGTGGTAGCGGAATCCATAACGGGAATGCTTGGATAACCCCAACCCGAATTTTGGACGCCGAACTTAAAACACAAGTTTCCTCAACTCTAGTTACAACCCTTTAAACAGTTGAAGACCGGGCCATTTACCTGTCTTCCTGACCGGGCTCATTTCCTGTTTTTTTATTTTATTTTTTTGTTTTTTTTTCTGTACATGCGCCTTTGAAAGCCATAACTTTTGTTTCAGTTTGGTTATGTAAATAGTTTTTGCGCCTTTTTCTGGTCATACGTGAGGCATTATTTTTGTCATTTTTATCTACATAATCGCCGTTTTGATATATGGAATGTATGGGTTATGGTGGCTGTGTAGTGTTTTTTTTTTTACCCCATGTTGCCCCCCTTTGGGGCCCATTTACCTATGCATTTTTTAATTTTTTTATTGCTGATTTCTCCTGTATTTTGGACTGACATTGGAACCCCTTGTGGAGATTCCCAGCCGCTGGTGGTCACATTATCACTGGGACTGGAGCAGGAAGCCACACTTCACTGTGCACCGTGCTGTCCATGCCTTCTCTATGAGGAGCCCTGCTGTCACGGTCCGCAGGCTCCCTGCTCTCGCAGCTGCATGGACGTTTCAAAATGTCCATGCAGAGATATCTGCCGACTGCCTGGACTTCGTCAACGGGTGGTCGGCAAGTGGTTAAAGAGCCCCTGTCCACAGGATCAACCCTATTAAAGCAGACATACTGCCTGGTAGGGTTCATCCTATTCATTAAAATGATAGCTGTTTTGTGAAAATCAGTTGCAGCGTTCCAGAGCAAAAATACTTTTATTCTTTAGGGTACTTTCACACTTGCGTTTTCATTTTCCAGCATAGAGTTCTGTCGTGGGGGCTCTATGTCGGGAAAAAAAACTGATCAAGACGGATCCGTCGATCCGCACTTGCAATGCATTTGTGAGACGGATCCGCATCCGTCTCCAAATGCTTTCAGTTGTCATGCGGTATCACGGAACTACCTGCTGGATACTCACAATGCAAGTGTGAAAGTAGCCTTATGCAAATGAGGACATAATTGCACTGAGGGGCGGGACTAGTCTCTCAGTGCACCTCAGCTTTCCAGTGCTGACAACTTAGTGCACTGAAGCCCTCATTTGCATAAAGAAAAATTCTCTTGGGAATGCCGCAACTGATTTTCACAAGGCAGGTATTATTTTAATCAGCTGGATCAACCGTACCAGGCTATGTGCCCGGTTTAATAGAGGTGATCCTGCTGACATGCTCTTTAAGTCACAACTGGTTGCCGGATTGAACTAAGCTGTTTCTTTTTGTTTAGTGTTTTTTTATATATATATATATTTTTTTAATGTAGCTGTACATTCTAAAAAATGTGTAACTGGGTTTTAATGGTTACATAAATTATCGTCAAGATTTTCTAGCAACTTACTCAACTTATAATTACTAATGGTTTAGTCCAAGGATGCTCAACCTGCGGCCCTCCAGCTGTTGCAAAACTATAACTCCCAGCATGCCCTAATAGCTGTAGGCTGTCCAGGCATGCTGGGAGTTGTAGTTTACAACAGCTGGAGGGCCGCAGGTTGGGCATCCCTACTTCAGTCTGTTTCATGGCCAGCCTTTTCTTATGAGCAGCGCCTCCTAGGTGATTCCTCCAGGTACTGCACCAAGGAAAGCCTGCATAGGCCAAGTAGGTTTCTCGGGTGCCCTTATCTCCTTCTGCACTATGCACAAGGGTGAGAACAGACCGTCCTCCTGCCTGCGCCAGCACTTCTGGGACTTGGCTAAGAGTCTGTTTCATGCTGTGAGGTTACAACACGCGCCTGGCAAAGGCGTGAAATAAAATCTCTGGATTTTACAAGACCCTGCAATACATTGGCAGCACTGGGGCGACTCAGTGCGGAATTGGATTTTCCGGGCATGTCAACATTTACCCAAGTTCTGCATAAGCCGCTTTTTAGAAAAAACAGATGTCATTTGGTATCGGCAGTGGTGGGTGGAGCAGGTCTGAAGCCTATGAGAAGCCAGTAAACAGCACCGACTACCAGACGGGCGACGATCCAATCTGATCCAATGGTCGATCCGTTTCGCAACTAGATAAAGCATTTGATAAACTATTTAAAGAGACCTTTTCCTTATGTTCCGTCAGGACATCCCTTTACTCTATGCCTTGTTAAGCTAGAGGGAGTGTCATAACGGGTCAGAGTGGAAATCGACCAAGCCCTACCATCTTGGGGTGAAACTGAAGCAAGATCGGGTTGTAATAGTTTAATCGTCTCCTTTAAAGGGCATCTATCAGCAGATTTGTCCCTATGACACTGGCTGACCTGTTACATGTGCGCTTGGCAGCTGAAGGCATCTGTGTTGGTCCCATGTTCATATGTGCCCGCATTGCTGAGAAAAATGATGTTTTAATATATGCAAATGAGCCTTTAGGAGCAACGGGGGCGTTACCATTACACTTAGAGGCTCTGTTCTCTCTGCAACTGCTGTGTCCTCTGCACTTTGACAGGGCCAGGTATGATGATGTTTTCAGTGCTTGGTGCAGAGGATGCAGCAGTTGCAGAGAGAGCAGAGCCTCTAGGTGTAATGGTAACGCCCCCTTTGCTCCTAGAGGCTCGGTTGCATGTATTAAAACATTATTTTTCTCAGCAATGTTGGCACATATGGACATGGGACCAACACAGATGACTTCAGCTGCCAAGTGCATATGTAACAGGTCAGCCAGGTACAGGCATAGATACAATACTGCTGATAGATGCCCTTTAACAGGACTAACAGGTGCTGGATAATCAGATTAAAGATGTTGTCTGGGTTTTTCTAAACTCTGGCTAAGGGTATGGTGAGGTCAGTGATTGGCAGCACCAGTCACAAGGGAAGTATGTGACGTCATTACTGCAGGAGCGGTAGGGACCAATTAAACAGGTGATTATACGGTATTTCGTTGTTTTGTACCATTGCCTACTCTTAGGCTGAGTCCCAAACAACCCCCTTCAAAGCACTGTATTCATTGGGGGACACTTCCGGATGTTGTTCTGGACCATCAGACATCCTGTTTCTGGATGTCCAATAATCCGGCATCATAAACTTCCATATTGACATGTGCAATCGTCATGCTCCTTTCATTTCACTTTCAGTGGAGACCATCCTTGGACTGACCGGCGCCACTATGGGGAGCCTGATCTGCTTCATCTGCCCTGCCATCATCTATAAGAAGATCCACAAGAAGGGCCTTGCATCTCAGGTCTGTGCTCCACCTTCTTCTTTGCAGGCATCAGCAACCTTCGGCTCCCAGCTGTTGTGAAACTACAATTCCATTCCTTTCTATGTAAGTTCTTAGAAGAGCAGAGCAACTATGCATGCTGGGAGTTGTAGTTTCACAACAGCTGGGAGCCAAAGGTTGCCTACCCCTGTTCTAGGGTGATGTGTATATACAACCAGTCTTAAAGGGGTTATTGCAAGGACACGCCATTAATGTCCGATAGGTGTGGGTCTCACCTCTGGGACCCAGTCGTATCCAGAGAATGGGACCCCCGAAGTAAAGGAGAGTACACCGCGCAATCGCTACCATCCTTCACCACTATGGGACTGCCTGAGTTAGACTAGTCAGCTCTCTGCTATTTCAGGGACTCCCATAACGATTAGAGGGTAGCTGTTCATGAAGGTCTGCTCTTTCTTCACTTCAGGGGTCCCATTCTAGGGATAGGGTCAGGTCCCAGAAGTGGGACCTGCACCTATCTAACATTGATGGCATATGCTAGCGATGTGCCATCAATGTCCCATATGGGAATACCCCTTTAAGACTGAAAGTGACTGCGCAGTATTGTGTCCTGTGAGGCAGCTGAGCACCCCAGTCCCTGCTTAGTACAGATGTTACAGCCAGGCACGCCAGCGCCTTATAATTCTGCCAACGAGTAGTTAATTACGGCAGTTCAGGAAGCCCTGGGCCCTGACTGCCTTAGTTAAGAGCCAGAGAGAAGCAGGAGTCCATACAGGCGAGCGGAAGTTGAAAAGGGCAAATTATCAGGGCTGTGAAGAGATGAGAACCTGCGATTGTCCTTTTAATTTTTAGTGGCCCTTAATTTCAGCTGACAACATGGTTATTTGGTGACCCCTGAAGGGCAGCGACACCTGGATCCTGGTCTAAAGAATGATGAGGAGCCTTAGGGAGAGCAACACATTGAGCAGGCAGACTTCTTAGGCTACATGCACACGACAGTTGTTTTTTGCTGTCCGCAAATTGCGGATCTGTCTTCCTTTTTTTTTCACATCCACATCCGTTCCGTGTGTCCGCAAATTTTGTAGGTTGTTTTTCCGTGTGTCTTCCGTTTCCGGAAGGCTTTAACCAGTCTCTTAAAGTACCTGTACAAGTGCCCTGGTTTCCAAGCAACCATCCGCAAAAAAAAACAGATGCGGATGACAAACGGATGGCTTCCGTTGGTCATCCGCATTTTTTGCGGACCCATTGACTTCTATGGGTCGGCAAACCGTTTTTTGCGGACAAAAAACCACTGCCGTGTGCATGTAGGCTTAGTGTGAAATTCAATCATTAAAGGGGTTGTCTGGCTTGGAAAATTCTTAGTTAAAGGGGTTCTCCACTTTGAACAATTCATAATCATTAGAAATGCTTAATTTCTAGTTACGGTAACTTGGCCATCCCACTTAAAGGGATCCTGACATCATGATATTGCTTCCTCAACCGTCCGCAGTACCTCACAGCGATAGTCATCATGTCTCCAACGATGGCTGCTTGAAGTCAAGAGGGCAGCGGTCTTGGCGGTCCAGGTCAAGCTAGCCGTGCTTCCATCCTGCCTTTTTTCCCTGCTCATGCGCCGAGCGGTACGCGGATCTTCAATGTACCTGGCTTGAGAAACTCACTGCGCAGTCGCTGACTGCTGGGTCCACTGAAGATGGGCTCACCGCACAGTTGCTGAAAATGAAACAGAACGGCGCATGCGCAGGATCTAAAAAACAAACAAAAAAAAGCAGCCAATTTGCATAAGCTACCCAGGATGAATAAAGTTTTTGGGTAAAGTTTTCCATCCGATGAAACGGGCACGGACGTAGTTATAGCTGTGAGGTACTGTGCGTGGTTGGGTAAGGCATTATGTTGATTTCAGGTTCCCTTTAACCACTAAGTGACCCTCAGCGATCACCTGGAATCTGAGTGTTCAGTTTCCCTGCAGCTCCTCCACAGGGAAAATTAGGCATTGCACGCTGTCAATTTGCATGAAAGGTTGTCTGTGTAAGGCCTCATGCACACGACCGTATGTATTTTGCAGTCCGCAAAAAAACACGGATGGCGTCCGTGTGCGTTCCGTATTCCGTCAGCTGGCCCCTGATAGAACAGTCCTATCCTTGTCCGTAATGCAGACAATAATAGGACATGTTCTATTTTTTATGCGGAACGGAAATACAGACATACGGAAACGGAATGCACACGGAGTAACTTCCGTTTTTTTTTGCAAAAAAAAACTGGAACGGACACGGAGAGAATATACAGCCCTAATTCAGAATAGGACAGGTCCTCTAAAATGAGAGACGCAGAGTGAAAAACTGCTGTGGTCAAGAGATGAAGATCCTGAACAGAGGGACCCCTCCTCTAATAACTAAGGATACCCCAATAGGGTTGATGAAAATGGATTTTCAAACTGGTGTCCAAATGGATGTCGCCCATTTAGTAATTCCATCTATTCACCAGACTGCAGGTCATCTACACAAAGCAACTCTCTCAGGAGGACTTGGCATGTCTGTGCATTAGAAGACCAAACCATTAAAGGGGTTATCCTGGAAAAGATAATGATGACTTATCCTCAGGAGAGGTCATCATTGGCCAATGAGTGGGGGTCCTGACACCCCCAGGGAGCAATGCAGGCTCCCAGCAGCCTTCCAAGGACAGCGCCGTGCATCGAATAGTGGCGGTGCTTGGTATTTCAGGTCAGCCCCATTGACTTTAATAGGGCTGAGCTGCAAATAGGTCATGTGACCGATGAACATTGATGTCACTGGCCTAGGAAGAGGCTGCCGTGCTCAAGGCTTCCAACAGCTAATTGTAGGGGTCCCGGGGGTCGCACCCCTGCAGATCTGATACTAATGACCTATCCTGAGAATGTCATAAATATCTCTTTTTCTAGATAACCCCCTTAATTTCATTGGGCACCATGTAATGCCTCATTTTCGCTGTGGAGGCGCTGCAGAAATGACATGATCCCCCGCCCAGCAGCGGGGGATCATGTCATTAAGGGACCCTTCTCACAAAAAGGAATTGTCCATAAGGGGAGGACCTCTTTAATGGGCCGTTCATTGCTAGTAATTCCTTCTATCATCTGTTTTTCCACGGACAATTCGACATTGGGAATAATAGATTCATTTTGGTTGAATCGGAAGTGACCAAGCTCTGATGTCAGAAATTGCTCGAATAACAATCCACCAAAAGACTTCTCCTAAACTGCGGCCCCCGCCTCCTGCTCTGTCATTGGACTGGAAGCGATTCCCATTAAAATACCACGTTGCTGTGAATGTTGTAAATCATGGAGACCTCCGCAACTCTCCAGCCCCGAAACCGTGAACCGTGCATACATTCATTGCCCGTTCCAAGATCTCTGCAAGCTGCCAGTGAATAGAAACAATCTTATTCACATCCGCAGGCTGCAGATCTGTCCTGCTCACACAGGGTCATGGCTGCTCCCATGACAAACCCTGCAGCCATGTCAACAAGACATAGCCAGGATAACGCTGGATTTCATTAAGGTTTATTTCCATTCACTGACAGCAAGCACAGAATTTGGAAATGGTGAGGAACGTAAAGTATACAGAATTACATTTAGTTTACATTGCAGCAGTCTCCCCCTTGCTGTACGGCCATGACTTTTACCCTTCACCCCCTGTGGGACATTTTACTGCACGTATAAGTTGGCATTTCGGGCAGCTCTGTACCGCGGCTCCCAGCGGGCACAGGCTGAAAGTGCGTTTGTGCTCCAGTGACCTTACTTTACCGCCAGATCCCATTTGCGGCCAAGCAGCAGCTTTACAGGGTAAAAGGAAACCACAGTCTT
The DNA here is from genome assembly GCA_033119425.1 of Bufotes viridis. Lineage (NCBI taxonomy): Eukaryota > Metazoa > Chordata > Amphibia > Anura > Bufonidae > Bufotes > Bufotes viridis. The sequence continues at coordinate 259,659,945 of CM065594.1, read as the reverse complement.
AGGAAATTTAGGTCAGGGCACTTATGGCACTCGGTCGGGGGACACCATGGGACTGCAGACTTATGTTCTACACAGCAAGAATAGGCAGCCATTAACCCTTCATGGAGCTGGGCGAGGACTGCCCCAGAATGTCTGCTCCAGGATGTAGATGACATTGAGGTCAGAAGCTGCTTCCCGTGTTGTCAGATCATCCATGTGACTTCCGGTCTCAGTGGGCCCAGGGCTCGAAACGCGCCTTGGCATAGATTAGAGAGTTTATGGAGTTCATTGGCAGGGGAAGAGTTCAAGGAGTTGAAGCCCTAGTTTTGGAAATGGGCGGAGCTCCAAGGCGCCACCATGTGGTCATATCTCACTTTTAGGTGGCCTTCCCCTTTAAATAAATGCCTGCATATAGATATTTCTAGTGACCCAAATCAAATGATCCCTATGTTATGTGCAGCCTGCAAGTGGCGCTCTTGCTCATCTGGGCCTCTCTTCTCTTTATGTACAGTTTATCTTTGGCGTCGGCCTTGTGATTCTCGTGATCAGCACTTATACAACGTTGACCGTCCAGGAGGAGCCATCGGTACAGATCAAACCTGATCTCCAGGGAAGAGAAGGGTTTAAAGAGGGGGAACTGGAGGAGGACATTTCCAAAATATCAGGTAAGCTACATTCACTTGAATATCAATCTTTGATTATGTGTCGCTTTTGCCTGCCAAACAGCGCCACTAATGTCCACAGGTTGTATGCGATATTGCAGCTCAGCTCCGTTCATCTCTGTGGATCTGAGCTGCAATACCAGACTCAACCCATAGACGGGTGTGGCGCTGTTTTTGGAAGAAAGCAGCCATTTTTCTGATTTGCGACAACCCCATAAAACACCCCTGGTGTACGTTTGCGAAGGGGTTAATGTCTCTAACACTGGAGGTTTCGGGTGGAAGAGAGGGTTTTTGGAGAAATTTTGACGTCATAGAGACATATCAAAAGTTTGGATTCGTAGCGGTCTGAGTGCTGAAGCGCCAGTCCATGGGCCCGTCTCTATTCCGTCCTCTGTAGCGGGGAAGAGCGAGAGCGCCATATGTCCTCTATGACATGTACATTTTTTTTAAAGTGACCCTGGTATATAGTGGGGGTTCTTATTGTAATCCCTGGTCATCTAGGGTATATGGTGGGGGTTATTGTTTATTCACTAGTGGACTATGATATATGGTGGGGGGTGTCATTTTATTTCCTGGTGGTCTAGGGTATATGGTAGAGGTTCATATTTCATTCCTTGGTGGTCTAGGTTATATGGTGGAGGTTCATAAATTATTCCCTGGTGGTCCAAATCAGTGTTCCTCAACTCCAGTCCTCTGGGCCCACCTGCCGGTCATTCCTGTCCTTTAGTATTGAGCAGGTTATATAATTACTGTCCATGCACCAGGACTTGTATTCATTCTGTGGGATATTCTCAAATCATGACTGCAAGGTGGGCCCTCAGGATTGGGGTAAAGGAATTCTGGTCTGGGGTGTATGGTGGGGGTTTATAGTTTATACCTTGGTGGTCACACTGGCCACCAATAATGTCTTTTAATACTGGGGACGGGGGCACACTAGCCACTAATGCACTAATGTTTTAATACTGGGGAGGGGGCGGGCGCACTGGCCACCAATGACAAGTACAAATGCAGGCAGCAGGAGCACATTGCCGACACCTGTCTGTAACAGAGCGCTGCGATCCGCGGCAGTTAACCGCTCAGGTGCCTGAGGGGTTGACTGCCACTGATCACAGCGCTCAGTCACAGGCAGGGTGCCGGCAATGTGCTCCTGCTGCCTGCATTTGTACTTGTCATTGGTGGCCAGTGCGACCGCCCCCTCAGTGCGGCCACGTTCTCTGATACTGGGCTGTGCAGTAGCTCAGCCCAGTATCGATAAAAGACTAATCCTGGTATCGAGCTCGATACCAGAGAAAAGTATCGAATGGGTATCGAAACTTCGATACCCGAAACAACCCTATATGGTGGGGGTTCATAGTTTATGCCCTGGTGGTCTAGTGTATATGGTGGGGGTTCATAGTTTATACCCTGGCGGTCTAGGGTATATGGTGAGGGTTTATATTTTATTCTCTGGTGGTCTAGAGTATATTGTAAAGGTTTATATTTTAGGCTACTTTCACACTAGCGTTTCTATTTTCCGCTATTGAGATCCGTCATAGGGTCTCAGTACCAGAGAATAACTCTCCGTTTTCTCCCCATTCATTATTAATGTGGACAAAACGTAACTGAACAGAACGGAGCGCTCCAAAATGTATTCTGTTCTGTTTGGTTGCGTTCCCATACCGGAGAGCAAACCGCAGCATGCTGCGGTTTTCTTTCCGTCATGGGATGTGGAGCAAAGCGGATCAGTTGTGACCCACAATGTAAGTCAATGGGGACAGATCCGCTGACACAACAGAAAACAGATCCGTCCTCCATTGACTTTCAGTGGAGTTCATGATGGATCAGTCTTGGCAAAGTTAAAGATAATACAACCGGATCCGTTCATAACAGATGCAGGCAGTCGTATTATCAGTAACGGAAGCGTTTTTGCTGAACCCTGCCGGATCCAGCAAAAACACTAGTGTGAAAGTAGCCTTACTCTTGGTGGTCTAGGGTTTATGGTGGGGGGTTATATTTTATTCTCTGGTGGTCTAGGGTATATAGTGGAGGCTCATAGGTTATTCCCTGGTGGTCTAGGGCAGTGATGGGCAACATGCGGCTCTCCAGCTGTTGCTAAACTACAACTCCCACCATGCCCTGCAGTAGGCTGATAGCTATAGACAGGCTTTGCATGCTGGAAGTTGTAGTTCTGCAACAGCTGGAGAGCCGCACGTTGCCCATCACTGGTCTAGTGTATATGGTGGAGGTTCATAGGTTATTCCCTGGTGGTCTAGGGTATATGGTGGAGGTTCATAGGTTATTCCCTGGTGGTCTAGGGTATATGGTGAAGGTTCATAGGTTATTCCCTGGTGGTCTAGGGTATATGTGGAGGTTCATAGTTTATTCAGTGTAGTCTATGACCTCCTCAGGCTCCAGCGTGAACATTCAGCTTCCCTTCTTGTTTCAGGTCACTTGTGCTGGCTGCAGGAATATTTCTGTTTAATAAAATTATATTGGGGAATTGCATTACATGCAGTTGCCTAATATATAGCTTAGTATAGGCCATCAATATTTGATCCGGCGTCTGGCAGACCGTGTGATGTATGTTTACGTCTCGCACGCGCGGTCTGGTTGTCGGGTTGTCATCGTCAGGCAAGTGCTGTGGGAAAGAACCTTCTTTTCATTGTTTGTGTCCACAGGTCTTAAGATATTCCCAGCTGATCTGTCAGGTGGTTCATGTGAGATTAGACCTGCAGACCAATTAGAATGAACGTTCCCAACTCAAGGATGCGGCGCTGATGTAAGGAGCACTGGGGATTCTTCTGGTTTCAGATCAGTGTTTATGATCAGGGCTTTCCAGCTGCTTCCTGACATTGTGCAGAATACAGTGAGGAAACAGGGGTCAGAGCTGCTACCTGGATATCCTCAAATAGTCCTGCGGAGAACACCAGGGAAAATCACTTGTGTCCTGTTTACATCCCCCCCATCCCCAGCAGATTATCTCAGACTGGTGTTAATGACTGCTATGTACATGTTTACTGGTTGTACTGGTCCCTGCTTACAACACAGGACAAAAGTGCCATTACATGGAGGGTAAAATCCATGCAGACTGAAGTGGTTTCCGAATAAGGCCTGTTTCACACTTGCGTTGCGGCATTCTGGTTTTGAGAGTCTCAAAACCGGGCCAAAGTGGTTCCGTTTTCTCCCCATTCACAAAATGGACTAAACTGATCAGGATGTGTTCCATTCTGTTTTGTGGCGTTTTTTGACCGGACACAAAACCGCTGCAAGCTGTGGTTTTGTGTCCGATCTGCAAAACGGAACAAACTGGATCTGGCAGCAAAATCAATTGTGAAACAGACCTAATAATCCAGATTCAGGCTTCTTCCTCCTCCTGATGACAACACTTCTGGTCCTCAGCTTTAGGCCTCATGCACACGACCATATGTGTTTTACGGTCCGCAAATTGCAGATCCACAAAAAACAACGGATAACGTTTCGTATGGCATCTGTTTCTTTTGCGTATCCGTTATTTTTGCGGATCCATTGTAATAATGCCTATCCTTGTCCGCAAACTAGAAAAAAATAGGACATGCTTTATTTTTTTGCGGAATGGAAAAATGGACATACGGACACGGAATGCACACACCTTCCGTTTTTTTTTTTTGCTGACCCATTGAAATGAATGGTTCCGCATATGGTCCGCAAAAAAAACGGAACGGACACGGAAAGAAAATGCGTTTGTGTGCACGAGGCCTTAGACTGTCATTGTTGTCATAGGGCAGGCATGTCCAAACTGCGGCCCTCCAGCTGTTGCAAAACTACACCTCCCAGCATGCCCTAATAGCTGTAGGCTTTCCAGGCATGCTGGGAGTTTAATATCTAGTAACATAGTATTTAAGACCGAAAAAAGACATTTGTCCATCCAGTTCGGCCTGTTTTCTACAAGTTGATCCAGAGGAAGGCAAAAAAAACTGTGAGGCAGAAGCCAATTTTCCTCACTTAAGGGGAAAAAAGTTGTAGTTTTGCAACAGCTGGAGGGCCGCAGTTTGGACATGCCCGTCATAGGGTGTCACAGCCTCATTCAGGCCTGCATGTGAACTGGGAGAAATCGGCCACTGGGTTCGGAGGGTTGGAAGGGCCGCTCACACACACACCAGCTAAAAGTGGTAGACTCCATTACATACCTAGGCATCATTATCACTAAATCTCCTACCCAGGCCCTGCAACTCAGTATATCCCCCATGGTTGCCAATACCCAGGATAAGTTTCGAGCCTGGCAATCGCTGCCTCTCTCAGTGGCGAGCAGAATCAATCTGATCAAACTCGTTATATTGCCCAAGTGCCTGTATTTATTTCAGCATGCGGAAGTCCACATACCTGAAAGGATATTAATTCAACTGGACAAACTTACCAGAAGGTTTATCTCACGGGTTTAACGCCGTCTGGAGGGGCCCAGATGCCCTAAGCTACAAGGTGGCATGACTCGTCCTGATTATTATGTGTACTACTTAGCAGGGCAACTACGCCTCATCACCTCCTGGTTGGTGCAGGGGACATTACCAACGGAGAAATATTTTTTTAAGCCAGCACCTACACTTGACTACCCTATGGCCGGCGTTAGAGAGATTTCCCAGGCGTTTTCAATACCGCTCCTACCTCTCCATAAGTTAGCACTGAGGGTCTGGCTGTAAGTCTATAGGGCATTTCACAGCAGTGGTGGCGGAGATCCCCTTATGGCACCTAGCACGTGGGCGTCTTACAGAGTCACAACCCTAAGAGATGTCTATGAAAACAACGAGCTGTTGTCATTTACTGGTATAGTTACTAAATATGGGGTTCCTAGGACCCCTTTGTTTTCATATCCGCAGATGAGAGCGGCTCTACGCGTTTATTTCTCCCAGCCTTGCACCGTTAGGATTGTTTTCTCACTTATTACCATCCAGGATGTCGAGGACCTCATTGAAAGTAATAGACAAATGGAAATAACTTCTACACTCTCAGATCTTTTGGTAGATGATTTATTGCAGTCACACCTCCCATCTATAAGCTACATCCACAGCCTGTCCTCGATGCCAGGCACGGGCGACAGACTTTTGGCATAGGATGTGGATGTGATCCTATTCACCGACTATGGCAAGATGTAGTCCAGTTTCTATCCACTTTGCTGTCTCCTCCGATTCCCTGTATTCCCGACATCTGCCTCCTTGGGACGAGGAACGGGGGGATCACTATGTCAGAATTTTCCTTAGGGGGGCTTTATTCATGGTACGCAAATGTATTGCACTGAGATAGCATAGCCCTAATATTCCCACACTGAGTATGTAATCCACTTTGATATACCACTTAAAGGGGTTGTCCTGGTTCAGAGCTGAACCCGGACCTATCCCCTTCTTTACCAAGGCAGCTTCTCCAAGTGGAGCATTAGAGCTCTCCCTTGCCCTCCACGGAATCGCACAGGGCAAGGGCTTTTCAGCATATCCAGTGACGTACCAGGTCTCTTCAGGGGAATGCTAGGCGGAGACTTCAGCCTAGCAGGGAACTCCGTGATGTCACTGGCGCTAATAGGCAGGCTTTAGCCTGTAAAACCTTGCTAAAGCCCGCCCATTATTGCCGTCACGGGGAACACTGCTAGGTGGAAGCCTCCGCCTAGCATTCCCATAGTGAGGCCCGCTATGTCACTGGATCTGCTAAAAAAGCCCTTGCTCTGCGCAATTTAAGGCAAGGGAGAGCATCAGATCGTGAAATGCTCTGATGCTCCTATCGGGGGGCTGCCTTGGTGAAAACGGAGATATATCCAAGTTCAGCTCTGAACCCGAACAACCCCCTTTAAGTGTGACAGGGTGTGGGGACCGTGGTGCCGGTCATCGCAGACCCAATATTACATGTGACAGACCACGCAGATTGTTAAATGAGGTTAGCGACCAGCGATCTTGATCCGTCTCTTACTGTCCTGGAAGACATAATAGACGGCTCTATACACAACAACTTGGCATTCCCCGCCAGCAACATAAATGTGCCCAAGGCAGTGTCGTTATTACCCGTTGATGTTTGTCCTTATAGTTTACCTCACCAATGTAGTCAGTATAAAGGGACAAGGTGAGCGCTCATGCAGATGTCTGTAATATGTCTCCGTCATACAAGTGTTTTTCCATAAAATGAGTATAAAAAAATCACAGCCTCACCAATGTTCATGTCCTTACGAATAGGACTAGCTAAGATGTGGCCATTGATGCCTGGCCAGTGCCCGTTCTGGAGGTAGGTGCAGGTCCCACCTATCTCCATATCCGATATCCCTCCAGGAAAAGGAAGGAAGCAATGGAGCCAGGATCTTCAGGATAGGATCTCATCGTATGGATCCACCAGGTCTCCTCGAGTGTCAAAACTGGGTGAAAAAGTTGTCTCATTGCCCAGAGCAGCCAATCAGAAGTTCGCTATCGGTCTCTGTACCACAGTGAAACATGGACTCTGGGGTCTCGGCGCACAATGGCTCTTAGTTCTCTAAAGAACGGTCAATTTTCTTGCCTGTTTTAGTAAATAATTCTCTTTCGCATAAAATAATTCTGGAGCTTCTCTTCTTAGAACTTAAGCTGTCCCTCTGTTATTCCTGCTGAAAATACAGACAACAGGGTTACTGTTCTCCTTGTCAATGGGGCATATCCCTACGCTGCCTGTCCAATGAGTGCTGATAGAATCCATGATGCGCGAATTCTCCGAAGAGAATAGTGCAGCTCGTAGGTCAGGGGAAGCTAAAATGTCCCCTATGTCGACCAACAAACACCATTTTAAAGTTTACACGTAAAATAACTCTACACACAAAGTTGTCACTTTATATTTATCTTGTTTCCCAGTCACAGCCTGTATTATACTCAGGAGCTGCATTCACAATTCTGCCTGCTTCACAGCAGAAATCTCATAACATATTCAATTTCTCCTCCCAACAGTCCAGAAACCAGTTGTGGAAGAACCAGCAGATGACCGGGACAAACCCAAGCTGCCTCCAGAGCAGGTAGAGGTGGAGCAGCCCCAGATCAAAGGACCCATTGATGTTCCCGAAAAAGAGGAGGGGAAGAAGAAACAGCAAGAAGTACAACTTGTCAGACCCGATCAAGGTACCTTCCATTAAAGACCTCTCAGCTCTCCTAACAAGTCTGTTTTTAGTAAGTACTTGTGTTCCCCATGAGAGAACTCTGTATTGTGCTGTTCCTCTAATATTCCTCCTGAACATGTATGAATAAATTGACATCTGTGCGTCGCCATTCCCCTTGACAATGTTTTCCCACGTAGTCTGACACTGTCCAGTCTGCAGCACACGTCCTACTGATTTGGTGCGTGGTAACACCCAGTTGTCAATTTAGTCATACAGTTTCCAGGAGGAATAATAGGGTAAGTTTACAATGCAGAGAAGATATTTCTAAAAATTTTATTTCTAGGGGAACACGTTTATTTACTAAAACAGAGACAAACCAGGTGAGCTGATAGGGTTAAAATATGCGGACTGGTTTCTCTTTTGTGTATTATAACGAATAACCTAAAAATTAAAGGGGTTGCTTGGGGGGTGGGGGAGGGGGTGTCCCCTATTCAAGACCATTATTATCCAAAGTAGAGAGCCACGTCAAATAGCGCTTCTTGCTGTGGAGGACCCAGCCGGTCCGTACAGTGCATAGGCGGCTCATGGAGTCCAGCAGGCACAGTGTAATGCCTCAGTTCTCCTGTGGAGGACCCAGCAGGTCCGTACAGTACACAGGCGGCTCATGGAGTCCAGTAGGCACAGTGTAATGCCTCAGTTCTCCTGTGGAGGACCCAACAGGTCCGTACAGTACACAGGCAGGTCATGGAGTCCAGTAGACACAGTGTAATGCCTCAGTTCTCCTGTGGAGGACCCAACAGGTCCGTACAGTACACAGGCGGCTCATGGAGTCCAGTAGGCACAGTGTAATGCCTCAGTTCTCCTGTGGAGGACCCAACAGGTCCGTACAGTACACAGGCGGCTCATGGAGTCCAGTAGGCACAGTGTAATGCCTCAGTTCTGCTGTGGAGGACCCAGCAGGTCCGTACATTGCACAGGCGGCTCATGGAGTCCAGTAGACACAGTGTAATGCCTCAGTTCTGCTGTGGAGGACCCAGCAGGTCCGTACAGTACACAGGCGGCTCATGGAGTCCAGTAGACACAGTGTAATGCCTCAGTTCTCCTGTGGAGGACCCAGCAGGTCCGTACAGTGCACAGGCGGCTCATGGAGTCCAGTAGGCACAGTGTAATGCCTCAGTTCTCCTGTGGAGGACCCAGCAGGTCCGTACAGTACACAGGCGGCTCATGGAGTCCAGTAGACACAGTGTAATGCCTCAGTTCTCCTGTGGAGGACCCAGCAGGTCCGTACAGTACACAGGCGGCTCATGGAGTCCAGTAGGCACAGTGTAATGCCTCAGTTCTCCTGTGGAGGACCCAGACTGTCTGTGCGTTAAGCTGGCCATAGACACTACCCAGCTGTCTGACCATCTAATGTGTACGGGGGGCCTCCCAGCTCCCCCATGACGGCAGATTCAGGGGGAGCTAAGTATTGGCCTGTTAAACCTCAACATGTCCAATCCTTTTTATTTCCGGGGGATAAGCCGCTACCAGAGGGGTCGGAGGGCTTGGATAGCTGTTTACTCCCCTCTTCCTATTTACAATACATGCTGAGCCAAGAAGGAAGGATCAGCAACCTCCAGCTGTTCTGAAACCACAACTCCCAGAATGCTTTATTCACTTTTTTGAACAGTTGAGCAAGTCTGCTACATAGTATTGCAAGGACTGGCACTCGTATATGAACGTCCTATGGACACAAAGTTTATTAAGGTACATATAAAAATATAAAAATAAAGAATAAAAGAAGTTCTGGATGTCTAAATACACACTGACCACCAGAAATCCAAATACACTGAATAAACGCGATACCCTTAAAAACCTCCACCTTAAAATAGCATGTAGAAAAACTGCAAAATGTATTACAAACAGTCCATATTCCTCAACGGACTCCTTCAAAAATGTGTATATCTTCCATTGATGAGTATTAAATTCAGTCCGGACTCCTCTGATTAAATAGGACACTGTTTCTTTAAGACACGGTTTAGTGTCTCACCATTCCTTTAAGACACGATGGTGTCTCACTCGAAAGTCACTTTACACCATATGGTAGTTTCACAGTATATGTAACCCAGCTTGTGGGCTTACCTCAGTAGTTCCCACTATATCGAATGCGCTGTTTAACTTATCCAGTATGCTGAAGCGGCTCCGGCTCTAGCAATATCATGTTTCATGGTGTCCGCGGCACGTGACCGGATTGTATCTCGATTGTTGCGGATCCCAATCGACTCTTCATTCTCCAGTGGTATTCTTCAAAATGCAGAAAGGAAGTCCTATGGGTGCAGATTTTCCCAAACGCTGTTAGGATCTCTCCCTTCCTCAGTGGCAGCACCTACACATGACTCACTAGTTATATACTCTCAGGGACCATCACAAATCCCGAACCGGATCTATTCAGGATCGTTATCTCCGCATATTGCAATTGAAACCGCGATGCACATGCGAGTTTTTGCATGTGATTTTATGTTTAAGCATACGATTCTTCCATATGTCTATCATACGGTCTTTACAATGCTTTACTGCAATTTTTTCTGATTATGCGATTTCTTGATGCGATTGTTCAGAACTTACGTTTTCCATATGGTTGCATTTCAGTATAGGCAACAATCTCCATATAATGAAAGTTCAATTAAAATTGTAGAAATATAGTTTTCCTTTGACATATACCGTAAGTCGAGATATATTAATCTTTGCTTTCTCTCTATTTTCACCTTTGCATATCAAAGGGCCTTTTAGAGTTTCAATATCAATACATTATCTATGCGTTTTCATCATGCATATTTTAACATATAGCGTTAAAAATATATGCATCTTTTAAAACTTAAAACACTTATCAAATATCCATATTCACATACCTCCCATTTCTTATTCTTATAAGTACTGTGAATATGGATATTCAGATAAGTGTTTAAAAGTTCAAAGATGCATATATTTTAACACCATATATGTTAAAAAATGTATGCTGACTCCAAGCACGGAAATCAGAATAAATCCTTTAGGTGTTAGTCAGCTTCCGTGACCTCTGATTGGCAAGTAATGTGAGGACAGAGCTCCCCCTTCCCATCAACAGGATTGGGAGTGCAGATCACCAGACAGTTGTCCCCGGACTGCCATAAAGTGGGATCCCAACTGCTGCAAACGTAATTGATATAGGATGGGGTTTATCATAGACTTCTATTACATGACATGCTTGGTAATCATTCGGTTTTGCCACCCTGATCCTTCTTCCCATCCGCAGGCGTTGCCGTCCCGGTTGGTGATGCTCATAGACATGAACCTCCTGTCCCACGGGATGATGTCCCTGAAGATGCGCAGAAGGATGAGGAGGAGTCTGAGGAGAAGAGACTGCCAGAGGCTGAGGTTGGAGACGCTCCAAGAGATGAAAAACAGGAGGAAAAAGAAGTTCAGCCGGAACAAAAAGAGCAACTTCCAGCAGAAAAGGATGAGAGAGACCACGATCTGGCCCTCCAGCAGCCCGCACAGCCAGAAGGACTACCCAACAAAGAGCTGGAGAAGGTCCCAGTAAAAGAAGACCATGTCCTGCCAGCAGACGGAGATCAGCAGCCTGCAAAGAAAGTCGACGAGGCTGATGACCTGAAGAACATAGACATCGTAGCCAGAGATCCACCAAAAATTGATCTAGCCTTGGCCGAGAAAGTCCTGGAGAAGCAGCTCAGAGAAGGTGAGGAGGAGGAGAAGGGACAGACTGAAAGCATTCGACTGTTTCTATCTAGATGGGATCTCCAATATAAGAGGAAATTTAATTACAGCTCCATTCTAGACTCCCATCATGTTCTGACCTGATGCGCTCCCTGTATGCAGTGAGGGCAGACCGTAGAAATCCATGGCCATGCTCTTTCATAGATGTGTAAGTAAATGGCCATGAAAATGAAGGGACTTTTTAGAAGACGGACGGTTTTCCAGGACTTACTGATGGCCTTTTCTTAGGATAGATCATTCTTTCGGAGCTGTGTAGTTCCAGTGTCTTGTTCCTGCACCAGATCTTCTGAAACTGATCAGTGGGAGTGCCAAGAGTCGGACACATGCCAATCTGATATCGGTGAGCTATCCTAAGGATAGGTCATCAATAAGTAAGTCCTGGAAAACCAGTAACAATAGGAGACGGTTGCTGAGTGGAATGCAGTAGCGCTGGTTTATCAGCAGGTGGAGCTCTGTCACATAGTAGGTGACTTTGTTCATCTTTGTCTCTCGCTGCACATTCGGCACGCTTTAACACGATTAGATGCGCATAGAAAAGATCTAGTGTGCTCTGAATGTGACCTTTTCAATGCCTTTCCAGATGAGAAGAAAGAGAAAGCACCTGGCGACACAGGACCTGAGCAGCGTGATGTGAGAAATGTCGAGATGAAGGCTGTTGAAAACCAAGAAGGTTGGTGCTTTTCTCAGTGTCCACCTTGCCATGAAAAATTCAGCCTTGTGAGAAGGTTTCCGCATTGCCGAGCGTGACTCCTGATCTGCTCCGACCACAGTGATGTTACTCCAAAGTCAAGTTCATTATGTTTGTCCTCGAATTCTGTTTTGCTGTCATTTTTAGAAAGTTGAGTGACAACCAATATGGTCTCCATTACAGCTTCCCACAGTGGTTGGCACCCAGCTATCCTATACTAAAAATGGCAAGAATATAACTACTATAATACTGCTCCTATGTACAGGAATATAGCTACTATAATACTGCCCCTATGGACAAAAATAGAACTACTATAATACTGCTCCTATGTACAAGAATATAAGTACTATAATACTGCCACTATGTACAAGAATATAACTACTATAATACTTCTCCTATGTACAAGAATATAACTACTATAATACTGCTCCTATGTACAAGAATATAACTACTATAATACTGCTTCTATGTACAAGAATATAACTACTATAATACTGCCTCCTATGCACAAGAATATAACTACTATAATACTGCTCCTATGTACAAGAATATAACTACTATAATACTGCTTCTATGTACAAGAATATAACTACTATAATACTGCCTCCTATGCACAAGAATATAACTACTATAATACTGCTCCTATGCACAAGAATATAACTACTATATTACTGCTCCTATGTACAAGAATATAACTACTATAATTCTGCCCCTATATACAAGAATATAACTACTATAATACTGCTCCTATGTACAAGAATATAACTACTATAATTCTGCCCCTATATACAAGAATATAACTACTATAATACTGCTTCTATGTACAAGAATATAACTACTATAATACTGCCTCCTATGCACAAGAATATAACTACTATAATACTGCTCCTATGTACAAGAATATAACTACTATAATACTGTTCCTATATACAAGAATATAACTACTATAATACTGTTCCTATATACAAGAATATAACTACTATAATACTGCTCCTATGTACAAGAATATAACTACTATAATACTGTTCCTATATACAAGAATATAACTACTATAATACTGTTCCTATATACAAGAATATAACTACTATATTACTGCTCCTATGTACAAGAATATAACTACTATAATTCTGCCCCTATATACAAGAATATAACTACTATAATACTGTTCCTATATACAAGAATATAACTACTATAATACTGCTCCTATGTACAAGAATATAACTACTATAATACTACCTCCTATGTACAAGAATATGAATACTATAATACTGCCTCCTATGCACAAGAATATAACTACTATAAAACTGCTCCTATGTAGAAGAATATAACTACTATAAAACTGCTCCTATGTAGAAGAATATAACTACTATAATACTGCTCCTATGTACAAGAATATAACTACTATAATACTGCTCCTATGTACAATTATATGGGTGTGCACTCCTGGGAATATGTGTTGCTGACTGGCGTAGATCGCAGGATACGTGCAGCTTAGTTCTGGATTACCTAACGCGCTGCTGTCATCTGTTTTCTTTCTTTTCTTCGTGCTTTCCTGGATCCTTCACAGCGGAGCTTAGGAGGCTAGCAGAACGTAAGCATGGCCACACGATGCATGTGTAGTGTAGAGCGCCATGTGCTGTGTGATCCGTTCCTAACTAGACCTCACATTCCACATTTCGTAGAAAGACTAATCTCCGTCTTGTATCCTTGATTTACTGTCCAGATATCATTTTCGGCCTATGTCATCCAGTAGTGACGGCACTAGATTTGTTCTTCCACCCTCAGATCACTTTAACACATGGGTCCATTTTTAAACCACCCCTTTAGACCAGCTTCACCGTAATACAGGTCCATTTGTGCTCTGCTACACTTGCAAATCGCAGCCAACCACAGGTGTAATGACCCGAACTGAGAGCATCACAGGGATGCCGTTATTTCTGGTCATTAGACCCGCAGCCAGGCTGGGACTTGCTTCCGTAAAGGGAGCATAAATGCTCATATGCATCTGGCCTTGAGGGTGTATTCACACAGCTGTGTCCACAGACTGCGCAGTCACAAAACCCGGATACCAGCTGTGTGCACACCGAATCATGGCGCAGACCCTTTGACTTCAATGGTTCCATGGTCTGCATGTTGCAGAGAAGTATAAGACATGCCTTATCTTTCGCGGCGTGCTATATCTCTGCAGCCGCGCCACAGAAGATAGGACGTGTCCTATACATCGCTGAAACATGCGGACCACGGACCCATTGAAGTGAAAGGATTCGCACGTGATGCACCGTGCACATGGCTGTTATCCGTGTTTTGCAGATCAGCAGTTTATAGACCGCAAAACACTTTCGGTCGTGTGAATGGGATTGGATCATGTTGCCGTAACTGCACAGCATCAGTGCCGGGCAAAAAGTCCCACGGGGCTGCTGTGCCCCCAGATAAGTGATGGCATAACCAATACAACAGTAGTGTTGAGTACCTTAGCAGATGAGCTAAGCAGTGCCCAATTTGTCTGCATCCCCCTCTCTTATGGCCGTAAACATGCATGCTCAGCCAGCTAGAGCACTGAATTAGCGGGGAGATGCAGGGCCAGAGAGGACCGGCAGGATTCTGCATGTGGGAAGGTTGGAGGGTTTTGTGACCTGAGGGTGGAATCCTGTGGCCTGTTGATAACCGCAGACAGATATCATAATCTGTGCCAGTCACTGGATGTTCTGAGTTTTTTTTTTGGGTTTGCAGAAGCTGGCAAAGCTGAGATGTTGGACCACGCCATCCTGCTGCAAGTCATCCAAGAGCAGCAGGTGCAGCAGAAGCGTCTCCTGGACCAGCAGGAGAAGCTGCTGGAGGTGATCAAGGAGCAGCACCTGGAAATTCACCAGGGGCAGCAAGGTGAGCCGTGTCTGACGTGCACACAACAACATAAATCCGGCTGACGTGCGAGATGTGCGCGTCTCAGCTGAATGGTTCCATCTCTATAGGTGGCCGCAATGTTGAGAAAATCGCTGTTTTGTAATATGTAAATGAGAGATTTGGTGCAATGAGCACATTGCAGTTGCACCCAGAGGCTCTGTTCCTCGTCTCCTATGCCACACATCCACCGCTTTGACTGACAGGCAAAGGCAGTGAAAACAAATTCACTCCTGGCCCTGAAGTCTTCTGGGAGCATGTTCAGCGCATGCGCTGTACAGGATGCAGCCCCCGGCGGTCACCATCCTTGTATAGCACATGCACCAAATACACTCCTGCAAGGCTTCAGGGCCAGGCCTGAGTGTGTATTTACTGCCTGGCCTGTCAGTCAAAGTGGAGTCACCTCCCATTATAGTTCTGACCGCAGTCGAGACCAAAAGTATGCCGTACCTCTTATGCTAAAGAGGACCTGCCATTAGATAGTCCTATATGTATTCAATGTGTCCCTCTGTTATTTGACAAATGGGTGTTACCTTTCCACTTACCAGTGTGTCCTTACACATTCCAGCACCATCCAAACTCTGAGACTGGGTAGGGGCACGCCCCATTGGCTAGAGAAATGGTCACATAAATTTGTCAATGCATATATTTCCAGTAGGACTAACGGAGGGACCCATTGCAGAAGGATGCTCCAGCATTGTTATTTTTAGTGGGATAGAGCTGGTTACTAAAGCACATAGTAGGAAAGCTGATAGGATGCCCCTATATTTGTCTGGAGGAAGGGAAGGTGTGAAAGACATGTCAGATGCCTACAAGAAATGCTCAGCCCATATAGCTGGAGCGTTTTCACATTTTCCATAGATTTCAGCAGAAAGTGACTGCATAATCTTCCTAGACCCTCGACTGATGATTTAGGGCACGTGGGCATCTCATGGGGGAGGAAACCTGGGTGAGGCATGTGCTACTAGCTTCTCATTGTCCCAGTACTGCCCTAATTGGCATAATGTGGATGCTCATATCCACCCCATATAGATCTAGTCCATTGGGGTAGGATGTAGACCTCAACACAGTCAGATGTAAAGTTCTCCTACCTTTCCTAAAATGCTGGTCTCATAGTGTACCGTCATATCTGCTGTGGAGGTGTAGGAGCGCAGGTCTTTGACATCTAGTCCCAAATGCTCTCCTCTGTGCAGAAGCGGCTCTTCTATAACTTTAAGGCCTTTCTGCACAGAGGACGGCACACACCACCTCTGCCATCCAGCAAGGAAGAAGTAGGATGAATTAAATCTCCTGTTTTTGCACTAATTATCATGACTCCATGTCGTCCTAGGTGACAAATTGGAAGGACATGCTGTGGAGAATCCCAAGAACGTAGAAGATGGTAAGGTCGGAGAGGTAGAGAAAGACGCAGTCATTGAGAAGGAGCCAGCTTCAGATTTGCAGCAGAAAGAACCGAAAAAGGAGGCTGATAAAGTTGCCTTCCCGGCACCTGAAAAGCCAGCAGCGGAAAATATTGAGCTGGAGAAAGGCAAAGATCTGGATAACGTCGTGAAGGTTCAGAAGCCTGAGGTTAAAAAGCGTGACGACGAACCCGTCGCTCAGAAAGTTGAGCCACAGATAAACGAAGTTCCCGCACCAGCAGAAAAACAAGTTGTGCAAAAATTCAATGTACAAAAACCTGCACAGGAAGAAATGAAGATCCAAGACCAGGTCCTTCCCAAAGATGAAGACCTTGTGAAACAAGCTGAGGTGGTAAAAGCAAAGGAGAACAAAGTTGTGCTGGACTCTCCCGACAAGGATCTAAAGATGAAGGAACATCCTCCTGCGGAGAACGTCTTAAAAGCAGGAGCTGGCGCTTTAGAGCAGCCGAAGGGACAACCTCAAGAGGTGGTTAAAGCTCAGCGTTCAGATCTGGACCTACAGAATCAAGGCCAAAACCTCCAACAGGTGCAAGAAGTGGCAAGACCCGGAGACTCCATGGTTGGAGACAGCAAAGTAGGGGCTGGAGCAGGATTTAAAATGGATGAGGCTGTACCAGACAATGATCAGGGGAAGCCAAAGAAGGACCTGAAACTACAAGGCGACTTGGAGCTTAGGAGAAAGAAGAGAGACCTTGGGATTGAAGAACCTATGGAGAAGGATGGAACTCATATTATTGGTTTTAACCACGCACCCGATCCAAGAGTTAATGACCTTCATGCGGCCCTAGAGACACATCTTAACGCGGTGGCTGAGGCTGGTCTGCAGGTGGTGTACAGCCGGCAGATCAAGCAGGTTGCGGAAAAGGAGGAAAGATGATGACGATGGACGGTGGCTCCACGTAACGTGAGGCTTACCGAGAACTTCAAAGGCCTGGTTGTCCTAGGACTTTTACAAGGAGTGATGGAGTTAATGTGAGAAATTTTTGAATTTTGTGTTGGCTACTCCTAGAGATATAGGTGGTCAGGATTGATGATGAGGAACCTCTCATAAATATGCTGCAAACTCAACCAGTACTGTATGTCTCAGGTATTGTTACTCCCCATGTCAGATCTTGAGAAAAGCACACCTTCAGAAGCAAGGTGGTCCAGCGATGGAAGGTAACCAGTGTCCTACTGTCTACCCATTCCAGTGACGAATCAAACCTTGCCTTTATTTCAGGAGATGTCTCAATGTTGTCTCTTCCATCAGGTCATTTTATCACTCATGGAGTGACTCCTTCAGAACTGAAATGCACTTTGTATGATGAGGAGGCGATCACTTCCTAACCTTGTGCCTTTACCTTAATGTTATCCTGTGCTGTGTGTGAACGTTTGTCCTCCTGACTCCATATATTAAACATGGCCACCTAACGTCTGCTCGTCT
Organism: Bufotes viridis; assembly: GCA_033119425.1. NCBI lineage: Eukaryota > Metazoa > Chordata > Amphibia > Anura > Bufonidae > Bufotes > Bufotes viridis. Next base: position 259,642,073 of record CM065594.1, on the reverse strand, counting down.
GTCGTGACAAGTGGAAGCATGAAGGCAAGAGAAAATGCAGCTGAGTTATAGTGTCATAATGCAACAACCAGCCACCATGCCAGTCTTAAAGAGGATTTCTGAGACTTTGCTGATGAGGTCATCAGTATCTTATTGTGGGGGGTCCAACCCCTGCCAATCAGCTATTTGAGAAGGCACCAGTGGCCTTCTCTCAGCTCCCCAACCACAGCACCGTACATTGTATAGTGGCTCTGCTTGGTATCGCACCTCGGCCCCATTCATTTCAATTGGGCTGAGGCTGCTTTCACACTAGCGTTTTTGCTGGATCCGGCAGGGTTCAGCAAAAACGTTTCTGTAACTGATAATACAACCGCCTGCATCCGTTATGAACGGATCCGGTTGTATTATCTTGAACATAGCCAAGACGGATCTGTAATGAACTCCATTGAGTCAGTGGAGGACGGATCCGTTTTCTATTGTGGCAGAGAAAATGGATCTGTTCCCATTGACTTGCATTGGGGGGTCATGCCTGATCCGTCTTGCTCCGCATCCCAGGACGGAAAGCAAACTACGACATGGTGCGGTTTGCTCTCTGGTATGGGAACGGAACGCATTTTGCAGCATTCCGTTCTGTTCAGTTTTGTCCCCATTGACAATGAATGGGGGCAAAACTGAAGCGTTTTTTTCCGGTATTGAGCCCCTATGACGGATCTCAATATCGGAAAACTAAAACGCTAGCGTGAAAGTAGCCTGAGCTGCACTTAGGGCATGTGGCTGGTGAGCCGGTCAACACATGGCCTAAGGAAAGATGCTACCAGTGTCTTCTCAAACAGCTGATCGGCAGGGCTCCTGGGCGTCTGACACCCACTGATCAGATACTGGTGACTTAATTGGAGGATAGTAAAAAAAAAAAGCTCAGAAAAGCCCCTTAAATCATGGTAGCTTACTGTGTACTGTCCCTTCACACTGATGCCCTGAGCTGCCTTCTTAGGGATCGGGCAGAGTTCTTATAAAGCGCTCAACCCGGTTGAGAACGGTGTGGCTGTTCTTCTGTATCCATCCCGACACGCAGTTCTGTGATTAGTGTACGGAGAGAACATCTCTGCACCTAAGATACCGATCCTAGGCCTGCACTCTACATCACACCACCAGGGATACAGACACGAACCCTTTACTGCCGTGGTCTGTCGGGGATGTTAACATTAACCCTTAGTGTTTTTGCATTTTCATTTTTCTCCCCTATCTTCCTTAAGCCATAACCTTTTTTTTATATTTCTGTTCACATAGCTGTATGAGGGCATATTTCTTGTGGGACAAGTTGTACTTTCTAATGCCACCATTAATTATGGCATACAATGTAGTGGGAAGCGGTAAAAAAAAAAATTCCAAATGGTGTGGAATTTGAAAAAAAAGCAATTCCTCCACTGTTTTATGGGTTTTGTTCCCAATGCCTTCCGTTTGTGGCAAAACTGACCCACGCCTTTCATTCTCTGGGTAGTACGATTACAATTTTTTTTCCATTACCATATTCTGACCCCCATAACTTTTTTATAGTTATATCTACTGGGCCTCTATATGTAGTTTTTATTGATACCATTTTGGAGTGTGTGTGACTTTTTGATCCCATTTTATTACTTTTTTTTGGGTAAGAGAAGCGATGAAAAAATGGCAAATTGGCTATTTGACCCCTTTTTTCCATTACACCATTCGCTGTATTGAAAAAATATTTTATATTTTAGTAGTACGGCCGTTTTCGGTTGCGGTGATACCCATGATGTTTATATTTTTTGTTATTTAGGTTTTTTTTTATTATACGGAAGGCGGGTGATTTAAATTTTTTTTTATATATATATCTTTTTTTAATGATTTTGAAGCTCGTATTTGAGCCTACAAAATCTATTTTCTAATTGTTAATTTTGAAAAATCGTATTTTTAAAATCAATTTATTACTATCTATTGCTCATTTCTTATTTTGGCCTGCCACCTGGTGGGCAACAAAAAAATTGCAGATTCAATGCTCTCAGCCTCTTCTGCGAGGCTGAGCGCATACAAATCAATTACCAGCATCCTCACTGGCCACAGAGAATGTCGGTAACACCCCCGGAAGCTTTAGCGTCCAGGTTTTTGATCATTTAGATGCAGTGATCTCACTTGATCATGGCATCTAAAGGCTTTAATTACTGCCGGTAATTAGCCGTAGGTCTCTGCGGCCATGATGCCCGCTGCACGTGCGAGCGTGCGCCATGTTTGCCTATCGCTCCAGCGCCGCACATGTACGGCCCTGGTAGTGAAAGGATATAGTGTCAGGGATATAGACATTACCCCCTTCTCTGGCCTTGACAACCAGGAGTTTTTATATTAACCCCTTCACTGCCTTGGACCACTAGTGATGCTCACACTAAACCCCTCTCTGCTTTAGGACACCAGAGAATACAAAGCATTCTAACTTTAAAGGGGTTGTCTCACTTCAGTAAGGGGCATTTATCATGTAGAGAAAGTTAATACAAGCCACTTACTAATGTATTGTTATTATCTATATTGCTTCCTTTGCTGGCTGGATTCATTTTCCATCACATTATACACTGCTCGTTTCCATGGTTACGACCACCCTGAAATCCAGCAGTGGTGGCTCGTGCTTGCACACTATAGGAAAAAGCACTAGCCTATGTGAGCTCCCATGGTCCCAGCCACCAGAGAGCCGGCATTTTACCCTATAGTGTGCAAGCACATACCACCCTGAAATCCAGCAGTGGTGGTCGTAACCATGGAAACGAGCAGTGTCTAATGTGATGGAAAAATGAATCCAGCCAGCAGAGGAAGCAATATGGATAATCACAATACATTAGTAAGTGCTTTGTATTAACTTTCTCTACATGATAAATGCCACTTACTGTAGTGAAACCACCCCTTTAAGGGTACATTCACACAGGATGTAACTAAGAATGGCTGGTTAATCAAATTAATTTTTTTTTTTTTTTTTATTGTCATAACTAATTTTTCTTTCCTCTGGAGCACTGTAGCGGCGCAGCATGGGGGAGTTTTTTCAGCTCCTGCTGCCATTAATCTTGGCATCGACTGAAGAGACCCGCACATGCTCCACTGATTCAGCGCTCCTGGTCATTTCGGTAGCCTGGCACTGACTGTAGCTTAACTCCCTAGATGCTGCGGTCAATAGCAAGCGCGGCATCTAGGCAGTTACACAGAGGCTGAATAGGTGACCGCTGCCTGACTCACCCCTGTCCATGCAGGGTGCTGTGCACTCATCTACAGGGCTAAGGGCCCCATCCCCGGTGATGAACCCCACTCCAACATGGAGTCCCTAGAAATTACACTTCAACAGAAAAGATATATATATATGTTCTCACCAGAAAAAAAAACCTGCACTTAATGCAGGAGCAGCGTGCTCTGGGCTCGTTACTTGCAGCGTGCGGTACAGTTTTGGAGCTCAGTTCTATAACACACTAGTGCCAGACTGCTGAAGTGTAAGGGACATGACACACTAATTATGGAGATTTATAGGCTGCGGTTTGGAACCTACAAAGTGGAGATCCTGGCCTTCTAGAAGGCATTCTCTTCTAGCGTGCCTGCAGTTTCACCAGAGAATCATTATAGTGCAGGACTTTATCATGGGAATATCCTAGTGCACTGAAGAAGGTAGCCTGGAAAGCAGAGCGGGGCCTCAGACACTCCATACTGAGGGTTAGGCCTTATTCACACGTCCGCAATCTACGTCCGCACCCGTTCCGCAAATTTGCGGAACGGGTGCGGACCCATTCATTTTGATCCGCAGAGCGCGCTGCCGATCTTCCGGACGACGGCTCCGCAAAAATATAGAGCATGTCCTATTCTTGCCCGCAATTGCGGACAAGTATAGGCATCTCTATAGGGCCGGTGGCAAGGTGTTTTGCGGATCCGCAAAACACTACGGACGTGTGAATAAGGCCTTAAGATTCCTTAAAGGTTGTGCACCCCTGGAGGCCAATGCTATAATCATTTTTCTTGTGACGCTGGAGGTACGGTTTAAAGGGGTTTTCTGTGTTCATCAGTATCAGATTGGTGGGGGTCTGACACCTGGCACCCCCACCGATCAGCTGCTTGAAAAAAAGGCCACGCTCCATGCGAGCACAGCCTTCCCTTCATTGTTTACCTGCTCACGGTCAACATCACAGCAAAGACCAGGTGTAATTACACCTAAAGGCCCCCCACCCCAAAAAAAAACAAAAAACGGAACAGACATGGAAGGAAAATACGTTTGTGTGCATGAGCCCTAAGCCATCCGCCATCCCATTCACTACTATGGGATGACTCTTTCTTATGCACTTGAATAGGAACAAGCTGTCCCATAGAGGTGACTTGGACGCTTGTAATTACACCTGCTTGACGCTGCGATGTTGATGGCGAGCAGGTAAACAATGAAGGGAAGGCTGCGCTGGCACGGAGCGCCGCCTCCTCTTCAACAAGCTGATCAGCAGGGGTGCCAGACTACTGCCAATCTGATATTGATTAACTATTTTGAAGATCAGTCATCAATATTAAAATCCCGGAAAACCCCTTTACGTAAATGAGCCCTGTCGCTGGGCCTCTCTATTGTTTCCTGGACACCTGGTGGTCGGAGATTAGCCTCATCTCGCCTTAAGATGTGGATGCAAAAAAGCCACACAAAGAAGACGTGAAAAGGACAAAAACACCCGAAAAAAGTGTGAAACCAGCCTAAAAAGGAAACAAACAGGTGTGTGCTGCAGCCACTTGTAAACCTTGACCAGCAGCGGAGGGGGACAGACAGTTGGCGGGATGTCGACCTCCACTGATCAGATATCTGTGGCCTATCCTGAGGATGGAAATAGTAAGATCCTGAAATACCCTTAAGGGGTTGTCAGAGTCATATCCCATAAATTTAAAACTTTTTTCTTTTACTTACTTATCTGGAGGACTTTCTTCCCTTTCTGTGGGTGGCAGCAACTCACATGAGACAATCAAGTACTTGTATCTCCCAGTGTGCATTACAGTCGGCTCATTTACCCCTTTCTCCCTGCACAGAAAAATAGTCCCTCACAGGGGTGTAGCTGTAAGGGAAGCGGCTGGTTTGGGGCCCACCAAAGAGGAGGAGGAGGACTAAAAGTTTTCATTGTCAGAGCCCCCTCAACAGTATTATACAATGACATTATGTACAGGAAACAGACTGAGTGGCTGCCGGGTCTCGTCTGAGACAGTCATCTTGACTATTCACAGGAGTGGGGGTTGTGAAGAAGTTGCTGAGGGGGGTTTCTAGTTACGCCACATGGTCCTTCAAAGAGCAGGCACCTGGGACTACGGTGTGCAGTCGCCGATAACGGCATCTGGGAAGTTAAACACTGGGAGCACGCATCCCGGCCATGTACCAGCTCCCCCCGGTGAGGTTCGAGGGAGCCGGATGTAGTGTGCGGCAGCCTCTGTATGCAGGAGTGGTACAGTGCTACCTCCAGAGGTCGCACTACAGAAGAGTAAAAATACTGCTCTAACCATTTTTGAGGAGTACGAAACTTGCATTAATTCAAATACATGGGCCTACACTTGCTCACATCTGCGTTTGGAGCCTCTGTTGCAGATTCTGTCAAAAGACCAGACAAAAAAGCCTTGTATGCAGGAGTTTTTTGTCTGGTAAAAAGACAGGCTTGTGAGTGGAAACTGAATGGACTCCTTCAAAGCCGGCAGAGTCCGTTTAGCTTCTTTCCCTGTTAGGCTACTTTCACACTTGCGGCAGGACAGATCCGGCAGGCTATTCAGCCTGCCGGATCTGTCCTGCCACTAGTGCCTGTGCACTACCGTGCTGCGTCCCCATTGACTATAATGAGGCGGGGCGGAGCTACGGCACAGCACGGCAGCCCTGCCCAATTATAGTCAATGGGGACGGAGCAGCAGCACGGCCACTTGCGGCAGGACGGATCGGCAGGCTGAGCAGCCTGCTGGATGTGTCCTGCCTCAAGTGTGAAAGTACCCTAAGTTAGGCTGGGTTCACATCACATTTTTGTCATACATTTAATGTACACAAAAAAACCTATATATGTTAACAGATGCCTCAGACAGATGCCATACTGTGGCATCAGTCACCACGGAGTTCCATTGTAAAAAAAAATATATACATTAGCCTACATGTTTTTTGCTGAATCTTGCAGGATGAAAAACGTGGTACACTACACTTTCCCATCCTGCAGAGTTCTGCAAAAAAAAAAAAATATATACTTTTTTTTCTTCTTTTACAATGGAACTCTATAGTAACGGATGCCACCTGTCTGTATACGGTTTTTGTGCATGTTGAACGTATGACAAAAACCCACCCTTATGTGCCCGTACCAGCACTTGTGTTATTTTTGTTGCTTTGCTCATCTAACAAAGCAGAACAACAGAAATAAATAGTGGTGGTGTGAACAGGGCCTAAGAGAAGGGTATTTATGCAGGAGACCATTACTAAATACCATCAGGCAATTATAGCCAAGTGATAAAGTCCAATCCAATATGGCGGAGCTTCCCTGTACTTTACCACTTGGCTATAATAGCCTGCCTGCATTCACTGCACTACATGCATCAGTGTGAGATGTATACACGTGTGTGATGTATGTAGTGCAGTGTGTGATGATCACACACTGCTGTTACCTTGAATTCCGGGGCTGTTTTTCACCTCTGAGGAGTCCTCTTCAGCTCCTCCGCCGCCATGTTTCTCGGGGTCCTTGTGCAGCACGCCCACCCTCCTTACTGTAGAAAATCCCAGGAACCAGCCCTTCCTCCTTCCAGCTCCAGCCGGCTTCCCCCGCTGCAGGGCGCTGTATCGCTCCGGCGCCCGCCCAAACTAACCAATAGCAAAGCTCCTTACTGTAAGGAGTTTTGCTATTGGTCATTTCAGGCACAGGCAGCATCGCTGCTCTGCCTGTGCCATTCACAGCGCGGCCTGCGCTGCTGAATGTCAGGTAAAAGTCTAAGGGCTCATTCACACGAATTTATAGGTTCTGTTTCCGTATTGTGGATCCGCAATAAATGCACATCGTTCCGCATCACAGATGCGGATCCATTCACTTCAATGGGTCCGCAAATCAGGAGATGCAGAGCGGTGTGGAACGGAACCCTATGGAAGCATTACGGAGTGCTTCTTTGGGGTTCCATTCCGTACCACAAAAAGATAGAACATGTCCTATCTTTTTGCGGAACGGAGGGATGCGGTCCCATTCAAGTTGAATGGGTCTGGATCCGTCGCGGAGGCCTCACAAACATTCTCAGTGCATCGGGGACCGCAAATTGCGGCCCCAATGCATGGAACGGAACACATATGTTCGTGTGAATGAACCCTAAGGCGAATTGGTACGCCTTAGACTGGCCTCACATGTCCGTTAAACCCGGACGTGAGCAGTCCGTGGTAATGTGGGCTGGATTTAGTCTTTACAGCCGGAGCACACGGTGTCCTTGGTTGCTATGATGCGCTCCCTGCCGCTGCCGCAGGATAGTAATACACTGGTATATATAAACTTCAATGCTAATGCACTGGAGTCTATGAGAAAAGCAATCTAATGATTGTGTGTTATAGTTTCCTAGGGGCACTATTAAAAAGTGTGTGGTTGGGGGGGGGGAATTCAAATCACCCTCTTTTCCCTAAAATAAAAGTACATAAATAATTAAAATTAACATCATGGGCATCGGCAGATGGGAAAACACCCCTATTATTAAAATATTTATCCCATATGGTAAAACAGTAAAAAAAAGTCAAAATGGCCGATGTGCTGTTTTTTTGGTGACTTCACCTCCCACACAAAATGTAAAAGTGAACAAAAAGTCTTGGCTGGGTTCACACGAGCGGGTCCGGATGCGTTATTAAATGATGGCGTTGGAAAGTACAACTTGTCCCGCAAAAAATAAGCCCTCATATGGCCATGTGAACGGAAAAATAAAAAAGTTATGGCTCTTGGAAGGCATAGAGCGCAAAACGAAAACGCAAAAATGAAAAAACCCTGTGTCCTTAAGGGGTTAAAAACACAAGAAACATACATATGTGATATTGTTATTGTACTGGGGAATAAAAGTAACAGGTTAGTTTTACCGCATAAGAAACTGTAAAATAAAAAACTGGTGGAATTTTTTATTTTAAATAATTCCATCCCATTTGGAATTTTTTTTTACCGCCTCCCACCATATTGTATGTAACCATAAATGGTGCCATCCTGCAAAAGAACTGAATTAGACTTACCGGTAATTCCATTTCCTTGAATCCACCATGACGGCCACAAGGAGATTGACCCTTGACCTCTGAAGGGGCAGGAACACACGGAGAGTTTAAATTCCCCACCCACCTTCAGCTCCTCAGTGTTTTACAGATCACCCGAAGTGCAAAAAAATTTGACAGGATATTTAACTTCATAGCCATTGATCTGAGAGAATTGTTCTCTTTTTTTTTTTTTTTTTGGGAGGGAATAATACGGGCCGTCATGGTGGATTCAAGGAAATACCGGTAAGTCTAATTCAGTTCTTCCATTTCATCCACCATGACGGCCACAAGGAGACTTAACAAATGATTAGGAGGGTAGGGAAAACGCCTCGAGAACTCTTCGTCCGAACAGAGTCTCATTGGAGTCTAGAAGACTAAGGCGATAATGTTTTACAAAAGTATTTATACTAGACCATGTAGCGGCCCTGCAAATCTGCTCGAGCGACACACCTCCTCTTTCTGCCCAAGAGGAGGCTGTGGCTCTAGTCGAGTGAGCTTTAATGAGACCAGGACTAGATAAACCCTGTATCTTATAACAGCATTCGATAGTGGACCTGATCCATCTAGCTATGGAAGCTTTGGAAAGTTTTTACCCCTGTTTTTCCCCGAAAACTGTACTAAAAGGTTATTATCTACCCTAAACTCTTTGGTAGTGTCCAGATATTGGATAACCGTATCTTTTACATCTAGAAGATGGAATCTGTCCTCGTCATCGGACCTTTGAGACTTAGGTATGGAAGGAAGAAAGATCTCCTGGTTGCGATGGAAGTTAGAAACGACTTTAGGGAGAAACCCGGGATCGAGTTTTAGTCTAATATGATCCTCTTTTACCAGGAGGTATGGTTCTTTACAGGACAAGGCCTGTAATTCGCCTATCCGACGGGCAGAAGTTATGGCTATCAGAAAAGTTGTTTTAAAAGACAGATGTTTTAAGGAAATGCTTTCTAGAGGAACAAACGGAGGTTTTGTTAAGCCTTCGAGGACAATGTTTAGGTCCCAAGATGGAGAATTTGACTTCAGGGATGGACTAAGTCTGGTGGCTGCTCTTATAAAACGCTTTATCCACCTATGGTCGGCTAGTGAGCGGTCATAGAAGACGCTGAGGGCCGAAATTTGTACTTTTAGGGTACTAGGTCTTAGGCCCAATTCTAGCCCTTGTTGTAGGAACTCCAGGATCTTATCAACCGGGGGAAGATGTGTCTGGAAACTCTACCCCTAACCAGGAACAATACTTCTTCCATACTTTCAGGTAAATAGCGGAAGTGACCTTTTTCCTGCAGGCTTTTAGAGTAAGGATAACCTTGTCTGAGAGACCCTGTTTCCTCAGAGTTTCCCCTCAGGATCCAGACAGCCAGATTGAACTTCTCTGGGTCCGGATGATGAAGGGGACCCTGTACCAGCATGTCCCTTTGGTAGGGATTTTCCATGGACCCTCTATGGAGAGACGTTGTAGTACTGGGAACCAACACCTTTTTGGCCATAGAGGGGTTATGAGGATTAGAGTTACGGGTTCCCTCTGTATTTTCTGTACAATCCTTGGTATAAGGGGTATTGGAGGAAATGCGTATGCAAGGTGCCATTCCCATTTTATGGAGAGGGCGTCTATGGCCCAAGGTTTGTCTCTTGGGTTCAGGGAGCAGAATACATCTACTTGGGCGTTCTTTTTGAGGAAAAAGATCGATAGCAGGACATCCCCATCTTTTTATAATGTACTGGAAGATATTTCTGTTTAGTGACCATTCTGAGGGGTCTATTTTTTTCCTGCTGAGATAATCTGCAACGAGGTTGTCGCTGCCCTTCAGGTGTAACGCTGATAGAGACAGAACATTTCTTTCTGCCCAGGAGAATATTTTTCGTGCTATTTCCCCAGAGAGTCTGATCTTGTGCCTCCTTGGTGTCTTAAGTAGGCTACGGTGGTGGTGTTGTCTGACAGGATTTTTAAGTGACGACCTTTTAACAAGTCTTCTCCCTTGCGGATGGTTTCGAGGACTGCATATAGTTCTCGGAAGTTGGATGATCTTTTCATTATGTCTTTTGGCCAGGAACCTTGGAAGTAATGATCCCCCAGACTGGCCCCCAACCGGTTTGGCTTGCATCTGTTATGATTTGTATCTCTGGATACTTTTGCCAATCTAACCCTAAAAGAAGATTCTTTTCCTTTTTCCACCAGTCTAGATCCGTTTTTATTTTTAATGGTATCTGTATTTTTCTTTCTAGATCCGTTTGTTTCTTGTTCCATTGTTTCAGGATCCAATTTTGGATTTTTCTTGTATGGCTCTGGCTCCAGGGCACCGCTGTGATGCAAGCTGTCAGATTCCCCAGTAGACTCATGGCCTCTCTGATAGAGTATTTCTTTGATTTTTGGAATTTTGTGATCTTTGATATCAGGTTTTCCACTTTGTCTTTTGGTAAAAAGGTTTTTGAGCCGAAGAGTCTAGTTCTACTCCTAGGAATTTCTTCCTTACTGATGGTTCTAGGGAGGATTTCTTTGTATTGATGATCCAGCCTAGAGATGAAAGGACTTCTTTGAATCTGTTGGTTGCGCTGCGATTTCTTTCCTCTGTTTCTCCCAGAATTAAAAAGTCGTCTAGGTATGGGATTATACAAATTCCTTCTTGGCGAAGGAAGGCGACCATTTCCACTACCAGCTTTGTGAACACTCGCGGAGCTGAGGAGATTCCGAATGGGAGTGCGACAAACTGGAAATGATGGGTAGTCCCCTTTAGGTCTTTTAGAGCAAACCTCAGATATTTCTGATAGAGAGGGTGGATAGGGATGTGATAATAGGCGTCTTTTAAATCGACGGATGACATGAACGTTCCTTTTGCAATGAGTGGGATCGTTGTGGCTACTGTCTCCATCTTGAACTTTCTGTACAAGATGTACCTGTTTAGGAGTTTGAGATTTATTATAGTTCTGAACGACTGGTCGGGTTTTTTACAAGAAAGAGATTTGAGTAAAATCCCTTTCCTTCCTCTGATTTTAGCACCCTCTGAATTGCAGCAAGTTTTAAGAGGTCCTGTACACTTGACCAGATTTTTATTAAATCTCCTCTTTTGTGGGAAGAAATATGGAAGCTTTTTGGGGGAGAGACGTAAACTCTATTTTGTAACCGTGGGAAACAAGATTTAGCGCCCACTGATTTGATGTTATCTCGGCCCATGCCGGAAAATAATTTTTAGTCTGCCCCCACAATGGCGTCATTGTCTGGACTGCCTATTTTGGGGATTAAGGATGAAGCCTCTTCCTCTTCCCCTTTAGGGTAACTCCACCTTCCTGTCTTCCCTTTCCCCTATAGGATTTCTGTTGGGGCTGGTATTGACGAAAGGGATTCTTTTTGGTATCTTTTTCTTCCGGAAACCCTTTTTCTTATCCGCAGCTTTCTCAAGGATCTTATCTAGAGTAGGTCCAAATACGTACTCGCCCGAAAAGGTATGGAGCATAATTTAGCCTTAGAGGCTTTATCTCCTGACCAAGCCTTCATCCATAAGGCTCTCCTGGCAGTGTTAGCAAAGCTGCTTCTTTGGCAGAGAACCGAATGGATTCCGCCGAGGCATCAGCGAGAAAGGCCGTGGCGGAGCGAAGAAGAGGGATAGAATCTCTTATTTCCTCTCTAGGGGTTTTGTCTTTAAGCCTTTCATCTAGTTCGCCTAGCCAGATGTACATAGCCCTGGCGACTGAGGTAGCTGAGATGTTTGTTTTTACCCCAAACATGGCTGCTTCCCAGGATTTTTTTAGCATCCCATCAGCTTTGCGATCCATAGGATCCCCTAGTTGGGAGGAATCCTCAAAGGGTATAGCCGTCTTTTTTACGACTTTTGCTACCTGAATGTCAATTTTTGGTGTTTCATCAAAAATTTTTGATTCTGCTTGGTTGAAGTCCATCCTCAGTTATAATGAGCTTGACAGGGAAGCCCCAGCGGTATCTTATCTTCTGTTCCCGCAGTACCCTGGTGAGGAGGAGATATTCTCTTCTTTTCGCCAGAGTGGCGGCAGATAAGTCAGGGAACACCGAAATCTCTGCAAACGTAGAGGATAACGTAGGACCCTGTCTAAGGACCCGCATAAACTGCTCTTTAACATGGTAGAAATGGATCCGTGCCACCACGTCACGTGGCACAGAGGGATCCAGTCCTTTGGGCTTTGGTATACGGTGTATGCGATCAATAATGAGATCCATCATAGAAACATTAGGCAATACCTCTTTCAGCATGGACTGCAAGAAAGGTTCCAACTCCGTCGAACCTACTGACTCAGGCACTCCCGTAAACGGACATTATTACGTCTATTGCGATCCTCCAGATCTTGTAATTTGTTTTTGATAGCGGCAACCTCTTCCTCCAGTGCCTCATGAGCATCTATGAGCGAATTATGTGAAGTCGCGAACTCCGCCATTTTACCTTCCATGTGCGCCGTTCGGTCACCAAGTCCCTGAAGATCTCTCTAAGATCAGAGAGCATGTTAGCCCAATCAGCTTTTAGGGAAGTACGGAGAGATTCCAGTAGTACCCTCATGGAGTCCTCAGTCAGGGAACAGACGCCCCACTGATAGGGAGTAGTTCAGCAGACTCCTTAGAAGATGCAGGGGAGGAGGCATGTGAGAGCGCGTGTTGAGACTGCATGGCGGGAGATGCCGGTGCGCTCAGGACACCCGGAGGGGATTTAGTGAAGAAATCTGTGAGTTTTTTCGGAGCTTGTCTCTTCCGGAGCTTACCCATCTCGTGGAGAAGCAGGGACCGATCCAGAGCAGGTTAGGAAGACTGTCCACACCGTCTATGTGAGCCGCTAAGGTGGTGAAGGACGGAGCTAGCAGATTATGCGTCCGGCGCCATGAACAGCCAGGCCACGCCCCCGATTCTGCTTGGTTGAAACAGAGTCGGTTTCTAAATTCTTTAGGGACTCCAATCCTCTTTTCTGGATCCAGCCATTCTCCCATGATCATTTCCCGAATATTTTCATTAATAGGAAAGACCATGGTTCTTTTTGATCTTAATCCTCCAAACATCACGTCCTGAACTGTGCGGGGTTTGGGCGTGTCCTCTATACCCATGGTGGATCTTACGGCCCTTAATAAATCCTCCATTTCATTGGAAGAGAAGAAATATTTTTTATCTTCTTCTATGATTTCCCCTTCAGACATGGGATCCTCCCCCTGCCTGGAGGAGATGGAGGCAACATCAGCGTCCTCTGCCTCAGAAGAGGAAATGACTGAAAGTTTCCGTTTTTTTGATGGAACCGGAGTATTACTAGGGGTGGACATGGAGGCTATAGAGGACTTAATTTCTTCCTGTATGAAGGATTTAACCTCAGCCAGAAGATTTGGTTGTTCCTCCCTCAGAACTTCAGAAATGCAGGTTTTGCATAATTTCTTTTTGTAGTCTTCCGGAAGCCGTTTAGCGCAGGCACTGCATTTTTGGAGTCTAATTTTTGTTTAGACTCTTTAGTGGCCTAGGAGGAACAATCATAAAAGCTCCATTTTAAAAGGATCCCTCCAAAACACATAACATAATTACAGTAACCTTTGACCCCAGGGGGACTCACGGTACTGGTGGCCGAGGATCCGGACCCTCATGGCGGGTGGCAGGGCGTCCATTGCGGTGCAGGAGTCAGATACGGCCTGGGACCGCAAGATTTAAGCTTTGCCGGCGTCTGACGCCAGATCCGGCTGACGTCATCGATGTGCGCCTGCTGGTAATTATGCGCACGACGGCGCGGACCGCCCTTAGTGCGTGACGCACTTCCCCTCGCATACCGGCGATGACTTGGACGCCGCGCAGCCGCGTGTCCGCCGGTATGCTGCCTACCTGGACTGCTTCCCAAGGGAAGGAGGTCCGGAGGATCGGGTGGGGGCCGCAGGACCCAGCATAAGCCGAGCCGAGGGACCCCGATGCTCCTGGCTGCCCAGCATCCGCTCCTGCTCCGGAGGACAGCCGGAGAAATTTCCTAAGGGACCCGCTGGAAGCTCTGGGTATGGTCCCAAGCTTTAGCATAAGAAGATCCCAGCGGGATTCTCTCCACATGTTTGCCCCTGAAGGGGCAGGAAAACACTGAGGAGCTGAAGGTGGGTGGGGAATTTAAACTCTCCGTGTGTTCCTGCCCCTTCAGAGGTCAAGGGTCAATCTCCTTGTGGCCGTCATGGTGGATGAAATGGAAAACAAGCCCTCATACGGCTATTTGAATAATAAAAAAAAAAAGTTATGGCTTTATGGATCTGGAAAATCACCCGGTTTTAAAAGAGTTAAGTAAAAACATGAACAGCCGCAGAAAATGTGATAACGAAAACTTACCCTACCCCTTGAAGCAGCAGTGTATGATATGTCCTATTTACTGCTGCCGCCTGGGTTTTAATTTAACGGACAACCCCTTTAAGGTTCCATGTATATCATGATGATCGCACAGGAAAATCCTGCAGTTTTCACTGGCTACTGAGCTTCATAACAGACTGACACGTCCTGATCTGTAGAGATCACAGGCAGGAATACAACACAGGATCCACCACTGACAACAGGTGGTGATTAGGGATGAGCGAATTTCATATTTTGAAGTTCGTGTTGTGGTATAAACTGAATTGCGTTATGGATTCCATTACCACGGGCTAGAACGCAACTCCACGACGGGATGCCTTTAGAGGCATTCTGTCATAATAGAATTCTATGGCCTGAATAACAGATCCGTCCGGTTTACGTTATGCTGGAGTCCTCTCCTGCACAACGTAAACCAGATGGATCCGTTTTACAGCCATAGACTACTATTATCACGGAATGAATAACAGAATTCCTCTAAAGGCATTCCGTCGTGGAGTTGCATTATGGTCCGTGGTAACGGAATCCATAACGCAATTCAGTAAACACCACAACACGTACCCGCACATGAACTTTAAAATATGAAATTCGCTCATCCCTAGTGATGATCACAGCTCATCTCCTCCTCCTCCCTGCACAATGAACTCTGCACAGAGCATGCCCACTACACTCTACAGAAGTCATCTTAAACCTACAGGTTCCTACAGTCCCTGCTGTGAAGCAAAACTCTGTGTGCTATTAAGAGCAGTTCTGACACGATGGCCGCCCCGTAACCATAAAATATAGTTTAATATAAAATAGTTCGTTTTTTATTCTATCAGAGAATAAATACAATTTAGAAAAAAAAACTCATTTTAATTAGCAAAACATATAACAGATACACTCCCTTTAAAAAGGGCACATCTCCGTGTACTGTAGAGCAGCTTTGCCCAATGATATCATTAGAGCCTTACATGTTTGCATTCCTGACGTCCAAGGTGGACGCGGACTTGTTCCTTAAAGGGGTTGTCCAGCCTTGGAGTCCTCCCCTGAACATAAACTCCACTCACCTGTCCACTAGACCCATCTCTGCTTCATTCCCGACCCCTGCAGGACCCTGGTCACATGATGGCTGTCAGCAGCTGGAACGGTACCTGTGATCGGCTACAGCGATCGCAGGACTAAGCTGCTTTGTGGTCCTGCAGGGACCGGGAGCAGCAGCAGGACCAACGGACAGGCGAGTGAGGTTTGTTATGTTCAGGGGCACAGCGGAGGACCCCAGGGGTTGTCGGCTCCATGTCTGGACTGTCATGTGATGGGGGTAGATTATCATTAACTGAATTTGGAGCCGTCCCCCAACCAGTCCCTTTCTTATGGTTTATGACAGAGGCTCAGGATCCGAAGTGACGGGTGTCAGTGTACACTGATCCATGGAGGGGGACGTGTCTGGCTCTAGTGCTGGAGTCCGGGCCCGGGGAGCAGTGACTTCTGGGTAAGGAGCGTTCCGTCACCTTGTGCTGCGCTTCGCCTGTAATAGACAGATGATAATCATGTTATTACATAGATGTCCGATGACAGTCTCCATGTTATCCCAATCACCTATGGCCCCTCTGGCCCTGCCCCAGGCATAACACAACGTATCCTATATATATATATATATATATATATATATATATATATATATATATTATGCAAGTTACCCATTCCTGCATCTTTCTCACATTCTTTGACTCACTTCAAGATCTCTGATTGCAGTCAGTTTATGAAAACACACTTCTTCACAGTCAATAGGCTGAAAATCTCTTCAGCCCTGGGCGATCGCTACCTTTGTTTCTCTGTTGTTGATCTCCTTTACCTGCTCTGATACGTTGTTGCAGTCCAGATAAGACTTGTACGGTTCATGTGTTTTGCTCACATTGCAGCAAACCCTCAGCTGTGAGAAGTATTAGCGCCATACAGTCTTTCAGCTTCTGGATACAAACAAGAATGTTCCCGATCACTGACAGCAAGCAGAGATCTTGCCGCTCAGTCACAAGCGCTTCCCCTGTGTGTATCTCACAGCAATAAAGGGGGTTTTCCATCTTTGGGGGCCTTTTGGGCAGACCCAGTCCAATTACCCCCTGGCTGGATGCATGTATACGTACTCCCCGCCGCTGGGTTTTGTCTCCTTCGTCCCCTCTCTGCTGTGCGCGTGTCAACATCCGATTTAAGAGCCATTGCAGCGACTGACCCATTGACATAACGCAAGGGGGGCGTGTCCCCGCTGCAGCTACTAATCAGGATGCTGGCACACGAGGAGCAGGTAGGTATACTTCTCCCGCAGGCCCGGCCACATAAGGGGTGGCGTTCCCCCGAATGGCCACCAAAGATAGAAAACCCATATGGACAGTCAATTACAGGTTAAATACCCGGAGGGGGTGAAATCCATATTACAGGAGAAGATGGGGGGGCGGTTTTCGTGCCGCTGATCATGGACCGCACCCCATCCAACTCACCGCCTTACTGATGCACTGTTTTAACTCTTCAAACTCCTTGGCACACGCCCTTTCCGAAGCTCCGTCTTTCCGGTGGCGTCAGCTGACACACAACGCCCATAGGCCGCTGCCTGGAAACAGAGGGTTAATCATTTCTACGTAAAAACATTCACAGCGCCACAGCAGGAATTCATTATGCGATTTGACAGGTCCTTCTCAGTATAATTGTATTCTATTCACTCTGCATTGTGCTGTCCCTCCATTATTCCTCCTGGAAATGTGTGAATACATTGCGCATCACCACAGCCGGAGTACCATGGCGGTCTCCATTACGGAGGTGGGTCCAGTGGATGCTGACTTATTAGAGGGGGGCACCCCTGGACCCCTTCTGCAGTAGGGCGAGGTCATAGCAGTTAATCAGCCTGACATGTTCTGAGTGGAATAGTAAAAAGCCAGGCAGGCAAAGCGTGCTGGGACCAGTGCTCCCTGTAAGCTGCACGGCCGCGCAGCTTCCATTATGACTCCGCTCAGGCCCGCTCACTGCCGCAGCCCGGACTTCATGTAATGGTGTATGCCCGCTCCGTATTCTGGGGAAGTCCACCCTGGCAATGCACACAATTTTCACTGTGTGCATTGCTGTAGTGGGTAGCCCTAGAACTCGGAACAGGCACCCGCCATACTGCCCACAGTGCTCTTAATGTCCGGACGTTCTCCAGTGTCAGGACGTTCCTGTGCGGCGCTCCTGCTACTGAAGAGGAGAGGACGGCACGTTCTTAGACCTAGCCCCCCAGCCAAAGTGTTGAAGTGGCGTCCGAGATCCACAAGGGCCAAGCAAAGTAATTAGAGATGAGCGAATTTCATATTTTCAAATTCGTTCACATTTCGTTTACTGGTAAAAGGTGAATTGCGTTTTGGATTCCATTACCACGAACCATAACGCAATTCTATGACGGAATGCATAACGGAATGCCTTTAGAAGCATTCCGTTATTCATTCCATCATAATCGAAGTCTATGGGCTGCATAACGGATCCATCCCGTTTCGTTATGCAGGGGAGTCCTCTCCTCTGAAGGCATTCCGTCATAGTATTGCGTTATGGTCCGTAGTAACGGAATCCATAACGCAATTCAACTTTTACCAGTAAATGAAGCGTGAACGAATTTCATAACCGGAAATTTGCTCATCTCTAATTAGAATGCCTGCACCATGCTGTATAATATACATTGTACAGGATGGTGTATGGAATATAATGCAGGAAAGGAAGAGAAGTCCAGCTCCAAAAATGGTGGTAGAAAAATCTTGTATCTTTATTCTGCGGTAATACAATTGGCCATGAGGAAGGCCCTTGAATATGTGATGGTCTGAAACATGGTGACTTTAGCATCCTGTATGGAAGTTTTTATTACCGCAGAATAAAGATACAAGATTTTTCTACCACTATATAGCATGGTGCAGGCATCTATCCTGTCTACTATATAGCCTCAGGTGCGGATCTCCGTGCTCAGATAGGGGACTAACAGGTGAGAGCTGCCTCCCTCCTTGTACTGGAGGTGGATTATACTGTATATTATATTGCATGGTGCAAGGATTGTACAGCATGGTGTATGGATTATAATATATTCTGTACAGCATGGTGCAGGGATTATACTGTGTATTATATAGCAGGGTGCAGGGATTATACTGTATATTATACAGCATGGTACAGGGATTATACTGTATTGTAAGGGATGGTGCAGGGATTATAATGTATATTACACAGCATGGTGCAGGAATTATACTGTATATTACACAGCATGGTGCAGGGATTATACTGTGTTGTAAGGGATGGTGCAGGGATTACACTGTATATTATACAGCATGGTGCAGGGATTATACTGTATATTACACAGCATGGTGCAGGCACGGGCGTAGGAAGCGCGGGGGGTGGATCCCCCAAGAAATAATGCGGGGGGACGGGTATGCAAAAATCCCCCCCAGTGGCAGCGCAATGTGTGTGGCGGTGGCGGGGCACAGGGAGATGAGCGTTTCCATTGTGGAGCGTTATCTGCATAGTCATCTGCATCGCCGTCCCCAGGATAACTATACAGATGGCTGTGCTACGGAGCTGGAGAGGGAGCGTCTCCTTCCCTGCTATCAGATGTTGGTACAGGCGCGCGATGCGTCATTGCGCAGTCTATAGCATGGTCAGCACGGGACTATACCGGAAGAGGCCTGCATCGCATCGCTGTGCAGGATGAGTAAGTAGTAGTCTTGTTTTGTGTGTGATGTATTTTTTAACGGACCCACTGGCCCATAGGATGAGAGGGGGAGATTTATAGCATTGGTGGAGAGATTTATGGCACTTGGGGGGTGGCAGAAATGAGAAATGTGGGTATGGTGTGAGGGTGTGCGGGACACAGAGGCCCATAGTGCTGTCCCAGATTATCTGGACTATCCTACACCCATGGGTGCAGGGATTATAATGTATATTATACAGCATGGTGCAGGGATTATAATAGTATATTACACAGCATGGTGCAGGGATTATAATGTATATTATACAGCATGGTGCAGGGATTATACTGTATATTATACAGCTGAGCATGGTGCAGGGATTATACTGTGCTGTAAGGGATGGTGCAGGGGTTACATTGTATGCTCTTTAATGTGACAATTATTTTAGGATTTCCTATCGCCCACCTTTGACTGCGCTGTGCCCAGCTCTGAGCCGACCTCGCTCTGCAGCTGTCAAGTAACCTTGAGAAACTACAAATCCCATCATGCCCTGAAATCTGCCGTAAACCGGGTCCTCAGGAGCGGCTCCCTCTCCTCTCCTCTCACCTGCACCCTGCACTCCACCATCAACCGAGGGATGGTTTCAAGCGTCCATTTCCCGGGAGTCACCGTCCTCGCACTCATCATAGCGCTGGCGGCTCCTTCACTCAGGGCGCAGCCATATTGTCGCCCAAGCCAATCACAGCTGTCGAGACGCATGTTCTGCGTTCCAATTGGTCCTTTCCTTAACTTGGCGCTGATTGGCTGTGCTCTTGGAAAGCGTGCGCTGATTGGCTAGTGGGGTGGAGCCTGCGCTGTGATTGGTGAGCGCCTGTTCCGGCTGTCAGTGAGGCCCCGGTGGCCGAGATGGCAGTGCTGGACAAGCTGACGTTCCTCCAGCAGGTAAGTGGGTTAGTTGTGTGGTGGACGCCAGGCTGTCACCTCCATCACTGTCTCATTTATACGTTTTTTGTGTGATGATCGGGCTCATTGGAGCTGTCTGTGAGAAGTCACTTAACTCTCCTTAAAGGGCTCTTCCATTTCTTTGCACCAATGTTTTTAACAAATGGAAACCCTAAAGGGTCAAACCCTAACTTGGAAACGTCAGTCCCGGAAAGCCATTGACTTAATAAGCTGGATGACCACCAATATGGCCACCATTATAGCTCCTACAGGTTGTCACCGGATGCGTCTGCCTCCACGTGATATGGCAGTAGTATCTAGTATCTATCATGTCTAGGAGAGCTGGGTATAACCCTTCAGGGAGCTATACCGGTGCCCATAGTGGACCCTTCGTGCCGACTAAGCAGTAACATGGCGTTATTTGCAATTCTAGTCCATTTCTCGGGTCCGTAGGTCAGGAATGTGACCTAACAGGCTATAGAAACTAATTTACCACAGCTACCTGTGATTCATAATCTTACCCTTTAAATGACTCCTCTTCGTAGTTACCCTTTCATTTTCATATTGACCCCGTCGCCCCCTGGTGGTGCTCTTATGAAGTTGCTGAGTGTAGATATTAGGACTGTAACTCAAGTCTAATGCATTCTCGTATTTTTTTTGCAGCTGCCTCTTCTATTAAAGGGGACCTCCGATGATGACACCCCCTGCCCTGGATACCTGTATGAGGAGATGGCCAGTATCCTTTATTCTAAGATGTGGTGGGATCTTAGCCCCCTGTAAGTGTTTTTTTTTATTATAGTGGGCACCCTGTAATACCTATGCATTACACAGAGGTCCCCTACAGGCAATTGATCATGGGGGGCCCCAAGATGAGCAGGTCTACAGGGACCCTCAGTTATAAATGGTTTGTCCAAACTGATAAAACAGAGAAGCAGATACCTGAGGCTGGTGTACAATGGATTGGCTCAGTGGGTACGAGCACCATTAATAAAAAGTATTGAGGGTCCTATAACGCTATGTAAAGAGGGTGCAGATGGGGGGACAGTTACGCAGAGAAGTCCCTCCTTGATCCCTGGTATGTGTGTCCAGGGACCATCTCAGAATCCATCAGAGTCCCGGAGGTCAGACATGTTTGGAAACCCCTTAAAGGCACAGCCGTGATGGATGACTACGGTGGACCCCACCTGACCTAAGACCATCTCCCGACATTGGCAACCTTCATGCAGCCTTTGATCTATGGATGGATTTAAGTTGCACGAAGCTTCTGCCATGTCATCTGAGAGGTTCTAGTTTCCTGGGCCAGAAATCACATGACTAATAGTAGTCTGGACCTGCAATGGACTTTGTCAAGGAAACGGTCCCAGAAACGACAAGGACTTATTCCCATTACTAGATGCCACTCCGTGGTCTACAGGAGACTCATGTCAAGTTACTTGGATCATTCGATAGTATGTCCTACTGGCCACGGGGGACACCCACAAATCCCAGGAGCCCCATAGCAAAAGTTTAGGCTTATGATATCCTTTATATAGTACATGATAAAGCCCGCTGCCCATAGCCACCACTAGAGGGAGCTCTGTGCATAGGATTTTATATTGTTACCATTGAAGTCAACAGAAGCTGTAAAATCTTCTTTTACTAAGCTCCCTCTAGTGGTGGCTGCTGCAAAATGAAGAAGTTCAATGTTGGGCCCCATCTCACGCTGGATCCCATAGCAGTCACATGGTGGGTAAACCACAGCTGACCAGCTATGTGGAACTTCGGGTACTTGGGTTGGGATGTCCATGTTTGAGTCCATCTTGGACCTGCAGACCAGGACTATTTATGACATTACTTGGCTTGAGCCAACACATTGTAAATCGAGGACTGGCCCCTTGCAGGTCTGGGGTTCTGGGTTTGAATTCACCCAGGGAGAACATCTGCATGGAGTTTGTATGTCCACCACATGATTCCATGGATCTCCTCCAGGTTCCTCAGATTGATATTTCTCCCCTTAACATAGTCTTCAGAGATCTCGCACGAGTCCTCTAGAAGCTGCCAGTGCCTCCTGGAGTATCTTCTGAACCGCCTGCAGAATAACTCATGTCACGTCAAGTTGAAGGTTGGTACAATGTACGGTTGGTGGGAGCTGAGTGACGACCTACAGTCCTCCTCAGTGTTGTGTCCTATGTCCAGGTCCTGAAGATCCTGCTCTATCTGTGTTCTAACGGCTCCAACCAGATCATCCAAGATCTCCGACGCAACGCGGTGTACATACAGGAGGCTTCAGGTAGGTGACTTAGCGTATCAGTGCATGGAGCTGCCCTATGACAACACTTCCTGTCTGTGCTCTGCATCATAAGGACGGTGGGGGAATTCCCGCCACCAGCCGTATCAATGCCGGCATCATAGTGGCGGCATTTATGTGTGAACGTGGTGGCGTTGAATGGTCTTAAGCTTGACAAAAATCAGACCAGGAAGTGTTGTCATAGGCAGACCTCTTACATAAAGTTTAAAACCCAAGTATTCCGGGGTCATTGAATCAGTCGCAAGTCTAATATGTGCAGATCCCCCCTCCAGATTAATTGACAAGCCATTATGTGCTGGGATGGGCTGCCTATCAACCATTTACTGAGCATGTGCGAGATTACTAAGGACTGCGCTTGCATGAGACCAACCTGGAGAAGCGGAGAATATTTAAAAAGCCACACCCACTGCTGTCTCCTGATTTTGTCCATGCAGTTGGTGTTGAACCATGGTCTCAACCGTTTGATATTGGGATAAACCTAAGGGTGTTATCCTGGCAGTCCCCTGGTTTTTACCCTTTAACCCTTGTACAGGGATCTGGACATAGTCAGGCCGAGGTCAGGGCAGACAAAGTATGTGCAATACGGGAATCAGTACAAGGTCAGGGCAAGCAGCGAAGGGTCACAGTCCAGTAAACAGGCAGAAAGTCGGTGCATGGGCAGAAAACAGAATACAGCATGCAGGGAACTATCAAGCTAGGAAAACTATTGCTCAGGCACCCTCCCACAGGGGAAAGTGCCTCAAGTACCCCAGGGCTGCGAGTCATTGGCTGGTGAAGCTTAGGGGGGCGTGCGCTGCAGGGATCACACGCTTGCACAGTAGCACAGGCTAAGCCGGCAAGCAGGCCGCAGCCTGTGACAAGTAAAAGAGCTAGTTCGGCGACTGGACCCGCCAGGAGGTGGGTCCATGCTGCCCAGAATGCCGAGACCTGGGACTGGTAAGTGAAGCTGTGACCTTCGCTGTAACAGTCCATTTTCTTAAGACCAGGAGGTGTGAGTCAAACTTCATATCTTGTAAAGTTGGGGTCTGGTCTCCCGGTCTCCTCCTCATCCTACAAGCCTTTGTACATGAGCCTCCTCCCCAGTTGCGCACGAGGCAGGCTGAGACCACTTTGCAGGAATGACCATAAACCCCCCCCCACCACCACCACCGAAGACAATGTAATACTGCGGTCATAACACAGGGCAGGAAGGTCCCGGCAGGGCTGTACCTAGATGTCTCCACACACCCTGTTATTCTTGCTATGATCACTGGAGGGGGCTATAACTTCAGTGTGCTTCTCTTCACAGCTTTTAGTGGACCCCCGGACCCTCTTCATGGTATCAGCCTGTACCAGAAGGTACGGACGGCCGGTCAGGTAAGTCCGTGCAGTTTAGCGTAATCCATAGATTACGGATGCAGTATGGCCTGTGCTGTGAAGACCATTTGGGAGAGACCTATAGCTCTGTTCATCCTGATCCTCCTGGTTCCTGAACATATGCAACGTACAGATACATACCAGGGGGGGTTCGAGAGTGGATCCATATGAAAATGTAACCTTATATAAGGGTGTGGGTGACAACCATAATGGGCACCTGTAGCGAGTGGTTGTCACCACGACCATAGTCACGGCCTGGTTTCTCTTCTCTTCCTCCAGGAACTTGTGGGCAGCTTGTATACAGATCCCAGGCCTTGTCCTGCCAGTATGGTGCCAAACAAGGAGAGGTGCCAGCCCGGTAATGTGCCAGGACGGCTTACGTTTGTCTCACCCCCTGTCGTTGAGTCGGCGCCTCGTTCTGATTGGCTTGTGGTCCTTTTCTTTTAGGAATGGGGTCCCAGGTCTCCCGTTCCCAAGGCTTTGGCTATTCCCAGGAGAAACAGAGCTTCGGTAACGTCCTCCATCTTCACGGGTTCGAGGGGGTTTTACTTCTTCCTAGTGTGATCTGTGGGGGTCTGACCTCTGTGACCTCATGGGCACGGGGGGCTTAGTCCTTGTTATTAGCAAGACTAGTATCCATGTGGTCAGTTTCTATTGAAACAAGTGGATGCTCACATTGTAGACCACCCCTAGGCAAAGCATAGCGGCCTTGACTGCCCTTTCATCCGGATGGTTGGGGGTCCCACCAACATCCGTATGTCATTCATGATTTCTAACACTAGATGGCGCAGTGGTCTCATAAATCCCCCACAGATGGAGTGCACAGACTCTATACTATTGTATCTGTTAGAAGTATTGGGTCTGTACAGGGATGCATGTATTTCCATTCACTGACAGGAAGCAGTGTAAGCTTTATATACAATGACAGCCTTTCTCATACAGGTACTCCCAGTGAAGCCCTGCTGAGCAGCATACATAGGGCAGCCATAGCTGTGACCCAGAAAGTGCTGGTCGAGGCAGGGTCACCGCCTCACTGTCTCAAGGATCAGGCGGAGGACACGTACAGGCCGGTGGCGGTACCCCTGGGTGAGAGACGCCCATCCGCAGGGAAGCCGCTGCCTCCAGCTGCTCACAGCATCAGAGGTGAATCATTTCTGCTTCATGTGGGGTAGGTGGTTGCCTGCGGTATGTACTCATGTACCTTCCCTTCTAGGCGGACACCGCTCGGGAGTCCCTGGGGGAGGGATGGGACGACAGTGACAGCGGGCACAGCTCCCAGGACTCTTTACAAGACAAGTCCCCACGCAGCCTGTCCTCAGATACCGGCAGCAAGGCAGGCAGCGATGGCCAGTCCCGTAGCAGCAATCGGGAGAACGCGGAGATTTCTGAAAGGTAGACCACATGGGGGGTGTACCACTGCATCATAAAAAGTTCTGCAAATTTCTGATATACTTTGTGCTTCAATACCTAATTATTCCTTTAGATGCCTGCTTGCAGTCAGTGAATAAAAACATCAATATTCGCATCCACAGGCTGAAAACCCATTCCCACCCTCAGCTGTGAGAAGAATCAGGCTTGAACAGGTTTTCAAGCTCTGGATTTGACCAGGAATGTTCCTATTCACTGACAGCAAGCAGAAATCTTTTGCAAATGATGAGGACTTGTAACACAAAGTATATTAGAAGGTTGTATTGTATTTTTCTCTTGCACAGGGTGGAGCCTGCCCACCCAGGCGACTGTCTACAGGAGGCGCAGCTGGTTCTGACCATCACCAGGGGACAAAAGGTTTTCCTCACCCAAGAGGAAGTGCAGCATTTCGTCAGAGGGTGAGACTCAGGCTTACAAGTAGCCCACCACTAGGGGGAGCTTTACTCAAGGCAGATGTGTTACTGAATTCGGTGTATACATCATGTGCAGTTAGCTCCCCCTAGTGGTCACTGTTGTGGTGACGTTCTATCTTGTGTGATGGCTGTCCACCAGGGGGAGCTTTAGCACCTACAGCATTCCAGCTGTTGTGAAACTACAACTCCCAGCATGCTCCATTCTCTTCTGCAAGTATGCATGCTGAGAGTTGTAGTTTTACAACAGCTGCTGTGCCAAAGGCTGCTGACATTTGACCTACCTGATGCCTCCTACACTTACAGCGCAATGTGATTGGCTAAGAGGGATCATCTGACCAGCTCACTGCTTTACACGAAGGATGAGATATTGAGATTGGGCGTGACCATTGGAGCCTTGGTATTTAATGCTGCACGCAGGCACCTTGGTCTTCTCCTCCATTCACACTCAAAGCTGCATGAAAACATCCGGGTTGACAGATTGAGGTGTAACAGTTCATTCTCTATTTCTCTACATTACCCCCAGCCCACTGTGTTACTGTGAACACTACAGCCGCCACAATGCGGGGCTGCAGAGCACGCCCTGTACGCTGCGCTTGCGCTGACGTCTGCATTTCCTCACCAGGTGTTCACTGCTGAACTGTGAAGTCGTCTTCGAGATGTTAAACCACTCGCTGGAAGATGACAGCGCGGGTGTCAAACTGGTGAGAAATCATGGTTTACATTACTTTGAGAGTACAGCCGACACGAAATTCTCACTCAAATCAAGTCCAAAGCTAATTTCAGAATTCTGCTGGTTTCCAGCGCATGCTGGGAACTCAGAGGAGTCAATTAGAGCTCAGCTTTTATCAGTATCAGGACGGCGGGGGTCAGACACCTGGCACTGCCACCAATCAGCTGTTTGAAGAGGCTGCGACCCTGTAGCCACCTGACAGCTTACCAAGCACAGCGCCATCCATTGTATAGTGGCTGTGCTTGGTATTACAGCCCAGGCCTATTCACATAAATGGGACTGATCTGCTCATAGGCCATGTGACTGATGAGTGTGATATCTCTGCCTCCAGATCTCGCTGGAACTCCATGGCCTCTTCAAACAGCTGATCAGTGGGGGTGCCGGGAGTCGGACCCCCACCAATCAGATATTGATGACCTGTCCTGAGAATACGTCATCGATATTGTGCTCCTGGAACACCCCTGACTGACAGCAGGGTGGAGCTGATCCCTTGTCTGTTTCCAAGGGCAACCAAAAGAATTTTGTAGCCCACACTGGAAAATACGACAAAGTAGATCTGGCTGTGAAACTTACTGAAAAGTGGAATTGTGTCATTTTTCGGTACAAAATTTAATGCGAGTTTCGCCCTATAAGACGCACCTAGGTTTTAGAGGAGGAGAATAAGAACAAAACATTTTTCATTAGACCTCAGCTCAGAGCCCCAATGTTAATAAGACCCTCAATCAGACCTCAGCTCAGACCCCAGTGTTAATAAGACCCTCAATCAGACCCCAATGTTAATAAGACCCTCAATCAGACCTCAGCACAGAGCCCCAATGTTAATAAGACCCTCAATCAGACCTCAGCACAGAGCCCCAATGTTAATAAGACCCTCAATCAGACCTCAGCTCAGAGCCCCAATGTTAATAAGACCCTCAATCAGACCCCAATGTTAATAAGCCCCTCAATCACACCTCAGCACAGAGCCCCAATGTTAATAAGACCCTCAATCAGACCTCAGCTCAGAGCCCCAATGTTAATAAGACCCTCAATCAGACCTCCGCT
Source organism: Bufotes viridis (assembly GCA_033119425.1). Lineage (NCBI taxonomy): Eukaryota > Metazoa > Chordata > Amphibia > Anura > Bufonidae > Bufotes > Bufotes viridis. The sequence continues at coordinate 259,614,699 of CM065594.1, read as the reverse complement.
CAGACCCCAGTGTTAATAAGACCCTCAATCAGACCCCAATGTTAATAAGACCCTCAATCACACCTCAGCACAGAGCCCCAATGTTAATAACACCCTCAATCAGACCTCAGCTCAGAGCCCCAATGTTAATAAGACCCTCAATCAGACCCCAGCTCAGAGCCCCAATGTTAATAAGACCCTCAATCAGACCTTAGCTCAGACCCCAGTGTTAACCAGACCCTTAATCAGACCTCAGTTCAGACCCCAATGTTAATAAGACCCTCAATCAGACCTCAGCTCATCTCAGAGCCCCAATGTTAATAAGACTCTCAATCAGACGTCAGCTCAGAGCCTAATGTTAACAAGACCCTCAATCAGACCTCAGTTCAGACCCCAATGTTAATAAGACCCTCAATCAGACCTCAGCTCAGACCCTAATGTTAATGACCCCCAGAACTCAGATCAGAGCCTCAATTTGAATTCAAACCCCTCCTATTCAGACTTCAGATCAGATCCCAGGATGTAAATGACCCCCAGACCTCAGTAAAGACCCCCTTGCTCAGAGCAAATAAAATCTAAAAAATAAACTTACCTCTCCTGCTTCGGATGCCGCCGCCTCTGCTCCGAGCTCCATCTCCTCCTGCCGCGCGCTCTGCTGCGACCCAATGCTCAAACTGTGAGGTCACAGAGTGCTGTGCGCAGGCACAGCACAAGTGACGGCAGAGGACCAGGAAGCGGGGAGTACAGAGCCCGGGGAGCGCTCATTCACCCCTTTCCGATCCTCTGGTACTAATGAGCGCTTCCATAATGGAAGCGCTCATTAGTATTGATTCCATAAGACGCAATGGCATTTTCCCCACATTTTTTTTAGGGGGGGTACATCTTATGGGGCGAAAAATATGGTATTTTAGAAGCTTTGTATTTTCTGTCACACAGCTTCAATTCCCCTGTATGTGCCTAGACCTTAGAGATAAAATTCTGGCTGCCTTCAGCCACCACTAGAGGGAGCTCACTGCAGTGTATAAATCCTCTGCTCCCCCTGGTGGTGACTGCAGGTAAAACCACAGCCAGACCCAGGATTAGCCTTCACTTCTTTGTCTATAGTAGGTTTAGACTAAAGACTGATAGGCATGAATGTTGGATTGCGGTGTCCTCTGCCAATCTAATGTCTATGGCAGTGGCAAACCCCTACCCTAGGTCTACTGGTGGGGGACCCTAAAATTAGATTGGTTACTTCCTGCCCTAGCCTATTGTTGTGGATAAGTGGTGCCAGAGATGACTGGAGACGCTTATCGCTCCCATAATTGTGGAACCTGGCTAGGCTAGGAGTTGACATTTTTTATAGATTTTTCTCTGGTTCCCTTGCAGCGGTCTATGTGCGCTATCGCATCCCTCATGACCTCCGACCTTCTGTCACATGACCACATGCTGGCGGTAGTTAGGAATAATCTGATGAAGCTGGGCCGAGGACCACCGGGACCAGTGAATGACAAAGCCAGGAAGGTAGGGGCTGAGATTATAATGTAGTGGGACAATGGAGGGGTAGCATCGGGGGGGGGGGGGTACTTTGCCCCACCCCCACACTCAGCGGTAAAATTCCTGTAGTCTGGCGCTTACAGATACAGTGACTCCCTGGGGCGACATTTCTTTTACTTTGCGCTGATCTGGAGTTTGAGCACTATGTATGCTCCAGTCACACCCGAAGCTGCATTCAGAATTCTGCTTATCTATCAGGGTAGATGACATCACATCTCCCGACTGCCCTTTCCTGGGTCTGTTTATATCCAAATTAAGCCCTTATAGGAGCTCAGTTGAGTAATTATTAAAGGGTTTGTCCAGGATTAGAAAAAGATGGCTGCTTTATTCCAAAAACGGCTCCACGCCTGTTCACGGGTTGTGTCTGGTATTGCAGGTCAATGGGGCGGAGCTGTAATACCACACAAAACCTGTGGACAGGGGTGGTGCTGTTTTTGGAAGAAAGCAGCCATCTTTTTCTAATCCTGGACAACCCCTTTAAGGGTCTGCCTGACAGCACAATTAGTGATGGTTTCCAAGAGAATTTCAAATGCAGCTCTGGATGTGACTAGAGCGTAAGGCCTCATGCACACGACCCTATTTTGTTTCCTTGTCCGGTCCGGTATTTTTTTTTTTTGGTGATAGGATGCAGACCGATTCATTTCAATGGGTCCGCAAAAAATGCGGACAGCGCACCATGTGCTGTCCACATCAGTATGTCCGTTCCGTAGTCCCGCAAAAAAAAAGAGCATGTCCTATTTTTTTCTAGTTTGCGGACAAGGATAGGCATTATTACAATGGATCCGCAAAAATAACAGATGCCATACGGACGTCGTCCGTTTTTTTTTTTGCGTACCGCAAAACACATACGGTCGTGTGCATGAGGCCAAAGACGCATCTAATGCGTTACATTTAACCCCTTGTGTTCTTTTCCAGATTCTTCTCCAGTTTGAAGCTTTGACCCAAACCTCTCCTAAGCATGGGACTGTCCTCCAGTTACCCACCTTGCCGTCTACCCAACCCAACCCCTTGGACCTTCTAACGGACACCCTCCCTGAAACGGGCGTCGAAAATCTACTGACCCCCTCGAGCAACCCTACTTCCCCCATTGCAGTGTCGGATCCCACAAAACCTGCTTGCTGCGGACCTGTCGAGAATGGAGGCCAAAATTCAGGCGTCAAAGTTGTGGCCGCCATCGAGAAGGATGACCGTGTCCACGCTGAGGCAGAGCCGCCTGCCCAGACTGAGGCCCATGGGCGGTTGTCACTTTTTGATGGCATGGAGCTGGTGACGCCAGTAAGGAGACTTGGGAAGGAGGATGGAGAAATGCAGAGTCAGATGCCTTCTGATACCAGCTCCGTGTGGGCGGGGTCACAGGAGAGGACTTGTAAGCCTGGCCTATCAGCTTTCTCCTTTTTGAATAGCTAGCCCAGGAGGTAGCGCTGCAGAGGACGGTGGTGTCTGTGCCTGGTGGCTACTGGTTTCTGTCTGTTGCTCTGCTGCGGCCATTGACCGGGTGGAGATACTGAAGTCAGGCGGCTGGACTGTCCGGCAGAAACCAGAGAACACTAACCCGCCCAAGTACAAAGGGCTGTGTATAATTGGTGACATACAGCGCAGACGCTGTCGATAAAATGTTTAGTACTGTGGAGTCCGAGGAGGGTTTCCGAGAACAGGGGTGTCAAACTTGTGGCCCTCCAGCGGTTGCAAAACTACAACTCCCATCAAGCCCAGACAGTATACAGTTATCAGGGCATGCTGGGAGTTGAAGTTTTGCAACAGCTGGAGGGCCACGAGTTTGACATCCCTGTCCTAGAAGTTGAGGTTAAAAAAAAATGAAAGTGGTATTCCCACCCTGGACATTTATGGCACATTGATAGGTGCGGGGCCCCACCTGTTATCTCCAGAACGGGCCCTGAGGTGAATGGAGAGCAAGCCCTGCTCCATTCAGTGTTCTGGAACTTCAGAAAATAGACAAGAGGTGATTGGTGCGGTGGCCGCGCATGCGCAGCGGGATCTCTGTTTACTTCTAGGCCAGAATCTGGAGATGGGAACACATGGCAAAAAATAAAATGCAATAAAAAATTTCTGGTAGTCTACAAGTTACTGAGAGACTCATGGTCCACCTTTAACCCAAACTGTCATTTAAACAGTCTGGCATGGGGTTACTGGGGGTTCCCCTGGGGGTGGGTATGCGGGTGGCACAGTACCTCACCTGCTGAGTGAAGATGAAGCCGCTGCCGACCTAACGAATCCTTACAATTAAAAAAACTTTCTTTTAGAGGGCGACTTACCCGTCCATCCTAGTGCAAGCAATTGTACCCACTAAGCCGCCCATGAGGTGCCTGGAAAGTCAGAGAATTGTGCTGCACGTCAGTGCCTACCATGGGGGAACTGGGTCCAGAGACCAGTGCTGGAGTCCCTGTGGAGGACAGTCTCTCCCCTGAAGAGGGCGCTGTAGGGAAAATGAGCAAAGACTCAGCAACTCCCTATAAACTGGGCATGGTATAACATAATGGACAGTCCCTTTAATTTGTGTGACAATGGTTATTCATAGGTAGATTTTTCTGAAACTTAAGCCACAGGAACGTGTGCAAAAATCAGACTGCTGTAAAAAAATAAAAAATAAAAAAAAAGCCTCCGGGAAAACGGCACAAAAAACGCTATGTGGGAATCTACCAGTCTTAGGATAGATCGCCTGCAACATTCAAATTTTTTTTTTTTTTTTTTTTTACCAGTAAATGTTTGTTGTTGTTTTTTTTTTTTTTTTTTTTCATTTGTTTAGTTATTCTATCTAAAACTTATATTTTATAAAAAAAAAAAATTAATTTCATCTGATGCTTAGTTGTTTTTTTTATCTATTATGTTCTTTAATATTTATTTTTTATTATAAGTTTATTTCATTTAATATTGTCATTTCTTATGTAAATGTATAATTAATTTAAAATGTATTTTTTTATTTTTATATTTAGTTACCGGTATTTGTTTTATCTCTTACGTTTAGTTAAAATTTCATTACGTTTCATTTAAAATTTAGTTAAATTTTAAATGAAATAGATAAAAAAAACAACTAAATATTAAGTTGTATTTGACGTTTGACGCCTGATAAGAGGCGGGTGCGTTGCCGGAAAATGCGTGATTTTTCCGCGCGGGTGCAAACTTTTGTAATGCGTTTTGCACGCGCGTGTGAAAAATCGGCATGTTTGGTACCCAGACCCGAACCCGGACTTCATCACTGAAGTCCGGTTTCGGGTTGAGTATTCTGTAGATTTTATTATTTCCCCTTATGACATGGTTATAAGGGAAATAATAGCATTCTCAATACAGAATGCTTAGTAAAATATGGATTAGGGGTTAAAAATAAAAAACTTAACTCACCTTATCCACTTGATCGCGTGGTTGCCGATCTTTTCGCTCTTCTTCATTCATTAGCTGCCGTCTAAAGGACCTGTGATGACGTCACTGAGTTCATCACATGGTCCATCTTACCATGGTGATAGACCATGTGATTGGACCATGTGATGTGACATCACCACAGGTCCTTTAGCCGGCAGCTAATGCTTGAAGAAGAGCGAAAAGATCGGCAACTACGCGATCAAGTGGCTAAGGTAAGTTAACTTTTATTATTTTTAACCCCTTCCTCATCATTTAACAATGCATTCTTTATTAAGAATGCTATTATTTTCCCTTATAACCATGTTATAAGGGAAAATAATAAAGATCGGGTCCCGTCTCTTAGTAACCATGCGGGAAAATCGCACTGCATCCGCACTTGCTTGCGGATGCTTGTGATTTTCCCGCAGCCCCATTCACTTCTATGGGGCCTGCGCTGCGTGAAAAACGCACAATATAGAGCATGCTGCGATTTTCACGCAACGCAGAAGTGATGCGTGAAAATCACCGCTCATGTGCACAGCCCCATAGAAATGAATGGGTCCGGATTCAGTGCGGGTGCAATGCGTCCTCCTCACGCATTGCACCCTTGCGGAAAACTCGCCCGTGTGAAAGAGGCCTAATAAAAATTAATTTTACTTAAGGAAATGATGGATATTAAATTAATCATAAAAATAAAATTAAATAATAAATTAAAAAATGAAAAGTAAATATTAAATGAAATGAACTAATAACAAAAAATTTAAATTAAATAAGTTTCTTTAATTTCATATTTACTTTTCTTTTTTTAATTTATTATTTAATTTTATTTTTATGATTAATTTAATAATTTTTTATCTATCATTCTCTTTTAAAATGTATTACTTTTTTAAGTTTATTTAATATTCAGTTCTATCTAATATTATTATTTTCTTTAATATTTTGATTACAATTTTTATTTAATTTAACATTTAGTTTTTTTTCTATTTCATTGAATTATTTTTTTGTAGATATTATGGTCAAAATCTTCAAATTATATTTTTGATATCAGTTCACACATGGAGCATTACCTGTTTTCCAGGGTTTTCTATTTATTTATTTTTTTCCATTTTTTTTTATTTAGAAAATAATTTTATAGCCACCATTTTTTTTTGCCCCTGCAGCTCACATATATATCTATATGAAATGTGGCCAACTAATGAGGCTACTTTACATTTAAAAAAAAATAAAAATCTGATGCATCAAAGCCGTGCCTGATGCTTGCGCCAACTATATAATGAACAGGCGCCATTTTTTATGCATACGTGTAGGGCAGTTATGATGTGGCATAAGGAGAACTACTATTAAGTGTGTCATTTCTTGCGCCAAATCTATTATATGTGTGCTATTTTGATAAATTTGGTGCAAAATTTTGCAAATCTGGGTGGTAAGCTATATAGCTGGAGTGATCTGAGACAGATGACAGCCGAAATTGATTTGTCACCTAGTGTTCCAAGAACATAAATAAGGTGCCTGTTCACATGGTGCCTTTAGAGGGCTGATGCGATTTTACGGAAATCCTGGTGAAGACACCGATACAGCCGCACCTTGTGAGTACAGAATTAGTAAAGCGGATTAATCAGGTTTCTATAGGCAAGAAACCATTCAGCAGCCGCTCGTCCATCATCTTCCTCACTGACTGGGGTAACGCCGTGCTCCCGCATCAGAAGAGGGGACCAGACATAATGTAAACTAGTCCCGCCCCCTGTGTGTTCTCCACCAAACTCCTGCCGGCGGCCCCGCCCCTCGGCTTGAGTGATAGAAGGAAAGCCAATCACCGGGTTGCGATGTAATGCGCCAGCCAATGAGCAGGCAGTGAGGTGAAGTTCGTTAGGTTGTTGTGTGTTGCTGCCATGGAAGTCTGTGTATAACATTTGGCTGTTACCGTCCGTTCTGTGCCGTAAAGGAGGTCGCGGGGTCACTTGGGGTCGAACACCCGAGGAGTTAACGGAACGTGTACATCCGGGACACAGCCGGCCACAGGAGGTTGGTAGGTTCGAGCATTAGCTATACTGGGCTCAGTCTGCACATCAGTCCAAAGGACTGGTACCTGCACCCTGGAGGCTGAGCCTCTAATGTAGAGACTGGTATCTGCACCCATGAGGCTGAGCCTCTAATATACAGACTGGTACCTGCACCCTGGAGGCTGAGCCTCTAATATACAGACTGGTACCTGCACCCTGGAGGCTGAGCCTCTAATATACAGACTGGTACCTGCACCCTGGAGGCTGAGCCTCTAATATAGAGACTGGTGCCTGCACCCTGGAGGCTGAGCCTCTAATATAGAGACTGGTGCCCTCACCCTGGAGGCTGAGCCTCTAATATAGAGACCGGTACCTGCACCTTGGAGGCTGAGCCTCTAATATACAGACTGGTACCTGCATCCTGGAGGCTGAGCCTCTAATATAGAGACTGGTACATGCACCCTGGAGGCTGAGCCTCTAATATAGAGACTGGTACCTGCACCCTGGAGGCTGAGCCTCTAATATACAGACTGGTACCTGCACCCTGGAGGCTGAGCCTCTAATATACAGACTGGTGCCTGCACCCTGGAGGCTAAGCCTCTAATATAGAGACTGGTAACTACACCCAGGAGGCTGAGCCTCTAATATACAGACTGGTACCTGCACCCTGGAGGCTGAGCCTCTAATATAGAGACTGGTACCTGCACCCTGGAGGCTGAGCCTCTAATATAGAGACTGGTACCGACAACCTGGAGGCTGAGCCTCTAATACAGAGACTGGTACCTGCACCCTGGAGGCTGAGCCTCTAATATAGAGACTGGTACCAGCACCCTGGAGGCTGAGCCTCTAATATAGAGACTGGTACCTGCACCCTGGAGGCTGAGCCTCTAATATACAGACTGGTACCTGCACCCTGGAGGCTGAGCCTCTAATATACAGACTGGTACCTGCACCCTGGAGGCTGAGCCTCTAATATAGAGACTGGTGCCTGCACCCTGGAGACTGAGCCTCTAATATAGAGACTGGTACCTGCACCCTGGAGGCTGAGCCTCTAATATAGAGACTGGTACCTGCACCCTGGAGGCTGAGCCTCTAATATACAGACTGGTACCTGCACCCAGGAGGCTGAGCCTCTAATATACAGACTGGTGCCCTCACCCTGGAGGCTGAGCCTCTAATATAGAGACCGGTACCTGCACCTTGGAGGCTGAGCCTCTAATATACAGACTGGTACCTGCATCCTGGAGGCTGAGCCTCTAATATAGAGACTGGTACCTGCACCCTGGAGGCTGAGCCTCTAATATACAGACTGGTACCTGCACCCTGGAGGCTGAGCCTCTAATATACAGACTGGTACCTGCATCCTGGAGGCTGAGCCTCTAATATAGAGACTGGTATCTGCACCCTGGAGACTGAGCCTCTAATATAGAGACTGGTACCTGCACCCTGGAGGCTGAGCCTCTAATATACAGACTGGTACCTGCATCCTGGAGGCTGAGCCTCTAATATAGAGACTGGTATCTGCACCCTGGAGACTGAGCCTCTAATATACAGACTGGTGCCTGCACCCTGGAGGCTAAGCCTCTAATATAGAGACTGGTAACTACACCCAGGAGGCTAAGCCTCTAATATACAGACTGGTACCTGCACCCTGGAGGCTGAGCCTCTAATATAGAGACTGGTACCGACACCCTGGAGGCTGAGCCTCTAATACAGAGACTGGTACCTGCACCCTGGAGGCTGAGCCTCTAATATACAGACTGGTACCTGCACCCTGGAGGCTGAGCCTCTAATATAGAGACTGGTACCTGCACCCAGGAGGCTGAGCCTCTAATATACAGACTGGTGCCTGCACCCTGGAGGCTGAGCCTCTAATATACAGACTGGTACTTGTACTGTACCCTGGAGGCTGAGCCTCTAATATAGAGACTGGTACCTGCACCCTGGAGGCTGAGCCTCTAATATACAGACTGGTACCTGCACCCTGGAGGCTGAGCCTCTAATATAGAGACTGGTACCTGCACCCTGGAGGCTGAGCCTCTAATATAGAGACTGGTACCTGCACCCTGGAGGCTGAGCCTCTAATATAGAGACTGGTACCTGCATCCTGGAGACTGAGCCTCTAATATAGAGACTGGTACCTGCACCCTGGAGGCTGAGCCTCTAATATACAGACTGGTACCTGCACCCTGGAGGCTGAGCCTCTAATATAGAGACTGGTACCTGCATCCTGGAGACTGAGCCTCTAATATAGAGACTGGTACCTGCAGTTTGACAACCCTCACAGTTCCCACAGGGGTTGTCACCCAGCTTTCCTAAACTCCTGATAGCAGGGTAACCCATTTGTACTGACGCCTCCTGCTGGCATCTATGCATGTAAAGATCCTGGGAAAGCCGGCTGGTGTCGGGGTCTGCGGGACAGCTCTGATCAGTGAGGTCAGAGTCTGAAATCTAACTTCTGTCTCTCCTCCATGCTTTACACTGCAGCTCCGATTGAAGGGCTTGAGCTGCAATACCAGACACAGCTGATGGACAAGTGGATGTGATGGGAAAGCTGAGCGGCAGCAGTACATGACAGTTATGATGGCATGCTCCCCCAAGCACTCCTTTATGGAGAAGATTTGCCGTTCAGGACTGTAGGAAAGATGGGTGACAACCTGTTTGGGAGCCATAGCAGGGACTTTTGTCACCCAACTTTCCCAGAACCAGGCAGCTTTCCTGTCTGGATCTGATGTTATTGGACCAGGTTGTGTCTGGTATTGAAGCGAGTGAAGCTGACCTGCAATGCCACATACCACCTGTGGACAGATGTGGCGCTGTTTCTGGAAGAGGAAAAAAAAAACGCCATGTTTTTCTAATCCCGTGCCACCCCTTTAAGTTGTCTCACACGTCTCTTTCCTGCAGGCGCCCATGCAGAGTCCACTCGGTACCCCCTCCCAGCAGGGTGGGGAGAACAAAGGAGAACTCACCCTCACTGGCTCCCAGGTCTCCGTGACGAGACGCCCAAGCAGCGCTGGAAGCGCCAAACTCATTTCACGCTCCATCTCCGTCATCACCGATACCAGGAGCAGAGGAAACCAGGTGGTAAGAGGAGACATCGCCCCCTGCTGGCCTCTGCTGTGTAGACAGGAAGCGTAACCCACTGCATGAAGAAAAGTTCCACAACTTTCTGCCTCTGTTCTCCATTCTCAGGATGTGCTTGCTGTCTGTGAATGGAACATTGGCTCAGTGTAAGGGCTCATGCACACGACTGCGCCATGTTTTGCGGTTGGCAAATTGCAGATGCCAGCTGTGTGCGTTCCGCAAGTTATGAAACGGGCCGACCGTTATATAAATGCTTATTCTTGACCGCAAAACGGACAAGAATAGGACATGTTCTATATTTATTAATTTTTTGCAGGGCCACGGAACGGAGCAACGGATGCGGAAAGCACACGGAGTGTTGTCCGCATCATTTGCAGCTCCATTGAAGTGAATCGGTCCGCATCCGTTACACAAAAAAATGCTGCTTGGATGTGGACCCAGAACAGCGGTCGTGTGAATGAGCCCTAATGCCCAGTACCTGGAGCTGCATTTGTATCTTTTGGGCTTGTAAACTATGAAGGTTTCCATTTACCGGGAGCAAGCAGAGATCTTAAATATAGCAATTAGGGATGAGCGAACTTCATATTTTGAAGTTCGGGTTGTGGTATATGCTGAATTGCGGTTATGGATTCCGTTACCACGGACCATAACGCAATTCCATGACGGAATGCCTTTAGAGGCATTCCGTTATTCATTCCGCCATAATAGAAGTCTATGGCCGGCATAACGGATCCGTCCTGTTTCCGTTATGCAGGGGGGCACTCCCCGCAGTGACTAGGACACGTCCTCTGCCCATGTTGTTTCTCACAAGCTCCGTTTTTAGCAGCGGGCATGCCTTGGCGCAGTGGAGAAGCTTCTCCCTCCTTGTCGCCCCTGTCCACAACCAGCAGTTTTAGGGACCATTCACACGGCCGTATGAACGGGACCCACTCATTTCAATGGGGCCGCAAAAGATGTGAACTGCACACCCGTAGTTCTGTTCCGTGGCCCGCAAATATATAGAGCATGTCCTATTCTCGTCCGCAATTGCGGACAAGAATAGGCATTTTCTATGAGAGTGGTGGCCATGTGCAGTCCGCACACAGGCCGGTAGCCCTGTTTTACGGACCACAAAACACATACGGCCATCTGAATGCCCCCTTATACCGTGCGCATATTGAGTGAAAAAAAAACCAGGAAGGACAGAACATGGGGTACAATGGGGGCGTGCCGGACAAGGTAAAACCAGCTGATGGTCAGAGGGATCGGGTGCTGCCAGTCCTCCCTGACTACAGCACTCGGGGACTGTTTATCAAAATGTAGTCTTGCTAAAAGGTTAATCGGTGGGGGTCCGACCTGTGGGACCTCCACTGATCCTAAGAATGGAGGGCCTGCAGCGGCAATTGACTTGCATGGGGCTGTGCTGCAGTTTCCTGCGCACCAAGTAGGGGAGATACAGCAAAGGGGGCTTAGCGCTCAGGGACGTAGCTAAAGCCTCATGGGCCCTGGTGCAAGAGTTCAGCTTGGGCCCCCCTTCCCTCAGTGCTTTGTGTGTCTTCTTATGCGGCACAAGGGTCTTTGGGTCCCCTCATGCTCCTGGGCCCGGTAGTGACTGCTACCTCTGCACCCCCTATAGCTACGCCCATGGCAGCGCTATAGCAGTGATATGCGGTCGGAATACCCTTTTAAGGTTTGTTTATATAGGACATGACATCCCTCCTGCCCCCAAATATTCCTCTCACTGTCTGATGCTTTCTCTCCTGCACAGAGGGACTCGCCTCGAGCCATCAATAACCTTCGCAGGTCCAACAGTACCACTCAGGTGGCACCAGGCGGCAGCTCGCACCGCAGGTATGACATGACGGGTCCGGCCGGTCGGGGTGCCCACGCAGTAGATCATGGTGACGGCTGCAGGGCTGCGCCGGCCTTTGGTGTAGCGTAGGACGGATCAGGAGCTGTCTATTCATATACTGACCTTTGTGTTCCCAGCTGCTACCCCCTAGGGGGCGTCTCATCTCTGCTGGAATGTGACAGATGTTCTGCAGGGAGGAGAGGAGGGGGCGGCTGACTCTGTCAGACCCTGGAGATTATCCCCTTTTACTCTTTACAAGTTTAAGGGGGGTATACCTTGGTGCTCAGCGCCCCTCCCCCTAAATTCTTGGAGAGATGCTACATTTGCAACTCAAAAAAGGGGAAGCGTTAGATCTGCAAAAGTGTATTTTCGCTATAGATATGCAGGACCCAGCATGCCATGCCCACCTAAGGTTAGCATGGCATGCTGGAACTTGTAGTCCAGCAGCAGCCGGAGGCATATGAGGATAATAACGTGAGACCTAGGAGATCCGCTGTGAGTATCCTGTGCAGGGACAACATATCACAGCTGTCTCTGACCAATATGCCATTCAGGAGTCAGGGAAAGCTGGGTGTCAGTATTGCACCCAGCCGTTTCTTAAATTCTCCCCATTTGCCTCTTTCAGCAGTGACCAGCATGAAGATTTCTTAGCCTTTTTTGAGAGCAGCTCCGTTGGGAGGAAGAAGCTACATGGACTGGCCAAAACCCCCCCAGAAAAGAAGACCACATGGAATATTCTGGTACGTTTCAGGATCTCTGCTTACTGTCAGCGGATGGAAACATTCCGATATTTCTTATAGCTGCGAGTTTGCGACAGTTGTAGCCAGTCTAGTACTGTACATTCCTCGGTGAGCTAACTACATCGCCAGGCTGTCTTCTCTCCGGAAAGTTTGTTACAATGTATCAGCGCAGGTAAAAGGTATCCTCCGGAAGTCCAGGCAGTTTAGTTCACACACAGGGGCGTAACTAGCATAACAACAGACCGTGTGACTGCTATGGGGCCCAGGGCAGCAAGCAGAGATCTTGAGGAACTGTAGCTCAAGGGCTATTCAACTTCTTAAGAAGGTTGACGATTGGTTTTGCCCAGAAAATCTGTGCAGTGTATAAACTCCTGTTCATTATAATGTTATAGACATGGGGGAAATTCATCACGCCCTGCACTCCCGGATTCTCACAATAGGGCTTTGGGTCCATTCACACGTCCATGTGTGTTCTGCGGATCCGCAAACGGACACCGGCAATGCGCGTTCCGCATTTTGCGGACTGCACATCGCCAGCACTCACATAGAAAATGCCTTTTCTTGTCCGCAACTGCAGACAAGAATAGGACATGTTCTATATTTTTCGGGAACGCAATTGCAGACCCGGAAGTGCAGATCCGTAATTGCGGATGTGTCCCCATAGAAAGTGAATGGGTCCGCAATTCCGTTCTGCAAAATGCGTTACAGTAGTGCGGACGTGTGAATGGACCCTTTTTGGGCTTATTTGTATTTAAAAGTGTTAAACATTTTTTATTGGTGTTTTTTGCATATGCATTTTTTTCGGTAAAAGCTCCACCTATTAGCTGAAAGTCTATGGAAAATATGTAACACGGGACTCACAAGTGTTTTTACTACTTGCTACTGGCATTTTTGTTCATCAGGTGATGTTTTTTGGGTGTTTGCTGTTTTTTTTTTTTTTTTTTTTAAATACAGCATGTTGAAGCTTTGACGTTTTTATTCTGCCATTTTGACCTCTTCTCTATAGAAGGGAACAGCCTGGTATAGAGAAGAGGTCAATAGAAGGAAAATACAGCCTGGTTCTCCCACTTCTTTAGCAAAAAGCGCTGCTAAAAACTAGGCGGTATGGAAAAAAACACAAGCAGCTTCTATGGCTTTTTTTTCAATTCCAGTGGTTGAAAAAAGCCAGAAAAAAACTTGTGTGTGTAGAGGGCCTTACACCGCTCGCTCCAGTTTTGAAAAGTGGGGGGAAGGTGACTATGGTCAGCCTGTCGAGCTGATTTAAAGGGGTTGTCTCATCTGAGACATTGGTGGCAGGATACTTCACCAGTGTCAGATAGAGGTGGGACCCACCTTGGGGCCCGCACCTATCTACAGAACGTGTCCTCAAAGGCAGCATGCTCTCTATTCATTTCTATGGAAGTTCCATTGAAATGGGTGGAAGTACGACCACCGACCCATTCACTTCTATGGGACTGCCGGAGATAGCCGAGACAGCACTCAATTATTTTAGGCACTCCCATAGAAATGAATGGAGGGCGCTCGTGTATGCGCAGCTGCTCTCTGCTAACTTTTGGTGTCCCTTTCTGGGGATAGGTGCGGTTCCCAGTGTCTCTAGTGTTTCAGATGAAACAACTCTTAACCAGATTTATTCTATGAGACTTTTTCAAAGTCAAAAAATTGTTGTAGTCCTGCTCACCCATCCTGATAATAATGAGGGTGCAGCGCTCGTATAGTGCTGCATTTCCTTTAGAGTTTTGCCTGCACAGAAGCGCTCCCGACCTGTGCAGAGAACGCGAGCCGTCCTGTTCCTTTGAATGGCTCTGTGCTGCGCCCTCCCTGCACGGCCGGGTGCTGCGCCCTCCCTGCACGGCCGGGTGCTGCGCCCTCCCTGCACGGCCGGGTGCTGTGCCCTCCCTGCACGGCCGGGTGCTGCGCCCTCCCTGCACGGCCGGGTGCTGCACCTTCCCTGCAGGGCCTGGTGCTGCACAGGGATTTATGTACGGGTGCTGCGCCCTCTCTGCACAGCCAGGTGCTACACAGGAAATACTTTACGGGTGCTGCACCATCTCCGCACAGCCAGGTGCTGTACAGGGAATACTATACGGGTGCTGCGCCCTCTCTGCACAGCGAGGTGCTACACAGGGAATACTATACGGGTGCTGCACCATCTCCGCACAGCCAGGTGCTACACAGGGAATACTATATGGGTGCTGCACCATCTCCGCACAGCCAGGTGCTACACAGGGAATACTATACGGGTGCTGCGCCCTCTCTGCACAGCGAGGTGCTACACAGGGAATACTATACGGGTGCTGCACCCTCTCCGCACAGCCAGGTGCTACACAGGGAATACTATACGGGTGCTGCACCATCTCCGCACAGCCAGGTGCTACACAGGGAATACTATACGGGTGCTGCACCATCTCCGCACAGCCAGGTGCTACACAGGGAATACTATACAGGTGCTGCACCATCTCCGCACAGCCAGGTGCTACACAGGGAATACTATACTGGTGCTGTACCCTCTCCGCACAGCCAGGTGCTACACAGGGAATACTATACGGGTGCTGCACCCTCTTCATTATGAGGATCTGAGTGGGTTCCACAGGTTGAAGTTCCACTGATCATCAAGTGATATCACATACTAGCGATATAAGATAGAAGTACATGAGGATTTAGAGGGTGGAATAATCTTGTGCCCCATCCCCTTCCTTTACAGGATGAACAACCGCGTGCTTTTCCTATACCCTCCAGTGCCCGCAGTGCTAGCTCAGCGCAGAGCCTGAGCATGAAGAGGAGAGACATGCCTGCCCTGGCACCCAGTTTCCCAGCCAACAATAGGTATTTTATGTAGCATTGTTGTGGTCATGAAATTATTATTATTTGTGCAGATATGTTTTTTATGCATGTTTCCATCTCTTTCCATGTTTAGGAGTAACAAGGGAGCCGTGGGAAACACCGTAACCACCATGGTGCACAATAACTATTCATCTGGGGATCGAACCAAGAGCTCCAATCAGAAACCGCCTTCTCTAAAGTAAGGGATGGAGATAAATCCTTTGAGAGGCTTCCAGTGGTCTGTAAATTGACACCAGGGCAATCTGTTTTATTGTATTTTTGAAATAGCGCTAACCTTTCTCATGGGTCTAGTATTGCATCTCAGGCCTGTTGACTGTTCACTTATCACTTCACTTATTTCGATGGAGGTCGAGCATTATGGAAAGCCGTCTGTAGACTAAAACCACTTTCAGGATTTGAGGTGGCTTCCAGCGGTCGGACCCCCACAGTTTTATGGCATAGGTGATTGATGTATCGACATTGATGCCTTACAACATGAAGCTAAATTCCCTTAAGGCTGGTTTCACATGAGCGAGTGTCACACTCCGGACTCGCAGCGCAGCACCCATCCTGAACTTCCAGCACTGCCGAGGTCGCGTAGCATTATATTGATTTGTGATGCTATGTGACCCTTACAGTACTGGAAGTTCAGGAAGGGTGCTGCGCTGCGAGTCCGAAACGTGACACTTTCTCATGTGAAACCAGCCTAAGGCCACATTCACACGGCCGTGTGTCCCTCGTGGCTGTTTTGTGCCCTGCATACGGCGGGTCTGCAGTACACGGGGCACTGGCCGTGTGCAATCCGCATCACGGATGTGAACCCATTCACTTGAATGGGTACTCAAATCCAGAGACGCAGTGCGGAACAGAAGTACTACGGAGTGCTTTCGTGGGGTTCCGTTCCGTGCTTCGATTCCGCAAAAAGATAGAACTTGTTTCATCTTTTTGCGGAACAGACGGATCGCAGACCCAATTCAAGTGAATGGATCCGCGATCCGCATGCGGCTGGCCCACGGTCAGTGCCCGTGCATTGCGGACCACAGCACAGTTCGCAGCACCCTAAACCTCCTTTCTTGAGTCGATCCCTCCACTTTTCACAGAGAAAACATGGCTGCTTGATTTACCTGGAGATAAGCGGCACCTAGGGTGTTTAGCAGCTGCTCATCACATTAGCATATTGAAACCACTTGGAAAATGAAAAAGTGTTCCTTGCATCTTCCCCAGTAACCAGAGGACACAAAATGGCGAAGAATTAGGAATCAGCTTGCAGAAATCCCAGAAGAATATGTCCAGCGCAAACAACCTGGGGCGTAACAACCACTCCGGGGGGAGCGCAGCGCAGAAGAGGAAAGAGGTCACTGCTGAGGAGGCAGAGCGGTCAGTGCACTCACTGTCTGTGTCTTATCTGTGTTCTGGGATGTCACATAAAGATGGCCACACACATCGGCCAAATGTGATCATTTCAGAAAGTTCGGCCGAGCATTTAATGTGTGTCTGACAGCAGCTTCTCCCCATTCACTACATATGGGTGCCGGCCTAGCCAAACATGTATAGGAGGACTGGGAGAGTGAGCTCATGAGGCCGACAGTTTTCTCATATGTATGACCAGCTTTAAGGGATTGTCCACTGCTTTACTATTATTGACCTATCCTCAGGAACGAGCCATCAGAATCTGATTGCCGGTGGTCCGACTCCCCTTACTTGTGCCGGTCAGCTGTTTCAGAGTAACTCCAGTGCCAGAACTACACAGCTCTGTGCATTTCGCAGGATGGAGCTGGTTTATGGGGTTGTCCATTCATAAGCATAAGCCATCAATAACTGACTGGCAGGGGTCTGACCACCCGCACCTCTGCCGACCAAGTCAGAGTAACTCCAGAGCTGGAAGTCAGTGCTGGGACTACTCGGCTCTGTCCACTGTGCAGTGCTGCGCTGATCCCATTCACTTCAATGGGGGCGGCACTACACAGTGGACAGAGCCGAGTAGTCCCAGCACCGACTTCCAGCTCTGGAGTTACTCTGACTTGGTCGGCAGAGGTGCGGGTGGTCAGACCCCTGCCAGTCAGTTATTGATGGCTTATGCTTATGAATGGACAACCCCATAAAGTCTTACGTTTAGATAAATCCTACCCGATACAGCATTTGTCTTGCTTGGGAATGGGAACATCCCACTTATTAGGCACATTAGCACATTCATCTGAAATGCTTCCTTTCTTTGGCTTTCCATTTGTTACCGTTCTGCTGTTCACATCATGATATTTGCCATGTCCCTACTTATATTATAAAATTGCCTTCAGCCAGATCAGCACAATCCTAAAATACTCTGTGCTGCCGGAGGTTGCAATAATGCTACTTTCTGCATACGTTTCCATCGTCCTCTTGACATCATGAAGCCGTCTGTGTCACATGCAGTAGACGGGTCACTGCCACCCACATAATCAGTACACTCCTGTCTTGCTGCTGTCATCATTCCTGCCATCTGGTTGGTTATAGGGTGCTCTGACTATCCCCCCCCCCCCCCGGGTGCACAGTCAGTGTGAGGCATATGGATCTGTACACCCAGCTGGGTGGGTTCACATCATGTTTATGTCACGCGTTTAACGTAGACAAAAAGACTTAACGTTAACGGAGGCCTCTGATCCATCACCATAGAGTTCCATTGTAAAAAAAACAAAAACAAAACTATACGTTAACATATACTTTTTTTGCTGGACTTTGCATGAAGGGAATTTGTAGTGTACCATGTTTTTCCATCCTTCAGAGTCCTGCAAAAAAATGTATACGTTAACGTACAGGAAAAAAAGGGGGGGTTATGCAGCAGGACTCTGCAAACACAAATAATGTCATAGAAAACATTCTGGTGCTAAGGCTACCTTTTTTTGCAAATGAGATGCTTGTCAAATTATTTTGTACAAAATTATTTGAGCCCGTCTGCCAAACGTCACAGCAATCTCAATTAGACAGGTTTCTAACACTAAAACCTACCTGTTATGCGACACAATGGCCACAAAACATCCAAGGAGTGCAGGTTCCAACTGCATGTTGGGTCCACTCTGCTTTTTACCATTTTTGGTGCCATAACAGCCTCCATTGAATCCAGGGATGCAGGTACCAGCATGCATGCTGAGCCCACTCTATGCTCTTCCTGGTGCCAAATGGCTACTAATAGACACAGATGAGAGCAGGCTACAGCTTTATACGTTAACGTATACTTTTTTTTACAATAGTACTCTGTGGTGACGGATGCCACAGTATGGCATCTGCCTGATGCATCCATTAAGATATACGTTTTTTTGTGTACGTTAAACGTATGACAAAAATGTGAAGTGAACTCACCCTTAGGCCTCATGCACACGACTGTTGCCCGGCCGTTCTGTGCATTGTGGACCGCAATGCACTCTGTAGCGCTTCCATGGCGTTCTATGCCTCTGTAGCGCTTCCATGGGGTTCTATGCCTCCGTTCTGCACCGCACCTTCTGTGAATGGGTCTGCATCCATAATGTGGTGAGCACATGGCCAGGGCCCGCATATTGCGAACACTCTGCGGGCCGCAGTGCGGGCAACGGCCGTGTGCATGAGGCCTTAGATAGTATCCATCACTGACACTGCATACTTCTCTCCTGCACAGGTTTATTCTGCAAGTCAACAATGCCGCAGTCACCATTCAGCGCTGGTACCGACGCCATCGGCAGAAGCGGAGATCTGGGAAGGAAACTGTACGGCATATGTTGACTTCCAAAAAGGAGGTAATTTAGTATAAACATACTGGGGATAGTTGTCTCCAAGATTATTACAGGCTTTTCTATTGATTGCTTTTCATGGCTTATTCATTAAAGGGGTTGTCCAGGAATACATAATTTCTAGCAGGTCTCAGCAGCCTGCCTTCCCTACTGAAAGGATCATACTTGCCTGCTCCCTGCCGCTCCGCTCCGCCGCGCTGTCTCACGCATCTCTTCCTCCTCGGCATAAGCATGGTCACTTGATCTACTTCACCTCTGGCTTCAGCCGTGACGTGTCTCTTCTGAACACATCACCTCTGAAGCACTTGGCTGAAGAGACTCAGGGCATCCATCCCCGGGAAGTTTCCCTGTAAGGTCTATGGCCAATCCGGCCCTGGAGATCTGGTTGCACATGGCGTGGCCCCACAGACCTAGGAAGTCTGTAACCCCTTGTTTGGCACTTTGAAGGGCTGTGCAGGGGATATGAAATCCTTTGCGTGTTTTACTTGGAGATGTTAGCACTCACTCCTCCTTATAGGAACGGCAGCATCAAGCAGATGAGAGCAGCTACTTAAATTCCTATCAGTCCAAAGACGAAGAACGCAAGAGAATCCGGGAAGAAAAAGCTCGACAAGCCCGACGGGCGGCCATCCAGGTATGAACTGTCTTGTGCTGGAACATTTCCTCGATGTGATGGTGGGGCAGTGGACAGACAAGGTCCATAGCCTCCTATAGATGAATATGACCTCTCTGAAATCCTGCTTCTCTCTAAGGAACTGCAGCTTAAGCGGGCCCAGAAAGCCCTGGAAGCCCAGAAACTGGTGGAAGAGGAGCTGACACGGCTGGAACAGAGCGGGAAGGTGGGAAAGAAGAAGGTCGGCAGGAATCTGGTCAACTCTCCATTACAGAGGAGCAGCAAGTCCAATAATAATAATACAGGCAAGAAATCACAAGACGGACAGTCACTCCTGATTTTTCAGTGCGGTCTGTGTAATTCTGTGTCACCAGTACGGATATATGATTGTCCAGGGTGCTTTGTGATGGCATATTGTAGTGTATGCCTCCTGGCATCAGAGACCGGACAAGCGTTCCTGGAGCGGTCCTTTAACTATCCTATACTGCAGTGCAGGGGTCAGCAACCTCCGGCACTCCAGTTGTTGTGAAACTACAACTCCCAGAATCCTCCTTTCACTTCTATGGCAGCTGCAAGAACAGCAGAGTAAGTGTACATGCTGGGAGTTGTAGTTTCACAGCAGCTGGAGTGCCAAAGGTTGCTGATCCCTGCTGTAGTGTATGCCTCCTAGAGTCATAGACAGGACTAGCGTTCCTTTCACTATTCTATACTGTAGTGTATACCTCCTGGCATCATAGACAGGACTAGCGTTCCAGGAGCGTTCCTTTAACTATTCTATACTGTAGTGTATGCCTTCTGGCATCATAGACAGGACAAGCGTTCCAGGAGCGTTCCTTTAAATATCCTATACCAGTGATGGCTAACCTTCGGCACTCCATCATTGGTGAAACTACGACTCCCAGGAACTGTGCATCTTGAGAGTTGTAGTTTTACCACAGCTGGAGTGCCGGAGGTTAGCCATCACAGTCCTACACTGTAGTGTATACATCCTGGCATCATAGACAGGACAAGCGTTCCAGGAGCGTTCCTTTAAATATCCTTGTATGTACGAGATATCAATGGTGTGTGCTTTTATTGGTCCTTTTAGGTTCTAGAGCGCAAGATACGTTGGAAAATGATAATTCTATGATGTCACTCTTCAAGCCGTCACCAGACTACAGGAGCAGTGAGCACAGTGCCCAGGTGAGGGTATTGTACGAGATATCCACTGCCCATATTTTGCCATCAGTTTCGTTTAGTGAAGTTCCTGTTCACACCATCTTCTTTTCTACAGGTGCTATCTACTCCTGACCAGGTCCTGGGAGAAGTGGATGTAGCAGCCTCTGCCCACTCTAAGACCACCCTGACAGATCTGCTGGACACATTGAAGCAGCTGGAGGAGCCTGAACCATTCATGGACATTAGAACAGAGGGCAAAGACAAATTTCACTGGATTGATGGGGTAAGCCAAGTGACAGTAGGTAGGTGCAAAGCCTGTACGTTTAGAATCAGACCAGGTGTATTTTACCAATTTCCTCCCTTCCAGGACGCTGACACGTCCCTCACGGCAGATAACCTGGAGCGCCATAGTCAGATGACACGCAATGGACAGGTGGAGCAGAATGAAGTTCACTGTACAGCCGGGGCCCTTCTGTCTGAGGTTAAGCTGCAGAACATCATTAGCTTTCTGGATGAAATGGAAAAAGCCGAACAGGAAAGGCCCCGGTCCTCGGGCTCCCACACTCTCAGAGGGGTAAGTAGTCCTTAAAGAGAATCTGTCACCTGCCTGTCATCATTTTCTGCTGTCACCTTATCCATGTAAAATAAAGTACCTCATTTCCAGCTCTGGTCTTCCGGTCAACAGCCTCAAGAGTGTCACTGGGCATGCGCCGAGCCCAGTGACGTAATCTGAGCGCTGTTGCCTCAGTTGCAGTAAGATCGCGCAGGCAATCGGCGGCACTGCGCCTGCGCGAGAATACCAGCGAGATCAGGAACGGGGGCGTTGTAAACTGAAGGCGGAGGGGGCGGCGCACTTAGCCTCACCTTTGGGAGGCCATTTCTGGCTCTGTAGGCGTGCTGGAGAATTCAAATTTAGGCAGGCTGGGCACATCAGGGGGGCGTTACTGGGCTCCCGAGCTGGAAAAATACCCCCCTCTGGGCACCTTGGACCCTCATTAGCATAAATGAAAATCGCTTTTTTTAGGAAAATGATAACTGAAAATTAAGAAAGAAGACCAGAGCTGGAAATGCGGTACTTTATTTTACATAGATAAGGTGACAGCAGGAAATGATGATAGGCAGGTGACAGATTCCCTTTAACATAGACCGCTTTTACTCCACTGAGACGCTTCCCCTAGTGCAGGCATCCTCAAACTGCGGCCCTCCAGATGTTGTAAAACTACAACTCCCACAATGCCCTGCTGTAGGCTGATACCTGTAGGCTGTTTGGGCATGCTGGGAGTTGTAGTTTTGCAACAGCTGGAGGGCCGCAGTTTGAGGATGCCTGCCCTAGTGGGCCGATTGCATCCCGCTAGCTTGAGCCCATTGCAGGGGCATACAGTAGCAGGGTCTCCAGAACATTAGGTGCTAGATATTTTGTTAATTTTTCTGAACTTTCTTTTGGGCGAAGGCTCTACTGTCTGAGGAAGAACTGAACCATCTGGAGCAGGCGTCGGCCGTCGCTACCGAGGTGACGAGTTCCATGTTGAAGATGCGACTGGAGCTGGAGGAGAAGAAGAAAGCACTGAATCTTTTGCAGACAGCACTAGTGAGTGTCTCCCTGGTCAGGTCTTTAGGACTTAAATGGGAAGCGTTATGTGTGGAGAAAGGAAAACGCTGCATCTAGCATAAAAACCTCATCCAATCTGTTACACATAGTGGTGATAGTATCATGGGTTGGGCCGGATTTGCTGCATCTGGGCCAGGGCGGCTTGCCACCATTGATAGAGCATTGGATTCCGAATTATATCAGCAAATTCTGAAGGAAAAGATCAGGACATCCGTCTGTGAGCTGAATCTGAAGAGAACGGGGGTCATGCAGCAAGACAACGACCCTAAGCAAACAATTCGTTCTACCAAAGAACGGTTAAAGGAGGTGAAGGTTAAAGTTTTGGAATGGCCAAGTCAAAGTCCTGACCTTATTATTACATCCAACCCCTATAATGTCCCCCAGAATGCCTGAGCCCCTTATATAGGACATACTTACCCCGCTCCCCAGCACCCACGTTGCTCCTGATGCCCGCACTGGCGCAGCTGCATCTCCCCATTGCGTGTGACGCTAGAAAGGCTTGTCCCTGTCGCGGCCGCCCCCAGGCTGCCCCACCATCGCTGGATGTTTTGATCTGTGCGACAGGGAGATGCAGCAGCGACCGTGCTGGTATCAGGAGCGACGCAGGTGCCCGGGAGCAGGGTAAGTATAACCTATATGAGGGGCCCGGGCATTAAGGGCGACATTATAGGCGTTGGATGAACCCTTTAAAGGCGTTGTCTCACTTCAGCAAATGGCATTTATCATGTAGAGAAAGTTAATACAGTGCGCTGACTAATGTATTGTGATTGTCCATATTGCCTCCTCTGCTGGTTAGATTCGTTTTTCCATCACATTATAAACTGTTAGTATCCATGGTTACGACCACGAAGTAATCCAGCAGTGGTGGTCGTGCTTGCACAATATAGGAATAAGCACTGGCCTCTCTGGGAGTGCGCATAGTCCAGCACTTTTTTCTACCCCCGCTGATGGATTGCAGGGTGGTCTGTAACCATGGAAACGAGCAGTGTCTAATGTGATGGGAAAATGAATGAAGTCAGCAAAGGAAGCAATATGGACAATCACAATACATTAATAAGTGCCTTGTATTAACTTTGTCTATATGATAAATGCCACTTGCTGAAGTGAGACATCCCCTTTAAAGGGAACCTGTCACCTGGAAAACACTTCTTAAACCAAGCACAGTACCTTAAAGTGTCACTAATGATGATTTTATTTCCTCTTTCTGTCTTCTCAAATCTGTTAAAATCGCATTTTAAATCTCTCTTGGCGCCGTTTCAAAGTCTTGCTTGAAGTCAAGGGGGCAGCAGCCTCCTTGCCTCAAGGTCCGATTAGCCCGCCCCTTACCCCTCCTCTCTACATTTTGATGGACATCTTGTCGTGATGCCGGGACCGCGCTCTTCTCGCGCATGCGCCGCGCGCGTCCTGTTACAGCGCGATCCCGACTCTGTCTCCTCACTAAGAATAGGCATTTGTCATTTATTGCGGGCCTGTTGAAGATGCAGAATGGACACAGCCGGTATCCGTGATTTGCAGACCGCAAAAAGGAAATGGTTGTGTGCATGAGTCCTGATCCAATAGAAACTTTGTAGAAGGAGCTGATGCAAGTAGTTCATATCGGAAACCACCAACATAGCAGAGCTGAGGCTGTTTTGTACGGAGGAACGGGCTACAATTCGTTTAGCCGCAGTTATTGCTGCACAAGCGGGTGACACCAGAATGAGAAGGGTCACATACTTCTACCACTCACAGACATGTGATACTGGAGAATTTTCTTCAACATATTAAGGGTACTTTCACACTAGCGTCAAAGTTTTCCGTCATTGAGTTCCTTCCTCGGGGCTCAATAACGGAAAAAAACTGATCAGTGTTATCCTTATGCATTCTGAACGGAAAGCAATCCGTTTCGTTTGCATCAATTCGTCTTCAGTCCAGTCCTTTCACGTTTTTTGGACGCAGATAAAAACGCAGCATGTTGTATCTTTATCTCCGTCCAAAAATGCGGAAACACTTGACGGAATGACGGATCCGCCATTAATTTCCATTGAAATGTATTAGGGGGGATCCGACATTGAAAATTGACGCATTAACGGATCCGTTCTTCCACTTTGCGCATGCGCAGACCTTTAAAAATTGTAAAATAATAAATAACAGATCCGTTTTTACGGAAAGACGGATCTGTTATTTCAATACTATTGTCAAACTGATCTGCAAATGGATCCATTTGCAAATGAAATCCGTTTTCAAACGTTTTAACGGATCCGTCGGGCAGTTCCGTTGACGGAACTGCCTGATGGAATCCTTCAACGCAAGTGTGAAAGTACCCCAAGTTTAATATTTTGAACTCATTTGTTCGACTTGGCTATCTGTATCTAATTTTATGACTTGATGTAGTTTTAGGTCAAATTTTATAAAGAAATAGAGAAACTTCTGAAGGGTTCTCAAAACTTTTAGACACCACTTTGTACATGTAAAATTCCCATGGTGGACATCTTAGACGGCAGCCAGACCGGTCCATCGTATACCAGCAGGTCTTTCTAGTGTCTTGCATAAATGGTCCACTCTTCGTAGGGGTACTCCGCTAGCAGTACTGGGGGTACTTTTCTGGCTTTGCTGTTTTTGAAGGAAAGTCTAATTCCATGTAATCCCGTTTTGTCACCCCCCCCCCCCCCCCACCACCACCATTTCACCAGGCCCAGCAACGTGAATTAACGGTGCGACATGTAAAGCAAACCGAGAAAGAGCTGAGCTATCAGCTGAAGCAGCAGAGCGAGCAGTACGAGGCCACCATACAGCGGCACCTCACCTTCATTGACCAGGTAACTGGAGAATATGCCACAACCAATTCTCTAATTTAACATAAATGAAGCTTTATCAGCGTCTATAGGAAGGTTCTGCAACTTTCTAACGTTCTTTGCGTTTCAGTTCGCCACCATCTTGTCGTCACTGGATGGAGACATTATTCACATCCAGTTTGGGTGCACCGCGCTTACACAGTAACCAGACAGGCAGCTGTGTGAGCGTGGCATTAGCGTGTATTCACCCGCTGTATGTAAACAATGAATGTTTCCATTCACTGACAGCAAGCAGATATATTGCAGGTGGTGAGGAATTGAAACAGATTGTACATTAGAAAGTCTGTAGTCATTGTATTGATGGCTTAGGGTACTTTCACACTTGCGTTGGTGCGGATCCGTCTGTTTATTTGCACAGACGGATCCGCACCTATAATGCAAACGTTTGTATCCGTTCAGAACGGATCCGTTTGCATTAGTTAAAAGAAAAATGACAAAGTCCAAAACGGATCCGTTTTGAATTACATTGAAAGTCGATGGGGAACGGATCCGTTTTCAAATGCACCATATTGTGTCATTGAAAACGGATCCGTCCCCATTGACTTACATTGAAATTAAAAACGGATCTGTTAGGCTCCGCCTTTTCAGACGGACACCAAAATACAGCAAGCTGCGTTTTGGTGTCCGCCTCCAAAACGGAATAGAAGCGGAACGGAGCCGAACTGATGCATTCTGAACGGATCCTTATCCATTCAGAATGCATTGGGGCTTAACTGACCCGTTTTGGACCGTTTGTGAAAGCCCTGAAACGGATTTCACAAACGGAATCCAAAACGCTAGTGTGAAAGTACCCTTAGACTACTTTCACACTTGCGTTTTTGCCTGATCCAGCAGGGATCAGCAAAAACACTTCCATTTATGATAATACAACCATCTGCATCCGGTTGTATTATCTTTAAAATAGCAACAGCGTTTTCTATTGTGTCCGAAAAAAAGGATCCGGCACCATTGACTTGCATTGTGCGTCATGCTGGGTCCGTTTTGCTCCGCGTCCCATGGTATGGGAACGCAACCAAACAGAACGGAACGCATTCTGGGATTCTGTTCTGTTCAGTTTTGTCCCCATTCACAATGAATGGGGACAAAATGGAAGCGTTTTTCTCCGGTATTGAGATCCTCTGCCTCAGATCTCAGAAAAGAAAAACGCAGATGTAAAAGTAGCCTTATCCTTTAGGAAAGGTCCTCAATTGGTGATTGGCGGGGTGACCCCTCCACGCTACATATTACTTGCTAGACCCCTCCACTTATAATCGGGGCACTGGACGAAGATACCGCAATCGCGAAGGTCACTTTATTGTCTGCTTATGTACAGCTCATCGATGACAAGAAAGCCCTGAGCGAGCGATGCGAGTCACTGGTAAGTGAGCTGAAGCAAGTGGATCACAAGTACTCCAGCAAGATCTCCCAGATGCAAGAGCAGCATGAAATGGTAAGAAGAAGCGCGCAACACTCTAGTCCCCCCCAAGCTGCTTTCAAAATTCGGCGGGTTTCCCATTATTCTTTAGGATGAATAACCTTACTAGGGATGAGCGAATCGAGTTTGTATGAAACATCTGAAGTCGATTCGCATAAAACTTAGTTCCAATATTGTACAGAGAAGGAGCAGCGTACAGTATTAGAATGTATTGGCTCCGATGAGCCAAAGTTATTATTCCAAGTGGTACCTTGGAACCGAACCTGAGTTCAAATGAATTTATTAAGTTATTACGACTTCGCGAAGCAATAACTTCGGCTCATCGGAGCCAATACATTCTAATGCTGTACGCTGCTCCTGCTCCGTACAGTATTGGAACGAAGTTTTATGCGAATCGACTTCTGATGTTTCATCCGAACTCAATTCCTTCATCTCTAAACCTCACCTTGAACTGCTGCCCCCTTCTGGTTCAGCGCATGTACAACCTGCGCTCTCTCATGGTGCATTGTGGGAGATGTACAGTCTACGGTACACCTTTTACACTGCCGCCCAGCAGGAGCTCCGTTCACACCATCCACATCAATGCCTACAGCCTTAGGGTCCATTCACACGTCTGTAGTGTATTGCAGATCCGCAAATTGGGCATCCGCCATACACCCGCCGGCACCCCCATAGAACTGCCTATTCTTGTCCGCAATTGCAGACAAGAATAGGTCATGTTCTATTTTTTTCCGGAGCCGTAGACCGGAAGTTTGGGGCCGCGCTCCGGAGATGCGGAGGCGGACAGCACACTGTGTGCTGTCCGCATCCATTCCTGCCCCATAGAGAATGAATGGGTCTGGATCTGTTCCGCAGCATTGCGGAACAGATCCGGACCTATTTTACGGACGTGTGAATGGACCCTTAGCAGAATGTCTCAGTAGTGCAGCCTCAGGCTTTGGGCCTATCATTTCAGTAAACATATCTCAGCCTAAGATCGAGACATTCAAAACCGGTTCTCAGGTTATGCCAGTGGTGAGGAAGCCTATGAGGTGTAACACAACAGGTCCCAGAAGACCGCTCGGCGGGGTTCTGCTTTATGGCCCCCGGGATCATTTCCATAGGTGGGGAATTATCCTTTGGTTTTTTTATTGCATTCACGTGTTGATTTGTTATCTTCCCCCTCCTCTTTTCTTCTTCTTTTTGCCTTCCCCCAGGTTTGGCAAACTCTGGGCCCCCTGTGTGAGGTAATAGCCCTGTACACACTACATGCCCTCTGTATGTCACACTGTGCCGGAGTCTGCACCCTGTCTGTTATGCCCATCCCTATGCCCACCAGTCCTCAAAGTCTATAGATGTTATCTGGTATTAGAAAAACATGGCTACTTTCTTCCAAAAATAGCCCCACCCCTGTCCACAGGTTATGTGCGGTATTGCAGCTCTGCCCCTTGACTCCAGTGCAGCGGAGCTGCAATACGCAACCCATGGACATGGGTAATGCTGTTTTTCTAATCCTGGACAACCCCTTTAATGTTTTTCTGCAGCATGATCTGTAACCATTTTATACTAACTGGTTTATTGCTAGCTGGCACCTGGTTTTGCACACAAATATGTTTTTCGTTGTGTTCTGCTTTAAATGAACGCCGCGCCGCATCCTCCCACCTGATCATATCGACCACTGACAGCCTCCGCCTCATGTATAACTGCATGGAATAGAAATAACCTTCCCCCTGGTGATGTATCTTTTTCCCTGCTCGAACGATGATGTCATCTAGGGATGAGCGAATCGACTTCGGATGAAACATCCGAAGTCTATTCGCATAAGACTTAGTTTCAATACTGTACAGAGTGAGCGCTCCGTACAGTATTAGAATGTATTGGCTCCGATGAGCCGAAGTTATTACTTCGTGAAGTCTCGAGAGACTTTGCATTACTTCGGAAATTGATTTAGACTGTAAAAAAACATTTCCCGAACTCCGGTTTGGTTACAAGGTGCCGGTGATTGATTTGAATGCGCTCAGCCTCGCAGAAGAGGCTGAGGGCATTCAAGCTCCAATTCATTCAGGTCGACATAAAAAATTAGCAATAATCGGTAATAAATGCATTTTAAAAATCCATGATTGTTCAAAATAAAAAAAATTGATTTTATATGCTCAAATACAAGCTTCAAAATCATTACAAAAAAGTTTTAAAAAACAGTTAAAAAATATATAAAAAATATAAAAAATTTAAACGGTGATACCCATGATGTTTTTGGTCGCGGTGATACCCAGGATATTTTTTGTTATTTAGGTATTTATTTCTTTATTATACGGAAAATAAAGAAATAAATACCTAAATAAC
Source organism: Bufotes viridis (assembly GCA_033119425.1). NCBI lineage: Eukaryota > Metazoa > Chordata > Amphibia > Anura > Bufonidae > Bufotes > Bufotes viridis. The sequence continues at coordinate 259,585,668 of CM065594.1, read as the reverse complement.
AAAAAATATCCTGGGTATCACCACGACCGAAAACATCATGGGTATCACCGTGACCGAAAACGCCCGTACTATTAAAATTATAAAATTATTTTTACAATACGGCGAATGGCGTAACGGAAAAAAGGTCAAAATGGCCAATTTGCCATTTTTTCATTGCTTCTCTTACCCACAAAAATGTAATAAAGTGTGTTCAAAAAGTCACACACACTCCAAAATGGTATTAATAAAAACTACAGATTGTCCCACAATAAGTGAGCCCCCGCACAGCTCAGTAGATGTAACTATAAAAATATATATATTTCCGCGCGGGTGCAAACGTTTGTAATGCGTTTTGCACGTGCGTGTGAAAAATCGCCATGTTTGGTACCCAGACCCGAAGCCGGACTTCATCACTGAAGTCCGGTTTCGGGTGGAGTATTCTGGAGAACTGATTATTTTCCCTTATAACATGGTTATAAGGGAAAATAATAGCATTCATAATAAAGAATGCTTAGTAAAATGAAGATGAAGGGGTTAAAAATAATAAAACTTACCTTAGCCACTTGATCGCGTAGTTGCGATCTGTCTTCTGTCTTCAAGCTTCAGCTAACAGCTTAAGGACCTGTGATGACGTCACATCACATGGTCCATCACCATGGTAAGATGGACCATGTAGATTGGACCATGTGATGTGACGTCATCACAGGTCCTTTAGCTGTTAGCTGAAGCTTGAAGAGAAGACATGATCACGATAGCTGCGATCAGTGTCTAAGGTAAGTTAAGTTTTATTATTTTTAACCCCTTCATCTTCATTTTACTAAGCATTCTTTATTGAGAATGCTATTATTTTCCCTTACAACCATGTTATAAGGAAAATAATAAATTCTCCAGAATACTCTACCCGAAACCGGACTTCAGTGATGAAGTCCGGCTTCGGGTCTGGGTACCAAACATGGCGATTTTTCACACGCGCGTGCAAAACGCATTACAAACATTTGCACCCGCGCGGAAAAATCGCGCATATTCCCGCAACGCACCCGCCTCTTATCCGGGCGTCAAACATGACGCCTGTGTGAAAGAGGCCTAAGGGTTATCGTGTGTAATTCAGGTATTGCAATATGGGTGAAGACCAGTATGGTAGTGAAGGGGTAAAGGAGTTTCTCCAATGATCCCCCCATGAAGTTGCCCCCATATTGAAGAATAATGTAATATACTCATTCCTGAAACTGTTCCCCGGTGTGGTCCGGCTCCCTGCACCCCCGTCAGTCAGCTGTTTCATGAGGCTGCGGTGCTTACTAAGTTTTTACAGCTTACCACGCACAGCGCCATACATTGTCTAGTGGCCGTGATTGGTATTGCAGCCCACTCACTTGAATGGGACTGAGCTGCACATAGGCCATGTGACCGATAAACATGACGTCACTGACCTAGCAATGGGCCACAGCACTCCCCGGAGCACCGCAGCCTCTACAGCTGATCGTCGGGGAATGCCGGGAGTCCGATATTGATGAAAACCCCTTCAATTTATCTTTCTTTTAACCCGCATCCTCTATATTTTCTGACTTTCTCCTGGTTTGCTTTGCATGATCCAGCCAGGGGGATGTAACACCATTAACGAGGCTCGTAGGCACGGTCATGCATGCAGAATGCAGTTCACTTTTATTACTGGTTGATTGTTCATGTACGAGCGGGGGAAGGGTAGTGACAACTGCACTGAGCACATTTCACAGGAAACTGGTTGTCACTTCTTCAGCCTGTTCAGCCATCGTCCTGAGAAACCAGGCACTGACCACTGCCCCCTATGGACCACAATATGGACCTAAACAATTGGGAGAAGAAGAAAAACAGGACTATGTATGTAGTTTTAAAAGTTGCTGTGGGGCATGCTGGGTAAATTTAGAAGTTGCTAGTGACGGTCCTTTGACCTAAACCTTTTGAAATCCCCATTTTAGGTGCAAAATGCGTCACTGATTCACATCCGACATCTTTATGGGGTCAGATCTCCATCAGATTGTTACCCAGCACTGCCCCCTGCTGGTTCTCTGCCTCAGCCCTGTTCCCTGCAGAACCCCCATGGACTGACTACAGAGCACCATGAACTAACGGGTTGTCAGAGGGCTATAAGGGCGGCTCGTGAGGCTAGAGCAGGGACTTACTGATAATACCAGTACAAGTGTTCAGTTATCTTAACGTCTTGTCTTCCAGGAGATGAAGAAGCTGCAGGAACTGATGACCGCTACCGAAAAAGTGCGGCGGGAGAAGTGGATTGACGAGAAGACCAAGAAGATTAAAGAGATCACAGTGAAGGGTAAACGTGCACTTTATAGTCTCCTGGGTGTCTGTGATGGAATTAGGCCTGTGTTCAAGTGAATGGGCCTGAGCTTCAGTACCAGGCACAGCCATGGACAAGGGTGGCGCTGTTTCTCCAAAAACAATGGACCTTTTTTCTAATCTCATTTAAAGGGGTATTCCCATCTCAGACAATGGGGGCACCTGTCTCGTAAATGGAACCTTAAAAGTCCCGGAGGGCACAACACGCATGCCCGGCCGCCCTCCGGTCATTCCTATAAGGCCGCCGAGCAGTGGCTTGGCTATTTCTGTCAGCCCCATAGAAATGAATGGGAGCGGTGGCCACGCAAGCGCGGTGCGCCCTCCATGACGTTCAAGGCTCCGTTTATGAGATGGGTGCGGGTCCCAGCGGTGGGACCCGGACCTGTCAGACAATAAGGACATATCCTAGCGATATGCCCCCATTGTCTGAGATGACACAGCCCCTTTAACCCCTGAAAGTCCTCAGTTTATCCTTTTTATTTCAGGTTTTGATTCTACTCAGGGTAGTTGTAGCCATTTTTCAGAAGGCTAGGTTACATTTAATACGGCCTAGTTTTCAGTTTGCGGTGGGCAAATTTGATCTTCAGTCCTAGGTCAAACACCATATAGGTTGTCATCCAGCTTTTCAGATTGGTCCAGCTCAGTGGCTTAAAGGGGTTATGCCAAGTTTTCCGCAGGATAGGGAATAACTAACTGATCGGTGGAGGTCCGACCATTGGGGCCCCCCCCCATCCTCATGGGCTGGGACTAGCACATCCTAGCGCTCCATTCTTTCTTTATGGGACCACTGGGCATAGTGGAGTGCTGTACTTGACCATCTCCGGCAGTCCCATAGAGAATGAATGGAGTGGTAGGCAAATGCTCGGATAGCTGCTTCATCAAGATGGAGTAACAGGACCCCCCTCATCGGGATCAGTGGGGGGTCTCAGCAGTTGGATCCCCACTTATCAGTTACGTAGCCCCTATTCTGTGCTTAAGGGATAATTTCAAAACTTGGCACAACCCCTTTAAGGCTTCTTTCACAAGAGCGATACAGATTGTGTCAGGATGCGTTCAGTGAAACTCGCACCATTTCGCAAGCAAGTTCAGTCAGTTTTGTCTGCGTTTGCGTTCAGTGTTTTTAGTTTTTTCCGTGCGGGTGCAATCCGTTTTGATGCTTTTTTCACGCGCGTGAAGAAAACTGGAGGTTTACAGCAACCATCTCAATCTTCTAGCAAGCATCAGTGATGCATTCCGGATGCAATGCGCTTTTCACTGAAGCCCCATTCACTTCTATGGAGCCAGGGCTGCGTGAAAATGCAGAATATAGAAAGTGCTGCAACGCAAAACTGATGCGGGAAAAAATCGCTCGTGCACAAACCCATTGAAATGAATGGGTCAGGATTCAGTGCAGATGTTATACATTCACGCATCGCACCCGCGTGGAGACTCGCTCGTGTGAAAGAGGCCTAAATGTACAGTAAATAATCAATTGGGGATCTGGGGTGCTATTATTCCTTGCAGATTACGGCTTGGCCCAGTGGTGATAACACACTCTTGGAGCTTGTGTATTGAAAATGTACACTCATGTATGTAGATATGGAATATAATGGGTTATCCTACTGTAAGCCTTGAGGAGAATGTTACTCCCCTTTGTGGCCACTAGGTGTCTCCCTCCTGCAGAGTGATACTGGACTGTTGTGTTATACAGGTCTGTGTGTGAATAATAAGAAGGATCAGTGCTCAGATAGAAGCTAAGCAAGGGCGGTCCCGGCAGTGAGTCCCCCACCCATCGCCTGACCATTAATTAAAAATATTTCCAAGTATGTGCCGATGTGAGACGCTTCCTGCTGTCCGAGAGACTATCTATCATGTAGGTTGTATCCGTAAAGGAGAAGAGTCAGGACTAGTAAAAATTTTTAATCCAGCATCACTTGGACTTGATCCGTGCCAGATGATCAGATTTTTTAAATGATCAATCACAGAACAGTACATAAGGCTCACTTTTTAATTGGCTCGGCACAGGAAGAGCTAGCTCCTGTGGCTGGATGCTGATTGGCTCGGCACAGGAAGTGCTAGCTCCTGTGGCTGGATGCTGATTGGCTCGGCACAGGAAGTGCTAGCTCCTGTGGCTGGATGCTGATTGGCTCGGTACAGGAAGTGCTAGCTCATGTGGCTGGATGCTGATTGGCTCGGTACAGGAAGTGCTAGCTCATGTGGCTGGATGCTGATTGGCTCAGCACAGGAAGAGCTAGCTCTTGTGGCTGGATGCTGATTGGCTCGACACAGGAAGTGTTAGCTCCTGTGGCTGGATGCTGATTGGCTCGGCACAGGAAGAGCTAGCTCCTGTGGCTGGATGCTGATTGGCTCGGTACAGGAAGTGCTAGCTCCTGTGGCTGGATGCTGATTGGCTCGGTACAGGAAGTGCTAGCTCCTGTGGCTGGATGCTGATTGGCTCAGCACAGGAAGTGCTAGCTCCTGTGGCTGGATGCTGATTGGCTCAGCACAGGAAGAGCTAGTTCCTGTGGCTGGATGCTGATTGGCTCGGCACAGGAAGTGCTAGCTCCTGTGGCTGGATGCTGATTGGCTTGGCACAGGAAGTGTTAGCTCCTGTGGCTGGATGCTAATTGGCTCGGTACAGAAAGTGCTAGCTCCTGTGGCTGGATGCTGATTGGCTCGGCCAGGAAGAGCTAGCTCCTGTGGCTGGATGCTGATTGGCTCAGCACAGGAAGAGCTAGCTCGTGTGGCTGGATGCTGATTGGCTCAGCACAGGAAGTGCTAGCTCGTGTGGCTGGATGCTGATTGGCTCGGCACAGAAAGAGCTAGCTTCTGTGGCTGAAAGCTGATTGGCTCGGCACAAGAAGAGCTAGCTCCTGTGGCTGGATGCTGATTGGCTCGGCACAGGAAGTGCTAGCTCCTGTGGCTGGATGCTGATTGGCTCGGCACAGGAAGAGCTAGCTCCTGTGGCTGGATGCTGATTGGCTCGGTACAGGAAGTGCTAGCTCATGTGGCTGGATGCTGATTGGCTCGGCACAGGAAGAGCTAGCTCTTGTGGCTGGATGCTGATTGGCTCGGCACAGAAAGAGCTAGCTTCTGTGGCTGGATGCTGATTGGCTCGGCACAAGAAGAGCTAGCTCCTGTGGCTGGATGCTGATTGGCTCGGCACAGGAAGAGCTAGCTCCTGTGGCTGGATGCTGATTGGCTCGGTACAGGAAGTGCTAGCTCATGTGGCTGGATGCTGATTGGCTCGGTACAGGAAGTGCTAGCTCATGTGGCTGGATGCTGATTGGCTCAGCACAGGAAGAGCTAGCTCTTGTGGCTGGATGCTGATTGGCTCGACACAGGAAGTGTTAGCTCCTGTGGCTGGATGCTGATTGGCTCGACACAGGAAGTGCTAGCTCCTGTGGCTGGATGCTGATTGGCTCGACACAGGAAGAGCTAGCTCTTGTGGCTAGATGCTGATTGGCTGGGCACAGGAACAGCTAGCTCCTGTGGCTGGATGCTGATTGGCTCGACACAGGAAGAGCTAGCTCTTGTGGCTAGATGCTGATTGGCTGGGCACAGGAACAGCTAGCTCCTGTGGCTGGATGCTGGTTGGCTCTGTACAGGAAGTGCTAGCTCCTGTGGCTGGATGCTGATTGGCTCGGCACAGGAAGAGCTAGCTCTTGTGGCTAGATGCTGATTGGCTCGATACAGGAAGTGCTAGCTCCTGTGGCTGGATGCTGATTGGCTCGGTACAGGAAGTGCTAGCTCCTGTGGCTGGATGCTGATTGGCTTGGCACAGGAAGAGCTAGCTCTTGTGGCTGGATGCTGATTGGCTCGGCACAGGAAGAGCTAGCTCCTGTGGCTGGATGCTGATTGGCTCGGCACAGGAAGAGCTAGCTCTTGTGGCTAGATGCTGATTGGCTCGATACAGGAAGTGCTAGCTCCTGTGGCTGGATGCTGATTGGCTCGGTACAGGAAGTGCTAGCTCCTGTGGCTGGATGCTGATTGGCTTGGCACAGGAAGAGCTAGCTCTTGTGGCTGGATGCTGATTGGCTCGGCACAGGAAGAGCTAGCTCCTGTGGCTGGATGCTGATTGGCTCGACACAGGAAGTGTTAGCTCCTGTGGCTGGATGCTGATTGGCTCGATACAGGAAGTGCTAGCTCCTGTGGCTGGATGCTGATTGGCTCGATACAGGAAGTGCTAGCTCCTGTGGCTGGATGCTGATTGGCTCGGCACAGGAAGTGCTAGCTCCTGTGGCTGGATGCTGATTGGCTCGGCATAGGAAGAGCTAGCTCTTGTGGCTGGATGCTGATTGGCTCGGCACAGGAAGAGCTAGCTCCTGTGGCTGGATGCTGATTGGCTCCGCACAAGAAGAGCTAGCTCCTGTGGCTGGATGCTGATTGGCTCGCCACAGGAAGAGCTAGCTCCTGTGGCTGGATGCTGATTGGCTCAGCACAGGAAGAGCTAGCTGCTGTGGCTGGATGCTGATTGGCTCAGCACAGGAAGAGCTAGCTGCTGTGGCTGAATGCTGATTGGCTCAGCACAGGAAGTGCTAGCTCCTGTGGCTGGATGCTGATTGGCTCGGCACAGGAAGAGCTAGCTCCTGTGGCTGGATGCTGATTGGCAGGGCACAGGAACAGCTAGCTCCTGTGGCTGGATGCTGATTGGCTCCGCACGGGAAGAGCTAGCTCTTGTGGCTAAATGCTGATTGGCTCGGTACAGGAAGTGCTAGCTCCTGTGGCTGGATGCTGATTGGCTCGGTACAGGAAGTGCTAGCTCCTGTGGCTGGATGCTGATTGGCTCGACACAGGAAGAGCTAGCTCTTGTGGCTGGATGCTGATTGGCTCGGCACAGGAAGAGCTAGCTCCTGTGGCTGGATGCTGATTGGCTCGGCACAGGAAGAGCTAGCTCCTGTGGCTGGATGCTGATTGGCTCGGTACAGGAAGTGCTAGCTCCTCTGGCTGGATGCTGATTGGCTCGGTACAGGAAGTGCTAGCTCCTGTGGCTGGATGCTGATTGGCTCGGCACAGGAAGAGCTAGCTCCTGTGGCTGGATGCTGATTGGCTCGGCACAGGAAGAGCTAGCTCCTGTGGCTGGATGCTGATTGGCTCGGTACAAGAAGTGCTAGCTCCTGTGGCTGGAGGATGATTGACACGGCACAGGAAGTGCTAGCTACAGAACGCTGGCTGCTCACATGCAAGTATGTTATATTATGGGGGCACTGTATCTGGCATATTCTGGGCACTATTGTAGCAGTATCTGATCTGTGAGCACTTCCAAAGCAGATGGCACAACATCATGGGTAGTTCCCTGTGAATGGTATTAGCTCGCCAGTGCAGTATAGGCTTTGCACTGTGGAATATCTGCAAGATGGCACCACTCTACTTCAATCATTAGCACAATAGGCATCACTCGGTCTGGGCACTGGCATAGCAAGTGTCTTGAGATTATATTTAAGATTGGTGTGTGGGTGTGGTCAGAACAATAAGGGGTGGGGCTTAAAATTAGCTGTGGTTTGTGCGTCCATGATTGAGGCCCCCGACTGGCAGCCATATATGTGACCTTTCTCCTCACTCTCTGCATATATTCTCCCCTACAGGCCTGGAGCCCGAGATCCAGAGACTTATATCCAAGCACAAGCAGGAGATCCGCAAGTTAAAGGCTCTGCATGAAGCCGAGCTCCTGCAGTCCGATGAACGCGCGGCGCAGAGATACGTGCGCCAAGCGGAGGAGCTGAGGCAGAACCTGGAGCGAGAGAAGGAGGAAGTGAGCCAGAGGGAGCGAGAGCTGGCAAAGCAGAGGTGACGTACCAGGGGCCACTCTGGTTCCAGGACTAAACACTGACACCAAGAGACATACCCCCTCATCCCCTTCTGCAGCTTTCTAATATACTTTATGTAGGAATTTCAAGATCTCTGCCTACTTTCAGTGAATGGAACATTCTTGTTTACCTTCAACGCTTAAAAATCAGTACAGACCTAATACTTTTTGCAGCTGAGGGTTTGGTACCATTGTACCCAATCTAGGCAATCCTCTGCGGCGCCACACTGATACATATTATCTACACCGATGTGTCCTCCTTGGCTCACAGAGGATTATCTAGACTGGATATAATTGTAGCAAACACTCAGCCGTGCAGAGTATCAGGTCTGCGCTGTTTTTCAGCAAGTGGAGATCTTGAAAACAGCGAGGAATTGAAATGCAAGATTGTATTATGAGAATTGGACATATTCAGCCCAAAATAGAGCTGAGGACCCTTCTATGATGTCCATGGGTGGGGTGGTCCTGATAGGAAACCCCTTTAAAACTCAGACTGGTACCATGGATGCCAAATTGCACTGGTCTTGCTCACACCTTTGCATTACTGATAGGAGGAATGTGTTACCATTGCTGTTCAGGATTCTGGAAAAGCCGAGGGGAGATCTGTGTGGGAGCTGTAATGGCAGCCATATTAGTTGACTCAGATAGTTAGGGCTTATGCACACAACCGTTTGTATTTTGCGGACTGCAAAACACGGAAACGGAAAAAGTACAGATGACATCCGTATTGCATCCCTATTTTTTGCGGATCCATTGTAACAATGCCTATCCTTGTCCTCAAAACAAGAATAGGACAGGTTCTGTCTTTTTTTTGCAGGGCTACGCAATGGACACACGGATGTGGACAGCACACGGTGTGCTTGTCCGCATTTTTTGCTGACCCTTTGGATTGAATGGGTCTGCATCCTATCCGCAAAAAAAAAGGACACGGAAACAGAATACATTCATGTGCATGAGCCCTTATTTAGAGGCAGCTGCGCATATAAATATATAAAATAATGAAAAAGCAGAACAACCTATAAGGTATCTGGGTGCAGAGCCCACAGGAAAAGCCAATCCGATAAATAAAAAAATAAGGGCAGCACTCCAATGTAATAAAAAATGAAAAACGGTTTATTCACCCATGTGGCAAAAGCGACGTTTCGGCTCCACACTGGAGCCTTTCTCAAGCTTGGAGCCGAAACGTCGCTTTTGCCACATGGGTGAATAAACCGATTTTTTACTACATTGGAGTGCTGCCCTTTTTTCTCTTTTATATTTATATATATATATATATATATATATTTATTTTTTTTTACTTTTTATTCTCTCAGTGTGTTATTTGAATAGTGTTTTTCCACTTTTACACTACACGTTTTGTGTACAGACGGTTGATTTTTCTTTTTTTTGTTCCTCCTCTGTCCAGATATGAGAAGCAGCTGGTGCAAGAGGAGCAGTCCCTGCAGGAGCAGCGCAGGAGGCTTTACAGCGAGGTGTCCGAGGAGAAGGAGCGCCTGAAACAGCAGGCGTCCAGGTGAGAGGAGACACAGGCCAGCACAATAGGGCGGTATCCACAGCAGCCATATTATAGCATAATATAAAAATTAAATCAGTCACTTGATTATTCTAAGCAACTCCTCCTGTCTGTCTTTCCATTGGATGTACTATGGGAAGCAAAATATTGGGGCGTCCTACTAACTCTGGATCTCCAGCCGCCTATCCCTCTTCCTGGCAACACAAAGACTCCACTGCCAGAAAGAGGGACAGAGTGGTGGGGATCCAGCACCAGGAGGAGGACTTCAGGTGCCTACTTTATTAAATAGTTGTACTTGCCATGAAATAACAGTTCTGAAGCCCCTCTACATCCAATAAAAAATAAACGTGCAATGAACCATTTCTCTATTATTCCTACTGGAAATTTATGCATAAAAGTTCATCTTGGGTATTGCCATTCCCCTTGTCAAGGGGACATGTCCCAACAACGTGTGACACAGCCAGTGCTGTTTGGACATGGGCCATGTAGGGAGAAACCCTACAGAGAAGGAGAACGGCGACATAAAAGAGGAACGGCACAACGCAGAGTTCTAAAACGAGAATTTCCAGCAGTGTTTTTTTTCCACGGGTTTTCAATTAAACCGACGTCGAGAGGGCTGACCAGTCCTGTTTAAAGGGCCAGTGCAGGCACCACTGAAACACTGTGTTATGCCAAGTGTAGAAAATGAGGGGGCGGTGCATGACACAGAGACTCAGAATGAAACCCGTTGGGCCATGCTCCACTCCTACAGACCCTGCTCTTGGTATAACAGTGCTTCAGTTTCGCCACAGTGCTCTTTTAAGGTGATAGGGCTAACCCGCCCTATCCAGCTGTCTGCACAGACACATCGCTGTGGTTCACCTAATTAAAACCCTGTTTTCCTTTTGTTGATCTGAGGCTCCTTTCCCGAGTTATGAAGCTTTTGCTTAATATGAAAATTAGGCCTTTGGTGCAACGAGGGCATCACCACTGGTCCTGTTGCACCCAGGTTTAGTTTATTTGTGTGGCCAGCCCCTCCCTCACTGCCCTGTCAATCAAAGCATCGAGGGAAAGGCCAGCTACAGAACTGAGCAGAGCATGGGTGAAACAAGAGCAACGGTGACGCCCTCATTGCACCAAAGACCTAATTTGCATATTAAGCTAAAGTATCATAACTCTGGAACGGAACCTCGGATCGACAAACGAAAAAGAGCGGTTTAATCACGAGAACCACAGCGTCGTGTCTTTGCAAATCGTTTTATAGGAAGTTCACTGGTGACAGATTCCTTTTAATGAAATTACTTTTTGGAAGGAAATCCGTGACCTGATTGGTTAATACGGCGGTTGCTCCTTTATTCCTTTGCAGTTACTTTTATAAATCTCCCACGTTTATCGTTGAGGCCTGAACCTGGCGTCCATTGCCTTGTATGATATGTCTTCATGTGTTTGTCTCCCAGGCAAAGAGCAGAATTGGATGAACTCCGGAAACAGCTGGAAGACAACTGTGCACTGGCCACCAGAGTCCTGAAAGAAGAGTACGAGAAGAGCAAGGAGGAGCAAGAACGGCGCCACCAGGTCCGGAGTAAAGCTGGATAAAGACATGGGGGGGTGACTGGACGTGGCAGAAGCCTGAAGGCCTTCCGTGGCCATCAGTGTAGAAACTATGGAGATCCCACCTCCTGGGACCCCTGCAGATTAGCTGAATGAACGGGCAGCTCCCGGCTCTGTAATGCCCAATATGGTGGCATCCATATTCATGTGGCTGTGTCTGGTACTGCAACTCAGCACCATACACTTGAGTGCCCTGTGCTGATCCTTCTCTCTGTCCATCACGAAAATCCTTTTAAAGGGGCCGTGAGGAAGTCATGCCGATCCTTCAAACATGGACTGGCCGGATATAGAAAAGTGGCAGCTGCTCTTAAAGTTCAGGCCAAAAATGTGCACGCTCAGGTCACCCCATCTGGGCGTATTTCTTACAAGAGGGCACCGCGGAAATTACGGTGTCTTGGGGTAGAGCCAGGGTGGCCACTGATGATTGTCATCTGACTGTGAACATTTTCCAGATCAGACATTAGATCTCTCATTTCTATGGGCACCTTGTACAGGAGTTAAAAACAGCACCACACATGTCCATAGGTTGGGTCCGGTATTGCAGCTCAGCTCCAGTCACTACAGTGAAGCACAGCTGTAATACCACCTGTAGAGCTGTTACTGGAAAGCAGCCATGTTTTCACCTAATTTTGGACAACCCCTTTATATTTTGTTGCATACCTTCCATTTGTGAATATTTAAGCCCCATCCAGGATCACCAGTTTTTGACTCCGATTTTATTAAATCCCACCCTTTTGCAGTCTGGTTGGTATTGTTGGCAGGTATGATGTTGCTCCATCTCTAATCCCCAGCGTGGGTCCCCGGCAGTGCAGTCCTCATGTCACTCCAGCTCTGTTGACATTCATTTGACGATCGAGCTGTTGCGTACAGGCACGGTCAAGAGGTGTTTGTTTTTCCAAAAAATAAGAAAACTGGAACATTTTTCCTTGATTGCAGATTGAGCTGAAGGCAATCAAAGAGCGGCTGGAGATCGAGAAGCAGGCCTGGGAGCAGAACTACCTGAAGAAGGAGGTAAATGCTGCAAATACGCCAGATTACAGATGTTCTGGATTATAGAGCCGCGTTCATCCGTTCTTACTGAGGTGCTTTTCAGGGAGACCCCACCCCTCACATATAGTCACAGCAGTGACTCCTCTTCCTCCAGCAGTCAGAGGTCTATTCCACCAGAGCCGTTTTCCCAGTGAGACACGGCAGAGTGGGTTTCCCCCACATTCTGAACAGAGCAGGTTTCCCCTATAAATCACCTACAGAGATGTATTCTCCCAGTAGTGATAACAGACCGTGTTTCCCCAAGTAGTCGCAACAGAGTGGGGCACATTTACTAAAGGGGTTGTCTGGTTTCAAGGCTGAACCCGGTTATAAGCTCCCCTTCACTGCTTTCCCATGTACGAGTGGAGCATCGGAGCATTTCCATGCTCCCCCTTGCCTAGCGCTGCATCGTGCAGGGTCTGTTTGTTGTGAGCCGGTGATGCAGGGCGGACACTACCTGCCTCTGAAACCGCCCAGATCAGCGCTATACACCGCCTGTTTGATCATTGACGTCACCAGGCTGCCCGCTAAGTAAAAGTCTCCGTCTAGCATACTGATGTGAAGCCTGGCGCGTCACCGGTTCACAACAAACAGACCTTCCACTGCGCGATGTAGGCAAGGGGAGCATCGGAGCGAGGAAATGCTACGATGCTCCACTCGTAAGGCGTGAAAGGGAGCGTATATCCGGCCTCAGCCTTGAACCTGGACAATCACTTTAAGCTCGCCTTTTTAGGAGTAGAAATATACTGGCGTATTTGAAACGCATGTGTATAAATTGCCTCAGATTTATGATTTCTTAAAGGGGATATCCTGGAAAAGATAATGATGAAGGTCATCATTATCACATCAGCGGGAGCCCAAGTCCCGGCACCTCCACCGATCAGATGTTTCAACGAGCCACTGTGCTCCCTAGAGCTATGGTCAGTAATGCAGGCTCCCGGCAGCTTTCCGAGGACAGCGCCGTACATTGTATAAAGGCAGTGTTTGGTATTGCAGCTCAGCCCCATTGACTTGAATAGGGCTGAGCTGCAACTAGGCCACGTGAACGCTGTACGGTGATTTCAGTGGTTTTGCAAGAGGCTGCGGGACTCAAGGCCTCTTCTAACAGCTGATCGTCGGTGTCCTGGGTGGCACACCCCCACAGATCTGATACTGATAACCTATCCTCAGTAGGGATGAGCGAACTTTCTGTTTCAAGTTCGGTGTACAAGTTTTGGGTTCGGGTTATCTAAGAATTCTATTATGGATTCAGCTATCACGGACCATATAAGTTATGGTCCGTGGTAGCGGAATCCATAACTGAATTCTTAGATAACCCGAATCCGAACCTTGTACGCCAAACTTGAAACACAAAGTTCACTCAACACTAATCCTGAGTCATAAATATCTTTTCCTAGATAACCCCTTTAATAAATCAGCTTTTAATCATATTTGGTTTAAGTCTGACAGGTTCATATTCACTAAGACTTGTCTCATTGGTTTGTGCATGAAAAAGTTGCACAAATGACTGGAAAAAAGTTGTAGCTCTATCTCTTTCAATGCAGAAAATTGTGCAAGTTTCCCCCAATACAGATGGGAAAAATAAGCCTGGTCAGTGGAGTAGAAATAAGACTTTTTATGCGCCTAATTTCGGCTAAAAAAAAAAAAGGCGCATCAACATAAATACCTCGGAAATAAGGCGCAAAACAAAGACAACTCCAAAATTTGTCTCAAAATAAGAATTAGACGAACAAGGCGCAAATGGCTCCTAAACAGGCACAAAATCAGTTGGTAAATTAGACTTAAAAAATAAAACAGCCTGAAACAGCTTTTTTTAATCCTGAAAACAGGCACAGATACTATAGTAAATGGGTCTCAGTGTGTTTCCCCCAGTTGTCGCAACAGAGTGTGTTTCCGCCAGTAGTTGAGTAGTCGCAACAAAGTGTTTCCCCCAAGTAGTCACTACAGACCATGTTTCCCCCAGTAGTCGCAACAGACCGCGTTTCCCCCAGTAGTCGCAACAAAGTGTTTCCCCCAAGTAGTCACTACAGACCATGTTTCCCCCAGTAGTCGCAACGGACCGTGTTTCCCCTAGTAGTCGCAACAGACCGTGTTTCCCCTAGTATTCGCAACAGACCGTGTTTCCCCCAGTAGTCGCAACAGACCGTGTTTCCCCTAGTATTCGCAACAGACCGTGTTTCCCCTAGTATTCGCAACAGACCGTGTTTCCCCCAGTATTCGCAACAGACCGCGTTTCCCCCAGTAGTCGCAACAGACCGCGTTTCCCCCAGTAGTCGCAACAGACCGCGTTTCCCCCAGTAGTCGCAACAGACCAAGTTTCCCCCAGTAGCCGCAACAGACCGCGTTTCCCCCAGTAGCCGCCACAGACCGCGTTTCCCCCCGTAGCCGCCACAGACCGCGTTTCCCCAGTAGCCGCCACAGACCGCGTTTCCCAGTAGCCGCCACAGACCGCGTTTCCCCAGTAGTCACAACAGACCGCGTTTCCCCAGTAGTCGCAACAGACCGCGCTTCCAGTAGCCGCCACAGACCGCGCTTCCCCAGTAGTCGCAACAGACCGTGTTTCCCGGTAGTCGCAACAGACCGTGTTTCCCCAGTGAGTCGCAACAGACCGCGTTTCCCCAGTAGTCGCAACAGACCGCGTTTCCCCCAGTAGTCGCAACAGACCGCGTTTCCCCAGTAGTCGCAACAGACCGCGTTTCCCCAGTAGTCGCAACAGACCGCGTTTCCCCAGTAGTCGCAACAGACCGCGTTTCCCCCAGTAGTCGCAACAGACCGCGTTTCCCCCAGTAGCCGCCACAGACCGCGTTTCCCCCAGTAGTCGCAACAGACCGTGTTTCCCCCGGTAGTCGCAACAGACCGTGTTTCCCCCGGTAGTCGCAACAGACCGCGTTTCCCCCGGTAGTCGCAACAGACCGCGTTTCCCCCAGTAGTCGCAACAGACCGCGTTTCCCCCAGTAGTCGCAACAGACCGCGTTTCCCCCAGTAGTCGCAACAGACCGCGTTTCCCCCAGTAGTCGCAACAGGCCGCGTTTCCCCCAGTAGTCGCAACAGACCGCGTTTTCCCCAGTAGTCGCAACAGACCGCGTTTCCCCCAGTAGTCGCAACAGACCGCGTTTCCCCCAGTAGTAACAGCAGTTTCCCCAAAGGAAATCATCTCAGCATATCCAGACTTCAATCAGCAGAGAAAGCAATGCATCCTACTTTTCGCCTCCAACATCGGTAACATTGGTTTTGCACCAGTTGTCACAGCAGGGCTCCTCCCTCTTCCACTGTATACTACCTCCAGCACATTGTGCCCTTTGCTAGAGTCTCCTGTTCCCAATGACTTCATGCCGCCTCCTCTGCTCTCGTCCGCCTTTTTTGTGTTTTGACAAAAATGTGATTCCCCTTTAAGGAAGTTCTGCTGTAAATCTAATGATATAAGGCAATGTTCTGTGTGCTTTTTAGGAAGCCTGGCTGCTTTCCAGGGAGCGGGAACTCAAAGAAGAGGTGCGGAAGGGGAGAGATAAGGAGATAGAACTGGTGATCCAGCGGCTGGAGGCCGAGATGTCGACAGCGAGGGAAGAATGTGACCGGGCTGCTGAGAACAGGTACCAGGCGCACGAAAAAAATAAATAGCGCCCCTCTCTCCCACAGCCTGCATCTGGTATTGCAACTTATTCCATTCACATGAATGGAGCTGACCTGCAATAGCAGACACAGCCTGTAAGCAAGACGGCATAGTCTGGTGACCTGAGCGTGCGCATTTTTGGAACAAACTTTGACAAGGGCCGTATTGTCCACACACAGATTTGCGCATATGACACTGGCTGACCTGTTACATGTGCGCTTGGCAGCTGAAGGCATCTGTGTTGGTCTCATGTTCATATGTGCCCGCATTGCTGAGAAAAATGATGTTATAATTTATGCAAATGAACCTCTAGGAGCAATGGGGGCGTTACCGTTACACCTAGAGGCCGTGCTCTCTCTGCAACTACGACGCCCTCTGCACTTTCACAGGGCCAGACATGATGACAGCCCTGTCAATTAAAGTGCAAAGGGGCGCGGTAGATGCAGAGAGAGCAGAGCCTCTAGGTGTCACGGTAACGCCCCCGTTGCTCCTGGAGACTCATTTGCATATATCAAAACCTCATTTTTCTCAGCAATGCGGGCACATATGAACATGGGACCAACACAGATGCCTTCAGCTGCTAAGTGCATCAGATGCCCTTTAATGAGAGTACTATTTAGAAAACTCCTCTTCTTGTCTTCCGTGGAACATACCCATTAGCCAGACTAAACAAGCAGAGCTGCACTGTAAAGCATAGGGGCTGAGCCTTTGATGAGATGGGTGGATTTCAGACACCAGTAGGTAATGCAGCTAAATTGTGGTCACTGCTCATAGCTGTGTCTGGTGGAGCTGAGCTAAACAGCAAGCAACAGTGTCACCCAATGATATTTTTCCATTGCGGGATCAAACCAATTAACATGTTCACTGCTGCACCACGTATGACATCATGTATGACATTAGCAGGTTATTCCTCTGTCATTTATTCCGTTGGTATCCTATACAAGAAGGTCTAAGACTTTCTGGCTTACTTAATATGTTCATTCGTTTTGCAGTTATATCCACGTCAGGGAAAACCGGATGACAGCTATGGCCGCCAGTTAAAGGGGTATTCCCATTTCGGACATTTATGGCATATCCACGGGCTATCCTGTTCATTTTCCACCTGAATTCAGCAACCATCTTATCGGTCCAGGTGGCATAATTCCAAACATTAGCTTCTCCAATTACACCCAGCCCCCAATTCACTGGGATAGTCCCACAAAACATCCCGGGACGCCCACTTTTATGCATATTTGCACTTGCATATGCCATAATTGTCAGAGAACAGCTTGTGGGTTGTCAGCATAGTCCTAATTATGTAGTAATGCGTTCCACCCCAAAGTCTTGTATTGATATACAGCTACTTGGCTTCACCATTCATGATCCTAGGAAAGCTGGGTGACGAGCTGAATTCAGGATCACCTGGATGTGTTTTGTGTCCCGGCAGGATTAAGAGGGTGCGAGAAAAGTACGAATCCGAGCTGCAGGAGCTTGAGCGATCCGAGCAGAAGTCACATGAGCGATGCAACCAATTAAAGGAGCGAGTGACTGAGCTGGAGGGGGAGCAGATCAGACTGCAGGGACTTCTCAAGCAGAGGGAGCAGGAGGTGGAAGATCTCAGGAAGGTGAGGCTCTGCAAGCAGAGCAATGATCTGCAGATATTAGAACTAACTCACTGCTTCACTTTACAGCCTCAATCGATAGGTAATGCAGAGTAACTTTGCTTTAGTTATTTAGTTGCACTGATCTAGCTTCTCTAGTCACAACCAGAGCTGCAGCCAAAATTATTCATCTGACACCGTGCACTAATATACACACCCCATTCAGCTGTTATGGGGTTATGCATGGCTATCTGCTGCATTGCATTCTGGGGGATGTAGTTTTTATAAATATTACACAGCAGAGTCCCATTATTCTTACCACCGGCAAATATCCAGAGAAACCACTCTGTGCAGCCCGGACAGTAGCTAGATGGGCTGGGGGTGACTCCATAAGGTCCTGGTAGGTTGTCACAGGTATGTGGAGCCATACTGACTGTAGTGCGTCCCACAGCTGCTGGAGGAGGATCCATAGAGCGAACACGACCATCGAGGTGGTCCCACAGACCCTCAGTTGGGTTCAAGTCTGGAGAATTAGGCCCCATTCACACAGCCGCAATTCTGTTCCGCATTTTGCGGAACGGAATTGCGGACCCATTCATTCCTATGGGGACAGTCGATGTCCCACTCAGGTCCGCAATTGCGGATCCGCACTTCCGGGTCCGCAATCGCGTTCCCGGAAAAAAATAGAACATGTCCTATTCTTGTCTGCAATTGCGGACAAGAAAAGGCATTTTCTATATAGTGCCGGCGATGTGCGGTCCGCACATTGCCGATGTCCGTGTTTTGCGGATCCGTGGATTCGCAAAACACTTGCGGACGTGTGAATGGGGCCTTAGAGTCCAGAGTAGTACCTGGAAGTCTTGGTCATGCTCTTCCAACCAACATCGGACATCTCTAGCCATGTGATATGTCACATTGTCTTGCTGGAAGATCCCATCCGCCCCAGGGAAGACAATCAGCATGTATGGGTGAATGTGATCTGCCCAAATTGGGGATGAGTGTCTTCCACATGGATGAGCGGGCCGAGAGAATGCCAGGGAAACCTTCTCCAGACCATGACGCTGCCACCACCAGCTTGTGTTCTTCCAGCAATGGCTGCAGAGTGTTTGTTCTCCGACGTTCCTCACCTGACATCGGTTCCCTGTAGCAGAGAACAGGACAACCCTTTGCCAATGAGCGGAGGTCCAATTCTGATTCTGCCACGAAAATTGAAGTCTTTTCTGCTGATGCATCGAAAGTAGGAAGTGGTCAGAATAATGGGGCAGGACTGTGTACCTTTCCCACATTGCACCGTGGCAGAGTATATTCTGTACAGCTCTGGATGTGACTAGAATTCAAGACATGATGTACATCAACAGTAATGTGGAGCGCTCCTTTAATATTTCATTGACATTTTGACTACAGATCACAGACCGGCTGAATGAGGAGCGAAGGAGCCTCTCAGACGTGATCCGCCAAGAGTTTGCAGACCGGCTCGTGACCACCGAGGAAGAAAACAAGAGGTTAAAAATTGAGGCATCTGAGGCGCAGGCTCGCCATCGTCTCGAGTTAGAACGGGTGACTCGTGAGAAGGAGGAGGAGCTGGAGGAGGTCCACAAGAGGTGAGATTTTATTAAAGGGGTTGTCTACTTCTTGTAGTTGCTCTTTGCCCACCTTTCATCCGTACACCGTTATAGATTGTCCTGAGGGGACAACCCCTTTAAGAGATTGTAACTAAGCAGCAGGGAGAATTATCCATCCATTATATGTCTGTGGGAGGACCCATCAGAGACCACCCAGGCACTGCCCCATCTAACATAATCACAAGTGGACAGTTTACTGCTTCCAACAGGGTCAGCTTAAGGGTCCATTTACAAGTCCGTGAATGTGTCCGCACCCGTTCCGCAATTATGCGGAACGGGTGCGGACCCATTCATTCTCTATGGTGCAGGAACAGATGAGGACAGCACACAGTGTGCTGTCCGTATCCGCATTTCCGTAGCGCGCCCCCAAACTTCCGGTCTGCGGCTCCGCAATTGCGGACAAGAATAGGCAGTTCTATGGGGGTGCCAGCCAGGTGTATTGCGGATCCGCAATACACTACAGACGTGGGAATGAACCCTTACCCCTACCTGAAATATTTTGTGCTGCTGTGACTAGAAATGAGCTGATTTTTGCTTGAATGGCCAGTCAATGGAATACGATAGGAAAACAAATGTTCTTCTCATTAAAGGGGTTTTGTAGCACTTATGACTCCTGGAATCCCTGCTGATAAACTGAAGGAGCCACAAGCACCAGATCCAGGCACAGCGCCATACATAGGGTTGTGGTTGAGCCTGGTACTGTACTTGAATGGGAATGAGTTGCTGTATCCATGCGCAAAACATGGATACTGGCCGTTTGCGTTCTGCATTTTGCGGAACGGAATGGCCAACCCTATGATAGAAATGCCTATTCTTGTCGGCAATTGCGGACAAATATAAGACATGTTTATATCTCTTTTTGTGGGGCCACAGAACGGAAGAACGGATGCGAACAACACACGGTGTGCTGTCTGCATCTTTTGCGGCACCATTAAAATGAATGGGTCAGCATCCGCTCCGCAAAATTGCGAACCACATGCGGACACAAATATACGGTCGTCTGAATGAGCCCATATTCACGTCAATGTGCCTGTGCATAAATGAAGAGGATGTGGCACTTTTTGGTGCACCATGGCATGGTTGGTTGGGCATGTAGAGAGTTTGACCCCTACGTATCAATATTAACCTTTTAAGGACAACCGTCGTACATGTATAGCGGGAGTCCACACTTTAAAGATGGCGCCTGCTCAGCAGCTGAGCGGGTGTCCTAGCAGTCGGATGCCTGCTGTTTTACACAGCAGAGGCCCAGAGGCATTGTCCATGACTGCCAATAAAGCAGTCTTTTCCTGGGAGCGCTGCACTCATTCCAAGATCTAGAAAGTCGTTTGGTTGCCATGGCAGCCTCGGGCCCTCTGAAGGCCCCAAGGTCTGTCATAGCAAAGTTCATATGGAGCCCTGTCTGGTGAATCTCCCATAGGCTGCAATGTCCCTAAGGGCACTAAAAATAGGTGTAAAAAAAAATTAAAATATAAACAAAAAATAAATTAAAAATTTATATTACCTATCGTTTACTTATGTCAAAAATAAACAATAAAAAAATAAATACCATTAGCATTGCTGCGTCCTAAAACGCCTGAACTATTAAAATATTTCTCCTGTACGGTGAATGGCGTAATGGGGGGAAAAAAATCTAAATGGCAGATTCCATTTTTTTGGTCACTTCAACTCCAAACAAAACTGAATAATGATCAAAATTTCATGCACACTCTACTCAATAAAACCTACAGATCACTGTGCAAAAAATGAGCCCTCAGTCAGCGCTGTAGACGTAAATATGAAAAAGTTATGGGGGTCAGAATATTGTGATGCAAAGAAAAAATTTTTTTTTTTTTTAAAGATTTATTTTATTTTTTTAATTATTAAAACACAAGAAAAGCTATATAAATGTGGTATTGCTGTAATCGTACTGACCCAGAGAATGAAGAGAACAGGTCAGTTTTACCGCATACGGAATGCCATAGAAAACGAGACCCATAATACTAAAGCAGAAATGCATTTTTTTTTTATTATATATTTTTTTAGTTTCACTCCATTTGTATTTTTTGCCAGCTTCTCACTACATCATATATTAAATGGCTCTATTTGAATTTACAACTTTTCCTGCCCTGACACAGCTATGTGAACAGAAAAATAAAAAAGTTATGGCTTCGGGAAGGCGGGGAGTAAAAAACAAAAATGCAAAAATGAAAATTGTTGTTAAGGGCTTGAAAGGGCTTTACAACTAACGCTGCTTATCCCCTATGCCCAGAGCGGGGATGCGTATGTGAACATTGGGACCCCCGATCATGAAAACAGAGGTCCGGCTGTGCTCTCTAAGAATGGATTGGTGGGGTGTCCGGGCATTCTGGGACTTCTGTTTTTTTTTCTGATCGCTGTGAGTGCCAGCAGTCGAATCTCCAACGTTCAGACATTTATCCCCTATTGTATACAAGTAGTGATGCCCAAACCTGGCAAAAGATGAATAGATGCTCACACACTAATGTGCGAAACACCAAAACACGATTCTGATTGGCTAATAGGGTGCTTATCCCTCCCCCAAGGTTCTGTCCATCTCTGGATAACTATATTATCTTCTTTTTAGAGTGAAATCAGCTATAGTGAAGAAAGAAGAGACTGTGAACAGCCTGCGGAAACAGTGCGAGGTCAGTGAAGACCACCTAGCAAAAAAAGTAACTGGTGTAAATGCAAATCACTGGATCAAGCTGAACAAGCAGGGAATGCTGTGAGATTTTAGCTCTGAAGCTCACAGATTTGTGAATGCAGAACTGGAGTATAATCCAGGGTGTAGCCCATTGAAATCAGAAGGCTCCCCATGCTTTTAAAGGGGTTGTCTGAAAAAATTTTTAACTCATGACCTATCCTGGATAACTATGTATTTTGTCTTGCAGGCGGCAGTCAAGCGAGCAGATCACTTGGAAGCCCTCCTGGAACAGCAACGCAAACAGTTATTGGCAAAGTAACCCCCTAGTTTTCACCCCTTGTGCGCCCGCTCGTGCCTCCCTGTGACAGACACTACTGCAGGAATTTTAGTTGGTGCTTTTTCTCCAGTTTGTCTTTTGCACACTTTTCGTTGGTGCCTCATTTTTAATGATAAAAAGATTTTTTTTTTACGATTCTTGGTCTGATACTTCGGAAGTTTGCCTGTATGTAATGCCAGTAGTGTAATCCAATATGCCAGTCACGGTGCCAGTGTGTCCATATATGAATGTTGGTTACTTTAAAGGGGTTGTGCCATGATGAAAAAAAAAAAAGAGGCATAATATAGTACATGAGAATCTCTCACAAAGCTGAAACCAGCCATGTACCTCACATAGATCCAGAGATCTCTCCAGTCATTGCTCCAATTGTTCTGCTAGATTTATTTCAGGCTGGCACCTCAGGGGTGTGTCCTCTCACATGGGGTGTATCTTTTCTGCTGCAGCTCTTTCCCTGTAACTGCCACAGCTTCTAACAGGAGATAGGGCTGGTGACAGTAGACGATTTAAACTGAGCGTGTGCGACCTCCTTGGGGAGGTGGACAAGAAATAAGAAAAAGAACAAACAGCAGGTGGCGCTATACAGATAGATTTCAGTAAATAGCTCAGTGGTTATACCAAACTTTTAATTACATGCAATTACAGAATTATTCAGATCCAGGTGCTGGTTTGAAAAATGTAAAATATTTTAAACTCCACACTATTTAAGTGCCTTGAAAGCCCTAGCGGCACTTAAGTAGTAACTTGGTACTTTATCTTGACGTTCTGATTAGGAGTTTGGGGTACTGTCCAGCAGTGGCAGTCACTCATGCGTTTTAGGCTACTTTCACACTGGCGTTTGGGGATCCGCTTGTGGGATCCGTTTCAAGGCTCTCACAAGCGGCCCCAAACGGATCAGTTTAGCCCCAATGCATTCTGAACGGATAAGGATCCATTCAGAATGCATCAGTTTGGCTCCATTCCGCCCCTGAGGTGGACACCAAAACGCTGCTTGCAGCGTTTTGGTGTCCGTCTGACGAAACTGAGCCAAACGGATCCGTCCTGACTTACAATGTAAGTCAATGGGGACGGATCCGTTTTCTCTGACACAATATGGCACAATAGAAAACGGATCCGTCCCCCATTGCCTATGTTCATGATAATACAACCAGATCCGTTCTGAACGGATGCATGCGGTTGTATTATCAGTGCGGATCCGTCTGTGCAGATACATGACGGATCCGCACCAAACGCCAGTGTGAAAGTAGCCTTAAAAAGACCACATAGGACAATAGTCTGTCCATTCAGGAGCAGATCTGCTATTTATTCCTTAGATCTTGTTCAGTGGCTACTTTTTAGCTCAGTTCCTTTAGGGCAGTGCTGTGATCTGTGACTACAGCTTAGCTACAGTGTCTACAGGGAGTCTGAGGTAGTCTGAGCCACGCCCCCTGCCTCGTGATTGGTTCAGGCCGCTGCTATCTCCTCCGCTGCAGCTCTGCATCTACTGATTGACTGCTGTCACAGGCACAGCATGAAGCCAGCGCACAGAGAGCGGATTTCCAGTACAGTGAGAGCAGAATGATTATAGATTTCCTATAGGCCTCGCTAATAATCATTATTACACGCACCTTAAGATCTTCTCTCATGGCCCTCGCAGCCTGATGTAATAAACTGCAGAGAAAGGCAGATATTTGTAAAGTGTCTGCTCCATGGCGGATTGTGCGAGCAGTGTAATGCCCTATGGCTGCAGCTTTTTAATGGATGCAGATTGGAGACCCCCAACCACCATGGTAGGGCAACAGCCAGTGGGGGATTCAGCCATTAAACAGGGTACATTATCAGCAATGCCAACCAGCTGTTGGTTCTCTGCGTCAACATATTGTGGAATGGTTGGTAAGTGCTCAGCAGATTTGGTGCACATGGGCACCAATGACAAAGTGGCAGGTTCTCCGACTCAATCTGACCTCTCACAACATGTAGTCTCACAGATAGATAAACTGCAGTTGCATCTCCCTCCTCCCCTTCCCTAGGTCTTGAATGTGCTGCACTTTAGAAGGATATACTGACAAGATTTCATTTTAAAACATGAAAGTCTGGCTACTGGTTACTAAGCACAATATCCCTAGCAACCAGACTGTCAGACATGATCCAGCTCTTCTACTCAGGACCTGAACTGCTTAGCATGACTGTGTCAGAATGACCCCCTGCAGCCACCACTAGGGGGAGCTCACTGCATACAGATTCATACAGTTCCTATAGGATATTTAGGAAAATACAAGGGATGGTGGAGTTTGTGTCAAACCTCTTATAACACCTACCTAATGAGATGGTGTAACAAAAGTAGAATAAAATGTAGAGTCCCTGTGGATGGAAGTAAATACAGAGTTAACTGAATGCTAGTAAAAAAATAAAAATGCAAAAATCATGGTGTTTTTGTTATGGGGGATGTCAATTACTTGACTTTTTCACCCCAAATGACCTTACCAAGTCCAACCCAATATTCCTGCAGCGCCACCACAGGAGAAATGAAGCATTTCATTGTACACACTGTAATCAGTTGACTTTCTGTGTAATTCATGGTCATGCTGCCCCCCATTCCCCTCCGAAAGGATGAAACACTCTTTTATATACTGGCTAATGATTGACCAAAATAGCTTACTCTTCCTCGGAAGCTTCCAAACATTTCAATGTAAAGATTCCCTATATCTACTTGGACAGTCTCTACTTGTTAGAAAGGTCAATTGACAATAAGCTGATCATAAAAATGTGTCTCCCTGTCGAGACCACCCCAGCGATCAGCTGTAATCTGTGAGGAACCTGGCGGTAAATGCTGAATATCCCTGAAGTGCCACCAAAATGAAGCACAGTGCCTGGTCACATGAATGGGAGAGGTCCTCCAGAGCAAGAGACACTCTTTGTAGCCACTGTCCTATCTGGCCAAGAAATGAAGATCCTGAACAGAAGTCCTCGTCTTTTAAATTGGGATTTTCCACTGAGGAATATGATAATGTTTTTTAAAGATGGTGGTTGGTTTGTAAAGGACGAAAAAGACCATCAAGCTGAAAAACATCAAGAAACAAGCTAGGCGTGACACTTACATCGAAGTTCTTCTGGGCCCATTGAAACAAAAAACTGAATAGAGATGGCTCCACCTCAGGCGATAAGAACTGGAATAAAAAAAAGTGATTTCAGCAAAGAGTACAAACCAAAGGTGAGCATGTGATTGTCCCAACACTTCAGAAGATTCTCAGTATCTGGTGGTCTTCCCTTTGACCTCAAGACTTTCTATCTAAAGTTTAACATTTGTTTTCCAGCAGGGTTGGCTCCAGGCTTACGTAAGACTTAGGGGGACATTTACTAATCTATTTACGTCCCAAAGGTGGTGTTAATTAGGCAAATTTTGTCGAAATTTGGTCAAATTTACAACTTTTCCCAAAGTAGGCGTGCCAGGAGGCCCTGCTCATTTATCATTTCCATACCTTTTGGCGTGAAAAATGGCTTAAATCTACCCCACCACAAGGGCTGGTGTAGAGTGAAGTCTGTCACACGACTATGCGCTAAACTTAGGTAGAGGTCTGCGCCTCTACATAACTTTGGCGCTTCCTCCGGCAGCGCAGAGGGACTTGAGACCGGTATGGAAAACGTCGGTCTTAATAAATGTCCCCATTAGTCTACAGAGGGCCCCCTTCTACATGGCCCACTAAAATATATAACTCCTTTCAGTAGTCCTGCATGTCTTCACTGCTCAACACTAGCCTAATTTTTGCATTTCAACCATGATAGTTTCGTAGACTTGTAGGCCATTGTGGATAGACCATAGATATAGTCCCATTATAGGAAACCCCAATATTGGATATTTTTAAGCTTACCTCAAAGATCTCTTCAAGCAGGTTAAGTATGGTTTCAACCATACTTGTTTCTCTCTCTGGTTCTGGTGAAATAACCTAAAACATAATGTGAAGATAGAAGTGGAGGCTATGGTGATAGCTGACTGGAAACAAAAAATATGACTTCATGGGTCAAGATGGACCTCAGATGTCCTCAACATGACAGGGCCACTGTGACCCCACACTTCCCTCATTGGCAAAGGAATAGATGCAATATTACCGTACTTTAGTACTTATGGCTATTCTGAATTACTGGCACCATTATAGGGGTATATTAAATTGCACTGTTTATGGGGGAACTCTATTTATGAGGACACATACTAGTGAAGTTTATGGAGGCACTCTGACTTTCACTGCAGGCATAGTATATAGGAGCACTGTATGAGGTGGTCATACATACTCTGATATTATTGGAGAAAAAGATCTACCCCCAACTATTGGCCATGTCCCTACAGACCAGGGGTAGGCAGCCTCCAGCACTCCAGCTGTTGTAAAACTACAACTCCCAGCATGCATATTTGCTCTTCTCTTCTAAGAACACTCATAGAAATGAATGGACAACAGCTGGAGTGCCGAAGGTTGCTGATCACTGCTATAGAAAGTCAGAGCACTCCCGTAATTTTCCTCATCAAAAACGTTCTATATACTAATAAAGAATACAGTTACATAATAAAACCTCCATGCCACGACCATGTTCTACACCACATAGTGACTGAATAATACCATCACAGAGTTTCCATATGGTGATCAGAAACCAGTTTCCTCATGCTGCAGATCATACAGTAAAGATCAGACACATTCACAGGCAGCACTGATTTAGATTTTCTCTTCTCTGTCTGGCCCAGACCGCCATGACGACTTCTCCCAGCTGCAGTGTTTGCTCTCCAGACATCTTTGGCTCCCTGTAGTTACACAAGCTCCCGATCTTGCTGCCCCCTTTAACACTGCCTTCAGTGTACCCAAATACAATACTGCCAAAATAATAGTGCCATATTAATAGTTACCCCAAAAATTATATTCCCCCTGACAGAGAGCACCATTGAAAGTGCCATGTGTGACCTGCCCTTACAGAGCTCTCCATGAGCCGATGTGCGGTTGCTTTGGCAACCAGGCTGCCTCATCTGTTGTGGGCCTCAATCTCAGCCTTTGACTTCATTTCAAGGCATTCACTGTCACGATTACACCTATTACCACAAAACAGCACAGATATGTGACCGTTAGGAACAGTTCCACCATATGCCCCCAAAAATGGCTCATCCGCATGCCCACCATGAACCAGCTGAGCCTTGTGTCCTTCAGAAAGCACTCCACCATGTTTCCACCCCATGAAACCATACAGCCATAGCTCATCCAAATGTCCCAGAAACCGCTCCGCTACATGCCTATTGCAGCGACTCGGACAATAGGAGGGTAGGAGTGGTGGTTGGGGCCCTGAGGGCGGTAGTAGTTCTGACAGTTTACAGCTGCAATCCCTCCTCTGGCTCTTCCAGGGGACAAACAGTCACTAGAGGGCGCATATTGTCTTCCCTTGGGGTATTGGGGCTTCGGCCTGGTGTTAGTTGGGGTGCCCTTGATGTCAGGTGTTTGGCCATTCAGGTGTGTGTCGATGCAGCGGCCAATTTATAATGATGTCCGTAATCAGGCTAATTGGTATAGATAATTAAAGGGGTTATCTGATTTCCGAAACATTCCCCCTGTGCCGCTCCTAGTCCCCGCACCGCCGCTGCTGCTTCTCCCTGCACACCGATGAAAACATCTGGTGTCGGGGGGAGAAGCTAATGGCAGGAGGGGACGGGAATGAGCCTCCCTAGCGTCGCCCGCGATGCTAGTGAGGCTCGTCCCCGCCTGCCATTGGCTGCTCCCCGACACCGGATGTTTTCATTGGTGTGCAGGAAGAAGCAGCAGCGGCGGTGCGGGGACCAGGAGCGGCACAGGAAGCTGAGTAAGTATATTACCTGTGAGGGGCCCGGCGCATGGGGGGGGGATGTTTCTGAAATCGGATAGCCCCTTTAAGTCTCTTTTCACTAAAGAGGAGTAGTGGTATATCCGGCAATAGCAAGGCACAGTTCCAAGGCATATAACAGTGAAAGCCACCAATAGCAATGTATGGAGAGCAGCAATGATGGAGGTTGTAGTGCTCCTTCTCTCTGTCTTGTTAACACTGTGATTCCCGGGCTGAGGGATGCAGATTAGTGATGAGCAAATCCACTGCTACAGCCCTCAGCATGTCCAGGCGTTATTATGTGATATCACAGGACATTACAGGAGAAGGTATAAGAGGAGAGGACTACAACTCCCAGCATGTCCAAGCCGTTATGGTGTGATATCAGAGGACATTACAGGAGAAGGTAAAAGAGGAGAGGACTACAGTTCCCGGCATATCCAGGCCATTATTATGTGAAATCAGAGCACATTACAAGAGGAGGTATAAGAGGGAGAACTACAACTCCCAGTATGTTCAGGCTGTTATATGATATCAGAGTACATTACAGGAGAAGGTATAAGAGGAGAGGACTACAACTCCCAGTATGTTCAGGCTGTTATTATTTGATATCAGAGGACATTACAGGAGAAGGTATGAGAGGAAAGGACTACAACTCCTAGAATGTACAGGCCGTTATTATGTGATAGAGAGCATTACAGGACAAGGTATAAGAGGAGAGGACTACAACTCCTAGAATGTACAGGCCGTTATTATGTGATAGAGAGCATTACAGGACAAGGTATAAGAGGAGAGGACTACAACTCCTAGAATGTACAGGCCGTTATTATGTGATAGAGAGCATTACAGGAGAAGGTATAAGAGGAGAGGACTACAACTCCTAGAATGTACAGGCCGTTATTATGTGATAGAGAGCATTACAGGAGAAGGTATAAGAGGAGAGGACTACAACTCCTAGAATGTACAGGCCGTTATTATGTGATAGAGAGCATTACAGGACAAGGTATAAGAGGAGAGGACTACAACTCCTAGAATGTACAGGCCGTTATTATGTGATATCAGAGGACATTACAGGAGAAGGCAAAAGAGCAGAGGACTACAGTTCCCAGCATATCCAGGCCATTATTATGTGAAATCAGAGCACATTACAAGAGGAGGTATAGGAGGGAAAACTACAACTCCCAGCATGTTCAGGCTGTTATGTGCTCTGATATCACATAATAAGTAGAGAGGACTACAACCCCAGCATGTCCAGGGCGATATTATGTGATATCAGAGGACATTACAGTAGAAAGTATTAGAGGAGAGGACTACAACTCCCAGCATGTCCACTCCAGGCCCTTATTATGTAATATCAGAGCATATTACAAGAAGACGTATAAGAGATGACTACAACTCCCAGCATGTCCAGGCTGTTATTATGTGATATCAGAGGACATTACAGGAGAAGGTATAAAAGAAGAGGACTACAACTCCCAGCATATCCAGGCTTTTATTATGTAATATCAGAGGACATTACAGGAAGGAGGCATAAGAGTAGACAACTACAACTCCCAGCATTTCCCTAGGTCTTTCAGTGAAACCACGCTTCTTCACTTCCCCTCATGTCGCATGATGTCATCAGAGGTCTTCATCGCCATTTCTCTGCACTGCTGAGCTCCACCTCCTGCACTGATCACATGACAGTGACGTCATCATAGGTCCTTCGGCTCCAGTAGAAGGATGTTACTTGACCTTGACAGAAAATGCTGCAAATTGCAATTGCCAGTAAAAAAATAAAATACCGGATTTTTTATTAAAATACCTGCTAGGCCGACAAGTCTCGAAGAGACTAAGGTTCCCTGAGTTCGGGCCTAGCTCTGAGGAGAATGCACACGCAGTTCTTCACTGTAGCAATGTTAAGAGCAGACTGACTTTCTCATAAATCAGGGGCGGACCCAAGTCCATCACCTGAAAACCTAACAGGATGAGCCAAGATTTAGGCCCTGGTTAATTGTCCGGGTACACATATATAGCAAATTTAACTTAACAGTATAACATTACATCAGTTAACCCTTTGCAGTGACCCTGTTCTCGGGTGCTGCACTATTAGGGCCCATTCAGACCACCGTATGAACGGGTCCGAACCCGTTTCATACTTATTGCGCGTTCAGCAGTGGCTGTACTGTGTGTAGAGCGCGTATACTGCGGTGGACAGGAGACCTTGACAGAAAATGCTGCAAATTGCAATTGCCAGTAAAAAAATAAAATACCGGATTTTTTATTAAAATACCTGCTAGGCCGACAAAATACCAGCAAGGTGTCGACCCTACCTGTAGAAGTCCAGGGACGAAGGTTCCCTGAGTTCAGGCCTAGCTCTGAGGAGAATGCACACGCAGTTCTTCACTGTAGCAATGTCAAGAGCAGACTGACTTTCTCATAAATCAGGGGCGGACCCAAGTCCATCACCTGAAAATCTAACAGGATGAGCCAAGATTTAATCCCTGGTTAATTGTCCGGGTACACATATATAGCAAATTTAACTTAACAGTATAACATTACATCAGTTAACCCTTTGCAGTGACCCTGTTCTCGGGTGCTGCACTATTAGGGCCCATTCAGACGGCCGTATTAACGGGTCCGCACCCGTTCTGCAATATTGCGGAACGGGTGCGGACCCATTCATTTCAATGGGGCTGTAAAAGACACGTGGTTTCCTGGTTCCGTTCCGCGGAAAGGATAGAGCATGTCCTATTCTTGTCCGCAATCACGGGCAAGAATAGGCATTTTCTATCATGGTTGTGGCCATGTGCGGTCCACTACGGCCGTCTGAATGAGGCCTTAAGGAACAGCCACCTGGACCCATCACGTCTTGTACTCACCCCCGGATCCTTCTAGTCCTGACATGGGCAGGAAGCAGTTGCACTGTTTGATGCTGCCACCTGCTGGTGGGATTAATTATAGCTCTCCTCCATCAGGAAGAAAACTGACTCTCTAGTGCCACCTTTAGGTGGCTACCCTTTTGTCTGCTATAAGACAGAGAAGGCAATTGTTAAAGCTAACCTTGTAGAGAAAAAATGCAACCCATAAATTAAATTTTAAAAAAAAAACTAGAAATTTATTAGAATCTTAAAAAAATACAGTAATTCTCCTGTGCACCTCATTATTCTCACAATTATTCCATTAAAAATAAAATAAATTATTAATTTACTTGCAATTTAAACGACATTTCACAGACACATGAACAGTTCCACCAAAAAATGTAAAAAAAAAAATTCAAGTCCTTGGCCCTTGGGTGACAGCTAACAAGGCGGCCATTGTATCTCCCTCAGAGCTTTTCCACTGACTGGCAAATCGACATGAAAATTCCTTGAAGCCATCATCATGGGATCTAAGGGGTTAGTAAATAGTCTGCAGTACCGAAAACCAAAAAATGGATATGAATTTCAGTTGGAAGGTTGAAGAACCTTAAAGGGGCTGTCCCAATAGTACAATACCTGTCTATATGCCGTATCAGGGCAATGGTGGATCATAATAGGACATTTTGGGTGGCCGCCTATGGCCGCCTAAAACGCGCATCAATAACCCTGCACAACTCTAGGTCAAAACATTCAGGGCTTTTGCCTCGGACATTCTGCCCAGTGCCCCTAATTTGAATACTGTGGCGGGCAACGGATACCGATGGCCGTTGCCCCAGCCATTCACTCTCAAAGGCCACTAGGCCTCAAGCCGGGTCTCAGGTCGCGCGATGATGTCATCATGACTGACTGCGCCGGGATGCAGGTAACTCAGGTCTGTGGCGTGCATCACAGCTGGCGGGAGCGTTTTTTTTTTGTCACTACTACTGTGAGGCACTTCAAGAGCTAAACTGGGGGCTTTAAAGCGTGACATTATGGCTACTAAGTGCTCCATATGGGGGGCATTATGAATACTACTGTGGCCATATTATGACTGGGTACATTATTGCTACTGTGGCCACTATAGAGGGGCATTATTGCTACTGTGGCCACTGTAAGGGGGGGGGTATTATTACTAGGGCAATATAGGTACATTGTGACACCTGAGAGTACTATGGGGGGCATTTTTATTAATGAAAACAATATGGAGGGCACTACTACTAATGGGGGCACTCAGGAGAATTATCACTATTGGGGCAATGTAGGGGGTTTAATACCAATGAGGGCACTCTGTGAGAGACTTACTATTGGTAGGGCTTTAGGGACTAATCTTATTATGAGGGGGACTATCTGTATGGTACTATTATTTCTGCAGTATAGTATTTTGGGGCATTGGGGAGCACAGTGGGCACAGTATGGGCGGCAGCAGCAGGATAACATTGTTGGGGCACTAGAAGGAGGAGGAGGAGAAAAAAGCAAGGAACCAAAGATGTCTGTATGGCACCAACCTAAGATGGCATCTGCTTCCTTGGGGAAGATGATGAAACAGAATGTCTACATCAGAGACCTCACTGGATGTAATAGGTATGTGGTACTGCATTCTCCTGTATGTTTGGTAGTGCTGAATTTAATGTCCAAGTATGTCTTTAGCATTATGGCGGGGTGGTGTACCGTACAGTATAATTTTTTTAACCCAGGCTTGAGGAACAGCCCGGTTTCTCTGGGCCACTTAATCCGGCTCTGATGGAGGACATTCCCTGGTTGGGACCCCTCCCTCTCTAGCCAGACTGCAGAGTGATGCAGGAAACATGGGCAAAATGTAATACCACATTTCTCCAGTAGTGGCCTCTGCAGAAGAAACAAGCAACTTCCTGTCAGAGGTGTGAGCGGATTTGTCATCAAGAATTTCCTAATTGGTTCCTTCTGCTTGGTCTTCTACTCCTGGTCCATATTCATTGTAGATCTGATCCAGATGACCATCCTTTCTAAATGATTAAAGAAAATGGATTCATGAACGTTTCCGGATTATCTGATGCAGGCAAAAAGGAATTTCACTCTAGCTGTTCAGGAGTCTCAAAAAGCTGTGGTGGCCACCCATCTTTCCAGAATGCAGATAGGGACTTATTTACTGGAGGTAAAGAAAGTGCTTTTAAAGTTTTGGATTGAAAAACTAATTTTTCACAGTTGGCTGGAAACTGCATTGTGGTCCTCGCTGGAGGTCCAGCCTGTGCCCTCCGAAGATAACCCTCATGGGCAAGCCACATAACCCTTATAGCGTCCTTTCTACAAGGTACCATCACATGGTCGAATCTGAGCGATACTGTCAATGAAGTAACCTGCCAAAGCCGAGAGCTCGTAGGAGGGTGGCATCCCATGTACCCGCCCCTGAGGATACCGGTGGAGTCCTTATTCGGGATGATTGGGTCCAGCTCCTCCAGCCTCAGTCCCTCATGTAGAGCTTTATTACCCCGGCATTGTGCAGCTTCTGCCAGAGGATCATCTCCTTACGGAAGTTGTGGTTTGAATAGAAGATGACCCGCTTGTAGGTGGAGTCAAAGTAGTGGTCAGAGAATTTCTTATAGTTTGGCGTCATGAACCCATAAGCGCTGACCTGGAGGGGACAAGAGAGGCAGGGGTTAATCTCGATCTGGCCATAAGGTGACCCTGAAAATATGTTAAGGTCCCTTTAACCTCCTGTGGGGGATGGGGGGGGGGGAGGGAGGTGACCACTACCATGGAATCAATAAAACGGTTTAATTATAAGGAGGGGGTGTAGTGCCAGATCTGGGTGTGACTGCTACTTCTGCGCCCCCTATCGCCGCCTTCCTTTTTCGGAGACCTACCAGGGGAACTTTCGCCATTAAGGGTATGCCTACATGGCGACACTTGTCGCGGTCATGTATGCAGGGGCATTGCAGAGCCCATAGAAATGAATGGGGTTGAAACACATGTTGCGCACCTCTGACCCCTGAATCGAGTTGGATTTTTTTTCGCGATTCAGGAGTTGCAGTCGCGGCACACGCACCGTGAACCCCATTCATTTCTATGAGATCACCGCTACACTGCAATGCCCCTGACCAATGTCTACATGCAGCCATACCATTAAAGGGGTTGTCCCACAAATAATATTCTACGGTTTTCCAACCAGCATCTGGATCTGAATACTTCTGTGATTGCATTTTATTAAAAATGTAGTATAGCTACGGAGTTATTCAATGAAATCTATCTATATAGCGCCATCTACTGGTTGCTCATTTTCTAATTTCTTTGTCCTGTTCACAGAGATGGAAGCACATGCTCAGTTCCATCCTTCAACTACCACCAGCTGCATCAGACAGGACATGCCCCCCTAATAAGGGACACTCCCCCAACTGCCAGCTTGAAATGAATCTAGCAGAACAATTGCAGCAATGAATGGGGAGATCTCTGGATCCATGTGAGGTACAGGGCTGGTTTTAGCTTAGAAGATGGGATGTGCTATAGTATACTATATATGATTTTCATACATGGGAGAACTCCTGTTGCCGAGTTGTGAATATTTGGGAAATAGGTAAATTATGGGAAATAGAATAATTTTGGGGTCTGGTCCGGATTAATGGGGTCTGAGATCACCATTGTGGGCAATTATCTCCCTCTATTCTGTTCTTACTGTAAGGTCCTTACAGAAGGGACAATATACAGGAAATATTTTGGGGAAAAAAAGGTATATTTTAACAAACTTCACTCTCTGACAAGCCATGCTACAACACCCCCACTCCATAACAAGCCCAAACCCCAATAAAACATGTTCTGTGTCCCTAGAAAAAGTTCTCAAATGTTGGCAACCATGAAAGGGGTCTCCAGGAGGGGGCTGTATTTGGTACTACAGCACATCTCCATTGAAGTAAATGGGACTGAACTGCAATACCACACATAACCTGTAGAAAGGTGTGGCACTGTTCTTTTTTTTTTTTTTTGGGAGGGGGGGAGCAGACATATTTATTTCATCCTGTACAATCCCGTTCAGATAGACTTGATGATACATAACGGTTCTGTAGTGTTGTGTTAATAACCTTTTAGTGCCATTCCCATCCACTAGGTGGCGATCTTGTCACAGCTGTTTCCCCTTCTACTATTGGCACATGTAAAATTCCGGAAATAAACTGAGTAATTGTGCCGCTCCTTAACACAAGTCCATTGTTGACTTGCGGTTTCTTCCTGCTTTAACCGTATTTTACTATATAAACACAACCATCAACTCTTTATAAGAGTCTTACTCAATATTAGCCTGTAACCGCACCTGCGAATATTTGGAAGAAGGCCCAGCTTTATAGTAAGTGTTGCCACCTTGTTACTAACAAGAAATTTTGGCAGGATAAAACTGACTGTTTATTATGCAATATCTGTGAAGCAAAGGGGTTAATGTCATCATCCCTGGTGGTTTAGTGAAGATGCAGTTAATGTCATCATCCCTGGTGGTCTAGTGGAGATGCAGTTAATGTCATCATCCCTGGTGGTCTAGTGGAAATGCAGTTAATATTATCATCCCTGGTGGTCTAGTGAAGATGCAGTTAATGTCATCATCCCTGGTGGTCTAGTAAAGACGCAGTTAATGTCAGCATCCCTGGTGGTCTAGTGACAATGCACTTAATGTCAGTATCTTTGGTGGTCTAGTGAAGACGCAGTTAATGTCATCATCCCTGGTGGTCTAGTGAAGATGCAGTTAATGTCATCATCCCGGTGGTCTAGTGGAGATGCAGTTAATGTCATCATCCCTGGTGATCTAGTGAAAATGCAGTTAATGTCAGCATCCCTGGTGGTCTAGTGAAGACGCAGTTATTGTCAGTATCTCTGGTGGTCTAGGATAGATGGAATTAATGTCAGCATCCCTGGTGGTCTAGGAAAGATGGAGTCAAATGGGTGGTCTCACTTCAGAAAATGGCATTTATCACGTAGACACTTTAAGGGTCCATTCACACGTCCGCAATTCTGTTCCGCATTTTGCGGAACGGAATTGCGGACCCATTAATTTCAATGGGGACAGACGATGTCCCGGCCGGGTCCGCAATTGCGGATCCGCACTTCCGGGTCCGCAATCGCGTTCCCAAAAAAATAGAACATATTCTATTCTTGTCAGCAATTGCGGACAAGAAAAGGCATTTTCTATGAGAGTGCCAGCGATGTGCAGTCCGCAAATTGCGGAACGCACATCGCCGATGTCCGTGTTTTGCAGATCCGCAGATCCATGGATCCGCAAAACACACACGGACGTGTGAATGTAGCCTAATACAAGGCACTTACTAATGTATTGTGATTGCCTATTTTGCCTCCTTTGCTGGCGGGATTGACTTTATACATTGCTCATTTCCAGGGGTTATGGCCCCTGCTGCATCATATATACGCGGGGGCCAGGTCGGGAGCTGCTGCGTCTGTGTGCCTATTCATGCTTCCACGAGCCCGAACACCAGAGAGCCCAGTGCTTTTTCCTATACTGTGTAAGCAGGACCCCCGCTACTGGGTTCCAGGGTGGTTGTAGCCATGGATACGAGCAGCGTATAATGTGATGGAAAGGAGGCAATATGGAGAATCACAATACATTAGGAGGTGCCTTGTATTAGCTTTGTCCAACTTCCGCAAATGGCCTTTATCATGTAGATAACCTCTTTTATATTTGCATGCCTGGTGGTCTAGGAGAGAGGTGGTTAATATCAGCATCCCTGGTGGTCTAGGAGAGAGGTGGTTAACCACTTCAGCCCCCCTAGCTTAAACACCCTTAATGACCAGGCCACTTTTTACAATTCCGCACTACACTACTTTCCCCGTTTATTGCTCCGTCATGCAACTTACCACCCAAATGAATTTTACCTCCTTTTCTTCTCACTAATAGAGCTTTCATTTGGTGGTATTTCATTGCTGCTGACATTTTTACTTTTTTTGCCATTAATACAAATTTAACGACATTTTTGCAAAAAAATGACATTTTTCACTTT
The DNA here is from genome assembly GCA_033119425.1 of Bufotes viridis. Taxonomy (NCBI): domain Eukaryota; kingdom Metazoa; phylum Chordata; class Amphibia; order Anura; family Bufonidae; genus Bufotes; species Bufotes viridis. The sequence continues at coordinate 259,549,001 of CM065594.1, read as the reverse complement.
CTACTACATTTCTATATAAATTTTTCTCTAAATTTATTGTTCTACATGTCTTTGATAAAAAAAAGTCCAATAAGTGTATATTTATTGGTTTGGGTAAAAGTTATAGCGTGTACAAACTATGGTGCAAAAAAGTGAATTTCGGCATTTTGAAGCAGCTCTGACTTTCTGAGCACCTGTCATGTTTCTTCAGGTGCTAGAATGTCAGGAAAGTATAAATACCCCCCAAATCACACCATTTTAGAAAGAAGACACCCCAAAGTATTCGCGGAGGGGCATGGTGAGTTCATGTATCATTTCATTTTTTTTCACAAGTTAGCGGAAAATGACACTTTCTGAGAAAAAAAAAAAAAGTTTCAATTTCTGCTAACTTCTGGCAAAAAAAGAAATCTCAGACGGACTCACTATGCCCCTCAGCGAATACCTTGGGGTGTCTACTTTCCGAAATGGGGTCATTTGTGGGTGTGTTTACTGTTCTGGCATTTTGGGTGGGGCTAAATTGTGAGCCGCCATGTAAAACCTAAAGGTACTCGTTGGAATTTGGGCCTTTGCGCATCCAGGCTGCAAAAAGTGTCACTCATGTGGTATCGCCGTACTCAGGAGAAGTAGGGCAATGTGTTTTAGGGTGTATTTTTACATATACCCATGCTTTGTGGGAAATATCTCTGTAAACTGACAACTTTGTATAAAATTTTTTAAAAGTTGTCGTTTACAGAGATATTTTCACACACAGTATAGGTATATATAAAAATACACCCCAAAACACATTGCCCTACTTCTCCTGAGTACGGCGATACCACATGTGTGCCACTTTTGCAGCCTGAGTGCAAAGGCCCTAAACCAATGAGTACCTTTAGGATTTCACAGGGCATTTTTACGCATTTGGATTCCAGACTTCTTCTCACGCTTTAGGGGCCCCTAAAATGCCAGGGCAGTATAAATACCCCACAAGTGACCCCATTTTGGAAAGAAGACACCCCAAGGTATTCCGTGAGGGGTATGGTGAGTTCATGTAAAATTTTATTTTTGTCACAAGTTAGTGGAATATGAGACTTTGTAAAAACAAAATAAAAAAAATATATATATCAATTTCCGCTAACTTGTGCCAAAAATAAAAATTCTGTGAACTCGCCATGCCCCTCACGGAATACCTTAGGGTGTCTTCTTTCCAAAATGGGGTCACATGTGGGGTATTTATACTGCCCTGGCATTTTAGGGCCCCTAAAGTGAGAATCAAATGCGTAAAATGGCCTGTGAAATCCTAAAGGTACTCATTGGTTTTAGGGCCCTTTGCGCACCTTGGCTGCAAAAAGTGCCACTCATGTGGTATCGCCGAACTCAGGAGAAGTAGGGCAATGTGTTTTGGGGTGTATTTTACATATACCCATGCTGCGTGTGAAATATTGCTGTAAACGACAACTTTTTACATTTTTATTCAAAGTTGTCAATTTACAGAGATATTTCTCACACAGTATGGGTATATGTAAAATACACTCAAAACACATTGCCCTACTTCTCCTGAGTACGGCGATACCACATGTGTGCCACTTTTTGCAGCCTAGTGCGCAAAGGGGCCCTAAAACCAATGAGTACCTTTAGGATTTCACAGGCCATTTTTACGCATTTGGATTCTCACGCTTAGGGGCCCCTAAATTGCCAGGACAGTATAAATACCCTACAAGTGACCCCATTGTGGAAAGAAGACACCCCAAGGTAATCCGTGAGGGGTATGGCGAGTTCACAGAAAAAAAAATTTGGCACAAGTTAGCGGAAATTGATTTTTTTTTTTTTTTTTTACAGTCTCATATTCCACTAACTTGTGACAAAAAATAATATTTTACATGAACTCACCATACCCCTCGCGGAATACCTTGGGGTGTCTTCTTTCTAAAATGGGGTCACATGTGGGGTATTTATACTGCCCTGGCATTTGAGGGTCTCCGCAATCATTACACGTATGGCCAGCATTAGGAGTTTCTGCAATTCTCCGTATATTGAGCATACGGGTAATGAGATTTTTTTTCCCGTTCAGCCTCTGGGCTGAAAAGAAAAAAAAATGAACGGCACAGATTTCCTCATTCGCATCAATCAATGTGGATGAAAAAATCTCTGGCCAAAAATGTGCAAAAAAAACCAAAACGGCACAGATTTCCTCATTCGCATTGATCAATGTGGATGAATAAATCTCTCCCAAAAAATGTGCAAAAAAAAAAAGTAGTAAGGCCCCATTCACACGTCCGCAAAAATGTCCGCATCTATTCCACAATTCTGCGGAATAGATGCGGACCCATTCAGTGTGAATGGGGCTGGCGGTGATGCGGAGAGCACACTATGCGCTCGCCGCATCAGCATTTGCGGAGCTGCGGCCGCAAACTTCCGGGTTTCGGCCCCCAAGCATCCGGCCGCAGCTCCGCAAAAGATAGAGCATGTCCTATTCTTGTCCGCAATTGCGGACAAGAAAGGCATTTTCTATATAGTTCTGGCAATGTGCGGATCCGCAAAATGCGGAAAGCACATTGCTGGTGTCCGTGTTTTGCGGATCCGTGGATCCATGGATCCGCAAAACACATACGGACGTCTGAATGAGCCTTACAGGGGGTAATTAGTGTCAGGGGGTGACAGGGGGTGACATGGGGTGATCGGGGTTAATCAGGGGTTAATCAGTGACGGGGATGGGGGTGGGGTGGATGGGGTGGATGGGGGTCTGTGTGGTGTTTTGGTGCACTTATAAAAGTTTCTTTGGTGGTCCCAAGCAAAAGGGACCACCAAAGGAACGATCAGCAAGCATATCAGACGCTGTTAACAAAACAGCATCTGATATGCAATTTTTTTAACTTCTACAGCCTGCCAGCGCACGATCAGTGCTGGCAGGCTGTAGCTTACCTTGTCCCCGGGCGCGTCAAGGAGGAACAGACCGACCGCCCGCAGGACGCAATCCTGCGTGAGGCGGTCGGAAAGAGGTTAATATCAGCATCCCTGGTGGTATAAGGCAGATGTGGTTAATATCAGCATCCTTGGTGGTTTACAGCTGTGAAGGGGTTCATGTAAGCATCACTGGAGGTCTAGGACATATGAAGCCAATATCGCCATCTCTGGTGGTCTAGGGCAGATGGGGTTAATGTCACTATCTCGTGACAGTGAAGGAATAGGAAATATTGATAAAACATTTTGGAATAACCTTTGATCACTGGGGGCTCTTCATACTACACATGGTGACAAATGATGGGGTCAACTGCAGCTGGCCACCCCCCCTCGGATCCCATGATCTGCATGTAAATCATGGAGACCCCCAAACCCACAGGCCCCCTCCCATCTGAGCATCACAGATAAACCCCTGTAACATGTCGGATATGGCAGAGCAGATAGGGACCTAATACTAGTGGGTAACCATGCTGCCTCCCAATGAAGTGCTCCCTCACCTGGTCACAAGTGTGTATAGCAGCCAGCAGCAGAGAGGCTCCTGTAGATGGCCGATAAATGTCACGACCCGCTGTCTTTAAAATTGGATCATTGAGGAACCTGGTAAAGTAAAACAGTAAAAATTAAGATGGAGGTTGATGGCGGACACACCAGACATTCAGGCCACGAGTGGCGCCACCTAATAGCACGTGGGCCCTATTTGTCTGCCAACAATATAGCATTGTGTGCACACTGTTGTATCAAGCCAAAGTATGGCACTGTGTGGGCACAGTGGGCAATTTATGTATGTACAAGAATATAACTACTATAATACTGCCCCTATGTACAAGAATAGAACTACTATATACTCTGACCTATAGGTATGATCCCCTTGGGAGACGTCATACCTCCCCCCCACTCCCCTTTATACCCCAGTTCATTGGTTACTTGTTGTTTAACGTATATGACTGCACATGCTTTATGCTAAGCTCTGTAATAGAAGTCTATATTACTGACTTTGCATGTTTTGACTTTCTCCTGTGCTACACTTTGAGCTCTTGATTGTAAGATGTTGTAAGCTCTATATATGCAGTGTTTCCATGATTGTAACTGCTTCTTTTCTATGTATCACTGCTTCAATAAAAAGATATTTGACAAAGAATAGAACTACTATAATACTGCCTCTTATGTACAAGAATATAACTACTATAACACTGCCTCCTATGTACAAGAATATAACTACTATAATACTGCTCCTATGTACAAGAATATAGCTACTATGGTAGCTGAATGGCTGCTGGTTTTTGAGCTCCTCATCTGAGCTGGTGTTAAACCCCCTCAAGCAGCTTACAGTCTAGCACAAATGGGCAAAGTGGGTAAAGATCGATCCAGGGAACAAACTGAGCCCACTCCGGTCAGGTCTCGTCAGCCGGACATGGACCAATTCCTGAAAAAGACCCCGAAGCACCGGGCCGCGAACACTTCCAAGATGGCGCCGGATGTGGCCTTACAATCAGACCAAGAAGATCTCTCCGACGCTGGCAGCACATCGGACGCCTCTACATGTAAGTCCCGGAATGCTAGGGGCTCCTTCACAAAAGCTGCTTTGCTGTCAGTGCTTAACGCAGCATTAGCTCCTCTAAAAAAGGACTTAGCTGACATCAAGGAAGACTTGCGCGCCATGGGGAACCGGGTAGCGCACCTGGAGGACTTGCAAGTGGCCGCCACACAGCGTGAGGAGAAGACATATAATGCAATTCGCTCTCACACTGATCTGTTGAACGACGCGCTACTGCGCATAGAGGATCAAGAAAACCGGAATCGCAGACGCAATCTGCGCATCCGGGGCCTACCTGAGACAATAGCGTCGGAAGCCTTGTGCACTGTCGCGCTTGAAATTTTTGCGCACCTCTTAGGGCAGGAGAGAGCGGACAAGGTGGTGATCGAGAGGATCCATAGGGCCCTCAGACCCCAGCCTAAACCATCGGACCCGCCGCGTGACGTGGTTTGCGGCCTACTCAGCTTCATTGATACGGCAGCCATAATGAAAGCTGGAAGGGAGGCTGACTGCTTGCAGTATGAGGAGACGCCTATACAGTTCTACCAAGACCTGGCGCCATCCACCCTGTCGAAGCGCCGTATGCTGAAACCGCTTCTAGATGCCCTTCGAGCCGCAGCCATACCATTCCGATGGCTTTACCCTTTTGGACTTGCAATTTTGAAAAATGGGCGCCAAATCTCAATTCGTACGCCGTCGGATCTACAAGCGGCTTGGCCTGCCTTGGGGATATCTCCCATTTCGCTACCTTCGTGGATGCCTGCGGACCTTGAGGACCCACCGCTCCCTCCACCTCGACCATCTGAATGGCGTCAGCCTCCTACCAAGAAAGGACCCAAGCCCAGATCTGAGGATTCTCCCCGTCGTCTGACCTAAACTGCGACATGCTGTTGTCCTCTTCTACCTACCCGTTGGGAGCACGTATGTTTTCTGTTCGTTAAGGACATACATATATATTCAAGGCCCTTGGTACGGGCCCTGATCCGGGTCCTTGGGCCTCCGATCCTACGGTCAATCTGGTTTGACTTTGTTCTGCTTCTCCGGAATGATCTTTTCGCTGCTCGGCGATTTTGTTCTGCGATGAGCTTCCATGTTCCTGTTTTTTGCATCTCTTGCATTTTTTGCACTTTTTACCCAATGTTCCCCCACCCTGCCTATTTCTACTAGCGGGGAAAACCCGGCTACATATGGTAATGGAACCTTCTGTTATCCCTGTTTTCACCCCGATGACTCTCCTTGCCAGTTCTGCGAGAATCCCCACCCGGCTGACCCCGGCTGATAGCCGTGATGTGAAAGGGTCGTCATATCACCGGGTGCTCAGAGGAGCTGGTTTTGTTCACAATGTTTATATTGCTGTTTCTCCCATTTTGTCTGCTGTCTCTTCCCTTCCTTCCCTCCTGTGTCCCCCCCTCCCACATTCACTGCATGTCGTGCTAGGGCTCTTTCATAGTCGCATATTACCTCAGTGTATAAGATGTCATCTATTGTAATATCTTCATTGAATGCTCGGGGTCTGAATGAGCCACGCAAGAGATCTCAGGTTATGGCTCTTCTCCAGAGGGATAAAGTCTCAATAGCGTTTTTCAGGAAACGCACTTTAAGATTGATAGGGTACCCAAAATGCCTCATCGGCGGTTTTCCCAGTGGTATCATTCTCCTTATACTGCGGCTAGCAGGGGTGTCAGCATAGGGATTCATAAACAACTCCCTTTCAAGCTGTCGGCCACCTCGATAGATCCTGATGGTCGTTATCTCTTCCTGAAGGGCTCTATAGCTGATACCCCTGTTACCCTGGCGAATGTTTACGCCCCCAACCGGAGACAGGTGCCTTGGCTCCTTCAGACCTTTACCCTGCTTTCCTCTTTTAAAGAGGGTTTGGTTATTTTAGGCGGCGATTTCAACGCCACCCTAGATCCCCTGTTAGACTCCTCTACCGGACAATCAGCAATCACTCATGTCCGCCTGAGGCGTCTTAAAGTGGCTCTGCAGAACCTGGGTGTATTTGATGTTTGGCATACTTTTCACCCGTCAGGAAAAGACTACTCTTTCTTTTCCAGGGCCAAGTCCTCCTACCATAGGTTGGACTATCTTTTTATGTCCAGTACTCATGCACACAGTGCCCTCCATGCCCACATAGGTGATATCACCCTATCCGACCACGCCCCGGTGTTTATGAAGATTTCTCTGCAGGACCTCCCGAAGAGGGAATGGCACTGGAGGATCAATGATACCATCATATTTGACCCTTCCCATACCCCTAGTTTATCTTCCTTTTTAAAGGAGTTTTTTGCCAACAACTCGTCCGGCCCTGACGCTCCGTCCCCCTCGGTAATATGGGAGGCTCACAAAGCGACTGTGCGGGGGGAGTTGATTGCTTTGAGTACACATTTAAAAAAGAAACGTAATCAAGAGGTCACTGAGCTTCTATCAAAGATCCGGAGGCTGGAGCTATCTCATAAGCGATCTCAGGCCCTTGACTGTGCTTCTGAGCTAGCTGCAGTGAGGTCCCAGCTCAATAATAAGCTTAATGTTACCTCGGCTAAAATACTCCTGAGAGCGAAATTTCGCTCCTATGCTCATGGGGATAAGGGAAATAGGCTCATGACGGCTCTAGTCCAAAAGCAGAAAGCCGATTCCTTCATTACAGCAATTAGGGACGACCGGGGTATTATCCATAAGAGGACTCCCGATATAGCAAAGGCCTTGTGTGCCTTTTACCAAGGCCTCTATAACCTCCCCCCTCACAGTCACTCCTCTCCGGATTCGCTGCGTGAAGCTACTGACCGCTTCCTTTCCTCCCTAGACCTCCCCTCCATCACCTCGACCCAGTCCTCACAACTCCTGGCTCCGATCACGGACTTGGAAGTTGAACAGACTCTATCCACCATCCCGTCAGGGAAAAGTCCTGGACCCGACGGGTTTACCATCACCTATTATAAAGCATTCCGCTCGGTGCTTATACCACATTTCAGGGCTATGTGTAATTACCTGCTCCAAGGTGGTACTCTACCCCCCCAATCTCTCTCGGCCCATATCACTGTGATCCATAAGGAAAACAAAGACCCTCTGAACTGCGGTAGCTACCGCCCCATTTCACTGCTGAATACGGACGTGAAATGGTGGGCTAAGATTCTGGCTCGCAGGATTCAGACTGTCCTTCCTGCCGTTGTTGGTGGGGAACAGGTAGGCTTTGTTTCCGGCAGGCAGGGGTGCGAGAATACGGTGCGAGTCTTGCATTTAATTTCTCATGCTCAACTACACGATATCCCACTCACGCTTCTTAGCACTGATGCGGAGAAAGCCTTCGATAGGATCAGCTGGCTTTTCCTGTCCCGGGCTTTATCGAAGTTTGGCTTTCCTGAAGCGTTTATTACCTCTATATTCTCGCTATATTCACGCCCCTCTGCACGGGTCCGGATTAATGGCACTCTCTCCCCCTCTTTCCCCATCACCAACGGCACGAGGCAGGGTTGCCCACTTTCTCCAGCTCTCTTTGTCATAGTTATGGAGACGCTCCTGGCCAAGATCAGACAGACTCCCTCAGTCCAAGGGATCCGGGTAGGCTCTCACACACACCTCACGGCAGCCTTCGCTGATGATCTCCTGGTTATGACAACCAACCCTCTCACATCTTTCCCTGCTCTTCAATCTATTTTTGAAGACTACGGGAAGGTCTCTAACTTTATAAATTACAACAAATCATTGGCTCTTAACATCACCTGCCCCAAGCCTGACGTTGACACTCTCAAGAAGGAGGTGGACTTCGCCTGGGCTGAAAATACCATTCCTTTTTTAGGTACGCACATTTCTGCGAATCCCAGTGACTCCTTCGATCTGAACTATGTCCCTACTCTGAAGTCTATTAAATTCCACCTGCGTTCGGTAAAATTACTGTTCATTTCGTGGATAGGTAAGAAAAATTACTTGAAGACTTTCATTGTTCCGAAGCTGCTCTATTTGATACAGACCCTCCCTATCTACCTTCCCCGTTCCTTTTTCGTGGAGGTCCGCAGAGTCTTCTCTTCCTTCATATGGGATAAAAAATCTCCCAGGATTGCGTACACGACTTTGACCCGTGAAAAGCGTCTTGGGGGCTTTGGCCTTCCTGACATTTATGTTTACTATAAAGCATCCATGTTGGGTAGAGGTATAAACCTCCTCTCTGGGCAAGGGACCAACTTAGTATCTCACCTGGAATGGAACTTGCTCACTTATAAGGAAAAGGTGGTCCTCTGGGGGATACGCAAATACACCGCTTCCCACAGACACGCCTCACCCTTGTGGAGAGGCCTTTTGTTAGAATGGGCTATACTCTACCAGTGTACAGATATGTGTTTCCCGAGTCCGGCTATGCCTTTGCCCTTAATCCAATTTTACATCCACCCGACCACTTCTGCTGTCTCGGGATTATGGGCCCGCTTTCGCGACCTGCGGCTGAGGGATATCAATTCTGAGACGGGAGACTTGGGATGGGGCAAGCTTGTGGATTCTCCTGAATCCCGTAATGCTTCTTTCCTAGAGACTATGGCCTTTAAGAAGGATCTGGTCCGCCTGAAGGGATTCCCTACTCCATCTTCAGATCCCTCCTGGATTGAAAAAAGGCTGTCCCATTCACAGCCGCCTAAAAAGCCCCTATCTGTACTTTATAAGGAGATACTCTCATCCCAGCCCCCTGACCTACGCTTCCTTTCGGCCTGGGAAAAGGAGCTGTCCGTCTCCTTTTCTGATCCTGAAAGAGCTTTTATACTTACTCATTCCCATGGCTTCAACCGCTGCATAAAGGTTCAAGCTAATTCATATAAGCTATTGACGAGGTGGTACAGGACACCTGAGTTTCTCCACAGGCTGATCCCTAGCGTCTCCGACCGTTGCTGGAGATGTGAAGAGGCCATCGGGTCCCTGTCCCATCTATGGTGGGACTGTCCAAAAATGTTGCCTTTCTGGTCCGAGATTGAGCTCCTGATCAATAGGATTTGCAAGTCGCGGGTCCGGCTGGATGCTAAGTTGATCCTTCTGTGGTGTCCCAATGATACTATCACCCCTTCTAGATCCAACCTCCCCACTATGCTTTTGACTGCCCGTCTCCTAATCCCGTTCCTATGGAAGAATGCCTCCCCCCCCCCCCGTCTATAGCTATGTGGCAAGACAAAGTGGACCAGTTGTATCGTTTTGAAGAACTAGCCCATTGGGAATCTAATACTAGACCTGTATTCCTAAAACTCTGGTCGCCCTGGGCCACATTTAGGGAATTTTGACATGGCTTGTGCTTCTACCACGACACTTTTCCCCCTCCCTACCCCTCCCTCCCTCTTTGTCCCTTGTCTTGTCTCCCCCCCCCCCTACCTCCCCCATTTGAGATTTATGTATTGTCTTCTTTGCTGTAATCACAACATTTTCGTACTGGCCTACCGTGCTCAGCACGGCCTTTTGCCTTACCCATGCTGTCTATTTACTGTCGCCAGCTGCGACTGGCCTGCACTTTTGTAGTACGTGCCTTGTGATTCTTTGTTCTTTCCTCAATAAACAGAGATTTGGTTAAGAATATAGCTACTATAATACTGCTCCTATGTACAAGAATATAACTACTATAATACTGCTCCTATGTACAAGAATATAACTACTATAATACTGCTCCTATGTACAAGAATATAACTACTATAATACTGCTCCTATGTACAAGAATATAACTACTATAATACTGCTCCTATGTACAAGAATATAACTACTATAATACTGCTCCTATGTACAAGAATATAACTACTATAATACTGCTCCTATGTACAAGAATATAGCTACTATAATACTGCTCCTATGTACAAGAATATAGCTACTATAATACTACCCCTATGTACAAGAATATAACTACTATATTACTGCTTCTATGTACAAGAATATAACTACTATAATACTGCCTCCTGTGTACAAGAACATAACTACTATAATACTGCTCCTATGTACAAGAATATAACTGCTATCGGGGCGGAGCCTGGCTGCCGACTAGGATGGAAGCTTGAGGCTGCAGCTCCTCCATCTAGTGTCTCCAAACTGCCTTTTAGCTCGCTCTATTCGCTACAAACATGGGGAAAAATAGCAAGGATAGACATGGGGATCCCCCAGCTCCCAGAAAGCGCTTGGAAATCAAACAGAACTCCAGAATTACTGGAAACCTCAGCCGCCGCTGGCCGCCAAGGCCCGACACAACATGGCGCCGTCAGAAGGAAGCGCGGGAGACCAGGCCTCAGACGCCGAGAGCCTGCCGAGCAGTGACCAGTATGAAACTGCCTCCGCCTCACAGATCACTAAAGCTTTTCTGAAAAAGACAATATTCCAGGCTATGAAGCCCGTATTGGAGGAGTTGGCGGACATTAAAGCCGACCTCAAGCAGATAACTGGTCGGCTGGATGGACTCGAAGCAAGACAGGCCGACTTGTCCGATCTTACCGACTCGATCGCCTCCCAGCATCGGGTTCACTCTGAATATATCACCAAGTCCCTGCTCCTCATAGAGGACCAGGAAAATAGGAGCCGGCGAAAGAACATTCGGCTCAAAGGTATCTCTGAGCAGTACGCCCCGGAATCGCTTCGGTCGGTGGCCGCTGAACTTTTTCAATCCTTGCTCGGGCCTGACCGGGCGGCTCCTATCGTCATAGAGCGGATCCACAGAGCTCTCCGTCCGAAGCCCAAGCCTGGCGAACCCCCGCGAGACGTCATCTGCGGCCTTCTGTCCTTCGTGGACACTGCACAGCTTTTACAGGCCGCAAAGGAGAAGGTACCGGTCATGTACGCGGACACGGACACTTCTATCAAGATATAGCGCCTTCCACCCTTGCTAAACGGCGCCTGTTGAGACCTCTGTTAGAAGTATTGAGGGACAGAGGTATTCAGTATAATTGGCTATTTCCCTTTGGCCTAGCTGTTTGGGTGGAGGGACGGCGCCACACGATTCATGTGCCGGATGACCTAGCCAAGATTTGGCCTGTTCTCAAAATGGCGCCCTTGCAGATACCCTCGTGGCTTCCACTGCTGGACGGTGGGGACGCGGGTCCCCCTCCTATGCGACCACCGGCTGAGGCTGGACCTACCTCGGGTCCTAATCGCAAGCGAAGAAACTCATCGGTGGCTGCCTTCCAAGGCCGCACTTGAACTGGAGATGCTGCTCCTTGCAGGATTGTTCCACAATTTTCTACCCAGGACTTTCGTGAGTAACACCATATAGTCGGGGGTGATTCAAGAGCGATGACACTACGGGCGGGGGATGTGACTTTATGTTTCTTTTCCGTTTTTGGTAGCTGACCCCCCCTTGCCCCTTGCATCATTAACCGCACTATAGTAACCCATGTTCACACCGACCCCCACCTGGACAGCCACTGAAGAAGGGGACTGACTCCACGCTTACCGCGTGGGCAATTTATTTTGCTTACTCAGGACTACTCAGGAACCCCAAATCTATACTAAGCCCTAGCTGCCAGGAGTCCCGTTCTGCTGCACCTTTCAAGGACCCATATCTACCCCACTCCATATGACCTGGTTTTTGGACTTTATGTCACGCCAGCTTCTTCCGTGTCATGGATCCTGAGTTACACGTCCTGGGAAAGACTTTGGTTATCTGCATTTCGTATATTATTGTTGCAACCTGCCACCCCCGTGGGGTGTCTGGGAAGACACGATGACCATCCCTGTTAATACCGGGTCACCGTGGCTTTCTTCTTGCCATGTTTGTATTTGACATATTCCACTGTAGATCCGTTTTACAGGTTGCTATGGGCTTATCCCAGCCCTATGGCTTTGAATGTTCCCTATGGTTATTTGGCGGGGCAGTGAGGAGATGCGTGTTTTGTCCGGGCATCTCTTACTTCCTCTCCACCCCCTCCTTTCACCTCTGCTTGTCGAGGTGGAACTGTTTATTTTACCTGTGTCAGTGAGTCCTAGCGGTGATCCCAGCAGCCAGGGACGCCTCAATTCTTTGTTTAACGTGCCTAGGCATTGACATTTTCTCTTTTCTTTTTATCTCCTCCTTGTCTGTCTTTAGTTACGTCCTGTGTTGTCTCACTTCCCCTGTCTTGTGGTTTTGTTCGTCAGTGTGCCCAGTGTTCTTCCCTTCAATCCTTCAGGTGGCGCTCCTCGTAACCGGTGACGTCTTTGACATCCTGAGAGTTTGCAACGTGAACGGTAACACATGGCTTCCATCACAATAGCCTCCCAAAATGTGAACGGCCTCAATGAACCTTGTAAACGAGCTCAAATATTTTCCCTACTGCACAGAGCGAAAGCATCCATCCTCTTCCTCCAAGAAACGCATTTTAAAACAAGTAAGACACCTCGCATCTCTTCCAGACATTACACACAGTGGTACCATAGTACTTTTGTGGGAGCTAGCAGAGGAGTGAGTGTGGGAATTCACAAGATGTGCCCCTTTGTGTGGTCCGCTTCTGAAGTGGACCCTGAGGGTCGATACCTTTTCGTTAAGGGCTCTGTAGGAGAAGTTATAGTCACTTTTGCGAACCTGTATGCTCCCAATAGGGGACAAATCCCTTGGCTGAGTCGGGTATTGACGCTCCTTCACTCCTTCAAGGAGGGCTTGGTGATCTTGGGAGGTGACCTGAACCTCACCCTGGAACCAGCCATTGATGCTTCTACTGGGCGTTCTGCTGTCACCCTCAGGTCACTCAGGTCACTCAAAAACACCTTCACAAATTGGGGGTAATAGATGCTTGGCGCTCCCTCCATCCATTAGAAAAAGATTATACTTTTACTCCCCTGCCAAACATTCCCACATGAGATTAGATTATTTGTTTATCTCCTCCTCCTTTCTGAAAAATGTTGCCTCGGCCACTATTGGTAATATTACTATATCAGACCACGCTCCCATTTTCCTTCAGATCCTCCTGTCCGATTCTCCCAACAGGGAACGAACATGGAGATTGAATGAAACTCTCATCCTTGACCCGCACCACGCCGCAAAAATTGCCGCCTCCATGAATGACTATTTTATGATCAATGCTTCTTCAGACCAGGGATCCCCTTCAGTTGCGTACATTTGGGAGGCTCATAAAGCTACCATACGGGGTGAACTGATTTCCTTAGGTTCATATGTCAAGAAACAGCGTGCCAAAGCTATCGATGATCTTTTAGCTCACATTTCCATACTAGAGACCTCCCATAAACGGGATGCTGCACCAAAGGTGTTTAATGAACTCGCCCAAGCGAGATCTGAGTTGAAAAACCTACTCAATGTCGTTTCGCGAAACTTCTCTTACGCTCTAGGTTCCGATCCTATGCTCATGGGAACAGAGGGAACAAGCTTATGTCGGCACTAGTCAAGAACCAACATCACGCCACTCACATTGCTACTATTAAGACCTCTGATGGTTCAACCCTAAACACTACGCCAGAAATAGCGAAAGCTTTCTGTGCATTCTACGCAGATCTTTACAACTTGCCCTCCCCGAGGCCACTCTGGGGATAGACCTTAAAAAGGTAACGGACAAGTTTCTTGACTCTTTGACTCTACCCTCTGTTCCCATGGACAAGCTAGAGGCCCTGATAGCCCCTGTGTCTGAAGAAGAGACGCTAAATATTCTGAAATCAATTCCCTCCGGTAAGAGTCCTGGCCCAGACGGGCTCCCTATCCTTTACTACAAAACCTTTAAATCAAACTTGATACCCCACTTCACAAACCTATGTAACTACTTGCTTTCCGGTGGACAATTGCCTCCCCAGTCCCTGGAAGCTCATATTACTGTTCTCCCCAAACCTAACAAAGATACTACTTCTTGCGGCAATTACAGACCCATTTCCCTCCTGAATACAGACATTAAGTGGTGGGCCAAACTACTGGCCATGAGAATCCAGACGGTTCTGCCTGATATAATTCACAGGGAACAAGTCGGCTTTATACAGGGAGGCAGGGCAATGAGAATACGAAGAGGGTGTTGCATCTAATAGACTGGGCTAGAACTAGGAGTCTTCCTCTGGCCTTACTTAGTACGGATGCGGAGAAGGCCTTCGACAGGGTCAGCTGGCGATTTATGTCGGCGGCCCTGTCGAGGTTCGGATTTCCCTCGGCTAGTGGATGCAATTCTGACTCTTTATTCTACGCCCTCGGCCCGAGTGAGAGTGAACGGCACGCTGTCTCCATCTTTCCAGATATCGAACGGTACCCGGCAGGGTTGCCCCTTATCTCCAGCTTTGTTTGTTATTGTCATGGAGACTCTTCTCGCACATATACGCCAACATCCAGGGATTACAGGGGTTTCCGTCAAAGGTCAGATCCACACTACAGCTGCATTCGCAGACGATTTGTTGATACTAACCACCAACCCACAATCCTCCTTCCCGAGTTAGTCAAGGTATTTGAAGCTTTTGGTACACTGTCTAATTTCAAGATTAATTACAATAAATCCCAAGCCCTTAATATAACGTGCCCGGCACAAGTGATCTCTGATCTTAAAAGTCACACTCCCTTCTCGTGGGCGCCTAAATCCATTCAATTTTTAGGACTTCACATTTCAGCGGACCTGTCAGATCTTCACTCGCTTAACTACACGCCATTACTACGAGAGGTTAAACGCCATTTACTATCGGTGAAACTCCCTTTTATCTCCTGGATGGGAAAAAGAATTACTTGAAGGCATATATAGTTCCCAAATTTACTTATCTCTTCCTGACCCTTCCCATATGGATTCCTAATTCATATTTCACAGACGTAAGAAGGGTCTTCTCGAGATTTATATGGGGAGGCAAAAAGGCACGAGTGTCCTATGCTATCCTGACCAGAGAGAAGCGACTGGGCGGCTTTGGCCTTCCACACCTGGGCTTTTACTATACTGCAACCCAGATCAATCGTGGTTTAACCTTGCTTGCCCCTAACCCTTCTTCTGTATGTGATGAGCTTGAAAGGAATGTCCTTTCCTTTAGGAACCGTCAGGTCCTGTGGGGTGTACGCCCTTGCATGCATAATTCAGCAGATGTAGGCCTCTTGTGGAGAGGTATGTTGGTGGAATGGAGCAAGATCTACAAAACTGGAGGCGCGGTCTTCCCACACTCACTCCTCCCTCTACCCATGCTGCAAGCGTTTCTGCATAAAACTATTACAACACCGAGCGGGATTTGGAGGAAGCTCGATGGTATGACTTTATCTGATGTGTGCCCTTCTAATGGTGAAATGTCGTGGGCGATAATTCTAGACTCGCCTCTATTACACGGTGCCCATTTTCTTCACCTTCATAGCTTTCGACGAGACATCAAGCAGCTTACCTCTTCTCTAGACCCTAACTTTTCTTCCACTACTTGGCTAAGCAGTATGATTGGCAAACCATTAACAGGGGTAAAGCCCTCTCGAAAATGTACAGGCTTCTCCTCTCCTCTATGCCTCCTAATACACAGTACTTATCTGCCTGGGAATCTGAGCTCGGGGTTGAGTTCTCGGAACCAGAGAAAATGGCGATTATGTCTAACTCACATGGATTTTCCAGGTGTGTTTTATTGCAGGAAAATTCATTCAAATTAACCACTCGATGGTACAAGACGCCAGCTTTTTGCATAGACTCAATCCGTCAGTACCAGCTGAGTGCTGGAGGTGTGGAGGAGACCTGGGAACCTTGTCCCACATCTGGTGGCATTGCCCTGCTATCAAACCTTTCTGGGCCCAGATCGAGGGTGTTATCAATAGAATGGGGGCCAGGACAGGGTCTTAAGTTTGGACCCAAAACTGGTTCTGTTGTGGTGTCCAAACCCCACTTTTACTCCGTCGAAACATAACCTACCCTCCATTTTGTTGGCAGCGGCTCGGCTGCTTATACCACTTAAATGGAAATCAGATGTAGCACCTACGATAGAAGAATGGAAGGCTAAGGTAGACCACCTTATGAGGCTAGAGGAGCTATCTGCATGGGAAGCCAATTGTAGAGCCCGATTTCTGACTATCTGGAGGCCATGGATGTCATATCGAGGATTCGTCTAAGCGCTATGAAGTGCCACCCTCTCCCTTCCCCCCTCCTTCCCTCCCTTCTGTGTCCTCGCTGTCTTCTTCTACATTGTCACCCCTGTATTGTTCTGTCCTTATCTGTCTTTTGGTTTGATGTTATAACTTTAGACCCGTTCTATCAATAATATGTGTACTATGTTTATATGCGTATACCCGCGGTTCTCTGTACTGTGCGGCCTTGGTCGCTGATTTGAGCAACACCTTTTTGATGATGAGTCTGAGACACCTCCGGTACGACGATGTTACCTTTATTTGAGAATGCTATAGATTTCATGTCTTATGTTCCCAACATATGTGTTATTATTCTTCTTTGCTTGTAACTGCCGACATGCATTTGGTATGCTTCATGGTCGTTTCTTATATGCTCATTTGCTTAATAAAAAGAAAATTGGCAAAGAATATAACTGCTATCATACTGCCTCCTATGTACAAGAATATAACTACTATAATACTGCTCCTATGTACAAGAATATAACTACTATAATACTGCTCCTATGTACAGGAATATAACTACTATAATACTACCTCCTATGTACAGGAATATAACTACTATAATACTGCCTCCTATGTACAAGAATATAACTACTATAATACTGCTCCTATGTACAAGAATCTTATGACATTATCTTTATATCTCTATAACCTTTGGAAGTGAATTCTATATAATGGACAATACGCATTTGTGAATAATTCTTTTTGAATATGAACAATGAGGGGTATAACATGCCAGAAATCATTTGATTTACTATGTCCTTTCTGGAATCAGGAGGGATAAACGGTGGCTTTGACCTCTGTTGAGTCATGTTGTTGACGGTCCCAAGCTCATTAGTCATGACAGTCATGAAAAGAGAACAAAGTACAAGAGCCCTATTGTGTTACCATACAGATGTAGTAGAGGTATGGGTGTCAGATTTAGCAGAGCAGGCGGCATCACTTGACGAAGAAGTTGACTGATTTGGTCAATCTGTCCATGATGAAGTCATCATGATAGGCCAAAGACCTGGTGAAGATGCACTTGGGGGGCTTCTAGTGAAGTAATCCTATGTCCCAATCCCAACATATAAAATTGGTCTGTATGTTCTTTTATGACATTTTAGCCCTCTAAATATAGGTGTAATATAGTGTCACCCAATATTAAAATGGGGGGAACTTACCCCTATGGGTTCTCCAGAAGTAGTCTGGTAGAACAAGACAGACTAAGTGGTCAGGCAAGTTGGAGATTTAGGCTGGTTGGGATCCTAAGGGACATTAGCTGATGACTGAGCAACTGATCTCATCATGTGGTGTCACCTCACCAGACATGGTGATGTCACTAATCTTGACCCAAGGAGGTCTCAGCCTACCCATGACTGTGTGGTCATTGTTGTTGTAAAGATTCTCTAGGTGACTACTTGATCTCTGTTGGACTGACCACCATGTTCAAGACCCCTCTGATGCTGCTTCTGGTTTTAAGGGCCTTGTTACAGGAAGTCCTTTCCTGAATTCCCTTTATAGCTTTGAAGGTGTCAACCTAGAGCAGACGTCAAAATGGAAAAAAGTCCTTTTATCTTAATGGCAGCCGTGTCGTGCCTAATGAATAGGTCAGTAATCCTCAATGGCAGATAAACAAGACACACCAATGTACACAGTGAGATAAAGGAGCCATACAAGGAGTTCCCATAAAGGAATCCAGTTCTCATGGCCAACTGCTTATATTTGCCACCTCCCTGTACTCAGTAGTCAACCCATGAATAGTTTTCTGGAGATGGTCTTCCATAATAGCGCCAGTCACAGTGCCCCCATGGCAGTACCTGACACATTGCTCCTTAATTATGTCGTTTCTGGTGCCCCGGTACCAGTGCCAGCCATTGTGTCTCTTCAACAGTGCCGTCCACATGGCTACGTATCAGCTACAGTGCCCCTAAAACAATAACAACCACATAATAGTGGCAGCTACTGTGCGTCCATTACAGTACAAGCTACAATGCCCTAAAACTAGTGACAGCCAAAGTGTATCAATTACTGTGTCCCCATAACAGTGCCAGCCAGTTCACAAAAAAAAGTACAACCCACAGTGTCCCAATAGCAGTGACCTCCACAGTGCTGCCATTACAGGGCCAGCTTCAGTGCCCTTATACCATTTACAGGCATTGTGCTCTCTTATTAAAAACTGCTACGCTGCCCCCAATAACAGTGGCAAGCACAGTGACCCTATATTAGTGTTAGTCATTCTGCCCCATAATAGTGCTAGTCATTCTACCCCCATAACAGTGGCAGCCACAGTCCCCCCCCCCCATAATAGTGCTAGTCATTCTACCCCCATAACAGTGGCAGCCACAGTTTCCCCATAATAGTGCTAGTCATTCTACCCCCATAACAGGGCTAGTCATCCTACCCCCATAACAGTGCTAGTCATACTGGCCCCATACAGGTGCTAATCATTCTACCACCTTAGCAAAGACATTCACAATACTCCAATAAGTGATAGTCATTCTACCCCCATCACATTGGCAGCCATATTGTTCCCATAACAGTGCTGATCATTCTATCCCCATAACATGGCTAGTCATTCTACTCCCATAAAAGTGGCAGCCACAGTTCCCCCATAACAGTCATCCTGTCCCATAACAGTGGCAGCCACAGTCCCCCCATAACAGTCATCCTATCCCATAACAGTGGCAGCCACAGTCCCCCCATAACAGTCATCCTATCCTATAACAGTGGCAGCCACAGCCCCCCCATAACAGTCATTCTATCCCATAACAGTGGCAGCCACAGTCCCCCCATAACAGTCATCCTATCCCATAACAGTGGCAGCCACGGTCCCCCCATAACAGTCATCCTATCCCATAACAGTGGCAGCCACGGTACCCCCATAACAGTGCTAGTCAATCTACTCACATAACAGGGCTAGTCAATCTACTCCCATAACAGTGCTAATCATTCTACCCCCATAACATGGCTAGTCATTCTACCCCCATAACAGTGGCAGCCACAGTCCCCCCATAACAGTCATCCTATCCCATAACAGTGGCAGCCACGGTACCCCTATAACAGGGCTAGACATTCTACTCCCATAACAGTGTCAGCCACAGCCCCCCCCCCATAATAGTGCTAGTCATCCTACCCCCATAATAGTGCTAGTCATCCTACTCCCATAATAGTGCTAGTCATTCTACTCCCAGAACAAGAGCAGCCACAGTCTCCTCATAACAGTGCTAGTCATTCTGTCCCCAGAATAGTGCTAGTCACAGTGGCCCCCATAACAATTCTAATTATTCTGCTCACATAACAGTGCCAGCCATTGTACAATCACATTCATATTAATAGGGCCAATAACAGCACCAAATAATCTGGATAACCACTTTGCCCCCATAAGAGTGTCATAAAATCTCATGTTTATATTCATACCCATTATCCTATAATGTAGCTTATCAGGAAAATATCGGTGAGAGTAAAGAACTCACCTGTTTCTGAGGTATCGCATAAAGTCGGGGTGCAGGATCTTAAAATGTTCGGTGGTCAGATTCTTGCCAAAATAACGGGAAGGACTATGGACGGAAAAGAGAGGGAGGTTAAGATCTGGTTATATCAAATGTATGACAGGTGCAGGTCTCACCTTTGGGGACTTCACCTATTGGGTGCCGTTCATCTGCCAATTTCTGTTACCCGCACACTTTATACATTTCAGTGGAGAGGTACCTACGCTTGAAGGTGACCCTTTTTATTGAAGTCAATGGGAGATACAGAAATAGCCGAGCATGGCCACCTCTCCATTGAACTGTATGGAGATGTCAGGGAATGGGAATCAGCAAACTGGGGTCCCTGGACCCCCTGATCCCAATAGGTGATGGTTCCAGAGGTTTGACTATCAAGTATTTATGCCCTATACTATGAATAGGCTATCAATCCTATAAATGGAAATACCCCTTTAAGGATATCATTATTCACAAGCAATATGGCTGATATTCCATTCCTGGTTTAGGATACTAAAGGACATTAGGGTTGCTGTCATGACCACCATTTTGCTTGATTACAGGAGCAATTCATCTTTCAATACATGTTTCTGTAGGATCTGACTCCGTAGAACTGAGACCTGCTCTCCTGAGGTATAGGAGTTCTAGTCTTTTGTATATCTCTTAGTTAACATATCTAATGTCTGATTAGAAACAGTCAGCAGGCTTGTTGTCAGACGCCCCCTAATTTGAAGCTGAGCTGATACACTCATTGGGCAGTAAGCTTTTTATGCATCAGATACTTGAATAGTGGCTGCTATAAATAGGGAAATAATATGGGATTTCAGCTCTGAAGCTTGTAGAATTGTGAATGGAGCTCTGGAGTATAATACAGGCAGTAACTCAGGATAAGTAGTGTGATGTATTTAGGAAGTTCCAAGTCTATTCCACCTAATAGGAAATCTAGTTGAAAACAAAAAGACTTACTCTTTGCCCTTCTCCCTGCCGCGATCAATAATGGTGTTTGTGAGAGCTGCCCGCACAATTAAATAGTCTCTGTCATGATCCGGTAAGATGACATAGCGGGTTTCCTGAGGAGATGAAAGTGTGTAGTTAGAACCTAGACCATGACCAGGGCACAATACTTGGAGCTAAGCTTACAATTTATCTACAGAGACAATCATTAATACGCTCCTCAGGGGTGGAGCATGACTCATGGTTCAAAGAAAAAAAGGAAAGCCGCACCCACTCTGGCCCTAGACTTGAAGTGTATCAGTTTTGCCCAGACTGCCCCTTTAAAAACCGAAGAGTACCTGTGAATAGAGTGGTCATCTTCAACAGAAGAACAATGGACGCTACAACCAACTAGTGGTTCAGGGTGATTCTAGCATTCTACGGCCTAAGGTGAAAAATAAAAAATAGTGCTGCCCCCTTATGATGGTAAACCGATGAGTCCATATAACAAGCTCAGCATTCTGTGATGGAATTTTCAGGGTTCTACCCTTGAATACTCAGGCCAAACTCTCTTCTCGGCCTTCCCACAAGAATGACCTATAGTCACATGACAGACAAAATTCAAAACCTGAAGCATCTGTAGATGTTTCATGAGTAGTGTAATAGGGATCACAAAGAAAAGGGAAATGTAGTAAATCCCACCTGAGCCCCTTACTGATCAAAGTGGGCAAAGTCTTTTACCCTCGTTGACTATGGAGAGTGGCGTGGGGGATCGGGTAGTTGCCCAAGATGCAGGGATGTGTATCCACATATGGCACTGAGGGTGGTGTACTTGACTCTTGAGTCTTTAAGATGCCTACAGCCAAAATTTCAATAACAATGCCAATAAGAGTGTATATTTTGCATTACCGGTGTACGGGGAACCATCTTGAATCCTTTATTCCCATATGAATATAATGAGTTCATCAATGTATTTGTTGAGAATGAAAAGAACGAAGTTCGTTCGCCAACATGCTTCTCGAAACCCTTCGTAATGGCACCATTCACCCTGAAAGTTAAGCCAATAAATAGAACATGAGGAACAGGCTACAATCATGGTCTCTGTGGTCAATTTTATAAGTGAAGCTTCATACCTGAAGACATAGTCATGGGAATCAATCTCTTGTCCCATTCCAGATCCATTCAAAATGCCACCATTGCCCACCACAGCACACCGAATACAAGGCCTCTGCCCTCTCCAGGTATCGAACATGTAGGCATTACCCGTGGAGTTCAACAGGTTAAGTGATTCATTAATAACTGGAGAAACATATATAAAAAGTACGTGACTAGTTTCCATCTGTGTGCTTGTCATGATTTTGGCTATGGGTGTTATAGCCGAAAAAGGACCAACTGCATTTGAACACCCATGGTTTTTAAATGGAATTAGAGATGAGCGAATCGAAGTGGAATTCGATCCGAATTTCAAGAAAAATTTGATTTACACCGAATCCGAATTTCCTCACGCTTTGTGGTAATGAATAGCATTTTTACTAAAATGGCTGCTGCACATGTTAGGACATGGAGCAAAGAACTCTGGGAATGAGGGATCACCCATATTGCCATGCATGCAGCCAATCAGCAGCCAGTCAGCCCTGTGATGTCACAGCCCTATAAATCGCCTCAGCCATCTTGGATTCAGCCATTTTCCAGTGTACTTAGTGCAGGGAGTGACGTTAGCAGGCGCTTTTATTTTGCTTAATAGAAGTTCAGGGAAAGGATAGGGAGGAATTATTCCACACTATAAAAGGAGAACAGGGTGTAATAGGGAAGCTTACAGCCTGGGTAATAGGAACAATCCTATCACACCTTGCTGCACTGACTGCGGATCCAAATTGCCATTATACTGCTGCTTTCAGGTTTGCAATAGATGATACCTCTGTAATTCCAGCAAACTGTTCGTTATTGGGGTGCAAGTGCTGTGTGATACAGCCATTAACAGGGTGTATTACTAGGAAATATTTCTATGTCCTATTATCCCTTGTGCGGTGCAGTTATATGTTCTAAATCCTTTTTTGGCTAGTATAAGTGGGGGGGGGGAAGGGCTTATTAGCCGTTGTGTGGTGAAGTGAGAAAATTACAGCCCTTTTGGGGGTGTATTAGTGGCAAAAAAAAGTATTATTTGCCGTTCAGCGGTACAGTTATATGTTCTAATCTTTTTTGTCCGTTCAGCGGTGCAGTTATAATTTCTAAAGCTTTTTTGCCATGTATTAGTGGCAAAAAAAAAGTATTATTTGCCGTTCAGTACCGCAGTTATATGTTCTAAAGCCTTTTTTTGGCATGTATTAGTGGGGAAAAAAAGGGCTTTCTAGCCGTTGTGTGGTGAAGTGAGAAAATGACAGCCCTTTTTGGCGTGTATTAGTGGCAAAAAAAAAGTATTATTTGCCGTTCAGCGGTGCACTTATATGTTCTAAAGCCTTTTTTGGCGTGTATTAGTGGGGAAAAAGGGCTTATTAGCTGTTGTGTGGTGAAGTGAAAAATTTACAGCTGTTTTGGTGTGTATTAATGGCAAAAAAAGTATTATTTGCTGCTCAGTGGTGCAGTTATATGTTCTAAAGCCTTTTTTGGCATGTAGACGTTTTTTTGTCGTTCATTGGTGCAGTTATGTGTTCTAAAGCCTTTTTTTTGGCGTGTATTAGTGGTAAAAAAGGGCTTATTAGCTGTTGTGTGGTGAAGTGAGAAAATTACAGCCCTTTTTGGCGTGTATTAGTAACAAAAAAAAGTATTATTTGCCGCTCAGCGGTGCAGTTATATGTTCTAAAGCCATTTTTGTTGTGTATTAGTGGGGGAAAAAAAGGCTTATTAGCCGTTGTGTGGTGAAGTGAGAAAATTACAACCCTTTTTGGCGTGTATTAGTGGCCAAAAAAAGTATCATTTGCTGTTCATCGGTGCAATTATATTTTCTAAAGCCTTTTTTGCCTTGTATTAGTGGCAAAAAAAATATTAGTTGCCGTTCAGCGGTACAGTTATATGTTCTAAAGCCTTTTTTGGCATGTATTAGTGGGGGGGGGGGGGTTGGGGATAGGCTTATTAGCTGTTGTGTGGTGAAGTGAGAAAATTACAGCCCTTTTTGGTGTGTCTTAGTGGCAAAAAAAAGTATTATTTGCTGTTCAGCGGTGCAGTTATACATTCTAAGGCCTTTTTTGGCATGTATTAGTAGCAAAAAAAATATTATTTGCCGTTCAGTTATATGTTCTAAAGCCTTTTTTGGCATATATTAGTGGAAAAAAAGAGCTTATTAGCCATTGTGTGGTCAAGTGGGAAAATTGCAGCCCTTTTTGGCATGTATTAGTAGCAAAAAAAAGTATTATTTGCTATTTAGCGGTGCACTTATATGTTCTAAAGCTTTTTTTGTCGCGTATTAGTGGCAAAAAAAAGTATTTTTTGCCGTTCAGCGGTGCCGTTATATGTTCTGAAGCCCTTTTTTGCATGCATTAGTGGCAAAAAAAAATATTTGCCGTTCAGTGGAGCATTTATATGTTCTAAAGCTTTTTTTGGCATGTATTAGTGGGAAAAAAGGCCTCTTAGCCATTGTGTGGTGAAGTGAGAAAATTACAGCCCTTTTTGTCGTGTATTAGTGGCAAAAAAAAATATTATTTGCTGTTCAACGGTGTAGTTATATCTTCTAAGTTCTGCCCAGCCAAACCAGCAACTCGGCCAGGTGACGCCGATTCCGCCTCCACATTGTCACGCCGTTGGTCCTGCGACCATCTCTGCCTCCTCATCCTCCCCTGTGTCCTCAGCCTCCACTGCAGGGACAAGTCACAGTGCTCCTCCAGCATACCACATGTGCAGGTCACGGCGGTATCACGCTGTTCTACACCTCATTTGCCTGTGCTCCATGTCCTTCATCAAGAAATCCTGGCTTTCTCCGCGACAACTCAAAATCAGAACCATGGTGACAGAGAACGGGAAGAACATGGTGTCGGCCCTGCGTCAAGGAGGGCTGAGCCTAAAATGGCCAGGAAACTTTGAATGCACTTCAGCCACTCGTACACCACAAAGCACACCCTCCTTGAGTTGCAGCAGCAGAATGGGGTCCCCCAACATAGGCTAATATGCGACGTTTCCACCCGTTGGAATTCCACCCTCCATATGTTGGACCGATTATACGAACAGAGAAAGTCCATAAACGATTGCTTGATGATCCAAGCGGACAGGAGTACCCCCCTGTGTAACCTCAATGTCAGCCAGTGGCAGCTCATGCGTGACACCTGCCGTTTGCTCAGGCCCTTTGAGGATGCCATGTTACTTGTCAGTCGCAAGGACTACGGGATGAACAACGTCATTCCACTACTTCATATCCTGGAACAGATGCTGGTACATTTGGCTGGTCAGGGTACTGGAGACGTGGTAAGAGAAAAAGGTAGCGGATCTGCACAAACTAGACAAGTGGTAAAGGTGAAACAATCAGAAGTGCAGTCCGTCAATATATGCTCAACACAACTAACAAAGTCTGTGTGCTGTTTCTTAGCCTACGGATGTTCACACTTCTCTTGTTACGGCGATATACTTCAGTGCTGAATGCAGGTACCGCAATGCTCCTTTCTGCCCATTATTCCACGCTGCAGCCTTAAGAAAAAATGCATTCATAGTGCTCACCGCGTATAGATAAAAATAGTCGCAGTTTATTGTACTTACAAAGTTGTTGTCTTAATCAAATTACATAAAATATCACTGCCCGACCCGGGTTTTGCTCTGCTTCTCCAGGGGCGTGCAGAGATTCACTTCTGGTACGGGTGCATTTAACCCCTTCCTGACATGTGATGTACTATTAAGTCAGTGACCTCCCGCATTTTGATGTAATAGTACATCATGCTGATCGGGCAGGCACCAGAGCAGTGCGTGCCCGATCACTGCAGGAGTCCGGCAGTCACCGGCGGTCCGCGCGGACCGCGGCATAGAAGGGGTTTGTCGGGTGAGGGAGATCATCGGGTTGGGTCTCCTAGGCAACCTGTTAGTGTACTGCTCAGTGTAGTATTGTAAAACATTGCAGAGGGGGATCAGACCCCCAAAAGTGAAAGTCAAAAATAAAATAAAGAAAAAAAAGTAAAAATAAAGTGTTTTTAATAAAATTAATAAAGTTTTTAAGTAAAAAAAGAAAAAAAAAAAAACGCCCCTTTCCTTTATTTTATAATAAAAAAACAAAAAAAAAACACACACATATTATGTATCGCCGCGTCCGTAATGACCAACTCTATAAATATATCACATGATCCACCATGTCCGATAAACACTATAAAAAAAATAAAAATTGGTGTAAAAAAAGCCATTTTTGTCACCCTACATCACAAAAATTGCAACACCAAGCAATTAAAAAGGTATATACCCCCAAAAAAATACCGATAAAACCATTACCTCATCCCGCAAAAAATTAGACTTTTCCTAAGACAATCGGTCAAAAAATAAAACAGCTACTGCTCTCAGACTATAGAGACACTAAAACATCATTATTTCGGTTTCAAAAATGCTATTATTGTGTAAAACGTTATGTTTTATTATGTAAAACTGAAACAAACATAGAAAGTAGACATATTTGATATCATTGCGTCCGTAAGAACCTTATAAGAATAAGAATCCTTATTCCCTATCTTGTATACCCACTAATATCCACCGTATATCTGTCATGCTTCGGAAAGGGAGGGAAAACCCACACCAACCGTAGGAGGGAAAGGAGGCCACTTTATGGTGATGCTGCATATGTTGACGCAGGGCCGTGGTGTTAACATTGGCACCCTGGCCATGCTTCACCTTCTACCCACTGATTCGGCAAATGGCCATGTTCACCCCTCCGGTGGCTTAATAAAAAACTGCTACACCGCCGAGTAGGTCATTTTACCCCCAACACTCCACACTGATTGGCTGCTACCACCGCTGCCTCCGTGAACCCCTGCACCACTACTTTCAACCCTTTTGGATATTGTTTCAGTCTTGTAGCCTTTCTTTTCTTCCTGCAATTCTGTCCTTATCTTTATGGTTCAATCTTTGTTTATTGAAACAATCGCATAATAAAGTTTTACAATAGTGCTTGAAAAGTTTCATATTTTATCATTGAGATTCCTTGAAATGAATGATTGTTAGGTCAATGTATCATTAATCAATAAGCAGGTGGACATACAAGGTAGTCAGGACAGAAACAATAGGCTGGATGGGGGATGAGGGAGCAGAAAAATAGAGAAGGCATAGTGAGCCCAGCTGTGAAACGTAAAATACGTAACCAATAGCTAATAAATCACATGACCACACCAGTGGATAACCAACCCGAGAAATTAGAGGATGTGCGGAACTGCCGCCATGGCTCCCATATTTCTATGTGAACAGATCCTGTACCGTGGTCTTCAGCGCCCAATCCTTCCAGAGAAGACGGACAAGAGTGCTATTAGGGGAAGAAGGTATAGTGAACCAGTAGAGGTGTCCATAAAGTGCGAATATTTAACGCCACAAGGGGGCCACTCCAGGGT
Source organism: Bufotes viridis (assembly GCA_033119425.1). NCBI lineage: Eukaryota > Metazoa > Chordata > Amphibia > Anura > Bufonidae > Bufotes > Bufotes viridis. The sequence goes on along the minus strand of CM065594.1, from coordinate 259,521,674 downwards.
ACTCCCACCATATGTGCAGCATGGTGCCTACTGCAGCTTGACAACGCCAACAGGTTTCGGGCACTGTGGGATAGAATTTGTGCAATCTTATCGGAGTTCTATACCACCTAGTCCATATTTTGTAATTGTTCTTGTATCCTGCAAGTTATAGAAGACTTATGGGTAAATAGTAGGGATTTCTTCCATTGGGCTGATCTGAGAGTGCTCCCCAATTCCTCTTCACATATGTGTGGGAGTTTCCTAGCCTGTGTGGATATCTCATCATCCTTGTCCTCGATCTCTCCAGCATGTTGTATATAAGAGATATAGCATGTCCAGGGGCTGAAGCCGCCACACAAAGTTTCTCAAAGTCCGTCAGGGATGTGTTGAGCTGCGATCCAGGTGCCAAGGACTTAAGGAAGTTACGTAGTTGAAAATAAAGAAACCAGCGGCCTGAGGTATTGGGTGAGCTAGGTCGTTAGGGGCTAATAGCCCCCTCTCATTATATACGTCTTTATTCTTTAACTTTAATCGGGGGATTAGCCAGAGGCCCAAGGGTTGTGAGAATTTTGAGAGTGGAGGGCAGCTTAGGGTGTCCCGACAGGTCCATAAGGGGACCAGGAACTGTGACCAATTTTTATTTGGCTGCGAACCAACTCCAGATTTTTGTTAGGGAGGACAAAAATGGAGAGAGCTGATGTAGGGGTAATTGATTCAGTGTTTCTTTTGGGAGCCAGAAGCTGCCTGGAATTAGGGTAGGAGCCAAGTCATGTTTTATCTCTACCCAAATTTTCATGGCTGTGTTGTGAATAAGGTCAAGGATACAGTTTGTAACTGCCGCTCTATAGTACGTAAGGAAATTAGGTAATCCCGTACCTCCAGATTTTTTCACTCGAATCGTCAAGTTGTAACTCAATCTGGCTCTTGCTCCTTTCCTCACAAATTGAGTGGCAATTCTTTTGAGACTGACAAAATACGGCAGGGGTACACGGCAGGGAATTGTCTGAAAAAAGTAAAGAAGTCTGGGCAGCACATCTATCTTTAAAATATTGATCTTGCCAAACCATAAAATTTGGAGAGATGACCATTTTTTGAATATTGTTCTCAATAGTTTTCACCATGGTTAGGTAGTTGAGTTTAAATAAGTGGGCAGGGTCGGCTGGTAGACAGAGCCCTAGATGTTTAATTGATGTTGATGTTAAATGAGAAAGTGTCTTTGAGATGGGAGACTTCCCTAGGGGGGAGAGTGATATTCAGGATTTCGGATTTCTGTACATTTACTTTGAAGTTAGATAAGCCCCCAAAGATCCCAAATTCCTTTAGGACTGAGGGTAAACCTATTCTCGGTGAAGATAGGTATAGGAGGAGATCATCTGCGATAACGAAATTTTTTGTGAATAGTTACCTATTTGGATTCCTTTAATTGACTTGTTTGCTCTCAGGGCGTTTGCTAAGGAATTCCATTACTAATATATGTAAAAATGGCGACAGGGGGCATCCCTGGCGTGTCCCGTTCTTAATAGGGAAGTGATCTGAGAGTGTGCCATTTACACGTATTTGTGCTGAAGGAGAGACGTATAGTGCCATGATTCTGTAAATCATCTTCTCTCCTAGGCCAAGGTGAATCACAGTCTTCTCCAAGAATTGCCAACTGACCATGTCGAAGGCCTTTTCCACATCAACTTAAAGTAGGCATAGGGGGCTCCTCATCTGTTTCGCTTTAGTTATTAGGCCTATCAATTTAATGATGTTATCACGGACTTCTCTCCCGGGAATGAAGCCTACCCGCTCTCTATGTACACAGCTGGGTATGTGGGGGCGCAGTCTTAGAGCCAGGAGCTTGGCAAAGATCTTTAGGTCCACGTTAAGAAGTGAAATGGGCCGGTGATTTGAGCACAGGGAGGGATCCTTTCCAGGTTTGGGGATAACCGTGATGTGTGCCTGCAAGGACTGATATGGGAAAGGGCAATTCCCGGAGATAGAATTTAATGCCTCTAAAAGTGTAAGGGCCAATTCCTCACCGAAAAACTTGTAAATGATGGTTGTCAGACCATCTGGCCCAGGACTCTTCCCATTCTTAAGTTCCTTAATGATGGCTGAGAGTTCTGGGGCAGAGAAATCAGTCTCCATACTAGCAGAGGAGTCAGCTGAGAGACGTGTGGGTCCATGTATGTCAGCGGACGACGGTTTAGGAGTAGTAGCGTATCTTTTGTCAAAATTATAGAAGTCTGCATAATAGGACTGAAATTCGTGAGCAATCTCCAAGGGAGCGTGGATTAAACCTTTCGAGACTGCGTTAAGCGAGGGTATATGCGTTAGTGGAATACGGGTATGAAGGGCTCTCGCTAGACACTTGCTACTTTTATCTCCATACTCATAATATCCGTGTTTAATTTTATCTCTGACACATAGAGATCTTTGATCTAGTACTTTTAGGATTTGTTGGCGTAAAGAAGAGAGTTCAGCTTTAAGTGAATCTGAAGGGGAAGACTTGTTTAAGGCCTCCTTGCTGTCAAGGTCCCTGAGGAGTATGGAAAGTTTATGTGCCCGGTCCTTTTTAAGCCGAGCTCCATGAGACAGAAAGACACCTCTAAGAATGTATTTGAGGGCTTCCCATTTCACAGGAGGCGCTGTTGTGTCTGCCCTGTGTGTGGTAAGAAAGTCATTAATGGCCGTTCTCACGTCTGTGGTGCAAGCTAAGTCATTTAAGAGGTTGTCAATCTCCAGGAGATTGAGCGGAAGTTTCGGGATAGTTAGGGGATATGGTCTGACAAGATCATGGTATCCATCGAGCATAGTGGATTTAAGTCTAAGAGGCTATGGGATATAAAGAGGTGATCCAATCTCCCGTAGCTATTGTGTGCAAGAGAGTGGAAACTGTAGTCCTTGACACCTGGATGCAGGATCCGCCATAAGTCAACTAGTCTGAGTGGTGCAAGATCTGCTTTGAACATGCGTAAGGCTGATGGAGAGATCGAGGACTTACCCACAGAGGAGTCAATCTCGGGGTCCATCACCAGGTTGAAGTACCCACCCAGGATGATGCGTGATCCCTCGGAGAATCTAGTCAACCGTCTCAGGATTTTAGCCCCGAAGGTCGTCTGACCCCGATTGGGAAAATAGACATTAGCCACTGTGAAGATGGTATTATCAACTGAGAGCTTGAGAAATATAAATCGGCCTTTAGTGTCAATGGCTGTCGATAGAACTGTAGGACGAAAGGTCTTGTAAAAAGCAATGGAGACTCCACCAGCTTTTTTAACGGGGTTGGGGCTATGATACCAGGTAGGATAGCATTTGTTCACACAATTGGGCACAGACGAGGATTTAAAATGTGTCTCTTGTAACATACCTAGCATTACTCTCTTTTGTGGAAGCGGTACAAAATTTGACTATGTTTCTCAGGTTTATTGAAACCTCTAGCGTTATAGGTGTTAAATGAAAAAAGACCCATCATGGTGGATGTTGATAGGAGTCAAACATTAATGTAAACCTGGGCCACACATGGGGATAAGACAGCAGGGGTGAAACGGGTACATACAGGACACTATAGAGATAACGTTCGGATTGCATAATCAGGATCAGGGAGGTAAGAGAGGGAAGGAGTGGGAGAGAGAAGGTGAACCGTGTTTGTGGTTCGGTGGGAACTAAGTGGTGACTTGTCGTCACAGACAGCACCAAGTGCTGTGGTTCTCTATTTGGGTGTAGGAAGAGACAAGGGCAATGCAGCAGCCCTACTGGTCTCCGGTGAATCGATCTGGTCAACAAGTAACAAACCGGACCTATAAAGCCTGATAGTTAACAATAGTAAATAGAGTGGAAATCCTCTTCACCTCCGGGGATTATTACTTGGATCCAAAAAGTGGAGGAGATCCGGAGAATAGAGGAACTTACCTCGCAATTGCGGGGGAGGCATAAAAAGTTTCTTGATGCATGGGCAGCATGGTTCTCATTCCAAGACTCTCAGGAGTACTGAAGTTTATTGTCCGTATGAGAGGATAAGGGTTCTGCGCTCTTCTCCCCATTCCTTCTGTGTCTCGTGAGTGTCCTTTCCTTTGTGTGTCTTTTGTGTTTTATTTGAGTATGGTTCCGTTAACCATTACCCCCTTGGGAAGTATTGAGCCGAGTTAATTTTCAGTTGACGACTGAGCCTACTAGAGGTCTATCGGTTCAGAATTGGGTCCCGATTTGGCCAATTTAGTTTAGGCGGCCAGGCTTTCATCCCTATCAGAGACCTAGATGTTATTAGTAGAGGGGTATTTTGTCACGCTTGACGACGGATTTCCTTTTATTTTATTGTACAGCTTATCATGCTTATCACTTCATTATGGTACACTGTTTTTTGAAGATATGCTTTGTGTACTCAAATGCAAGGTGCGCTGTCTAATCTCTGTCTTTACATAAAAAAAAAAAACAAAAAAAAAAAACAATAGTAAATAGCAGAAGAAACATAAGAAAGACAGGAGTGTTAAACAGACTCATGTGGTGTCTTGTCGTTAATCTGCAAAGAAAAGGACGTAAAGAGACAACCAACATAAGAAATAACAGTCGGCACCAGGGGCGTAGCTAACGGCTCATGGGCCCTGGTGCAAGAGTTCAGCTTGGGCCCCCCTTCCCTCAGTGCTTTGTGTGTATTCTTATGCGGCACAAGGGTCTTTGGGCCCCCTCAAGCTCCTGGGCCAGGTAGCGACTGCTACCTCTGCACCCCCTATAGCTACGCCCATGGTCGGCACGTTAAGTGGACTTTTCAGTCCTTTGGAGGGTACGGATGTCTGGAATCTCTTTGTTGTTTAGGTCGTGCTATTTGCCAGCTGTCTCGTTGCGGCATGTAGTATATTGCACGTGGTCTGGGCCAATCCGGAAGCTCCACGTTGCTGATTTCCCTTCCTTTTTAGCAAATAGCTGGAAGGGGTATCCCCATCTGTAGACAATAGCATTGTTCCTGAGAAGGGTTAGGGGAGGTTTGAGTGCTTTGCGCATTAATAATGTGCGTCGTGCTAGATCAGGAAGGATATTAATGTCCTAGTATTCAGGTATACTCGTGGCCAAGTTCTTGGCAGCTTTAAGGATTGATTCCTTATCTTTATAGAAATGTATTCTGCACACAATGTCACGTGGGCGAGATAGGTCTCCTGATTTTGGACCTAATGCTCTGTGGATTCTATCAATCTCAATGGTTGGATCTGAGACTTTGAGATTGTAGGCCCATGACTCTAGGTCCTGTGGGTGGACCGATTCAGATAATCCCCTGATGCGCAGGTTGTTCCTCCTGTATCTATTTTCTACATCATCAAGGTGACTTAGGATTTCTTGGATTTGCTCAGTGTGATCTTGGAGAACCTGCTGATGAAAATCTAGTGTTAGGAGGACTTGATCCTGCAAGACTTCTATCTCTTCCACTCTGTGCCCCACTTGCTTAAGATCTTGATGCAGAGCCGTCCTGTTTATGGGAGGTTTCCAGTCTTGCAAAAAGAGCATCCAGCTCATGTTTTGTGGGGGGTGCTTTAAGATGGACTTTCCAGTCCCATTCCCCGTCTTGGGTGGCAGGGGCTACCATTTTGCCTGCATTGATGGCCTGGGCTGGGGACCCTTGCATCTGAGATGATGAGCCCGGCGTGGTTTCCCTGCTCCTAACTGCGATGAGAGCTGAGGAGGCCGCCGAGGAGGGACTGGTCACAGCTTCAGCGTAAGAGCTAGGGGTGCCCGGGTTCCCGTCGGCATTGTGCGGCATCGGACTGTTTCTCAGGTGGGTAACTGTAGTAGGTGGCGCTGTACGCTCCTCACCTCTGATCACCTCTAGGTATGTTCTCTACCCATGGTCTATAATGACAACTGCTCTTATGTACTGTATATACCCGTTCCGATCTGTGGGCTTGAAATATGATTTGATATATAGGTGACCTCCTTCAACCATAATTTCCAGATCTAGGAAGCACACTGATATTTTACTTGTAATAGCTGTGAATTTAAGGTTCCAGTCATTATTATTTATATTTTGGATGAAATTTCCCAATGTCTCTTCTTCTCTCTTCCAGATGAACAGGCAGTCATCAATATATCTTCCCACACCCAAAAGTTCCTATCCATCTCTTTCTGGTTTAATAAGGGATCAATATAATAGTGTTCCCAGTACGCCAAAAAGAGATTGTCGAAACTCATCGCTGTTCCAACCTTAGATAAAAAAAAAAAAAGTATCTTTAAACCAGAAATAATTGCACCCCAGGCAGAACTCTATACAATCAATAGTGAAGATTTTTTGTTCTTCCTCCATTTCTCTGTCTCTATCCAAGTAGAACCTCACTGCTTGTATGCCCAACTCTTTGGGTATAATGGTATACAGAGATGTAACATCTGCCGTAGCTAGAAAGATATCCCCTCCAAAAACTTAATTTTCTTTTATAACTTGTAATACCTGATTCGTATCTTGCAGGAAGAACGGCGTGGTTTTATCATATTAATTTAAGAAGGTATATATATACTCTGATAGCCTGCTTGTAATATATTCTTTACCCGACACTATAGGTCAGTGGAGTTTTTTTTTTAGATCTTTATGAACCTTAGGGAGAAAATATATGACCGGGGTCCTCGGATGGGGGTTATTCACATAATCATATTCCTTCTTGTTCAATATTTCGTTTTCCAGACCCTCTTTTACTAGTATAAGGAGTTCTTTTTTATATATATACCCACGGGGTTGGCCCTAAGTTTTTCATAGGTGTTTCTATCTCCTAGGATCTTCAACATATCTTTCTCAGTGACTTTTATCATAGATCCCTATGCCTCCGCCTTTATCTGCTGGCTTTAGAACAATGGTTTCACTTTTCTCCAGACTACTTAATGCAGATTTTTCTTTTCTAGTTAAATTGATTTCTAAGTTTTTTTTATTAATAGACTCCAGACCTTTAAGAACCCCTCTCTGAAAGGCCTCTATACATTCATTTTCTCTATTTTTTAGATAAAATTTAGATTTATTTTTTAACGTAGTATGTACATATTTATCTTCTTCATAATTTTTTATTCAGCCTTTCATACTGTTGCTCATGTATTTCAAAATATTGAGTTTCCTCACGTATCTTTGTACAAGTATGTCTGGAATTTGTTGCCTGCATAAGTGGGGGAAAATTTAAGAGCTTTATTTAACACTCTTATTTAATCTTCGGATTACTGGTGTGAACTCAGGTGATATATTCCTTCACTGTTTATCTTCCCTTTTTTGCCGCGGGACTCTTGTTTTTTCTTTCCCCTTCTCGTTCCTCTGACAATTTTCTTTTTCCTTGGGCGTTCACTGGGTGTATTTGTTTCTCTTGTTCTTTTCCCACTACTACTCCCTTGATTAATTGATGAGGAAAATTGTGTTCTTTAATCGTAATAGTTGGATTTTTTTCTACTATTTCTTCATTGTTGCAGATTTATTCTCCATTGTCACGATTTACTAATTTTTCTTCTACTGCCTTCTTCTCTTTAATAGGTATAGACTGCTGTGCTGAATGGGGTTGGTATGACTGACACAATCTCATTTCTCTATTGGAGTAGTATGATCTTTCATGGCGCGGATGGTAATTTTGTCTATACCCCCCATACTCATTGTCACTATATTTCTTATGGTAATCACCTCTTCCTCTGTTCTATCTCCTTTGTTGATCATACCTCCTATATGGGGCATATTGATTATAATTATGTCTAATACAATTATAATGAAAGGGTCTCTCAGATCCCTCCAATATGGTATGCCTATAGCCCCCCCCCCCTCCTTCCCCCATGATCTTTCTGATGTTCTCCCATTCTCCCTGGTTTGGGTAAGGCTCCTAAGCCATCAACTTTCGAATGTGCATCCTCCACCACCTGCACTTTTCTTTCTTTCCATTTGTATATCCTATCTTGTTCGTGATCCTCTAAAACTTAAATATTTCTTGTGTTTCTTCTTTTTAACTGCTTGTTCAACTTTTGTTATTTCCTTTTGGCACTTTTGGGATAGTTCTATATATGCCTCCATTTCTTTGAATGGTTCTAACTTGGTTTTAATGCTCTCAATATCATTGCATAAGCTCATAAGTTTCTGCTTCCTTTTGTTCATAATAAACCTAATGGCATTTAAACCACATTCATTTACGAACTTCTCCCAATCATGAAAATCTTCTTTATCATTGGAATTGAATGGTAATTGCCATCTCAAACCCTCGGGAACGTTTTCTTCCACAAGGTGCTTCTCTAATGAGATGACATCCAAAATAGTCCTTTACTCATTAATTGTTCTAATTCCATGAATATACTATCTAAATCATTAAGTTCTTTATCATCATTACGTATATTGAAGATATCTTCTACGTCTAGATGCATATTGGCCCTGAAAGCAAAGATATCTATATCCACACGTGATTAGAAATCCTGGGATTATCATAGTAAACAAAGATTATTATTGGTGATTTCTTAATACACATGCATATTGTATGCTGCAAGATCCTATCTGGAGTTATCCCAGTCCTCCGTATAGAAAACAAACGAAAAAAAGCAGCAGATCTGCGCAAACTAGACAAGTGGTAAAGGTGAAACAATTAAAAGTGCCTTAATAGACATGTGTACTGTATGCTTCAAGATCCTATCTAGAGTTATCCCAGTCCTTTGTATAGAAAGCAAAAGAGTCGTGGCACCTACATCTCACGGCCACATGAGCCCTGTCGGGGCTGAACTGGAGGAGGAGGACGACATTGGAGCACAAGCAATTTGTAGCGAACTGGGTGGTTTTTCTACACAGGTGACAGGAGAGAAGAAGCAGGAGCAGCCGGAGGAGAAAGAGGGAGATGAGGAAGACGAGTCAGATGACCCAGACACACCGTGGCAGTATGCAGTGGAGATGGAGGCAGGCAGTCCCTCCGAGTCACTTGCGCAAATGGGCCGATGCATGCTCACTTGCTTGGGTACTGACAGTGGAATTGTCATCATTCACCAGAGGGATGACTTCTGGCTCTCCACCTTGTTGGACCCTCACTACCGGTCAAAAATGGGGGCCTCTCTGGGCCACTCTGTGGTCTCCTCATGTAGCTACCACCTCTACACTCTGTCATTATGACACTCTGTAGCCTCCTCAGGCTTCTGCTGTCACCTCCACACTATGTCACGGCATCCTCATGCTGCTGCTGCTGCCACGACCTCAACACTATGTCACCTCACCACTCTGTGGTCTCCTGATGATGCTGCTAACTCAAGACTATGTAACTGGGTCACTCTGTGGCCTCCTCCTGCTGCTGCCTCCACACTATGTCACCTTGACAGTCTGTGGCCTCCTCATGCTGCTGCTAACTCAACACTATGTCACTGTGTTACTCTGTGGCTTCCTTATACTGCTGCCACCTCAACACTATATAAATGGGCCACTCTGTGGTCTCCTCATGCTGCTGCTGCTACCACCTCCCGACTATGTCACTGGGCCACTCTGAGGTCTCCTCATGCTGCTGCTAACTCAACACAATGTCATTGGGCCACTCTTTGGACTTCTCAAGCTGTTCTCCCACTCTCTCTACTCAATGACTGGGCCATTATTTTGCCTTTTTGGCCTGGTTGACATCATCATTTATTTGACCCTTCTTCTGATCTGTCAGAAGGAAGGAAAAATGAGACGCACAATGGATCCTGTCTGTGTAGCAGCTGTAAGGCCTGTATGGTCCCATCAGAATTGACTTATGATTTAGTAGCCAAAAGCAGAAGTGGGTACAAAACACAGAAGACATGCAAATATTCCATTCACGTGTCATCTCTGTTTTGGATCCACTCCTGTTTTTTTTTACTTTAGCAATACTGATGGATTACTGACCAAATGCTGACCAAGTGAAGGTAGATGCTCAACAAACAGGATCCGTTTTTTGGGGGTTATTGTTCTGACAGATCATAGGAAGGGCAAAATAACCAGTGACGTCAACACAAACTAACTGCTAACACCCTCTTACCTCTGTCAAGGGGGGGGGCTCTTCTTGTATAAGCGTTTAATAGAACAGGTTCTGTAGACATCTATGTGGAATCAACTGATGACGTGTAAAAGGAGGCGCTCTTTCACGCTATAGTAGGATAGTGAAGTGTACAGTGATTCTAAGGGTGACGCCTGTCATGTGCATGTCATACTGACTCACAGTATTGTTTCACTACCACAGCAGACTCCCTATGCGTGTTACTGCAAGGCACAGAGTTCTACACCACTATACAGGCTCTCTGCAGCCAGGAAATAACAGTTCTTTATGCAATTCACCACAAATAAATTTGGACTTAATCTAATCTTTTCGGAAAATTTGGCAAACCGGACGAATCAAATTTTTCAGAAATTCGCTCATCTCCAAATGGAATGTCCAACAAGCTTATGTAGGTTTGATGGTTGGGTGTCTATATAGTGTTGGCCATGTAGTATATCATTTGGCTGGTCTGTTTTAGTGGACATTCATATAGCTCATCAGATGGTCAACTAATTGTTTTTTGTAGACCTTGAAGAACAAACCATGCCTAGACCTGAATGCATTGGGGATACTGATGGTTTAGATGTTCATTTAAAACCATCTTATATATAAGTAATGCATGCTCTAGGGCTCAAGGACCACTTTGCTCTAAACATTGGACATGGTCATGAAATAAATAAATAACTTACTCTCCCAGGTCACTCCCATCCAGCCTTGAGCTCCATTGTATTTCTTAAGTCTTTGGTATTCTGACTCTTGAGCGTGTTTTTTCCACTGCAAAACTGGTATTTTTTCCAAAAACATATCTTGGAATTCCTTACTCCCGAGCTTATCTCTGGTGCGGTTTGGACATTTCTGTAAATATGTGAAGAACACATTGAGTTTGTGTAGAGGTTCTTTAAAGTTTCTTCAGAATTCTTTTAGATCAGTGTTACTCAACTCCAGTCCTCAAGTTCTGATGCATTGACACAAATTATATCACCTGCTCAATACAAAGGAAATCCTAAAAACATGACCGGCAGGTGCACTGTAAGGACTGGAGTTGAGGAACACTGTGTAGATTGTTGAAGGACCAAGCTTCAACACCCATAAAACCCCAGACTGTTTTCTTTAACCTAGATCCTAACTTGATGACTTGGCTTGACTAATGGTCTTTATATTCTCTAGTCAATTTACTGTTTACTGAGCCAGGGTCGGTCTAGGATTCCTTGGGCCCACCAGAGGAAATTATTCTCAGGACCCAACCCTCATATCATCAATAAAGTCAAATACTTGTTGATTCAAGGAAATAGACCCTGGTAGCAATTTATGGTCTCCAAAGGCAGCTCCAAATGTGTTTTTTCTCTGGACCTTTGGGGCCCACTATAGTATCAGAGCCTGGGTCCACAGGAGGATCCTCTGGTGAGCCAGTCCAATGCTGTACTGACCTAGGAGTCAGACAAAGTTCGGAAGGGGGGTAAAGGAGCTACATTAATGAAGCCCTATTAATGGTTAATTAGTGGGGCTCCTCATTTTTTGGACATTCTCTAACACAAAGAGTTTGCCCAAACCCATCAACTCCATTTGAGTTAAAGCGGCCAGTCTAGTTTCAAAAATTTATGTTAATCTATCCTATTAGGAAAGTTAAAAAGAGGTTCTCCAAGATTTGTCAGAGAGCTTTGTAAAATAAAAAATAAAAAAAAACCTTATGACCTTTAAATGTTCCACTGCTTCAGTCGCTGCCACTCCGATCCCCACTGGGCATGAAGTGATGATTTCAGGTTCATCATTCACGTGACCTCTGCAACCAATCACTGGCCTCAGCAAGTGGACATGAAGTGGATGAGGCCGATGATTAGCATCAGTGGTCACTGGAACCAGCGAGACATTTTAAAGGTGAGTACAGTTTATTTTTTAATTTTACAAAGCCCACTGCTCCCTGCTAAATTTTAGCAAATCTTGGAGAGCCCTCTGTTTAGGATCTTCATTTCTGTATGGTGTACAGAGCAGTTACAAAGAGCATCTTTCACTACAGATGACCTGTCTTGTCCTGCAATATAAACAAAAATCACAGAAAAGAGATAAAAAACTAAGATAAAAACATCCTGCACTATATGACAAATAAATATGCGGATGTCCCTGGCTACATTTATCAAAAAAAAATCACTAAACCTACTTATGCCACTGGGCATCTATGTTCAGGAGCGCAGACTCTGTACATATAGTGTGCTGCTCCTAGTCACCTCTATGTGCATCAGGCAACCAATGAGAGGAGGAGCAAGCACACCTATATGTACCACCTGTTTGATAAGAAGGGAAAAAGTGCACAGGAATGCTACTCCCACGATAAAATAAGAGCGCATACACACTTGAAGGTGCCACTCCCTCAAGCATATACTACAAAATAAACAAAAATCACAGAAAAGAGAAAAAAAAAGATAAAAACATCCTGCACGATATGATAAATATGCGGATGTCCCTGACTACATTTATGAAAAAAAAAATCAACAAAATAGATGCAAGCATCATATATGGACTAAGCCCTTATTCTGATGTAATAAAATCTGAGACTCTTAGGGGACTTTCACACTTGCGGCATGGCTATCCCGTAGGCTGTTCACCCGCCGGATCCGCCATGCCGCAAGTACCCGTGTGCTGCCGCTCCATCCCCATTGACTAAAAAGTCAGACCTGCAGTAATTTTAGTCCGGGGATCTCCGGTCGTGCACTGCCGTGCTGCGCCGTAGCTCCGCCCCATTATATTCAACGGCAGCACACGGGTACTTGAGGCATGGCGGATCCAGCGGGTGAACAGCCTGCCGGATAGCCATGCCGCAAGTGTGAAAGTACCCTTAGCCAATATATTTTGATCCGCATATTTATTTATCATATCGTGCAGGATGTTTTTATCTTTGTTTTTTATGTGATTTTTGTTTATTTTGTAGTATGTGCTTGAGGGCACCTTCAAGTGTGAATGTGCTCCTATTTTATCTTGGGAGTAGCATTCATGTGCACTTTTGCCCTTCTTATCAAACAGACCGCGTTGATTAGATGGTACATATAGGTGTGCGTGCTCCTCCTCTCATTGGTTGCTGGATGCACATAGAGGTGACTAGGAGCAGCACACTATATGTGCAGAGTCTTCGCTGCTAAACATAGATGTCCAGTGGAATAGGTAGGTTTAGAGTAGGATCTGCCTGACCTGAGACCACCTTGGCGTGGGTAGGTGGGCACAGATGTGTTTTGATCAAAATATATTGGCTAAGAGTCTCAGATTTTATTACATCAGAATGAGGGCTTAGTCTATATATAATGCTTGCATCTATTTTGTTGTGCATTATTATATTTTTTCTGTGATTCTTGTCCTGCATTACACAGAAAACCCATCGATATGAATGGACACTGTAATATTTAATTTCTCCTATGGTGGCGCCACAGATTACAACTGATCATTGATGGTAACAGCATGGAGACACTTAGTGATCATCTTATAGCATCTAACAAGTAGGGACTGTCCAAAGTGGAGAACCCCTTTAAGGATTAATGTTATATTCAGATTATGGATGCAAAAGTAAGCATTGTGTTCGAAGCAAGAAACTTTTTTATGGATGGGCAGTCACTTTCTTGGCCATGTTTGGCCTCATTGTTCCCGATATTTGTACAGGTTTGTTCTTAGATGGGACAATAACAAGCATCCAGGATGGAAAGCAATCGAAGGCAGCATAAATGAATTAAATGATCCATGAAATATAACTGCTTATGACCTCCCGAGTGACCAGCCGATTGCATGGGTGGGGGAGGTGGATGTGGAGGAGTGGGGGGAGGAGAACAGGTGACCATGTAATACATATCCACGACAAGTCCTAAAGACCTGGATCTGCTCTTACAACTAGTAGATGTGCTCCAGGATGTAGGAATTTCCAACTTTTACCCTTCAATCCAAATACATCTTTACTAAACACTATTTGCTCTATCAATATTTACTTCCCTGGTGACATGAATAGATCAGCGAGAGATTAATTTTCCCCGAAGAAGAACATACCTAGGGCTTGTTTAGATGACTTCCTAATAAGCCAGGACCCTCCGCTGCTAAAAGGTATAGAGATAAAAAACTGAACGATAGGCATGAAAAAGTTCTTTTAATTGGAAACCAACAACAAGCATCATGCCTGCTTGGGTCTTCTAATGGCTATACTATTAGTTTAAAACCACCTGGAGCTGAAGAACTAGGGCAATAAGCCAGGGATCAGGGGTATTACAGAAGTGACACATAAGAACACAGATCTGTAAATAGGTTGCTGATGGTTTCCAGAGTAAAAAATAAAATATTTTGTATCAAGGTTACCCCTTTCATGCACCAACTGTGACCCATCACTGATGGTCAGTGACCACCTAAAATCTGAAATCACATACTGTATGTAAATAATAACTGATAGAATTGACTATTGACTTACAGAATTGACGTGCGTCTCATCAGTGGCGTACTTGTCCCCCAAGTAGTTAAAGGTTGTGGATTTTCGAGTTGATGCATTCTGAAGCTTGAGGGTCACATTTGGTCTTTGGGTGGGTCCATGTGGTAATTCCACCAACTTATCTATTGGCTTGATGGACACTTTTTGAAGTGTAGGGGTCATTTTTGTAGTCTTGTTGGTGGTCATAGAGGTCTCTTTACCTTTTTCAGATAGTTTTGGAGAAGGGGCTGTGGTGGTGGCCTTAGGTTGTAGAGGCTTTGTAGAAAATTGTGTAGATGTGACTAGTTGTTCGTCTATTTCTTCGGACCCACTGTTGTCCTTTGTTAAGTAGCTGTAAAATATCATATTGAGGTTAGGCAGGTTCAGTAGTTTCTGAGGATCCCTCAGGCTATGGGGGAAAAACCTGTCCTGGAATGGGGAGGGTAGATTGGGAGGTCCCACTGCCTCCTACCATCCCAATCCATAAAATCCAGCTCATGAAGTAACGAAACCGTCTCAGCAACCTACACATTGCTGAGACCCTTGTAACAATTCTGGATTTTATTTACCTCACCCAGATGAGGAACCTGGTGGGATATACACTCCCTCCAGGACTTTACCACAATATATATATATACACAAATACACTCTGCATACATACATACAGACCTGCAATCATAATTATCAATATAAACAAAAATAAAAGTTATATAACCCCTGTATAATAATGTACCCTGATATCCCTAGTTATATTACCCCCTTTATTGTACCGCTCCACCCCCCCCCCCCCCCCTTCTCCAACCACCCAGCACTCTTACTCACATAAAACAAGTAATATATATATTATAGCTTACAGTGAATGACTGTAAATCCTTAAGTTCTGAAGACTCCAGCAGGCTCAGGATCAGTACTCTGGGCAGCTGGGCTCAGGGATGGAAGGAAACCTATAAGACGCACCTAGGTTTTAGACGGGGACAATAAGACCCCATTAACACCTCAAATCAGACCCCAGTCAGACCTCAGCTCAAACCCCAATGTAAAGGACCCCAATCAGACCTCAGATAAGAGCTTCATGCCTCTCATCACCCCCATATCAGCCCCCATGCTTCTCATTAGCCCCCATTATGCCTCTCATCACCCCCATGCCTCTCATTAGCCCCCATATCAGCCCTTATGCTTCATTAGCCCCCATTATCAGCCCTTATGTCATTAGCCCCCTCTCAGTAGCCTCATTAGCCCCCATATGCCTCATTAGCCCCATATGCCTCATTAGCCCCCATTATGCCTCTCATTAGCCCGCCATTATGCCTCTCATTAGTCCGCCATTATGCCTTTCATTAGCCCCCATTATGCTTTATTAGCCCCCATTATGCCTAATATTAGCCCCCCGCCATTATGCCTCATTAGCCCCCCATATGCCTTTCATTAGCCCCCATATGCCTCATTAGCCCCATTATGCCTCATTAGCCCCCATTATGCTTTATTAGCCCCCATATGCCTTATATTAGCCCCCCATTATGCCTCTCATTAGCCCCCATATGCCTCATTAGTCCCCCATTATGCCTCATTAGCCCCCATATGCCCCCAGCAGCCTCATTTTTTATAAAAAAAAAAAACACTTACCTCTCCTGCTCCTGGACGCCGCAGCTCCTCGCAGCCCGCAATTTTCTTCCTCCTGATGTCGGCTCTCGGCTGTGCACTCTGAACTGGTGCGCACAGTGTCACGTCACAAAGCGCTTCACGCTGTGCGCAGCCCTGCACAGCCGATAGCCGAGGATCAGGAAGTGGTAATAACAGCGCGTTCACCGCTTCCTGGTCCTCCGGTACTAATGAGCGCTTACAAAATGGAAGAGCTTGATTAGTATTTGCCAGCCGGCACCCTTAGAGGCTTGATTAGGGTGTGCCCAGGCACATCCAGCACAGCCCATGCGCACGCCTATGGTGGTGGGCTTGGGGGCCTCTAAGGACTCGGAGGCCCAGGGGCAATTGCCCCCCTTGCCTATATGGAAGCGCCGGGTCTTCCGAAGGAAGCTGTCTGTCCTTCCCATCATCTGCTGGTCCTGATGCTCCTGCTCCTCCTCCTCCGAGTAAGTCATTCCGTCAGCAATTGATTACTGAAGCGATTGCCAAGAGACAACAGTATGCGTGCACTCATCCAACAGCGCAGAGGCTAAACGTGCTCCTGGCCAAGTTGCTGGTGCTGCAGTCCCCCCTTTCCAAGTGGTGGACTCTGCACCTTTCAGAGAACTGATGGCTTGTGCCGAGCCGAGGTGAAGAGTCCCAAGCCGTCATTTCTTTTCCAAAAAGGCAGTACCAGCCCTACACACATATGTAGAACAGAAGGTGGCCCAGTTCTTGAGCCTGTCAGTGTCTGCCAAAGTGCACAGCAGTGCCGACGTGTGGAGCTGTAACTACGGTCAAGGACAATATATGTTCTTTATGGCCCACTGGGTAAATGTGGTTCCTGCCCAGCCAAACCAGCAACTTGGCCAGGTGACGCCGCTTCCGCCTCCACATTCTCACGCCGTTGGTCCTGCGACAATGTCCGCCTCTGCCTCCTCATCCTGCACCTTGTCCTCAGCCTCCACTGCAGGGACAATTCACAGTGCCCCACCAGCAGACCACATGTGCAGGGCACGGCGGTGTTACGCTGTTCTGCACCTAGTTTGCCTGGGCGAATAGAGTCACACAGGGGAGGAACTGCTCTGCATTATTCATCAAGAAATCAAATCCTGGCCTTCTCCACGACAACTCAAAATCGGAACCATGGTGAATGAAACAGGAAGAACATGGTGTCGGCGCCAGGGGCGTAGCTAGAAATGCCTGGGCCCCATAGCAAAAAAATGTTATGCCCCCCCCCCCCCTCCCAGATCTCCCACCTCCACATACCTATCAGACCTCCCACCTTTTCCATACCTCCCACCCAAACACCCCTCCAGGACCTCCCACCCCCACATCCCCACACCCATCCCTAGATCCCCCTAAGTGTCAGCCACAGATCCCTCCTAAGTGTCATCCACAGATCCCCCCTTAAGTACCATCCACAGATCCCCCCTTAAGTGTCATCCACAGATCCCCCCTTAAGTGCCATCCACAGATCCCCCCTTAAGTGCCATCCACAGATCCCCCCTTTCCACAGATCCCCCCTTAAAGGGGTATTCCCATCACGCTCTTTCATACTTACCTGCTCCCGGTGCGCCGTTCACTTCCTGGTTTCGGCAGGGGGCGGGCTCCATCTTGATTGACGTCTTCTCCCGGTCGGGCCGCGCGCTGGACTATACTATACTGGCAAGGAAGAAGTCACCATAGCGCATGCGTGGCGTCGGCGTGCGCTTTCAGGACTGTGCGCGGCCCGGCCGGGAGAAAAGAAGAAGTCGTCTGCGCAAGCGCGGCCACCGCGATTCGGGAGGAGAGCGGTGGCCATAACCAGGGGAGACGGAAGACAACAGTCGGGTAAGTATATCTTCATTTTCTTCTAAGGGGTGGGAATTAGTTAATTGAACATATTTAGGAAAATGATCACTGTTAAATCATTAACAGATTTAACAGTGATCATTAAAATGGGAATACCCCTTTAAGTGTCATCCACAGATCCCCCTTCAGTGTCATCCACAGATCTCCTCCCCGCCGCCTGCTAGCTAATTTATTCACTCCACTTGCTTCAGTAATTGAAGAAAAGCGCCGTAATCTCACACAGGCGCACTGGCAGAGTCCAGGAAGACGGCGCATGCGCACTTCGATGCCTCTACCAGTGCGCCTATGTGAGATTACGGCACTTCTCTTCAATTACTGAGGCAAGTGGAGTGAATAAATTTGCCAGGAGGCGGCACTGGGCGGGGAGGAGCGGCGCCGGCGCCCCCAGCAAGACTGCGCTCCTCAGCCGGCGGCCTGGGCCCCCAGTGGCGTAGGGCCCCAAAGCCATTGCTATGGCTGCTATAGCGATCCCTACGCCACTGGTCGGCGCTGTGTCAGGGTGGGCTAAGCCATGCGCCTTGCATGGCGCACGTGTTCAATCTGGTTGTCAAACATTTCCTGAAGTCTTCCACCCATCTGCAAGACATCCTAAAAATGACCAGGAAACTTTGCATGCAGTTCAGCCACTCGTACACCACCAAGCACACCCTCCTTGAGCTGCAGGGGCAGAACGGCATCCCCCAGAATAGGCTCATATACAAAGCTTCCACCCATTGGAATTTCTCCCTCCATATGTTGGACCGACTGTACGTACAGAGAAAGGCCATAAACGATTTCTTGATGATACAGGCAGTGGCGTAGCTATAGGGGTCGCAGCGGTCGCAATTGCGACCGGGCCCCTAAGTCAGGGGGGCCCGCGGGGCCCCCTCCAGGAGAGAGCTGCCTCCCGACAAGTTATTTGAGGTCTTGAGGACCTTTTTCCCTCAGCCAATCAGTGGCTGCAGCTGTGTCACATGTCAGGACAGCGATTTTCTGCTGAGCCAATCACTGGCCTGACACATGACATAACTGTGGCCACTGATTGGCTGAGTGTGAAAGGTCCTCAAGACCTCAACAACTTGTCGGGAGGCCAGAGAGAAGATACCAGGAGGAGTCAACCAGTGCCACACAGAGGAGAAGAGGAGCTGCTACTGGACCAGGACCAGGTGAGCAGAATGTTTTTACATAATATTAATAGAGGGAGAACTGTAACATGGAGGGGGAGGACTGTGACATGCAGGGGGAGAAATGTGACATGGAGGGGAGAAATGTGACATGGAGGGGAGAAATGTGTCATGGAGGAGAAATGTGACATGGAGGGGGAGAGAAATGTGACATGGAGGGAGAAATGTGACATGGAGGGGAGAAATGTGACATGGAGGGAGAAATGTGACATGGAGGAGAGAAATGTGTCATGGAGGGGAGAAATGTGACATGGAGGGGGAGAAATGTGACATGGAGGAGAAATGTGACATGGAGGGGGAGAAATGTGACATGGAGGGGAAGAAATGTCACATTTCCCCACCATGTGACATTCTCCCCTATGTCACATTCCCTCCATGTCACATCCCCTCCATGTCACATTTCTCCCCTCATGTCACATTTCTCCCCTCCATGACACATTCCCCCTCCATGTCACATTTCTCCCCTCATGTCACATTCTCCCTCCATGTCACATTTCTCCCCTCCATGTCACATTCCCCCTCCATGTCACATTTCTCCCCCTCATGTCACATTTCTCCCCCTCCATGTCACATTTCTCCCCCTCCATGTCACATTTGATCCCCTCCATGTCACATGACCCCCTCCATGTCACATTCCCCCCTCCATGTCACATTTCTCCCCTCCATGTCACATTTCTCCCCTCCATGTCACATTTCGCCCCCTCCATGTCACATTTCTCCCCCTCATGTCACATTTCTCCCCTCCATGACACATTCCCCCTCCATGTCACATTTCTCCCCTCATGTCACATTTCTCCCCTCATGTCACATTTCTCCCCCTCCATGTCACATTTCGATCCTCCATGTCACATGACCCCCTCCATGTCACATTCCCCCCATCCATGTCACATTTCTCCCCCTCCATGTCACATTTCTCCCCCTCCATGTCACATTTCGCCCCCTCCATGTCACATTTCGCCCCTCCATGTCATATTTCGCCCCCTCCATGTCACATTTCTCCGCCTCCCCTCCATGTCACATTTCGCCCCCTCCATGTCACATTTCGCCCCTCCATGTCACATTTCTCTGCCTCTCCCTCCATGTCACTGGACACCATTCGGCTAAGTTCACAGCAGTGTTCGGCCGTTCCGTTCTCCTGTTCTGTTATAGGAGTAGGAGAAAGGAGAATGCGCATTCGGCACATAATTGAGCCGAACAGAGCCTAAGAATCCCATAGACTATAATGGTGTCCGTTAGGTGTCCGCTCGAAGATGATTTTGGAACGGAGTCAAAAGTCCTGCATGCACAGCTTTCGTCTCCGCTCCAAAATCATCTCCGGAGCGGACACCTAACACACCCCATTATAGTCTATGGGATCCTTAGGCTCTGTTCGGCTCATTTATGTGCCGAATGCGTACTTTCCTTTCTCCTGCTCCTATAACAGAGCAGGGGAATGGAACGGCCGAAACGGGGGGGGGCCCAAATTGAACTCTTGCACCAGGGCCCATGAGCCTATAGCTACGCCCCTGGATACAGGCGAACAGAGGTACTCCCCTGTGTAACTTCGATGTCAGCCAGTGGCAGCACATGCGTGACACCTGCCGTTTGCGCATGCCCTTTGAGGAGGCTACTTTATTTGTCAGTCGCCAGGACTACGGGATAAATAACATCATACCACTGATTCATATCCTGGAAAAGATGCTGGTAAATCTGGCTGATCAGGGAACTGGAGACATGGCGCCTACATCTCGCAGCCACCTGAGCCCTGTGGGGGCTGAACTGGAGGAGGAGGACATTGGAGCACAAGCAATGTGTAGTGAAATGGGTGGTTTTTCTACACAGGTGACAGGAGAGGAGGAGCAGGAGGGAGATGAGGAAGACGAGGCAGATGACTCAGACACACTGTGGCAGTATGCAGTGGAGATGAAGGCAGGGAGTCCCTCCGAGTCACTTGCACAAATGGCCCGATGCATGCTCACTTGCTTGTGTAGTGACAGCCGAATTGTCACCATTTGGCCGGGGGGGCTCTGTCTGGAGGTGTCTTGAGTTTATCCAACAGACATCCCCCCAGTGAAGTGAGTGTTATGCTGAATTGCTTTTATCAATGTTTATTATTTTTATTTTTATATTTTTTTTACGATGAATCGTTATATGTAATAATTATATTACATCTATAGTTCTGGGAAAAGCCTGAATAATTCTCCTTCATACATATTATAGTGTCTAATACAACATACTTTATATGTGCTTTCTGTCTCTTTTTTCGATCATCCAATTCGGCTAGCTTCGTTCAGGAGTCCATTAAAGATCAACCAAACACTTGCTCCAATTTAAGGTGTCAGTCTCCACTGCACCTTGACCACACCAACTGCCGTGTCCAGGGCCGGTTCTAGGTGAAATGGGGCCCGGGGGCGAAAAACAATAAGGGGCCCCCCCCTCAGTGTCACGTCATCAATCACCCCCTTTGCGTCACATAATTTCTCCCCGCCCCCTCCATGGCCGCATACTCCCCCTCCCCGAATGGCACATTTCTCCCCTGTATGGGCCAGTGGCAGCAGCACATCTCTCCCCCAACCCCATGGCTCATTTCTCCAGCACATCTCTCCCCCATCCCCCCCCCCACAATTTACCTAGAACAGATATGCATCCTCTTGTTCCTTCCCTGTGTATGGTCACTGGTGTAGAGACTCTGAGAGCCACAGAGGCGCAGAAGTCAGCAGGCGGCAGCCACGGTGAGCAAGGGCAGTGCGCACTGCGCTCGCTCCTTCTTCTTCTGGTTCCTGGGGGCGGGGCTCTGGCGACGTCAGGACCGTGAAGACGTGCCTGTGCGGCGGCACGCTCTGAGCCCCAGCAGCGACTGCTCTCTTAAAGAGGCAGAGAGGGGCTCAGAGCGGCCGCGGCGCGGCCCGCCCCATATCCAGTTGTAGTAAGTTAGTTGCGGGCAGGCGCTGCTTGGGGGCCCCTAAGGACTCGGGGGCCCGGGGGCAATTGCCCCCCTTGCCTCTATGAAAGCGCCGGCCCTGGCCGTGTCATAGAGGCACATACAATAGTCTCATACATCAAACAAGATCCACCCGCAAGAGAAGAGAACCGAAAAATTCAGATTTTAATTTTTTCATTTCCCACTTTAAACCCTAATAACATTATACCCTCCTCCCCCCCCTTGGTGCCTCAAAACCGACACATAACCTAACAGGGGTGACTTTTTTCCGTCACCTGGTTATAGTGATCACTTGCTAACCTCTTTTTTCTCCTCTCGAACAATAACGGACCAGTTAAGGAGGAATCTCCCAGGGACCGGGGTGGACTTATATCCAAAAAGACCTACCAGACCTCCACACCAGATTAACACTGGAAATAAGGTCCTGCTTATCGACACAAACTCTAATAACGGGACCCGAATTACCAGAGGGAACATGGTCATCTATAGAGAAGATTGACGACAACATTGACTCTGATATGAACATCATTGATGCAGTGAGGTACTTCCTAAGGAATGAAATTGACTGGTATTTTTTACCAATTTATTCCTCTAGGAACATCATTCCACGGGGCCTCAGATCCTCGTTGAAACCAACATTTTTTAATGACACGGATTTTCACACTTTGCGGATCAGTGACAGTAAATCCATGGAACTAATGGAATTGCTTATATCTAAACGTAAATCCATTTGTTCCTCATTAGGGTAAAAACTCAAGAGCCTTTTGTGTCACAATAGAAACAATAAGCTAAACTTACTGCCATTACGCTTTAAAAGACAGACCTTTTGGATCTTTAAATATAATGAAGTACGGGGTAAATGTTCTAAATTACTAAGAGACATCACAGATTATAAGAACAATACGATAAGGGTATGGGAGAGGAAAAATAGAGCAGAGAAACATGTCCTCTCTGACCCCAATCCAAAGGTATCAGAACCCATACAGAATGTTTCCAGAACCCAGTATGTTAGAAAGAGAAACTGTGATTCCAGTAGGGGCCCTTATACCTACGCTCAGGCAGTAAAAAGACCATCAGAGGGACAGACCTTTTATAATAGCAAACATCAGGATAAATAATCTAGATCCTGCCTTCCCACAAAGCCCACCTATACGAAGACGATCCCAGTCCCCTCACACCGGCAACACCCTATCTTGCAAGGAATGATGGAGGCTAGACAAAAAACACCAGGAAATATGTCTGTCACGAAATAATTCCGTGCAGGCCTACCAATAAAAATGAACATCAAGTTCTTGATTATGCACTAACAATAGCCACCCCGCTCCCTTGATCACCAGTGTAGTAGCTAACACGCAAGGTCCCAACCCACACACATCTCAAGAGAGTACCACCTATAGGCTTAACCAACATTCACCAACGATACAGAAACTCACTGAAATTTCTATCCTTGAGGACAGGGGCGTACATAGAAATAACTGGGCCCCATAGCAAGAATCTGAATTGGGCCCCCATGCCCATACCCATCTCTGGTCTATCCCCTGCCCCACCTATGAACTGTGCGTTCTTCTGCATATTATATAGTGTACCGTACCTTTCATGTACTGTCTGCTGCTGCGTACTATATAGTGTGCCACACCTGCCCAGAGACTAAGCCTTCTGCTGTGTATTATACAGTGTTCTATTCCTGCCTAAGGCTTGTTTAATATCTGTGTTAAATCAGATATGCCAAGGGGCGCCCAGACAAATACCGCTGCGCAAAGCAGTTTTCGTCTGCCCGCGTCTTGGCCTATTTGCCAGGTTGTGGCCAGATCTCCACTGGCCCCATCATAATAAATGGGACAGGACCGAACCTCGGCAGTATTCATGGATCAGCCTGCCGGATCTGTTTTAACGCAAATATGAAACAGGCCTAAATACTGTGCCTTCTGTGGCATATTATAAAGTGTGCCATACCCTTCCCTGCCCCATGAACTGCTACTTCTGTTGTTGCTGCTTTTTGTATAATGTGTCTGGGCCCACTCCCTCTTGTCAATAAAATGTGCACTGGATTCTCCATCTTAGCACCACAACCACCATGCCACACACCAGAGGACTTACTGCATAACACAGAGACCGCTCTCCTGTGCTTCTCCTTCAGCGTGCAGAGCACAGCAGTCAGGGCGCTGACACACTGCAGATCACGGAGCTGAAGGTCACGCTAGGTCAGGGCAGGTCACAGGTTGTGCGTGCAGGCAGACACGTGACATGTCTGCACATCCTACTGCAGCTAAAGTTTCTCTGCTGAGCAGAAGGACGGAGCATTCATCAGTGGCCACTGATGGACTCGTTAAGGAGGGGCCCGAGATCAGGGAGCAAGGAGCCAGAAGGGGGCAGGGCCATTCATCCACAGCCGGGCCCCCTTCAACAACAGGCGCCATAGCAGCTGCGTGGTCTGCCTCTATTAGATGTACGCCACTGCTTGAGGACCTTAATATTTCTATTTACAATACACCAATGACTCTGAATAGAGCTATTCGGCTTGTAGAAAAATAGAGTCAGGAAGAGAACCTGGGGGAGTACAACCCACTAGACGAGCCCCACAATGCCTTAGGAAGCACTACTTTCAAGATAGAGATGCCCACTAATTTTGATAAAGATCCATTGGATAATATATCTATATATTCGACATCCCAAAACAGTCCAGAACCCTTTCCAGCGCTACCGAGTAGTACCTCGGAGAGTCCTTTTTTAGAGTGGATTTCGCCAACAGCGAAAAAATCACAATTGTACACCACCAATAAGAAAAACATGGTCTACCATCCAACTCCTCAGTCCACTTCTTCTTCCACCAAACCAACCACCAACAGGCATCCCTCACAAGACACAATCCACCAAGATAACACACGTTTATTCCCCCCATAGTCGCAACAAAGAAAAAAAGACAAATTTCAGACTTAGAGGATGTAGAGGGGGGAGACGACGAAAAAACACCTCTAGAGAAAAAACTATAACCCAAGAAATAGAATCAGTCCCTTTACATCTAACCACAGCAGATGAAAGGGCAAGAGGTATTTTCAATCTGTCCAAGCATAAATTAGAAATTAATGAAATCTCCCTTTTAAGCAAAGGCCTTTCCTTTTGCCAAACGAATAAACCAGACTTATTCGAACTTTTCGTTGAACTTAATCAATTTGTTCGGAAACTAACACTAACAACTAACGCCACTTCATATCCAAATCACTCACAACAACTCTTCCTCCTTCAAATAATCCCCAGGTAGGAACCATAAACGATACGTTTTGCCCTTCACTTTTAAATAATAAATGTGAGAACAAAACTGGACAATTAAAATATAATCTCAGCCATAGAGAGAAACTGGCCTTAAAAAAACATAAAATAGTCATTAAAAGTGCCGACATGGGGGGAGGAGTGGTGATTATGGACACTGAATATTATCTGACTGAATCCATTAGGATTTTATCAGATTCCAACTATTACCAAGTTTTAAAGGAAGACCCTACCAAAGTCTGGAATATTAACCAAAAAAGAAAGAGCCTATCTTAAAGTCCCTCATCCCTCCCTATCCTGTTTTTATTTTTTACCAAAGATCCATAAAACACTGGAAAATCCACCCGGCAGGCCTATTATTTCAGGGATAGACTGCTTCACCTCCAATCTATCTGCATATGTTGATTTCTATTTACAGAAATATGTACTTACACTTCCTTCTTATCTTAGAGATACGGCTCATCTTATTCAACTTCTCGAACCCATTGTATGGGAGAAAAACAACCTATGGGTCACACTCGACGTATCCTCTCTTTATAGTAATATCAGACATGACCTAGGGATACAGGCGATATCACATTCACTCACTCAGGACTTATCACTCCCCAACAACCAAAAAGAATTCATCTTTAACGCCATACACTTCATACTCAACCACAATTATTTCAGCTTCAATGAAACAATTTACATCCAAACGAACGGTACAGCAATGGGGACTAAATTTGCCCCATCCTATGCGAATTGAATTTGTCTTTGAAGAAACATTTGGCCTATTAGCATACTCCAAAATCAAGTTCTATCGCTGCTATATTGATGATATATGGCAGGGGGAAGAAGACGAACTAAAGACCCTAATTAAATCACTCAACACCAATTCCTGGAATCTATCATTTAGTCTGGAATTTAGTCCCACAAAAATAGTCTTTTTAGACCTTCAAATCACGACCAATAACAACAAGATTATTACTGAAACCCACTTTAAGAGTGTAGATGCTAATAGCTATCTGGAATACGCCAGCTGCCACCATCCGAAGCGGATCAGGAATACGCCATATAGCCAGATGAAAAGAGTGAGACACAATTGCTCCAATAATCGTACATTGAAGGGCCAAGTTAGGATCCTCAAGAATAGATTTAGGGAGAAGGGTTATCCGAAAAGGCTTCTAGATGAATCAGCCAAAAGAGTCCTAAAGGTCTCCCAGAAAGAGAGTCTCCTACCAGTTAACAAAAGTAAGATACAGGATAGAAACAATGAGACACATCAGGTCAGTCTCATCACGAGATTTAATTCCCAACATATCAGTATCAAAAATATTCTAAACAGAAATTGGGCCACTTTACTTAAAGATCCCATTTTGGGCAAAAACATCCCCCAAATTTCCACGGTAATTAACCGCAGAGCTAAGACCCTTAAGAACAAATTAGCCCGATCCTGCCCCAAATTAAAGAAGGATAATAGTTTCCAAAAGAAAGAAAAAGAGAAGGGAGGAGTTTTTAAATATGGAGCCAACAGATGTAAATGTTGCAATATGATAACACATAATACAAAAGAAATCTCCATCCCACAGAGTAATGAGGTCATAAACATTTGCCATAGAATGGACTGCGGAACTTCAAATGTTATTTATTTACAATGCCCTTGAAAACTTCTTTATGTGGGGCGTACCACACAATCAGTAAGGGATAGGATGAATGAGCACCGTTCCAATATAAGTAGGAAAATATTGACCCACAGTGTTTCACGACATTTTGCCGTCTCCCATAATAGTGATCCTAGCCAACTGAAAGTGACCCCTTTGGAACAGGTGGCGCAATCCTATCAAACCCTATGCCGAAAGGAAATGTTTTGGATTTTCCGTAAACCTTTCGGTTTGAATGAATCACTAGAACATATGAACTACTGAATGATTTGGAAATAAGAGTATAAGCGCCAAAATATTGCATACTGCAAAAATATTTCTATTATATTTTTTTTATTATTATTATAAAATATTTTTCTACAATATTTTACATAGATCTAATGAACTTTTAGAAGTTATGTCTAGAATTTTTACATGTATATATATATTATATTATCTAATTTTGTTTGGAACTATCGCTTATTATATACATATACATTATATAACTATTATAGAACTAATTATCCATTATCTATATATATACTATATAATTTATATGTATATGCTATATTGCATTTAATATATATATGAACTTGTTTATATATATTTTTTTATAATACTGTATACATATTTATACATATAATGAGTTTTTATAATCCCCCCCCCCCCCCCTTTCTCTTAGGATGGGTACTTACTATTGATTTTAACTATGGAGAAAATATATTTCTATAAGATAGTCTTGTATTCTGAAGAAATATCAAACAATAGACCCGGCTACTATTTGATTTATGGTGTCTTATGAATGTACATATATTCCCTATAATTCACACATAGAAAGGTGGTTTCTCTTCCCTCTTATCATCTGCCGCCGAGGACCTGCGGCTCTTCCCGGGATAATATGCGTTCCCTGGCAGAAAGCATGTAAACCGGAAGTGACGATCCCTCTATGTCACTTCCATGCTTTCTGTTGAGAGGAGCGCTTGCAAAGTGGTCTTTATTTGATCCAATTTGGCTCTTCTAGACGGCTCCAATGCTTGGGGTCGTTCAGGAGTCCATTAAAGATCAACCAAACACTTTCGGCCAGTAGTTAAAGATCAACCAAACACTTTCGGCCAGTAGTGTGCCATCAGAGCGGGTGTTTAGTGCGGCGGGTGCCATAGTTACCCCAAAGAGAACTCGTCTGTCCACCCAAAATGTGGAGAGATTGACCTTTGTCAAGATGAATCAGGCATGGATCAGCCAGGATTTCCACTCACCAATGCCTGATGTATCAGATTAGATCATCCATGCTGCCTCACCCAAACCTTGACAAAAGAGACCGGTTTCTTTTAGGCTACCTCCATCAGCTACTATTCTGATGCTGCCACCCGCCTGATGCCACACATCTGATGCCAAGTGCTCTTCTTACAACCACCATCGTCAGCAGGTACTGTTAGTGCCACCCTTCTCACAACTCTGTCACCGGGTCACTTTGTGGTCTCCTGATGCTGCTGCCACCTCCACACTATGTCACCTTGCCACTCTGTGGTCTCTTGATGCTGCTGCCACCTCCACACTATGTCACCTTGCCACTCTGTGGTCTCCTGATGCTGCTGCTTCCTCCACACTATGTCACCTTGCCACTCTGTGGTCTCTTGATGCTGCTGCCACCTCCACACTATGTCACCTTGCCACTCTGTGGTCTCCTGATGCTGGTGCCACCTCCACACTATGTCACCTTGCCACTCTGTGGACTTTTCATGCTGTTCCCATCCTTCCCACTTTAAGACTGGGCCACTGTTTTGCCTTTTTCGCCTGGTTGACATCATCATTTATTTGACCTTTCTTCTGATCTGTCAGAAGGACGGAAAAATTAGACGCACAATGGATCCTGTCTGTATAGCAGCAGTAAGGCCTGTATGGTCCCATCAAAATTGGCTTATGATTTGGTTGCCAAAAGCAGGAGTGGGTACAAAACACAGAAGACATGGAAATATTCCATTCACTTGTCATCTCTGTTTTGGATCCACTCCTGTTTTGTTTTTTTTGGCATTAGCAATACTGATGGATTACTGACCAAATGCTGACTGAGTGAAGGCGGATGCTCAACAGACAGGATCCTTTTTTGGGGGGTATTGTTCTGACAGATCAGAGGAAGGGCAAAATGTGACGTCAACACAAACTTACTGCTGACACTCACTTCACTCTGTCAGACGGGCTCTACTTGTATAAGCGTTTAATAGAACAGGTTCTGTAGACAACTATGTGGAATCAGCTGCACGGTTCTTTATACCTGACGCTAACATCGACCTGTAAGGCTGAGTTCATACTTGAGTTATTTGGTCAGTTTTGGCCCCGAAACTGCCCAAAGAAGTGAAGTGTGCAGTGACACCTGTCATCTACATGTCATACTGACTCACATTACATAGAAACATAGAATGTGTCGGCAGATAAGAACCATTTGGCCCATCTAGTCTGCCCAATATTATTGTTTCTCTACCATAGCAGACTCACTATGCGTGTTGCTGCAAGGCACAGTGTTTCACCCCCCTATAAAGGCTCTCTGCAGCCCGGAAATAGCTGTTTTTTAACGTGATTTGACACAAATTAATTTGTATCTAATCGAATCTTTTTAGAAAATTCGTCGAACCGACCAAATCGAATTTTGGGGAAATTCGCTCATCTCTAATAGTCATCTTGGAACTACATTGGTCAAAGCTGACCAAATCTGAAACTTCCAAAAAAAAAACATTGAGTTAGATCCCTACGTTATCACTTAAAGGTGACTGACTTGGGTCAAATTACAGATAATCAATATATGCTCTACAAATGAGGCCAATCAGCCAATCATGGATTTCTTGGAGACTTTTTAGTGGGCTTGTGGTTATACACAGGAGTGCTTCCATGTAAAGCATCAGGAAGGGACACAGCAGATGAATGAGCAGGAGGTAGATTTTGGGCCACCAACAGACAACGCCGCTAATCTGGTTGTAGATGTGTTCCAGTGGAAGACTGTTAGATAGACATTAGATACTTTCAGATCACATTGAGGGCAGACTAATGTCTATGGGCAGGGGCGTAGCTAACGGCTCATGGTCCCTGGTGCAAGAGTTCATCTTGGGCCCCCCTTCCCTCAGTGCTTTGTGTGTCTTCTTATGTGGCACAAGGGTCTTTGGGCCCCCTCAGGCTCATGGGCCCGGTAGCGACTGCTACCTCTGCACCCCCTATAGCTACGCCTATGTCTATGGGACTGACAAGAATTTCCCAAGGTCTCGTAAAAATGGAAAGTGGTTACATAGAGCGATGGAGGCGATGGCACATTAGACGCTTTCATTTTAATGAGAATTGTGCAATTCTTTGTTTCCCCTGCGGAGGCACTGCAGGAGAATTAAACACTAGCCACCAGTGAATGCAAGATTTTTATGTTTGACTATTTCTATTGAGACTTGTGTTTGAGATGACTCACAATATAACATGTTGGTTTTGGTGGTCACATGGCTGAACATCAAATAATTGACAAGTTTTTCCAGTCATGGAAACCCCACACAATTTTACTGGAAATTCCAGTTTTCTCCCCTGCTATATCCACCTAGTAGGTTCATTTTAATGTTCAGCGTCCACTGGAGGGTTAAATTAAGATGAGGTGAACTGCATTCCTTAGAAATTAGACTAAAGGTTCACACGCCCTACCCATATCGATCGGTGTTCCTGCTTTATTATTTACTCTGATATTTAATAGGCGGCCGTGTCTCACCCAGGTCAACGTAATGGATGAAAAACGATCTTCTGACATTATATATAATTTAGCTGTCTTCTGAGCTGAAATCTGCCTGCACTCCCTGCTTGTTCAGTATCAGGCAGTAGATTCCGCAAGGAAAAGCTGCAGATGAGCTTCATCGAATTAACAATGGAACGAATCCTGATGCAGATCTGCTGGCACACTGTGACAGAAATCTGAGTGTCAGCCTCAGATTCGTTGAAAACGAAATGTCAGCAAATTCTGAATTTGGAAACTAAGCCTGATTGTACAGTCTATGACATAGATATAAAAAGAGAAATGTATAATTAATTATGCATCAACTTATAGTTATTTCCATTGTGGCCATTTTGCTTTTTATTTTGTACATTTTCATTGTTTTTTATTTTATGCACATTTTCTACATTTTTAATCTTTTAATTTTTTTTCCTACATGTTTATTAGTTATCTTTTTTTTTGAAAGAATTATTTTTTATTTGAATTTTTTTTATTTAGTACATCTTTATTGTTTTCTATTTAGTGCATATTTCTCACATTTGTCATTTTTAAATTCTGATATTTTCATTCTCTTTTTCATAAAGATGTTCAAATATTATCAATTTGTTAAACTACATACTTTGAATTTATTTTTTATTTACTCACAGATTGAAGGGGTTTTCTGGGATTTTGATACTGATAACCTATCCTCAGGATATCCTCCTGTTCTATGCCATATCTTAACAGCCTCTCTCTAATGTATTGCGCAGAATTGGAAATCTTCATCAACCCCTCACACGTCTCAAACAATAAGGAAGGTAAATGTTAACTGTAGCTTCGAGAAAATAATTGGCAGAAGTAATAATACATTTGATAAATATACCAAAAATTGGGCACCATGGTCTTTCTCAAGGTACTTCCCATTATTAGACAGCTAAATCAGGTTGTGTCAGGTTAAGGGACCTAAATAGGTTTTCTAAGTTCTCTTTGGTCATCTATCTTTTTATCTTTTTGTTTATTTCAACTCTATCTTCATCTGTCAGTTTATTTTTTCTTCTACACTTTACATACAGTATACAATACTATCTTTTTATTTTTTGGTCACGTGAAGCAGGCTCCAAGCACCAACTAGAAGGTCGCTATACCGAAGCCTAATAACGAACAGGATGATATTATATATAAGAACAAGAATATTATCTGAATAATTGTATTATAGTGAAATTTATGTTCTCCTTTGGCGACCTGACTATAATAGTATTCTGCGTAACATTGTAACAAATCAAACAATTTACTATCTTTAACTGGTTTGTGTTAAAGTGTCTTTGTTTACTATGACACCTATGAAAGTCTGAAGACTTTCTGAATGCACTGTAGAGATAGATAGATAATAAATATTACATTGATAGATAGATAGATAATAGTTATGAATGAATATACAATAGATATGAATAGATAGATAGATAGATAGATAGATAGATAGATAGATAGATAGATGTAGAAAAGCATGGCAGCACTCCAGTATAAGTGAAGAAAAAGAGTGGTTTATTCAACCCGGTGTCATCAGCAACGTTTCAGCTGCTTAATGCAGCCTGTCTCAAGCCAAAGAAACATTTGCTCACATAGTGATATTTAAACATCCTGACCAATTAGTGCAGCAATGAATCAATTTAGTACAAAAATATATATAAACGTGATAAAAATGACCATTTCATCTCAGTATAATTTCATACATAGTGTCTGTGAAGTTTCATACAATTCCATACATAATTCATAAAGTAATTACCATAGTATTTACCTTGTGATACATAAAAGTGTGTAATATACAACCACGTGTTATAATTATACCCAGGAGTATCAGTGTATTAATTTAAAAATTACCAGCATTCTCATAAATTACAACAGGGCATCCGGGTCCAATCGGTGTACCATGTAACACACTGCTCATGCGCGAGACACTGCATTTCTACGTTTATTACCAGTGGACTTTGGCGCTAGTCCTTTGCCGGATCTTGCACCCGCTGTTAGAGTGTGCTGCTCTCTCCTTTTCTACCAATAGATACAGTTGTGTTCAAAATGATTCAACCCCCACTGAAATTGAGTGTTTTGGCCAGTTTGACATTGATTTTTTTCTGACTTGTAAGTCAGACAAATATAACATAACATTTATAATGAAATAACCACAAATGTCTTTTCTGTGCTCACATCATTATCAGTTTTATTCAACCCCCAAGTGACATTCAATCTTAGTACTTAGTACAACATCCTTTTCCAGTTATAACAGCTTTTAAACGTGAAGCATAGCTTGACACAAGTGTCTTGCAGCGATCTACGGGTATCTTCGCCCATTCTTCATGGGCAAAAGCCTCCAGTTCAGTCACATTCTTAGGCTCTGCGCGCTGCTACTGCTTTCTTTAAGTCCCACCAGAGGTTCTCAATCGGATTTAAGTCTGGTGACTGCGATGGCCACTTCAAAATGTTCCAGCCTTTAATCTGCAAGCCATGCTCTAGTGGACTTGAGGTATGCTTGGGATCATTGTCCTGTTGAAAGGTCCAACGTCTCCCAAGCCTCAGGTTTGTGACGGACTGCATCACATTTTCATCCAATATCTCCTGGTACTGAAGAGAATTCATGGTACCTTGCACACGCTGAAGCTTCCCTGTACCTGTAGAAGCAAAACAGCCCCAAAGCATGATTGACCCCCCGCCATGCTTCACAGTAGGCAAGGTGTTCTTTTCTTCATAGGCCTTGTTCTTCCTCCTCCAAACATAGCGTTGATCCATGGGCCCAAACAGTTCTAATTTTGTTTCATCAGTCCACAGAACACTATCCCAAAACATTTGTGGTTTGTCCACATGACTTTTGGCATACTGCAGTCGTCTCTTCTTATTCTTTGGAGACAGCAAGGGGGTGCGCCTGGGAGTTCTGGCATGGAGGCCTTCATTACGCAGTGTGCGCCTTATTGTCTGAGCTGAAACTTCAGTACCCGCATCTGACAAATCTTTTTCAGTTCCTCAGCAGTCACACGGGGACTTTTCTCCACTTTGCGCTTCAGGTAGCGCACAGCAGTCGAAGTCAGCATCTTCTTTCTGCCATGACCAGGTAGCGTTTTAACAGTGCTCTTTGCCTTGAATTTGCGAATGATGCTTCCTATGGTGTCTCTTGGTATGTTTAACATCTTTGCAATCTTCTTATAGCCATTGCCCTTCCTGTGAAGAGAAATCACCTCTTCTCTTGTCTTCCTGGACCATTCTCTTGACTTCACCATGTCTGTAAACCCACCAGTAAATGTCTAGAAGGAGCTGAGTATCACAGTCATTTTACATCTGCCTAATTGGGGCTTATTATGCTTGATTGCTGCTCCTTGACATCCACAGGGGTTTTCAATACCTGATCGAAAACACTTGAATGAACCTCTGTTTTTAAGAGTCGTCTTTAAGGGGTTGAATAATTGTGTCAATGAAGAAATCACAAAAAAAACATTTAATACTGTATTACAAAAACAATTGATGTCATTTTAGTTGCATTTGGTTCTTTACAAAGTCCTTGTAAGATTTCATTCTGAACACAATTACAAATGTACACTAAATTCCCTAAAACCCTTTACAGCATTGGGGGTTGAATAATTTTGAACACAACTGTAGATAGATAGATGAAACGTTGCTACTGGGGAATTAAACGGGTCTAACACCCTTCACTGACATTAGAGGGCTGCCTCATCATTAGTGATGAGCGTCAGGGGCAATATTCGAATTTGCGATATTTCGCAAATATTTGTGCGAATATTCATCATAAATTTGCGAATTCGAGAATTTGCCATTATTTTCTTGATCGCGAAAATCAGCAATGTATTATTAAAGTAATGTGCACGCAATACAGGTGTGGGTCACTATTGCTACATTTTTCAAGCTGCTAGAAGTTTCCTGAGGTTGGAGAAAATGGTTGGCACGGCAGAACATTACAATAGCTTTATATGTAGATAGAGTACTCTGATATATTCGCGATTGCGCAAATCACCAATTAATAATGTGCATATTCTTGTGCCATACGTGCAACTTTACATTTTAGCAGGTCTGACTACATATTACTGATTGATGCACTAAGTATTGTCGTGAACTTGCCTGTAGCATGTATGTAGGAGAGCAGAACCTATCACACTACCTAACACCCTGCACTGGAACAGCTACACTATATCACCATCTAACCTACACTGACTATCTCCCACTTATATATATATATATATACGCTAACTAACTAACTATCTAATGTAATGTGGAAAGCACAGAGCACAGCAATGACACTGCTGTCTCTCTCAGGACTGGAAAAAAAACTGCAGAAAATGGCTGCTGGGCAGGTTCTTATATAGTAAGGGGTAGGCTACCTTCCTATTGGTTGCTAGGGATGTTGCTAAGCTCAGACAAAGACATTGCAGCCTTCTCATTGGCCACAAGCAAGAAGCAGGGAGGGATCATGGGTTCAGAGAAAAAAAAAAATCTAGAATATTCGCGAATACGAATATATAGCACTATATTCTAAATATTCGTGAATTCTCAAAGTGGCAATAAAAATTCGCAATTTGAATATTCACACCCATCACTACTCATCATTTGTTTTTGGTTTATGGATTTTTGCCTGAAGTCCAGGAGGGATTGCACCCAGCTTCATCATTGACTGTGCTGCTGCCATTCTTTGGTTGTTGTGAAGAGGTTGCTGTGCTCCAGTGATGGCCGAGGCGTCTTTCTAGGTCAGTGACGTCATGGTCATCGGTCACCTATGTGCCGCATAGTCCCATTCAAGTGAAAGGTCTGGTTGCAATACCAATCACATCCACTATACAATGCAGGGCGCTGTGCTCGGTATGCTGTGTGAAGGCCAAAGCGCCGCATCCTCTTCAAATAGTATGCGTCACGGCAGTGGCGTACATAGAGAAGTAAGGGCCCCATAGCAAGGATCAACCCAGGCCCCCCACACAGGACAGAAGAGTTTCTGCCTAAACCCCTTTCTATGACCCTTGGGCCATTTTTTCCACTTTTTTCCACTGCCTCATTTGCTAAAAGTTGTTCCTTTAGAGGGTAGAGTCCTGACCAAGTTTTCACCTCAAGTAGAGGAGTAGATAATCCCAACTAAGACTGGGCCCCCTCTTGCGCTGGGCCCCATAGCAGTCGCATGGTCTGCCGCTATGGTAGTTACGCCCCTGTGTCACGGTAAAAATATCAGATAAATCTCTAGCGGACCTTATCTGGGTGTGGGAATACCAACTCAGTCACCAGAAAGAGCCATAAGGCTAACTAGCCAAACAGATACTTTCTCCCTATAAAACATAACTTTTACTGGTCACAATTAAAGCAGCTCTGTGAGCAGACACAAGGGGTTAACAAACAGCAGTGTCCAGTCCGTGTATCATACGTGTTTGTGTCATACTTGAATCCCTGTAGCGCTACCTTATCAGTGCTGCCATACCTTCAAATTATCTCCCTTTGGGTGCAAAATGATGCCATTCGTTTTTAGTGTCTGGCGTTATAATTACTTAATTGTTTTTTTTGGTCCTTTCATGCAGTTTGAGTCACTTGTAGAATAACTAGCATATGTGATTCGGTGTTGTTACATTCTTACCTGGTGCCCCTGTAGATGCCCTGCTCCATAGTGTCATCCCTCGACTCTTTTTTATCATAACGCTGCGATGTACTGTGTAGACTTTTGATATGTTTGCCTTTAAGTCGTGACGGAGCCTCAGTGTATGGCGTAGACGTGCAGGACATGCAATGTGCATTGTAAGGATAGCTGGTACTAAGATCACTAAGTCCCTGCACATTGTTCTTCCACGCAGCACATGCGCAGTAGCTTTTTATGTTCGGGCAGATCACCAAGTTCCTGCGCATTGATCCTCCATGCAGGACTTGCACAGCATCTATTCACTTGCGGCAAATGACTATGTCCCTGCGCATCAGTCAGATCATCAAGTTCATGCGCAGTGATCCTCCACGCAGGACATGCGCAGCATCTATTCACTTGCGGGCAGATGACTATGTCCCTGCGCATCGATCTTCTGCGCAGATATATAGTGCCAGTTATTGACTGGCAGCACTGATAAGGTAGCGCTACAGGGATAGTGCACGTCTCTGTTAGCTGTGATTCAAGTATGACACAAACACGTAGTAAATTATATAGAGGAGGGGCACTCAAAAATGGGGCATATTGGATAAAATTAACATAGATATTTATTTGCCGTAAAAACACCTAAAATCACATAAAACCATATACTACACCAAATCTAAATCTGCCATAAAACACAAAACTCAGTCCGAGCTCAGTCACAATGTCAACTACCAATTGGCCTCCCGCCAGATATATTCAGTATCTGTTGCACCAATATTCTGTCCTCACTGGCAGCGCTGCTTGTGAATAGAAATAAGCGGCGCTGCTCCTGATTTCATATGGGCAGATAGACCTGTCGGATTGATGCGCTTTGATAGAAATCTAACTAGTGCTGCTGTTATACCAGCACTTGCTGTGATGTTAAAACAATGGTCCCAGCAAATATTGCGCTGATGCTGGCCCTAAAATGTATTACACTCAGTTCACACTTTCGCGTAAAACGCTGCGTTCGAACGCGCAAAAAAACGCACAACAGTACAGGAACCATGCATTCCAATGGGGGTGGTTCACACTTGCGCGTTTTTATGCGCGTTCGAAGGCGCCTAAAAACGTCCGACGCATAAGCAAGTATGTTCGCGTTAATTCGGGCGTTTTTCGAGCGTTTGGTGCCAATATACTTCAATGGGAAACACGATACGCGTGTTGTTCGGGCGTTTGTGCAGCGTAAAACGCGCCTATGGACGCGCGTTTTTCAAAGTTTGCAACATGCTGGATCATCCACCATGGAAATTCACACCTCTAAAGCACTCAGATTGGCCAAACTATATAGGGAGGGCTGTTTGGTCATTGGCCAACTATGCAGTCAATCACATAAACGCGCGTCAAACGCGCCTACACTATTTACCAAAACGCTTGAAAAAAACGCCCGTAAACGCTCATCTTGAACGCGCATAAAACGCTAGGCTTCTAAACGCTCAGGTCTGAACCCAGTGTTAGAGCATTTCATCTGTCCTGGTGGTGGTTGCTTCAGACCTGCACGGCGTCCCGGAGGTCTCCCGGTCTAATGCACGGCGTCCCACGTGACCGGATAGTGTGGTGTCCACAGTAACTGGGGGTACGGTGCTCTCAGTCTTCTCTGGGTCCTATTGCTCCTCAAAAGGTTCAAGCTTTGAACCAACTTTTAATATAATGGTTAATTGTAGTATCCATATAGTGGCACGGACTTCTCAAGGGCTCACTATTGACACCATACGCGTTTCGGGGATAACCCCTTCATCAGTGGTTAGAATTGTGAGCCCAATTTTGCATACTTTTATAGTGGTTACATGGATAGTGGTAGCGCTGGCTAGAAAACCCGGTGAGGAATATTGTCACTGTTCTCATTGACATAATGCCGTGATGTCACTTATTTGCCTTTACTTTGCAATATTATATAATGCAAAAATTATGATACTGTAAATTTATACTATGTGTATCCAATAAAAAAATATATAAAAAATATACAAAAGATAATGCAAATGATATAAATAAAAATCCACATAAATATATAAATATAAACATATAAATGTGCATATATTAAAATATTAAAAGGGTTGGAATGCAAAAATGGGGTTAATTTAATCACTTGGAACAGACTGCAGTTTGATGACTAGGTATTCCCTTCATTATAATAATATAATCTTAACATCTTCCGGAATTATGGGGATTATTATAATGAAGAGAATACCTAGTCATCAAACTGCAGTCTGTTCCAAGTGATCAAGTTAACCCCATTTTTGCATTCCAACCCTTTTAATATTTAATTTATGTGCATATTTTAATATAAGCACATATATATATATCTACATTTTAATATATGCACATTTATATGTTTATATTTATATATTTATGTGGATTTTTATTATTATCATTTGCATTATCTTTTGTATATATATTTTTTTTATTGGATACTGTAAGGGATCAGTTAGCGGGGTGTCATCTCCTGGGTACACAGGCACCGTTCAGCAGGCACACCATAAACATTGCAGTCCAAACAGCAGGGAAGTCGTTTAACTGGCCTCAGTCAGTTTTATTGATAGGTGAGGTACAGACCACAAAAAGAAATATATAACAAACAAAATTCTAAGCCTGTCCGGCTCTAACTATACAGCAGGAAACCTAACTGCACAAGTGCCGACCTAATACCGGGCACCAAACAAAATAACAAGGTCCATACCTCTAGGAGTGCTCTCTCAGGCTCTAAGCATGTAACCTGTTCCCAGGTGGAGCAAGCTGTGTCTGTATTCTCAGCCTTATATCAGACTAGCACTCCTGAGGAGTGATTACCTGACAGCCCAAAACCCGGACTGTCCGGATGGAGTGGGGGCCCACCCTTCTCTCCCCACTCCAGCAACACAGGCCCTAACACCAGGTTTTTATACTAACCCGAATTGCAGAGACGTCTGCATAGACCGCTGAACATTTCCCTGGTTGCTTTTTAAATGACAGAAGTGAGGAATCTTGGACACACATAGACCCCGTCCACCACTTCTCCAGACACTCTGTCACATATCCTCCCCCTGTTTCAGACCTGGGGCTGGAACACAACTGGACATCAGACAATGTACACGCGACAAGGCATCTGCATTTCCCATTTGGGTCCCTGGCCTGTGTTTTACGGTAAATTGGTACTCTTGTAGGGCTAAGAACCATCTTGTTACCCTCCTATTTTTTTCCTTATTCTCACACATCCATTTTAAGGGAGCATGATCTGTGACCAATTCAAAGTGACGGCCCAGCAAATAGTAGCGGAGCGCTTCCAGGGCCCATTTAATAGCGAGGCACTCTTTTTCCACAATTGCATATTTTCTCTCATGGTCATTAAGTTTCCTGCTCAGATACAGTACGGGGTGTTCTTCTCCATCCCGTACCTGTGACAGCACTGCCCCCAGGCCGACCTCAGACGCATCCGTCTGTAGGACAAATCCTTTCTTAAAGTCTGGAGTTATCAGTACTGGCTGAGCGCACAGGAGGGTTTTTAGAGTCTGAAATGATTTCTCAGCCTCTTGTGACCACTTGACCATGACTGAGTCTTTCCCTTTGTCAAGTCTGTTAATGGGGCTGTAAGACAAGCAAAATTAGGTATAAATCGTCGGTAATAGCCTGTAATCCCTAAGAAGGCACGGACTTGCTTCTTGGTTACCGGTTGAGGCCATTTTTGTATGGCTTCAATTTTGTTTAACTGGGGCTTTACTAGACCTCGGCCTATGATGTAACCTAGATACTTAGCCTCTTCGAGACCAATGGCACATTTTTTTGGGTTGGCTGTGAAGCCTGCCTCACACAGTGAATTGATAACCGCCTGCACCCTAGGTAGATGGGATTCCCAATCTTGACTTTGGATGATGATGTCATCCAGATATGCTGCTGCGTATAGTCTGTGGGGTCGTAATATCTTATCCATTGCCCTCTGGAAGGTTGCAGGCGCTCCATGCAAACCAAATGGCAAGACTACATAATGAAACAACCCATCAGGAGTGGCAAAGGCAGTTTTCTTTGGCTTCATTTGTTAGCGGAATTTGCCAGTAACCTTTGGTTAAGTCCAGAGTGGTTATATACCTGGCGTTTCCGAGCCTGTCAATGAGCTCATCAACACGAGGCATTGGGTAAGCATCAAACTTAGATAGGGTGTTCAATTTTCTAAAGTCATTGCAAAACCTCCAGCTGCCATCTGGTTTGGGGATCAGCACTATAGGACTGGACCACTGGCTATGGGACTCTTCAATTACCCCAAGTTCCAACATTTTCCTCACCTCTGCAGAGATAATCCCTCTCCTGGCCTCTGGTATTCTGTAGGGTCTCAGCTTAACCCTTTGTCCTGGTTCTGTAATGATGTCATGTTTTATGACCGAGGTGCGCCCTGGGATCTCAGAGAAAAAATCCCTATTCTTAAAGAGGAACCCTTGTACTTCTACCTTTTGTGTTTTGGCCAGGGAGTCTGGTACTGTTACTTCCGGCAACAGGGGCTTCCCAGAGCACCGCTGCTCTGGTGGGTAGGAGGAGTTGGCAGCAAGTGATAGACGATCTTTCCATGGTTTTATAAGATTAATGTGGTACACTTGCTCAGGCTTCCTCTTACCTGGTTGACGGATTTTATAGTTTACCTCATTTACTTGCTCTATTATCTCAAAGGGGCCTTGCCACTTAGCCAGGAATTTACTCTCTACCGTAGGGATCAGCACTAGAACCCGGTCACCTGGCGCAAAGGTACGCACTTGGGCACTGCGGTTATACACCCTTTGTTGTGCCCCCTGAGCCTGGGCCATATGTTCACGTACAATTGGCATCACCGCAGCTATACGATTTTGCATTTGTGCCACATGTTCTATGACACTTCTATAGGGGGTAGCTTCTTCTTCCCAGGTTTCTTTTGCTATATCTAACAGACCCCTAGGGTGGCGTCCATATAGCAACTCAAAGGGGAGTAACCCGTGGATGACTGAGGGACTTCACGGATGGCAAACATGAGATAGGGGAGAAGGAAATCCCAGTTTTTCCCATCTTTGTCCACCACTTTCTTAAGCATGGCTTTTAGAGTTTTGTTAAATCTCTCTACCAGTCCATCAGTCTGGGGATGGTAGACAGAGGTACGCAGCTGTTTAACTTTGAACAGTTTACATAACTCCTTCATGATACGGGACATAAAGGGGTACCCTGATCTGTTAGGATCTCTTTTGGTATACCCACACGACTGAACACCTGCACCAACTCTTTAGCTATGGCCTTGGATGTTGTACTACGTAAGGGGATAGCTTCCGGGTAACGAGTAGCGTAGTCCATGATTACGAGAATATGTTGGTGGCCTCGAGCAGATTTTACAATGGGCCCCACCAGATCCATTGCTATCCTCTCAAATGGTATCTCCATGATTGGTAGAGGTACCAAGGGACTACGATAGTGTGGCTTGGGAGACGAAATTTGGCACTCTGGGCAGGAGGCACAGTAATCTTTAACATCTTTATGGACCCCAGGCCAAAAGAACCTTTGAAGGATTCTGTCTGTAGTCTTTTCAGCTCCCAAATGCCCCCCATAAGGTGACCATGAGCAATATCTAGTACAGTTCGTCGGTACATTTTAGGAACCAACAGTAGTTCCACCAGATCCTCTCCCCTTTTTTCCACCTGGTACAATAATTCGCGTTTTACAGCTATATGTGGAAAACAAAGTCTGCTGTCTGGCTCTACCAGTTTACCATCTATAGATTTCACATTTTCTCGGGCTCTAGTAAGAGTGGGATCTTTTAATTGCTCAGCACCAAATTGCTCTTTCCTTACTGCAAGGTCTGGCAAATTGTCGCTAAGGGAGTCTTCTCTCTCTGGACTGTTCTGGCCCTCTTCTAACCCGACATTATGGTCCGAGACCTCAGGCTCCCCCATCATGACAGACAGAGGAAATGATTCATCCTCAACAGTAGACCCTCTTATATACCCACACACTTCGGTACTCGGGGTTGGGTCACCCCTTTCCTGACAGACCTTTGAAAGTTTATGTTCCCATAGCTGCCAGAAATGTGGGAAATCGCGCCCCATGATGACATCATGCATTAACCTGGGCACTACACCGACCATAAATTTTTCTGCCCCAAACAGGGTATTTACATCTACCACAGCCGTGTAATAATCACGGGTGTCTCCATGTATGCAGGTCACTGCCAAGGTTTTCGGTTGCCATTTCCTGGGGTTTACCAAATCCGTTTTTACTAGAGTGACCAGACTGCCTGAGTCTAACAAGGCACTCACTTCTTTACCTTCCACAGTGATAACACACATTTGTTTCTCACCCCCAGTATTTGGTAAAGCCACACACGCAAGCTGAGCATACAGTGATAAACGGCGGTTTATATAGGAGGCATCACATTGCATTGGTTCACCATACATTGGACAGTTGGCAACAACATGACCTGGCATTTGACATCTGAAACATTTTATTAAGTCCTTATTAAGCCTTTTATAGGCCACAGATTTCCCTGGCACAGCTTGCCAGCTTTTGGAGCCCGTGTCTCTAGTCTCTCCACTTGCACCCACAGACATATCACTTCTGCCAGCCCCCTTTTCCCTTAGAACAGTCTTACCAGGTAGCCCTGGAGATCTTCGCTGCAGGGCTGGGGGGCGCTGTGGCAGACTCAGCAACTCCTCTGCGGCTGTGTACCTCTCCACCATCTCCACCATCTGATCAACATTTTTGGGGTCCCCATGGCTCACCCACTTGCGCAGTGTAACGGGGAGGGCCCTTAAGTACTGGTCCATCACAACCCGCTCCACCATCTGGAGGCCGGTCAGGATCTCCGGTTGCAACCACTTCTTGGTCAGGTGTATGAGGTCATGCATTTGGGAACGTGGAGGTTTATCCATGCTGTAGTCCCAGTTGTGCACCCGTTGTGCACGGACTGAAAGCGTAACCCCAAGGCGTGTAAGGATCTCCTTCTTTAGAGTAACATAGTCCATAGCATCATGATTCTCCAGGTCAAAATATGCCTTTTGGGGTTCTCCTGAAAGGAAGGGCGCCACCAGTCCTGCCCACTGTGCCTTGGGCCAACCCTCTCGCTCGGCTGTCCTTTCGAAGGTGGTCAGGTAGGCTTCCACATCATCTGTGTCTGTCATCTTTTGCAAAAAGTGACTAGCCCTTATGGAGGAATGAGAGGTGTCTGCAATACCTGAGACACGTCCAGCAACACTGGTTAGTTGCTGCACAACAACTGCTAAGGCCTCCCGGTCTTGTCTTTGCGCCTCCTGGGCAGCCTCCAGTTGGGCAGTCAGCCTGCGGCTGGTTTCCTCAAGCGCCTTTGCTGCACCCTGGTAGCCTCCTGCTGCACGCGGGTAGCCTCTTGTTGAGATGCAACAGCCTGCAACACAGCTTTAACCACATCCTCCATTTTCAAGAGGCAGAAATACAGTCTTTGGTGTGCTGTGAAAATTGACTCTGGCCCTTTAACTTGCTGCACAGCTTGCACCACAGAAGAGAAAAAAAAACAGTCCAGTTTTAAGCCCAGCAGCTTTCCAGCAGCACCCGCTTCAGTGCAAAACAGGCTTCCTGCCCTTTTTATGCCATAGCATCCTCCACCACATGTAAGGGATCAGTTAGCGGGGTGTCATCTCCTGGGTACACAGGCACCGTTCAGCAGGCACACCATAAACATTGCAGTCCAAACAGCAGGGAAGTCGTTTAACTGGCCTCAGTCAGTTTTATTGATAGGTGAGGTACAGACCACAAAAAGAAATATATAACAAACAAAATTCTAAGCCTGTCCGGCTCTAACTATACAGCAGGAAACCTAACTGCACAAGTGCCGACCTAATACCGGGCACCAAACAAAATAACAAGGTCCATACCTCTAGGAGTGCTCTCTCAGGCTCTAAGCATGTAACCTGTTCCCAGGTGGAGCAAGCTGTGTCTGTATTCTCAGCCTTATATCAGACTAGCACTCCTGAGGAGTGATTACCTGACAGCCCAAAACCCGGACTGTCCGGATGGAGTGGGGGCCCACCCTTCTCTCCCCACTCCAGCAACACAGGCCCTAACACCAGGTTTTTATACTAACCCGAATTGCAGAGACGTCTGCATAGACCGCTGAACATTTCCCTGGTTGCTTTTTAAATGACAGAAGTGAGGAATCTTGGACACACATAG
Source organism: Bufotes viridis (assembly GCA_033119425.1). Taxonomy (NCBI): domain Eukaryota; kingdom Metazoa; phylum Chordata; class Amphibia; order Anura; family Bufonidae; genus Bufotes; species Bufotes viridis. The sequence continues at coordinate 259,477,414 of CM065594.1, read as the reverse complement.
ACCCCGTCCACCACTTCTCCAGACACTCTGTCACAATACACATAGTATAAATTTACAGTATCATAATTTTTGCATTATATATTATTGCAAAGTAAAGGTAAATAAGTGACATCACGGCATTATGTCAATGAGAACAGTGACAATATTCCTCACCGGGTTTTCTAGCCAGCGCTACCACTATCCACGTAACCACTATAAAAGAATGCAAAATTGGACTCACAATTCTAACCACTAATGAAGGGCGTATCCCCGAAACGCGTATGGTATGGATAGTCAGCCCTTGAGAAGTCCGTGCCACTGTATGGATACTACAATTAACCATTATATTGAAAGTTGTTTCCAAGCTTGAACCTTTTGAGGAGCAATAGGACCCAGAGAAGACTGAGAGCACCGTACCCCCAGTTCCTGTGGACACCACACTATCCAGTCACGTGGGACGCCGTGCATTAGAACGGGAGACCGCTGGGACGCCGTGCAGGTCTGAAGCAACCACCACCAGGACAGGCGGCTGAAAGGGGGTAACGTATATGAAATGCTATAATACATTTTAGGGCCAACATCAGCGCAATATTTGCTGGGACCATTGTTTTAACATCACAGCAAGTGCTGGTATAACAGCAGCACTAGTTAGATTTCTATCAAAGTGCATCGATCCGGGATCACTGTCTAAGTACCGCAACAAGTGCTGGTATAACAGCAGCACTAGTTAGATTTCTATCAAAGTGCATCAATCCGACAGGTCTATCTGCCCATATGAAATCAGGAGCAGCGCCGCCTATTTCTATTCACAAGCAGAGGTGCCAGTGAGGACAGAATATTGGTGCAACAGATACTGAATATATCTGGCGGGAGGCCAATTGGTAGTTGACATTGTGACTGAGATCGGGAGGCAAAGAGTCAAAATCAAGCATATGCATATTCATCTGAATAGGCCCTGCAGTATATATAAGTAGGATATTCTTCCAGTGAACTATTTGTCTCTGAATGAGACATTGAAACTTTGCTATTTGGATCTGAATGATACATTGTAATTCTGCTATTTGTCTCTGAACGATACAGTGAAACTTTGCTGTTGCCTACTGTTCTCCTTGAATAGTAATGATGAGCAGTGATCAATAAGACCCACAGACAGATTCAATGAGACACCAGCATCACCTGCTGGATTAACTATTGTGCTTATCATTCATTACCAGAGGGGTCAGATTTACACTTCTCATCATTAAAGGATTTTTTGTTTTGTGTTTTATGGCAGATTGAGATTTGGTGTAGTATATGGTTTTATGTGATTTTAGGTGTTTTTACGGCAAATAAATATCTATGTTAATTTTTTCCAATATGCCCCATTTTTGAGTGCCCCTCCTCTATATAATTTACTACTTGTTGGATCTTTTCAGTACAAGGGGGTGGTACCGGAGGTGAGCACCAGCATCCATTTTGAATTACGGGGTGAGCCATTGAACCTGTACTCCGGTTTATATGACACAAACATGTATGATTCACGGACTGGACACAGCTGTTTGTTAACCCCTTGTGTCTGCTCACAAAGCTGCTTTAATTGTGACCAGTAAAAGTTATGTTTTAGGCTACATGCACACGAACCTACGTGTTTTGCTGTCTGCAAATTACGCATCCTCAAAAAAAAAAGGTGACGTCCGTATGGCATCCGTTTTTTTGCGGATCCAAAAACGGACAAGAATAGGGGCTAAGGAACGGACATACTGATGCGAATAGTACACGGTGTGCTGCCAGCATTTTTTGCGGACCCATTGAAATGAATGGGTCCGCATCCTATCCGCAAAAAAAAAGGAATAGACATGGAAATAAAATACTCAAACACACCAATAGCTGATCTCAGGGAGACCAGCTACAAAAAACCCCACGGAGCCTCATTTAAGAGTCTCAACACAGCAATCCGAAGTGCAAAGCTCCCTGGGAAACGGTAATATGCGAAATAAAATGTGGAACCCCAGTTATGGGTCTACAACACAATGGAAGCCAGATATCCCTCAATGGAAGGAAATAAAATACGTTTGTGTGCATGTAGCTTTAGGGTCCATTCACACATCCGTATGTCTTTTGCGGATCTGCGGATACGCAAAACACGGACACCGGCAATGTGCTTTCCGCATTCTGCAGACCGCACATCGCCGGTACTCTCATAAAAAATGCCTTTTCTTGTCGGCAACTGCGAGGAGAAGAATAGAACATGTTCTATTTTTTTCGGGAACGCAATTGCAGACCCGTAAGTGCAGATCCGCAATTGCAGAAGCGGGCGGGACATAATGTGTCCCCATAGAAATAAATGGGTCCGCAATTCCGTTCCGCAAAATGCAAGTATCTGGGTCACGTTTGGGTAGTTAGCGTTAAGGCTTTTTTTGTTGATTACGGTAAAAAATATGTTACACCTTCAAAGTGGCCGGTTTCTTGTGTAAATCAAATGGCACAAAACCGCCAAAAATACCTTCTAATCCCAGACTGCAATTGCAACAAAACAGGAAAAACACTAAGGGAGTGAAAACTTTCACAAAGCACTGTAGATAGGAAGCTTTAAAAATAGCTGTTAATGCTTTATTGGGCAATCACCACGGCTCGGCCCTCGTCCCTAAGACGTTGTTGTAGCTCTGACCCACTTGGCACACAGAAGACAATGTCCGCCCCTGTATTACACCACTGTTTAGGACTTACCTCACATTCTTCGCTATGGATATAAGCTCCACTGAACACCTGTCTAACACTAGATCGGGCGATTGGCAGTTGAAGGATGGAACTGAGCGTGTGCAACCACCTCAGTAGGTGGACGTGCACATTACTATGCCAATTACACACCAGGGGGCGCCATTATAATGAAGTAAAGAGAATATGTCACAACTGGAGCTTTTTTGTGACAGAAAGTAAATTACAGAAGTAACGAGTATTTCATGCTGAAATATAGGACAATAACATTTAAAGGGATTACGTCATGAAACATACTCTACATTTCTCAAACCAGCACCTGGATCTGAATACTTTTGTATTTGCTTGTAATTAAAAATGTAGTATAGCCAGTGATTTGCTCAATAAAATGTATCTGTATAGCGCCACCTGCTGTTTGTTCTGTTCCTTATTTTTTCACCACCTCACTGATGTGGTCGCACGCACTCTGTTTAAATCTTCAATTATCACCAGTCGTTATGTTCTGTTAGAAGCTGTGGCAGTTACAGAGAGAGACAGCTGCAGCAGAAAGGACACGTCCCCTGAGCTGCCAGCTTGATATAACTCTAGCAGAGCAATTGGAGCAGTGAATGTGGAGATCTCCGGACCCAAGGGAGGTACAGGGCTGGTTCTAGCTTTGCTAGAAAGGGATTCTCAATCTCATGTACTATATATATATATATATATTTTACATCAATCGTGGCACAGCCCATTGACAAAGGTTGTCTTCAACCTCTTCAGCTAGAGACTGACTACAAAGAGCACCTCTTCCTCTATAGGACCCAACACGTCTACGCATTAAGAGGACAGTCTATTGATTTTGAAGGGCATTGTGCAATGCTTCGTTTTACCTGTGGTGGCGCTGCAGGGGAATTGAGGGGACAGTAATCCCTGACATGGAGCCACAGTCGAGCCACAGTCGAGTCATTGACCCTCACATTACAGTGAGCCTATGCATGAATCTTACTGCACCATCAGGCCGCTCTGCTGCGACCCCCTCCTCTATCTATATGTGGACACCTACTCTGCATTCATGGAATTCCCTCCCAAAAGAGCAAACCAGCCTCCTGAAACACTCTGTGTCGCTGTTTCTATGTGTCTGCGGTCTCCGTTCCCATCCTCCTATCTCCCTGACTCCATGCACAACAAACTTTCCTGTATTATCACTCAACAGGTCACAGTTTCCCATGGGATTAGCACACTAATTTCCTGAAATACTCTGTACTGTTGGTGCCGCTGCTCTTTCTAATGTGTATGTGGGGGTCTTCATCCGCACCCTCATGTGGCACTGACCCTGTTACATACACTTATGCATTATCTATGATTATACCTCTTTCCCACAGGAACAGCAGACCCATCTCCTGAAATACTCTGTGCTGCTGGGATTGTGGCTTCTCCTTTGACTACGTGGCTGTAACCTATCATTGGTTTCCATTCACGTAATGGTCGATGCGAAATCAGAACACACTCCTCCTGAAATACTCTCATTCCATCAGCCCGGGCGCCCCGCTATATCTTCTCATAGTAGGGCGTTGCCTCTGTTACTCCCTGACAATATTACACAAATGGACAGGAATCCAGACACTGACAATCATAACATGAGCGAAATCGTTCCCTGAAATACTCTGTACTGCTGAGGTGCTGTTTTTTGCACTAGGGGTTTTAAAGACAAATTTGGGAAATTTTGGGAAGTAATAACACCCTTACTTTTACTGTTTTTAGAATGGAACAATCCAATAATCGGGGGGGGGGTCATGGAAGATTTGTAACCCCTCATCCCCCCTGCAGATTATGATTAGGTCATCCCAATAATAGACATATATTTATGGGATTGCTATCTATGCCCCATATCCCAGCAGGCTCAGCTTACACACCCCACAGCCAGCTGGATGACCCTCTATGTGACTCTGACATCTTCCTTCTATGCTTGGCAGGGCTCTACATACTCCAATAATCCAAAAATATACTGATTGTAAGTGGCTAGCCAAACTAGCCCTGATGTGAGTGTGAGGGAAATCAGATTGTAAGCTATTCTGGTCTTGGGCCTGTTATTATGGATACCAAATGTTAGAGGGAAACAGTGAAAGCGTAGGTGCAGCGTGCTGGCTGCAGGGGCAACACGTGAGGCTACGGTGGGCCGATGGGGGTAGTAGTTGGTGTTTAAGGTGCTTTGTGGCTGGGCCTCTGTGTTCGTGACGCCAGCAAATGTTGAGAGTAGTAGAAAGGATGAGGAGTCAGTTGTAGTAAAACACATTTGAACTCTTACTGAATCAATAGTCTCAGGACAGTTGTTACAGTTAATTTGTATATCAAAAGCAATAATCCAGATGTTGGTTTAACTGGAATTCCTTAATACAGGTCTGGCAATTGTCCGTTGAGGAGTTCTTTAATGCTGTTACTATACAGGCAAACATTTAGTAAATTTGGATTAAGTCCACTTGCTAGTAGTCAGGTACTGAATATAATGATTTCCTTACTTTATGTTGAGCAATCCAATAAGGGCGTTCTCCCTCGTGGCAGGCAAACTCTCTGCTACATTATTTGATGCAGGATTCTCTCCTGAAACATTCAAGTTCACTATGTTCCCAGAAGGCATTAAGTGAAAAGAGGACAATACTGTGCACTAATTATCCAGTTGTGTCCAGGTACCTTTAAAGGGGTTGTCCGGGTTCAGAGCTTAACCCGGACATACCTCCATCTTCACCCAGGCAGCCCCCCTGACTTGAGCATCGGAGCAGTTCATTCTCCAATGCTCTACTTTGCCCAAAGGCATTTTCCGGAGTTCCGGTGACAAACCAGGCTCTCCATGGGGCTGCCAGGAAGCTGGTGACGTCACCGACACTGATGGACGGGCTTTAGCTAAAGCACGCCCATCAGAGCTGGTGACGTCACCGAACACACTGCCGGGCGAAAGCTTCCGCTCGCCAGTGTGTTATTGTAAACAAGAGAGCCCTTGCCCTGCGTGATGTAGCGCAGGGCAAGGGAGCGCATCGGAGCATGAGATTCTCCGATGCTAACATCAGGGGTGCTGCCTGGGTGAAATTATGGGTATGTCCGGGTTCAGCTCTTCAGCAGTGACGCTGAAGAAAAAATGTCCTGCTTTTTCCAACAGGATGGGAACCTCACTGGCACGGGTTGATGAACTGTTTATGGAGAAGCTAACTTTGGGCAAGGTGTTATGGCCGCCACGTCCCCCAGACTTGTCCACATGCGAAACAATCCACTTGCTTGTTCATCTTGTTATACTATCACTGGAGGCGGGCTACTTTTTCGTGGGCCACCCTGTATAATCACATAAAAACAGATACAAATATTATACATATTCCTTGAAGAACTGAAAAGTCCAGATCTAAAGGCCACGGCGACAGAGGAGAATACAAAGGCTCTCTGTAGCGCTCTCCTCATGCTTTAGCAACAGGCGGTCTATCGATCAGTTGGGAGGAGAAGCTGGAGTATGTATTCCCACCGCTTCCATTAGTGCAGAGAGTGCTAAGTAGGGTTCTGGAGAAGTAGACAGAAGTCATGACCATTCTCCTGTCCTGGCCTCGCAGGGTCTAGGTCTCACTCCAGTGGTCACTCTCGATGGACAGGTGGTAGAGTCTTTCAGGCATTCTGCTTCTTCTCCCTCAGATGTGAATTCTTCTTCCCTATCCACACAAGTTACATCTCACAGCCTTGAAGCTGGCAAGGACCATCGGTTAAACCTAGGATTTCTACTGACGTTGTTGGCACTATGTTAGCTGCCTGAAGGCCTACAAAATGTGCAATTCACCATCAAGGCACAGTTGCAAAACAAGGTTTCTAACCATCATCTTGTAAGGACTTTCTTCAGATCTCAGGCCAGCAGTTCATCACACTGAGTAAACATCAGTTTACGCCTTTGGAAGATTCTACTCTCAGATTCTTCACATTTAAAAAATCTTCTTCATAGTTGCCATCATCTCTGCAAGGTATATCAGTGAGCTGCAGGATTTGTCATATAAGGAACATATAATGTTTTATGAACCATGGCTGGTTTCCTCCTAAAGTTCCATAAACTAAAAACATCACCCTGGAGATTGTCCAGTTTTTGTTCCCAGATCCACAAGGTCAGAAACAGAAGGAATGGCACCCCCTGGACTGTCTTAAGACATAGTCAAAGACAGATACCTTGAGAAAGTCTGAAGTCCTGTTTCTTCAACATCAAGGGCCCAATAAGAACCAAAGAGAAAGTAATGCCATGAGTTGGGTGGTCCGAGTCACTCTATCTGCTCCACTGCCACCTTACTGTTATGAATGCCACTGGAACAAAATTGCAATGCCGCCATATGATCAACATCTCCACCACTAATGAAGAATTGAAGGCTGCACAATCTCACTGCAAATGGCGATCACGTTTAGCAAACAGGGCTTGAAATGGAGTCTTCTATTCCACCCACTCAAATACTGCTTTATAAATGTGCTTTGTGCTTGTGCTGCTGTAGGACGTCCAGGAAAACTAAAATTTACTGGAGTCCATAGGCACCACAACTTTCCCTCTCTTTAAGAACCGTAATATTGTTGTATAAAAATACACACTTCCTCCTGCTCAACTTTATGCTCATATTTATACACACAGGTACATATCATATTCACACAGGTACATATCATATACATACAGGTGCACATAATATACACACAGGTACATATAATATACACACAGGTACACATAATATACACACAGGTACATATCATATACACACAGGTACACATAATATACACACAGGTACACGTAATATACACACAGGTACATATCATACACACAGGTACATATCATATTCACACAGGTACATATCATATACATACAGGTGCACATAATATACACACAGGTGCACATAATATACACACAGGTACACATAGTATACGCACAGGTACATATAATATACACACAGGTACATATAATATACACACAGGTACATATCATATACACACAGGTACACATAATATACACATAGGTACATATAATATACAGACAGGTACACATCATATACACACAGGTACATATCATATACATACAGGTGCACATAATATACACACAGGTGCACATAATATACACACAGGTACATATCATACACACAGGTACACATAATATACACACAGGTACATATAGTATACGCACAGGTACATATAATATACACACAGGTACACATAATATACACACAGATACATATAATATACACACAGGTACATATAATATACACACAGGTACATATCATATACACACAGGTACATATAATATACACACAGGTACATATCATATACACACAGGTACATATAATATACACACAGGTACATATAATATACACACAGGTACATGTAATATACACACAGGTACATATAATATACACACAGGTACACATAATATACACACAGGTACATATCATATACACACAGGTACACATAATATACACACAGGTACACGTAATATACACACAGGTACATATCATACACACAGGTACATATCATATTCACACAGGTACATATCATATACATACAGGTGCACATAATATACACACAGGTGCACATAATATACACACAGGTACACATAGTATACGCACAGGTACATATAATATACACACAGGTACATATCATATACACACAGGTACACATAATATACACATAGGTACATATAATATACAGACAGGTACACATCATATACACACAGGTACATATCATATACATACAGGTGCACATAATATACACACAGGTGCACATAATATACACACAGGTACATATCATACACACAGGTACACATAATATACACACAGGTACATATAGTATACGCACAGGTACATATAATATACACACAGGTACACATAATATACACACAGATACATATAATATACACACAGGTACATATAATATACACACAGGTACATATCATATACACACAGGTACATATAATATACACACAGGTACATATCATATACACACAGGTACATATAATATACACACAGGTACATATAGTATACGCACAGGTACATATAATATACACACAGGTACACATAATATACACACAGATACATATAATATACACACAGGTACATATAATATACACACAGGTACATATCATATACACACAGGTACATATAATATACACACAGGTACATATCATATACACACAGGTACATATAATATACACAGAGGTACATATAGTATACGCACAGGTACATATAATATACACACAAGTACACATGATATACACACACAGGTACATATAATATACACACAGGTACATATAATATACACACAGATGCACATGATATACACATAGGTATATATAATACACACAGGTACATATAATATACACACAGATATCACACAAACTAATTTACACAAATACACGCATCTCTAACCATCAGTATACACATGCACACATTGCACACACAAACATGGTCACACCGCGGCATCTTTTTATACCACAGCACATATTTGTCTATTTTGGCACAGCGTAGAGGAACTACAAGCCTCATCATGTATCCGTTATTATTCTCTTCACAGTCACTTCCTACAAGTCCTGACTGGCAACCAGAAACTCTGCCCTTTCCGTGCCCTTTTACTCTGTCCTTGTTTACACAGTTCCCACCCAGTACCCACCATCCCAAACAGCACCCCCATGCAAAAAAAAAAGGCCTATAAAAAGGGCACAAAGGGTCACTTACACCCACCCAAAAATTCTTACCTCTTGTAATAGGCACTCCACCTTGGTGATAAATTATCAACTATCTGCTCCTTGTGGGCAAAAAGTAGTCCTATGAGGGAGACCAGGCACAGGACCAGTAGGAGCTTCATCAGGATCTTTGAGCTTATGTACAGGTGTGGGGTCATCTTGGCCCTTTTTTCCGTTCTTCCAGCTATTCCCGGTCTCGACCCAGTGTTGTGTATGGGTGTGTTGTATCAGCAGGGCTCCTACAATGGGGGAGCGTGCCCTGGCTGAGGGCAGGTGCGTGCGAGCCCAGTATTAATAGTACTGTAGTATGTGGCAGGTCCTAACATGAGTGTGCATACACTGCGTGCGGTGTGTTATCAGATGGTGTGTGTCTGCAGTGCTCTATCGGACAGTGCACAGGGTGCTGTGTCAGACACTATGTTTAACACTTCAAGGCGGGTCTTTATAGCAGAGCTGTAGCTAGGCGTTTCTTCATCTGAGGCACAAATTTCTCCCCCTTCATAAAATGTAACGTAACATACCGTATATATAAGATATAAAAAATAGTGTTATAATGCACTCCGATTCCTAGACGGAGGACTACAGCTACAATCTGGATTGCCAATAATTCATATACATAGTGGTGCTATATCACATACATAAATAGTGGCACTATACCGCACACATACATTGTACTGCTATACCCACATACTAATTATACACACATTACACACATATATACACAATTACACAGATCACATACATAGTGACACTATACCGCACACATACATTGTACCGCTATACCCACAAACTAATTATACACACATATATATACAACTACACATATCACATACATAGTGGCACTATAAAGTACACATACATTGTTCCGCAATGCCGCACACTTACATATTATACACAAATATATATACACCCTCTGGATAGGGGATAATTTTCTGTAACCTGAATAGCCCTTTAACCACAAAAATAATACATAGACATAGTGTTGCTATATCATATATATAAATAGTGCTACTATACCGCAAACATACATTGTACCGCTATACCACAGACTTACATACACATTATACACACATATATACATAATCACACATATACAAAAATAGTAACACTATGCCGCACACATAAATTGTACCTCTGTTCTGCACACTTACATATTATACACATAATATACCCACATAAAAAGAGATAAATAACATACACATCATTACATAATGAGCATATAAAAATGGAGATACAAAGAAATAAACAGGTAGATATACACATAACAGAATATCAAAACACACATACACACATATGATACGTGTACACTTTAAGACCTTTCATCAATAATTTTTTTTTTTTTTTTTTTATAAAAGCAATACCTAATACTGTAGTCTAGGTTTTAGGAGATGCCGTCCTGTATATTTTTTTTTTATGTTTTTTTTTTCATACTAGACACAGATTTACACATATAGTATACGGTACACATAATACAGATATAATACACCAAGATTCTCACATATACAGTAAACACATAACAAACAGTCTTGCTCAAGGAAGAACTGGAAAGTCCAACTCTAAAGGCCCATGGTGACAGAGGAGAATACAAAGGCTCTCTGTAGCGCTCTCCTCATGCTTTAGCAACAGGCGGTCTATCGATCAGTTGGGAGGAGAAGCTGAACTATGTATTGCCACTGCGTCCATTAGTTCTAAGAGGGATTAGGAGGGTTCTGGAGAAGCAGACAGAAGTCATAATCATTCTCCTGTTCTGGCCTCACAAGGTCTAGGTCTCATTCCGGTGGTCACTCTCGATGGGCAAGCGGTAGAGTCTGCCAGGCATTCTGCTCCTTCTCCCCAGAAGGGGATTCTTCTCCCTCATCCTCAAAAGTTACATCTCACAGCTTAGTAGCTGGCAATGACAACTGGTTAAACCTAAGTTTTCTACTGAGGTTGTTGGCACTATTTTAGTTGCCTGTAGGCCTACAAAAACGCTCAAGGTGCCATTCACCATCATCAAAACACAGTTACAAAACAAGGTTTCAAAGAACCAACTTAGTCCAGTTTTTGATTGACCTACATTTTCTTGGGGTTTGTCCATACTACTAGCTTCACGGATTAAATATCATTTTACGCCATTGGAAGATTCTTCTCTTCATTTTTCATAGTCTTCTTTATAGTTGCCATCACCTCTGCAAAGTGTATTAGTCAGCTGCAGAATTTATCATACAAGGAACCTTATCTCAAAGATCTAGAGGATTGGCTAGTTTTTTATTAACCATGTTTGCTTTCCTACTACAGTTTCATCAACTAAGAACATTACCCTAGAGATTGTCCGGTTTTTGTTTCCAGATCCACAAGGTCAGGAACAGGAGGAATGGCACCTCCTTGATGTCAGGACTGTCTTAACATATATTCAAAAATAGAGTTGAGCGAACACCTGGAAGTTCGGGTTCGCCGCGTTCCCCCGAACCCCATTGAAGTCAATGGGAACCCTTACTTTTGGGGACTAAAATGGCTCTAAAAATGTCATGGAAAGGGCTAGAAGGCTGCAAAAGGCATCAAAATGTGCTTAAGAGCATGGCAAGTGCTCTGCAAACAAATGTGAATAGGGAAATAACTTAAAATTAAATAAATAAAAATTAAAAATAACAATCTTGAACTAGGAGGAGGAGGTGGATGGGGAGTAGGAGGTTGAGGAGGCTGTGAAGGTGGCAGCGGGGGTGGAGGAGGTAGCCAACACTGTTTTTTTTTTGTTTGTTTTTTTATTCGGGTAGCCCCCAAAATATTGGGACATATAAAAAATAAAACAAAGAATAAGGGTACTTTCACACTAGCGTTTTGGATTCCGTTTGTGAGATCCGTTTCAGGGCTCTCACAAACGGTCCAAAACGGATCAGTTAAGCCCCAATGCATTCTGAATGGATAAGGATCCATCCAGAATGCATCAGTTTGGCTCCGTTCCGCTTCTATTCTGTTTTTGAGACGGACATCAAAACGCAGCATGCAGCATTTTGGTGTCCGTCTGAAGAGGCGGAGCCTAACGGATCCGTTTTTTTTACAATGTAAGTCAATGGGGTTGGATCCGTTTTTAATGACACAATATGGTGCATTTGAAAACAGATCTGTTCCCCATTGACTTTCAATGTAATTCAAAACTGATCCGTTTTTGACTTTGTCATTTTTCTTTTAACTAATGCAAACGGATCCGTTCTGAACGGATACAAAAGTTTGCATTATAGGTGCGGATCCGTCTGTGCAAATAAACAGACGGATCCGCACCAACGCAAGTGTGAAAGTACCCTAAGTGCACTTGAGTACAAGAATGGATGGTTGAGGCCGGTATAAATGTCTATTCTGCACAAGGTACAGACGAGTCTTGTGGGATCCATGCCTGGTTCATTTTAATGAACGTGAGCTTGTCCACATTAGCATTGGACAGGCGGCTGCGCTTGTCTGTGATACCGCCCCCTGCTGTGCTAAATACACGTTCAGACAATAGACTGGATACAGGGCAGGCCAGCACCTCCAAGGCGTAAAGGGCAAGCTCAGACTATGTGCCCAATTTGGAAACCCAGAAGTTGAATGGGGCAGACCCATGAGTCAGTATGTATAGGCGTGTGCACAGATACTGCTCCGCCATGTTTCTGAAATGCTGCTTCCTGCTAAGACGTTCCATATCAGCTGGTGGTGCTGGTTCTTGTGGCGTGCTGACAAAGCTTTTCCACATTTCGGCCATGCTAACCTTGCCTTATGAGGGGTGCCCTGGCTGCGTTGGCGACTTCTTCCTCCTCCTCTGCTTTCGCCTTGTGCTTCCACTGAGGCCCCGGTGTCAGATGGAAATGCCATCAGCAGCACGTTTACCAGCGTGCGCTTGTAGTCGCGCATCTTCCGATCACGCTCCAGTAAGGGAATTAAGGACAGCATGTTGTCCTTGTAACGGGGATCCAGCAGGGTGGCCACCCAGTAATCAGCACAAGTTAGAATGAGGCGGTGAGCGGGAAGGCCGAAGTTACGCTGCAGCGCAGACAGGCAATCAGCAGCGGGGTGAGAACACCGAAAGCGCACACAGGCGGCCTGCACTTTCTGCAGCAGGGTAGTTTTTCAGGAATTTCTGCACCAGGCAAGGGATGTGCGTCAAACCGGCTAGGACTAGAGATGCTACGAGATTTCGCCCATTATCGCACACCACCAGGCCGGGCTTGAGGCTCAGTGGCACCAACCACTCATTGGTCTGTTGTTCCATGCCCGTCCACAACTTCTTCGCGGTGTGGGGTTTGTCCCCCAAACAAATGAGTTTCAATACTGTCTGCTGTTGTTTTTCCCTGGCTGTGCTGAAGTTGGTGGTGAAGGTTTTATGCTGACTGGATGAGGAGGTGTTAGAGGAGAAAGAGGAGTAGGAAGAAGAGGCAACAGGAGGCAAAGAGAAATGCCCGGCAATCCTCGGTGGCGGAAGGATATGCGCCAAACAGCTATCCGCCTCAGGCCCAGCCGCCACTGCATTTACCCAGTGTGCTGTTAGAGAGATATAATGTCCCTGCCCGTGCTTACTGGTCCACATATTGTCACCTATGCAGAGCAGGGGTTTGTATACGGCAAAACTGGGTTAATGTCACCCAATAATATAACAGACGATTATTAAAAATTTACCTCCCTGTCACCTATTCAAAGCAGGGGTTTGTACAGTATATGGCAAAAATGGTAAAATGTCATCCAAGAATGTAACAGACGACTTTTATAAATTTATCTCCCTGTCACCTATGCAGAGCAGGGGTTTGTATATGGCAAAACTGGGTAAATGTCACCCACCAATGGAACAGACGATTTTTTACAAATTTACCTCCCTGTCACCTATGCCGAGCACGGGTTTGTATACGGCAAAAATGGTAAAATGTCACCCACCTATGTAATAGACGATTTTTAGAAATTTACGTCCCTGTCACCTATGCAGAGCAGGGGTTTGTATATAGCAAAACTGTGTTAATTTTAGCCAGGCTTTGTGGCTACCTGCCTCCTTAGATGCTGTGGATAGGGTCCCCACCTATAATAATAGTATAAAAAAATCACAGCAAGATAGATATGTTATTACCACTCCCATATCATTTCGATCAAGCCAAACACAATATTTCACAACTGAAATTTCAAATTATTGAACCTGTGCTACCACCTAGAAGAGAAGGAGATAGATCCAGAATGTTGAAACATAGGGAGGCATTCTGGATCCCCACCCTACAGACCCTGTCTCCCAAAGGACTGAACAGATAATATGAACTATATGCGCTTATGTAACCTCTTACCTGATTATTAGTGAGCATGGATATGCATTCATTGAATAATGGGGATGACAAAACTATGGGCTGGTTATTCTAGGAAATTATGATGATAAGCATTAACTAGACGGTTGATCTCTGTATTGCCAGAATCTGCATATTGCCATAGTCCGTACGTCCCCATGATTATCTTCATAAATACTAACATTCCATATTTTTCACAATCCCTATAGGTATCTTAAATAGATCCCTAAGGACCATGCCGCAGGAGGTATCCTGTTTCAATAACTTCTCCTCTGTTCTCTTAACATTACCATTACTGTATCAATCTCTGTCTAGTGCGCTCCACCGGCGTCATTTCCAGCCTATGGAGCGCACATACTCCTCACTTCCTGCTATTTGGAACGCATCTTGCGTTCCACCGCACTTCTTCCGCTTTTGGGAAACGCACGCCGGCTGCGCCTCCTCCCCCTGTTCCGGTCCCGCCATCATGATAAAAAAGGGACTGGATCAGTATACACCATGACAGACGTACTCTTTGGCAGCCTCTTACCAGTCTTCTCACTTCTACCTCTGGCGGCATAGGTAAGAAAATAGAACAGCCATTATTGATGCTCACCATTCCTTCTGGCACACCGAAGATTAACATACAATGCTTAGTAGGAGCTGCTAAGATATAAATAGATCTTTGAAATTGGATATAAGATACACTAAGTGACCGTATTATACATTTATTCCATATATCAGGCTATTTATAGGTAATAAGACAAAAGAATATCTATGGTGGATTTTTTCCTTATTACTTGTATAACAGACATGACTGTCAAAGTACTTCTACTAGCACACATTATTTGTATTTATATTGAAGAGACGGCAAATTTTTGCAAATTGATAAACCATATCTGCAATGTAAAACATGCAAGCTGACAACAATGTTTACATGTATTGATTTATACCAATATTACTTTTTGTAGTGCCTGACGAAGGCCAAGTAAGGCCGAAAACGTTTGCACTTATATATTGCCGCTTTTCCAAAGAACGGTTGTATTGGACTGTCAGAAATGCGTTGTACAAAAAAATAATAATAATAGAAGCAAAGAAGCAATTTAATTGTAGTATGTAACGGTTTAATTGGACTTTCAGAAATGCAGCATAGCCCGTAAATTTACTATCTAGCAAAAAGAGTGTGCTTTTTTATAGCAGCAAGGTAACTGCAGTATTTAACAGTTTTATTGGAATGTCAGATATGCAGTGCCTGTTGCAGACAGAGAAAAAAATCGCTTTAGGTCACAAAAATATGTGACAGACTGATGTAATTGAATAACTTTTACTGCCAGGTATGCACTGCAGGCCGCAGGAGTACTTGACCGGCCAAAAAAAGGAATTTGTCCTCACTGAGCTACCAGAACAGAATAAAAGTAATGTCCCTGGCACACATGCAGTTCACATGCAGTTGCAAGTGCACTGCACTTGGAAAAATGGCCGCTGACGCCCACCAAACTAGCAGATGGATCAAAAGTTATTTTTCACTGTCACTGAGCTCAATAATCGCTGTAGTTTGAAGATTTAACACCACCAAGTTCAACAGAATTCTTCCCTAATCTCTCCCTCACAGCAGCATCCTATCCCTACACTGAGAAGAGCAGAGTGACGTGCGGCGTTACATGACTCCAGCCTATATAGAGGCTAGGCAGGGCCGGTGCAAGGATTTTTGCCAACACAAGCGAAGCTACATTTTGGCGTCCGCCCCCCCCCCCCCCCCCCTATGATCACAACATGACCCCCTATTGTGTCACACTTCTCCCCCATGGCACATCATCCCCCCCAAGTCACATTTCTCCCCCTCTATGGCACAGACTACAGACATTTGATTTGTCCCCCTCGCATCATGTCACCCGTGACCCCCCCCCCCCATTAATGTTGTGTAATAATTATAAACAATATGAGCTCTGCGCTCATCACCTACCACCTACCCTGCGGGAGTCGACAGTCCGTCTGGGCTGGCTGTGTGAGTCACAGTCACCAACAGCTGCCCGCCTCGGAGCCATTCGCCAGTCACACACCCCCTGAGTGCCCCCGTGACCGTGTTGCCGTGCTGCCGCTCTGTGAGTGAGGACCGGGGCTGCATGGCACATGCAGGCTGGGGTGGGTGGCCGCGCACTGCGGCGCAACTCGCTGCAAGTGATTAAAAAGTTCATTTTTCTGCCCCCTTCTCTGCGCCCTAAGGCAGCCGCTTGGTCTGCCTTATTATAGAACCGGCCCTGAGGCTAGGTCACATGCTGCTCTTGGCCAATCACAGTCATGCCATTAGTAGGCTTTCAAAAGTCGCCGAACACCGAACCCGAACTTGTTCGGGTCTGGGTACCAAAAATCCTAAAGTTCGGGTTCGCTCAACCCTATTCAAAAAGTCTAAAGCAGGGGTAGGCAACCTCCAGCACTCCAGGTGTTGTGAAACTACATCTCCCATCATTCACACTTGCTTGGCTGGTCTCTGAACTCCCGTAGAAGTGAAAGGAGCATGCTGGGAGTTGTAGTTTCACAACAGCTGGAGTGCCGAAGGTTGCTGATCCCTGGTCTAAAGGCTTTTGTCTTGAACTTTAAGGCCCAAAAAGAACTAGAGAACATGGAATGCAGCTAGTTTGGTGGATCAGGAGAACTATTTATAAGTGCTACAAGTGAAAAGTGCATTCTACCTGCTCCACTGCCACCTCCTGGACCATACTGAGACATTTGCCACTGGAACAAAATTGCAATTCTGCCACAGCACCACTAATGAAGAATTACAGGCTGGACAAATTAATATTCAGCAAAGAGGGCTTGAAATGGCGTCTTCTATCCCGTCCACTCAAAAGCTGCTTTAGAAATCCCATTTGTGCTTGTGGTGCTATAGGACGTCCAGGAAAATTTCTTGGAGTCCTTAGGCAGTACTGACTTCTTCCTTCTGCTCAGCTTTATAGGGTCCATGAACAGATACAGTAAAGACAGGTACCAAAAATGACAGGTAACAAAAAAACAGGTACACGTAATAAACACAGATACACATAAAAATCACACAGGTACACACAATATACACACAGATGCACATTATTAACACACAGGTATACATGAATACACATATCACACACTTATTTACACACATAAATACACAGTTCCACACATCTCTAATCATCAGTATAAACATGCACACATTACACATACCGATGAATGCACAAATATTGTCACACCATGGCATCTATTTACACAAAAGTACATATTTGTCTATTTTGGCACAGCGTAGAGGAACTACAAGCTTCATCATGTATCCGTTATTATTCTCTTAACATTCACTTCCTAGAAGTCATAATTGGTGACCAAAAACTTAGCCACGATTCCATGTTTACACGGTCCCCATCCAGTACCCCCCATCCCAAACAGCATCCCCATGTTTGGTGCCAAATCTAAAAAAGTCCTATAAAAAGGGCACAAAGGATCACTTACACCCACCCAAAAATTCTTACCTCTTGTAATAGACACTCCAACTTGGTGATAAATTATCAACTATCTGGTCCTTGTGCGCAAAAAGTAGTCCTATGAGGGAGACCAGGACCAGTAGGAGAGTCATCAGGATATTTGAGGTTATGTACAGGTGTGGGGTCATCTAGGCCCCTTTTTTCCATTCTTCGAGCTATTCCCAGTCTCGGCCCAGTGTTCTGTATTGGTGTGCTGTTACACCTCAGCAGTGATGAGCAGACCAGAGGTTGGTTTCTGTCTGAACTACTCTCCCTCCCTCTTGCTTTTCTACAAGTCTGGACACAGTTAATGCCTGGATTAAGTTACAACAGCAGAAGTTCCAGCTGTTGTAACTTAAAGGAACACAGTTATGAAAGGGAGAAGGCAAGACTTTCAGAAACCCATGTCATGTGCCCCCTCCACATCTCTGCACCCCACATCTCTGCACCCCATAACACTCAATAATTACCTCATTACTCACTGCATTTGTGAGTGATCAGCAACTCTTAAAATTGTTCTATAAATGTGGAATCAAATGTCATTCAGAATGGGTGTAGAGGTCACACCCAGACCCTGGTGTCTAGGGCACCCATATACCCTTTTGGCACAGAGAAAGAAACCAGTATTATAAATTATGTATTGGAGGCACTGTTACACATTTTGCATTGGGGCTCAGGAGCAGGTGGTGGGAGCAACCCACTTACTGCAAAGCATTACTACAAATACTAGGGTGGGAAGGGGACAGCCTACATGCATACTTTAAGCTAGAAATTGAAGTTGATGATGGGATTCATTAATTTCATAGGTGACAGGGACGTAAACTTCTAAAAATTGTCTTTTCCATCAGTGGGAGAAAACCCCCTGCTTTGCATAGGTGACAGGGAGCTAAATTTTGTAAAAACGTCAGCTGGTGTTGGTGGAGCTCCTGTTGCTGGTAGAGGACGTGGTCAATCTGTGCCAGCTACACGCCCAAATGAAACACCTTCCTCAGGTGCGCGTAGACAACAGAGCCTTCAGCGTTATTTAGTAGGCCCGAATGCCGCTCTACGAATGTTGAGGCCAGAACAAGTACAGTCGCTAGTAGATTGGGTGGCTGACAGTGCCTCCAGTATCTTCACATTGTCTCCCACCCGGTCCACCACTGAGAGCTCAGAGTTGGCACCTGCAGCCCATGGGCATCTGTCTTTCATCTCACCGCCTTGCAAATTAGCCAAGCAGTCTGAGCCCCAAGTCATGCAGCAGTCTCTTATGCTTTTTGATGAGTCTGCTGGCAGGGTTTCCCAGGGCCATCCACCTAGCCCTGCCCCAGAAGTGGAAGAGATTGAGTGCACCGATGCCCAACCACTTATGTTTGAGGATGAGGACATGGGAAGACCACCGCAGCACGTCTCTGATGATGACAAAACACAGGTGCCAACTGCTGAGGCTTTCTGCAGTGTGCAAACTGACAAGGTGGGCAGGGGTGAAGACTGGGTGGAAGATGATGTAGTGGACGATGAGGTCCTAGACCCCACATGGAATCAAGGTCATGTGAGTGACCTGTGCAGTTCAGAGGGAGAGGTGGTGGTGGTCGCACAGAGCCACCAGCACAGCAAAAGAGGGAGCAGGGTGCAAAAGGAGAGCGGCCGTCCCATAGACAGTACGCCTGCTACTGCCCACTGCACCAAGGGACCGAGCACAACAAAGCCAGCTCCAAGGAGTTCCCTGGCGTGGCAGTTCTTCAGACAATGTGCAGACGACATGACATGAGTGGTCTGCACGCTTTGCAATCAGAGCCTGAAGCGAGGCATAAACGTTCTAAACCTGAGCACAACCTGCATGACCAAGCATCTAAGTGCAAAGCACGAGCTGCAGTGGAGTAAACACCTCCAAAACCAAGAAAGGTCTCAGGCTCCTCTTGCTCCCTCTTCTGCTGCAGTCTCGGCCTCTCCCTCCACCTCTGGAGTGACAGTGGCACCGGCCAACCAGCAAACAGAGGATGTGGCAGCAATGCCATCACGTCCGTAAACTTCAACAAGCAGTGCCACAATGTCTCATGGCAGCGTTCAGCTGTCCATCTTCCAAACAATGGAGCGAAAGAGGAAGTACCCCCCTACCCACCCCCGATCCCTGCCCTGAATGCCAGCATTTCAAAATTCCTGGCCTTTGAAATGCTGTCATTCCGTCTGGTGGAGACAGAGAGTTTTAAAAACCTTTTGGCGTTGGCAGTACATCGTTCCCAGCCGCCACTACTTTTCCAGGCGAGCCATCACTTACCTGCACAAACAAGTGGGAGACAAAATCAGGTGTGCACTGCGCAACGCCATCTGTGGCAAGGGCCACATAACTACCGATATGTGGACCAGTAAGCACGGGCAGGGACGTTATATCTCCCTAACAGCACACTGGGGAAATGCAGTGGCGGCTGGGCCTGAGACGGATAGCTGTTTGGCGCATATCCTTTCGCCACCGAGGTTTGCAGGGCATTTCTCTTTGCCTCCTGTTGCCTCCTCCTCCTCTTTCTTCTCTACCGCCTCCTCATCCAGTCAGCGTAGCACCCTCACCACCAACTTCAGCACAGCCAGGGGAAAACGACAGCAGGCAGTATTGAAACTCATCTGTTTGGGGGACAAACCCCACACCACGCAGGAGCTGTGGACGGGCATGGAACGAAAGACCGATGAGTGGTTGGTGCCACTGAGCATCAAGCCCGGCCTGGTGGTGTGCGATAATGGCTGAACTCTCGTAGTAGCTCTTGGCCTAGCCGGTTTGACGCACAGCCCTTGCCTGGCGCAGAAATTCCTGAAAAACTACCCCGATATGTCAGAGATGCTACAGAGAATGTGTGCACGCTTTCGGCATTCTCGCCCTGCTGCTGCTCGCCTATCTGCGCTGCAGCGTAACTTCGGCCTTTCCAATCACCGCCTCATATGCGACGTGCCCACAAACTGGAACTCCACCTTGCACATGCTGGAGAGACTGTGCGAGCAGCAGCAGGCGACAGTGGAGTTTCAGCTGCAGCATGCACGGTTAAGTTGCTCTGCGGAACAGCACCATTTCACCGCAACTGAGTGTACCTCCATGCGACCTGTGTGCCTTGTTGCGCTGTTTTGACTACTCCACCAATGGGGCCAATGCCGATGACGCCGTTCTCAGCATTACTATCCCGCTTTAATGTCTCCTTGACAAAGGAAGAGGATGTGGCACAGGAGGAAGAGGAGGAGGAAGAGGGATCATTTCCATGGTTATCAGGCCAGTCATTCACAAGTGGCTCAGAGGGTGGGTTCTTGCACCACCATAAGCCAGGTACACATTGTCCAGCCATGGCACAGGAGGAGGAGGATGAGGAGGAACCGTGTTCACAGCAGGGTGGAATCAAAAGCAGCTCAGGGCCATCACTGCAGTGTGGCTGGGGGAATACCGAGGACACAGACGATACACCTCCCACAGAGGACAGCTTGTCGTTGCCTCTGGGCAGCCTGGCATACATGAGCGACTACATGCTGCAGTGCCTGCGCAACGACCGCAGAGTTGCCCACATTCTAACTTGTGCCGATTACTTGGTGGCCAACGTGCTGGATCCCCGTTACAACGACAACGTGCTGTCCTTAATTCCCTCACTGGAGCGTAATAGGAAGATGCGCGAGTACAAGGGCACGCTGGTACATGTGCTGCTGATGGCATTCCCACCTGACACCGGGGCCTCAGTGAAAGCACAAGGCGAAGGCAGAGGATGAGGAAGAGGTCGCCAATGCAGCCAGGGCACCCCCTCATAAGGCAAGGTTAGCATGGCCAAAATGTGGAAAAGCTTTGTCACCACGGCACAACAACCAGCACCACCAGCTGATATGGAACATCTTAGCAGGAAGCAGCATTTCAGAAACATGGCGGAGCAGTATGTGTGCTCATGCCTATACTTACTGACTCATGGGTCTGCCCCATTCAACTTCTGGGTCTCCAAATTGGGCACATGGCCTGAGCTTGCCCTTTACGCCTTGGAGGTGCTGGCCTGCCCTGCATCCAGTCTATTGTCTGAACGTGTATTTAGCACGGCAGGGGGTGTGATCACAGACAAGCGCAGCCGCCTGTCCAATGCTAATGTGGACAAGCTCACGTTCATTAAAATGAACCAGGCATGGATCCCACAAGACTTATCTGTACCTTGTGCAGAATAGACATTTATACCGGCCTCAACCATCCATTCTGGTACTCAAGTGCACTTACTCTTTGTTTTATTTTTTTATATGTCCCAATATTTTACTACCCCAATTAAAAAAACAAAACAAAAAAAAACTGTGTTGGCTACCTCCTCCACCCCTGCTTCCACTTACACCGCCACGGCCTCCTCAACCTCCTACTCCACATACACCTCCCCCTAGTTCACGATTGTTATTTTTAAATTTTGACTTCAATGGGGTTCGGGGTCAAGTTCGGGTCAAGTTCGGGTCCCGAACTCAAACTGTTTTGCGAAGTTCGGCTGAACCCGGCAAACCCGAACTTCCAGGTGTTTGCTCAACTCTAGTCATCATGAATGGCTTCTCCTGCACCAAGTAGCATGAAAACATAGTAAGATAATAATAGTAGCATAATGTAAAGACATCTGTACATCCAGTTCAGCTTGTTATCCTGCAAAGTTAATCCAGAGGGAGGCAAAAAAAACAAAAACCTTTCTCTACTTTATGCAAAATATAACTTGTGCCACATCCAGTAGTATTAAGTACAAAGTACAGTTCCTGGCATCTGGAAATTCCTCCACTCCTGGATATGCTTTCTCCAATATCTGCCGATTCTGTTTCAAAATCTGATCAATCTTTTTATTGTAAGGATGAAATTTCTTGACAAAGGCCATACGTGGGCTCTTGTCCTGCTTTTCTCTAGTCATGGTAGAATCCTCTAATGCCTCAAGTAGTCTTCTCGGGTAACCTCTATTCTGAAAGCGATCCTTCATTTCCTCTAGTCTAGTCTCACGAATAGATTGGTCAGAGACCAATCGTCTAACCCTCTGAAATTGGACTTTTGGAATGGCTTTCTTCAAAGATGTTGGATGTGCACCATTAAGGGCCCTGAATTTTTCCATCCACACACGGGTAAACCTTATAAAATGAATGGCTATTATACTTGTAACACCACTGATGTTATCTATTTAATTGAATGTCCCTGTTGCTTACTGTACATAGGGGAAACCATGCAAGCCATTAAAGATAGAATATGTAAGCATAAATCAACCATCCGCACTAAAAACCTTTTATTACCAATACCCTACCATTTTTATATGTTTAAACATCTCGTTTCCCAACTTAGATATCGAGTAATTGAGCAGGTAAAAGTACCAAGAAGAGGGGGGATATTAAAAGATTACTTTTGAAAAGAGAAGCATATTTTGCTTTCCCGGGGCCTGAATAGAGAGTATGAGATTGGTCACATTGACAATTAAAATGGAGATTTATTATGCCCCTCCACTTATTTAGTTTTTCTGTTTCTTACTGTGTAACTTTATGTATCCTTTGACAGTCGTTAGTAGACATGGCTCTATGTTCCAGACCAGATTTTCTACCTGGTTCTACGTTACAGGAACTGATGCACTATATACAGTATGTTGTGAATGTAACAGCATACTTTATCAGTTGAAAAAGGCTAGGACGGGCCGAAACGCGTCCTGATTGTATGTTATCCAGGCAATAAGTTAATTAAATAAGTAAATTAAAGAATACTGAAGAGAATCATAAGCGCTGCTGGGAGTTTTTCATATTATATGCTTTGAGTGTCCCGGAGCAGTGTTAACTGGGCCGAGTGCTGCGCCTCATTAACTTTTCTCTTTGAGGTTCTCGGCACTTTTCTTAAGTGCCGAGAAAAGAGGGCATGGCCTAGCAAAAGGGGGCATGGCTTTGTGCAGCCCGGCGCATTTACTATAACTGTCGCCAAAAAGTGGTGGAAGTTATAGCTGAAGTCTACGTCAGACTTCAGACATAGACTTCAGTTTTTGGTGCACGGCAGGGCAGAGATGCATGAGTTTCATATGACAAAATTGAGACTTTTTTTAAGTCTTGAGGGGTTTATTTGATATTTTTTAATAGACGGATTAAAAGGTATATTTTAATAAGGGAGATTATGTTTGTTTTTGGTTTTCCAGGGCAGATATGAGCCTGATTTATTAAGAGGCTTCTGCCTCTTAACAAATCAGGCGCATCTCACGCCAGTGCAGAGAGATGAAGACTGGTGTATGGATCCACCAGTCTTGATATACCTTCCCCACAGTGTTTGGGGACAAACTGAATGGAGCCAGTCATATCTTAATCCTGTACCCCTCAGCCTAGAAATTACAGACAACTTTGTAAGAACCTTATTGACAGTCTTAGATTTTGCAGAGAAAGAGACTTTGGAAAGATAGAGAGAAGGAGTACTACAACCACATGATTTGCTCATAGCCATAAGTTTCTATCACACTGTGAATTGTTTGGAACTGTGCTTTAATTACATTGGATGTACTACAACTCCCATTCTGCAGTTTAGTAAACAAATATTTTTTTCTACCACTGGCCTGGTTACTGACTACAGCACCATTTGTCATCCATAGTACCACCTCCTCTTGCCTTGGACACAGAACAACATTTAACACCAAGGGCACCCCAACTACCACTAGGCAGGAGCCCCAACATCAGGGTATACCCCAAAAGAAGAAAGTATGTGCCCTCCTGTCACTAACTGGCCCTAGGGATCAGTATGTGGATTGCTACTGTGAATAACATTTGTAGCCAGAGCCACTACCACTCTCATCCTCTGCTCCTCCTGGGCTTGTGGAATATAGTACAGTTGGCCAGATAGGCGTCTGTTCTAAATAGCCAACCACCCACAATATGTCCCTCCAGTGTAGTGGATGGAGGGGCACAACCTCTCGTAGCACACCCTGGATTTTTGGAGTCTTCTGCCTGGTGGTGGATGGGGTGTCCTTGATGTTAAATGAGTAGGTGGGCAAGGCAGGAGAACACGTAAGGGAACCAAAGATGGGGTATGGAGACCAATGACCAGGCCATCTTGATTATAATAAAGTAAAGCCTCTCCTTTACTAAATAGATAATAGAGGTCACAGTACAGACACATGTAGTAGGCACAGCTCTCAAGTACTTCACATAGTAGGCTTTTCCTAAAGACTGTGTAGAGCAGGGCTGGCCAACCTGCGGCTCTCCAGCTGTTGTAAAACTACAACTCCCACCATGCCCTGCTGTAGGCTGATAGCTGTAAGCAGACTGGGCATGCTGGGAGTTGTAGGTTTGCAACAGCTGGAGAGCCGCAGGTTGGCCAGCCCTGGTGTAGAGGAAGTGGCTATGATAATGGTGATCCTCTCTGAGGCTCTCTCCTCATAGACACTAGCAATCTTCCCTATTGACCAAAGGCATGCAATTCATAAATGTCTCTGCAATGTCCAACTGCAGGGTGCAGTCCTAGATCGGATGGCCAGTCCATCTCAGAAGTGTGATGGGTGCCAGAAGCAACCATGTGCAGTGAAGTCTTAAGTCGTATATGTGCTTTACCTTTACTGACTTAGTCCAAGCACGACTCGCAAATGGTCCTCAACCTTCTGCAATAATTAAACGCTTCTTTCCTCATGGGTTGATTCCCATCAAAGTCACCTTTCTGGCAGCTTACACAAGAATGTCTTCCTGGAGCAGGATTTTTTCTTTGCCTACTTGGCAGCAGCACACACTGAAACCAGGTCTTTACTCTGGCTTTCCTACCAGCAGAATTACCAACCAGGGGAGATGGAACCAGTCAACTACCTTGCATCTAAGAACTGCCAGTTAACTATTTCCTACCCATACTCAGCCTTTTGGAATACACGGTGCTTAGTAAATTACATAAACTCTTTATATCACAGATGGTGCATAGTTAACATTTCAGTAAACATACTGACAACTTTAACAATGAGCCAATGTATTAACTCTTTAGCAGTGAACAGAGTCACTGCACCTGCACTCCCAGATATTTAAAAGAGGTTATTATCTATATTCAGGTGGACATCACCCAAGGAGGTGGGATCTGGTGACCCGAGGCCAAGTATCCAAAAACAATAAGAGGTCATCCGCATAAAGGGCCACTGTTTCATGTAGATCCCCTTATTCAAAGCCTCTACCTCCACTAATTTCCCTAAATTCTGGCAAATAACAATGGTGACAGCAGGCATCCCTGATTGGTACAATGACACTGTGTGACTATCTCTGACAGCAGACCATTAGCTCTGATTCTTGCCTTTGGAGCCGCATACAGTAACTGCACCCAAGAAAGAAACCTCTCACCAAAAACCCATTCTCGACCTAAGGTGTCCCACAGATATCTCCATTTGACAATATCGAAAGCTTTGGCTACATCCAGTGATGCAACCACAGCTTCTCTCTGAGTTCTCCAACATGCTTGAATATTAAGGTACAATCTGCGAACATTTGCGGCTGTAGATATATCTGGCAAGGCTGGCATAAAGCAGGCTTGATCAGAATGTATCATGGATGTGAAACGATTGGCTAGAACTATTGCGAGAAGTCTGGCATCTACTGAGAGTAGACAGATTGGTCTATAATGTTCTGCTAACTGTACATCTTTGTCTGGCTCCGGTAACACTACCACAATCGCCTCATGCATAGAAGGTGGCAAATTACGCACATCCAGAGCTGTCTGAAACACCCCCAGCAGATGTGGCAATAGAACATGTAGGTTTAAAAAACTTCTACAGGCAGCCCATCACTACCCTGGGCCTTATCATTTGCCATGTCCCTCAATGAAAGCTCCAGCTCTTCGAGAGAAGGTAAGCATCCAGGGCGGATATATCCATAGTTGGTAAAGGAATCTAAGGGGGTTCTGTCATCAGATACGTCACAATAATACCGTCTCACCTGAGACATGTGCGTCTGACATTAAACTTCATGGTCTTGGACCCATCTTCCTAGGTGCTCGCATTCTTGGGCCTTGATCCCTGAATGAGCTCCTGTGAGACTTTAGGGCCAGGTGTGAGTATGTCTTCACTGTCTGGCCCAGTCAGTGGTGGGGACACGGAATGAAGAGCAGTAAGCGGAGCCTCCTGGAGCAATGTGGTGCAACGGCACCTGCCTTGTTGCTCCTAGGAAATCAGTTACATATTGTAAAACATAAATTTTATCAAGAATGCGGGCACCTAGGAAGATGGGATTAAGACTAGAGATGAGCGAACATTTAAAAAAAGTCCGTTGTTCGGGGTTCGGGTGGTGGTTAATTGCGCATCCCGTTATGGATTCCACAATAGCGCATATGGAATCCATAAGGGGCGGCTGCCACCAACCCGAACTGTAGAACAGCTGAAGGACCTGGCGTGACGTCACTGTCATGTGATCAGTGCAGGGCGTGGCTCAGCACGGGATCAAATCCAGTGCTGAGCCACGCCCCCTGCACTGATCACATGACAGTGACGTCACGCCAGGTCCTTCAGCTGTTCTACAGTTCGGGTTGGTGGCAGCCGCCCCTTATGGATTCCATATGCGCTATTGTGGAATCCATAACGAGATGCGCAATTAACCACCACCCGAACCCCGAACAACGGACTTTTTTTAAATGTTCGCTCATCTCTAATTAAGACTATGATGTTCAAATATCAAGTTCACATGTCTCAGGTGAGAAGTTTTTATTGGGACATATGTGGTGACAAAATCCCTGAATCTGGCCCTATGTAGACACACTATGTGCAGGGCGCCGGGCAGTAGAGGAAAAGCATGGTGTCTGTATACTGAGAAGCAGGCAGTGGTAATGGTTGCCATGAGGGTGCCTGTAGTCATCATACTGGCTAATCACTCTCCCAGAGCTCCCTGAGGGCTAGGCACAGGCAGTGAGTGGATGGTGCGCCCTTTCTTCCCTTGGCGCACTCCCTGGGCTTTTAGAGTCTCCTGCCTGGTGGTGGCTGGGGTGCCCTCGATGCTAGATGTGTGTGGTGATGTGGTGCGAGGCAGAAGGTCTGAGCAAGATAATGGCTGATGGTGTTGCAAGACCATAATCAGGCTGTATTTGGGGGTAACAAATCCAAGGCACTTTACTGAGGTAGTTCCTATCCTTCCGTTTTGTCCCCATTCATTGTCAATGGGGACAAAACGTAACTGAGCAGAACGGAGTGCTCCAAAATGCATTCCATTCCGTTCTCATACCAGAGAACAAGCCGCAGCATGCTCCAGTTTTCTTTCCGTCCTGGGATGCGGAGCAAAACAGATCCATCATGACCCACAATGCAAGTCAGTGGACACACATCCGTTTTCTCTGACACAATCTGACACAATAGAAAACGGACCCGTCCCCAATTGACTTTCAATGGAGTTCATGACGGATCCATCATGGCTATGTTAAAGATGATACAACCGGATCCATTCATAACGGATGCAGGCGGTTGTATTATCAGTAAAGGAAGCTTTTTTGCTGAACCCTGCCGGATCCAGCAAAAACACTAGTGTGAAAGTAGTCTTAAATCCAAACAACTTCCCAAATCAGCCCAATGGGTGAAAAATGTCTGTCACAATATGTAGTACAGGCCGCGGGGATGGCCAGTCCATTATATAAGTGTGGTGGGCACCATAAAATATACCCTCTTCCCCAGCAGTAAGGTCTGTTGCCATTGACGAGCGATTACTTCTGTCCTTGGACCAGTCTTTCATATTGGTGCTCAACAGTCTGTAAATTCTTTGCTTCTTCCTTTCTCATAGGACGGTAATTGTTCTTAGCATGCAAAGATGGAGGCTTGGGCACAGTTTGACCCTTCGTGGACACAGTATGGCTCTATGTGGGCAGAGTTTAACACTACGTGGATGCTATGTGTGTGTAAAACATGGCCCTTTGGGCACTGTTTGACCCTGTGTGGGCACAGCATGGCTGTATGTGGGCACCATTTGACACAATGTTGGCAATACCTGGCTTTATGTAGGCGCGGTATAACAGTATGTGACACAATTCTTTAAGCACAGGCAACGACCATTAAGACTTAGCCTTTATTTCAGAATTTATATATAAAAAAGTATACCAAAGTGCCATGTAGTGTGATATCGGCATTTGTGTAGCACTTGAAACTAGTGAGGAAAAATCTGATCCCTAGGTTGTCCTTATGCTACATACCCTGCCTAAAATGGAATGGCTGCCCCGATAGGGGCGATCCCGTGTCAGGAACCTCCTGTATTCCCTAGGATGGCCCTGGCAAAGGATAGATACCACCACTACTATCTGGGAGAAATAGTGAAATTATCAGAAAAAAATTAAAAATAAAGGACCGCAGGGTCCACTCTTTCAAGTATCTTTCAAGTAATTTACTGGATATTAATGTATTTCTCACAATAAAACAAAATATAGTAAATATAAAAGTAAATAATATAAATGGTCAAAAATGTATCTATCTTCTGGTATTATGGAAGATAGTAGTGGCATTGTTATCTGAATAGTACTGACCATATTTGTTTACCAATACCATAGCAACGAGTAATGCCGGTCTCCACGATGCTCATGCACCAATTGGCATCTGGTACTTGCCCAGTGACGTCACCGCGTTTGATGACGCGGATGATGCCTTGCATGGTGATGTAGATCACGTGCGCCGATGCGCACTTGTGGAATCGCTGCTATAAAGAACTGCCACACTTCTCCTTTAAACCGAATCCGGGGTATCCACCTGTAATCCTGGCCTAGCCACGATCGAGGTGCCATCCACTACTATCTTTTGAGTGGTTCCATCTAGTCTTATCCACCGTAGTATTGTAGATCATCATTTGTTAATTGCTGGGTGCAATTTCAGGGTAGCGGAATAATACACAAATGCACCTGTATGTTTATGTCTTTACTTCTGGGCCACATGACTGCATTGTAGAGATGCTTTTAGACCCCTCCAATATTGTCATTATAGACAAGAGGTCCAATATGTAGCAGCCAGGGGCGGGTTGGGATGGGAGGCAGGGAGGCAATTGCCCCCCAGGCCGCCCTAAAGTATGTTAAAACGTCCGCTGGGCCGTCTTTAACACAAGACAATTCGCAGCTGCCCCGGCCAGTTCTTCCAGAGGGCCACCGGCCACCAAGCAGGGCCGTCTTAAACACGGGGCAAAAGGGGCAGCTGCCTTGGGCCCCCCAGGAGCAACTGAGCCCCGCTGGCTACTCGTAAATTAGCACCGGAGGTCCGGGAGGACCAGGAAGAGATAAAGGCTTTGTACTCACCGCTTCCTGGTCCTCGGCTGTCGGCTGTGCAGGGCTGCGCACTGTGACGTCACACTGTGCGCAGCCTTCACAGCCGACAGCAGGAGGATGCAGATCGCGTTGGAGGAGAGGAGCGGCTGTGTCCAGGAGCAGGAAAGGGTAAGTGTAGTGTACGGGAGCTGTAATGCCCGTCACTACAGAAGGGTCACTTGTGTGCTGTCGTTTCCCCTTATTTATGGGGAGGTTGGTATAAGTCATCTTCATAAAGTGTAATGTAATGTAATGCTATGTACTTCCCTGTTACTGTGAAATGTGCCATGTGCAGGCCTGCTAGGGGTGTCATTCCAGCTCTAAGTCACTAGAGGGAGCTAGGGAGCCCTAGGTTATATAAGGCCCAGTCAGGGAAGGGGAAAGGCAGATTAGACTGTGTCTGAGTTAAGCCCAGGCCATGAGCCTGTGAAAGCAGAGCAGGCCTGGAGCCTGCAGACTAGGAGAGGGCATTGCAGTCCCTGTAACCGGGTTCCAGATCCAAGGAAAAGGTTCCTCTCCTGAGTCCGTATTTGCAGAAGTAGGTCAACCAGCCTGAGGAAGCTGAGAGAGGCAGAGTCAAGTCTAGGAAAGCAAGAGGTACTAAAGACAACAGAGGAGGTACTTGATAATTACAGACCCAAGGATATACGCCAGAGATAGGGCATTGGGCCTTGGAGGATAATTTCCATGTTCCAGGATCAGTCAGGAATAGAGTGCAAGCCGCCTGTACTGCAAGTCCTGTGTTTAACCCTCTGAGATCACCTTGCTACATATTGCCTGCATTAAATGTACCGAAACCAACTGTCTTCAAAGGAACTGCGCTTCCATCTATGTCCATGTATGATGACTACTAAAGATCAAGTAAAGTTCGAGTTTGTTTTATCATCACGTGGTTCCTCAGTTATTCCTGCTATCAGCAAACGGCGTGCCACTGTTACTTGGCACTGGCGTCACGAACATTACCTATCACTACCTGCTCTTGCAGAGAGTCAGCTGTCCCAGGTTAGTGGTCACCATTGCACTACAACATTCAGGAACACTATTAACCCTAACTTGAGTACGCTGCAAGTGTTTTTTATTTTTTTTTATTTATGATATGAGGCTGATGGACACTTTTGGGGGCTGGTCAGGGCACTGGGGGCTGATGGGGGTTGAGAAGCTAGTGGGGGCTGAGAAGCTACTGGGGCTGATGGAGAGGCTGCTGGGGGCAGATGAGAGGCACTAAGGGCTGATGGAGAGGCTGCTGGGGTAGGGTTGGGCAATATACCGGTGGCTGTGATATACCGCGGTATTAAGAAACTGCGATATGGCGATATCACAGTTTCCTAATAACCGCGGTATTTAATGACGTCATAGGAGCGGTCGCACGTGTGCCGACGGCTCCTAAAACATCCATGTCAGGGCCGAATTCCTGGCGCCCGGGACATGTAGTGCCGGGCGCCGGGCAGGTAGTAAGTAGCCCGACCTTAATAACTATTGTGACGCAGGCTCCCGGGCAGCGCTCTGTTCCTCCATGCGCCGTCTGCCCCTTCATTCATAAAGTGGGCGGAGCATGGAGGAGCAGAGAGCTGCCCGGGAGCCTGCGCCACAATAGTTATTAAGGTCCGACTACTTCTACAGAGATTAACTACATAAATACTGGATCAGAGCTGCGGGGCCGGTGTATTACTGCAGAGTAACACTGCACCGGCCCCGCAGCTCTTATCCAGTATTTATGTAGTTAATCTCTGTTCCTCCATGCTCCGCCCACTTTATGAATGAAGGGGCAGACGGCACATGGAGGAGCAGAGAGCTGCCCGGGAGCCTGCGCAACAATAGTTAATAAGGTCGGGCTACTTCTAAAGAGATTACAGTGTTGGGGGCACTGTGGCTGACATTGTTATGGGGGATCTGTGGATGACACATATATAGCATAAGATGCTATATATGTGTCAGCCACAGTGCCCCCCCATAACAGTGCGCCAGTCACAGAGCCCCCCATAACATTGCGCCAGCCACAGTGCCCCCATAACATTGCGTCAGTCACAGTGCCCCCCATAACATTGCGCCAGCCACAGTGCCCCCATAACAGTGCGCCAGCCACAGTGCCCCCATAACAGTGCGCCAGCCACAGTGCCCCCATAACAGTGCGTCAGCCACAGTGCCCTCCATAACAGTGCGTCAGCCACAGTGCCCCCCATAACAGTGCGTCAGCCACAGCGCCCCCATAACAGTGCATCATACAGTATAACGCTCTCCTTGCGGCTGCCCTGTGCCCCTTACAGTATAACGCCTCCTTGCGCTGCCCCCATACAGTAAAACGTCTCCTTGCGCTGCCCCCATACAGTATAACGTCTCCTTGCGCTGCCCCCATACAGTATAACGTCTCCTTGCGCTGCCCCCATACAGTATAACGTCTCCTTGCGCTGCCCCCCATACAGTATAACGTCTCCTTGCGCTGCCCCCATACAGTATAACGTCTCCTTGCGCTGCCCCCATACAGTATAACGTCTCCTTGCGCTGCCCCCCATACAGTATAACGTCTTATTGTGGGTCATTCATATTGGGGTGTGAGCTGAAGTCTGATTGGGGGTCTGATATGAGGTCTTATTGGGGTTTTATTAACATTGGGGTTGTTAGCTGAGGTCTGATTAACATTGGGGGTCTGATTGGTGGTCTGACCCGAGGTATAATGAAAAATATTTTTTTCTTATTATCCCGCTCTAAAACCTAGGTTCGTCTTATGGGCTGGTGCGTCTTATAGGGTAAAAAATACGGTACTTGCTTGCTTCTCCTCCCGATCGCCCCTGCCTTTTGCGTACGCCGTGTGCCGTGACGTCACACGGAGTCACTGCAGCGCTAGGGTGAGCCCGGCAGAGCGGTGCCCACTTCCAGCCCTGAGCCCAGCTGCCCAGAGCACTGATCCTGAGCCTGCTGGAGTCTTCAGAACTGTAAGTATTTACAGTAATTCACTGTAAGCGATATTATATATATTACTTGTTTTATGTGAGTAAGGGTGCTGGGTGGTTGGAGAAGGGGTGGGGGGGGGGGTGGATAGAGAGGTTAGTAGTACAGTACTATCTGCACATTGTAAAAAAAAATGTAATCTGTAAAATGCTATATATTTGTGTCAGAAGTTGTGCTTTTTTAATTTATAGACTAATGATACAGCCATTTTATTTGATATTTTTGTGCCGATTCTTTTTTTTTTTCTCTATTTTAAGGGACACTATAGTTACCAGAACCACAACAGCTAAACGTAGTAGTTCTGGTGTCTATAGCATGTCTCTGCAAGCCTTTTGAAAATATGACAATGAGTTACATAAAACCAGCAAACATTTACTAATGTAGTGATTTTGGCCTCCTGGATCCCGCCTTCCCACACCCTAGCATGCAATCACACCCTCCACCACAACACAATGTGCAGTTTGTGAGTGTATTACAGATCACCTCATTAATACAATGCACAGGAATGTGCAGTGTGTGAGTATATCATAGCCAACCCACTGCTTTCGCATAGGGAAGCATTGGGAGGCTATTGCGCAAGCATGGTTTCATAGAGATGATTTGAATCAATGCGTGAGGATTGTTTAGCGTGAATGCCAGTGTTGCATGTTGTGCAACACTGGACTAGGAAGCACTTCTCGTTTCAATAATTTTTATTAGTTTTTTTAAAACAAGTACATATAGCAAGACACGTACTCCTCGGTGGCACCCGAGGCATTCTGCGATGATGAATGTAAGTAATACAGCCTCATAAAACACAAAGTAAATCCAACAGGAAATACAATAAAAACAAAGAAAAGAAAGAAAGGAAGTGATGCCCGCGTGTCACAGTGAAGATAATGAGATAATCGACAATGATCGTCAACCTACGCCTGATATTAGCATGTAGTTATACAATATACA
Source organism: Bufotes viridis (assembly GCA_033119425.1). NCBI lineage: Eukaryota > Metazoa > Chordata > Amphibia > Anura > Bufonidae > Bufotes > Bufotes viridis. Next base: position 259,443,229 of record CM065594.1, on the reverse strand, counting down.
GGTCTGTATCAATCATATCACGGGAACGTGTCCCGGTCTATCACCTAAACCCCAAGCTCAAGGGGAGGAACACCATGGGGATGCCGCCCAGGAGGCCCAATTCGCTTGAAATAAGCGGAAAGTACCTTTGCCCAGTGCAATAATTTTTTCGTATGCGTAGGTGATATTAAGGGCAGCAATTAAATCCTCAAAGAGAGGAATTTCCGCAGTTTTCCATTTACGCAGCAACAGTAATTTGGCTACAACGCAGAAAATGCAGAAAAATCTCCTGAAGGAGGGGGGCAATAAATCCACCTCCAGAAACAACAATACCACATGGGGTTCCCATGCCAGTGAGGTAGGAAGCATTTTTGACAAAAAGTCTCCACACCTGTTCCAGTAATCCCTTATAACAGGGCATGACCATAAAATATGATGTAAGGTACCCCTGCAACCACACCCCCTCCAGCACAAAGCAGAAGTGGAGTCATACATATGAGCTAATCTATCAGGGGTGTAATACCATCGGAGAATCGTTTTAAGTGCAGACTCTACATGGGAAGCACAATGTAAGTGTTTGTGAACCATACTAAGGGCTCGCGCCCACTCTGTCTCTGAAAAGGGTCTTCCAAGTTCGGATTTCCAGGATCTCATAGGGTGAGAACGGTGAAACCGAAGTGGATTCCTAGGAAGCACTTCTAGTGGCCGTCTGATGAGTTGCCACTAGAGGTGTTTCTTGGCAGTAATGTAAATACTGCTTTTTTTTCTGAAAAACTGTAGATTATATTTTTGTTAAACATCATTTTTTGCTGTTACAATTAAATTATGTTAAACCACATTGTATCATATTTGTCTTGCTTCAGACCATCAATATCCGTTATAAAACAAGGAAAAGTTGGGCGTGGATGGGGAGCTGATCCTGTGGTGCAATCAGGGCCGGGCCGACACAGAGGCTGGGGAGGCTCCAGCCTCAGGGCGCTCCAGCCTCAGGGCGCAGGCAGGGGCCGGCGAGAGGGAGAGGGACTGACAGGGGGGAACCGCTCAGCGCTCCCTCCTGTCATTCCCTGAGCCGGGCCCTGTCAGAGCGCTCCTCTCACCTCCATTATGCTGCTTCAGGCCTCCAGCATCAGGCCCCCGCTGCCTCAGGCTCTAACTAGAAACAGAGTAGCAGGTGGGCGGAGCCTAACGGACCTCCGTTAGGCTCCGCCCACCTGCTTAATGTGAGGCAGCGCTGGGGCCTGATCCTGGAAGCCTGAGAAGTGACCATAATGGAGGTGAGAGGAGCGCTCTGATGGGGCCTGGCATTAAGTACAGTGAAATGCCGGGCCCCTTTCATTAAGTCTGTGACAACATGGGGGCAGAAAGAGCATGACAACATGGGGGGGCATGACAAATTACTATGTGGGGGCACTGCTGTGTGGTTGAGGGGGGTGTGGGGACATTACTGTGTGGGGGCAGTGTGGCTGACATTACTGTGTGGGGGCAGTGTGGCTGACATTACTGTGTGGGGGCAGTGTGGCTGGACATTACTGTGTGGGGGCAGTGTGGCGGACATTACTGTGTGGGGGCAGTGTGGCGGACATTACTGTGTGGGGGCAGTGTGGCGGACATTACTGTGTGGGGGCAGTGTGGCGGACATTACTGTGTGGGGGGCAGTGTGGCGGACATTACTGTGCGGGGGCAGTGTGGCGGACATTACTGTGCGGGGGCAGTGTGGCGGACATTACTGTGCGGGGGCAGTGTGGCGGACATTACTGTGTGGGGGACACTACAGTGTGGGGTGGCATTATACAAAAGCTCTGCAGATGCAACTCCCATGTATTGGGTCACCACAATTTGGGTGGTCAATCACTAAATGAACCCTGTTATGGGGAGAATCTGTGGATGACACATATTTGTCCCACAGACACCCCCTCCCCCAAAAACAGGGTTAATTTACTGAATGACCACCAATAAAAGAGGTGGGGGTCACATATGCTATTTCATAATGACAGCAGGGCCCGTGCAGTGACTGTATTCTACTACACTCCCACCCTCGCTCACTGGATATAATCTTATTAACTATATAACTGTAGCAAATCACTACAGTTATATAGTTAAGATTATATACAGTGTGTGTGGGGGGAGGGGGGTGTAGTAGAATACAGTCACTGCACGGGCCCCGCTGGCGCTGTCATCAAAAAAGCAGATACAACCCCACAGCCTCACCCCTTGTATTGGGGGTCATTCCTACATGGACCCTGTTATGGGGAGGGGGGATCTGTGGATGACACAAATGTGTCATCCACAGATTCCCCAATAACAGTATCATTCATCACAGATCCCCCATAGCAGTGTCATCCACAAGTTGGAGGGGGGGGGTTGGGGCGCACTTGGGCAGCTCAGCCTCTGTTGGTGGTGGACCTTGTCCCAGCCCTGGGTGCAATGGGCCACTTGACTGGATTTGTACCCCAGGACTAAGGCTGCCAGCCCTCCCCTGGTAGCAGCGGTTTGTGAGACCACCGACTATCTGTACTCTAAGCATACCATCTATATACTAGGTCCAATAATCACTAATATAGAGAATTTCCTCATTTAATAGTGTCCCTTGATGAGCCAGTATTATCAATAAAGCGAAACGCGTTGGTACAACTGGGAGAATTATATTTGTAAAGGGACAAATATATCTAGAAATAATATAATCTAACTATACCACAGGAGATTTATTGACCTGGGACATTTATATTATTTACTTTCATATTTACTATGTTTTGTATTATTGTGAGAAATACATGAATATCCAGTAAATGACTAATATGAGATACTTGCAAGAGTGGACCCTGCGGTCCGTTATTTTTTATTTTTTTCTGATAATTTCACTATTTCTCCCAGATAGTAGTGGTGGCATCTATCCTTTGCCAGGGCCATCCTAGGGAATACAGGAGGTTCCTGACACGGTATCGCCCCTATTGGGGCGGCCATTCTGTTTTAGGCAGGGTATGTAGCATAGGGACAACCTAGGGGTCAGATTTTCCCTCCATAGTTCCAAAGGCTACACACATATCCATATCACACTACATGGCACTTTGGTTTACTTTTTTTATATATAAATTCTAAAATAAAGGCTAAGTTTTAATGGTGGTGGCCTGTGAGTATAGTATTTTTGACCACTATAGTGCCATTTGGGCCTTCTGGCAGGCGAATAGTCAGAACTGTGATAGTGTTACACAATTCTAGGCAGAAAAGGGGCGTCACATGGACAGTCGCCTTCATTTACAAAGAACGTGAAGAAATGCTTAGTAAGAGTGGAAAATCCCACACCGGAAGGCAGCATGGCATCAGTAGCACATTTACATAGCTGAAAGACCGTGCTGAATAAGCTGAGAAAAAAATTGTTCCCTGTCAAACAAACACAATGTCCCCAACTGTATGTTGTGCTGTATTGCTTCTCAGTGAATCGTGGCCTAGTCAATGAGAAGTCAACCCCAAGGAAACAATCAAGCAAAATGTAGAACCTAGTGGCTTAAAGTCCATCATGACATGTAGTGCTGGGCTGATGATTCCTATCTGGTAACTGAGTGTACTGCCCTGTCATAGGTTTGGCCTGGTCACATAATTAAGCCTCGAGTCAATACAATACAGCGGTATGTGTACAAAATACGGTTCTTTAGACTACTTGATACTACGTGGCTATGGTTTGGCTCACAATATAGGACTATGTGGAAATTTTAGGATTATCTGCACATTGTGTGGCAATAGGTGGCCACTGCTTGGTACCATATTGGGCTATGTTGGCACTGTATGGCTATATACACGATGTGTACACTGTTTGGCTCATGGAAGTATATCAGAAATTGATGACTATCTGGGAACCTTATAGCAATATGCGCTCTTGCTCTGACGCCAGTATATACACATCAGGACCATTCCAACGGTGCGCCGAAGCACAGAGAAATGCAGTAGAACAGGATGGACCTAACCTGTTCCTTCAGATCTTCATCTAGATTCACTTTATTAACAGGAATGTTCCTATAAGATTATGTATAAAAGAAATGATACCTTAACCTCTTGCGGACACAGGGCGTACAGGTACGTCCTGTGTATTTCCGATCACCGGTGCGGCGGGCGGTGAGCGAAACAAGCTGCCTGCTGAAATCATTCAGCAGGCACCTTGGTACAATGCCGAGGGGGGTCCTGTGACCCCGTCGTATCGGCGATCGCTGCAAACCGCAGGTCAATTTAGACCTGCGGTTTGCAGCGCTTTTGGAAGTTTCTGATTCATCGCGGGGATCAGAAACGTAAAAATGATGTTTTTTAATTTTTTTGTCATTTCGAGGATGGCCGAGCGGTTAGCAGAGTGTCAGCACATTGCTGACACTCTGCTTAAAACGGCTGACATTTGACACATATGTCAGCCGTTCAACCCCTGGCCCGTAGGGACCACCGTATGGAAGGGGTTAACAGGGAGCTCCCTTCCTCTCCCTTCGTTTTAGCCCCCAATTCTTGACGGGATCACAGAGGGAGGGGGCCCCCCTCCCTTCCCATCACCCGCTACTCTGTTGTGGCAGCGAGTTATGGTTACCATGGCGACCGGACGCCTTCACAGTCAGCTAAAGGCAGAAGTCTGATCAGACTAAGTGTTAAGTGAAAATACAGTACAGTACACTATAAAGTGTACTGTAGTGTATTATACAGACATCAGACCCACTGGATCTTTAAGAACCAAGTGGGTCTGGGTCAGAAAATTGAAAAAAAAAAGTGAAACAAAAGTAAAAATAAAAAAAACACATTTATCACTGATTAAAAATTAAAAAAATTAAATGCACTAAACATGTTTGATATCACCGCGTCTGTAATGACCGGATCTATGAAACGGTCATGTTACTTTCCCCGCACGGTGAACGCCATTAAAAAATTAAAATAAAAACTATGATGAAATTGAAATTTTGCCCACCTTACTTCCCAAAAAAGGTAATAAAAGTGATCAAAAAAGTCGTATGTATGCCAAAATGGTACCAATCAAATCGACTCCTCATCCCACAAAAAATGAGCCCCTACATGAGACAATCGCCCAAAAACTTAAAAAAAATATGGCTCTCAGACTATGGAGACACTAAAACATATTTTCTTCCCCCTAAAACGCTGTTATTGTGCTAAAGTAAAATAAATGTAAAAAAGTATACATATTAGGTATCGCTGCATCCGTAAGAACCTATAAAAATATCACATGACCTAACCCCTCAGATGAACACCATAAAATTTTTATCAATTTTTCCAGTAACAAAGCAAGGGTTAACAGCCAAACAAAACTCAGTATTTATTGCCCTGATTCTGTAGTTTGCAGAAACACCCCATATGTGGTCGTAAACTGCTGTATGGCCAAACGGCAGGGCACAGAAGGAAGGGAACGCCATATGGTTTTTGGAAGGCAGATTTTGCTGGAATGGTTTTTTGACACCATGTCCCGAAAAAAATAAATCAGAAACAGAATAAATCAGTGCATCCTACATGATAGAACAAAAACGCAAGTGCACATAATCACAGTTAAAGGCAGGTTTGCATTACCGTTAGAAATTGTAATACAGTGTTCCGTTATAACGGAATATAATGGTATTTTAGGACGGAATGCAAAACTGAAACTTTTAAGAGGCATTCCGTTTTGCTCCGTCCTAATCAGGGGCGTAGCTAACGGCTCATGGGCCCTGGTACAAGAGTTCAGCTTGGGCCCCCCTTCCCTCAGTGCTTTGTGTGTCTTCTTATGCGGCACAAGGGTCTTTGGGCCCCCTCAGGCTCCTGGGCCCGGTAGCGGTTGCTACCACTGCACCCCCTATAGCTACGCCCATGGTCCTAATAAATTTCTATGGGCACATATAACGATTCTGTTTTTTTCCGTTATGCATGACTGGAAAAAAAATCCTGTCGACAGCAGGATGGAAAAACCTGCATAATGGAAAAACAGAACCATTATATGTGCCCATAGAAATATGTTAGGCCGGAGCAATGCCTCTTAGGGCTCATTCAGATGGCCATACTGTTTTTGTAGTCCGGTTGTGGAAAGCACGGATCACTGGTTAGCTTTCTGTTCTTCTGATCCATCAGAAGAAGAGAGGGGAAAAAAAACAGTATCCTGTAATAAAAAACAGATCCTGTTCCATCAGTTGTCATCCATTTGAGCCATTCCATCTGAGATAATTTTTTTACATGAGGGAAAAAAGTCCTGCATGCAGTACTTTTTGGGCTACTTTTACATCTGCGCTTTCCCTTTCCGATATTGAGATCCGTCGTAGGATCTCAATAGCGGGGAAAAACCCTTCAGTTTTGTCCCTATTCATTGTCAATGGGGACAAAACTGAACTGAAGGGAACCGAGTGCACGAGAATGCATTCTGTTCCCATGATGCACACAAAAACGCAGCAAGCAGCGTTGTTGAATGTGTCCTAGGATGTAAAGCAATACGGATACGTCAGGACTCACAATGTAAGTCAATGGAGACGGATCCATTTTCTCTGACACTAAAGAAAACGGATCCGTCCCCCATTGACTTACAATGAGACGGATCCGTCATGGCTATTTTAGAAATAATACAACTGGATCCGTTCATAGTGGATGCAGACGGTTGTATTATCGTGACGGAAGCGTTTTTGCTGATATATGACGGATCCAGCAAAAACGCAGATGTAAAAGTAGCATTTTCCGTCTAAAAAAACAATCTTAGATAGGCCTCTTTCACACTAGCGTTTTGGCTTTCCGTCCTAGAATTCCGTCCTCGGGGCTCTAGGACGGAAAGCTACTGATCAGGATTATCCCCATGCATCCTGAATGGAGAGAAATCCGTTTAGGATGCATCAGGATGTCTTCCGTTCAGTATGTGAACGTTTTTTGGACGTTGACAAAAGCGCAGCATGCTGCGGATTTGTCTCCGTCCAAAAATCCGGAAGACATGCCGTAACGCCGGATCTGGAATTAATGCCCATTGAAAAGCATTAATCCGGATCCGGCCTTAAGCCAAACGTCGTTTCGGCGCATCGCCGGATCCGACGTTTAGCTTTTTGTCAATGGTTACTATGGCAGCCAGGACGCTAAAGTCCTGGTTGCCATAGTAAAGAGTCGGGGGAGCGGCATACTTACATTCCGTGCGGCTCCCGGGACGCTCCAGGATGACGTCAGGGCGCCCCAGTGCACAGATCACGTGATCGCATGGATCACGTGATCCATGCGCGAGGCGCTCTGGCGTCATTCAGAGCGCCCGGAGCCGCACGAGTATGCTGCCGCTCCCCCACTGCTACTATGGCAACCAGGGCGCTAGTAGCGTCCTGGCTGCCATAGTAACACTGAAAGCATTTTGAAGACTGATCAGTCTTCAAATGCTTTCAGTGTACTTGCGTTGTGCCGGATCCGGCGTGCATTCCGGCGACGGAAGTGCACGCCGGATCTTCACAACGCAAGTGTGAAAGAGGCCTTAGATGGAAATGGCTAAAACGGATGACAACTGATGCAAAAGAATCAGTTTTTTTTACAGGATTCTGTTTTTTTTCTTCTTCTGACGGATCAGAAGAACGAAAAGCTAAACGATGATATGAACTCAGCCTTAGGCCTCATGCACCCGTACGAGTGTATTACTGTAGTCCAGCGGCGGCATGAAGCGCACGGCGTCATAGCAAACAATGACGCCGTGCGCTCCTGCTGTCAGCTGGATTCCAGGCCGGGATACCACGGTCCGCGCACGGCCGTGGAACACGCCCATGTGCATTAGGCCTTAGGCCAAGTCCACACTTCCGTTATTTGGTCAGTTATTTTGAGCCAAAACCAGGTGTGGGTCAAAAACATAGAACAGGTGCAGATCTTTCCCTTATACCTTATCTCTGTGGAGGTTTCACTACTGATTATGGCTCACAATAATGGAATTCCTAATGCTGGTGAGAACCCAACCTTACGGGAAAATCAGACAGGCACAACAGCATTTTTTAAACTAATTGCATATCATTGATATACAAAATAATACCTCATCCAATGTACAATCAGAGGTTCTCAGATTACAGTTTAGATGAGGTATTATTATGTATAACAATCATACACAATTGGTTCTGTGCCTGTCTGACTTTGGCCTCTAGTGATTTCGCGAACATAAAATTTTCCGTTCGCGAGCAGCGAACGCGAACTTCCGCAAATGTTTCCTCGAACGGGCGAACCGGGCGAACCGCCATAGACTTCAATTGGCAGGCGAATTTTAAAACCCACAGGGACTCTTTCTGGCCACAATAGTGATGAGAAAGTTGTTTCAAGGGGTCTAACACCTGGACTGTGGCATGCCGGAGGGGGATCTATGGCAAAACTCCCATGGAAAATTACGTAGTGGACGCAGAGTCGGGTTTTAATCCATAAAGGGCATAAATCAACTAACATTCCTAAATTGTTTGGAATAACATGCTTTAAAACATCCAGTGTGTGTATACGATCAGGTATGATGTTGTATCGATCAGGTAGTGTAAGGGTTACGCCCGCTTCACAGTGACAGACCTAACTGTGACAGACCAAACTCCCCTTTTAACGCACCGCAAACAACCGCAAACAGTTCATTTGCACAACCGCAAACTCCCCATTTGCACAAGGTTGGATACCAGCTAGCCACGTCCCGGTGATGTCATTGAAGGTTTCTTACTCCACCCAGCCACGTACAACACCAGGGGTCCCCGAAAGGTGAATTGTTAAAAAAACGCTGGTTCCCTCCACTCTGTTTTAATCCACGGTCATTGCGTCTGCGCCGTGCAATTTACTGTCACACCCGATATGAGTGGTATTTTCCAGGGCTGTGGAGTCGGAGTCGGAGTCGAGGAGTCTGAGTCGGAGGCAATTTTGGGTACCTGGAGTCGGAGTCGGCAAAAAATGGACCGACTCCGACTCGACTCCTACTAGATTTAAATTGGAATAAAAAAGATTGGAATAAAAAAAAAGCAAGTTTAAATGTCCCATTTCAGATAAAGTTATAATTAATTACTTCTCTACTGTAAGAATAAAGGCCAATGCATGCAGTGCGTCACGTTACCGTTAAACAAAGACATTAAGTGACCGTGAAGAAGCTTTTCATATGCTTCACTATGCAGTTAAAGGGACACTGACAGGCTGATATATCTGCTGGTATTCATCAGAGGATTAGGAATACAACTAGACGACTGTTACCCCCAGTTGAGGATTACTTGTGTTTAAAAACGTTTTAATCAATATGCAAATTCTCTACCTTTGTGCCCAAGGGGCAGGCGCACATGTAGAGTACTGGCAGCACTAGACAGGACTAGGTAGCGAGGAGGAAGAGAGAAAGCTGGCACAGCCTCAGCATAGCCAGACGAGGCTGCTGCCAGCACTCTACACGTGCGCCTGCGCAGGAATTCATCGTTCGGCTAGCCTGAAAAAAAAGGCCAGTGCAGTGAATAATAACGAGGGAACAGCGCTGGGAAGCTGTACTTCGGCGCGGCTGGGCACAAAGCCGCAGGAGACGCTGCCCCATTGGGCACAAAGATAGTGAATTTGCATACAGATTAAAATGTTTTTTAAACACAAGTACAGCTTAACTGGGGGTAACATTAGTATAGTTTTATTCCTAATTCTCTGATGAATACCAGTATATATATATATATATATCTTTAGCTGGAAAATCAGCCTGTCAGTGTCCCTTTAAGGAGCGGCAATACTTACACTTTCCATTGTCTTGTGGTCTGCTTTTAAAATAAATGCCCCTTCCCCTGCCCCTTCCTGGATCCTCCCACTGCTCTATCTTCAGCAGAAGATCAGCACACAAAGGAGAAGGCAGCAGCTTCTGCTCAACTACCTCTCTGTGCTAGAGGAGATTAGAAGAACTTGGTGGAACAGCTTCGCATTTGCATATTAAATACAGAGGAGTCGGAGTCGAGGAGTCGTCGGAGTCGGAAGTTTAAAAATCTGAGGAGTCGGAGTCGGAGTCGGAGTCGGAAAATTTATCTACCGACTCCACAGCCCTGGTATTTTCTGTAGTACTATTCTCATCAGTTTAATCCCTCTAACGTCCCCAATCTGGGGGCCATTTATTGAATTGATTTTTTGAACGGGGAGATGGTTAAAAAAACGCTGGCTCCCTCCACTCTGTTTTAATCCACGGTCACTGCGTCTGCGCCGTGCAATTTACTGTCACACCCGATATGAGTGGTATTTTCTGTAGTACTATTCTCATCAGTTTAATCCCTGTTACATCCCATATCAGGGATTGCCTTTTGCGAAAAAAATTTAGGCCGGGTACCTTCGACTGCCTTAACAGTGACAGACCAAACTCTCATACACCAAACTGAATTGATTTCAGGAACCGGGAGATGGAAAAAGCAGCTTGGTCGGTCCTCATACTCCCAAATTGGGGCACTGCGCGTGCACAGAGCAATGTGCTGTGACACCCTATATGAGTGGTGTCTTAACTAGTACTATTCCTATCAACGGCGGGCGGGTGCGTGGTAACTTGAGAGCAGGTGACCGAAGCTGAGCTGGAGGAGGATGGTGCGTCAAGGTTCTTAGCGGAAGCTGTTGAAGATTGGGTGTCCTGTCTAAGCCAGTCAACTATGTCCTCAGAATTTTTCGGGTTCAGGGTACGTGGCCTCTGAACACTAGGCATTATTCCAGGGACAGTGGAAATCACAGCACCACGACCACGACGGCCCCTGCGAGTCTGGCCTGCCTCTGCCTGTCATTTTTTTAGATAAGTGGTACTACGGCGTGCTAGGTACTGTGCCACCCGGTATCAGTGGTGGGCACTGGCAGTGGGCACACTACAGTCTGTGGAAGTGGGCCTGACACACACTGGCAGCAGGCAAGCAACTGAAATTAGACTAATGTGTAAAAATTAAATGCCTTATTTATCGGCAAGCTACTGTGCCACCCGGTATCAGTGGTTGGCACTGGCAGTGGGCACACTACAGTCAGTGGAGGTCGACCTGACACACACTAGCAGCAGGCAAGCAACTGAAATTACACTAAAGTGTAAAAATTAAATGCCTTTTTTTGATGCAAAGTCCTGTGCCACACGGGATGACAGGGGTGGGCACACTACAGTCAGTGGAAGTCGGCCTGACACACACTAGCAGCAGGCAAGCAGCTGAAATTACACTAAAGTGTAAAAATTAAATGCCTTTTTTATGCAAAGTCCTCTGCCAGCCGGTATGAGTGGTGGACACTGGCAGTGGGCACACTACAGTCAGTGGAAGTCAGCCTGACACACACTGGCAGGCAACTAACCTTAGATTAAAGTGTAAAAATGAAATGCCTTTTTTTGATGCAAAGTCCTGTACCACACGGAATGACAGGGGTGGGCACTGGCAGTGGGCACACTACAGTCTGTGGGCCTGCAGCTCCTCACACACAGGCAGGCCAGGCAACTGCAATATGTATATAAAGGAAAAAAAAAGCAGACTAATGTTGCAGCCCTAAAAAGGGCTTTTTGGGGTGCTGTCAGGACGCTGTCCTTACAGCAGAGATCAGATGAGTCTTTCAGGACTGGAGTGGACACTGAATTCACTAGCCTAGCTATCGATTTCCCAATTAAATCAGCAGCAACTACACTCTCCCTCCTCTCACTAAGACTGCAGCTTCCGAATGAATCTAAAATGGATGCTGTTCAGGAGATGGGAGGGTCTGGGAGGGAGGGTATGCTGCTGATTGGCTGGAATGTGTCTGCTGACTGTGAGGTACAGGGTCAAAGTTTGCTCAATGATGATATATAGGGGGCGGACTGAACATCGCATGTGTTCGCCCGCTGCGGCGAACGTGAACAAGCTATGTTCGCCGGGAACTGTTCGCCGGCGGATAGTTCGGGCCATCTCTATTGGCCTCATGCACATGTGTTGTTGTGGTCCGCGTCCGAGCCGCATATTTTGCAGCTCGGGCGCGGACCCATTCACTTGAATGGGGCCGCAAAAGATGCGGACAGCACTCCGTGTGCTGTCCGCATCCGTTACTCTGTTCCGTGCCCCCACAAAAAAATAGAGCATGTCCTATTCTTGTCAGTTTTGCGGACAAGAATAGGCATTTCTACAATGGGGCGCGTTCCGTTCCGCAAATTGCTGAACGGAAGGTAAAGCAGCTTCCGTGTTTTGCGGATCCGCGGTTTGCGGACCGCAAAACACCAACGGTCGTGTGCATGAGGCCTTTCTCTCTTTCCTTGAACTTCTTTTGTTAAGAAAAACGTTAAGGCTTCCTTCAGACGAGCATGAAGTGGAATGCGGAATGCGGAAGCACGGATCGGAACTCTGTAGTGCTTCCGTGGTATTTTTGTCCGTGCCTCCGCACCACAAAAAAGGGCTTGCTTGTCAAAGGTGACATTCACTTGGCGGCTTTTTAAGCGGAATATTAGCTCGGACAGCCGCAACGAAATTTTGCCGAAAACCCTCCGACTGCCGCGTCCTCTCTGCCTCCCATACATCTCAATAGGAGGCAGCACTGAGGATCATGGAGCGGTGGCTTAAAGCTGTGGACACAATGAGAAGGGACATGTCCTGTATTATACTTCAGAGCGGTTTAGGGTGTTTACTTGTATGTAGCATGACTGCTGGGGGTGTGGGACAGTCAGGCCTGCCGCAGCAGGAGCATAATCGTAAGCAGCATGCCAATAGGCTGGTATCTGCGGCTGCAGTGGCTAAGTGAGCTGCAGCTGCAACAAGATGGTCACAGAGGCTGATGGTGAGTGCCTTCTCCAAGAAACTGGGCGCTATATGGGAGTGAGACACACTGGAGAAGCAACAGGTTTAGCTGACGCCAAGTGAAGAAAAGTGCAGGCCTCGGATTGTGCATCAACCCCTTTGGGGCAGTGCTGCAAGGAGATAGGGACCCCTGTATCGGGGTGGTGTTGCAAGCAGAGACTGTCAGGTTGCTTCCCATACCCTGCACTGTAGATAGTTTGTGACGTGACCCTTAACAGCACCTAACTGGACCATTATAAGTTCAAAGCCTCTTTGTGCTTGCAGTCATACGAGCATTTTGCGGACTTTGAGTTGTTCTAATGTGATCACTTCTCATTCTTGTTATCAATTCAGATAAGAGACTGCTGTGACAAGAGACTGTTCTAAAGAGTTGCTGTAATAGTATCGCTAACGACTCAGCCAACCGTAACTTGTTACTTTTCGGTCAAAGACCTGTTTTTTGCGGGATGAGGTCTAGTTTTCATTGGTACCACTGGAGGGTACATAAGACTTACTAATCAGCATTTATTATTAATTTTTTTGGGAGTAATGGGAAAAAAAGCTATTCTGCCGGTCTCACTAAGATCAGTGGAGTTTAAAAGGGCACCTCTTGCTAGGATCAACCCTATTGAGCCAGATGTACTGCTTGGTAGAGTTGATCCTGCAGATTAAAATGATACCTGTCTTATGAAAATCGGCTATGGCGTTCCTGAGAAAAAAAGGCTTTTTTTCTTTATGCAAATACAGAGTTCAGTTTATCAAGGGGCGTGGTCAGCATGGTTCATCAAGGGGCGTGGCTAGGGCCTACCCCCTCAGTATGCAGAAGTCTGCATTTGCTCAAAGTATTTTTTCTCAGGAACGCCACAATCGATTTTCACAAGACAGGTATCATTTTATTCAGCGGTAGTGTTGAGCGAACAGTTCGAGCATAGTTTGGGTTCGTACCGAATTTTTGGGTGTCCGGGACACGGACCCGAACCCGGACATTTTCAAAAAAGTTCGGGTTCGGGTTCGTTGTTCGGCTATTACTTCCCGCTTTCTGAAGGGCTGCACAGCAGCCAATCAGCTAGCGTTTTACTTCTTGCCCTAAGAGCCCATCACAGCCATGCCTACTAATGTCATGGCTGTGATTGGCCAAGTTCAGCATGTGACCCAGCCTCTATTTAAGCTGGAGTTACGTAGCGCCGCTCGTCACACTGCTCTGATTAGTGTAGGGAGAGGACGCAGCTTCTGTGAGGGCGAGATTAGGCAGGGAAAAGTCAGCAACAGCACCTAATGAACGGATCGATCTACAGCTGTGAATGATTGAACTTCTGCTAGTTACTTGCTCACTGGTTTTTAGGCTGCACAGAGCGTTTTTCTGTCACTCATTTTCTGGGGTGATCGGCGGCCATTTTGTGACTTGTGGTGCACCAGAACAAGCTGCCACCAAGTCCATCAATCCATCAATACTAGTTTTTTTTGCTATATCCTACATCAGGGGCTTGGCTGTGCTAATTGTCACCCCTAGAAACTCAGGATAGCAATTTCTATATTTTATTAAGGGTTAAATACAATTGCCCAAATACCAATCCCCTAAATCTGGTGTTCCAGCTTTGGCTAGCCAAGTATAATACTGTCTGCTGTCTGGAAGGATAGATTATTTTATGTGGTGAAATTCAATTGCCAAAATAGCAATACCATAAATCAGTGGTTTCAGCTGTGGCTGGCAAAGTATAATAGTGTCCGCCAAAACATATATTTTGTTCTGGGTGAAATTCAATTGCCAAAATAGCAATACCCTGAATCTGGTGTCCCAGCTGTTGCAGGCCAAGATTCATAGTGTCCGCAAAAACATATATTTTGTTCTGCGGTGAAATTCAATTGCCAAAATAGCAATACCATAAATCAGTGGTTTCAGCTGTGGCTGGCAAAGTATAATAGTGTCTGCCAAAACATATATTTTGTTCTGGGGTGAAATTCAATTGCCAAAATAGCAATACCATAAATCAGTGGTTTCAGCTGTGGCTGGCAAAGTATAATAGTGTCCGCCAAAACATATATTTTGTTCTGGGGTGAAATTCATTTGCCAAAATAGCAATACCCTGAATCTGGTGTCCCAGCTGTTGCAGGCCAAGATTCATAGTGTCCGCAAAAACATATATTTTGTTCTGGGGTAAAATTCAATTGCCAAAATAGCAATACCATAAATCAGTGGTTTCAACTGTGGCTGGCAAAGTATAATAGTGTCCGCCAAAACATATATTTTGTTCTGGGGTGAAATTCATTTGCCAAAATAGCAATACGCTGAATCTGGTGTCCCAGCTGTTGCAGGCCAAGATTCATAGTGTCCGCCAAAACATATATTTTGTTCTGGGGTGAAATTCAATTGCCAAAATAGCAATACCATAAATCAGTGGTTTCAGCTGTGGCTGGCAAAGTATAATAGGGTCCGCCAAAACATATATTTTGTTCTGGGGTGAAATTCAATTGCCAAAATAGCAATACCATAAATCAGTGGTTTCAGCTGTGGCTGGCAAAGTATAATAGTGTCCGCTAAAACATATATTTTGTTCTGGGGTGAAATTCAATTGCCAAAATAGCAATACCCTGAATCTGGTGTCCCAGCTGTTGCAGGCCAAGATTCATAGTGTCCGCCAAAACATATATTTTGTTCTGGGGTTAAATTCAATTGCCAAAATAGCAATACCCTGAATCTGGTGTCCCAGCTGTTGCAGGGCCAAGATTCATAGTGTCCGCCAAAACATATATTTTGTTCTGGGGTTAAATTCAATTGCCAAAATAGCAATACCCTGAATCTGGTGTCCCAGCAGTTGCAGGCCAATTGTAAATCTGTCCATAAAAGGATACCTTTCATCCAGGGCCTAAATACTAGCCCTAAAAGAGATATTCCCCTAAATCAGTGGTTACTGCTGTGCCTGGATTAGTGTAATACGCTACATAAATAAATAGGCAGATAGTGTTAGGTGCCTGTAAAAAAGGCCTGAATTTGAAATCAATACATTGGGCCAAATATTTTTTTATTATTGTGGTGCTTGGTGAACGGTAACAATGAGGAAAACATCTAGTAAGGGACGCGGACGCGGTCGTGGTGGTGTTAGTGTACCCTCTTGTGCTGGGAGAGGACGTGGCCATTCTGCCACAGCCACACATCCTAGTGAACCAACTACCTCAGGTTCCAGTACCCGCCAGAATTTACAGCAATGCCGTTCTAAGGATGGTAAGGCCTGAGCAGGTACAGGCGCTAGTCAATTGGGTGGCCGACAGTGGATCCAGCATGTTCACAACATTATCTCCCACCCAGTCTTCTGCAGAAAGCGCACAGGTGGCGCCTGAAAACCAAGCCCATCAGTCTGTCACATCACCCCCATGCATATCAGGGAAACTGTCTGAGCCTCAAGTTATGCAGCAGTCTCTTATGCTGTTTGAAGACTCTGCTGGCAGGGTTTCCCAAGGGAATCCACCTAGCCTTTCCCCAGTGGTGGAAGACATAGAATGCACTGATGCACAACCACTGATGTTTCCTGATGATGAGGACATGGGAATACCACCTCATCGGAGTCCGCACGTCTCTGATGATGACGAAACACAGGTGCCAACTGCTGCGTCTTTCTGCAGTGTGCAGACCGAACAGGAGGTCAGGGAGGAAGACTGTGTGGAAGACGATGCAGGGGACGATGAGGTCCTAGACCCCACATGGAATGAAGGTTGTGCCACTGACTTTCATAGTTCAGAGGAAGAGGCAGTGGTGAGACCGAACCAACAGCGAAGCCAAAGAGGGAGCAGGGGGCAAAAGCAGACCAGCCGCCACCAAGAGAGTTCGCCTGCTACTGGCCACCGCCACCAAGGACTGAGCACCCCAAAGGCAGCTTCAAGGGGTTCCCTGGCATGGCACTTCTTTAAACTATGTGCTGACGACAAGACCCGAGTGGTTTGCACGCTGTGCCATCAGAGCCTGAAGCGAGGCATTAACGTTCTGAACCTTTGCACAACCTGCATAACCAGGCGTCTACATGCAAAGCATGAACTGCAGTGGAGTAAACACCTTAAAAGCAAGGAACTCACTTAGGCTCCCCCTGCTCCCTCTTCTGCTGCTGCCTCGGCCTCTTCCTCCGCCTTGGGAGGAATGTTGGCACCTGCCGCCCACCAAACAGAGGATGTGCCACCGACAACACCACCTGCGTCACCAAGCATCTTCACCATGTCACACGGCAGCGTTCAGATCTCCATCTCACAAACCTTGGAGAGAAAGCGTAAATTCCCACCTAGCCACCCTCGAGCCCTGGGCCTGAATGCCAGCATTTCTAAACTCTAAACGCCATCTGTGGCAAGGTCCACCTAACCACAGATACGTGGACCAGTAAGCACGGCCAGGGACGCTATATCTCCCTAACTGCACACTGGGTAAATGTAGTGGCGGCTGGGCCGCAGGCGGAGAGTTCCTTGGCGCACGTCCTTCCGCCGCCAAGGATCGCAGGGCATCATTCTTTGCCTCCTGTAGCCTCCTCCTCCTACTCGGCTTCCTCCTCCTCTTCTTCCACCTGCTCATCCAGTCAGCCACACACCTTCACCACCAACTTCAGCACAGCCCGGGGTAAACGTCAGCAGGCCATTCTGAAACTCATGTGTTTGGGGGACAGGCCCCACACCGCGCAGGAGTTGTGGCGGGGTATTGAACAACAGACCGACGAGTGGTTTCTGCCGGTGGGCCTCAAGCCCGGCCTGGTGGTGTGCGATAATGGGCGAAATCTCGTCGCAGCTCTAGGACTAGCCGGTTTGACGCACATCCCTTGCCTGGCGCATGTGCTGAATTTGGTGGTGCAGACGTTCATTCACAACTACCCCGACATGTCAGAGCTGCTGCATAAAGTGAGGGCCGTCTGTGCGCCTTTCCGGCGTTCACATCCTGCCGCTGCTCGCCTGTCTGCGCTACAGCGGAACTTCGGCCTTCCCGCACACCGCCTCATATGCGACGTGCCCACCAGGTGGAACTCCACCTTGCACATGCTGGAGAGACTGTGCGAGCAGCAGCAGGCCATAGTGGAATTTCAGCTGCAGCACGCACGCGTCAGTCGCACTGCGGAACAGCACCACTTCACCACCAATGATTGGGCCTCCATGCGAGACCTGTGTGCCCTGTTGCGCTGTTTCGAGTACTCCACCAACATGGCCAGTGGCGATGACACCGTTATCAGCGTTACAATACCACTTCTATGTCTCCTTGAGAAAACGCTTAGGGCGATGATGGAAGAGGAGGTGGCCCAGAAGGAGGAGGAGGAGGAGGAGGAGGGGTCATTTTTACCACTTTCAGGCCAGTCTGTTAGAAGTGGCTCAGAGGGAGTTTTTTTGCAACAGCAGAGGCCAGGTACAAATGTGGCCAGCCAGGGCCCACTACTGGAGGACGAGGAGGAGGTGGAGGAGGATGAGGATGAAGCAGGTTCACAGCGGGGTGGCACCCAACACAGCTCAGGCCCATCACTGGTGCGTGGCTGGGGGGATACGGAGGACGATGACGATACGCCTCCCACAGAGGACAGCTTGTCCTTACCTCTGGGGAGCCTGGCACACATGAGCGACTACATGCTGCAGTGCCTGCGCAACGACAGCAGAGTTGCCCACATTTTAATGTGTGCGGACTACTGGGTTGCCACCCTGCTGGATCCCCGGTACAAAGACAATGTGCCCACCTTACTTCCTGCACTGGAGCGTGATAGGAAGATGCGCGAGTACAAGCGCACGCTGGTAGAGGCGCTCCTGAGAGCATTCCCAAATGTCACAGGGGAACAGGTGGAAACCCAAGGCGAAGGCAGAGGAGGAGCAAGAGGTCGCTAACGCAGCTGTGTCACGGCCAGCTCCTCTGAGGGCAGGGTTAGCATGGCAGAAATGTGGAAAAGTTTTGTCTCCACGCCACATCTAACTGCACCACCACCTGATACGGAACGTGTTAGCAGGAGGCAGCATTTCACTAACATGGTTGAACAGTACGTCTGCACACCCCTCCACGTACTGACTGATGGTTTGGCCCCATTCAACTTCTGGGTCTCCAAATTGTCCCTGTAGCCAGAGTTAGCATTTTATGCCTTGGAGGTGCTGGCCTGCCCGGCAGCCAGCGTTTTGTCTGAACGTGTATTTAGCATGGCAGGGGGTGTCATTACTGACAAACGCAGCCGCCTGTCCACAGCCAACGTGGACAAGCTGACGTTCATAAAAATGAACCAGGCATGGATCCCACAGGACCTGTCCCTCCCTTGTGCAGAATAGACATTTATAACTGCCTCCCCCTCAACCATGTATTCTTGTACTCCGGGGCACTTCTTTATTGAATCCTCATTTTTTTAACTTTACCATGATCTTGCGGTGCAACCCAAAGTTGAATGAACCTCTCCTCTGTCTGGGTGGTGGGGCCGAAATAACTGAGAGTGGCCTTCTCCAATGGTGGTTGATATGACGCATGATTCCTTGCTGTGGGACCTCTCTCCTCTGTCTGGGTGCTGGGCCGAAATAACTGAGAGTGGCCTTCTCCGGTGGTGGTTGATATGACGCATGATTCCTTGCTGTGGGACCTCTCTCCTCTGTCTCGGTGCTGGGCCGAAATAACTGAGAGTGGCCTTCTCCGGTGGTGGGTGATATGACGCATGATTCCTTGCTGTGGGACCTCTCTCCTCTGTCTGGGTACTGGGCCGAAATAACTGAGAGTGGCCTTCTCCGGTGGTGGTTGATATGACGCATGATTCCTTGCTGTGGGACCTCTCCTCTGTCTGGGTGCTGGGCCGAAATAACTGAGAGTGGCCTTCTCCGGTGGTGGTTGATATGACGCATGATTCCTTGCTGTGGGACCTCTCTCCTCTGTCTCGGTGCTGGGCCGAAATAACTGAGAGTGGCCTTCTCCGGTGGTGGGTGATATGACGCATGATTCCTTGCTGTGGGACCTCTCTCCTCTGTCTGGGTGCTGGGCCGAAATAACTGAGAGTGGCCTTCTCCAGTGTTGGGTGATATGACGCATGATTCCTTGCAGTGGGACCTCTCTCCAATTGATATTGGTTAAATTTTATTTATTTTATTTTATTTTAATTCATTTCCCTATCCACATCCACAACCGCCTTTTTAATGCCTAAAAGTTCGGGTCCCCATTGACTTCAATGGGGTTCGGGTTCGGGATAAAGTTCGGGTCGAGTTCGGATCCCGAACCCGAACATTTTCGGGGAGTTTGGCCGAACTTCCCGAACCCGAACTTCCAGGTGTTCGCTCATCTCTAATCAGCAGTATGCCTGCTTTAATAGGGTTGATCCTGTCGACCAGTACTTTTTAAATACTGGAGATGAAAAGTGTGTGCAAACAGGAAATATATAGTTGTGCGCAGGATGTTGGCCCATTTTACTATCCAGTTGTTACGTACCTCCCCCTCTTATTAAAATGGCATACACACATAGCAGGTGGTAGGGGTGGAAGAATTAGGGGTTCTCCTTTACTTAAGCGGTTTCTCTGAGACAAAGATTGAGAAGCTGCAGGTGCATCTCCCTCCTCTCCTCCATCTCTACAGTTTCATACCAGATAGATTTTTTGGAGACAGGTGGATTTGGCAGGGAAGGGAAACGACAGGACTCAGGACCTGCCGGATGGAGACCGATGGCTTTCTGTGGACAGGAGGCCACTTTGTGAAAATCTCTTCCATTGTTAATGTTGCTATTACTTGTCCATGGAAAATTACGCAGTGACCCATTTGGTTGTTAGGTGTGCCACACGACTGTGGATTCAGACTATATGACCCTTCTCCCCGCCCAAAACAAAGGAGTCACCCTCTGACAGCAGGTTCAGAAACAAATTGGATGACAGTCAATATGACCATCACTTACTTAAAGGGAATCTGTCACCAGGTTTGAGCCCTGTCAGCTAAACATATGCTGACGTTCAGGGTCTCATTAGCATGCCTAATATGGGCTCATCTAAACAAATGGTAGCGTAATTTTGTCAAAAAACAGGTTTAACTAACCTGTCAATCACACATATAAGGAGCCCAAGGGGAGGTCCAGCGATGCAGGGTGCCGGGCCGCAGACATTGCTGTATGTGGCCAGCGCCGCCTCCAAATGCTCCGTGCCGCCTCTCCCTCCCCCTCCTCCTGCTGTAGCGCTGGCTCAGTACGCACACGGCGCGTGCGCACTTCACTTCAAGAAGCCGATCCAAGAAGTCCGCGCGTGCGCACAGGCATGCACCCGTGCGGACTTCTTGGATCGGCTTCTTGAAGTGAAGTGCGCACGCGCCGTGTGCGTACGAGCCAGCGCTACAGCAGGAGGAGGGGAGGGAGAGGCGGCACGGAGCATTTGAGGCGGCGCTGGCCACATACAGCAATGTCTGCGCCCGGCACCCTGCACGCTGGACCTCCCTTGGGCTCCTTATATGTGTGATTGACAGGTTAGTTAAACCTGTTTTTTGACAAAATAACGCTACCATTTGTTTAGATGAGCCCATATTAGGCATGCTAATGAGACCCTGAACGTCAGCATATGTTTAGCTGACAGGGCTCAAACCTGGTGACAGATTCCCTTTAACTTAGAAAATTTCTTAAACGGTTCTAAAAACATAGCTTTTTTTTCCAGACATAGCCTGTTGATGTTTGGTATTGTTGGTCAGCACCATTGAAGTAAATGGGTTGAGCTGCAATACCCTTCACAACCTGAAGACAGGTGAGGCGCTGTTTTTGGAAGAAAGCAGCCATGTTATTTTCTTTTTGGACATCCCTTATAAAGTAATCATGTAAATCCTGCTGCCTCCTTTTGGATAACTGTGTAACCTCACTGTTCAGCTGACACCTAGCTTTTCCAAAGACAGATATAACTAAAAAAAACTGCTTAATATTGTGAATTGAAGCGGGTAACTCAATGACACAGTGCAACTTGTGAGCAATGGAGGTCAATTTATTCGTATATGTTCCCAGCCCCTTCCTAAAATCCTTGTCATAGGAATTGCCAGTTAGGGAGGTGGTGTAGTAAAAAGTTGCTCTTTGGGGGTAGAGAAAAACTAAGAGGGTCCCATTCTGATTTTGATGTCTGATGTTATTATTTTTTTTACTAGATAAATACTCATAATACAAAAAACACATAATAGTTTTATATATTTCCTAATAAAAATTATATCATTCAACATGTTTTTCCACACCGCATTTGAAGGAATGCTAGTAGACACACACACCTTAAAAATTTACATCTTGTCACACATCAAGGCTCTCACTGTGCACTTTGGAACTTGAAGGGATGTATTATCTGCTGATATACAAATAACAGGATAAAGTGGAATTGTAATCTGATAAAACTGGTTGAGTATTAATTCCCAACACCGATGACGCTTCGGACATTTCCAAAATACTGATCAACACAACCTGACTCCCAATTAAAAAAATTGGCCTGCTAAAAAACATTAAAAAAAATTACAGGAACTGCAAGTTCCCCTTTATCTTTTGGCACCTGCAAATGGAAAGGAGCCATTCTGGGCCGTTTATCCCTCCAAATCAACTCAGTAAGTAGTGCATCAATTGTCCTAAACACTTTGGGGTGGAATTCACACTGGGCTACTTGCAAAAAAAAAAAAGTTAAGGAAGTACAACCATTTTATATTATGACATCAGAAGCTATAGATAAAGGAAGCCAATTTCCCCCCTCAATCTATGGATCAAGGGGATCATATTCAGATAAACATTATCTTCGATTTTCCTAGGCACTATCACCCCCAAGTGTTTAAATGTGGCATTTTTTTTTTATTATCTTCAAGGGGGAATCAAGAGTGACGATGCAAGCAACCAAAGGGAAATCAAGGGTGAAGTTTCCAGCATCCAAGAGGAAATCAAGGGTGACAGTGACAGCATACAAGGGGGAATCAAGGGCGAGGGTACCACCATCCAATGGAGAATCAAGGGTGAGGGTGCCAGCATCCAAGGGGGAATCAAGGCCGAGGGTGCGAGCATCCCAGGGGAAATCAAGGGCAAGGGTGCTAGCATTCTAGGGGAAATCAAGGGTGAGGTTGCCAGCATCCAAGGGGGAATCAAGGGCAAGAGTGCCAGCATCCAAGGGGGAATCAAGGGCGAGGGTGGCAGCATCCAAGGAATCAAGACAGGGCCAGCATCCAGGGAATCAAGGGTGAGGGTACCAGCATCCAAGGGGAATCAAGGGCAAGAGTGCCAGCATCCAAGGGGAAATAAAGGGTGAGGTCGCCAGCATCCAAGGGAAATCAAGTGTGAGGGTGCCAGCATCCAAGGTGGAATCATGTGCGAGGGTGCCAGCATCCAAGGGAAAATCAAGGGTGAGGGTGGCAGCATTCAAGGGAGATTCAAGGGCGAATGTACAAGCATCAAAGTGGAAATTAAGGGGGAAGGTATCAGCATCCAAGGGGCAATCAAGGGTGAGGGTGCCAGTATTCAAAGGGGACTCAAGGGTGAAGGTGCCAACATCCAAGGGAGATTCAAGGGTGAGAGTGCCAGCATCCAAGGGGGAATCAAGGTTGAGGGTGCCAGCATCCAAGGGGGAATCAAGGGCGAGGATGCTAGCATCCAAGGGGGAACCAAGGGTGAAGGTACCAGCATCCAAGGGAGAATCAAGGGGGCGTGGGTGTCAGCATCCGAGGTGGAATCAATTGCAAGGGTGTCAGCATCCAAAGGGGAATCAAGGGTGATGGTGCCAGCATCCAAGGAGAAATTAAGGAAGAGGGTATCAGTATCCAAAGGGGAAATCAAGGGTAAGGATGCCAGTATCCAAGGGGAAATCAAAGGCGAGAGTGCCAGCATCCAAGTGAAAATCAAGGGCAAGGGTGCCTGCATCTAAGAAAGAATCAAGGCCGAGGGTGCCAGCATCCAAAGGACAAACAAGGATGAAGGTGCCATCACCAAGGGAAAATCATCTAATAGTTATCCAGAATCCTGTGGATAGGGGAAGATATACCATTAATGCCTGGTTGAATATTTACTTCCAGTGTTTAGCAGGGTTCTCTATAAACATTCATAGGCTATCCTTAGGACAGTCCCCCGAGGAACCCTGTGGATTAGCACAGTAAAGAAGCCCCACATAAATGAAGAGGACAAGCTGCACTACCTGTCACAGCCACCAGCTGAGTTTGTGCCAGCATTCAAAGGGGGAATCAAGGATGAGGCTGCCAGCATCCAAAGATGAATGATGGGTGAGGGTGCCAACATCCAAGCGGGAATCAAGGGCAAGGTTTCCAGCATCCAAGGGGGAATCAAGGGTGAGGGTGCCAGCATCCAAGCAGGAATCAAGGACAAGGTTTCCAGCATCCAAGGGGGAATTAAGGGTGAGGGTGCCAGCATCCAATGGGGAATCAAGGGCGAGGTTGCCAACATCCAAGGGGGAATCAAGGATGAGGGTGCCAGCATCCATTAGGAAATCAAGGGCAAGGGTGCCAGCATCCAAGTGGAAATCAATGCCGAGGGTGCCAGCATCCAAAGGGCAAACAAGGACAAGGGTGCCATCACCAAGGGGAAATCAAAGGGGAGGGTGCTAGCATCAAAGGGGGAATCAAGTGCGAGGGTTCCAGAATCCAAGGGAGAATCAAGCGCAAAGGTGCCAGCATTCAAGGGGGAATCAAGCGCAAAGGTGCCAGCATTCAAGGGGGAATCAAGGGCAAGGGTGCAAGCATCCAAATGGAAATCAAGGGCGAGAATGCCAGCATCCAAGGAGGAATCAAGGGTAAGGGTGCCAGCATCCAAGGGGGAATCAAGGGTGAGGGTGCCTACTAGGGATGAGGGAACCGACTTCGGATGAAACATCCGAAGTCGATTCCCATAAAACTTTGTTTTAATACTGTACGGAGTGGGAGCTCTGTACAGCATTAGAATGTATTGGCTCCGATGAGCCGAAATTATTGCTTGGTGCAATAACTTTGTAAATTAATTTGTACTGTAAAAAAACATTTCCTTTTTTTTTACAGTACAAATCAATTTATGAAGTTATTGCCTGACTCACGAGACTTCGCAAAGCAAGTTCCGTACAGTATTAGAACGAAGTTTAATGCGAATTGACTTTGGATGTTTTATCCAAAGTCGATTCGCTCATCCCTAGTGCCAACATCCAAGGAAGAATCAAGGGCATGGTTCCCAGGATCCAAAGGGGAATCATGGGTGAGGGTGCCAGCATCCAAGGAGAAATCAAGGGCGTGGGTATCAGCATCCAAAGGGGAAATCAAGGTTGAGGATGCCAGTATCCAAGGGAATATAAAGGCGAGAGTGCCAGCATGCAAGTGGAAATCAAGGGCGAGAGTACTAGCATCCAAGGGGAAATCAAGGGTGAGGGTGCCAGCATCCAATGGGAAATCAAGGGCGAGGGTACCAGCATCCAAGGGGAAATCAAGGATGAGGGTGCCAGCATCCAAGGAGAAATCAAGGGCGAGGGTGCCAGCATCCAAGGGGAAATCAAGGGTGAGGATGCCAGTATCCAAGAAGAAATCAAAGGCGAGAGTGCCAGCATCCAAGTGGAAATCAAGGGCGAGAGTACTAGCATCCAAGGGGAAATCAAGGGTGAGGGTGCCGGCATCCAAGGGGAAATCAAGGCCGAAGGCGCCAGAATCCAAGGGCAAACAAGAACGAAGGTGCCATCACCAAGGGGAAATCAAGGGTGAGGGACCCCCATCGATCTAATAGTTATCCAGAATCCTGTGGACAGGGGAAGTTATACCATTAATGCCTGGATGAATATTTACTTCCAGTGTTTTGCAGGGTTTTCCATAAAGATTCATAGGCTATCCTTAGGACAGTCCCCTGAGGAACCCTGTCAATCAGCACAGTGAAGAAGCCCCACATAAATGAAGGGGACAAACTACAGTACCTGGCACAGCCACCGCTGAGTTTGGGAAAGCAATGCGGACCAGCATTGGAGCAGCTAGCTGCTGTAAACCTCTCGATCAGCTGATTCACTGGCAGAAGCTGCGTATAGTCTCCACTTACCCTCTAGTGGCCACTACAGGGGAAATGTAGAACTACCTGGAAGTTGCCCAAATGAAATGTAATGCATTGGCGAGTTGGGTCCACCAAGGTGATACAGAGGTGACAAGCAGGGGGCTCGGTTTATGATGTTGATATGCCCTAATAGGAAATATTAACTGGGGTTGCCATGAGGAGACAACTTCTTTAAAGAGGACGTGTTACCTTTCCTGACATGTTTGTTTTAGTAACTACTTGCATTTCTCATGTAATAGTTCTGGAGCGCGTTTTCTTATAATGCTATATTGTTCAGTTCCTCTATTACTCCTACTAGAAGTTTATGAATGACTTGCCAGCAGTCTTCAATACAGTCCATCTGATGTTACCCATCAGCAGTACTGATCGTACAGTGTCAGACTGTGCAGGGACACACTCCCTACTGGTAACACCCAGCGTGATCTTTATTGTACACTGCCAGCAGTCAATTTATCTTCCTGTAGGTATAATAGAGGATCAGAATAACACAGATTCTCCAGAATTGTTATTACGCAGGGAATGCAAGTAGTTACTAAAATTGACCTGTCAATAGAGGGGATGGCTCCTCCTTAAAGGGAATCTGTCACTAGCTTTTACCCTTGTCAGCTAAACATATGCTGACATTAAGGGTCTCCATAGCAGTCCTAATGTGTGTTTATTTTAGATATTCAAGGCTTTATTTTCTCAAAAAACAGGTTTTACCCACCTGTCAATCATCAGAATAAGGAGCCCAGGGGGAGGTCTGGCCATGCAGGGTGCTCGTCCGCACCCTCCTCCATCAGTGCCGCACGCCGCCTCCTAAAGCGCAGTGCCGCCTCTCCCTCTCCCTCCCTCCCCCTCCTTCCCCCTCCTTCCCCGTCAAGATCCCGCGCGTGCGCTCAGGGTGCGGTCATACCAGGGAGGGAGCGAAGTGCCGGCGCATGCGCACTTCGCTCCCTGAAGCCGGTTGCCGGAGTCCGCACGGGCGCAGTGCGCTGTGCGCACGCGCGGGATCTTGACGGGGAAGGAGGGGAGGGAGGGAGAGGCGGCACTGCGCTTTAGGAGGCGGCGCAGAAGTTTGGAGAGGCGGCGTGCGGCACTGATGGAGGAGGGTGCGGACGAGCACCCTGCATGGCCAGACCTCCCCCTGGGCTCCTTATTCTGATGATTGACAGGTGGGTAAAACCTGTTTTTTGAGAAAATAAAGCCTTGAATATCTAAAATAAACACACATTAGGACTGCTATGGAGACCCTTAATGTCAGCATATGTTTAGCTGACAAGGGTAAAAGCTAGTGACAGATTCCCTTTAAGTTCCCGAGAACTCCGTTACATCAACATTTACAATGCCATAAAGCAGACGGTTATTCTGCACCGCTAGCATCCAGCCAACTCATAATAATAATGCCTTAGATATCACCATTTATTGATTATAACCAGACCGTGACCGCTGCTGTTTACTTAAGGGCAGACTGCACTCCTGTTTGGGTGCAGAACCCTATAAACGCTCAGGAGGACATCAGCCTCCGATAGAATATCATCAGCTCACAGTTCTTCATGACTTTACTCTATCGGCTAGTTTATTGCCCTGTTCCCTTTTCTCCGTAGGGTGAGCTCAGGGTAAAGGGACCTTAAATTACTCAGCAATCAATGCTCTTTGTTAAGAGGATATGGGACCAGGGCCAGACTGGGACCGAAAGTCAACCCTTGCATTTAAAAACACACAGGCCCACCTGCTACGTGGTGAATGTGAAATATGTATGAACACTCCCGCCCCAGTGCTAGTGGCATATCAGTATGGATATTACATTCTGCACTACCAAACATACAGCACGATTACATCCAGTGATGTCCCCTCTGATGTTCTCTTTCCTCATCTTCTCCATTAGAAGCAGACCACCAGGAACTTTCAGCCATGTCTCGTCACACAGACATCTTAGATTTCTCACTTTTCCATCCTCCTCCCCATCAGGGGCGTACATAGAAATAACTGGGTCCCATAGCAAGAATCTGAATTGGGCCCCCATGCCCATACCCATCTCTGGTCCCTCCCTGCCCCACCTATGAACTGTGCGTTTTTCTGCATATTATATAGTGTACCGTACCTCCCATGTACTGTCTGCTGCTGCGTACTATATAGTGTGCCACACCTGCCCAGAGACTAAGCCTTCTGCTGTGTATTACAGTGTTCTATTCCTGCCTAAGGCTTGTTCAATATCTGTGTTGAAACAGATATGCCAAGGGGCGCCCAGACAAATACCGCTGCGCAAAGCAGTTTTCGTCTACCCGCGTCTTGGCATATTTGCCAGGTTGTGGCCAGATCTCCACTGGTCCCCATTATAATGAATAGGACAGGACTGAACCTCGGCAGTATTCATGGGTCAGCCTGCCGGATCTGTTTTAACGCAAATATGAAACAGGCCTAAATACTGTGCCTTCTGCGGCATATTATAAAGTGTGCCACCCCCTTCCCTGCCCCATGAACTGTTACTTCTGTTGTTGCTGCTTTTTATATAATGTGTCTGGGCCCACTCCCTCCTGTCAATAAAATGTGCACTGGATTCTCCATCTTAGCACCACAACCCCCATGGCACACACCAGAGGACTTACTGCAAAACACAGAGACCACTCTCCTGTGCTTCTCCTTCAGCGTGCAGAGCACCGCAGTCAGGACGCTGACACACTGCAGATCACGGAGCCCAAGGTCACGCTAGGTCTGGGCAGGTCACAGGTTGTGCGTGCAGGCAGACACGTGACATGTCTGCACGTCCTACTGCATAGCAGCTGCAAGGTCTGCCTGCTGTTACCCCCAATACTGTGCCCGTCGTGCTCCCCAACACTATAGTGCAGATATGATAATGCCATACGGATATCCCCCCCCCCCCCAATAATAATAGTGCTCCCACCAATTATAATTCTCTCCCAGACTGCCCTCATTACTAATAGTGCCCCCTACTGTGATAATGATCCCTGAGAGTGCCCCCGTTAGTAGTCGTTCCCTCCATATTGTGCCCAATGATAATATTCACTCCCCCACAGAACCCCCAGTAGTAATAGTGCCCCATAACGTCCTCAGTGGAGATAAAGTTAACTGAAGTGCCCCCTGTAGTAATAAGGACCCTTTAAGTGCCCCCCTGTAAAGCCCCCATTAATAACAAGGCACCCTATAGTGCACCAGTAGTTATAATTCTCCCCCCAGTATTAATAATGCCCTCACAGAGCCCCTCTAGTAGAAATAAAGTATTGTTGCCCCAGTGGTATTAAAGCTCTCTACAGACCCCTCAGTAGTAAGAAGGCCCCCCCATAACGCTCTTAGTAGAAATAAGGTGGATCTATAGGTCACTCCGATAGACCCCCCAGTAGTAATAAGAACGCCTATATTGTCCCCTGGATTTAAAATGCCCCTACAGTGCCCCCAGTATTTATACTGCCCCCTGTAGTTATATTCCTCTCTTAAGTGTCCTCAGAAGTTATAATTCCTCAGCCCCCCCACCATACAGTCCCATGTAAATAACATTATTTCCCTCCCTCTGCCATAGAGTCCTATGTAAATAACATCACACCATCTCTGCCCCTCCAAAATACAGTCCCATGTAAATAACATCACTCCCCTCCATTCAGCCCATCCAATATGCAGTCCTATGTAAATAAAATCACCCCCGCCCCAGCCACCTCCAATATGCAGTCTCGTGTAAATAACATCACATTGTCAACATTCAGTCCCATGTAAATAAAATCACTCCCTCCCACAGCCGCTTTTAACATACAGTCCCATGAAACAACATCACCCTGCCCTAGCCATCTCCAACATGCAGTCCCATGTAATTAGAATCACTCCACCCCACTCCAACATACCGTCCCATGTAAATAACATCCCCCCCTTCAGCCCTAACATACAGTCCCCATTAAATAACCACAACTCCCAGCATTGCTCTGCCTCTCCCTTCACTTACCTCTTCTCATGTAACAGACCTCACCACAGCTTCTTCCCCAGGTATCTCACACTTGAGCGCCCTCTCCTGCACTGGTCACATGAGGATGACATCATCACAGGTCCTTCTCAACCACTGCCTTTAGCACTGATCACATGACTGTGATGTCATCACGTCCTTCAGCTCTTGCAGTGCATTAGATTCAAATGTATTGCCGTCCTGAGGTTGACAATACAGTTATAACTCTCTGTCAGACAGTACATTCCAGACCTGTGACAAAACATCAGGGGCCCAGGTCCCACTGGTCTAGGCCCATAGACAATAATGTCCCTTACCAGATACATCTCATTTAGGGTCTTCATATCTCTTCTGGCCATGTAACCTCAGGCATAGTGATAAGCAGCATAGGCAATATTCAAACTCGCAAATTCATGATTAAAAAAATCAGCGATGTAATATGCGGGTATTGCACACACAATAGCTACAAGCCAAAAGCTGGGTATGTGCAAGCCAACAACCTATCCGTGAAACAGATACAGTCAGCGTACCTTACAATGGCAGCCTTGTGCACTATGAGACAACTAGCAATAATCACGCCTCAGCCAGTAAGGCTTCTTTCACACGAGCGTGTCCGGATTAGGTCCGGATGCGTTGCGGATGCGTTCAGTGAAAACTGTGCGATTTCACAGACAAAGCCATTCAGTTTTGCCTGCGATTGCGTTCAGTTGTTCAGTTTTTTCCGTGCGGGTGCAATGCGTTTTGATGCGTTTTTCACGCGCGTGATAAAAAACTGAAGGTTTACAAACAACATCTCCTAGCAACCATCAGTGAAAAACGCAACGCACCCGCACTTGCTTGCGGATGCAATGCGATTTTCACGCAGCCCCATTCACTTCTATGGGGCCTGCGTTGTGTGAAAAACGCAGAATATAGAACATGCTGCGATTTTCACGCAACGCAGAAGTGATGCGTAAAAAACAACGCTCATGTACACAGACCCATTGAAATGAATGGGTCAGGATTCAGTGCGGGTGCAATGCGTTCACGTCACGCATTGCACCCGCGCGGAAAACTCGCTCGTGTGAAAGGGACCTAAGCCTCAAAGTTGCTTGATTTGAGTTGGATGGCTTGGGGGACCTACGCACCTAGATCATTATCATTAGGGTGACAAAAATTGTAAAAAAAAAATTGGGGATGCCAACTAACTCTTTTCTCACTGCTTAGGAGTGCTGCATAAAAAATTTCAGTTTTCTAATTGTTGGAGTGGAAGGGTGCTGGTTAAATCTTGATGTCACATGACCAACGCTAAGAAAGTGACATCATAATAAGAGATGAGCAAATTTTACAAAAATTTGATTCGAACGCTTCAATATGATTCAATATGAATTAATTAGTGACGAAGCGTGTTAAAAATCAGCAATTTCTTGGCTGCAGGGAGCCTGTATATTGGTGTACAACACTGTGCATTGCAGAATCATGCATTGGTAGTCTGCTGTGAAAGTGAAGCAGTTACTTTGCATCTGTATGACAGTCAGGTTACAGGCGTCACTCTCAGAATCACTTCATACTTTACTTATTTGGTTAGTTACGGGTCAAAAATTGACCAAATAATTGAAGTTTCAGTTTAATGCAAACATCAGGTATAAAGGACTTAGTTACACGCTGATACAAATAGTGGCCCGGTTACAGGGTGGAAAGGGTTGACGTCACGGTTTATTTTTCCCTTCTACTGATCTGTCAGAAGAACAACCCCAAAAAAATGGATCCTGTCTTTTGAGCATCTGCCTTTACGTTGTCAGCGTTTGGTCAGTAATCGATCAGTATCACTAAAGCAAAAAAAAAACTGGAGTCGATCCAGAACATAGATGACACGTGATTGGAAAGTTTGCATGTCTTCAGTGTTTTGCACCCACTCCTGCTTTTGGCTTCCAAATCATGAGCAAGTCCTGATGCAAAATACTGACTGTGTGATACAGGCCTTACGGATGCTCCAAAGACAGGATTTTCCAGTTCTTCTGACAGATCATAAGAAGGGTTAAATAAATGGTGATGTCAACAAGGCCAAACAGGGACACTAGTGGCCCCGTCATAGAGTGGGCAGGGTGGCAACTGCATGAGGAGTCAACACAGTGGCCCAGCCACAGAGTGGTTAGGTGGCAACAGCATGAGGAGTCAACACAGTGGCCCAGTCCTGGCCATTTTCAAGATGTCTTGTAGTTGGGTGGAAGACTTCAGGAACCGCTTTACACCCAGATTATAGAAGTGCGCCATGCAGGGCGCATGGGTCAGCCCTCCTTGACGCAGCACCGACTCAATGTTCTTTCTTTCTTTGTATGTCAGGGTAGTGTGAATATGAATGTTTATTGTGCCAGATTTGACTCCTGCAAGTGTCCAGGAGCTTCATTGTGGACCTACCTACTGTGCATTGAGCTGCTTCACTTCCCCTACCATTTGCTCTTTGTGTCAGCCATAACATCCAACCAGGAGACCAGTACAGCTATAACTCAGGGCAAAGAGAAGGGAGAAGAGTAGCAGCTCAGTGCAGAGAGCAGTTTCCAGTACTCCTGGGCAGGGGCTTTGCTAGGTTAAAACATTCGGGCCTGGGCCCCTGATGTTTTGTCCCAGGCCCTGAATGTCCTGCCTGCCAGATAGATAGAAATGTAAGTCCTCAGGACGGCAATACAATTGAATCTAATGCCCTGCAAGAGCTGAAGGACCTGTGGTGACATCATAGGTCCTGTGATCAGTTCTAAATGCAGTAGCTGAAAAGGACCTGCGATTATGTCCCCATCATGTCACCAGGGCAGTAGAGGATGTCCCTCAGCAGTGAAGAGAAGTCCTAGGAAGAAGCTGTGGTGATGTCTGCTACATGAGGAGAGGTAAGTGAAGGGAGAGGCAGAGCAATGCTGGAAGTTGTAGTTATTTAACTGGGACTGTATATTAGGGCTGAAGGAAGGGAATATGTTTACATGGGAATGCATGTTGGAGGTGGCTGGGGCAGGGTGATGTTATTTACATGGGACTATATGACTATATGTTGAAGGCGGCTGAGGCAGGGTGATGTTATTTACATGGGACTATATGACTATATGTTGAAGGCGGCTGGGGAGGGGGTGATGCTACTTACGTGGCACTGTATATTGGAGGGGGCAGGAGAGATGGTGTGATGTTATTTACATGGGACTGTATTTTGGAGGGGGCTGTAGATAGAGAAGGATGTCATTTACATGGGACTGTATATTGGAGGGGGCTGGAGAGATGGTGGGATGATATTTACATGGGACTCTATGGTGGAGGGGCTGAGGAATTATAATTTCTGAGGACACTAAACAGAAGAATATAACTACAGGGGGCATTATAAATACTGGGGGCGCTTCAGGGTGAGCATTATAACAGTAGGGCACGATATAAATATGGGGGCACTTTACTATTACTATTACTACTGTGGGGCTCTATCGGAGTGACTTTTAGATCTGCCTTATTTCTACTAAGAGCACTATGGGGGGACTTATTACTACTGAGGGGTCTGTAGAGAGCTTTATTACAACTGGGGGAACAATAGGGGGCCTTATTTCTACTGGGGGTTCTGTGAGGGTATTATTAATACTGGAGGGCTCTTCTACAAATGGGGGCACTCTTGGGGAGCACTATCATTGTTAGGGCACTGTAGGGGGCAGTATTACTAATGAGGGCATTCTAGAAGGGAATTGCTATTGGTGGGACTATGAGGAGTAATATTACTATGGGGGGGGCACTCATTTTTCTTTAGGATAGTATTTGGGGGTACAGAAAAGTGAGGAAGCTAAGATGTCTATGTGTCACACTCTGTAGAGACGAGGCGGCCGAGAGAAGTTGTCCGGGCCGAATGGAGAAGATGATGACAGAGAAGCTCTACATCAGAGGAGACGTCACCCGGGAGGCCCTGGATGTGAGAGGTATGTGCTGCTGTATAGCAAGTACAGTAAAATGTCTTCAGTGCTAGTGTTTGCGGGGGGGGGGGGGGGGGCTGGTTGGGTGGTTGGTCGACTTAGAGAATTGGGCAATATGCATTGGGGCTTGGGCTCTGGATCTTTTGAGACCCTAGCAACTCCCCTGCTACTTGGCACTGTTGTCGCAAACCGACATTTCTGATGTGATGCAGTGTCCTAATTTTTCTCATAACTGAGTAAGCCGGCCACAATATGGAGGCACATACGAGGTGTGTTTCTCATAATGGCATTCTTTTATTGTAATGAGCAGTACACGTATTTATACACAGACTCACACAATAGAAACTGTCCTATTGTACACAAGCTTCAAGTTTCTATGTTTGATTTTCAGATAAGAAGAAGAATGGTCAGCATGGGGGCCCATTGTGTAATTTGTACTTTATCCTTCCAAGGCTAAATCCCCTTCTTATGTAATTGCAGGTTATATATACAGTGGATATAAAAAGTCTTCACACCCCAGTTAAAATTTCAGGTTTCTGTGCTGTAAAAAAAAAATGAGACAAAGATAAATCATTTCAGAACTTTTTCCACCTTTAATGTGACCTATAAACTGTACCACTCAATTGAAAAACAAACTGAAATCTTTTAGGTAGAGGGAAGAAAAAAATATAAAAATAAAATAATATGGTTGCATAAGTGTGTACACCCTTAAACTAATACGTTGTTGAAGCACCTTTTGATTTTATTACAGCACTCAGTTTTTTTGGGTATGAGTCTATCAGCATGGCACATTTTGACTTGGCAAGATTTGCCCACTCTTTTTTTGCAAAAACACTCCAAATCTGTCAGATTGCGAGGGCATGTCCTGCGCACAGCCCTCTTCAGATTACCCCACATATTTTCAATCGGATTCAAGTCTAGGCTCTGGCTGGGCCATTCCAAAACTTTATTCTTCTTCTGGTGAAGCCATTCCTTTGTTGATTTGGATGTATAATTTGGGTCGTTGTCATGCTGAAAGATGAAGTTCCTCTTCGTGTTCAGCTTTGTAGCCAAAGCCTGAAGGTTTTGTGCCAATATTGACTGGTATTTGGAACTCTTCATAATTCCCTCTATCGTAACTAAGGCCCTAGTTCCAGCTGAAGTATAACAGCCCCAAAGCATGATGCTGCCCCTACCATGCTTCACTGTGAGGATGGGGTTCTTCTGGGGATGTGCACTGTTGTTTTTGTGCCAAACATATCTTTTGGAATTATGGCCAAAAAGTTCAACCTTGGTTTCCTCAGACCATAACACCTCTTCCCACATGCTTTTGGGAGACTTCAGATGTGTTTTTGCAAAATGTAGCCTGGCTTGGATGTTTTTCTTCGTAAGAAAAGGCCTTCGTCTTGCCACTCTACCCCATAGCCCAGACATATGAAGAATACGGGAGATTGTTGTCACATGTACCCCACAGCCAGTACTTTAATGTTGCTGTAGGCTTCTTGGTAGCCTCCCAGACCAGTTTTCTTCTCGTATTTTCATGGTAATGGTTTTCTTCTCGTCCAGTTCTTGGTAATGTCCCTGTTGTGCCATATTTTCTCCACTTGATGATGACTGTCTTCACTGTGTTCCATGGTATATCTAATGCCTTGGAAATTCTTTTGTCCCCTTCTCCTGACTGATACCTTTTAACAATCAGATCCCTCTGATGCTTTGGAAGCTCTCTGTGTACCGTGGCTTTTGCGAATTTCAGGAAAGACCAACTAGAGCAGCTGTACTTTATTAGGGGTTAATCAGAGGCACTGTAAATGATGGCGGGTGTATGCTGACTCCTATTTAACAGGATTATGAATGTGATTGCTTCATTCTGAACACAGCTACATCCCCAGTTATAAATGTGCACACCTATGCAACCACATTATTTTAGTTTTGTTTTCTTCCCTCCACCTAAAAGATTTCAGTTTGTTTTTCAATTGAGTTGTACAGTTTATAGGTCACATTAAAGGTGGAAAAAGTTCTGAAATGATTTATCTTTGTCTCTGAGTTTTCTTATGACCCAAAAACTTACATATATGATTAATACAACTATTACTACTTGAACTATACTTCAAAACCAGTTTGCCAGATTTAAACATGAAAATGTATTCCCCACCAGGAATCTTTGGCATTAGCATGTTCTTCAACCCATTTTTCTCGCATTTCCTTAACAAATTTTATTTGGGCCATAACCTGGAGGTTTCCCTATGGGTCAATATAGTGGCAGCAGGTTGGCCCAATAATTTGGCAGATATCCCCATCTTTTGCTGTCACATTATCCATCACTATTGTGTGTTGATTAGTTACTAATATAAGATGAGCCTGTACAGTACTAGTCTGATTGGGCATCCCCAAAACCTCACAAATTTGATCATCTAAGTAATCTGCGTCCTCCACTAATTTGTCCCTCATCTGCATCATCATAGGATATAAGAACAGTGTACCAAGGGGCCATTACCCACCCAGCTATGGGGAAGGTTACTGCTGTAGAGTTATATTTTTGGTCATCCTGTCCCTCTCCTTTTTGAGACAAACTGCCAGCAAGACATAGGGGCGAGTTCATAAAAAGTCAGAGGAATTGCAAGAAAAGGCATAGTCCTTGAACTCACAGGGCTGTGGGTACCAATCTAGGAATTCCTAAGATTAGTATCATTCAAGTCTCTGTCCAATACTTGGTGATGTTTAAGAAACTTCTTGTCCCAGTCCCCCTTCAGCATCTCATTAAGAGTCCATATTTTTTGCACCAAAATCAATAGCCACACAAGGGGAATGAGAGGCATCTCTTCCAGTCTCAAGACTCAAAACTTTCTTGCAATGGATGGCATGGACCCAATTTGTCTTTCCTTGCAATTTCACTGAAGTGGTAGTTGTCAAAAGGACTTGGAAGGGTTCATCAAATTTGGGGTCGAGGCTTTTCCTGACGTGTCTCCTCAGGACCACCCAGTATCCTGGTTCCAAAGATTGGCTCCCTTCAGGACCATTGGCATCTGGAATAGATGCAAACAGCTGTTTATATACCTTATTTAATTGTGCCTGTAGGGCCTGCACATATTCTGACAAGGAACTGTGTTTTATGGCCAATACTTGTAGAAAATACAGGCTAGTATGATGGGCAGAACATAAGGGGGTAATCTAGTTTTTCTACATGGAAGTGTAGCTGATTGAGAACAAGGCTACATGTTAGCAGTCAAAGTGTCAACCCAATTCTTCCGTGTCTCCTCCATTGCTTTTGGAATTTTCAATTTAAGTGTGCCATTTGTTCATACGACTTTTCCTGATCTTTGTGGTCGTAGGAAACATGGAATGCTTGTTGAATACCTAAGGCAGGGGTAGGAAACCTCCGGCTCTCCAGCTGCTGTGAAACTACAATTCCCAACATGCTCCATTCATCTCTATGGGAGTTCAGAGAAGAGCAGAGTAAGTATGCATGCTGGGAGTTGTAGTTTCACAACAGCTGGAGAGCCAGAGGTTCCCTACCCCTGACCTAAGGCCTCTGTCACTGCTTTCATGATTTCCCCTGTGAAGTGTGTACACCCAGTCAATTTCTATTACTTCCGGGACCCCATATCTGTACACTACTTCCTTGAGCAGTTTCTGAGCGGTGGCTTTTGCAGTAGCATGTGTCACCGGTCAGGCTTCCGGCCATCCAGAGAACAAGTCTACTGTATGTAGTCCACCTACAATCTCTGAAACGGGTAATCTGGTCTCGTGCTGCTCCTCCTGGGTACTCGGGTAAGGTTACCAGGGTTATGCCTTGCACATATAAGGCATCCCTATACAACTTTTTCTTAGCCATATTCTAAATCCCTGGGGCAAACTAGTTCTGTAACTGAAGTTATGGACCACTGACTGAGACAGGGCGGCCATCATTGAAAACAAACAACAGGGCAGACAGACCTTAGTGTGTATACACCAGGACCCTCCTTCTCCTTGTATATCACCTCCCTCCATCCATACCTTTTACCTATGAGGGGATGTCTGGTTCTGGAAGGTCCGTAGCAGTTCTTCCTCTACTGCAGGCATGGCCGATGGGACAGCCACCATCAAGGGGAGTAATGCTGCCTTTCTGGCCGCCTGATCTGAAAATATATTCATCAGAGTTTCAGCGGATTCTGCTCTTTGGTGTGTGCTGACACCTTCACCACGCCTGCCCTTTTATTTAATATCCGTCCAATATCTGTTGTAAAGCCTCAGCATTCTAAGTTTACCTACAGAATTCCAGAAACTACAGCTCCACCAAATGGCTCCAAAGTCATGTGCTACACCTAACGCATACCTCGAGTCCACTTGGGTGTTCATCTCTTATCCTTCATGCAGATTACACGTTGCAGTGATTGCCTTCAGCTCCACACCTTGTGTCAAGCAGCTACAGTTGTGTTCAAAATTATTCAACCCCCAATGCTGTAAAGGGTTTTAGGGAATTTAGTGTACATTTGTAATTGTGTTCAGAATGAAATCTTACAAGGACTTTTTAAAGAACCAAATGCAACTAAAATGACATCAATTGTTTTTGTAATACAGTATTAAATGTTTTTTTTGTGATTTCTTCATTGACACAATTATTCAACCCCTTAAAGACGACCACTCTTAAGAACAGAGGTTCATTCAAGTCTTTTCGATCAGGTATTGAAAACACCTCTGGATGTCAAGGAGCAGCAATCAAGCAGAATAAGCCCCAATTAGGCAGATGTAAAATGACTGTGATCCTCAGCTCCTTCTAGACATTTACTGGTGTCTTTACAAACATGGTGAAGTCAACAGAATGGTCCAGGAAGACAAGAGAAGAGGTGATTTCTCTTCACAGGAAGGGCAATGGCTATAAGAAGATTGCAAAGATGTTAAACATACCAAGAGACACCATAGGAAGCATCATTCGCAAATTCAAGGCAAAGGGCACTGTTGAAACGCTACCTGGTCGTGGCAGAAAGAAGATGCTGACTTTGACTGCTGTGCGCTACCTGAAGCGCAAAGTGGAGAAAAGTCCCCGTGTGACTGCTGAGGAACTGAAAAAAGATTTGTCAGATGCGGGTACTGAAGTTTCAGCTCAGACAATAAGGCGCACACTGCGTAATGAAGGCCTCCATGCCAGAACTCCCAGGCGCACCCCTTGCTGTCTCCAAAGAATAAGAGAGTCGACTGCAGTATGCCAAAAGTCATGTGGACAAACCACAAAAGTTTTGGGATAGTGTTCTGTGGACTGAGGAAACAAAATTAGAACTGTTTGGGCCCATGGATCAACGCTATGTTTGGAGGAGGAAGAACAAGGCCTATGAAGAAAAGAACACCTTGCCTACTGTGAAGCATGGCGGGGGTCAATCATGCTTTGGGGCTGTTTTGCTTCTACAGGTACAGGGAAGCTTCAGCGTGTGCAAGGTACCATGAATTCTCTTCAGTACCAGGAGATATTGGATGAAAATGTGATGCAGTCCGTCACAAACCTGAGGCTTGGGAGACGTTGGACCTTTCAACAGGACAATGATCCCAAGCATACCTCCAAGTCCACTAGAGCATGGTTGCAGATGAAAGGCTGGAACATTTTGAAGTGGCCATCGCAGTCACCAGACTTAAATCCGATTGAGAACCTCTGGTGGGACTTAAAGAAAGCAGTTGCAGCGCGCAAGCCTAAGAATGTGACTGAACTGGAGGCTTTTGCCCATGAAGAATGGGCGAAGATACCCGTAGATCGCTGCAAGACACTTGTGTCAAGCTATGCTTCACGTTTAAAAGCTGTTATACCTGGAAAAGGATGTTGTACTAAGTACTAAGATTGAATGTCACTTGGGGGTTGAATAAAACTGATAATGATGTGAGCACAGAAAAGACATTTGTGGTTATTTCATTATAAATGTTATGTTATATTTGTCTGACTTACAAGTGCCTCTTTGATTTAATTGTAAACAAGATGACTGAAATGATCAAAATTAATGTCAAACTGGTCAAAACACTCAATTTCAGTGGGGGTTGAATAATTTTGAACACAACTGTAGAAGGGAGTGCTTCCTGTATCACTGCCTCACCATTTTGGACTACGGCATACCTGGTGACTAATCTTCCTTGGTCCTTGTTCCATGATCTTGAGCCGTCTACAAAATACTCATCAGACAGATTATTGAGTGGTACAAGAGGAATATTTGCCAACCCCTTGTTTTCATACCTATCAATCATATCTTTGTGTCGTGTTAACTCGGCATACCTCACTGACTAATTGGAAAATTGGAGACTGGACTTCACATTGTTCTCCGCTTTCTCCATGCCCTCCCCCTTTTCCAAATCTACGATCAGCAAGGTGGTTGGATTCAGAATATTGCAACCCTTCACAAGATTGGAGGGTAAGAAGTGAAACCTCATATCTGATGAATCCAACCTTGGAAAGGTGCCTGGTCCGCCTGTAGACATGTGTCTAGTTTGTTAAAACTTTAGACACCACATGGGGCACTTTCAGCTTTGTAACAAGTTCAGCTGCACCTATAACTGTTCATACACAAATCTAGATCCTATGGTTACAGGGTGCAGGACCACTGAATAATACCCCAACAGACTATGCCTGCCTACATGGTTTTGGTGTGGAGAGGGGGACAAGCAACCAATTAGGGCAGTTGACACAGGCTGTAGAGCATGCACAAGGTAATTTGCTTCAGAATTACATAGAACGTGTATACATGTAGAGAGATAGTATAGCACCAAAAGCAATCAATGCACATTTCAGCTCATAAAATGCATCTATTGCCTGTGCAATTATGTTGGTCCTACATGGGCTATTGTAAGTATCCAGAAGCCTTCCTCCTGGTGAACAGGAAGGGGAGGTTAGCTGTTCCTTCCCTTCTATCATCTAGGTCCATCTCTCTTGGTTAGACTTTTGGGACCTTTCTCTCCTAGTTAGTTTCCTATTTGGCAAGAAAGTGATGAAAATGAGCTCTTAATAAGCTCCTCCTCTGATGCCACCAGATGTAAGGCAGCTATCCTATAAGTCAAGGTTCAACTCTTTAAAGGGGTTGTCCCACTTCGCATTTTAATACTTACCTGCTGCAAGCGCACAATTCACTTACTGGATTATGGCTGGGGGTGGGCTTCATCTTGATTGAAGTCTTCTCCCGGCCAGGCCGCGTGCTGGACTGAATGAACACGCCGCAGCGCATGCACCATGGTGATATAGTACAGTGCGCGTTCACAGCTCTGTACTATACTGCACAGGAAGAAGTCACCATGATGCTTGCGCTGCGACGTGCACGTTCAGGACAGCGCGCGGACCGGCTGGGAGAAAAAGAGTAGTCCTCTGCGCAAGCGCGTCCACCATGATTCGAGTGAAGAGCGGTGGCCGTAACCAGGGGAGACCGAATGACAACAATGAGGTAAGTGGGGATGAATTTCTTAAAAAGGGTGGGAATTGGGTAATTAAATATATTTACAAAAATGATCACTGTCAAATCATTAACACATTTAACAGTGATCATTATGATGAGAATACCCCTTTAAATAGGCCTTGAGACATGACTCATTACATAGGCCAGCACCTCATCTGCAGACAGCTTTTCTGGGGTGATTGGCTCGTTCCCCAAGGAGAGAATGTACCCCCAAACCTATTTGGCAACACCCGAGGTCAGAACTCAGTTTCACATAAACATAACAAGGAACAGACATAACATTTAACATATAACCGACATAGAAACATCATCTGGGGACAGACACAAAGAAACGTTTGCAATTAACACACACACAGGTTCCCAGAACACATAACCAATAAGGATGAGCAAATCAACAAATAACAAACAAAAGGTTTTCCTGGAGCTCCATTCACATTATATAAAAAGACATAAAACATACATGATTCTAATCTCTCTCCACACTCAGTGACTTATCAACCATTCTCATTTGGCCTTGGCGACAAACTTCACACACTCAAACAATCAATTTACGAGGGCAACACTTTAGCTACACATTCCATTATCCCTTTTCAGGGTCATGAGGTCACTCCACTCACTGCTACGGCCCCCACTGTCTCCCTTCATACAAATACACAGCTTTCCTAAAACTCAACAATCCATTCACACGCAGATATTCAGGGAGAAAAAAACATATTAAAAACACAATTTCTGGCTAGTAATGAACATTTTTCTTATCTTCTCTCCTAACTATAACAGATACAAATCAAATCATTCAAGACAAAACCTAAAAAAATGCAGATAACAAGATAAACAAAATGAATACAATGCCACGTGGACTTACCGATACATATAGGGATATCCCAAACTATATACAAACATCATTATTAAAATGACTTATTAGTTATACATATCAAAGTACAGTGTAATTCACATGTTGCGCATTCCCCTTAAAAAAAACAAAAGAATTAGAGATTGGGAAATAAATAGTTCATCTCCACTCTGATTCTTCTTGTTTACACTTTGCAGCAAACAAAATAAGGACAATTCACGGCCATCACTTCAAGCCTCAGTTTAATCACATCATTCACTATATATCCACCTTTCCTACTCTCTCTTAATATTTTGTCTGGCAGTATTCCTCTTTCGATCCCCGGACTTACTTCCTTTGGTCCCCATGGTCTGTCTCAGTCCAATCCCAGGATTTGGGTCTGGGTCACAAGGCACTTTAACACCCCAAATCCTAAATGAATTTGCCGGCCGAGCTTCCCCTAGGTCCTCCTACCTCGGATAATACCAGGAGTCCTCTTGCACCACTTGCAACAGCAAGCAGAGTTCCCCCCTATCAGCGGGAATCCTTCTGGTACACCTAGTCAGGACTTACGCACAGCCCACCAGGTCTCTTAACTTCAGTACGGGGTGTTTTAACTTTTCCACATAAATCCAGTTCGGGTAAAAATAAAAATCGGAGACAGCACGTCCAATGCGATTGTGTTTAATCCGGATGCAAGCATACTTGAAAAAGGCTAATGTGATAGCCGAAACGTAGCATCCGGATTAAACACAATCGCGTTGGACGTGCTGTCTCCGATTTTTTATTTTTACCGAACTGGATTTATGCGGGTACAGGGCAACTTTACCATCCCTGGGAGACGTGCACCCAAAACAAAGGGAGCCTAGGAGTGCTGTATACACGTAAGCCTTTAACTTTTCCAGTCAGACAACAAAATCATCAGTAGATACTATACTATAGTGACTGTCTATACCTCCTCTATTACTATTTCAAACTTCCTTCTATCCTTTCTTCTATCGTTCCCTAGATCTTTCCTATATCTTCCTGGGGATGCTTTTACAATCTGCAGAGTTCGGTCTTATAGTTTTGCCCTATGATTTGGGAATCCCTCTCGCTACCAAACAGACACTCAGGCCACACTAACTTTCACTCCTATTCTTTGGGGTTGTTCCTGACTGCTATGCTGGATCCCCTGGCTTCATTCACTCATGCCCCACATGAATGAGTCTAAGGTGTGTTCAGGATAAAGTCTCTTTTGACACCCTTCTTTGTGAAAGGTTCCCTTATCAATTTCCAAAGACTTCACCGTGTCCTCAGTGTACTTTTTCCACCATGGAAATTTCCTACTGGTTATTTTTCTCACACACATCCCCCCTTCTGTTTCCTTAAGGGAGACAGACTCGTCTTGTCACTTGTCACACGTACGTACATATTCTTTTGTCCCTCCTAGATCATTCGCACTCTTACACCTTCTCATTGAGGGATTCTCATAACACAACATCCAGTCTATATCTTTTCAAATGGAGATTACCTTCATTGCAACCCACTAACAAGAAGAATTTCCTACTTACATTACTATGTATAGCCCTAAGGCCTCTTTCACACTTGCGTTGTGTGGATCCGGCGTGCACTTCCGTCGCCGGAAATGCCCGCCGGATCCGTCACAACGCAAGACAACTGAAAGCATTTGAAGACTGATCAGTCTTCAATATGCTTTCAGGTTACCATGGCAGCCAGGACACTACTAAAGTCCTGGTTGCCATAGTAAGTAGTGGGGAGCCAGGGGAGCAGATACTTACAGTCCGTGCGGCTCCTGGGGCGCTCCACAATGACGCCAGAGCGCCCCACGCGCATGGATCACGTGATCCATGCGATCACGTGATCCATGCTCATGGGGCGCTTTGACATCATTGTGGAGCGCCCCGGGACTCTGCCGCACGGACGGTACGGACGGTAAGTAGACTTCTCCCCTGCCTCCCACTACACTTTACCATGGCAGCCGGGACTTTAATAGCGTCCTGGCTGCCATGGTAACCATTCACAAAAGCAAAACGTCGGATCCGGCGATGCGCCGAAAATACGTTTAGCTTAAAGCCGGATCCGGATTAATGCTTTTCAATGGGCATTCATTCCGGATCCGTCCTTCCGGCATGCCTTCAGGATTTTTGGCCGGAGCTAAATCTGCAGCATGCTGCGGATTTTGCTACGGCCAAAAAACGTCTCAGTACTGAACTGAAGACATCCTGATGCATCCTGAACGGATTTCTCTCTATTCAGAATGCATTGGGATAATCCTGATCAGTATCTTTCCGTCCTAGAGCCCCGAGGACGGAACTCTAGGACGGAAAGGAAAAACGCCAGTGTGAAAGAGGCCTAACAGATGTCTTACAAAACTGACCGTTATATACAATGCATACAGTTGGATTGTTAATTCAACGCAGTTGTGAGACACGATACCAGTTGCTGTGAAGACTGTCTCAACTCCACATTGGCAGCATAACATTAACCCAACATCACGTCAATATCACAGTTCTTCGGACAGGACAATTATAACATGTAAGACTCACCCAGATCTGAGCAGTCAACACAGGGAGGGACAGAGGGTCATTTTGTAAGAATAACTTCTTACCGTGCAGCTGCCTTATGGTCTGTCCGTCCCGATGGAGCACATGCCGTTGTTGATCCGAATGTCCTTACTAGATGTCCTGTCCCTGTTCAGGGCGCCATTTTCTGACATTTCTGATGTGATACGGTGTCCAAATTCTTCTCATAACTGAGTAAGCCGGCCACAATATGGAGACACGTACAAGGTGTGTTTCTCATAATGGCCTCCTTTATTGTAATGAGCAGTACACGTATTTATACACAGACTGACACAATAGAAACTGTCCTATTGTACACAGGCTTCACGTTTCTATGTTTGGTTTTCAGATAAGAA
This sequence comes from Bufotes viridis, assembly GCA_033119425.1. Taxonomy (NCBI): domain Eukaryota; kingdom Metazoa; phylum Chordata; class Amphibia; order Anura; family Bufonidae; genus Bufotes; species Bufotes viridis. The sequence goes on along the minus strand of CM065594.1, from coordinate 259,398,665 downwards.
GAAGGATGGTCAGCATAGAGGGCCCATTGTGTAATTTGTACTTTATCCTTCCAAGGCTAAATCCCCTTCTTATGTAATCGCAGGTCATATATAGATATAAAAGGAATACAGAAAATGGCCGCCTTATAATTTCCCTCACAGCACTTGCAGGAGCAGAACCTGGCTTAATAAAACTTTATATTCCCACTACTCCTGATAATAAAAACACCACAGGAGGTATGTGTGTCCTGCTCTCCCCAGCCTCTACCCAATGCTGTCAGAAGTTTAACATGGTCAAAACTGCTGACAGTCTCCTTCTAATGGAACGCAACATTTTGTCTCACAAGAAAGACACAGTTTTTTGAACTATTACATTGCCTTAAGGGGTTGTCTAAGTTCAGAGCTGAACCTGGACATACCGATATTTTCACCCAGGCAACCTCTCTGATATGAGCATCGCAGCAGCTCTCCTTTGCCCTGTGCTGAATTGTGCAGGGCAAAGGCTTTTTTAGGAGATCCGGTGACGTACAAGACTCTCCATAGGGACTGTTAGGCGAGGCTTCCACCCAGCAGTGAGCCCAGTGACGTCACCGCCACTGTGCAAAGTTCACACTGTACATATGCAGTACCTTACACCTGGGGGTAGCTGGAATTGTTAATGTTTTCTAATGCAATTGTCTTATGTATTTTTATATGTTTTGGGCGTGTATTCCAGCTAGAGCAGGTTATGGTTAGCAATGGTAGGTAGGAACAGGGCTAACCACCCTGTTCCTCCCCTCTTGGTAGCAGTGGGCTGGTCCTACTTCATGCCAGGAGTGGGAGCTGCAGTTCAGACAGCAAAGGGAGAGGAAGCACATGTCAGAGCTCTTACTCCTAGGAACCAAATCTAGTTTTCTTGTGAGACCAACACTCTAGACAGATCAGCAAAATGAAGGACACTTCTTCAAGAAAGCATCAGTGTGACGAAACAGCAGAGTGATCAGTGAAATTACAGCTTTACAGACCCTGCTGCAAAGTGAGGGACTACAGTTCAGACACCCATCACCCAAACCACCTTCAGGCCAGACTAACATCAAATCTGTATCACAGTGGACACCTATGCCCACAAGTGTCTGCTAGTGCTATTAAGCTGCAATCCAACCAGCCACCATACCTCCTCATCTGGTGCCAAAAAAAAGTGCACTTTGTACTCAATACTGCTGGATGTGCCACAAGTTATATCTTGCACTTAGTAAAGAGAGACTGTTATACGTTTTCTTCTGGCCTGATTCAAACCACTTTTCCACTTTACCGATCCCCAGAGAGCAATGGCCTGAGGGAGTACACCATGACATCATCTCATCAGGGCTACTACCACTCCCATCCTCTGCACCGGCTCCTCTGGAACTTGCTGCACACACCATATGAATAGAATAGGATGGGGTCTGACTGCTGCCCCATTAAAATGAATAGAAGTTCTGAGAAGGAAGAGCGTCATGCCAGGAACCCCACTAGCAGAGGGAACCACTTGCACCCCCTCACAATATGCTGTAGTCCAGGGAACCTGCAAACCAAAAGGGACTATCCAAACCAGGCAAGAGCTGAAAATAATAATTCCTGAGAATTTGAATTGTGCATTGTCACACAATAAGGGGGAGGTCGCCCCTTATATAAAGTTTATGTATGCTCTGATCTGCTTCATGTCATTACATTTAGGCCACGACTATATCGATTTTGCAGACAAGTATAGGACATGTTTTATCTTTTTGCGCAACGAACCTATGGATGCAGAAAGCACATAGATCATCCGTATGTCCCTTCTGCAAAAAGACAGAATGTGTGCGAAAAATGCAGACCACGGACCCATTGAAAACAATGAGTCCTCAAATAAAATGAGGGTGGCACACGGACCGCTCTGTATTTTGCGGATCTGCGGTTTGTGGATACAGTCGCGTGCATGAAACCTTATTGGACCATGTTGAACATATTTATGATTGGATTTGCTCCATTTTGTCGCTGCCCTATCTGACAAATCGTGCAACTACTGAGTTTGGTACAAGTCGTCCTGTGACTACCTAAATATTCATGATATCTCGATCTAAAACACTTTTCCTTGGGTTATTATGAGGGTGTCATCTGCATCGCTAGGCCATCAATATCTGATCGGCGGGGGTCCAACACCCCCCACTCCGACCAATCAGCCCTGTCCATTGTGTAGTGGACGGAGCTGGTTACTGCAGCGCTGCTTCCATTCATTTCAATAGGAGCAGCAGCTCCATCCACTACACAATGGACAGGGCTGATTAGTGGGAATGGGAGGTGTCGGATCCCCGCCGATCAGATATTAAAGACCTATCTCGAAGACCACACCACAGGTGTCTGCAACACAACATTCGCTTTCATGGTGTGTGTAGCCGTATCCTATCGGTCATATTGCTATAGTCTCAATGGGAGCCATGAAAATCCATATGCAGTGAGCGCCCTCTAGTGGTATCTGCAGGACGGTAGACTTGTATCATACCGCTGTGTGAAGGAAAGCAGGAGATTTGGAAGTGTATCAGAAAATAACTATGCTTTAATCCCTATTAAAAAGCTTCATCCTTTATTCCAACCCTAATGCGTTTCAGGGATTAACCCTTTCTTCAGACAGACAGTGGACGTAGTGCGTGCATACATGAACAAAGTAACACTCTAATTGTAGCTACGTGGGAACGCTGGTGCTCCTCGCTTGCGCTGTCAGCTTCATCACTGCATGCGCACCCAGAGGCTCCAGGTCAAGGGAGCGTCTCCTGTTGCTCAGCCTATACAGACGCCCCATATGGCGGTAATAATGGATACAAGAAAACAATTTATTTACTTGTAAAGATACCGTTCAGGGTTTGTCGCTGTCTGTCTGAAGAAAGGGTTAATCCCCAAAACGTGTTACAGTGTTCGGTCATCCACTTTTGGGGTCTGGCGTCGGTTTGGTCATCCACTTTTGGGGTTTTCCTATACACTCCGGTTGACTTCTGGTTACGTACGGGCACCCCCCACCGCACTCTCACGATCCCTACAGGTGATTATGGCGGCTGTGACTGATCGGAACTACAAAAGGCGGGTTTAGCCATAGATACATCGATCTCCCTATGTGACGATCGGTGCTGTCTTTTTATATATCTTTCAGAATATGAAATTAATCAGCACAGAGCGGTACACCCCTTTTTGCAGCAGAGCCCCAGAGCAGCTGCCATGGGTGTCTGACCATTGCCCCAAGGTTCATGACCAGAAAAGGTCCACAGCTCCTGGTGAGATGCATTAAAGTTCAGTTTAGGGTAAGAAAACTATATCGGTAGATAAAGTAGTAGTCATAGTCCTGATCCTGGAAGATGCAGAATGCACCCCCATTCTACGCAGATGAGATTCAGGTCACCTCCATCTAAAGGGGTTTTGCCACATAAAAAAATAAAATCATATAGACATCATATAGCACATGACAACCTCTTTCTAAAAAAGCTAGAACCAGCGCTGTACCTCACATGGATCCAGAGCTCCCAGTTCATTCCTCTGCTAGATTTATATCAAGCTGGTGGCAGCTCAGGGGTGTGTCCTTTCTGCTGCTGCTCTCTCCCTTTAACTGCCACAACTTGTAAAAGAAGATACAGCTGGTGTGTGTGACCAGCTGAATGAGACGGACAAAAAATAAGGAAAAGAACTAACAGCAGGTGGCGCTATACAGATACATTTTATTAAATAGCTCACTGGCTATACAAAATTTTCAATTACATGCAACTAAAAAAATTCTCAGATCCAGGAGATCAGGTAGATTCTGGCATTTTTGCCAACTTGAAGCATTTTTTTACATGTGGTTTCTGGTGCTTTCTTTTGGGGGGAAAAACACTGTACAAACATAAATAGTTTTCTGTGTTTTTTTTTTGTCACTTGATCCTTGGCGCTTTTTGGGGTATATTATTTTACATCACAGCATGCTCTGACTATGGCATGTTTGCCCTCATTTGCTGGTATTTCTATGCCATAGACATCCATTGTTTTTTTTTACTCTGCTTCAAAGAACATGTCAACTTGTGTTTTAAGGCATTTTTCCTTATTTAGTTTTTTGCAATGGCTTTTTTTGTGAGATCTGGGAAGAAAATGACATCAGAGGGGTACATATTTTCCGCTTTAATAAACCCCGCCAAAAATGCATTTACTAAGACACACTGGGGCAGATTTATCAAGACCCTTTTGCCTTTTTCTGCCACATTTTTGTAAGACGTGGGCACAGCAGGGGCAGTGCCCCATGATAGATAAGTTCACACAAGTGAGGTATTTATTGCTTGTTAGTGGCTTGCTGATGCCACCTACTGGTCACAAAAGGGTATTGCAATGCTCTCACATGGTGACTAAGGCCTCTTTCACACTTGCGTTCTGAGGATCCGGCAGGCACTTCCGTCCCGCCTGATCCGTCAGAACGCAAGTCGCCTGAAAGCATTAGAAGACTGATCAGGATCTTGATCAGTCTTCGAAATGCTTTCAGGTTACTATGGCAGCCAGGACGCTATTAAAGTCCTGGTTGCCATAGTAGTAGTGGGGAGCGGGGGAGCGGTATACTTACAGTCCGTGTGGCTCCCGGGGCGCTCCAGAATGACGTCAGAGCGCCCCATGCGCATGGATCACGTGGTCCATGCGATCACGTGATCCATGCGTGTGGGGCGCCCTGACGTCACTCTGGAGCACCTCGGGAGCCGCACGGATGGTAAGCATACTGCTCCCCCGCTCCCCACTACATTTTACCATGGCAACCAGGACTTTAGCGTCCTGGCTGCTATGGTAACCGATGAGAAAAAGCTAAACGTCGGATCCGGCGATGCGCCGAAACGACGTTTAGCTTAATGCCGGATCCGGATTAATGCACTTCAATGGGCATTAATTCCGGATCCGGCGTTACGGCATGTCTTCCGGATATTTGGACGGAGACAAATCCACAGCATGCTGCGCTTTTGTCAACGTCCAAAAAACGTTCACATACTGAACGGAAGACATCCTGATGCATCCTGAACGGATTTCTCTCCATTCAGAATGCATTGGGATAATCCTGATCAGTATCTTTCCATCCTAGAGCCCCAAGGACGGAACTCTAGGACGGAAAGCTAAAACGCTGATGTGAAAGGGGCCTAATCCATGACTTTTGCTAGCTCCATTTTTTCACCCCTAGCCCCCAACTTGTTGACTTTGTGCCTTGTGTTTGGTAATTTTACCTAGATTTCCACTGTTTTGTACTGTAGACACATGAGAATGAGGGAGCACCTAATAGATTTCTAACTTCTGGGTCAGAGCTGATATGCGCTACTGGGTTTGAACCAAATTTTCCAGGCCACCCCAACATAGACAGAAGAATCCATATGGAAAATGCTACTGGATACTGCAGAGGAGAGGACCCACTTGAGAAAGGTGTCAATTAATCCCTTTACCACCAAGGACCATCAGGGATATTGGCATGAAACGGGTTGTCCAAGCCTGATAACGAATCTTCAGGGGTCCAGGCATGGTCTAAAAGTAAAAAATAAAAGTAAAAAGACTCACCTCTTTAGATCATCAAGTTTCCATCTCTGCCACTTCCAACCCGAGTAACCATTTCAGTACCCATGCCCACCTGGGGTGTGCATTGAAAGGGTTGTCCAGGGTTAGAAACACATGGCTGCTTTCTCCCAGAAACAGCACCACGCCTGGTCACAGGTTGTTTGCGGTACCACAGCTCAGCCTCATTAACTGTAATACCAGACACAGCCTATGGACAGTGGTGGCGCTGATTCTGGAAGAAAGCAGTCATGTTTCTATAATATAGTAGGCAACTGATGGAAACTGGTGAGTGCAGGAGAACCAAGAGTTAAGTCCTGTGTTCGCAGCCAATTTTTTTAAAAACACGCCTTTTTACGTGTTTAAAAATGTGAGTTTTGATCCCCAGGCTGAATCTGTATCCCAGCACCATGCACAAGAAATGTTCATGACGCCCTGGTTTCTGTAATATTCTAGGAGGCTTTTGTAATGTAACGCGGGCATATAATGTGCCAGGTAATATAATGGGGGCAAAAAATGTACCTGGTAATGTAATGGAGGTAAATAATATGCCTGGTAATATGATGGCGCCATAGAGTGTGCCTGATAATATAATGGGGGCATAGAATGTGCCTGATAATGTAATGGGGGCATAGAATGTGCCTGGTAATGTAATGGGGCATAGAATGTGCCTGGTAATGTGATGGGGGCATAGAATGTGCCTGATAATATAATGGGGGCATAGAATATGCCTGGTGATGTAATGGGGCATAGAATGTGCCTGGTGATGTAATGGGGGCATAGAATGTGCCTGGTAATGTAATGGGGGCATAGAATGTGCCTGGTAATGTAATGGGGGCATAGAATGTGCCTGGTAATGTAATGGGGGCATAGAATGTGCCTGGTAATGTAATGGGGAATAGAATGTGCCTGATAATATAATGGGGGCATAGAATGTGCCTGGTAATGTCATGGGGGCATAGAATGTGCCCGGTAATGTAGTGGGGGCATAGAATGTGCCTGGTAATGTGATGGGGGCATAGAATGTGCCTGGTAATGTAATGGGGGCATAGAATGTGCCTGGTAATGTAATGGGGCATAGAATGTGCCTGGTAATGTAATGGGGGCGTATAATGTGCCTGGTAATGTAATGGGGGCATAGAATGTGCCTGGTAATGTAATGGGGGCATAGAATATGCCTGGTAATGTGACGGGGGCATAGAATGTGCCTGGTAATGTACTGGGGGCATAGAATATGCCTGGTAATGTGATAGGGCATAGAATGTGCCTGGTAATGTGATGGGGGCATAGAATGTGCCTGGTAATGTAATGGGGGTATAGAATGTGCCTGGTAATGCGATGGGGGCATAGAATGTGCCTGGTAATGTAATGGGGGTATAGAATGTGCCTGGTAATGTGACTGGGGCATAGAATGTGCCTGGTAATGTAATAAGGGCATAGAATGTGCCTGGTAATGTACTGGGGGCATAGAATGTGTCTGGTAATGTAATTGGGGCATAGAATGTGCCTGCTAATGTGATGGGGGCGTATAATGTGCCTGGTAATGTGATGGGGGCGTATAATGTGCCTGGTAATGTCAAGGGGGCATAGAACGTGCCTGGTAATGTACTGGGGGCCTAGAATGTGCCTGGTAATGTGATGAGGGCATAGAATGTGCCTGGTAATCTGATGAGGGCATAGAATGTGTCTGGTAATGTGATGGGGGCATAGAATGTGCCTGGTAATGTGATGAGGGCATAAAATGTGTCTGATAATGTGATGGGGGCATAGAATGTGCCTGGTAATGTACTGGGGGCATAGAATGTGCCTGGTAATGTAATGGGGCATAGAATGTGCCTGGTAATGTGATGGGGGCATAGAATGTGCCTGGTAATGTAATGGGCATAGAATGTGCCTGGTAATGTAATGGGGGCATAGAATGTGCCTGGTAAAGTAATTGGGGCATAGAATGTGCCTGGTAATGTAATTGGGGCATAGAATGTGCCTGGTAAAGTACTAGGGGCATATAATGTGCCTGGTAATGTGATAAGGGCATAGAATGTGCCTGGTAATGTGATGAGGGCATAGAATGTGTCTGGTAATGTGATGAGGGCATAGAATGTGCCTGGTAATGTGATGGGGGCATAGAATGTGCCTGGTAATGTGATGGGGCATAGAATGTGCCTGGTAATGTGATAGGGCATAGAATGTGCCTGGTAATGTAATGGGGGTATAGAATGTGCCTGGTAATGTAATGGGGGCATAGAATGTGCCTGGTAATGTAATGGGGGCATAGAATGTGCCTGGTAAAGTACTGGGGGCATATAATGTGCCTGGTAATGTGATGGGGGCATAGGATGTGCCTGGTAATGTAATTGGGGCATAGAATGTGCCTGGTAATGTAATGGGGGCATATAATGTTCCTGGTAATGTAATGGGGGAATAGGATGTGCCTGGTAATGTACTGGGGGCATAGAATGTGCCTGGTAATGTAATGGGGCATAGAATGTGCCTGGTAATGTAATGGGGGTATAGAATGTGCCTGTAAATGTAATGGGGGCATAGGATGTGCCTGGTAATGTAATGGGGGCATAGAATGTGCCTGGTAATGTAATGGGGGCATAGAATGTGCCTGGTAATGTGATGGGGCGTATAATGTGCCTGGTAATGTCATGGGAGCATAGAATGTGCCTGGTAATGTACTAGGGGCATAGAATGTGCCTGGTAATGTACTGGGGGCATAGAATGTGCCTGGTAAGGTAATGGGGGCATAGAATGTGCCTGGTAATGTAATTGGGGCATAGAATGTGCCTGGTAATGTACTGGGGGCATATAATGTGCCTGGTAATGTGATAGGGGCATAGAATGTGTCTGGTAATGTGATGGGGGCATATAATGTGCCTGGTAATGTACTGGGGGCATAGAATGTGCCTGGTAATGTAATGGGGCATAGAATGTGCCTGGTAATGTGATGGGGGCATAGAATGTGCCTGGTAATGTAATTGGGGCATAGAATGTGCCTGGTAATGTACTGGGGGCATATAATGTGCCTGGTAATGTAATTGGGGCATAGAATGTGCCTGGTAATGTACTGGGGGCATAGAATGTGCCTGGTAATGTAATGGGGGCATAGAATGTGCCTGGTAATGTAATGGGGCATAGAATGTGCCTGGTAATGTAATGGGGGCATAGAATGTGCCTGGTAATGTAATGGGGGCATAGAATGTGCCTGGTAATGTAATGGGGGCATAGAATGTGCCTGGTAATGTAATTGGGGCATAGAATGTGCCTGGTAATGTGATGGGGGCATAGAATGTGCCTGGTAATGTACTGGGGGCATAGAATGTGCCTGGTAATCTGATGAGGGCATAGAATGTGTCTGGTAATTTGATGGGGGCATAGAATGTGCCTGGTAATGTACAGGGGGCATAGAATGTGCCTGGTAATGTAATGGGGCATAGAATGTGCCTGGTAATGTAATGGGGGCATAGAATGTGCCTGGTAATGTAATAGGGGCATAGAATGTGCCTGGTAATGTGATGGGGGCATAGAATGTGCCTGGTAATTTAATGGGGGCATAGAATGTGCCTGGTAATGTGATGGGGGCATAGAATGTGCCTGGTAATGTGATGGGGGCATAGAATGTGCCTGGTAATGTAATGGGGGCATAGAATGTGCCTGGTAATGTAATGAGGGCATAGAATGTGCCTGGTAATGTGATGGGGGCATAGAATGTGCCTGGTAATGTGATGGGGGCATAGAATGTGCCTGGTAATGTGATGGGGGCATAGAATTTGCCTGGTAATGTACTGGGGGCATAGAATGTGCCTGGTAATGTAATTGGGGCATAGAATTTGCCTGGTAATGTAATGGGGGCATATAATGTGCCTGGTAATGTAATGGGCATAGAATGTGCCTGGTAATGTGATAGGGGCATAGAATGTGCCTGGTAATGTGATGGGGGCATAGAATGTGCCTGGTAATGTGACCGGGGCATAGAATGTTCCTGGTAATGTACTGGGGGTATAGAATGTTTGTGGTAATGTAATGGGGGCATAGAATGTGTCTGGTAATGTACTAGGGGCATGGAATGTGCCTGGTAATGTAATGGGGGCATAGAATGTGCCTGGTAATGTGATGGGGGCATAGAATGTGCCTTGTAATGTAATGGGGCATAGAATGTGCCTGGTAATGTAATGGGGGCATAGAATGTGCCTGGTAATGTAATTGGGGCATAGAATGTGCCTGGTAATGTAATGGGGGCATAGAATGTGCCTGTTGATGTAATGGGGGCATAGAATGTGCCTGGTAATGTAATGGGGGCATAGAATGTGCCTGGTAATGTAATGGGGCATAGAATGTGCCTGGTAATGTGATGGGGACATAGAATGTGCCTGGTAATGTAATTGGGGCATAGAATTTGCCTGGTAATGTAGTGGGAGCTCTTATTATGGGGGCACCAACCATTCATAGCAATGTTATAGCGCTTTTCACCGTGCCTGGCAATCTTATGTTGGCACTATGTTTGGAAGGGAACAGACTGTGCCTGCCAATGTTTTAGGGGGCATAGAATTTGCCTGACAATATGATGGTGGTTCTCAGTGTATGGGAATATTATACTGCTTATGATGACTTAACTGGCAACGTTAGGAGGGAATTCCGAGTATAAAGCAATGTTACGGAGCCACTGTGTGTGCTTGGGGATGTTACTGGAGGCACTAACTTTGCTTGGTAATAATACAGAGAGCTGAAATACCTGTTATGGGAGCACTCGGATTGGTGATATTATAGGACACCTACTCACCATGGCAATGATATGGGGGTACTCATTGGGGCTGGCAATATTACACTGAGTGGGTTTGTAGCTGAGAAACTCCACCTTGTCCAAATAATGCCTACAATATATTTTTCCAGAAACAGACTAAATGGTTACCGTCCCTTTAAAACCAAGCAACCCCCTGCTGTAACCCCTGTCGTCTTATTAGTGCAGAGTCATCGGTGAAGAAAACTTGAGTGGGATTAGAAGGTCACAGGATTACGGGCTGGAGTCACAGACTACAGACAAGAACCTGCATTATAATGTCAAAAGTTTAATGGGACTGCGGCACAGACAGAGCTGCTGTCAGACAAATGGAGGATTATCCTGGTCACTGCACGCTAGAACATGGTCACTCCAGGTCTACTAGATGGCGGCTGAGCGGCCTGTGCTCCATGGACCGGTCAGCAGGCATGAGAGAGTCACAATCATATCACAGTTTCTATAGTGCATCATGTGGAGCCACCACTATATACACAGGTTATGCTGCAGTTTGGGAGGTGGTTTAAAGGGGAACTCTATAGAACACTAGTAATAAATGCTGACCTGAAATAATGACGTGTGGAGCCAGAGCTGTATATTCCAGCATTTTGCATAATAAGCAATTCACTGGAATTTGCATGGACAGCAACCAATTATGGAGGCACCAGGTGACCACAGCTGATCTCCATCGTACTGTATGATCTGCAGTTGTCCCCGAGAGATCATCTAACCTGCTTCTGCTCCCCTGTGCAGTGGCCAGGTTTGGGTTGGCCCCAATGCTACGCTGGGTCCCCCGAACACAGTTGAGTTGTCATCTGATGTTGCTGACAACAGAGAGTCAGGGTCTGCAGTAAACCAGTGTGCTTCTTTACTGGAGGAATTCAGGTGCAAAACAATACAGGCGAGGCATAGAGCTGGCTTCTCCAGTCTCCTCCATGGCAGAAGGTTTGATGCTGAGGAAAGGCCCGAGCTAGCTGTCCCTCTATCTCTCTCAGAAGGCTGGTACCATCACTAAAGGCTGGGGGCCCAGAGTCTGTGGCAGAGTATTCCTGTCTCAATGTCTTCTCCTTGTCACTTAGTAGTCTGGCAGAGTCTCCTTTTTTAAGGCTGTTCTCCATATATACAGTTTCTGGCTGAACTAGAACCTTCTAGTGGGAGGGGTGGAGTGGAGAAACTCAGCACAAACAAATACAATGTTACAACTCCCGTCTCTCATAGACTTGCATTAGAGTTTCAATGATACTCAAACAAAAACACGTCTTCAGATATAATAACATAGCTAAACCAGACATCCAGAGGCTCAGATCTGTACATGGTCTTATCTGCAGTAACCACAAGTATGGCTTCTTCCGTCCAAAACATGTGCTTCTTGGTAGTACCTTGTGGTAGCTGAATGGAAGAGTACCAGACTGTAGACTCAGTATTACTGGTAGTCATTCAGAAAGCTCTCCAAAAGTCTTTCGTGTTTCAATACTTAAACCCATTCCACTAGCTGCCGGTGAACGGGCAAAACACATTGTACATTCAATGACCTGGATCCCATCCTCTATTTTCTACAACATCAAATATAGACATGCAGTTACACAGTCATTAAACAGATATGTCAATGCAAGTCTAATCATCTGACTTGTTTAAATGACATGTATAGGATGTTAGATTCAATTATATGAGGTCCCTTTGTAAAACCACAAATAAGAGATTGTTCCCAAAGTCAAACTCGACTACATCAGAAAAAACATCTGTGCTTCATCTCAACTGAATACTCTTCGAGGAATGATGTGTAATTAGTTAGAACTGCCAAATAATTCTGAATCACATTACATATGTCCTGGCTGAGGCACCGTGTAAATTATCTAATCCGGCCAGGGAAATGATGAGCCACATATTGACAGCTGCTTCATTTCTAGCCACCTACTCCTGACACTACGTAATTAGTGTGAAAAGGCTGGAATGGCTGACTACACACAAAAAACTACATTTCTGTGTTTTCCACCATTCTTTTCTTTTTGTCAAAATATGTCCAAAAGGGCTCCATTTCAGAGCAACAAATCCTCTGCTTATTTTTACAAAATGAGTGAAATAATAAAATTCTAATTGCTTACAGCCACCACTAGAGGGAGCTTAGAAGACAACAGACTCTGGCTGCCTACAGCCACCACTGCAAAGAGCTTACAAGACAACAGATTATGACTGTCTACAACGACCACTAGAGGGCGCTTAGAAGACAGGCACCGGATGCCTACAGCCACCACTAGAGAGAGCTAAATAGGGTTGTGCAAGAATGGGGGAGGTTTTGACAAACTCCCTTACCTGGCCGGACCTGAAAAGGGAAGTTTACTTACCTGTTTCCAGGCTCATTCTCTTCCAGGCCTGCGATGCACTCTCACTGTTAACATCTGGTTTGAAATCACCTGTAGCCAATCACTGGCTGCTTCGGAAAGTGCCTCCCTTGCATCATGTGACCATTTGTCATGATGTTCTGTGGCCAGTGACTGGCTGCAGCAATGACAGACTGGATGTTTTTAGCAAGGTAGCCAAAGGGAGCATCAAGGTCCTGGAAGAGAAGTAGGGGGGAAGCCAACACAGGAAGAAGGTAAATAAGATTCACTTTACAGGTCCAACCAAGACACCCCCATTCTTGCACAACCCCTTTAAGAGACAATAGATTCTGGCTGCCTATAGCCACCATTAGAGGGACCTTAGAGAAAACAGGTTTATTATTAAATAAGTAGGTTTCATTTATCTGCCCACTATGTCTATCTCCAATGACAGGATGCTATCTTATAAGTTCAGTTCTGCTTTCTGTGCTCACTGACATTACTATGCTATCTCACCACATCAACTTTAGTAACTAAACATTCCTTTATTCTTTCAGTACCATGCCCCACTGTTACCTGCATGAGCAATAAGTTTGCTAGTTTCTGTAGTAGTTGACTTGGATTGCAAGATCACAGAAAATAATGCACTATAATAATAGATGCAAGCATAACATATGGACTAAGCCCTCACTCTTGATAAAATCTGAGACACTTGGTCAATACATTTTGATCAAAATACATCTAAGCCCACCTACCAGGCGACAAGGTGGTCTCAGTTAAGGTGGGTTCCTATGCTAACATATTCATGCTGTTGTGCATTTTTCACGGTGGTCTTAGTTCAGGAGGGTTCCTAGTCTCAGTTCTCTCCTTCCACCGGTTGCTGATGCACATGCAGGTAACAAGGGGCAGCACACCATATGTGCGGGGACTGTGCTCCTGAAAAATGCGCAACAGCATCAATAGGTTAGCATAGGAACCTGCCTGAACTGAGACCACCTTGTCGCCTGGTAGGTGGGCTTAGATGTATTTTGAGCAAAATGTATTGACCAAGTGTCTCATATTTTATCAAGAGTGAGGGCTTAGTCCATATGTTATGCTTGCATCTATTATTATAGTGCATTATTTTCTGTGATTTTGTAAATGTAGCCATATACATCCACGCATTTAATACCATATTGTGCAGGATGGTTTATATATAGTTTTTTCTGTGATTTGGTTGACTTGGATTGCCCATGACGTGGCTTCTGCTGCCTGTGTTTGATCTTATCAGCTTGGATTACTGTAGTGCATGAGCTATGGCAGCCCTGACCTTTGCTTGATTTTGCTGCTACAAACGGGTTTCTACTCATGTGAGCTATTGCCCACGAATTCCACACTAGAGGTGCTGAGCTCCATCTGTGGCAATCTAAAGAGTCCACTATGCAGGTAAACCTCATATCACTATCCTTAGGATAGACAAGGCCAATAATATAAGATCAGAGCTATGTAAAGTTGCAGCCCCCCCGGTCCCGGTCACTTATTAGCCCCTTGTTAATCCCTGATCACCCCATATAGACTCCCTGATTACCCCCCTGTCACTGGACATGCCCCTGTAAGGCTCCATTCACATGTCCATATGTGTTTTGCGGATCCGCAAAACACGGACACCGGCAATGTGCTTTCCGCATTTTGCAGATCCGCACATTGCCAGAACTATATAAAAAAAGCTTTTTCTTGTCCGCAATTGCGGACAAGAATAGGACATGTTCTATATTTTTGCGGAACGGAAGTGCAGACCCGGAAGTGCAGATCCGCAATTCCGGATCCGAGTGGGACAAAGTCTGTCCCCATAGAAATGAATGGGTCCGCAATTCCGTTCCGCAAACAGAATTGCGGACGTGTGAATGGAGCATAAGGGTCCCTTATCACCGCCAGTTAGTTAGCTACTTGTTAGGTAGTTAGCGCCCAGCCCACCGCACCGCAGTCACTGATTTTGGCAGAAATTTTTTCATCCACATTGATCAATGCGAATGAAAAAATCTGTGCCGTTTTTTTTTTTTTTCCAGCCCAGAAGCCGAACGGAAAAAAAAAATCTCATTACCAGGGCTCCAGATGCGACTAGGAATTTGCGAATGGCGATAAGAAATGTAAGTCTTATTGCCATTTGTGACTTGTCCCACCGCCGCGCTGCAGCTCTAAGAAAAAAAAAAAACTTCAGCAGACGCACCACACAGCGAGCGGCACATCACAGGCAGCGCAGCCTGAAATAACCAATAGCAAAGCTCCATACAGTAAGGAGCTTTGCTATTGGATAGTTTGGGCGGGCGCCGGAGCCATACAGCGCCCTGCAGCAGAGAAAGCCGGCGGTAGATGAAAGGAGGAGGGGTCGGCTCTTGGGGTGTCTGAAGCACGGAGTGCCGGGCGCGCTGAGGAGCTGAAGCCTACAGCCCGAGCATCAAGATGGGGCCGCAGAAGAAGGAGACAGCTCAAGGTGTTATGTATCGATGTGTGTAATGTATGTAGTGGAGTGTGTGATCATCACATACATCATACAGTACACATGTATACATCACACATCACTACATACATCACACACTGCACTACACACATCACATACTGCACTACATACATCATACACATGTATACATCACACACTGCACTACATACATCATACACTGCACTACATACATCATACACATGTATACATCACTACTCACATCTCACACTGATGTATGTAGTGCAGTGATGTATGTGTTGCAGTGTGTAGTGAATGCACAGCAGGCTATTATAGCCAAGTGATAACGTACAGGGAAGTTCCGCCATATTGGACTTGACTTTATCACTTCGCTATAATTGCTTCATGTTATTAGACCGGTAGATGGTTCCCTGCATACCCTCCTCTTAGGCCCCGTTCACACCACCACTATTTATTTCTGTTGTTCTGCTCCGTTTGATGAGCAGAACAATGAAAATAATGGAAGTGCTGGATTTTTGTCATACGTTTAACATATACAAATAAAAACGTATGTTGACGGACGCCTCAGACAGATGCCATACTGTGGCATCCATCCAATAGAGTTCCATTGTACAAAAAAACATATATGCTAATTTATACGTTTTTTTTGCAGAATGGGAGATCGTAGTGTACCACGTCTTCCCATCCTGTAAAGTCCAGAAAAAAATCTATACATCTTTTGTACAATGGAACTCTATGGTGAGGGATGCCGCAGTATGGCTTTTGTCTGAGGCGTCCGTTATGTTTCAGTCATAGTATAATATAACATATGACTAAAACATAATGTGAACCCGTGTGTGACTGTGGCATCAGTGTTCGGTCAGTGATTTCCATCAGTGATATTTGAGCCAAAACCAGTTGCGGCTGTAAACACAGAACAGGTGCAGATCTTTCCCTTATACCTTAACCCTAAGTTCACACCTGAGCGTTTTACAGCTCTAAAACGCTCAACACATGACAACCAATGCTTTTCTATGGCCCTGGTTCTCACTTGAGCGTTTTACAGCGCGTTTGAACGCGCTGTAAAACGCCCGACGCATAAGCAAGTACTTGAGCTTTTTTTGGGGCGTTTGTCGCGCGTTTTGTGATTGACACCACAGTAGTCAATCACAAGAAAATTTGCAAAAACGCGCTGAAATACGCGCGACAAAAAAGCGCGTAAAACGCACGTTTTTAGAACGCTCAGGTCTGAACCCAGGGTCAGGGTCAGTGATGCCTCCTTCATTAAAGACAAGTTCTGTGACCTTTGTGATATGGTACAAACCCCAAATGTGGAGGACACACAAACAATAGATGGTGGTCAAGATAATAAATGCAAGAACCTGAATCCCATCAGTCTATGGTAGCGTCATGTTTATTATACTGGCCAAACAGGAATGGAATATTAATTGGGCAGAAATGACGCGTCAGCACCGAAGAGACGCAATTAAATTTTCATAACAAAGCATCAATATATTTTCTATTTGTGGCTCTGGACAGCAGTAATGGCACAGAGTCAGTCTGCCTCCGAGCTCTGAGGAAAATTGCAGGAAAAAACGTATGATGTGTCCCTGAAAATACGAACTGTTGCCTTGTTATAGCACTGACAAATATTAAAGGGGTACTCCAACTCTACAATATCAGATTTGTGTTGGTCAGCCTGCCGATCTGAAGATTAAAGCAGATGTCTAAGATTACCAGGCATAGCTACATAATTTTGGTAATGGCTGCACCTGGTATTGCAGCTCAGCCAGCCACCCTGCACCCCCTTCCCCACCACCACCACCGTGTCCCCTTCAATCAGCTAATGGGCAGAGGTGCCAGGGTCTGACCCCTACGATCTGAAATTAATGGTCATAGAAGATGTAAAGAAACTTTAATTACATTTCCAATGTTATGTACATTATGATCTGCAACGTTTTGCTCACATTTTCTCCATACTAAATTCTTAAAGTATCACATGTTACAGGTCCTTCAGGGTGTAGAAGGAAAGTATAGAAGGACCTGCAACAGGGTGCACTGTGGTTTCTGCTATGTATCTAAGAACTGTGTGCAATTTTACCACAAACTGCTGCGGTTCTAGAACTAGAAAATGGGAAGCTTATCTAAACCTGATGAACCTAATGTATACACAGCCTCAAGCAAAAATGAATGCTACTATAAATACATAACCTCAAACACAGACATAAATGGTAGAATATATACACAACCTCTAACACACTCAGGAATGGTACAATATATACACAGCCTCTACTACACACATGAATGGCACAATATATACACAACCTCTAACACACTCAGGAATGGTACAATATATACACAGCCTCTACCACACACATGAATGGCACAATATATACACAACCTCTAACACACTCAGGAATGGTACAATATATACACAGCCTCTACTACACACGTAAATGGTAGAATATGTACACAACCTCTAACACATTCAGGAATGGTACAATATATAAACAGCCTCTACCACACACGTAAATGGTAGAATATGAACACAGCCTCTACCACACACATGAATGGTGGAATATATACACAGCCTCTACCACACACATGAATGGTACAATATATACACAGCCTCTACCACACACAGGAATGGTACAATATATACACAACTCTAAAACACACATAAATAGTGCAATATAAACATAGCCTATACCCTACACATGAATGGTACAACATATACACAGCCTCTACAACACACAAATTGTACTATAAATAGCCTCTACCACACACAAATGGTACTATGCACTGCCTCTACCACACACATGAATGGTAAAATATTTACACAGCCTCTACCACACACATGAATAGTACAATATATACACAGCCTCTACCACACACATGAATGGTACAATATATACATAGCCTCTACCACACACATGAATGTTACAATATATACACAGTCTCTACCACACACATGATGGTACAATATATACACAGCCTCTACCACACACATGAATGGTACAATATATACACAGTCTCTACCACACACATGATGGTACAATATATACACAGCCTCTACCACACACATGAATGGTACAATATATACACAGCCTCCACCACACACATGAATGGCACAATATATACACAGCCTCTACCACACACATGGATGGTACAATATATACACAGTCTCTACCACACACAGGAATGGTACAATACATACACAGCCTCTACCACACACATGATGGTACAATATATACACAGCCTCTACCACACACATGACTGGTACAATCTATATACAGTCTCTACCACACACATGAATTGTACAATATATACACAGCCTCTACCACACATATGAATGGTACAATATATACACAGCCTCTACCACACACATGAATGGCACAATATATACACAGCCTCTACCACACACATGATGGTACAATATATACACAGTCTCTACCACACACATGAATTGTACAATATATACACAGCCTCTACCACACACATGATGGTACAATATATACACAGTCTCGACCACACACATAAATGGTACAATATATACACAGCCTCTACCACACACATGAATGGTACAATATATACACAGCCTCTACCACACACATGAATGGTACAATATATACACAGCCTCTACCACACACATGATGGTACAATATATACACAGTCTCTACCACACACATGAATTGTACAATATATACACAGCCTCTACCACACATATGGATGGTACAATATATACACAGCCTCTACCACACACACATGAATGGCACAATATATACACAGCCTCTACCACACACATGATGGTACAATATATACACAGGCTCTACCACACACATGAATTGTACAATATATACACAGCCTCTACCACACACATGAATGGTACAATATATACACAGCCTCTATCACACACATGGATGGTACAATATATACACAGTCTATACCGCATACATGAATGGTACAATATATACACAGCTTCTACCACACACATGAATGGTACAATATATACACAGCCTCTACCACACACATGAATGGTACAATATATACACAGCCTCTACCACACACATTAATAGTACAATATATACACAGCCTCTACCACACACATGAATGTTACAATATATACACAGTCTCTACCACACACATGAATAGTACAATATATACACAGCCTCTACCACACACATGAATAGTACAATATATTCACAGCCTCTACCACACACATGAATGGTACAATATATACACAGTCTATACCACATACATGAATGGTACAATATATACACAGCCTCTACCACATACATGAATGGTACAATATATACACAGCCTCTACCACACACATGAATGTTACAATATATACACAGTCTCTACTACACACATGAATAGTACAATATATTTACAGCCTTTACCACACACATGAATGGTACAATATATACACAGCCTCTACCACATACATTAATGGTACAATATATACACAGCCTCTACCACACACATGAATGTAACAATATATACACAGTCTCTACTACACACATGAATAGTACAATATATACACCGCTTCTACCACCCACATGAATGGTACAATATATACACCGCTTCTACCACACACATGAATAGTACAATATATACACCGCTTCTACCACCCACATGAAGGGTACAATATATACACAGCCTCTACCACACACATGAATGGTACAATATATACACCGCTTCTACCACCCACATGAATGGTACAATCTATATACAGTCTCTACCACACACATAAATAGTACAATATATACACAGCCTCTACCACACACATGAATGGTACAATATATACACAGCCTGTACCACACACATGAATGGTACAATATATACTAAGCCTCTACCACACACATGAATGGTACAATATATACACAGCCTCTACCACACACATGAATGTAACAATATATACACAGCCTCTACCACCCACATGAATGGTACAATATATACACAGCCTCTACCACCCACATGAATGGTACAATATATACACCGCTTCTACCACCCACATGAATGGTACAATATATACACAGCCTCTACCACACACATGAATAGTACAATATATACACAGCCTCTACCACACACATGAATGGTACAATATATACACAGCCTCTACCACACACATGAATGGTACAATATATACACAGCCTCTACCACACACATGAATGGTACAATATATACACAGCCTCTACCACACACATTAATAGTACAATATATACACAGTCTCTACCACACACATGAATAGTACAATATATACACAGCCTCTACCACACACATGAATAGTACAATATATTCACAGCCTCTACCACACACATGAATGGTACAATATATACACAGTCTATACCACATACATGAATGGTACAATATATACACAGCCTCTACCACATACATGAATGTTACAATATATACACAGCCTCTACCACACACATGAATGTTACAATATATACACAGTCTCTACTACACACATGAATAGTACAATATATTTACAGCCTTTACCACACACATGAATGGTACAATATATACACAGCCTCTACCACATACATTAATGGTACAATATATACACAGCCTCTACCACACACATGAATGTAACAATATATACACAGTCTCTACTACACACATGAATAGTACAATATATACACCGCTTCTACCACCCACATGAATGGTACAATATATACACCGCTTCTACCACCCACATGAATGGTACAATATATACACAGTCTCTACTACACACATGAATAGTACAATATATACACCGCTTCTACCACCCACATGAATGGTACAATATATACACCGCTTCTACCACCCACATGAATGGTACAATCTATATACAGTATCTACCACACACATGAATAGTACAATATATACACAGCCTCTACCACACACATGAATGGTACAATATATACACAGCCTGTACCACACACATGAATGGTACAATACATACACAGCCTCTACCACACACATGAATGGTACAATATATACACAGCCTCTACCACACACATGAATGGTACAATATATACACAGCCTCTACCACACACATGAATGGTACAATATATACACAGTCTCTACCACACATATGAATGGTACAATATATACAAAGCCTCTACCACACACATGAATGGTACAATATATACACAGCCTCTACCACACACATGAATGGTACAATATATACACCGCTTCTACCACCCACATGAATGGTACAATATATACACCGCTTCTACCACCCACATGAATGGTACAATATATACACCGCTTCTACCACCCACATGAATGGTACAATATATACAAAGCCTCTACCACACACATGAATAGTACAATATATACACAGCCTCTACCACACACATGGACAGTACAATATATACACAGCCTCTACCACACACATGAATGGTACAATATATACACAGCCTCTACCACACACATGAATGGTACAATATATACACAGCCTCTACCACACACATGAATGGTACAATATATACACAGCCTCTACCACACACATGAATGGTACAATATATACACAGCCTCTACCACACACATGAATGGTACAATATATACACAGCCTCTACCACACACATGAATGGTACAATATATACACAGCCTCTACCACACACATGAATGGTACAATATATACACAGCCTCTACCACACACATGAATGGTACAATATATACACAGCCTCTACCACACACATGAATGGTACAATATATACACAGCCTCTACCACACACATGGATGGTACAATATATACACAGTCTCTACCACACACATGAATGGCACAATATATACACAGCCTCTACCACACACATGAATAGTACAATATATACACAGCCTCTACCACACACATGAATAGTACAATATATACACAGCCTCTACCACACACATGAATAGTACAATATATACACAGCCTCTACCACACACGTGATGGTACAATATATACACAGCCTCTACCACACACATGAATGGTACAATATATACACAGCCTCTACCACACACATGAATGGCACAATATATACACAGCCTCTACCACACACAGGAATGGTACAATATATACACAGCCTCTACCACACACATGAATGGTACAATATATACACAGCCTCTACCACACACATGAATAGTACAATATATACACAGTCTCTACCACACACATGAATAGTACAATATATACACCTCCTCTACCACACACAGGAATGGTACAATATATACACCGCTTCTACCACCCACATGAATGGTACAATATATACACAGCCTCTACCACACACATAAATGGTACAATATATACACAGTCTCTACCACCCACATGAATGGTACAATATATACACAGTCTCTACCACACACATGAATTGTACAATATATACACAGTCTCTACCACACACATGAATGGTACAATACATACACAGCCTCTACCACACACATGAATAGTACAATATATACACAGCCTCTACCACACACATGAATGGCACAATATATACACAGCCTCTACCACACACATGAATGGTACAATATATACACAGTCTCTACCACACACATGAATGGTACAATATATACACAGTCTCTACCACACACATGAATGGTACAATATATACACAGCCTCTACCACACACATGAATGGTACAATATATACACCGCCTCTACCACACACAGGAATGGCACAATATATACACAGTCTCTACTACTCACATGAATAGTACAATATATACACAGTCTCTACCACACACATGAATGGTACAATATATACACAGCCTCTACCACACACATGAATGGCACAATATATACACAGCCTCTACCACACACAGGAATGGTACAATATACACACACATGAATGGTACAATATATCCACAGCCTGTACCACACACATGGATGGCACAATATATACACAGCCTCTACCACACACATGAATGGTACAATATATACACAGCCTCTACCACACACATGAATGGTACAATATATACACAGTCTCTACCACACACATGAATGGTACAATATATACACAGCCTCTACCACACACATGAATGGTACAATATATACACAGCCTCTACCACACACATGAATGGTACAATATATACACAGCCTCTACCACACACATGAATGGTACAATATATACACAGCCTCTACCACACACATGAATGGTACAATATATACACAGCCTCTACCACACACATGAATGGTACAATATATACACAGCCTCTACCACACACATGAATGGTACAATATATACACAGCCTCTACCACACACATGAATGGTACAATATATACACAGCCTCTACCACACACATGAATGGTACAATATATACACAGCCTCTACCACACACATGAATGGTACAATATATACACAGCCTCTACCACACACATGAATGGTACAATATATACACAGCCTCTACCACACACATGAATGGTACAATATATACACAGCCTCTACCACACACATGAATGGTACAATATATACACAGCCTCTACCACCCACATGAATGGTACAATATATACACAGTCTCTACCACACACATGAATGGTACAATATATACACAGTCTCTACCACACACATGAATAGTACAATATATACACAGCCTCTACCACACACATGAATGGCACAATATATACACAGCCTCTACCACACACATGAATGGTACAATATATACACAGTCTCTACCACACACATGAATGGTACAATATATACACAGTCTCTACCACACACATAAATGGTACAATATATACACAGCCTCTACCACACACATGAATGGTACAATATATACACCGCCTCTACCACACACAGGAATGGCACAATATATACACAGTCTCTACTACTCACATGAATAGTACAATATATACACAGTCTCTACCACACACATGAATGGTACAATATATACACAGCCTCTACCACACACATGAATGGCACAATATATACACAGCCTCTACCACACACAGGAATGGTACAATATACACACAGCCTCTACCACACACATGAATGGTACAATATATACACAGCCTCTACCACACACATGGATGGCACAATATATACACAGCCTCTACCACACACATGAATGGTACAATATATACACAGCCTCTACCACACACATGAATGGTACAATATATACACAGTCTCTACCACACACATGAATGGTACAATATATACACAGCCTCTACCACACACATTAATGGTACAATATATACACAGCCTCTACCACACACATGAATGGTACAATCTATATACAGTCTCTACCACACACATGAATGGTACAATATATACACAGTCTCTACCACACACATGAATGGCACAATATACACACAGCCTCTACCACACACATGAATGGTGTAATATATATATACAGCCTCTACCACACACATGAATGGTACAATATATACACAGCCTCTACCACACACATGATGGTACAATATATACACAGCCTCTACCACACACATAAATGGTACAATATATACACAGCCTCTACCACACACATGAATGGCACAATATATACACAGCCTCTACCACACACAGGAATGGTACAATATATACACAGCCTCTACCACACACATGAATGGTACAATATATACACAGCCTCTACCACACACATGAATAGTACAATATATACACAGCCTCTACCACACACATGAATAGTACAATATATACACCGCCTCTACCACACACAGGAATGGTACAATATATACACCGCTTCTACCACCCATAGGAATGGTACAATATATACACAGCCTCTACCACACACATAAATGGTACAATATATACACAGTCTCTACCACCCACATGAATGGTACAATATATACACAGCCTCTACCACACACATGAATGGTACAATATATACACAGTCTCTACCACACACAGGAATGGTACAATATATACACAGCCTCTACCACACACATGAATAGTACAATATATACAAAGCCTCTACCACACACATGAATAGTACAATATATACACAGCCTCTACCACACACATGGATGGCACAATATATACACAGCCTCTACCACACACATGAATGGCACAATATATACACAGCCTCTACCACACACATGAATGGTACAATATATACACAGCCTCTACCACATACATGAATGGTACAATATATACACAGCCTCTACCACACACATGAATGTTACAATATATACACAGTCTCTACTACACACATGAATAGTACAATATATTTACACCGCTTCTACCACACACATGAATGGTACAATATATACTAAGCCTCTACCACACACATGAATGGTACAATATATACACAGCCTCTATCACACACATGGATGGTACAATATATACACAGTCTATACCACACACATGAATGGTACAATATATACACAGCCTCTATCACACACATGGATGGTACAATATATACACAGTCTATACCACATACATGAATGGTACAATATATACACAGCTTCTACCACACACATGAATGGTACAATATATACACAGTCTCTACCACATACATGAATGGTACAATATATACACAGCCTCTACCACACACATGAATGGAACAATATATACACAGCCTCTACCACACACATGAATGTTACAATATATACACAGCCTCTACCACACACATGAATGGTACAATATATACACAGCCTCTACCACACACATGAATGGTACAATATATACACAGCCTCTACCACACACATGAATGGTACAATATATACACAGCCTCTACCACACACATGAATGGTACAATATATACACAGCCTCTACCACACACATGAATGGTACAATATATACACAGCCTCTACCACACACATGAATGGTACAATATATACACAGCCTCTACCACACACATGAATGGTACAATATATACACAGCCTCTACCACACACATGAATGGTACAATATATACACAGCCTCTACCACACACATGAATGGTACAATATATACACAGCCTCTACCACACACATGAATGGTACAATATATACACAGCCTCTACCACACACATGAATGGTACAATATATACACAGCCTCTACCACACACATGAATGGTACAATATATACACAGCCTCTACCACACACATGAATGGTACAATATATACACAGCCTCTACCACACACATGAATGGTACAATATATACACAGCCTCTACCACACACATGAATGGTACAATATATACACAGCCTCTACCACACACATGAATGGTACAATATATACACAGCCTCTACCACACACATGAATGGTACAATATATACACAGCCTCTACCACACACATGAATGGTACAATATATACACAGCCTCTACCACACACATGAATGGTACAATATATACACAGCCTCTACCACACACATGAATGGTACAATATATACACAGCCTCTACCACACACATGAATGGTACAATATATACACAGCCTCTACCACACACATGAATGGTACAATATATACACAGCCTCTACCACACACATGAATGGTACAATATATACACAGCCTCTACCACACACATGAATGGTACAATATATACACAGCCTCTACCACACACATGAATGGTACAATATATACACAGCCTCTACCACACACATGAATGGTACAATATATACACAGCCTCTACCACACACATGAATGGTACAATATATACACAGCCTCTACCACACACATGAATGGTACAATATATACACAGCCTCTACCACACACATGAATGGTACAATATATACACAGCCTCTACCACACACATGAATGGTACAATATATACACAGCCTCTACCACACACATGAATGGTACAATATATACACAGCCTCTACCACACACATGAATGGTACAATATATACACAGCCTCTACCACACACATGAATGGTACAATATATACACAGCCTCTACCACACACATGAATGGTACAATATATACACAGCCTCTACCACACACATGAATGGTACAATATATACACAGCCTCTACCACACACATGAATGGTACAATATATACACAGCCTCTACCACACACATGAATGGTACAATATATACACAGCCTCTACCACACACATGAATGGTACAATATATACACAGCCTCTACCACACACATGAATGGTACAATATATACACAGCCTCTACCACACACATGAATGGTACAATATATACACAGCCTCTACCACACACATGAATGGTACAATATATACACAGCCTCTACCACACACATGAATGGTACAATATATACACAGCCTCTACCACACACATGAATGGTACAATATATACACAGCCTCTACCACACACATGAATGGTACAATATATACACAGCCTCTACCACACACATGAATGGTACAATATATACACAGCCTCTACCACACACATGAATGGTACAATATATACACAGCCTCTACCACACACATGAATGGTACAATATATACACAGCCTCTACCACACACATGAATGGTACAATATATACACAGCCTCTACCACACACATGAATGGTACAATATATACACAGCCTCTACCACACACATGAATGGTACAATATATACACAGCCTCTACCACACACATGAATGGTACAATATATACACAGTCTCTACCACACACATGAATGGTACAATATATACACCTACCACACACATGAATGGTACAATATATACACAGCCTCTACCACACACATGAATGGTACAATATATACACAGCCTCTACCACACACATGAATGGTACAATATATACACAGTCTCTACCACACACATGATGGTACAATATATACACAGCCTCTACCACACACATGAATGGTACAATATATACACAGCCTCTACCACACACATGAATGGTACAATATATACACAGCCTCTACCACACACATGAATGGTACAATATATACACAGCCTCTACCACACACATGAATGGTACAATATATACACAGCCTCTACCACACACATGAATGGTACAATATATACACAGCCTCTACCACACACATGAATGGTACAATATATACACAGCCTCTACCACACACATGAATGGTACAATATATACACAGCCTCTACCACACACATGAATGGTACAATACATACACAGCCTCTACCACACACATGAATGGTACAATATATACACAGCCTCTACCACACACATGAATGGTACAATATATACACAGTCTCTACCACACACATGGATGGTACAATATATACACAGCCTCTACCACACACATGAATGGTACAATATATACACCACCTCTACCACACACATGAATGGTACAATATATACACAGCCTCTACCACTCACATGAATGGTACAATATATACACAGCCTCTACCACACACAGGAATGGTACAATATACACACACATGGATGGTACACTATATACTCAGCCTGCAGCTGCTTTTAACCCCCTATAGGCAGGCATATGGAGAGATATTCACAGCCCAGCAAGTCTCATATGTGACCACACATCTTCAGTCTTCCAAACTCTAGATTGTGTACATAGAAATGCATGAGGGCTGGGGTTGGAGGCCCTCCATATACAGCCACTGGTTCCCTCACATGCACAAATCATTGCTTTCTCAGTGTGAAGAGGCTGAGTCACACTACACAGTAGTGACTAATGCAGCTATTTAGGGCATGCATTTCAATGGAGCAATGGGGTCTCTGCTGCCATGAACATGACTACATCTCTGCTGGAAGGCAGCTGATCAGTAGAGACAATGGCAGGGTGCAATCACTCTGACAGCACTGCCACATGCCCTTCACCTGGGTGCCAGAGTCTCCTGTTTTCCAGCAGGAGCAGTTCTTTTTGCAGGTGTCAGACATCCCTCAGTGCAGTTCTAAAAAAAGATTCCCAGTTACATGTGAGCCGCAGGCTGCGTTACCGGGCTCCACCGCTGGGTGTCACTAGAGAGCGCTTTGTTTGCAATGTGTATGGGAGGAATTAGGTAGGTGTGTATGAGTCTAAGAATCAAGGGTAAGGCAGAGAGGGAGCACAAGTCACTGGTACAGCTCCCTGGCATCCTGGCACAGCTCTTCCACCCTATGCACTAGCTGCTTTTTTGCATAGCCAAACCTGTCTGTTGCATTGCAGCATCGATAGGAGGCCTTGAGGAAGGTACCAGGAGGCCTTGGTGAGGGATGCTAGGACCCAGCCAGCTGCTGCAGACCTCCCCAGTGCCTTGCAGAGCATCCTTCCTGCGCTGATCCTGGGCTCCCCATTCCTGGTGACTACCCCATGCCTAATGCCTGACCATGGGATGGATCTTTGCCTTGCTCTTCTTTTTCCTTTGCGCCCCCAGCTGCTTTGCCTTTAGCTCCCACTTTGACTCTGGTAAGTTGGAGCAGCCTTTATTTTCTTGATATGATTTGTGGGGTTATTTGCTTGCATTAGAATTTGGTTTCTTCGCTCCCCCTCCAGTAATTCTGGAGACAGATTCCCAGACTCCCCTCCCACTCCTTCTGCATAACCCTCCCTTCTGCGGCTTGATGGGGAGGTTGGGGAGCAGAGGTCTGGATGGTACCTGCTGGCTGTGGGCTTGTGGCAGCCATTGACCCCTGTGGTGGGCTGCAGTCTGGTGCTGCTGGGGAGGCCCCCTGGCCTGGAGGTGGCTGCCCAATCACATGTGGACTAGGTGATCCAGGACCAGACAGGTGACAAGCAGGCTCTGCTGTGTCTCACTGGGGGATGTAGGATAGATGGATGACGGATCAGCTCAATTCCAGGTAATCACCCCCTCCCCCTCCCCTCCACAGCCAAACACTGGAGTCCACACTGATAGGGCTGCTGCCTGATGGCTTTACTGCAATAGAGAGCACTGCTGGGTGCAACATCTTATACTATGTATCTATACCACCATGTATACTATGTATCTATATCACCATGTATACTATGTATCTATACCACCATGTATACCATGTATCTATACCACCATGTATACAATGTATCTATACCACCATGTATACAATGTATCTATACCACCATGTATACAATGTATCTATACCACCATGTATACAATGTATCTATACCACCATGTATACAATGTATCTATACCACCATGTATACAATGTATCTATACCACCATGTATACAATGTATCTATACCACCATGTATACAATGTATCTATACTACCATGTATACAATGTATCTGTACCACCATATATACAATGTATCTATACCACCATGTATACAATGTAGCTATACTGTCACATAATATACCACGTATCTAGACCACCATGTATACAATGTATCTATACTACCATGTATACAATGTATCTATACCACCATGTATACTATGTATCTATACCACCATATATATACAATGTATCTATACCACCATGTATACAATGTATCTATACCACCATATATATACAATGTATCTATACCACCATATATATATATATATATATATACAATGTATCTATACCACCATGTATACAATGTATCTGTACCACCATGTATACAATGTATCTATACCACCATATATACACAATGTATCTATACCACCATGTATACAATGTATCTATACCACCATGTATACAATGTATCTATACCACCATGTATACAATGTATCTATACCACCATGTATACAATATATCTATACCACCATGTATACAATGTAGCTGTACAGTCACATAATATACCACGTATCTATACTACCATGTATACAATGTATCTATACTATCATGTATACAATGTAGCTGTACTGTCACATAATTTACAATGTATCTATACTACCATGTATACAATGTATCTATACCACCATGTATACAATATATCTATACCACCATGTATACAATATAGCTGTACTGTCACATAATATACCACATATCTATA
This sequence comes from Bufotes viridis, assembly GCA_033119425.1. Lineage (NCBI taxonomy): Eukaryota > Metazoa > Chordata > Amphibia > Anura > Bufonidae > Bufotes > Bufotes viridis. The sequence continues at coordinate 259,367,919 of CM065594.1, read as the reverse complement.
CTATCATGTATACAATGTAGCTGTACAGTCACATAATATACCACGTATCTATACTACCATGTATACAATGTATCTATACTATCATGTATACAATGTAGCTGTACTGTTGTGTATATAACATATCTATATTCTGAAACATGCAGCTGAAATGTACCTATACGATCATACGTATATAATGTAGCTACGCTCGTGTGTATACAACATAGCTATACTGTCCCATATACAATGTAACTATACTGTCATGTATACAATGTAGCTGTACTATCAAATAATATACAATGTAGTTTTACTGTCAAGTATATGATGTAGCTATACTATAATGGATACAATGCTATAATATATCTATATTATCATGGTTACACTGTAGCTATACTATCACATACAATGTAGCTGTGCTATCATGTATAAACTGTACAGTGCAAAAGTGTTCACCCTTCCTTGGTGTTTTTCCTGTTTTGTGGATTGCAAAATGGAATTGATATGGATTTAAATTTCGATTTATTTAATGACCTAACAAAATTAAAAAAACAAAAACAAAATAAACTTTGTTTGAGGGTACTTTCACACTTGCGTTGAACTTTTCCTGTATTGAGTTCCGTCCTAGGGGCTCAATACCGGAAAAAAAAAAAGATCAGTTTTATCCTAATGCATTCTGAATGGAGAGCAATCCGTTCAGTATGCATCAGGATTAGAGATGAGCGAATTTCAGGTTATAAAATTCGTTCACGCTTCGTTTACTGGTAAAAGGTGAATTGCGTTTTGGATTCCGTTACCACGGACTATAACACAATTCTATGACGGAATGCCTTTAGAGGCATTCCGTTATTCATTCTGTCATAATAGAACTCTATGGGCTGCATAACGGATCTGTCCCGTTTCCGTTATGCAGGAGAGGATCCCCCTGCGTAACGGAAATAGAACGGATCCGTTTTGCAGCCCATAGAGTTCTATTATGACAGAATGAATAACGGAATGCCTCTAAAGGCATTCCGTCATAGAATTGTGTTATGGTCCGTGGTAACGGAATCCAAAACGCAATTCACCTTTTACCAGCAAACGAAGCATGAACAAATTTCAAAATATGAAATTCGCTCCTCTCCAATCAGGATGTCTTCAGTTCAGTCACTCTTACGGTATTTGGCTGGAGAAAATACCGCAGCATGCTGCGGTATTTTCTCAGTCTACAATTCCAGAACACTTGCAGAAATGCCGGATCTGGCATTATTTTCCATTGAAATGCATTAATGCCAGATCCGGCACCAAGTGTTCCGGAAAAACGGACCTTTAAAAATGCAAAAAGAATAAATACCAGATCCATTTTTCCAGATGACACTGGAGAGACGTAGCCGGTGCTTCAATGCATTTGTCAAACAGATCTGCATCCGGATCCATCTACAAATGCTTTCCGTTTGCACACGGATTTCCGTATCCGGCAGGCAGTTCCGGCGACGGAACTGCGTGCTGGATCCTCACAATGCAAGTGTGAAAGTACCCTTACCCCTTTACCCCTTTCCCGATACATCCATTATCCTTTTGTGCTTTCATTTTTTAGTTTGTACTGTCTAGTGGCGCCATGTACTGTTCGGTGCCACATAGTGGGAAGATGGAAAAAGAAATCTAAATGGGGCGGACATGAAAAAAAACCATGCAGTTCTGTCATTGTTTCATGGGTTCAGTTTCTAAGGCCTTCATTGTGTGGTAACAGGGACATGATGCCTTTATTCAGTGATACCAAACTTATACAGTTTCTTGTGTTTTAACACAACAACCCAAAAACATTACATCCACTTTATTTCTTTCCATTACAGCATTCATGCGATAAATATTTATATATTTGAATAGTTCTAGACATTATTGTTTATTTATTTTTAATTTTATATATTTTTTAAAACTTTTTTTTTCCTTTTTTTCTCAGCCCTATTTGAACATGCAATTTTTAGATGGCATATACCACAGACTGTAGCGGCTTACCATTGCAGTCTATGGTAAAACTGCTGTGCTGATATTAAGTCCTGTCACAGACAGGGCTTAATAGAAACTTTACTATGGCAGGCCTGGGACCCTTTAGAAGGCCCTTGGCTGTCATAGCAACTAAACAGCTCCTGCGATCTTCAGCTCATGTGTTTGTCAAGGGGCGTCTCCTTCTCCCTGGCTGTGAGCTGACCAATCGCAGCGGACCATGTCACAGCCAGGGAAAAGGTGAGAAACAGGGCTGTCTCCTCCTCCCTGTACTGATGGTATGAATTTACATACTAGGCAGGAAACCAATACTGGGGGCACAGTGGGCCCGAGATGCTAGGGAGGCTCATTACCCTTATCGCCTGCCATTGGCTGCTCCCCCCCCCCCCCCAACACAGGATGTTTTCATCTGCGCTCAGGGAGAAGCAGCTGCAGCGGTGTGAGGACCAGGAGCGGCGTGGTGAGCCATGTAAGTATTCAGTTTAAGGGCACCGGGCATATCGGAGACATTTTTTTGTCTCAGATTACCCCTTTAAGTTTCTTATTTATCTCCACAGAGCTTCTAAATGCACCTCCTCACAACACTGGAATGCTTTTCAATGTTTTCTCCTTTTGGGTACTCCCACTTGGTTATAGTTTGCCCTTGATGGTGATCAGTTGGCTGGATGCAAGGCAGTAGAGCAGATGCAGGGTTAATGGCGTTAATGACCAGGCTGGTTTTGTTGCAATAAAAAAAGTCTCTCTTTACTGAATAGATAATGGGAGTAGTAGCTCATACGGCTCCCGAAGGCACAGTTCTGAGGTATGTTACAGTGTAGGATTCTTTCAATAGTTGTGTATAGGCAGTAGCAATGATGGTATTAGTAGTTCTCCCTGAGTCTCACTCTAAACATAGTTTGCAGTCTCTCCAAATAACCACAGACATGCAGTTCAGTTCTTATTTACTCTTTTTGCAATTCCCAGTTGCAGGGTGCAGATCTTAGATTCGGATGGCCAGTCCATCTCAAAGTGTGGCAGGTGCCGGAGACAATTAACCCTATAAAAAGTCTACACACCCCTGTTAAAACGTCAGGTTTCTGTGCTGTAAAGAAATTTTACAAAAATAAATTATTTCAGAACTTTTTCCACCTTTAATGTGACCTATAAACTGTACCACTCAATTGAAAAACAAACTGAAATCGTTTAGGTGCAGGGAAGAAAACAAAAAAAACTATAACTTATAACTGGGGATGTAGCTGTATTCAGAATTAAGCAATCACATTCAAAATGATGTTAAATAAGAGTCAGAATACACCTGCCATCATATAGGCCCCATTCACACGTCAGCAAGTGTTTTGCTGATCCACGGGTCCATGGATGCTCAAAACATGGACATCGGCGATGTGCTTTCCGCAATTTGCGGACCGCACATCGCCGCCGCTATATGGAAAATGCCTTTTCTTGTCCGCAATTGCGGGCAAGAATTGGAGATGTTCTATCTTTTTCGGGAACGCGATTGTGGACCTGGAAGTGCGGATAGGAAGGAATGGGTCCGCAATTCCGTTCCAAAAAAGGCGGAACAGAATTGCGGACGTGTGAATGGGGCCTTACAGTGCCTCTGATTAACAAGTACTGGCTGATCTGACAAGTACTGGCTGTGTGGTACATGTGACAACAATCTCCCGTATTCTTCATATGTCTGGGCTATTGGGTAGAGTGGCAAGACGAAGGCCTTTTCTTAAGAAGAAAAACGTCCAACACATCTGAAGTCTCCCAAAAGCATGTGGGAAAAGGTGTTATGGTCTGATGAAACCAAGATTGAACTTTTTGGCCATAATTCCAAAAGATATGTTTGGCACAAAAACAGCACTGCACATCACCAGAAGAACCCCATCCCCACAGTGAAGCATGGTAGGGGCAGCATCAGACTGTGGGGCTGTTTTTCTTCAGCTGAAACTGGTACCTTAGTTACGATAGAGGGAATTATGAACAGTTTCAAATACCAGTCAATATTGGCACAAAACCTTCAGGCTTCTGCTAGAAAGATGAACACTTTTTATATCCACTGTATATCAAGCTGGCAGCTCAGGGGGCATGTCCTTTTAGCTGCAGCTCTCTTCCTATCAAAGCTCAGGTTGCGTGTCCTTTCTGCTGCAGCTTTCTACCTATTATAGCACAGGAGGTGTGTGCTAAGGCGTTATTACAGCGTTCACTTGAATTGGGCTAAGCTGCAATACCAGACACAGACTGTTAGCCAGAGTGGTGCCGTGTTTGGCAAGAACTATTTATTTCAGTCTTTAAATAGTGTCATGTACATGACACCCCGTCTTTTACCATTAAAGTGGATGGTGAGGCGCTATAAGCTGTAAAGAGCATTGACTCTTCCCAGACACTAGGGGCGCTGTGTAGATGCACCTGTTATAAGGGAAAGGGTTGTAGCTCTTTGAAACAGTTACAGGGAAGATTTATACTTGCATAGGACTGCTGGCCTTCTCTGGACTCGGCTTTGGTACCTCGTGGTGTTAGCACTCTTAAGCCTAGGAGCCGCCAGGCCGGTCAGATAAACATCCGCCCTGGAAGTGTCTGCCTGTGCTGCTATTTATAGGCAGGAAGCAGGCGGCCAGGGGGCATTTCCTAATCCTGGACGCACAAGTCGTGTCTCGGAGAACAGAGCGCTGTGTGCGCTTCATACGACAGATATGACCGTACATTATATCGCACGTATGGCGGGATTATATCTGAAATTAACCCCTTCCACCCATAAATAGCTTACACCTGCAGCTGGAATACAAAGTGGCTCCTTCTCATTTGGGAATGGAAAGGAGTTTGACCACTGGGACCCTCAGCAATCCCAAAAACTAGGAGTCCCTGAATCATGCCCCGCTCCTTGGGGCTGAGGTAGACAGCTCTCCGTCCTCCTCTCCATGCAGAAAAGGGATTTGGGGATCCCTTGTTCTTGGGTACTCAGACTCCCCCCTCCCTCTATTCAACATTTCTCGCATAACCTGGTTGTCCAGGATTTTAGTATTGATAGTCTATCCTCACCGATCTGCTGTTGCTGGAATTCGGCACAGGAATTACACAGCTCCATCCATTGCGGTGTAGTTCTGGCGCCAACGTCCAGCGCTGGTGCTACAAGTTAAGAGCTGATTGACCAGAGTGCTGCGTTGCGTCGTTTCAGACCCGCGCCATTCTGATATTGATGGCCTATCCGTAGGATCGACCATCAGTATTGACATCCTGGAATACCCTATTTAAAGGGGTTGTCTCATCACAGACAATGGGGCCACCACTGGGACCCGCTCCTTTATCGAGAACGGAGCCCCGAAAGTGGTGGAGGGTGCACTGCGCATGTGAAGCTGCCCTCCATTCATTTTCTTTGGGGCTTCCAAAAATAGCCGAACACCTGATTGGCTATTACCGTCGGGCCCATAGAAGTGAAGGGGAGCGGCGGCCGGTCATGCGCGGTGCGCTTCTATTCACTACTATGGGAAGATAGCTTGGATGAATATTTTTTTTATAAATCTGCAATTAATGGCTCCTTCCCCTTTAAGGAGGTGTATCTGGTTTCCTAGACACAGAGCGGGTATTTCTAAACCGATCCTCCTATGAAAAGTTCCGTTCGTATAGCGCTTGTAAGCACTTAGTCGGGCTGGTGGCGGCACCCTAGAGGTTCGGTGTCCTCGCCCAGTACGGTTTACTGTGCAGAAAGCTTTCATCCACTCCTGAGCGGGAAGGCTCCGATGTACAGTAAATGACTGGGTTTAATGGCTTGTACAGAGAAGTGCGCTTACAAGCTTTTGGGACAATGGCGTCCATATTTTCTGGCACCATTAACTATCAATTTATTGTAATTGGCAGGTCTGGTTTTCCTACCGCCACGCTCTTACCGGATGAACACATACCGCTGTGTTCCTGAAATACATCAGAAAATATATTTCTAAACCTTTTTCTTCTGCATTGCATTAATGCATTTTTCCTCTTGTATTTAAAGAGGTTGTCTCATCATAGACAATAGGGGCATATCGCTAGGATATGCCCCCATCCTCTTTTAGGTGTGGGTCCCACCTCTGGAACCCCCACCTATATAGAGAACAGAGTCTCAAAATTGAAGGAGGGCGCACTGCACATGCGCGGCCGCCCTCCATTCATTTCCTTTAGGGCCGCCGAAGATAGCCGAGCTGGCTCGGCTGTTTCCGTCGGGCCCATAAAAGTGAATGGGAGTGGGGGCCGGTCATGCGCGGTGCTCTCCCATTCACTTCTAGGGGGAGCCGGCTTGGTGTTGGCCAAACCGGAGTCCTCCAGCCACCACCTTAGGGGGCTCTGTTCCCGATACAGGTGCAGGTCCCAGCAGTGGGACCGGCACCTATAAGACAATGGGAACATATCCTAGCGATATGCCCCCATTGTCTATGATGAGACAACCCCTTTAGGGTGTCACTGTACCATATTACACCGTAGAGGGGTTCTTAAAGGGGCATTCTACCACAATTGTTTGGATAGGGGAGGTGAACCTACTGGAGTGTGAGAGCCTCAGGTGTGGCTCTTGACCCAACCAGGGGGCCACACACATCACATATAGACAGACGGGGCAAGGACAATTTTTACTTTTACTGAGAAATGGTGCCTTCAGTACTGTGGGCAGATCCATGATGTCCCTGTTTCTGTGAGTGAAGCCACAGCACCCCCTTTACCTTGGATAGAGACATGGTACCCCCAGTACTGTGAGCAGAGCCACTAAGCCCCCAATACTGTAATGGGAGCCACAGTGCCCCCAGTACTGTGAGCAAATCTATAGTGCTCCCAATAGTGCTAGCACTATGACCAGAGCCACAGAGCCCCCAAGTGTGAGCAGAGCCACAGTGACCCCAATACTGTGAATGGAGCCACTGAGCCCCCAATACTGTAATGGGAGCCATGGTACCCCCAGTACTGTGAGCAAACCCATAGTGCTCCCAATAATGTGAGCAGAGCCATGATGTCCCTGTTTCTGTGAATGAAGCCACAGTACCCCCAATACAGTTAGCAAAGCCACTGTGCCAACAATACTTTGAGCAAAGCCACGGCACCCCCCGTACTGTAAGAGGAGCCACTGTGCCCCCAATGTGAGCAGAGCCATGATGTCCCTGTTTCTGTGAGTAAAGCAACAGTGATCCTAATAGTGAGAGTGGAGACACATTCCCCCAACACTGTGAGCAGAGCCACGGTGCCCCCAGTACTGTGATAGGAGCCATAGTACCCCCAGTACTGTGAGGAGAGCCATGGTGTCCCCAGTACTGTGAACAGAGCCATAGTGCCCCCAGTAATGTGAGCAGAGCCATGGTGCCCCCAGTACTATGAGCAGAGCCATTCTGCCCCAGTACTGTTAGCAGAGCCATAGTGTCCCAGTACTGTGAGCAGAGCCATGGTGTCCCCAGTACTGTGAGCAGAGCCATAGTGCCCCCAGTACCGTGAGCAGAGCCATGGTGCCCCCAGTACTGTGAGCAGAGCCATACTGCCCCAGTACTGTGAGCAGAGCCATAGTGCCCCCAGTACTGTGAGCAGAGCCATGGTGTCCCCAGTACTGTGAGCAGAGCCATGGTGCCCCCAGTACTGTGAGCTGAGCCATAGTGCCCCCAGTACTGTGAGCAGAGCCATAGTGCCCCCAGTACTGTGAGCAGAGCCATACTGCCCCAGTACTGTGAGCAGAGCCATGGCGTCCTTGTTTCTGTCAGTGAAGCCACAGTGATCCTAATAGTGTAAACTGAGCCACTGTCCCCCAGTACTAAGCCACAGTGTCCCATTAATGTCAGCGGAGTTACAATGAACCACCCAACTCCCTAAACTCCATCTCTTCCAGGTTTCATTTACTGACTAGGAGGCTCCAGTCTTCGCCATCATATCCACCCCCTGTGTCAAAGCCATGGTCCAGGTCTACAGCTTTCTGATATAGAGGTCAAACTCGAAAAATTTGAATATTGTGCAAAAGTTCATTTATTTCGGTAATGCATCTTAAAAGGTGAAACTAATATATGAGATAGACTCATTACATGCAAAGCGAGATATTTCAAGCCTTTATTTGTTATAATTTGGATGAATTCTAATCATGGGAAAGACTGCTGACCTGACAGTTGTGCAGAAAACCCTCATTGACGCCCTCCATAAGGAGGGAAAGCCTCAAAGGGTCATTGCAAAAGAAGTTGGATGTTCCCAAAGTGCTGTATCAAAGCACATTAATAGAAAGTTATGTGGAAGGGACACGTGTGGAAGACAAAGGTGCACAAGCAGCAGGGATGACCGCAGCCTGGAGAGGATTGTCAGGAAAAGGCCATTCAAAAGTGTTGGGGATTTTCACAAGGAGTGGACTGAGGCTGGAGTTAGTGCATCAAGAGCCACCACACACAGACGGATCCTGGACATGGGCTTCAAATGTCATATTCCTCTTGTCAAGCCTCTCCTGAACAACAAACAACGTGAGAAGCGTCTTAGGCTCCCTTCACACTAGTGTTTTTTGCGGATCCGTCATGGATCTGCAAAAACGCTTCTGTTACAATAATACCACCGCATGCATCTGTCATGAACGGATCCAGTTGTATTATGTCTTCTATAGCCATGACGGATCCATTTTCTATTGTGCCAGATTGTATCAGAGAAAATGGATCCGTCCCAATTGACTTACATTGTGTGCCAGGACGGATCCGTTTGGCTCCGCTTCGTCAGGCACCGTTTTGGTGCCCGCCTCAAGAGCGGAATGGTGACTGAACGGAGGGAAACTGATACATTCTGAGGATCGCTTTTCCATTCAGAATGCATTAGGGCAAAACTGATCCGTTTTGGAACGCTTTTGAGAGCCCTGAACTGATCTCACAAACGGAAAGCCAAAACTCTAGTGTGAAGGTAGCCTTACCTGGGCTATAGAAAAAAAAGAACTGGTCTGTTGCTCAGTGGTCCAAAGTCCTCTTTTCTGATGAGAGCAACTTTTGCATCTCATTTGGAAACCAAGGACCCAGAGTCTGGAGGAAGAATGGAGAGGCACACAATGCAAGATGCTTGAAGTCCAGTGTGAAGTTTCCACAGTCTGTGTTGATTTGAGGAGCCATGTCCTCTGCTGGTGTTGGTCCACTGTGCTCCATTAAGTCCAGAGTCAACGCAGCCGTCTACCAGGAGATTTTGGAGCACTTCATGCTTCCTTCCGCAGACGAGCTTTATGGAGATGGTGACTTCATTTTCCAGCAGGACTTGGCCCCTGCCCACACTGCCAAAAGTACCAAAACCTGGCTCAGTGACCATGGGATTACTGTGCTTGATTGCCAGCAAACTGACCTGACCTGAACCCCATAGAGAATCTATGGGGCATTGCCAAGAGAAAGATGAGACCGAACAATGCAGAAGAGCTGAAGGCTGAAGTATCCTGGTCTTCCATAACCCCTCAGCAGTGCCATAGGCTGATAGCATCCTTGCCACGCCACACTGAGGGGCCCAAACCAAGGACTGAGTACATATGCATGACTATACTTTTCAGAGGTCCTACGTTTTTCTATTTAACGTCCTTTTTTTTTATTGATTTCATGTAATATTCTAATTTTCTGAGATTCCAGTGAATAGCGTCCGTCCAATTTTTGGCCGTTTTCACGGTCAGACGGACCCATTGGCTGTTTTTGGCCGTGGGACACTATGGTGGCGTTATTTAAACCGTGGAGGACATTATAAAGCTTAGGGCAGTAAAAAAAAATGCTACACTATGGGGGACATTATTTAAGATGGGGGCCTACATGGGGGCATTATTAAAGCTTAAATTCATCCATTTTTCTTGTCCGTTTTTAACGGACATGAAAAACTGATGCAAAACGGACATTAAAAACTGACACACGGCCAGAAAATGGATGCACACACTGATGCAAAATGGCCATTAAAACTGACAGTGTGCATGTAGCCTTAGTTTCACCTTTAGCATTATTTTTTTCCGGTATTGAGTTCCGTCATAGGGGCTCAATACCGGGGAAAAAACTTATCAGTTTAAGGCCTCATTCACACGACCCTATGTTTGGTCCACTTTTGAGCCACATATTTTGCGGCTCGGGCGCGGACCTATTCACTTCAATGGGGCTGCAAAAGATGCGAACAGCACTCCGTGTGCTGTCCGCATCCGTTGCTCCGTTCCGTGGTCCCGCAAAAAAAAAAATAGAGCATGTCCTATTCTTGTCTGTTTTGTGGACAAGAATAGGCATCTCTATAATGGGCCGCCCGTTCCGTTCCGCAAATTGCGGAAGGCACACGGAGCGGCTTCCGTGTTTTGCGGATCCGCAAAATACACAAGGTCGTGTACAGGCCTAATCCTAATTATTTCTGAATGGAGAGCATTCCGTTCAGGATGCATCAGTTCAGTCCCTCTTAAGTTTTCTGGCCAGAGAAAATACTGCTGCATGCTGCGGTATTTTCTCGTTCCAAAAATCCGGAACACTTGCCGGAATGCCGGATTCGGCATGCATTTCCATTGAAATCTATTAGTGCCGGATCCAGCATTAAAATTACCGCATTGACGGATCCGGTCTTGCGGTCTGCGCATGCGCAGACCTTTAAAAATGTGAAAAAGATAAATACCGGATCCGTTTTTCTGGATGACAACCGAAGAGACGGATCCGGTAATGCAATGCATTTGTAAGACGGATCCGCATCCAGATCCGTCTACAAATAGTCACCATATTGCCGAATCCAACAAGGCAAGTGTCAAAGTACCCTTAGGTTGCACTACTGAAATAAATGAACTTTTGCACGATATTTTAATTTTTCGAGTTTCACCTGTACTTTCCTTTTTTGATGTAGCTTGCTGGCAGTGAATGGAAACCTTTTTCTTCTTAGAATGCCCTCTGTTACAATGAATCACTGCAGACAGGACAGGAGGGACCCATGCTGCTTACTGAGGGTTCCCTGGATTAATACACGGAACCAAACCCACAGATGCAAACAGGTCGAGGTCAGAATTTTATTTATTTTTTTCACCTTTCAGACCCAGCACCTGACAGAGCCGCATCACCAGTGTGAACAGAGCACAAGACTCCAAGCAGCTGAGCTTTTGTTTCAGTTGTATCCAGTCTAATTTAGCCTTTTTGCCAGTTAAACATCCCAGCCTTCTTACCGATACATTCTACAAATGTAGCAAACCCTCAGCTGTGTCATAGATCTTAAAGGGAATGTGTGACGGTTTAAACTCATCCCCTGTCCTCAGGTCCCAGCGGTCAGATTCCCATCGATCACAAGAATGGGAGTCCTGTGTCTCCCCATATGGATGGAGCGGTGGTCGAGCATGCATGCTGCTGCTCCAAGAGAAGCCGAGTACAGGGCCTGGCAATCTCTGGCCTAGAGAGGAATGGAGCGGCGGTGTGCATGCTCAGCCATTTTACTGTTCATACGCCACAGGACTTATTCTTGATCCATTGGGGTCCCAGTGGTCAAACCCCTCACCAATCAGACTCTTATCCTGTGGATAGGGAGATATGTTTAAATCTTGGCACAGACCCAGGGGCGTAGCTAACGGCTCATGGGCCCTGGTGCAAGAGTTCAGCTCGGGCCCCCCTTCCCTCAGTGCTTTGTGTGTCTTCTTATGCAGCACAAGGGTCTTTGGGCCCCCTCAGGCTCCTGGACCCGGTAGCGACTGCTACCTCTGCACCCCCTATAGCTACGCCCATGCACAGACCCCTTTAACGAGTTTTCATCCTCTATCCGTAAGCAAGAATGTAACCATTCACTGTCTGCAAGCAGAGATCTTGAAAATGGTGGGAAAAGGAAACACAAATTTGCAGACGGTCTGCTGGCCTTTGTCCATTTGTGGTAAGGATAATAATAGATGAGGGACCTTCACGCACATCCTCCACGGAAGGACACAGAAAATTATATATAGCACGCGTTTTCCATCATATTCCCCAATGATCAGTAGACTAACGCAAAGAAATCTTGAAGGTTGAGTGTCCCTTTAAGCTGGCCAGGGTCGTGGTATTTCCTATGGAAAGCTTGATGTCCTTCTAGAAGCCTAAGGACTCGGCGTTCCTCAGAACGGAAGAAGTGGAGCATTCTGAAATACCCATGTGACAGCGGACGCTTCAGGATATTTCCCGATTCCGCATCCTGGTTCTTCTACTTGATATGGTCATAGATATTGGTGGAGGTGTCATAGCCATCGAGAGCCACTAGGGGCGCTGGTCCTTGTCACCATACTTAGGACTCTATGGTTTCGGAAGGTTAGGGTGTTGGCGGCATTCCATCATGTGGAAGACCTCCCTCCACTAATAAGTAACCCGGCAGGAGGATGTGAGGAACCTTTCCTTCCCTTCCACTTGTGTAATGCATGCCTTCCGCCTTAGAAAGATCCATAAGTAGGTGGGTGCCGCTTAGGAAAGGGAGGGGGGTCACGAAAAAGAGACGAGTTGAGTTCTTCCTTGTTTGGCCATAAGTGGGTTCTGTGATGAAGAGGAAAAAGGCTGGGAGCTGAAACGCGCCGCATACATCTTGTTCCCTGTGCTGCGGGCAAAGATATTGTTGATTGAACACATTTGCATGACAACACTTCCTGTTTTTTAGGTCTCCTTCACACAGAATTTTATTGGCCTTTTTTTTTCAGTCCAAAAAATGTCTGCCTTTTTATGTTACATGCAATTTTTATGAAGATTTCTAAGGTGTTTTTACCTATTTTGTGGCTTTTTGTTTTTACAAATAGTATGTTTTAGGACATGCCTTTTTTTTTGCAAATGGGGGCAAAATCCAATGGATGTCTATGGAACAAAAACTGCCGAAAAAACTCATAGCCAGCGCACGCAGCGATTAAAAAAGACATGGAACCAAAGAAACACAATGCAAGAACGGCAGTACAAAAAACACACGTTCGTACTGAATTTCATAAATTCCCATGGACTTACAGCTGACAACTGGCGGTTTTTTAGTAAAAAAAAAAATAAAAAGGCAAAAATTAGCAAAAATGTCTAGGGGCCTCTAAGCCTTTGGGGTTGCTGAGCGGAGCAGTTGGGCGCTGGGCGGTACATCATAAAAGGTGCATTCCCATGTATCAACCACAGGGTAGTCCTGCAAAACTGTGCGACCATCATTTAAAGGGATATTCTTTCTTATAAGGGACCTTTCTGTGGATATACCATAGGAGTCCGACAGTGTACGGAGAGGTGGCTTCACATGCGTGGCTCTCTATTTACTTCTGTGGGGGATAGGAAGGTGGGACCTGCATCTATCGGACTTCTGTGGATATACTGTACCATAAAAGTCTAACCTGCAGTCCTATGTAACACCACAGACAACCGTGATAACTCTCTGACTGCAGATAATGTAGTAGATGTCACCTGCAGTCCTATGTAACACCACAGATAACACAGTGATAACTCTCTGACTGCAGATAATGTAGTAGATGTCACCTGCAGTCCTATGTAACACCACAGATAACATAGTGATAACTCTCTGAGTGCAGATAATGTGGTAGATGTCACCTGCAGTCCTATGTAACACCACAGATAACACAGTGATAACTCTCTGAGTGCAGATAATGTGGTAGATGTCACCTGCAGTCCTATGTAACACCTCAGATAACACAGTGATAACTCTCTGAGTGCAGATAATGTAGTAGATGTCACCTGCAGTCCTATGTAACACCACAGATAACACAGTGATAACTCTCTGAGTGCAGATAATGTGGTAGATGTCACCTGCAGTCCTATGTAACACCACAGATAACACAGTGATAACTCTCTGAGTGCAGATAATGTAGTAGATGTCACCTGCAGTCCTATGTAACACCACAGATAACACAGTGATAACTCTCTGAGTGCAGATAATGTAGTAGATGTCACCTGCAGTCCTATGTAACACCACAGATAACACAGTGATAACTCTCTGAGTGCAGATAATGTAGTAGATGTCACCTGCAGTCCTATGTAACACCACAGATAACACAGTGATAACGATAAGTACGATTGGTACAAACAAGGTGTGAAGGAGGCCATCTACGTAAAAATGGAGAAGCCAAGCTTGAATAGAGGCGGGGGGGGGGAGGGGGGTTAGACATCTATTGTCTGCCACTTACAATGCTGTCTTGACACCTTTTCTGGGAGGTCATTATCACTTACTGACTCCAATTAGGACTATGGAATCAACACCTCTGACCCCATGCTGGGTATAATGACCTAATTACCAGATGTTGATTCAGTTACATATTTATTCCCAGAGAATTCTTGTACAAGTCACTCAGAATTGAGAAATCTCGTTGGAAGAACGAGTGAAACGTTTTCAAGAAATCTACAGCAAGTCCAGTTGCCTTGATTTATTCTTTACAGATATAACTATAAGTACAGATAATGTATTAGATGTCACCTGCAGTCCTATGTAACACCACAGATAACACAGTGATAACTATAAGTACAGATAATGTATTAGATGTCACCTGCAGTCCTATGTAACACCTTAGCTAACACAGTGATAACTATGTGTACAGACAATGTTTTAGATGTTACCTGCAGTCCTATGTAACACCACAAACAACAGTGATAACTCTCTGAGTGCAGATAATGTAGGATATATTACCTGCAGTCCTATGTAACATCACAGACAACAGTGATAACTCTTTGAGTATAGATAATGTAGTAGATGTCATCTGCAGTCCTATGTAACACCACAGACAACAGTGATAACTCTCTGACTGCAGATAATGTAGTAGATGTCACCTGCAGTCCTATGTAACACCACAGATAACACAGTGATAACTCTCTGACTGCAGATAATGTAGTAGATGTCACCTGCAGTCCTATGTAACACCACAGATAACACAGTGATAACTCTCTGAGTGCAGATAATGTAGTAGATGTCACCTGCAGTCCTATGTAACACCACAGATAACACAGTGATAACTCTCTGAGTGCAGATAATGTGGTAGATGTCACCTGCAGTCCTATGTAACACCACAGACAACAGTGATAACTCTCTGACTGCAGATAATGTAGTAGATGTCACCTGCAGTCCTATGTAACACCACAGATAACACAGTGATAACTCTCTGAGTACAGATAATGTAGTAGATGTCACCTGCAGTCCTATGTAACACCACAGATAACACAGTGATAACTCTCTGAGTGCAGATAATGTAGTAGATGTCACCTGCAGTCCTATGTAACACCACAGATAACACAGTGATAACTCTCTGAGTACAGATAATGTAGTAGATGTCACCTGCAGTCCTATGTAACACCACAGATAACACAGTGATAACTCTCTGAGTACAGATAATGTGGTAGATGTCACCTGCAGTCCTATGTAACACCACAGATAACACAGTGATAACTCTCTGAGTGCAGATAATGTAGTAGATGTCACCTGCAGTCCTATGTAACACCACAGATAACACAGTGATAACTCTCTGAGTACAGATAATGTAGTAGATGTCACCTGCAGTCCTATGTAACACCACAGATAACACAGTGATAACTCTCTGAGTACAGATAATGTAGTAGATGTCACCTGCAGTCCTATGTAACACCACAGATAACACAGTGATAACTCTCTGAGTACAGATAATGTAGTAGATGTCACCTGCAGTCCTATGTAACACCACAGATAACACAGTGATAACTCTCTGAGTACAGATAATGTAGTAGATGTCACCTGCAGTCCTATGTAACAGATAACACAGTGATAACTCTCTGAGTGCAGATAATGTGGTAGATGTCACCTGCAGTCCTATGTAACACCTCTGATAACACAGTGATAACTCTCTGAGTGCAGATAATGTAGTAGATGTCACCTGCAGTCCTATGTAACACCACAGATAACACAGTGATAACTCTCTGAGTGCAGATAATGTACTAGATGTCACCTGCAGTCCTATGTAACACCACAGATAACACAGTGATAACTATGTGTACATATAATGAATTAGATGTTACCTGCAGTCCTATGTAACACCTTAGCTAACACAGTGATAACTATGAGTACAGACAATGTTTTAGATGTTACCTGCAGTCCTATGTAACACCACAAACAACAGAGATAACTCTCTGAGGGCAGATAATGTAGGATATATTACCTGCAGTCCTATGTAACATCACAGACAACAGTGATAACTCTTTGAGTATAGATAATGTAGTAGATGTCATCTGCAGTCCTATGTAACACCACAGACAACAGTGATAACTCTCTGAGTACAGATTATGTAGTAGATGTCACCTGCAGTCCTATGTAACACCACAGATAACACGGTGATAACTCTCTGAGTACAGATAATGTAGTAGATGTCACCTGCAGTCCTATGTAACACCACAGATAACACAGTGATAACTCTCTGACTACAGATAATGTAGAAGATGTCACCTGCAGTCCTATGTAACACCACAGATAACACAGTGATAACTCTCTGAGTGCAGATAATGTAGTAGATGTCACCTGCAGTCCTATGTAACACCACACATAACACAGTGATAACTCTCTGAGTGCAGATAATGTAGTAGATGTCACCTGCAGTCCTATGTAACACCACAGATAACACAGTGATAACTGTCTGAGTACAGATAATGTAGTAGATGTCACCTGCAGTCCTATGTAACACCACAGATAACACAGTGATAACTCTCTGAGTGCAGATAATGTAGTAGATGTCACCTGTAGTCCTATGTAACACCACAGATAACACAGTGATAACTCTCTGAGTGCAGATAATGTAGTAGATGTCACCTGCAGTCCTATGTAACACCACAGATAACACAGTGATAACTCTCTGAGTACAGATAATGTAGTAGATGTCACCTGCAGTCCTATGTAACACCTCAGATAACACAGTGATAACTGTCTGAGTACAGATAATGCAGTAGATGTCACCTGCAGTCCTATGTAACACCACAGATAACACAGTGATAACTCTCTGAGTACAGATAATGTAGTAGATGTCACCTGCAGTCCTATGTAACACCTCAGATAACACAGTGATAACTCTCTGAGTGCAGATAATGTAGTAGATGTCACCTGCAGTCCTATGTAACACCACAGATAACACAGTGATAACTCTCTGAGTGCAGATAATGTAGTAGATGTCACCTGCAGTCCTATGTAACACCACAGATAACACAGTGATAACTACTGAGTACATATAATGAAGTAGATGTCACCTGCAGTCCTATGTAACACCATAGATAACACAGTGATAACTACTGAGTACAGATAATGTAGTAGATGTCACCTGCAGTCCTATGTAACACCACAGATAACAACAGTGATAACTCTCTGAGGGCAGATAATGTAGGATATGTTACCTGCAGTCCTATGTAACATCACAGACAACACAGTGATAACTCTCTGAGTATAGATAATGTAGTAGATGTCATCTGCAGTCCTATGTAACACCACAGACAACAGTGATAACTCTCTGAGTACAGATTATGTAGTAGATGTCACCTGCAGTCCTATGTAACACCACAGATAACACGGTGATAACTCTCTGAGTACAGATAATGTAGTAGATGTCACCTGCAGTCCTATGTAACACCACAGACAACAGTGATAACTCTCTGACTGCAGATAATGTAGTAGATGTTACCTGCAGCCCTATGTAACACCCCATATAACACAGTGATAACTCTCTGAGTGCAGATAATGTAGTAGATGTCACCTGCAGTCCTATGTAACACCACACATAACACAGTGATAACTCTCTGAGTGCAGATAATGTAGTAGATGTCACCTGCAGTCCTATGTAACACCACAGATAACACGGTGATAACTGTCTGAGTACAGATAATGTAGTAGATGTCACCTGCAGTCCTATGTAACACCACAGACAACAGTGATAACTCTCTGACTGCAGATAATGTAGAAGATGTCACCTGTAGTCCTATGTAACACCACAGATAACACAGTGATAACTCTCTGAGTGCAGATAATGTAGTAGATGTCACCTGCAGTCCTATGTAACACCACACATAACACAGTGATAACTCTCTGAGTGCAGATAATGTAGTAGATGTCACCTGCAGTCCTATGTAACACCTCAGATAACACAGTGATAACTGTCTGAGTACAGATAATGCAGTAGATGTCACCTGCAGTCCTATGTAACACCTCAGATAACACAGTGATAACTGTCTGAGTACAGATAATGTAGTAGATGTCACCTGCAGTCCTATGTAACAGATAACACAGTGATAACTCTCTGAGTGCAGATAATGTGGTAGATGTCACCTGCAGTCCTATGTAACACCTCTGATAACACAGTGATAACTCTCTGAGTGCAGATAATGTAGTAGATGTCACCTGCAGTCCCATGTAACACCACAGATAACACAGTGATAACTCTCTGAGTGCAGATAATGTACTAGATGTCACCTGCAGTCCTATGTAACACCACAGATAACACAGTGATAACTCTCTGACTGCAGATAATGTAGTAGATGTCACCTGCAGTCCTATGTAACACCACAGATAACACAGTGATAACTCCCTGAGTACAGATAATGTAGTAGATGTCACCTGCAGTCCTATGTAACACCACAGATAACACAGTGATAACGATAAGTACGATTGGTACAAACAAGGTGTGAAGGAGGCCATCTACGTAAAAATGGAGAAGCCAAGCTTGAATAGAGGCGGGGGGTTAGACATCTATTGTCTGCCACTTACAGTGCTGTCTTGACACCTTTTCTGGGAGGTCATTATCACCTACTGACTCCAATTAGGACTATGGAATCAACACCTCTGACCCCATGCTGGGTATAATGACCTAATTACCAGATGTTGATTCAGTTACATATTTATTCCCAGAGAATTCTTGTACAAGTCACTCAGAATTGAGAAATCTCGTTGGAAGAACGAGTGAAACGTTTTCAAGAAATCTACAGCAAGTCCAGTTGCCTTGATTTATTCTTTACAGATATAACTATAAGTACAGATAATGTATTAGATGTCACCTGCAGTCCTATGTAACACCACAGATAACACAGTGATAACTATAAGTACAGATAATGTATTAGATGTCACCTGCAGTCCTATGTAACACCTTAGCTAACACAGTGATAACTATGTGTACAGACAATGTTTTAGATGTTACCTGCAGTCCTATGTAACACCACAAACAACAGAGATAACTCTCTGAGGGCAGATAATGTAGGATATATTACCTGCAGTCCTATGTAACATCACAGAAAACAGTGATAACTCTTTGAATATAGATAATGTAGTAGATGTCATCTGCAGTCTTATGTAACACCACAGACAACAGTGATAACTCTCTGAGTACAGATTATGTAGTAGATGTCACCTGCAGTCCTATGTAACACCACAGATAACACGGTGATAACTCTCTGAGTGCAGATAATGTAGTAGATGTCACCTGCAGTCCTATGTAACACCACAGACAACAGTGATAACTCTCTGACTGCAGATAATGTAGAAGATGTCACCTGTAGTCCTATGTAACACCCCATATAACACAGTGATAACTCTCTGAGTGCAGATAATGTAGTAGATGTCACCTGCAGTCCTATGTAACACCTCAGATAACACAGTGATAACTCTCTGAGTGCAGATAATGTAGTAGATGTCACCTGCAGTCCTATGTAACACCACAGATAACACAGTGATAACTCTCTGAGTGCAGATAATGTAGTAGATGTCACCTGCAGTCCTATGTAACACCACAGATACCACAGTGATAACTCTCTGAGTATAGATAATGTAGTAGATGTCACCTGCAGTCCTATGTAACACCTCAGATAACACAGTGATAACTATGTGTACATATAATGTATTAGATGTTACCTGCAGTCCTATGTAACACCTTAGCTAACACAGTGATAACTGTGTACAGGCAATGTTTTAGATGTTACCTGCAGTCCTATGTAACACCACAAACAACAGTGAGATAACTTTCTGAGTGCAGATAATGTAGGATATATTACCTGCAGTCCTATGTAACATCACAGACAACAGTGATAACTCTGTGAGTGCAGATAATGTAGTAGATGTTACCTGCAGCCCTATGTAACACCACAGATAATACAGTGATAACTCTCTGAGTACAGATAATGTAGTAGATGTCACCTGCAGTCCTATGTAACACCACAGACAACAGTGATAACTCTCTGAATACAGATAATGCAGTAGATGTCACCTGCAGTCCTATGTAACACCACAGATAACACAGTGATAACTCTCTGAGTACAGATAATGTAGTAGATGTCACCTGCAGTCCTATGTAACACCACAGACAACAGTGATAACTCTCTGAATACAGATAATGCAGTAGATGTCACCTGCAGTCCTATGTAACACCACAGATAACACAGTGATAACTCTCTGAATACAGATAATGTAGTAGATGTCACCTGCAGCCCTACGTAACACCACAGATAACACAGTGATAACTCTCTGAGTACAGATAATGTAGTAGATGTCACCTTCAGTCCTATGTAACACCACAGATAACACCGTGATAACTTTCTGAGTACAGATAATGTAGTAGATGTCAGCTGCAGTCCTATGTAACACCACAGATAACACAGTGATAACTTTCTGAGTACAGATAATGTAGTAGATGTCACCTGCAGTCCTATGTAACACCACAAATAATAAAGTGATAACTCTCTGACTGCAGATAATGTAGTAGATGTCACCTGCAGTCCTATGTAACACCTTAGATAACACAGTGATAACTCTCTGAGTACAGATAATGTAGTAGATGTCACCTGCAGTCCTATGTAACACCTCAGATAACACAGTGATAACTCTCTGAGTACAGATAATGTAGTAGATGTCACCTGCAGTCCTATGTAACACCACAGATACCACGGTGATAACTCTCTGAGCACAGATAATGTAGTAGATGTTACCTGCAGTCCTATGTAACACCTCAGATAACACAGTGATAACTCTCTGAGTACAGATAATGTAGTAGATGTCACCTGCAGTCCTATGTAACACCACAGATACCACGGTGATAACTCTCTGAGCACAGATAATGTAGTAGATGTTACCTGCAGTCCTATGTAACACCACAAACAACAGTGATAACTCTCTGAGTGCAGATAATGTAGGATATATTACCTGTAGTCCTATGTAACACCACAAATAATAAAGTGATAACTCTCTGAGTGCAGATAATGTAGTAGATGTTACCTGCAGTCCTATGTAACACCACAGACAACAGGGATAACTCTCTGAGTACAGATAATGTAGTAGATGCCACCTGCAGTCCTATGTAACACCACAGATAACACAGTGATAACTCTCTGAGTGCAGATAATGTAGTAGATGTCACCTGCAGTCCTATGTAACACAACAGATAACACAGTGATAACTCTCTGAGTACAGATAATGTAGTAGATGTGACCTGCAGTCCTATGTAACACCACAGATAAAACAGTGATAACTCTCTAAATGCAGATAATGTAGTAGATGTCGCCTGCAGTCCTATGTAACACCTTAGATAACACAGTAATAACTATGAGTACAGATAATGTAGTAGATGTCACCTGCAGTCCTATGTAACACCACAGATAACACAGTGATAACTCTCTGAGTACAGATAATGTAGTAGATGTCACCTGCAGTCCTATGTAACACCACAGATAACACAGTGATAACTCTCTGAGTGCAGATAATGTGGTAGATGTTACCTGCAGTCCTATGTAACACCTCAGATAACACAGTGATAACTCTCTGAGTGCAGATAATGTCGTAGATGTCACCTGCAGTCCCATGTAACACCACAGATAACACAGTGATAACTCTCTGAGTGCAGATAATGTAGTAGATGTCACCTGCAGTCCTATGTAACACCACAGATAAAACAGTGATAACTGTCTGAGTACAGATAATGTAGTAGATGTGACCTGCAGTCCTATGTAACCCCACAAATAACACAGTGATAACTGAGTACAGATAATGTGGTAGATGTCACCTGCAGTCCTATGTAACACCTCCGATAACACAGTGATAACTCTCTGAGTACAGATAATGTATTAGCCGTCACCTGCAGTCCTATGTAACACCACAGATGCAGCACAGTGCAGATATTGGGGTAGATATTACGTCAGTGCCTGGCGGTGTGAATACTGTGGGTCAGGTTCCTCCTACACGGGCCGATGCCAGGATGATCGGTGGTCGTTAAAATTGCTTTTCGCACAGTCCGATGGAAAGTGAAGGTGAGAAGAATGATCGCCATTACGATTGTTTGTCCCCAGTCACTGTGCATATTATCGGCAGCACGCCCCCAGCTTGCACACGGCAATGTGCTGCCAAAAAACGAGGATTTTAATTGACGGATGGAAGACGAGTCACACGAGT
Source organism: Bufotes viridis (assembly GCA_033119425.1). NCBI lineage: Eukaryota > Metazoa > Chordata > Amphibia > Anura > Bufonidae > Bufotes > Bufotes viridis. The sequence goes on along the minus strand of CM065594.1, from coordinate 259,345,686 downwards.
CAATGATCCTCAGCCGGTTTGGATGCACACAAGGTTCTAGAGCAGAGGTGGGCAAACTTTTTGACTCCTGGGCCGCAATGGGTTCATGTATTGGACCCAGGGTCCGGACCAAGAGTAGATGGGTGGGGCTTTAGTGTGAATTAATATACATTAAATTTAAATTTCGTAACGATCTGTGGATGACACTGTCATGGGGGATCTGTGGAGGACACATATATAGCATCTTATGCTATATATGTGTCATCCACAGATCCTGCATCAGTGCCATCCACAGATATTGCCCATAAGTGCCATCCACACATATTGCCCAAAAGTGCCATCCACAGATATTGCCCATAAGTGCCATCCACACATATTGCCCAAAGTGCCATCCACAGATATTGCCCATAAGTGCCATCCACAGATATTGCCCATAAGTGCCATCCACAGATATTGCCCATAAGTGCCATCCACAGATATTGCCCATAAGTGCCATCCACAGATCGTGCATTAGTGCCATCCACAGATATTGCCCATAAGTGCCATCCACAGATCCTGCATTAGTGCCATCCACAGATATTGCCCATAAGTGCTATCCACAGATCCTGCATCAGTGCCATCCACAGATATTGCCCATAAGTGGCATCCACAGATATTGCCCATAAGTGCCATCCACAGATATTGCCCATAAGTGCCATCCACAGATATTGCCCATAAGTGCCATCCACAGATATTGCCCATAAGTGCCATCCACAGATATTGCCCATAAGTGCCATCCACAGATCCTGCATCAGTGCCATCCACAGATATTGCCCAAAAGTGCCATCCACAGATATTGCCCATAAGTGCCATCCACAGATCCCCCATCCCCCAAGACTCTGCATAAATAATAACCCCATGGTAAAACCTTTATTTCTTCAGGGTCGGTGAGAGCCCAGCCGCGCCAATACTTCGGATCCCAGCACCGCCTTCTTCACTTGCGGCTGACGTATTCTCGCACATGCGCACTGGATACAGAAGTCCGCACGGTCCCAGACTACTGTAACCAGTGCGCCTCGCGAGATTACGGCGCTTCATTGAAATTACCTCACAGCAAGTGAGGTGAATAAATTAGCTCCACATCTCAGTTGCGGCTCGGCGGGCCGGATGAAAAGGTCCGCCGGGCCGTAGTTTGCCCATCACTGTTCTAGAGCCTCTTTCCTTAGAATTTAACATTGTGTTGTTCCTCTGTTATTCCTCCTGAATATTTGTAATGAAGTTTATCCATACATTTACAAGAGGAATAATAGAGGGAAATCACAATCCAGAATTGTTATGAAGAATACAGTATGTTTTTACTAAAAGCAGACATGTCAGGAGCGGTAAATTGCCAGCCAGATGTTAACAACCCCCCCCCCCCCCCCAATAAAAAGGGGTTACCCAAAGTGCTATGCCCTCCTTCTCATTTTGCCCTGGGCAGCAGCACCACAGGTGCAATGCAAAACTTCAAGTAGACTTCATTAAATGCAAAGAGCTTTGTTTTACTGAAAGAGGAGGGGGCGTGTCCCCTCCTTGGAAGATCTGGGGCACAGAGAATTTCAGAGTTCTGTGAATCCTGTGTTTCCATAGTGCAGCAAATTCATATTCCTCGTCTTCAGGACGCTGCATCTGCAGTACAGACGCAGAGCGGAGTACCTGCCTAATGACCTTCTGACTGCGGAGGATCACGACGGGAGAGGAGCACTGTGCCAGTGTATGTGAGCACAGGCTTGAGTGGGCACGGTGTGCAGGTTGGCGACCTGACCGCAGATTTGCCAGCGTTGAGTCTCCGTGTAATGAGTTGCGACCTTTGGAAGGCAAATCAAATACACGCCGACAGAGCGCTGAATTCATTGCATGCACATTATACGGGATCTGCTGACTGTAGCACTTTGCGGGCTTCATTGCAGAGCTGCGCTCTTAAAGTGACTTTGCCAGCTGTGGAGTCTATTCATTTCTTTGAGATTCAAATATAGAGGGGTCATAGGGGCGTGGGCCCCATCCCCACTCCTGCCACACATTGGTATATGACTTGGACATATATCAGGGCGGGGGTGCCAGTCAGCTTTAGGAAGCTGCAGCTGACCAAGACAGCGCCATCATTGGATAGTGGCCAAGCCTGGTATTGCAGCTCAGACACATTCACCTAAATGGGGCTGAGCTGCACCTAGGCCATGTGACTGATGAACGCGATGCCACATGGCCTCTGTGAGCGCCGCGGCCTCTTCATACAGCTGATCGACAAGGGTGCCGGGAGTCGGACCCCCGCCAATCTGATAGTGATGACCTATCCTGAGGACAGCCAATTAATATCAAAATTCCATAGAGCCTCTTTAACCCTTGTTGACAAATGTGTTCCTTCCACCATAGGGCTCATGCACACGAACATATGTTTTTTCCGTTTCTGTTCCGTTTTTTTTACAGGTCCGTAAGAGGAACCATTCACTTCAATGGGGCTTGGAAAAAAACGGAAATTACTGCGTGTGCATTCCGTGTCCGTATGTCAGTGTCCTGTTCTTGTCCGTTTTGTGGACAAGGACAGACATTGCAACAATGGATCCGCAAAAATTAAACGGATGCAACATGGACGTCACACAGATGTCATCCGTTTTTCTACCAGATCCATGTTTTGAGGACCACAAAATACGTATGGTGGTGTGCATGAGGCCTTACAGTGAATATCCACTTTTAAACACCATGTTGTTCTTCGGTCCAGAAATGTAGGGGCAGGCAGGAAATTGTCAGGGCTGCTGAATGTCGGACCTGTCATTCTAGCGGCAGGTGGACAGCTCTTCACCTGCAAGGACAGACCCTGAACCACTTCGCTTATCTTTAATATCTTTAGATTTTGTGATACACACTTCCAAATCCCATGTGTGGACATAGCATTGTACAGTATGATAAAATGATGACTACCTGCAGCCACCACTAGAGGGAGCTTACTGTGTAAAATCCAATTATGCTCCTACGCTCCCTCTAGTGGTGACCACAGGTAGTGGATATTTTATGCTATAACTGTCTATACAGGGGACTGAGTTTTGGACTGTTTAGATAAAAAATGGTGGAAGTTCAATTTCTAAAGGTGACAGGTAGCAGATATATCCCCTCATCCATGTCCATGGAATTATGGGAACTGAAGGAATCTGACAACAAACTAATATGTATGGCGGGGCCAACATCCACTTGAGAGAAAGTAAAGGTGTATAGAATTTTTATTGGTACACCCCCTCCCCTTTTTTTTGTAGTTGGCCGATTGGAGGTATCAATTGCCCATAGGTAGAATTTTTAATGTAATGTCATGTGACTATGAATAACATTGTCCCATATTACTAATCAGCCCCATTTCTGGGTCACAACTAATTATACCCATTACAGTTGCCACATCAGGGGGCTCAGTCTAGGCTGCCGGATGTATGGGCCACACATAGAAAAGATTTCCAGTTACCGCATAAATACCACACAATACAAATTTATTGTTAATAAAATACAGCGCTACATACCTATTAGATCCAGTGATGTCTCTTTCTTCATCTTCGCCATTCTGACCAGACCGCCATGATGGCTTCATTCACCCAAGTCTTGTCTCTGCAGAGTTTACCATACAGACATCTTAGATTCCCCACTTTTCCATCCTTCTCCTCCTGTTTCCCCAATAGTGTTATCCTGCTGGTACCCCAATACAGTACCCGCTGTGCTCCCCAATACTCGAATACTATACCGCAAAAATAATAGTATCACACAGTCAGTCCTCCCATAGTAGTAGTGCTCCTAGACTACTCTCAATAGTAATAGTGCCCCTACAGTAGCCCCAATTGTGATAATACTCCTCAAGAGTGCCTCATTAGTAGCAATGCCCTCCATATTGTGCCAATAATAATGCCCCACAGTAACCTCAATATTAATCATGCCCTCACAGTACCCCCAGTAGTAATAGGGCCACCATAAGGCCCCCTATAGTGCTCCAGCAGTAACAAAGTCCCTTTATAAGGCACCACTTTAGAGTTCCCAGTAGTAGTAAAGCCCCTATAGTTTCCCTAGTAGTTATAATGCCCCCCATAGTGGCACCAGTATTTATTATGCCCCCAGTAGTAGCCCCATTATTTATAAAGCCTCCTGTACTGCCCACAGTCCTTCCCCTGCAGTGCCCTCTGTAGTTATAATGCCCCCCATAGTGGCACCAGTATTTATTATGCAGCCCATTAGTAGCCCCATTATTTATAAAGCCTCCTGTACTGCCCACAGTCCTTCCCCTGCAGTGCCCTCTGTAGTTATAATGCCCCCTATACTGGCACCAGTATTTGTTATGTACTCTGTGGTGCCCCCCTGTTCCCTCCTGTTGTTATTATGTCCCTCTGTAGTATCTCCTTTAGTTTTAATGCGCTGCTGCAGTTATAAACCCCCTCAAGTGACAATGTATTATAATGCCCCATGTAGTGCCAGTATTTATAATGTCCCCTGCAGTGCCCCTTGTATTAAAATGCCCCCTGTATTATAATGCCTTTTGTAGTGCTCCGGCCTGTATGAATGCCCCCTGTATTATAATGCCTCTTGTAGTGCTCTGGCCTGTATTAATGCCCCCTTTATTATAATGCCTCTTGTAGTGCTCCGTCCTGTATTAATGCCACCTGTTTTATAATGCCCCTTGTAGTGCTCCGGCCTGTAATAATGCCCCCTGTATTATAATGCCCCTTGTAGTGCTCCGGTCTGTATTAGTGCCCCCTGTATTATAATGCCCCTTGTAGTGCTCCGGTCTGTATTAGTGCCCCCTGTATTATAATGCCCCTTGTAGTGCTCCGGCCTGTATTAATGCCCCCTGTATTATAATGCCCCTTGTAGTGCTCCGACCTTTATTAATGCCCCCTGTATTATAACGCCCCTTGTAGTGCTCCGACCTTTATTAATGCCCCCTGTATTATAATGCCCCTTGTAGTGCTCCGACCTTTATTAATGCCCCCTGTATTATAATGCCCCTTGTAGTGCTCCGGCCTGTATTAATGCCACCTGTATTATAATGCCCCTTGTAGTGCTCCGTCCTGTATTAATGCCCCCTGTATTATAATGCCCCTTGTAGTGCTCCGTCCTATTTTAATGCCCCCTGTATTATAATGCCCCCTGTATTATAATGCCTCTTGTAGTGTTCTGGTCTGTATTAATGCCCCCTGTATTATAATGCCCCTTGTAGTGCTCCGGCCTGTATTAATGCCCCCTGTATTATAATGCCTCTGGTAGTGCTCCGGCCTGTATTAATGCCCCCTGTATTATAATGCCTCTTGTAGTGCTCCGTCCTGTATTAATGCCCTCTGTATTATAATGCCCCTTGTAGTGCTCCGTCCTATTTTAATGCCCCCTGTATTATAATGCCCCCTGTATTTTAATGCCTCTTGTAGTGTTCTGGTCTGTATTAATGCCCCCTGTATTATAATGCCCCTTGTAGTGCTCCGGCCTGTATTAATGCCCCCTGTATTATAATGCCTCTTGTAGTGCTCCGGCCTGTATTAATGCACCCTGTATTATAATGCCCCTTGTAGTGCTCCGGCCTGTATTAATGCCCCATGTATTATAATGCCTCTCGTAGTGCTCCGGCCTGTATTAATGCCCCCTGTATTATAATGCCTCTTGTAGTGCTCCGGCCTGTATTAATGCCCCCTGTATTATAATGCCCCTTGTAGTGCTCCGGCCTGTATTAATGCCCCCTGTATTATAATGCCTCTTGTAGTGCTCCGGCCTGTATGAATGCCCCCTGTATTATAATGCCTCTTGTAGTGCTTTGGCCTGTATTAATGCCCTCTGTATTATAATGCCCCTTGTAGTGCTTCGTCCTGTATTAATGCCCCCTGTATTATAATGCCCCTTGTATTGGTCCGGCCTTTATTAATGCCCCCTGTATTATAATGCCCCTTGTAGTGCTCCGGCCTGTATTAATGCCCCCTGTATTATAATGCCCCTTGTAGTGCTCCGGTCTGTATTAATACCCCCTGTATTATAATGCCCCTTGTAGTGCTCCGGCCTTTATTAATGTCCCCTGTACTATAATGCCCCTTGTAGTGCTCCGGCCTGTATTAATACCCCCTGTATTATAATGCCCCTTGTAGTGCTCCGGCCTGTATTAATACCCCCTGTATTATAATGCCCCTTGTAGTGCTCTGGTCTGTATTAATGCCACCTGTATTATAATGCCCCTTGTAGTGCTCCGGCCTTTATTAATGTCCCCTGTATTATAATGCCCCTTGTAGTGCTCCGGCCTGTATTAATGTCCCCTGTATTATAATGCCCCTTGTAGTGCTCCGGCCTGTATTAATGTCCCCTGTATTATAATGCCCCTTGTAGTGCTCCGGCCTGTATTAATACCCCATGTATTAAAGACTGACTTGCCGTGTCCCGTTGCAGGCGATTGCGATGACATCACCACGACCTCCTACACTGACTCTCTGGCGGTGCGATGATGGGATCATGAAGACCTGCATCAGGACGCAGTGTTCGTGACCATGTCATCGAAGTCGCCTGAGAACTGCCACAGGAGGCCGTGGTGATGTCATTGTAACCTCCTCTGCCGTTCTATTGCCTCATAGGCTGCAGTAGTAGTAGCCTGCGGCTCCTCAGAGGCAGGTCGGCTGTCTGAAGCAAGATGCGGCCCTGCTGGTCACGGGCCACAGATAACTCCCTCAGGCCTTGGGACGCGTGTTTTGAGACCCCCACTCCACAGCTTTTTCAGACCCTGAATTGCAGATCAGTGTGAACATAGGGCATGTACTGCCATGGGTTTTTCTTGCCATTCAGCGGCAGCCATAGTACTTGTCACCCAGGAATAGCTCCTCCTCGTCTTCCAGACAGACTGCTGGTCAGATGACGGCGAGAAGATTGATTCTAATATGGAGGTGGCTTTCCAAATCCCAGCCGAGTAGGTCAGTGTCTTGCCCGCCGCTCTGAGATGCAATCCATCCTTAATCTAATGATGGCACGGCTGCTCGTCACCTAATATCTGCCGGATTAGACCCTCTGATCTGCCCGAGCAGAAGAGGAAGACTCTGAGGATCTCCATTATTACCCTAATACCGGCTAAGAGACCTGCGGCGTTAACCCTCTGTGTGCTGCCCCAGCAGTAGATCCTCCCGCCCCGTACGTGCGCTGTCTCTGGTGCTGAATGTCACAGTCACAGCCTCATATTATATCACATCACAGGAAAGGGAAAAAACATCAGAAATTAGAATCTTTTACTTTTGATTCATAGATTTCTTGTCTATTCTGATCCCTCCTATCTATCTATCTATCTATCTATCTATCTATCTCTCCCTCTATCTATCTATCTATCTATCTATCTCTCCCTCTCTCTATCTATCTATTTATCTATCTATCTATCTATTTATCTCTCTCTATCTATCTATTTATCTCATATCCATTTATCCATCTCATATCTACGGTATCTATCTATCTATCTATCTATTATCTATCTATCTATCTATCTATCTATCTATCTATCTCTTAACTATCTATCTATCTATCAATTTATCTATCTATCGCTACTTTCACATCTGTGTTTTCCTTTCCGGTTTTGAGATCCATCAGGGGATCTCAAAACCGGAGGAAAACGCTTCTGTTTTATCCCGATTTCATTGGGGACAAAACGGAACTTTTGTTGTGTTCCCATGCTGGATACTAGACCGCTGCAAGCAGCATTTTTGTGTGCGTCATGGGATACTGATCAAGAAGAAAATACTGATAACACAGAAAAAAGGGTTCTGGCGCCCATTGACTTACAGTGGTTTTAATGCCGGATCCATCTTGTTCCTTTTGGAGATAATAAAACTGGATCTGTTCTGAACAGAAGCCTATCTATCTATCTATCTATCTATCTATCTATCTCATATCTATCTATCTCATCTATCTATCTATCTATCTATCTATCTATCTATCTATCTATCTATCTATCTATCTATCTATCTATCTATCTCATTATCTATCTATCTATCTATCTATCTATCTATCTATCATATCTATCTACCTATCTACCTATCTATCTATCTATCTCATTATCTATCTATCTATCTCATATCTATCACCTATCTATCTATCTATCTATCTATCTATCTATCTCATATCTATCTATCTATCAATCTCCTATCTATCTATCTATCTCATTATCTATCTATCTATCTATCTCATATCTATTATCTATCTATCTATCTATCTATCTATCTATCTATCTATCTATCTCATATCTATCTATCTATCTATCTATCTATCTAATATCTAACTATCTATCTATCTATCTAATATCTATCTATCTATCTATCCATCCATCTATCTATCTTGTTATATAGGACACTACTTCTTTAAAATCTTATCGCTCACTCCACTCTAACGCTGATTCTGGGATTCCTTCCAGGTTTTCTCCTGCCTGGCTTGCTTGCTGCAATGTATTAATAGGATTGAGGTTAAGTTCTTTGTGGGATATATTTATTCTCAGGGGATTGAAGTGTTTTCTTAAAAAATTCTAATTTTCTCTGGAACTATATTGACGGTTCACCCTTACAGTGAGCCGGATGCGGATTCCTTAAAGGACCTGTACATGTGCCATATTAGCCTAAAGGCTGAATGTGAGGATCCAAGCACCACTGGCCCCTTCCCCTCACCACCCCCGGCGCATCCTTCACCCCATGATCAGCTGTATTACACAGAGGTGGTTGTCCCAGATGGACAGCCGCCGGGAGTGGTGACCCTAGGGTGTCTGAACTCACTGGGTGATGGCAGATTTGCATGCACTTCACTTTCACACATTTTGAACACACTCACCTCTGTTTACGGCCTGGTGTAAGAAGAGGAATATAATTCCGGCTGATGTCCGGGCTGTAACTGGCGCACCTAGAGACCAGACTTAGACTTCGGCTCTTGGCCAACACGTGGGGTGGCAGCCAGAACAAGACTGCGCTTCTACAGCTTCAGCTGTGGGATGGTCACAAGCAGGCTCGGACTGGCACACAGGGGTACAGGGGAATCCCCCGGTGGGCCCCTGAGCAAGGTGGGCCCCTAGTCTCCCACCCCTTGCACAAGTGGCACATAACAGATTAGATTTACTGCACTAGACACACATATTCAATGTACAGCACCTCCAACAGCTTATATTCATATAAAAAACTTGTTAGATTATTTATTATACTTGAATGTATCCGTATGGTGGGCCCCCAAAATAAATTTTACTGGTGGGCCCTAGGTACTCCAGTCCGACACTGGTCACAAGTCCTGGTCCCTTGCAGGAGCCTTCTGTCCGGAGGGAGCCTGCAATAGACCGCGACCTAGTGCACGTTTTTGTGTTGCTCGCTTCACGATTTTGTTGCACTGGTGCAGAAAGCACGCACGTCTTCTGCTTGTCTCACCACTCTTTTTTAAAAAAAAGTATGAGGGGCTTAGTGGCCAACAAATGTTCTATACATTGTGCCAGAAACTGGCAGAGATTTGCTTTTCTAGTTCACAGCCTGCCAAGAGCGGCACCATATTCTGCTCGCTAAGGGCTCTTTCACACTACCGTTTTTCTTTTCCGTCCTAGAGTTCCGTCCTCAGGGCTCTAAGACGGAAAAAGACTGATCAGGATTATCCCAATGCATTCTGAATGGAGAGAAATCCGTTCAGGATGCATCAGGATGTCTTCCGTTCAGTATGTGAACGTATTTTGGACGTTTACAAAACCGCAGCATGCTGCGAATTTGTCTCCATCCAAAAATCCGGAAGACATGCCGTAACGCCGGATCCGGAATTAATGCCCATTGAAGTGCATTAATCCGGATCCGGAATTAAGCTAAACGTGGTTTCGAGCACATCGCCGGATCCGACGTTTAGCTCTGCACATGCGCAGCAGCAGTTCCGATCGGGGCCCCAGTGTAAGCTGGGGCTCCGATCGGTTACCATTGCAGCCAGGATGCTACTGAAGTCCTGGCTGCCATGGTAAGTACTCCGCAGCAGTGTACTTACCCGCGCTGCGGCCTCCGGGCGCTCCTTCATGACGTCACAGGTCTGGGCGGCGCATTGATCTATGCGCCGCAGGGACCTGTGACGTCATAAAGGAGCGCCTGGCGGCCGCAGCGCGGGTAAGTACACTGCTGTGGAGTACCATGGCAGCCAGGACTTCAGAAGCGTCCTGGCTGCCATGGTAACCTGAAAGCATTTCGAAGAGTGATCAGGATCCTGATCAGTCTTCAAATGCTTTCAGGCGACTTGCGTTCTGACGGATCCGGCGGGACGGAAGTGCCTGCTGGATCCTTAGAACGCAAGTGTGAAAGAGGCCTAATATATTTGGCACATCTTACGCCAGCGCGGTTCTGATCTTTTTGCAGAACGGACGTATGGAGGCAGAAAAAACACAGATGATCCACGCTTTTTCTACATCCGTATGTCCCATCTGCAAAAGATGGAACATGTCCTATACTTGGCCGCAAAATGTGGTCCGCTGGCCCATTTAAATTAATGGGTCCTCAAAAAACCACAAATGTCATCCGTATTTTGCGGATCCGCGTTTTGCAGACCGCAAAATACATACGGTCGTGTGCATGAGGCCTAAGGCATTTTATTGGGACCCCATTCATGTATTCAATTTGTCGCCATTTCCCTCCTGATTGAAAGGGCCAGATAGATGACTATGCAGGGTGCTCTACCTTCATGACGGGGCAGAACTAAGATAGGTGCGGGTCCCACCTCTGGAACCTCCTCCTATCAGACATTTATGGCAGAAATGTCCAGTTGGGACAACCACTTTAACTTCCAACTCCATACATGTGATCCCACAGGCGCAGTGATTTTGTGTTTGACAGACATGGGCAGGGATTGGAAAAATGTATGCCAAATCCTCCCTCAAAACCGAGTGATGTTTTTTCTTCGTTGCTCCTCATGGGCGGACAACATTGAAGACAGCCCCTGAGGAAAAACACGTGTGAAAGCCCCTTCCAGTTTTCAGGAATGAGGAGAACAATGAGTTGTGCCCTCATAATAGGACCTTAAGAACGGTACTTTATGAAAACGAAATAGGTACCACAGAGTGCCCACATAGTATAACCATATAATACCCACATAGTAGTGCCAGAAACAACCAAATGCAGTAAATAATACCACTACTATTGGCTTGACCAAAAATGACATTCCACAGAGGAACTGTGAAGGAGACTCGAGATGATGAGACCTCTAAACGGTGGTGGCAACAGGGCATTTGACCATGTGATAACCTGGCCTGTATACTGCATATCTGGAAGCCCATGTAGGCTCCGCTTCTTCTACACAGTCCTTTCAGGTTTTATTTTTTTGCACATAGCCTCTTCAAAGTGACAGATGATCCCGGCCTGCCGAACAGGGACTTACATCACTATTTTTCCAAAAATAATATCAGTGACTCATGCTAGACCATCCGCGTCAGGATAAAATATGAAAAACACCAATCTGGCGTAGAGGGTAATATCAGAAACCAATTAAAAATGCAAATGATTTCCAAGGCGTGACAATTCTGAGTGCTCCGAGTCCTCACAGCCGATGGTGTCTAAAAATAGCTAGAGAGAAATACGACGCCGTGATTTCTTCTTCTTGTGGCCGCATACAGCTAGTTTTACACAGTACTACCTATAAATCCTGAAATATTCCAGCTTCACACTGGCCTTCAGAGCACACGCAGTAAGCTGACAGTGCCTGTATTCTGCAGCTCTCTTTTCAGCTTTACTGTGTAGACTGGAACAGAGTTAGTAGAGGGCATATGTACTATAGAGGCATGATATGTGGCTGCCATTGGGGCCCTTCACGAGAGAAATCCCATCCCCTTGGCTATTGGGTACATTATTAGTTGTTAGGCCAGCAGTCGATGCCCTCCACCACCTCTCTTTTCATGGTTGCTAAAGCGCTCACCTTCCTCCAGCAGTCTGTAGCTGTTCACATCCCCTTGCTTCCTCCCACTGGGCTTGGCCAGTACAGGTCCATCTACTCCATACAGACTGGGGCCCGCCGTTTGCCTGCTATGCGTCCACCTGTAGGGCGTGCATGTGTGCCTCCTCTGGCTCTTAAAGGGCCAGTGTCCCTGAACTTCAGGTTCCCCAACCAATGGCTACCTGAGGGGAGGTGCCTAAACAACAGGTTCTAGTCTTCTAGTTTCCTGGTAAGGTGCAGCAGTGCTGTTTTGCCTATCTGTATACCAACCTCTGCCTGTCCTGACCTCTGCCTAATGTCTGTACTGACCCTTGCATGGCCTTACATCTTCCTGATCCCCATACTAACCCTCAGCTGCCTGCCCTGACCCTCAACTGATTTTAGATTGCACAAAATCTGCCTGCCCTGACCCTGGATTGTCCCTGACTATGATTTTGCCTGACCTCTTGTTGCTCAGCACCAGTGTCTCTTGACCCCCATGGGTTTACTCAACAGAGACAACTCCAGGAGTAAGTGGCCTGGTGGTTCCCCTGCAGCAGAGTCCAAATCCTTGTATAGGGATTAAATAGTGAAGACTTAAGATAATGCCCCTTAGGAGTTGCCCAAAGTCAAATCTGTTTAGTAAACGCATCAAACCCTACTCCGCTATTGTAACATTGGCCATTGAGGGGGTGGGAATTGGCCCAAGGGTCAGCATGGGGGGAGGAAACAAACCCTAGGCCCTGGCCCCGAAAAACCAGCAGCAAAAGGGGCCCAGCAGTGTCGGACTGGGGTACCTAGGGCCCACCAGTAAAATTTATTTTGGGGGCCCATTGTATGGATACATTCAAGTATAATAAATAATCTAACAAGTTTTTTTTACATGAACATAGGCTGGTTGAGGTGCTGTACATGGAATATATGTATGTAGTGCAGTAAGTCTACTGTGTTATGTGCCACTTATGCAGGGGTGGGAGACTAGGGGCCCACCTTGCTCAGGGGCCCACCGCGGGATTCCCCTGTACCCCTGTGGGTCAGTCCGAGCCTGCTTGGAGACATTATACTGTATGGAGGCCACAAAGAGACATTATACTGTATGGGGGCAGCCACAAGGAGACCTTATACTGTATGGGGGCCACAAGGAGACGTTATACTGTATGGGGGCAGCCACAAGGAGACATTATACTGTATGGGGGCAGCCACAAGGAGACATTATACTGTATGGGGGCCACAGGGAGACGTTATACTGTATGGGGGCAGATGCAAGGAGACGTTATACTGTATGGGGCGGCCACAAGGAAACATTATACGTTATGGGGGCAGCCACAAGGAGACATTATACTGTATGGGAGCCACAAGGAGACGTTATACTGTATGGGGCGGCCACAAGGAGACGTTATACTGTATGGGGGCAGCCACAAGGAGACGTTATACTGTATGGGGGCACAAGGAGACGTTTTTCTGTATGGGGGCCACAAGGAGACGTTATACTGTATGGGGGCAGCTACAAGGAGACGTTATACTTTATGGGGGCAGCTACAAGGAGACGTTATACTGTATGGGGGCAGCTACAAGGAGACGTTATACTTTATGGGGGCAGCTACATAGAGACTTTATACTGTATGGGGGCTTCTACAAGGAGACGTTATACTTTATGGGGGCAGCCAGAAGGAGACGTTATACTGTATGGGGCGGCCACAAGGAGACGTTAAACTGTAAGGGGGCAGCAACAAGGAGACGCTATACTGGATAGGGGCACAAGGAGACGTTATACTGTATCGGGGCCACAAGGAGATGTTATACTGTATGGGGGCCACAAGGAGACGTTATACTGTATGGTGGCAGCTACAAGGAGACGTTATACTGTATGGGGGCACAAGGAGACGTTATACAGTATGGGGGCAGCCACAAGGAGACGTTATACTGTATGGGGGCCACAAGGAGACGTTATACTGTATGGGGGCAGCCACAAGGAGACATTATACTGTATGGGGGAAGCTACAAGGAGACGTTATACTGTATGGTGGCAGCCACAAGGAGACGTTATACTGTAAGGGGGCAGCTACAAGGAGACGTTATACAGTATGGGGGCAGCCACAAGGAGACGTTATACTGTATGGGGGCCACAAGGAGACGTTATACTGTATGGGGGCAGCCACAAGGAGACATTATACTGTATGGGGGAAGCTACAAGGAGACGTTATACTGTATGGTGGCAGCCACAAGGAGACGTTATACTGTATGGGGGCAGCCACAAGGAGACGTTATACTGTAAGGGGGCAGCTACAAGGAGACGTTATACAGTATGGGGGCAGCTACAAGGAGACGTTATACTGTATGGGGGCAACCACAAGGAGACGTTATACTGTATGGGGGCAGCCATAAGGAGACGTTATACTGTATGGGGAAGCTACAAGGAGACATTATACTGTATGGGGGCCACAAGAACCGTTATACTGTATGGGGGCAGCTACATGGAGATGTTATACTGTATGGGGGCAGCTACAAGGAGACATTATACTGAATGGGGGCAGATGCATGAAGACGTTATACTGTGTGAGGGCCACAAGGTGACATTATAACCCCTTTCCCAAATCAGTATCATGTCTCCTTGTCGGCCCATACAGTATACAGTAAAGTCTCCTTATTGCTCCAGTATAGGGGCCACAGGGAGACATTATAGTGGGGGGCTTCTACTGCTGGGCCTCCTGACAGGTATATTCTCCATCACCTTCTAGTGTGTAGAGAAGCCCTGAGCTGGGGCCCAGGAGGAGAGGGCCACTATCTTTTACCTGCTTCTCCCTCCTTGGACAGTGGCAGGCCAGGATCTGGAGAACTCCCTGAGAGAGACCTGCATGGCCTCCCTCACTTGCTGCTGTCCCGACACTTCCTGCCTTTGGTGGTGGGCGGGGCTAGGAGCCAGGAGGCAGCGGCTGCTGCGGGGAACTTCATGTGCCGATCCCCAGGGTCTTCAGTCTCCAATGCCCCCAGCTTTTTCAGGCCCTTCTATGGACTCCAGGATGCGGCTGCAGTACGTAAGGGGCCGCTCTGTGCAGGTCCCAGGCTTTGTGTCAGTTCGGGGGCGGAGTCATGGCAAAATAGGAGAAAGCAGGAGGCAGCCGCTGCGGGGACCAACACTTACTTTGTGCAGGCGCAGTACATGGACGTTTTAGGAGTGGTCGGCACACGTGCGACCGCTCCTATGACGTCATTAAATACCACGGTTATTAGGAAACTGTGATATCGCCATATCGCAGTTTCTTAATTCTGCGGTATATCGCAGACACCGGTATATTGCCCAACCCTACTTCACTATGTGCACCGCTACCTTATAACCCACAGAAGGGATATGTTGTGGAAGAATTATCTGTGTTTTGGCTGCTAGAGAGGAGCTGCTATCACCTTTGTTTGCACTCCAAAGTCTTCATCTGTGTTTGGCAGCGCGACCCTCATTTTGGGTTAATAACGTTTGGATGTGAAAATAACATACTTTATTATATACATAATCGGGAGCTCAGTCTAGTTCTAGAATGTTGAGCGGTAACAATCACTCTCATCATGGTCACTGTGTGAGGACAAAATCCAGATAAAAAGCAAACACCACAAAATACTGTTTTTCCAATTATTTTTTTTATTGGAATAGCAATAAGCAGCATTGTAATAAAATATTACTGGCCCTTTAATTAAACAGGGATGACAGTGACTCTCAGATCAGGCCCGGGGAGACCACAGAACTTGCTGCGGTCATTCAGACCAGTCCACCACTGTCCTGAGATGAGAGCCACCGGATCCAAAGATCCAGAGGAAGGCGAACAAACCCCGGAGAGTTTTACCTCAGGGGGAAAAAATTCCTTCCTGACCCCAGATGTGGCGATCGGATTTCTCCCTGGATTACATCTGTCCTGCTGCATATTGCTGTATATGTGTATGTAATATAAAGCTCCGGAGAGCTGACCCTGGAAGGAAAGAGACAACCTGCTCCTAAGAGCTTACAATCTAATATACAATGAATGCCCTGCTCCTAAGAGGTTACAGTCTAATATACAGTACATGCCCTGATCTTTAGAGCTTACAATCTAATATACAATTCATGGCCTGCTCCTCAGATCTTACAGTCTAATATATAGTACATGCCCTGATCTTTAGAGCTTACAATCTAATATACAGTATAAACTCTGCTCCAAAGAGCTTACAATCTAATATACAATTCATGGCCTGCTCCTCAGATCTTACAGTCTAACAATCTCTTACAATCTTCTAGCTCTAAGTGAAGTGTCCTCTTCTGCGTGGACTTGTCCTCTTCTAGCTTTAAAGCTGAAATGACCCAAGATGATTCTGATTTAGAATTGTGTACATTCTGCAGCAGGTGTGATGTCATGTGCCCTATGATGTCATGTGCCCTGTGATGTCATGTGCCCTGTGATGTCATGTGCCCTGTGATGTCATCAGCCTTGTGATCTCATCATAGCTGCCAGCCAAACAATCAAGTACATGATCACTGTCACAGATTTGTAAAAGTACCAGTGTCAGGAAAATCTTTCTTGTACGGCACCTGTATAGTGGTACATCACAGTACGGCGTGTAAGAGCCACAATGTATATTGAGAAATATCATGGCTCGTATTCAAAGAGATCATTTAGCTTCATTACATATTAGCTCCGGCTCTATGTGCTAAAGGCCTACACAGGACTCTACCCTGGGCTCCCTGGCAGCAATAACCTATTAGTCCCTAGTCCCCCCTTATCCAACAGGACCCAAAGCAGCGGACCGCAGAAAATTGGAGAAGTGTTTAAACCCCCAAACCTGCCCAGGACCACCCACTTATGGTCAAGGCTTGTTTGCACCCCACCTGGCACCTTGCCCCAGTTGCCACTCCTTAACTATGCTTCTGGTTAATGGCGCAGTTCTGTACTTCACTGCACACCCTCCAGCTACATGATATGTGAAGGCCTGAGGTCTTAGTATTCAGTGAAGAGCTACCTACCTGGATATGTCCTCTTCAAGCTGTCAAGCTCAAGTGACATAAAATGGTTCTGGTTTAGAACTTTGGTCATTCTGCTCCAATGATGACATCATATGGTGTCTGTGATGTCATGTGCCCTGTGATGTCATGTGCCCTGTGATGTCATCATTACTGCCACTGTTGTTATAGTAACATGGTGTGGCCTGTGACTACTTGTAGTTAGCAATAATGTTTTTTAGTGTTTCTGTGTTCACTGAATGTATGGCTTCCTTCAGAGGTATACACTCATGACATATAGGTGTTTGCACTGCTATCAAAATCTCTCATCTGGAGCCCCTCCAGCTCTGATAGGAAGAGTAGTACAACATGCTGCACGATTCTATACGTCAAAGTGACAGACATCCAACTGGAACCCTGACTGACACGATTATAAGTCATCGGGCTCTTCTGGGGGATTGTTTGGTGTCGGCGATGTGTCTGCCATGGTGTTATGGCTTCCAACCTTAACCGCCTAACGCACGGATGCATCCGAAATGAAATGAAATGATACATGAACTCACCATGCCCCTCCGCGAATATTTTGGGGTGTCTTTTTTCTAAAATGGTGTCATTTGGGGGGTATTTATACTATCCTGACATTCTAGCACCTGAAGAAACATGACAGGTGCTCAGAAAGTCAGAGCTGCTTCAAAATGTGGAAATTCACTTTTTTGCACCATAGTTTGTAAACGCTATAACTTTTACCCAAACCAATAAATATACACTTATTGGATTTTTTTTTTTATCAAAGACATATAGAACAATACATTTTGCGAAAAATGTATATAGAAATGTAGTTTTTGTAAAAAAAAATTACAACAGAAAGTGAAAAATGTCATTTTTTTTGCAAAAATTGCGGTCATTTTTGATTACTAGCAAAAAAAGTTAAAATGTCAGCAGCAATGAAATACCACCAAATGAAAGCTCTATTAGTGAGAAGAAAAGGAGGTAAAATTCATTTGGGTGGTAAGTTGTATGACGGAGCAATAAACCGTGAAAGTAGTGTAGTGCAGAATTGTAAAAAGTGGCCTGGTCATTAAGGGGGTTTAAGCTAGGGGGGCTGAAGTGGTTAAGTTAGGAACAAAAAATGGTTCTCCAAGCAAACTCCTTCCTGTGTGCCCCCAAATAATGGCATTGATTTATAAATAGTATAGGACCACCCTTTAGCAGATCCTAAATTTCTGGTCTCAAAATTGACTTCCTTTCAGTAAGTGCTCATGCACATGAGCGTGTGCGCCCCGTGCCCATGCTGCGGTGTGCCAATAGCTGTCTGCAATGCACGGGTACCGACCGAGTGCACGATGTTTGCGGACCCATTCCCTTGAATGGGTCAATGATCCGCAAGATACGTTCTGCACTGCAAAAAAATAGAACATGTTCTTTTTTTTTGCAGTGCATAGGCACGGACCAAAATCACACAGAAGCGATTCGTAGTGCTACCGAGGGGTTCTGATCCGTGATTCCGAGGGCTTCTGATCCGTGATTCCGAGGGCTTCTGATCCGTGCCTCCGCTCCACTACTTATCTTGTTGATTGCAGACCCATTCAAGTCATCCGCAGTATGTCCTGCACACAGCCGGTGCCCGTATATTGTGGATCCGCTGTTTACAGGCTGCAATATGTGCATAGGGCACGTGTGAATGGGCCCTAATTTGTAACCTAGACAAATCCACAGCAGCAATGAAGAAAGGCGCTTGTAGAATAGTTACTGCAACTTTATTTGCGAAAAATAAATCACATACAGTGGACCCGTCCGCACACTTGCACCCTTCAGTTTACGTGTTTTAACTAATTCTTTGGTCTTAATCGTACAATTAAGACCAAAGAAGTGGTCGAAACGCATAAACTGAAGGGGTGCAAGTGTGCGGTGGGGTCCACTGTATGTGATTGATTTTTCGCAAATAAAGTTGGAGCAACTATTCTACAAGTGCTGGATCACCTTTCTTCATTGCTGTTCACAAGACTTACCTGGTCTGATCCATGCACGAGGAATGCAACATAGGGGGTGAGCTGGATCTGTTGTTTGTGTCTTCAAATCCACAGCAGCTCTGAGCTGGCGATGAATGCACCTAATATATGACCAGTCCTGCAACTCGCCATACACTATCCACATCCGCCATATAGACCTGTCTGACCTCCACCTCTGGGCGCATCCTCAGCATCCACACTACACCGGACGCTGCTGCCGCACAGAGGCAGCCACCACTGGTCCTGCGGTATCTGCCGTTATGTGTTTAGGAGATGATGCTTTATTATAATGGAGCCCCCTATAGTCCCTGGTCCTGTAGCAGTTGCCGCCATGTGTTTAGGAGATGATGCTTTATTATAATGGAGCCCCCTATAGTCCCTGGTCCTGTAGCAGTTGCCGCCATGTGTTTAGGAGATGATGCTTTATTATAATGGAGCCCCCTATAGTCCCTGGTCCTGTAGCAGTTGCCGCCATGTGTTTAGGAGATGATACTTTATTATAATGGAGCCCCCCTATAGATCCTAGTCCTGCAGCAGATGCCTCCATGTGTTTAGGAGATGATACTTTATTATAATGGAGCCCCCTATAGATCCTAGTCCTGCAGCAGATGCCGCCATGTGTTTAGGAGATGATACTTTATTATAATGGAGCCCCCTATAGTTCCTGGTCCTGCAGCAGCTGCCGTTATGTGTTTAGGAGTTGATACTTTATTATAATGGAGCCCCCTATAGTTCCTGGTCCTGCAGTATCTGCCGCCATGTGTTTAGGAGATGATACTTTATTAAATTGGAGCCCCCTATAGTTCCTGGTCCTGCAGCAGATGCCGTTATGTGTTTAGGAATTGATACTTTATTATAATGGAGTCCCCTATAGATCCTGGTCCTGCAGCAGATGCCTCCATGTGTTTAGGAAATGATACTTTATTATAATGGAGCCCCCTATAGATCCTAGTCCTGCAGCAGATGCCGCCATGTGTTTAGGAGATGATGCTTTATTATAATGGAGCCCCCTATAGTTCCTAGTCCTGCAGCAGATGCCGCCATGTGTTTAGGAGATGATGCTTTATTATAATGGAGCCCCCTATAGTCCCTGGTCCTGCAGCAGATGCCAGCATGTGTTTAGAAGATGATACTTTATTATAATGGAGCCCCCTATAGTTCCTAGTCCTGCAGCAGATGCCTCCATGTGTTTAGGAAATGATACTTTATTATAATGGAGCCCCCTATAGCTCCTGGTCCTGCAGCAGATGCCGCCATGTGTTTAGGAAATGATACTTTATTATAACGGAGCCCCCTATAGCTCCTGGTCCTGCAGCAGATGCCGCCATGTGTTTAGGAGATGATATAATTTATTATAATGGAGCCCCCTATAGCTCCTGGTCCTGCAGCAGATGCCTCCATGTGTTTAGGAGATGATGTAATTTATTATAATGGAGCCTCCTATAGTTCCTGGTCCTGCAGCAGATGCCGCCATGTGTTTAGGAGATGATACTTTATTATAATGGAGCCCCCTATAGTTCCTGGTCCTGCAGCAGATGCCGCCATGTGTTTAGGAGATGATACTTTATTATAATGGAGCCCCCTATAGTTCCTGGTCCTGCAGCAGATGCCGCCATGTGTTTAGGAGATGATACTTTATTATAATGGAGCCCCCTATTGGTTCTGGTCCTGCAGCAGAATGCGCCATGTGTTTAGGAGATGATACACTTTATTATAATGGAGCCCCCTATTGGTTCTGGTCCTGCAGCAGATGCGCCATGTGTTTAGGAGATGATACTTTATTATAATGGAGCCCCCTATAGTTCCTGGTCCTGCAGCAGATGCCGCCATGTGTTTAGGAGATGATACTTTATTATAATGGAGCCCCCTATAGTCCCTGGTCCTGCAGCTGCTGCCGTTATGTGTTTAGGAGATGATGCTTTATTATAATGGAGCCCCCTATAGCTCCTGGTCCTGTTCCTGCAGCGGATGCCTCCATGTGTTTAGGAGATGATACTTTATTATAATGGAGCCCCCTATAGCTCCTGGTCCTGCAGCAGATGCCTCCATGTGTTTAGAAGATGATATAATTTATTATAATGGAGCCCCCTATAGCTCCTGGTCCTGTTCCTGCAGCGGATGCCTCCATGTGTTTAGGAGTTGATACTTTATTATAATGGAGCCCCCTATAGTCCCTGGTCCTGCAGCAGATGCCGTCATGTGTTTAGGGGATGATACACTTTATTATAATGGAGCCCCCTATAGATCCTAGTCCTGCAGCAGCTGCCGTTATGTGTTTAGGAGATGATACTTTATTATAACGAAGCCCCCTATAGTCCCTGGTCCTGCAGCAGATGCCGCCATGTGTTTAGGAGATTATACTTTATTATAATGGAGCCCCCTATAGATCCTGGTCCTGCAGTATCTGCCGCCATGTGTTTAGGAGATGATACAGTTTATTATATATATATATATACTCATTTGGTGGAACTGCACTATAGGGTTGGTCGATATCAAAAATATTGCTACGATAACGATATTAACCACTTCCCGACCGCCTAACGCACAACTGCGTTCTCGCGGCGGTCGGGCTGTTCTGGGGCGCCGCAGAAGTGCGTCATCTCGCGAGACGCGAGATTTCCTGTGAACGCGCGCGCGCGTTCACAGTAGCGCGCGTCTCAGGAGTTTAACTACAGCCTGCCAGCGATGATCCATCGCTGGCAGGCTGTAAATGCGACTATAAATCGCATCAAACAAGTATATCAGGCGCTGTTTTGTGAACAGCGTCTGATATACCTGCTACCTGGTCCTCTGGTGGTCCCATTTGCTGGGATCGACCACCAGAGGACCAGGTAACTATGTAAAGTTGCACCAAACACTACACTAACCCCCACCCCCTCACCTATTAACCCCTTGTTAACCCTTGATCACCCCATCTAGACCCCTGATCACCCCCTGTCATTGATCACACCCCTTGTAAGGCTCCATTCAGACGTCCATATGTGTTTTGCGGATCCGTGGATTCACGGATCCGCGGATCGAATCAGCGGATCTGCGGATCCACAGATCCTCAAAACACGGACACCGGCAATGTGCTTTCCGCATTTTGCAGATCCGCACATTGCCAGAACTATATAGAAAATGCTTTTTCTTGTCCGCAATTGCGGACAAGAATAGAGACATATTCTATATTTTTGCGGAGCGGAAGTGCAGACCCGGAGCGCGGATCCGTAATTCCGGATCCGAGCGGGACAAAGTCTGTCCCCATAGAAATGAATGGGTCCGCAATTCCGTTCCGCAAACAGAATTGCGGACGTGTGAATGGGGCATAAGGGTCCCTTATCACCGCCAGTTAGTTAGCTACTTGTTAGGTAGCTAGCGCCCAGCCCACCGCACCGCAGTCACTGATTTTGGCAGAGATTTTTCATCCACATTGATTGATGCGAATGAATAAATCTGTGCCGTTCATTTTTTTTTCAGCCCAGAGGCTGAACGGAAAAAAAATCTCATTACCAGTATGCTCAATATAAGGAGAATCGCAGAAACTCCTAATGCTGGCCATACGTGTAATGATTGCGGAGACCCCTAAAATGCCAGGGCAGTACAAACACCTCACATGTGACCCCATTTTAGAAAGAAGACACCCCAAGGTATTCCGTGAGGGTATGGCGAGTTCATGTAAAATTTTATTTTTGTCACAAGTTAGTGGAATATGAGACTTTGTAAAAAATAAAAATAAAAATCAATTTCCGCTAACTTGTGCCAAAAATTTTTTTTCTGTGAACTCGCCATGCCCCTCACGGAATACCTGAAGTGTCTTCTTTCACAATGGGGTCACTTGTGAGTGTTTATACTGCCCTGGCATTTAAGAGTCCTAAACGTGAGAATCCAAATGCGTAAAAATGCCCTGTGAAATCCTAAAGGTACTCATTGGAATTAGGGCCCTTTGCGCATCTTGGCTGCAAAAAGTGGCACACATGTGGTATCGCCGTACTCAGGAGAAGTAGGGCAATGTGTTTTGGGGTGTATTTTTATATATTCCCATGCTGGGTGAGAGAAATATCTCTGTAAATGACAACTTTTTAAATTTTTTATTCAAAGTTGTCAATTTACAGAGATATTTCTCTCACCCAGCATGGTATATGTAAAAATACACCCAAACTATTGCCTACTCTCTGAGTGCGTCGATACCACATAAGTACTTTTTGCAGCCAAATGCAAAGGGACTTAAGTCAATGAGTAGCTTTAGGAGGGCATTTTACGCACTTTCTTCTCACGCTTTAGGGCCCCTAAAATGCCAGGGCAGTATAAATACCCCACATGTGACCCCATTTTGGAAAGAAGACACCCCAAGGTATTCGCTGAGGGGCATAGTGAGTCCATGAAAAATTAAACTTTTGTCAAAAGTTAGCGGAAAGGGAGACTTTGTGAGAAAAACTATAAAAAATCAATTTCCACTAACTTGTGCCAAAAAAAATTTTCTATCAACTCGCCATGCCCCTCATGGAATACCTTGGGCTGTCTTCTTTCCAAAATGGGGTCACATGTGAGGTATTTATACTGCCCTGGCATTTAGGAGCCCTAAACGCGAGAAGAAAAATGCGTAAAAATGCCCTCCTAAAGGTACTCATTGGAATTTGGGCCCTTTGCGCATCTTGGCTGCAAAAAGTGTCACTTATGTGGTATCGCCGTACTCAGGACAAGTAGGGCAATGTGTTTTGGGGTGTATTTTTACATATACCCATGCTGGGTGAGAGAAATATCTCTGTAAATTGACAACTTTGAATAAAAAAATTTAAAAAGTTGTCATTTACAGAGATATTTCTCTCACCCAACATGAAATATAAAAATACACCCCAAACACATTGCTACTTCTCCTGAGTACGGTGATACCACATGTGTTACTTTTGCAGCCAAGATGCACAAGGGCCCTAAACCAATGAGTACCTTTAGGATTTCACAGGGCATTGTTACGCATTTAGTTCTCACGCTTTAGGATTCCCTAAAATGCCAGGGCAGTATAAATACCCCACAAGTGACCCCATTGTGGAAAGAAGACACCCAAGGTATTCTGTGAGGGGCATGGCGAGTTCACCGAATTTTTTTTTGGCACAAGTTAGCGGAAATTGATATATATTTTTTTTATTTTGTTTTTACAAAGTCTCATATTCCACTAACTTGTGACAAAAATAAAATTTACATGAACTCACCATAACCCTTACGGAATACCTTGGGGTGTCTTCTTTCTAAAATGGGGTCATATGTGGGTATTATACTGCCCTGGCATTTTAGGAGCCCCTAAAGCGTAAGAAGAAGTCTGGAATCCAAATGCGTAAAAATGCCCTGTGAAATCCTAAAGGTACTCATTGGTTTAGGGCCCTTTGCGCACCCAGGCTGCAAAAAGTTCCACACATGTGGTATCGCCGTACTCAGGAGAAGTAGCGCAATGTGTTTTGGGGTGTATTTTTATATATACCCATACTTTGTGTGAGAAATATCTCTGTAAATGACAACTTTTTAATTTTTTTATACAAAGTTGTCAGTTTACAGAGATATTTCTCTCACCTAACATGGGTATATGTAAAAATACACCCCAAACACATTGCCCTACTCTCCTGAGTACGGCGATACCACATGAGTGACACTTTTGCAGCCTGGATGTACAAAGGGCCCAAATTAACGAGTACCTTTAGCTTTACATGGCTGCTCACAATTTAGCCCGCCCAAAATGCCAGAACAGTAAACACACCCACAAATGACCCCATTTCGGAAAGTAGACACCCCAAGGTATTCACAGAGGGGCATAGTGAGCCCGTCTGAGATTTTATTTTTTGCCAGAAGTTAGCAGAAATGGAAACTTTATTATATTTTTTTCCTCAGAAAGTGTCATTTTCCGCTAACTTGTGAAAAAAATCAAATGATACATGAACTCACCATGCCCCTCCGTGAATACTTTGGGGTGTCTTCTTTCTAAAATGGTGTGATTTGGGGGGTATTCATACTTTCCTGACATTCTAGCACCTGAAGAAACATGACAGGTGCTCAGAAAGTCAGAGCTGCTTCAAAATGCCGAAATTCACTTTTTGCACCATGGTTTGTAAGCGCTATAACTTTTACCCAAACCAATAAATATACACTTATTGGATTTTTTTATCAAAGACATGTAGAACAATAAATTTAGAGAAAAATTTATATACAAATGTAGTTTTTTTTAAAAAAATTTACAACAGAAAGTGGAAAATTTCATTTTTTTGCAAAAATGTCGTTAAATTTTTATTAATAGCAAAAAAAGTAAAAATGTCAGCAGCAATGAAATACCACCAAATGAAAGCTCTATTAGTGAGAAGAAAAGGAGGTAAAATTCATTTGGGTGGTAAGTTGCATGACGGAGCAATAAACGGTGAAAGTAGTGTAGTGCAGAATTGTAAAAAGTGGCCTGGTCATTAAGGGTGTTTAAGCTAGGGGGGCTGAAGTGGTTAAGAAATTTATCGCGATAAATATATATATCACGATAAATGCCCATTTAGAAGAAAAAAACACTTGGAGACAGTGTCGGACTGGGGTACCTAGGGCCCACCAGTAAAATTTATTTTGGGGGCCCATTGTATGGATACATTCAAGTATAATAAATAATCTAACAAGTTTTTTTACATGAACATAGGCTGGTTGAGGTGCTGTACATGGAATATATGTAGTAGTGCAGTAAGTCTACTGTGTTATGTGCCACTTATGCAGGGGTGGGAGACTAGGGGCCCACCTTGCTCAGGGGCCCCTCTGGGGGATTCCCCTGTACCCCTGTGGGCCAGTCCGAGCCTGGGGCCCAGTGTTATCTTTGCCATGGGACCCCCTTTCTTCTGTGTACCTCTCAGGTCATTAACTCATTCTCATCAGAGAATGGGGGATGGAGTAATACATATGGTACCGCCATTGTGCGCTATTGTACTGCAGGATGGCACCGCTATATACTATACACAGATAAGGCTCCGCTACTGCTCTCCGCGAGGGGACCCGTCCTCCATTTCTTCCTGTATTACTCTATGGACAATTTTCTGACCATTGAATCCCATTTATTGCGGCCTCCATTATTTGCAAAAAAAATTATATAAAAAATAATCTATTAGTGAGACATATTATGATATTTGATAAGTTATGCACTGCTTGTAAAACAGCAAGGACATTATGTAAAAGTATGCTACATCTATAGATTAGTTACCATGGAAACTGCCCAAAATGAAGATGCAAAACAGTTACAATATAACACTTGTCTCAGCACAAACACTGATGATATCACTAGGATTTGCCATCAATGCCGGATCGGCGGGGGTCCGACTGAGGGAGTTGCTTCACTGTAGACTAATATGCACATCCATCCCTGCTCTCTGATATGTGGCTGCTATAGAGGGTCCGAGTTCCAGTGGAGGGATGGAGACCCCCTCCAAAATCCGTCTGACCCTGAGTGCCACAGAGCGCTCCGAACCTTGCTGCCACCCACATTGGACTTTGATATTCTAGTCTAGTGATAAGCCATCAGTGTGTCTTCTGTTTTGTACTAATGGCCTGTATTATATTCAGAGCTGCATTTACAATTCTGTTAGTTGTTTCTGAAAACAGTCAGCAAGCATACCCCTAACAGTTCACCTGAACTCCTATAGTGCATGGTGAGCATTCACATAAGCCTGTGCATTACAATACAGCATATAACTCAGGATGAGTACAGGATAAGTAATGTATGTACTAGGGTTGTTGTGATACCAAAATTTTGATTCGATTTCGATACCATAAAAAAGTATTGCGATACTCGATACCATTCGATACCACGCGAAAAAAAACACCAAAAAAAACGCGTGCACTCCACATTTTATGAAACGTCCAGCCCATAATCGAACAGTCCGATCCTATTTTTGGGGGACAAGGTGACTAAAAAATGTCGAATCGCTCAGTTTTTATTTCTTTTTTTTCTGTTACGGTGTTCATCGCATAGGAGATATTTTTAATATTTTAATAGTTCATACTTTTTTGGGGCGTGGCGATATGTAATATGTTTATTTATTATTTATATATTTTATATGTAAAATTGGGAAAGGGGGTAATTTAAACTTAATATTTTGGTGTTTGTTTTTTTATTTTTTTTTTTTTTACTTTTTATTTAATAACTATTATCCCCCTTAGGGGCTAGAACCTGGGATCTTTTCATTCCTTGTCCTATTCACCTTAATAGATTAATAGAGCTCTATTAGGGTGAATAGGATCTTACACTCTCCCTGCTGCCCTGTGCATTGTACACGCAGCAGCAGGGAGATTACCATGGCAGCCAGGGCTTCAGTAGTGACCTGGCTGCCATGGTAACCGATCAGAGCCCCAGGATTACACTGCTGGGGCTCCGATCAGAAGCTGCAACTGCCACCAATAAGGAGGAGGGGACCCTGTGGTCACTGCCACCAATGATTATAATACTGGGGGGGAGCACTGCGACACCAATGTTTTTAGTACTGGGGGGGAGGGGCGCACTGCACCACCAATGTAGATAAGTAACCTTTTAATACAAATACAAGTGGAGGGTGCCAGCGGCTGAATCACATAGCCGGCATCCAACCTCTATGACAGGGCGTTGCGCTCCACGGCAGTTAACCCCTCAGGTACGGCACCTGAGGATGGGTTAAAGGGGTTGTCCAAGTTATATTTATTGATGACCTATCCTCAGGATAGGTCTTCAATATCAGCTGTTTGAAGAGAAGGCACGCGCCAAGCCAGCGCTGCCTCCTCTTCATTGTTTACCTGCTCGCCGTCACATCTGCAGCGGTGTGCAGGTGTAATTACACCCAAGCCGTCCCATTCATTTCAGGTCATCAATAAATATAACTTAGACAACCCCTTTAACTGCCGCGGATCTGTACCTGCCTCCTGTATTTGTATTAATAAGTTACTTATCTTCATTGGTGGCGCAGTGGCCACAGCCCCTCTGTGGCTAAACCAACCTCGCCACTGGGTGCTGGAGAAGTCTGGCTGCCCGCCTGCTGCCCCAGGATTATGGCCCATCTCATCAGCCCATGCTAAGCTTAAACCCCATGGTGATTTGACTGTGTTTGTGGCATCTGAGCGCTGTTCGGATATATGGAGCACTCAGATCCAAGCCATCTGGGGATAGGCTGTGTGGCAAACCTAGCCACTTCCAGAATGTCTTTGTATATACCTTGCTATTACTGTAATGTTATTACCTGTTGTAGCAGAATGGATACTCTGGCTACATTGCTATTCCACTTTGTTAGGCTGTCTGTACGGCTCAGTTTGTACTGTTTACTATGGTAAATGCAGGGCTGTTCTGTGCCTCTTCCCCTCCCCTTCTTTCTACCCCATTGTATGTAAATGAGGCTGTTGGGGGGTTTAGAGATATGTGTGCTATGCCTAGAAAATAAAGCTCCCAAGCTATGTGTCATCTTGTCCTTAGGAAAAATGGATGATTGTAACGCTACCTGGATTATGGTATGCTGTTCCGGTCTACCAGCGGAGATATTGGGGACTATACCGCCTCTCCGCTACACCCTCCCCTCCTCTTCCCCTCTCTCTCCTCATTGGTGGCAGTGGTAGCACAGGGGGGAGGGAGGAAGAGACTGCTTACTTCTCCCCTGTGCTGCTGAGGAGAACATGGAGCACGCTGAGAGCAGCGCGCGCCATGTTCTCTGATACTAGGCTGCTCAGTAGCGCAGCCTAGTATCGGTAAATGTCAAATCCCGGTATCGAATCGATACCGGTACAATAGTATCGATTGGGTATCGATAATTTGATACCCGCTACAACCCTAGTATGTACACAGTGACTCCACCAGCAGAATAGTGAGTGCAGCTCTGGAGTATAATACAGGATGTAACTCAGGATAAGTACAGGATAAGTAATGTATGTACACAGTGACTGCACCAGCAGAATAGTGAGTGCAGCTCTGGAGTATAATACAGGCTGTAACTCAGGATCAGTACAGGATAAGTAATGTAATGTATGTACACAGTGACTGCACCAGCAGAATAGTGAGTGCAGCTCTGGAGTATAATGCAGGATGTAACTCAGGATAAGTACAGGATAAGTAATGTATGTACACAGTGACTCCACCAGCAGAATAGTGAGTGCAGCTCTGGAGTATAATACAGGATGTAACTCAGGATCAGTACAGGATAAGTAATGTAATGTACACAGTGACTCCACCAGCAGAATAGTGAGTGCAGCTCTGGAGTATAATACAGGATGTAACTCAGGATCAGTACACGATAAGTAATGTATGTACACAGTGACTGCACCAGCAGAATAGTGAGTGCAGCTCTGGAGTATAATGCAGGATGTAACTCAGGATAAGTACAGGATAAGTAATGTATGTACACAGTGACTTCAACAGCAGAATAGTGAGTGCAGCTCTGGAGTATAATACAGTATGTAACTCAGTATCAATACAGGATAAGTAATGTAATGTATGTATAAAGTGACTCCACCAGCAGAATAGTGAGTGCAGCTCTGGAGTATAATACAGGATGTAACTCAGGATCAGTACAGGATAAGTAATGTAATGTATGTACGTACGTACGTACGTACGTACGTACGTACGTACGTACGTAGTGACTCCACTAGCAGAATGGTGAGTGCAGCTCTGGAGTATAATACAGGATGTAACTCAGGATCAGTACAGGATAAGTAATGTAATGTATGTATAAAGTGACTCCACCAGCAGAATAGTGAGTGCAGCTCTGGAGTATAATACAGGATGTAACGCAGGATCAGTACAGGATAAGTAATGTAATGTATGTATACAATGACTCCACCAGCAGAATAGTGAGTGCAGCTCTGGAGTATAATACAGGATGTAACGCAGGATCAGTACAGAATAAGTAATGTAATGTATGTACAAAGTGACTGCACCAGCAGAATAGTGAGTGCAGCTCTGGAGTTTAGTACAGGCTATAGGTCAGGATTGGTACAGGATAGGTAATGTTATGTAGGTATACACAAAACGCGTCATTGTAAAGAAAAATTAGCAATTACACAGAGCAGAATGGCAGCAGATGGACAGAAACCGTTTGTAGGTCAGCAGATGGCGTGTTGTACCCGGCAGCACATAGTCTGTAGATAAAACTCTGGGAACTTTAAAACTGGGTGACCACAACACAACATTCAAGGTGTAGCAGGGATGAGTTAGTAGTTTGGCACAAACTCTGTAGGCTCTGTGGGGGTTCTGTGGAACTTTCCATCACTTTTTATAACAAAAAAATATCAGCATGCAGCAGAAGGACATAAACCTCCACAGCCCCCCAACCCCCCCCCCACACACACACACACACACACACACCATCCCGTTATAAGAAATGGGGTCCATTGATCATCATCTGATTGAATTGGTCAATCGTCATGGCTTCTGTTGTATCAGAGCCCTCTCTTGTTACGACCCATGCACCGGCGTCAGCGGCCTGTAATCAGGACAGGTTTCTATCCAGTGGATGTAAACCAAAATCCTCCCATTCACTCACTGCAAGCAGAGATACCACAGAGTTTCTGACTATGCTAGACCAATGGCATTTTACTATCCATCTACATACACACACTAGGGCCTGGTATTGTACCCTTCTATAAAATATTTGGACCCTGTGGTTTGACCGACCTATCCAGCACCATAGACCCCTATAGATCCACAGCTGGTGGGGTTGCATCTGGAATATGGACTGGAACCCCAAAATGAAGATTTGTGTCCTGCAGTACCAGCATCTCTCCACAAGGGGGAACCTTATGTTTCTAAGGGTAAATGATGCAGTGACGGATCAACCCCCTATGTCACAGACGATAAGACCACTAGACCAAATAGTGACTGCTAGAGCACCCCCATAAGTGAGGTTTTTGGGGAGTGGGTTTGGACTGCACTTCGCAACTTGTGAGTCGCTCTTCTACCCCCTTCCATTTTACAGATTAGGTGAGAACATGAAAGAAGTAATCTGATTTCCTGATACGGGCAGCCGAAGATTAGCTCAGCCAAGCCCAAAACTGACGCCATTTTATTTGCCACAGTCGCCCCTGAGCTCCAGACTGATAATGATTGCTGCCACTTCATCACAGCAAAAAAGGCAATATGACTGTGGTGTGTGAATACACCCTAAGCATAGTTACCAACATTGTAACTGGTAAATTCTAGGTGTGTATATGCAGTGACCCAGTAGATTGCTGCTAAAGAGTTAATATTGTGATTCTTTGTCAAAGTACTTAAATGGTTAAAGTATGCTTTTGCTTGTGCACTGTGTATTCCAAATGGTTTTGTATAGGCAGCATATAGTTAACTGGCAGCTCTTTAGTGCAGTTGCCAGAGGGATGGGCTGGCACTATTGATGTGTATACCGTATTTTTCGCTCCATAAGACGTATCGGACCATAAGACGCACCTAGGATATTTTTCAGCAAACCACAGATACCACCATCAGACCCCGTATCTCTTCAGACCTCAGATCAGACCCACATCAGACCCCGAAGTACAATAAGAGCTCGGATTAGGCATCCATCAGACCTCCCATTCGTCCTCAGACCTCTGATCAGACCCCCATTCGTCCTCAGACCTCAGATCAGATCCCTACTCCTCCTCAGACTCGCAGATCGGACCACCAAGCTCCATCAGACCACTGTATCAGACCCCCATCAGACCTCCATTCCTTCTCGGACCACAGGTCAAACCACCAAGCTCCATCAGACCTCTGTATCAAACCCCCATCAGTCCTCCATTCCTCCTCAGACCTCAGATCAGACCCCGAAGCTCCATCAGTCCTTGGATCAGACACCCATCAGACCTCTGTATCAGACCCCTGTTCCTCCTCAGACCTCAGATCAGACCCCCAAGCTCCATCAGACCTCGGATCAGGCATCCATCAGACCTCTGTATCAGACTCCCATTCATCCTCAGATCACCAAGCTCCATCAGACCACTTTATCAGACTGCCATCAGACCTCCATTCCTCCTCAGACCTCATGTCAAACAACCAAGCTCCATCAGACTTCTGTATCAGACCCCCATCAGTCCTACATTACTCCCAAGACCTCAGATCAGACCCTTTATCAGATCTCCATTCCTCCTCAGACCTCAGAACGGACCCCTATCAGATCTCTATTCTTCCTCAGACCCCAGAACGGACTCCTATTAGACCTCCATTCCTCATCAGACCTCAGATCAGACCCCCAAGCTCCATCAGACCTCAGATCAGACCCCCAAGCTCCATCAGACCTCTGTATCAGACCTCTATTCCTCCTGACCAGACCTCCATTCCTCCTCGCTTTCTTTGCTAAGCAACAACCAAAAATATTATCCTAGACTTCTCTTATCTTGACCACCCGGCTTTCCTACAATCCTGACTGCCAAATCTTCCTCATTGTGACAGGTTCATTATTGCTTGGCTGAAGATTTGGAAACGCTTGGTGACAATCCATGTATCCATGTTGGCTTTCACTCAGCTTTTTCTGGAAATAAAACAATAGGACAAATCTTAGGTTGGGTTCACGTGTTGGTTTTTCTTGCGCAGTTTTCCGGTTTCAGTGGTGTTTTTTGGTGTTTGGGTTTTTTTTGCTGTGAAAATGGCAGCCCCAGATGCTAGCTGAAGGCTGATGTGAAATATGAAACGAAGGACACGCATGTTTTTTTTCTACTGGTATTTTTGATAATTAGGTGGCTTTAAAAAAACAAACAAAAACATAGCATGGTGAAGCTTTTGGCTTCTTTTCTGCCATTTTGACATTTCCTTCTCCATAGGGCAGGCATGTCCAAACTCCGGCCCTCCAGATATTGCAAAACTACAACTCCCATCATTCCTGGACAACCTACAGCTATCAACCTACAGAAGGGCATGATGGGAGTTGTAGTTCTGCAACACCTGGAGGGCCAGAGTTTGGACATGCCTGCCATAGGGTAAAAAAAAATCGGATCACACTCTTGTTAAAAAAAAAAGCATGCAGCTAAATAACAGCAGAAAAACGGCGGTATGGAAAAACCGTAAGCAAATTTGTGTGTGAATGGGCCCTATATGGATTTTTTTTCCAAACCCTGCCACCCAGCCAGCTGTAAATTTGCACACCCCGTCCTGATTTCCCGCATTCCCCTCCCTCACTCCCATTTATCAATGCGTCCTTTCTTTTCTTCAGCGGCTAAATAATCACGCCACTTGTTCCCGGTGAAGAAATGGTAATGGCCCAGCTGCAGACAGCGACGTCTTCACCCACTGTCCCCTTCTATTATCCAATACGCCAGCACTTCCAGGGAGAAAGGTGGCCTCACCGTTCAGTGACTGCCCGACATGCTCGTGTCACATTATTCGGCTAAGTTCACGCTTTGCAGAATTTCAGTACGGAATTCACAACGCAAATCCGCATCGAAATTATAGCCCCCTGCAAGTCTATGGAGCTTTGCTCACGCTGTGTACATGCCACCGGTCTCTTTAGGTCTGCAGTCTGCAGAGTACTGCAGGTGCGTTTGCGGAAGATTTTTTTTCCATTGGCGTCAAAGGAGTTCTCAAATCTGCCTCTAAATCCGCAAAACTGAGCGATTTACTTGAGGATTTACATTTGGATTTTTATGCACATTTTACCCGCAGAAAAATCTGCAACGTGTGAACTTAGCCTTTAAGATTGTATTACGTCATTTAAATCCTGAAAATTTGGGACAAGCTTCGTTGCAGGCCGCAAGAGCATTGCTTCCACGGAAAATATGGGGCTTTGAGGTGACACCACATGGTGGTACATGACATGCCTACTGGATCTAAGTCACGCTTGCAATTTCATGAGGTAAAAGAGGCGCATACAGCCTGGTGACGTCATTACATTTTTAACCCTGTCTTTGTGTTCAATATCTCTGTCTTCCCACAACGGAAGGGGCCCCCATTTCTGACCTATGGGTCCCACAATTACTTCTTATTCCACAGCAGTGCCTCCTCTTTGTTTTGGTAGGGGGCTGCCATCAGAGGACAGGGTCTGGTTGTCAAAGCTGATAGCACCTAAACGGGGTTTAGAGGATTGTCTTTCAGAAACAGCACCACTCTTGTCCAGAGGCTGTGTGTGGTATTGCAGCTCAGTCCTACTGCAATGCCAAACATAACCACTGGGCAAGAGTGGCGCTGCTAATGCAGTTCAATAAGTGATTGGTTTTCAGACTCAATGTTGCTTATTCCATAGGAGAATTAAAGGGATTGTTCACATTCCACCCATGTGACCAAATCGGTCTTGCTAGAATACATCTCAACTCTGGAACCAGCAGAACCACCAAATGTTTTTAGTTAATTTTTCATAGACCTTTAGATAAAGTTGCAGACGATTTTGCAGAAGCTGCAGAGTATTGCGTCTCTTGACTGTTGCAATGCAGTCACCTTAGAAGTCACCCTGTGACCCAAAAAATGGCTTGATGGCCTAAGATGAGTTCTGGTTGCTAAGAGCTCCATCAATCAACCACAAACAGTCATGGTTCAATGGTCATCAGTGAGGTTCAGGACTGGGACCTGCTGGACCTCCAGTAGTGTTAGATCCGGTTGACATTTTGGAAGAGTATCGTCAGGACAAGCTGTGACGTCATCAGAGAGCGCAGGTTTCAGCGCCCACCCTGCAACAGCTTCTGATGGATATAACCACATCTCAGAAGCCATCTTCTGGTTGTCATCCATCCCAACATTAACAGTTGTGGCCAAAAATACATAATCACCGACGGTCCCAAATTGCATTGACGAGGAGGCTCCCAAGCACTGAGGTCCCAGTGGCCATCCAGCATTTATAGGTTTGTTTACCATGTCTGAGGACATGGCTTAGAGAGATCAATAGAGGTCAATGAGCTCCAGCTTTTCTTCTGTGCTGTTCTGAAGAGGAAAAGTGCATCTGTCTATCCCGAGAGTGCAGTAAGACAGTCTATCGATTAGGATGGTCCAGGCTCTGTCCATTAAAGATAATACAGTGTTTATATATAGAGAGAGATACATGAAGAAGCTTGGGCAACCACTCTTCATATTGTGGGTTCCCCAGAGACAAGCTGGAGAAAAATTTAACCACTGTAATACTGCTCCCATGTGCAAGAATATAACTACTATAATACTGCTCCCATGTGCAAGAATATAACTACTATAATACTGCTCCCATGTGCAAGAATATAACTACTATAATACTGCTCCTATGTACAAGAATATAACTACTATAATACTGCTCCTATGTACAAGAATATAACTACTATAATACTGCTCCTATGTACAAGAATATAATTACTATAATACTGCTCCTATATACAAGAATATAACTACTATAATACTACTCCTATGTACAAGAATATAACTACTATAATACTGCTCCTATGTACAAGAATATAACTACTATAATACTGCTCCTATGTACAAGAATATAACTACTATAATACTGCTCCTATGTACAAGAATATAACTACTATCATACTGCTCCCATGTACAAGAATATAACTACTATAATACTGCCCTATATACAAGAATATAACTACTATAATACTGCTCCTATGTACAAGGATATAATACTGCTCCTATGTACAAAAATATAACCACTATAATACTGCCCCTATGTACAAGAATATAACTACTATAATATTGCTCCTATGTACAAGAATATAACTACTATAATACTGCTCCTATGTACAAGAATATAACTACTATAATACTACTCCTATGTACAACAATATTACTACTATAATACTGCCCCTATGTACAAGAATTTAACTACTATAATACTGCTCCTATGTGCAAGACTATAACTACCATAATACTGCCTCCTATGTACAAGAATATAACTACTATAATACTGCTCCTATGTACCAGAATATAACTACTATAATACTGCCCCATCAAAAACACTCCAACATTTTTGAGGGAATACTCTCTTCTGTGCAGTATGCTGCGGTCACAGTATCACTCTAGTACATGATTGGTACTATTACAGCACTTATAATCGCCATATACCTGGTAACAACATTATTTCAGATCTGCATTAATCATTACTAGATTTACTAACAGTTAATATAGACGGGTGCAGATTTTCATGTGTCAGTAAATGTCGATCGGATGGTGTTTGTTGGCAGGACACTGGTTTATCACATGAAAGGGCTTGGTCCTGACTTCATCGGTGGCTCAGCTTTGACAAACAAGGGCTGATTGTGCGGCACTAAGTTCTGATTGCTGTGAAATGCTCTTAGCTGCAGACTAATGGCTAGACTCTCCTGTAATATATCGCCCTCTGGTGGCAAAAAAACATATTGCCTTCAGAAAGACCTATACGTGTCCAGTCAGCTTTTCTTGAACCCCACTCCCCCCTAGGGCAGCCCCCAACTTTCCAAGAATCCTGAAGGACCAAAATACCTATTTATGTAGGGATGTATATGCCCATCTTATGTGACCACGAATACACAGTAGTCACCCAGCTTTCTTGAGGACCTGAATGGCAGATTTCTCCATATCTAGACAGATATGACACTTGGTCCATAGGGTTAGTCATCCAGCTTTCCCATGAACTGATATAACTAGAAGTGTTGCAGAATTTATATTTTAGTTTTTGCAGGAACAGCGCCACTGCTGCCTATGGGTTATATCTGGTATTGCATCTCAGCCACATTCGCTGGAAGCAAGCAGAGATATGTGATTTGCTTGTGCTTTTTGTCTATGACATTTCTGTTTAACCATGCCTGCATTTCCCCTCCCCTCCAGATGGCGCGCCGCTAAGTGAGCTGTCCTGGCCATCTTCGCTTGCGGTGGTGGCGGTTTCTTTCTCTGGACTCATCACTTTCATATTCCTCATGCTGGCCTGTCTGTGCTGCAAGAAGGGGGACATCGGATTCAAGGTAGGGGCCTTCAAGGTAGGAGCAGTGGCTGGAGGCCAGCGTGTGTCCCTTTTAAGTGCGTGTTCAGTGTGTCTTCATCTGTAGCAGCTTTTCTGTGGAGGTGCTGATGTAGCAGAGCTGAAATTGTTCTTTAAAGGGAAACTCCGGAAACCAGTGTAATCATTCATGAGGGAGTCCCTTAGACTGTGCAAGTCGTGGATGACGGGTAGCGCCTAATTTTTCTTGCATTGTAAACAGTGGGGGTTGTCAGGGCGAGATATGTATATGTATACATGTAAGTGGCATGTTTCCTCTAAGCTTGTGGCTGTTGCAACTACAATACCCAGCAGACTCAGCTGCAGGCTGGACTAGACTGGTCTAGTCTATAAAAAGTTAACTGCCCCTTTAAGAAGATGATGTTGGCTTACCTGCATGTAAAACCATGGGGTATGCATCTCGATGAGCCATGCTAATAAATACATTTTGCTCCGCTAGACTGACAAAAGCAGCTCTGCTACATCTCGGCACCTTGTTTTTGATGTTGTAACCCCCACCATCCCATTTAATGTAATGGTGAAGCAGCAGTCAGGCAAATAGGTTCCCTGTCGTGCCAACTGGGGGCATCGTGCCCACTGTCTGTATCCATGGGTGTGCAGTGGGGCCCTGGGGCTTAGGGGGCCTACTCAGATGCAGGAACATTGTCTCCTGGGGGGCGGGGGTAGGTTGATAGCATTGAGCCATCTACCTCTTCTAGGGGGAATGTTCTACTTTGGCACTACCACCACTTGATTTCTGCCCAAGAAGTTATGATAGGTACAAGATTTCTTTTTAAAGAAGTAGCGCCACTCTTGTCCATTGGTTGTGACTGGTATTGCAGTTCAGCCCCATTCAAATAAATAGGACTGAGCTGCAGTACCGGTTAGAACCTATTGATAATGGTGGCGCTGTTTCTAGGGAAATAACAGTAACCCCGGGCACCTTTGGGGAAATTTTTTTTTATTATTCCATTCTACTTATCTTGGGCTAAAAATCATTTTTCCAATTGGTCTTTATTAAAAATTTCCAACTGTTTGTCTTCTACAGCCTTCAGTTTCACGGCATCTGCATACTGTTCCTTCTGCTTCCATGTGAATCCGTCCCAGAGCTGTTCTGACGGCTCGATCTGCAGCCCTTAACCCTGGTTCCTGACAGCTCATAAACTCTCTCGTATTCTGTATCAGTTATGAGCTGTAAGGATTACAGATCGAGCCGTCAGAGCAGCTCCGTGGGACGATTCACTCGGAAGCAGAAGGAACAGTCTGCAGATACCGTGAAACTGAAGGCTGCAGAGGGCAAACTGTTGGAAATTTTTAATATAGACAAATTGGAAAAATTATTTTTAGCCTAAGATAAGTTGGATGCAATAAAAAAAAAAATGCCGCCAAAGGTGCCCATAGCCTTTAAATTGGGGGTGACATTCCTTCCTTTTGTTATGGGCCCTATGAACTCTAGTCCCCCTGCTCCCTGGGATGGGTCATGTCAGTGCACATTAGTTTATATAGACCACCTATACGTTCTATAGTCTGCTATATGATGTCATTCTCTCATCTTTTTTTTTTTTTTCGCTACGGATGTTTTAATTAGCAGATCGACAACTTGGTGAGTAATATACAAGGAAGACTAGTATACATAGCAGATCTCGTGTTAAAGGCTGTGGACACCTTTGGAGCCTGTTTTTATTATTATTTTTATTATTATTGCATTGTACTCATTTTGAGCTAAAAATAATTTTTTCAATTGGTCTTTATTAAAAATTTGCAGCCCCTTCTGTGTACAGGGGCGAGATTCTCTATTAACAGGCTCTGTGTTTATACTGTTTCCCTGTCAGGCTCATGTGACGCTTATCTCTAATCTCCTGACAGCTCATAAACACTCATTATTACTCAATTCTTATCTTCCTGGCCTAAATAAGTGTTTATGAGCTGTTAGTAATTTAGAGACAAGGGTTATCAGATGACAAAGTGAAAGTGAAAGTAAGATGCTCACTGCTCGGTTAAAACGTTACCCTTTATGGCGAAAACTGATGAACATTTTTAATAAAGACCAATTGAAAAAATGATTTTTAGCCCGAAATGAGTAAAATGCAGCCATAAAAAATGAAGGTGTTTGTAGCCTTTAAAGAACACACAGCGATTGTGTCATAGAGCTTCATGTAAAAAAAAAAATGTGCAAAAGACCTGTGCCTGAGGTCACAGGGCCAAAGTCTTTAGCATCTCTGCTTTTTTTTTTTTCGTGGCACACAGAAAATGTTTAAGTCATGCCTGTAGCCCCAACCACTTCCCGTCCATGCAGGTCCCCTCCCATTCAGTCTAGTGTCCCTGCATCTATAATGAATCCACCAGAGCCTGTGCGTCAGTGCACCTAGCCTGGATTCTGTTGGGTGTCTCCCTGCTCACCGGTTGCCTCCCCCAATATCCCTGTATCACACAAAGGACACATCAGGACGGCACATGGACACCGCTGGTCTAATGTGTAGACCTACATCTAAGCTTTCAGCATGCGCAGTTAAGGCGAGCCCCCGAGGAGATGGTGCAGAGGATGGGAGTGGTAGTGGCCCTGATGAGATGTTGTTGTGCCATGGTGTCCTACCTCAGGCCGTTGCTCTCTGGGGTTCGGTTCACTGAAAAAGGTGATTAGAAAAGGAACCAGGCAGAGATTGTAGAACAAAGAACGTCTTCCCTTACCGAGAGCAAAAACAGCAGCACATCCAGCAGCAGTTTGTACAAAGTGCAGTTTCTCTCATCACAACTAATGGCGGCTGGCAACATGGCAGCAGATGGTGCTCAGAAATTTCCTAGCTGACGCTGTCCCTCTCTGGATTCCCTTCCCTACAGCTTTAATTTGGCACCTGTGGTGTATAGGTGTCCACTGTATAATGCAGGCTTCTGCAGTGATGGTGTCTTGACGTGTTTCCCACCACCTTGCAGTGGAGTCTTGATAGCCTGATTGCTTGATCACTCTGCTGACCCAAATACGCCATAGTTTACAACTCTTCCATAGGCCTAGCACCCTGCAGTCTCTATGGGGCAATGACTATCTCCTAGATGAGCCACCTCTGTGGTCCATCCGGCCAGGAGGAGCGGGAGATGGATCACAGTGATTCATGTATAGAGTATAATAGAATTGTATTGTGGTCATGTCCTGTAATTGGGTCCTGTTGGGGGTTGTAGTGTTCTATGTATAGCGTATAATAGAGATGTATTCTGCTTATGTTGGAGGTTGTAGTGTTCTATGTATAGCGTATAATAGAGATGTATTCTGCTTATGTTGGAGGTTGTATTGTTCTATGTATAGAGTTTAATAGAATTGTATTATGTCATATCCAGTGGTCTGTCATGTTGGGGACTGTAGTCTTCTATGCATAGAGTTTAATATAATTGCGTTATGGTCATGGCCACTAGTCAGGTCATGTTGGGGGTTGTAGTGTTCTAAGTATAGAGTATAATAGAAATGTAAAATTAAGAATAATTGTTCTTTTATTTTTTTTCATTGAACTTTATTTGATTTTTAGCAAGTGTGATGATTCTGACTGGACGCCGGAGCATTAAGTTGAGAATTTGTTACAACCACATCAGTAACTTATGCATTGATAGTACAGTGAACATTATACCAATATACTGGAGTCCATTTACCAACTGAGACTAATCTAATGTTAAGACCCACTCAGTGGTATTTTTTTATGTACATTATAGATCAGTCATATTGTATATTCATCCTATCATTCAAACCGTGTGGTAGTATATCCATCTAAATCACTTCCCGTGCTATTAGCTTATATATGCCGTATGGCGGACTATCCTCTATTGGTTTAAGTATAACATCATTAATTTAGTATATACCAAAAGTATTATGTATATGGTTCTGCGCGATACTCCATGAATGTGGTCAGACAGAACAATTTACACAAGGCACTGATGTCTAATAACCAATTGCTTCAACAATAGAATATTTTTCGAACATTGTATATTATCAGGGGCTAGTGGTGTCATTTACACGTCGGTCCGGTGCCCCACCACCACCTCTTGATCGCCCGGTTCCGGATCACCAATGTCTATGATTACCTTATTTTGTTTTGATGAACTTTTGCTTTTTATGTCTTTT
Source organism: Bufotes viridis (assembly GCA_033119425.1). Lineage (NCBI taxonomy): Eukaryota > Metazoa > Chordata > Amphibia > Anura > Bufonidae > Bufotes > Bufotes viridis. Next base: position 259,304,919 of record CM065594.1, on the reverse strand, counting down.
TGTTTTTATCCATTCCCATGAATTTTTAATCTACATGTCAACCTAATTGGATAATTCCCCACAACACCAGATACCCCAGCGCCCCCCACTCAATTATTCTTAATTTTACCCAAACCGACAGGGGGTGTCGAGGAGTGAGCACCGATACCATAGGTCATAGTCGGTAGAGCCACTGCAGATTTGTAGATTTTTTATAATAGAAATATATTATAGTCATGACCAGTGATCAGGCCATGTTGGGGGTTGTAGTGTTCTATGTATAGCATATCATAGAATTGTATTATGGTAAGGTCTGATTGCGAATGATGTTGGGAGTTGTAGTGCTCTATGTATAGTGTATAATAGAATTGTATTATGGTGATGTCTAGTGGCCGGTCATGTTGGGGGTTGTAGTGTTCTGTGTATAGAGTATAACTGAATTGTATTATGGTTCTGTGTAGGGATCGGTCATGTTGGGGGTTGTAGTGCTCTGCGTATAGAGTATAATAGAATTGAAGTATGGTCATGTTGGGGGTTGTAGAATTCTATGTATAGAGTACTATAGACTTATCTTATGTCATGTTGGGGGTTGTAGTGTTCTGTGTATAGAATATAACTGAATTGTATTATGGTTCTGTATAGTGATCGGTTATGTTGGGGGTTGTAGTGCTCTGTGTATAGAGTATAATAAAATTGTAGTATGGTCATGTTGGGCGTGGTAGTATTCTATGTATAGAGTATTATAGACTTATATTATGTCATGTTGGGGGTTGTAGTGTTCTGTGTATAAAGTAAAATTGAATTGCATTACCGTATGTCATATTGGGGGTTGTAGTGCTTTGTGAATAGAGTATAACAGATTTGTATTATGATCATGTCCCGTGGTCAGCTCATGTTGGGGGTTGTAGTGTTGTATATACCGTGTGTAATAGAATTGCATTACGGTTGTATCATTTCTGCTTCCCTCCAACGTGGACCATCGTGTAGGGCATTAACTCCTCACCTGCCAAATGAGATGGTGTAATAGGCCCGTACATTGAGCCCACAGATAATGGTGGCATTGTGAGGGCACGTGCTGGGGGGAGGTACCCTGACAAACATAGTGGGCAGTGAGCAGCATTTCACTGCTATATAAGAAAAAGTGATGAGGAGCTCGCCTCCCCCATTTCCAGCACAGTCCCTGGATTTTGATTTGAAGCTCAGCTGAGCGTTGTTAATGTGCCAGGCGGTGACGGGGAACCCTGGCAGGGCTGTGCCAGATGAATCGCTGGGTGTGTAATGGCAGCACCAATCACCCTTGGGTCCCCGTCACCCTATTACTGACATGCTGACTCTTTCCTATTTAATAGCCGGGGCAGCTTTCGGGATTAAAGGCTTTTCTTGGAGACATGAAGAGGTAGGCGTGAGAGCATGTGTGCCCATGGCTGCCTGTCACTATGTGTGTCTGTGTGTGCGGCTCGCTGGCACTGCCCTGGAAGGTTTGTGCCTGTTCTCATCAGCCATGTGCCTGGGCATTACTGATGTTACTGACTGTACTGTGCCCGGGCATTACTGACGTTACTGACTCTGTACTGTGCCCGGGCATTACTGATGTTACTGAGTCTGTACTATGCCCGGGCATTACTAATGTTACTGACTCTGTACTGTGCCCGGGCATAACTGACGTTACTGACTCTGTACTGTGCCCGGGCATTACTGACGTTACTGACTCTGTGCTGTGCCCGGGCATTACTGACGTTACTGACTCTGTGCTGTGCCCGGGCATTACTGACGTTACTGACTCTGTACTGTGCCCGGGCATTACTGACGTTACTGACTCTGTGCTGTGCCCGGGCATTACTGACGTTACTGACTCTGTACTGTGCCCGGGCATTACTGGCGTTACTGACTTTGTACTGTGCCGGGCATTACTGACGTTACTGACTCTGTACTGTGCCCGGGCATTACTGACGTTACTGACTCTGTGCTGTGCTCGGGCATTACTGACGTTACTGACTCTGTACTGTGCCCGGGCATTACTGACGTTACTGACTCTGTACTGTGCCCGGGCATTACTGACGTTACTGACTCTGTACTGTGCCCGGGCATTACTGACGTTACTGACTCTGTACTGTGCCCGGGCATTACTGACGTTACTGACTCTGTGCTGTGCTCGGGCATTACTGACGTTACTGACTCTGTACTGTGCCCGGGCATTACTGACGTTACTGACTCTGTACTGTGCCCGGGCATTACTGACGTTACTGACTCTGTACTGTGCCCGGGCATTACTGACGTTACTGACTCTGTACTGTGCCCAGGAGCAATTTATTATCGCAGAAACATCTCCCTGTAATCCTACCAGACCTAAGGGATGATAGAGGAATCTATCTATCTATCTATCTGTCTGTCTATCTATCTATCTATCTATCTATCTATCTATGTATCCATCTATCCCATATCAATCTATCTATTTATTTTGACAAAAGCCCCATTGACCTTGGCTGAGTAAAGAGTAGGTTCATTCTTTTGGTGTATTGCTAGCCCACCAACTTGGAGTTGTGCTGCTTTACTCTGAAATTATCTATCTGTCTGTCTCATATCTATCTATCTATCTATCTATCTCATATCTATCTATAATCTATCTATCTATAATCTATCTATCTATCTATCTCATATCTATCTATCTTTCTAGCTATCTATCTATCTATCTATCTATCTCATATCTATCTATTATCTATTTATCTATCTCATATCTATCTATCTCGTATCTATCTATAATCTATCTATCTATCTATCTATCTCATATCTATCTATCTATCTATCTCATATCTATCTCTATCTATCTATTATATCTATCTATCTATCTATCTATCTATCTCATATCTATCTATCTCATATCTATCTCTCTCTCTAATATCTATCTATCTATCTATCTCATATCTATCTATCTATCTCATATCTATCTATCTATCTCATATCTATCTCATATCTATCTATTATCTATCTATCTATCTATCTATCTATCTATCTATCTATCTATCCATCTATCTATCTCATATCTATCTATCTCATATCTATCTCTCTCTCTAATATCTATCTATCTATCTATCACTTACCCTCCTCTCTATTCTCTATTTCTTTGTACTTTTGCATTTCCCCCGTATAAGATTACGTAAGTGGTAACGATGCAGGCATTCAGCGCTCGCGAGGTTAAAAAGCAGAGAAAGGTCTGCATTATATAATAGACTCCATTGCTCCTGCCATCCAGATGTTAATCTCCTGTGACCGCGGTGCTGGGGACTCTGAAAACAGAAGGATATTTGGCTTTTACTGGAGCTTGTTGTGCTTGCTGTATGTTTCCAGTCTTGTAGTATTGGGGGGTTGCAGTCACCGGCTGTGGGGTCGGTGCTAGTAAAAGCGGGTGAGACGCATACAGGCTAATAGATGCTTATATCGTAGTGAAGCAGTGGATGCCCATGTCATACCAGTGCATGTATATGTCTGGGCACGGTCAGAAACTACTGAGTTATGTATGAAATTCCCATGTGGGGAAATGGCCCGGGGTGTCATGGTGCCCTGGGGCAGGCGTGGAGCCTTCTTCTTCTGTAAACAAGCAGCAGCTGGCATCTCCCGTACCCAGAACGCGGGTAATTCCTGCGCCAGCTGTAATGCCACAGAAAGTCATGCGTAATTAATCATATCTGCATGGCTCCAGAACGTTGCTCCAGTTCCTTATCCGAGGCAGAGCTGACCCTGATTTAACCCCATTTAACCCAAGCGACTGCCACATGCTCCCGTTATAGCAAGGAACGTAAATGTAAATGAAGCACCACCATTATAGGACTTACTGTCAGGGGGTAGGTACCATAAAATCTGAGGCCCTGCTTGGTCAGGGCCGAATATGTCTAGTTATACAGTGAGTCTGACACATTCATTTCTTCCACATCTTGACGTAGGTAGATTATCCATTCAGGCATCTAGCAAACACATTATATTGTAGCAGCTCCACCTAGTGGCCGAATTGGCATGAAAAAAAGAAAAGAAAAAGAAAAACGGTGCCTAAACAAAGTAAATGTAAAAAATGGTAGAAATTGAAACTAAGGAAGAACAATCTTCGAAGGTATCAAAAAGGCTTTTTATACTTTAAAGATCAAAAAAACTTAGACTTTTAAAAACAATAAAACGGCCGTCGGCTCATTCCACCTACAGGGTGCCGCCAGACTACAGACATCTACCGCTGTAAGTCAGACATGTTAAATTGTAACTGATCCAGTGGTGTTCATGGCGAAAAGTGGCGCCTGGCGTCTGCTTATTTCCACCCGCTCTAAGTAGCCCGTAGAAATAATGGGTCTATCTACATGAATGTGAAATTCTCTTTGATAGAAATTCCACATTCCCGTCCTATGGTACTCTGCGGTATATGGTATTTTAGCATGGTACAGGGAAAGCTTCACACGCCTGTTAATACTCTCTTCCTTCAAATCGGTCGGGAAGAGGTTAATGTTTAGGGTGGTGACGGTCACGATGTCCCACCTCTTGCCTAATAAAATGACCCTTGTCCTCCCCAGGAGCTTGATAATGTGGAGGGAGAAGACTACACCACAGAATTCTCTATCCAGAGCTCTCCGGCCGCACAGAATGGACCAGAAGTTTATGTCCTTCCTCTTACAGAAGTATCGGTGCCGATGTCGAAGCAGCCGGCAAGATCAGGTACTGCTATGGGGTCTACATCCACCCCACATTGGTCATCTCTGGGCTACAGGGATGATACATGGAACTGGATCGACTCCAGCACTGATTAGATGATTTATGGAAGTTACGATAGAGATTGTGTGATATGTTTTATTCCTCAAGGTATTTCTGAAGGGGGGAAATGATGACAACTTTTGGGTCCTTCTCCATTGCCACTGCTGTAGTGATGATGTAGGACAGTATACTTGTCTCATCTAGCTAGAGTTTAAAGGAGTTTAGCCCTCGATAAGTGGTGTTTGTGGTCCGCTTATCTCTCTCTATACTGAATATGGTACAATATTACATGTCTATCTACAGATTCACCCTAAGTTCTTCAGAAATCAACAGCACCACACCTGTCCACAGGTTATGAGTGTTATGGCAGCTCAGTTTTCAGGCATTGTTTCTGGAAGAAAGTGACCATGTTTTTTTCTTTTTGAATAAGACCTATCACTCTCAACCACCTTTAAGATATCCATACACCTTCCATAGCTGTCATATGAACTCTGTCTCTCATGACTCCCCCATACACACGCATGCTTGGTTCGGCCAAACGTCTATGTGTTTTCAGTGAAGAGAGAGGAAAAAGCCGGACAGCTCTGGTGCAGGCTTATCTCCTGGGATTGCAGAAGGATCGAGTTTTAAAATTCAAAGCGCCCGAGCATTCTCTCCCCGACATCATTTGTAAGGTGATAGTCAGGAGGACCCCATGCATGCATGTTAAGTTGTCGACCTATCCCACCAAAAACGGTGGGTTTGGCCGGCAATGACCTAATCTGTATAGGGATATTTAGGTTTGCTCAAGTCTATCATGTGCAGGAGGGATCGAGTGTAGGAATGATTGAGTGCAGCAGTGATTGAGTGCAGCAGTGATTGAGTGCGGGAGTGATTGAGTGCAGCAGTGATCATGTGTAGCATTGATTGAGTGCAGGAGTGATTGAGTGCAGCAGTGATTGAGTGCAGCAGTGATTGAGTGCAGCAGTGACTGAGTGCAGCAGTGACTTAGTGCTGGAGTGATTGAGTGCAGCAGTGATTGAGTGCAGCAGTGACTGAGTGCAACAGTGACTGAGTGCAGGAGTGACTGAGTGCAGGAGTGACTAAGTGCAGCAGTGACTGAGTGCAGGAGTGATTGAATGCAGCAGTGATTGAGTGCTGAAGTGATTGAGTGCAGGAGTGATTGAATGCAGCAGTGATTGAGTGCTGGAGTGATTGAGTGCAGGAGGAATTGAGTGCAGGAGTAATTGAGTGCTGGAGTGATTGAGTGCTGGAGTGATTGAGTGCAGGAGTGATTGAGTGCAGGAGTGATTGAGTGCTGGAGTGATTGAGTGCTGGAATGATTGAGTGCTGGAGTGATTGAGTGCTGGAGTGATTGAGTGCTGGAGTGATTGAGTGCTGGAGTGATTGAGTGCTGGAGTGATTGAGTGCTGGAGTGATTGAGTGCGGGAGTGATTGAGTGCGGGAGTGACTGAGTGCGGGAGTGACTGGGTACGGGAGTGATTGAGTGCGGGAGTGATTGAGTGCGGGAGTGACTGAGTGCGGGAGTGACTGAGTGCGGGAGTGACTGAGTGCGGGAGTGACTAAGTGCGGGAGTGACTGGGTACGGGAGTGATTGAGTGCGGGAGTGACTGAGTGCGGAAGTGACTAGGTACGGGAGTGATTGAGTGCGGGAGTGACTGAGTGCGGGAGTGACTGGGTACGGGAGTGATTGAGTGCGCGAGTGACTGAGTGCAGGAGTGAAAGAGTGCGGGAGTGATTGAATGCGGGAGTGACTGGGTACGGGAGTGACTGAGTGCAGGAGTGACTGAGTGCAGGAGTGACTGAGTGCAGGAGTGACTGAGTGCAGGAGTGATTGAGTGCAGGAGTGACTGAGTGCAGCAGTGATTGAGTGCTGGAGTGATTGAGTCCTGGAGTGACTGAGTGCAGGAGTGACTGAGTGCAGGAGTGACTGAGTGCAGGAGTGATTGAGTGCAGGAGTGATTGAGTGCAGGAGTGACTGAGTGCAGGAGTGACTGAGTGTAGGAGTGATTGAGTGCGGGAGTGTTTGAGTGCTGGAGTGATTGAGTGCAGCAGTGATTGAGTGCTGGAGTGATTGAGTGCAGGAGTAATTGAGTGCAGGAGTAATTGAGTGCTGGAGTGATTGAGTGCAGGAGTGATTGAGTGCAGGAGTGATTGAGTGCTGGAGTGATTGAGTGCTGGAGTGATTGAGTGGTGGAGTGATTGAGTGCGGGAGTGATTGAGTGCTGGAGTGACTGAGTGCAGGAGTGACTGAGTGCAGGAGTGACTGAGTGCAGCAGTGACTGAGTGCAGCAGTGACTGAGTGCAGCAGTGATTGAGTGCTGGAGTGACTGAGTGCAGGAGTGACTGAGTGCAGCAGTGACTGAGTGCAGCAGTGACTGAGTGCAGGAGTGACTGAGTGCAGCAGTGACTGAGTGCAGGAGTGACTGAGTGCAGGAGTGTTTGAGTGCAGGAGTGATTGAGTGCAGGAGTGACTGAGTGCAGCAGTGACTGAGTGCAGCAGTGACTGAGTGCGGGAGTAATCACTTGCAGTTGATTTAGCAGAAAGATAAGGGTGTCTGTGGATTATTAGCCACATAGAGCTAACTAGAATGTGATCTGTTGTTGATGGGGGCCTAGATCTGAGAAGTTGGATAGGTACCTGCTAGATCATGTTCATCAGAGATAAGCAGCGCCAGAGGTTCAAGATGCACGATTATAACAACTAGGAGAGTCGGGGATGATAGCTGTCAGCTGTAATCTCTCTATCTAGTGTCTGTAGTCAGTGTAGGATATATAGGGGGTCATCATGGACCACATTACTATTCTTGAAACCACCAGTATTGGTACAATGTGCAGCCTTCATTCTGACACTGAATCCACTGTCCTTCTGCCCCTGTAGATGAGGTCTCCGGGGAACCGCACCTAAAGCGGACCTTGTGTAGTTATACACACCCCTGAGGTAGACAGGTCTCGTGAAATGCTGGGTGACACCCCCTAACGGACCTGTTAAGGCAACACAATGTTCACATAATGATTACACCATGTCATGTGTATGGGCAGACTAACGACTCATGCACACGAACGTATTTTCTTTCCGTGTCCGTTCCGTTTTTTTTGCATTTCAATGGGTCCGCAAAAAAAACTGAAGTTCCACAAAGAATAGAACATGTCCTATTATTGTCTGCATTACAGACAAGGATAGGACTGTTCTATCAGGGGCCAGCTGTTCCCTTCCGCAAAATACGGAATGCACATGGACGTCATTCGTATTTCTTGTGGATCTGTTTTTTGCGGACCGCAAAATCCATACGGTCGTGTGCATGAGCCCTTAGACTAAGGCCTCATGCACACGACCATATCTATTTTGCTGTCTGCAAATCCGTTTGTCGTCCATATATTTTTTTGCGGACCCGTTGACTTCGATGAGCCGTAGCCCAGATTTTGAAGACATATTCCATATTTTTGCGAAACGGAAATATGGATATGGAAAGCCCATGGATCTCCTGTGTGCTTTCCGCATCCATATAGATAGAACCAGTCCTATACTTGGCTGCGAAATGCGGACAGCGGACCCAGTGAAGTCTGCAAAAAACGCAGATGCAACATGGACGGTATCCGTATTTTGCAAATTCGCAATTTGCAGGCCGCAATATAGATACGGTCATGTGCATGAGGCCTCACCCAGATTCCAGATCATGCCAACGATAGATCCACCCCTGTACCAGTCTCTGACAGTCGCCATGCCAGGGTGAAGTGAATGTGCTGTTTGTTATGTCTGTGTAGGTAGAAAGGTTGGGGGGCATGAGCATGGGGGGGGTTATAGCGCCATTTTCCCAATACATGGGGGTTCAGTCTGGACAATGCTCGCAGCTTTTATCTCCTCTGGTGAGTAGGACTGGAATCCAAGCCAGGAATTAATAGAATTATTTCTCTTTTGGAAGCCGCAGGATAAGGGGGATGAGGCGATTCACAAAAGAACAGACCCCTCTGCACACAAAGGAGCTCATACACGCATACCCGGCCCCTCCATATTGACACTGATGTCATCCAGAATGGCCCCAGTGTCCAGCATCTGACGAAGGAGTGCCGGCCTGTGCCAGGCCAAGGCACAATGCCCCTGTTTGTTCCTGGCGTGGCTTGGAATGTACCCCTGGAATTCTAGGGCAGGATGGTGGGCAGGACGCCGTGGGAGCGCCGAGGGAGTTAAAATGTCACGTATTGAAGTCAGAGACATTGTGTCCCAGTCTGTAGGGCGATTGGCATGACAAGAAGGCAGAATCTGTTTTTGTTTCCCTGCGCAGTACCTTCTGTTGTTACCACCCCCCCCCCATATAGCGCACAAGTAGCCATACAGTATGGTGCCCAAATAATAGCGCTATACATTGTCTATATTGCTATACTGTGCCGCCACCACCATACAGTGCCATGCCACACTGTAGCATGGCCATCAAATACCGCCATACAGTGCTCATACGAACATACAGCGACCAAATAACAGCCCCACGTGTATAGAAGTCTAACAACAGTGCAGATAATACTGCTATACAGTTACCAGGCCTTCCTTGATGCCCCCCAAGGGCCAGATATTGTCGCTCAATTGCTGCTTGGGAACTACAAATCCCAGCAATCCCTGCCTGCAGTTTGTAGCTCTGAACCTTCCACGGTGGAGATGATAAAATATAGAACTAAAAAGTTTTTTTGTTTTTTTCCAATGCCCTTTGTGTATTAACTTCTCACCAAAGCAAGATCTCTGCTTGTTATCAGTGAATGGAAACATGTAACACTCCTTAGAGCTGAGGGTTCGCTGCATGCTGTATCCTCTTTGAACTGAATACATGAGCAGAGTTTGCTACAATGTGTCAGTCAGGGGCGTAGCTAACGGCTCATGGGCCCTGGTGCAAGAGTTCATCTTGGGCCCCCTTCCCTCAGTGCTTTGTGTGTCTTCTTATGCGGCACAAGGGTCTTTGGGCCCCCTCAGGCTCCTGGGCCCGGTAGCTACGCCCATGGTGTCAATCTAGAATCCTGGCTGTTTAGCAACCAGAGCTCTGTCTAGACTGGATATAACTGTAGCAAACCTTCAGCTGTGAGATGTGTTACTTAGGTCTTTACTGTTTTTTTTTTTGTTTGTTTTTTATCCTATGTGTATTTCCATTCACTGATAGCAAACAGAGATATTGAAGATGGGGCGATATGGCAGCATTTTTCATCAGTGCTTTTCATTATACAATAAATTAAACTGCCGTCACAAAGAAATGGATAATCCCTTTAAGGTGCCATCTAGATACAGCTGCTTTTAACCCCTTCAGTGCACGGAGACAGTCGAAAATCAATACATATATATAAACTGTCCTGCAAAATCAAAAAACTCAAGGATGTCTGTCTAATTGTAAAGCAGGTTTGTCTATACCAGTAAATTAGACTGATGTAGCAGAGCTGACATTGTATGGAGCTGCACTGGAAACGTCAAGTCCCCTCAAAATGCAAATTCATCTCTAGTAAATCACACACTTGCAAATCTCATATACCCCAGAGATCTACCCCATGTCTTAGTATGTCCATTACCCATTCCAAGCTCAATTTGGAAGTCTTTAAAGGCTATGGACACCTTTGGGGCAATTTTTTTATTTTTATGATTGCATTTTATTCATTTTGGGCTAAAAATCTTTTTTTCAGTTGGTCTTTATTACAAATTTTCAGCTGTTTTTGTGATACATGGGGTTAAACATCAGTCTATTTGCAGACTGTCCCTCCTGAGTTCCATCATCTGACGGCTCATCTGAATCCTTGTCTCAGATCTCCTGACAATTCATATCATATTGATGAGAATATGGAGTGTCTATCAGGTGAGGAGCTCAGAGATAAGGCTTCACATGAGCCGTCAGCTGACGGAACTCAGAAGTTACAATCTGCAAATAGACTGATTTTTAACCCAATGTATTGCAAAAACTGCAGAAAATTTTTAATACAGACCGATTGAAAAAATGTTTTTCATACAAAAACAAATAAAATGCAATCATAATAAATTCCCCCAAAGTTAATATGGTAAGGTTCTGATTTCTAAGGACGCCCTCTTCTGTTATTCTTCTTCAGTGCAACTTCTTAAGTCCACGGACCTGGGACGACAGAGCTTGCTGTACCTGAAGGAGATTGGGAATGGCTGGTTTGGCAAGGTGAGTGTACTCTGCTGCCATCTGCAGGTACTTTGGGTTATTACAAAAGATGCAAATTTCTTTTTTTTTAGGATTTTTTTGCTTTATTTTCTATTTTTTTAGTTTCTATAAATCGCATGTTTATTCATCACCATCGTCATTATCATTATAATATGCGTAATAATTGCTGCGGCAACCAATCAGATGCTTAATTGCATTTTGCGGTTGGCTGCTTTTCGTCCTATGTAACTGATGTCATAATGGCGACACTAGTAACGTCTTCCGGTTTTGGGCTCCTGTAGGTGCTGCTCGGGGAGGTGAATTCTGGCCTATCCAGTACTCAGGTCGTGGTGAAGGAACTTAAAGTCAGCGCCAGCGTGCAGGAGCAGATGCTGTTTCTGGAGGAGACACAACCCTTCAGGTAAATCCAAGGACGCGCAGATTCCAGTCCTGATTTTCCATGAATGGAACCATTAATGGGTGGGGTTATGTACATTTGCATGCCAAGGCGGGGTCCTTGGGCAATTTTGGGAGTGGAAGGGCTTAAAAAATCTCACAAATTGGGATTCAGATATTGGTAACTATGAAATGTAAAGGAAACCTGACACATAGGCGTTGCACTGAACCGCTAGCGCTGCGCCATACATCCGCTATTCAGCTTTATAGGCTGTTTGTGTGAATAGTGACAACCTTCTTGTCCCACTGAGGTGTGCTAGATGTTCCAATGATTGCCCCAAGCCCTGTTAATCCTCCTGAAATCATTGACTTCTGCTCCCTGTGCATGCGCAGTAAAGCTGTGTGCACTAGGTGCGTCATCTGCGCATGCGGCAGGGGGAGGTAGTGAGTGGTTAGTGGCATATCGCCTATGTTAGATAGGTGAGGGTCCCAAAGCAAAGGAGAGCACACCGTAATTTCTATGGGAGTTCTGAAAAGAGCTCGGCTATTTCCGGAACTCCTATAGAAGTGAATGGAGAGCACACTGCGCAAGCGCGGCCACTGCTTTATTTACCTCTATGGGAGTTCCAGCAATAACTGAGCCAGCTCTTGCCCATAGAAGTGAATGGAGGGTGGCTGTGCTCATGTTCTCTTTGGAGGCCCCGTACTAGAAATGGGTGCAGGTCCCAGCGGTGGGACCCTCACTTATCTCACATTCTAGAGATGTCCCATATGTAAGGACCCTGCAAACAGCGACTTTTGTCTCAGCAGCTGTTGGGCCCCATGTCAATTCGTTCATGCATTCCCCATGTAATAACAGTTCTGGAGCAGCCATTTTTATGACTGTCTTGTGCCACTCCTCTATTATTCCTACTAGAAGTTTATGACCGAATTGCCAACTGAGTGTTACCAGTTGTGAGGGGGTGTCCCTACACAGTCTGACACTGTCCAATTAGTACTGCCAGAGGATGGTATCACCGGTAATTCTTCATAAACTTCTATTAGGAGTAACTGAAGAACGACACAACCTAGAGTTTACACGAAAAGAGGCTCCAGAATTATTACATGGGGAATGCATGTATTACTGAAAGAGACATGTCAGGAGAGGGGACGGGTCCTATTTAAAGGTGCGTAAAAGGGAGATTTATATTTAGCCTAATGTGCCCCTTTAAGCTTCCACGAGCGGCACTCTCTTTACATATAGTGCTACTTTTTTACCCCCTGATCACGGAAGAAAATGCATCTATGGGGTAGTTTTAGAATATCCTATGAACGCAGTTATGCTGAAATTTAAAGGGTTCATCCTCCATGCATCAAACATCCCTTTAAGTGGGTTCTCTGACAACGAACAACAAAATCCTCCATACGTGTCTTTAAAATTCTAATCAATACATAACAATATTGCAGTTGGTAAATTTGGGTCATGTAAGCCCCACCCTGGGAATGCCAAAGCCACGCCCATTTAGGACCTGGACAGCCCAAATTTGCCAAGACTGTCTCTGAAAATTCGGGACAGTCCCTATAAATTCAGGACTGTTGGCAACTGTGCCAGAGTCTCCTGCAGCTTCTTGTAGTCATCACGGTGCGATGCGCTAAGTCATATGACTGCGGCAGCCAAATGCTGATGGCATTGAAGAGGCGCCATCCATGGTGGGCCGCAGGGAGTTCTGAATTTTAATGGTGGGCTCAGCGGATTGTAAGCATTTAGCAAGGCATTGATAGGGGTCGGAAACCTCCTTTGATAACAGGGGCAATAAGGTGCAGTCAAACATCAGGTAGACACGTTTGATAGGAGATGACAGTGCCAGGGTATGTAGGGACCTGCCCTACTCACAAGGGGAGCAGTAATGCCCAGTTGTCAATGCAGTCATGCATTTCCAGGAGGAATAATAGAGGGACATCACAATGTAGTTTTAAGAAAAAGGTTCCAGGATTAGTATTTTTGTATTTTGAAATGCTGCCATCCTTGGCCTGAAAGCCAATAATCATCCCTTTTTGCAACTCAGATACTGTAGATAGAAAGAAAAAAAAATGTATTCACCAGACATACAGACACGTTTTAATCCACTCAGTGGGATCTTTCTCATCACCATTTGCTTGAGAAAGATCCCACTGAGTGGATTGAAACGTTGTTGTATGTCTGGTGAATACATTTTTGTTACTTTTGCTACTTCTTTTTATCTATCTATCATCTATCTATCTATCTATCTATCTATCTATCTCTATATTTTATATTTATCTATCTCTATCTATTCTATTTATCTATCTATCTCTATCTAATATATACCTATCTATTTCATATCTATCTATCTATCTATCTATCTATCTATCTCTATCTCATATTTATCTATCTCTATCTATTCTATATCTATCTATCTATCTATCTATCTATTTAATATCTATGTCATATCTATCTATCTATCTCTTCTCTATCTCTATCTATTCTATATTTATCTATCTATCTCTATATTTTATATTTATCTATCTATCTATTATCTATTATCTATCTATCTGTCTGTCTATCTATCTATCTGTCTGTCTATCTATCTATCTATCTATCATCTATCTATCTCTATCTATGTATCATCTATCTATCTATCTATCTATCTATCTATCTATCTATCTATCTATTATCTATTATCTATCTATCTGTCTGTCTATCTATCTGTCTGTCTGTCTATCTATCTATCTATCTATCTATCTATCTATCTATCTCTATCTATGTATCATCTATCTATTTATCTATCTATCTATCTATCTATCTATCTATCTATCTATCTATCTATCTATCTATCTATCTATCTATCTGTCTGTCTGTCTGTCTATCTATCTATCTGTCTGTCTGTCTGTCTATCTATCTATCTATCTATTTATCTATCTATCTATCTATCTCATATCTATCTATCTTTATATCTATCTATCTATCTATCTATCTATCTATCTATCTGTCTGTCTATCTATCTATCTGTCTGTCTAACTATCTATCTATCTCTATCTATCACCTATATCTCTATCTATCTATCTGTCTGTCTGTCTATCTATCTATCTATCTATCTGTCTAGGTGTTTGTGTACAGGATGTACAGACAGGGCTGTCTTTATGAGATGTCTGTAGCTTATATAACATACATTACTGACATTTATTGCATGCTGCCACATGATGATTTCATTAAAAACTAATTGAAACAATAAAAATGAGATTTCCCTTTGGGGTGAAGGCGATGAAACGTTATAAAATCATATAACAAGCCGTACAGCTAAAAGCCCTGAGAGCAGACAAACACTGCCTGCACCTTGTAGAGCAAAACTCCAGCCTGGAAGAGAGCCAGCAGGACACGCTCCCCAGCCTTCAGCAAGGAATAGTGAAGAGATGACATAGTGTAAGAACCACAGTATTGTTATAAGGCCAACACCTAACGCATTTTGGGGTCAGATCCCTTTTTCAGATGAAGCAAGACGTGTGACACTAAATCGCGGAAGTGGGTAATAGATTTCTGTTGGAGAATGGTTCTCTTCGGTAATAAATAATGAATGTTCTTTTTCAATGACAGCAAGCAGAGATCTTGAAAATAATAAGGAATAGAAACAAAAAGTATATTGGTTTAGTTTCTTCCCAGTTAAGGGCTCTGAATTATGGAAATCTGTAACCAGAGAGAATCGGTGCTGATATCGCTTCATTTCCAGGAGCGGTCAGTGAAGTCCCATCCGAAAGCAGAAAATCCCTTCTAACATAATATCCGCGTATAAATACCGCCGTTATATACCGTGTATAATTGTAGTATCAGACGCCCACTCTCCTCCCTGAGGCTATATTTACATGTACTATATATAACTAGCATGTGGGAGGGAACGCTCCTCAGTAAATTGCATTTCTTTCCCGAGTTTGTTTCATCCGCAAAATGCTATAGGTTTTCCTGCTTTATGCTCAGAGAAAATCACATGGGTGTCTTCGTTATAAGATGACTGGTGATCCTCTCCTCCTTGTATGATTTAAAGGGTGCCTATCAGCAGAATCAACCCCATCAAACCATTTATACTGTCTGATAGGGTTGATCCTGCTGATTAAAATGACAGCTGTCTTATGAAAATCGGTTGAGGCATTCCCAAGAAAATAGACTTCCATTATTTGTGCATATGGGGGCTTCAGTGCTGCGAGGGGAGGGGCCAGAATTGGATGGGTGCATTGGCCCCGCCCCTCTGTGCATCAAGGTCCTTATTTCCATAAAAGACAAAAGTCCTGTTTCTTGGGAACGCCACAACCAATTTTTACAAGACTAGTATCATTTTGAGCAGCAGGGTCAACCCTACCAGGCAGTGTGTCTGGTTTAATAGGGTTGATGCTGCTCTTTCATTGAAGGTTGCGTAGGTCGCCGCCTAGTGGTAAAGTGCTAAAGAGCAGAAATTCTGAACATGGCTTTAGGAATGAATGGAGAAGAAAACCTTATTTAGCTGAATACAAATTAAAAAGGTCCTTGGATTGGGACCAGTGTGACCCCCTGAAAGGGTCTCTTCAATTATAATAAGCATAATTAAATAATTTAACACAATAAATGAAGGGGGAGGGGGGTTATATGAAATTAGGAAACAGTCAGATTTTTTTCCTCACACAGCGCCACTTTAGTCTATGGCAGGGAATGGTACTGCAGCTCAGCCCTATTTAAGATGGCACAATGTGTTGTATTGCAGTATTGAAATAAATGGTGCTGAGCTGCAGTACCAGCCGCAGACAGAAGTGGCGCTCTTTTCTCAACACGTGTATCTTGTATCCATCTAATTGATGTCCTCTTTCTTCTTAGGGTCCTCCAGCACCCCAACCTTCTTCAGTGTCTGGCGCAGTGGGCCGAGATCACCCCTTATCTCCTGGTCATGGAATTTTGCCCGCTGGTGAGTGCTCCTGAGGAATACTGGTATCTGCTGGTATCTTACGTAACACAGAATGTAGGTTACTAGTCAGGGCGTGTCCTGTGAAACGCCCCGCGTCATCCTGTAGTTATGTTCTTCACAAAAGACAATAAGTTTTAACACAGGGCTTATTGCTGCATATTAAGTACCGTCTGATAGATGCTTGGATTAGACGTGCGTGTCCTGGACTGATCCTCACATATCTATCTATCTATCTATCTATCTATCTATCTATCTATCTCAGATTAGATAGATAGATAGATAGATAGATAGATAATTGATAGATAGATAATTGATAGATAGATAGATACGAGATAGATAATTGATAGATAGATACGAGATAGATAATTGATAGATAGATAGATAGATAAATATGAGATAGATAGATAGATAGATAGATAGATAGATATGAGATAGATAGATAGATAGATATGAGATAGATAGATAGATAGATAGATAGATAGATAGATAGATAGATAGATAGAAAGATATGAGATAGATAGATAGATAGATAGATAGATAGATAGATATGAGATAGATATAAGATAGATGATAGATAGATAGATAGATAGATAGATAGATAGATAGATAGATAGAAGATAGATATGAGATAGGTAGGTAGATATGAGAGAGATAGATAGGTAGATAGATAGATAGATAGATAGATATATTTATCTATCTATCTATCAATTATCTATCTCGTATCTATCTATCAATTATCTATCTATCTATCTATCTATCTACCTATCTATCTCTCTCATATCTATCTACCTATCTCATATCTATCTATCTATCTATCTATCTATCTATCTATCATCTATCTTATATCTATCTCATATCTATCTATCTATCTATCTATCTATCTATCTATCTATCTATCTATCTCATATCTATCTATCTATCTATCTATCCATCTATTTGTCTATCTATATTTTATCTGTCTATCTATCTATCTATCTATCTCATATCTGTCCATCTATCTGTCTATCTACTATCTATCATTTCAGCAATCTGTAGTTCCTCTTGCCCTCCCCTTAGGCTCTATCTGCTAATATCCGTCTGGTGTAAAACAATAGATATGAGGGAGAGGAGGGAGATGCGGCTGCAGTTTCTCAGTCGGCGTTCAGTGATAGGGAGAGCCGTATAGGGGAGATGATTGGCATCTCTGACATCACAAGAAAAGCCCCCAAACAACAACCACGTGTATAGGGGAGACACAAATACACAGGGTAAGCTTCCGATACACCTCAAACATCTGTTGAGCGCAGCTATTCCACACCCCCCATGCACATGCATGCTCAGCATGCATGCGTTCTCAGTAGCCTGATACATTGCCCTGGTGAATAAAAGATAACTGGCCTTTTGAAATCCAACATGCCCGACCCTTCTTTCCCCAGTGACAAAGCCATAGCGCCCCCTACATCTGGGGCTGTTCCTGAGAACTGCTGGAGTATCAGCCTTTTCAGATTTTCGGATGCCGGATTAGAGGAACCTGACTGTAGTTATTCCGTTTCTTTTACTTCCAGGGGGATCTTAAAGGATATCTCCAGAGCTGCGCGGCCACAGAGTCCACGTCACCCGACCCCCTGACCCTGCAGCGCATGGGCTGTGAAGTTTGCTGCGGGCTCCTTCACCTGCACAAGAATAACTACACCCACAGGTCAGGAGAGCAGGAGGCTGGGAATCCTTTACATGCGAAGGGGGCGTGTCCCTCTACTGTTCAGTGCTTTTCATCTTTTTCTACCATATTGCGTCCCACCCCCCTCACCGGTCTCGGATGGACGCTGCTTGGTTTGTCCCCTGGAACAATATCCTGATGCTGAATGAGTGGGACATGCAGGCTCCAGCATCAGTGATTTTGTTGCGGGCGGCACTCACTGCTCCTGGTCCCTCGGATGGCAACCGTTGTCTCCCCTCTGCTACATCCGCGCAGGATCCAAGACTCCTTGACCCCTCTGCACAGATCTAGTGTTTGGTCTTGCGATTTTCTGTGAATGCAGCATCATCAGTTCTGCGACTTTGTAATATCAACTCCTCATCATTTCTAAGAACCCTGCTGGCTGTCAGTGAATGGGAATATTCCTGTTTTATATTCAGATGGAGTACAGACAGACCCGATATTTATCACAGAGGAGGGTTTGCTTAAGTTGCATCCAGTCTCAATTTTCCTCTAAGTTTTTAGTTTTTTTTACAGATATAAAAATGATGGGGAATTGATACACAAAGTAGATTCGAAAATCCCATAAGTGTTCATTATGCAATAATTAAGTTGTATTCATGCAAAATTGGGAAACCCGTTAACCTGGCCATAGACATTAGACCGCGTGTAACCAAACGATAGTCTGACAACTGCAACACACTTCAGTCCTGAAAAGCGTTGTCAAACATTCACAGTAATGTAGCGGTTAGACTACATGCACCCAAACGTATGTGTTTTGCGGTCCGCAAATTGCGGATCCGCAAAAAAAATAAAACAGATGACGTCAGTATGGTACCGTTTTTTTTTCTTGCAGATCCATTTTAATAAAGCCTATCCTTGTCCGCAAAACGGACAAGAATAGGACATGCTCTATTTTTTTTGCGGGGCTACAGAATGGACGGACATACGGATGCGGATAGTACACGGTGTGCTGTCAGCATTTTTTGAGGACCCATTGAAATCAATGGAACGGACACGGAAACCAAATACGTTCGTGCGCATGTAGCCTAATTGTGTCGAAATGTAGTTCGTGGTTCCATATTGGGGCATCCATATTCTTCCCAAATGACTTCCACCATGACTAATCACATGCCGGTGGGGGGAGGGGGGATAAGCGGCCGCCGCCAGACACCTCTCCTTGGGAATCACAGAATCTGACTGAGGGCTCATGCACACGACCGTATTTTCTTTCCGCTTCCTTTTTTTTTTTTTGAGGACCGTATGCGGAACCATTCACTTCAATAGGGCTGTAGAATATACGGAAGTTACTCCGTGTGCATTCCGTTTCCGTTTGTCCGCATGGCCGTCATGCAAAAAAGTAGTGCATGTTCTATTATGGTCCGCAAATCACGGTCCGAGGCCTCGTTCAAGTCAATGGGTCCGCAAAAAATACGGAACGCACATGGAACACATCCGTATTTTGCGGATCCATACTGTAGAAATGCTAGGCCCAGCCCATATTGCTCATGTGTTTGGTGATTAATAAGTTACTGTTTCAGTATACGATCCGCAAAAAACTGATCAAATACGGAAACAATACGGATATGTTTTGTGCAATAACGGAACGGAAGAGGACTTAAATTAGAGGGAAAAAACCTCAAATACTGAACAACGGATCCGTGAAAAACGGATCGCAAAACAGCAACGGTCGTGTGCATGAGCCCATAGACTGATGGATAATAGCTCTGGTCACTATGGAAGCAGTTTTACCTCAGTCCTACCAACTTCACAATATTTTTCTCTAGTGTTGCCCTTTTACAATTTACATATGGAAGTATCTAAACATTTCATAGTCCACAGCTGCATTCACAATTCTGCAGGCTTCAGAGCTGAAATCTCCCGGCATTGTCCATCTGCACAGCAATCGCTTTGGTGATCTGCATTCTAAGCGTGGTCTTTAGACACTGCACGTTAACTGTCCCCTCCCAGCATTAGAGACCCTCAGATGAGTTGTAAGGGTAAGGCCTCATGCACACGACCGTATGGCTTTTTCTGTATTTAGCGGTCCTCAAAAAAACGGATCCGCAAAAAATACGGATGACGTACAGCTGGCCCTTGATAGAACAGTACTATCCTTATCCGCTATGCGGACAATAATAGGACATGTTCTATCTTTGAACGGAAAAACAGAAATACGGAAACAGAAGGCATACAGAGTACCTTACGTTTTTTTGCGGATCCATTGAAATGCATAGTTCCGTATACGGTCCGTATACAGAATGCAAAGAAACTGAACATAAACTGAAAAAGTAAACGTTCGTGTGCAAAAGGCCTAAGAGCTCATGCACATGACTGTATGTATTTTGCACTCTGCAAAACACGGATCCGCAAAAAATATGGATGACATCTGTGTGCATTCCGTTATTTTTCGGAATCTGGCCCCTAATAGAACAGTCCAGTTATGCGGACAATAATAGGACATGTTCTATTTTTTTGCGGAACGGACATACGGAAACGGAATGCATACCAGTAACTTCCGTTTTTTTGCAGACCTATTGAAATTAATGGTTCCGCATACGGTACTCAAAAAAAATGGAACGCACATGGAAAGAAAATACGCTCGCGTGCATGGGCCCTGAATCTGACCACAGGCTTGTTGACGGTTTCCAGTGACAAAGTTGTGAATGCAGCTCTGGGTTATAACATTTTTGGATAAGGCCTTGATAGCGATTACACATCAGAACATTCATCTGATCTGGACTACGTCTTTGGCCTATTGCACACGAACGTCTGCACCCCGTGCCCGTATTGCGGACCGCATTTGCGGATCCGCAATACACGGGCACCATTCCGTAGCCATTCCGCATCACGGATGCGGACCCATTAATTTCAATGGGTCCGCAAATCCGGAGATGCGGAACGGTGCGGAATGGAATGACGGAACGGAACACTACGGAAGCACTACGGATTGCTTCCGCGGGGTTCCGTTCCGTACTTCCGTCCCGCGAAAAGATAGAACATGTCCTATCTTTTTGCGGAACGGGCAGATCGCGGACCCATTCAAGTGAATGGGTCCGCGATCCGCTGCGGCTGCCCCACGGCCGGTGCTCAAGCATTGCGGGCCGCAATTTGCGGCCTGCAGCACGTTCGTGTGCAAGAGGCCTTTGACTATTTTCTTAGTTTCGATGTCTATGAGCTAACATGGGTCACATATTAAAGAGCATATCCACACAGTCGGGCATTCAGAACTGTTGAGAAGCTGACTGACGCGCTTTGTGGCAGCTGTAACAGCAGTCCTATTCAATCTACCTCAGCATCAAGCTGGTTTGGTGGGGGTTGGCACTGATGGTTCACAGCACTGGCCATGGGATTGGAACTGACTACGACAACTTGTCTGCTTGGAGCTTGTATGCTTGATGTTCTCAGGTTTCCACAAACGAAAAACACGTGCAAATCAATCAGTTTTGTAGAATGTACGACTACTGTAGGGGCATTAGATTGTGAGCCCCAGTGGGGACAGGATCCAATCCTAATGAGCGCCTTCTCTCCACCGCATCGGCAAATAGGATGGCAAGCAATAGGACAACGGGCAGACTTGATGGTTCATCTGTTCCAGTATGCAAAACCACCTGTCATATCCAAAATGTTAAGGGTTTTGCAGGGGCGTAGCTAACGGCTCATGGGCCCTGGAGCAAGAGTTCCGCTTGGGCCCCCTTCCCTCAGTGCTTTGTGTGTCTTCTTATGTAGCACAAGGGTCTTTGTGGCCCCCTCAGGCTCCTGGGCCCGGTAGCGACTGCTACCTCTGCACCCCCTATAGCTACGCCCATGGGTTTTTGATTATAGAATTTCCTGCGCCATCCTACAACTTTGTTGCATTTGCTGTGGTGCTTAAAGGGCTTCTCCCATGCCTATTGTAAAAAATGAAAAAAAATAAACATATAGAACATGACAATCTCCTTCTAACAAAGCTGGTGCCAGCCCTGTACCTCACATGCATCCAAAGATCTCTCCATTTATTGCTTCAATTGCTCTGCTACATTTTCTA
This sequence comes from Bufotes viridis, assembly GCA_033119425.1. Lineage (NCBI taxonomy): Eukaryota > Metazoa > Chordata > Amphibia > Anura > Bufonidae > Bufotes > Bufotes viridis. Next base: position 259,283,061 of record CM065594.1, on the reverse strand, counting down.
CAAGCTGGCATCTCAAGGGCATTTCCTTTCTCAGGAGGTGTGCCCTTTATCAGGGGGTGTGTCCTTTCTGCTGTATCTCTCTCCACTGTCACAGCTTCTAATAGTTCTAATAGTTGAAGTTCCGTTAAAGGATGGAACTGAGCATGTGCGACCACCTCAGTGAGCTGGACAGAGAAATAAGAAAAAGAACAAACAGCAGGTGGTGCTATACAGATACAGATTTTATTGAATAACTCAGCGGCTATACAACATTTTTAATTACATGCAATTGCAAAAGTAGTCAGATCCAGGTGCTGGTTTGCAAAATGTAGAATATTTTTCACGGGACAAGCCCTCCGCAACAGAGCTCAGAGAAAGTTAAAAAAAAAAAAACATAGTGTAATAGATTTTATATAGAAAATTACATTTTCTAATATACCTTATATTTTTTTTCCTCATTCTCCTGGAATAATATAATCTGACTCTAGTGTGATGGGACTTCCTGTCATGTGACTTCTGAGTGTGTTCTGTTAAGTAGAGGTCACATGACAGGAAGACTATTGTCAGAAATCTATTGTTGCTGCCATGGTAACCCCAGAGTAAGCATAATATTTACATTACCGCAGTGAAAATCTATTCCGATACACCTGAATTGGGGCTTGCAGAAATCCACGTGCTTGCTGCCCTGTTCAGATGCATGGAACTGATTTTCAGGCGCAGAAAATTCTGGAACAAAATCTGCCGCATGTGAAGGCACCCAAAGGGCTCATGCACACGGCCATAGCCGTTTTTAATGTCCGCAAAACACAGATACCGGCCTTGTGCATTCCGTATTTTGCTTGATGGAACAGCTGGCACCTAATAGGACAGTCCTATCCTTGTCCGTAATGGAAAATACATGTGAACAACCAAAAGGGGGCGCTCACATGTATCTTCTAGACCAGGGATGCTCAACTTGCGGCCCTCCAGCTGTTGTTAAACTACAACTCCCACAATGCCATTCTGTAGGATGATAGCTGTAGGCTGTCAGGGAATGATGGGAGTTGTAGTTTTGCAACAGCTGGAGGGCCGCAGGTTGAGCATGCCTGTTCTAGACTATGACCAGTGCAAGAAAGAGAGCGCGGAGCTGCTGTGTAACGACTGCATCTGAAGGATCCGCTGTCTTTTGGTGGTCATATCTTTTTGAGTAATCAGGACACAGAACAACATCACAAAAATAAAAAAAAACGGAATCTTTCAGGACACAGAGTAAGCTCCACCCAAATATTATTTTATTACATTTTTGGGTGGAGTCCTCCTTTAATAAAATCAAAGCTTTCATTTATTAGAATAGCTGGAAGGGGTAATACGTACATCAGGTCTTAATTAAATACCTGACCCATTTGAGTGTTTTTTTCATCCCGCATGAATCTATATATAATTACCGTATAAATATATATATAGACATACGTACATTGTTTACATTATACTATGTGTTTAGATGGAGGGAGATGTAAATCTCCAACTAACCTTACATATATGTTCTTCCAAAATATATATATATTTGATTTTTTAATTATATTTAATTGTTTTATATTTTGTAATCATTGGTGGCTAGTTGTGAGATTGCGCTCTGGCGGGTGAACGGCCTCTGTGACCTGCGGGCACTGACCGCGATCACTATGGAGCCACTTGCGTGCGATGGTGAGCTCCAAAACAGAAGAGCGATCACGTCACTTTTGTCTTGTGGTCGCCGCTACGATGTTTCTTGAATGACTGCTGCTATAGTTTTTATTTTTTATAGATAGATAGATAGATAGATAGATAGATAGCAGACAGATAAAATATAGATAGATAGATAGATAGATATGATAGATAGATAGATATGAGATAGATAGATAGATAGATAGATATGAGATAGATAATAGATAGATAGATAGATAGATAGATAGATAGATAGATAGATAAATAGATAGATAGATAGCAGATATATAGATAGATATGAGATAGATAGATATTAGATAGATAGATAGATAGATAGATAGATAGATAGATAGCAGACAGATAGATAGATATAAGAATATACTAGATAGATAAAAAGATAGATATAAGAGATGATAAATAAATAGATATGGGATAGATAGATAGATAGATAGATAGATAGATAGATAGGTAGATAGCAGAAGGATAGATATTAGATAGATAAATAGATAGACAGACAGACAGACAGATAGATATTGTGTCTGTATTAGGTAGGATTGGATCTGTATAGTATACAGAGAGCTGTCGGGAGCTCCTCTTCTCTAGATGCTGACTCTGCAGTCCAAGAAAATCCAGCAAAAAAAATAAAAAATCTTCTATGAGACAGTGGAAAAATTCCTGCCTGGATGACGATCTAGAACATTCCGTCACATCCTTGTATAATTCTGTGCTCCAAATAAGTGCACACAGATCTACAGATGACATTGCCCCTACAAAAAGGAGGAAAGATCTGTGGGGGTAAAGAAGGGATAATGCCCCCCCCCGCCACTTGAGGAGATCTCACAGTCCAGTTAGAAGCTCCACTTGGTGAAGGAGAAGTTGGAGTTGTGACTTCTGACATGGTCTTGGCGTTGTGGGCTTTGCACGCCCGGCCCTCTAGGTTTGTGGCGCCTCTCAGTGTCACTGTCTGATGGTCTTTCTCTTCTCTCTAATACGTAGCGACCTCGCTCTGCGCAATTGTCTCCTTTCGGCTGACTTGACTGTGAAGATTGGCGACTATGGGCTTTCGCATTCTAAGTATCGGGTAAGTAGTGAAGCTTCACATTTATTAATAACAATCATTGTCAAAATCGGTTGTTCCAAAAACAGCGCCACACTTGTTCACAGGTCATATGTGGTATTGCAGCTCAGCCCCATTCACTTTGGAGCTGACCTGCAATACCAAACACAAGCCTTGAAGGGCGGTAATGCTCTTTCTAGACAGGAAGCCCCCAGTTTTCTCAGCTGCTGTAGATCAGGCTGTGCCCACTTCCCTGGCTCGTCGGTTTGTTGTCCAATCAGAACACAGGTTAGGTTACTTTCACACTTGCGTTTTTTTGCGGATCAGTCATGGATCTGCAAAAACGCTTCCGTTACAATAATACAACCGCATGCATCCGTCATGAACGGATCCGGTTGTATTATGTCTTCTATAGCCATGACGGATCCGTCTTGAACACTATTGAAAGTCAATGGGGGACGGACCAGTTTTCTATTGTGCCAGAGAAAACGGATCCGTCCCCATTGACTTACATTGGATCGGTTCGGCTCTGCTTCGTCAGGCATCGTTTGGTAGCCACCTTCAGAGCGGAATGGTGACTGAACGGAGGCAAACTGATGCATTCTGAGCCGATCCTTTTCCATTCAGAATGCATTAGGGCAAAACTCATCCGTTTTGGTCCGCTTGTGAGAGCCCTGAACGGATCTCACAAACGGAAAGCCAAAACGCGAGTGTGAAGGTAGCCTTACTTCCAGGTTGAAATTTAAAGCAGTCGTCTGATTGGTTCCTCTGAGCCATCTCTCTAGACACAGCTACTGTGTATTGGAAAGATGCATTATTTCCACTGACCCAAATATTGGCACAGATTCGGATGTATGGCTCATTTGGTATAACCTCTATCAAAGAGATTGTGTTTATTATGTCTTCTCCTTTACATTTGATTTCCCAGTGTATATAGGATAATTTAACCTGATTTCAATCAGCATACACAGCCATTATCAGCGCAGGCTACTTGCCTTAGGCCTCTTTCACACGAGCGTCACGTTTGACGCCCGGATAAGAGGCGGGTGCATTGCGGGAAAATGCGCGATATTTATTTAAAATCGGCATGTTTGATACCCAGACCCGAACCCGGACTTCATCACTGAAGTTCGGGTTTGGGTTGACTATTCTGTAGATTTTATTATTTTCCCTTATAACATGGTTATATGGAAAAATATTACCATTCTCAATACAGAATGCTTAGTAAAATGTGGATTAGGGGTTAAAGTTGAAAAAAATTAACTCACCTTATCCACTTGATCGCGTACTTGCCGATCTCTCCACTCTTCTTCAAGCATTAGCTGCCAGCTAAAGGACCTGTAATGACGTCACCGAGCTCATCACATGGTCCAATCACATGGTCCATCACCATGGTGATGGACCATGTGATTGGACAATGTGATGTGACGTCATCACAGGTCACCACCGCTCATGTGCATAGCCCCATAGAAATGAATGGGTCTGGATTCAGTGCGGGTGCAATGCGTTCACCTCACGCATTGCACCCGCACGGAAAACTCGCCCGTGTGAAAGGGACCTTAGGGTCGTCCCACCCCGGGGCGTATACAGATCCCATAGGCCCCTATGGCAAAACTTAATATTGAACATAAATCAATAGCTGAGAGCTATACCAATTATTTATTCTCTTTCTTTTAAAAAAAAAAAAATAACCTTTATAAAACAATAAACAGGATCACAAAAAACATATATAATGATTGTGAATGATGTACAAAAAATCATAGCAGCATAAATATACATATCAATAAAGGGCATCAGTTTAGGCGTCCCCCTGAATCTAATTGTGAGAAATAGAATTGAGAACCATGATGGAGGATATTTAGGAAATAGATGGTGTCGGGAACGAGTATTAGATTGGCAGCTGTGATATCTAGAAAGTTATCGAAATTAAGGGTACGTTCACACGACGGCACCTAGGTTTTAGAGGAGGACAACAAGAAAAAAATATTTTTCATTAGACCTCAGATCAGGACAGCAATCAGACACCCAATGTTAATCAGACCTCATCTGACAGCCCCAATCAGACCCCCAATGTTAATAAGACCCTCAATCAGACCTCAGATCAGCCTCCCATGCCTCAGACCAGCTCCCCTTCATGCCTCAGATCAGCCCCCATGCCTCAGATCAGCCCCCCATGCCTTTTATCAGCCCACCATGCCATTTATCAGTCCCCATTATGAGCCCCCATGCCATCTATAAGCCCCAAGGCTATTTATGAGCCTCCATTATGAGCCCCCATGCCATCTATAAGCCTCAGTGCTATTTATGAGCCCGCATGCCCCACAGATCAAATAAAATAAAAAAAAACACTTACCTCTCCTGCTCTGGACTCCGCCACTCCTCACCGCCCATGCTCAGTCTTCTTCCTGCTCCGGCTGTGCTGTGACCCGACTCGCATAGCGCGAGGTCACAGCACGCCCTCACGCTGTGCGCAGCCACAGCCCAGCCGACAGCCAAGGACAAGGAAGCGGTGAGTACAGAGCCTTCACGGCTTCCCAGTCCTCCAGTACTAATGAGCACTTCTATAATAGAAGCGCTTACTAGTATTTGCTTTATAAGACGCAGGGCCCTTCTCCCCCCCCCCCCCCCACTGTTGGGGGGAAAAAGTGCATCTTATAAAGCGAAAAATACGGTAAGTGGAAGAAATTTTAATTATAAAACAATGTGTTCACACCTGGCATAAATACATTGATAGATTTCCCTTCTTCCCTTCATTTAATATATCACAAATCTATCAGCCTGCAGCCACCACTAGGGGGAGCTCAGTACATAGCAATGTATACAGTTACCAATGCAATGGAAGCTGTAATAATCTCTTTGCACTGAGCTCCCCCTAGTGGCGGCTGCATGGAAATGCTGTGTTTTTATGTCAGGAAAAGAAGATGTTCAGCGTTGTGGCAGTCGCGTGGTCTCCCTCTATTAGAGGTAGACCACTAGTCCCATCATTGAATATACAGTATTTTTGCCCTATAAGACGCACCTAGGTTTTAGAGTAGGACAATAAGAAAAAAATATTTTTCCTTAGACCTCAGGTCAGATCAGCAATCAGACCCCCAATATTAATCAGACCTCATCTAACAGCCCCAATCAGATCCCCAATGTTAATAAGACCTCAGATCAGACCTCAGATCAGAGCCCAATATAAAGAAGACCCTAATCAGACCTCAGATGAGACCCCCTGCCTCATATCAGCCCCCAGCCATTTATAAGCCGCCCCCAGCCATGTATAATCAGCCCCAGCCATTTATAAGCCATTCCCAGCCATGTATAAGGGGCCCCCAGCCATGTATAATTAGCCCAAAGCCATTTATAAGCCATTTCCAGCCATGTATAATCAGCCCCCAGCCATGTATAATCAGCCCCCAGCCATGTATAATTAGCCCCCAGCCATTTATAAGCTGCCCCCAGCCATGTATAATCAGCCCCCAGCCATGTATAATTAGCCCCCAGCCATTTATAAGCTGCCCCCAGCCATGTATATTCAGCCCCCAGCCATGTATAATCAGCCCCCAGCCATTTATAAGCTGCCCCAGCCATGTATATTCAGCCCCCAGCCATGTATAATCAGCCCCCAGCCATTTATAAGTAGCCCATAGTCATATATCAGCCCCCAGCAGTGATATTTCATAATGGAAGCATTAGTATTCGCCCCATAAGACACAGGGGCAAAATGCGTCTTATGGGGCGAAAAATACGGTAATATTTATTGTATCTTTATATATAAAGAAGGATGTATATATGAGTGTGTCTATGTATGTTCTGCAATTACTCAAAAATGCAACCATTGATTTCAACAAAACTTGGTATACACATCCCTTGCTACCTGGAAAGAAATCTTGTGGGGGTCACAGCTCTCTAGGACGTACCCTTCCTGAGATATTCCCAAAAATTGTTTTTTATCATAAAAAACAATTTTTTATGATAGTATATGGTGTAGCACTGTAGCACTGTAGCAATGTCGTAGTGCGACACCATATCATATCATTATAAAAATTGTTGCGCGGCATTGGTGCGACAAAATGTCGTGTGACACATGTGGTTGTGTAGCCCTAGCCTTACAGGGGCAGGGCGCTGTGGAGGTCACTGTTAAGGGAGCAGGAGCCACTATAAAAAGGGGCAGCTGCTGTGGAGGTCACTGTTAAGAGGGCAGGGGCCACTATTAAAAGGAAAGCTGCTGTGGAGCTCACTGTTAAAGGGACGGGCACTGTGGAGGTCATTATTAAAGAGGCGTCCACTGTGGATGTTACTGTTAAGGGGGCAGGCCGCTGTGGAAGTCACTGTTATAGGGGCGGACACTGTGGAGGTCACTGTTAAGGTGGCAGGGGCCACTATTAAGGGGGCAACTGCTATGGAGGTCACTGTTAAGGCAGCAGGGTACTGTGAGGTCAATGTTAAGGCATCGGGGTACTGTGGAGGTCACTGTTAAGGGGGTGGGCCCCTGAGGAGGTCATTGTCAAGGAAGTGGGGTGCTGTGAAACTCTGTTAAAGGGGCGAGCTGCTGTGAAGGTCAAAGTTAAGGTAATGGGCTGCTGTGGAGGTCCCATTTTAAAGTGGCGGGCACTGTGGGGGGTCAGTGTTAAGGGGTGGGGGACTGTGGAGTTCACTGTTAAAGGGGCGGGGTGCTGTAGAGGTCACTGTTATGGGGGATACTGTCAATATCGTTTAATGACGCACACAAATATTAAATAAAATAGATGAAATATTCCCGTGCAAAGCCAGGTCCTTCTGCTAGTTGATGATAAAAAAATAAAGCGTATTTGAGATTGACACGCTGTTAAAAGAAAAAACAACCACATAGTATGACATAGTATAGGGCCACTTGTTGGTGAAAGTGTATAGCAATAGGCACGTCCATCTCAGAGCTGCGTTTTCTTGGTACCTTTGGGGCATTGAAGCCTCACCCCAAACCTGCCCACTTCTGGGAGTGGTTTGCATAATAACCACCCATTTTCGAGCCAGGACAAGCCAAATTTGCCTGGATTGGAACTGTTGCCAACTATGGTGCTGGTGGACACACACGCTGCTTAGTCACTTTCCCCACAGTTAGGCCTTATTCACACGTCCGTAGTGTTTTGCGGATCCGCAAAACACCTTGCCACCAGCCCTATAGAGATGCCTATACTTGTCCGCAATTGCGGGCAAGAATGGGACATGCTCTATATTTTTTCGGAGCCGCCGTCCGGAAGATCGACGGCGAGCTCCGCAAATGCTGATGCGGAGAGCACAGTGTGTGCTCTCCGCATCCATCACGTCCCCATTCAAAATGAATGGGTCCGCACCCGTTCCGCAGATTTGCGGAACAGGTGCGGACGTAGATTGCGGAGTCTTTTTTCACCACAGGTCAGCCTTTAGAAACAGCGTTGTGCCCTGCTTGTCAGGGAGGGAGCAGAGCCTGTGCAGTACCATGGCAGGAAAGCTGAGAAAAAGCCTTCTGCAGGGGAAGTAAAGGACTATATTGTTAGCTGCCAGAGGGGGAAGGAGACTGATACTGTCCAGAACCCATCCCTAACAGCACTACACACGGCAGCACAGAAAATGTTGAAATACCTTAAAAGGATATTCTGGGGCTTAAATATTGATGACCTATCCTTAGGATGGGTATCAAGTGGGACCTCCATTAAAGCAGTATTCCCTTCTTGGAGATTGGGGGCATATCTCTCGGATATGCCCCCAATGTCTGATAGAAGTGAGACCCGCACCTATCACAACAGAGCTCGCAAAGTCCCTGAGGGTGCACTGCGCGTGCGCGGCCTCCCTTCATTCATTTCTATGGGACTGCTGAAAATAGACCCGCTCCATAGAAGTGAATAGAGCGGTGCCCGCGCTTGCGCAGTGGGCTCCCTTAAAAGTACAGACCTGCACCTATCAGCGGGGCATAGCTAACGGCTCATGGACCCTGGTGCAAGAGTTCAGCTTGGGCCCCTTTCCCTCAGTGCTTTGTGTGTCTTCCTTTGCGGCACAAGGGTCTTTGGGCCCCCTCCGGCTCCTGGGCCCGGTAGCGACTGGTACCTCTGAACCCCCTATAGCTACGCCCATGCCTATCAGACATTGGGGGCATGTTGCTAGGATACATCCCCAGTGTCCAAGATGGGCAAACCCATTTAAGCGGATATTAATGACCTTTTGGTGCCGCCTGCAAGGTCACTCCTCATTGGTTGCCAGGGAGGCGGCTGAGGAGCACAACGTGGCTGCAGAATCATATCAGGAGCATCCGGCACACATAAGCCTCCATAAAGAAGTGCACATAGCAGGTAGAAATGGAGCAGGGCATCTGTGGGCTCTGCATAGAAGGGGCCCCGCTATCTAGGTGCTAACGCTGGCCCAGGCCTCTTTTTTTTTTTTTTTCATCCACAATCACTTCTACTGCCACCAGCCGTCTCCATTACACCTTCACCACGGTGCAGAATCGATCCCATAGGTTCAGTCCCACTTGTGGCGTCTCCAGGCGTATAGTCCCCCATAGGAGTGCTGGAAAATAAGTCCGTTTTTTTTCTGCCGCTCAGACTGTCCTGTTACCATGTTACACACATTTTGTATTCTGTAATCAAACACCTTGGCACTGCGCCAGATGTCCCCAGCTTGTGCCAGAGGAAGCACCATGCTGCCCAGATTAAGGAAGGGGAGGGGAAGTAGTCACTCTCCCATCTCAGAGCACGGCTCTGCCCGAAGGGGGAGGAGGGGACTTCAGTGTAACCTCTCTCCGTCAGGGTGAATCAGACATCTGCTGATCCTCAGGGAGGAGGAGGAGGAGGGGGGAGTAGTAGGAAGCAGCAGCAGCAGTAGCAGCAGCAGCAGGAAAGCTTTAAAGTGTATCTAAGCTGGCTGTGTTTGTGTCTTCCAGGATGACTACCTTGTGACGTCGGACCAGCTGTGGGTTCCGCTGCGCTGGATCGCACCTGAGCTCATTGATGAAGTACATGGGAACTTGCTGGTCGTGGATCAGACCAAGGCCAGTAACATCTGGTAGGACGCGATGTTTGTCTCTTTATTTGTCGCTAGCAGTAGGTCTTGGGTGGAGCCCGAAGCCTCCACAATGATGTATCATGCTATACGCGGCTGAACCTGCGCCGGTCCCTGTGTGTTCCTCATGCCGCTGCCCATCTGCATGAGGACGAGTGCTCTGTGCTTGGGTGGGGCCTCGACTTTCTAACCTGTAAACAAATGCAATCACACGTTGACCTACAATTATGTTACTTCATAGCGATGCCTGACACATGGGATGTAGAGTAGCCTTACAGCACCTAGGGAAACATATGGTGTATTTAAAGGGGGACACAGAGGGAGAGCTCGAGACAAGGGGGTTTGACTTTTTACCATGCACCCTGATTTTGTGCATCCTCATTGGGCTGCTAGGAATTATAGGAGATCACTTGGTATAGAATAGGCATTCCTTGGATGGGACATGCTCTCACCCTGACGCCCCCTCCCCCCCATCGCCGGTCAATATATTACGTGTTCTGCACGCGTCAATGAGAAAAAAAGTATAGGGCATGTTGAGTTTGAGCATGCTCTCTCCCTAGTCATAACACATGCACGCTCGGCCAAGCTGACCATGCACATGTATGGGGGTCTTAGGAAAAACAGCTGGGCCTGAACGAGCATTTGGCCACCAGCTATTGAAGGTGTATGGCAGCTTTAAGAGAGAGGGGGTAAAATGGAAGGCAGCATCCCCATCCAGCTGTTCAATCCGAACTTAAAGGGGGTGATTGTTGGATAAAAAAAATATTTTCGGGTCCAAGAATGCAAGGAGAACTTGTTTACAGGCCTCATGTGGACAGGATCTCCTTTACATCAGGTCCATAGTGGTTATCTGTATGGACAAGCATCACGTAGATGTAACCCCTTCATCTTGTCATCTACTAGTGATCTCAGTCCCTGGTTCGCTGTTGAATGGGGGTATTTATAACATGTCGCCACCACGGGGGCGGGGGGGGGGGCGTTTAATATAATTTAATTAATATATATAGGCATTTGGGGTCCTTAATCAAGCTGGTGTAAGGTAGCACTAGCTTAGTTGCCCATAGCAACTGATCAGATTCCACCGTTCATTTTCCAAAGGAGCTGTCAAAAATGAAAGGTGGAATCGGATTGGTTGCTATGGGCAACTAAGCTAGTTCTACCTTACACCAGTTTGATAAGTTACCCCAATTGTGTATCTTGGCCATAGAAAATATCAGTATGCATTCTGCTTTCATTTCCCGGGCAGCCATATTGTGATTGGTTGCTATGGGTAACAAGGCCGCATCTTTTTCCAAATCAGATCTTTGTGTTTGTGATAATTTTTTTGCCATATTTGCCATTTATTCTGGTTTTCATCATTATGTAAGGTGTTGGCCATAGCGACCACCAATCACCTCGCTGCTTTCATTTTCTAAAGGTGGTCACAGGTAGTTTCCGCAGCGTATTTGGTTGCCGTGGCAACAAAGACACGTTCCCTGTATACTGTTCTGAAATATGAAGGGCGTAGAGTATGGAATTACATTCAATTACTTTATATTCTATGGGGGAGATTTATCAAAATTGGTGTAAAGAAATAGTGGCTTAGTTGCCCATAGCAACCAATTAGATTCCAGCTTTCATTTTTCAGAGCTCCTTTGGAAAATGAAAGGAGGAATCTGATTGGTTGCTATGGGCAACTAAGCCTATTTTCCTTCCATACCAGTGTGTTTAAGGGTGGCCGTGATTACTCATTTATTACCAGAACCTCACATAGTGGCTCATGTATGGCAACATGGCAGCCAGTCTCCTATGGCTCTCCATCTGTTACAAAACATCATCATCAGCGGCTATCATGGCATGATGGGAGTTGTAAGTTTGCAGCAGCTGGAGAGCCGCAATTTGGAGGTCAGCGTTGTAGTGACAGTATGTATATGTGATTTTTTTTTTTTGGGCATACCCATAATTCCATGTCATCGCCCATGTTATTACAACCCAGTTGCATCATTTGCCGTCACATCTGGGCCCTGGCACCTAAGGGGCCCCTAGATTTCTCTGTCATATAAGATATATCAGTACTATGAATAGCCCTTGTGCTTGTGGTCGCCCCAATGACCGTTATATAATGTGTGGCTAAGGGCCGAGGGCTCGTTTGTCGGCATTGCATCTTTCATTTGGCCCTAAAAACCATCCTTGTCAGCAGCACATCTCCTCATGTAAGGGCCCATTCACACGACCGTATGGCTGTGGTGCCTGTATTGTGGCCACGACACACAGGCATCGGCTGTGTGAACTTCGTGTTTTGCGGATGCGGACCCGTTGACCTGAATGAGTCCACGATCTGCAAGATAAAGAAAAAAATAGGACATGCCCTATCTTTTGCGGAGCGGAGCACTCAGAAGCGCATCTGTGGGCTTTCGGGTCCGTGCCTCCACATTGTAAAAGATAGGACATGTCCTATTCTTTGCCATATCTTGCAGATCGTGGACTCATTCAGGTCAACGGGTCCGCATCCGCAGCACGGAGTTCACACAGCCGATGCCTGTGTATCGCGGTCCACAATACAGGCACCACAGCCATACGGTCGTGTGAATGGGCCCTTACATGAGGAAATGTGCTGCTGACAAGGATGGTTTTTAGGGCTGCAGCACGGAGTTCACATGGCCAATGCCCATGCATTGCGGACTGCTATTTACATTCCACAGCACGGGAATGGAACTGTGTGGGGACCAAACAATTGTACTAACGATCATTCCTTCCCCATACAGTCTGCATGGGCCCATGCCTTTTAAAGAAAGCGGATTGACTTGTTGTATGGTTGATTTGTGCTCGTTTCAAACTGAAATTGGTCCCTATAAAAGGACCCAAAGTTAAGCTGAGCGTGCACATTAGATTATTGCTGGAAGATCTTGCCGGTTCCGATAGTTTCCCCTTTGGTCATCCCAAAAATCTAGTCCTACGGCCAAATGCCCAATGTTAGTGTTAGACAAGGCCCGGCAGGCATAAAGCCAATGTGCCTAGAAGTATTGCTGCTGGTGCCAAATTTTTGGGGTTCCAAACATTTCTAAAATTCATAGTCATTTGTGCGTTTTTTGAGGAATCAGGGCTCCATTCCTGCCCAGAGAGGAAATATAAACCCCATACGCACGTAGCTTTGATTCCTGCCCAGAGAGGACACATCAACCCCATAAGCATGTAGCTCTGGTTCAGAAATATTATCAGTAGAGCCGAGCGGTGCCGAGATGTCGTGCCGTCAGATACCTGTTGACTTTGAGAGACGGCAGAGGGTGGGGTGAGACTCATTGTACGCTGGTAATTAGACGTTACAGGCGCGGGCCGAGTAAGCCAAAGTTCACCAAGTAACTGAGCAAGTTAAAACAAAGGGAGCACAGTGTCATGTGCACTGTCTGAGCGCGTCGGTGGAAAAATAAAACCTTTAATTATGTTGTCCCTGCGAAAGAAGGCGGCAGAGGCGTCAGGAAGAAGCCGCATGCCGATCAGTTGATTTTTCCATTGACGTTAGCTGCTTGAAAAGGTGCACTAAAGTCTGCGCCACCATACATTGTGGCACTGGTGTTTCTGTATATAAGTGATGCCGCAGTGTAAGTGCTTGTGCCGTTCAGGGTTTCATATAATGTCTTCTCTCCCACAAAGGTCCCTGGGCGTCACTCTCTGGGAGCTATTTGAATTGGGCCGTCAGCCTTATGACACGTACTCCGATCGGCAGGTTCTCTGCTATGTTATCAAGGAACAGCAGCTCAAGCTACCTAAGCCCCAACTCAAGCAACTCCTCTCGGACCGCTGGTAAGAAATCCTATGTGCATGTGGACCACAGACTGTTTATTACCTGGAGAACCTCGTACCAATCTTTCCCACACAAAGACCTCAAACAAGAACTTGGTCTGACCTCAGAAGCTTTGGTTTTCAGTGGTCCCATGGACAGTCTTGGCTTCTAGCTGGATAAGGCCAAAATGTATCCCTTGTATGGACACCTTAAAAGGGTTGTCTGCTTTAGAAAAGGCCTTGAAGATTAACAGATCAATCGGCTATAATCTGTTGGGGTAAATGGCAACTCTTGCAAGTTGAATTTTAACATGACCGATCCTTTCTAGCAGGAGATAAGCTGCCTCCAGAAGTGTCTGGCAGCAGTTTTCTCCTCTCTTGCCATTGTAGACACATTGAGAACCAAGCATACATGTGTGTGAGGGGAGTTGCGAGGAACAGCTGTCGGCCAAATGACCGCTCAGCAGAGAACTGCTAAAGGTGTATTGACGCCTTTTCTGCAAGGTTTCCCGCTGATTGCAAGGGGTCCCAGCAGGGGATCACTTTGTGATCACCTTCCAACAATTAGGGATTGTCCAAAGTGGAGAGCCCCTTTAACAGTGTGGTAAATAACGCTTTACCGGGTATGAGGCATTCTTGGCTATTCTGCAGTCATGACAAAGAATGGAACCATTATGGAAGGGAATATAATTTCCATAGTGCACACATAGTAGATGCACCAACTGTCTCATCTTGGAAACTAGTAGTCACCAGGGATTTCCTCCAATCAGAAAAACATGTGCATAACATGGATAAGTCACCCAAGAGACCTGCACATCACAGATTGTACACCATAGAAACATGGCAAAGGTCAGACACCGCGCGCAGTGCCGCAGTACCTCTCCAGGAACCCTCCAAACCTTGTCACCACATGTACCACGACATGGGCCACATAAAGCCGGCCATCCAGGGGTTGATGTAATTGTGACCTGTTCCTACACATTCTGTAGTATTAAGATGCCCATACACATTAGAGCAAAATTGTCAGAACCTGTCAATTTTGACTGGATCGTCCAGTGATCAGTTTGAATGTAGGCCTCTTGACTCTCCCCTTAATGGCAGGTGTCGGGTCAAACATGCTTGATTTCACCATGCCCAGAAGTCATTGTGTAGCCCTAGCCTTACTCAGACATTTCCAGAAGGAGTAAAAGAGGTACAGCTCAACGCAAAGAGTTCTAAAAGATGTTCCAGAATTGTTGCCTGAAGAATGCAGGTACTCTTTAAGAACACCAAGTGCAAACATCATAGGCTGGACATAGATGACTTGCATATTGATTGCTTTGTTCCGTTTGCACTCATGTCTGCTTTCTCTTCCAGGTATGAGGTGATGCAGTTTTGCTGGCTGCAGCCAGAACAAAGACCCTCAGCCGAGGAGGTGCACCTTCTTCTCTCCTACTTGAGTGTCAAGGGCGCTGGCGAGCTGGAGGAAGAATTTGAAAAGCGCTGGAACGCTATGAAACCCAATGGTGGTGCAGATAGCGGGGTCCACCATGACACAGAGCTGTCATCCTACCCGCTACTGGAGCATTTCACCTCCGATGGATTTCATTCTGATGGGGACGATGTGTTAACTGTCACTCAAACAAGCCAGGGGCTCAACTTTGAGTATAAGTGGGAGCGTGGGCGTCATGAGCAATATCCACTGAGTCCTGGTTGCCAACCGTACCAAGACATGTACTACACCACAAGCTCCGGAGATAGAATCAGTCTGGGTGTGTCGCCATCTGGATATGAGAATAAAGACTTCAATCCTGACTCTCGGCCTCTTGAGTTGGTACCAGTCGTGAGTGCACGTAGTCCATCAGTGGCAGGGGACTACTACATCCGTATTGAGGAACATCTAGGCAGCAATGTCCAGCAGGAATACAGCCCACAGCATGAAGAATGTGGCGTAAAAGAAGATTCTGGGACAGAAGAGGAACCCTATGGTAATAGTCCTTCTATAAGCCTTTCTATGGAGCCCCTTCTGGTACATGTCGACGGTCCTGCTGAAGATACCTGTTGGCTTAGTCTTGACAAAAACCTAACTTCTTGCTCTACTTCTGAAGATGAGGTAGAGGAACATCCTGTGGAGGAAAATGACAGGTTGAAGAATTTCGTTGACCCTCTTAGAGCTTCACCATCGTTTAATCAGTTATGCCAAGCAAAGCCTGGCGCAGGAGAGACACCACTGCAAAATATTTTAGAAAGTGAGGAGACTGTGCCAATCTGTATGGAGAGATTGGATTCTGTTACGATTAATGCTGAAGATGCCTTGCAGCAAAGTGACTTTCAAGACATATCTGAGAGGCCTTCTCAGCTTTCTGTATTTTCCCCACATTGGGCATCAAACATTTCATCAAACAATAATATCTCCAGCGAACCCCAGCAACACAGCCCTGGTGTCTGGTGCAACCACCGCTCTGAAGACACCCAGGATAATGAGGTACTACCTCCATATGGACCTGAAACCTGGCAGGCCATGGAGACTGGGGAGGGTGACAATAATGTGTCAATAGCTGAAGGATTACAGGAAGATTTTTACAAGGCTGAGGAGCAAATGACCCAGGATTTTTCAGAAGCTCAGGTCCTACCTGGTCCATTCTCCCCTGCCGCTGCAGAAAACACACAAGCTAATACCACTGTACCACACTCCAATCATCTTTCCCATCCTCTAGAGTTTCCAGAGAGTCCAGATGTAGATGCAGATGTAGATTCGGGTCAAGAAATGGATCCTCTTGGGGTAGGTTTGGTGACACATTGTGAAGTTTCAGAGTCTTCATGTAACCTCCAAATCACAGAAGAGGACAAAATATCTAATGCTGTATCTCATGGGGAGATGCTGTCTCCAGATAAAGAGATAAAGAGCCCAGAGAAGACTGTCCTTAAAGACTTTTACCAGATGCAGAGTGACAGTGAAGATGAGGATACCATGGAGCTAACTTCAGGGGTGTTTACAGACCTCTCTAGTGAGAGAGGGGATATGGCTCCATCCTTTAGGTCATTGCAGAAACAGGTGGGGACTCCGGACTCTCTAGATTCTTTGGATATGCCATCGACAGCCAGCTCCTGTGAGGCATTTGGCATGGGAACCTATGTCCCCTGTGCCCAGCACAAAGCACTGGACAGTGGCTATGACACGGAGAACTATGAGTCTCCAGAGTTTGTTTTGAAAGAACCACAAGACAACAGAGAAACTGAAGTTTATTACCAGCTCAGTCAGTCCCAGGAACATAGCCTGGAACCTGGAGATATTCCAATGTCCCGTTCAGTAAGCAGTGATTTACAAGGACTAGATGCCAAGAATCCCTACCGAGATTCTGCCTATTTCTCAGACTATGACTCCTTTAATCGTGAGGAAGAGGAGGAGGGTGACCGGGGAGATGAAAGCGAGCCGCAAGAAATCTCCGAGAGCTCGCTGTGTACTAAACTCGATATAGAAACTACTGTCTCAGATTTAGGAGGGAAAGTTGAGGACTTAAATGCTGATCAAGGTCATTCAGTGACCAACGGGGAAGGAAGTCTTCCTGAGATATCTCTTTCTCCTCTACCTTCTATTGCTATAAAGGAGGGTTCATTGCTGGAGCCTCCTCTGATAGTGAGGGAAGAGTCAGTGGATGAAGGTTTGGGGTTAGACTGTCATAAGGATTCTTCCACTGAGAAAGAATCTGATATAAGTTCATCCGTAGAGCCAACCCCTTCACACAGGACCTTCACACTGTCTCCTGTCCAGTTGTGCCTGACCAAAACATGCATGGTCAAGCCAGGTACAGCAGGTAGTATCACACTGACCACTGGTCTGCAGGCAGATGACAAGTCAACAGGCAATAGAGAAGCACTGGGAGCCTCTCATCTACCCAAATGCCTTTCTCCTCCACTGATACGGAAGGAGGGTAGAGTTGGTGACTCCCCAGATGATGACGACGAGGATGAAGAAAGTGATGACAGTGACGAGTCTGATGAAGAACTCCGTTGCTATAACATCCAGGAGCACAGCGAAGAGAGCGAGGAAGAACACACTACTATACCCATTGTTATCACAGATCATGGGAGCTGTGGGCATCTCAGAAGCCTCCTCAAGACGCCTAGTTTCTTGCCTCAAACTGAACCAACAGAGCTGGACAGAAAAAAGAAAGCAGTCTCTTTCTTCGATGACGTCACCGTCTATTTATTCGACCAGGTACGTTTCTTGACTTTCAGATGTAACATCCATATGTTCTTTAGGTCATATATTCTCCTCGATTGCATATAACAGTGGTCTCCAAACTGCAACTCTCGAGAAGTTGGAAGCCACAGGGGCTGTCATTGCATGTAAGGGTTGTAGTTTTGCCCCATTCAACCTTTTTCTTCTCATAGACGTCAATAAAAGATGTTAGGATAACTAATGTGGTTGCACATAATTTCCATAGAATTTTATGGGGCTCAACTCTTAAGCGTCAGAGCTTTAGTGAGGGTTACATCAGCACAAGGATCTCCTGATAGGCAGTGGGGGCGTTAGTTGGCCACCTGGATTTTGCAGCTGAGACAATGTAGTTAGGGAACACTTTAATTTTGTGGTAGTCACCACCATGAACTGTGGACATCCCTGGTGATGAGTGCTATAGTAGATCTGTAACAGGCCTAGTGATGATGGATGGGGGTGCATGTAGTAGAATAGTGGGATTTTGGCCCTGTCTACCCTTTAGGCCTTTTTAAGACCCACTGTGGTTTTGTTTTTGGTTCTAGGAAAGCCCAACACTGGAGATACCGGATCAGGAATTTCCTGAACTTCCTTCTGTGCTGCAGGAGATGAATTTTAAAGAGCCCACAGACCATCTCTTAGGTAAACGTAAAAACATGGAGTATTCTGGATCGGTGGTGGTGGGGGGAACACTGTGGACATAGTTTTAGGGGTTATGTTTTCATAACATACTATAGGCAGGACACGCTTAAAAGCACCTGCACACTGGTGCACCCTACTCAGTGACTAAGACCGTTAGATTTCTGCCCATCAATTTAATTTCAACCAATCAACAGCAAGCTCTTTTAGTGATGCTTCTACTGTATGCAGACCTATAAGTGTCAGTGGTATTAGACCACAAACGGGTAGTCTGATCCTGCTGTTCTTTCCGTTTGTCCCCTGCTTCCTGTTATCATAATGACTGTATGTTTGCAAAATATGAAGGGGTACAAATGAAAGGACTATATACGACTACAGGATTAGATTACACATGGTATGTTTGTAGTCTGTTACTATGGAGATGCATAGGTTTGCATAGAGGCTGCAGTAACAAAGCAAAATATTATATATATATATATATATATATATATATAATATATATTTTATCAAGAAATTTAAAAGTTGCTTCATTTTGCATTGTATGTGCATTGGAGCAATAAAAAAACATTGGTTGCGAAAATGGACATTTTAAAACAAGCTTTAAAACATCTTTACACGTTCAGGTATATGAGCACTCATGGATTAACCATTATGGTGCTTAAGATTAATGTCTGTAAGCAGATACGATGTTCCGGGATGGCCTTATGCAAACAGATTTGTGACGTACACTGGCTTTAAACTGACACATGGGAGGTAATCCAGTAAATCAGTGCAGTGGTGAATGGAGAACAGTTCTAGACATACGGAATGAGTACAATGAGGAGGATGGGAGATGTATACGTCTTAGGCCAAGTTCACACTTCAGTTATTTGGTCAGTTATTTCCATCAGTTATTTTGAGCCAAAACCAGTAGTAAAGCCTACTCAGAGATAAGGTATAATGGACAGATCTGCACCTGTTCTATGCATTTGACCTGGTTTTGGCTCGCAATAACGATCAAAATAACAGATTAAATAACTGAAGTGCGAATTCAGCCTAAGACATGGTTTGTAGTGTATTGAAAGGGTTAACATGTAATCCTTGCATAAATTTCTCACCATTTTAAAGATCTCGGAGGGTACCTCCAGCCCAAAATCCTGAATACAGTAATGCTTAAAAGTCCGTGAACCCTTCAGAAGTCCTAAAAGTAGATAAAGATAACCGAATCAAATGAGTGAGTCAAAAATATTAGACCTATTTATTTAACTATGTAATTTAGGAGGTTCCCTTTAAATGAGAAGCGTTGTTTGGAGAAAGGAAAACCCTGCATCCGGCATAAAAACCTCATCCCTTCTGTGACATGTGGTGGTGGTGGTACCAAGATTGGGTCTGTTCTACTGCATCTGGACCAGGACAGCTTGCCCCCATTGATGGAACAATGAATTCTGAATTATACCAGAAAATTCTAAAGAAAAATGTCAGAACACCTGTCCGTGAGCTGAATCTCAAGAGAATTTGGGTCATGAAGCAGGACATCAACCCTAAGCACACAAGGCATTCTACCAAAGAATGGTAAAAGTTAAAATTTTGGAATGGCCAAGTCAAAGTTTTGACTAGGGATGAGCAAACTCCTCTTTTCAAGTTCGGCGTACAAGGTTCGGGTTCTCTAAGAATTCCGTTATGGATTCCACTACCATAGACCATAACTTATGGTCTGTGGTAGCGCAATCCATAACTAATTCTCAGATATCCCGAACCCAAACCTTGTACACCTGTCACGAACCAGCGTTCTCTAAAGTGAACTCTAAAGCGTTCTCTAAGTGAACTCCTGGATCTTCACAGTACCCCTGATGGTGGGGATAGATTTTCCCAAGTGGAACCCCAGGTCGCTACCTCTTGAGGAGGATAGGCACACGAGGCAGCTGGAGGTACCTGAGAAAGGTACCAGAGGTGCAGGACTGAGGGATGAGGCAGAGGCATAGTCAGACAGGCAAAAAGGTCAGGGCAGGCGGCACAGGTAGAGGTCAGGCAATTCGGGTCGGCAACAGGAGAGTCAAGGCAAGCAGAAAGTTATCTAACAGGTAGCAGAGTCCAGGAATACAAATACGAGTCAGGAACACTAGCGGAAACCAGAACCTTAGCAGGACACAATGACCTTGACTGAGGCATCTGGGAAGGGGACTGAGCCACTTATATATGCGCAGGGGGGCTAGGATAGGTCAGCGAGGTCACATGACCTAACCCATAAAGCCCAGGAAGTGACGCGCGCCGGCCCTTAAGGAAGTGCTGCAGGAAACAAACAGCAAGCATGCTGTGGCCAGGGCTGAAAGCAAACTGTGGAGCGGATCCTAGAACAACAGCACCCACACAGACCGAGCCGGTGAATGGGAAGCACCAGACGCAGATCACCGGTGAACACGGCATCTGGGACCGCGGAATTAAGTAGGGGAACAGCAGCTCACAGCAGCTGCTGTTACAACACCGAACTTGAAAACAGAAGTTCTCTCAACACTAGTCCTGACCTTAATTCGTTAGAAATGTTGTGGAAGGACCTGGAGCGAGCAGTTCATGGGAGGAAGCCACCAACATAGCAATAGGAATCGGCTAAAATTCCTCGGAGCCGATGTGCAGGACTAAGCAATTATTACAGGGAACGTTTACTTGCAGTTATTGCTGCACAACACTCACAGTATGTGATACTAGATGATTTCCCCAAAAAAATAAACAACCAAGTCTAATATTTTTGACTCATTTGTCTGATTTGGTTATCGTTTTCTACTTTTACAACTTTTGTGAAAATCTGATGTTGTTTTATGTCAGATTTATGCAGAAATATGGAACATTATAAAGGGTTCACGGACTTTCAAGCAGCACAGTGATCCCTCAAGATACAATGGTCTGAGGATACAATATTTTCCTCCTACAATGGTGGTCTTTTTTGGGCCATCATAAGTTGAAACTAGACTCAACCTACAATGCCTCAGACTCTGGTCCAGCCAATCCATATGGGCATGTCACTGGTAAAACTGGTATGTCCTGTACTGCCCCCTGTCTGTGCCAGGTTCAGCTGATCCTTTGGACACCAGTTGAGCGGCAGCTCCATTTTATTTTTCTGAGACATGTATGTACTATGCACGTCCCTGAGAAAGTCCTACCCTCACCACAGAGTCATTCACAGCTTCCAGCATCTATTCCTGTCTATTTTACTTAAGTACTTGCTTTATCCATCTTGGTTATTTGCTTATTTTTCTTAAAACTCTACTTTTTCTTATTTTGGGATGATATTTTTGAGCTTTGGAACCAGTTAGTGGTTTTCCATAGAGTTTTGGACTGAAGTTGCAATGGTTTCAACTTAAAATGGTCTTTCCAGAACCAATTAAACTTGAGAGACCACTGTGTATGGAAGGTCTCCCTCCTCCAGGCTGGAAAAGCATTCTCTGAAATGGATAGGACTAGAAGGCGGCTAAGGAGCTGCCTTCTAGTTCTATCTGTTTCGGAGAACGCTTTGGGGATTTTGTCTTGCAGCACAGATGGACTAAGGGCTCTTTCACACGAGCGGATGTCATGCATGGAATCTGCTGCGTGAAAGCGTGCCAGGCCCCGCTCCGGACAGCAGAGACACGGAGCATTAACATGATCGATAGTGCTCTGTGCCTCTCTGTGATCTTTTTACTACAAAATCACGGTGACAAGTTTATCTCACTGTGATTTTGTAGCAAAAAGGTCACCGAGAGGCACAGACCATTATCGATCATGTTAATACTCCGTGTCTCTCCTGTCCGGAGCGGGGCTTGGCACTCTTTCACGCAGAGGATTATCCGCACGGCATCCGCTCGTGTGCGAGAGCCCTAACTCTTGCGTCTATTACAGGCAGCGGCGAGTTTGAGTGGGAGGAGCCCTTGTCTACTAAACCTGTGAAATCCTCCTTCATCACCTCGCTCACACCAGTCGTGCTGAACACTGAAGTTGACAGAGCTCCCGATCCCACGCCTGTACCCGCAGCTGTGCCTATTCCCGTGCCCGTCCAGAAGCCGCAGCTGCCTGTTCAGTTTTCCAGATTCAGCGTCTCTCCAACTGCTGTGTCCCGATTCTCTATAACCCAAGTGGCCGACAACGCCATGGGATCACTGGAAGGTAAGGCCAGACCAGACTGTTTATTTTGTCGTATTTAAAGGGCCACCAACCTACAAATGGTCAAAGTTCTCATGGTGGTCAGGAGGTTTTTGCTGTTGCTAATTTCGGAACCCTTCAACAGTCTAAATCAACTGAGAGCAGGGAGCAACTGATCTATAAAAAAAAAAAGTAGAGCTTTTTTTCTCTATAAATTTCCCTCACATGATGCTGACTGTATCCGTGTATGATTATTCCACCATGAAGTTGCCCTTTAAATGGCTCCTGACAGGTCAGTGTGGCAGCCACCAATCTCAAGCTGTGCCTTGAGATGTGGAGGGGTGGGGGGGGGGGGGGCACAACTAAGATGTGAGGTTATTTCTCCAGAAATGCATTTACTTTTCTTCGATGAGGAAGTGAGCGAAGAGCTAGACTGGGCGCGGCGCAGCTTGTGGTTTTAGGTTGTACAAAAACATTTAGCTTCACGTCAGTCATGCATCAATAGGAAAGTGGTGTCACTGGTAGCAACAGTGTGTAATAATGAGGATCAGAAATAGATTCATCCAGAAAAACATGATTTATCACTCCAGAGAACGCTTTTCCACTGCTTCTGTGACAACGTGCTTTACACCACTCCAGCTGCCTCTTGGCATTGAGCATAGTAATCGAAGGCTTGTGTGCAGCTGCTCCACCATGGAGAACCATTTTACGAACCTCCAGCCTCACTTCCAGAGATAGTGTGGAGCTATGTAATGGGCGAAGCAACAGAGGATAGATAGATGTACACACCACGCGCTTCAGCAGTTGGCAGTACACTCTGGTAGTTTGCGTGGTCTACCGCATTGTGGTTCAGCTCTTCAGTGTTTGTCGACATTACATGACTGTGTGCTTGATTAATGTAATCCTGTGGGAGCTGTAAAGACAGCCATTGGTTGTCACCCAGCTTTCCCAGGAACCAATTTATTACGGTCAGGCTGGTTACTCATGTCCCCATTTTCTTCCATATAGAAAAAGTGAAGCCTGGAGATCAAGTCTAATGTAGCAACGAGCTGATTTTTACTTGGAGGCTTCTGAAGCTCAGGACTGGACAAACCACCACACCATGGAGCTGTCTGGCGAAAGGTCTTACTGTCTGTTGATTGCTGCTGTCAAGGAACCTTTCATCCCCGGATGCCCGGCGGTGTATGCAGGTGGCACATATTTGTGGTTTGCACTCAAGGTTTGGACCTGTACCAGTGTGTCTGCAGGACCGCGTGTTTGGACTGGTTCATATATCTGCTGATCTTCTCATGAATGTGGGTATGCAATGACCACATGTGTACATAGTGTCACCTACCTATATCTTTTGAATTTCTTTCATGGAGGCAATTAAGATATACCCATGACCCGCACAGGCAGCCATTTTGTGGCCTTGACCACTATTTCACCTGTCATTGGTTTGGCAGCTAATTAAAGGCACAAAATGGCTGCCTCTAGTGATTGGGGTGGGATTATATTTTAAACTGAGGTTTGGATGGACTCCCACTAACTCAAACCATGGAGAAGAAGAAAAAAAAAAAATCATGAAAAGACTATCCTGAGCCTGGACAGACCCTCCCCACCCCCAATAAGATGCTGACCATTACCAGTATAATGGGTGAATATTCAACGCATAAAGCTCAGTACGGGGGAGGGGAACTTGTATCCCATTATATAGTAATGCCATGGTGATGCCGATTAATGGATGCCTGGACATTGCATGGCCCGTGGACTGAACGATCAAGCCAGAGAGTTGTATCTCACAGCGGCTCAGAGACCCGTAAGATCCATAAAATGGCCGAGCGTTCAGGCTCCGGCCGCTTTGCTCCATAGCGCATCCCGGGGGATCGCTCGACGTGTCTATCCATAGGATGTATAGGTGGATGAAGATATTTATATTTTGTAACAGATTATAAATGAACGATTGCTCTATCCTGAAGTCCTGCTGTCGGTGGGGCGACCTCTTCGGTCTCCCCCCCCCCCAATAACCCCTGTGTGTGCGTGTATATATACATATCTATATACTGTATATTGTATAAGAGAGAGTATAAGGGCCAGTGTACAAAGGATTTATTTTTTACAATGACCTCCATAGGGTTCGTATGCACCTATAGAAGAACACACTTGTTATCTGGACTTGGACATGTGTACGCAGCACTTTACGCATCAAACCCAAACGGACAATAACCTCAGCTGAGGCGGCACCGCTTGCTCCTTTTTCTGTAGAGGAGCAGCGGCCATTTTGTGACCATAGAGCGGATTTATAAACTGCCCTGCCCATAGCAACCAATCAAAGCTCAGCTTTCATTTTTCACAAGCACTGTAAGAAATGAAAGCTGTGCTCCAATTGGTTGTCATGGGCGACAGACCTTTTCATGAATCTCCCACAAAATGGTGGCCACCTCAGAGTGACTCCACACATCCACCTCTCTAACTGCATATCTTTATCGACATTAAGATTTTAGCCCCATAATAGCCATATATCCTCACCTGACACCATAGTGGTGAACATGTCCTACACCGAGACTGCTCTGGCTGTTGTGAGATTACATCTCCCAGTATTCCCTGCCAGCCACAGGCTGGGAGATGTCATTTTGTAACAGCTGGAGCAGCCAACTTTCCATTAGGCCTGGTGTTGGTGGCCTTGTTGCCCTTCGCAACCCCTCAGCCCAGCTTTAGGACTGCACTAATGAAAGATGGCCGCTGATCAGTTGCTTTGGGCAACAAGGCCACACTTTACTAGAATTCAGACAACCTGTGTAACCCATGCATAATTCCATGCAGGCCTCATATGTCAAGATGGGCTTTTCGTAAGGACTCATGCACACAACCGTAGCAGGTCTGTACCTGTATTCTGGCCTGCAATATGCGGGCACCGGCCGTGTACGCACTGTATCATGGATGTGGACCCATTCACTTGAGGATACGATACAGATCAGAATCCCACGGAAGCACTACGGAGTGCTTAAGTCGGGTTTTCTATCCGTGCCTCCGCACCGCAAAAATAGAAGAGCATGCACTACTTTTTTGCGGTGCGGACAGTCATATGTGAGTGAATGGGTCCATGTCCACAGACAGTGGGAATAGTCGGTGCCCATGCCTTGCGAACCGCAATTTGCTGTCCACAGCATGGGCACAGCCTGCGCACGGTCGTGTGCATGGGGCCTAAGGCTGAATAGATAGTGATATTCTGGTTCCTAAGGGCCTTTTTACTCTGGCTGAGGATTGGGTAGACTGGACATAACGATAGTTCATGCCCCTCACTTTGCATCAGGCAGTGTAGGGCACTTTAATAGAGCACCAGTTGACTGGTATATCGTCGATTGGTGCTCATTTATTGGCCCTGCATCGGCCCCTGTAGGAAGACCCTTAGTAATGTGTATTGTGTTCCAGCTCTGCTGCAGGACATGACCGAACACTGTCTGATGTCCATGGATGGAGGGCAGGAAGGAGCTTGCTTCTTCACTTCTTACTACTGCGCTGCCCCCATTGTTTACATTGCAAAGCAGCCCATGTGGGTCGGACTTAAAGGGCATCGGTCAGCAAATTTGTACCCATGAAACTGGCTAACCTGTAGCATGTGCACTTGGCAGCTAAAGGCATCAGTGTTGGTCCTATGATCTTATGTGCCCGCATTGCTGAGAAAAATATTTTTATATGCAAAGGAGTCTCTAGGAGCAACGGGGGCGTTACCATTACACCTAGAGGCTCTGCTCTCTCTGCAACTGCTGCAACACCTGCACTTTGACAGCGCCAGGCGTGATGATATTTTCACTGCCTGGCCCTGTCAAAGTGGAGACGGCAGGGCAGTTGCAGTGTGAGCGGAGCTCCTAGAGCTGTGATGGCTAACCTCTGGCACTCCAGCTGTGGTAAAACTACAACTTCCAAGATGCACAGTTGCTCAGTTGTAATCAGAGCTACATAGAAATGAATGGAGCATGCTGGGAGTCGTAGTTTCACCACAGCTGGAGTGCCGGAGGTTAGCCATCACTGTCCTAGAGGCTCATTTGTATATTGAATGTAGGCACATATGAACATGGGACCAACACAGATGCCTTCAGCTGCCAAGTGCACATGTAACAGGTCAGCCCGTGTCATAGGGACAAATCTGCTGATAGATGCCCTTTAAGGCTGTGTGATTAAGGGTCCATTGACACGTCCGTAAGTGTTTTGCGGATCCGCAAAACACGGAACGCACATGGCAGTTACTCTTATAGAAAATGCCTATTCTTGTCCGTAATTGCGGACAAGAATAGGACATGTTCTATTTTTTTAGCAGAACGGAAGTGCGGATGCGGACAGCACACTGTGTGCTGTCCGCATCTTTTGCGGCCTCATTGAAAATGAATGGGTCCGCACTGGCAAAATTGCGGAACGGATGCGGACCCGTTTTGCGGACGTGTGAATGGCCCCTAAGAGTTCACTGCAGTATCCCACTAGAGGGCGATCATGTACACTAAAAAGACCTCTGGTTTCTCTCAGTCACAAGACTGATCCCACCCACAATGAGCTGCGCTGCAGTGTAGACAATGGGGACAAGGTAGCAGCGGTCAATATTAATGAGGTTGCTTCCACCTTGGTGTGGACATGGTGACAATCTTTCAAGTCTTCCGCTTGTGCCTTGGAATGTGTCGTTCCATAGTACAACATGAACACAGTGGTAACTTGTGAAAACATTCTCCCCATCCCCCCGCCCGCAAATTCAATGTATCCCGAATAACTTGTCCTCACCTGTCGAACTGTATTTTTTGATGTCTCAGTAATATCTGTTTCTGGGAAAGCTTACAATTTATGGCTGTTTTTGGGAAAGCTGGGTGTCAGCCAATATGGTTGCAATTACAGCATAATTCTCAAGGGTATCCTAAATGGATAATTTGCACAAATCCTTGAGCTAGGGATGGATCGTCAAAGATTTACCACCCTGGATTCCCAGAGCTGTATGGGCTGGGTTCACATAGTGTGTTTTTTCCCCCCATGGTTTTTAATTGTTTTTAGGTCCTTTTGAAATGGCAGAAAAAAAAAAACTCATGTATTTTGCCATGTGTGAGTCACCTGTACCTGCACCGTGAAACAGATTTTTTTAATGTGATTTTTAAACTGCATTTCTGCAATAAAACAAAAAATTGAAAAATAAAAATAAATTTAAAATGCACCATGTGAACACAGCCTTGAAGGCTATATACACCTTTGGGGGATTTTTTTAAATTATTGCTTTGTACTCATTTGGAGCTAAAAAAATTATTTTCTCAATTGGTCTTTATTAAAAATTTTGAACCCCTGTCTCTGTGCAGTTTTGAGTTTTTCTAGTAGCAGGATCAGAATTTTTACCCTGTTCTGTCAGGCAGCTCAGCTGAGGGCTCCTCATCTCTGACCTTGTAAACACTCATTAGAACTCAGTTCTTACCTTATTGATAAGGATGTGGCTTTACTAAAACGTCATAAAACACTTATTTAGGCCTCATGCACACGGCCGTTGTTGTGGTCCGCGTCCGAGCCGCATATTTTGCGGCTCGGACCCATTCACTTCAATGTGGCCGCAAAAGATGCAGACAGCACTCCGTGTGCTGTCCGCATCTGTTGATCCGTTCCGTGCCCCCGGCAAAAAAAAAATAGAGCATGTCCTATTCTTGTCCATTTTGCGGACAAGAATAGGCATTTCTATAATGGGCCGCGTTCCGTTCCGCAAATTGCGGGACAGAACGCGGAGCAGCTTCCGTGTTTAGTGGACCCCAAAACACCAACGGTCGTGTGCATGTAGCCTTATTTAGAGATAAGGATTATTGACCGGCACAAAGTGAAAGTACAATTCTCACAGCTAGAAAAACTGCTAACCCTTTGTGACAGAAAGGTTCAGTATTTTTAATAAAGACCAATTTTATAAAATTATTTTAGCAGAATGCAAAAAAAAAAAAAAAAAAAAAAAAAAAGCGCCCGAAGGTGTACATAGCCTTTATAGAAAAAAACAAAAGGATATATTAGAATTATACGTTCTATTTGTACTATAACCCCCCACTGCCCATATTGTCCTTCCCATAAACTGAGGCCAGTGAACTTTGTATGGCCACCTATTGAGGGACTACAACACCCAGCTGGCAAAACATGCTGGTTCTTCTAGTCCTGTACTAATATATAAAACCTAGCAAAAGATAAAGAACGGCATAAACCCGCTTTACAGTATATGTCATTTGCTGCCAAAGAGACCTGTATACATGTGGCATTAGGAGAAATGGAGTCATTTTACTGCCCCCCCCCCTTTCCCATCATTTTATTTGCCCCATGTCCCGAATTCGAGGTATAGGATACAAGTGCAATGAAATGTTCAATAAACTAAAGAGAATGTTACGTACATGTTTCTGCGGGGTCATTTATTGCTTGATGGTATCTGCCACCCCACGTCTCACCCATGCAGTACTGGCAGCCATTTTGTAATATAAGCTCCTTTAAGTAAAGAGTGCAAGAACCACTCATTTTGCCCTAATATGGTGTGTGTAAATGCCTTTATTACCTACCTCGTCTGAGGTGTGTGATAATTGAGAACAGATCGCAGGAAACACATCTCAGACAGAATGGATTCAATTTTACCTCACAAAATGGCTGCCTCAAAAAAAAAAAAAAATAGCTGAATGACAACCAATATGGCCTCCATAACAGCTGTCGAAAGGTGTTACTCAGCTTTCCAGGAGGGTTAAGGCCCCTTTCACACGGGCGAGTTTTCCGCACGGGTGCAATGCGTGATGTGAACGCATTGCACCCGCACTGAATCCTGACCCATTCATTTCAATGGGTCTGTGTACATGAGCGTTTTTTTTCACGCATCACTTGTGCGTTGCGTGAAAATCGCAGCATGTTCTATATTCTGCGTTTTTCACGCAGCCCTAGCCCCATAAAAGTGAATGGGGCTGCGTGAAAAACGCATTGCATCCGCAAGCAAGTGCGGGTGCGTTGCGTTTTTCACTGATGGTTGCTAGGAGAAGTTGTTTGTAAACCTTCAGTTTTTTTATCACGCGCGTGAAAAACGCATCAAAACGCATTGCACCCGCGCGGAAAAAACCGAACAACTGAACGCAATCGCAGGCAAAACTGAATGGCTTTGCCTGTGAAATCGCAGTTTTCACTGAACGCATCCGCAACGCATCCGGACCTAATCCTGACACGCTCGTGTGAAAGAGGCCTAAATCTGCCTACTTACCTTTGTTACACATGTATTCGCTATGTGATCTTCTAGCTGGGTGACAACCCCTGTAGGAGAAGAAGTGGCGGCCATATTGCTCTCCCAGATACAAAAGACGACAAACATCCGCCTCAGTGATTAAAACTCTTTATTAGACTGATCACATTCTTTGTGCTGTACAATAAAATAAAATCAATTATACAATAAGATAATTTAGCAAATTTACAACAGACACAAACTGCGCGGTTACTCCGCTCGCAGACGCCATGAATCTCGAGTAGAGTCTCCGTCAGTGGCTCCAGTCCAGCATCTGTATATGCATGGGAATATATATATTTATTAAGTCTATACCGGCCTACTGTATGTACAGGATATAGTCATTACTTCACCAGCAACAATGGTAGCGGCCATTTTGTAGGAAATTTTCAGCCTTTCCAATTTGCAGGAAACTAGTGACATCATAAAGGCATCTGGGGAGATTCCTCAAAACTGGTACAAAGGCAAACTGGCTTAGTTGCCCACCTCCATGCTCCCGATATACACACACTTGTGCTGAGTTCTACTTTTAGCATCATGTTCTTGAGTCTGAAATTCTGTGTTCATTTTATTTCTTTCTATATCTCCGAGAGGATCTGGAGCTCTGTATCAGGAAAGATAGTTATGTGATAACTGGTCATATCTGTTGCCACCACCAGAGGGAGCCGACTGCATACTGTGTTATTCAATATACAACAGTGGACAGCAATCTCCTAAGCTCCCTCTAGTGGTGACATGTTATGGTATAAATCTGTGGCTCTGCTGAGCATTTGGAAGAAATCATTGGCACAGAATGTTGAACCCATTTAGATTAAAAAAAATGGCACTCAAGTGGCGACATCCGCAATGGAGAACATGGGCAAAAATATATAACCCCTTTAATGGAGAGCTGCCAGAGGATCTAGATAGAAGCAGAGTTTACAGAGTTACATATTCAAATATTTCTCACATGGTTGCAGCTGCAGAGATTTTGAGTCTGTGTCCCTATGGCAATACTTCCTGGCAGCAGTATAATCATAGGCTCTATAGTGACCATTTTGTTACTTCCTTTATCTTACTTTCACAAAAAAAAAAAAAAAAGGTGGATTCTGAGTGGTTGTTATGGTGACAATGAGAGAGCACAAGAGCAAGAAGTGCTGTCATGGGGACAAAAGGCTTGGCATTTCTTATGAGTTTCTGTCATGGAGGAAGATAAAATGTAAAGGGAACCTGTCATCACCTTTATGCAGCCCATACTAACGGCAGTATAAAGAAGAGAGAAGAGTTGATTTCAGCGGGCTATCATTTATAAGTAAAAAGTAAGTGGTTGCCGAGAACCGGCATCACAATCATTGCAGACTGGGCCTGGAAAAGAGTCAAGGCCACCTGAGAAGAGTCCTGGTTATTCATGGATTCCTGCTCTCCTCCCCACCTGCTGATGGCTGACAGGCTTCTACCTAGTTTTCTCCCTTTCTCTCTAGGAGAGAACTGCCATTCATCAGCAGATGGGCAGGAGATCAGGAATAACCATGACTCTTCTCAATATATATATACTTGTTATATATTGAGGGACCGAGCTTTAATGGCACTTTGTCCCATGTTTGCATCGGTACTCATGACTCTTCTCAAGTAGATTTGACTCTTGGGCTGCAGTGATTATGATGCTGGTTCTCAGCAACCACTTACTTTTAGCTCATGAGTGACACACCGCTGAAATCAGCATTTCTGTCACCATTTTATACTGCCCTCAGTGAGGTCAGCATAAAGTTAATGGCAGGTTCCCTTTAAAGGCTATGTACACCTTTGGGGGCAATTTTTTTTTAATTATTGCATTGCACTCATTTTGAGCAAAGAAAAAAAATCTTTTTTTCAGTTGGTCTTTATTATAGATTTTAGGCCCCTTTCTCTGTGCAGCCTTGAGATTCTCTAGTAGCAGGCTCTGAATTTTTACCTTGTTCTGTCAGGCAGTTCAGCTGACGGCTCCTTATCTCTGACCTTATACAGGCTCACTATAGCTCAATTCCTCAACCGTTTAACGTTTACAAAAAACATATGTTAACTGATACAGTGGTATCCATTCACCATAGAGTTCCACTGTAAAATTAAAAAACGTACACTTTTTTTTACCAGACTGTGCAGGATACAGGACGCGCTAAGTTTTTTTTTTTTTTTTTTCCCTTACATGTACGTCAAACGGAGGCATAAAACGTGATGTGAACCCACCCTAGTGATAAGAAATTTGGTTTAAATAAGTGTTTATGACCTTTTGGTAATTTAGAGATGGGGTTTATTAGATGACCGACACAAAGTGAAAGTACGATTCTCACAGTAAACCGTTTGTGACAGAATAGCTCAATATTTTTAATAAAGACCAATTGAAGAAATTATTTTTTTAGCCCAAAAATGCAATCATAAAAAGAAAATTGCCCCTGAAGGTGTACATAACCTTTAAATATTTAAAAAAAAGGGGCTTTACGGAATTAGAAAATACATCCGCTTTTTTCCAGAAACCGCAGCGGAACTGTCCACAGGTTGGGTCTGGTATTGCATTTCTGTAGAGCTTAGCTGCAATACCACATACAACCTGTGGACAGGGGTGGTGCCGTTTCTGGAAGGAAGTAACCATGCTTTGTTAATCCTGTACAACCCGTTTAATGCGGATTTTCGGAGAGTTGCCCTCTTACGTTAACAGTACTACAATATGGCTCATCGTGACGGTGAACGTCTGCAGTAAAATGGCATTGCCCAGCAAATAAATATTATAGGATTACTTATTCTGAATTGTATAATTCTATTTGTTGTTAAATAAAAAAAAAATGGAAGAATATAAGCAATACCCCCCCCTTTAAAACTCCAGGGGCCGGCCCCTTCAAACATTGGGGGGGGGGACATAACACTGAGCTCAAGCATTTTCTAAATGAAGACATCCTGTCGAGCTGTCATCGCAGGTTATTAAAAGCTGCACCCATTCTATAGCGCATAACTAAGATATATACATATCTGCACCTGTCATATTGTATAGTCTCACTGGTCACCATATAGGGATCTATTCATGAAGTAGACTGGAGGCAGCCATTTTGGGTCTGGACTAGTGACATCACAAAAGACTGATATAACCAACAAACAAAATGGCTGCCTCCGCTCTTTGTAAAGGATCCACTGTTTTACGGGTGATTGCTGAACAGTCTTGTGATTATGCATCTCACCATAAAATATCCATATCTAGTCTCCATAATTAGAGTGATCACCCATAGGTTGGAGGTGGTCAGATATCATGGCGTGATGATGAAGCTTGAAGCTCCATGTGCCTCCCCCACCACTGCTAGACATATTTACCATGCACATTCTGACCTTCTACATAGAAGTTGTATAGATCTAGCATATATATTGGGATCCAGTAAAGAGGAGGAGGCGGCGGCGACAAATACAACTGACCACCGGTCTTCAGCATACACCAAACTTCGTTCCACCACCACCGCAGAGAGGAGACCTGTTGCACCACGTATAGACAAGACCGGCCCAGGTAGGTCAGTTCACAAGAGGCGCAGAGCGGTCGTTAGTGACTGTGGGTTTCAGCTGGACTTCAAGAAATGGATTTCTGTTGGGAGAGAAGAAGTCGTTTGAGGACAAGAACAAGTTCTACAGGATCTTGGCACCGCTGGTACGGAGGATGTCATGTTTCATTAGATGCCAATACCTGCCTGTTCTACTTTAAATCCTTTGAGATAGTGGCAGTCGTGTTGAGGAAGCTTTGTCAATGTTAACTATGAAGCCAATGCCACCATAGAGACATGACGAAGTTGGGAAATGAGCTATAAAGTGATATACCTACCCGAATACCAGAGTTCACCACCAAAGTCATATATGTAGTATGTATGAGAAGCTACAGTAGGTGTGGACATTAGTGTTGGGTAGGTTAGAGGAGGAGACACCACACAGTGATTAAAACACACCATGCATGGTTAGAGACATCACAATGAAAACCACAGGCATTATGTACAACCAATGTAGAAACACAACCTCAACAACCAAGCATAACAAGGTTTCTTCCCTTCAGACACATTTCAAGCAGAAGAGACTAAAACTTGACAGCAGACAATAGATGTTTGGATCCCACCAAACTTGGAAAGTTATGTCAACAATCTAAAGTCTATGGGGCTTTCCAATACATGTCAACTGGGAAAATGGCCACCTTGTCTACCTTATGATCCAAGCATCATCTGATAGTAATTGTAGGGAGGATTTCAACTCCACACACATTTGGAGGGGCTTTAAATATGGTAGCCTGTGCCTTCACCGTTTTTTTTTTTCAATAGGTTTGGACCCATCAGAGGTAAAATTTCCTCTGTTGTCTATGGGCAGACATCATACATTCACACCAGGATGATGCTAGTGCTGCCCAGACTACACAGTAGGCACATGCAACCTCCAATTGGGCCTCACTGGATGGGGCTGAGTCACTGGTGGCCTATCACAGGGGTCTGTATAATGGCAGTCCAGATTAGGTGAAAACAGTAGCCAAGATGGCATGGTGCTTTACAAAAGCCACATGGTCTAGCAGAGGTAGATGGAAATTGGGAATTTATGGTAGGCCTATCCCTGAAGTTGGAACATGCTCAACCTAACCAGATTATTGTATTCATTACTAAAGAAGATTTCCTACAAAAATGTACAGATTGAGTTGGCCTGTTGGGCCTGGTTACACTAGGTGACAACTATAGCCACCATTATAGCTCGCATGTAGAAGGTCAACCAGCCTTACTAGAGTTCCACCATAACAATGTGGATTATGTTGTGCGTTAACTGCAGATTTTTTAACAAGGAAAAAAAAACGTAAAACACGAATCTGGTCATACACATTAGTTTAAGCACAAATACACTAGGTTACTAAAACTGAGAATTTGGAGCATGTAAGGACAACCTTGAAAACATGACACAGGATGAGGTTCTTCACAAATACAGCACAAAGATGTCTAGATTCAACAAGGGTTTGACATTCAGAGGTCAAGGAGATGAAGGCAAGGATACCGACAGACTAATGGTCACCAAAGACAGAAGACAGGTTCTCCCCAGGTGCAGGGTACAAACTGAAGATCCTACAAGAATGTCCAGGGTTACCAACACAAGGACCAATAGCAACCAGAGAACTGGTGATGGTCCTGTGCAAGAACTGGAGAGTGAGAGGTAGGATAGTGATGCCCAGATAGCGCCAGGTCAAGATGGGACAACCAAGAGAGTGTTGGCTGAGTGGAGGAGGCAAGCGGTTTACTTTGACTGCTAGGAACAACCCACATTACAAGATACAAAAAGTAACTCCAGTCAGATGTATAAGTATAGCTACCTAGGGGGCAGTATTATAGTAGTGCCGATTCTACCAAGCTGGTCATGCCAATGACTAAATGACTGAAAAGCAACTACTGTTTAGTAAACCCAGAAATGTGGTCAGAGAGGTGGTCAGCTCCCTTCCCCCAATCTTCCTGTCGGGTCACAAAGTACAATAATTTGCAGGGGAGACAATGAGCACAGGAAAAAGCTCCTTCTAGGGTGAAGAAATTCTAAAATCTGTGCTCCATGCTGGAGCCCAACAGAGAGGACATTCGAAATATAAGTATAGAAAAACTTGGCTGTTTTCATAGAGAAACAGTGCCACTCATCTATGGGCTGTGTCAAGTACTCCAGTTTAAACTGCTCAATCCCATTCTAGGAAGAAAGCAGCCATTTTATTTTTCTCTAATCCTGCACAACCCCTTTAATCCCCCCCCCCAAGTAGATTGAGTATTCTGACAAAAGACCTACCCGCTGTCATGTATAGGACGTCTATGACCAGACACGGGTTTTGACTGATCGGTACCATCAAGGTGATACATATATTTTGAGATGCCCCCTCTAATGAGATGCCTGGGGTGGATTTGTTGTGTCCCAGCAGTCAAAGCAGAGCCTGGAAACAAAAAGTGTGTGTGTGGGGGGTAAATAAAAAAAACTTACTAAGCGGCGAGACCTCTCAAAACCGTGCAACTTCTGCTTCCAAGCTGCAACACAAACAGAAATGTGGTTTGTAAGTGAAGAACATTGCTGGTCCGGGCCACAGTGACAGGAACAGGTCTCCCCATAGGGCAGTGTCTGCTCCGGTGAGCGTCTCGGCTGGATGTGTGAGCGCATTGTTCTCTGCAGCCCCCGCTGTTTACTGTATGGGGGGGGGGGGGGATGAATAAGCCTGGGGCTGGAGCGAGAACACAATGTACATAGGTGGAGAGAGACCGGCTGTGTACTTAGAAAATAGCAACTCGCCATCTTGTCCCTGACGCTTAGATTCAACGGTACATGCATATTTCAGTGGATCGGGGCTCGCGGAGTTAACCGCTGGTGCAGAGTGGTGTCCTTATAGAAAAAAGACAATCCCCCCACAAAAAAAACAAAAAAAAAAAAAACGCCACACTTGCCCTTGGGTCGAGTCTGGTATTTCAGCTTATCCCCACTGAAAAGAGCGTTGTAAAGTTGCAATACCAGTCCATGGGCGGGTATGGTGCCATTTCAGGGAGAAAACATCATTTTAATTTGCAGTAATCCAATTTTTCATGCAAATTAATATAAATGTTTAGTGGTCGGCGCTCCATTTTTCTATGGTGAGAGTTCCACATCTCCTGCATTGACAAATAATAAAATTCTGGTTTCCTGCAGCCACCACAAGGGGGTGTTTACTGCATAGTGTTTTTGACAGAGTTCAGTAAGCTTCCCCTAGTGGTGACTAAAAGGTGTGGAGCTCAGCACAGAGCTATAGAGGTCCTAATCTCCTGTACAGTCAAGAGTTAAATGATAATATTCTGGCTTGCTGCAGCCACCACTAGAGGGCGCTCACTGCATAATGTCTTACGGAGCTCAAGCATAAACAGTATGCAGTCAGCTCCCTCTAGTGGCTAGAGTTTTATTCTGTTGAGGATTTGGTCCTCTGTAACAAAAAAGCGAATATATTAAGAAAGTAATCCGCTAAAATATTGGATTTAAGGGGGTTTTCAATGTGTACAATGTAGGTGACCTGTCCTAAGGATAGACAATATCTAAATCAATGGGGGTTTGACAACCCTACTAATCAGAAGTTTGAAAGGGCTGCAGCACTTGGGCGAACACTGTAGCCTCTTCATGGCATACCAAACACAGCGCCGCACATTGTATAGTGGCTGTGCTTGGTATTGCAGCCCAGGTCCATTCACTTGAATAGCGCCAACAAACATGACGTCACTGGCTTGGGAAGAAGCCGCAGCACTCCAAACAGCTGATGAGGTGCCGGGAATCACAAAAACCCTTCAGTAGAGTCATTGGAAGGCTTTGGGCGAGAAGAGATGCAACCAGCATCCACCATGTGCCCTCATCCTGAACACCATAATTAAAGGGGTTCTGCGGGACGACTTACAATCACTATATGGATGTGCCTATAGAAATGCAAGTCGCTCCCACAGAGAATGTCCCCTACGATGAAGAATCAGCCGATACATTCACCCATTACTACAGCGGAGAACAAAATTCCATACATACAGTTTATGCCAAGCAGTTCCCTCATGCAGAACATATGGATTTGCCCGATCTGGCGGCCGTGTGTACATTAGATATATGCAGTGCCAATGCTGATTGGAATATATTAGGTGCATATACAAATCTCCTGCATATATCAATGTGAAGCATGTAGAGGCAGATGTGCAGATTTCAGACTTATACATTATAGTCATACAAATCTCTATACACATGAGGAAAGAGCTCCGTTTGTATTTTAGGTCAGGCTGCCGTCAGAAATTTCTACACCCGACTGTAAAATAGTGAGGGCTGCCTCTTAACTTTGTAGTTATTTTCCTGGGGTGGTGTTTTGGGGGAGTTGCACTCAAAGTCTCCTCTATAAGCCTCCACCCTTCATAGAGTTAAATCTTCCATTTAAAATCAATCCAGTCTTCAGTAAGCTCCCCCTAGTGGTGGCCATTGGTAAGCGGAATATAATGATTTGATGTCCAACAGCGAGTTAAACATTTAT
Organism: Bufotes viridis; assembly: GCA_033119425.1. NCBI lineage: Eukaryota > Metazoa > Chordata > Amphibia > Anura > Bufonidae > Bufotes > Bufotes viridis. The sequence goes on along the minus strand of CM065594.1, from coordinate 259,245,437 downwards.
AAAGAAATCTCATCTCCTTGGATCCGGCAGCCATTCCAACATGGCTTCTGCCCCCCGTGGCTCTCCACAGGAAGTGCTCAGCCAATCACTGATTTCCTGTCTGTGAGAGAGCAGCGGGGACCACAGCAGTGATGGAACGACCAGTTAGGGAGGGGGGGGGGGGGGAAATATCGGTAAAGATGAGTTTCCTTTTTTTCACTTTTAACCCACTATGAGCCATACATAAGAAATTTAATACAGCTCGACAACCGCTTTAAAGGGGTTGGCGGAAAAAAAAAAAAGTTAGGGAAGAAGTTAAAACTATAACTGAAGTTCTGTGCACCGGTTGAAACCCCCTCTGTTGAAGCGCCACTGCAGCCATGACGTTTTATAGACATACATGGTTGCTGCAGCCAATTACCGGCTTCAGAGGTACGTGGCACAAAGCCAGTGATAGGCTGCACTGGTCACGTGACATGTACGGGAGCGTCGCCTCTGGAGTCAAAGCCCGACAACCCCTTTAATTCTATAACCCCCTAATGTGGTTGTCCCAGGACAACCTCTAAACACTGGATAGTGGATAAATGTCCAATGGGCAGGGGTCTGACCACAGGTTCCCTGCTGATCATGAGAACGGGGACCCCATGTCTCCCCCCCTCCCCCCATCTGAATAGAGGGGCAGTCACGCCAGCATATGGCTTAGTGGAACTGCCATGGGAATATGGATAAGTCCTTGTCATGGGACAATCCGTTTATTATCGTATTACTTCCAAAAACCTGATTTAGGATGCTGCGATATCGCATGTTACGACTCTGCTATACGTGTGCGTATAGCGGTACCACACTAGGCCCGCCAGCATCATCTACTTGAATAAAGCAGGACACGAGTCTATGAAAATGATCATGGATGAAGAATGACTCATTGTTTATTAATATGCAAATGCCGATATTTAATGGAATGATGAGAGGCAACGCCCAAAAAAAAAAAAAAAACAGAAAAAAAAAAAAACGGCTGGTTGTACAAAATTTTTTATTTTAGCCCGAAGTTATAATACAGCTGCTCAATGGTCGAAATCACAGTTAGCATCTGTCTGCAAGACATCTCCCCCGTCAGAAAAAGAAAAAAAAAAAAAAAAAATTATCCATAGACAGAAAGCAAGCCTCGGAGTGAGAAAAGAAAAAGGATTCCCCCATATACAATAAATAAAACTTTATTTGTACAATAACATGGTTACAGGGCACAATGTTCTGTGTGTGGATGGTACATTCTTTATACATTCTGTGACGGCTCGCAAGAGACAGTCAAGGAGAGAGAGAGGCCGTCATTTAACTGACCGCCGTGAGGATGGACGCTTTTTGGCATTGGCGAAAGAGTTGACAGAAGCCGAGTAGGGAGGTGAACGCCCCTTTAAATAACGCCAGCCCATGATATCAATGCGTCAGGAAGCAATACAGGTAGCCGTTAACGCCAAAGTTATTTTGTTTGTTTCTAAAGTTTGTGAGACACACACACAAAAGACGGAGACAGATTTAGGGGAATAGCGGGAAATAAAGCAAAAGAAATAAAAAAAAAAGGACAGCAAGACAAAAAAACAAAACCTAAAATTATTTAAAAAAAAAAATAAAAGTTAAATAAATCCCAATATAAAAAATAGGCATAACAAATTTAGTAATTCATGCCGGATGTCTGAACTGACAGGGATGACCATGGCTATTGTCTAAATCGAGACTATGGGCAAAATTATGTTTTTTAGATTTTTTTATTTTTTTTTACAAAATTGTCTTCCTACACATCTCTGCCGGATTAATTTAGTGTTTCGCAAAAAGAAAAAAAAAAAAAAGGAAACTGAAATGCTCCATTTCCCCTGGATTCTTAGTAGAAAAAAAATGGCCCTATGAGGATTAGAACTTCACATGCGGCAGATTTATTAATTTCTTTCTTTTTTGCAGAAAATTTCTATGACTGAAAACTACTTTTCTTCATCTGAATTGGGATGCTTTGGTGGCTAACACATGGATTCCTGCAAGCCACTCAGAAATTTTCAGCGACAAAATTTGCCACGTGTAAAGGCGCTCTTAGGGAGCTCCCTCACAGGCAGGCATTTAATGGGCTGCACAAACATAGTGGCATTGTAGTCTACACATTTAAAGGGGTAGGAAAACATGGCCGCCATCTTCCAAAAACAGTGCCATCTGTGTCTACAGGTTGTACTTGGTATTGTACCTTAGTTACTTTCCCTTCAAATGACGATGAGTTGCAATTCTAGACACAACCCAAGGCCAAGTGTAGGCAGCCATGTTTCCTGCATCGCTCTTTCAAAGGGGTTCTCCAAGTTTATATACATAAAGTTAATTGAAACAAATGTGTTAGAGTGCCTGGAATTTCTCCATGCCCAGGAGCAGATGCCCGAGAAGAGGACCTTCTACCTACCGTAGGAATAATCCGCCCGCACCGATTTAACATCGAGACATAGTTTCAATTAATTTTATTTATAAGGGCTGAAATACAGCACTGCATAAAGAGTCTGCTCCTCACATAGAGGGGAGGACCAGCCTAATCATGTTGCTGAAACCGCCACTTGTTTTAGGAACTTAAAGGGGTTTTCTTGGAGTACAATACTGATGGACTATCCTCAGGATAGATCAGGCATCCTCAAACTGCGGCCCTCCAGCTGTTGTAAAGCTACAACTCCCACAATGCCCTGCTGTAGGCTGATACCTGTAGGCTGTTTGGGCATGCTGGGAGTTGTAGTTTTGCAACAGCTGGAGGGCCGCAGTTTGAGGATGCCTGGGATAGATCATCAATATCCAAATGGTGGGAATCTGACACCTGATGCGGTCACCCATCAACTGTTTGAAGAGGTCGCGGGGCTTTGGCCTCCTCATGGTATACCAAGCACAACGCCGTTCATTGTTTAGTGGCTGTGCTCGGTATTGCAGCCAAAGCTCGTTCACTGCTGAACGTGATGTCATTGGCCTAGGAGGAGGCCACATCACTCACCGGAGCATGATGGCCTCTTCAAACAGCCGATCAGAGGAGGCGACGGAATCAGACTCCCACCAATCAGATATTTATGACCAATGATGAGGCGAGCTCATCAATGGCAGCTCTAAAGCGTCAAAGTTAAATTTGGAACAACTTCCTCCATATCTGCCTTTAAATAGTATTTCATGTTCCGTATGGAGTTGCCCTTTAATATGCAGTGTAAGCTTTCAGGCCGATTCTCCTTCTCAGTGCTGCACTCGGGGCAGTCAGTGGTGGTCACCTTTTTAGCCCTCTGCTCCAGCTATGGGTTGAAGATCTGAGTGACCACAGGGTGCACTACATACCCATCCAATGTTATTGTCAGACATGACTGGTGAGCTCGATAGGCACTATGCTGCCAATAGAGAAGAGATGGGTAGCTTGGCACAAGTCAAGCCTTACCACTCACATTTTTTTACATTTTGTCTACCACCCAAGATAAAAGGATGTGCATATTGTAGACACTAATACAGATTAAGTAGTTGGGGGGACGGGACCTGATGACATCATCAAATACTAACAATTTTGGTTGGTCTGCCTGAAGCCAACGGGGAAACCCAGCCAAAATGGTCTTCCAATATGGTCATATCCATGAAGCTCAGGCCACCACAAATGGTCATTTAGAGCCTCCAAAAACTTCACTTACATCAATTGATCTGACGTCAGCTGAAATGCAAACCACCAATGGTTTGATTGGCCAATGGGTTTTGGAGGTCCCCTATAGGTACAACCTCAAGGACACCTCCTATACAGTCTTCTGACCTTCTCTAAGAAATGCCACAAGATCAATTTTGTGTTTTGAGCTCCACTTTAAGATTCATGGACAAGATCATAAAAGGGTCTTCAACCCTTACAATTGTCTTGTGTGGCCCCACCCAAATTTTCAATCAACGTAAAGGTACCAGGGGAAGCGTTGGGAGGAATCCTCCCCGCAGACTATTCACAAGCAGTTTAACTAGGGGTTCACCAGAAATGGACAATCCCTTCAAATGTCATACTTTTTGTAGAATATGGCTTTTATGTTCCAATTCCTTGGACTTTTAAATTTAAAATACAAAAAAGATCAATTTTAATTTGAGACATTTTCCATCACTTCAATTCTGGAGTGAAGGTCAGGAGAGATCTCCAACAGCCCCGAGCCAAGAATATAAAATGTGTCCCTCTATAAACCCCTTGACCCGCCCCAGATCAGTCATCACAACCAAAAATGACAGGCACAAGTTCAGAGATAGGAGAACACTTGGAGAATGAAATAATTTCATTGTTTTAAAAGAGGTTGCCCAGGGTTAGAAAAACATGGCTATTTTCTTCCGAAAACAGTGCCACCCCTGCCACAGGTTGTGTGTGGTATTGCAGCTTAGTCGTATTCACTTCAATCTAACTAAAATATCAGATACAACCCATGGAACGGTGTGCTAATGTTTTTGGAAGAAGACAACCATGTTTTTCTAATTCTGGACAACCCCTTTAAGGCTGGGATGAATGGGGGAAAGGGGTGATAACTAGCTGTGACTCCAATAGCTTTTTTTATACTGGTTGAGTCAATGATTAGTAGTTGTTTTACAGGGTTGTGGACAGAGCTCCACTTTAAATCGCCATTTAACATATACATGTTACTTATTCTTCATGTCTTCTTCTCCAAGGACATGCAGAGTTGCATCCAATCCGGTTAGCTCTCAGGCTGCCTAACATCATATCCCCATATTTCTCTGCTGTTTTGCCTATGCAGATCATTCTTTGCCCCACCAGTCCATGAGTCGTGTCTGGCACTGCGGCTCAGCTCCACTGAAGTGTATGTAGCTGAGCTGCAATACCCCACACAACCTGTCAACAGAAGTGGTGCTGTTTTTGGAGAAAAGCAGTTGTTTCTGTAACCTTGGTAAACCCCATTAACCCAAGACTAAATGACTGCTAGCTGTAGCCAGTAGAAGTTTGAATGCAGCTTTGCATGTGACTGGAGTACTCAACCAAACTAGGATAGGCTATTAATGTCCGATAGATGTGCCCCCACACCCATCCTGCATCCAAGCAGAGCATGACTGGAGAGATGGCTACATGGCTTCGCTCATTCACTTCTACGGGAGGGAGCCTTTTCCCCCCATTCACTTCTACGGGAGGGGGCCTTTTCCCGCATTCACTTCTACAGGAGTGGGCCTTTACTATTCACTTCTACAGGAGGGGGCCTTTACCATTCACCTCTACAGGAGTGAGCCTTTACCATTCACTTCTACAGGAGGGGGCCTTTACCATTCACTTCTACAGGAGTGAGCCTTTACCATTCACTTCTACAGGAGTGAGCCTTTACCATTCACTTCTACAGGAGGGGGCCTTTACCATTCACTTCTACAGGAGTGAGCTTTTACCATTCACTTCTACGGGAGGGAGCCTTTTCCGCATTCACTTCTACAGGAGTGAGCCTTTTCCGCATTCACTTCTACAGGAGTGAGCCTTTTCCGCATTCACTTCTACAGGAGGGGGCCTTTTCAGCATTCACTTCTACAGGAGGGGGCCTTTTCAGCATTCACTTCTACGGGAGGGAGCCTTTTCCCCCCATTCACTTCTACGGGAGGGGGCCTTTTCCTCCCATTCACTTCTACAGGAGTGAGCTTTTACCATTCACTTCTACAGGAGTGAGCTTTTCCCCCATTCACTTCTACAGGAGTGAGCTTTTCCCCCATTCACTTCTACAGGAGTGAGCTTTTCCCCCATTCACTTCTACAGGAGTGAGCTTTTACCATTCACTTCTACAGGAGTGAGCTTTTCCCCCCATTCACTTCTACAGGAGTGAGCTTTTACGCATTCACTTCTACAGGAGTGAGCTTTTACCATTCACTTCTACAGGAGTGAGCTTTTACTATTCACTTCTACAGGAGTTGGCCTTTACCATTCACTTCTACAGGAGTGGAGCCTTTACCATTCACTTCTACAGGAGTTGGCCTTTACCATTCACTTCTACAGGAGTGAGCCTTTACTATTCACTTCTACAGGAGTGAGCTTTTACCATTCACTTCTACAGGAGTGAGCCTTTACTATTCACTTCTACAGGAGTTGGCCTTTACTATTCACTTCTACAGGAGTGAGCCTTTACTATTCACTTCTATAGGAGTGAGCCTTTACTATTCACTTTTATAGGAGTGAGCCTTTACTCTACAGGGGGCTTTCACATTCACTTACAGGAGTGAGCCTTTTCAGCATTCACTTCTACAGGAGTTAGCCTTTTCAGCATTCACTTCTACAGGACTGAACTTTTACCATTCACTTCTACAGGACTGAACTTTTACCATTCACTTCTATTGGAGTGATTTTTTTTCCCCCATTCACTTCTACAGGAGTGAGCCTTTACCATTCACTTCTACAGGAGTGAGCTTTTACTATTCACTTCTACAGGAGTGAGCATTTACCATTCACTTCTACAGGAGGGGGCTTTTACCATTCACTTCTATTGGAGTGAGTTTTTTCCCCATTCACTTCTATGGGAGTGAGCCAGCATGCTCGGTTGTTTCCATGAATCCTATAAAAGTGAATGCAGAGGGCGGCTCGCTCGTGTGGCCACCTCTCCATTCATACTTCATTTGGATGTGGTGGCCGTCAGTTGCCTCACCAGGCAGGATGGGGGTCAGGAGATGCACATGTGGATAAGATTATTGGTACCCTTCTGTTAAAGAACTAAAAACCCACAAAGGTGACTAATATAACTTGAAGCTGACAAAATGTAATAAGTAAAAATTTACTGAAAATTAGATAATGAAAATCAGACATTGCTTTTCAATTGTGGTTCAAACAGAATAATTGAGGGAAATGAAATTTGCATGGAAAAAATGGTGGTACCCCTACCTAGAAAAGATTGAAAATAATTTGACTATAGGGACATGTTAAACTAAGGTGTGTCCTGTAATTAGCATCACAGGTGTCTTCAAACTTGTAATCTGTCAGTCTGCCTATTTAAAGGGTGAAGGTAGTCACTGTGCTGTTTGGTATCACTGTGGGTACCACACTGAACATGGACCAACTAAAGCTAAGGAGAGTCTATCAGGACTGGTGATTAACTGGTCCAAGTCTGTTTTGTTACCCTTAGGTAGGAGCAATCGAGTATTGCCTGACAGTGTAGGGGGACTACAGGTGGTCACCTCCTTTAAATACTTGGGGATATGGGTAACTGCAGATACCAGTGATTATGAACGTCTGAATCTGACACCAATGCTTGTGGAATTCCGGAAGAAGGTTCAGGCTTGGAACAGGTTGCCCGCCCTTGTCTGTGATTGGCCGTGTCAATCTTTTAAAAATGATATTGATGCCAAAACTCCTATACCTACTCCATAATGCACCGATCTGGATTCCACTTCGATTTTTTCATACTGTTAATGCAGTCTTTAGAGACCTGATATGGAGAAGAGGTGTCCCTAGGATTAAATTATCTACCCTACAGCGGCCAAAAACCCAAGGGGGGCTTGCTGTGCCTGACCCATGGTCCTACTATGTTGCAGCCCAGTTACAGCATTTTAGGGGCTGGGGGGACAGCGCACAGTTAAACACTGCTGGACGTATTGTTCAACATTTGGTTCACCGTACTTGTTTATTATCGGCTTTGGAAGATGGATCCCTTCGTCATATGGTACTCCAATACTCCTTGCTAGGTATGATGCACAAATATGGTGGAAAACTAAGCGATGATACATATTAATGGTTATGTTTCTCATACTCTATTTGGCCTAACATCTTATACTCTGAGTTAGATAAAGTCCGAGACTTACAACAGTGGGAGCAATTTGGGCTGGATAGAATGACACAGCTGTTCTCTGAAAAGACACTGAAAAGTTTTGACCTTCTGAGACAGGAATTTAATATTCCGCATAAGTATTTCTATCTATATCTGCAGCTGAGGCATGCTATTCAGACTCAGGAAAAACAGGGGAAGATCCAGCCTGCACCTAACTGTATAATTCTAGACTATACGATAAAATCAGGTACCACGAGTGGGGTGATATCCCTCTATTACGATACGCTCAGGACAGAAATCAATAAAGCTAATCCACTACAGCTTATACGGAGAAATGTAGAATGACAAAGGACAGATAGAAGACTTGACAAAGGAGTAGTAAATTGGAACAGCTCACTAGGTCGAAATTTCCCAACATTGTCTGATGAGTGAGTCATATAGAATTTCCCAGCTTTATCTATCACATAGGGTTTTACAGAACGCCAGCGCATACAGAATGGGCTACCGTATGGATGACGTGTGCCCGTGCTTTTTTGCCAGATACCGCGGGCAAACTGATCCACCGTGCTGTGATGCCTCCTGGGCGAACCTGATCCACCCTATGGAATTGCACGACTGAGGAGATATTGGGTGGAGGTAGTGGAACTTATAAACAGAATCTTTCAGTCTAGTCTAGAGGTTACCCCTAACATGTTTACTTGGATATGTGAAAGTACCGAGAGGATGTTGAATAAAAAAGTGGCTATCATGCGTATTATGTATACCAGGCACGAAAAATGCATTGCATTTCATTGGATTGATAAAATAGCACCCGACAGTTCAAGAGGTGGTGAAGAGTACACACATTGATACAATTGGAAAAATATGTTTACCTAAAGAGAAACTCAAAAAAAAAAAAAAAATGAAGCGATCTGGTCTTCATGGGTCTCGCATTACAATCTCGCTTAGGAGGGTCGGTAACTTTGGAAGCAGGGAGACGGGGAATGGGTCATGTTCTTCTCTGCCTATGCTAGAGTGGATATGTATGGCTGAATGAATGTATGCGCCGGGGCGCCGCGTGAACATATGACAAGCTACAGTAGTCCTTAAACGAAGAGATGCCATCTTCACTGAAAAGAGACATTGCTACCTAACGGGACTTATTATTTCTGGTCATGGACTGCACCTTTCACCTCATGATTGTAGTTGTATGATGCTGGGTGGGAAGGGGAGGGTTAGGGTGGGACGTGTTGGGGTATTGATGTACTTGCATTTGAAAAAATTTCAAAACTTAATAAAAATAATCTGATTAAAAAAAAAAGCTAAGGAGAGAGTTCTCAGGAGATTAGAAAGGAAATTATAGACAAACATGTTAAAGGTAAAGGCTATAAGCCCATTTCCAAACAGCTTGATGTCCCTGTTACTACAGTTGCACATACTATTCAAAAGTTTAAGGTCTACAGGACTGTGGCCAACCTCCCTGGACATGGCTGCAAAAGGAAAATTGATGACAAATTGAAAAGAGGATATTACAAATGGTAACCAAAGAGCCCAGAACAACATCCAAAGAGATTAGACGTGAACTCCAAGGTCAAGGTACATTAGGAAAGCCAAACATGCATATTGACAAGCCACAAAGCTTATGGGAGAATGTCCTTTGGACAGAGGAGACAAAACTAGAACTTTTTGGCAAGTCACATCAGCTCTATGTTCACAGATGCAAAAATGAAGCCTACAAAGTGAAGAACAAAGTACCTAATGTGAAACATGGAGGAGGTTTGTTAGGTTTTGGGGCTGCTTTGCTGCATCTGGCACAGGTTGTCTTGAATCTGTGCAGGACATAATGAAATCTCAAGACTATTAAGGCTACTTTCACACTTGTGTTGGTGCGGATGCGTCTGTTATTTGCACAGACGGATCCGCACCTATAATGCAAACGTTTGTATCCGTTCAGAACGGATCCGTTTGCATTAGCTTTAAAGAAAAATGTCAAAGTCAAAACGGATCTGTTTTGAATTACATTGAAAGTCAATGGGGAACGGATCTGTTTTCAAATGCACCATATTGTGTCATTGAAAACGGATCCGTCCCCATTGACTTACATTGTAAGTCAAAACGGATCCTTTCGGCTCCGCATCGTCAGACGGACACTAAAATGCTGCATGCTGCGTTTTGGTGTCCGCCTCCAGAACGGAATAGAGGCGGAACGGAGCCGAACTGATGCATTCTGAACGGATCCTTATCCATTCAGAATCCATTGGGGCTTAACTGATCCGTTTTGGACCGTTTGAGAGCCCTGAAACGGATCTCACAAACGGAATCCAAAACGCCAGTGTGAAAGCACCCTAAGGCATTCTGGAGCGATATGTGCTGCTCAGTGTCAGAAAGCTTGGTCTCAGTCGCAGGTCATGGGTGCTGCAAGAGGATAATGACCCACAACACACAGTTAAAAGCATCTAAGGCTAGGTTCACACGACGACATTCAATCCATTCAAGATGGGTTTTTCTGTCGCAATGTCGACACCATAGACTCCCATTATAAAAATTGTCGCGCGACAAATGTTGCAGTGAAGTTGTGCCCTATTTGTCGTGTGAATGTAGCCTAAGGCAACATTTGTAGCGCGACATTGATGTCACAATACTGTCGCGCGACAATTTTTATAATGGGAGTCTATGGTGGTGTCGCACGTGCAACATTTTTCGACTGCAACACAACAGTCGTCAAAAATCCATCCCGGATGGACTGTCGTGTCGCAGTCGCATTTCCATAGACTCCTATTATAAAAATTGTCGCGCGACAATAGTGCGACTTTTTGTCGCGTAACAATTGTCGTCGTGTGAACGTAGCCTAAGAGCTAAGAATTGGACTATTCTGAAGTGGCCGTCTATGGGCTCTGATCTAAATCCTACTGAACATCTGTGGAAGGAGCTGAAACATGCAGTCTGGAGAAGGCGCCCTTCAAACCTGAGACACCTGGAGCGGTTTGCTCACGAGAAGTGGGCCAAAATACCTGTGCACAGGTGCAGGAGTCTCATTGCAGAGATTGCTCAAAAGGTTGTGTAACAAAATATTAAGTAAAGGGTGCCATCATTTTTGTCCAGGCCAGATTAATTAGTTTATTTATTATATTTATTTATTTTTTTAGAAATTATTCTGTTGAACCACAATTCAAAAGCAATGTCTGATTTTCAATAAATGTTTATTACTTTTCTCAGTTTTGAGTTATTTCAGTGACCATTGAAGGGTACCAACACTTTTGCCCACTTGTGAAGGTCTGCACCTCTCAAACATTTATGGCATATCCTGTGGAATTCCCCTTTAGGGTCTATGTAGATTCCAATTTTTTTTTTTACTTTGCGTATATAGGACGAAATGTAACCAGAAATATAAAGTGATAAAACTATTAACAGTCCCTTCACAGTCCCATGCACACGAGTCAATCTCTAGCGAAGGGGCAGAGGAAGAGAAAAATACCCCACCCCGACCCTGTCATGCAGATAAGACCTTTGGGAAAGAAAAAAAAAAAAGTCTCCAAACACCCCATAAAAACTGGTATAAAACCTCTACACCGGTATACAACTGCTCTGTATGTTCAGTAGTTACAGATACACTTTGGCAAATTTCTGCTCTGAAAAACCCTCCTTTAAAGACAAAAAGTTGAGCGAGGAAAAAAAAAAAAAAGACCCCCCAATAAGTCACACCAGGATAGCCCGAGTTCTGGTATGACCACCAGTCCCTGCTTTACATTACAGCATAGATCCCTCCAGCAAATGAATGGATTGGCAGAGGAATTCAAGACCCAAAAAAATAAAATAAAAAATCAATTCCAGAGAGTACAAAAGTCCAAGAAGAAGGTGAGAAAAGAAAAAAAAAACCTGTAAAGCAGAAAGAAAGGACGAAAGTTCTTCAAAGCAGCGGATGCCATGTCTGTGTAAGCTGCGCCTCACACAGTTGATATCATAGTCCCATTGCCGCTGTGAAATAAAAAAGAGCAGAGAGGATACTGCCGGGATGTACATTATATAGTGTGACCGCACAACATCACGACACGGATGGACCACCACCAGCTGCAGTATCTCTTATTCATGCATATGGGCACCTGGACTCAAAGGGCCCGAGAAGGACTCCTAAAGGACATCCCAACCAAAGTGGGGACTGCACCAGATCTCGACATGGTCAGATGTCTGTAAGGACCCTTTCACACGAGCGAGTATTCGGAATCCAGACCCATTCATTTCAATGAATGGCCCCACAGAAGTGAATGGGGCTGCGTGAAAAATCGCATCCGCAAGCAAGTGCGGATGCGATGCATTTTTCACGGATGGTTGGTAAGAGATGTTGTTTGTGAACATTAAGTTTTTTATCACGCCCGTGCAAAAAGCATTAAATCGCATTGCACTCGCGTGATAAAAACTGAACGCGGTCGCAAACCAAACTGAAAGTACTTGCTAGCGAAATCGCGCAGTTTTCACTGAATGCATCCGGACCTAATCCGCTCACGCTCGTTTGCAAGGGGCCTAAGAGCGCATCAAACAGCTTCTCATATCTCAGCTTCCTGGATGGATGTACAATGGAAATAGGGGTGGTGGTTATAGGGGTTAAAGGGCGTCTGTCAGCAGCTTTGTACCCATGACACTGGCTGACCCATTTCATGTGCTGTTGGCAGCTGAAGACATCTGTGTTGGTCCCATGTTCATATGTGCCCGCATTGCTGAGAGTCGCTGCGTGTAACAGCAACGCCCCCGTTGCTTCTAGAGGCTCATCTGCATATATTAAAACATGGGACCAACACTGATGCCTTCAGCTGCCAAGTGCACATAACCGGTGTCATAGGTACAGAAGCTGCTGACAGATGCCCTTTAACTGCAATCACGCTTGCATTTTCACAATAGAGTAGCTTTTGACTTTTAAAGAGGTGTTCCCATCTCTGACATATTTCGCATATCCACAGGATAGATCACTACCCAGGGATGGACTGGCCATAGAACCTACAGGGAAACTTCCCTGTGGGCCAATGCCAATGGGGCCGCCTGAGCCCTCCTTAAGTCCACCAGCTAGAGAAGTAATGGCCTAAAGCTCCAACAGTTAAGTAATGTTGGGGGCATCAAGTCTGGCAGCCGCAGGTACGTGCCTAACTCCTGCCCGCCACAGAGGGGCAGATTCTTAGGAGATAGTTTGTGCTGCACCATGGTATTGCTGGCCCAGCCTTTTGTCAATTTGGACCCATCTATGAACATAGGGCCACTTTTAGTTTTTTTTGTTTCCAGGGTCAATTTAAGTTCCCAGTCTGCCCCTGGTCCCAAGTATCTCTAGTACCCACTGTGCATCCCACCAATGGTACGGACTACCGAAACAGCCAAGGGGAATGCAACACCCATTTAGGTGTATGGTAGTTCCAGAAAACTTGTGGCAAAATACGTTCGTGTGGGGTAGGCAGGAGGATTAATGATCATGTTCTTTTTGGAAAGCGTCTCGGAGAGCTGATTTGTATTTCGGAAAGGAGTCGGAGTGTGCTTATCTATGACGACAATAGCATGTACCTGGGCCTTGAATTTGCATGGGTGCACGGTCAACCCAAGAGCTTAGAACACATCGGTGCACCCTGTAGCATTCCACTTAAAGGGGAAACTGGAACCCGGATCATAGCTGGACTAATGGGCACCCTCTAAACTTTCCCTGGTACAATTATTAAAGAAAAAATTGCTCACGGCCCTCCACTACTTATATTCCCATCGTTCGCATAATGGCCCATGCAGTTTTTTGGTGACATGTGACCTCTTTCTCTGATGGTAAGTTCCCATTAGGGCCCTAGTGGGTGTTTTGGGCAGTGTACAAAAAAAACTAAAACAAATAAAACACCCTATTTTTCAAGAATGGGGGAGGACCTACACTCGAAGACCACTACCCAATGTCCTCTTCTGGTGTAAGATCAATTTGGGTGATCTTCCTTGTTGGGACTGGCCCTTTAAGCTTTAAAGTGATAACAGAAGCAGGAATTTTGGGAGTTAAACCAATATCTTAGACACTACAGGCAATCCAGATGAGGAATGTGGTATCAATGACGTCCCAAGTAAACGAGACCCTACAACAAAAATAGCCCCTATTATGATGCTGGCTCATCCTACAATATGTTTTTGGGGGCTTTCTGAAAGGGGTGCAGATTTTCATCACCAATGGGAAGCCAGGGTGAAGCAATCATCACCCTATGCCCCATAACAACCAGAGGGCATAGCTTTTTGTTATTTATACCCTTACTGAAGAAGTCAACAGGCCCAAAAGGGAAGGCTGCGCAATGATTAATGACCATGGAGCCAAATGTAAAATCCGCCATCTTTAAAACCAATTTTCATTGATTCTGTTTTCTCACCTATGGCAATAAGGGATACTGCAGGTGACACGAACAGTACAAAACACTTACCATTGATGCAAACATGCAGCACTAAATGAATAAACCACACAGTACAATACACAGCGGAGGACGCCATTACCTGTTTGTGGAACGCGCTGCCCCGTAGTCATCTAAACCCTGCAAACAGTCAAAAAAAAAAAAAAAAAGCAATAAAAATAAATGAATGACAAGTTCCAGGGACTTTAATTAGCTCATTAGTTAGGCAGGAGGAGGCGGGATTAATTACTGATCATTTGCATATTAGCAGCATGGCGTCTTGAAGCTGTAGCGTACTAAGTAGTTATGATGGGTGGGATGAAATGACAATTGGAGCGGTCATATTTTGCAATGAGCGGGGGCAGGGCAGCATTGCGCCGCAGGGAGCAGGGGGCGATGACCATGTCCATCTTACCATTGTCATTGCAGCTTAAGTAAGCAGCGGGGGGACATTCAAGAGGCTAAATGGTTGTAGAGCGCAACGACTTCCACCAGAGATCATACCAGAGCCTGGACTACGCCGCTTTAACATGAGCTTAGATAGAGATACAGATGAATAGAGATACTTGGGTGGCTGAAATACTTGTGGTTTATGCAAGTCTCTAGCTTGGTGGGTACAAGATAGTCTTCCTTCTATTGGATGGGAGCTAATTTGCTTAGATTTAAATACTTGTTTGCTGATTAGGCGGGTGTGATGTCAAAGCCAAGCTTTGAGCCAATCAGATATCCCTATCCAGTGAGTGAGTTTGGTAACAACTGCAGCTGCATCCCCCTCCTCTCCCCTCCACCTAATCTACTAGGTTCTGGTTCACACCACATTTCTTGGCAACTAAGCATGCAGGCAGGAAAAGTGGGACCACTAGTGCCGGGAACGGGAAGAAGATGCTACTTTCCACCAGTCTGGGTGTCTCCAAACTGGACTAAGAGATCTTTCTCCAGATAGAAGGGTACAGAAGAGATACCTCCCATAGACACCACAAGGTGGCATCTAATGATCTGAATTTGACCAACTGCCAATGGCATTTGAGGAGGAGTCGCCCTCCTCCATGTAATATGCATTCCCCGGATTTAGTAAAGCTCGTGGCACTGCGCTATAAGATCAGTGGCTCGATAAAAGATTTCCTTAATGGGAAGATTTCTGGTGGAAGTGATGGTGAAGCACCTTCCATTGCAGCAGATCCCACCATTTGAGTTCCCTTCGTACTCGGACTGCAATGTAAATGGGTTTGGCATCTCAAGTGCCGATGAAACACTTGGGTTCACAAAATGTTAACGGGCCAAGGAGCACACAATAAATTAGACAGTCCGGGTTCAAAGTAGCCTTAACATCAAACGGTGGACGGTATCGGCTGCAATGGACGAGCCCCACTGGTGACTAACTTACGGGTAAAGGCCTCTTACAAGGTTTGTACAGTCCCGTTGACTGTGGGTATAGAAAGCTGGCACTCTTGTTTACTGTGTACCCATAGGGCACAGAGTAAGCCTATAAATAAGGAACACACATAGCTATGGAGACCTGTGCAAAGATTGACAATGTTTACTCCTATCACAATAATCAATCAGAAGAGACGTATTTCAGTAGTGACTAAAGCTACAGACTAAAGACTTTAATATATCTATACAGGGGTCAGAGATCGTTTTTTTTTCTGGCACAGAGTTCCAATTCTCCTGCATATACATTGAAAAATGAGAAATTATATCTGCCTGCAGCCACCACTAGAGGGAGCTCACTGTATAAACTGAAAATCAATAACAGTATGACGTGAGCTCCCTCTAGTGATTACTGCAGGTACTGGCAATTTTATCATTTAAAAATATCCATGGAGATATGGGGCACTGTCGGAACAATACAGGTCCAAATCGCTATAAAGATGCGAAATTCTGCCAGAATTATGGTTAAAAGCCACAAATGCTGATTTTGGTGAGCTAGCCCTCCTTTCAGCAAGTTGGCTGAAGGATTTAGTAAGTGATCTTGCCTGCCACGTGATCTCAGCTGAGAGGTACACTAATACACTTGATATTCTTAGCATCGGTAATACACAATATATAAGCAGGCATGGTAAATCACTAAGAAACTGACACGAGGCACAAAATGCCTCAGGACCGCCAACATCCTAGTCTAGTGCTACCAAAACTAACTAGTTTCCAACTCTTGGTTTGAGGGGTGCGACGTCGAAGGTTATAGTCATCCCACCTGTGGAAAGACCGGTGCAGCCACGCTGTATGGCCGGGGTTTGAAAGAGCTCACAACCTGTGGAGGGAAACCGCGGGAGGCCATGTTGTAGTCTGGAGGAGGTATGGAGAGGTCATCTTTGTCCAGCAAATTCCCAGTGCTGCTGCTCTTCCCAGGCTGTAAACTGGAGAACCAGAAAAAATGGTCTCACGTGTAAAGTCCTCACCAGAAAGATAGGTGGATATTATAAAATGGGAGTATACAGGCTCGTACTGGCCCACAGGGGAATTCCCCGGTGGGCCCCTGAGCAAAGTGGACCCACCCTGCACAAGTGACACATGATAAAGTAGACTGACTGCGGGCAGCATACAGCATCTCAACCAGCCTATGTTCATATTAAAAACTGGGTAGAATATTTATTAAACTACCCACCTTATTATTATAGATGCATCAGGTGGTTGAGATGCCTTCTAGAGATAGAGGCACACTGGCCAGTATACTCCTTATCCAGGGACATGCTTTCTTGAAGTCATTGCATGGACCCCATAATCAATCATCTTGTAGGGTCTTGCTGCTACCTGAGCAGGTAATATCTGCATATAGTTGTAAAGTGGGCCCTCAGAATGAATTTTACTGGTGGGCCCTAGGCACCCCAGTACGACTCTGGGAGTATATACACTGTAGATACAGAGGGCAAGGCTGCTATAGGGGCCTTGAAGAGCGTCCTGGTAGGTCCCATGCCCATTTGCTACCTGTGCAGGAACCCTCCTCTGCAAAGGACCTACACTGTTGGCAAACATCAGGCCCTGGACAGTAAACCTGGAACCTGCCCAGATCTATCCCCCCTCCTCCCCCACCATCTTCAATATACACCACTAATACATCAAAATCATCTCAAAACTGGGGCATCCGAAAATGAAATCTCTCTGGTCTGGATAGACGTGGATGTGACCCTAAAGCCAAGCTGATGGCACAAAGGTGTCACCACTAAGAGCCAAATTGAGTTCCAGAGGAACTCCGCAGTAAATTCTTGCTCCTGCTGAATGTACAGGATTATATTCATGTCTACTAGTCGATCTTGCCTATAGGGGGCAGCATGATCTTATAAAGATATACTACTACACGGCTGCAATTTGCAGTCGCAGCGATCACTTGGCTCTGTGACTTCATTTCCAGTCTGACCAGTTTATATCACTGGGCTCTGTGACTTCATTTCCACTCTGACCAGTTTATATCACCATTGCAATCTATGCGGCCGGGTGCAAGTACTGGTTCAGATCCATATCCAGCCCCGTTAATGCCCAGTTACTCACTTCTGTGAACGTTCTCCTGTGCCTCCACGCTCCAACACTCTTGTGTAGGAGAACGGAAACCATCCTCGCCTGAAAAGCAGAAAACCAGAGATGTAACTTTACTACTTGCATTTTATGTTCTCATTTGCTACCCTGTGGTGAAACAAGCTGCCTCCCCCAGGTGGCACCACATTAAAGAGGTTGCGCCCCCCGCCACCCAAAAAAAAATAAAAAAATAGGGTTGCAATTCCACTTTAAGATTGGACTGTGCAGATATCTTCCAGATGGAGTGGATCAGGTTGACATCTCGACAGCTTTACCTTGCCACCCACATACATAAAAATGCTAATTTCCGGTATTATTCCAGGTGGGGGTGGTTCCCTCCAGTCAATTACAGCTCTGCGCAACCTACATGCTGTCACATTCAGGGGAGGGCGGATCTGCCGGGCGAGAATTCCCCGACGTTCCTTCTTCCAAGTCGCCCCAGGCTGCGGTAGTGCACAACTGTCACCATGTAGTGACCATTCACACAACTGTATTGCAGTCTGTGTTGCATCGGTTTTTTGTGGACCCACGGACTTCAAAGGGTTCGTGAAATGCCTTTTGCGGCCAAGTATAGGATATGTTCTACCTTTTGCGGAACGGACATATGTGAGCAGAAAGCACACATGCTTTCCGTTCTGCAAATGATAGAACATGTCCTATTCTTGGCCGCAAAAGTAAAACACAGACCCACTGAAGTCAATGGGTCAGGAAAAAAACCAAAACGTACGCAACATGGACGTCATCCGTATTTTACAGATTCGCGTTTTGTGGACTGCAAAATACATATAATCGTGTTAATGCCCCCCTTATTAGGTTGAATGGGTTTACACCACCACAAGGGACCATCCTGGGACATAAGTGACCTTCCCTGGCTACGGTTCCCTTTTCTATAAGTGCTAAAGCAGAATAAAAGGTGGTTCTGCTCTTGGGAAGACAAGCGACACCACTAGCCCACCAGCCTCACCACCGTGGCATGATGGGCTACCTTGAGGGATGGTCACCCTGAAAGAATCTGGACATAGTGGACGGAAAGTGAAATCGCTCTGGCTGACATCCTGTATAGGTCGATGCAAGTTTGTCCCTTCCTCAAACATTGAGCCCAACTCTGCTGCAAACATCTTAAAGGCCATCTCCATTTTTTTCTTTGAAATGTCCTCCACAGCAGTTCCTCGGGGGCTCCCTGCACTAAAATGAATGGAAAGCTTCAGAGCAGGAGTCTGCACTGATTGCCATGGAGCAGAAGAGGGGCAGAGACAGGCTCTTGGGCAAACAGGTGACAAACAGCTCACCGCTGCCTTCAAAATGGCCGACTATGGTTTGAAGCTCATGGAGCAAGTTATAGTTCTGCAAGAGCTGGAGATCCACAGAAGAGAGACCACTGCCCTATTATATTCTGCAGGACACAGCAGAGGGAAGGGAAAGAGTTCGGCCTCTGGCCTCCACGCTCCAGTTTTTGCAAAACTACAACTACCTACGTGCCCTGACTGCAGCATTCGCCAGGGCATGTTTTTTTCTTGGGATGTACCAAAATAAAGACCACACTTTGAGGCCCTTACAATTTCGTCTTCTCGCTCTCTCCGTAGTGCCAGCCGTCTCTTGCTTCGGGCACCAGCAGGGTGATGTAGTCGCCATTGCTGAAGCTCAGTAATGTGCTGTTGTCTCCGGCGGCGTGTGAGAAGATGGCCTGCACCCGTGTCCTACCGTTTCTTTCTAATCCGGCAGCCATGGAGCTGGAACGGGGCAAAGTCTTGTTCTCGGCTGCTCGAAAGAACAATAAGAAGGTTTCATGATTGGTACTTCTACTTTCACTTCTTTTCAATTAAAGGGATTGAGTCATTTCAGTAAATAGCATTTATTATGTAGAGAAAGTTACTACAAATCACTTACTAGTGTATTGTTATTATCCAGATTACCTCCTTTGCTGGCTGAATTCATTTTTCCATCACGTTATACACTGCCCGTTTCCATGGTTACGACCACCCTGCAATCCATCAGCGGTGGCCGTGCCTGTGCATTATAGGAAAAAGCACCAGCCTATGTGAGCTTCCATGTTCCCGGCCACCAGAGGCCGACACTTTTTCCTATAGTGTGCAAGCACGACCTCTGCTGAAGGGATGCAGGGTGGTCGTAACCATGGAAACGGGCAGTGTGTAATGCGATGGAAAAATGAATCCGGCCAGCAAAGGAAGCAATATGGACAATCACAATACATTAGTAAGTGCCTTGTATTAACTTACTCCACATAATAAATGCCACTTGCTGAAGTGACAGAAACCCCCTGGCAGCATACATCCCATACGGATGACATTCATATTGTCACCAACCACCCAGGCACATTGAGGCCATTTCAATCCCACTGGTCTCAGATCAAAGCCTCTTCGTGTCCGCTTACCCACGGTGTAGCTGTTTTTGGGTGGGACGCTCTTGCGGGCTGGGAGGGTGTTCGAGTACGAGTCGCTTATCTGCTTGTGAGGCTGAGATGGTGAAATTTTTGACTGGATTGGTTTCATGTCTCCCCAGTGCTCATAACTGCTGGGAGGTGGTCCCGTGACCCCATTCATAATGGGCGTGCCCTCCTGTGCGGACATTCTCTGCAACATAAGGGACCAGAGTTCAAATGCATGCCTCACGCCAATGCAAAACAAGCTACGACCTAAGAAAAATCTACTTACCCCAACAAAAGGGGCGAGCTCTGGGGGCACCGGCAGTGGTTTGGCACCTGGGATAGGGTCCGATATGGAAAGACTGGATTTTGAGTTGGTCATAGGTCCGGATAATGGTCCTGATAAAATTGTACCATTGGGGCCAGTAGCCATTTGCTGCATGATCTGTAAAGCTCTGTCTGGGATCTTGTTGGGATCGACACTGGATTGTTGCCAGGAAGGAACCTTCTGGGCCAGCAGATCCTTACCCTGAGAGGAGAAGAAGAGGGTTAGGTGGCCCACCATGGTTGCATATAAAGTATATAGCAGCACTTCTGGATATTAGGCTTTCATTGAATAGGTAAAATGTGATCTATAGCCATTTTAAAGAGATCCAAGTATTCTGATTACTCTAGATTGCTCTGTCTGCACCAATTAAAGGAGACATAAATTGGGCCAATTACACTATGTAAATGGCGGCATCAAGATCATGCTTGCCCACTACTAGTTTAAATATGGACCACCAGCAAAGGTGTAGTAAAAGGTGATGAGCGAATTCCCCCACTAGATGGCATTGGCAATCTGCAGGAGAGCAGCCTAACGCTGGCAGCGACGAGGGGCTTTTCTCTTCCCCTCCCTCTTTGCAGCCAAGTGGCACTGCATCTCGCTGAGTAAGAAGCATGTGGGCAGCACAAAATGTGTGTGTGGGTGTTGGGAACAAGGCTTTCATTTTCAATTGCTCTCATTCCCCCTCCTCCTCCTTTTCTGAGGAATAGGTGGGCTGCGAACGCTGAAAGTCAGTAGCACGGCTGTGAATGAGCCAAGCAAACAGGCCAAGAGAGGCACGTATGCACTGGCAGTGCACACACAAAGCAGACTGGCACAGCCCTTCATAGCCGTGCCCCTCAGACTGCACCATTGTAGTGGTGGTCAGAAAACAGACCAAGCGTAGAGAGTAAGAGCGTATTCCATAATGCACGGATGGTGCCAGTCTATAGAACAAGACCACCCACCCCATCTATACTGCATTGCCTATATCTCAACTGGGTCACCTCTTTGGAGGGGGGGGGGGGGGGGCATAACTAGGACTTATTCATGTCACCTAATGTAATAGTTAATTTTGGTGCCCTGGGGACCAGTACAGGGGGCCATTAGACGTATCCTCTAGACCTCAGGGGGCCAGAAAAGGTAGGACCTCAGGGGGCCAGAAAAGGTAGGAACTCGGGGAACCAGCAGAGGTATCCCCAGGACCTCGGGGAACCAGCAAAGGTATCCCCAGGAAACTCGGGGAACCAGCAAAGGTATCCCCAGGACCTCGGGGAACCAGCAAAGGTATCCCCAGGAAACTCGGGGAACCAGCAAAGGTATCCCCAGGAAACTCGGGGAACCAGCAAAGGTATCCCCAGGAAACTCGGGGAACCAGCAAAGGTATCCCCAGGACCTCGGGGAACCAGCAGAAGTGTCCCCAGGACCTCGGGGAACCAGCAGAAGTGTCCCCAGGACCTCGGGGAACCAGCAGAAGTGTCCCCAGGACCTCGGGGAACCAGCAGAAGTGTCCCCAGGACCTCGGGGAACCAGCAGAAGTGTCCCCAGGACCTCGGGGAACCAGCAGAAGTGTCCCCAGGACCTCGGGAACCAGCAGAAGTGTCCCCAGGACCTCGGGAACCAGCAGAAGTGTCCACAGGACCTCGGGGAACCAGCAGAAGTGTCCCCAGGACCTCGGGGAACCAGCAGAAGTGTCCCCAGGACCTCGGGGAACCAGCAGAAGTGTCCCCAGGACCTCGGGGAACCAGCAGAGGTATCTTCAAGGTCTCCTATATGTACACGTATACACACACCCGTGCTGATGCTCCTGCCTATCCAACCTGTGCCCCACTGCTTTTTGAAGAATGCAGCCATGTTTTCCTAATCCCAGACAAGCCTTTAAAGGAATTTTACCCTCGCGTCTGGGTCTCTCGCCCTCTCCTCACCTTGCTGTGATAAGCGATGGTGTTCTTGGCCACGGCACATTGCTTCTCCACCAGGAAGCAGTACCTCCTTCGCTCTTCCGTCAGAGCCGTCTTATACCCGTCAGATACAAAGTTCTCCAGCTCGCTCTGCTTGTTGCTGATGGCTTCAATATACTGCAGACAGAACATACAGAATTAACATGGCAGCTGCTGGTGGGGGGGCCACAAATCCTTGTCCATTCACTTTACCATAGGAGACACCCTGAAAAATGATGCGCTCCAATTAAACCATCCTATAGTAATAGTGATACTTTCCTTAGGGTACCTTCACACTTGCGTTTTTGTTTTCCGGCATAGAGTTCCGTCGTCGGGGCTTTATGCCGGAAAAAAACGCTTCCGTTAAGATAATACAACCGCATGCATCCGTTTGAACAGATCCGCTTGTATTAACTTTACCTATTTTTTAACATTGTCAAAACGTATCCGTTTTTAACTCCACTGAAAGTCAATGGAGGACGGATCCGTTTTCTACTGTGGCAGAATGTGCCAGAGAAAACGGATCCGTTCCCATTGACTTGCATTGGGGGTCATGACGGATCCGTTTTGCTCCGCATCCCAGGACGGAAAGGAAACCGCAGCATGCTGCGGTATTTTCTCTGTCCAAAAAACGTTCACATACTGAACTGAAGACATCCTGATGCATCCTGAACGGATTTCGCTCCATTCAGAATGCATTGGGATAATCCTGATCAGTATCTTTCTGGCATAGAGCCCTGACGACGGAACTCTATGCCAGAAAAGAAAAACGCCAGTGTGAAGGTAACCTTAAAGGGTTTGTCCCATGAAAAATATTCTAAATACTTTTGTAATTGCTTGTAATTAAAAAAAGTATTCCAGCTACTGAGTTATTTAATAACATGTATCTGTATAGCGCCACCTGCTGTGTGTTTTTCTTATTTTTTTTATCCAACTTATTGAGAAGGCCGCACATGCCAAGTTTCTTCCTTTAAAGGGGTATTCCCAGCTGACACAATGGGGGCATATTGCTAGGATATGTCCCCATTGTCTGATACATCTGGGTCTCACCTATAGCGAGAACGGACCGGGAAAGATGGTTGCTAGAGGACCGTGGGTTTCTCCGGGTCCGGTTCACAACCAAGCTCTCTTCCCATAGTAGTGAATGGGAGCACACCGCGCTGGTGCGGCCACTGCTCCCATTTATTTCTATGGGGCAGACAGCGGCCCAATAGAAATGAATGAAGGGCGCCGGCGCATGCGCCCTCTACCACTTTCAGGGCTCCGTTCTCGGTGTAGATGCAGGTGAATGATCAGAATGCATCATTCCAGTTAGTTAAGTTTTGTACACCGGACACGAAACCGCTGCAAGCTGCAGTCTGGTCTGGAAAACAGAACAAACCAGACCGGCACCAAAAACGATGCAACTCAATGGTGCAGGATCAGTTTTTTCGGATCCGTCACCCATTGACTTACAATTATTTTAATGCCAGATCCGGTTTGTTCCGTTTCGATTTAATGCAACCGCATCCTAATGGAACGGATCCATCCTGGTGCATTAAATCAAACAAAAAAGAGTTTTGCTCAAGATTTGAGATCCTTTGCCGGAATACAAAACCGCAGATGTGAAAGTAACCTTAACGTCACACTGTACGATGACAGAAATGCTCTAGGCAAATCCCTGAAAAAAACAGGGAGAAATCAGAGAATTAAGATATAAGGTGACGTGTCTGACAGTAGGTGGAGCAGGGTCGGCGCCACCTGTAAGGGGACCGAGGCAACCGCCTAGCGCGCAATTTAGCAGGGGGCGCCGGAACCCTGCGATAAAAAAAAAGACCCCAAAAAAGACCAAAAAAAAAAAACTTGTGGTAATATAACGTGGAGGCCGGCGGCGGCGCGCCGCCCCGCTATCATGCTTCACTGCCTGAGGGGGGTGCGGAGCGTACCGGGTGACACCAGTCCCTGGGGTGACACCCGGTGCGGTTGCCCCGCCCCCAGAGCAGAGTCACAGCAGTGGAGCGTGCAGGAGGAAGGCGGGCCGGAGGCTTGTCCCGTCCCCTGTTCATCTGATAGGCTGCCAGCCTAGTGCTGGCAGGCAGCCTATCAGAGGCCGGTTCAGGAGGCGCGTCATCGCGCCGCCTGAGCCGTACAGCGCGGGACGCATCGCTGCCATGGAGGTAAGTATGTGTTTTTTTGTGTTTTTATTTGTTTTTTTTTACAAAACAAGTCAGTGTGGAGCACATAAGTGGGGGGGCTACTGGCACATAAGGGGGGACTACTGGCACATAAGGGGGGGCTTGCTGGCACATAAGGGGGGGGCTACTGGCACATAAGGGGGGGGGCTACTGGCACTTAAGGCGGGCTATTATTATTGTTATAAGGCCGCCTCTGTACTATTATTATTGTAATGCCCCCCTCTGTACTATTCTTATGTTAACCACTTGAAGACCACAGGTTTACACCCCCCTAGTGACCAGGCCACTTTTTACAAATCCGCACTACACTACTTTCACCGTTTATTGCTCCGTCATACAACTTGCCACCCAAATGAATTTTACCTCCTTTTCTTCTCACTAATAGAGCTTTCATTTGGTGGTATTTCATTGCTGCTGACATTTTTACTTTTTTTGCTATTAATAAAAATGTAACGACATTTTTGCAAAAAAATGACATTTTTCACTTTCTGTTGTAAAATTTTTTAAAAAAAACTACATTTCTATATACATTTTTCACAAAATTCGTTGTTCTACATGTCTTTGATAAAAAAAAAAATCCAATAAGTGTATATTTATTGGTTTGGGTAAAAGTTATAGCGTTTACAAACTATGGTGCAAAAAAGTGAATTTCGGCATTTTGAAGCAGCTCTGACTTTCTGAGCGCCTGTCATGTTTCTTCAGGTGCTAGAATGTCAGGATAGTATGAATACCCCCCAAATCACACCATTTTAGAAAGAAGACACCCCAAAGTATTCGCGGAGGGGCATGGTGAGTTCATGTGTCATTTCATTTTTTTTCACAAGTTAGCGGAAAATGACACTTTCTGAGGAAAAAAAAAAATAATAAAGTTTCCATTTCTGCTAACTTCTGGCAAAAAAAAAAATCTCAGACGGACTCACTATGCCCCTCAGTGAATACCTTGGGGTGTCTACTTTCGAAATGGGGTCATTTGTGAGGTGTGTTTACTGCTCTGGCATTTTGGGCGGGGCTAAATTGTGAGCAGCCATGTAAAACCTAAAGGTACTCGTTGGAATTTGGGCCCCTTTGCGCATCTTAGCTGCAAAAAGTGTCACTCATGTGGTATCGCCGTACTCAGGAGAAGTAGGGCAATGTGTTTTGGGGTGTATTTTTACATATACCCATACTGGGTGAGAGAAATATCTCTGTAAATTGTCAACTTTGTGTAAAAAATTTAAAAAGTTGTCGTTTACAGAGATATTTCTCACACAAAGTATGGGTATATATAAAAATACACCCCAAACATATTGCCTTACTTCTCCTGAGTACGGCGATACCACATGAGTGACACTTTTTGCAGCCTGGTGCGCAAAGGGGCCCTAAACCAATGAGTACCTTTAGATTTCACAGGCCATTTTTACGCATTTGGATTCCAGACTTCTTCTCACGCTTTAGGGGCCCCTAAAATGCCAGGACAGTATAAATACCCCACATGTGACCCCATTTTGGAAGAAGACACCCCAAGGTATTCTGTGAGGGGTATGGTGAGTTCATGTAAAATTTTATTTTTGTCACAAGTTAGTGGAATATGAGACTTTGTAAAAAAAAAAAAAATATATATCAATTTCCGCTAACTTGTGCCAAAAAAAAAATCTTCTGTGAACTCGCCATGCCCCTCACGGAATACCTTGGGGTGTCTTCTTTCCAAAATGGGGTCACATGTGGGGTATTTATACTGCTCTGGCATTTTAGGGGCCCTAAAGCGTGAGAAGAAAAATGCGTAAAAATGCCCTCCTAAAAGGTACTCATTAGAATTAGGGCCCCTTTGCGCACCCAGGCAGCAAAAAAGTGGCACACATGTGGTATCGCCGTACTCAGGAGAAGTAGGGCAATGTGTTTTGGGGTGTATTTTTACATATACCCATGCTGGGTGAGAGAAATATCTCTGTAAACTGACAACTTTGTATAAATTTGTTTTAAAAGTTGTCATTTACAGAGATATTACTCTCACCCAGCATGGGTATATGTAAAAATACACCCCAAAACACATTGCCCTACTTCTCCTGAGTTCGGCGATACCACATGAGTGACACTTTTGCAGCCAAGATCGCAAAGGGCCCTAAACCAATGAGTACCTTTAGAGATTTCAGGGCATTTTTACGCATTTGAGACTTCTTCACGCTTTAGGGCCCCTAAAATGCCAGGACAGTATAAATACCCCACATGTGACCCCATTTTGGAAAGAAGACACCCCAAGGTATTCTGTGAGGGCATGGCGAGTTCATGTAAAATTTATTTTTGGCACAAGTTAGTGGAATATGAGACTATGTAAAAATATTTATACAATAGTCTCATTTCCGCTAACTTGTGCCAAAAATAAAATCTTCATGAACTCACCATACCCCTCACCAGGAATACCTTGGGGTGTCTTCTTTCTCATGGGGTGTAGGCACATATGCTCATGCTGGGCATGCAGAGGGCATATCTCTGTACACTGTACAACTTATGCAGGAGAATTTGATTACTTTACAGGGGTTGTACTTACAGAGCTATTACTCACTCCCGCATGGGTATATGTAAAAATACACCCCAGAAGCAGCACCAGCCCTACCCTCCTGAGCTCGGGCGATACCACATGAGTGACACTTTCTACAGCCAAGATGCGCAAAGGGGCCCTAATTCCAATGAGTACCTTTAGGATTTCACAGGGCATTTCTAATGCATTTGATTCGAGACGCTTTTAGACTTTAAATGCCAGGTCAGTATAAATACCCCACAAGTGACCCCATTGTGAAAGAAGACACCCCAAGGTATTCTGCTGAGGGGCATGGCGAGTTCACAGAAAAAAAAATTTTTGGCACAAGTTAGCGGAAATTGATATATATATATTTTTTTTACAAAGTCTCATATTCCACTAACTTGTGACAAAAATAAAATTTTGCATGAACTCACCATAACCCTCACGGAATACCTTGGGGTGTCTTCTTTCTAAAATGGGGTCACATGTGAGGTATTTATACTGTCCTGGCATTTGAGGGTCTCCAGCAGTCATTACACGTATGGCCAGCATTAGGAGTTTCTGCGATTCTCCTTATATTGAGCATACGGGTAATGAGATTTTTTCCGTTCAGCCTCTGGGCTGAAAAAAAAAAAAATGAACGGCACAGATTTTTTCATTCGCATCGATCAATGTGGATGAAAAAATCTCTGCCAAAATCAGTGACTGCGGTGCGGTGGGCTGGGCGCTAGCTACCTAACAAGTAGCTAACTAACTGGCGGTGATAAGGGACCCTTATGCCCCATTCACACGTCCGCAATTCTGTTTGCGGAACGGAATTGCGGACCCATTCATTTCTATGGGGACAGACTTTGTCCCGCTCGGATCCGGAATTACGGATCCGCGCTTCCGAGTCTGCACTTCCGTTCCGCAAAAAATATAGAACATGTCCTATTCTTGTCCGCAATTGCGGACAAGAAAAGCATTTTCTATATAGTTCTGTCGCGGATCTGCAAAATGCAGAAAGCACATTGCCGGTGTCCGTATTTTGCGGATCCGTAGATCCATGGATCCGCAAAACACATACGGACGTCTGAATGAGCCTGTAGGGGGTGATTAGTGACAGGGGGGGTGACAGGGGGTGATCAGGTGGGGTGACATTGGTGATCAGGGGGGTGACATTGGTGATCAGGGGTTAATCGGTGATGGGGGGTGGGGGGGGTGTGTAGTGATTGGTGCACTTTACCTTTGTTTCCTCTGGTGGTCCCAAACAAAGGGACCACCAGACGAGCAGACAGCAGGCATATCAGACGCTGTTTACAAAACAGTGTCTGATATGCGATTTAAATGCGGTTTTTTCCGCATCTACAGCCTGCCAGCGCATGATCAGCGCTGGCAGGCTGTAGTTTCAGTTGTCCCGGCTCCGATCACATGAACGCGCGCGCGTTCATGTGAAATCTCAGGTCTCACGAGATGACGCCGATAGGCGTGACTGAGACCTGAGAGAGCCGCCGCGCTGACGCCCATCGGCGTTAGCGTGGCGGCAAGTGGTTAATAGCCCCCACTGTATTAGTATTATTATTTATACAGAGGGGGCCGTTATTATAATAATAGTACAGAGAGGGTCTTTATATTAATAATAATACAGAGCTGTGCTGCCATGTCATGGAGGGGGAGAATTGGGATATACCCTATATACCCTCAGTGCTGCCATTGGCTTCGCCAATCCCCACAATATACAGTGTACCTCTACACCGATCCCCACAATATACAGTATACCTCTACACCGATCCCCACAATATACAGTATACCTCTACACCGATCCCCACAATATACAGTATACCTCTACGCCGATCCCCACAATATACAGTATACCTCTACACCGATCCCCACAATATACAGTATACCTCTACGCCCATCCCCACAATATACAGTATACCTCTACACCGATCCCCACAATATACAGTATACCTCTACACCGATCCCCACAATATACAGTATACCTCTACACCGATCCCCACAATATACAGTATACCTCTACACCGATCCCCACAATATACAGTATACCTCTACACCGATCCCCACAATATACAGTATACCTCTACACCGATCCCCACAATATACAGTATACCTCTACACCGATCCCCACAATATACAGTATACCTCTACACCGATCCCCACAATATACAGTATACCTCTACACCGATCCCCACAATATACAGTATACCTCTACACCGATCCCCACAATATACAGTATACCTCTACACCGATCCCCACAATATACAGTATACCTCTACACCGATCCCCACAATATACAGTATACCTCTACACCGATCCCCACAATATACAGTATACCTCTACACCGATCCCCACAATATACAGTATACCTCTACACCGATCCCCACAATATACAGTATACCTCTACACCGATCCCCACAATATACAGTATACCTCTACACCGATCCCCACAATATACAGTATACCTCTACACCGATCCCCACAATATACAGTATACCTCTACACCGATCCCCACAATATACAGTATACCTCTACACCGATCCCCACAATATACAGTATACCTCTACACCGATCCCCACAATATACAGTATACCTCTACACCGATCCCCACAATATACAGTATACCTCTACACCGATCCCCACAATATACAGTATACCTCTACACCGATCCCCACAATATACAGTATACCTCTACACCGATCCCCACAATATACAGTATACCTCTACACCGATCCCCACAATATACAGTATACCTCTACACCGATCCCCACAATATACAGTATACCTCTACACCGATCCCCACAATATACAGTATACCTCTACACCGATCCCCACAATATACAGTATACCTCTACACCGATCCCCACAATATACAGTATACCTCTACACCGATCCCCACAATATACAGTATACCTCTACACCGATCCCCACAATATACAGTATACCTCTACACCGATCCCCACAATATACAGTATACCTCTACACCGATCCCCACAATATACAGTATACCTCTACACCGATCCCCACAATATACAGTATACCTCTACACCGATCCCCACAATATACAGTATACCTCTACACCGATCCCCACAATATACAGTATACCTCTACACCGATCCCCACAATATACAGTATACCTCTACACCGATCCCCACAATATACAGTATACCTCTACACCGATCCCCACAATATACAGTATACCTCTACACCGATCCCCACAATATACAGTATACCTCTACACCGATCCCCACAATATACAGTATACCTCTACACCGATCCCCACAATATACAGTATACCTCTACACCGATCCCCACAATATACAGTATACCTCTACACCGATCCCCACAATATACAGTATACCTCTACACCGATCCCCACAATATACAGTATACCTCTACACCGATCCCCACAATATACAGTATACCTCTACACCGATCCCCACAATATACAGTATACCTCTACACCGATCCCCACAATATACAGTATACCTCTACACCGATCCCCACAATATACAGTATACCTCTACACCGATCCCCACAATATACAGTATACCTCTACACCGATCCCCACAATATACAGTATACCTCTACACCGATCCCCACAATATACAGTATACCTCTACACCGATCCCCACAATATACAGTATACCTCTACACCGATCCCCACAATATACAGTATACCTCTACACCGATCCCCACAATATACAGTATACCTCTACACCGATCCCCACAATATACAGTATACCTCTACACCGATCCCCACAATATACAGTATACCTCTACACCGATCCCCACAATATACAGTATACCTCTACACCGATCCCCACAATATACAGTATACCTCTACACCGATCCCCACAATATACAGTATACCTCTACACCGATCCCCACAATATACAGTATACCTCTACACCGATCCCCACAATATACAGTATACCTCTACACCGATCCCCACAATATACAGTATACCTCTACACCGATCCCCACAATATACAGTATACCTCTACACCGATCCCCACAATATACAGTATACCTCTACACCGATCCCCACAATATACAGTATACCTCTACACCGATCCCCACAATATACAGTATACCTCTACACCGATCCCCACAATATACAGTATACCTCTACACCCATCCCCACAATATACAGTATACCTCTACACCGATCCCCACAATATACAGTATACCTCTACACCGATCCCCACAATATACAGTATACCTCTACACCGATCCCCACAATATACAGTGTACCTCTACGCCGATCTCCACAATATACAGTATACCTCTACACCGATCCCCACAATATACAGTATACCTCTACACCGATCCCCACAATATACAGTATACCTCTACACCGATCCCCACAATATACAGTATACCTCTACGCCGATCCCCACGCCAAAGTGTGAAGTGGTGTCCGAGATTTTCAAGGGCCAAGCCAAGTAACTAAGTTTTCATGTAAAATATGTTTTTATACACATATAGCATACACTGCGCACAGTGTCATTGGTTGCTATGACGCCGTGTGCTTCGTGCCGCCCCTACAGTACTGTAAGGGCAGATCATCTGATGGGGGGGCGGCAATTTTTATCTTGCCTAGAGCGGCAAAAATCCTTGCATCGGCCCTGAGGTGGAGCTAAACCTGCTGACTGTTTCCAAGGGAAACCAGCAGAATTTTTATAAGTAACCGTACAGACTGTGGGATAGGAATGAGAACGTATGCGGTTAACATACTCCCATGGTAGCAAAAAGGGAATTTGATTTCCTCTTTGAAAACCCTCCCCCCGTGGTATTTACTCTAACAAACCCCCCCAAAAAATAATAAAAATAAATGTTTTTCCACATTTCTGTTTGGTGGTTCCTGGGAAAGCTGGACCGATATGGCTGCCACTGCAAAGTCATATTTCTGGAGTCAGTGAAAAAAGAAAATGACATTCAGGAACCTGGGAAAGCTTGGCGGCATTGCTCATCACATCATTAAACCAGCTTTTCAAGAGGCAGATACAATGAAAAATTTGGATTTTTTTTATAGCAGGATCCAAGTGATTCCACTTTTTAATTCAGATGCAAATCACAATATGACCTCTAGAGGGGGCTGGTGAGGCAAATGGGACAGGTGCTCAGGGTAGGGGGAGCAGTCAACATATTTAGGTACAGAGCATTGAACTGAATCTCCTTCTCGGGTGAAGGAAAAAACTTTGCCAATTTAAAAATGGCTGATTTTGTCCAAAAACAGTGCCACCCCTGCCCACAGGACATGTCTGGTATTGCAGCTTGCCACCACTGAGGTAAATGGGCCGAGCGGTCATACAAAAACACAGCCAAGGACAGGAGTGGTGCTGTTTTTCGGAAGAAAGCAGCTTTGTTTTTCTAATCCTGCAGGTTCATGAGTTTGGATAATAAGTCTTCATTAGTCTGAAGGAAACGAGTGCGGAGATTTTCCCGCGTCTTCCCCTGGGTGCGGACCAAGCACAGAAATCATGGAGAACACAGAAGGAGCTAATTAGAAAACTCTGCACCTTCATCATGTTCTCCCAGGAATCCCAAGGAACAGCCGGGGATGCATTTGGAAAATCAATGAAGCCCCATAACACAGGATTAATAAGGCTAACATCCTAGCATGCCCTTAAAGGGTTAAAAGAGAAGAACAGCTGAAGCACCACAGGGAAACCAAAAATTCAGATGCTGGGGTGTCAGTACCCAATGAGTTTCCCCTCACCTTCGATTGAGAATGATTATGTTGACAGCAGATGTAAAGTTCTGCATTTTTTTTTTCTTCTTTTTCTTCTCAAATTACTACCTGAAAACCATCAGCAGGTAGCTGTTGGCAGATTTATTATTTTTACTGTGTCTGCACATTGTGCAAAGCGCTTCCGGCCATTCGTCCCCTACTTATTACTACCAAATACCGGTATATGTAAGCAAGGAGTAGGCAAGAGAAGGCGCAGGGCTGCAGGATCAGACTACAAAGGCTTTGTGTAGTCTGTAACCATGGAGACACCTAGGTCAGCATAGCAGCTGCAGACAATACACTAGGAGGGTTTGAAATCAGGTAATCAGGAGCCTGGCTGATCACACAAGCCATTGAGAGTAAACATGAATCCATAGCAGCAGCTGCAGACATGCTTGCTGATGGTTTCCATCAGATTTGTTTTTCACAGCAAAAAGAAGTTGTCATTCTGTGAAGGCCTATCTTTTCTTGGGAAAGGTGGATGACTGCAGACACAGCTTGTCTTACAGGCTCCTGTATGGCAAACCTGCTTAGTTACGTTAGAGACTCTCCCCTACTTCAACATGGCAGCCGATACGGCTCCTTGGAAAGCTGGGTGGCAGGTCACAGTCCGCATTACACTGTGATTGGTTTTTCCATGAAGCAGGCGTCGGGGGATTCCTATTGTAGCTGACACTATACTTCTCAGATGAAGAAAGCTTTTGATGGTCGCCCCCGCTGCGCGCTGCATTATCCGGGCAGATTGTTCGGCACAGCGCAGAGGATACAGACAGGAGAAGCTGAATTGATCCCCTGCTGTCAGTCACTGCACAATGTCATCCCCCCACGCGTTCCGAGACACAAGGCGTAAAGTGGGTCAGGACAAGGAACACAAGCCTCAGCTGACCCCCGTCATATTACTGAGCCTCCCTCTAGGGTGCGGAGTATATAGGCCTCCAATTAGGAACGCTTTCTTAAAAAAGCGCACCCTGCTGGGCTGCTGCGAGCGAATGAACTTCCAAAAACTTCCAGGAAAGTCTCTGCAGCTGGGATCACACGTGGCTCACACTAGTCCGCCCTATGTAAGCTGCAGGCAATGGTGAAGCAGAGCTGAAGGGCGGAAGCAAATATGAGGTTACTGGACTCCAATGCAAAACCCAGCTTTCCCAAAAACGGAAAAGCAAAATGGCTGAATTTTTGAAGGCCACAGCACTCCGGCTCTGGAACCTGGAACGTGGTTAAGGTAATTTATACTTAAAGGGGTGACCTCAATATGACAACCCCGTCTACAAACACTATAAGAGCGGGGTCCTCTACTCACAGCGCTGTACTGTAAGGCACATGCAACCTTCTGATGGGGTTGTCCCACTAAAAATATTCTAAATATTTTTGTAACTAAAAATGTATTATAGCCTCCGAGTTAGTTACTGAAATCTATCTGTATGGCGCCACCTGCTGGTTGCCCTTTCTAAATTTCTCTGTCCTGCTCACAGATGGACACACATGCTCTGTTCCATCCTTTAACGCACCGCCTGAGAAAGGACACGCCCTCTAAGCTGACAGCTTGAAAAATCTACTGGAGCAATGAATGAGGGGGGATCTCTGGATCTTTATGAGGTACAGGACTGGTTCTAGTTCTGTTAGATTATAATTTTCTTTTTTTATTCATGAATTGCTTCTAAAAAGGAGAATATAGACCCCTGGCAGTCCACGTGCTACCATGAGGCGCTGTAATGTACACATGTGGTGCTCTCCATCCCTTTGACCACTTTGTGCTTGGTTGGTGACAACTCGCCCCACACAGCAGTTGCAGTTTCATGAACGTACCACTAGCTGGAGACAAAGAGCAGAATTGGTCACTGTACAGCACAATGATGGGACAGATGGTAGCGTTCTCACTGTTAACCCAGTGACCCCGGACTCCATGCGGCAGGCGACTAACTACCCCATAACCCACATCTGTCAATTACTTGAAGATACCGATAGGAGAGATGCAAATTTAATTGCCAAGGAACCCGTCAGGCGGCTCTCTGCCCGCCCTCAGAGGGCAACTGGGCCACCTGGTTTAACGAATATAGGCCCCTAAAGTGTGGGGAGCGTTGCAGAACTTTTGCAAGTAAATCTCATGTCACTCGATGTATACCTATGGACGGCAGCTGCAGAGGTTAAACATAATTGCAGTGCGTACTGACACTGTTGCCATAATAAGGTCCATACGTGCAGTCGGTGCTTGCTGTCAATACTGCGCTTCATTAGCTTCTGCAGTGAGAGGATTATGTGATCTGGCTAAACAGATTACGCGGGCCCAGCCGCTCCTCCAGCCTCACCCGGCAGGCGCCTGGCGCACATGGCCGCAACGAGAACATCCAAGTCACAATGGCCGCTTTTGTTTACATCACATCAAGGCGGTGGCGTCTAATGATTACAAGGAGGCATGTGTCGAAAAAACTGTCATGGCTGCCGACTGCTGGGTTATGGGAGGTCATCAGGATAGTCTGACCTTACACCATGGGCGTAGCTATAGGGGGTGCAGAGGTAGCAGTCGCTACCGGGCCCAGGAGCCTGAGGGGGCCCAAAGACCCTTGTGACGCATAAGAAGGCACACAAAGCACTGAGGGAAGGGGGGCCCAAGCTGAACCCTTGCACCAGGGCCCATGAGCCGTTAGCTACGCCCCTGCCTTACACCCTGCCCAGATATATGGCGGCCAGGGTGGGTCCTCCGCTCTGCTGGACTCTGGAGGACGTGACACGTATAGCTTGGTTACTCATTCCTTTCTATGGGCACCTGTAGTACCACATGTCTCCTGCAGGGGCATATACACCGTACAATGATACAAGCCACAAATACAAGCCCACAGGTAGGAATGAAAAAGGTACTGGCTTCGTCTTTCAGGTGGTAAAGTGAAGACTTTAAAGTGCACCTGTCAGCAGGATCAGCCCCATTAACCCTGGTAAGGTTTGTCCTGCTGATTAAAAGGATACCCATCTTGTGAGGAAAAAAAAACTAAAAAACTTGGGCCCCTTGCAGACGAGCGATTGTCACGCTGCGAGTCCGCAGCGCTGTCGGGGTCACATAGCATTATATTGATTTATGATGCTAAGTAACCCTTACAGTCCTGGAATGTATTAGGAGACACTAACAGCATTATGTCAGTGTTATCCAATACATTCCAGAACTGTAAGGCTCCATTCACACGTCCGCAATTCTGTTCTGCATTTTGCGGAACGGAATTGCGGACCCATTCATTTCTATGGGGGACACACTATGTCCCGCCCGGATCTGGAATTGCGGATCCGCGCTTCCGTTCCGCCAAAAAATAGAACGTGTCCTATTCTTGTCTGCAATTGCAGACAAGAAAAGGCATTTTCTATGAGAGTGCCGGCGATGTGGGGTCCGAAAAATGCAGAATGCACATTGCCGATGTCCGTGTTTTGCGGATCCGCAAAACACACACAGACGTGTGAATGGAGCCTAAGGGTTACATAGCATCATAAATCAATGACCCCTGTCAGTGCTGGGAGTTCAGTCTGGGAGCTGCGCTGCGCACTCGCAGCGTGACAAACTCTCATCTGCAAGGGGCCTTATTCTTTAAGCAAACGAAAGCTTCAGTGCACAAAGCGGTGGGTCCTGTCCCCTCAGTGGTCCTCGGATTTCCAGTGCTGGTCGCGCCCCTCAGTGCACCAAAGCCCTCGGTGGCATAAAGAATAAAAGTATTTTTTCTCGGGAACGCCAAAACTGATTTTTTCACAAGACCGGTATCATTTTAAATCAGCAGAATCCACCCTACCAAGCAATGTCTGGTCTTATACTATCGATCCTGTTGACTGGTGCTCAGTCCTGAAAGATGCAGTTCATGCCCCAAAAAACCCACCAAATAAATGACACCAGTCCTTCAAAGATCTAGTTAAAACTCTTCAGCAGGAAAAGACTGAGATGAACTATTCAATTATTGCTGCAATACTTTCATGGAATCTCATATCCAATATTAAATTTATTTTGCGGCAAGTACGCATTTATAGAGGCAACTGGCAATATTTCTACATGTTAGGGTCCATTCACACGTCCGTAAGTGTTTTGCGGACCGCACATAGCCAGCACTATAATAAAAAAATGCCTAGGACATAGGACATGTTCTATTTTTTTGCGGAACGGAATTGCGGATCCTAAAAAAACACGGATCCCGAAAAAACGGATGCAGATCCCGAAAAAAAAAACAGATGCAGAGCCAAAAAATGTGCATCTGCATCCGTTTCAGCCCCACTACTAGTGAATGGGTCTGCAAATTGCGGAACGGATGCGAACCCAAATTACGGACATGTGAATGGACCCTTAATATATATTTGAGCAAGCATTTGTCACCAGCTATAGCAGACTACGTCTTGCTATCTTCTCGCTCCTGCAGAATCCCATTAGATGAACCTACACTGAAAGTTCTGGGTAACTGGGTCTCATTAATTCCCGGCTCTTTATAACTTATTTTTAGAATAATGAACTTCTTAATTGAATGCTGAAAAAGGTTGTCGGAGCCATTTAATTTTGGATAATTACTCATGAGGTATGGGGGTGGGGGGGTGAGATATTCCTAGTTACCGCCTAAATCAGAGCACCTCCCCTGCCTCTACATTCAGTAATAACTCAAACTTTTACCATGACCTTCAGAACATCCCACGACCTCCAGTTTGGCAGACATGTCATTCCAGAAGGTCATCGCTGGGGGTCCATGAGTGTCCTCCCCCCAAAAGGGGTTGTCCACCTGTATCCACCAGCCTTCCTGACCTGATCACAGAAGGTCCCAGCTAGGACCTTTAGCCACCAGCTACTACCTTGATGCTCTCGGTAGAGACCTCTCTGGGTGGGTTACATCCGATGGACACCCCATTATCTCCATAGTCCCTGATCAGCCATGTGGAAAAGGGTTGTCCCAGTTTTTCTTGAAAAACAAAAAATTGGTAAAAATGAATGAAATGTGTGGCCGAGTCAACGATCAACTGGGGAGGTGGGGGCGGAGTCGTCAACTATCAACTGGGGGTCTCAACTCATGCATCTTCTCAGTGGCCGTCAATGGAGAAATACTGAAGTATAAAAATGCCAAAACAACAACAAGAACAGGACAAAACAGAAAATCCACAAACATTGGCGCCGTTAGGAGCACAAAGTAATAAATCTATGCAAAGCTGAGACCACAGACAATTCCCACCTCGTTCTTGGGATGGAGCAAGGATCAGAATTATCGCAGAGCTAAGGATCTTAAAACAAAGCCGTGCCTAAAGCCTGAAATCAATTCATTCTTAAAGAATCTGCCAGACAGATCAAGATCAATGGGAATTACTGTATTTAGGTAATAATGAGGCTGCAAAGTGATGTCCTAATAGGCTGTCTGCTCGCTCCACCTGGCACAATGATGCATATATTTGCTAAATAGAGCAAACGCGCGGATTTTCACCGACTGCAGAAACGTGGGGGAGGGGGCAGCATATACAAAATGGGTGAAGGGGTAATAAAATAAGTGTGACGCACCCCAATCTTCCCTTACCCCACCAGGGGGCACAATTCAAAATGTAAGAGTTCGAAGATCAGCAGCCATACATGTTTCAAATGCAATTTCTAAGCTATACCCATATGCCGAACGTGGTGTTTGGATCTGCACATTTTTTTAGCTGTCCCTTTTCCATATAAACTGTCCACCAGGCCCTCTGCATTTGACTAGAAGGTACGGGTTGTTCCATTAGGACATACGCTCTGATGAATGACTTCAGCTCAGCTGCATTGTCTATTGGGGTCTGTGGAGCGGCCATCCCCCCGGTGATTTACACTTCAGCTTGGCTTCTACGGATTGGCTGCTGGTTAAAAGCACAAGCCCACCACAAGTGCATCGGATTTGTCCCTATGGCACTGGCTGACCTGTTACATGTGGTCTTGGCAGCTGAAGGCATCTGTGTTGGTCCCATGTTCATATGTGCCCCCATTGCTGAGAAAAATGATGGTTTAAATATATGCAAATGAGCCTCTAGGAGCAACGGGGGCGTCACTGTTACACCAGGTCAGCCAGTGTCAGATAAAACTGCTGACAGATGCCCTTTACCCCATCAGAAACTAATCCTCATGTTAAAAAAAAAAAAAAAAAAAAAAAAAAAAAAAGGAAAACCCATAAGATTATCAGGCGAATCCTATGTATCTACTGATACTAAGGAGTGTCAATAATTAAGGGGGGGTCCTTAAGACTGCATCAAGGTACCAATTAGGGTGTTATGCTGTTTAAATATGGATGATAAGCCAGCGACATAATCACTTGCTTATTACCTCCCTGGATGCCAGCTATGTATTATTCACATACAGGTCATGGGCCTTGTGCAGATGTGAGCTACAAGGCGTGAGGTGGTCTACTACACCATATTACTCCCCGGTATGTAGAAAGAGGGGCATTTAAGGTTAAGTAACGGTAAGCCGTTTCCACTGGCACACTGGTAAGAAGCTTTATCAAGACAGAATAGAAGCCAAACACCCCCCCCCCCTCCCCCCCACATTGGCGGGACCTCTGGACGGAAGCTTACTTACCTGCTTCTCACTGCTGGCTCCCCGCTCCTTCTCCTCCAGGCCTGTGATGATCCACTGCACTCCCTTGCTATAAACATCCGGTTTAAAATCGCCACAGCCAATCACTGGCCGCGTCCAGGGGCGCAACTTACCATAGCGGCAGACCATGCAACTGCTATGGGGCCCAGGGCAAGAGGGGGACCAGTCTTAGTTGGGATTATCTCCTCTTCTACCGGAGGTGAAAACTTGGTCCGGACTTCAGCTATCGACTATTTTTGTAATCTAGTATTCTATCGATTAGGCCTCATGCACACGACCGTAGGAGTTTTGCGGTCCGCAATATGCGGATCTGCAAAATACGGAAGCTGTTCCGCTTTCCATTCCGCTATTTGCGGAACGGAACGCGGCCCATTGTAGAAATGCTTATTCTTGTACGCAAAATGGACATGCTATATTTTTTTTTGCAGGGCCACGGAACGGAGCAAGAGACGCTCGGACGCGGACCCAAAATACGTTCGTGTGCATGAGGCCTTAATCCAACGATTAATCGAGTACTCCAATAACAAAAAAAACTATTAAAAGACCATTTTTCTTCATAAAACTCATCAGCCCCCTGTGCCATCAGCTGCCCACCCATGCCACCAACTGCCCCCCAGTGCCATCATCTCCCCCTCCTAGCCATGTCCCCAGCGCCAGTACTTACCTTTCTTGTAGGGGCGCCGCTCCCCAGCTCCTCCATTTTCTCCGCGCGCTGCACTGTCGTCCTGATGTCACACAGCGTCGGGTCATAGTGCGCGCTTACATGCACCATGACCTGACTGTCAGGATACAGAGCAGCTCGGTACGGGCCTGTGAGTGACCACGGAGCGGTGAGTAATAGCGTTTCACTCCCGCTCCGTGGTCACATGACACAAACGAATCCTCGATGCAAAAAATTTGCAGAGGATTTTTTTGTGTCGAATTACTTGATTCAATCGAGTAATCGTTTCAGCCCTAGTCGGGACTCTACCCTCTAAAGCAGGGATGCTCAACTTGCGGCCCTCCAGCTGTTGCAAAACTACAACTCCCAGAATGCCTGGACAGCCTAAAGCTATTAGGGCATGCTGGGAGTTGTAGTTTTACAACAGCTGGAGGGCCGCAGATTGAGCATACCTGCTCTAAAGGAACAACATTTAGCAAATGAGGCAGTGGAAAAAATGGCCTAAGGGCAGAAACCCTTCTGTCCTGTGTGGGGGGCCTGGTTTGATCCTTGCTATGGGGCCCTTACTTCTCTATGTACACCACTGGCCGTGGCGGAGACCATGACCCTCTTATATCATGTGGCCATTTGTCGTGACGCGAGGGGAGCCGTTCACCACCACTGCCAATGATTGGCTGCGGCGATGTGAAGCCGGATTTTTACAACGAAGGAGCCCAGTGGAGCATCGCAGGCCAGCAGAAAGAACAGGTAAGTAAGCTTCCCTTTACAGTGGGGGGAGGGGGGTGCCAAAACCTCCCTATTCTTGCACAACCCCAAGTTACATTCCATTTTACACTGCAGAGCTGTATTCACAACTATGAAGTTTGCCATTGGAAACAGTCAAACTTTCAGTCAGATACACCCCTAAAAGCATTATCTGAACTCTTATAATGTAAGGTTCTCCCTAAATCACATTGCCATACAGTACCAAGTCTAAAGACTACAGTTCCTGGAGTGAAAAAAAACAGCGCAATACTGAGCCACTGGGAGATTTCAGCTCTGAAGCCTGAAGAATTGTGACTGCAGCTCTGGAGCATGACAGACATTGCAACTCCGAATCAGTGAAATATAAGTAATGGAACATACAGTATAGCAAAGCCTCTAAACCCTTTACTTTAGAATGGTTGTATACGTAGACTAGAAAATGGTGTACTGTAACTTTAAGACTGTTCACCGTCGACCACAGATCTCCACACTCGGCATGAAGAAGCATTTCTAGCTAGCATACGGATTAACATGTGTTACGCTTGTCAATAAACATGTAAACATTGGAAGAAAGTGATAAAAAAAAAAAAATCCATTAAATAAAATAAGTGAACCCCCTGGGATGTCCACTTCACTTCTGTCCAGTCTCAGAAAGGTCAGTTCACAGCGATTCTCCATATTCTATTCTTTAACCAGTTCGGAATCCAATTACTGTGTTTTTTTATCCAGCAGCTAAACCCTTCAGAGCTTACGTCGTCTCACAGGAGGTAACAGAATCTGAGGCAAGTGCAAATTTTACATAAATCACATTGAGTGGGCAGCCTTGGCCAACGCGTTGACTGATGCCTTCACGAGAAGGCAAGAGCTGTCAATCATTTAGATTGCGGCTTTTAATCGTGTGTGGGCGGCATCGGGAAGCCCTCTCTGCAACGGCAACGTGTCCATCTGACATCTTGCTACTGAAAAAGTACATTTCAGTAAGTGTATTAAACGCCTTGTTCTAATCGTGCCTCCCTTCCGAACTCCTGGCATGGCTCTTCCGCGTGTAAACAATAGCAGGCAAATGCAGACACAATAAAGGCATTGTTCACACCAGATCTAGGACCACGAACACCTGTCTACGTACAACACTTCATGATATGATTTTCCCAAGAAGACATTATAATAAAAAAAAAAAAAAAAAATAAAAAAAAACAACATCTATTCAATAATAATGAAGACTTCCCATATGCTCTGGAAACCTAAAAATAGTAGGTTCACCTTGTTTTTCATGAAAATGTATTGTGAAGGTGAACTAGAGTAATGCAATGCAAAATTCTATCTAAACTTCCTAAGCATTCATGGGTGAAATTGAAAAGGGAGGAAATATTACAAATATTTATGAAAAGTTATTATTGTCAAGCAGGTTTGTAATACATCCACCCAAGAATGCTTAGGAAATGTAGTTAGTATTTAGCTCTACAATACTTTAAGTGAACTTTAAGAAAACCTTTCATAATTAGTTTATAAATTAGAAGTATACTCCTAGTTCTGATTGTGCATCTGATCAGACCGGGAGCGTGGTGGTGCATATTGGGCTGTACACTGAAAACCGTACGATGCCCAGAGAGAACACTGCATAGGCCCTATTCTACGCAATACAAAGCATGCACTAAGGCAGGGATACTCAACCTGCGGCCCTCCAGCTGTTGTAAAACTACAACTCCCATCATGCCCTGCTGTAGGCTTATAGCTGTAGGCTGTCCGGGCATGCTGGGAGTAGTAGTTTTGCAACAGCTGGAGGGCCGCAGGTTGGGCATCCCTGCACTAAGGCATTGCCACGTCTGACCGGTCAGTCAATTAGATTTGGAGAGATACGTTAAATTGCCGGCGCAAGATCTGTGGTACAGGGTGCACGCATGCAGAACACACAGCCAGACTGCTGGACAAATTTCTTTGATTTCAACTTTCTTCGTCGTGATCAAACAAATCACTAAATTTTACTGTGAATCTACACTTCAGGCTGATAGAAAAAAAAAATCCAGCTCAATTCGCAGTCGGTGCAATGGTAATTTTTTTTCAGTGAATAAAAGTTAAACATCCAGTTTGACAAATCCTCGGATTTGTCAAACTGGATGTTTAACTTTTAATCGCTGAAATAAAGCACCATTGCACCGACTGCGAATTGAGCTGGATTTTTTCTTTCTATTGGATCCTACCTTATCC
Organism: Bufotes viridis; assembly: GCA_033119425.1. Taxonomy (NCBI): domain Eukaryota; kingdom Metazoa; phylum Chordata; class Amphibia; order Anura; family Bufonidae; genus Bufotes; species Bufotes viridis. Next base: position 259,202,646 of record CM065594.1, on the reverse strand, counting down.
GCATCCAAGTGGGGTTGTTCCGTGCTCAAAGAAGATGAAGAGCAGGTGACAGTTTTACCTTGCTTGCTGCACACTTAAGGCTACTTTCACATTCGCGTTTTGGATTTCCGTTTTTGAGATCCGTCTTGGGCTCACACAAGCGGTGCAAAACGGATCAGTTTTGGCCTAATGCATTCTGAATGGAAAAGGATCCGCTCAGAATGCATCAGTTTACCTCTATTCAGTCACCATTCTGCTCTGGAGGCGGACACCGAAACGCTGCCTGACGAAACGGATCCGTCCTGGCACACAATGTAAGTCAATGGGAACGAATCCGTTTTCTCTAACACAATAGAAAACGGATCTGTCCCCTATTGACTTTCAATGGTGTTAAAGACGGATCCGTCATGGCTATAGAAGACATAATACAACCGAATCAGTTCATGACGGATGCATGAGGTTGTATTATCGGAACGGAAGCGTTTTTGCAGATCCATGACGGATCCGCAAAAAACGCTAGTGTGAAAGTAGTCTAAAGCAATGCAATATAAAAATCATCCTAAGTATTCTTGGCTGAAAACCAATCACCTCTGGGTACTGAGATGATGGGTTTTCAGCCAAGAATACTTAGGAAGTTTAGTTAGAATTTAGGATTACATTAAGTGTAGTGTTCACACAATAAAAATCAATGATTAGTTTTCAGCTAAGAATACTTAGGAAGTTTAGTCCGAATCTTATGCAGGGACCTAGGATAAGATTCTGATGCCAATGCATCTAGTGTGTACAGGAACCTCACCTGCATTTCTTTGTCTGAATATTTCTGAGGGTTTTTGCTGCCTTGGCTCTTTTTCCTCAGTTTCTTCAGCTCTCCTTGACACTTCTCCAGGGCATCCCCTTTGTTCTTCTGTTCCACTTGGTATTTTTTCAGAGCAGCCTGAATGGAATAAATAAAGTTGTAACAGTTTAGTTATAATCAAATATGGATCACTAAGATAGGAAGACTTTAAAAGGGGTTGTCCAGGATTGAAAAAAGAAAAAACTGCTTCTTTTGTGAAATAGCGCCCTATCTGAGTTTTGTTTGGTATTGCAGTCCAGCCTCATTTAAGTGAAAGGTACAGAGCTGCAAAAACAGACAAACCCTATGGCCCCTTTCACACGGGCGTTGCGGATTGGGGCCGGATAGGATGCTGGTGTGTGGCGGGAAAATCGTCCGAGTGCGCGCGCAATTTCAGTCAGTTTTAATTGCGATTGCGTTGCATGGTTCAGTTTTTTCCGCACGAGTGCAATGTGTTTTGCACGCTAGTGAGAAAAAACTGAATGTGTTACCCATTGTAGTGTAGATTTTATTATTTTCCTTTATAACATGGTTATAAGCGAAAATAATAGCATTCTTTAATACAGAATGCTTAGGTCAATTGAGGGTTAAAAAAAAAAAAAAAAAAAAAAGATTAACTCCCCTCCTCCAATTGATCGCGTAGCTGCCGATCTCCTGTTCTTTCTTCAGGACCTGTCAAAGGACCTGTGGTGACATCACTGAGCTCATCACATGATTCAGGTGATGGACCATGTGATGTGATGTCACCACAGGTCCTTTAGCCAGCAGCTCATGATTAAAGAAGAAAGAAGAGATCGGCAACTACGCGATCAAGTGGATAAGGCGAGTTAATATTTTTTTTATTTTTAACCCCTCAATCGCACATTTTACAAAGCATTCTGTATTGAGAATCCTATTTTTCCTTATAACCATGTTATAAGGGAAAATAATAAAGATCGGGTCCCCATCCCAATAGTCTCCTAGCAACGATGCGTGAAAATCGCACTGCATCCGCACTTGATTGCCTGCATGAAATTTTGGGCCTATGAAAAGTTACATGGGTCCACTTTTAAGTGGCGGACACCATAGCAGTGGCACTTTCAGCTGCAAGAAGTGATCCACGTTAAGGAATTGTAATTTTAAAAAGGAGAGGACACTTTAAATCCTGCACAGATTCTCCATTATTAATGGTTCATGATCTTCCATCTGAATGGTCGAATAAGTAACCGGAAAAAAGACTCTTAAGGGTCAATGATTTCTCAGAGGTCTCAGCTCTGGTTGGAGCAGACAGCGCATTCTAATAATGACAATACTCTAATTACACAGGAGACGGGAATTCCGGGGACAATGTGTCATCTATACGTCTCGCAAAAAAAGGACCGGTCAGCGCCGTGTCCAAGGACGGGTGAAAATAAATAAGATTTTGGAGGAAAAATAACTAAGCTATAATTGCAGAGCAGCTCGCTGTATGTAGCATAGGCCGCAATAGGGCAAATACATGGCTACAAATGTGAATACTAATTTTAACAAGTGTGGAGGCTGGAGGGGTGGAAACCCGATCTAACGCTTTTCTGTGGGACCTTAAAGTGGTAGTCCGAGTGTTTGCTCAGCATAGATGATTAGTATCGGATTGGTGGGCGTCCGACTCCTGGCACCCCTGCCGATCAGCTGTTTGAAAAGACCTCTTCCTAGGCCAGGCATGTCCAAACTCCGGCCCTCCAGATGTTGCAAAACTACAACTCCCATCATTCCTGGACAACCTACAGAAGAGCATGATGGGAGTTGTAGTTCTGCAACACCTAGAGGGCCAGAGTTTGGACATGCCTGTCCTAGGCCATGTATGTCACGTTTATCGGTCACATGCCCTAGAAGCAGCTCAGTCCCATGCAAGTGAATGGGGCTGAGCTGCAATACCAAGCATGGCCACTATACAATGTACGGCGCTGGCAAGCTGCAAGGAGACTGTAGCGCTGACCAGAGTACCGCAGCCTCTTCAAACAACTGATCAGCGGGGGTGCCAGGAGTCGGACCTTCCCCGATCACATACTGATGACCTATCCTGAGGATAGGTCATCAGTAACAAAAGTGTTGTCTGAGTGTTTAACTGTATAGAGAAGCTGTGGCTTGACCTGAAAAGGGCTGTACAGAAATATTGATGAGTTGAGAGAGATGTGTAAGGAGGAATGATACAAAAATACAATTCCTCCTTAAAGGAGTATTCCCATCTCAGACAAAGGGGGCATATCGCTAGGATATGCCCCCATTGTCTGACAGGTGTGGGTCCCAAAGATATCTCATAAACAGAGCCTTGAAAGGTCAAGGGAGCACACAGCGCATGCACGGCGGCCCTCCATTAATTTCTATGGGGTTGCTGAAAACGGCCGAGCCGGCTCGGCTATTTCCGTCAGTCCCATAGAAATCAGTGGGAGCGATGGCCGCGCATTCCATGACTCTCAAGGCTCCGTTTACGAAAAAGGTGTGGGACCCGCACCTATCAGACAAAGGGGGCATATCCTAGTGATATGCACCCATTATCTGAGATGGGAATACCCCTTTAACATTATGCAAATCTTATTTGGTGTATGTGGATGCTGCCAAACGGAGAAACTACACAGGTTATTACAATTAAGGGTTCACATACTTTTTCACCCTGAACTGTGCAGGTTTACTCCATGTGCTCAATAAATTATACAAATGTTTTTCTATAACTAGGATAATTGTCTTCGCAAATAACAGAATCAGTAAGCAATGCAATCAAATTCCTGGTAATTCCAAAGGGTTCACTTTTTTTTTTTTTGTATATTTTGTATTTTTATCTACTTTATTCCAAAAAGTGTGCCACACCTGCTCACAGGCCGTGTGTGGTACTGCGGCTCAACCCCATTCACTTCAATAGGGCTGAGCTACCATACCAGAGAACCCATGGGCAGTTGTGGTGCAGTGTTTTGATGCAGCCATGTTTTTCTTACCCTGTGGGTCAAAACTGATGTCTTATCCACAGTATAGGTCATCAGTATCAGATTTGGGGGTTTGAAACGGTATCGGTGCTCACGAGAATGCCTCTTCCGCTTCAAACACTGCGCGCCATCTCGCTTGCAGAGGCAGCGCGGTAGGATTACATCTGCTTGTCTCAATGGCACGAGCGATTGTAATTACAATGCGCTGCCTCTGCAGGCGAGGCGACGCACAGTGCAACTTTGAAATGGAAACGGCTCTTGCATAAGGACCGATACCGCTTCCAACAAACGGCAGGGGTACCGGGAGACGGACCACCAGTGTTCAGATATGGATGACCTATCCAGAAGATAGGTCAGCATTTTTTACCCCATGCACAACCCCTTTAAGACAACCCCGGCTACTCTTGCTTCTCACCCACAAAGATACGACGGCTGTTGTACTACAGATCCATCAACAGCCATAAAGCGTTTGCATGGAGAACACTATGGCACGCCCAATTTCAGGGACATCTAGAAGATGAGATCGCTTGAGATCCAACCTGTCCTCGACCAGCATCTCCAACGAGACAGGTCAGACAGCTGGGACGTCTCCATCGGCACTAGTTGGTGGATTCCTCATACATAAAGCTTACGTCTATGGCCAACAATATCCAAATCACAGCAAGTCGGAGATCTGGGACACTTACATTTAGGTACCGGGCATCCAGCTCCACTTTCTGTTCGAGTTGTGTGAGTAACTCATTGTGAAAAGACTTCAGCTGGAAACAGAACACAATGTATAAAGCGTATATCAGTATTTGGCTCAAAAAAACTTGGAGAGAAGCAGTGTTTTCATCACATCAGGTCAAAATACGTAAAGTTCTGCCATAAAGGTGATAATACACGTTCGATAAACGCCTGCCAAACCGGCTAGACCTGAAAACCATCTAGTGTATAGGGCAGGTATCCGCAACCTTGGGCACTCCAGCTGTTCCAAAACTACAATTCCCAGCATTCTCCATTAATTTCTATGAGAGGAGCAGAGCAAGAGTTGTGGTTTCACAACCGCTGGAGTGCCGGAGGTTGCCTACCCCTGATGTAGGGGGTCACCGACGGACAGTTGTGAACGCCGCAAGATGTTTCAGAGACATCCTGGCAGAGAGAAGTGCCGACCACCAGACGTATACCGTCAACGGGCGGTTGGCAGGTATTTAGCAGAGAGCAGCAGTCACCCTCCATTCATTTCTATCGGCGTTCCGCTCTTTTTAGAACTCGCCCACCCACCCAAACATGTAATCTAAAGCATGACGCACATGCGCGGTGCGCTTTCCTTCACTTTCCGGGCCCTGTTTTAGAGATGGGTGCAGGTCTCAGAGGTGGGACCTGCACCTATCCGACTCTGATGACATATCCCAGCGTTAGGCCATCAAAGTCCCAGCTGACACAACCTTTAACTACAGAAACTGTATTGCCTATGGAATCCAAGACTTTCTCAAGAAGACACCTCAGATTAAAGAGGAGCTGTCGCCTCTCCTGACATGTCTGTTTTAGGAACTACTTGCATTCCCCATGTAATAACAATTCTGGAGCATCTTTTTTTATGACTATGTTGTACTATGCCTCTGTAAATTCTACTAGAAGTTCTGAATGAATTGCCAGCAGCTTGTAGTAAAGGTACAGATGAATGTTACCAGTTGGGGGTGTGTCCCTGCACAGTCTGACACCAGCAGCACTGATTGGACAGTCAGACACACTAGATACTGGTAACACCCAGCAGTAAACTTCTAGCAGGAATAATAGAGAAATGGCACAACAGGGTCGTAAGAGATGCTCCAGAATTGGTACATGGGGAATGCAAGTAGTTACTAAAACTGACATCAGGAGAGGTGACAGGTCCTTTCACTTCAGCAAATGGCATTTATCATGTAGATAAAGTGAATACAAGGCACTTACTAATGTATTGTGATTGTCCATATTGCTTCCTTTCCATCACATTATACGCTGCTCGTATCCAGGGGTTACGACCACCCTGCAAGCCAGCAGCAGTGGTCGTGCTTGCACAATGTAGGAAACGGTGCTGGCCTCTCTGGTGGCTGGGACCATGGGAGCGTCCATAGGCATGCATGTGCAGCAGCTCCTGTCCTGACCACCTGGTCATAACCTCCGGAAACGAGCAGTGCATAATGTGATAGAAAAATGAATCCGGCCAGCAGAGGTTATGACCACTGAGGTAGCGCAGATACCAGGTGGCTGCTGCACATGCGTGCCTATGGACGCTCCCACGGTCTCGGCCACCAGAGAGGCCGGAGCCTTTTTGTGCGAGCACAACCACTGCCTTGTGCAAGCACGACCACTGCTGCTGGCTTGCAGGGTGGTCATAACCCCTGGATTCGAGCAGAGTATAATGTGATGGAAAGGAGGTAATACAGACAATCACCATACATTAGGAGGTGCCTTGTATTCACTTTCTCTACATGATAAATGCCATTTGCTGACGTGAGAGGACCCCTTTAACCCCTCTAACACTCCAGTCTCCTACATGACTCCAGTTACTTTTCGATTCGGTGGGTAAGATTTGCCGGCTATTACATCTATCTGAGATACTTAAGCACTGAAAGACTTCAGCGGTGATGCGGGTGAATAAGCTTGCCAGCCGGTGACATGCAGGTTCTCAGCCGGAGGAAATTCTGGCAGTAAAGTATAAGAGAGCAATAAGACGCAGTGACAGGTCTGTCCGGAAGGATAAAACAGAAGTGTGATGGATGGATGTGAGGAACAGATGGATGCACATACGGATGAGAGCAGCCACAGAGACAGGCAGGTGGAAAAGGAAGGGAGGGCAGAGATCCGAGAGCGTAGACTAAACTGACGGGCCTGATCGAGAGGCCCTGGATACAGATCTAACTCCGGATTTCACCAGCAAAGATTATGTCGTAGGCAAACCCAACCTGCTGCTGGAGAAACCCAGAAGAACATGGGGTCATTTAACGGCTGGTGCAATAAGGTTAGGCTCACAACGAGTTTTTTTGGGGCAGAATTTCTTGCAAGTTTTTCAGCCAAAGCCATAAGTGGATCCAGCAAGAAGGAGACGTACAAGTCATTCCTTTATATTTCAAATTCCTTTCTAATCCACTTCTGGCATTAGCCAAAAACCTGCAGGAAAAGCTCAATGTGAACCTACCCTCAAGGTGGTAATTTCAAGGTCGCCAACCCAATTAACTCTTTACGAACTTTAAAGGGGTTGTCTCATCATGGACAATGGGGGGATATTGCTAGGATCGAGAACGGAGCCCCGCAAGTGAAGGAGGGGCACTGCACATGCGCAGCCGCCCTCCATGCATTTTTTATGGGGCCAGCGAAAATAGCCGAGCGCTTGCTTGGCTATTTCCGTCTGCCCCATAGAAATGAATAGGGGTGGGGGCCGCGCATGCGCGGTACATTCTTATTCACTTCTATGGGGAGCCGGCTTGGTGGTGGCCGGACCGGAGTCCTCCAACCACCACCTTGCAGGGCTCTGTTCTCGATATAGGTGCGGGTCCCAGTGGTGGGACCCGCACCTATAAGACAATAGGGGCATATCCTAGCGATCTTGGGCAGCAGGAAAGTAAATGAGTAAACCTCTTCCACAGTAAAATGGTCATGAAATTTACATCCCGAGTTGGTTGAGTTCCATTTGGATCCAAGTCGAACCGCTGGGGGTTAAAGGGCATCTGTCAGCAGATTTGTATCTATGAAACTGGCTGGCATTCGCTTGGCAGCTCAAGGCATCTGTGTTGGTCCCATGTTCATATGTGCCCGCACTGCTGAGAAAAATGATATGCAAATGAGCCTCTAGGAGCAACAGGGGCGTTACTATTACACCTAAAGACTCTGCTCTCTCTGCATCTGCCGCATCCTCTGCACTTTCATTGACAAGACCAGGCAGTATAAATACGACAACACCTGGCCCTGACTTCTAAAGTCAATCAAAGGAGAGGGTGCAGCAGTTGCAGAGAGAACAGCCTCTAGGTGTAACGGCAACGCCCCGTGGCTCCTAGAGGCTCATTTGCATATATTAAAACTTTTTAAAAAACATTTTTTCTTAACAATGCGGGCACATGGGACCAACACAGATGCCTTCAGCTGCCAAGTGCACATGTAACAGGTCAGCCAGTGTCAAGGTACAGATGCCCTTTAAGGGTATTGTGGGAGTAAAGCAGATGCTAAAATGTGTCCATACTACTAAAAGAGGCTTACATTTTGAAGATCCTGATCCCAGGCTGTGTTGTAGATGTAGTCAAAATTCAGCAAGCTTCAGAGCTGAAATCTCCCAGCATTCCATGCCAGCTCAACATCACCACACAGAACTTACTTTGCATGCTATTAAATCTGATGCAGGGGACACTAATTGTGCCCCTGCGTCACAGGAGCCCATACGTTGTAAAGGGCGCATCTGTCGAAATGCTTAATTAAAGGGAATCTGTCACCTGGCTATCCACAAATTAGTTTTTCCCTTTAGCCTAGGGCAATAAAGTACCTTATATCCGGATCTGTAGTTCTTTTTTCCGTGTGTCTTGTATTTTCTCTTAAAAACCGCTTTATCCCTTATGTAAATTAGTCTGTAAGGAGCCCAGAGGGGCGTTTTTTTCTCTTCCGAGGAGCCCAGGAACGCCCCCCTGATGTGCCCAGACCGCCTAAATTTGAATCTAAAGAACGCCTCCAGCAGCTGAAATCTCGTCCCAGAGGCAAGGCTATGGCTCCGCCCCCGGCTACATTCGCTCTCTGCCCGGAATACATCTCGCGCAGGCGCAATGCTGGCGGTTACCTGCGCGATCCAATTGCAACTGAGGGCAACAGCGCTCCGAAAACGTCACTGGGCTCGGCGCATGCCCAGTGACACTATTGAGGCTGTTGCCCTCAGTTGCCGTCAGATCGCGCAGGCAATCGCCGGCACTGCGCCTGCGCGAGATGTATTCCGGGCAGAGAGCGAATGTAGCCGGGCAGTAATGTCCCCGGGTGTTTATGAAGATCAACCATTTATAGACTAAATCAGCTCCCCCTGTAGTCAACATAGCATGAAAATGAAAAAGCCTACCAAAATTAAACTAAAATACATTAAATAAATCACATCACTTACCATTTCTTCTAACTGATTCTGGATTTGCCGGTGGACCTCTGCCATCTGGAAGAGGACATCCCCTGATCCCACAAGCGGTCAGTGATGGAAAAATAGGGAGAACATGGAAAAAGAAAGATGGATTAGAGTTCAGTTCGTGTTGGTTTGCCATGTACATGCAGTAAAGAGGAATGAGGAATCTAGTAAATTAACCAAAGGGATGGTGGGGATGAGTGGTCAGGCCTTGGTTAATTCTGGACTGGAGGAGGACATAGATTTTTTTGTTCTGATGTGGTATTCGGGTAGAATGAGAAGTGTTACTTAAGTATTTCTAAGCAAAACATGCAGATGGGGAGCAGGAAGCTTCAGATACCTACATGCTGCCTCTTCTGAACAGGCAATGCGATAAAAAGGGAACAAAAGACCAACGTGAGCATCAAAAACTAAAAATCCCTTATCGTGATATTCCTTGCGGAGAGTGGAACCAGCAGAGGCACGTCACTGGGGAGGTTCCTCCTGCACATGTCAACTAATGCACTACACAGCCAAGTATACAACACAGATGGAAATACCACTTCACCCTTTCGCTTCTCCGTAGTGTAAACCTAGATTTCGGCTTGGGTTAGAAAGATCAGACTCGTTGCCCGACAACCAGTCTTTAGTTTGGTTTCTAGGAACTTGCTGTCTGACAACCCACTCAACATTACGCAGTTGAAAGCAAATAATTGGCACTGAACTAAATGGCGGGGCTTATATCATGACAATGTCTCTTATTGCTATAACAACCATTTTTCAATTAACTTTTTAAAAAACTTTGTAAAAAAAAAAACATCAAACAAGAGATATTAGTTAGTGTTGAGCGAACTTGTGTTTTAAGTTCTGCGTCCAACGTTCGGGTTATCGAAGAATCCCGTTATGGATTCCGCTACCCCGGACCATAACGGAATTTGGAATCCATAAGGGGATTCTTCGATAACCCGAACCCGAACGTTGGACGCAGAACTTAAAGAACAAGTTCGCTCAACACTAATATTAGTATTACAGTTTAGAGCTGCCCAATATGTTCAGAGTCATAGCTTAGGTCCCTGCTGTAAAATGTTTTCACACTGTTGGATCTATACACATTATCCAACTACCTGCTCATATGCGTAGTAGCACATCAGTTATTACATTATCAGTGAGTTATCATGACACACTATTGCTCAGTCTCTTCATATGAATGCCGTTTCTTATAAGACGAAGGCCCAGTATAAGATGCATTGGGTAATTTTCTACTGGTAAAGGTAACAGAACACATCACTATGTAGCGATAGGTTTGTACCAATAGTCATTACTATATATACGCAGAAAATTAACTGTCCTGCCTGGCTCGCCACTTTTCCACTAGTAGGGACGGCCAAATCAATTTGCACAAATGAATACGTTCAAATAGAGTTCTTCAGCTCCGACGCGGGGTGCCTGCTGTTATAGAAGCCCCCCACTCTGCTGCTTGATTGACAGCGCGGACATCTCACCCGGTCCTGACAATCTCGAGCCTACACCTCTGCTCCGAGTAGAGGGGTTGCTTCTGTTACCAGAGTGGGGACTGTTCATGTGCCTCTACCTGGAAGTGTAGTGGTGCATGCACAGTCACTGCTCCGGTATAAGAAGCTGAACCTCTGCGCTTGTGCCGCTACTCGAAGCAGCGAAGGCGAGAGATTGTTAGGGACAGGCAAAAAAATCTGCTTTGTCAATCAAGTGGTAGGAAGAAGCTTCTTCAGCAGAAGGGGCAACCTCTTGCAGCTGAAGAAATCTATTTAATGAAATCAATTCTCTCATCCCCAATTACTAAAAACAAGCAAACTGTCCTGCCTGGCTCGCCACTTCTGTACATAGAATACAATGGTCCACATTTACTAATTAAGCTTAGACTGGCTGTCTAGACATGCACCAGATTTAATCACAGTGACTCAGGCTGATGTTTGTCTAACTCTATATGAAGTATTGCTTGGCTTTACTTTTGGACAGAATTTTATGCCAGAATTGTGATGCAAAATTAGAACATCTTAGGCCTATTTCACACTTGCGTTGTTCCTTTCCGTCCTACAGTTCCGTCCTCGGAGCTCTAGGACAGAAAGATACTGATCAGGATTATCCCAATGCATTCTGAATGGAGAGAAATCCGTTCAGGATGCATCAGGAGGTCTTCCGTTCAGTACTGAGATGTTTTTTGGCCGCTAAGGTGAAAGAGGCCTTAGGCCACATGCATTTCCCCACAAAGTACTACACTCTTCTTATGAAACTTGGAAGAATGTAGAAACCCTAGTTATGCCAAACTGCCCGCATATTGTGCCATCTTTCTCCACTTTGTAGACAGATTTCAGGTGCAGCCACATTAGCCAGTCTGGACCATTGCGTGAAAAAATTCTCATATTGGTTTGGAATCACCTAAAGAGTCACAGATGGGTCGATGGTTAACAATCTACCAGCAACTTGTGAAACTCAAAATGAGAGGTCTATTGTGACAGTCTATTCATAACTGAATAGATACCAGTCTCTGCCGTGGTAGTGTCCCTATCCCATAACATGGGTTAAGCAAATTTCCCACCGCATCAGCTTTTGTAAGACATGATCCCCTGTATGAAAACAACTGAAGTGCTTGACAAAATAACAGACATGCCCAACAGAGCTGAAAAAAAAGAACAGGACAACTTCTGTTGGGATACAAACACAAAGTATACACATCTGTCTGGTCTCACGAGTTTTGAGGTCATCCAGTAACAGCGTTTAACTGAAACCAATAAAGTTACAAGTATGGAAATCTGTAAACTTTCACTTTTGTATAACATATATGCAAAGAGCCTGTCTAGGCCGCTTCCAAGGCATGTTACCGAGTCAACCAGAATCCTACTCCGAGAGGTGCAAGCCCTACTAAACAGCTGTCTACAAATGGATATCTGGCCTGGCTATAGCCACTTGCCAAATCCCAAGGCTTGTTAGAAAGTCAGATTTTGACTCCTAGGTGGCCCCTTCCAAGATGGTTTTCTTTCTTGGGAGATACCTCTCTGCATATTTGTTTCCCATGGAGCATTGCCAATAAGTCTCGGTACCACGGAGTACTTCCAGTAAGTCTCCATACAGGACTGGCCTCTGTAAGGAGATTCAGCACCCTGCCTAAGTCGCTTCTGTATAATCAAATTTTATAGCATGAGAGAAGACCTATTTAAAACAAGGTCAGTTCAGCCCTTGGAGAACTTAAAGGGGCTCTCGGGAAAGGATTTAAAATGGTCACAAGCAACCTGTCCTAGAATGTGAGCAAGACTGGTTGCCTCCAATGGTAGAGTCTAGGGGGCCTCATTACACATTATACTCTGGCACTTGCATATACTACATATGGGTGAGGTTTCCTGTCAGGCTGCTCAGCCATATTGGCATATCATTGGCAGGATCGCCGCATTACCATGTACTAGATCACCATCACCACCCTAGATAGCTCTGCAAGTGGTGGCAACCAGTCCTACTCACATTCTAGGGTGCCACGGTCATTTTAACTCATCATTAACGCATCATTACAATAAGCTGAGCTAGCCCGACAAGGCATGGTTTAAAGGATCCGTGACCCCGCTTCACTGAGGATTGCATTATGATGATGCACAAACATTACAACCAAAATAAAGACTTAAAACACATTTAGCTCTGCTACATCTGCACAATATTTGTTTCAGGCCATTATGCACACTCTTCTCACTTGAGTGAGAAGACTGCCATTTTGAGCAAAAATAAATAAAAAATGCAATCAGATTATCTTTTTGCAATCATCTACCTTGCGTTTTAAGCTTTCCATATCAAAGTCCAATCTAGACAACAAGCCAAAATAATACAGGATATATAAAGACCCGTGTCCTCCTGATGATTGACAGGGGCAAACTCTTCCAGTTTCTCAAAATAAGAGCACTAAGGTGAAAAATTCTATAATGGAACTTCCCAATCCACAGAACAGGGTCTCAGTAGGTGCGACGCTGAGTGTAAGTGGTTGACCGTCTGCAGTAGACCTCAAATAATTGGTTCAGTACACTCTAATTGTGTATTATAGACACCCAAACTGGTAGAGCGGCGCTGGTGGGCACCTCAGGCCAATAAACAACGGACTGTGCCACCTTGAGTGACAGGAATGAAAGTGCATTTTGTGAGGTAAAAACAACTAGTATGTAAAACCAAAAATAGTTTGGCTTGTAAAGACAGAAGACCCCTTTAAAATCTTTCTATAGTATCATCTTCGTGAAATCTGTAACAATCTTGCAATTTAAAAGAGGTTGATGTATTGGCTATATAGGAGGCAGTATTATAGTACAGTGATACCTCAAGATACAATGGCCTCAGGATACAATGGTTTCAACATACAATTATCGTCCTGGAACCAATTAATATTGTATCTTGTGGGGCCACTGTAGTTATATTCTTGTACATAGGAGCAGTATTATAGTAGTTATATTCTTGTACATAGGAGCAGTATTATAGTAGTTATATTCTTGTACATAGGAGGCAGTATTATAGTAGTTCTATTCTTGTACATAGGAGCAGTATTATAGCAGTTATATTCTTGTACATAGGAGCAGTATTATAGCGGTTATATTCTTGTACATAGGAGCAGTATTATAGTAGTTATATTCTTGTACATAGGAGCAGTATTATAGTAGTTATATTCTTGTACATAGGAGCAGTATTATAGTAGTTATATTCTTGTACATAGGAGCAGTATTATAGTAGTTATATTCTTGTACATAGGAGCAGTATTATAGTAGTTATATTCTTGTACATAGGAGACCGTATTATAGTAGTTATATTCTTGTACATAGGAGACCGTATTATAGTAGTTATATTCTTGTACATAGGAGACCGTATTATAGTAGTTATATTCTTGTACATAGGAGACCGTATGATAGTAGTTATATTCTTGTACATAGGAGACCATATTATAGTAGTTATATTCTTGTACATAGGAGACCGTATTATAGTATACAATCTAAACAGCCAGCTCCCATAAAGGATCCCAGGGCACGGAGAATGAAGACAAGCAGCTCCAGCCACTGATCAGTGAAAATCCTAGTCCATTAAGTCAAGTTAAAATCCAGCCAAAGTGAACAAATACAAGCAGGCATACAGTCTTGGTGCGGACGCAATTTGAGAGAATTTTTCACACCCCTAATCATGGCATAGCCTGATATGATTAAGGATGTAAATCACAGCTGTAAATGTCCCCAGGAAGAGGATAACAGACTTCAGTGTATGTTATCAACCAATTCACCCATCAGACAGCCTTTTGTCAAATATGGGCTTTTTTTCCTCCAGAAAAAGAGTAAGAAGAGGAGTGCTTGCTCATCTAATTACACTATTTATTGACACCATGACCCAGACGTTTACCAGAATCTGGATCACAGCACCATAAAATATGCACTAAGCACACAAACCTCAATAAAGTTTACATTTTACACAATTTTTTATCCTGTCCATATCTATATAACTATCAGAATCTATAGAGTAAAATATATCGACTGCTTCTCTGGCGATGCCCATTACACACTAAAGTAACAGCAATAACGATCATCGCTAGAGAGAACTATCTACTATTACTAAAAACACAAAAAAACACTACATTCATATTGTGCCCTTGTTATGGATTCAACACCTGGATCTCCCGAGATTTATCAGAACCAGAGGTATGGCACTCATTTTATCATTTGGCACAATTCATTTTCTGACTAATTACAGGAGGTTCAAGTGTTGGGTCCATAGTCCAGGTGGAAGAATGCACCATATTACACCTGTCTAGAAGAAGCCTTAGTTATATTATATGCATTACATTAAGTTTGGAAATTTATCACTAGGATTGTAGTTTGTACAGGGGGGGGGGGGGGTGAAAATTATATACAGCACTGAATGTGGACATGTGTGCCATGTATGAACTCCTCACATCTTACAGTTTTTGCAGACTACGATTACTAGGCAAATTTCACAAATTTGAATTTTTGCCCATTTTGATAATAGTCATTGTTTGATACAAAGTGGTTGTGTGTATTGATTACTAGATTATATTTTATACACTATGTTTTGTAGATTTTGGTAACCTAGAAGCATTTTGCTGTGTACAGTATACATTTTTAACACCTATGTAGATGAGGACCATATACTACAGGGCTTCTGTTTTAATGTTTTTAACAGAACAAGTTCAAGTTGATTTATGTGTTTGTGGGATACATTACATTTGCACCCTCAATACTGTATATTACTTTTACATTGTATTTATGTGTAAACATCTGCTTTGATATGAATTTTAGGTGCAAATGTTTGTTCTGACACTTTTTTTTTTGCCTGTCACAAAGTTACATGCTGGTGGACATGGTTGTCAACAGTCTGTCAAGGCAACTGCAATCACAAGTTGTCCGCTTTCTGGAAATATATAGGTTTCTGGTGGTGCATTTAGTTTTCGAGGATTGCAATCCCTGTATTTTAGCGAAAGGTCGCTACTTCAAAATTTCCAAACTGGAAGAGATTTTATAAAGATGCATGCAGAGTTATATTTTTACAATGTTCTAGGTGTCTACTTCCAAGGTTAGCAGGATATCGTCATGTATTAAACGAGGCATGGACTAGCAGGGCAGGGATATAATATTACTTTACAAAGCCTAGGTGAGGCCTCATCTAGAATATGCAGTTCAGTTCTGGGCACTGGTTCATAGAAAGGATGCCCTGGAACTGGAAAAGGTGCAAAGGAGAGTAACTAAACTTATGTAAAACCCCCTCAAAAGACAAGGGGCACTGCCTCAGTATAGAGCAGGCATCCTTAAACTGCGGCCCTCCAGCTGTTGTAAAACTACAACTCCCACAATGCCCTGCTGTAGGCGGATACCTGTAGGCTGTTCGGGCATGCTGGGAGTTGTAGTTTTGCAACAGCTGGAGGGCCGCAGTTTGAGGATGCCTGGTATAGAGAATAAAAAGTTCAGTCTCCAGAAGCTTCTTCACCAAAACTGAATCTCAGATAGTGGTCATGGCACGAATAGTGGATGGCTTCTGCTTATGCAAATGTGTAGAACTCTTGTCTTCCGATCCGCTTCCCTTTAATTGCTTTCCCAGGGTTGAACTCGATGGGCATATACGTTCACCCCCCAACCATACTAACCATGTAACTTTTAATAAGATGTGCCAAATTTATTAAGAGGCATATTTTTCTTAATGCATTTGTCATATCCGGTGCTGGCCATGTCAACACCCGTTAAGAGCCGACGCAGATGCCAGTTACAATTTACCCCGGTTTTCTGGTATAAATTGCCATTGTGTTTGGCCAAGGTGTCCCATCCCCTCTACCAAGCTCTGCTTGCTTTTCAAAATGGCGTTGAATGCAGTTTGTGTAAAGATTTGTGACTTTTGTACAACTTTGGTAAACACGCCCCTGTCACAGACGTACAGAGACATACTGATGTCCCCGCGACAGTGAGTGGCAGGAGATCTTTGAGACTGGCAACACGTGGTTTGGTTTGACATGTTTACCTTGTGGATCAACCTCCAGGTGTTGCCATCGTGGTCATTTAACTTTCCCTATTTAGAGTTGTGTCCCACAATGCTGTGCGGTTTATAGCTTCAGTTGGACCTGTGGATAGCTGGTGTTTGGATCTCGGCTGAGTTCCTGGTGCTGCCATAGCTTTTTGGAAGTTAAGCGTTACCTTTCCCTTTGTATTTTGGCTTTTCTATGTGTTGCATTTCTTTGTTGTTTTGTATTAGGCCTCCTGTTCATCCTTCCTATATTAGGAGACTCCCGTTCATCCTTCCTTTTGGAGAAACAGGATGTCTCGTTCCTGTCATTAGTACCAGGGTCCTTTAGGGTTAGACAGAACTTAAAGTATTCCTGTGTATGAACTCACCTACCTCTGGGGTCTGTTCATACTGGTAGTCAGTCAGGGCTTTGATTAGGGTTTTTACTAGGAGGTGTCCATCTTCCTTCCCTAGTTTTCAGGCCTTATTTACTTTTCCCTTTCCGTCCTATACTAGGAGCGTGACACCCCTATTATTGGAAAATAGCTAGGATGTTCTACCACTATGGGTACTTCAGGCATTACTTGGTTGAGACGGACTGACCAACTTTGACAGTCATCGGTTCCCTTCAGCAGAACAGCAAATAAACCATCCAGGCACAGTATAATGTTCCCCCACACATGAACATGGGCTTAATGCTGGGTAAATAGAGACTCTCTTTAATGGCACACAAGCATCTTATTTAAACAGTACACAGAACTCCTCCCCACAGCCTGGGAGATGATTGAGTTACAAACTAAGCCAACCCCAACTTCCCCAGGTCAGAAAATAAAGGGATAAAACTGTGCAGAAAAGTCGAACAGTGTTCGTGAGTTGGTTCACGCGTTAAGATGGCCATCCATTGTTCCAACCACGTGCTTTGTTTGCATGAAATGGCGACCACCCAGTACCGTGTTCGACAAACCCCTTTTGATGTGGTTTTCTTGAACAGATACATGGTGTTTCATCTTTTAATTGGTATTCCAGGGGGGGGGGGTGTCTACGTTTGGGGACTGAACAATAGCCGAGATAAAGCAAATAAATTAACAAAAAGGTGTAAATGAATCCATAGTGAACGGGCTCTCCTTCACATTGGTCAAGTACAGTCAATGACTGAAAGACGCTTCAAATAAGTCGTTTTCCACCCTATCAATCATTGTGCTGCCAAACCATGTCTGTCTAAACACACAAAACTTACATCTTTGTATACATGCAAGTAATCCCATCCATGTTGTTCGGACCTGCTGTTTGTGGTGGTCTTCCTAATGTCCCTGTGGAGTAAACACACGTTTAATCCACACAACAAACAGCTCTCCTGATCTCAGCATCCTTAAGGAAAATTGGCTTCACGACCAATATGGCCACAGGAGCTGTCCCAACTCCCGATTTGCCAAAATTATTCTAGGAAGAAGTGACAATCCAGTGGTAGTCACCCAACATTCCCGATAATTTGGGGATCTCGATCTCCTGAGACTTAAGCTCGACATGGAAATGACTGCACCAGAGATTCATTGCAGGACATAAAAATACAATTCCGCATTCTGCCATGCTGCAAATACAGGCAAGGTATTGCAGAGGTTCCCCCGGGAATACCTCCTGTGTCACTGAACATAATTCCTCCTAATGCAGTAAATCTATGGGGAGTGGAGTTATTTAGAGCATCACATTAACAAGACTGTGGCCGGGAAGCGAACTGTAAATTCAATATTCAGAGGCTGGTGGCCAAATCCTCTGGTGATCAACAGGTTCTAATCTTAACTCCAGGTCACATCTGCTCAGGAGGAAACAGGTTACATAGGGGAGCAGATCCAGGAGTCTCACAAGGAAACCATCCTGCCGAAGCCAGGTATATTGTGGTATTATCTACGGTGAGAACACCAACGCGAAGAACTAGAGTCTTCTCCACATGTCCAAAGGGAAAGAAGCAGCACCCCTACTGTTCCCATAGATGTGGGGGGCGCTCGCTGGGAATCCAGACTGCTGATGGTGCCAATCGTACCCAGGCTGTTGAAGTAGGTACAGTGGATTGATAAGAATTAAGATAATTAGCCAGCCAGGTGCCGGGAGACGCCAGCGAGCCCGCTGCCAGGGAGACACCAGCGATCAAAGCTGCAATAAAAAGCATGGAAGACTGCAATATTCTAACAAAAGTTGTCAATTTTAGGTTTCCACAGACTCCAACAGACAACGTATCTAAGCTGGAATCAGTAGTGACTTGCATATGGTTTGCCTACAACCGGACATCTCCTTAACCAGCAACACTCCACGTGCAGAACGTGCATCCGAATCTTGATCTTCTAACGAGTCCTTAAATATTTTTCCCCTGTAATGGAGAACCGGACCAGCATGCCACCAGAAAATCAAATTATTCTTTGCCAAAAATTAGGTCAGTGGTTTCTGACTAATCCCATCCGTCACGGTTGCCGGAGCGATTCCCGTCACTTCTCCAGACAATGTTCTGGTCTGTTAAGAAGCGGATTTTAATATGTATTAATCTTGTTTGGATGCACGGAGCGGAGAGTTAATTTAATGTCAGCGAGGATGAAAAGTGCGAGTGATCGGGAGAGCGGCGTGACAGGAGCAGAGCTAATTGCATTGCGCTCTATCACGGTAATAGTTTTTCCCCTGGAGGGAGGAACAAGCTGTGCTCCAGAGTCAAGATGGATGATCTGAAAGGACTGGACTCCCCCAGGTACTAATCTATTAATAAAGCACCGGTGATCATTTATTTACCAGCACACCCTGCGTGGACACTGGGTTTTGGCTTTATTTTGGTAGCCATCTGGTCTGGATGATGAGTAACTTGCTAAACCCTTTCATTTCGAGATGGAATTATTTTTTTCTACTCTCCATACTCGCTTTGTCACTAACCTCCCCAAAAAAAAAAAAAAAAAAAAAAGTAAATCAAAAAAGTCCCACACAATCCAAAATGGTATCCATAAAAACTTTTAAACCGGACAGCAAAAAATGAGCCCTTACAAAGCTCCGTAAATGTAAAAAGTTATGGGGTGGGAATGTAAAGGAAAAAAATGTGTTACGGCAATGTGAATGGGAAAAAAATAAAATAAAATAAAAAGTTATGGCTCTGGGAAGGCTGGGAGTAAAAAATGAAAACAAAAAAATGGGGTTAAAAGGAGATGTCAAAAGAAAATCCATTAGGTCAATTTTTAGGTGAGTATGAGCCAAGATAAGTGGGCTGCACCCATGTTGTAGGGCATGATGAAGAAGGGTACAAGGTCCTGTTCAGATGGGCGACATGTCGGATTGAGGTTTAAGATAAAGGGTGGACAACTACATTCAGCAATCTTCCTGCGCAGGAGAAATGTATCATTGTGGAGTCCAGGATGTTTGCCTCACAGAGGATTGTCTAGATTCAGGGTCAGTAACTTCCAGAAACTCCTACCTCCAGTCGCTTCTATGAAAGCCCCCAAAACAGCTGAGCAAGTGTGCTTGGTGGGAGTTGTAGTTTCACACCCAGGTTGCTCTTTATTCCAAGAAGGTTTCCTTTCACTGACAGCAAGCAGAGAACTTGGAAATGGAGAGGAACTGTAATATAAACAAATCTCAAGCATACCTTGATGCTTGTGGGCCTTAGTATACATTATTTTATAAGGCTCCCATGTAATATGTGCCATAACAGCCTTCAGACCCCCTTATCCACATGAGCCTGGGTGGGACCGCTGCCTCTGAATCCCCTACAATTTCACCCCTGAACAAAAAGTTGTAGAACTGGTGGAGTATGTACAAAATTATTCTATACATTATTTAAATTCTAATCCCACACCAGTTCACCATGCAGTCTCCATGCCCAGTGGGGCTCATAATCCTTCATCAGGAAGAAACCAGAACCAAAAGGAACCCCATAAAGAACTAAGGAGCAAAAAGTCAGATTTAATCCCAGGGCCTCAGCTCTTTATTACTGACCCATACTGTAACTCACCAACTAGGACCTCAAGGACCACAGTGCCCACTTTGCTACTGAACAAAACTTTGTAAAAAGTTATTAGAAATGGCTTAATCAGACCAAATCAACACAAAATGTGCCAGGTAGCATTACAAAACAAAAAAGTCTTAAAGCAGATACAAGAGAATTTTGGTCTGCGGGTGGGGTGTACGCACAGGAGGCATGGCACCTAACAAGGCATTCCTGCTCTCCCAGACTCCCACTAAACCAGATCCAATACCTGACCATTGGAATCAAGGGTCCAGAGCAAGAAAAAGTACAGGATGTAATATTTAAAATGTCAAAAATGACAAACCAGGTGTTTAGAAGACTTCACCAGTGGACGTGTGCCAGGACCCTCTCACTTTCCAAATCTCTGTAAAGGGGGTTCTCTACGTTCAACAATTCATAACTGTTAGAAGTGTCCCTGGATAATAAGGTGATCATAAAGGGACCTCCTTCTGGGACCACCAATGATCAGCTGTGATCTTAGGGGAACCTGGCATGAAGTATGCCATTTCCCTGCAGCGCCACCGCAGGGAAAATTATGCTTTACACAGTGTAATGCAGGATAGGACAGGTCCTCAAGGGCAAGAGACTTAACCCTTCTCCAAGAGTACAGAGGACCCCCCCTCTATAAACTTAAAATCCCCGGATAGGACATGTGAAATTGAGTTCTCTAAACTAGACAACCCTTGTATTGCATGAACTCTTTAAAGGATAAGCCTTGAGGAAGTTCCTCACACAACAAAAAAGCAAAAACAAAAAAACACAGGTAAGGACATGGATTAGAAGACACTGTCTCGAAGATGGGACCTGGGAGACTTCCAGCCTTTGGATTATGCTGAATTATGTCCAAAATGTCATTCTCTTGACTTCCCTACCCTCAAAAAAAGAAAACAAATCCTCAAGATAAGTCCTGCACTTGGGAATGACCTAATAAGAACAGGCCGCAAACACCTTAATGAATTCTAAAAGAAAAATAAATTCAGATTTTCACCTATTATACCGTTCCTGCCAAAATAGAAAAAAAAAAAAAAAAAAAAAAAAAAAGTTCGCCTTCCAATAACTCCAACCGTGAATGCTCATCTCTGCATAAAAAACAGCAGATTTTCAGGGGGAGTCGGTAACGACTAGACGCAATTATACTGGAGAATGTTCAGCTCTGCAGGTACAGTATAATGAGTTGTGAAGGTTATATCAGAACACGCAAGGAAACTTCCGCAGAGGTACGAGCCGTTTGGCAGACAAATGAGAAAATGCTAAGTTGCAGCAGTAGCTAGCAGTCACAGGAGGTCAAAATTCACCTCCCCTCCCCCTACAAGTCCATTCTCCAAATTACCTCAAGTGGGCAACCTGTTAACTCTTTCTTGACCAGGGGTGTTTCGAGGAGCAAAATGTTACCTTATGGAACTCCTAAAGTCTACCCCACCACTGAGACCCGCTCCTATCTCAAGAATGAGGCCTCGAAGTGAATGGACTTGGCTAAATTTGAAAGTCCCATAGCAGTAAATGGAGAGCAAGCTGTGCATGCACTACCAGTCCTCCATTCCCGGTGATGGGACTTCTGGAAATAACCAAGCCAGCACTCTGCTATTTTCAGAAGCTCCATATTTGTGAAAGGAGGGGTGGTTGAGCATGCAAGGCTTGGTTTCCATTGACTTTGTGACCATATTCTTTAGATAGGAGCAGATCCCAGGGGTGGGATTCGCACCCATCTGACATTTGATATGCCCTAGATGTACCACATAAGACGTAATTCTGCCCACAACCAATTACCTTCTATCCAGCCTTCGCTGCAATATGATGGCTCTTTCCTGCCGTACAGCAGTACACAGAATATGATCATTGCTTTCCTACCATGGAGGTAAGTGGTGCACAAGGATTCTGGTAAACGATCATCTCCTTTTTACAATACTAGAAATAGCATGACCACTCAGTCATGTTAACGTGGAGCAATATTAGATTCTTCAGACGAAAGATACTGCAGATTAACGGCTAAATTGGTGCGGACAACAGTTTTGATACCATCCATAACTAAAGAGGAAGGACTCCCGAAGCCTAAAAAAGTCAAAAAGCCCTCTAATGCAATGCATCATGTTAAAAACATCTCTGTACACTCCATGTAAATAAGTCTCATTAGAAAAAGTCAGGAGAAACAAGTAGACTATGCGTAGATCACCCATCCCACCAAGAGGCACATGGTTCTTCCAAAAGCCCAATCTTTTTGGAAGTCCAAAGACCTCTTTAGGGACTTAATTTAGCAGGAAAATGGGTGTATAATCTGGGCAAAGCTAGGAGAGAACTTGGACCTACCATGGATTTTCCAATCGAAACAATTTCTTGCCAAACTCAATAGGTTGAGTTAATACAACAACAACAACAACAACAACAACAACAACAACAACAACAACTACTTAAGGAGTTCAACCGGCCACTTATTCCTGTGGTCCAAACATTCTGGCAGAGGTGATCACATACGTATGGACAACGTAAGAAGTTTACAAACCCCTTAACCCCTTATGCAAAATTATTTCATTATATATTGACTTTTTGACCGTGATGCACCAAATCGAGATAGAGTTACTCTGGGTGGATGGCGCTGGCTCAGTAGCTGGCATAAGAAGCTACATTTAGCTGACAGAAGCCAACTCCAATTCCAACCATTTATCCCCTTACATGCCACAGTCAATAGTGGTTAGACAGAGGCTGTAGGCTTCAACTATCAGCTCATGAATACCTCATGGTCAATGCTATAAAAAGAACCATGAGAAAAAACTAAACAAATCCAAAAGTTGTAAGAAGTTTTTTGCAGAAGGCTTTTTAAAAAAAAAAAAAAAAGTTGACACAATTGACAAAATTTTTGAAGACACCATTGTCTCCCACTCCAGGGATGGCATCCAAATACAAGTATGCATAATACATGCGTTCTAAATTACATTTATGCACGGGGGCTCTACATTACACTAAACTGTCTGGATCAAAGCGTTCCCATTGAGGTAATCGATTATTAAATCATTCTACGCGAGGCTTCAAGGGCACCCGAAGCAAACACCACAATACAATACCGGCTGGCATATATTAATATGGAATAGAGAGGAAAGGAGGAGTACAACATCACAGAGAGGAGTCAAGCTACAATTGCTATTCACTCGGCTGGTATACATCTGTCATATAATCCATTTCTGAACTACAGGGAAAGCATACACAATCTTTATGGAGAAAGTAAACTGAAGCGTGTAAATCGAAGGTCTGTAGCAAAAATTACCATGATAAAATATCTTCTAAGCAGGGGATTTAGAATATAGAATAAAATGATAACATTCTGGTTGCCTTCCCTCACCACTAGAGGGAGCTCAAGAGTTTACGGCATACTGTATTATCAGCTCCCCCTAGTGGTGGCTGTAGGCATCCTGAATTTTGTCATTTAAATAGGTTGGGTCATCTCAGAAATTGGTGGCTTATCGCTAGGATACGCCACCAACGTCAGATAGTTTCTGGTCCCAGAGGTCACACCGTGCCGGAGTGCCGTGCTCTCCATTCACTAGAAATTCACAAGAGAGAAATTAATGGAAAGCCGAAGGCCACCGCTCCTTTTACCTCTATGCAACTGCCAGAAACAGCCGAGCCAGCGCTCTGCTAATTTCGGAACTATCATAGGAATGAATGGAGGACAGCCGCACATACGCAGCTGTCCTATGTTCACTTCAGGGTTCCCGTTCTAAACATAGGTGAGGAGCCAAATCATGGGACCCGCACCTGACATTGGTGGCATATCCTAGCGATATGCCGCCAATGTCGGAGGCGAGACAACACCTTTAACTATGGGGGAATTTTTCAAACTTGCATGCAAGCTTTTGGGCAAGCATACAGAAGCCAAAATTTCTCCCTAGTGCAATGTTTTGAACTTTCCGCCACGCACATCATTTAAGTGTGTGGGGTTTAGTAAAGGGAGCCAAATCAGCTCAGCATATTTATCCTAATTTATCCCCCAAAAATAATTTGAGTTTAGCGCATGGACAGCCTGAAGATGTGACAAATTGTGAGATATTTCGGTAAGTTCCACAGGATAGTGGATAACGAATAAGTCAGTGTGGATCCTACTGCTGAGACCCCAATCTATCATGATAATGGAGGCCCCATACCCTCCAGGGTCTCCCCAGAAATAAAGGAGCAGCACATTAAGCATGCGTACTGCTGGCTCATTCATCTCTATCGGACCTGCTGGAAACAGTGCACATGCTCGACAGTTCGTTTTGAAGGGGGGGGGGGGGCCTGTGGTGTATGCGGCCCCTGCTCTTGTGACTGATGAGGGTCCAAGTCATTGAAATTACCAGAATACTCCTCTAGCTGAATGGGAGCTCTGTATCAGAAAAGGCATATGACTGCAATATAGATATATTAATTTAAAAAAAGCAAAACTAGAAAAAATAAATACAAAACGAAAGTAAAAAAAAAAAAAAAAGTAATAAAAATGACAAAATTAAATAAAAAGAAAAACATGGAAATAAAAATACAAAAAAAAACATAAAAAACCAGAACATGGTACAACGGCAATATGTCTCAGGGAGCAGGAAAGTGAGGTTACATATCACTGCGGCGGTGTGCTAACGTGTTAAATGTGCTATTTTTATGGCTCTCTCTCTAGAACCAAGAATAGCTCCGTCACAATTAGATGAAGTTTAGATTTTAAAAGAAAGGGAAAAACGGTCACATAGATACAGCCAAGAAACACATTAAAAGGCATGTATGGATTAATATACATACGAAAAGCAAATGGAAGCGGCTTCCCGAAGCAACAATTGTCACGTGGAGCGATTCATGGTCATGTTTTATATCACCAGTAAATGGTGTGTGGGCGTCAGGTTAATAGAAGTAAAAGCTCAAGAGTTGGAGGTTTAACTCACTCCTCCAATCTACGGGAAAATATCAGAGCTGGCCATGGATGGTGCCGATACAGAACGCCAAATCCCCTCCAAGGACTGAATTAAAAGGGTAATCCAGTTACAAAAAGTTACAGCCTCTCCACTTAGATAGGAGATGAATGCTATATTGGTTGGGGTTAGACCACTGGGATCCCCAACAGTTAGGAAAACAGGGGTCTTGTGTCCCTATTTAATGGAGCAGTGGTTGAGCATGCCCACTACGGCTCCATTCAAATTCTATTGGACTGCAGAAAGTTGTAAACTGAAAGGGCAGGGGCAAATGCAGGATTCTGAAAAGAGGGCCCAAAAAAAAAAAAAAAAAAATCTCAAAGCGGTATTCCCACCCCAGGTCTGCATTCTCCTGACAGTTTCCAACTTCCTAGTGGTGACTGTTCAGGCGCCTACCTACTCCTCTTCAATATAGCATCACAATGTTGGAGAGGAGGAGGGAGGCAACTGTACAGAAGAAAACATTTTTAGGACAGATAAATGGGGGGGGGTGTTCTGCGCAACCTGAGAACACTCCTTAGTACGCCCCTGAAGAAGTATCATTTATTACCCATCCACTCTGTAGGTGATAAATTCTAGATTATTAAGAGTACCATAATTTTGCCCATAAGACGCACCTAGGTTTTAGAGGAGGACAATAGGAAAAAAAAAATTTTCATTAGACCTCAGATAAGACCACCAATCAGACCTCCAATGTTAATCAGGCCACAGCTGACAGCCCCAATCAGACCCCCAATGTTAATAAGACCCTCAATCAGACCCCCATGCCTCAGAGCCTCTGGTATGCAGACCCCAGCCTCAGATCAGATAAAATTAAAAATCCACTTACCTCTCCTGCTCCAGACACCGCCGCTCCTCACCTTTCGGTGCTCCTCCTGCCGCCGGCTATGCTGTGAACCGAGGCGCACAGCGTGAGGTCACAGAGCACCCTCACGCTGTGCGCAGCCACAGCACAGCCGAGGACCAGGAAGGGGTGAGTACAGAGTCTTCACCACTTCCTGGTCCTCCGGTACTAATAAGCGCTTCCATAATGGAAGCGCTCATTAGTATTCACCCCATAAGATGCAGGGACATTTTCCCCCCACTTTAGGGGTGGGGGGCTCAGTGCGTCTTATGGGGCGAAAAATACGCAACTGCTAGAGTCCTCATCGACCCCAATCCCCACAAAGTGGCTAAGATGAGTTTATTTAAATGTAGGGTTAGCCATACATACCCAATGCTGCTCCACTCAAAGTGTATGGCAGTGACACACGGCTGAGCACAGCTGTGGTTAGGGGAATGGGGTCTCCATTTTGTTGGTTGGTACGGGATCCCAGCAGTTGGACCCCCACCAATCTAGCATTTATGACCTATCTATTAAATTTGGAATACCCCTTTAAAAAGGTGGTTGTACTGTACTGCAAACAATATGGCTACTTTCATCAACTACAGGACCACTCTTATCCATGGTACTGCACCAAAAGCACCAGTCACAAAAAAAAAAAAAAAATATTAGGCTGAAAAACCAGCCCATGGCCAAGAGTGGCGCCGTTTCCATGTTGTTCTAATGTCATGCAGCCCCTTTCAAAACTATTGCTTCCATTATGCAGTGACCTCGTGTGTGTGATTAATGGTGGTGAAATCTTATCGGCCGCAATGGCCACTCCAGGCACATGAATAGGAATGTGCCGCGGGAAGCGACCACTGCAGAGAGCATTGAAATGGCATTAATCACACAGGAACTCAAGGTTAGAGCTGCCGTTCTACATAGGAAAAAAGCCGTCCAACACACCCGTGATCAATCACACTCAGATTTGTAACAACTTCCCTATGTATTTTTTTATTTTTTTTAAGAAAAAGTGCAAACTTAGACCATTAATGATATGTACTTGCTGCATCAGAAGTCTCAAAAATCCTATTCTATCAAAAGAAAGGGTAAGAATGACTGAAAAAAGGGTTGTCTGGTTTGCAAAACAACCAAAATGATATAGTTTTCCTTGTCAGGAGTTCGAAAGCTGCTTGGAGGACCCAGAATGACCATACAGTACATGGACAGCCCATTGACTTGTGTAATACCTCATTTCACCAGTGGCAGCACTGCAGGGAATTTTATCACTTGCTGCCAGGTTCCTACATAAGGACTTCAATGGACCTCAGCAATCTGTCCATACGAAGGACCCCAGGGCTGTCTTTTAGGAAAGCCATGCACTAGAATGTAATTTGTGACACCCGGGCAACTGCCTGTGTATTGAGTGAATTGATTTGAATTTTAGTTTTGCATTTTGCACTATTGTCAATACTAACATACACCCACCATAAAACTGTTCCATAAAAGTATAGCTTTCCCCCAAAAAACTATGGTGGTAAAATAATGATGTTCTAATTGTCAAAAAGTGGGTAGACAAAAAAAAATGAAAAAAATTCTTCAGATCTGGGAGTCTGAACTGGCCAAAGGTTGCCTATATGATGTATATACATTGAAGGGGTTTGTCCAGAAGTAGAAAAACATGGCGGCTTTCTTCCAAAAACACTGGTACACCTGTCCATAGATTGTATGTGGTATTGCAGCTCAGTTACGTTCACTTCAATGAAGCGGACCTGCAATGCCACAACACATGGACAGGGGTGGTGTCGTTTCTGGAAGAAGGCAGACGTGTTACTCTAATTCTGGACAACCCCTTTAAAGAAGATGTGTAAAAACTGCTCTGCAAAAACACTTCAGAAGAGAAATATATATAACGGAATATCAGGCAGCACCCCAGTAAAATCCACAAAGCTGTGGTGCCAGCGTCCACCCTCAGTCACCGGTAATCAATATGAGAAAAGTGGGGGTCCGACTGCCTGCACCCCATAGATCAGTTGTCCGAGGCGACCACAGAGCTCCCGTGAGCGCCACAGCTTTCCAAACACAGTGCCACACATTGTATAGTGGCTGTTCTTGGTACTGCAGCTCAGTGTCATTTGCTTGAATGGGACTGAGCCGCGCTAAGGCCATGTGACCAATTAAAGTGACATCACATGGCCTAGAAAGAGGCCTAAGCGCCCATGGAGCATTGAGACCTCTTCATACAGCTGATCTGAGGGGGTCCCGAGAGTTAGGTCATTAATATAATATAAGATCGGCGGAGGTCTATCTTGAGGATAGCTCTTCAATATGTAAATCCTGGAGAACCCCTTTAAGATCCTTTATAATAGTTTAAGGATAAACAGCATTAAAAAATATATTTAAAAAAATAAAAATCTGATAATCTACACAGGAAGAGAAATAATGTAAGAACATGTGTCGAATGTACTTCTGCTGTATGGGGGGAAAGAATACAACATAACCAGCAGAAGGATCGAGTCCGGTTCATTCTGTGGGAGAAAAAGGAAAGAATGAGCAACGAGAAGAACGGATAATGAGTCAACACTGCACAGTAACCAGACTGGGACGGAGGAGGAAAGCACACACACACCCGCCACAATAAGGAACTGCTCCTGTATGGGAAGTAAAAAATAGAGGATCAAGACTAATCGAGGCATCAACAATATTAGGAAGGAAGGTTGAGGTTCTTGAAGCCAGTGTACATATTTAGAAGAGATTCCACGGATGATGTGCCAAAAGTAAAATAATAATTAACGATAAAAACATTAAAGTTTCCCGAGATCATAGAAATGCGTACGCCACGTTGCCCAGTAGATTTATGGACATCATAAAGGATGGGGTGTCCTAGATTCTCAGCAAGTTGTTAAATTAAAGGCTATGTACACCTTTGGAGTCAATTTTTTTTAATGATTGCATTTAATTTATTTTTGGCTAAAAAACATTTTTTAATTATTAAAATATTGAGCTGTTCAGTCACAAAGGGTTAACTGTTTTTCTAACTGTGTGACTGGTACTTTCACTTTCACTTTGTGCCAGTCATTTAATTACCCTTATTTCTAAACTACTGAGAGGTCAAACACTTATTTAAGGCCTCTTTCACACTAGCGTTGTGAGGATCCGGCGTGCACTTCCGTCGCCGGAAATGCCCGCCGGATCCGTCACAACGCAACACACCTGAAAGCATTTGAAGACTGATCAGTCTTCAAAATGCTTTCAGTGTTACCATGGAAGCCAGGATGCTACTAAAGTCCCGGCTGCCATGGAATAGTAGTGGGGAGCAGTGGAGAAGCTACTTACCGTCCGTGTGGCTCCCGGGGTGCTCCACAATGACGTCACAGCTCCCCTACGTCGCATGGATCACATGATCCATGCGACATAGGGGCGCTGTGACGTCGATGTGGAGCGCCCTGGGAGCCACACGGACGGTAAGTAGCTTCTCCCCTGGCTCCCCACTACTTTTCCATGGCAGCCGGGACTTTAGTAGCATCCTGGCTGTCATGGTAACCGGCAATGCGCCGAAACGATGTTTAGCTTAAAGTCTGATCCGGATTAATGCCTTTCAATGGGCATTAATTTCGGACCTGTCCTTGCGGCAAGTGTTCCAGATTTTTGGCCGGAGGAAAATCTGCAGCATGCTGCGGATTTTTCAACGGCAAAAAAACGTTTGAATACTGAACTGATGACATCCTGATGCATCCTGAACGGATTTCTTTCCATTCAGAATGCATTGGGATAATCCTGATCAGTATCTTTCTGTCCTAGAGCCCCGAGGACGGAACTCTAGGACGGAAAGGAACAACGCAAGTGTGAAAGAGGCCTAAGCCACATTCTTATCAGTAAGATAAGGACTGAGCTATAATGAGTGTTTATAGCACAGATAAAAAGGTGTACATAGACTTTAAGCCATTAATGACCCATCACAATAACCATCCATGGTCATCTAGAAAAAATGATACTTCCACCTCTTTGGAAGTATCAAAGTACCTAAAAAGGCATATCATACCAATCGAAAGATGCGAGTGTCCCAAAAGTAGGGCACTCTGAGCATTAAAAGAAGTATGAAGCCTTTGACAAAACATTTCTATACTACAGGAACCAGACACAATTAAAGTTGCTTTGGTGAAGAACTTCACAACCTGCTCAAAATATCAGCTTTATAGACTGGTTACCATGTTGGAGGTGACCCAAAAAATGACCCATAACCTTCTAAATCAGCAGATTTAGCCCAAAAGACCAAACAAAATAAATGATTATGGAGTAGAATGGATTAGACAAGCACCTCATTTGTTTGGAAAAAAATGACCAAGTCATTTACATAAAAGTTTTTGGTGAAATCTTAAAGTCAGCCAGTGTCCATCTCTCTAAAAAGACATCCATGACTTTAGCATCCAAAAGCTAGATAACGTCCAGTTAGGTCATAAAAGTGTTAGGGTCTAACTGGACATTACCTAGGTGGCTCTACAGGTTTGACTTATAGGATTTTGCCTCTCCATCCAAGATAACTATAGCAACGTAAAGTCCTTTCGAGATAACATTCACAAAAACAGATGTAATTGTTTCTTTACCATCAGATCTTAAATAGCTGACAATGTAGGGTCATAATTCAGGTTGGGTGGCTTTGAACAATGCAGAATAGACAGAGAACAAAGAGCTGAAATAGAAAATTAGACCAGATATCCAAAGAGCTTACTTCGTTTTTTAATAGTTTTGCTTGACTAAGGATTATTAATTCCTGTACTAATTCAACACGACGTAAAATTACATCCAATGATTTTCAACCTGGTTACGATTTTGAATATAACATGTTTTTGAACATTTCCTACAAACATGGACGTATCTTGATATTGTAGATGTACGTCATGAAACTAAAATGAAATCTTTGGAACATTGAACAAAAAACAAAATGAATTACACAATTGTCCAACATCAACCATCTGAAGATGATTTTGCTCGTTTTCGGGGCTCTAACTACAATAGTCGGCTGCCTCACTTACCAAGTTCTTTAGAGCCTTGACTTTCACTGGCCAATTCTCCCATTTTTACCAGGGCATCAAAGTAGCCTTTCGCTGCAAACGTTACACCTAAAAAAATAAACATTTACATATTTTTAAAAGTGATCACACATGCCAGCAAAACATCAAGGCATCCTCCCATGGTGCTTCCATAAGCGTCTTTGCACAATTTGGTCTTAAGATGGCCAAAGACATTATAATTAAAACAATCATTGTGATAACCCAATCTAGTTCAACCATTTGTCACCAGATATCAGTTGGCGGGTTGACCTTCTTGACTAAACACCTAGACTTTTTAAACTGGTAATGTCCTCCACTGAAGGTCTTTGGCCACCTTGAAGGTCACAGTATACGTACTTCGCTTCCTCAAATAAAACAGTTGTCTGGCGCATCAGACTTTCTTCTAGTATCTATGGCCAGCACTAGCAGTTTTTGTAGAAAATATCCGCATCAAACGAATAAGGTAGTAAATCATGATCACACATGTAGGATCCTGAGCCTTCTCCATTTATGTAGCTTCCATGTCACATAATAGTTGCCTTTTGAAGTTATTACAGACAAGGCATGGGAAGAAAACCAGCCAGGTGACAACCTGGCTGTTTTTTATTGGAAGTGTCTACTTGCAAATTCTAAGAGCTACAACAAAAATGTGTCCCCACAGCAGTAACGAGTACATATTATATAACTTGCATATGGTAGAGGCAGCCAGCGGCGTAGCAAATGGCTCATGGGCCCTAGTGCAAGAGTTCAGCTTGGGCCCCCCTTCCCTCAGTGCTTTGTGTGTTTTCTTATGCGGCATAAAGGTCTTTGGGCCCCCTCAGGCTCCTAGGCTCGGTAGCGACTGCTATCTCATGTACGCAATATCCATTCTACGGCCTCTACCCATGGGTAAAACTTGGGTTTGGGGAAAAGGAGAGGGACGTCCGCTACTTTGTGCTTTCTGGTTGCTCTACTTACAATACGGACCAGAGATCCGTGTCTAAGCTATGTGGGATCTCCAGCTAAACAGAGGAAATGGTGGATTATCACCACTTGGTTTACTTTGATACCCTGGATCATTTTTCGGTTTAGGATCCCTTTAAGGCCTCATGCACACAGCCATATCCATTTTTGCAGTCCGTAAAACACGGATACCAACTGTGTGTTCCGCATTTTGTGGATCTTTATTGCCCTCTGTAAGAAAAGTCTATTCTTGTCTGCAAAATGGACAAGAATAGGACATGTTCTATTTTTTTGTAGGTCCGCAGAACGAAAATACAGTACATCTTTTGTGCCACACTGTAACTAATGAGTCCGCATCCAATCTGCATGTTTACAAATAAAAGACTTTGACTTCTCCTCCTGCTGGATCAACTTCTGGTTTTGCTCCTAATACTGTACATCTAGGAATGACTAACGTTTTTGTTTTCTGCCATTTTTATATGGTGTCTTTTTAGCTTTATGTGGCCAGACGTTAAAAGTTTAAATGGTACAATAAAAAAAATAAAAAATCTAAAATAGAAAATTTATGGAAAGAAATGCAAAAAAAAAGTAATATTTCCGCACATCCAATAATTAGTTTTTAGTTTGCTGGGAAGAATATGGTGAATGGAGGAAGGAGGGAAGAAGTAGCTAACTTCTCCAACTTTGTTAGAAATAGAACTGGGATGTAAGTGCAGATGATCTAGTGAACCCATTGGCTCTGCTTTATTCCTAACTTATCAGTCACACCCGATTTGTAGAATCCTCGAATTACAACACATGGGCATCTAATACTACCGTGTAGATCTCACATTTAGGCTACTTTCACACTAGCATTTTAGTTTTCCGGTATTGAGATCCATCATAAGGGCTCAATACTGGGAAAAAACGCTGCAGTTTTGTCCTGATTTATTGTCAATGGGGACAAAACTGAACTGAACAGAACGGAGCGCTCCAAAATGCATTCTGTTCAGTTTAGTTGCGTTCCCATACCGGAGATCAAACCGCAACATGCCGTAGTTTGCTTTCCATCCTGGGATGCGGAGCAAGACGGATCCGGCATCACCCCCAATGCCAATCCGTTTTCTCTGACACAATAGAAAGCGGATCCGTCCTCCATTGACTTTCAATGGAGTTAATGACGGATCAGTCTTGGCAAAGTTAAAGATAATACAACCGGATCCGTTCATAACGGATGCAGATGGCTGTATTATCAGTAACGGAAGCGTTTTTGCTGAACCCTGCCGGATCCAGTAAAAATGCTAGTGTGAAAGTAGCCTTACACACACAGCCATACTGGAGTGAATTAAGTCCGTGCCAAAAAGGTATGGATGCGTACCAGCACGGTGGACACTCTAAGTTAGAGATGAGCGAATTTAATTTGCTAGTAAAAGCAGAATTGCGTTATGGATTCCGTTACCACGCACCATAACGCAATTTTATGATGGAATGCCTTTAGAGGCATTCCGTCATAATAGAAGTCTAGGACTCCCCTGCATAACAGAAACTGGACGGATCCGTTATGCAGGCCATAGACTTCTATTATGACAGAATTAATAACGAAATGCCTCTAAAGGCATTCAGTCATAGAATTGCGTCATGGTCCGTGGTAACGGAATCCATAAAGCAATTCTGCTTTTACCACCAAAAAAAGCGTGAACGAATTTCATAACATGAAATGCACTCATCTCTACTCTTGGTATCAATACGGTGAATGGAGTCCTAAGAATATATTAAAAGGGTTTTCTGAGCTTTTAATACTGATGACGTATCCTCTAGATAGGTCATTAGCATCTGTGGGGGTCCAACACCCCTGACGATCAGCTGTTTGAGAAGGCACCGGCGCTCCTGTGAGCCGGGGTCACCAAGCACAGCGCCGTATATTGTAGACCGGCTGTGCTTGGCATCGCGCTCAATCTGATTCACGTCAATGGGGCTGAGCTGTGCCTAGGCCATTGACCGATGTACGTGACATCACATGACCCCTTAAGTGAAAGTGTTGCGAGATTTCCCCTCCGAAGAACAAAATGTGAACTTGGTCTTGCACACACAGCACAGGGTGCACCGGGTGTATTCAGTGTCTGCAAACCAAATAATGATTACATGCAGCTCTACAGAGATCAACAGATTTAGTCTACCAAAACCTACTAGGGATTTATTCACAAGTCAACAACAGGACTCGCCCAAAACAAAACTAAAAAATGTCGGCTGGAGCTACATGGTGATCTAGGCCAGGATACCCACTGCACACCCAAAGATCACTGTATGACTATGAATAGGGTTGCAGCACATCTCCTAAGTTGCCACAACCCCATAATCGCAAGAACTCTAGCAATGTTGGAGGGCCCTGGCCATTAAAATAGGAGCAGGGCACCCTTTTCTTGTGTTTCCCATCACTCAGCATAGGTGTGGAGCTCGCCTTCCTATTCAGTTTAGGTTGGGAAGGAAATTATAGGGGGGGAATCAATCTGAGAAAGAGAACCACAGTGTAAAGCATGGGGGAAGGACAAAGCAGAAGCCAATGCAGAGATAAGAGGTAGATTTCAGGCTACCAACAGATGATAAATGTATTCTCGTGATGGTGGAACACCCACCGATCAGAAGATGATGTCCTCGAGTCCCATGCGAGTACAGCAGTGGTGTGCGTGACCACAGCTCCATACACTGTCTATGGGACTGTTGAGTATACTGCTCATTCACACAGGGGGCTTTAAGACTCCAGTTCTCCTGATCCATTGGGTTCCAGCAATAATGCCTTTATCAACTACCCTGTGATAAATGTTAACAAGCAAATCCCTTTAAGAGGTTTCCGTCACTAGAATTTTCACTATTACACTGGCTGACATTAGCGATGTGCTAATGTCATCTGCACCTAACTATGCTATTCTTGTTATTATTCATGCCCCCATTACTGCAGAATTCTTACTTTTATAATATGCAAATTAGCCTCTAGGTGCCGCGGGGCGTTTACCCTGCTCTTAGAGGCTCCGTTCTCCCACCTCATTACACGCCCTCCAAGTCTTGATTGACAGGGCCAGGCAGCGTTCGCATCCTCCTGCCGGCCCTGTGCGCTGGGGAAATCTCACGCCGTTCAGTATTCGGCACAGGCACGGTGAGGAAGCTGGCAGCCAGCGAGCGTCTTTCCCGCACCACACCTGCGCCGAATACTGAACTGCGTGAGATTTCCCCAGCGCACAGGATGCAAACGCCACCTGGCCCTGTCAATCAAGACTTGGAGGGCGTGTAATGAGGTGGGAGAACGGAGCCTCTAGGAGCAGGGTCAACGCCACCCTTGCACCTGCACCTCAACAGTCCGATAGAGGCCAATTTGCATATTATAAAAGTAAGAATTTTGCAGTAACGGGGGCATTAAAAACAACAAGAATAGCATAGTTAGGTGCAGCTGACATTAGCACATCGCTAAGGTCAGCAGGTTTAATAGTGACAGAAACCCTTTAAGCTGAAGTAACTGATTCCCAGCTCCCAAGGATGGGCCATCAATGTTGGTCTGAAAGGATAAAGTGATGATTATGTCCCGTGATTTATTTATTTTAATTTATTTCAGTAAATTTCTTAAATGGGCTTTCCAACACTCCTTTGGATAGGTCATCAGTATCTGATCGGTTGGGGACCCCCACCAATTGAGAAGGCACTGGCGCTCACGGCCTTCTACCTGCTCACTAAGCACAGCGCCGTACATTGTATAGTGGCCGTGCTTGGTATTGCAGCTCAGCCCAATTCACTTCAGGAGGCTGAGCTGCTCCTAGGCCGTGTAAAACCATGAATGTGACATCACTGCCTACAAAAAGCTGCAGTGTTCGCAGCCTTCTCAAAAGCCGATCAGTGGGGGTCCCGGGTATCGGACTCTTACCATTCAGATACTAATAACCAATTCAGAGGATAAGTCATCAATTAAAAAGTCTTGAAATACCCCTTTAACACCCGCCATTATTTTTTGTGATAATTAACTAGTGACTGACATAATGTATTGCTCGTCTTATAATTCATTAAGAAATGTAGTAAAATATATTAAAATGAACATGATCCATCTGAAAATTCCTCTAAGTCAGGGATCAGCAACCTCCGACACTTCAGCTGTTCTGAAACTACAACTCCCAGAATCCTCCATTCACTTCTGTGGGAGTTACCAGAACAACCAAATATGCATGCTGGGAGTTGTAGTTTCACAGCAGCTGGAGTGCCGAAGGGTGCTGATCCCTGCTCTAAGTAAATGGGACTGAGCTGCAATACAAGACCCAACTTACAGAAAAGAGGGGCGCCATTTCTGGAGGGGGGGGGAGGGCATACAACCCATTTAAAGGGGTTTTCCCCACAAATTACATTCATCCCCCATCCAAAGGAGAGGGCCAAAACAGCGGGATTCCTCTTGGCTTTTGCCATCATAGACTTTGTATACAGCGTCCGCCTGCACGCTTGACCTCCCTCGGACAGATGATAAATGCCATTTGTTAGAAAACGCCCTTAAAAGAAATTAAGACATGATGCTTGCTAGACCCTGGAGGTGTGTCGCCGCTTTATTTCACCGAATGTGGGGGGTGGTCTGATTCCTGTCACCACTCCAAACACCCCCTAAAAGAAAAAGAAAAAAAAGTCCCTAAAACCCCCATTAAGTGCCAACTAATTGTAATCCCTGCTCCATTAAAGGGGTTGTGTCACCGCAGACAATGAGAGCATATCGCTAGGATATATTCCCATTGTCCGCGATTGGAATACCCCTTTAAGACACAGCTAGGATCAGTGGCTCCTTGGCTGCATTGTCTATTTGAGCCCAAGGTAGTCTGGAATCAACCCCCTGCTACATTACAGTCTTCCACTGTTGCACTGCACATCCCCCATGCTTTACCCTGCAGACCTGTTCTTCACACTGACTAACATGCACTATAAGACCAGCAGGATGTCAGTGCCAATATCCATTACCATAAAGGTAGAAATTATAACCAACTAGAGCAAATAAATTGCTGCAAACCAGGCACCAAAAGGGAAGGTCTCAAAAAGCCACTAAGTATGCTTTAAAGGGGATGTACACCTTTGCAAACAATCTGTTTAGTGCGTCTGAAAAAAAAAAAAAAGAAAAGAAACTTTCTGCTATTTTATGTACACCGCTCCTATGCAGATTTATGCGATTCGTGCCATGTTACATACTATGACCAACCCATATGCAGTCCGATCGCCTCGCAGACCCCCTTCCTGCAGATAGATGAGCTGTATTAGGCGACTTTCATACTCGCGTTTTGGCCTTCAGTTACCTCTATTCAGTCACCAGCGTTTTGCTGCCCACCAGACGGAACAGAGCCAAATGTTTTTTCTGGCACAATAGAAAACGGATCCGTCATGGCTATAGAAGACGTAATACAACCGGATCCGTTCATGACGGATACAATTATTGTAATGAAAGCGTTTTTTGTAGATTAATGACGGATCCGGAAAAAAAACGCTAGTGTGAAAGTAGCCTCACACGTGACTGCAGGATCAGACTACAAGCAAGGCTTTGCTTGTAGTCCGTTTCCATGGGAACACAGATCTGCATGGGAGCTGTATACACAAAAACAGCAGGATATTTTTCACCAAGGCCGTTTGCAAAAATTGCTTTTTATTTCATATGAACTGAAGCAAAAACAAAATAAAAAATAATAATAACAACAACAAAAGTGTTCATGCCCTTGTGCATCCAGTTGGCTACGTACGACTTGTGAGCTCGGATACTACTGCAGGTACAGCTCTCGGGAAGCAGAAAAGTTGCACGCTGGCAGCTGAGCGACACCCAAGTGCCCTGCATAAGACGGCACACAAGTCATCGTTTAGCCTGTTTCCATGGCAACAAACACACACACAAAAAAAAACTGTAGCAGGAGACCGGCGAAGGATTAATCATAGGCCGGAGGGCTTGAGGAGGGATTATCTCGGCCTGCGTTGTGGTCATCTGGGTTTGTACATGACCTTTTACATGATTACAGCATTGACCGCCCTCACAGGGGAAGAGGCGGCAGATCAGGCTGTACCCAGAATATCAACATGGCAAAACTTATTTTTAGGTGTAGTTCTCCAAAACAGAGCGTGATGTGAAACAATATGTTTTATTATGACCCTGGGTGTAGGTTACAGTGCCATGTACAATACATATGTAAAAATACTTGAACCGGAGCCCAGTAGGCGTCAGCTACGCCCAAACACATAAAAACAAACAGGAAACAGAGGATGCATCACCTACTGGGGGTGGGGGTGCCCTGTGGATATGGCATATATCCGAGATGGGAATACCCCTTTAAGTACTTGCACTGTGGATGCAACTCTGCACAATTATCCCAGGGACTGTACATTAAAGAGATTCTCACTTATTACCAATGGCAAAAAATAAAAAAATACATCTGATTATTAAAGCAGGTTGAGATGAAGACTGGATATGGCATAAATATCTGAGATGGGAATACCCCTTTAAGTACTTGCACTGTGCATACAACCCTGCACAATTATCCCAGGGACTGTACATTAAAGAGATTCTCACCTACTACTAATGGTTAGAGAAAAAATCTAAATAATACAAAATCTGATTAATAAAGCAGGTTGAGATGGAGAATTGAATTACAGTATATCACGTCTGTAAGGCTTAAAGGGTTTTTCCAGCTAAACAAAAATAGTTTGACGCAGGGTCAGACTGGCTTAGAACTTAAGATATACTCCCCTCCAGCTCCTGTCTCAACACATAGGAAATGCCACAAAATGGCCACTC
The DNA here is from genome assembly GCA_033119425.1 of Bufotes viridis. Lineage (NCBI taxonomy): Eukaryota > Metazoa > Chordata > Amphibia > Anura > Bufonidae > Bufotes > Bufotes viridis. Next base: position 259,163,836 of record CM065594.1, on the reverse strand, counting down.
GGTTAATCTCAGACTGACAGGGACCACCGCTGCAAACTACTTTTGGAAAAAATGCCTTTATTTTCTGACTCTCTGTGGTCAGAACAAGGGCCATCAAGATCATTCTAAATTAATTTATTTCTCCAATGGCTATAGTAATCAGATTTTTCAAAAAAAAAAAAAAAAGTAAAAAAAGAATATTTAAAAATGGGGAAATTGTAGCCAGAACTGCATTTTAATGGGGTAACAAGGAACTAAACCTATCGGGTCATACAGATATGGGTTTACACAACTGTCATAGCACTGCAATAAACCCCTCCACAATTGATTTCCAATGTAGGCTACACTGGAGCTGATATCAGTCGTGTTCGTCAGGGCAGGCGATTATTATGTACAAAGGGCCGTTCAGCTTCATAAGGGCTAATCTAAACAGCACTAAAGGCTCCAATAAGCCAGCTCGACATAATCCTTATCAACAGCATCAGGAGCGGCTGGGTGAGGCATGAGGCACTGCCGACACGGCCTACAGATTTAACTTACTTTGTAGGAGCCTGTGCTAGCATTACACGCCTTGCTGTAAACACTACAACATATGGAATGAATGAGTAAGATGCAGAACGAACCAGGACTGATACAGGCAACTTTAACACAATCCAGAAGCGATGTGATCTAGCCATATTTTATTTTTATGTTATTAAGTTTCTATTTGAAAACTGTCATCACACTGCTGTTGACTGATCTTACTCCTTTTAATAGTCCCTATTTAGCATTTAGAGAGCATAAAAGTGTCCTTCAATATCAGTTTACATTACGTAAAACCAATTAAAGGGATTTTCCAGATACTGGTACTGTGGCCCATCATTGGCTTTGCTCTGCTGACTGGCAGGGGCCCCTGGTGATTGTCCCATAGGACGTGACATAAGCATTTAAGATGGAACACTCCTTTAATTACCCCCTTTTCAGCAATCTCCAATTAATGTTTGTGCAATAATGATGGATGGATGGATGGATGTGTGTATATATATATATATATATATATATATATATATATATATATATATATATACACACATACATACATACACACACACACACATATATATACACACACACCATAATAAGATCTACGATCTACAGCCTGATTGCTAATGGTTTCCAAATAGTAAGGGTGGGTTCACACTAGCGTTAGGGATTCAGTTATGGCTTTCCGTTATAAAATGGTTATAACCGAAAATAACAGAATCCATAAGACGGAAGGACGGATCCGTTCTTCTGCCCATAGACTTTTATTATGACGGAATGCAAAACGGAAGCTCTTAAAAGACATTCTGTTTGCTTCCCGTCCTAATAGAAGTCTATGGGAATCAAAACAGATCCTTCTGGTTCCCGTTATGCAAGATGGAAAACAAAGTCTACAGGACTTTGTTTTCCGTCTTGCATAACGGGACCCAGATGGATCAGTTATGCTTTCCCATAGACTTCTATTAGGACGGAAAGCAAACGGAATGCCTTTTAAAGGCTTCCGTTTTGCATTCCGTCATAATACAAGTCTATGGGCAGAAGAACGGATCCGTCCTTCCGTCTTATGCATTCTGTTATTTCCCGTTATAACGGAAAGCCATAGCGGAATCCATAACGCTAGTGTGAACCCACCCTAAAATAGAAATTTACTGAGTAAACACTTAAAAATATTACAAATGTTAAGAAAACTAGTTTTGCCAAGAGACCCAGGGTTTTTTCAATACTTACTCGCCAAGGCTTTCTCATAGTTCTTTCCCATGGCAATGAAATTCCTAAGGCAAGGGTTAAATTGTTCCATAATAGTCTGAAATACAAAAAAAAGACCCAGACATTAGTAGCGTTCACAGACATAACCACTTATAACATACTCCTTAAAGAGGACCTGTCCCCTCTCCTGACATGTCTGTTTCAATTACCACTTGCATTCCCCATGTAACAACAATTCTGAAGCATCTATTCTTATGACTATGTTGCGCCATTCCTTTACTATTCCTACTAGAATTATGAATGAATTGCTGGATGCTTACAAAGAAAGACCAGATGGATGCTACCAGTTGGGGTGTGTCCCCACACAGCATGACACTATCCAATCAGTGCTGCCAGTGTCAGACTGTGCAGGGACACACCCTCAACTGGCAATACCCAGCTGGACCTTCACTACAAACTGCTAGCATATCATACCTTCTAGCAGGAATAATAGAAGAATATTACATTACAGAGTCATAAGAATAGATGCTCCAGAATGGTTATTACATGGGGAATGCAAAAAGTTACTAAATCAGACATGTCAGGAGAGGCGATAGCTCCTTTTTAAGTGCATGTCTATTATTTCAAAAAGTCAATTAAATGATACATGTCAAGATCCTTCTGTACATGCATTAAATTTAACAGTTGAATAGAGGGGTTCTTTGATGGTCTCCTTTGGGGAGGGGGGTATGCTGCTTCCAAGTGATACAGGAGCAAAAAAGCATATCAATATTTGGGATATGATAAGAAACTAATGGCGGCCATATTGGCTGCCACTCAGTCCTGAAAATTGATAACCAAAAACTGGCTGAACAGGACAGGAGAATGACAAAAAAAAAAAAGAAAATCTGTATTTTGCTAGTTTAATATTAGAATTTCCTATAAAATTTTTTATTTTTTTAGTTTACCAAGGACGTCTGTGGGTTTAACAAAACGTCCATTGTCTCTGCGCAGAACACATTTTCTTCATGTCGGTGCTAGCGGCAATAACAGCAGAACGAAAGAATATATTTGATAAGACTACAGCGCCCGTGGGAAGGAGCGAAGGAACGTTTACTGTGAAATCAGTACAGTCATGTAGAAGAGCAGCAGAACGTAATACCGAGATAAAAGGCTGAATAACTCAGCGGCGGCGAGGAAGAGGGGGTTGGGGGGAGGAGACAAAAATTCCACCTTGTGCGCGTTCTTATTGAGATTTCCCAAAATGTAGAAATCCACCCCAAAGTATCATTGTTTAAGCAGAAAACTGAGAAAAATCCCTGCCCCCCTTACACATTAGCCAAACCTGCCTTTATTTGGCAGGACTTGCCAACAGCGCTCAAACTCTCCTCCGACCAATGAAGCTGAGGGTGATAAGGATCGGGCTCTTTAAATTTAAACGCAAACCCTTTTGTTCTCACTCAGCCAACCAAAATGCCACTCCGCACCGATGAGAATAGATATTTGGCTTGCCTATATTCCCTTGTCATTTCCCAAGGTTTATTAAAAAGACGAAATTTGACTCATAGGGAGTCAATTGCAAAAGGTGGCGCCAGCGAGATGGTTCTCTCTGGTGGATACATCTTTGCACATTATTTTCCCATGGACCATTGTCAAGAAGTCTTCACACATAGCTCTCCTTAATGAGAGCCAGTAACCCCACCTCAAGCTGTTCTCCTAGGAGAGAAGCCATCATCAGAAGCGTCTGGCAGTGCCTTTCTCCTCTCTCTGCATTGAAAACACAGGCACACTGGGCCAAACCAGGCATGCATGTGTATGGGGCGGTTAGGAGAGATAGCTGTAGGGCCAACAAGTGTATTGTCTTATCTTAAAGGGGTATTTTGGGGGGGGGGGGGCGGTGATTTAACTTCATGGATGGCCATGAAAAAAAAAAAAAAAAAAAAACACCCACACATCTTGCTGATCTCTCGATTGTTGCCGCTCTGAAAGTGTCTGGTTCCCCATTGCGCTCCACTTCCTGCTGGAGATGACTGGATGCCGGACATTAAGGAGGGATCTACATGGCCATATCAGCATTTGTCCCATGTTAAAGGTTGTCTTCTTCACTGGGCAGAGGTTGATGTCTGCCCAGTGATTAAGATACTATTTTTAGAATGGGGTTTTGGAGGGAAAATTTCCCGCCGTTTTGCTGTGGGTCACTGGGCAGAGTGGTCACTCTGTCCAGTGATGGCCTAATTGGCTAATGTTAAGAGCCTGTTATGTTCCAGGGTTTCGAGTAGAGATACCCAGACCCTGGTAACAGGTGCCCGATTGGTGTGGGGGGGGGGGGGGTTCAGGAGTGGGCTTTAATTGTCCTGGCTCTGCGGGCTGCACCAGCCCGTGGAGCCTGGATCCGTGTGCCCCCGCCCAGCCGAGCCAGTTCCTGCCATGTTGAGACAGAACCAGGAAGTGAAGCACAGAGGGGACTCTAGCCATGACGCAAGAATTGGTAAGATGAGGATAAGCCATCTTATTTATTTTGTTTTTTTTTTAACCATTTCATGGCCAAGATCTTTTATTTTCTACTAGAATATCCCTTAAAACCCTTATTTGCCCTCATACTTCTACCATAAAGACCTGTAAACTCAGACGCTCTTAACCTTGACCAATTGAGTTAAAAAACAAAAAAATAAAACCAGTCATCGTGTATGGGACCTTGTTCGTCTCCTATAACCCACCAGTCAGTAAATGACCATAAGAAAACGAAATCTTATCTAATAATTTGATAATTGACTTATTTACACAACCAGTTGGGATGTTGAGGAACTGTACAGTGTATAATTAAACGTATATTCGTACAAAATCGTTGGGGTTTTCCGGGCATCTCATCTAAGAAATCCAACAACGTGCTACCACAGATCTCCAAGTAATATCTAGACACCTTAGATCAGAAAGGATGTGGTTCCAAAAAGCATGGCGAGAAGAAAAATAGACTCTATAAACATACGTGAGCAAGCTGCAAAGGTGTGCACATGAGCAGAAGTTTTAGTATGCCATACAGTACAGTAAAGTCTTAAGACCAACTTCGACATCAGATAAGAAGATGTCCACAATGTCAACCCCAAGTAATCAAAAAGACCTTTACACTAGACAAATACAGGCGCCAAAACTTATAGCCCGTCCAATTCATCTTCCACTTCATTGATATGTTTGGACAGGGTCTGGTGGCCCACATAGTTTACTCTTATGGCTAAGCGAGGTGGGATCTTCCGACCCCCTCCCCCATTCCTTCGGCCTTGTGGCCTTGATTAGATTATCAGCAGAAGACACTAAAACAGACCTGCCAGAAACACAAAGAAGGCTGTAAAACAAACCACAACAATGGCTGCTCAGGTCAACCCTTCCAATTTCCCTTCATAAATTAAATCTGCCCTGTGGCTCCTCTACCGCAGAGTTACTACAGGCCCCACAAACCGCAATGGCTCTGGGTTAATGTTAAACTTGAGTTTACTAGCCGTATCCTTGTATAATCTGGTGAAATAGAATTCAAACCCACTCCATAACCAGTTGTCCGAGTACAGAACACGCCAGGTCTGAACTTTGTGTCCTATAAATAAAAAATAAATAAAAAAATGTAATTACATTTCACGCTTCACTCTGACAGCGCCGACACTATTTTAACTACGGAGGAAAAAAAATATATATCTACCAAACCTCCAAAATACATGTGCCCACCTCCAACACTGAGGAGAATAGGAAATAATGTGTCATGGTATATCTCCTTAGGAATTAAACATGAGTGAATTTATCAAACCGATGCGCCAGAAAAGTAGCACCAAAAAAAGGTGCACTTTTTTGCACATATGCCACCTATGCTGTAAGTTACCACCTTTGTGTTTTTTTACACCGTGCCTGCTACTTGCTTTCTTGGCAGTTCTTCCCAGAATTTGGACCGTGCAACTAGGCAAGACTGTCGTCCAGGATTCTATGAAAGTTGGTCGACTACCTCTTTTGGGTTCTCAACTGGAGACCTTCCAAGTCATGTAAAGATAGCAAAAGCCTCATACCTCATTGCACGAATAATCGGATTGGGCTCTAAAAAAAGTTCAACGACACCCATAGAAGTTTCTGTTTGAAGCCTAAGGGAGCGCCGTAAAGGCTCCTCTATCCATTTAGAACCCACTAAAGGACCCTTAGAAGAACTGGATTTTGGCTGAAACTCATCGGGAAGGGGTTCACATTGCCCAATCAGCGAACTATAGTGACAACTGTAGCTAGGAGACAGAAATTTATATTGAGTGGTTGTCACTTCCTTCCTGGTCGCAGTGGAGATTTTACGCTGAGTCTGGAAAGAAAAAAGGAAAACCCCCATAAAGAGTGAACACTGGTGGGGAACGTGGGAGGGAGCAGTGGGAGAGTCATCGGGTCTGGGCTAGATATGCATGTCCACTGCATTTGTCAAGGTCAAAAATCAGGATATACCAATTTTTTGTCAGTTCTGGAGTGCTTGGTATAGATACAACCCTCTTATGAGAAAATAGGAACAGACGGACCACTGTACAAAAACACTGAGCATCGCCTTGATTGGGGTGGGAGTCGCTACTATGGAAAACGGATCTCACCTTGGCCAAGGTTGCACAATCATGCTTTAAAAGGTTTACTACATAATCCACAACCTTCTACAGAAAAGACTGCCCTTGGTCTTATTCATGCCTCGTCTGACATCAAAGAGCCCTTGAAGGTGTGTTTCCTCTACACTCACTTTCCATTTCAACCTCCGGCAGGTTGGTAGTAGGATCCAGTTCCCATGCCTCCAGGTAAAGCATTCAGGTCAGCAGTCAAAAGGAGCCTTGTCAAAACTTTTTCTTCCTCCCCTGCCCTTTACTGTGTCATTCAGTCTGACAGGAGGGGGGGTAGAAAGAAAATATTAACGCTTTCCAGTCACGCGCTGGAAACTACATATCAGGTGCAGATACAATGAATATTCAAAAGTCTAGTAACAAGAATAAACTGGGCAAACAAAGAAGCTTCCAAAATGAGCCATGGGCTACAAAGTGCCTCCTAACCTAAAGGGTCTGCCTCACCTCCAACACTGGTGGCATATCACTAGGATATGCCACCAATGTCAGATAGGAGCACCCAAAATTTGAGCTATTTTCAGGAGATCCCATGGAAATAATTAATGCGTACAACACAAGCGCAGCCACCGCTTCAGTCACTTCTACGGAAATGACGGAAGTGGCCAAGCCAGCACTTGGCCATTTTCGGCATTTATGGACGGTGGCCGCGCATGCATGATGCGCTCTCTTTGGGAGCTTCATTCTAGAGATCGGTGCGGGTCCCGGAGATGGGACTTCCACCTATCCGACACTGGTAGCATATCCTAGCAATAGGACACCAATGTGAGACAACTGCTTTAAAAGGGCCAAAAACACCTGAGGCAAGCGATCTGATTTCGATGGTACCAGCCGATGAACTGTGTAAAAGGTGTACACCGACTATCTGATGTGTGCCAGGATGGCGGACTCTTCCCCCTGACAGAACGTGTCTGGCAGAGGCTTACTCTCCCTAACCAAAGCACTTGGATGCCCAGCCAAGCATGTATGTTTATGAGTGGGTGTTGGGAGGAATGGCATTGTCCATTCATTCGACAACTATTGAAGGCATATGGCCACCTCATAGGGGTGTCAAGACTCTTCTCTTGACAGCAGGTGTTTAGGGGGAGGAAGATTCTGAAAGGTTGGATTTTGACAGGAGATATGTGGCTTATTCCGCTATCCCTACTGACACATGCACGCTTGACAAGCCCAGGGTGGGGGGAGTATTGGGGAGTTAAGAAAAATAGTGTTTGGTCAACAGAGTGCATGGCCACCATAACTACAGGAACAAGAGGAGAGGTGACGAAGTTGCCTCCATTCTGGTCCTGGCTTAGGTCTTCAAAGAACCCCTCAAGACAGGGACTTCTAGGGAGCATGACATTCACACCAGTCCCTACCACCTTGCTTGGAACCAATGCAGTCACTGAACAGTCATGTAAAGGGTCAGGCCAACCATTGAAAAGGTGGACCAAAATGAGCCAGGACCTTGTAGGGTTTATGATGTGTACTCGCTGACAAACTAATTTAATCACAGATCTACAGCTTTGAATTAGACTGGCTGTCCGCACACTGACAACTGGATCCACAGATGCCACTATACATGGTGTCTGTAACTAACAGAGAGAGGGCAGCTGCAGGGAATCTGAAGCTCCTGCCGCTGCTCTCGTCTGCAGTCCCCATGGTGCTCGCTTATAAAAAGACTGATTGTAGAAAGAGAAATATGAACCCATTGTAATGCAAGGCTCTCAAGGGTAGAACATCCCTTTAAAGGGGTATTCCTACCAGTGATACTGTTTCTTATCACTTTATTATCAGTGGGGATGCCACCTCTGAGGATTAGGGGTCTGCAGCGCTAACATAAGCTCCTTCATCCATTTTCCCTAGCCCTGGTGTCCGGTCCTCTGGCAACATGCCATCACTTTATGAGCAGTAAGTTGACCAATTTGCATATCCTTTTCCCAGAAAGCATTGCCTGTAACACTTCCTACATCAGCCGGTGGTCTCCATAAGGAGAATTGGTACAGCATCCCTTTAGGATAGATAGAATATCCCTTTAAAAGCCCTGATAACATGAATCACGGCTTTTCAAACCGTAACCAAGCACTTGTGGAACAAAAAAATAAATATATACACACACACACGATGCATCACCTAACATGCAACCCCTATGCACTGGTTATCTAATGAAGAGGGCCTGAAATGTCTGTTTTAGTAAGTAATTTAGTAGAATACTATTAAATGTTACTCTGAAAAATCTGCATTGTGCCATTCCTCTTTTAGGTCTCCTGGAAACATAAAAAGACGGACAACTGGGCACTACCAAAATGACTACAACAATGGTCTAGGCCAGTGATGGGCAAAGTGCAGCTCTCCAGCTGTTGCAGAACTACAACTCCCAGCATGCAAATACTGTCTACAGCTATTAGCCTACTGCAGGCCATGGTGGGAGTTGTAGTTTTGCAACAGCTGGAGAGCCACACTTTGCCCATCACTGGTCTAGGCCAACTACAAATACACAATGCACCCAAATGCCAAAGTGCACCACTTGCTCCAGCACCCCAGATCCACAAAAATAACTGGGTAGGACACATCATAAATAAGAAACATGTGTACCCGAGAGGGCTGGAGGATCCGCTATGCTGAAATATCCCGGTACTTCGTGTTCCCTCAATGGCTTGACTAATGGTAAAAGTGCAGGGCACAAAATTTCTGAAACGCGTTGAACCTTTTTGGTCCAAGTGTGTGCGATGTAACTAGCCGCTTAGCTGTAGAGCTCTGCTCTGCCTCCGGCCGTGGGACGCATTATAAGAATCAACATTGCCTTCAGTTAGTGCCCTGTACTTTTACCATTGGTCAAACCATTGAGGGAACTAAATGAAGGCAATGTTGATGCGTATATTACTAAATGGAGCATGCCCCTGGCTGGCGGCATAACTTCAAAATAAAAAGAGGCGCTCCAAAACTAAAGCACCTGATGACGTCTCACATACTGAACCTGGCTCCTAGCACCAAAAAGTTTCCAACGCGTTTCAGAAATATAGTGCCCTGTACACCATTTAACTAGGTGCTGCAATTCTTGACATTGGGTATGCTCCTAAACTGTCTGACAATTTCAGCATTGATTGAACAGTACCGGATGGTGTATATACATGGTCCACTGACGAGGATCAATGAGGTTCTGGAATGGTCACCTAGCCTTTCTGCTAAGAGATACCACCTAGTTTATCCCTGACATTTTTACCTATGGTATAATGGCTTCCAACCAATCCCGAAAAGGGAGGCACAGGAATATAGTGACAACCCTATTAGATGACCACTCAATTTTTACTAAAACATGGGTCTTCTAGAGGGGTGGTCCTCTAAAGCAAGATGGCCAGTGTATGTTAGGATATGAAGGGACTCGAAAGCTGGATTGTTTTCTCAAAGGGTGGTCTTTGTGTAACGATTTGTAAGGAGGTAGTATCATGGAGACTGGTGCCTCCACCTTAGTTAATCAAAGTATTAAGCATTAGGAGGACAATATGTTTATAATACGAGGGCATTCAGTTCATTGCCTCCAGTGCATAGTAGCGTTTGGGATGGGCAACCGTCCACCATGAGATGACACAGAGGTTCCTCCACCGATGTTTAGATCTTGGTTGGTGGTTGCTCCTCTTCACCGTGTCCACAATAGGTTTCCTTGTATAATCTGGTGCATGCTGTACTATGCAGCATGAAATAGTCAGTTTGACGACAATTTTGTCATTGTGCTATTAGTAAAAACACAAACTGACGTCCTTTGTTCGCAGATTTCGACGGAAGCATCAGGAAGGTGACCCTGGATGATATAATAATCACATGCTGAGCAGGTTACATAACTGTGCTATGAGCAGAGCGAGTAGGTAACGAGTCCGGCAAGTATAGATCCTGCATCACGCTGTACTATTACAGCAGGGGAGTTACCACGGGTTCAGGAGCCGAGCCCGAGCCATGAGTGGCCTCTACCTGCTGAAATAAATGGTAGGAGGGGTGATCTGGCTGATTACATTAAAGGCGGTGGCCAATTTACAATGACATTTCTCAGAAAAGCCATAAACAGTCACGTGTGGTCGATAGAAACGTACATGACTTTGTACTGCCCTCCCCCAAGCTTTCATAGTGAAGGCCCCTGGCTGCCCCAGTATCGGCGGAGTACTCCTACTTGCTGGCTATCCTTCATGTCCATTGCGGTGGTCACTTTACTGCTTCCTCGGGCTGTTCCTGGCCAACAGTACTTCTGTGCAGGCAATGAATGATAAGTGAACGCATCTCGCGCATGCACAGGCATCCAAATACCCCATGTCTGCAAAAGTGCTGGACAGGTCTGCTTGCCATTTAGCGCATGTGGAGAAGTACTGGTACCGAGGAACAGACCAAGTCAACGTAAAGGGCATCTACCTCCTTGGACCGGCCCTATAAACTACCGTATAGATGAGTGAACTCCGATCACCAATCTTATCTTTATATTCATCCCCGTTCCCGCATGAAATGGCCCTGCGAAGCAAAGAGAGGACTCCTGAGTGCGCACATGATGGAGGACTTCAGAACTCCTCCTCTACGCACCGCAGGGACTGTATGTGACCGCCCAGCAGGGATACCGGAGCGAGTATAAGAATAAGGCCTCATGCACAAGACCGCATGTATTTTGTGATCCGCAAAAAATACGCATGACATCCGTGTGCGTTCCGTATTTTGCGGAACGGAACAGCTGCCTCCTAACAGTACAGTCCTCGCCTTGTCCGTAATGCGGAACGGAAATACGGAAACGGAATGCACACGGAGTACCTTCCGTTTTCTTTTGCGGACCATTCAAATGAATGGTTTCGTATACGATCCGCAAAAAAAAAAAAAAACACGGAACGGACACAGAAAGAAAATACGCTTGTGTGCATAAGCCCTTAGACTTACTGATCTGCGCTAACCCTTCTGTGGACTACTCATCAGGTTATAGGGCTGGTCCACAGTGACAGATGCCCTTCAATATAGAAGCAAAGCCTACCACTGTCGGTGCCATATAGTGTGACCTTACCACAGCCTTGGCAGCTGCTACATGGCACCGTTTGCTGCAATTGAGTTTAGTCCGCTCGATCTTTATACCAAGAGCCTATAGCCACCCCCCCCAAAAAAAAAACATAATAAGTAGTTAATTCATCACAGGCCACAGACATAACCCAACAATTTAACATTACGGTACATTTTAAGGGATTCAGGTGTGAGCCTCATGCTGTAGAGAAAAAAAACTGCTACACCAGTTAATAATCCTTCACAAAAAACAGCAGAACTGCTTTATTGGTCCATTAAAGGGGTCCTTAGTTTCATAGTTAATTTTTATTACATCTGCCCAGAGTACCCTAAACACTGCATCTTTTTGCCCCATATATCGGTGTAACACGTCCGCACTTTCCTTCCCCTGTTGGGAAAGAAATTAGACTCCGCTTAACGGCGTACGTCTTTCCATATTGTGGGCAATCATAGAAGTGCAATTCTTGACACGTACTGACGCCACCACATATTAGATCTCAACGAGCTCACTTTTTGATAAGTGACACACGGTAACGGCATTCAGAGCAAGAAACAACGAGGAATGGCAATACGTAACAGATGCCACAGACTCAAACACTTTGGAGCAGATTTATCAAGTCTGGCACTCCGGTCATTGCGCTTGAGCACGATTAAAAAGGTTGTCTCATCTCAGTCATTCATGGAATACCTCTAGGATATGGAATTAATGTCAGATAGGTGCAGAATGGTCCCCCAAAAAGTGATGAAGAGCAAACCGTGCAAGCGTGGCCACCCTCCATTCACCGCTACGGGAGTTCCGAAAATAGCAGAGCATGCTCGCTCAGCTATTTTTCGGAAGTCTCATAACAGTGAACACTTGCACATGTAGGGTGAGCTGTTCTTTACTTTGAAGGCCCCGTTCTGGAGATTGCAGGTTCCAGAGGAGGGACCTACACTTACACGACTTTGATGGCAAATCTTAGAATAGGCCGTAAATAGGACACTCCTTTAACAAGCAGCATTCTCATCCGCATGGGCTCAAGCCTGTCCATTTATATGAATGGCTGCCATGTAATACTATACCCCTCCAGCAGCAGGAATGACGACTTCCTTCAGCTGCTCCTGGGCAGATTTTGCCGGCCTCTCAAGAGCCGCTATCACATTAAAGGGGTTGGCTGTGATGAGACATCCCCTTTTAATACGTAATTACTTAATATTTGAATTTAGGATCTTGAAAATGATGCACTAGACTGAAAAAATTAAATCACATAAGGCCCCATGCATAGCAGCGTATGTTTTGCGGTCTGCCAATTCCAAACCCGGTTGCAGCATTTTTTTTTTGGCAGACCTATTCACTTCAATGGATCCATGGTCCGCATTTTTCAGATATATTCTATGTTTTTGGGCAATGGACATACGGATGTGGAAAGCACACAGATGACCCCTGTGCTTTCGGCATCTCGTATCCCATTTCACAAAAAGATAGAAAGTGTCCTATACTTGGCCTCAAACTGACACCCACTGAAGTCCGAGTCTGCAAAAAACGCGGATGCAACACAGACGATCCTCAATCTGCGAACCGCAAAATACATACACTCGTGTGCATGAGACCTAAATCTGATCAGTCAAAATCAACTTTTTGATGGTTTCCAAGTACTAACAAGATTATTTTGCTTCTGAAACAAATTTTTCTCTTGATTTTCAAAGTATTAAATCTATATAGCCCCCCGCCTATTCTAAAAGGTAAAGCATCACACGAGTGCATGGGGGTACTACAGATTTGTTGAGAAGATTCGGAGGGTTAGTTAAAGAGCAGATTTGCACCTATGACACTGGCTGGCCTGTTACATGTGCACTTGGCAGCTGAAGGCATCTGTGTTAGTCCCATGTTGATATGTGCCCGCATTGTTGAGAAAAATGAGGTTTTAATACATGCAAATGAGCCTCTAGGAGCAATGGGGGCGTTACCGTTACTCCTAGAGGCTCTGCTCTCTCTGGAACTGCTGTACCCAGTGCACTGACAGGAACAAGCAGTGTAAACGTCATCGTGCCTGCATGGCCCTGTCAAAGTGCAGAGGGCGCGGCAGTTGCAGAGATTAGAGCTTCTAGGTGTAGCGGCGACGCCCCCATTGCTCACAGAGGCTCATTTGCATAATAAAACTTCATTTTTCTCAGCAATGCGGGCACATACGAACATGGGGCCAACAAAGGTGCCTTCAGCTGCCAAGTGCAGAAGGAGATGGAGACACATGCTGAGTTCTTTCCTTCAACTGCCTCCTGAGCTGTGAGAGGGAGACAGCTGCAGCAGAAAGGACACACCCCATGAGCTGCAGCAGAAAGGGAACACAATGAGCTGTCAACCTAAAGAAAATCTAGCAAATCATTTGAAGCATGAGGTGGTTTCTGGATCCATGTGAAGTACAGGGCTGTTTCTAGCTTTGTTAGAGGATTTAGATTTTTTACATTAATCATAGAATAACCCCTTTAAGTTTTTGAGAATAATACAGTAAAATTCTTAAAACATCAGTCGTGCTGGAAATTGAGATGGAGTCTTTATTCTACATATCAGTGTCTACCTGGAGAACGGGTTAATCTACACCAAGTAAAGCTTTCCTACTGGGAATATTCCTGGTTTTGTCATATCTTAAATGACAATCTCAACTCTGCAACATCTGGATGCGATAGTGTTGTTATCTGGAACAAAGTCTTGGCTCCCAGTCAGAAAATGAGATTCAGTAGACTGTATCTTAATAATCATCATCTGAAGAAGTTACTGCGGCGATCCTTCTACATCGATGATTAAATCCCTCCTACACACAGCGGCGCTTCTTCCCTACAGAGAAGCAAGAGACTCAGCTGTCGCTTAGATAATGTGTTTCTGCCGACCCAAATCATCTACTCCATATTTTACGGTCAATTATCGAAGGAACTAGATGATCAGGCACCAATTTAAATTTTCAACCCCCCCCCCCGACCATGAATGTTCGATCAGCCACCCATATGGACGGGGATAGGCTTATAACAACGTTATAATGAGGGGTGCTAGTTGTGGTAGAGAATGCCATCAGAGAAATGGGCTCTGGGTTCATGGTCTGTTCCAAACATGCCATTTGGAGTACTTAAAGGGGCAGCATTCCTGTCTAGGACATTTAGGATAGAAATATGACAAATGTCTAATAGGTGCAGATCCCAGAGGTGGGTTCCGCACCGAACTCAAGATGGGGCCCTGAACTGAACAGAGAGCAAGCCGTACACACACAGCCACCCCCATTGACCAATATGGGACTTCAAAAAATAGTTAACAGCTGGCAAAGCTGTTTTCGGAAGTCCCACAGGAATGAATGGAGAGGTGGCCATGCTTCTGTGGCTTTGTCTCCATTCACTGCTATGGGACTTCCAAAAATAGCTGTTTTCCGAAGTCCATTAATGAATAGTGAATGTAGAGGATGCCGCACTTGGGCACCGCGCTCTGTCCACGGCTGGGTTCTTCTCTTGGATTTCAGAGAAGGGACCCATATCTAATCAGACATTTATGGCATATCCTATTGATGTGTTATAAACATCCAAGATGGGAATACCCCTTTATCCAAGTAGCAGCCCGACGAAGCGCGTTCAGCGCGAAACGGCCGTCGCTCAGCTCATTGCATGAAATCTGTGGCGTCCTGCCCGACATTGCCTGCATGCTGATGTATCCAATAAAAGCAATCTTTTCAACTTCACTGGTGAGTGCCGCCCCGTTCCTACCTTCATCATTCAAGTGAGGCCTTGGTTCCCACACTATATTGAGTAGAGAGTTCATGGCTACTAGATGTCTAAAATCTACTTGAAGACAGATCAATGAAGACTGAAAGAACCACTCATCTACGAAACGCCCATTTCTGGTCAACATAATGTAGACTGCAAAACTACCAAGACCGCACTAATGAAGGAAGCAAGTGTCGGTGGAAACATACCAATGGCAAAATCATGAGTTGGCACAAGAAGCCATGGACCCAGTAAGGCTCCATTGATATAGGCATGTGTGGTCATCACTCAGCACGCGTACCACAACATTGCATCTGGGTTCCCGGCAATAGTGTTGACGAAGTGCTTTGCCACATGCATAAGTTCTCCTAAAGACCAGGGTTATGGTCACCAGGTTAGAATTTAAGGGGAACCAGTCACCAGGATATAAGCCCCTAAATATCCACCTACCCGATATGAAGAACACTGGCCGCTTCACAATGATGATCTTGTATACTGGAAAGAAGTTTGAATGCTGTATTCCAATGCGTGTAAGAAGTCATGAGGGAGGAGGCGCTCCTTGGAAGGGTCATAATGCCCAGTCTCCCTCCTGGCTTGATGGACATCCCATAGGTTGGTAAACATCATTACAAGTAATCTCCAGTTGCATCCAGCGCATGCACAGGAAGGCGAGGTACATTGGACTCTATGTCACCTGCACCATCCTGGAGAACAGGTTGGTAGCAGTTAGGGGGCCTAAATCCTGATTACAGGGTCCACTGTACAAGACAGCCTCTTCTATAATCTATAACCCACCTCCATAATGCAAAAATCCGTCCATTTTATAAGCTAAAGACGTAAACAGGAACATTTCATGTAGTTGTGATGAATCACAAGCAGCACTGAATTGAATGCCACAGCAAGCAACATGGGAATTGTTTAAGCATCAGGTTCCTGGGTCCAAACATATGGAGGGTTGATATGTATGCCAAAGAAACAGGTGCGCTGGTCACCGAGACGAGGCGAGCTGCCATCGAAGCTTGTGAAATTCAAGGGTTTATCTTATACATGGCATGATCAATAAATGCATCAATCTTCTGAATGTGCCATGGGTAGTCTACTTTTTTAACCCTTGAGTCGCTTTTCCAAAAAGAGAGACAATATAGTCTGGATCCTTACGGGCAACAATTATTCCATCACCAAATCAACAGTGTCTGAGTATCTCTGCGAAGCCAAAATCAAAAGTTTATAAAAATAGACCTTATTAGTCAAGCTGCTGAAGGCAACCACACATAAGCCAATGCCTAAGGAGGTTCTCAAAAATGGAGGAGATCTAGTAATGACCATGAACGGAGGTGGAGAAATTCCTCCACTAGTAATGGTTCTTTTCATCCTTTTAGTTGCAGATCCCCTACTTCTGGGCTCCTCTTTAGCCATTATAGATGGCAGCACCGCTTCTCAGACTCTGCATTGGTAGTCCAAGACATTTCTAATTGCCCAGCCCTGCTCTTGGATTGGCCAGCACTGTTCATGTGTCTTGGCCTACCAAATGCACCAAGTACATCAGGTAGTCCGAGAAGCGGCCAGACTACCTGCAGGTAAGAAGATGAAAATGAGGGCACCAGGTAATGGTTCTGTTTGTTCCCCAGTTAAGGGGAATGTGCTTCTCGAACCAGATGGTCACTTTAATAAATGTGTCCCATAGAAGATAGACTCATTTTTAGAGTAACATGTACCAGATAAAAAGGCGCCACAATATTGATAAATGTGGGCCAATTTTTTTATTTATTTGCTTGGGTTGCTTTATCACCAATAATTCTGAACTGAAGGGTAGGTGTATAACTGGAAAGTCTTACGAGATCACCATGGAATTGCAAACCAAAGCTGGAGGTTCACATCTCAGATCTAGGGTTGGCTGCCATGACAAGCGCAACTTAAATCTCCCGGGTTCCAATGTCTACCATGTGCCATTTCAAATACTGGGGTCTTCTTGTGGGCCACAAGGACCTTAGAACCAGGGTCCAACATTTAACCCAGACACAAAAGGACAATTTCAGACTAACTCAAGTCTGTACTAGGCTGATTAAGACAGTCGAAGAAGCCATATTCTGAATAACGTACAACCTGACCTGAAGGTCCATTCTAGCAAGTTGTACAAGGCAATGTTTGGGAACACAGATCACCCAGCAAATGTTCTACAATTACAAGAAAAACAAAACAAAAAAACACAAGACTCAAGAACTCACAAAAACAACTTTCTGTTAGATGGGACAACATTCCAGGAGAAAAAAATAATAATTTCACCAACCTCAATGCAAATAATTTTGTCGGACAGGTTTAACTAGAAAAAATTTACATACCTTACAGTTCATCATACGAGGTCAGAAATACATTTAAAGTGTACGGCTACAGAGTTTGAGGCAGATCTTCCTGCAGAATTTTCAGCCACAGCCAGACATGGATTCACCAGGAAGGAGAAGGATAAATACTTCCTTTATATTTCCAATTCCTTTCAAATCCACTTTTGGCTTTGGCAGAAAATCCTGCAGGCAGACCTGCCTCAAAACCTTATCCCCCCCAAAAAAAACCTCTGTGACTGTACTCAAAAGGAGATCTACAGAGCAGCTTTTCGTGCTGCCCCATATAGGGGGTCGAGAGCGTGAACGCCGCTCCATCATGACCATATGCCCTAACATGAGTATATCGACAGGTGTTTTCTTAATGGAACAACCTCAAGCGGTCTAGGCCATCACTCAGATCAGAAGGGTCAGGAGAACTGCTAGCCCGGCAGGATGACCCATATGGTCAGTAGATATCTAAACTCAATGTTTTGTGTAATCTCACCCTTGAAGAAGAGGTCCTCTAAGACTACAAAATTAATAGCCTGTGCTCAGGATAGGTTAATATCAGATTGGTAGAGGTCCAACTCTTGGCATCCAGAAATCGGATGATTGTAGGGAGTGACTAAGGAAATTAGCAGCTCAGGCCCATTGCAGTAAACTGGCCTGAGCTGTAATACTAGCTAGGCATAGCCATTACCAAAAAATACAAAATGAGGTGGACATCGGATCATCAGGGGTGCCAAGTTGGACTACCACCCCTCTTATATTGATCTTGGACAACCTCTTGAATACTACAAGAAGAAGATGTTTTAGGCTTGTGAGCAGAAAGAAATTATTCAAACCTTGCAAGAGTTACTTTCAACCACCCAGAAAGAGTGTGATGAAATGGGTGTTGCTTGTGCCTCCCGATACTACCATCAGGAATGCTGGTAGTAACATTTCTATCATTCCATATCTATTGTTTATAAATGTACTGCAAAATTCATCGAGGTCAAGTGCCACATTACCAAACTGATAGAAAATATAAAATAAGCTGTTTTGAGTAAAACAAAAACTTCATAAAAGCGTCCCAGAATAACTAAACTACAAAGACTAACACCCTGAGATGATGAGCCAGGAACAAGTACTGCATTATCAACTATCACCCGACTATTGGATTCTAGAAGAAAAGGAATGTCATTCTTAGGGTTTTAAGGCTTCTCTTGCCTCTAATAAGCATACATTTTTTTCTCCAGCTCATCAAGTCTTTTCTGGTTGGTTCTTCCGGCTTCTCAACAGCCATATTATTGGTTATCCATCACTTGTTCCTTCAACTCTGATCTGTGAACAGAGTCTAATCTGTGCAAAATGCTGGAAGCATGGCCTTCAGCTTGAGCCATAGAAAGTCTTGAGGAATCTCTGGATCCATGTAAGGAACAGGTCTGATTCTAGTTTTTTTTTTTTTTTAAAAGACCATCATGCACTAGTTGATATCAGCTTTTAATTTTTTTAAAATTACTCTTGGGATAAACTAGGCTCAAATAGGTTCTCCATCTTGGACAACTGCTACTTGTTCGAAAGGTGCCCTGACATTTATAGAGTTGTTTCGGTACCAAAATTTTTATTCGGTATCGATACCATAAAAAAGTATTACGATACTCGATACCATGCAAAAAAAAAAAAAAAAAAAAAAGCCAAAAAAGCTGCATGCATTCCTCATTTTATGGAACGTCCGGCCAATAATACAACAGTCCGATCCTATTTTTTGGGGGGACAAAGTGACTAAAATAAAATGGCGAATTGTGCAGTTTTTCTTTTCTTTTATGGGCGTTCACCGCTTAAAAGAGGTTTTTTTAATAGTTTGGACTTGAGACGTAGCGATATGTAATATTTTATATGTAAAATTGGGAAAGGGGTGATTTATACTTAATATTTTGGTGTACTTTAACTTTTTTTTTTTTACAGTTTATTTATTAACTATTTCCCCCTTAGGGGCTAGAACCTGGGATCTTTTCATCCTATTCACCCTTATAGATCTCTATTAGGGTGAATAGGACCTCACACACTCCCTGCTGCCCTGTGAAAACAGCAGCAGGAAGCAGACTATGGCAGCCAGGACTTCAGTAGGGTCCTGGTTGCCATGGTAACCGATAGGAGCACCAGCATTACACTGCTGGGGCTCCGATCACTGCCACCAATGAGGAGGAGTTGAGGGGACCCTGTGGCCACTGCCACCAATGCTTTTAATACTGGGGGGAGGGAGGAATGGGGGATGGGGGGCGCACTGGCCACCAATGTATTTAATAATGGGGGTTAACTGCCGTGGATCGCAGTGCCCGGTCACAGGCAGGTGCCGGCAATGAGCTTCTTCTGCCTGCATCTGTACAGTAAAAGTCACTCCTCATTGGTGGCCAGTGACCCCGCCTCCTCCTCCCTGGTGGCAGCGGCAGCACAGGAGGAGGGAGAGACTGCCTCCTTCTCCCTGTGCTGCCGAGGAGAACATGGCCGCGCTGAGAGCGGCGCAGCCACGTTCTCTGATACTGGGCTGTGCAGTAGTGCAACCCAGTATCGATAAAATACTAATCCTGGTATCAAGCTCGATACCAGAGTAAAGTATCGATTGGGTATCGAAACTTCGATACCCAAAACAACCCTACCTGACAATAAGCTGATCACAATGTGCCAAGTGATCACCTGTAATCTGTGGGAAAACCTGGCAGTAAGTGTTCAATTTTCCTATAGCACCACCCCAGTCGAAATTATGCATTACACAGTGTCCATTCACATCTATGTGGGTCTGTCTAATGCAGGACAGGCCAGGTCCTCCCGGGTAAGATACTCTTTTTGCAACCTCCTTCCAACCCAGCAAAACAGAGGACCCCCTCTATAACCTTAGAATTCCCTAATGGGGTACATAAAATTGGGGTTTCTAAACTAGATAACCCCCAATAACGTCTGTTTCTGCCCTCACACAATCAACTTGCGTTGGTCAATATGAACAGGTGAACTAGAAGGACAGGGCTCCCTATAACAACCCAACATTTGATAGTTTATAGCTGACTAGGGTTCCTAGGGACCACCAGAGGAGGTCCCACCCTTCATATAGACATAAGAAAGGCACATCAATTTGAAAATGGAGTTGAGGTCCATCTTTAGTTCAGAGCCAGAGCCCATCGCAGGATCCTCTGGTGCTTTAGGGAAGCCCAGTTTGATCCAGAGGACAATCAATAAGCTTGCTTTGAAGAAATATTGCTTTTCCTGAAATGTCTTTCGATGCTGTATAATTGCCGGTTACAGCCCTCAGTTACACAACATGCTTTTCATTGCCATGAGAGACTATCCAGAACAACACCAAGGTTTCATTGCCTGCAATATTCCTCGGCAGTGAATCACAAGCTATGAGAGTACATTCCATGTGGGCCTATAAAAACCAAGGCTGGCAATCTGATGTAATACACTATGTACAGAACAGATCGCAGATGGGTAACCATATAATCATCCGGCCTTTTTAAACGGAGCACTCCCTGCGTATCTAAGGAATTTCTTTTCAGTGACGTCAGGAGGGGCAGGTATTGTGTCGTAATCACCCACACAGTGGAGGAGGCAGCAGGTTCTATAGATTGAACCAATAGTCATCTTATGAATACACCAAGGAGCAGGTGACTCACTCGAAGCATGAAATCACAAGTCACTCATATCTACTGTATCTGGGGAGTAGTCAAAATATTGATCAGTTCCTTAGAGGGTCTGTGCTCAATTTTTGCCCCAACTATTTCTACTGATTAAACTACTTCTTCAAAGACAGTACCATCTTAACTGGTATTGTGCCTTCGGGAGAGTTCACATCACCGTTCTTTTTCCATTCTTTTGATCGGACAAAAATAACCAGACAGAACAGAAGAAAAATAATGGTCATGTGAACTATCCCTTAACTCCAATAGTGATGGGGCCCCTGCTGACCACGGGAATGGGTGCCTGTGCTCCCCCGTTTGAATGGAGCGGCAGTCATACTGATGTACATATAAGCTACATGGACTGAAGTGGTCATAGGATCTTCTGCTGTACAACAGACTGCCTTGAGAAGCTATACAGACTTGTTTCCAGCAATGGAAAGCATCACAATAATGCAGGTATGTATTTCACAATGCAAATTTTGAAAATGATTGCAATAAAGGTGGTGGGGATTATGTCTGATTTGAAGAAATGGCTTGGATTAGACTGTGGTCTATGTTACCACTCTTGTACTGCCCAAAACTGCTTTCAGAAATCTTTGGGAACCGGTTGATCAACACACAACCCCAACACATCCAGGACACAATCATCTAGAAGTAAACCCTACACTTGCCCATATTCTGTTGACCAAAGTATAGACCATGGTTTACAACTTACAGAAACTTCATTGCTTATCGGACGTAAAAAAAATTTGAGTCATTTTTTACAGAGGTCATTTTTTTACTGCCTAAACACAAAAATATCCAAAACAATGTGTAGATGACCTAATAACGAGTCAACTATAGATAATGGTTCTCATCAAGCAAGGCTGGAGAAGATGGAACACAACATGGGGCCTGGAAAGGGTACTATAACTTAGACCCTCATCGATCCGCAGAAGAAGAAAAAAATAAAAAATAGCAACATGCCAAAAATTAGAACATATGGAAAGAAGTGGAAGTTTTTGTGCATATAAAGCATGTGGTTGACCAAGCGACCCAAGATTCAGCCCCATGAAGTGCAATATGGCCCTGGAGAACAAACTCTTGCACGAGCAGAGCAAGTACAAGAACACCTACGACTACAGGACAAAGCAAAAAGGACTGGACTGTAGCATCAAATAAAACTATTAACTACATGCGGTAACTATATGGCTATATGTCCCTGTTAAATATGTAGGGCCCCTTCAAGGATATCCTTACCACATATGGTGATCAGAGCTGTATTTAGATTTTCTTCAGATAATGTTAGTCACTCTACCCAAGCTACGGCAGACGGCCTAGTTGGCTCTCCCCAACATATGTGCCACCAGCTTCTCTAGCAATGCCCAAGGTCTATAGTAAAAGGAACGCTACGTAGGGTTTACGATCTTGGATGAACATATAATCCATAAGTATGTGAAATGTTAGTTTTTCTTTAAGATCTCACTTGGTGCAACTTCCTCCCATCACAGTCCTCGGAAAACTGGCTGATTTCAAACAAAGGCATTCTTTGCCTAATTAGCGATAATAACCAGACAAATTGGAATAGTGAAAGCTGGAGCGATGTGAATTGAGAGTTGCCATCCAAACCAATCAGAAAATGTCACCTCTCAAGGCTGTGTTACAACAAACAGATTTTGTACAGAAGGATCCATTAACGCATTAATTTACCCATCATCTAAGGCGGATCTATTACCAGTTTACCCGAAATAAATACGATGGACGTTTCGACACCTCCTAACTCATTACCATCACTCTTGCTTCATAAAATGGAAGCAGATAGCCTCACATCACCCTGGCCAAGTGGGGCCAATAACCAAACCACCACACCAGACCAAAGTAAGAGTCTGCTCTAGATGTCAACCTCTACTTATCCAGAGAGGAGCTTAATCCAGTGCTCATTCTCGCCCTGTGCTGAGATAAACTATCAAAGTGGGGGATGGAAAGTGACAACTGCTTCAGCAATTTTTTGGTTTCCGAAACATGTTTGTCATTTTTCATGCTCGTTCCACCATTGCCTTAAATAGATTACACCAAACCTACTTTAGGCCCCTTTCACATGGGCAAGTTTTCCGCGCGGGTGCAATGCGTGAGTAGGACGCATTGCACCCGTACTGAATCCGGACCCATTCATTTCTATGGGGCTGTGCACATGAGCAGTGATTTTCACGCATCACTTCTGCATTGCGTGAAAAATCGCAGCATGCTCTATATTCTGCGTTTTTCACGCAACACAGGCCCCATATAAGTGAATGGGGCTGCGGGGAAATCGCAAGCAAGTGCCGATGCAGTGCGATTTTCCCACATGGTTGCTAAGAGACGGGACCCGATCTTTATTATTTTCCCTTATAACATGGTTATAAGGGAAAAGAATAGCATTCTCACTACAGAATGTTTTGTAAAATGTGGATTAAGGGGTTAAAAATAAAAAAAATTAACTCACCTTAGCCATTTGATCACGTAGTTGCCGATCTCTTCTCTCTTCAAGCATTCGCAGCCATCTAAAGGACCTGTGATGACGTCACATCACATGGTCCATCACCACGGTGATGGACCATGTGATGAGCTCAGCGACCTCATCACAGGTCCTTTAGATGGCAGCTAATGAATGAAGAAGAGATTGCAACTACGCGATCAAGTGGATATGGCGAGTTCAGTATCATGGAGTTAACCCCTCTATCCACATTTTACAAAGCATTCTGTATTGAGAATGCTATTATTTTCCCATATAACCATGTCATAAGGGAAAATAATAAAATCTACAGAATACTCAACCCAAATCCGAACTTCAGTAATGAAGTCAGGATTCGGGTCTGGGTACCAAACATGCCGATTTTTCCCACGCGCGTGCAAAACGCATTAAGACGCTTTTCACTCGCGCGGGAAAACCACGCATTTTACCGCAACGCACCCGCCTCTTAGCCGGGCGTCAAACATAATGCCCGTGGGAAAGAGGCCTTAGGCTATCTGTAGATCTGCCCTGTGGCACTGTCTGCAAGACCTCTACTTAGTCAGCAGCACTTACCATAAAAGCCAATACCCCCCTAATGAAAAGGCGTTACACATTTTGGCATCATGGTCCAGGTGAGAGCCTTGTATTTCTTGCTAACCAAAGAACTGGATCCCATCCAGCTTACCTGACCCCATCAAAGAGTGAATGAAACCTGGATACGACTTTAGGCAAAAACATAGGGGTATGTCTCAGAATAATACGGTCCTCGAGAACTTAAGGTAAGGAGATCTACAGGAAAAAGCCTGGATCTCCCCCACCCTTCTGGCTGATGTGATTGCCAATAAAAAGGTGGTTTTGCACGTAAAGTTTTAGAGAAATGTCCTGTAAAGGTTTAGAGGGTACATCTATTAGAACTTCAAGCACCAGGTTTAGATCCCAAGGAGCGATAGCGGAATGAAAAAACGGAAACCGTCTTGCAGCGCCTTTTAGGAACTGCTTTATAAGGGGCAGGTCTGCCAACTTTATTTCTAGAAAGTTACTTAATGCCGATACTTAAACTTTGAGGGTGCTTGGTCTGAGCCCCTTATCTAGACCGGATTGAAGGAAATCTAATATAAAGGGGTATATGTATATGTGATACCGTCTACCCCCTGCAAATTTTAAGGGGACCTTCCAGATTCTTAAATAGATTTTTGTAGTTGTGTCTTTTTTACTCAATAAAAGAATGGAAATCACTGGCTCCGACAGACCTTTCTGTTCTATCATAACCTGCTCAGTTTCCAAGCTGTTAGATGTAATTAGGATATGCTTGGATGGGACACTGGGCCCTGATGCAGTAGATCCAGAGGGGTGCCATCAGTATCAATTGTGCTTTTTCCTCTATTGTCTTTATCAATGCCCTTGGAATTAATCTGAAGAGTAGAAAAAGCATAAAGCAGACCTTATGGCCATGGGGGGGGACAGAGCGTCTACTATCAGAGGTTGACCCCAAATGGAGAGGGAACAGAACCGGTCTACTTGTCTGTTTTTATGATCTGCAAAAAGGTCCACTATCGGGGTACCCCATCTCTGATATTTGTTTGAACATGTTGGGATCTAGTGACCATTCTCTCAAGCTTCCCTGCTGAGAAAATCTGCTATTATATATTCTCTGCCTTTTAGATGAACAGCAGTCAATGAAGCCAAGTTCCTTTCTGCCCAAAAAAAGTTTTTCCTGAAAGTTCCCGCTGTGCTTTGCGATTTGTTCCTCCTTGCCGATTTAGACAGGACACCATGGTGGAGTTGTCAGACAGAATCTTTACATGTTGGGATCTTATGGTCGACTGCAGAGAAAGAAGTACTTTGCGGACTGCCACCAGTTCCTTCAAATTGGAGGATGTTGCCGCCATCTTTTGACTCTAGATTACCTTGTACCACTTGCTCTTTGGTGTGCCCCCCCCCCCCCCATCCTCAACTGCTGGTGTTGGTTGTATGTCACCAAAACACTCCTCTCTGAAGATTTCTTCTGATCTTCCACCAAAAGGGAGACTGTTTACTTTTAAAGGAACGTTTCTTCTTCTACCTAGAGGGTTTGGATTTCCATCCCAGCTCAAAATAGAACTCCGGACACCATCCGGAGCAGCTTCCACGCGATCCCAAGCACAGGAAACAACTGAAGCCGGTAAAGACAGGGGGCCTTTTAAACTTGAGCTTCTACGCTGTTTCCTGTCCTGGGAAGGAGGGGACACCCTCCTGTGAGTGCCACGGAAAATAGCCTTTTTTCGGCACTCCCAAAGAATTAAATGGTGGGCACCGGCACATGCGCGGTGCTCTCTTCTTCAGTTTGGGTACTCCGATCTACAGATAGGTGCAGGTCCCAGAGGTGGGACCGGCAAACTGATGCATTCTGAGCGGACCCTTTTCCATTCAGAACACATTAGGGCAAAAAGGACCGATTTTGAGAGCCCTGAACGGATCTCACAAACGGAAAGCCAAAACGAGAGTGTGAAAGTAGCCTTACAAGTTCCCTTCTTTTATTCACAGCTAAGATCTGCCTGCAACGGTGGAAAAAAATACCATGAAAAAAAACAAGCTGCAAAGTTGTGTCTTTCCCAAAGAACATTATAGATAGGCTGTGTAGACCTGCACCACACTTGTCCCAGTGGCTCGGGCTGGGTGATCAACTGATCGACACCACTCCAGATTTCAAAACTGCAGCGGCCACTGCAGGGGGAATGCAGCATTACAGGTCATCCAATAAAATAAATGGGTCTTGGGTCCTCCAACGTGGAAGACAGTCATTGTCAACAGCCATCACAGGGGTCTTGAGGAAAGTTTTTACCTACAAGGCACCACTTTATCCTCCCTGTATTTTAAGCACATCACAGTTTTACCCTTGACAATGATGGAGCGGCTATCCTGTGATTCACTCAAGGTTCACATGGTTCCTGCGCTCTGTTTACACAGTAACACACCTTATTACATCATGGGGATTATCTGATATTTGAAGTGCACCGACATGTAAGGCTTTACGGGCTCAGCCAGAATAGCTGGAAACACACAGCAGAAGAAATCCTCTTCTCAAAGCCTATTTCCTAATCAGCCCAATTACTATTTACCTTCACCACACCCTGAAGAACAACATGGACAGGTTTCTGTGCTGCTATGGAACATGGGTGGCTGTAAAATATGGAGTTCAGGAAACATTTTCTTCTAGAGTTTGGGTTTGCAAAAAGTTGCACAACACAAAGGCCCGGATTTACTAATGTGTCCGTGCCAAAAATCTGTATAAAAAAGGCTGTACAACTTGCTGCATCTAGGATTTCTACATTTTTTTTTCGGACATGCTCAACATGTCAACAACTTACGCCATCTTTAGGATTTGTAAATCTGGGCCCAGGACTTGCCCCAATCTGGGGTAAGGGACAAGATTCCATTAGTTGGACCATACCATAGGTCTGTGATGGTTAACCTCTGGAACTCCAGCTGTGGTAAAACTACAACTCCCAAGATGCACATTTGCTTGGCTGTTCTCAGAACTCCATAAAAATGAATGGAGCATGCTGGGAGTCGTAGTTTCACCACGGCTGGAGTACCGCAGGTTAGCCATCACTGCCATAGAGGTTATCCCCTACCTATATATATCCTATTTGGCCACAACAGGTGTATTTTAACAAAATACCTTTTAGGGGTCGACCGATTATCGGTTTGGCCGATATTATCGGCCGATATTGATGATTTGCACAGTTATCGGTATCGGCCCCTAACCAGGCAGATATACCGATAACTGTGCTATAACAGAACATTGCCGCTGCTCTCAGCGCGGCCATGTTCCCTGAGCAGCACAGGGGAGAAGGAGGCAGTCCCTCCTTCCCCCTGTGCCGCGCTGCCAGTGGAGACTAGAGAAGAGGAGGAGGAGGGGCTGAGGGCGCACTGGCCACCAATTAGAGACGAGGAGGCGGGGCTGAGGGCGCACTGCCCACCAATGATAAGGTTTAAGATATTACAAGCACATTGCCCAGACCCTGCCTCTGACAGAGAGCTGCGATCCGCGGCAATTAACCCCTCAGGTGCCGCACCTGAGGGGTTAATTGCCGCGGATCGCAGCCATCTATCAGAGGCAGGGTCTGGGCAATGTGCTTGTAATATCTTAAACCTTATCATGGTGGCCAGTGCTCCCCATCCCTCCTCCCCATCCCTTCAGTATTGATATCATTGGTGGCAGTGGCCACAGGGTCCCCCACCTCCTCTCTTCTGATCGGAGCCCCAGCAGTGTAATGCTGGGGCTCCGATCGGTACCATGGCAGCCAGGACGCTCCTGAAGCCCTGGCTGCCATGGTTCCTGCTGCTGTGTGCCCATAGCACAGGGCAGCAGGGACAGTGTCAGGTCCTATTCACCCTGATAGATCTCTATTAGGGTGAATAGGACAAGAGATGTAAAGAGCCCAGGTTCTACCCCTAAGGGGGGAAATAGTAATAAAATAAAAAGTAAAAAAATTTAAAATAGTAAAAAAACACCAAAATATTAAGTATAAATTAACCCTTTTCCAATTTTACATATAAAATATATAAACAATAAATAAAAAAACATATCGCCGTGACCAAAAAGTCCAAACTATTAAAATATATTTTTTTTAAAAAGCGTCGGACGCCGTAACAGAAAAAAAAAAAAAAATTAAAATGCGCAAAATATCGGTATAAAATATCGGCTATCGGCCTGAAAGTTCACAGAATATCGGTATCGGTATCGGCTCTAAAAAATCAATATCGGTCGACCCCTAATACCTTTATGTGTAATTGATGGAGACCCCACCACTGGAACCCCCCACCCCCCTTGTTGCTATCACGGGGATCCTGGGAATCCAGAGTATCTCATTCAACGCAGTCACATGAATGAAGAGGTGGTCAACCAAGGGATCTGGCGTTCAAAGTCAACGATGCTTACAAAGACAGCCGAGCACATGCGTAATAATGGGGATCCCAAAGATCACCCGATGGACAGATAAATGATGGGGCGCCCAGAGATCAGCCAA
Source organism: Bufotes viridis (assembly GCA_033119425.1). NCBI lineage: Eukaryota > Metazoa > Chordata > Amphibia > Anura > Bufonidae > Bufotes > Bufotes viridis. Next base: position 259,135,354 of record CM065594.1, on the reverse strand, counting down.
TGGATACTGTAGGTCATATGTTCTTTGTGGGAATATCACTTTATTAATGATCTTTAGGTCTTTGGCTACATCAATGGAGATATTTCCAATATCACACAAGATTTTGGCCAATTACTTTGAAATCAATATGTATTCCGGAGTTGGAAGACTCTCATCTGGAGGAATGGCGCCTGTGGTGGAGGAAGTCTGTGATAAGTGCTCGTGACCAACTTATCCAAGTTAAATGGATGCATAGGGTATACTTGACCCCGTTACGCCTCTATCACATGCGGCAGATACCTGACCCGACCTGCGGTAGGTGTGGGGTCGAGAGGGGTACCTTTTTCCACATGGTCTGGTATTGTCCGTTGCTACAAACGTACTGGAAGGGCATATGTGGTTTTATTAACACAAAAATGGGGCTTCCGGGTATTTGTGACCCTCGGGTTTGTCTCTTGGGAGTAGTCGCCGTCTAAATATGACAGGATACTGCTCAGACTGTTGATGTTCTACGGGAGAAAGAATATTCTCCGTAACTGGAAGCCGCCTAAATGCCCGACTGTAGACCAATGGTCGCGTCTGGTGAACACAGATCTCCCTATGTACAAGCTGACGTATGCTGCTAGAGGGGTGCCAGACCGATTTGATAAAATTTGGGTCTTGTGGGTGCAAACCGCAGGTACGGTGTGATGGCCCGCAGGGTGTGGATACCGGATTGTCCATGCGTGAATGTGTGTGTGAATGGTATGACTGGGTTCCAGCCTCGTCGTCATGGGTCGACGTTTATCGTCTCGACTCCTACACGTTTCCATACTGTGATTTGCTTTATTACTGTCAGGAGGAGTATGTATTTTTGACCATTAATGTCTTGGCTGGAATGCGGGCTGTAACTTGTGATTGGTTTCTCCCTCGCGGGAGTGTTGTATTTCTTATTAAAAAAAAAAACAAAAAAAAAAAAAAACAATATGTAGCGCGATGCCACGCTGCACTACAAATTCCAGACTAATCTGCGTCAGACCGCATTTAGTTACACTTCCTGCTCCCCTTTTCCCAGCAATCCCTTAGTAAATGCCCAAAAGTGAGATATTGGAGTGCACTCAGTGGTCTTATACAGATTAACCTCGTGTCTGTAGTGCTGCCACATGGTGATGCATACAATCATATTCAAGATACAGTTCATTGACCATCAATCACAATGAATAACTCCAACTTTAAGAGCCCCAAAAATTGTTTGAGCTTGCATAGCTTTTTAGGCACAACAGGAGTTAGGTAGAGACAGTATATGGTAGCTTCCAGTGATGTTACCCCTTCACAGCCCCAGACCACCAGGGAAGCTGGCATTAACCTCCCCACAGCCCCATGCAAGCTAGCAGTAAACGCTCCACAGCCCCCGTCTATCAGGGAAGTTTGCAATAAACCTTCTACAGCCGTAAAACACAAAAAAAAAAAAAAAAAAAAAAATCTGCCATTTACTCCTCCGCAGCCCCAGACTACCAAGGAAAGCTAAATGTAACCCTTCTACGGCCTTAGATCTCAAGGGAAAAGCAACATGACTCCTTAGGGGACTTTCACACTAGCGGCATAGCTATCCGGCAGGCTGTTCACCCGCCGGATCCCCCATGCCGCAAGTACCTGTGTGCTGCCGTTCCATCTCATTGACTATAATGGGGCGGGGGGCAGAGCTACGGTGCAGCACGGCCGGAGATCGCCGGACTAAAAGTACTGCAGGTCCGACTTTTTAGTCCGGCGATCTCCGGCCGTGCACTGCCGTGCTGCGCAGTAGCTCTGCCCCCCCGCCCCATTATAGTCAATGAGACGGAGCGGCAGCACACAGGTACTTGCGGCATGGGGGATCCGGCAGGCTGTTCACCCGCCGGTACAGCCTGCCGGGTAGCCATGCCGCTAGTGTGAAAGTACCCCTATGGCTATTGCCCTGAGGGAAGCAGTGCGTGTGCAGCGACCAGGAAGGGGAGAGCAGAGAGGATGGGGGCAGTTGTACTTAGTTATAGTTGCAGTTCTTACTATGTTGCTCCTGGGCTGTGCAGTGATAGTAAGGGTGCACATTTTCCTCGTTTCAGGACACACCATGCTTTTGGGGCGCCTGTCTGATGATAGGTAGGGTGCCCTTGGTGTAGATCGGTTTTGAGATTCGAGGCAGGATCCCTGAATGATGTGACAGCAATGCAGGTGTTGGTGCATACAGTGAGGAGGCCGGGTTTTACACAAGTCCACTAGATCAGGCATGCTCAACAGTTGAAAAACGACAACTCCCAGTATGCCTGGAAAGCCTACAGCTATTCAGGAATGCTGGGAGTTGTAGTTTTAACAGCTGGAGGGTCACAGGTTGAGCATCCCTGCACTAGATGGTTCATATAGGTACTGATCACATTAAATACAGTCTTTACAGTTGGCATACGCAGTTCCCAAGGCTGTATATGGAAGGCTAGTCTCTCTCTCTGCAGTCAGGCTGTGACAGTCAGAGCTCATGCACACAACCTTATTTTCTTTTCGCTTCCGTTCCATTTTTTTGTGCGGCCCGTATGCAGAATCATTCACTTCAATGGGGCTGTAGAAAATACGGAAGTTGCTCCGTGTGCATTCCGTTTCAGTTTGTCGCATGGCCGTTCCGCAAGAAAAGTAGTGCATGTCCTATTATTGTCCGCAAATCAGGGTCCGAGGCCCCATGCAAGTCAACGGGTCTGCAAAAAATACGGAACGCAGACGAAACACATCCGTATTTCGTCGATCCATACTGTAGAAATGCTATGCCCAGCCCATATTGCTAATGTGTTTGGTGATTAATAAGTTACTGTTTCCGATCCGCAAAAAACAGATCGCATACGGAAGCCATATGGATAGGTTTTGTGGAATAACGGAATGGAAGAGGACTTAAAATCAGAGAAGAAGAAAAAACCTCAGAGGCGGAACAACGGATCCGTGAAAAACGGACCGCAAATGGGTGTGCATGAGCCCTTACAAGGAGAGAGCTGCAGCAGAAAAAAAACACACTCCTGAGAAAGGACACACCCCCCGAGCTGCCAGTCTGATATAAATCTAGCAGAGCAATGATTGAGGAGATCTCTGGATCCATGTGAGGTACAGCGCTGGTTCTAGCTGTTAGAAAGGGATTGTCATGTACTATAGGATGTCTGGTTTTCATTTTTTACATCAGTCCCATAACCCCTTTAAATGAGGTTTTACCGGCATAATTTTTATTTTTTTGACAGACATAAATATAGGAAATAATTCTTGCAAAAGTCTATTTCGGAGCCAAAACACTCCCCCCAATCATACATTTAAATGCAAATTACTACCTGTCTATTTTAAGGCCTATCATCTATTAATGCAAATGGAACATGAACGGTTTAATTACAGAATCTATACATAAGTATAGATATAAATATCCGCACGGAATAATCCTCCGTCCACTTCACGGATCTAAAGCCGCATTATTACGCAGATTCAGCATTGTCGCTCGTTAGCCCCATTGCTCGTTACCAGGCACACATCACAGGCAGCTGCTCCGTCATTAGCATGAATTATACATTTAGTTGGGACCCCATTTCAGTGAGAAATTCAGGCAGTAATGTCCTAACAAGCCAAATATTCATGCACATTCATTAGGGCACATATGTGACCATATAATACTGCCATACAGTATAATGCAATATTACACAAAATGCAGCCATCAGTGCACAGATAACCGTCATCGAGCTCAGATACAGGACACAACAGCCAAAGTAGCTGCCTCTATGGTGGCCATACAGTGCTCAACAATAGCACCAGGCAGTGTCTATATAATACTGCCACAAAGTTACAAATAAAACAGCCATACAGTGCTCAACAATAGCACTAGCCAGTTTCCATACAATACCGCCACAAAGTACTACACTGGCACAAATAAAGCAGACATACAGTGCTCAATAATAGCACCAGGCAGTGTCCATATAATACAGTTACAATGCACCACAGTATTACTAATAAAGCAGACATACAGTGCTCAACAGCTCCAGGCAATGTCCATATAATACCGTCACAACACACAGTTTTACAAGTAAAGCAGCCATACAGTGCTCAATAGCTCCAGGCACTGTCCATATATTATCGTAAAAGTGTACTACAGTACTACAAATTAAGCAGCCATACAGTGCTCAAACAATAGCACCAAACAGCGCCCATATAATACCGCCAGTGTACTGCCGCATTACAAATAAAGCAGCCATACACTGCTCAAATATCAGCAGATGGTGTCCATAGCAGCCAGTGTACCACAGTATTACAAATACAGTGCTCACACCATAGCAGCAGACATCATCCTCCATATAATACCGCCACAGTGTACCACAATTAGGTAGGTGCCGCTACAGTAGTGGGTCTCACCTTTAAGAAACTATTTGAAATCTTAAAGACAAAACAAGAGGTGAAGCCGAAACAGAATAGGGTAATGAAGCCGCTACAGACGGGTTGTACCCCGAAGTTCTTGCTGACTGAACGTCGTCAGGTGGCGGTAATTATTATGGCCGTGTGAGGAACGGTTATTCCATCTTTTCCAGGAGTTTACTGCATTTTATTGATTGAGGCGTCAGCGCTTATCCTCTCCCCCCCCCATTACCAGTCTAATACATCTGTGAGGTGATAAGTGAGGAGTCAATGAGGAAACCAAACAAAGGCGCAGAACGAAGAACGTCAGCAGAACACGTCAGCTGCTGGTATAAACAGCCTGTTTACCCATACGGAGCGGGGTCTTCATGACGACAACTTCCCTCTACAGACGCAATCAATTCTAGTCAATGTGCCATGGCATGGGCTCACTGCAAAGATCAGGGAAGTGCACAGCAAGCAATTTTCTAACATATGATTGGATTGCTCACTTTAAACCCATAGGACTTCACCATACAGGTGCTGTTTCCGGTGGCTTGTAACTCGTAAGAGGACCACATAAAATTTTGTCTTGAAGACCACCATTTGTACGATCAGGAGACCACCATGCAAGAGGTTGATGGACATGTGTCTGTTCTGTGACCATATGACCACAGATTGTTTCCCACGGGCTCCAAACTGGTGCCTTATTCCAGTTCAGAGTAGGAAGAGACGCTCTGCAGTACAAACTGCTGCTCCAAAAACATTACCGTAAAGAGGCACACATTTTAATGAGGAGTGGGGAATAAGCCCCTGCCAGACAACATGCCTAATTCATACTGACGTTTGTCATTTTGGAGGAAGCTTGGGCTCATTCGTGGTTCTATCACCCAAATTGTTATTACTTTTAAAGGAGTTATCCAGTCATGATGTGTCTTGTGTTACCTATGGTGGCGGTCTTCTGAAGTTACTTGGACCATGACAGTACTGCTAAGGTCCTATCTATAAATGGGACTTTAGCCATGACAGTATAGTTAAGGTCTGATCTTCAAACGAGACTTGGACAGTACTGCTAAGGGCCCATGTTCTTTACAGTACTATAGTTCCATGTTTAGATGGGATGTTAACCATGACTCTACTACTAAGGTCCCATCATCAAATAGGACTTGGACCATGACTGTACTGCTAAGGTGCTATCCTCAGATAAGACTTGGACCAGGACAGTACTGCTACGGTCCATGTTCAGATGGGGTTCTCACCATGACAATACTGCTAAAGGTCCCCCTTCAGATGGGAGTTGGCCCATAACAGTACTGCCAAGGTCCCATGTTCAGTACAGTACTATGGTTTCATGTTCAGGTGGGACTTGAGCCATGACAGTACTGCAAAGGTCCTATCTTCAGACAAAACTTGGACCATAACAGTACTACTATGTGTCCTTGTTCACATTGGGCTTTCATTATGATACAACTGCGAAAGGTCCCACTTTCAGATGGGACTTGAACTATGACAGCACTGCTAAGATTCTACGTTGAGTAGTACTATGGTTCCATGTTCAGATGGGATTTGAACCATGACAGTACCACTATGGTTCCATGTTTAGATGGGATATGAACCATGAAAGTACAGCTAAGCTCCATAATTGCCACAGTCCTGCATTTGAAGTGACAGTCCCGGCCAATTTAAGATCAATATAGTACTACTTACTATTGTTTCATGCTCAGATGGGATTTGGACTACGACAGTACTGCTAGGGTCCAATCGCAGTTTGGAACTTGGACTAAGAGTACTGCAATCCTGGATACCATCTTACTTCAGTAGTCTCAAGTGAACAATGATAGAAAATGTGTACATGTCAAGGTCCTACCATGAAGGGAAATGCTACCTCTGGCAATTTAATTTTTTTCTGGGAACTTTCCAATTAGCGGAGTATAATCCCAGGCCGCAACGCTCTTATCGAGCATTTTTATAGTCGTGCAGAACAGAACTGGTTTCCAGTCTACTGGGTAATTAAAGAGGAGCTCTATAGACTGGTAGATTCCAACCAAGAAAACAATTACACTTGAGGCAGCAATTAAAAGAATTGACTTTGCACCCTCTTTATAAGACTAGCGGTATGGGCACAAAGAGCTCTAATTTATAGTGACACCTCCGAGTGAGCTCTGTCTTCAAGAAACACAGACCTCCAGGTCACATCCCTTGATAAATGACCCAGGGATGGCTTAAGAGTAGAGTTAAACGAACTTCTGTTTTAAGTTCGGCTTCCAAAGTTCGGGTTCGGGTTATCCAAGCATCACGTTATGTATTCCGCTACCACGGAGCATAACGGCATTTGGAATCCATAACGGGATGCTTGGATAACCCGAACTTAAAACAGAAGTTCGCTCAACTCTACTTAAGAGAACAGACATATCCAGGACCATCCCTAAAAGCACAGCACAGGTTGCAATTTCCTAGGGCCCTGGGGCTAGTACCATAACCACCCCTATTCCTTCAAGTCCACCTTTGGGTTTAAAAGAAGTCGGCAGCAGTGAAGTTATACAAGAGTCCCACAGTGCTTGCTTCTTAGAACTGCACTCCACCAGCAAAGTGAACCCAGATAGCCATTGCTTCAGGATACTTGGGTTACTTCTCATTGACTTCTATGAAAATTCTTACACCAGGACACCTACAAGATTTTATCCATCCCTCTCCTCGGCATGGACTTCTCTGAAGCTTCCAACCCAATGTTGACAGGCCGACCAAAAACCTGTCTCAAGTTCTCGCATACAGTTCCCACCACAATTGTGAGACATCTCCACCCATGTCTATCCCATGCGTGAAATTTAGTTTTGCTAGAATGGAGACATTTGTGGTTCCTGGTTCTTCTAACTGGTCCAATCCTGATGCGTCCATTTTTACCCTGTTTCTCTAGAAGACATGCTTTCCTCAGAAGGTTCTTCCTTAGTTTGTAGGTGGTCTTCATCCACTCTTGCTTCAATAGCATCAATACAAACACATCAACTCATGCCCTGGTCTTAGACCGATAGCAGATGAAGATCCCCCTAAATTGTTGCATCCATGGTCTGCTTTGGTCAACGCTTCTGTCTTGGAACAGATAGGGTTAACGGGCACTTTGAGCGCCTCATATACATCTCATTTACAAGCAGAAAGTCAATGCAAATGATACTTATAGGATTTCCTCCCTGCAGCATTGTACTGTAAACTGCTAACCAACCGAGGCACCTTAGGCACAGTGCAGACTGAATACAGTAGGCACACCGCCCACCGGGTATGATATGTAGGGGGGGAGGTTATTGGGCAACGTATTCTATTATACCAGAATCAGTTGCATTTTCCGAAATGGACGACGCAGGAATAAATAACAGTTCTAGAAACTGAAACGCGGCCAGACCTCCTCAATGTTACCTTGCCGGAGGCACAACTCGTTTTTTGCATGGGGGTTGTCAAAGAGCAGCTAAACATTTTGCTAATGCTATTCCTTCCCTTCTGGCACAGAGAGGGTTACAGCCGCCTGCAGATATAATGTCGTTATTGAGTACCCCCCCCCCCACCTTCCTTGAGGAGATGAAGATCAACTGGAGGATTGAAGCAGAAATAAAGATGGAGAGAAGATGCAGACCCACGCATTCACCTCCTACCCAAAAGTGACAGCGCGCTCCCACACAGACACATATCCAAATTGCTGAAGTGATACGTTAATTGGCGCTGTCGTTTATGAAGGAGGCTAGAGACCCCGAAACGGACAAGCTCAAGTTGGCGTAACGGTCGCACATAAGAAGTCTCTAAAGGGGGTGCAAGAAGGAAAAAAAAAAAAAACACTCCCATACCTGGGAAAGCTGGGTGACCACACGTCTAGTGCTACATCTAGTTATTATATAGCTTGCATTCAGAAATCTGGGAAAGCTGGGTGACCACACGTCTAGTGCTACATCTAGTTATTATATAGCTTGCATTCAGAAATCTGGGTGTCAATGACTATAGAAGGTACAATAAAAGCCATATTCAAAACCAAGGTCAGGGGGTACATTTCTGCAGGGAAATCACACATAATATCATATAGATAATGAATCCAGTGCACCTACCTGCACCACTTCAAAGGGGTTATGCTATAATTTATGTACAAAATGACACAGCGTATAGTACGTGACAATCTCTTTATAAAAAAACTAAAAACTAGAACCAGCCCTGTACCTCACATGGATCCAGAGATTCCACATTCATTGCTGCTATTGTTCTGCTAGATTTCTATCAAGCTGGCACCTCAGGGGTGTGTCCTTTCTCAAGGGAGGGATGTATTTTCTGCTTCAGCTCTCCATCACAGCTCAGGGTTCATGTCCTTTCTGCTGCAGCTCTTTCCCCATCACAGCTCAGGAGGGTGTGCTCTTTTCCAAGTACCTGTCACAGGGTAGCAGTTGAAAGATGGAACTGAGCATGTATGACCACCTCAGGTCTGCTATATTATCTTCAAGCTGGAACCTCAGGGTCATGTCCTTTCTCAGGTGAGGTATGTCCCTTCTGCTGCAGCTCTGTCCCTATCACAACTCATGGGGGCATTTCCTTTCTGCTGCAGCTTTCTCACTATCACAGCTCAGCAGATGTATCCTTTCTGCTGTAGCCCTTTCCTCGTAACAGTTAAAGGATGGAACTGAGCATGTGTGACCACCTTCAAGTGAATAAAATATATCTCACAACTGGGGCATTTTTGTAACAGAAAGTAAATTACAAAAATAACTAGTTTTTTACGCTGAATTAAAACATTTCATGGGAACAACCCCTTTAAATAGGGGGAAAGATTTAGGCAAGGCCTACATAGTGCATTTGGTTGCACGACATCAAGGTCTCAGTGACATAGAACATAAGGATTGTAAATGTGGTTGCACTATGACACATGAGACGACAGTGGCAAAAAAACAAAAAAAACAAATCTTCTGGATTTGGAGCCCCGCGTCCTTCTCCGTGCTCTACACTCTATAGCAGCTGTGCTTGGCACCGCGCTCAGCGCCATTCACGGCTGAGCTGCGCCTAGGCCAAATGGCATATGAACGCAACATCACTGGCCCATGGAAAGCAGTGAGAAGGGTGCGGTGCTCACAGTGCTGCTGCCTTCTCAAATAGCTGATCGGCGGGGGTCCCGGGCGTCGGACCCCCACCGATCAGTATTAAAATCTCTGAAAACCCCTTTAATTTAAGTCACATGTGATGGCGACACGTTTTGGCATTACAAAGCAGAACATAGTATACCCCTGAATGTCCGCCCCTCTACAGGGGTAGTCACACAACACCGCTAGTTCTCCTCCGACCAGCACTGGCCTCAAACTTTTTGGGAAGTTCTCTTTTGAGGTCCATGACGAGTCATCGCCGGCACCTGAACAGTACTTTACCCATCCCAGGTCCATGCTTATTGTCCTAGCACAACCTAGGGTTGGACTGGCCCAACCAAGGCCTCTAGTCCGGATGATAGAGCCTTGCCCAAAAATGTCTGAGGTCCTACAGAAGAGGACTATTGCTGCAGGCGACACGACTGATATGGGCAATGAAAATGGCAAAATTGACAATGCCAGGGGGTCTAAACTCTGCCAATGCCCAATTAGATCCAAGCACGGCCATGCTTACTAAGCACAGCTACAAGGCTCCTCCAGTCTTGCAATAGTTATGGTATAGGAAATTGGATTGTGTAGTTGTCTCAGAGAAAAGCAGAGGATCCCCCCCACCCTTCTGAATCAGGTCTGGGGTAGTAGGACATCACAAAAAAAAAAAAAAAAAATTTGCATTTTACCAGAAAACACCACTATGCACGATATTATAGTATTTCAGTAACTGTGACCAAGCTGCAATACCAGACCCAACCTGTGGCCAAAAGTGGCGCCGTTTTTTGGAATATAAAAAAAAAAATACTTCCCCCCAATCTTGTACAACCCCTTTAAAAACCATTGCTAAAAATAGCACTGGATGTCAAGACCACTTCTCTAAAAAGTTTTGCGCTATAATCATTTCAGAGAATTACAGCATCCAACGCATTTCCAGTCCATCGGTCACACATAGATCCGTGCTCGTTTGATGCTTAAATTGTCTGAATACAGATCATTCTGCTTCCCGTCCGGTCAGACAATGGGGTCACGGCGCCCGGAGCGGTGATAATATCTGGCCGCGCCATTCTCAGGGGGCTTACCGTAATTCTATTCTGTGGAGGGTCATTAATACACCGGCCTCACGAATACAATGCGAGATAGACGCCTGGATTATGAATGTACACCGACACACAATGAAGTCAAGACATGCTATTCACTGTGTGCTAGAAAGTGGTGGTCTGTAGGGTCAGGACTTGCTGAGAGTTGTAGTACAGAAAAAAAAAAAAAAAAAAAAAAAGAGCAGCACAGACCTACTGGAACGTATTAAATACTATGCATTGTGTATAAAAGGTTACAATAACAAATTGCCAGAGCCAAGACAAACAGGCTACACAATCACAAGACGCAGCCAAACAAAACCCATTGTACCCAGCGCAGACTGAATGAAAAACCAACACATATATTCATAGAAATAACTAATTATAATCCCGGCTGGAATTACCCACAGATCAAATAAGAAGATTAAAAAAATGAAGGTAAAGGATAATAAGATAAAAAAATTTAAGATAAATAATAAGAAAAGAAAAGAAATAAAATAATGCACAGAAAAACGGATTTCAAAAGTTACCCCAGACTGACCTGTTACACGTGCACTTGGCAGCTGAAGAAATCTGTGTTGGTCCCATGTTCATATGTGAGAAAAATGAGGTTTTAAATATATGCAAATGAGCCTCTAGGAGCAATGGGGGCGTTACCCTTACACCTAGAGGCTCTGCTCTCTCTGCAACTGCCGCACTCTGCACTCTGATTGCCAGGGCCAGATGTGATGATGTTTTCACTGCCCTTTAATATGCCATTAAAAAGGGGTATTCCCAGGTGGATATTTACCAATAGCTGGGCCCCCAACCTATCTCAAGAATAGAGCCGCAATGTGAACAGGGAGCCAGGTGCACCCCTCCGTGCCACCAAATATAACCGGACTGTGGGTCTAACAGACATTCATAGCCCATCCCATCAATAGGCCATAAACGTCCAGGTGGGACAATCCCTTTAAGGCTCATTTATATGCAGCCCTGACCAGTCTGTGTAAAAAAAAAAAAAAATAATAATAATAATAAATTTCAATCATTGGGATTATTATACTAAAATGTGTTTTCTCCTCCAAACACATCCAAAGATCAACTCAGAATTTGGCTAGTATCAGACAGCTCGTGCTCGGAGTTGGGTCACATGATGCTAAACCTCTGTCTGTTTCCAAGGACAACCACCAGAATGTTAAAAGCAGGCTATATCTAATCGTAATACAGACAAGTACTTAGAACCGGCCAAATTACTGAAGGTTAGGAATACATTCATTTTTGTCCCCAATTATTCATTTGCGCCCTCATCCGTTTGTAGGGTTGAATTAAAAATATATATTTTGTATTGAATTTTTTTACATTTTTTTTATAGTCCGGTATATGATTTATGATCTATTGTTTTATATTAGATTTTTACCCAGACAGTGACGGTAACGAAGCTGAATCCACATCCTGCTCTGTATCCTCCACTGACACAAACAAGAGGGGAGGGAACAACGAGCAAAGCGCTCGGCGTCCAGAACGCAGGGTACACACTGCAGGCAGGTCACTATACATAAACTGAGCTTTAAAAAAAATCATAAAATATATAATATATTTTTTAATCTCCATTATATATACACGGATGAGAAATGTGGATTAATAATCCCAGTATTAATAACAAGTAGACAACAAGTATCCTCGGTGGTGTCAGAGCCTCAGCTGGGCCCTTGTGCAGCAGAGCAACAGGTGCCGCCTCCCCAACACGTCCCTGTAATTATACACAAATCATCACCCGTCTGTGACAAGGACTCGCTGTGTAATTGAAACTAAATTAATTTTTCCTAAACGCCAGCATCGTAACCACACAGGCTACAGAATGCAAAAAGAAAAATTATAATATATATATACACACACACACACACACACCGTATACACACACACACACACACCGTATACACACACACATATACACACACACCGTATACACACACACACACCGTATACACACACACACACCGTATACACACACACCGTAGATATATACACACACACTGTATACACACACACCCACCGTATACATACACAGTATATATATATATATATATATATATATATATATATATATACACACACAAAAATATAGATTTAAAAAATAAAATTATATATAATAAAATATTAAATAAAATTGAAAAAACTTTGCTAGAAAAGTACTGTATTTATTTATTTAAGCAGAATATCTTTATAACCCAAGAATTAAAAATTCTCGTGTATGGGATAAGCACTAGTACATAAAACACCTTGTGAGCAGCAAGCAGTTTCATGTAATATAGGACATTTAAAATTCAGACGGAAAATTGAAATGTTCCCGATTATGTAAATTTACGCTATAAAAATAATAATAATAATAATAATAATAATGGGCAGGTGGCGGAGAATCTAAAGACTTCCTCTCATGGATACCAGAGGCTCAGGGATGTCTTGGGTGCTTTGCACCTATACAAGATCTGATTGACGGGGGCTGGGGGGCAGGGATTGGCATCTGACTACAATGGGCATACCACCACCACCTACATCAGCACTTGGACAGCACCCAGTATAACTATAGGGGGAGAGGGGGGCCACACCAAGCCAGGAAGCCCCCAAATGAGCTGCACATCAAAGCAAGTCCTATAGACTTCCAGAACAATCCCACTTTTGGGTGGCAGCACCATTATTATTTAATTTGTGAGGTGACGCCTGAAAAGATGAATCCGCTTGGCACCACTCATGGTTGTAAGGCATTTCCGTGGGTCATACCATTCTGGTGGGGGGGTCACCTGTGACTTCTGAGACATAGCGCGGGCCGCAGCCTTCATGGATCACTGCAACATCCACCCCATCAGACACTTAAAATGGGTTTTCCAGGGTGGCTACCACCAACACCACCATAAAAGCAGGTCTACACAGTCACATGACCACCCTGTCCCACCCCTGAGGAACTGCACCACATGATGCACACTTATTTATCTTAACTATATTCCTGCAACAACAAAAACAAAAAATGCTAAAAACTTCTGTGGGTTGAAATACAAAGTTGCAGTCTTAAAAAAAAATGTCCAAAACTGGGGTAAAATAGTGCGCCACTTCCTTGGTAGACTGAGACTTTCCATGCATATGTCGCACAGGCATTTTCTCGCTCCATGTACACCCAACTGGTATAGCCGCGCTTATGCCCCCGTCCACCTCCGCCTCACCTTGTAGACATTCTCGGTGAGCCGGTTCACCTCCTCCGAGCGGGACATCCTGGCTCCTGTCAGTGCCATACACCGAGGGAACCGCTGCGGTGATCAGAACAATCCCGGTACCGTCAGCGGCAGAGGGGACAGTGTTATCCTCTACGCTGTCACTTGTGTAGGCGCTTATATACCGGGAGGCGTGGTCTGTGTGCAGGACACGCCCACTGCTCAACACCAAGCAAAAGCCTCCACCCGATGTTCCCGCCTCTTATTTAAATACAGGGTCCAGTCTCTGCGTTGCTTAGCAACAGCCGCTTTCCCCGGACGCTCGAGCGCCGCCGGCCCCCGCACGCGCACATTACCGTGTGCAGCAGGGAACAGAGTATTTCAACCGGCAGTCGTTTATAATGAGTGTGTGGTGACTGCCGGGGCGCTCAGCTTAGCGGCCACAGGTGGCGGGGGTCACGTGTCTTCACCACACTAAAGAGAGTTCCTGCTTAAACAGCAGTAAATGAGAGGCGAGCAATTACAGCTTGTCACCCAGCTTTCCTAGATCCCTGGGAGACTAATCTGTCTCTGTATAATCAAGAGACTGCTGGTCCAGAGCCTCAGAACTGCAGATGGAGACCTGAACAAGCATGTTTTGTACCATATATACAGGGGTCAAGTCCTGGGAAAAAAAAGTGTGAGAACTCACCCAAGTGCCTCCGTGTAACGTCACGGCGCGCGGCGTACGCAAAGGGCAGGGGAGGTCAGGAGGAGGAGCAAGCAAGTATCGTATTTTTCGCCCTATAAGATGCACCTAGGTTTTAGAGGGGGACAATAAGAAAAAAATATTTTTTATTACACCTCAGGTCAGACCACCAATCAGACCCCCAATGTTAATCAGACCTCAGCTAACAGCCCCAATAAGCCCCCAGTGTTAATAAGACCTCAGATCACACCTCAGCTCAGATCCCAATATGAATGACTCCCAATCAGACCTCAGATAAGAGCCCCATGCCTTATAGAAGCCCCCAGTGGCTATATATCAGCCCCCAGTAGCCTCATAGCAGCCCCCAGTGCCTCTCCACCAGCCCCAGTGCCTCTCCACCAGCCCCCAGTGCCTCTCCACCAGCCCCTAGTGCCTCTCACCAGCCCCCGATGCCTCTCCACCAGCCCCCGTGCCTCTCTACCAGCCCCCAGTGCCTATCCACCAGCCCCCAGTGCCTCTCACCAGCCCCCAGTGCCTCTCCACCAGCCCCCAGTGCCTCTCCACCAGCCCCCAGTGCCCCCTCCATCAGACCCCAGTGCCCCCTCCATCAGCCCCCAGTGCCTCTCTATTAGCCCCCAGTGCCCCCTCCATTAGACCCCAGTGCCCCCTCCATTAGACCCCAGTGCCCCCTCCATCAGACCCCAGTGCCCCCTCCATCAGCCCCCAGTGCCTCTCCATCAGCCCCCATTGCCTCTCCATCAGCCCATAAAATATAAAACAAAAAAAACACACCCTCTCCTGCTCCTGGACGCCGCCGCTCCTCTCTTCCTGCTGTCGGCTGTGCTTTGAAGGCTGCGCACAGAGTGAGGTCACAGAGCGCCTCATGCCTGTGCGCAGCCCCGACAGCCGAGAACCAGGAAGCGGTGAGTACAAAGCCTTCACCGCTTCCTGGTCCTTTTGCCCTGAAAGGGAACGGCGTTCCTGCTGTGAAAAAAGTGCAAGAACGCCGTTCCCCCTGGACTCGAGCCCTGCATATATAGTATATACCAACCTAAAAGGAACATTTCCGGGGGTCCCCATCATTTAAGGGACGGGCCCCTAGTTCGCTCAGCATAAACCACCACCTTATGTCTCTCCAGTAAGGGCCCCATGCACTCCATCGTATTTTTGATCTGTCTCCGATCCGCATTTTCTGAGAATCAGATGCGGACCCGTTAATTTCAATAGCCATGAAAAAAAAAGTGGCCCTATGTTGTAGGCAGGGCCAAATTGAAAGAAACTGGCGGGGACAACTACCAAAGTGCAGCGCAAAATACAGCCCCCACAGAACCAAATAATACAGTGCAGCACAAAATACCGCCCCTCACAGAACCAAATACCACAGTGCAGCACAAAATACCGCCCCCACAGAACCAAATAATACAGTGCAGCGCAAAATACCACCCCTGCAGAACCAAATACCACCGTGCAAAACACCGCCCCCACAGAACCGAATATCACAGTGCAGTGCAAAATACCACCCCCTCAGAACCAAAGCACAGAATACTGCCTCAGTAGAACCAAATACCACAGTGCAGCACAGAATACTGCCCTAGCAGAACCAAATACCACAGTGCAGCACAGAATACTGCCCCCACAAAACCAAATACCACAGTGCAGCACAGAATACTACCCTAGCAGAACCAAATACCACAGTGCAGCACAGAATACTGCCTCAGCAGAACCAAATACCACAGTGCAGCACAGAATACTGCCCTAGCAGAACCAAATACCACAGTGCAGCACAGAATACTGCCTCAGCAGAACCAAATACCACAGTGCAGCACAGAATACTGCCCCCACAAAACTAAATACCACAGTGCAGCACAGAATACTGCCCCCACAAAACCAAATACCACAGTGCAGCGCAAAATACCACCCCGCAGAACCAAATACCACAGTGCAGCACAGAATACTGCCTTAGCAGAACCAAATACCACAGTGCAGCACAGAATACTGCCCCAGCAGAACCAAATACCACAGTGCAGCCAAGAATACTGCCCCCACAAAACCAAATACCACAGTGCAGCACAGAAACTACCCTAGCAGAACCAAATACCACAGTGCAGCACAAAATACTACCCCAGCAGAACCAAATTCCACAGTGCAGCACCGAATACTGCCCCAGCAGAGCCAAATTCCACAGTGCAGCACTGAATACTGCCCCAGCAGAACCAAATACCACAGTGCAGCACCGAATACTGCCCAAGCAGAACCAAATACCACAGTGCAGCACAGATTACCGCCCCAGCAGACCCAAATACCACAGTGCAGCACAGAGTACTGCCCCAGCAGAACCAAATACCACAGTGCAGCACAGAATACCGCCCCAGCAGAACCAAATACCACAGTGCAGCACAGAATACAGCAATCCCTGCTGCACTATTTGACTGTATTACTATCCCGAGGACAGTGATACAGTTGAGTTCAGGAGGGCATCTGTGGCTGCTGGCCGGGTGCATTAGTACCTGATACTCCTAGTATTAATTAATGCTGAGAGCATCAGCTGTCCCATTTTTTTGCGGATCGGATGTGTGGACCCATTCATTTAAAAAAAAAGTAGAACATGTCCTGTTATTGTCCTTTTTGTGGACAATGTGCCACGATTCCATGTGTGTTTTCTATTGAATTCAATGTACGGTGGATATCTCCCTTAGGCCTCATGCACACGACTGTATTCCTTTTGCAGTCCACAAAACACGGATGATATCTGTGTGACGTCCGTGTTGCATCCGTTCTATCTCTTTGGGTAACGGACACACAGATGCGGATAGCTCACGGATGACAACTGCTGTGTGTGGTCAGTTTTTCTGCAGACCTATAAAAATGAATGGATCCGTGTGCAATCCGCAAAAAATGCAGATTGGGCACGGATACAAAATACGGTCGTGTGCATGAGGCCTTACAGCTAATAAAATGTAAAAAATCTGGTTCTGTGTTAGCCAGCAGAAAATTATTTTAGCGCCATCCGTAAGGCCTTATGCTCATGACTACATTTTTCATCCGTGTGCTATCCGCAGTTTTTGTAGATATCACCCAGACCCTTTCATTTCTATGGGGCCATGCACAGTCTTGTATTTTGGGCAGATGCGTGCGGCCTTTCTGTAAGCCTACATGCACACGGCAGTGTTTTTTTGCGGCCTCCGTTCCGTTTTTTGCGGATCCGATGGTTTCCCATTCATTTCTATGGATCCGTTAAAAATGCGGATGCCTCTTCCGTTGCCTGTCCGCTGTCCGCATTTCACGTCCGCAAAAAAATATGGCATGTCCTATTCTTGTCCGCAAAAAATGGTTTGCGGACCCATAGAAGTCAATGGGTCCGCAAAAAATGCGGATGACCAACGGAAGCCATTCGTTTGTCATCCGCATCCGTTTTATTTTGCGGATGGTTGCTTGGAAACCAGGGCACTTGTACAGGTACTTTAAGAGACTGATTCAAGCCTTCAGGTTTTTTTTGCGGATCCGCAAAAAAAACGGAAGACACACAGAAACACAACCTACAAAATTTGCGGACACACGGAACGGATGTGGATGTGAAAAAAAAGGGAAGACGGATCCGCGATTTGCGGACAGCAAAAAACAACTGTCGTGTGCATGTAGCCTAAATGATAGAACATGTCCCGCTCTTGTCTGTATTACAGACGAGATTAGTCCTTTCTATTGATGGGAGTGTGAAAAACGCGGAATGTACAAGGAACTTTTAATGAACTCTTTCAAGGAACATATTATGTGCCAAAAATATATTAAAAAATAAGTTAAAAAAAATAAAATACAAATAAAAGAAAAACAAAAAACCCCACCCCAACTGAAACCAGCGCCATACTTGCACCGTGCATGCAAAACTATACATATTATATATAAAAACGACCAACACAAAATAGAGAACTCATTCGAATAATAAATTTTGTTGTATATTAAAAAAACAGAGAAGCTATAGTTTTGCTTTATTTTTTTTAAATGAACTTTTTTTTTTTTAAACAAACAAACAATTTTTTGCCGTTTTCCCCAAATAAAACGAAAAAAAGAAAAGAAATCTATTAAAAAGTTGATCAAAATGGAAAAATGTCGCACTAGGGAAAATGGAAAACTGTGGAGGTGCACACCCCTAATAAGATTCACCAAGTCTTAAATTAGTCTAAACAATATAAAGATAGAGGGGCACACTCTGAGTATCTGTATGAATTAGTAGTATTAATAAAACAAGTATGTATATAAATATATAAAATATATAGAATAACCTTGTGATATGGGGTTAAGTTTATTTAACAGAGAAATCTCATCAAAAAAAAAAATTGCGTACCTTACTAAAAGCAATATACAATATATATTAAATTGTGTGGTTCTCTAAAAGATAATATGTATAAAAGCTCAATATAAAAGTTCGATATAAAAAGCTACCCTAATATTCGTATGAGAAAGTAATAGCCACCTATATCATAAAATCGAGAGTCTATATGTCGATATCCAGTCTCTGTATGGAATAGGCTGGTACGAGCGGCGTCCCGCTCCCAGCGTATGTTGTAGCGGCGTCCTGCTAAATAGTTACAGTTAGCGATCGCTTGATGTATTATTTTGAAAGGAATTGGAACAGTCTTACCAAATTCGATGGGGGCCTTCTCCGTGGTCTCTCTCCTGCAATTTCGGAGGAAGGACCCGGTATCGAAGGCTCTTTCTCCAGCGCGTGCCCGGCGGTGCACGTGTCTCCTCCTGGAGTGTACAGTTTTCGTGCACTTCTCCCGTTATCGCGCGAATCTGTGGTCAATGTGATAGAGTCTCATTCCATCTATTGGTAAGGTGCAGAGTTCCTTGGCTTACAATGTTCTCATGGGGATCAGGATACCAGACGCGTTTCGGGGTTGATTTAAGCATATTAATAAAAAGCCCTATGTGTCAAATAAAAAGGTCACAGGAAGTCCAATAAATAAAAAGTTACCACATGCGCTAAATGACAAAAATGTGTCTAGTCACCTTTCACTTAGGATTGAGGTAGTGAAATACTTACACTTCCTTCCTGGGCGGCCCCCGCTGAGGTCCAGGCAACAGGGTTTTTTTCAAAATAACCCCCAATTCCTCCACTCCGGTCCCCGTTAGTTTTCATATGCGGTGATTCTTTGTATGAGGCGGGGACTTGTCTTTTGCCTGGGGAGTGGTTTTCCTCTCCCTGGCTGCGAGCGCCGGCTCCCAGCCAGGGAGAAGGAAACCACTCCCCAGGCAAAAGACAAGTCCCCGCCTCATACAAAGAATCGCTGCATATGAAAACTAACGGGGACCGGAGCAGAGGAATCGGGGGTTATGTTGAAAAAACAAATGTTGCCTGGACCTCAGCGGGGGCCGCCCAGGAAGGAAGTGTAAGTATTTCACTACCTCAATCCTACGTGAAAGGTCCTCTTTAAGGTCTTAAGGGTTAAGCGGCAACTTAGGTCTTTTCACCAGACATAGAATAAAGAGAAGAAACACATATAGACAGATGTAGATATAGAAAGATGAATATGAGATAGATAGATTTGGCCAGTGATTGTGAGCCAAAACCAGAAGTGGAGCCTATACAGACATAGGGTATAATGGGAAGATTTACACTCGGTTTGTGTTTTGGACCTGCACCTTGTGTTGGTTCACAATTACTGACGGTGTGAGAGCGGTCCAATAAATGGACATATTAAAAAAAAATCTGAATGAGGTTGGAGAGTTAGGCCTTATTACACTGAGCGATTTTCAGTGGATGACCCTGCTGTCACTGGTGGCCCCTCTGTCTCTGATGCCCCCACTATCTCTGATCCCTCCCCCACTATCACTGGTGCCCCTTGTTGTCTCTGATGCCCCCAATATCTCTGTTACCCCCCACTATCTCTGGTGCCCCTACTATCTCTGATGTCCCCAATATCTCTGGTATCCCCAATGTCTCTGGTGTCCACGCTATCTCTGGTA
This sequence comes from Bufotes viridis, assembly GCA_033119425.1. Taxonomy (NCBI): domain Eukaryota; kingdom Metazoa; phylum Chordata; class Amphibia; order Anura; family Bufonidae; genus Bufotes; species Bufotes viridis. The sequence continues at coordinate 259,115,010 of CM065594.1, read as the reverse complement.
CTCCCCTTGCCTTTGGTGTCCCCGCTATCTCTGGTACTCCCCCTGTCACTGGTGTCCTCGCTATCTCTGGTGCTCCCCCTGTCTCTGGTGCCCCCACCATCTCTGGTGCTCCCACTATCTATGGTGCCTCAATATCTCTGGTGCTCCCTCCATCTCTGTTGCCCCCATTATCTCTGGTGCTCCCTCTGTCTATGGTGTCCCCACTATCTCTGGTGTCCCCACTATCTCTGGTTCTCCCGCTGTCTCTAGTGATTCCTCTGTCTCTGTTGCCCCCACTATCTCTGGTGCTGTCTCTGGGTCTCTGGAGCTCCCCCTGTCTCTGGTGCCCCCACTATCTCTGGTGCCCCTGTTGTCTCTGATGCCCCCAATATCTCTGTTATCCTTCCGCCCTACTATCTCTGATGTCCCCAATATCTCTGGTGCCCCCACTATTTCTGGTGCTTCCTCTGTCTCTGGTGCCCCCACTATCTCTGGTGCTCCCTGTGTCTGTGGTACCCCAATATCTCTGGTGCTCTCACTGTCTCTGATGCCCCCCACTGTCTCTGGTGCTCCCTCTGTCTCTGGTGTCCCCACTGTCTCTGGTGCTCCCTCTGTCTCTGGTGCTCCCCCTGCCTTTGGTGTCCCCTCAATCTCTGGTGTTCCCCGTGTCTCTGATGTCCCCGCTATCTCTGGTTCTCCCCCTGTCTCTGATGTCCCCGCTATCTCTGGTTCTCCCCCTGTCTCTGGTGCCCCCACTGTCTCTGGTGCTCCCCTTGTCTCTAGTGTCCCCACTATCTCTGGTGCTCCCTCTGTCTATGGTAATCCCTCTGTCTCTGTTGCCCCCTCTGTCTCTGTTGCCCCCCTCTGTCTCTGGTGCTCCCTCTGTCTCTGGTGTTCCCACTATCTATAATGCCCCCACTATCTCTGGTGCTCCCTCTGTCTCTGGTGCCCCCACTACCCCTGGTGCTCCCTCTGTCTCTGGTGCCCCCACTATCTCTGGTGCTCCCCCTGTCTCTGGTGCCCCCACTACCTCTGGTGCTCCCTCTGTCTCTGGTGCCCCCACTATCTCTGGTGCTCCCTCTGTCTCTGGTGTCCCCACTGTTTCTGGTGTCCCCACTATCTCTGGTGTCCCCGCTATCTCTGATGCTCCCACTATCTATGGTGCCCCCTCTGTCTCTGTTGCCCCCACTATCTGTGGTGCTCCCTCTGTCTTTGGTGCTCCCCCTGTCTCTGGTGTCCCCACTATCTCTGGTGCTCCCTCTGTCTCTGGTGCTTCCTCTGTCTCTGGTGTCCCCACTATCTCTGGTGATCCCCCTGTCTCTGGTGCTCTCACTATCTATGGTGCTCCCTCTGTCTCTGTTGTCCCCCACTATATCTGGTGCTTCCTTTGTCTCTGGTGCTCCCACTATCTCTGGTCCTCCCATTATCTTTGGTGCCCCAATATCTCTGGTGCTTCCTCTGTCTCTGTTGCCCCCACTATCTCTGGTGATCCCTCTGTCTCTGGTGCTCCCACTATCTATGGTGCTCCCTCTGTCTCTGTTGCCCCCACTATCTCTGGTGCTTCCTCTGTCTCTGGTGCTCCCACTATCTCTGGTGCTTCCTCTGTCTCTGGTGCTCCCTCTGTCTCTGTTGCCCCCACTATCTCTGGTGCTTCCTCTGTCTCTGGTGCTCCCTCTGTCTCTGTTGCCCCCACTATCTCTGGTGCTTCCTCTGTCTCTGGTGCTCCCACTATCTCTGGTGCTTCCTCTGTCTCTGGTGCTCCCTCACTCACTATCTCTGGTGCTCCACTATCTCTGGTGCTCCCATTATCTCTGGTGCCCCAATATCTCTGGTGCTCCCTCTGTCTCTGGTGCTCCCACTATCTCTGGTGCTCCCACTATCTCTGGTGCTCCCACTATCTCTGGTGCCCCCACTATCTCTGGTGCTTCCTCTGTCTCTGTTGCTCCCACTATCTCTGGTGCTCCCTCTGTTTCTTGTGCTCTCCGTGTCTCTGGTGCTTCCTCTGTCTCTGGTGCTCCCTCTGTCTCTGTTGCCCCCACTATCTCTGATGCCCCCACTATCTCTGGTGCTCCCACTGTCTCTGGTGCTCCCACTATCTCTGGTGCTTCCTCTATCTCCGGTGCTCCCACTATCTCTGGTGCCCCCACTATCTCTGGTGCTTTCTCTGTCTCCGGTGCTCCCACTATCTCCGGTGCTCCCACTATCTCTGGTGCCCCCACTATCTCTGGTGCCCCCACTATCTCTGGTGCCCCCACTATCTCTGGTGCTCCCATTATCTTTGGTTCCCCAATATCTCTGGTGCTTCCTCTGTCTCTGTTGCCCCCACTATCTCTGGTGCTCTCCGTGTCTCTGGTGTCCCCACTATCTCGGTTGCCCCCTCTGTCTCTGGTGTCATAAATTTATATTCCCAAATTGGTTCGGCTCTTAAATGTTTGAAATGGGCTTATATATTTCATATGTTTTTCATTGTGTCCTGAGTTGTAAAAATGCATGGTCACAGGAAAATGTGTCTTTTTGTAAAAAGGTATTCTCATCTAGGCCATTTATGGCATATCGATTAGATATGCCATAAATGACCCATAGGTACCGGTCCCAAATGTGCATCCATGGGGTGGATGCACATGCGCAGTATGCTCTCCATTAATTGCGGGGTCCCAGTCTTCAAATGTGGAATATAGGGCCATTAAACTTTTAAGGCATATCCTATCAATATGCCATAAATGTCCCAGATGGGAATACCCCTTGTGTGGAAATGAGACCTCCAACATAGAGACCCCCAATAGGACATTTAGTGCAGAAAATCAGGTACACAACATTGCATGTAGAACAGTCTTGCTGAGTCAATGGCGCAGCTATAGGGGAGGCAGGGGAAGTGGCTACTTTGGGGCCTCAACTCAGAAGGGGCCCACCCAGGAGAAAGACTAAAAGATATTATTGTCAGGGCCCTCTCAACAGTATTATCAAATGACATTGTGTACAGTGTATATGTGTAGGTTGCCGGGCTTCGTCTAAGAAAGCGATCTTGACTAGCCATAGGAGTGGGGGTTGCACAGGAGGAGGGGGTTGCGAAGCAATTGCTGTGGGGCCCAGTAATTTTTTGGCCATTTTCACAGCATGTGCAGCAGTCTAACGGCTGTTAAAAACGGGTACACTCGTGAAAATGGCTTTTAAGGGGTTAAAAAAAATTACTTACCTCAACTACATCCTCATCCACACAGAGACAGTCACTCCTCTGTTGATGCAGAAGGACCTGCACACCCAGCGAGATGACATCAGCATGATCGCTGGGAGGGCACGGTGACGTCATCACATTGGGAGTGCAGGTCTTTCTGCATCAAGTGAAGAACGACTTTCTCTGTGCATGCAAGAGGATAAGGCAAGTCATTTTTTTTCTTTGCCTAAAAGGAAATGCAACACATTGCACAGGGGCTAGGGGCCACTTGGGGGGACATTATTACTTATGAGGACCACTATGAGGGACATTATTACTGCTGGGGACCTCTATAGGGGACATTATTACCAATGGGGGCCACTATGGGGACATTATTACCTATGGGGGACATTATTACTGCAGGGGTGATTCAGGGGGAAATTATTAATGTTGGGGGCCACTATGGCGGACATTATTAATGCTGAGGGTCACTATGGGGGACATTATTACTGCTGGGGGCCACTCTGGAGGACATTATTAATGCTGGAGGCCACTATGGGGAACATTATTAATACTGGGGGCCACTCTGAGGGACATTATTAATGCTAAGGGCCACTCTGGGGGACATTATTAATACTGGGGACCACGATGGGGGACATTATTAATGCTGGAGGCCACTATGGGGAACATTATTAATGCTGAGGGCCACTATGGGGAACATTTTTAATACTGGGGGCCACTCTGAGGAACATTATTAATGCTGGGGGCCACTCTGGGGGACATTATTAATACTAGGGGCCACTACGGGGGACATTATTAATGCTCGTGGCCACTACTGGGGACATTATTAATGCTGGGGGCCACTATGGGGGACAATTTTAATGCTGAGGGCCATTAAGGGGGTTACTATGTATTTTACAGGGTTGAGATTTAAATAAAAAAAAGCCAATAAAAATCATTTATTTTAAAAACATATGCAAAACGGCAGTTAAAAAAATGGATTGACGACCAGAAAATGGAAGCCAAAATGGTTGAAAAATGGTGTTGGTTTTTCATGGCCATTTTTTATTTTACTGTGATGTGAATGTAGCTTAAGACTGGAAGTAATTATGAAAATCAGGGAATTGGAGGGCAAATGTAAAATTTGTATAGAAGCTCTTGGGGTACACTGCAGTGGAAAAAAATCTATATCTGGGGCCAACAGCCAACGGGTGACAGCTTCATGATGTGTAATATGCGATGATGTCACTCTGTAAAGAAAAAACCCGCTATATAACACAACTACGTCACTGTTCGGTTAGTATGGTAAGTCTTTAGACAATAGGTAGCACACAGACAATTCACATAGGTATATAGAGGGCCCGAAGTAATAGGGGCCCTGCTATGATTGTTACTTATGCACCAGCAATTGCTGTGCTACTACCCCAAGTATATACCACTATGCCACTTTGTCTGGTTTTTTGGCACCACAATGAATGTACTGGAAGGCGGCATTCTACACATCATTAACAAAAAAAAAATCGGAAGTGCCAGATTCATTCTGTAGTGACTGCTTTTCACTTGGTGACTCAGCTTGGTGGGTTGCCATTATCAGCAGGGAACACTGCCCGCTTAAAGGGGTTGTCCAGTCAGAAAATGCTATGCATCTTTCTAATATACTTTGTATTTTGGTTCTTCACAGTTTTCAAGATTTTGACTTGCTGTCAGTGAATGGAAACATTCTTGTTTACACTAGCTTGACAGCTTGTCCTGAATTAATCCCATTTGGATCAGCATTATATAGAACCTATAGCACCAATGTGCGCAGGGCCTTTTTCTGTTGAAGGACCTGTGGTCAACATGGTCATCTGTGAAGGTCCTGAAGCCAGTAAGTGTGGCTGCAAAGCTGCACTGGAGGGAAGACCTGCTGTGTGTGTTTGGGGTCTGTATCTAGATGCCTGTATGTAGGGTGTTAATGTTATGTCAGTGGGTGTGTGGAACCATTGTGTCAACCAACAGATCAGACCTATGGCCAAAACTAAGGGTGGTATCTTGCCAGTCCCCTGGTATTCACCCTTTTACTCCAGAACAGGGATCTGGACTTCGCTGCAGGGGAACCACCAGGCCGCTACTTCCTGGAGTAGTCTCTGAGTGATTGACAGCCAGGCTCGGACTGGCCCACAGGGGTACAGGGGAATCCACCGGTGGGCCCTTGAGAAAGGTGGGCCCCTAGTCTCCCACCCCCTGCACAAGTGGCACATAACACAGTAGACTTACTGCACTACATACATATATTCAACGTACAGCACCTCCACCAGCCGATGTTCATATAAAAAACTTGTTAAAATATTTATTATATTTGAATGTATCCATACGGTGGGCCCCCAAAATAAATTTTACTGGTGGGCCATAGGTACCCCAGTCCGAAACTGTTGACAGCTGACCTACGGGGGTTAGAGACACCAAAATTGAAGTCAAGGACAGGCCAGGGTCCGGGTAGGCAGTGAAGGGTCATTACAGGGGTCAGACAGCAGAGGGTCAGAATCCAGTAAACGGGCAGAAGGTTGGTACATGGGCAGACAACAGAATACAGCTAGAAGTAGGAAGTTAGACAACCTATTGCTACAGATAGCAGCCTGTCACTGTAACAGTCAAATCTACATTAAGGGGGTCTTGGGTTTGTATTTATTTAGGTAGTTAGGTCTAGTATCCTTTATTATTTAAAATGCATGGTCTGCAGCCCATATTTATTTAAGGGGTCTGGTGTCAGCACATATATTTGGGGCCTGTATTTTGTGCCTGTGTTTTTATTCTGGGGTTTATATAATTCATGGGATCTGGTCTGAGTTTATAGTTGTTTGCGGGCTGTATTTCCTCTGCTGTGTGGTCTGGGGTCTGTATTTATTTCAGGGTGTGGGTGTTTATTTAGGGGTGCATTCATGAGTTATTTGTGGGTCTAGATTTATTTTAGGGGCCTGTACTTATTTTGGAGGGGGTCTTTATTTATTTCAGCCTGTCATGAACGATGTATACACTACATGTATTATCCACTGCAGTGGATTAGAAGTGTTTGGGGGCAAGGTCTATATAAATGGTGGCATATATTAAAAACATTTTGGGCAATGCTTATCACACCTCTTCTCGTAAACTCAGAACCTGATGTCACCACTCTAAACTGTCTGTCTGTATAGCAGGGTCGCTGCCAGGGGTGTAACTAGAAGGCTACTTTCACATTAGCGTTTTTTGCGGATCCGTTATGGATATACAAAAACGCTTCCATTACCATAATACAACCGTATGCATCCGTCATGAATGGATCCGGTTGTATTACGTCTTCTATAGCCATGACGGATCCGTCTTGAACACCTTTGAAAGTCAATGGGAGACGGATCCTTCTTCTATTCTGTCTGCGATGGGAGCGCAACCAAACGGAACGGAATGCATTTTGGTGCATTCTGTTTCATTCAGTTCAGTTTTGTTCCCATTGACAATGAATGGGGACAAAACTGAAGCGTTTTCTTCCGCTATTGAGATCCTATGACGGATCTCAATAGCGGAATTGAAAACGCTAATGTGAAAGTAGCCTAATTCATAGGGCCCCATCACAATATGAGATGCCCACCACCACCACCTAGTGTAAGAAAATGAAAACAGCAGCATAAGTAGCAATAATAAAAATATGTATAATAGCAAATTATTGTTATTCCGCATGCAGCATTCCACTCCATGGTAGCAGTAAAGAAAGAGTTAAACATTTGTTTGCTTAAGGGCCCATTCACACGATTGTAAGAGCTCTATGCCTGTGTTGCGGACCGCAAGCCATGCTGCAGATGCAGACCCATTGACTTGAATAGGTCCGCGATCTGCAAAATATGGCAACAGATCTTTTGCGGAGCAGGGGCATGGATTGTAAGCCCAGGCTTTCTGATCTGTGCTTCCGCACTACAAAAGATAGGGCGTGTCCTGTCTTTTGCTGTATCTTGAGGATTGCGGACCCATTTAAGTCAGAGGGTCTGGACCGCAATATGGGATTCATGCAGCCGTTGGCCATGTATTTCGGACTGCTATTTGTGGTCCGCAACACGGACATGGCGACCATACGGTTGTGTGAATGCGCCCTTAATATGTACATTGCTTGTACTTGCACGAGGAGGATATTCTGAAAAACCCTCAGACTATCCACAATTCTACTGAACCTACAGCACACATGATCTATGGTGCTGTAAGTTCACTTCAGCAGAACCACCGGGAGTCAACATCAGGAATACAGAAAAATAAAGCAGATGTCATCAGATTATCCTGCACCTAGCCTTTCTGATGCCTGGGGCGAAAACTAAAACGGCCCCCCATCCAATTTCTTAACCTAATGCCTTTCCTCCAGCCCTTCTGTTAAAGACATACTTGGAAAACATTACATACAGAGCTACAAAACATACAGGGTAATACAGCGCCACATACCTCTCACATCCAGTAAAGTGTCCTCTGATGTACACATTCTCTTTCTTTACCTTCTCCATTCAGACCAGACCGCCATGATGATTTTTTTCAGCCACCTCTTGTCTCTGCAGAGTTTGACAAACACATCTTAGTTTCCTACTTTTCCATCCTCCTCCCCACCTTCTGAGCACCCCATCCTGCCACCTCTAATACTGTGCCCACTGTGCACCCTAATACTATACTGCAGAAACAGATAATCCCCCTGAAAATACTATTACCACACAGATTGCTCCCCTTTAATAATTATTGGCACACAGATCCCTAAAAAACAACTGTGCCCAACAAATAGCGTCCCTGAAACTTATAGTGACGTAGGCATTGTGTGCTCCAAAAATAATTGTGCCTAAGCTGATACTGTGCCAGGGTGCCTCCCAATGTATCAGTCCTCCCAAAAGTCCCACCAATAGTAATAATTCTCTGCCAGAGTGCACTATGTGGTAACAGTGCACCCATTTGTAATGTCCCTCGTTTTGCCTCCAGAAGTAATAATGCCCCCATAGTGGCCCCAGTAGTAAAAATTCCCCCTATAATGTGTGCCTGTACAAAAAGTACACCCTTATAAGGTGTGCCAGTACAAAAAATGACCCCTTATAATGTTTGCCAGTAAAATAATTCTCCCTTGCAATGTGTGCCAGTACAAAAATGCTATCTTATAATGTGTGGCAATACAAAAATAATCACGTATGTGTGCCAATACAAAAAATGCTCCCTTATAATGTGTGCCAGTACAAAAAAAAAACTTTTAGTGGCCCATGTAGAACATAGTGGCCACCTTAGAATGTGTTCCAGTACAAAAATGCTCCCTTATAATGTGCGCTAAGTAAAAAAAAAAAGCCCTCTTATAATGTGTGCCAGTACAAAAATGCTCCTTTTTTTACAGCCGCAGTGTTCCCATAGTGTTTTCTCCAGTTACAAAATAATAACCCCACCCATTGTGGCCCTAACAGCATGCTGCCAAATAAAAATACTAAACTTAAGTACTTACCTCCAGTCTGATGTCAGCGATACAGTGCAATACACAGAGCTCTTCTAGTCTGTGCCCTGAGCTCTATGCAGCCCGGCTCAGGCGGCGCTATAATGATGACACCGGCCTATGATAGGCTCCAGGAACTAGGACTAAAGCCTATTAGAGGAAACGGCGGGCCAGGGAATCATCACTCCCGTTCCCCGTTTGAGCATTCAACTGTATTGTTGTCCTGAGTACTGAGTGTATTGTAGAGATGAGCGTTTCCACAATGGAAGCGCTCATTGTCCAAGGCCCTTCCGCTGCCCCCCTCTTGCCCCTACCTGGTGCTGCCTGAGGCAATGGCCTTACCTCACCTCATTGGTGGTGCACCCCTTCCTGCCTGGGGGGAAAATGCTCCCTTATTATGCTTGAGTGAAACTGGCCTTAGGCCAGCCATACACATGGAATACCTGTCTCTCTCGAAACCCCATAAACTTGACTGCACTTCACATACAACAAGAGATCTTGAAAATGGTTAGGGTTTGAAATGCAAAGTTTGAAGAACTTCTCAGTATACTTCTCAGGTGGGGTCTTCCACCAACTTACAAAAAGTTCAGATCTCCTTCTAAAGTCGAGTCTCATGTGGTGCCAGTAGTAGCAGATTGTAGATGGCGGCGCTTTTTGCACTTACGCTGTGGACAGCATGGCAGTCGAAAAGAGCTTGGATAGAAGCCTGGGCTGGCTAACTTTATCATTAATATTGAAGCCAGTCACATATGGGCTCATCCTCATTTTTAATTTCAGACATTTGGTGAAAGAATATGTTCGTTCTCATAAACCCAAGTATGGCCCGTTATGAAGTACCCCTTGTTCTGATGGGCCATATAGCAGTCCACTCTGATGCTATGACTATAGGTAGCATTTTGACAAATTCACTTGATTACTCCAGTTTTCATAGTGCATACGACGGAGATGCAAGCAGCCATCTGAACTGAATAACTCAAACCGTCCTGGTTCCAATGCAAAATCTGGAGCAGCTTCTCCTACCTTCCAAGTGTCACCAGTGTCTTCTTATGCGGCAGTTGGGCCTTTTGAAGCACCACGGTTTGGATGTGACTATAATATCTACACCCAATATTGCTACTTTCAATTTCCTCCATTTCGACTAGGCTTCAAGGTCTTTGGAGGGATTCTGACCTCCGTGACCAACACCGAGAATTGAGTGAGGATAGCGTCAGCCATTCTGGAGCCATTTCTTCTGGTCACTTCTCATACCATGTCTGTCAGTCTTGTGTACATTAGTGCCATAGTGAGAGATCCCCACTTAGAGTCTAATACGAATGTAATATTTAAAACTGGGGACCAATGGAAAGTTCATTTAAGTTGTCCAAACATAGTAGATGTATATTGGCTCCTCTCCTCAGAAGACATTTTGGACATTTTGATCTCAACATGCCTGATCCTAGATAAGCTGCTGCCCGACACCTCTGCAGGCTTACAATCCTCTATCGGTCCCAGGGGCGGACATATCGCCGGTGCAGCTGCACAGGGGCTCAGCGTATGAGGGGGCCTATTCATACTAGTGACCGCATCCCAAGCGCTCACTAGTATGATGGCCACGGGCCCCCTGCGCTAATATGAGGATTCCTGCCCCCCCCCCATCCATTACCCCAGTAAGCGCGCGCCGGGGCGCTCCGGCTCAGCTTACTCTCCAGAAGGCAGCGCAGCTGCTCCTCTCTCCTCCAGGCAGACTGCGCAGAGCTGTGACCTGACGCGCTGTACGCAGTCAGGTCACGTGACTGTGCAGCGCGGGCTGTTGGAGAGCAGAGCAGGGTGGCAGCAGTGGCGCAGACACCCCGGCGGATAGATTAGAGAGTGGAGTAGGAGGAAAGAAAAGAGGTAATTTTTGTTTTGTTTTTTTTGTTTTTCAGTCTGATCTGAGGTCTGGACTATATTTTGGCACCTGGGGGCCAGGGGGGGCAAGACATATGGGGGATGATGCATAAGAGCTATATGGGAATGGGGGGTGCAGCAGAGCAGAGCATAAGACCTATATGGGCATGGGGGTGCGTGCAGCAGACCATAAGACCTATATGGGCATGGGGGTGCAGCAGAGCATAAGACCTATATGGGCATGGGGGTGCAGCAGAGCATAAGACCTATATGGGGGTGCAGCAGAGCATAAGAGCTATATGGGCATGGGGGGCAGCAGAGCATAAGAGCTATATGGGCATGGGGGTGTGCAGCAGAGCATAAGAGCTATATGGGCATGGGGGGTGCAGCAGAGCATAAGAGCTATATGGGCATGGGGGTGCAGCAGAGCATAAGAGCTATATGGGCATGGGGGGCAGTAGAGCATAAGAGCTATATGGGCATGGGGGTGCAGCAGAGCATAAGAGCTATATGGGCATGGGGGTGCAGCAGAGCATAAGAGCTATATGGGCATGGGGGCATGCATAAGAGCTATATGGGCCAGGGGGGGATGCATAAGAGCTATATGGGCATGGGGGGGATGCATAAGAGCTATATGGGCATGGGGAGATGTATAAGCTATACGGGCATGGGGGATGCATAAGAGCTATATGGGCATGAGGGGATGTATAAGAGCTATATGGGCATGGGGGGATGCATAAGAGCTATATTGGCATGGGGGGATGTATAAGAGCTATATGGGCATGGGGGGGATGCATAAGAGCTATATGGGCATGGGGGGATGTATAAGAGCTATATGGGCATGGGGGGATGTATAAGAGCTATATGTTTATATCTGTATGTGTGCTTTGATATGGGGGGGGGGGGGCCCATACACATTCTTTGCACAGGGGCCCTCTGCTGTCTGTGTCCGCCACTGATCGGTCCAGAACACATGCATAATTGGTTGGAGAGATTGCCATTGTCCAATCGAGCTATATAATGTGTATAACCAGCCTTACAACTTCATGAATTATATGTGGCCTGTTGGAGCACAGATATGGAACAGGTTCTTCATTAAGATGTCTTGCGAATAATGGAGGATGAATTCAGTTTCTTTTTTTTCCAGGCAAGACAGAATTATTCCAATTCCTTGTGCTTAGAAGATATTAGCATTGATAAATTCCACCCACACTGGTATATAGGATCTGTCTTCATCAGCGGGAGCTGTGCTGGGATCCTGCAGGGTAAACACTGAAAAACATGTGAAGAAATGTTTAACTAGATCTGAATGATGGATGTCAGATGACTCCAATGGCTCACCTCAGGTGTGTGACACAAAGAAACCTTTATGACTAAAATACACTTCAAGGTTATGAAGAAACAGATGTGATATGTATTGATTTCATGTGAAACAACATGCCCAAACCTTACGTGAGGGACGTCATGAGGAAGGGTGGTCATCTTATGGATGGGAGACGACAACCAACAGCACCTACTAAGCTACAGTAACCATAACATACAAAAATATATGTTCTTCTTTTCCACACTGTAAATCTCTTCCAAAGTGTCGCCATAGATACCACAGATATAGTTGAAAGAAAAAGTAAGTGAACCCTTTGGAATTACCTCGATTTCTGCCTTGATTACTAATAAAATGTGTTCTGGTTGTTATCTAAGTCGCTATTTTAGAAAAGCACTACCTAAAACTAAACTAATTACGCACAGTATTGTCATTGATTAAGCATAAACATCTACAGTGCAGGGAAAAAAGTAAGCGAACCTTTATGTTAATGACTTCTCCAAGAAGTAACTACTGGCAAAAGGTGTCAGAGCCAGAGTGCACTATGTGGTAATAATGCCAGGGGCAGATAGAACACACTCATCGAGCGCAATCTTACAGGCATCCCAGTACACACAACACAGCGGAGCTGACGCCCAGGGAAGATCCCTCCATACCGTGCTTTGGCACGTGGGACGCCACGGCCAGCGCTGGAGGTAGATCGCTGAACCAGAAGGATATAGGTAATCTCCGCTGTAGTGTATGATAAGGAGCAGCCGCTTTCATATGTAAATCCTGCCGGGCACATTGATTTACTGCCGTGAAACATTTCTCCCTAGTAGAGTTGAGCGAACTTGTGTTTTAAGTTCGGCGTCCAAAGTTCAGGTTTGGGTTATCAAAACATCCCGTTATGGATTCCGCTACCACGGACCATAACGGCAGTTGGAATCCATAAGAGGATTCTTCAATGAACCCGAACCTTGGAAAACACTAAGGACCTGGGGTGACGTCACAGTCATGTGATCAGTGTAGGGGGCTCGGCTCAGTACTGGATTGGATAAGAGGTGGTAGCCGACGACCTCTTATCCAATCCAGTACTGAGCCACGCCCCCTGCACTGATCACATGACGGTGACGTCACCCCAGGTCCTTAGTGTTGTCCAAGGTTCGGGTTCATTGAAGAATCCCCTTATGGATTCCAAATGCCGTTATGGTCCGGGGTAGCGGAATCCATAACGGGATCCTTCGATAACCCGAACCCGAACTTTGGACGCCGAACTTAAAACACAAGTTCGCTCAACTCTACTCCCTAGACTGTGATCAGCTCAGTGCCTTAATTGTGGCATATACCGAGAACTTGGAATATTACCTGCCATTTATTATTGCGATTTACAGAACTATATTGGACCTAAAAGAATTGTATTGGACTCAATACTGCTGATACGGCTAAATCATACCCAAGTTGGGATTCTATGCTAGATATCGTGACAATTTTAACATATGGGGTACAGCAAAATCGTATGGGACCTATAAGTTTATAGACTGACTACTGCAATAGCATCATAGGACTATATCAAAAAATATATTATATTACAATAAGGACTTTTTATTCACAGCCATACATATATTTGTGGTACTATATATATCTTGGGACATATTTTATTGCATTTTATTTATGAATACATTTTTTGTGAATATTTTAAATTGCTGGCAATTGCTTTCTATAGACCCAGCTATAGTGTGCCAATCAATATTCCTTCCCTCATTGCCCATGGCCCTTCCACTGCCCCCCACTTGTCCCTACCTGGCGCAACCCGAGGCAATCTCCTCACCTCGCTTCATTGGTGTTGCACCCCTGTTCCAACTGTGAAGCATAACGGAGGGAGCACCATGGTTTGCGGTTGCTTTGCTTCCTCAAGGACTGGACGCCTTGTGATCGCTGAGGGAACAATGAATTCTAAGGTATATGAAAAGATTTTATAGGAGAATGTGAGGTCAGCGTCCAAGCCCAAAAGCTGAAGAGACGAGTGATGCAACAAGACAGCGATCCAAAGTACATAAATAAATCAATTAAAAATGGTTGAAAAAAAAAAAAGGATTTTTGTTTTACAATCGTCCTGAGCTTAACCCTATGGAGATGCTGTGCCATGACCTAAAGAAGGCTGTGCACACAAGGCATCCTAAAAATATTGATGGAACGAAGCACATTTGCAGGGAGGAATGGTCCAAAATTTCTTCTCAACATTGTTCAAATTCTATTTACAGCTACAGGGAAATTTTGGTAGAGATGATTGCTGCTAAATGGGGGATCTGCAGATTATTAAACTGAAGAGTTCATCTACTTTTTCTCCTTTGTACTGTGGATGCAGGGGCGTACCTATAGGAGATGCAGACGTAGCAGTTGCTACCGGGACCCGGAGGCTGTGGGGGCCCAAAGATTCTTGTGCTGCATAAGAAGACACCGGTATTATAGAAAGTGCATGCTGGTCAAGTTACACTTCTGGCTGGAGAGAAGGCGTTAGATCAAGAATTTCAAAAATTTGGCATGGGGGGATGGGGGGGTGCCGTTTCAATTTGTGTCTCAGGCAGCACGAAGTCTATGTGCTTTCCTGCCCCTGGCCACAAAGCACTGAGGGAAAGGCGGCCCAAGCTGAACTCTTGCACCAGGGCCCATGAGCCTTTAGCTACAGTACGCCACTGCGTGGATGTGTATTCAACGTTCTCATGAATGGTAGAACTGTTTGTGTGTTATTAATATTATTCAATTGTGTTAGATCATGCCCAACTTGTGGCCCTCCTGCTGTTTCAAAACTACAACTCCCAGCATGCCTGGACAGCCTAAAGCTATCAGAGCATGGTAGGAGTTGTAGTTTTGCAACATTCCTGTGTTAGATTATAATATGCTACTGTATCTGCTGTATTTATTTTGCGACATTATTAAATAATATATACCGGTATATATTCTTTTTTATGTTGCAGTAATTTTGGGCATAGGTGTGCACACGGGGGTGAGGACCAGAGCAGCACCTGAAACAGTGGGGGATTAAGTAGTATGTATCTATCTATTTTAACACATTTAGAGGCTTTGGGAAACTTTTGAAATTAGTCAGGGTACTTTCACACTTGCGTTGTGAGGATCCGGAAATTTGTGTGCAAACGGAAAGCATTTGTAGACAGATCCGGATGCGAATCCGTCTAACAAATGCATTGAAACAACTGATCCGTCTCTCCGGTGTCATCCGGAAAAACGGATCCAGTATTTTTTATTTTATTTTTGCATTTTTAAAGGTCTGTGCATACTCAGACCAGAAAACTGGATCCGTTTTGCCGGAACACTTGGTGCCAGATCCGGTATTAATGCATTTCAAATTTGGAAAATAATGCCAGATCCGGCATTCCGGCAAGTGTTCTGGAAGTTTGGACAGATAAAATACTGCAGAATGCTGCGGTATTTTCTCTGGCCAAATACCGTAAGAGGGACTGAGCTGAAGACATCCTGATGCATCCTGAACGGATTTCTCTCCATTCAGAATGCATTACCCTCAGTTCACATTTGCGAGTTTTACAGCGCGTTCGAACGCGCTGTAAAACGCTCAACAGGAGAAAACTCATGTTTCCCTATAGCCCTGGTTCTCACCTGAGCATTTTACAGCGCGTTTGAACGCGCTGTAAAACGCCCTACGCTCAAAGAAGTTCTTGAGCTTCTTTGGGGCGTTTTGTCGCGCGTTTTCACCCATAGACTTCAATGGGAACGCGCATAAGACGCGCGTTTAACACGCGTTAAAGTGTAGATATGCCTTTTTCAATTGGTCTCCAGAGTCACGAACACGCGTATGACGAGTGTTTCCTATTTGCAAAAACGCGCTGTAATACGCGCGACAAAAACGCGCGTAAAACACACATCTCAGAAACGCTCAGGTGTGAACCCAGGGTTAGGCTAAAACTGATCAGTTTTTTTCCGATATGGAGCCCCTAGGACGGAACTCAATACCGGAACTGCAAGTGTGAAAGTACCCTCACACGATCCCTTCAAAGAGATTTTCTGTAACATTAACATCAATGGCTTATCCTTAGTCAGTGTTGGTAAAAACTTTGGGACCCCCGGTAATTAGCGCAGTGAAAAATTTGGATTAACACCACATCACCTTCATTGTTTATAATGGAACAGTGGCTTGTCCATAAGGGAAAATAATACAATTTGCACAACACGTAACCCAAACTGAACTTCTGGGTACCAAATTCAGTTTTTGTTCACGCGCGTGCAAAACGCATTGCACTCGCGCGGAAAAAAATGAATAACGGAACGCAATCGCAGTCAAAACTGACTGAAATTGCGTCCCTACTCGCGCGGGGTTTTCCACAATGCGCCCACATCGCATCCGGCCCTCACCCGCGACGCCCGTCTGAAAGAGGCCTTAAGCTTGTTCTATTCAGTCGGTAGAAAATGACTGGACAGAGATGGTAACTTTTTTTTTATGAGCGACACACAATTTTTGATGACCTTCTCATCAACGCTGTATTATAATGATGAGATACTGTCATGTCAGACGGATGCGGATGGGTCAGGGTTCTTGTTTCTTGCAGAGAAATTTTACAGACACGTCAGGGTATTGCTACACCGCTGCGTTGCTTCCTGCTCTATGGCTAGGGGCAAATTTGGCATTTGTCACACATACATACAACCCACTAATCCCCACTTCTAGCTTAGCAGTACAACCTGGGCACTTTTGCTGCCGCTCTACAGCTGGGAATCGACTCCCCGGGCCCCTGTGCAGCACAAGTTGCTGCGCAGGACAGTAGGGGGCCCCAAGTATTTGCTTGGTTTGCATGGTGGTAAAGTTTGGCATTGTCTATGGCAAATCGGTCCTGGTGCACACCAGACCTGGCATCCAGCTGGATCTCATACAGAACAGGCATTGGGGGTGAGTACAGTCTCTATACACGGCAATGCTATAATTATTCAAAACCTCTCATATATGAGAACAATAGGAGCAGGAGCGTGGCTATATAATTGGTGTCACATTACAGGAGATGTCAATGCTTTCTTCATGTAGAAAACACGTTATTTGCAGAAATCAAGATTTGCTGCCCTGAGGGTACCCCAGGCGTGCAGGTGAAAAACAACCAGTCCTGCAATCGTGTGACCCAATGGTCAGGTCCCCTATTAGTAACCGGATTATTATCTGCTGGCCGGTGCCTGAGGGATGCAGACAAGTGCTGAGCTGGAACAGCGGCTCTCCAGTGCAGTGGATGCAGCAATAAACTGAATTTTACATGAAATAATAAGGGTCTTATCTCCTGTTGTTCCCTAAATCCTACAGTTGCCATGGTGCTTCGTTCTCGAGCTGTCGCTGCACAAGAAGTAACACCGCTGACGAGAGGGCGAATTAAGGCTGTTACTTCTCTTGTAAAAAGTGTGATTGCAGAAAACCGCAGCTTAATGCAGAACAACGCTGGCCGGGTCTGTAGGGAGAGGGCTACAGAAATCCCTGTCACCCGGAGACCTCTGAGAAGTCACAGGAAGGTCTGCAACGTTCTTCTAGACCGGTGGTCTGCAGCTGCTGGCTCTCCTGCTGTTGGGAAACTAACCTGGGATGATAGGCTATGCTGGGAGTTGTAGTTTCTGGTCTAGACAATAAAGAATGGCTGCTGGGGGCTTGACGGGAATCGTTAGTCTGCCATCATGGCCCACAACCCAAAGCATACCCTGAAAGTCTTCTTTTACTGTCTAGACCAGTGGTCTGCAACCTTCAGCTGCTGTGAAACTACAATCCCCAGCATACAGATTGGCCCAGCTGTTCTTATGACTCCCACATAAGTGAATGGAGCATTCTGGGAGTTGTAGTTTCAGAACAGCTTAGAATGCCGAATCCCTGGGATAGACCCATGTTCTGCAACCTGTGGCTCTTCAGCTGTGATAAAAGAACAACTCCCAACATGCTCTGCATGTCCTCCTACAGCTGAAGAGCTACAGGTTCAAGACAATAAAGCGTGTTGGGAGTACGGCTTGCTAAAAAGGACTCTCAGTCTTAGGGCATAATGGGAGTTGTCGTTTCACCACAGCTAGTAACCACAGGTTGCAGACCAGTGTTCTAGGCCAGAGGACAGCAACCTTCGGCACACCAGCTAGTGTGAAACTACAGCTCCCAGCATGCACACTTTTTTTCTGCTGTTTTCAGAACTCCCTTAGAAGTGAAGGGAGATGAAGCTGGGAGTTGTAGTTTCTCAACAGCTGGAGTGCCAGAGGTTGCTGACCACTGTCCTAGACAATGTAGAATGTGGAGAAACTGCAACTCCCAAGTACCAAGTCTTATCATACCCAGCATGCTCTGCATTATTGTCTAGACATCAGTCTGTGGCTCTCAAGCTTTGACGGAACTACAACTCCCAGCATGCCCTGTGAACCTGCCATCATGCTCTACAACTCCTGACTACAAAGCATCATATTAAATATTATACACACACCAGAGATTAACTCTGTGACGCCCCAATGCCTGCTGAATTCCTAATCTTAGACTTTGAAGACAACCTGCAAGTCCTTACTCCACATCTTGTACAAGACTAGAGATGGCCTGAACAGATTATGGAGTTTAGACCCCGACCACTGGTGGCATATCAGTGTTTATCTCCTTTATGTTTAAGTTACTCATCTCCATGTGGTCCCTCCATTTTTGGCTCCACCATTAAATCTCTAGGTAGAGCTTCTAGCAGTCGACCCCTGGGAGTGTGTATGAGTGTAGCGCATGAAGTGCAGCACCAATTTTTTCAAATCATGGTCCATGGCATAGACATCACTCCCCCTCAAGAGCATGTATGGCCGCCAGGGTTACATCTAATATATAAGAATATGAAGTTATAGTCCATGGACAGCTGCTCCTCTCTGAGCTGTGTGGTAGATTTGCCAGCTCTTCTCGGAATCCAGGAGGTCTCCCCTTTTTCCTTGAGACTCCTGGACATCTCGGGAAATACAACTCCTGCCAGTCTATCCCATGACAAGGAACATACACTATATTAGGAACCTTCTCCAGTATAGTGGGTGACATCATTAGCTCTCTACAGAAGCATATAGTGACATCATCAGCTCTCTACAGAAGCGTATAGTGACATCATCATCTCTCTACAGAAGCATATAGTGACATCATCAGCTCTCTACAGAAGCTTATAGTGACATCATCAGCTCTCTACAGAACCGTATAGTGACATCATCAGCTCTCTACAGAACCGTATAGTGACATGATCAGCTCTCTACAGAAGCATATAGCGAATGACATCCAAGCTCGGACTAGCACACAAGGGGAAAAGGTAAATCCCCTGGTGGGCCGCTGAGCAAGGTGGATCCCTAGTCCCCATCCCCTGCACAAGTGGCACATGGCACAGTAGACTGACTGCACTACATACAGATATGTTTGTATGGGTGGTGGAGAAGACTTCTAGGTACAGAGGCAGGCCAGCCAGTATCCTCTTTCCCTAAGGACCTGACCTCTCAAAGTCAACGTAGGGGACCCCATAATGATAATCCATCGTCTTGAATTGTCTTATAACAGTTGCCGTTATGTGAGCAGGTAATATTTGCATGTAGCTTTACAGTGGGCCCCCAAAATAAATTTTGCTGGTGGGCCCCTGGTACCCCAGTCCTACACTAGTGACATCATCATCTTCCAAAAAACCATATAGTGAGTAACATCATCAGCTTCCAAAGAAGAATATATTCAGTGACATCATCTACACAAGTATATAGCAAGTGACATCATAAGCTCTTTACAGAAGCATATAGTGAGTGACATCATCAGCTCTCTACAGAAGCATATAGTAAGTGACATCATCAGCTCTCTGCAAAAGCATATAGTGAGTGACATCATCAGCTCTCTACAGAAGCATATAGTGAGTGACATCATCAGCTCTCTACAGAAGCATATAGTGAGTGACATCATCAGCTCTCTGCAAAAGCATATAGTGAGTGACATCATCAGCTCTCTACAGAAATATATAGTGAGTGACATCATCAGCTCTCTACAGAAGCATATAGTGAGTGACGTCATCAGCTCTCTGCAAAAGCATATAGTGAGTGACATCATCAGCTCTCTGCAGAAGCATATAGTGAGTGACGTCATCAGCTCTCTGCAGAAGCATATAGTGAGTGACGTCATCAGCTCTCTGCAAAAGCATATAGTGAGTGACATCATCAGCTCTCTGCAGAAGCATATAGTGAGTGACATCATCAGCTCTCTACAGAAGCATATAGTGAGTGACGTCATCAGCTCTCTACAGAAGCATATAGTGAGTGACATCATCAGCTCTCTACAGAAGCATATAGTGAGTGACGTCATCAGCTCTCTACAGAAGCATATAGTGAGTGACATCATCAGCTCTCTACAGAAGCATATAGTGAGTGACGTCATCAGCTCTCTACAGAAGCATATAGTGAGTGACATCATCAGCTCTCTACAGAAGCATATAGTGAGTGACATCATCAGCTCTCTGCAGAAGCATATAGTGAGTGACATCATCAGCTCTCTACAGAAGCATATAGTGAGTGACGTCATCAGCTCTCTACAGAAGCATATAGTGAGTGACATCATCAGCTCTCTACAGAAGCATATAGTGAGTGACATCATCAGCTCTCTACAGAAGCATATAGTGAGTGACATCATCAGCTCTCTACAGAAGCATATAGTGAGTGACATCATCAGCTCTCTACAGAAGCATATAGTGAGTGACATCATCAGCTCTCTACAGAAGCATATAGTGAGTGACATCATCAGCTCTCTACAGAAGCATATAGTGAGTGACATCATCAGCTCTCTACAGAAGCATATAGTGAGTGACGTCATCAGCTCTCTGCAAAAGCATATAGTGAGTGACATCATCAGCTCTCTACAGAAGCATATAGTGAGTGACGTCATCAGCTCTCTACAGAAGCATATAGTGAGTGACGTCATCAGCTCTCTGCAGAAGCATATAGTGAGTGACATCATCAGCTCTCTGCAGAAGCATATAGTGAGTGACATCATCAGCTCTCTACAGAAGCATATAGTGAGTGACGTCATCAGCTCTCTACAGAAGCATATAGTGAGTGACATCATCAGCTCTCTACAGAAGCATATAGTGAGTGACATCATCAGCTCTCTACAGAAGCATATAGTGAGTGACATCATCAGCTCTCTACAGAAGCATATAGTGAGTGACGTCATCAGCTCTCTACAGAAGCATATAGTGAGTGACATCATCAGCTCTCTACAGAAGCATATAGTGAGTGACATCATCAGCTCTCTACAGAAATATATAGTGAGTGACATCATCAGCTCTCTACAGAAGCATATAGTGAGTGACGTCATCAGCTCTCTACAGAAATATATAGTGAGTGACATCATCAGCTCTCTACAGAAGCATATAGTGAGTGACGTCATCAGCTCTCTACAGAAATATATAGTGAGTGACATCATCAGCTCTCTACAGAAGCATATAGTGAGTGACGTCATCAGCTCTCTACCGAAGCATATAGTGAGTGACATCATCAGCTCTCTACAGAAGCATATAGTGAGTGACATCATCAGCTCTCTGCAAAAGCATATAGTGAGTGACATCATCAGCTCTCTACAGAAGCATATAGTGAGTGACATCATCAGCTCTCTACAGAAGCATATAGTGAGTGACGTCATCAGCTCTCTACAGAAGCATATAGTGAGTGACGTCATCAGCTCTCTACAGAAGCATATAGTGAGTGACATCATCAGCTCTCTACAGAAGCATATAGTGAGTGACATCATCAGCTCTCTACAGAAGCATATAGTGAGTGACATCATCAGCTCTCTGCAGAAGCATATAGTGAGTGACGTCATCAGCTCTCTGCAAAAGCATATAGTGAGTGACATCATCAGCTCTCTACAGAAGCATATAGTGAGTGACGTCATCAGCTCTCTACAGAAGCATATAGTGAGTGACATCATCAGCTCTCTACAGAAGCATATAGTGAGTGACATCATCAGCTCTCTACAGAAGCATATAGTGAGTGACATCATCAGCTCTCTACAGAAGCATATAGTGAGTGACGTCATCAGCTCTCTACAGAAGCATATAGTGAGTGACATCATCAGCTCTCTACAGAAGCATATAGTGAGTGACATCATCAGCTCTCTACAGAAGCATATAGTGAGTGACATCATCAGCTCTCTACAGAAGCATATAGTGAGTGACATCATCAGCTCTCTACAGAAGCATATAGTGAGTGACGTCATCAGCTCTCTACAGAAGCATATAGTGAGTGACATCATCAGCTCTCTACAGAAGCATATAGTGAGTGACATCATCAGCTCTCTACAGAAGCTATTATAGTGAGTGACGTCATCAGCTCTCTACAGAAGCATATAGTGAGTGACGTCATCAGCTCTCTACAGAAACATATAGTGAGTGACATCATCAGCTCTCTACAGAAGCATATAGTGAGTATAGCTCTCTACAGAAGCATATAGTGAGTGACGTCATCAGCTCTCTACAGAAGCATATAGTGAGTGACATCATCAGCTCTCTACAGAAGCATATAGTGAGTGACATCATCAGCTCTCTACAGAAGCATATAGTGAGTGACATCATCAGCTCTCTACAGAAGCATATAGTGAGTGACATCATCAGCTCTCTACAGAAATATATAGTGAGTGACATCATCAGCTCTCTACAGAAGCATATAGTGAGTGACGTCATCAGCTCTCTACAGAAATATATAGTGAGTGACATCATCAGCTCTCTACAGAAGCATATAGCGAGTGACGTCATCAGCTCTCTACAGAAGCATATAGTGAGTGACATCATCAGCTCTCTACAGAAGCATATAGTGAGTGACATCATCAGCTCTCTGCAAAAGCATATAGTGAGTGACATCATCAGCTCTCTACAGAAGCATATAGTGAGTGACGTCATCAGCTCTCTACAGAAATATATAGTGAGTGACATCATCAGCTCTCTACAGAAGCATATAGTGAGTATAGCTCTCTACAGAAGCATATAGTGAGTGACGTCATCAGCTCTCTACAGAAGCATATAGTGAGTGACATCATCAGCTCTCTACAGAAGCATATAGTGAGTGACATCATCAGCTCTCTACAGAAGCATATAGTGAGTGACATCATCAGCTCTCTACAGAAGCATATAGTGAGTGACATCATCAGCTCTCTACAGAAATATATAGTGAGTGACATCATCAGCTCTCTGCAGAAGCATATAGTGAGTGACGTCATCAGCTCTCTGCAAAAGCATATAGTGAGTGACATCATCAGCTCTCTACAGAAATATATAGTGAGTGACATCATCAGCTCTCTACAGAAATATATAGTGAGTGACATCATCAGCTCTCTGCAGAAGCATATAGTGAGTATAGCTCTCTACAGAAGCATATAGTGAGTGACGTCATCAGCTCTCTACAGAAGCATATAGTGAGTGACATCATCAGCTCTCTACAGAAGCATATAGTGAGTGACATCATCAGCTCTCTACAGAAGCATATAGTGAGTGACATCATCAGCTCTCTACAGAAGCATATAGTGAGTGACATCATCAGCTCTCTACAGAAATATATAGTGAGTGACATCATCAGCTCTCTACAGAAGCATATAGTGAGTGACATCATCAGCTCTCTACAGAAGCATATAGTGAGTGACATCATCAGCTCTCTACAGAAGCATATAGTGAGTGACATCATCAGCTCTCTGCAGAAGCATATAGTGAGTATAGCTCTCTACAGAAGCATATAGTGAGTGACATCATCAGCTCTCTACAGAAGCATATAGTGAGTGACATCATCAGCTCTCTACAGAAGCATATAGTGAGTGACATCATCAGCTCTCTACAGAAGCATATAGTAAGTGACATCATCAGCTCTCTACAGAAGCATATAGTGAGTGACGTCATCAGCTCTCTACAGAAGCATATAGTGAGTGACATCATCAGCTCTCTACAGAAGCATATAGTGAGTGACATCATCAGCTCTCTACAGAAATATATAGTGAGTGACATCATCAGCTCTCTACAGAAGCATATAGTGAGTGACGTCATCAGCTCTCTACAGAAATATATAGTGAGTGACATCATCAGCTCTCTACAGAAGCATATAGTGAGTGACATCATCAGCTCTCTACAGAAATATATAGTGAGTGACATCATCAGCTCTCTACAGAAGGATGGAGATGGCAAGATAGTCAGTGGTTCATCCATGAAGATGTCGTACATACGTGTGCTGTTCAAGGAGAACATGGACAGAACACGTCTGTGATTCCCTGATGCGTGAAAGAGGCCTTCGAGCAGATATCTATCTTATCATGGCTACCATAGAGACATACAGGGAACACCTTGTTATTGTAGGCCTCGTGTAAGCCTCTAATACTGTGCCCTGCGGGAATACTAGAGGATTGTAAGTCGATGACTTAATGGATGACAATACTCAAGTCCTAGTAATGACACATAATACACTCTGATCAAGGCCACAATGACTTATTCAGGTTTCTCTTCAACCTGCATGATCTCACCTTGAGGGCCCACAACCCCTATTATGTGCGTGCATGATTATTCCCCATGGCACAACCCCCCCCCCCCCTTCCAACCAAGAAACGGCCCCTCATTGGTGCACTCGCTTGGCAAGAAGGAGTTAACACACCTCACACCCCAAATATCACAACGACGGCCCCTTCTTGCGCTTTAAGCTGGCCGGCATGTGCACAGAGTGTGCTAGATGAAAAGCTTTCGTGGCCACCCACGGACGCACAGCCTGGGGGGGCGGAGGGGAGAAGGTTGCTGTGGCAACGGCATCGGGCTCCTTTACATCAGCAAGTCTTGCAGAACGAGAGCGGATTGTGAATAGGTGTGCGGTTCGGGGAGGGATAAGCAGGGGCGCCGGGACGAGCCAGCCGCAGGTAGCGGAAGTTGAAATAAGGCGAAAGAGGACGAAGCAAAAGAGGAGAAAAGAAAACACTTATGTAAGCAGTGAGGATCTCAAGTGACTTCAAGGAGCAGCAAGGTGAAACAGTGTAATGTGAACAGCACCTATTAGCCACAACCTCATTAATTCTTGTGACTGCCTCCTAAACACTACAAATGAAAAGTCTGTCAGCAGGATCATCCCTATCAGACCAGGCATAAGGCCTTGCAGGGTTGATCCTGTTGAGTAAACCGATACCTCATTTGTGTTCTTCCGTTGCACCATTCCATAGAAAAATGACTTTTTATTAATACATATATAAAGCTAGTTTCACACTAGCGGCAGGGGAACAGCCTGTCGGATCCGTCCTGCCGCTAGTTCACGTGTGCCCCGGACTGCCGCTCCGTCACCATTGACTATAATGGGGGCGGAGTTCCGGTGGCAGCATGGTAGCGCACGGTGAGAGGCAGCCGGACTAAAAGTACTGAATGTCGTACTTTTAGTCCGGCAGTCTCTCGCCTTTCGCTGTCGCGCTGCCGCCCTTGACTGCCGCTCATTATAGTCACTGATGACGGAGCGGCAGTCAAGGGGCTCACGTGAACTAGCGGCAGGACGGATCTGACAGGCTGTTCACCCGCCGGGGCAGCCTGACGGACTCCCCTGCCGCTAATGTGAAAGTACCCTTAGGTGTTTGATGCATCAAGGGCCAGGAATTTAGCAGGATCAACCCTAATAAACCAGGCATACTGGATGAGTAAAATGATCCTGCACCATTCCTGAGAAAAATAACTTCTGTTCTTACGCTTATGATCCAGAAGAAGACCTCTAGGGTAATTGTCTTGACCTCTCTTTGGTCGGCCAGACCCCGGCTGCACCAATGTGAATGTCCTGAATTCCTCCGTTCATTACATTCAGACTCCTCTTTATAATGGTATCTTACATTACCATTTCTTCATGGAGCAGATCGTGCAGTGCTCTGGTGGTCCCCATTGCCAAAACTGGGATGAAGTTCAATTATTTAAAGGGATATTTCCATCAGTTTGGGGTATTTTTTTACAGCTCAATATTCATAGCAATATGTTTTTAGAATTTTTGAATTTAAGACCTTCTATATAGATGGGTAATCTATTCTCAGGTTACTGCTGCTGTGAGGGGAAGATGTTATCTGAAAGGTAATATTTGTGATAATAGTAGGTGTAGAATTGGGATAACTGTATAACAGCTCTATTGTTCTCTTGATAGGCCCAAATAAAGATGCCTACAAAATAGTACTGCATTGAGAAGTGTAAAGTGTGATGCTCTAATTGAGTCACTACAGGGGAGGCTCTCTGGCCATAGTGATGGTCTGACAGAGAGAGTTAAGCAAGACTGTCTGCCGTACCAAACAACTAAACAAAGAGGAAACTAAAGAGCCAGGACAGGAAGTAGAATACATGGAGTGACTTCACAAGATGATATCCATCCAGTATCAAAAAACAGGGGTTGTCACTTCCATTAGAGACAGGAGCTCCTATGTCATGGACATCCCGCTCTGGCTAGCAGCCGCTTGAGTCTGTCTTTGCTAAATTACATAGAGATCTATGTGCCACATTTTTGTAGACTGCAACTGTGGTCACCAAGATCTGCAGTAAGTTCAGGGACCAAATTCTAACAATTGTTTTCAGTGCACAGACCAGTGGAAGCCCAGCACCCCTGCCGATCGATTGTTTGAAGGGGCCGAGGCAAATGATGCTGCCTCTTCACAGCGCCACACATTTTATAGTGGTTGTGCTTGGTATTACAGCGCAATCCTATTCACTTAAATGGGACTGAGCTTCAGAAATGGCATGCGATTGATGGATGTGATTTTACAGGTCTTAAAGGGTTTCTGTCATCAACTTTTGACATTATAAGCTGTCTGACATTAGCTATGTGCTAATGTCAGACCAGCTTGATAATGTCTTTTTTATAAAAATCGGATGTATATTTAGGCAGAAAAACTTACTTTTATAATATGTAAATTAGCCTCTAGGAGCAGGGGGGGCGTTGCCCTGCTCCTAGTGGCTCCGTCCTGCAACCTGCTGGCACGCCCCTTCTTACTTTGATTGACAGTGCGGGGAAGCGATCCTCCTGCACTGTCTTCTTCTGAAATCCCGCGCCTGCGCCGCCGCTCTGTATTCGGCGCAGGCGCGGTGAGCAGAGGACGCTGGTGCCTGCTGTCCTCTGCTCACCGCGCCTGCGCCGAATACAGAGCGGCGGCGCAGGCGCGGGATTTCAGAAGAAGACAGTGCAGGAGGATCGCTTCCCGCACTGTCAATCAAAGTAAGAAGGGGCGTGCCAGCAGGTTGCCAGACGGAGCCGCTAGGAGCAGGGCAACGCCCCCCCTGCTCCTAGAGGCTAATTTACATATTATAAAAGTAAGTTTTTCTGCCTAAATATACATCCGATTTTTATAAAAAAGACATTATCAAGCTGGTCTGACATTAGCACATAGCTAATGTCAGACAGCTTATAATGTCAAAAGTTGATGACAGAAACCCTTTAAGAAGAGACTGCAGTGCTTGCCCGAGCGCTGCAGCCCTTTAAAGCAACCGATTCTCGTGGATGCTCATATTCCCATCGTTCAGATATTGGTGACTTATTCTAAGGAGAAGTCAACCCTTTAAGAAGTTGTCCCATGCAAAGAACCCCTTCTTCGATTGAAGCAGTGCATGCGGACGACTTCTCCAAGCGTGGCGATCAGCTGTGATCACCAGGGAAAATGTAGAACTACATGGACCTATTTGATTGAATGAGTGACCATGTAATACACGGTCGTATTAAGTCCTCCAGAGCAGGAGATACTCTTTGTGGCAGATTATTGCGCTGGTTCATACATCAATATTTCTTTAAGTACAGGCTAATTGTATTATCTCCACCGTACAGTCAGATAATATGGAGAATAAAGATGTATGCTTCTAGCCCCCTCCCCCGGTACATAATCACAATGGGGGGTCTTTGCTGATATAAAATGGTGTCTATGAATGTGTTTCAGCTCCTCGTATTATGTGTCCTTCCAAACCAAACAGTAAGGATATTGCCTGGGATCTCTGTAAATAATACATATAAAAGGCATACAAACAGGTAATATGCTATTAAGTGAAAAGCAACCTATTGACCCCCTCCACTGATGTGCTCATTATCACATGTATGTGACACGTGAAAGACATCATCACATTCTCTTCTACATATGAAGCGAACCCAGGAGGAGCGATTGGAGGATGGGAGTGACGGTAGCTCTGGCAATGATAGTTGTACACATGGATCATAGTGGCAATCCTCACACTGTGCAGTGACAGGAGGGCACACCCTTTTCTTCCTTTGGGGCACACCCTGATTTTGGGGCTCCTGTCTGGTGTTAGTTGGGTTTTCCAGGATTTACATAATGATGGTCTATCCTCTGGTTAATCGCGAGCGCTTAGGCCCCTTTCACACGGGCGAGAATTCCGTGCGGGTGCAATGCGTGACGTGAACGCATTGCACCCGCACTGAATCCGGACCCATTCTTTTCTATGGGGCTGTGCAGATGAGCGGTGATTTTCACGCATCACTTGTGCGTTGTGTGAAAATCGCAGCATGTTCTATATTCTGCGTTTTATTTTTTTATTTTGGGATTTTATTATTTTCCCTTATAACCATGTTATAAGGGAAAATAATAAAATCTACAGAACACCGAACCCAAACACGAAGTCCGGGTTCGGGTCTGGTTACCAAAAATTACGATTTTTCTCACGCGCGTGCAAAACGTATTAAAACGCATTGCACTCGCATGGAAAAATCGTGCGATTTCCCGCAGCGCACCCGCATCTTATCTGGCCCTCACACGTGACGTCCATGTTAAAGGGGCCTTAGACCTCTTCCTAGGCCATGTGACATCATGTTTATCAGTCACATGGCCTAGGCCATGGATGCCCAACTTGCGGCCCTCCAGCTGTTGCAAAACTACAACTCCCAGCATGCCTGGACAGCCTACAACTAGGCATGGTGGGAGTTGTAGTTTTACAACAGCTAGCATCCCTGGCCTAGGTACAGCTCAGAACCAGTTCAAGTGAATGGGGCTGAACTGCAATACCAAGCACAGCCACTATACAATGTACGGCGCTGTGCTTGGTAAACCACAAGGAAGCCGAGGCACTCACATGAGAGCCTCTGCCTCCTCAAACAGCTGATCGGCCGGAGGTGCCGGGAGTCGTACCCATGCCAGTCTCATATTGATACCCTATCCTGAGAATTGATTAATGAAGAAATCCAGCACACTCCTAATTTGAGGATAGGTCATCAATATGTAAATCCTGGAGAACCCCTTTAAGGGCAAGGCGAGGAGATTTAGGTGCAGTGGCCGGCATATGGCGGGGTCAGTACCCAGGCACGGTTGTAGCAAATAAAAAAAGTCTCTCTTTACTAAAGTGCAGGATAGGAGTAGTAGTACATCCAACAGTATTAAGGCACAGTTCCAAGTAGTTCACAGTGCAACTCCTCCCCAACATGGAGGTATGGATAGCAGTAATGATGGGGGTTGTGGTACTCCCTCTCTCTGTCTTTCTCTCTCTCTCTGCAGGACCTTAGTCATGTGATTGAGGTTCTGGGTGTATGTTCTGCACACTACAGGAAAAGACGTTGGCCTCTCTGGTGGCCAGGACAGTGGGAGCACACATAGGACGCAGCCTTTTTCTATAGTGTGCAAGTACAACCACTGCTGGACTGCAGGGTGGTCGTAACCCCTGGGTATGAGTAGTGTATAATGTGATGAAAAATTAATCAAGCCAGCAAAGGAGGCAATATGGACAATCACAATACATTAGTAAGTGTCTTGTATTTACTTTGTCTACATAATAAATGCCATTTGCTAAAGAGACAACCCCTTTAAATACCAAACTGCATCCATGAGGGGCTAGAGGTCATCGTTGCGATATACTCCTCGTAATGCTGAGCTCGTCTTCCTTTACATCAGGGATGCTCAACCTGTGGCCCTCCAGCTGTTGCAAAACTACAATTCCCAGCATGCCCAGACATACTGGGAATTGTACTTTTGCAACAGCTGGAGGGCCACAGGGCAGCCCTGCTTTACACCCTTCCAAATCAAAGCAGGATGGCTCCTGGACATTGTTCTACCTAGGTGCCTTGACCTGGCTCTCTGGCCAAAAGTATGTGGACATTCAACCGTCACATCTGTTATACCATACGATACTCCTTGTATACAACATGACGTTCCTGCAGCCATCTTGGCTTCCACTCCAGCTGCTATTTCCCACCAGGTATACAAGAGCTGAGGACACAAATGCTTAGAAATATCCATAAGTTTATTTTTCCTGTTGCTTCCATTTACACTTTTTTTTTTTTAGATAAAAACGAATGTTCTGTGTGGTCTTCTTCCTCCAGAGATATGAATTCCTTGGTGCCACCTATTAGATGATGTCCGCGGTGTTTACAGTGGGATAATGACACACCGAAATCTGTGAATTACAGAGCTGTACATGAGGATCCGGCAGCTTCCTACAGAGCCCCGAGTATCTTCATGTTTCTTCAGTCTTCAGACCACCTCGACTCGAGAGAGGTAACAGTGTCTGGTGATCACTCCCCACATAGGTGACTGCAGAAGAGTCGCCACTTCCCATCTTCCCAATATTCCCCCTGTCCCCCGGGTGACTTCTATTATGAGTAGACACGTTACGTGCGAAGACCCCGGCACTGGTGTTACCATAGTTCTTAAAGTTGTGCGAATTTCGAAGAAAATTACGAGGAGAAGCGACAGACATGGAGTAACCTTTAGCAGCATAGTCTGTCTAGCAGTGTACAGGTATATAGCTGCTGCTATAGGTGTTCATATTAACAACTGCCTCCCGCCCCCCTCCCAAATTACAAATGACCCACTCCCAAACATCTCCCATAATCTTCAAGTGGTCAATATGAAGCACTATGGGTGGCTAATTTATTTCACAGGGTGCTTTGTAATATTTAATTTCCCTTGTGGTGGTGCTACTAAGGAACGTGCCGTTTCTTCCAAAGGCTGGGGCCCCAACTACTAAGGAACGTGCCGTTTCTTCCAAAGGCTGGGGCCCCAAACAGTAGAACAGACTATGATTGGGTGACCCTTCTATCATAAAGGGTTTTGCCAAAGCAGAAATCCCCTTTAGGCCTCAAGCACACAACCGTATGGCTTTTTCAGTATTTTGCGGTCCGCAAAAAACGGATCCGCAAAAAATACAGATGACGTCCGTGTGCATTCCATTTTTTTGCAGAACGGAACAGCTGGCCCCTAATAGAACAGTACTATCCTTGTCCATTATGCGGACAATAATAGGACATGTTCTATCTTTGAGCAGAACGGAAAAACGGAAATACAGAAACGGAAGGCAAACAGAGTACCTTTTGCGGATCCATTGAAATGAATGAAAAACTGAACATAAACGTAAAAAAAAAGTTTGTGTGCAAGAGGCCTTAGGCTATTTTCACATTAGCGGCATGGCGAGAGGCCAGTAAGACATGCAGTACTTTTAGTCCGGCTAACTCTCGCCGTGCACTACCGTCAGAACTCCGCCCCCATTATAGTAAATGGGGATGGAGCAGCAGTCTGGGGGCACACGTGAACTAGCGGCAGGACAGATCCGTCACCCGCCGGAACATCCTGACGGACTCCTCTGCCGCTAATGTGAAAATAGCCTGACACTGACGAGCAAAAGGGTAACAATGTTTTGAACTTCTGACTTTCAGACCCCATATCTCATCATTCACTACAGCTTCGAACGTGACACTACCATCATTCTATAGACAATCATCTTGGCTATCTCATACATAAATTGGACTTGCAACTATTAAGCATATGATTAGTTATGCAGCTTCTTGTCATGTAACTGCGTTGTTACGGTTTTGCTCCTGGTGGTGGAACAATCTTGTTCTTCTTGTATACTACAAATTACAACCTGTTCTCACATTCCCTAATAGCTCAGTGTGTTGTTAGGTTGATTCCCAAGCAAAGGGTCACTGGTTGAAATCCAGGAGCCGCCATGAAGAAGATTCCCCAAGAAAAGAGAAACAATATCATCCACCTCATTGATAGCGGTATCTCACCCAAGGAAATCGCCAAACTGCATCAGGGCCAGGGCAGTTGGAAGAATACAAAAGGAAGTCTGTCCATCCATTCCAAAGCCAAGAGGTGGACGTCCAGGCAAAATATCGGAGTCAACAAGTCGGCTCATCACAAGGTCTATTAGTTCTGGCATGACAAACACTGCAGTGGAGGTGGTATGCTTCATAATAGTCCATGCAAGCACCATGCGACGCGCATTACACAGGACTGAAGAAAGGTGAAGAAGCCTCAACTTATCATCATAAGAAGCGTCGGCTCAAGTTTCCAAAAAAGTACAAACAGTGGACAGTAGAAAATTGGAAACGGGTGATTTGGAGCAATGAGACAAAAGTCAATAGACTGGACTCTGATGGGTGCAAATGCTTCTGGAAGAAACAATTGAAAAGGGGTCTAACGGACCTGTCAAGGAACTGTCAAGTTTGGAGGAGGAAGCCTGATGATATGGGGTTGTTTCACAGCCAAAGGCATTGGATACTTGACCAGGATCAATGGTGGTCTCAATGCTAAGCTATATGTGAGTATCCTACAAGACGAGTTACTTCGTACACTTGAGTACTATGGGTATGAAAAGGACGACATAGTGTTCCAGCGGGACAACAACCTGAAGCATACGTCGAGATTGATGAAGAAATGGTTCAATAACAATCAAGTAGAGGCGCTGGATTGGCCCCCACAGTCCCGGACATCAACCCAAACGAACACTTGTGGGTAGAGTTGAAGAAAAACCCGGATTCATACGCAAATGAGTCGACCAGTATACACCAACATTTAGAACGTGTAGAAGAGACCTGGGATCAGATTTTGGTCGAGACATGCTTGAATCTGAACGAGAGCGCACCCAGACGGATTTGGGCAGTGTGGAAAGCCAAAGGTGGATTTACAAAATAAAAAATATATAAATTTAGAATTTTAGGAGCAAATCAGTAACAATGCAGTTACATGACAAGAATCTGCATAACTAATCGATGATCATATGCTAAATAAAAACCCAAATAATTGTGTACACAAAGCCACACATAAAGGTCCAAACATTACATCTTTATTGTTGTAATTAAACATTAAACACAAGTACATAAAAATCTGCAGCAGATGTTGAAATGTAGAACAATACAGGTCCCCCCAAAAAAGAGGGTACAGTGGTCAGGGTTCAATACATAAAAATGTGACCACATTACATAGCAAACCATATATTGTATATTCACAGAAAACCATCAATGACTCATAAAATCCCACCAGATGCCAATTCCATATGCAATCACAGGCAGTGACGTAGACATAAGGGGATTGCACAGGAAAAAACGTACTATCAATGGGTTAAAAAAACAAAATGGTACACCCACCTGTATAAACCTGTGCAAAAAATCCCACTGCTGCTAGAGCTCCTGTGAACTGCAATATGGAATATAGAGAAAGCCGAGGGGGATCAATTAGCCAAGGTAAGAAACAAATAATTAAGCCGTGCGCCCTGGAAGAAGAGCGAAATGTACGTCGGGCTTCCGGTCCTCCCCTGAGCGGTCAGTTCTACATCTAACAGGTATTGTTTTGCTAGTGGCATTTAGCTTCATTTGTGTATTGAGTGGGTTTGGTTTAGGGTCAACATTAAATGCAATAACAAATGACAAGACAGGTGCACACTGCACTAAGCCCTCAAGCTGATGGTAAAATTGAGAGATTAGTCAACATGCCCGAGCACCACGCCAAGGTTTCTCAAGTAGCTCGGGATCTAACACTTACCTAACTGTGCCGTATGGGCAGTACCAGGGGCCAGTGGGCTAAATTACAGAAATGTATAGGACGACTTGCAGCAAACTCCTCAGTTTGCTGCAAGTCGGCCTCTCATTGCAGGCATAGCTACATGCTGGAGGTAACGGAGGAGTTTGCTGCGAGTCCTGTAATTCCTAGATTCCTGTAATTTAGGCCACTGGCCCCTGGTACTGCCCATACGGCACAGGTAGGTGAGTGTTCGGTCCCGAGCTACTTGAGAAACCTTGGCGTGGTGCTCGGGCTTAGACCTCCACAGCAGGACATGTTGACTAATCTCTCAATTTTAACATCAGTTTGAGGGCTTAGTAAGACCGCAGTGTGCACCTGTCTTGTCATTTGTTATTGCTATATTGTCATATTATTTATCACATCCACACAATTGCCATCTTGTGTAGGATGTCTATTGTGGTACTTGTGGTCCGCTGAGGGCATCCCCCACCGTATGCATTTTTGCTGGGGATCGCCATTAGCAACGGGCCACAAGTGCAGGATCTGCTCCCCTGTATATATATATGCACAACTGCATTTTTGGGTTGAGCACATCCTACTTCATGCCACCGTTTAGTTGTTTTGTATGTCAACATTAATTGCAGCATATTTGGCCACCACAATTACCCTCTGTGGGTTTGTAGATCACCATCTTTTTTCGCTCAATTATTTGTTTCTTACCTTGACTAATTGATCCCCCTCGGCTTTCTCTATATTCCATATTGCAGTTCACAGGAGCTCTAGTATCAGTGGGATTTTTTGCACAGGTTTATACAGGTGGGTGTACTATTTTGTTTTTTTTACCCATTCATAGTACGTTTTTTCCTGTGCAATCCCCTTATGTCTACGTCACTGCCTGTGATTGCATATGGAATTGGCATCTGGTGGGATTTTATGAGTCATTGATGGTTTTCTGTGAATATACAATATATGGTTTGCTATGTAATGTGGTCACATTTTTATGTATTGAACCCTAACCACTGTACCCTCTTTTTTGGGAGGGAACCTGTATTGTTCAACATTTCAACATCGCCTACAGATTTTTATGTACTTGTGTTTAACCCCTTAAGGACCGGGGGTTTTGGGATTTTTGCGTTTTTGTTTTGCGCTCCCTGCCTTCCAAAAGCCATAACATTTTTATATTTCCGCTCACATAGCCATATGACGGCTTATTTTTTGCGGGACAAGTTGTACTTTTTAACGCTACCATTTATTTTTGCATGTGATGTAGTGGGAAACGGGAAAAAAATTCCAAATGGGGTGAAATTGCAAAAAAAAAGCAATTTCACCACAGTTTTACGGATTTTTAAATTACAACGTTCGATTTGCGATAAAACTGACTGGTTAATTTTATTCTTCAGGTCAGTACGAATCCGGCAATACCTAATATGTATAGTTTTTCTTGCGTTTTGATAGTGAAAAAAATTAAAAGTGGGAATTTTTTTATTTTATTTTTTGTCGCCATGTTTTGACCCCTATAACTTTTTTGTAATTATGCGTACGGAGCAGTGTAGGGGCTCATTTTTTGCGGGGCAATCTGAACTTTTAATTGATACCATTATGGGGTGCGTATGATGTTTTGATCACTTTTTATTCATTTTTTTAGGAAATGAAGCGTCCAAAAATGGCGAATTAGCCATTTGGACGCTTTCTTTCCGTTTTTATGTTTACCGTATGGTGAATATTTTTAATATTATTATAGTATGGGCGTTTTCGCATTACTGACACCCATTATGTGTAATTTTTTTATCTATTTTATTTATTTTATTTTCATTTTGGGGAAAGGGGGTGATTTGAATTTTTATATTTTTTTATTTAATTTTTATTTTTTAAACTTTTTTTTTTTTTTTTTACTACTTTCTTATAGTTCCCATAGGGAACTATAAGATGCAATCATCAGATTGCTATTCTCATATATTCCAATGCAATAGCATTGGAATATATGAGAAAATCGCATATTTCCTATGGAGCCTATTACAGTCATAGGCTCCATAGGAATACTAAGTAGTAACCTAGGTTTCATTCACAGAAACCTAGGGTACTACATGCATGCTCGGCTCCCCTTGTGGCCATCAGGGGCCGAGCAAAACCGAAAGTGAAACTTTCGGTTTTATGCGATCAGATGCCGTGGTCAGGATTGACCACGGCATCTGAGGGGTTAAATGTCCGTGATCGGCATCACTGCCAGTCGCGGACATGAGCTGCGGGTGTCAGCTTGATGAATCAAGCTTTTACCCGCAGCTTGGGCGCCCGCTCCGTGCGGGAGCGGGCGCCATCTTTAAAGTGCGGACGAAGGGCGTACATGTACGCCCTTTGTCCTTAAGAGGTTAATGTTTAATTACAACAAAAAAGATGTAATGTTTGTACCTTTATGTGTGGTTTGTGTATACAATTATTTGGGTTTTTGGTTTGATCCCACACATGCAGTATTGTTATATTTGTGGATAGTATATGCTAAATAGTTGCAAGTATGTATGAGATAGCCAAGATGATTGCCTATAAAATGATGGTAGTCTCACGTTCAAAACTGTAGTCGATGGTGAGATATGGAGCCTGAAAGTGCTTGTCAGTGTATAGGCAAAACTGACTGCCTACCTATGGGGTTTTGAAAACCCTGGCAATCATCTAAAGTTACCAAGAGAAGTTGCACCCAGCCATGTATTTTCCCTGCAGTGGCCACTACTGGGGAAATGTGGTATTAATCCTCTACTATATACAGGATAAAAGCGTATAGATAAAAGGTCAGGCCCTCAAATATAGAACAAATCCTCAGAAAAAGACCTTAGCTAATTAAGTTAAAACATAACTTTTAGGGTACTTTCACACTTGCCTGATCAGTCAGAAAAATGCATTGCAATACCGGATCCGTTTTTCCGGTGTCATCCGGCAAAACGGATCCGGTATTTCTTTTATTCACATTTTTAAAGGTCTGCGCATGTGCAGACTGGAATGCCGGGTCCGTCATTGCGGTATTTTTTAATGCCGCCCGGCACTAATGCATTGCAATGGAAATTAATACCGGATCCGGCATTCCGGAATTTTGGACGGAGATAATACCGCAGCATGCCGCGGTATTATCTCCGGCCAAAACGCCTGACAGTGACTGAACTGAAGACATCCTGATGCATCCTGAACGGATTTCTCTCCATTCAGAATGCATTAGGATATAACTGAAGCGTTTTTTTCCCGGTATAGAGCCCCAAGGACGGAACTTATTGCCAGAAAAGTTTAACGGTAGTGTAAAAGTACCTTTACTAATAGTACTTAAAAGGATAAACCCACATGGTGCTCAAATCAACAGTGAAAAATAAAGAAAAAAATGCTAAAAATACAGATAGACAGTAGTCGGTATTAAATGGAATAGTCTTACCAGTTCTCTGGAGATATACTCAGGTGAGTTTCTACCTTACAACCGTCCTAGATAGGCAAACAACAGGGTCCTCATTGATGCTGCAATTCTTCTGGGGACATGAAACTACATAGCCCCCAAGTTAATGCCCTGCAACTTGGTTGGGATAGGGGCTAAACTGTCCCTACCTAGCAAAAATACGGAGCACCCGCCCCGATAGGGACGACCCCGTCTGAAACCTTTCCTTTATAGGGGCCTAGTCCCTAAACATGTCCCTCTCTCTTTCTTTTAAATCTTTATTTATCGTTGGAAAGACATGGTACAGTTGTACAATTATTGCCAAGTTGGCGTTGACAATATAGCAAATAACTGTACTACTTGGGTTAACAGCATTTTTTTCAAATACAATAACACAATTAGGAACAGATTAACATGGATCGCAATCAGCTTTAGACTGGCAGTGGATCGAATCAGTGACAGGGTAATGAAAACAGACATAATTATTGGGTCCAGCATATAGGGCAAGTAGTAATCAAGGTTACTGGGAGTGACCAATGGTCTAGGAGACCCATAAAGGCTATCAGAGGATTTACAGAGTAAATGATTATAAGTGTGGCGTGTACTTATTGGCACGGGTGTAATAGCTGAGTCAAGGAGAATGTGCAGATATCCCCATGGCGTTATACCAGGCCTGCCAAGGAGCCCATATTTTAAGGAACTTATCATGGGATAAGGATTCCCAGCTAGATAATTCCTCAAATCTGTATATTTCACATCATTTGTCTATCCATTCCCCTCTGGTCGGGATAATGGTGGAGAGCCAATAGCGAGGTATCAGTACTTTGGCTGCAGCTATAAGATGTGGTATTAGGGAGTGTTTTGTCAGGGGATAGTCTGGAGACGGTAGGTTCAGGAGAACTAGAGTATGAGTAAGAGGGGTGTTAGTAGAACAGATAGCCTGAACATCTGTTGATACCGAACTCCAGAATGGAGTGAGTAATGGGCATGTCCACCATATATGGTAATTTGTGCCTAAGCTGTTATGGCATCTCCAGCAACATGGAGATATGGAAGGATCTATTTTGTGTAAAATGCTGGGAGCTCGATACCATTGTGTGATTAGTTTATAAGAGTTCTCCTGAACCCTAACACATCTAGAAAAGCTATGGGAATGTTGGAGGATCACCTCAATGTCTGCAGCATCAAAAGACAATCCCAAGTCTTTCTCCCATGTGGAGATATAGGGAGGTGTTTCCTCAGTTTTGGCTTCTTGTATTTTATTATATATTAATGAAAGCAATTTTTTCCCCGGGGAAGTGGATGTCAGGAGTAGGTCATACCAGGAGGGGAGATAGTCTCGCTGGAGTAAGTCCAAGTATCTTTGACAGAAGAATCTAAAGTGCACATGTCCCTCTCTCATGTCCCAACATGACATGTTTTTTCCCTGCCAGGGACTCATCAGGGGATAAATATACAGATGGAGGATCAACGGTTTGAAGATCAGAGGCGTCCAAATGAATAGACCAATCCTCCAGTAACAGGCACAAGGGACGACAGTGGTCGGTGCCTGTATGGGCTAGGGGAAATGTCACCCTCAACCTGCGTCTCACCCCCGTCAATCAGGTAGGAGAGCGCCTGTGGTATTACATGGCATACATTGAAATATATGGGCAACCATGCAAAACATCTCTTTCTCAGCCGCTCTCTACTCTCTGCTCTGGTCAGTAGGGGTATGGGGGAGGTTTCAAGCAGACTCGTCTGGATAAAATCAATAGGCCCTAATATTTACTTGCCTATAATAGCAATATTACAAGTGGAAGAAATAATGGATAATAGAGCAAAACATCTACTCTATTAGGGGCTCCCCCATAGCCTGTTCTGGTGCTTGGATTAAATTAGGGATTAGGTCTCATATTAAGATACATTAGGGGATCTCACCCTGGACCTAGGTCTTGTTTTGGGTCTAAATATATTTAGGGGGTCTGGTCTGGAGTTTGATATTGATATATGGGGACAATATATTTAGGGGAGTTTGATTTGGGGGCTGATATTAAAGGGATTCTGAATATATTTATGGGGTCTGAAATTAGTTTAGGGCTACGGTCTGGGGTCTGTTATTAATACAGCTCTGGGATATGATATTAATATAGGGAATTTTAATTTATTTAAAGGGTCCTGGTCTGAGGTCTGATATTAATATAGTGGGTCTTAATACGTGAGGGCTCTGGTCTGGGGTTCAATATTAATATTGGTGTTTTTTCTTATATTTATAGGGTCTAGTCTAGGGGCTGATGATAACATAGACGGTGTGAATATATTTTTAGGATCTGATATTAATAAAGGGAATTTGAATATATTTTGAGTCCTCCCCTGCATAACGGAAACGGGACGGATCCGTTTTGCAGCCCACAGACTTCTATTATGACGGAATGCCTCTAAAGGCATTCCGTTATGCATTCCTTCATAGAATTGCGTTATGGTCCGTGGTAACGGAATCCATAAAGCAATTCACCTTTTAGGGTGAGTTCACATCAGTGTTATGTATTCCGTTATGGCTTTCCGTTATAACATGGTTAACGGAAAATAACGGAATCCGTAAGACGGAAGTCTTTAAGAGGCATTCTGTTTTGATCCTTTATAATACAAGTATTTAGGCTGCATAACGGATCCATAATGCAGGAGTCCAGTCCTGCATAACGGAAACCAGGACGGATCCGTTATGCTGCCCATAGACTTGTATTATGACAGATGAAAACGGAATGCCTCTTAAAGGCTTCCGTTTTGACTTCCGTCTTATGGATTCCGTTATAACCATGTTATAACAGAAACAGAAACACAAAAGGGGGTCAGTCAGCATGTCCCTGTATGCAGGTGCACGTAACTGTGGCACATATACATACAAACAAAAAAATAACAGCACTCTGCAGCCAGAACTCTGCCCTGCCTCGATGATAGAAGCTATAGGAGGTCGTTAGTGTACATTTTGATCAAAAGGTAATAACCACTCGCCAAGGCCGCCTCGTGAGTGGTCCTAACGCTAAATCCTACCTGTTATGGGCCATGACAGCCACATAAAATCCAGGAAGTGCGGGCACAGCATGCATGCTGGGATCAAACATACTTATTAACCCTTTCTGGTGCTATAACAGCCTCCATCAGATCCAGGGATGCAGGTACCAACATGTATGCTGAGCCCACTGTGTACTCCTCCTGGAACCGGATGGTTACTAGCAGGCACTATGAAAGCAAGTTCAGTTTTATACTCACTCTGATTGAAACCAGCCTCTAAGGCAGTCAAACTAGTCAGGTGTGCACGACT
Source organism: Bufotes viridis (assembly GCA_033119425.1). Taxonomy (NCBI): domain Eukaryota; kingdom Metazoa; phylum Chordata; class Amphibia; order Anura; family Bufonidae; genus Bufotes; species Bufotes viridis. Next base: position 259,074,837 of record CM065594.1, on the reverse strand, counting down.
GAGAAGGAGGCTGCCACACCTCCAACATATACTAAACAGAAACACAAAAGGGGGGTCAGTCAGCACGTCCCTGTATGAAGGTGCACGTAACTGTGGCACATATACATACAAACAAAAAAATAACAGCACTCTGCTGCCACTGAACTTGCTTTCATAGTGAATGCTAGTAACCATCCGGTTCCAGGAGGAGTACACAGTGGGCTCAGCATGCATGTTGGTACCTGCGTCCCTGGATCTAATGGAGGCTGTTATAGCACCAGAAAGGGTTAATAAGTACGGTTGATCCCAGCATGCATGCTGGGCCCGCACTCCCTGGATTTTATGTGGCTGTCATGGCCTATAACAGGTAGGATTTAGCGTTAGGACCACTCACGAGGCGGCCTTGGCGTGGCGAGTGGCTTATTACCTTTTGATCAAAATGTACACTAACAACCTCTTATAGCTTCTATCATAGAGGCAGGGCAGAGTTCTGGCTGCAGAGTGCTGTTATTTTTTTGTTTGTATGTATATGTGCCACAGTTACGTGCACCTTCGTACAGGGATGTGCTGACTGACCCCCCTTTTGTGTTTCTGTTTAGTATATGTTGGAGGTGTGGCAGCCTCCTTCTCAGTCGTGCACACCTGACTAGTTTGTCTGCCTTAGAGGCTGGTTTTATTCAGAGTGAGTATAAAACCGAACTTGCATTCATAGTGCCTGTTAGTAACCATCTGGCTCCAGGAGGAGTACATAGTGGGCTCAGCATGCATGTTAGTATCTGCATCTCTGGATCTAATGGAGGCTGTTATAGCACCAGAAAGGGTTAATAAGTACGGTTGATCCCAGCATGCATGCTGGGCCCGCACTCCCTGGATTTTATGTGGCTCTCATGGCCCATAACAGGTAGGATTTAGCGTTAGGACCACTCACGAGGCGGCCTTAGCTTGGCGAGTGGCTTATTACCTTTTGATTAAAATGTACACTAACGACCTCTTATAGCTTCTATCATAGAGGCAGGGCAGAGTTCTGGCTGCAGAGTGCTGTTATTTTTTTGTTTGCATGTTATAACAGAAAGCCATAACGGAATACATAACGCTGATGTGAACCCACCCTTACCAACAAACGAAGTGCGAACGAATTTCATAAGCGGAAATTCCCTTTTCTCTAATACTAATATAGGGGTCTCAATATATTTAAGGGGTCTGGTGTGGAGTCTGATATTAATAAAAGGAAGCTGAATATATTCAGGGGGTCTGAAGTTCATTCAGAGCTACGGTCTGATACTAATATAGGGGGTCTTAATATATTTAAGGGGTCTGATATTAATAAAGGGAATCTGAATATATTCAGGGGGTCTGAAGTTCATTCAGAGCTACGGTCTGATACTAATATAGGGGGTCTTAATATATTTAAGGGGTCTGATATTAATAAAGGGAATCTGAATATATTTAGGGGGTCTTAATTCAGGGCTATGGTCTGGCGTCTAATATTAATATAGGGGATTTTAATATATTTAAGGGGTCTGGTCTAGTATCTGATGGTAATATTGGGGGTCAAGCTAAATTTAGCCCTACTTTATAAGCCAAACCCTTTAAACTGGCTGCTCCCATTTTTCCCATAATCCTCAGCTGAAGTGTCACCCTGTGAAGGGCTCTCCCAGGTGCAATAAGAATTTCCTCACCGCTTTCCTCGACTGCTCGCTCATTACTGGAAATGTTCTGTATGAGCCAGAAAATCGCTGACGGCAAGAAATCCTGTTTTTAAAATACACAGAAAAAAAGAGGTCAAGACATAACGATGATTGCTCTGTACACAGCGCTCGGCTATGACAGTAATGAATCCAGTTGGGGAAACAACAACCACATGGATGTTTGCTACCGGTTTGGCCTTGTGTCAGTCTTCACTGTGATTCTTCCATTCTGTTCATGGATCTGAATGAGGTAGAGATACAAGTTTCACTATTATGGGAGCACTGCTGAGCATATATGGGAGCAGAGAAAATATACAAAATCTTTAATCTTTTAAGAATTTTTTTACAAAAACTTGATTATGATCTATAGGAAGGTTTATGGGGAATAGCGCTTTCATAGGTTGAGATTCTTTAAAAAGGTTACAAATAGGGTTGAGCGAACTTGTATTTTAAGTTCGGCGTCCAAAGTTCGGGTTGGGGTTATCGAAGCATCCCGTTATGGATTCCGCTACCACGGACCATAATGGAATTTTGAATCCATAAGGGGATTCTTCGATGAACCCGAACCTTGGACAACACTAAGGACCTGGGGTGACGTCACCGTCATGTGATCAGTGCAGGGGGCGTGGCTCAGTACTGGATTGGATAAGAGGTGGTAAAGTGCCTGGTATAATGATCATGTGACATGGGGGGCGGAGCTCCTGTGCTCTGTGTGGAGGAGAAGAAGGAAGTACAGCAGTGAAGGACGGTTGCACGAACTTGGATTCCAAATTCCGATATGGTCCGTGGTAGCGAATCTATAATGGGATTCTAAGATAACCCGAACTTTGGACGCAGAATTTAAAATACAAGTTCGCTCAACCCTAGTTACAAACAGTAGCGTAGATGAAGAACAGGGGAGTAAAGAGTCAGGCCCCTTTCAGGAGCTGCTTGACCTCACCTCGGTCTTAACCTCAATCACGAGGTTCTGCCCTCTTTACCCCATTGTCCTCCATTTTTCACTTCCTCGCTGAAATGGAGGGGGCAAGACCAACCTAGAATGGTCACCCTCTCTCCAAGGGCCACACAGCTTATGGCTGTTCTCATGCACGCAAACTTATTTTCTTTACATGTCAGTTCGTTTTTCTTTTTGCGGACCATGTGCGGAACCATTCCTTTCAATGGGTGTGCAAAAAAATAACAGAAGTTACTCTGTGTGCATTCCGTTTCCATATGTCCGTTACGCAAAAGAATAGAACATGTCCTATTATTGTCCGCGTTACGGACAAGGATAGCACTGTTCTGTTAGGGGCCAGCTGTTCCGTTTCGCAAAATAAGGAATGCACATGGATGTCATACGTATTTTTTGCAGACTGCAAAATACATACGGTTGTGTGCATGAGCCCTAAAGCTGAGTTCACATGTCTGCCTTTTTTTCCGTTCTTCTGATCCGTCACAAAAAAACGGATCCTGAGAATCAGTCATGCACACTTGACATCCATTTCAGCCTTTTCCGTCTGAGATCCGTTATTTTAGGCGAGAAAATATGTGCAAAACTGATGCTCAGGATCCGCTTTTTTCTTATTTTTCTGTACTTCTGGCGCATCAGAAGAACGGAAAAATAAATGGTGACATGAACTCAACCTAACCTGCATGTAATGACTACGGAGGTGGATTGCTATGTATATATAGTGCATTTAAATTGCCATCGCTCTTACCCATAAGGACTCGTTGTCTGCCGGCAGGAGATTTTGTTTACATGGCACGATCTGCTGCCGGTAAACAATCACTTTTGCGTGCACACAAACATTTGTCATGTAATCGGCGGTACCTTTCCACCGCCCAACATGAACGCTAGTTAGCGCTAATCTGTGTGATTCTCGGCCTGTGTAAAGGGCTCTTAAACAGGTTCTCCAGGCTTTTCATATTGATGACCTAGCCTCGGGATAGGTCATCAATATCAGATCGGCAGGGGTTCGACACCCGGTACCGCTGCCAATGAGCTATCTGAGGAGACGAAACGTGCTGTGCACACATACCGTCTCCCTTTTCTCTTCCTGCTCTGCTGCTTCATATCTAAGGGATAGCAGCAGCGGACAGGAAGAGAGAAGGGAGATGGCACGTGCGCACAGCTAGTGTTGTCTCCTCAAACAGCTGATTGGTGGGGGAGCTGGGTGTCGGACCCCCGCAGATCCAATATTAATATGAAAAAGCCTGGAGAACCCCTTTAAGTACCAGTACGTATTGAAATGCACATGCAGTTACATGAGTCTTGTATATGGTGAAACCTCTCCAGAAAACCACCTCTTTGAGACGAATACCCTCTTATTCAGACCAAGTTCCACCTTGAGAAGACCACCTCCCTCGAAGTCCTTTTTTCAATGTAATTTTGAGCGATTGTCTCAAAAAATGATTTACTGTATAAAATGTATGGAGCCTCTTTAAGGCCTCATGCACGCAACTGTATGTATTTTGCGGTCCGCCAAACCATCCGTGCCGCATTCACATTTTTTGCGGACCCATTGACTTCAATTGGTCCGTGGTCTGCATTTTCTATCTTTTTGCAGAACATCATCTGTGTGTTTTTTCTGCAGTCTGTTTCGCAAAAAGATAGAATATGTCCACAAAACGTGGACCGTGGACTCATTAAAGTAAATGGGTCAGCAAAAAAAAAAAAATTCGGAGCACAAAACGGACACGGTCCTGTGCACAGTGCCTAAAGGAATTGTTCCCTTTGAACATCCCCCAGGCCATATGGATATAACGGAGGGTTGATTTAGGCCTCTTTCACACGGCCGTAGGGGTCCCGTGCCCTTGCCGCGGACCGCAAATTGCGGTCCGCAATTCACGGGCACCGACTGCGGGGCATCCGCAGCGGATCGCAGACCCATTCACTCGAATGGGTCCCTGATTTGCCCGTTCTGCAGAAAGATAGGACATGTTCTATCTTTTTGCGGAACGGAAGTATGGGACGGAACCCCACGGAAGCACTCCGTAGTGTTCCGTTCCGTGATTCCATTCCGCATCTCCGGATTTGCGGACCCATTGAAGTGAATGGGTCCGCATCCGTGATGCGGAATGACAACGGAACGGTGCCCGTGTATTGCGGATGCGCAATACGGGCACGGGACACCAACGGTCGTGTGAAAGAGGCCTTACTCTGCTGCAAGCTGTCTCGCACTGTGGATTGGTGCTGCAGGAACAGTGGGTGACCTCTTGTCGCGTGGGGACATGCTCAACAAAAAAATGAACCGCACTTGAGTTTGTAGGACATAACATTTTATCAGGATCAGCACCGCCCAATATTTTACAAATCCATGTTGCTACTTCAGGTAACAAACAATATAACTGCACCATGCCAGGTACTAGGCAGCTTTAAAGGTTCTGACTGCCCCCTGGTGGTGAAACTAGGTACTGCCGTGATTGTTTCTACTGTAGATGGAGAGGAGCAGGGGAGTATGTGCTGCTATTATCACAATGGTGGATCAAGGGGGAAAATATTTATGACAATGCACAACCTTCTTTGTTGAATCAATGAGACTATAGGAAACCGAAGGCGTGAGGGCCTGATTTTCTCAGCATCCTACTCAGTAGGAGGTGGGTGAAATGTCCCTGTTTTATGTGAATCACAATGTGAGGGGTGAAATGCAGCTGAGTCAAGGAGAGCATCCCACGCTCGCACTACGTGGGAGTACAGCAGACAGCGAAGCTGCGACACAATCGCATCTCTGGATTGTCAGTGCTTCTGCTTCTCTATCCAGACTGCGGCAAGGGTTAAACAAGCGCAGGCAATGGAGGCACAGCTCGGGCCAAAACAGGTCACTTTCTTCCCTCCTGATTTTTTTCCTTTGTGAAGTAATTCTGAGCTTTGCCACTTAGAACTCTGCATTTGGCAGTTCCTCTGTTATTCCTCCTAAAAAAAATATATGAATAAATTGACAAGTGGGTGTTACCAGCTGGAGATATGTCTACACAGTCTGATAGTGTCCAATCCGTGCCGAATATGTGTGAAAACCACCTTTTTTGACTAGGGGAACGATAACACCCATCAATTTATTCAGACATATTCAGGGGGAATAACAGAGGAACTGCAAAATGCAGAGTTCTAAGCAAAGATACCCCAGAATTGCTATTTCACGAGGGATACATTTACTAAACCGACATGACGGGAGCGGTCACAAGCTCTAATTCAAGTGTATACAGAAGGGAAGCACGCAGCATGCCCGTGTATTATCTGTATAGATTCCGTCTCCTCGCCCACATCCAATAGACTGAGGCTACAGGTTCTCCTCTTCATTGATTATGATCCTTGTACCCCCAGCCCCAAAAAGGGCAGAGACTGAAAGCTGCCATAGACAAAATTTGAAATTGTGGGGATTCTGCATGAATTAGTGTTTCTATTCACTGACGGTAAGCAGGGATCTTGAAAGGTGAGAAATGAAAGTTTATTAGAAAGTTGCAGAATTTTTCACTATACGAAGGATTAAGTGATATGTAATAAAAGTGAAAATACAGAATCCCATGTCAGGTCAGTGGACATCCTAGGTGGAAGGAAAGGGTTATAGGGATCTATTCAAGTATATGGTGTTCAGTAAGCCTCATGTACATTCATTCACAACAAAAAAATAAAAATACCGCACCAAGAAGGAGTTGTTAGAATTGGATGAAACTTTCTATGTGTGAAAGTAATGAGGATATATGGAAGTGATTACAATATTAGAGGGAAGGAGAGGTTTATTGGGGAAAGCTGTACAATTATAAGGAGGCTCTAGGACCCTGTGGGGCCTCCTCTAGCCTGGATACAGTATGAGATACGGTTGGGAGGCATACATGTTCCATATGGTGTCCTGCGGCACATTTGCCCACAGATGTTGCACCTGGGCTTGTAGATCCTGCACACTCGTAGGTGGGTGAAGTTGGCGCCCAGATGTTTGATTGGCGATAAATCGGGTGACCGGGCAGCCAAGGTGGTGGTGTAATCTGGAGGAGACATTCCTGGGAAACCCCTGCTGTGTGTGGGTGAGTATAAGGTACTTTCACACTTGCGTTGGTGCGGATCCGTTTATTTGCACAGACGGATCCGCACCTATAATGCAAACGTTTGTATCCGTCCAGAACGGATCCGTTTTCATTAGTTAAAAGAAAAATAACAAAGTCCAAAACGGATCCATTTTGAATTACATTGAAAGTCAATGGGGAACGGATCCGTTTTTAAATGCACCATATTGTGTCATTAAAAACGGATCCGTCCCCATTGACTTACATTGTAATTAAAAACGGATCTGTTAGGCTCCGCCTCTTCAGACGGACACCAAAATGCTGCAAGCTGTGTTTTGGTGTCCGCCTCCAAAACAGAATAGAAGCGGAACGGAGCAGAACTGATGCATTCTGGACGGATCCTTATCCATTCAGAATGCATTGGGGCTGAACTGATCCGTTTTGGACCGTTTGTGAGAGCCCTGAAACGGATCTCACAAACGGAATCCAAAACGCTAGTGTGAAAGTACTCTTACCCTGCCGAAAAATATCAGTGGAAAGAGCACATATGGCGGCAGGATGTTCTGCACATCTCGCCGAGCTATTAATGTCCCTCGTAGCCCTACTATGGGTAACCAACCAACATATATGATGTCTCCTCAGATCATCCCACCAATATGGAGCAGCTCCACAGCAAAGGCAGGACTGAAGCGCTGACTACGAGGCCTCCATATTAGAACACGACCATCGTCGGATCCCAAACAGAACCTGGATTCATCACTAAAGACGATATGGTTCCAGTCTATAACAGTCCAGGTTTTTCATTCACGACACCATTGCAAACAAAGGTGACGGTGGCAATGTCCGGACTTGTAATGGGCACCACAACACCAAATTGAAATGGTCCGTGCAGAGAGAGGGGTGGGTAATGAATGTACCGCCTATGTCTGGATGGTGGACAATGAAACTGACGGAGCTGCTCATGCCTGTCGGAGGATCAAACAATCCTCTCTACTGGTTGTCTGTCTGGACCATCTGGAGCCTGTTCATTGTGGGCATGCCCTTATGTAACCACTGCTCCCAACAGCTAGGGCAGAACGGTCTAGAAGGGGGGCAGTCTGTCGAAAGGAACATCCTGCTACTCTCTGTCCAATGATGCGCTCCCTCTCAAAGTCTGTCAACTCGGCAAAATGTCTGAGTGCATCGTAGAGACATGTCTAGCAGTCAACAATCTCTCACCAGGAGGTACACTACCCAAAAGTAGCCTCTGAGACATTTTTTTTATTTATTATAAGGCAGCAGGAAAAGCACTTTTCTGGCCTCTTGTGGCAAAACCCAGTATTTAATCAGACCACACCTGTAATTATACATATCTGCCTGAATCATAACCGCATGCCAAGTTTTGCAGCAATCCATGATTTCTATCTGGGTGTGTTATTTAAAAAAATCTTTGTCAATGATTGTATTTCAGTTGGTAGGTAACTGGTGGCCTTTAGAAGGTCAGGATCACCCGGGGTGACCACACTGCCGAGAACATTGGTCTCGTGGCATGGGATCACCCGGGGTGACCACACTGCCGAGAACAGTGGTCTCGTGGCATGGGGTCACCCGGGGTGACCACACTGCCGAGAACATTGGTCTCGTGGCATGGGATCACCCGGGGTGACCACACTGCCGAGAACATTGGTCTCGTGGCATGGGATCACCCGGGGTGACCACACTGCCGAGAACAGGGGTTCTGTGCCATGAGATCAGTGCACAAAGCAATGAATGGAATGGCCCTTGGTTGGTTGAAAGGCTGCAGATGATAATGTGGTGCACACTGACCACCACTAAGGCTCCATTCACACGTCTGTAAAATGGGTCGGACCCATTTGTGTGGACCCATTCATTTCCAACGGCGACGGAAAAGATGTGCTGTGCGCATCCGCATTTCCGGATCTGCACTTCAGCATCCGCAAAAAAATAGAACATGTCCTATTCTTGTCCGCAATTGCAGACAAGATTAGGCATTTTCTATTATAGTGCTGGCGTCCGTGTTTTGCGAAAACACTCACGGACGTGTGAATGGACCCCAAGTCAGCAGGTGCACTTCTTGTGTTAGTCCCAGGAGTCACATAATTTCTGGGTGCCCCCTGTATCTCAGCATTGATGGCTCTTCTCAAGCTCAGATCTACCATGCCACAATGAAAACTGACTTATTTCGGCTGACGCTGCACCACTGAAATCAGTGCAAACAGGGGCGACTGGCCATAGACTCTACAGGGAATTTTCCCCACAAGACCACTCGAGCACTCCTCAATGCCGCTGCCCAGGTGCATACTACTGGGGGCAGGGCCGGTGCAAGGATTTTTGCCGCCCTAGGCAAAAGAAAAGTTTGCCGCCGCCCCCCCCCATGTGACATCACAATGCCCCACCCATATTATCTGTCATATTAAAAGGGTTCTGCAGTTTATTTAAACTGATCGGCAGGGGTCCGACACCCGGGACCCCCGCCAATTAGCTGTTTGAGAAGGCAGCGGCGCTGGCAGTAGAACCTCAGCCTTCTCGCAGTGACGTCACGATTAGCATCATTGGCCGGGGTAGGGCTAAGCTTCATTCAAGTGAACAGAGCTTAACCCCGCCAAGGCCAGTGATACTAGTCGTGACGTCACTGCGCCTGCGGTAAACAGCGGGAAGGCCGAGGCGCTACTGCCAGCGCCGCTGCCTTCTCAAACAGCTGATCGGCGGGGGTCCCGGGTGTCGGACCCCCGCCAATCAGATGCTGATGATCATCAGTTTAAATGAACTTCAGAACGCCAGTTCTCTCTCTCCCCCTCTTGTCATTCTCTCCCCCCTCTTGTCATTCTTCACACTTCCCCCCTTGTCATTCTTCACCCCCCCCCCCTTCCATTCTCTTTCTCCCCCCTCCCTCCTTTACCTCTAGTGTAGCGCGGCCGGGCTCTTTATGGTCCACGGGTACAGGAGCTTTAGTTTCCTGTACCCGGGCGGACTGACAGGAAGTGCACACTGTGTGCGCACTTCATGTCAGTCCAGCAGAGTACGGTACAGGAGACAGATGCTCCCTGTACCGCGGACCATACAGGGCTCGGCCACGCTGCAATGAGGGAGTGACAAGAGGGAGCGCTGAGCGCTTCCCTCCTGTCAGCTCCTCTCCTCTTGGTGCACCCGGGCAGTGCTGCAGCCGCCAGAGGCTCAATATAGAGCGCTCGGGCGGCTGCAGCATGAGGCGGGGCCGGCGCTTCTAGCAGCGCCCCTTCCCAAGGGGCGCTCTACGCGGCGGCCTATTCTGCGTATAGGACGTGCCGGTCCTGACTGGGGGCACTATAGGGGTCATTATTAGAGGAATTCCAGGCAGCATGCTAAGGCTAGGACTACACAGCTGGATTTCTTGTGACTGCCGCAGCTATCCCATTCATTTCTATTGGATCACAGTTGCTCAGCGATCCTGGCCGTGACCAGTGTCACCGTGTAGACCTAGCCTGAATGTACGGCTGGCACTGTACTGTGGCCGACGTCTCACCTCCATATCTTAATTAGAGACAGCTGGAGAAGGAGGAGGACAAAATGCGGCAGCTACTGATGGCCACCACTGGAGGACAGATTCTCGGGAGGGTTTTGTGCTGCACTGTGGTATTTGGTTCTGTGGGGTGGTATTTTGTGCCGCACTATGGTATTGCTGACCCTGCCAACTTCCATTGGCCCCATCTTCTGTTAAAATAGCTCCACCTAAAACATTGGGGCCACTTTTAGGTTTTTCTGGGGCCAGTCCCTGGCACTGTAAGACATTACTAATAGATGTCATCGATGTAATTTCTTTTCAGATCGGCTTCTCTGTTGCCCCACTGTGCCCCCTGTTCTGGTTCCGTGCCCTGTAGGCTAATAGATAGGATCAGTACAGGGAGGAGGAGATGCCAGCTTTTCTAAGGGGGCATCTCCTTCTCACTGGCCATGACGCACTTCACTGTGATTGAAGAAAACCTGGCATCTTCTCCTCTCTTTACAGACGTGATCTATTAGCATACAGGGTGCAAAACAAGAATGGGGGGCACAGCCGGGCAACTGAAAAAATAAAAAAATGAGAGCGATGACATCTACTAATAATGCCCTACAGTGCCAGGTACTTATATTGTAATGTCAGGTCCTCTTTAAGTTCCAATCCGTGCAAGTTTAGCCGCAAGTTTCAGCAGGTCTAGTAGCCGCAGGGACAGCAGGTCTAGTAGCCGCAGGGACAGCAGGTCTAGTAGCCGCAAGTGACAGCAGGTCTAGTAGCCGCAAGTGACAGCAGGTCTAGTAGCCGCAAGTGACAGCAGGTCTAGTAGCCGCAAGTGACAGCAGGTCTAGTAGCCGCAAGTGACAGCATGTCTAGTAGCCGCAAGTGACAGCATGTCTAGTAGCCGCAAGTGACAGCATGTCTAGTAGCCGCAAGTGACAGCATGTCTAGTAGCCGCAGTGACAGCATGTCTAGTAGCCGCAGTGACAGCAGGTCTAGTAGCCGCAGTGACAGCAGGTCTAGTAGCCGCAGTGACAGCAGGTCTAGTAGCCGCAGTGACAGCAGGTCTAGTAGCCGCAGTGACAGCAGGACTAGTACCCGCAGTGACAGCAGGACTAGTACCCGCAGTGACAGCAGGTCTAGTAGCCGCAGTGACAGCAGGACTAGTACCCGCAGTGACAGCAGGACTAGTACCCGCAGTGACAGCAGGTCTAGTGACAGCAGGTCTAGTACCGCAGTGACAGCAGGACTAGTACCCGCAGTGACAGCAGGACTAGTACCCGCAGCTACGATGAGTAAGTTTGCATCACTAGACCCACCGTCTACATGGCCTAAGAGACTGATTGACACCTTTGGCTGTAGAGGCTTCACCAAATGCCAGAAACCAGTTATCACAAAAAATATGTCTACCGTAAAACATACATTGTGTTATGCCTAGTGAAGGGACCTACGGGTGTATGCCGCTGGGAAGGTCTTTTTAGCGTGTCAGGAACCTGCACTAAGCATAACACAATAACTTTTGGCAGGAGTTTTTCTAGTTACACAACCATTTTCTATCTACATTAAAGCTGGGTCCTAAATGCAAAACTACAATAAAAATGGTCTGATAAAAAAAATAAAAAAGCTGGGTCCAGAAATTATCCGCTACAGATTTGTCGCAAATCGTGGTAAAATCTATTTCTTACATGTGAAATTTTGTCGCACCTCTTGCTGCAGACAACTCAGTAGCTTTAACGATCCCAGACAATTTCTTATTTCACAATCACTTGAACCAATATTTTATACGTTTTATTAGGGTTTAAAAAAACACAATTGGAAAACCATAAAAAAAATCCTCAATCTGCAAAACCGTCCACACAAGTCATTGCCTAACGTGAACAGGCTGCATAATGATGCCCCTTCTATGACGGATAAAAATTATTGTCAATGTACGTGTCGGGGAAGGGCATCAATAACCAGGTAGCTTTCAGATAATATGTGTTAGTCCATTTTATTATATAAGAACCTTCGTTGTAATACAGACTTCAAATAACACTGCAGAGAAGCCTCCTAGGGCAGCGGCACACGGTGAGGTCACCAGCCTGGTTATGGTGCAGCCGGCCTACAACATTGGGACAATGTATACTATTAGGGTACGACCACATGGAGCGGTGGTGTCACGGTTGTGACGTGGTCGTGCTGTTGGGCTCTAATTAATCTAATGAAAACCGCACTGTTCAGTAGGTCTGTATTGTCAATAGCTGCACTGTTCTACGGGCAACCGTGTGGCCATTACCATCAATGAACAGTCATCTCTCATCAATCCAAAAACTATCCTCTTACATGTCAGCGTGGTTTTTGGCTGCCCCGTCTTAGCCGCTTCCTCTCTGTAGCGCTGAACCCTGACGGCTCAGGTATATGCTGTGCACCTGTGCCAGTGGGACATTGGTTCTCAACCGCTGAAGATAAAAAAATAATCCTTCCATTCACCTTCAAGAAGAAGAAATCCTAAAACTTTAAAGTAATAAAAAGCACAGAATATTAGAAAGTTGTAAAACTTTTGACTATGCATTGATTAGACATATGACATCCATAGATGCGGCCTCCACTAGATACGCCTCTAGCCGTGAGTCCTATTATGCTCCAGAAGACATGCTGAGTCCAGTAGTCCCACATCAGGCAGCCTGCCCTATCCAGCAGTGATTGGAGTGCATACACTGCCCCCTTATACGCCACAGTTTTAAGGCACTCCAGTACAACGCGGTTCAGCACCACAATTAATCTTCTTCACTCTCCTAGGGAGGACCGTGCAATACAGAGGACCAAACCTATGATGTCAACTGATAACCACGTCATTTTTGGCAGCGACCCTGTACTTTTAGTGTTTTATTCTGAATATCCGTCATATGAAATTAGGTATACATTTAAAAAAAATGATCTGAACTAAGCATGCACAATCCCCAAAATCCATCATGTAGAAGTAATGGGAGTCAGCAACTGTTACCATCCAACATTAAGACCAACGGAAGAAAGTTCAAGAACTGGACCTGGCACTCCTGGCATGGTGAGCGGTCCATGGAAGGTGACCCTACATGTCCTCTGGTTAAGGCGCAGGCAGCAGTTCTCTTCTCAAAGCTTTCGGTCTGCTTCACTTAATCTCTGGTATTAAAAGCCACTTAAATGCCCACACAAGAAAAAAAAAAAAACATTCGTTATACAGCGTGAGAACAGCGAAATACTGGTGGAGCTCGACTGCCGCGACCTAGGGAAGGGATCATCTACAATAGACAACGCAGCCTGAGTGATGGCAAAAATAAAACAATGCGGTTTATTAAAAAGTGCATGAGGTCTCCGTCCATCCTCCTACTGCCGAGGCTGGAGAGGCTTTCGGGAAGGAGATATGACCTCCCCAGGCTGGAAGAGGTTCCCCAATGTAAACCAGAGAGGGCGATGCAGTTTATCACACAGCCGGATTCTACCCCCTCCTCCTAGGAATGGTTGGCAGAGTGTTCCAGCATAACACGGCACGGAGCTCCCTCCGGGAGTAGAAGAGAAAGGGGAAAAACAAGAAAAAAAAAAAAAAAGACAGACTTTCTGATTGCACAAACTGGGCATGAGGTTACGAAGCGGCCACCATCTGTGGTTTGGGTTTGTTCTTGACGGCTTGTTTCTCTGTGAAAAGAAAGAAAAGAGGAAAATTACATTTCCAGGAAAAAGAAATGCTGCTTGGAAGTCAGTATATGAAGAAAAAATAGTAGGCCATAAGGGTGACAAGCCCCTTGAAGCTGGTCACTGACGCGGCCTGCTATTGGCTGCTCCCCCTCGTCCCGTGAGATGCAACGGCGACCAAGCAGGGATCCAGAGCGATGCGGGTGCCAGGGAGCGAGGTAAGTATAATGTATATGAGGGGCATCTTTTAGAATTTGGATAACCCCTTCAAGCATTACACAATCACCATTCAAATGAATTGTCTGTGTAATGCAGGACAGGTCCTCCAGGACCAGAGACGCTCTTTGTAATGTTCTTCACTCTGGCCAAAGGATGAGGGTCCTAAAAAGAGTACCTCATCTATTATCACAAATTTCTCTAATAGGGTGAATGAAAATAGACTATATAAAAGTTTCTAAACTGGACAACCCCATTAAGAAACTAAAATTCCCATGAAACATTAGGTCTCACGCTGCTTTTCATTTGTTGATCCGAGGCTTCGTTCCCGAGTGCAATGAGGGTGTCACCTTTGCTCTTGTAGCATCCAAGCTCTGCTCTGTATGCCAGCCCCTCCTTCACTGCCTGGCCCTGGCAATCAAAGCAGCGAGGGAGGGACTGATCACAGAAAGAAGTGAAGCTGGGGTGCAACATGAGCAACGGGGATGCCCTCATTGCACCAATGGCCTAATTTGCATATTAAGAATAAGTATCATAAATCAGGAACCAAGTCTCAGATCAACCGAAGAAAATCGGGTGAACCACAGTGATGTGTCTATGCAAACAGTTTGATAGAGAGGTCGCTGGTGACAGATTCCCTTAATTATGCCTAAGGACTAATAGGGACCTACTGGCCTCCAACTTAATTCTGTATGAATCCATCAGAAAACAAAAATAAAAGCATACCCCACTGATGCCAAATTACAGATGTATTCTCCCCAGAAGGTGGTGCTGCAGTGACCTATAAGCAGGGAGGCACCCACATGCCCCGCCAGTCACCCTAGTACACTGGTATTAACAAGGAACTACCTGGAGTGGGTTCTGGGAGCGGCTCCTTGGGAGCTTCTGGGAGTTCCAGTTCTTCCTGTAAGGAACAAGACGTTAAACCCTTATTGCAACCTGTTCTAACACATGGAGCGACGACCCACACAGCTATAAAGAGCACTTAAAAGCTACTGGAATAAACCAATGTGCACAGGGTTTGCATCAAACATTATAATAAATTAGGTTTCCCCTCCTATGGAAGACATAATACCATAGACCAGAACTATAAACCAGGCTACTGTATGGGGTCTCTGACCTTCTGCAGGATTACAGACATTCTTAGACCCAACATGCTGAGCTGAGCGTAGAAGCAGTTAAATCGGTTTACAATTCTAAAAATGCCCGGGCCCCTCCTATAGATCATATTTACCCCGCTCCCCGGCACCCGCATCACCCCGTATCCCTACACGGCCGCTGTTGCATCTCCCTGTAATGCGGATCAAAACATCCAGCGATGGAGAGGTGCAGCCAATAGCTGGCCACGACGGAGAGGTGCAGCCAATAGCTGGCCGCGACGGAGAGGTGCAGCCAATAGCTGGCCGCGAGGGGTGATGTTATCCGTGATGCAAGTGGTCTGGTCACCGTTGCGGACTTCTATTGGCTGCACCCCAACGCCGTCACCAGATGTTTTGATCCGCGTGACGGGGAGATGCATCAGCGGCCGTGCAGGGATCCGCAGTGACGCGGGTGCCGGGGTAAGTATGATCTATACGAGAGGCCCGGGCTTTGTGGGGGGCATTTTTAGAATTGTATAACCCCTTTAAGTTTACACACTACGTATTTGAAGTGGATAAAATCGGAACCAAATCGGATCCAAATAACACACTTGTCAGTCAGTCGCAGATTCACTTGTGGCCTTAAATTCTGATGAAGGACATGGGAGAAATCCACAACTAATCCGGGAAAACTCTGCAAGATAATGGGCGTGCTGCAGACATGAAGAAACCAGCAGCATGTAGACTGGGACTGGAATATCCCACAGACTTGTATGCAGATTTGCAGAGGGGCATCCACACCACAAATCCAGGGGAAATCTGCAACATGTGACCTTGGCATGTAGGGTAACTTCAATGATCTTGAGAAGAGAAAAGATGCAATGGCCAACCACAAATGATTTCCAGATTCATGAAGCTGCTACTGATTTCAATGTCCTTTTCCCACTACCAGGAATCTGAGCAGTCCTCAAGGGTTACAGCGTTCTGTATGATCTTCTCACTTGTATCCATGACATATCTGAAGATCATCTACCCTTTAACTTCTTCAAGGATCAACCAGTTGGGTCCTTCATAAAAAGAGGACACTGGTGGAGTCTGTGACCTCAGGTCTTTATAACAGAAGATCAGTTGGACTAGATTTCTGCTTTAACCCCTTCGAACGGAATGATGTACAGGTATGTGCAGAGACTGTATGAAGCGGGCTCAGGAGCTCAGCCTCCTCCATACGTGAAGGGTGCTGTGCCCTGGACCTTGCGCTTTACCAGTGGAATCTAACTTTCACCCATGGGTGCGACGATGGCCTACTTTAACCTGCCAAATAATTTCATTGCAGACCCCTTCCCTGCTTACCTGAGTGATGGCCTCCAGCTCTTCCAAGATGGCCTCCTCGTCCTCTGTCGTCAGGCTTCCTGCTAGAAGTTCATCAATTTGCTGTGGAAAGAACAGCCACATTCAATCTGGGTGTCCAATCAATTTCAGATTGGTGGGGGTCTGTGTCCAGGCATCAGCTGTTCTGTTCAGGAAATACACAGCTCCGTCCGCTGGAGCTGGTTATTGCATCGCTGCTCCCATTCACTTGAACCAGCTCTGTCCGATAGACAGTGGATGGAGCTGTGTAGTTCCAGTGCCAATTGGTGGGGATGCTGGGAGTCATCACCCGCCGCTCTGAAATTGATAGCCTATCCTAAGGCTAGGCCATCAGTATAAATCCTGGAGAACCCCTTTAAGACCTTCCAAGCCACAACAAATAAACCGACGCTTTATAGCTTACCCGCTGGTAGTCTATTCCCTCCTGGGTTTCATCCATGATCCTCTCCACGTCTTCTATGGACATAATCTAGCAAAAGAAAAAAATACATTATTTAAATTCTCCCCTGGCCAGAAAAATCAACACTTATCCTCGGGGACAGACTCACCTCGTGCATTTTCTTCAAGCAGTCATTACCAATTTTCAAACCTTCAATGACTTTCATCTCGATCTGTGCAAATTCTATGTCTTCAACCTACAAATAAAGACATTTACATTGAGGAAAGTGAGAACAACCACCAGACGCTCAGAATTCAGGAGTGGTGCGAATGGGAACCCCCCCCCCCACCTCCTTCTAGAAGAAGCACCCCAGAAAGAGACACATCATCATTAGGGATGAGCCAACTTGTGTTTTCAAGTTCGGCGTACAAGGTTCGGGTTAGGATTACCTAAGAATTACGTTATGGATTCTTCTACCAACTTATGGTCCGTGGAATCCATAACGGAATTCTTAGAGAACCCGAACCTTGTGCACAACACGAATCATCATGCAGTCTAAACGTTCTCCCAAGATGCAATGGGCTACTACGCAAAAGACTATGTGATGGGATCTATGCGATGTAGATCCCATGGGTTAGATACACTGTCCTGAAATTCCTGAAAGGACAATCTGCAAAGTCCACAGGGTTTACAGTAGCAGCAAAGCTGATAAGACTTAAACAAATCTCAAAAAAAGGGGGTCAGTCAGCACGTCCCTGAAAGCAGGTGGACATAGCGAAATATACATACAAACACAGAATAAAATGCGAACAGCACTCTGCGAACAGCACTCTGCGAACAGCACTCTGCGAACAGCACTCTGCGAACAGCACTCTGCGAACAGCACTCTGCGAACAGCACTCTGCGAACAGCACTCTGCGAACAGCACTCTGCGAACAGCACTCTGCGAACAGCACTCTGCCCTGCCTATATGCTGGAAAAGTGAGGCGTCAGTGTACATTTTGATCAAAAGTTAATAAGCCACTCGCCGCGCCAAGGTCGATGCATGCTGGATCCACCTTGCTTAGTAACCCTGTTTGGTGCCATAACAGATAACAGACTCCATTAGATCCAGGGATGCAGGTACCAACATGCACGCTGAGCCCACCATGTCCTCCTCCTGGAGCCAAAATGGCTACTAGTAGGGGAAAGTTCAGCTTTATACTTACTCTGATTAAGTAAAAATCAGCATTACATGCGGTGTGGATTTTGAATCCCTGGCATGACATTTTATGCTGTGAATTTCACTCTTTGCAACACATAGGATGAAATCCACAGCAAAATCTGTCAGAAAACCATTTTTGCCATCTTTGTGGTGGCTTTCTCTGCTGCCATTTAGATCCTGAGTAAACATACCCTAAGGCCACATGCACACAAAAGAATTTTGTTTCTGTGTCCATTATGTTTTTTTTTTTGCGGATTGGATGAGGACCCATTCATTTCAATGGGTTCCCAAAAAATGCAGACAGCACACCTGCTGTGCTATCCGCATCCGTATGTCCGTTCCGTAGCGCCGCAAAAAATATAGAGAATGTCTTATTCTTGTCCGTTTTGCAGACAAGGATAGGCATTGTTACAATGGATCCGTGAAAAAAAAAAACAACGGATGCAACGCGGATGTCATCCGTATTTTTTGCAGATCTCAAAATACATACGGTCGCGTCCATATAGCCTAAGACAGGGATCAGCAACCTTCAGCATGCCAGCTGCTGTGAAAGTACAACCCTCAGCATGCACACTTATTCAGCTGTTCTTGTAAACTTAAATGAGGATTCTGGGAGTTGTAGTTTCAGTGCCGGAGGTTGCAGATCTTTGCCCTAAGGCCTTGAAATCCTAAACCCAGGACTGATAAGGGGATGGGGGGTGTACTCACCATTTTTTCTAAGTTACTGATCTGATTATCCGTCTTCTCCAGAAGCTGCTCTTGGTATCGCTTTTTCTTTAACAGCAGTTTGGCTTTTCTAAAGGGTGAAGAGGAAAAGGATGAGTTCATGTCTCGTACTCAAGTGGCATTTTTGCTGGAATTTTCACAAAATCGCAGCAACGTGATGCATGCTTTGACCATGATGTGTGAATGGACCCTAAAGCTGACAGTCCACATAGTCTGCGTCACATGGGTATGGGTAATCTAGAGGCAGAGGTAACCATTTATAGTGGTATATCAGAGACTGTTAACCAACACTTTGTGCCAAGTTAATGCCCCACCTGCTCCAGCAGGGGCTTAACTTGCAGGGGACAAACATGTGCCAATGCTGCCATCCCATAGCATCTGCTGTCGCCAGCCAGTTGGGAAACCCCCATCAGAAATCAGCAGGATTGGTTGCCTTTCACCTAATATGTATGGGCATCTTAAAGGGGTTGTTTGAGCTATTTTTATTGATGACCTGTCCTCAGTGGTCATTATACAATGATTAAAGGGATCTGAATAAGCTCTCCGATAAGCTAATTGTACAGAAGCATATTCAGTCCGTGAAATACACTCCGTGTGCGAGGGGTATTTGCCGGACTGAAGGCTGCTCCTGTGACACAAACTAACAGCATTATAATGATTTATAATGCTGTGTGTTCCTGGCCAACCTCAGCTGTACTCAATTATGCTGTCAGTACAATTCAGTACAGCTGCGGTGGTCAGGAACACACAGCATTATAAATCATTATAATGCTGTTAGTTTGTGTCAGACGAGTAGTGTTTAGTCTGGGAAAAACTCCTGTCACGCAGACTGAATACGCTCCTGTGAAAATAGCCTCAATGAAGACTCTCAGGTGAACAGCTCATCTGGCACCTGAAACCCCGGTGACTTGATTTAATTGCTGGGAAACTCGCTGGCGGCTGCAGATTTCTAATTTGAGGGGAACTACGGTATTACCAAGGCAACCATAAATTATGAGTGTCTATGTAATACAATGAGAACTGAGCGGGGAAATGAACGGAGGGCGCACTGCGCATGCGCCCTGTATTCATTTCTATGGGGCCACCGAAAATGGCCGAGTGCTGGCTCGGCTATCTCCGTCTGCCCTATAGAAATGAATGGGAGCAGGGGCCGCGCATGTGCAGTGCGCTCCAGTTCACTTCTATGGGAGCAGAACTTGGTGGTGGACGGACCCCGGGAAATCCGGGGTCCTCCAGCCACAGCTCTCCCAGCTCAGTTCTCGTTGTAGACCCTCTGGGACCCGCAGCTATCAGACAACGGGGGCATATCCTAACGATATGCCCCCATTGTATCTGATGGGAATACCCCTTGAAATGCAGCAGGACCTTTTTCTTTCAGCATGCTGATGTCACCACGTTGGAGCAGGAGCGAATGTCCCCCGGTGTGCAAGTGGATGATTTTTTTTTTATTTTTATTATTTACCTAAGTAAGAATCTGGGACAAAGGGGGGCATGCTTTATACTGGGAACCAATAATGGGGACATTCTTTATAGTGGGATCCAATAACGGGGGCATTCTTTATACTGGGAACCAATAATGGTGGGCACTAATGAGGCAGTAATAATGGGGGATCCGAGGCAGTAAAGCATATGAAATAAACCAAAAAAGAAGAAAGTATCACCAGTCCTGTAACAAAAACCGCTGCGAGTCCGTAGTGTGTTGTGGGTATTCAACACTCTTACAATTTTGAAGACAGGATTTAGACCGCGCGTTGGAATCGAAAGTCCCAAAAAGCAGTTCACCTGTCCCTCCAGAAAATGTCGAGGTCTACAGACCTCGACATTTTCTGGAGGGACAGGTGAACTGCTTTTTGGGACTTTCGATTCCAACGCGCGGTCTGAATCCTGTCTTCAAAATAGTAAAGCATATGAGCTGCCGCTCTATTCATTCTGAATGTGACTGCTGGAGATAACGGAGTAAAGTGTTCGACCATCTTCAGCAGTTTCATTAAGAATCAATGGACTCAGGACCCCGTTTTCTTAACTGATGGGGGCCCAGCCTTGGATCCCCATGTTCACATACTTATCACCGATACTGTGGATAGATAAGCTTATATCTTGGGAAAACCTCCTAAATACCCTTTGAGGGCCTCCTGAGGATACCCTGTTTGTCAGGCAGGGGTCCTGCACAGTTCTCAGCTCTGGGAACCCCACCATACACTGACACCCTGGGGTGGCATTAGAAACAGATGGTCGGTCTGAGTGGCAGCATTTCATGGGACAGTAGTGTAGTACTGCAGTAACATACTCTTTCTTGCCATCGTGCAGCAGCTGCTTGGCCACTTCCCGCTCTCGCTGCAGCTGTAGCGTGATCTTCTTCTGATACTGCTTCAGCTTATCTCTCTGCTGCTTCAGTTGCTGCAACAGATGGAATTAGAAACATGTTAAGAAATGTATAAAGAATACACAAAGGGAACAGGATCAAATACCAGACATGGCACTCTTTCTGGAAGGGGGGGGGGGGGGTACTTCTATGCATCCTGGATATACAGATAACGGCATGCACCCCTGTAATGGGGTATCCCCCTTTAGACGTCGTTTGTCGTAGTAACTCTGCAATACACGATTCACAGAGACAATAGATAAATGGACGTGACTACAGGAGGGTGATAATCTGGGTCAGATCCACCTGAGCACTGAGCTTCCAGACAAGTGGATTAGGATAATCCCTCAAAATCTCCACTCCTGGCTGTTTTGTCCCCGTGCACTGTATTCTGGTATCACTGCAGGAGCATAAATAGTTAATTTTCTACTGAACACAATGTTCACTTATCAAACTTAGGGCCGTAGTTTCGGTCCCCGGCGTATTTTTGTGGATTGGATGCGGACCGATTAGTCTCAATGGGGCCGAAAAATATACGGACAGCGCACTGCGTGCTGTCCACATCCGCACCTCCGTTCCACAGTCCTACAAAAAAATCGAACATGTCCTATTCTTGTCCGTTTTGCTGATCCTAAATTACACCCTGTATTATACTCAAGAGCTGCACTCACTATACAGGATCCTGATTTACATCCTGCATTATACTCCAGAGCTGCACTCACTATTCTGCTGGTGGAGTCACTGTGTACATACATTACTTATCCTGTACTGATCCTGAGTTACATTCTGTGTTGTACTCCAGAGCTGCAATCACTATTCTGCTGGTGCAGTCACCGTGTACATATATTACATTACTTATCCTGTACTGATCCTGAGTTACATCTTGTATTATACTTCAGAGCTGCACTCACTATTCTGCTGGTGGAGTCACTGTATACATACATTACTTATCCTGTACTGATCCTGAGTTACATCCGGTATTATACTCCAGAGCTGCACTCACTATTCTGCTGGTGGAGTCACTGTGTACATTACATTACTTATCCTGTACTGATCCTGAGTTACATCCTGTATTACACTCCAGAGCTGCACTCACAATTCAGACACCAAGCAATGATCTTGTTGAAGAACTGATATATTAGCAAGCTGCAACAACGTCTTAGACGGCTCTGGGTGTAAGGATTCGAAATGGAGAAGAACTTTAAGTACTGGTCGTAGAGATGGTGTATGAATATGTGACGGGAGCAGGATGGAAGCTATGGCGGGGGGGGGGTTGGCGGTTTAATCTAGAAGAATGGGCAGAGCAGAGGTCCTCAGAGGCAGAAAAGACATAGAATAGGTCATTCCAGGCAAGAGCGGGTGCAGAGCAGCAGGAGGCATAGAGAAGATCACAACAGGTAGAATGGAAGGTAGGTAGGTGCTCATTACTGGTATAATGGCACAGGGGTTGATACTACGGGTAGAAATAGATAGGCAGACGAGGGCACGGGGAGGTCAAGACAAGCATAAGCGGGCACCGTGGATGTCAAGACAAGCATAAGCGGGCACCGTGGATGTCAAGACAAGCAGATAGCGCGAAGAACCGTGGTATGTCAAGACAAGCAGAAGCGGGCACCGTGGATGTCAAGACAAGCAGAAGCGGGCACCGTGGATGTCAAGACAAGCAGAAGCGGGCACCGTGGGATGTCAAGACAAGCAGAAGCGGGCACCGTGGATGTCAAGACAAGCAGAAGCGGGCACCGTGGATGTCAAGACAAGCAGAAGCGGGCACCGTGGATGTCAAGACAAGCAGAGGCGGGCACCGTGGATGTCAAGACAAGCAGAAGCGGGCACCGTGGATGTCAAGACAAGCAGAAGCGGGCACCGTGGATGTCAAGACAAGCAGAAGCGGGCACCGTGGATGTCAAGACAAGCAGAAGCGGGCACCGTGGATGTCAAGACAAGCAGAAGCGGGCACAGGGGTTGTCAAGACAAGCAGAAGCGGGCACAGGGGTTGTCAAGACAAGCAGAAGCGGGCACAGGGGTTGTCAAGACAAGCAGAAGCGGGCACAGGGGTTGTCAAGACAAGCAGAAGCGGGCACAGGGTTGTCAAGACAAGCAGAAGCGGGCACAGGGGTTGTCAAGACAAGCAGAAGCGGGCACAGGGGTTGTCAAGACAAGCAGAAGCGGGCACAGGGGTTGTCAAGACAAGCAGAAGCGGGCACAGGGGTTGTCAAGACAAGCAGAAGCGGGCACAGGGGTTGTCAAGACAAGCAGAAGCGGGCACAGGGGTTGTCAAGACAAGCAGAAGCGGGCACAGGGGTTGTCAAGACAAGCAGAAGCGGGCACAGGGGTTGTCAAGACAAGCATAAGCGGGCACCGTGGATGTCAAGACAAGCATAAGCGGGCACCGTGGATGTCAAGACAAGCATAAGCGGGCACCGTGGATGTCAAGGCAAGCATAAGCGGGCACAGGGGATGTCAAGGCAAGCATAAGCGGGCACAGGGGATGTCAAGATAAGCAGAGGAGGGCACAGGGGATGTCAAGATAAGCAGAAGCGGGCATGGGGGACAACATACAAGTCCGAAGCAGGCATGGGTGAGGTCATAACAGGCAGAAGCTGGCATAGGAGAGGTCATGAAAGGCAGAAGCGGGCATGGGGGAGGACATGACAGGCAGAAGCAGGCATGGGGGAGGTCATGACAGGCAGAAGCAGGTCAAGGCATAGAGGGGGTCATCACTGGCAGAAGTTGGCGGTCATTACAGGTGGGACATGGATGGGCACTTCATGTAGATGTGGGCATGGGGTCAGAATGGGCACAGGGGAGGTCACTACCTGTAAGAGGACTACACAGGGAACAGGCAGTGGGTGACAGGGGAGAGCTGTGCAGTTCTGGCAGTGGCCAGCAGGGGGTTGGGAGGGGTGTGACACCTGGAGAGGAAGTTCAGGTGACCCGTCAGCGGGTGTATTACAGTCACTGCTCACCAGCACCGCCTTGTCCTGCTCAGTGACCCGGCTCCGTCTCTTCCGGCCGAATATGTTGCCCATGTTGCCCCCCGGTAGCCGGTCTCCTCATCCCCTCCTGCCCGGGGCCTCCACGCCGCACTGCACTCTGGTACTACCGGCTTCTGTACGGAGACTGCAAGGGACCAAGCCCTTCCTGCTGACGTCATCACCGCAGCCTGCCGGGAAGTGTAGTCTTTTCAGTGGGGAGCGGCGCCTGGTCACGTGGTGCGCTGATCTCCACAAGGATGTGGTTTCCGGTTTTTAACTTCACTTTCTTTAATATTGATTCCTTTAGAATAAGAATTGCTAACAACCAAGAAGAAGAAGAAGAAGAAATGTATAAGTTTTTTCAAACAAATCAGGACAGTTCATATATTGTAAGTCATTGAGATTCCTTTAAATAGTGCTGTATACTGCCTAGATTTTAGACACATTGGGGGAAATCTATGAAAATATCTACAAAACAAAGCTGGTTTTGTTGCCCATAGCAACCAATCGGTAAAAAATAATGCTGTGCAGTGATGGCATGCTCAACCTGCGGCCCTCCAGCTGTTACAAAACTACAACTCCCAGCATGCCCGAACAGCCTACAGCAGGGCATTGTGGGAGTTGTAGTTTTACAACAGCTGGAGGGCCGCAGGTTGAGCATACTTGGTCTACACAATTCCCAGTTTGTGCCATTTGTTGCCCAGATACCTTCACAAACAGTGAGTGTTGTACCATGCCAAACAACTCCTATGTGCCCACATAAAGCTATAGAAAACCCACATTTGCCATACTACCCATAAAAGGCCCCATTGTGCCCACATAGTGCCAAACCTTGGCCAGATAAGTAGTGCCCGCAATGGCTCAACAGTGGGCCCCAGCATGGAGCTCCCAGTGTTTCCCACACTGGTGACCATCACTTTCAGTGGTGAGTATAACGCAGGGGTGCAGTGTGACCATTAGCCTTACAGGAGGTAGGTACAAGCTGGAAGAGGGGGGTATTGTGGCAGGCATGGAGGCAGTCAGGAACTTAAAGTGGCCCCATGTTGTAGGTGGATGCATATTGGCAGAGGGCAGAGTTAACACAAGTAGGCATGTTCAGCAAAGCGTTGGGCATGGTGACATCACTGGTAGGTGGGGCAAATGCAAACATGCAGTAGGCCCCATAAAAACACCAACCCCGCAATGCCAAATACCACAATGGACCACAACATGCCTCCCCTTCAGCTGCCATATTCTGTCCTCTAGTTGTCACTGATTATGATGTGGAGGAGTCAGGTGAGGAAGTGAGACCCCTCCACAGCACTGAGCCAGCCTTACCTGCAGCATGCTGCTTGGTCTTTCAGCACTAACAAACCTACAGGAGAATACAGCACCACATACCTGTTACATCCAGAGATGTCTCCTCTGATGTGGACAGTTTAAACTTCAGACCAGACCAGCATAACAACTTCTTCCAGTAACATCTCATTCGCTTTCCTCATCTTCTCTATTTGCCCCAGAGCGCCACAATGACCTCTTTCGGCCATGCCTCGTCTCTACACAGTTTGCTGCACAGACATCTTAGGTTCCTCACTTTTCTATCATCCTCCCACTTCCGGTACATGTTATTGAGCTGCCACCCCCAATACTGTGCCCTCTGTGCTCTCCAAAGCCCCCAAATACTATACGTGCCATACACATAGAGGGTCATTTAAGAACAGTTATACGCCACTTTTGTGGTGTACATCTGGCACGGATTCTATTGCACGCCATATAGCGGGAGAATTTCTGACATCTTCCCTGCTCACGTCAGGTCTAAAAAAGGTGGTTTGGCGAGGAAGGGGGCGGGCTGGCAGGCTTGTCCCATTCATCATTTTCTACGCCTGGTTTAGGCGTAGAAAACGGTCTAAATGTAAGACAGGAAGAGGGGTTTAAGAACGGTGTCAAAAACCGCAGTCTTAATAAATATGCCCCATAGTCCCTCTGAAAATGCTAGTATCACACAGATAGTGCCCTCTAAAATAAATGTGCCCAGCAAATAGTGCCCCTGACAGTAATAGTGCCACACTGTGTCCCAAAAATGACTGTGGCAATTGTAACCTTAACATTTATCGTATAGTGCTCCAAGTGGTAACAGAAAGCCCCCTGTAGTGATGCCAGTAGTAATAGAACCTCTTGTAGTATGTCCACTGATAATTATATTGTCCCTTGTAATAATGATACCCCCCTAGAGTGCCCCCAGTAATATGTGCCCAAAGTGGTCCCAACAGAAACTAGGAAAGGATAAAGAAACGACATACCAGTCTTCTATTCCATAACGCCATCTATGGGAAACAAGGATCGTACAGCCTGCGGCCTGAATTTCCTGTGTCCTGATGCTGTTGGTCGTGATGATATCTCATAGGGTTTAGACCTGTGGCCTACGAAGGAGAACATCAGGGCAAGGATCCCTCGGCCTCAGTATTCTACTCTAGCAACGGGATGACGATACAGTTGAAGTCAGGAGTATGATTTGTGGCCCTCAAACTATGTAGTGTAAATGCAAGAACCCAAAAATGCCATGGAGGCCAACTGAGCAGGGGCATGTCCCAGCTGAAACAAGCTGGCATGACGGTCTGCATCAGATGGATAAGATGAGGGCTGTGGATGACTACAATCAGTGGATTGTTGCTTATGTTCTGACTGCAGCTAAGCAGTCCTCTGTTCACGTCTGGTACATGGCGGTATTAACACGTCATGTTAGGGCGGCACTATTTAATGGTATGCTAAATATACCAAATTATTTGGGGGTGGAGCTTAGGCAGTGCAAATGTTCATGGGAAAAAGTGTTTGCCACTAATGTGCGATCATAGGTAGTGTTGAGCAAATCGAAGCATCCGAAGTGGAATTTGATCCAAAAATTAGGAAAAATTTGATTTGCAACGAATCTGAATTTTCTCGCGCTTCATGGTAACAAATAGTTTTTTATTCTAAAATGGCCGCTATGCGTGTTACTAAGTGAAAGTAAGAAGCCTGGCCACGCGAGATCACCCATAATGCTGTGCAGACACCCAATCAGCAGCTCCAATCAGCCAGCCCTGTATTGTCACAGCCCTTTAAAACCTTAAAAGTGGTTCGGTGCTGGGTCCTCTATTATTTCATTCATTTATTAATGATATCGAGGACGGGATTAATAGCACCATTTCTATTTTTGCAGATGACACTAAGGCCTCTTTCACACTTGCGTTTTTGGTTTCCGTCCTAGAGTTCCGTCATCGGGGCTCTAGGACGGAAAGATACTGATCAGGATTTCCCTAATGCATTCTGAATGGAGAGAAATCCGTTCAGGATGCATCAGGATGTCTTCCGTTCAGTACGTGAATGTTTTTTGGATGTTGACAAAACCGCAGCATGCTGCAAATTTGTCTCCATCCAAAAATCCGGAAGACATGCCGTAACGCCTGATCCGGAATGAATGCCCGTTGAAGTGCATTAATCCGGATCCGGAATTAAGCTAAACGTCGTTTCGGCGCATTGCCGGATCCGACGTTTAGCTCTGCGCATGCGCAGCAGCAGTTCCGATCGGGGGCCCCAGTGTAGGCTGGGGCTCCGATCGGTTACCATGGTAGCCAGGATGCTACTGAAGTTGATCTATGCGCCGCGGGGACCTGTGATGTCATAAAGGAGCGCCCGGCAGCCGCAGCGCAGGTAAGTACACTGCTGTGGAGTACTTACCATGCCAGCAAGGACTTTAGTAGCGTCCTGGCTGCCATGGTAACCTGAAAGCATATTAAAGACTGCTCAGTCTTCATAATGCTTTAAGTTGTCTTGCGTTGTGACAGATCCGGCAGATCTCCACAGCGCAAATGTGAAAGAGCCCTAAGCTGTGTAGTACTGTACAGTCTATGGAAGATGTCCATAAACTACAAGCTGACTTGAACACTGAGCGATTGGGCATCAACTTGGCAAATGAGGTTCAATGTGGACAAATGTAAAGTTATACATCTTGGCAGTAATAATCTCCGTGCTTCATATGTCCTAGGGCAGTGATGGCGAACCTATGGCACGGGTGCCAGCGGTGGCACTCAGAGCCCTCTCTGTGGGCACCCACACTCTAGAAAAAGTTTATGGTGTACCAATATGCCTTAGACTTTTTCTGCCATTCAACAGCGCAGGCGCACTATGAACAACACAGTCAGGAAACTGAATGTAGGGAGGCTATTATAGCTAAATGATAGAGTACATGGAAGGTATGCTATATTGGCAGGGGTGTGGAAATCGTATCGCCCAACGCCCGGGACATGCAGTTCCGGCACCGGGCATGTAGTTTGTTCAGAAGCTTAGCCCTGCTTCGGGCAACTTGCAGGGCTTAGATAGGGTTGGGCAATATCCACTTCAGCCCCCCTAGCTTAAACACCCTTAAAGACCAGGCCACTTTTTACAATTCCGCACTACACTACTTTACCCGTTTATTGCTCCGTCATGCAACTTACCACCCAAATGAATTTTACCTCCTTTTCTTCTCACTAATAGAGCTTTCATTTGGTGGTATTTCATTGCTGCTGACATTTTTACTTTTTTTGCTATTAATCAAAAATTACCGAAATTTTTACAAAAAAATGACATTTTTCACTTTCTGTTGTAAATTTTTTTTAAAAAAACTACATTTCTATATAAATTTTTCTCTAAATTTATTGTTCTACATGTCTTTGATAAAAAAAAGTCCAATAAGTGTATATTTATTGGTTTGGGTAAAAGTTATAGCGTTTACAAACTATGGTGCAAAAATGGTGCATTTTGAAGCAGCTCTGACTTTCTGAGCGCCTGTCATGTTTCTTCAGGTGCTAGAATGTCAGGATAGTATAAATACCCCCAAATCACACCATTTTAGAAAGAAGACACCCCAAAGTATTCGCGGGGGCATGGTGAGTTCATGTATCATTTCATTTTTTCACAAGTTAGCGGAAAATGACACTTTCTGAGAAAAAAATAAATGAAAAAGTTTCAATTTCTGCTAACTTCTGGCAAAAAAAAGAAATCTCAGACGGACTTCACTATGCCCCTCAGTGAATACCTCGGGGTGTCTACTTTCCGAAAAGGGGTCATTTGTGGGGTGTGTTTACTGTTCTGGCATTTTGGGCGGGGCTAAATTGTGAGCCGCCATGTAAAATCTAAAGGTACTCGTTGGAATTTGGGCCCTTTGTGCACCCAGGCTGCAAAAAGTGTCACACATGTGGTATCGCCGTACTCAGGAGAAGTAGGGCAATGTGTTTGGGGTGTATTTTTACATATACCCATGTTGGGTGAGAGAATATCTCTGTAAACTGACAACTTTGTATAAAATTTTTAAAAGTTGTCGTTTACAGAGATATTTTTCACACACAGTATAGGTATATATAAAAATACACCCTAAAACACATTGCCCTACTTCTCCTGAGTACGGCGATACCACATGTGTGCCACTTTTTGCAGCCTGGGTGCAAAGGGCCCTAAAACCAATGAGTACCTTTAGGATTTCACAGGGCATTTTTACGCATTTGGATTCCAGACTTCTTCTCACGCTTTAGGGGCCCCTAAAATGCCAGGACAGTATAAATACCCCACATGTGACCCCATTTTGGAAAGAAGACACCCCAAGGTATTCTGTGAGGGGTATGGTGAGTTCATGTAAAATTTTATTTTTTGTCACAAGTTAGTGGAATATGAGACTTTGTAAAAAACAAAATAAAAAAAAAATAAAAAAAACTATTTCCGCTGACTTGTGGCAAAAAATAAAAATTCTGTGGACTCACCATGCCCCTCACGGAATACCTTGGGGTGTCTTATTTCCAAAATGGGGTCACATGTGGGGTATTTATACTCACCTGGCATTTTAGGGGCCCCTAAAGTGTGAGAATCCAAATGCACAATTGCGGACAAGAAAAAGCATTTTCTATATAGTTCTGGCAATGTGCGGATCTGCAAAATGCGGAAAGCACATTGCCGGTGTCCGTGTTTTGAGGATCTGCGGATCGGATCCGCGGATCGGATCCGCGGATCGGATCCGCGGATCCGTGAATCCACGGATCTGTGAATCCACGGATCCGCAAAACACATATGGACGTCTGAATGGAGCCTTACAAGGGGTGTGATCAATGACAGGGGGTGATCAGGGGTCTAGATGGGGTGATCAAGGGGTTAATAGGTGAGGGGGGGTTAGTGTAGTGTTTGGTGCAACTTTACTGTGTTACCTGGTCCTCTGGTGGTCGATCCCAGAAAATGGGACCACCAGAGGACCAGGTAGCAGCTATATCAGACGCTGTTCATAAAACAGCGTCTGATATAGCTGTTTGATGCGATTTATATCGCATCTACAGCCTGCCAGCGATTGATCATCGCTGGCAGGCTGTAGTACAACTCTTCAGACGCCAGACGCTGTGAACGCGCGCGCGTTCACAGGAAGTCTCGCGTCTCGCGAGATGACGCCCCGGCGCGTCCGATCAGAAGAACAGGACCGCCCGCAGGACGCAATCCTGCGTACGGCGGTCCTGAAGCGGATATGCCTCCTGCATTACTACTAGCGTGCGGAGGGCTGGACATGACCACAAGTGCACTGGAGGGAGGGGGCGCACACCAGACTTGTCATAAATAAACCTGTCATAAACTGCCGCACAAGTCTGGTGCTTCACCACTGCCTCTCATCTTACTCTGCTTCACCTCCGTTGCCTCTTGTCTTGCTCTGCTTCGCTCGGCTCCGCCTCCTCCTCGCTCGGCTCCGCCTCCCCCTCACTCTGCTCTGCCTCGCTTGGCTCCGCCTCTCCCTTGCTCTGCTATGCTGTGCTTAGCTCCCCCTCGCTCTGCGTCGCTTGGCTCCGCCCCCATCTGGCTAGGCTCCGCCCGCTGTCAGTGCAGAGGTTTGAGTGACGTGCCTACAACTCAGTGGGACCTAACAAATAGCCTTTTCTCTGAGCCATGGGGCAGCTAACATATAAAGCAGTAAGTGATCCTGCTGCCATCTGCTGGAACATTACCAGGACAACTTTGTATAATCATTAAAGGGAGTCTTTCACCACAAATGTCCATTATCGCCCTTTGGCTGATCACCTCCGTCCTCCATTCTGAAATCCCACACCTGCACCGATGACAGCCCTCTAAAGCGACACCGGCTGGAACGTGACGTACGGGCTGGCGCATGAACACTCAAAACTCTGATGCCTCTGCCCATAATGGGTCATACAGTGCGCAGACGCAGACATCCTGTTCATCGGCGCAGGATTTCAGAACTGAGGAAGGAGGTGATCAGCCAAACAAAGGGCGGGTCAAAGGGGTGAAAGGGGAGTGGTTGGATATGAAAATCAGCGCGGGGCCTGGGCACCTTCAGACTCTCATTTGCATATCATGTTTGCATAAAAGTGTTAGCCCAACTCTGCAACAGACCAAAATATGGTAAGAAGCATTTAATATGGGGACTGTTTTGGACAAAATGGTGTTAATGTTATAGAATGGACATTTGTGGTAAAAGACTCCTTTAATATGTCACCAACACGTCTTCACTCCAGTGTCACAGGTTGTCCACCTGTGATGTGACACGCATGTAAATAGAGAGGTCACTGTGTACATACAGGACGTGTATATCTGTGTATATCGGGTGTACGGGGCTCTGGTAGACTGATGGTTTACATTGATGGTGTTTTCAGAGGCGTCGCCCCCTGACAGCCCACTACTGACTGCTAACATAACCCCTGGCAATTCCACTGCTCCTTCAGGTAATCCAGCTGTCCATGGGGGGATTTATAGGGGCAGGAGAACTTCCTATTTGAAGTCAGCTTCCTCATGTACTTGGGGGTGGAGAGTGACAGCTCCACAGAATGACCCCCCGCACACCAGCTGTCACTTCTAGTCCATGTGGAGCCTTGTCCCCTTCTTTAAAATCTCCCAAAGAAGACTTCCTTATTTTTTGTATCAGGACAAGTAGATTGTCATGAGGGACAAGTAGATCAAGCCCCCGCTTTAGTCCTTCGACAAGTAGTTTTTTTTTATATTTCCACACCAATGATTGGACTATAGTATTCAGGTTAAATTGCCATGTTGGCACTTTGCGATAGTGGGTTTTGGCTTGCAATTTGGGCACTCGGCCTCTAAAAGGTTCACCATCACTGTCCTAGGTGATGTAACACTGGGGGAGTCACTTATAGAGAAGGATTTGGGTGTCCTTGTATACGGTAGATTTAATAACAGCAGACAATGTCAATCAGCTGCTTCTAAGGCCACCAGGATATTGTCATGCATTAACCCCTTAAGGACCCATGACGTACTGGTACGTCATGAGTATTTCCGATCACTGCTGCTCAGCCGGCAGTGATTGGAACAAGGTACCTGCTGAAAACTTTTTTGTCACCTCACATTACAAAAACTGTAATAGCAAGCGATCAAAAAGTTATATGCACTCAAAAAATAGTGCCAATCAAACCGTCATCTCATCCCGCAAAAAAGAAAAACTGAAACAAAACCCCCTAAAAAGTAGCCATATTTTGTATTGCCGCGTCCGTAGCAACCTGCTCTATAGAAATAGCACACAATCTAACCTGTCAGATCAACTATGCAAATAACAAAAAATATAAACGGTCCCAAAGCAGCTATTTTTTTTGCAAATTTTCCATTTTAGTCCATTTTTCCAGTAACAAAGCAAGGGTTAACAGCCAAACAAAACTCATTATTTATTACCCTGATTCTGTAGTTTGCAGAAACACCCCATATGTGGTCGTAAACTGCTGTATGGCCAAACGGCAGGGCACAGAAGGAAGGGAACGCCATATGGTTTTTGGAAGGCAGATTTTGCTGGAATGGTTTTTTGACACCATGTCCCATTTGAAGCCCCCAGATGCACCCCTACAGTAGAAACTCCAAAAAAGTGACCCCATTTTGGAAACTACGGGATAAGGTGGCAGTTTTGTTTGCACTATTTTAGGGTAAATATGATTTTTGGTTGCTCTATATTACACTTTTTTTGAGGCAAGGTAACAAAAAATAGAAATTCTGAAATTTCATCTCCATTTGCCAATAACTCTTGTAGAACACCTAAAGGGTTAACAAAGTTTGTAAAATCAGTTTTGAATACCTTGAGGGGTGTCGTTTCTTAGATGGAGTCACTTTTATGGAGTTTCTACTCTTGGGGTGCATCAGGGGGGCTTCAAATGGGACATGGTGTCAGTCATCTGCTCCATTATTTGAACAGGTTGCTTTAATACAATTAATCCACTTCATCTCTGACTCCAGGACAGTAGCACTACAAAAAGAAAAGGATGCAGTAGTTCTTGGGCTTAGTCTCCAATCTACAGTTGTGTTCAAAATTATTCAACCCCCACTGAAATTGAGTGTTTTGGCCAGTTTGACATTGATTTTGATCATTTCAGTCATCTTGTTTACAATTAAATCAAAGAGGCCCTTGTAAGTCAGACAAATATAACATAACATTTATAATGAAATAACCACAAATGTCTTTTCTGTGCTCACATCATTATCAGTTTTATTCAACCCCCAAGTGACATTCAATCTTAGTACTTAGTACAACATCCTTTTCCAGTTATAACAGCTTTTAAACGTGAAGCATAGCTTGACACAAGTGTCGTGCAGCAATCTACGGGTATCTTCGCCCATTCTTCATGGGCAAAAGCCTCCAGTTCAGTCACATTCTTAGGCTTGCGCGCTGCAACTGCTTTCTTTAAGTCCCACCAGAGGTTCTCAATCGGATTTAAGTCTGGTGACTGCGATGGCCACTTCACAATGTTCCAGCCTTTAATCTGCAACCATGCTCTAGTGGACTTGGAGGTATGCTTGGGATCATTGTCCTGTTGAAAGGTCCAACGTCTCCCAAGCCTCAGGTTTGTGACGGACTGTATCACATTTTCATCCAATATCTCCTGGTACTGTAGAGAATTCATGGTACCTTGCACACTCTGAAGCTTCCCTGTACCTGTAGAAGCAAAACAGCCCCAAAGCATGATTGACCCCCCCGCCATGCTTCACAGTAGGCAAGGTGTTCTTTTCTTCACGGGCCTTGTTCTTCCTCCTCCAAACATAGCGTTGATCCATGGGCCCAAACAGTTCTAATTTTGTTTCATCAGTCCACAGAACACTATCCCAAAACTTTTGTGGTTTGTCCACATGACTTTTGGCATACTGCAGTCGACTCTTCTTATTCTTTGGAGACAGCAAGGGGTGCGCCTGGGAGTTCTGGCATGGAGGCCTTCATTACGCAGTGTGCGCCTTATTGTCTGAGCTGAAACTTCAGTACCCGCATCTGACAAATCTTTTTTCAGTTCCTCAGCAGTCACACGGGGACTTTTCTCCACTTTGCCCTTCAGGTAGCGCACAGCAGTCGAAGTCAGCATCTTCTTTCTGCCACGACCAGGTAGAGTTTCAACAGTGCCTTTTGCCTTGAATTTGCGAATGATGCTTCCTATGGTGTCTCTTGGTATGTTTAACATCTTTGCAATCTTCTTATAGCCATTGCCCTTCCTGTGAAGAGAAATCACCTCTTCTCTTGTCTTCCTGGACCAGTCTCTTGACTTCACCATGTTTGTAAAGACACCAGTAAATGTATAGAAGGAGCTGAGTATCACAGTCATTTTACATCTGCCTAATTGGGGCTTATTCTGCTTGATTGCTGCTCCTTGACATCCACAGGGGTTTTCAATATCTGATCGAAAACACTTGAATGAACCTCTGTTCTTAAGAGTGGTAGTCTTTAAGGGGTTGAATAATTGTGTCAATGAAGAAATCACAAAAAAAACATTTAATACTGTATTACAAAAACAATTGATGTCATTTTAGCTGCATTTGGTTCTTTATAAAGTCCTTGTAAGATTTCATTCTGAACACAATTACAAATGTACACTAAATTCCCTAAAACCCTTTACAGCATTGGGGGTTGAATAATTTTGAACACAACTGTATCTTGCTCTTCTCCTGGGAAGTACCCAGGGGCACACAGCTTAAGTTACAGGCTTTCCTCTCCTAACTTCTTCCTACTCCCAACTCAACTCTCAACTCCCTATGCCTGCTTCTTACTATTTATATGATGTAACAGCTACACCTAGTGGTGAAAGCGTGTAAATGCAGTTACCAGCCTGTTGGAAGGAAAATATACACTGGCATAAGATGATATACACAAAAGTGTGAAGTGCCCCCTTTTCACACGTAGTGGGACACTGCATTCCCCTCTACTTTAATCTCCTGGGTCCTGGGCGTTTGACTTGCTGACGCTGTGGATCTCTATGCAGTCACCTGAAAAATACAAAACATGTGCCGCACACCTATACATTTCCTCATTCAACATTGCATAATAATATTGTTACTTCAGTAGACTCAGATAAGAAAGAAGAGTTTGCATGGCAATACACATTATTAAAATATCACTTACACATTTTTCTTGGTTTTCTTGACGCAAAAAGGACATTGGGCATCGTAACTTCTTTGCTTGACGGTGACAAAAATGTACGTTGATCTTAAAATGGGGCAATACAAAGTCCTCTAAGTCTTTGGTTTGTAAAAGATGTGTCTTTCTGGGCACTTGGCTTAAAACGTTGCATAAAACCTTTGATTTAAAGTCCCAGGAAACCTGAGAAGGGGGTAAAAAGGGGATAAATTGGCGCAACCGGTACTTTTCAGTGTGGCTGGAGTCCAGTAGGGGATCCACTTAAAGGACAGGGGGCTCTGAGGTGGCCTGGGGAACTGCCACTGAAATACTAGAAAAACGAGGAAGAGTTCCACTTAACTAAGGGGTTCCCTCAGCTCCATACAGTCATTTTTCTAACATTAGAGTGGTGCAGTAGTGGCCAACCGGCCTACTCACAGGTACGGGTCTGGTGAAGACGGTACATCGTTGATGAGGGGGCTCTCGGAGTCCCATTCGTCTGAAGACAACTCAGGCACACATCTGGGCCGGTATAGGGTCTTTGCAGAAGTGGGTTCCAGCCCACAATGGGAGACCTTTAGGCTTTCTATTTGGTGCCGTCCGGCCAAACGGGTCATTCTGGCCATCTCTGCATCCTATTCCCTGAATGCCGGTGTCAGGGCGAGGTACTCCATCCAGGAGCGTGGAGGGTTGTGGAGGTTGGTCTGGCTCTCTTGTGGCAATGGCGGGTTGCCAGACGACAACGGGCCCATAGAACTGGCTAGTTGACTGGTACCTACCCGCATGGACGATGATGGCAGGCTGCGAGCGTCGGGTTTCGTACTTGGGGACGCTGAAGGGGTGGCTCTCTCTTCCCAAGCCTTTTCACTTCCTCCCATATCTCCCTCTCTGGCAGGAGACGTACTACACCGATGGTGTAGGAGACACGCGGCCCCTCAGCAGGGGTAAATTCAACCACCTCCCCCATGCGGAGATTGTGTTGGTGCTCGGGCAGGTAGGCTCTCTTGACGGATCTTCTATTAACAAAGAAGTCCCGGCCGGACTCCTGATCCCGAATGAACCCAAATCTCTTCTCATTATCAAAGGACAACACGGCTCCCCGTCATCGCTGCAACTCGGGTAGAGAGTCTACCGGGTATCTATCATTTTCTTCGTCGGCTCCTCATAGTATTTTTTTTTTATGTGTACCTTTGTATAGCTGACGGTGCGCAGCTCCCTCATGAGTCACTGGTGCAGCGAATAGCGTGGCTCCACTGGCTCGGCGAGATCTATATAGGGTGGCGGTTTGACGCCTCGACTCCTCCAGCAGGCACGCTCCTCTTCGGTCTGCTGCTGGGGATCCGGGTGGCTTGCTCTCCCAGCTTGCGGTGGAAGACGGTATGCGATGTTCAAATCCTCCTCTTTCTCAGAGCAGCAGAGCAGTTCCTCTTCCTCTGATGGGCTGGTATACATTGCTCTTTCAGACCCGCCCCCTAGGTTCACTTGCATTAAGGGGGCGGCACCACCAGGAAGCATAATGAAAAGTCTAAGGTGGCGCAGTAATAATTATCTTCACACTCTGTAAAAGGGTCAGCAACCAGTTTTCACGCTCGTAGCAGGGGGTGTCACTACTTGTTCCACAGTGATGGCAACAAGACAGACCCTTAGGCGGCCATTTTGATGCAACTTAACAGTCCATTCAGTGACAGCAAGCAGTTTTAGTGACACAAAAATCTTTGATTTTTCAATTTTTGACAATGCAATTTTGTAGTAGGGTTCTTATATACTATTCCCATGCAATTTCTAAGCAAAACAATCACTTTAGCTCAATAAAGGTGTTTGTATTTTCCACTGTCACTAATAAGTTTAAGCACATTCAAAGTCTCTCTCAAAGCTTATTGGGGTTCTTTTCACACTAGGCGCAGAGGATTTTGATCCTGTTCGTGACGCCAAATCCTTCGGGGGACTCTCTATTTTTCCAGGGATTCCCAGCCAGATGGTAGTTAAGGTAGTGTAGGTGCTTTGGGTGCCTTGGAGGCAGGGTCCCTGGTGCATTGAGAGAGCCAGGAACTTTACTTGAAATATTTGCCTTGAGGTAGATAACAAACTACATGACAAAACAACGTGGTCTCAAGAAGCAGGAAATGCTCAACCCCATATGCAGTTGTGCATCTATACCCGGGGGAGCAAATCCTGCAAATGTGGTCCTTTGCTAATGGCGATCCCCAGCAAAAAATGCATGCAATGGAGGATGCCCGCAGGGGACCACAAGTGCCACAAAGACATCCTACCCCAGATAGCAAAATGTGTGAATGTAATACTTTCCTTATCTTGCTCAACTTGCTCTGAAACTTCAGCCTTTTGGTACTTTGGATCTTCTAATCTAGAGCTTGGCAACCAACAGGGCAGTCTCCCTAGCGGCAGGCATCAGTCATCTGCTCCGTTATTGGAACAGGTTCCTTCAATACAATTAATCCACTTAGTCTCTGACTCCAGGACAGTGGCACTACAAAAAGTAAGGGATCCAGTAGTCCTTGGGCTTGGTCTCCAATCTATCTTGCTCTTCTTCTGGGAAGTACCCAGGGGCACACAGCATAAGTTACAGGCTTTTCTCTTCTAACTTCTTCCTACTCCAAACTAAACTCTCCACTCCCTATGCCTGCCTCTTACTATACATAAGATGTGACAGCTACACCTAGTGGTGAAAGTGTGTAAATGCAGTTACCAGCCTGTTGTGAGGAATTTGCAGCTATTACATGAGAAAATATACACTGGCATAAGATGACATACACAAAAGTTTGAAGTGTCCCCTTTTCATATGTAGTGGGACACTGCATAAGCCTCATCTCGCCTGGTCTCCGCCATTTCACTGTGAGCTGAGCATAGGGAGAGACATGCCAAGCGCTAGAGACAGTGTTGCTAAAAACTTTAATTGTGGAATATTGGATAGGGAGAGTGCAGGGATAGTGTAGGGAGACTGCAGGGAGAGTTTTTACACACAGTAGGGACAGCATAAGGAGACTGCAGGGACTGTAATCTGAAGCTGAAGGAATCCATAGGTGACAGCGTGGTTTGCATCAATCCCTGTGTATAGCACAGAGCTATCTAATTAAAAAAAAGTGTCCTCCTCGTTTAATAGATAAGCAATTCTATTAGGCCTTGATTCTTAACTCCTTAAGGACACATGACGTATGGGTACGTCATGTGTCCAGTCCCTGAAGATGGCGCCCGCTCCTGGCCGCTGCGGGCACCATCGCTGCGGGGGTCCGGCTGATTCCTGTAGCTGACCCCCGCAGCTGATGATCGCGGTCGGCAGCGCTGCCGACCGCGATCATTTAACCCCGCAGATGCCGTGATCAATCCTGATCACGGCATCTGCACGCGCTAAAACCGAAAGTAAAACTTTCGGCAGCGCTCCGGCTCCACCTAGTGGTGATCGGGAGAATCGGAGCGCTGTAAGGGATAGCCTTAAGCCTTTCATTCAGCTTAAGGCTATCACTTACTATTTCCTATGGAGCCCTTGTTAGCAATAGGGCTTCATGGGAAAGTAGTAAAATGCTCATAAACTCCAATACAAGTGTATTGGAGTTTATGATAGAAGCAATCAGGTAACTGATTTATATAGGTCCCTATGGGATCTATATAAAAGTGTAAAAAATAAAAAAAATAAAAAAAAAAAAAAAAAATTTAAATCACCCCCTTTCCCCAAAATTAAAATAAAATAATAAAAAAATAAAAAATACACATCATGGGTGTCGCAATGTGTGAAAACGCCCATAGTATAAAAATATAAAAATATATTTCCCATACGGTAAACAGAAAACGGAAAAGCGCCCAAATGGCCGATTTGCCGTTTTTGGACGCTTCATTTCCTCAAAAAATTAAATAAAAGCGATCAAAAGTCCTACACACCCCATAATGGTATCAACTAAAAGTTAAGATCGCCCCGCAAAAAATAAGCCCCCATACAACGCCATACACTTATATACAAATACGTTATAGCGGTCAAAACATGGCGACAAAAAAAATAATAATAATTTTTCACTATCAAAACGCAAGAAAAGCTATACATATTGGGTATCGCCGGATTCGTACTGACCTGTAGAATAAAACTAAATGGTCAGTTTTATCGCAAATCAAACGTCGTAATTTAGAAACCCGTAAAACTGTGGTGAAATTGCTTTTTTTTTTGCAATTTCACCCCATTTGGAATTTTTTTCCCGCTTCCCACTACACTGTATGCATTATTAAATGATGGCGTTGGAAAGTACAACTTGTGCCACAAAAAATAAGCCCTCATATGGCCATGTGAACGGAAAAATAGTTATGGCT
This sequence comes from Bufotes viridis, assembly GCA_033119425.1. Taxonomy (NCBI): domain Eukaryota; kingdom Metazoa; phylum Chordata; class Amphibia; order Anura; family Bufonidae; genus Bufotes; species Bufotes viridis. The sequence goes on along the minus strand of CM065594.1, from coordinate 259,035,100 downwards.
CTTGGAAGGCATAGAGCGCAGAACGAAATGCAAAAATGAAAAAACCCTGTGTCCTTAAGGGGTTAAATTGGGGTAAATAACCTGTCTAGTTCTACCGTTATTAGGGTGTCCACATTGACATTGAATAACTTATTTTACATATACAGTTAGTCTTACTGTACAGTATGGCCAAATGACAGTTGCCTAAACCCTCTAAATGAACAGACAGTGGCAAAAATGTTTCTGAAGCCAGCAGAAGTAGCAGCAGAAGAAGGGGTGGTGGTAGCAGCAGCCACAGCAAAAGACCAGAGCTGGTAATGTGATCCAGAAGTTGTGTTTTGACGATCAATCCCGCTGTCCTAGAATGGTTGACTCTGTCTTCAACATCATCTCATCTAACCTCAGACTCCCACAGCCAGCAGTTGGTGGGTTCCTCTGACACCACACTTTGTTGGCATGGCCCAGGAACAAGCTCTGTGCCCTCGCCTGTCCTGAACCTGCCTCATTCCTTTGCTGCTTCTTCTTCCAGGCACGTTATGTGTGTCGGCAGCTCTGCTCCACTTTTCAGCGAGGAAGATATTATTGAGGACAGTCAACAGCTACTGGCCAGCTCAGATTTGAAGGAGAGGTCTGCTGCTTCCTCTTGTAGAGTGAGTAGGACGTGGAATGTCACAGAAAAAAAAATCGGGTAAATCAGGCGCCAAATCCCTCTAGTGGATATATGTATCCCTGGCGGATCTCTATATAGGATAAGGGTTAAATTATATATTCGCTCCTGAAGGTAGGAACATGCCAGCGTATGGTTCTGTGTAGTAATACCGACATCTATGAATTGCATATGAATTGTCCTTTTTTATTGATTGTCCCTTTTTATATCCTAGTTATAACCAAGTAGATATCCACCAAAAAGGATATTCACATCCTATACATTTGGTCTTCTTTCTCTAGTTATGAAATACCTGGATCTTATGATTCTTTTTCAGGGAGTATTGTATTAATCTGGCTATTTATCCATCTATTTATTTATTTATTGTACCCAAATCACTTGTATGAATCACTTTGGGTTTCTATACGCCATGAATTCTTTACTGAATGAATTTTATATATTTATATTTTTATACATAATTTTTATATATATTTATATATATATATTTGTATTCGTATATTTATATGTTCTTGTTTGTATTTTATTTCGTTCAGTCACCAAGAAATACTACATGCGATCCTGGCCGGGGGGGTACAGGTCACAAGCATCTTAAGTTTATCCTGCTGACCACCCCCCTGTGAGGTAAGTGTTATCCATATTGTTCCCTGGACAATACATATTCCAGTGGAACATTGTTTCTGGACAACCTTATTTATATAATTTCAACCCTTATCCTATATAGAGATCCGCCAGGGATACATATATCCACTAGAGGGATTTGGCGCCTGATTTACGTGTTTTCTTTTTTTCTGTGACATTCCACGTCCTACTCACTCTGTCTCGAGGGGGAGGACCTAGTCCTACCCCCGTGGAAACACCGGTGCAGCCTTCCCTTATATCTGGACTCGCATTGAGTAATAAAACACAACCTATATCACATCAACCCTATTAATCCACCCTTGGCGCCTTTCGACTTCTTCACCAGGCACTTGTTCTTTCCTGATCTGGTTTCTACTCTAAACCAGTAGTGCTTTTTTGTGCTATAATCCTCTTTTTTCTACCTCTTGTAGCTTGTAGGCAGGCATGTAGTGACAATGACAGTCACGTGGAAGCAGGTGTGTGAGTGGTAACGGACGCGGCCACGAGACTGGTGAGGGTGACATAAGTGACGAGCAGACAGTAGTGGATGTTTATGTAGCTGATCGAATATGGGAGCCGGGTGAAGAGGGAGCTTCCTCATCATCAGAGGTTAAGGGTTTGTAGCTTGGCAGTGAGACAGCATCAGGATGGCAGCTTGCGGCTGAGCCAGCAGGGTGGCGGCAAGGTGAGATCTGGAGCCAAATGTGACTGGGATAGACCATGTGCTACTCAGGAGCCTACTTGTCCGGAAACTAGCGGCGCACGGCTTCATAGAGGCAGCGGCAGGCAGTCAGCTCAGAGTGGTGGGAGTAAAAGTCATAGTCGCTGGTGTGGGACTTTTTTATCAAGTCGTCGGAGGACATCAGCATGGCTGTATGTAGGATCTGTGGGCAGAAGGTGAAGCGTGGCCAGGGTGCCAATGTTGGCACCACTGCCCTGCGTTTATACATGGAGTGTCACCATAAGGTGGCCTGGGAAAACCATGTAGTGGTACAACCTGATGCATCTCCCAGCAGCTCGCAACCCTTCTCCAGCAGTCAAGGCTCCACCACCTCAGAAGGGAGCTGTGTTTCCATCCCATCGTCTACTGGTCCTGATGCTTCTCCTCACATGTTTTGTCAGAAATTGTTCACTGAGGCGATTGCAAACAAATAACGGTATGCGTGCACTCATCCAACAGTGCAAAAGCTGAATGTGCTCCTGGCCAAGTTGCTGGTACTACAGTCCCTTCCTTTTCCATGTGGTTGACTCTGCACCTTTCAGAAAACTGATGGCTTGTGCCAAGCCAAGGTGGAGAGTCCCAAGCCATCACTACTTCTCTAAAAAAGCTGTACCAGCTCTGCATATGTACGTATAGCAGAAGGTGGGCCAGTCCTTGAGCCTGTCGGTGTCTGGTGCAGTTCATGGCAGCTCCGACGTGTGGAGCTGTAACTATGGCTAAGGACAATATATGTCCCACTGGGTAAATGTGGTTCATGCCCAGGCACACCAGAAACTTGGGCAGATGATGGCAATGTCGCCTCTGCGTTCTCATTCTGTGATTCCAACGGCAATGTCTTCCTCACCCTCCACCTTGTCCTCAGCCTCCACTGCAGGCACAATTTGGAGTGCTCCTCCAGCATACCACATGTGCAGGGCATGGCTGTGTCACGCTGCTCTGCACCTGGGCAGCTTGGGCGAACGGGGGAGGAACTGCTCCGCATCCTTCATCAAGAAATCGAATCCTGGCTGTCTCCTTGCTAACTGAAGATCGGAACCATGGTCACACATAACAGAAAGAACATTCTGTTGGCGCTGCTTCATGGAGGGCTATCCTATGTCCTCTGCATGGCCTGCTGTCTCTGCTGCCATCTTCTCCTACTGCCACCATCTTATGCTGTTACTGCCAATGCTGTTGCCCCCCACCTCACCACTATGTTGACTAATCATGCTGTTTTTGCACCCTCACCCATCCGTTTTGGGGCCACTAGTTTCACCTTTGGCCTTTTTGACATCACTGTTTATTTTACCTTTCTTCCGATTCATCAGAAGAACTGAAAAATGAAAAACACAACGGATTATGTCTTTGGAACATTCATATTGTAAGGGATCGCTCTCTCTTAGGGGTCGGCAATGACAGACTTCTCATCAAACAGGGGCTTTTCAAGCTCAAACAGTGCTTTATTGTGTCACTTCAAGCAGTACAGATGATCACCCAGTTAACGTTAGTGGGTGGAGGCTCCAGCACCAACACCACATATACAAAATAAACACCTGCCCTTCTGGTCTCTAACTAACATATAGGTCTCTCTAATTCACCTCTAAGATGCAGCTGAGATCCGACTTTACTTACAGTCCAGCGGCCTCCTGGCTGTGACCACACTGAGCATCTCAGGCTCTTCGGACTCCACCACCTGAGTATTGTTGCTGACTTTTAAATGAGAACCGTGGACATGGGCCACTTGTGAAAACCCGGAGTGGATCATGGGGAAAACACAGCAAACCAAACATACATCTCCTCTAATCGGTTTCCTGCACCATTTTAGGCGACACATATCTTCCCTCTTCATATATGAGGCCTGTCACTGCCTCACAATATGCTCATGATTTGTAAACGAAAAGCAGGAGTGGGTACAAAACACAGAAGACATGCAAACATTTCCTTCAAATGACATCTCTGTTTTGGACCCACTCCTGTTTTTGCCTTACAAATACTGATCAATCACTGACCAAATAGTGACTGTGTAAAGGCAGATGCTCAAAAGACAGGATCTGTTTTTTTTTGTTTTTTTTTTCTGGGGTTGTTCTTCTGACGGTTTAGATGAAAGGAAAAATAACCAGTGACTTCAACACAAACTTACTGCTGACACCCTCTCTACTGTGTGACTGGGCCACTACTTGTATCAATGACTAACAAAATTGGTTATGTAGCAATCTATGTGGAATCAGAAGACGGTGTAAAATGAAACAGCTCTTTCCCACTTTTGTAGAATATGTGGCTAACAGAACAGGTTATTTATCAATCTATGTGGAAACATGGTGTAAAATTAGACAGCTCTTTCACTCTATAGTAGAATCCAATGGCCACTTCTAGGTCAAGTTATAATTATAGCTGACACTAACATTGACCTGTAAGGCTGAGTTCACACTTCAGTTATTTGGTCAGTTAATTCCAGCAGTTACTGTGTGGTGAGCAAAAATCAGGACCCTATCCTACTCTCAGATAAGGTATCATGAAAAGATCTGCATCTGTTCTGTGTTTTTGACCTGTAACTGGCCAAATAAATTAAGTGTGAACTGAGCCTAATAGTGACACACAGTTATTCTACAGCTAACAGAAGTGATTCAAAAGCATGTGTTTGCACTGCCACAACATGGATTAAAAGAACTTTTTTTCTTCTCCACTACTTTATTGGCACTGCCTCCATGTTCTTCTTTTGTTCCACTAAAGAGTCATTGGGACACCGGTATTGCAAGGGCACACAATTTTTTTTTCCCCTTTTACCAAAGGCTGCTGTATGCTTTTCTTATCGTTTAGCTAGGGGTTAACTATAACTGTTGGTGGCCTGCACATGATGTGCACATCCATATATGTGACCTGTCTGTCATACCGACCCATAGTAACTGCTTCACTACCAGAAAGAACTAGCTATGCATGTTGCAGCAATGTACAGTGATGTACACCGAGATACACTCTACCTGCAGGCAGGGATGTAGCTGATTTAACGCGCTTTGTGGTGAATTAATTCGAAACAAAGCACTTTTTTTTTTTAACTCAGCAAATCGCCAAATCAAATTTTTTCAAAAGTCACTCATCTCTAAACCTAGGGGTACTTTGATGTCATTTGAGTAGGGATCATTGAAAAAAAAAAAAACCTCTAGAACTAGTAGGGGCTTTGTATGCAGACAGACACCTATGTGCGAGGGATGGAGGGTAATGGAAAATTGTATAATACGGCTGAAAATCTGAACACTAACCCTGGGTTCAGACCTGAGCGTTCTTGAAACGCGCGTTTTATGCGCGTTTTTATCACGCGTATTACAGCGCGTTTTTGCAAATAGGAAACGCGCGTCGTACGCGCGTTCTTGTGATTGACAGCTGTGGTGTCAATCACAATAGCGACAAACGCCCCAAAAAAAGCTCAAGTACTTGTTTACGCGTAGGGCGTTTTACAGCGCGTTCGAACGCGCTGTAAAACGCGAAAATGGGAACCAGTCCCATAGGGAAACATTGGCTTGCATGTGTTGAGCATTTATAGCGCGTTCGAACGCGCTGTAAAACGCGCAAGTGTGAACTTAGGGTAAACCTGTTGTTATGGGGCCTTCACTGAACAATGTGCTATACTGCAGCCTGTGCCTGGACCTTCCTGACTGGATCACACATTGCACTATTGCTTGCAGTTTTACAAAGTCAACACTAGATGGCACTGTTGGATTTAACCTCTTCACTGAACACTAGATGACGGTTCAGGATTTTAGTAGCCAAAACATTAGTGGCCTCTGGATGGCAGTATAGGATTTACAGGAAAACCCTGGTAAAACCCTGACTTCACCAGAATTGACTTATAGGGTTTTTATCTCTGTTAACTGTCACTGTACAAACACCCGGCCCTGTGAGTGCATGGGAAGCGTGATCATTAGGTGACTAGGCTGAAGGATCAAGAAGTGATTGAGTCCTCCAAGAGCAATGAAAGCTCCCATTACGCCCTGCAGAATATCAGGGCCAATTTTATCCTATTCACAAACATCTCTGTGAAGGCATTACCCCATATTATCCAATTTCCTAGGTAATAATGGTCACAACAAAACTTTGTCACATGTAGTTTTTCAGGGCATTACTTTTGTATAAAATAGGGTGGTGATATATAATGTAAGGCTGGGTTCACATTACAATTTTTTTTACTTTTTAATTTGTGGAAAGAACAGTGAGTGCATCCTGCTACACGATTGTCCCCAATAAAAACGTGTTGTTCCGCCGAACCGCAACGGAGAGAAGAGAAAGCCCATGGCTTTATTAGGTATGACCGTTTATTACTATCTGCATGTACAAGAACATAATCCAGGTCATTAATATGAACTGCTGTAGGAGTAGGAGATCCACTGTAGACATATGGGGCAGAGAAGAAAAAAGGGAGTATATAAATACCGTATATATATATATATTGCAGTGTCCAGATAAATATCACCATACAGTACAGTGAGCAGGAAAATAGTACACATGGTGCCTCCTAGCTTACCTGTCCTTGCTCTTTACTATCTGGATATACAGATGGACAGATAGATAGATATGAGATAGATGGAGTGAAACTTCATGAATGGGACAATCGATTTCTGGAAATCCTCATAATTTCACACATGATAGTCCAATGCCGGATTAACAGGAATTTATCTGATCGCCAAGTGTGTGGCCTGGCGGCGGAGATGTGGTGGCCAATCATAGAGTCCTGCATCATGAGCAGCAGAGAAGCAACTCCACTGTATGGTCTCCTGACCGTCACAACTAGAGATAAGCGAATTTAAAAAAAAAGTCCGGTGTTCGGGTTGTGGTAAGTCGCGCATCCCGTTATGGATTCCACTATAGCGGCATATGGAATCCATAAGGGGCGGCTGCCACCAACCCGAACTGTGGAATAGCCGAAGGACCTGGGGTGACGTCACCGTCATGTGATCATTTTTTTAAAGTTCGCTCATCTCTAATCACAACCTATGTGAGCTCCACAACCATGGACAGTATTCCGAAGCTGCGCCCTTCTTGCAGGTATAACCACCTCCTGACTTTTGGGAAGACTTTCCACAAGATTTTGGAATGCTCACAGTTGCTGATCCAAATCACCTGAAAGGTGTAGGACGGGATTGCGGTCAGGTCTCTGTGCACATCAAACTCCTCACACCATGGGGGGGGGGGGGGCCCTTATTCTGTGGTTCGCAGGCGTTGGATGTGCCACAGTTGCCAAACTTGGGGGTTGTCCGCTATAGACAGCATCTTTGTTAGAAGGGTTTTCTGATGAGAAGCTGATCATAGGTTTCTGCTTCTGGAAGATTACAGCAATCAGGGGTAATCTTTAAATGAATCCGTTAATAAGTGTTTAATTTGCCTGCAGCACCTCCGCAGGAAAAATGAAGTGTTACATGTTGGCCATTGAAATAAATGCACTGTCCATGTAATGCACGGTTGTGTCAGGTCTCCAGAGCAAGAAATGCATTTTATAGATCAGGATCATAGGAGCTTTTTTTTTTTTTTAACTCAATGTTCCCAAATTATAATATTTTTTACAAAGGCAAGCCCTTATAGCGATGGTTTATATCTATGACTTTAATGTTTTGGGCCTGGGTGTAAATTTACCAAGGCTTAATTATCCCAGAAATACACAGAGGAACAAACACTTCTTGCAGTTGCAGATTGAAAGGTGACACGGATTAGAAGGGGTTAATTTGGTGCATCCTTCCTGTTCGGTGCTAATGTTCTCCCCTGTCTCTGGGTAATTACATTTGATCCTCTTGAAGAAGGGAGGTATCAGGCATTCAATACACGATCTTCCTCCTAAGAGCAACCGAAGCCGATTCTTTATGGGAAATACTGCTGTAAAACTAATCACAGTCTGAAAGTTTAGTGCAGAATTTAATGTATTTGTATATAAAGTAGATTGGAGGAGCCCGGGCCTTAAAGGGAACCTGGCACCAGGAAATTCACTGTTAGGCCTCATGCACACGACCGTATGTGTTTTGCGGTCCACAAATTGCAGATCCGCAAAAAAAAAAAGGATGACGTTCCGTATGGCATCCGTTTTTTTTGCGGATCCATTGTAATTATGCCTATCCTTGTCCGCAAACTAGAAAAAACAGGACATGCTCTAATATTTTGCGAAACGGAAAAAGGGACATATGAAAACGGAATGCACACGGAGTACCTTCAGGTTTTTTTTTGCGGACCCATTGAAATGAATGGTTCCGCATATGGTCCGCAAAAAAAAATGGAACGGACACGGAAATAAAATACGTTTGTGTGCATGAGGCCTTACACCAGGCACCATGCCTTGTAGCTGAATGGAATGATACCTTTCAATTAGCGATCTGTTTCTTCATTTTGGAGAAAAAGTACTTATGCAATGAGCAGTTCAGTGCACAGAGGGCTGGTCCAAGCCACTGTGCACCCCTGCTCCTCTTGCTTCTTCTGCTAGTCCCTCCATCTCCTCCTTGATTGACAGGGCCAGGCGAGATGACTATGCCCTCAGAGAAAAGAGCTGGCAGAGGAAGCTAGAGAAGTAAGGGTGCACAGAGTGGCTTGGCCCAGCCCTCAGTGCACTTAAATGCTCATTTGCATATGGGTTAAATGTACTTTTTCTCTGTAATATATTATTACATTCCATTGAGCGAGTCCTACACGGCATTGTGCCTGGTTTAACAGTGAAATTTTTTTGGTGACAGACGCTCTTTAAAAATGTAATAATTTTTTTTTTAAATACATTGTACGTGCCACAAGCAGCAGGAACCAGAAGATACTCTCTCCTTATTCTAGAATTGAAAAAAAAAAAAAAACATCTGAGTTACCCCAAAATGTGCTGTCCATGTGAAAAAGCAATATTCAATAAAGGTTTTACAATTAATCACTATACTGGTCGTGGGTTTGCGCCTATCCGCTTTCCCCTCAGAATGAGACCTATGCAGTCCACCTGTTCCGAGGGGTTGTCCGGCTTTAGATATTTATGATCTATAATGAGGAGAGGTCATTGACATCAGATTGGTGGTATCCCCTCCGATCAGCTGCCAGCGCTGGAAATAACACAGTGGATGTTGCTGAAAGCAAACCTCCACATGCACTGTGTAGTGGCCATTTAAGTGAATGGGGGCTGAGCTTTAGTAATTTGGCTGCCCCTCTGCACAGTGACCTCATCACTCCTGCTGGGCTAAGCAGGACAGCACACCTCCTGCGGATCTTCCCCTGGTCTGTGTGCTCTCCTGCTCAGCTCAGCAAGTGTGATGGAGTCACCATATTGTGCCTGCTGCCAGTGAGGGCATGATGTGCTAAGTTTATCGGGGCTAGGGGAGTATTATTTTTTATTTTTTGACACTACAGAGGGCAGAACAACTGTAAGGATGGGCACTAAATGGGCATAACTACTTGTGGAGGTACAAAGGGAGCATAACTACTGTTTGCGGGCACTAACAGAGCATTCTTAGGCCACTTTCACATTAGCGTTTTTTGCAGATCTGTCATCTGCGAAAACGCATGCAACCGCATGCATCCGTCATGAACGGATCCGGTTGTATGATGTCTTCTATAGCCATGACGGATCCGTCATGAACACCATTGAAAGTCAAGAGGGGTTGGATCTGTTTTCTATTGTGTCAGAGAAAACGGATCCTTCCCCATTGACTTACATTGTGTGTCGGGACGGATCCGTCTTGCTGTGCACCACATCGCTGAAAGAAAAACGCTGCTTGCAGCGTTTTTCTGTCTGCAATGGGGACGCAACCAAACGGAACAGAATGCATTTTGGTGCACTCCGTTTCGTTCAGTTCAGTTTTGTCCCCAATGACAGTGAATGCGGACAAAACTGAAGCGTTTTCTTCTGCTACTGAGATCCTATGATGGATCTCAATAGCGGAATTTAAAACGCAGATGTGAAAGTAGCCTTACTCTGAGGGGCACTAAGGAAGCATTCTACTGTGTGGTGGCATTAGGCGGAATAACTACTGTCCCGGGACACACTTTTAATATCGTGAATTCAAAAGACTTAAGAATTAATAAGCTTACGCAGGTTAAGTGAATAATTACAATTACTAAATGTGGTAATAAAATATATAAAACAAATCAAATACATAGTAATAACAGTAAATAACAATTACTGGCCTGCACACAATACGGGGGGACTCCAGTCTCCATGTCTTAACACATGGCCTACACCTCATGGTGATACAAGAGATAGGGATAGCGTTTCAATCACAACATCCTACCCGGATGGTGTTCCAATAAACTGTCTATGTGTAGCAAAGTTTATACCTTTGAACCCCTCCTCTCAAGGATGTCCAGTGTGCAGCACGCATCTCTCTGAGATAATCACTCAGGAATGTGGTCTTCTCAGCACAATGTTTAAAGGGGACAGAGACAATCCGTACTTAAAATACCCTTACAACACATTCCACCTCCCAGTTCTTCCACTTTAATTCATTTCCCAAAATATATTTAAATCTATCCCAAAATATACTGTAGTAACATAGCATCATCAGCTATTCTAAATAACTTCATTTAACAGAAAACCACTTTGGAACCATTAGATTTTTCTTTAACCGGTTAACTTCATACATATACCAAACAATACTAACTCTAATCTTTCTTAGACTGTCAACTTCGACAGTCTAAGGCCTCATGCATACAGCGGTTCTGCAATACATGGGCACCAGCCGTGTGCACCCCGGATCACGGATGCAGACCCATTCACTTGAATGGGTCCGCAATTCGGGAGATGCAGTGCTGTGTGGAACGGAAGCACGGATCGGAAGCCCACAGAAGCACTACGGAATGCTTCTGTGGTGCTTCTGTCCGTGCCTCTGCACCGCAAAAAAATAGAACACGTTCTATTTTTTTACGGTGCGGACGGATCATGGACCCATTCAAGTTGAATGGGTCTCGATCCATCCTGGCCGCCGCACGGGTGTTGCCCGTGCATTGGGGACCACAAATTGCGCCCCCCCAATGCAAGGAACGGCCGTGTGCATGAGGCCTAATACTTCTTAAAACCAGAATTGTTTAACAAAGATATATTTCTAACATTTTTATATTCTTAATGCTAACCACACATCTATTGGCACACACTAGGTACAATGCTTTTTCATCAAGTATATTTTTTCCAAAGCAATCTCTAATGCTATTGCCATAAATCGTTTTTACTTGGACACGCAGAGCATTAGGGTAACAAAGGCTTAAACAATTCATTTCTGAACATTTAACACAAGTTGATTTTTCTAGGCATATGGGTGCTTTTGTCTTGCTAGTGCCAAAGATTACTATCTTGATACTGCATTGTTACAAACTGATCAGACCCCCATCAGCATCACAGGAGCTCTGATATCCACAATCTGCAAACTCTAACTACTTCAATTCTTACAGATTATCACTACAATCCTGCTCAGTATACTATGTATTACAAATTGGGCGGATATGCCACGTAATTATGCTGAGACAGTCGTTATATCAAAAGCATAGTGTGCGATCCAGATTCACTCTCCAGTATATATTGTCATTATCTATTTTCTTTTTCCCCCCTCTGGGGTCAGCACTCCTCCCCATTTGGACTAGGTCTTTTTAATAAGCCTTAGTCTGCAAGGGGTTTATAAACTCCTACTACCTCTCAGATGCATTTCCTGGGGGTTGTGACTGGGTCAACTCTTTGCACTCGTTCACATGGTGCAGTACTGCGTGTCTGCCATTGCTGCCTCAGTGCTGTGCTGGTGGGGCCCGGGGCCAAGGAGGCTTTGCTGCACAGTGGAGTTGCTGTGTGGCTTCTGGGTCCCGCCGTCTGCTGCTGGTGCGGTGCTGGGGCGCCGGTGGTCGCCGCGCACGGCTGCGCCATTATAGGTTAGAGTAGTTTCCCACTTGTAGAGGCTTCCTTGTCGCGGTAAGTGGGTCTATGCTCTTTGATCAAACTGTATACTAATGCCTCTTTTGCACAGCATACTATGTATTACAAATTGGGCGGATATGCCACATAATTATGCTGAGACAGTCGTTATATCGAAAGCATAGTGTTGAGGATGTGCGATCCAGATTCACTCTCCAGTATATACAATCCTGCTCAGTGCTACAACTCCAAAAGAACCTTGCTAGATTCTAGAACAGGGATGGGCAAACTCGGCCGTCCAGCTGTTGAAAAACTACAACTCCCAGCATGCAAAGACTGCCTACAGCTATCAGCCTACAGCAGGGCATGGTGGGAATTGTAGTTTTACAACAGCTGGGGGGCCGAGTTTGCCCATCCCTGTTCTAGAACCATCCACTACCGCCCCACTCATAGCTTGTAGCAGATTTCCACATCCAATGCAACCATTAACAATCCTCTCATAGATTACTACATTCCCGCAAATGCTGGGATCCCATTTGGAGTGGTAGTACCAAACTACCCTCTCTATGTATCACTCTATCAGCAATAAGCGTATTCATTTGCTCAAATCCCGCTTCTGACACCTTATGTTTTATAATGTGAATTCAAAAGATTTGAGAATAAATAAGCTTACACAGGCTAAGTGAATAAATATATAAATAATTAAACAGGAACAAAAAAGGGGACTGGGTGAGATTGGGCATGTATAGATTGGCATTAGGCGAATTTAGAGGTGCAGCTTAGTATAAAAACAGATTGCTGCATCGCTGCTCAGGGATGCTCAACCTATGGCCCTCCAGTTGTTGTAAAACTACAACTCCCACGATGCCCTTCTGTAGGATGATAGCTGTAGGCTGTCAGGGAATGATGGGAGCTGTAGTTTAGCAACAGCTGAAGGGCCGCAGGTTGAGCATGCCTGCTCTAGCTATTTCAAAACTTGGAAGGTATGCCCATAGATGATCCTAACAGACTGCCCCCAGAAAATAATACTGGCAGAAAACTGCCCTATCAAATACTGTGCCAGCAATGTTCCTCTCTTCACATGGCCATATAATTAGTGATCAGATTTTTCTTTTCTGGAGGCACCACAAGGAGGAGCTGGAGTCATACATAGGTATACACAACAAACCTGCTTACATACCCACACAATCAGCTTCCCTCATTTGGGGCTGCTGGCCAGGAAAGTGTACACATTATATGTATATGTAAGTTTTTACATCAAAGAGAATTTTACAGCAGAGTGCATGTCATGGGGGTCTGTTTGGGGCTCAGTCAATGCCTTGGAGGCTCCGTCACATATTTACGTAAAAAAAGGCAGACAAAATAGCGCAGCATGCTGTGTTATTTTCTGCCATAAAATGTTGGTTCCTTGGTGGAAACCCCACGGATCTCATTATAATCAAATTTATCCATCGGGCACTGACTGTTCATTTCCATTATGCAATCGATCAGTGCCTACGTTATTTTTATTGTTCTGCACCTAAAACGGAGCAGGACGATGGAAATTTCTAGCACAGATGTGAATGAATACTTATTTATTCCACTACTGTCATATAGAGTTGAGCGCGAATATTCGAATTGCGAATATCGGCACTTCGAGAATACGTGAATATTTAGAATATAGTGATATATATTCGTAATTTTGATTATTCTAGAATTTTTTTCATCAGTAACCTCCCTTCTTGCTTGTGGGCCAATGAGAAGGATGCGATGTCTTTGTCTGAGCTTAGCAACGTCCCTAGCAACCAATAGGAAAGTTGCCTCCCCCTTACTATATAAGAACCTCCCCAGCAGTTTTTTAAAGTCCTGAGAGAGACAGCAGTGTCATTGCTGTGCTCTGTGCTTTCCACATTACATTAGATAGTTAGTTAGCTTATATATATAATACAGATAGTTAGTGGGAGACAGTCAGTGTAGGTTAGATAGTGACATAGTGTTGCTGTGTCTGTTGTCCATACATACATAGTGCTGTGATCACAACAATACTTAGTGCATCCATCACTAATATGTAGTCAGACCTGTTAAAATGTGAAGTTGCACGTATTGCGCCAAAATATTTGCATCATTAGTGCCGATTTCGCAATCGCGAATATATTAGAGCACTCTATCTGCATATAAAGCTATTGTAATGTTCTGCCGTGCCAACCATTTTCTGCAGTCTCAGGAAACTTCTAGCAGCTTGAAAAATGTAGCTATAGTGACCCACACCTGTATGGTGCGCGCATTACATTGCCGATTTTCGTAATCAAGACCATATTCGCGAATTTGAATATTGCCCCTGCCGCTCATCCCTACTGTCATAGTTCAACAATTTACCAGTTGACTTTTTCACATCAAATTGCATATTCACCTTTGAATATTTTTTTTCCTCATTTAAATAGGTTCATACTGTGCTGATTCATTTATTATAAGATTTTTATAAAGGTTTTTGCTGATACAAAGATAATAATGCCCTGTAGAGACAAATAGTTAAATGTTAAAATTCTGGCTTCCTGCAGCCGCCACTAGAGGGAGCCTTCCCTATAAATTGGATTCTATGATAAAACACTCTGCAGTAAGCTCCCTCTAGTGGCAGAAGCAGGCAGACAGAATTTTGTAATCTCTCCATGCAATTTGGAGCTTTGTATCAGAAAAACTGAGCTACAGAACAAAAATGTTGGTGAAGTACAGGATGCACAGAGGTGGGCATTTGGCTCAGTGCCTGTGTTCATATGCTGCGTTAATGTTATCCATATACTTGAGGGGCATATACGATACTAATTGTATGGAAGTAGTTAGAACATCACGCTGCTCATATCTTGCTATATTTCAGATTTACTATGCAATCTAGTGAATCCCTAAGCATCGTGGGAAGCCATTTTCCTCTAAACATCAGCTAAAGACATTCCTCTTTCACACAAATCAGAAAGTTTGGCGCCAGAGTTACAGACGAGAGACATATAAAGCCCCATTGACTGTAGAGCGCTGTCTTCATCAGATGAAACATCCCCGGCACATAAAGCATCACCACTGTCATTACAAAGTGTTTGCAGGTCTCCGGGGGCGGCCCAGCACAACACGGTGGTAGAGGCACGAGCGTTACTGAGGCAGGAGATATGAGGATGTGCGTGACATTAATACCGGGGGACTTGGTGACTCAGCTCCGACAGACCTGACTGGATCAGGTGTAATCAACTGAACACAGAATAATCCTTTTGGTGACGGGGGGGTCAGAGAAGCAGATCTTGTAGTTTTCGGATGATTGCTTTTCTACACTTCCTAAAACTGAGGTTGTCCATAGATGGCAGCATGGGCATAACTACCAGGGTAGCAGGCATGGCATCTATGGGACCCAATAACTAAGGTGCAGTGAGTGGTGAGGGAAGTGAATGGAGCCCCATGGTTGTTGCACTACTGTGTGCATTATCCTTCCTCTGTGACATCAGTAATTGCATTATTCCTGTACTGTGAGATCATTTAGCATTTTGTATCCTGCACTGAGATGTCACTGTGTGCATGGTAATCTTTTGTGTGAAACCATAGAATAAAGGGTCTTATTCTTAGACTACGACATCACTGTGGAAGGGCCCCTTCACATATATCTGACGATCCAGTTTTCCTTCAGAGTGGTGCAGAAAGGTCAGAGGGAAACTGGAGGTAGAACTGATCCTATAGTCTTCTATGGGATCGTTCATAATCATCCGTCACATCAGGTGTGATGCCATTAGTCAAATAGAAGCTCACAGGAAAGTGCAGCATCGTGATTTTTTTTCCTGTCCGGTGCCATCAGTATTTATACGTCAGACATGTGAACTATAGATACACATCAGTATATATACGTCAGACCTGTGAACTATAGATACACATCAGTATATATACGTCAGACATGTGAACTATAGATACACATCAGTATATATACGTCAGACATGTGAACTATAGATACACATCAGTATATATACACGTCAGACATGTGAACTATAGATACACAGCAGTATATATACGTCAGACCTGTGAATTATAGATACACATCAGTATATATATACGTCAGACATGTGAACTATAGATACACATCAGTATATATACGTCAGACACGTGAACTATAGATACGCATCAGTATATATACGTCAGACACGTGAACTATAGATACACATCAGTATATATACGTCAGACATGTGAACTATAGATACACAGCAGTATATATACGTCAGACACGTGAACTATAGATACGCATCAGTATATATATACGTCAGACATGTGAACTATAGATACATCAGTATATATACGTCAGACCTGTGAACTATAGATACGCATCAGTATATATACATCAGACATGTGAACTATAGATACACATCAGTATATATACACGTCAGACATGTGAACTATAGATACACATCAGTATATATAAGTCAGACCTGTGAACTATAGATACACATCAGTATATATACGTCAGACATGTGAACTATAGATACACATCAGTATATATATACGTCAGACATGTGAACTATAGATACACATCAGTATATATACACGTCAGACATGTGAACTATAGATACACATCAGTATATATGCGTCAGACCTGTGAATTATAGATACACATCAGTATATATATACGTCAGACATGTGAACTATAGATACACATCAGTATATATACGTCAGACATGTGAACTATAGATACACATCAGTATATATACGTCAGACATGTGAACTATAGATACACATCGGTATATATAAGTCAGACATGTGAACTATAGATACACATCAGTATATATAAGTCAGACCTGTGAACTATAGATACACATCAGTATATATACGTCAGACATGTGAACTATAGATACACATCAGTATATATACGTCAGACATGTGAACTATAGATACACATCAGTATATATATACGTCAGACCTGTGAACTATAGATACACATCAGTATATATACGTCAGACATGTGAACTATAGATACACATCAGTATATATACGTCAGACATGTGAACTATAGATACACATCAGTATATATACGTCAGACATGTGAACTATAGATACACATCAGTATATATACGTCAGACCTGTGAACTATAGATACACATCAGTATATATACGTCAGACATGTGAACTATAGATACACATCAGTATATATACGTCAGACATGTGAACTATAGATACACATCAGTATATATACGTCAGACCTGTGAACTATAGATACACATCAGTATATATACGTCAGACATGTGAACTATAGATACACATCAGTATATATACGTCAGACATGTGAACTATAGATACACATCAGTATATATACGTCAGACATGTGAACTATAGATACACATCAGTATATATACGTCAGACCTGTGAACTATAGATACACATCAGTATATATACGTCAGACATGTGAACTATAGATACACATCAGTATATATACGTCAGACATGTGAACTATAGATACACATCAGTATATATACGTCAGACATGTGAACTATAGATACACATCAGTATATATACGTCAGACCTGTGAACTATAGATACGCATCAGTATTTATACGTCAGACCTGTGAACTATAGATACACATCAGTATATATACGTCAGTCATGTGAACTATAGATACACATCAGTATATGTACGTCAGACCTGTGAACTATAGATACACATCAGTATATATACGTCAGACATGTGAACTATAGATACACATCAGTATATATACGTCAGACCTGTGAACTATAGATACATATGCATCAGTATATATACGTCAGACATGTGAACTATAGATACACATCAGTATATATACGTCAGACCTGTGAACTATAGATACATACGCATCAGTATGTATACGTCAGACCTGTGAACTATAGATACACATCAGTATATATACGTCAGACATGTGAACTATAGATACACATCAGTATATATACGTCAGACCTGTGAACTATAGATACACATCATATATATACATCAGACCTGTGAACTATAGATACACATCATATATATACATCAGACATGTGAACTATAGATACACATCAGTATATATACACGTCAGACATGTAAACTATAGATACACATCAGTATATATACGTCAGACATGTGAACTATAGATACACATCAGTATATATACGTCAGACATGTGAACTATAGATACACATCAGTATATATACACGTCAGACATGTGAACTATAGATACACAGCAGTATATATACGTCAGACCTGTGAATTATAGATACACATCAGTATATATATACGTCAGACATGTGAACTATAGATACACATCAGTATATATATACGTCAGACCTGTGAACTATAGATACACATCAGTATATATACGTCAGACATGTGAACTATAGATACACATCAGTATATATACGTCAGACCTGTGAACTATAGATACACATCATATATATACATCAGACATGTGAACTATAGATACACATCAGTATATATACGTCAGACATGTGAACTATAGATACACATCAGTATATATACGTCAGACATGTGAACTATAGATACACATCAGTATATATACGTCAGACATGTGAACTATAGATACACATCAGTATATATACGTCAGACATGTGAACTATAGATACACATCAGTATATATATACGTCAGACCTGTGAACTATAGATACACATCAGTATATATACGTCAGACATGTGAACTATAGATACACATCAGTATATATACGTCAGACCTGTGAACTATAGATACACATCAGTATATATACGTCAGACATTTGAACTATAGATACACATCAGTATATATACGTCAGACATGTGAACTATAGATACACATCGGTATATATAAGTCAGACCTGTGAACTATAGATACGCATCAGTATATATACGTCAGACATGTGAACTATAGATACACATCAGTATATATACACGTCAGACATGTGAACTATAGATACACATCAGTATATATACACGTCAGACATGTGAACTATAGATACACATCAGTATATATGCGTCAGACCTGTGAATTATAGATACACATCAGTATATATACATCAGACACGTGAACTATAGATACACATCAGTATATATACGTCAGACATGTGAACTATAGATACACATCAGTATATATACACGTCAGACATGTGAACTATAGATACACATCAGTATATATACGTCAGACATGTGAACTATAGATACACATCAGTATATATACGTCAGACATGTGAACTATAGATACGCATCAGTATATATACGTCAGACCTGTGAACTATAGATACGCATCAGTATATATACGTCAGTCATGTGAACTATAGATACACATCAGTATATGTACGTCAGACCTGTGAACTATAGATACACATCAGTATATATACGTCAGACATGTGAACTATAGATACACATCAGTATATATACGTCAGACCTGTGAACTATAGATACATACGCATCAGTATGTATACGTCAGACCTGTGAACTATAGATACACATCAGTATATATACGTCAGACATGTGAACTATAGATACACATCAGTATATATACACATCAGACATGTGAACTATAGATACACATCAGTATATATACGTCAGACCTGTGAACTATAGATACATACGCATCAGTATGTATACGTCAGACCTGTGAACTATAGATACACATCAGTATATATACGTCAGACATGTGAACTATAGATACACATCAGTATATATACACATCAGACATGTGAACTATAGATACACATCAGTATATATACACGTCAGACATGTGAACTATAGATACACATCAGTATATATACGTCAGACATGTAAACTATAGATACACATCAGTATATGTACGTCAGACCTGTGAACTATAGATACGCATCAGTATATATACGTCAGACCTGTGAACTATAGATACACATCGGTATATATATACGTCAGACATGTGAACTATAGATACACATCAGTATATATACGTCAGACATGTGAACTATAGATACACATCAGTATATATACGTCAGACATGTGAACTATAGATACACATCAGTATATGTACGTCAGACCTGTGAACTATAGATACACATCCGTATATATACGTCAGACATGTGAACTATAGATACACATCAGTATATATACGTCAGACCTGTGAACTATAGATACACATCAGTATATATACGTCAGTCATGTGAACTATAGATACACATCAGTATATGTACGTCAGACCTGTGAACTATAGATACACATCAGTATATATACGTCAGACCTGTGAATTATAGATACACATCAGTATATATATACGTCAGACATGTGAACTATAGATACACATCAGTATATTTACGTCAGACCTGTGAACTATAGATACATACGCATCAGTATATATACGTCAGACATGTGAACTATAGATACACATCAGTATATATACGTCAGACCTGTGAACTATAGATACACATCCGTATATATACGTCAGACCTGTGAACTATAGATACACATCAGTATATATACAGTCAGACCTGTGAACTATAGATACACATCAGTATATATACGTCAGACCTGTGAACTATAGATACACATCAGTATATATACGTCAGACATGTGAACTATAGATACACATCAGTATATATACGTCAGACCTGTGAACTATAGATACACATCAGTATATATACGTCAGACATGTGAACTATAGATACACATCAGTATATATACGTCAGACCTGTGAACTATAGATACACATCAGTATATATACGTCAGACATGTGAACTATAGATACACATCAGTATATATACGTCAGACCTGTGAACTATAGATACACATCAGTATATATACGTCAGACATGTGAACTATAGATACACATCAGTATATATACGTCAGACATGTGAACTATAGATACACATCAGTATATATACGTCAGACATGTGAACTATAGATACACATCAGTATATATACGTCAGACATGTGAACTATAGATACACATCAGTATATATACGTCAGACATGTGAACTATAGATACACATCAGTATATATACGTCAGACCTGTGAACTATAGATACGCATCAGTATATATACGTCAGACCTGTGAACTATAGATACACATCAGTATATATACGTCAGACATGTGAACTATAGATACACATCAGTATATATATCGTCAGACATGTGAACTATAGATACACATCAGTATATGTACGTCAGACATGTGAACTATAGATACACATCAGTATATGTACGTCAGACCTGTGAACTATAGATACGCATCAGTATTTATACGTCAGACCTGTGAACTATAGATACATACGCATCAGTATATATACGTCAGACATGTGAACTATAGATACACATCAGTATATATACGTCAGACCTGTGAACTATAGATACACATCCGTATATATACGTCAGACATGTGAACTATAGATACACATCAGTATATATAAGTCAGACCTGTGAACTATAGATACACATCATATATATACATCAGACCTGTGAACTATAGATACACATTCGTATATATACGTCAGACATGTGAACTATAGATACACATCAGTATATGTACGTCAGACCTGTGAACTATAGATACGCATCAGTATATATACGTCAGACATGTGAACTATAGATACACATCAGTATATGTACGTCAGACCTGTGAACTATAGATACGCATCAGTATATATACGTCAGACCTGTGAACTATAGATACACATCGGTATATATACGTCAGACATGTGAACTATAGATACACATCAGTATATATACGTCAGACATGTGAACTATAGATACACATCAGTATATATACGTCAGACATGTGAACTATAGATACACATCAGTATATGTACGTCAGACCTGTGAACTATAGATACACATCCGTATATATACGTCAGACATGTGAACTATAGATACACATCAGTATATATACGTCAGACCTGTGAACTATAGATACACATCAGTATATATACGTCAGTCATGTGAACTATAGATACACATCAGTATATGTACGTCAGACCTGTGAACTATAGATACACATCAGTATATATACGTCAGACCTGTGAATTATAGATACACATCAGTATATATATCGTCAGACATGTGAACTATAGATACACATCAGTATATTTACGTCAGACCTGTGAACTATAGATACATACGCATCAGTATATATACGTCAGACATGTGAACTATAGATACACATCAGTATATATACGTCAGACCTGTGAACTATAGATACACATCCGTATATATACGTCAGACATGTGAACTATAGATACACATCAGTATATATAAGTCAGACCTGTGAACTATAGATACACATCAGTATATATACGTCAGACCTGTGAACTATAGATACACATCAGTATATATACGTCAGTCATGTGAACTATAGATACACATCAGTATATGTACGTCAGACCTGTGAACTATAGATACACATCAGTATATATACGTCAGACATGTGAACTATAGATACACATCAGTATATATACGTCAGACCTGTGAACTATAGATACATACGCATCAGTATATATACGTCAGACATGTGAACTATAGATACACATCAGTATATATACATCAGACCTGTGAACTATAGATACATACGCATCAGTATATATACGTCAGACATGTGAACTATAGATACGCATCAGTATATATACGTCAGACATGTGAACTATAGATACACATCAGTATATATACGTCAGACATGTAAACTATAGATACACATCAGTATATATACGTCAGACATGTAAACTATAGATACGCATCAGTATATATACGTCAGACATGTGAACTATAGATACGCATCAGTATATGTACGTCAGACCTGTGAACTATAGATACGCATCAGTATATGTACGTCAGACCTGTGAACTATAGATACACATCAGTATATATACGTCAGACATGTGAACTATAGATACACATCAGTATATATACGTCAGACATGTGAACTATAGATACACATCAGTATATGTACGTCAGACATGTGAACTATAGATACACATCAGTATATGTACGTCAGACCTGTGAACTATAGATACGCATCAGTATTTATACGTCAGACCTGTGAACTATAGATACATACGCATCAGTATATATACGTCAGACATGTGAACTATAGATACGCATCAGTATATATACGTCAGACATGTGAACTATAGATACGCATCAGTATATATACGTCAGACATGTGAACTATAGATACGCATCAGTATATATACATCAGACCTGTGAACTATAGATATACATCAGTATATATACGTCAGACATGTGAACTATAGATACACATCAGTATATATACGTCAGACATGTGAACTATAGATACACATCAGTATATATACGTCAGACCTGTGAACTATAGATACACATCAGTATATATACGTCAGACATGTGAACTATAGATACACATCAGTATATATACATCAGACACGTGAACTATAGATACACATCAGTATATATACGTCAGACATGTGAACTATAGATACGCATCAGTATATATACGTCAGACATGTGAACTATAGATACGCATCAGTATATATACATCAGACACGTGAACTATAGATACACATCAGTATATATACGTCAGACATGTGAACTATAGATACACATCAGTATATATACGTCAGACATGTGAACTATAGATACACATCAGTATATATACGTCAGACCTGTGAACTATAGATACACATCAGTATATATACGTCAGACATGTGAACTATAGATACACATCAGTATATATACATCAGACACGTGAACTATAGATACACATCAGTATATATACGTCAGACATGTGAACTATAGATACACATCAGTATATATACATCAGACACGTGAACTATAGATACACATCAGTATATATACATCAGACATGTGAACTATAGATACACATCAGTATATATACGTCAGACATGTGAACTATAGATACACATCAGTATATATAGTATGTATATATGGTCTCCACAAAAAAGCAACTGGACACATTTGAGATACGTGCACCCAGCCTTAGTTTTTCCTGCACAGCAACATAACTATGGGAATAATCTTTATACTGTGATATTATCATGTGAAACCTAGTGACATCTCAGTGTTCATTCTCCGTGTGCTATGACATCGCTGTGTGAATCATCTCTATGCTGTGACATTGCTGTGTGAATCCTCTGTACTGCTGTGACATGACTGTGTGAATCATCTCTGATGTGACATCACTATGTGAATGATCTCCGTTCTGCGACATCAGTATGAATGCTCTGTATTGCTATGACATCACTGTGAATCATCTCTATGCTGTGAATCCTCTGTACTGCTGTGACATGACTGTGTGAATCATCTCTATGATGTGACCTTATCTGTTTCCTGTGACATCATTGTGAAAATCATCTCTATGCTGTAACATTGCTGTGTGAATCCTCTGTATAGCTGTGACATGACTGTGTGAATCATCTCTATGTTGACATCGCTGTGTGAATCCTCGCTAGGCTGTGACATCACTCTGTAAATCATCAAAATGCTGTGACATGACTGTGTGAATCCTCTGTACAGCTGTGACATGACTGTGTGAATCCTCTGTACAGCTGTGACATGACTTTGTGAATCCTCTCTATTCTGTGACATCACTGTGTGGATAATTTTTATGCAGTGACATCGCTGTGTGAATCCTCGCTAGGCTGTGACATCACTCTGTAAATCATCAATATGCTGCGACATTGCTGTGTGAATCTTCTGTATACTATGACATCGCCACGTGGCTCCCCTCTGTGCGGACATCACTGTGGGTACCCTCTAATGCTGCGACATGGTTGTGTGAATCATTTTTATACTTTGACATCACTGTGAATCATCTCTATAATGTAAAAGAAAAAGAGAGGGGCGTACCCTATTGTGATACCTCCTAGGTCACTGAATTAATCCCTGTGGGTCAATACACCTTACTGGACTGTGTTGGGCAGACCAGGCATAACACTAGTAAAGGGCGAAGTTCCTCCACCCCAGGAGGAGAGACCAGGCTGATGCACTCATTCGCCGGACACTGCACGTAGGAGGCCCAGAAGAGAAGCCCCCAAAGGTAGCAAATAAAAACAGCACGCTGCACTGGATACTACAAGGTAGGTGTTTTATTGTATAAAAACACATAAAAAAACAAAAGCTATGCATTTCAACGGTGGTCCGCCATTAGGCTTTCTGGATGTGCATTAGGTCACTTTCACACAGTCAGTATTTTGCATCAGTATTTGTACGCCAAAACCAAGAGTGGATCCTGCAGAAAAAAAGTATTCTGGAAAAATGTGCATCTAAATACTGTCCAGAACACTGCTGTGTGAATGAAGCCTTAGGGTAAAGGCTCATGCACCCAAACGTGTGCTTCCGTTTCCATTGCGGACCTCATTTGCGGATCTGCAATACATTGGCACCGTTCCGTGTGCATTCCACATCACGGATGCGGACCCATTCACTTCAATGGGTCCGCAAATCCGGATGCGGAACACTACGGAGTGCTTCCGTGGGGTTCTGTTCCGTACTTTCGTTACGCAAAAAGATAGAACTTGCTCTATTTTTTTGCGGAACGGACGAATGCAGACCCATTCAAGTTGAATGGGTCTGGATTCATCCCGGCGGCAGTACGGAGGTTGCCCGTGCATTGCATGGAAAGGCCCACCTACGGCCGTGTGAATGAGCCCTTAAGACACGTCGCTGAGTGGAGACCAGCATTTCGTATTCTGAACTTTCGGCTGGTGGTGGTCATGGTTAGAGGAGATATATTGTATGACCCCCGTGGTTTCTTTTAAGCCCCGTTGATCATTCAAAACTACTCGTTACCCCTACCATTACCCTGATGGGCATCACTGCTCCGGTAGGACAATGACCCCCAGTAATCTGTATTTGTAGGGAATCGACCCAGTAGTCCTCACACAAGCTGCTCTCATGCAAATGACACCATTCATCTGGGTGCGGCGCTGAAATTAATCCGCTTTCTGCAATTTTTCACCGATTGCTCAGTCGCGTTATATTTATGCATCTACGTCTGGTGCTTGGCAGATCCACAGCAGCGCTGGGGACCCTTCTCCCTGCACAGATGAGCAACTCCATCTGATCCATCATCTCTAATAGACTGCACATAGTCCTCTGCGACACACCCTCCACCTGACAATGTACCAGCATCGGTGATGACATCTGCCACTTTCTCGCACATAGCAGAGACGAGACTGAAAAATTGTAACCTTGGGATGAGCTCATCTGTAAAAGAGACACTTTAAAGACAATTATGTAAAATATTTTTCAATGATTTGCAAGGATCGATGTGAACTGGGGCAGATTCCTCTAGTCATCTGGTCGGTCTAGACTACATTGCCCATCATTCAGCTATACAAACTAGATACATGCCAATTGCATTGTTGCACATTGTTCACTTTGCTGAACCTCATGGGTCAATAACCACCTAACTGTTTTGGGCCGAAGAGGGAAAAGGGGGTGGTGGGGGTTCGCTTTAGCTGCTCATATCTCCTGATTGGTAGCAACCAGGAACATGGGCCTGGTATTGTTGGAAAGATGGAATTCCAGACCAAAATGAAAGCATTAGGGCTCATGCACACGAATGTGTTTCAGCCGGGCCCGTGCTGGGGTTCGCAATGCATGGGCACTGACTGTAGTGCCGTCGTATGCGGATGCAGGAACCATTCACTTGAATCGGGTCCAGAATCTGCTTCTGATGGTTCGCATTGCAAAAAAAAGTAATGCATGCACTACTTTTTTGTAGTGCGGAGGCACGAACAGAAAGCCCACGGAAGCACTCCGGCTTGCGGACGTGTGCACAAGTCGGGAATAATTGCGGGTAAAACCTGCTTTCACTTTCAGCTGTATTCACTTCATCCCTAATTCTGATTTTGGTATTGTTTGAAAGCTTGGAATGCCTGTGTTCCGTTAATTTTCCCTACCCGTGAAATTTCCCTACCCTCGTCATTTCCGGTTCCGTCTGAAGTGACGTATGCGGGTGAGGGAGGAGGTGTGTCACGCCACTCGCTTACTGAGTGGTTGAGTAGGATTCGGCGCAGGAGAGCGCTGCTAACTGTGAACGCGCATAGGGTAGGGAAAATTGACGGCCAATTGCGCATGCGCTGCGGGTAGTGAAAAGTTACAGCCCAGTCCGCAGGCGCGAGTTTTTACTAACGTCGGTGCACGCGCACTAAGTTTTCCCTATCCTAGGCACTAGACTAGATGCAGCAAGCGTTAGCGCCTGAGCACTGGGCTGTAACGTTTCACTACCCGCGCGCATGCGCAATTGGCCGTAAATTTTCCCTACCCTATGCGCGTTCACAGTTAGCGGCGCTCTCCTGCGCCGGAACCAGAAATGAAGAGGGTAGGGAAATTTCACAGGTAGGGAAAATTAACGGAACACCGGCTTTAAAATAATACAAAGCTCATATCTCTAGCTGCTACCGGTCCAGAGATATGAGCAGCTAAAGCAGCCGCCTCCCCTCCCCTTTAGTCTGGAGGAAGAGGGGGAACTGTTGCAGAGCTGACAGCCTGCAGGAGGAAAGGAAAAATAGTAACAAATATATAGAAATGTGGCGTTATCATCACTGTAATTACCCACATAATCAAATTATGTTAGTTATACACAGTGAATGCCGTAAATAAATTGCACAAAATAATGTAAGAATAGCTTTTTTTAATCTTTACCCCTAAAGTTATATATATATATACACTCCAAAATGGTTCTTAAAAAAACTACAACTCATCCCGCAAAAAAATAAAATAAAATAGAAGTAAAAATGAAAAAGTTATGACTGCTGGAACACAAAGGGGGAACATGTTACTGGTAAATGTAATTCTGTCCGCTGAGTTGTGCGCCAAGACTTACTTTAGACACACATAAAAAAATCTACTGACATCTGGAGTGACATGCCAATCGGCCGCTGACATCTGGAGTGACGGGCCAATAAGACACTGACATTTGGAGTGACCGGCCATTGAGACGCTGACATCTGGAGTGACGGGCCAATAAGACACTGACATCTGGAGTGACCGGCCATTGAGACGCTGACATCTGGAGTGACGGGCCAATGAGACACTGACATCTGGAGTGACATGCCAATGGGCCGCTGACGTCTGGAGTGACCGGCTAATGAGAAGTTAAATTTTGGAGTGACCGGACAATTTGATGCTGAAACCTGGGGTGAGGGGACAATGAGAGTGACACCTGGGGTGACAGGTCAATGTGATGCTGATTCCTAGAGTGACAGGCAAATGAAATGTTGACATCTGGAGTGCTGCGACAATGACACATTGAATCTTGGAGTGACGGGCCAATAGGATGATAAAACCTGGGGTGATGGGCCAATGAGACGGGGTGGCATTCCCACTGCTATAGCTACTGTAAGAACAATTCACTCTGCTCTGACATTCTTCAGCTTCACTCGCTCTTTACGATTCGATCATTTCTATTGAACAGCTTTATGATAATCCTGTAAAACGATGAAATCCAAATGTCACAATCAATACAAACGCGAATGGTAAAGGTGAAAGGTTCACCAGTCGATCAGACGAACCACACTCACAACCTGAAAACTGAGATGGGACTGCAGTGAACCCCAATATTGTTCCTCTGAAATCACAAGGGTATGGAAAACAGAGATGTGGAACTGGTTGACCCTCACATTGTCCGCCGGCTGCAGCTTTTTACGGACCTGTGACATGAAAAAAACGGATACTTATTTAACTCACAGAGCCCCGGTGGCTGGAGACACGCCTGCTGACCAGTGGTATTATCAGATCAGTTCATTGGAGCCAATTCTCCCACGAGTAACATGTAACTAGAGCTATTTCACCCATGGGTGCTACTAGAAACTCTTATATTGTCACCAAGATGATTGAGTTGTTCAGATATAGCGGTCATAAGGACGGACACTTCTCACTATCTGGATGGTCTCCTTCATCCCTGGAAGAATTCACAAGTTTCCACTTTACTTCACATTTACTAATAAAATCTTTTCTAGTAATTCATTATATTGAAGTTGAGATAAGCCGACACTTATGTGGTTTCTCTGGTCCCACTCTATTTACATGAGCTTTTTTCTGCAAATTAGCACTGCCCTCTCTAATGAGATATTACTAGTGTGCAAACTGTAAGTATATCTGTATTATAGGCCTTATAGCTCATAATGGCCTAGACGATAAGCCGCAATACACCCCCATTAAAGATCCGTTTACACTAGCCAGTCATCATAACTCACTTGTTTCTGAGAAATTGTAATAATTGGTCAACGTTT
This sequence comes from Bufotes viridis, assembly GCA_033119425.1. Taxonomy (NCBI): domain Eukaryota; kingdom Metazoa; phylum Chordata; class Amphibia; order Anura; family Bufonidae; genus Bufotes; species Bufotes viridis. The sequence goes on along the minus strand of CM065594.1, from coordinate 259,006,120 downwards.
TCATGGAGATCAATGATAACCCCATGGTTTATCTTCCACTGTGATGCCGTAAATATAATTGTCATTGGCGGCCTCATCGATAGGCACTGGTGTGCAGTGGTGAGGGTTTTATGCTACACTGGACACACTATGTTTGAGTACCGCAGGTCCCAAGTGTGAAGTGGGCTCTATTCACAATCAGTCAAATGCGTTTTAGTGGACACCGCGATTTCTGTTGGTAACTTCATAAAGGGAATCTGTCACCTGCTGTAATCATTTTAGGCTGCCACCTTTTCCATGTTCAATAAAGTACCTTATTTCCAGCTTTGGTCTTCTTTATTCATTTCGAGTTTTCATTTTGATAAATAAGCGATTTTTCTGTTATGCAAATGAGTGTCCAAGGTGGACAGAGGGCGTTTTTTATCAGCTCCCCTGCAGTGCCCAGCCCGCCTTAATTTGAAGCCCAAGCACGCCTCCAGATCCTGAAATCGCTACCTCATATTTATACCTTCTACAGTTGTGTTCAAAATTATTCAAACCCCACTGAAATTGAGTGTTTTGGCCAGTTTGACATTGATTTTGATTATTTCAGTCATCTTGTTTACAATTAAATCAAAGAGGCCCTTGTAAGTCAGACAAATATAACATAACATTTATAATGAAATAACCACAAATGTCTTTTCTGTGCTCACATCATTATCAGTTTTATTCAACCCCCAAGTGACATTCAATCTTAGTACTTAGTACAACATCCTTTTCCAGTTATAACAGCTTTTAAACGTGAAGCATAGCTTGACACAAGTGTCTTGCAGCGATCTACGGGTATCTTCGCCCATTCCTCATGGGCAAAAGCCTCCAGTTCAGTCACATTCTTAGGCTTGCGCGCTGCTACTGCTTTCTTTAAGTCCCACCAGAGGTTCTCAATCGGATTTAAGTCTGGTGACTGCGATGGCCACTTCAAAATGTTCCAGCCTTTAATCTGCAACCATGCTCTAGTGGACTTGGAGGTATGCTCGGGATCATTGTCCTGTTGAAAGGTCCAACGTCTCCCAAGCCTCAGGTTTGTGACGGACTGTATCACATTTTCATCCAATATCTCCTGGTACTGAAGAGAATTCATGGTACCTTGCACACGCTAAAGCTTCCCTGTACCTGTAGAAGCAAAACAGCCCCAAAGCATGATTGACCCCCCGCCATGCTTCACAGTAGGCAAGGTCTTCTTTTCTTCATAGGCCTTGTTCTTCCTCCTCCAAACATAGCGTTGATCCATGAGCCCAAACAGTTCTAATTTTGTTTCATCAGTCCACAGAACACTATCCCAAAACTTTTGTGGTTTGTCCACATGACTTTTGGCATACTGCAGTCGACTCTTCTTATTCTTTGGAGACAGCAAGGGGGTGCGCCTGGGAGTTCTGGCATGGAGGCCTTCATTACGCAGTGTGCACCTTATTGTCTGAGCTGAAACTTCAGTACCCGCATCTGACAAATCTTTTTTCAGTTCCTCAGCAGTCACACGGGGACTTTTCTCCACTTTGCGCTTCAGGTAGCGCACAGCAGTCGAAGTCAGCATCTTCTTTCTGCCACGACCAGGTAGCGTTTCAACAGTGCCTTTTGCCTTAAATTTGCGAACGATGCTTCCTATGGTGTCTCTTGGTATGTTTAACATCTTTGCAGTCTTCTTATAGCCATTGCCCTTCCTGTGATGAGAAATCACCTCTTCTCTTGTCTTCCTGGACCATTCTCCTGACTTCACCATGTCTGTAAACACACCAGTAAATGTCTAGAAGGAGCTGAGTATCACAGTCATTTTACATCTGCCTAATTGGGGCTTATTCTGCTTGATTGCTGCTCCTTGACATCCACAGGGGTTTTCAATACCTGATCAAAAACACTTGAATGAATCTCTGTTCTTGAGTGGTCGTCTTTAAGGGGTTGAATAATTGTGTCAATGAAGAAATCACAAAAAAAACATTTAATACTGTATTACAAAAACAATTGATGTCATTTTAGTTGCATTTGGTTCTTTAAAAAGTCCTTGTAAGATTTCATTCTGAACACAATTACAAATGTACACTAAATTCCCTAAAACCCTTTACAGCATTGGGGGTTGAATAATTTTGAACACAACTGTACATACTCCCCGTTCACGTTCCCGCTGACTGCCTGTGTGATCTTAATGCTCACTGAGGCAATAGCGATCAGATTACGTCACTGGGCTCGGCGCATGCCCAGTGACACTCTTGAGGCTGTTGCCCTCAGGAGCATTAAGATTGCGCAGGCGCTCGGCGGCACTGCGTCTGAGCGAGAATTCCGGCGGCTGATGGGAACACGAACGGGGAGTATGTAGAAGGTCAAATATGAGGTAGCGGAGGGCGCGGTACCGTTAGTCTCTGCTGTGGGAGGCGATTTCAGGATCTAGAGGCATGCTTGGGCTTCAAATTAAGGCAGGCTGGGCACTGCAGGGGGGGCGTTACTAGGCACCAGAGCTGAAAAAAAAACGCCACTATGGGCACCTTGGACCCTCATTTGCATAACAGAAAAAAATCGAAATGAATAAAGACGACCAGAGCTGGAAATAAGGTACTTTATTGAACATGGAAAAGGTGACAGCCTAAAATGATTACAGCAGGTGACAGATTCCCTTTAAGTTCAAACCATGCAATTTTCTGCATATGGATAGCAAATACAAGTTCATGTGAAGTGTCCACAGTACTTCACTATTGGTGCGGTCTTTGATACTCCACAGGGCTCTTTGTGAGAGGAAGATCTTTGTGGATGTTTTATCCGTATGCAGAAAATTGCATGGTTTGAACGTAAGACGTTACCAACAGAAATCGCGCGGTCCACTAAAAGACATTTGACTGGGCACAACTCCAAAATCCACTTAACACTGGACCCAGTTTGAGAATATGGAAGTCCGGCTGCCGACTTATTACAGTGCACTCGTGTCCCAGGTCAGAGTGATCACCAGGGCTTCAGCCTTCCTGATAGTGGCCATGGGCCAATGAGGAGTTGTCAAGGCCGGGAGATGACACCAGCTAAAAATGACCAAACGATCCAGTGTCCAAAGCGCGGGTGCTGCGAGGCTAAAGTCAGAAGACTGAGGCCGGTACTAGTCACAATCCGTGTAGAGAGATCAGCTGTCACTGATGCCAATCACTCAGCTTCCAGTCCTCCAATGCCAAAAAATGGCACACTTATAGCATCAGTTCTCTAGACTATCCCCAAAGCAATGCCAAACCAAGGGTAAACTGGCATAATACACTGTACTGCGGATACTAGAGACCTACACACAGTGGCATCACGTTTTCTGGTACTGATTGAAGGCCTATCCTTAGGAGGTACTATTAACGTTTGACATCATAAACTGACTTGCGGGCTACCACTACCTCTCAGACACTGAATTGGAGCTGGAAATTTTCAATAGTACAATGAATAGGCCCTACGTAACAGGAGATTACAGACAAACCTGGTTACTACCACTGTGGTGCCCTTCTTTTTGCAGAAGTGCAAATGTACAGGTCCAACTTCATATTTTGCTACCTGTCCTCCATGGGCCAACTTTATTATATGGTATGGAATTAAGAGGCTTCATTTCAAAATCTGTGGGTCACAGTGTTTGAGAGGAGGGTATGCAACTAGGTCCAAGATGTCGATATTCCTTACGTTGAGTCGGCACTGTATATGGAAGGCTGTGCAGGTCTTTCAGTTTGATCATACCCCCATAACATTGCCAATCACAATGCCCTCATTACAAATGCAACCCCGGGGCCAGTTCCTTCATAGATTACAGCCGATTACTCTGATCCTTGACAGTATAGATTGCAGAGCAATGGCAGGGGCACCTTGTATCCAGACATTTAGCTTCCCAATTTATATTCTTTGCAGAAGAGCTCGTGAGATAAGGACACAAAGGGATCGGATTCATCAGATATGTTCCTCCAGGGCTCATTTTGTGTTACTGTCTTGACGCTCGATTTACAATGCATCTGTTCCTGTACACGCCATTCACAGCGTAGGATGAGCTGTATAGCCTTTCCATACAGGGTCTCTCTTCATTTCATCATCACGTTTTGAAGGCCCCATTCAAGAGTATGTAGATGAACTTTTCAGCACTTGGTAAATGACTATTGTCTATTTTGGGTCCAATGGTGAATGTCTCTTCACAATAACCATTTGTCTACAGGGCTTCTCCAAGAGGGAATGATTTGGCCTGGTCTTCTATGGCAGACAAAAGAGTGGGGAAGAGCTTCTGCTTGATCCAGTTGCCTTACAGCCAGACACACGTCTGATCTAAAGGTAGTGAGAAGGAAAGATGGACGGTTGATCTCTTGGAACAGAATTCTTTATATATTCCTCAAGCTTTTGATTAGATCAAGTGGATAATGTGTGGAGCTGCAAAACATCCGACACGGAGATTCTTTAATAATTTATTTATTCTAGAATAGTGTTTCATGGATGGAACACCCCCTTCATGAGTCCAGTGAACCAAAATGTGTGGTTCTATTCTGGGAAAAAATAAGTTATTAAAGACTCTCTGTGTCGGATGTCCTGCAGCTCTGAGTATTTTCCACTTGATCTTACCTGCGATACTGGGACCAGAACCAGCGACATGCAGCAGTGAACCCCACACGTTTGTCTCTACAGGCCCTGAGCGCAACACCAGGTGAGCAGCCTTGGTGTACCTTTCTTTTTATCGCCCTACACATGATGTGCCTCCTCTTTTTATTTCATCTGAAGCTTCTGATTGTTATAAAAGACAGGATTCGTTCAAAAGAGAGCAGTTGCCATTTATGTGTATTTTTTTTTTTACATTTTGTTCAGATTACAGTACAAGGCAGATGGATAAAATTTAAAAAAAGTTCATCCACATATTGGGGCCATTTTCTATGTGTAAAAACGTGCATTCTCAAGATTTTTGAATTCACAGCCTGCTCATTTTGTTGCGGACATTTTCTAGGCGTACAGTACTGATGTAGCCTCAGAATAGGTCACCAATATCAGATTGGTGGGGGTTTCTGACTCCTGGGCACCCCCAAAAGCAGCTGTAAGAAAGGGACATAGAGCTTGGAAGAGAGGTGCAGATTCTCTACAGCAGAGATGCCCAACCTGCGGCCCTCCAGCTGTTGCAAAACTACAACTCCCAGCATGCCTGGACAGCTTACAGCTATCAGTCTACAGCAGGGAATTGTGGGAGTTGTAGTTTTACAACAGCTGGAGGGCCGCAGGCATGGGCGTAGCTATAGGGGGTGCAGAGGTAGCAGTCGCTACCGGGCCCAGGAGCCTGAGGGGGCCCAGAGACCCTTGTGCCGCATAAGAAGACACACAAAGCACTGAGGGAAGGGGGGCCCAGGCTGAACTCTTGCACCAGGGCCCATGAACCGTTAGCTACGCCCCTGGCCGCAGGTTGGGCATCACTGCTTTACACCTTAACAATTACAGCGCCATACATTGTACAGTGGCTATGCTTGGTACTGCAGCCTGGGCCCATTCACTAGAATGGGACTGAGCTGCACATAAGCTTCGAGATCGATGACATTACTTGCCTAAGAAAAGACCAGAGCGCATTGGCCTCCTAAAACAGCTAAACAGTGGGAGAGCTGCGAGTCGGACCACCAGCTACCTCATATTGATAACCGATCCTGAGAATCTCTCATATGGCATAAATATCTTACTCCCAGAAGACCCCTTTAACCTTGGATTTCACCACTTTCATTAGCAGGGGTGAACCCACACAACACCCATTTAGTGTATGAGGCTGACAGAAAGCCCCAGAGACAATGACTGGAGGGCAGAGCATATGCATGTCCACCAGTCCATTCTGACTCCTTGTGCAGGTAGAACAGAGAGCCTGGGACCCCCATACTAGTGACTGCAGGATGAATAACTATGACGTAACTCTTGGCCTCAGAAGGAACATAAGGTGACAAAGATATATCCAGACTAGGGTCCTACACAGATCTCATAGGGCCACATATCAACACTTAGAATGGGTATCAGTGCAACAATTATTCCCAGGCAACACAGAAAGCAAAGGGCAACAGCCCAGGTTTCTGACGAGTTTTTTTTATTGGGCGGATGAAATTTAAATTAAAAAAATTGTAATAAAAAAAAAGTCACCCTTGGCCTCATCCACTTTATCCAACTTCTATGTGAGTAAAGTGTGACTGATGCTTCATAAAAATGTGCTGACCAACATAATTCATAAAGTATTCACACCAGACAACTGGAATAAATATGTTGATAATAAATCTCCTACTTCCCATCCATTACAAAGCTGGCTGCCTTCAGCCACCACTAGGTGGAGCTCAGTGCATAGGAATTTATACAGTTACAATCGACTACAATGGAATCTGCACAGAGCTCCCGCTGGCGGTGGCTGCATGAAAGTGCAGTGTTTTACCATCGGCACGCACCCCCCCCCCCCATGGGCCACGTATAAGTATCATGGTCTGCCTGCATTGAAGGTACTCCACTGATGCAGCCTTAAAAACATCCTAAGAAAAAGATGCAGACGCCAAAGTACATAAATTCATCGCAGCAGAGATCAAATTTAATTAGTGATAAATAAACACAAATCTCTTCCTCCTCATTCATCTCTTAGGATTCGTGCACTCTCTTTTCCTTATTAAATTGCCGAAACAGAGTAGAAAAGGTTCCAGAGGAGAACAGGGGCCGCCCAGGTGCCTGATTAGCACAACAGTCACGCTCATTAGCGTGCCACTCTGGCGGCTTGCCGTACCATATCTTATAGAGTAAAGAACAGCCACAGCTTGACATGAATAAGCATCAGTCGTGTCGCTGCCGAGATATGAAATACCGTCCGCAGCACACGGCTCGGTCAGACGGGTTGGGAGCCACATAACCTACATTTGTAGTGAATATCTTATTGTTTGTAGGTGCACCATTCTGTGCAGAATCATTTCTTGATATTGTTTTATAGCAGTTGTAATTCTGTTTTCTCATACAAAATCCCAAATCCTCTGATAATTGATAAAATGCTAGCTGCCTGCAGCCACCACTAGAGGGAGCTTACTACATGCTGTGTTACAGAGTTCAATGGGGGCCATTTTTATCAAAACTGGTGTTCCCATACGCCAGGTTTGATCCCCCTGTGCGCTGGAGAAAGATGCGCTTAATTTATTAAGATGCGCTTAATAAACTAAGAGCATCTCCAGCACTCTGTGCGCCAAAAAAATCAAGTCTACACCAGCGATGGTTTGGAGTAACCTGAGCTATAACTTTCTCCAGTTTCTGGTGCGAGTAATAGTAAATCTGGTGGGCCCCGATAGGCCCTGCCCTACTGCTAAGCCCCGATCCTTTTCTAGACACTTCAGGAGTGTTGAGAAGCTTTCAACGTCGCAAATATGGCGTGCACCATTATTTGCAACTTTTTCCCACAACAATTGTGGCACAAATGTTTAAACGTCCAATAAAGTATACTGTATGCAGGAAGCTCCCCCTAGTGGTGGCTACAATTTGTATTATTTAAAGGGGTTTTCCAGGAGTTTTACACTGATGAATCATCGGTATCTGAGTGATGGGGTTCCGACACCTGGGACCTCTGCCAATCAGCTGTTGAGAAGGCACCAGTGCTTGCAGTAAAGGGTGGGTACAAGAATACACATCCTACAATTGTACCACATCACAAGGACACTCTATAGTGACAATGTACCCGCAGGAAGATGACAGGTCATGCAGCCTAAAAACAGGAACATTTTCAGAATGCAGCTTTGGATGTGATTAGTGTACAATACACAGCATAGTCAAGGTCACTAGAAGATTGGTAAAGCAAAATGTCTGCAAACTTAGACATATACTTTACAAAGCTATTCCACCCGGCTCCAACATACATATACACACTTGACTTGGCTGAGCATGCATGTGTTCTCAGTGGAGAGAGAGAAGTAAGCCGCTGCCACACTTCTCTCTCTAGTAGCAGCACCCTTGAAAACAAAGGATCAGGTATACTGAAATCCAACATGCCCGATCCTTCGCCCTTCCTGATATCTGCACAAGCGCTGGGACAGCACTGTACACATCAGATGGTCGGTCGGCCTCACTAAAATTGTCTGGTTTGGCTAAAATTCATATAAGGGTGCATTCACATCACCATATTTTCGGTCCGCATCTGATCTGCACAAAACGTGGAAAGCATTTAGATGACATCAGTGTGCGGCCGAGCTGCAAATTACATAACTGGCCGTTTGCGGACAAGAACAGGCATTCTTTTAATGGGGCCCGCTAATAATGCGGGATGCCATGGATCGCATCCATATTTTGCAATTTATGATTGTGTGAATGCACCTTAAGAATGGCCGCTTCATTTCCGATTAACAGCTGAGATAAAGTTCACATTTTAAGCCAATCCGCGCGGGCATCTCAGGAAACCGCGGTGGGAGACTTTTTGCGGTTTAGCTCCAGTGGTGCTAAACTGAGAGCGGGGCAGCAGCATTCTAAACGACATGCCACTACTGTTTGTGCTGTGGGATACGCGGCGGATTTTGACGCGTTAAACTCTGATGCGTGAACACACCCTGAATCTACAAGATGCCAGTATGGCGGTATGGACTTGTTCTCAACGAGGTGTAATAGTCTGCAGGTGCACGCTAATGTTAGCACGGCCGCCTTCAGGCAGATGGTGGAAAAAAACAACAAAAACTTTATTTAAACAACGCTATTCTAAGTAACACTCGGCTGTCAATATCCAACCATATCTATCATGGGACGTTTGGCGGTGGACGGAGGCTTTTTTATATAAAAATTTCCTCGGTCTTTACTTAATTAAAATTTGCGCGTCTCCTTGGTAACAATTCCTCAGCACTTTACATAGAATATAACACAACTCTCATTGTAACCCCCCTGATTCGGCTGTCTCGAGTATCGGGGCCACCTGACTCGTTTCCATACAGCAGGATTAAAGGACTTAATTTCGTAGTTCTAAGCTCATCTCCCAAAGAGTTTTCCTCCGACAAAAGACACAGAAACGCGTTTCCCTGGTTTTATTAATATTTAATGCGTGTTCCTCCTGTAATCCCACACATTCCTATAGGACGCAACCTCCTCTCTTCTTGGTGTTAAAATAAATAGGTAAAAAGTTGATGTTGTCCTACCGACGATACATGGTCTGAAGAAAAACTATACGTGTGTGTATATATATATATATATATCTCATTCCCAATCAGAGCATCACCGCAACCGCGTTCCAGATGGCGGGAGTATGATGAAATCAACTGCACTCTCCTCTTGATGCTGTTAAACTGTCTCCATTTCTTTTAGTTTTTCTTTTTTTCTTAAAAAACCCCAGAGATTTTAGTTAAAATAGTGTAAACAAAAAGCCTAGTCCGGAAAACAAGGAGGATTCGGTGACAGTGCAATGTGTCTGGATATACAGGTCACAGAGCTGAAGCTCTGATAGCGAATTGTGGTGCACAGTGGGTTAAAAAGACTGATGTCACAAAAAAAAAAAAACGAAAAAAAAAAAAAACGGGGTTTAGTAATGTGTTGGATACTGGGCTCCATATGGGCCCCGTGCAGCATGATCATCCCTTACTGATTCTTAGCCTTCTAAAACACCCACCAAGCTTTATGGAAGCATTTGGGGTTAAAATGGGACTCTGTGGCCGAGGACGCATTCTAGTCTGAGACGCACCGTGTTAATATAACACTAGTAGTCATAAAACGTATCTGACTGCGCAATGCTCCCATTAATACAGCTGACACCTTCGGGTCAGATGTGAAAGGACTTAGTCCTATTTCTCCATAAATGAAATGCAGCAGCTATTTTAATGCAGTGATAAAATGCCTCTGTCAATACTCTGATACCCCCCACCCGCCCCCCAATTACTTTCCCTGTACAAATGAATTACAAAGATAAAAGGGAGCTCTTAAGTGATGTTGGCGGTGGCCACTTCCATGAAATAGTAACTGCTGGTTTCGTTAAAAGCCTCCATAATCACACAGGACAGTTAGGACTCTGTGCGCAGAGGCTCTGAGATCACTTGTCAGCCCCTTACCGATCCTTCCGGGAGGCGCCCTTTCATTGGCACAAAAGGACTAATCTACCGAAAGCCTACCACCCGAGTGCCCTCAAAATGGAAGCAAGAGCAGGTCCTGGATCAGCCGCGTCAGCAGCAGGATTTGAACAAGACATCACAGTTAAAAAATAATATTATTCCTGCCCGCTACGCCAAGTATCAGATGGTCGTAAAGGCGTACAGAGCTCCACCCTCTGATTGACTGTTTAAAAAGAAAAAAAATCAACAAACACAAAATTAGAATGAGGAGTAGACGGGAGGAGAAGCGGGAACCTTTGTATAGTTCTGGTATTGGTTCATTAACTTATTCCATTCAGAGAGGTCTTCAGGTTCTAAGAAGCAGCATTCGAATGTTATCATCACGCAAGGTCAAGAGTCTTGTCCCAAAAAAACAAAGGAAGATTACGAGAGGAAGCCAAGAGGCCATTCCCTGTGTCTTCTTCCAGTGGCTATCTCACACGCTTCTCCACCGAATATATAGACATGTAGTAATCGTTACTTCCGACGGCTAAGTGAGGCTACAGGGGGGAGAAGGTGAGAGACAAGATTAGATTATTGTCTTGCATCTTCGACTGGAGAACAATGGAAATAATAGAGGCAAAGTTCAGGAATATCTGTAATGAATAAATCAAGGCAACTGGACTTGCTGTAGATTTCTTCAAAACGTTTCACTCTTTCTTCCAACGAGCTTTCTCAATCCTGAGTGACTTGTACAAGAATTCTCTGGGAATAAATATGTAACTGAATCAACATCTGGTAACCTATTTATTCCCAGAGAATTCTTGTACAAGTCACTCAGAATTGAGAAAGCTCGTTGGAAAGAACGAGTGAAACGTTTTCAAGAAATCTACAGCAAGTCCAGTTGCCTTGATTTATTCTTTACAGATATACCATGACCTGGATAAATGAGAACCTTCATAGACCTTCATTCAGTAATGTTCTTTCTAATGTAGCAGTGTAAGACTGTTTTTTGTCCATCCTGGAAGCTCACCTCTTACAGGCAGGCTCCTTGACCGACTACAACCACACCCTCTCCACTTACCCAGTGCGGATGGAAAGCCAAGCAGCTGATGGCTCCGATTCTTTGGCCCATGAATCCATCATAGTATTTGATGTTACTTATCAACTCTCCGCTACCATTGTAAATAGCAATAAACTGGTTCATAGAACCACTGCAAAAAAAGACAGAACATCGTAAGACTGGCATCTAACACCGGCAAGCACCCGACAGGTTAAAGGGGTTATCCAGGAAAAGATATTGATGACCTATCCTGAGGATCTGCAGGGGTTGGACACCCAGGACCACCAATCAGCTGTTAAAAGAGGCTAGACACTCAATGAGTGCCGCAACCTCTTCCTACAGCGGTGACGTCATAGTTCATCGGTCATTTGGCCTAGTTGCAGCTCAGCCCCATTCAAGTCAATGGGGTTGAGCACCAATATATAGCACAGTGCTGTGCTTGGAAAGCTGCCGGGAGTCCTCAGCGTTCACTAGAGCTCTAGTAAGCGCTATAGCTCCCTGAAAAAAGTTCTCGGACCCCCGCCAATGTGATAATGAAGACCTATCCTGAGGATAGGTCATCATTACCTTTTCCAGGATATCCATTTTAAGGGGAAATAGCTTACCAAGCAAACAGGTTGGCCTGTGGATGGTAGTCAAGTGCAGTTAGGCCTTTGACAATCTGTAGCGTATTTATTGATTCAGGTAACCGGGGGTCGAAGCATCGCACGTCGCCATTGACGCTGTGTATAGAGAAGATTAAGGATCATACAGTAAACTAAGCTATGAGACAACCTAAGACTATAAAATGAAAGACAAACATAGTACCTGACACTCAAGATGTTCCCGTCCGTCTCTTTTTGGAGATGGGTTTTCACCACCCAAGCAGTGTGCTCACGATACGTCATCACACGGCTGAAAAGACAGGGATGGGGTTGTCAGAGGACTACGGCAATAAGGGGCTTCTTACTTAGACAAAACACCATACTTGTCCATAGGCCATCAATTGTACAGTGCCTTGTGAAAGTAATCATCCCCTTGGTGTTTTTCCTGTTTTGTACTTTTGGGATTTGTACTATTTGATTTATATAGCTTAACGCCTGCTTTGCATGTACAAAACATTTTTTACTGTGACACAAACAATAATTAAACCAAAAATAAATAGAGAAATGTAATGTACATAACTATTTAGCCCCTGAAAGCCAGTATTTTGTCTAGGCACCTTTTGCTGCAATTATAGATGCAAATCTCTCGAGGTATGTCTTGGCTTAGCACATCTGGCCACTGGGATTTTTGCCCATTCTTCTAGACAAGGCTGCTCCGACTCCTTTGTGTTAGATGGGTTACATTGGTGTCCAGCAGTCTTCAGGTCATGCCACAGATTCTACATAGTATTAAGGTATGGGTTTGATAAGGCCCCCCCAAGACATTTGGAGATATCCTATCTCCTCTGTGGAGGGTATGGCTTATAGTGTCCTATGGACATATCCTTCCATCTCTTCTGTGGAGCGTACGGCCTATAGTGTCCTATGGACATATCCTTTCATCTCCTCTGTGGACTGTACGGCTTATAGTGTCTTATGGAGAGGTTCTTCCATCTCCTCTGTGGAGTGTACGGCTTATAGTGTCCTATGGACATATCCTTCCATCTCTTCTGTGGAGCGTACGGCCTATAGTGTCCTATGGACATATCCTTTCATCTCCTCTGTGGACTGTACGGCTTATAGTGTCCTATGGACATATCCTTTCATCTCCTCTGTGGACTGTACGGCTTATAGTGTCTTATGGAGAGGTTCTTCCATCTCCTCTGTGGAGTGTACGGCTTATAGTGTCCTATGGACAGATCCCTCCATCTCCTCTGTGGAGTGTACGGATTATAGTGTCCTATGGAGAGGTTCTCCCATCTCCTCTGTGGACTGTACGGCTTATCGTGTCCTATGGACAGATCCTTCCATCTCCTCTATGGATTGTACGGCTTATAGTGTCCTATGGACAGATCCTTCCATCTCCTCTGTGGAGTGTACGGCTTATAGTGTCCTATGGACAGATCCTTCCATCTCCTCTGTGGCGTGTACGGCTTATAGTGTCCTATGGACAGATCCCTCCATCTCCTCTGTAGAGTGTACAGCTTATAGTGTCCTATGGACAGATCCTTCCATCTCCTCTGTGGACTGTACGGCTAAGGGTCCTTTCACACTTGCGTTCTGAGGATCCGGCAGGCACTTCCGTCCTGCCGGATCCGTCAGAACGCAAGTCGCCTGAAAGCATGTGAAGACTGATCAGGATCCTGATCAGTCTTCGACCTCTGTCAGGTTACTATGGCAGCCAGGACGCTACTAGCGCCCTGGTTGCCATAGTAGGCGGGAGCGGCATGCACATCGTGCGGCCTCGGGCGCTCTGAATGACGCCAGAGCGCTCATGCGCATGGATCACGTGATCCATGCGATCACGTGATCCATGCACTGGGGCGCCCTGACGTCATCCTGGAGCGTCCCGGGAGCCGCACGGAATGTGGCATGCCGCTCCCGCCTCTGCCTACTATGGCAACCAGGACGCTAGTAGCGTCCTGGCTGCCATAGTAACAAGTCAGAAAAAGCTAAATGTCGGATCCGGCAATGCGCCGAAACGACGTTTAGCTCATGGTCTGATCCGGATTAATGCCTTTCAATGGGCATTAATTCCGGATCCGGCCTTGCGGCAAGTGTTCCGGATTTTTGGACGGAACAAAAAGCGCAGCATGCTGCGGTATTTGCTGCGTCCAAAAAACGTTCCGGTCCTGAACTGAAGTCATCCTGATGCATCCTGAACGGATTTCTCTCCATTCAGAATGCATGGGGATGATCCTGATCAGGATTTTTCCGGCATAGAGACCCGACGACGGATCTCTATGCCGGAAAAGAAGAACGCAAGTGTGAAAGGACCCTTATAGTGTCCTATGGACAGATGCTTCCATCTCCTCTGTGGAGTGTACGGCTTATAGTGTCCTATGGACAGATCCTTCCATCTCCTCTGTGGAGGGTATGGCTTTTAGTGGTCCTATGGAGAGGTTCTCCCATCTCCTCTGTGGAGTGTACAGCTTATAGTGGTCCTATGGACAGATCCTTCCATCTCCTCTGTGGAGCGTACGGCTTATAGTGTCCTATGGACAGATCATTCCATCTCCTCTGTGGAGTGTACGGCTTATAGTGTCCTATGGACAGATCCCTCCATCTCCTCTGTGGAGGGTATGGCTTTTAGTGGTCCTATGGAGAGGTTCTCCCATCTCCTCTGTGGAGTGTACGGCTTATAGTGTCTTATGGAGAGGTTCTTCCATCTCCTCTCTGGAGTGTACGGCTTATAGTGTCCTATGGACAGATCCTTCCATCTCCTCTGAGGATTGTACGGCTTATAGTGTCCTATGGACATATCCTTCCATCTCCTCTGTGGTGTGGGATGTTGAAAGTTTGGGATATTATTTTTTTTTTTATAACCCAGCCCTGATCTACACTTCTCCACAACTTTGTCTCTGACCTGTTTGGAGAGCTCCTTGGTCTTCATGTCGCTTTGTAGGGTTGAAAACTCAGGGGGCTTTCAGAACAGGGGTACATATACTATAAATATATACATTTCCCTATTCAACTAATTATGTACCTCCTGTAATCACTGGTTGGATCGGACCGTGTTTAGGGGTTTCATAACAAAAGGGGCAAATACTATCGCAAGGCAATTGTATTGCAGGTCAGACCCATTGAAGTTAGCGATGCTGAGTTGCAATACCGGGCACAGTCCATGAATTAGAGAGGCGCTGTTTTCTGGGGGGAAAAAAAAAAACTGATCCTGTCTTCTAATACAATCTTCAAAAATGTATTGCCCTTATTTGCATTATAGTCTCTGAAATCATGGTACGACTGTCTGCCCATCTTGCTCTCTAGTATCTGTCTTAAAGAGGTTTTTCGAGATTTTCATATGCTCAGGATAGGCCATCAGGATGTGATCTGTGGGGGTCCGACCCCCGCTGATCAGCTGTTCTAAGTTGGCAGGTCACCAAGCACAGTGGCGTCCATTGGCTGTGCCTGGTATTGCAGCTCAGCCCTATTCACTTGAATGGGACTGGGCTGCACATAAGAGGCCACAGTGCTCACCAGAGTGCCGTGGAAGAGGCCACAGTGCTCACCAGAGTGCCGTGGAAGAGGCCACAGTGCTCACCAGAGCAGGGGTGCTGGGAGTCAGAACCCCACCAATCACATATTGATGGGCTATACTGAGGGTAGGCTAGCAATATGAAAATCTTGGAAAACTTCTACATAGCTACCTCCCCCGACATCACCATTTACATGTAAGCATGAAAAATTGCATAAAGCAGGACAGTACCAATCGTTCTGTGACATCCTGCGGTCAAAGACACGAACAGTGCCATCCCCCAGGCCGGCCACAATGAGGGAGCGATGAGAATCACACGACAAGCTGGTCACACAGCTGTCCGCTCCTGTGGGAATGTCCTAAAGAGGGATTATAATATATACAGGCACAATTATTATAGTAAGTGCACTATACTACAGTATTCTTGATGCCTCCATACTTTATACTTACACACTCAAACCCACCAATAAGATACAGTATTCTCTCTGGCATATTACCATCATTCAAACCGATTTCTGAATTATAGGGTTCTGGATTAAAGGAATTATGGAATGATACCCTGTTGCTACTTACCTGCACCTTCATCTCTCGGTCCGTGTCCCATATTCGGATAATGCGGACATCCCCAGATGTGATCAGTAGTCCCGTCTCCTGCTCCCAGTCTACAACCATCCCTGCCCCTGAGAAAGCAGCACATTAATAGTGGTCATGTACCTGCAGGTTATATACACAGTGCTATTACTAGAAAGGGCTGTTCACAGTACAGATGATAGGGGAGATCCCACTGCAGGGATACCGATCATTTGACATGGGTCATCCTATATAGGGCACCCATTAAAATCGACTGGCCACCCAAGGAATACATGAATATTGGATCCCCCAGACCATAAATGCCATATCTCCTAATAATACATATGGATTTGGGTTATCCAAAGAGGTCAACCCATACAACGTCTCTTTTAACACATTCCTACCTACCAGCTGCTTTCTCACAGCCTAGCAAAATGGAGCTCTAAAGCTTGTTGAGAGGATTTAAGGGTAACCAGATTTGAAAGTTGACACAAGGATAGCGTTCAAGGCTTAACCCAGGAAAAGATTTGATAAAAAAAAAAAAGCTGGAAACCATCACTAAGCTGCTATTCATGGATCGAATATTCTTATTAAAGAGGCATTCTGATCTCAATAGAATATGTCCAGAGGTGAGACCCACGCCTATCTCCAGAACAGGGCCTCTGAGGTGAAGAATGGTGCACAGCTCATGCCGTGCTCTCCATTTACCTGCTATAGGAGTTCTGAAAGTGCCATAGTGGTGAATGGAGAGCACCCGCGCGGGCACGGCCACCACTCCATTCATTTTTGGAAATCCCACAGCGGTGAACGGTGGGTGGCCGTACACGTACAGCTGCTCTCCCTTCACTACAGTGGACTTGTTCTGGAGATAGAAGCAGGTCCCAGAGGTGGGACCTGCACCTATCTGACATTGATTGCATATCCTAGAGATATACCATCACTATCAGAGCTGAGAATACCCCTTTAAGTTTATCTACTCAGTACTTCCAGTGCACAATGATTTCCTACAAGGAATAGGACATGGTTGTTGATGACATAATACCTCCCTGCAGATTATGTGCATTTCAGACATTCCTACATGGGATGTTCATGTGCTATTGTGCTGGACTATCCTGGGTATTCACACAAAGCATAATATTAGCCTGCATTTTGATGGTTTCCATGTACAAACAGGTAAAAAAAATAACAGAAAACTTACCTACAAAGTCCCTATTTCTCCTACTGCAAAAGACATTGAGAACGGAAGGTAAACTCACCTCCTTGTTTACTACGGTCGAGGTATATGGAAACTCGTCGAGCCAGGCCCCCTTCAGGGAAAAACAGAAGTAAAGAAGCCAGTTAACATGTTCTTCTATGTATCCCCAAACTTAGAGACATTTCCCACGAGTTGCCTCACATTTAAAACGTGGCCCCCTCCTTTCCTTACCTCGTGTACTTGGCAGCATGTCAGACAGCCCCTGCCAAGCGGTGACCATCTCTGGATTCTTTTCTAGATCAGCAAAGTTCTTCCATACTCGTATGGCGCCATCATCTGTACACACAATTGAATCATCATCGGTCATGACCACCCTGAAGCACCAGTGGGCGCAGGTCATGAGCACCCTGAAGCACCAGTGGGCGCAGGTCATGACCACCCTGAAGCACCAGTGGGCGCAGGTCATGACCACCCTGAAGCACCAGTGGGCGCAGGTCATGACCACCCTGAAGCACCATTGGGTGCAGGTCAAGACCTCCTAGCCCCAACCTCACCTGTGGCAGACAGCAGCAGAGAGCAGTCCTGCCCGTTCAGATACTCCATAGCTGTAATCCGGGTGTATCGCGGGTTACCATTGTGAAAGTAATCCAGCTTCTCACCTTTCTCCCAATCCCAGAAGCTGCAATCCATCAAACATGAGAAAAGATCATATTGGGGGAGCTTGAGACAACCTCGGACTTTCAGAATGCATGGGCTCTTAGACAGAACGCAAGCCTTTTTGGCACTAAAGTAGTGGTATATGGCCCAGAAACTGCCTACAGATTTTAGAAGATGGACCAAGAATCTATCAGCACCTAAATCGATGGATTCCCATTGGGCAAATGCATATCCTATGGTTTATCTTAATAAGCAGCACTAAAGTTGCATTTACACTACAGAGTATGAGGAACGAACGTTCCTATGAAAGCTTATACCTGATAATCTGTCCGTAAAGGAGCTTCAGATAATCCAATGAACAAGCAAAGAGAAAAGTACTCTGCTGCCCAGAAACAATGAATCTGTATGAGGATGAGGACGAGCAATAGCAATCACTCGTCCTCATACTGTGGAGGTGATCACTGCATGTAAATGCTGCTCTCCACCTTCACTGACGAGCAGCGTTCCTCCACGATAATTGTCTGCTCATCAGTGCAGTGTAAATGTGCCTTAAAGCAGCGGTCCCCAACCGCCGGGCCACGACATGGGGGACTGATAGATGGCTGAAGGTTGGGAGGTTGATCTGAGGCATTGGGGCTCTGATCTGAGGTCTGATTGACATTGGGGTCTGATTAGGGCTGTCAGCAGAGGTCTGATTAACATTGGGGGTCTGATTGCTGGTCTGACCTGAGGTGTAATGGAAAATATTATTTTCTTATTGTTCTCGTCTAAAACCTAAGTGCGTCTTATGAGCCAGTGCGTCTTATAGGGCGAAAAATACGGTACAGTGCAGCAGAGACCCTAGTCAGTTTATATAGTGGTTATATATTCTAACATGCACCTTGTGGTTTATTTATGCGCGTGAATCAGTCAGCGCCAACCAGCACCCTCTAAGCCCCGCCCCAGAACCCCCCACTCCACCCGGTCCCTGGGAAAATTGTCTTGCATGAAACTGGTCCTTGGTGCAAAAAAGGTTGGGGACCACTGCCTTAAGGGGAATCTGTCGGCTCCGAAATACCTCCAAATAAAGTAAGTGGTGTACAGTATAAGCGGTGCCGAGTCCGATTATGTAATTTTTATCTTCATACTTACCTGCATTCTGACACTGTTCTCCAAAAAACTAGACGTAAAATACATTGAGAGGACTCTCTCCATTACCTGCATGAGCTCAGGAGTTCTCTCAATGCATTTTACTGCTGGTTTGTGGGAGCACAGCAACAGAACCAAGTATGAAGATAAAAATGACAAAATCGGACTCAGCACCACTTATACTATACACCAGTTTCGGAGCGGACAGATTCCCTTTTAGAAATATCTGGCAGACACTGATCTACCCAGAATGGGTCTGAGGGCCAAGCAATATCTAAAGTATGTGGCCACCCGACCGTACTACATACTGTCTTACCAGATACTGTCCTTGTCCGCAACTGCAATACAGGAGGTGAACGGATGAAACTTCACCACGGAGGGAACGCCCGGATTGCGGTTAATAAAGATCTGATCATCCAACCTAGTGATGCCTGATAAACAAGACAGAAGTTGATTTACTGAAGCAAGACTCTTTCCTTTATACCATATCATCTACTGAGACTCGCTGGCTCCATACAGACCCGAGGCCAGAGTTCTACCCCCTCCTCAGCGGCAGCATCTCTTCCACACACATATTAATAAATGGAGCCGGCTGCAGGAGGACGGATATTGATCCAGGACTGGACACTTGTCAGCTCAGATTAACTGTGCTTGGCAGGACAGGCGCCGCATTAATACAGTCACAGACACTTAAAATCTCATCTCCACAAACAGGAAAGGAGAATCTAATACTCCGTATGTAATCCAGTCCCCATAGGGATCCGGGAAGGCAGAGAGCCGTGATTCATGGACAGCAGGAAGTGAGTGACATGACTGGTCAAACAGGACAGGTCGGGGGCTTCTCACCTTTCTGTATGAGGCACTGTGCTTGCTTCCTGACCCTGGCATTGCGTAGGAAGCGCCATTCACGCTCCTTACGAACCTGGCTCTCCATATCGTGTTCTTCAGGTACCTGGGTGGACATAGGTCAGGCTGCAACTTGCAGAAATCAATAAGAACACCTCTACACACTGATCCGCTGCTCTAGACTTCTGCCTGATCTAGAACATGAATGCAGACTCTCTATCTAACAGACCATGTTATAGAGCCAAAGGGACAAAATACTACAAATCACTCATCATAAACTAAGACTAAGTATATTTTAAAAAATGGCTGTGCATGGGCAGACCAAGTTGGAGTCGGACAATTCCACTGAACAGAAAGCCACCACTAGAGGGAGCCTACTGCATACTGTTACCGTGATCTCCCCCTAGTGGTGACTTAATGCAGTCAATATTTCACTCTATGGCGTTTGGCGCGATCCAGAGACATGTTACATTTTTCAGAACATAACTTTTTATTTCGATTATAAAAACATCCAAAATGGTCATCCTTCTTGCATAATAGATCACCTATAAGAACAGCTTGTGTCTCAAGAATTGCCACTGAACCCAGCACTTTATACAGATGCAGCAGGGCTGAACTCATCATTGCGTATAGCAGTAAGGAAACCACAGCTAATACCAAAGGCAACAAACCCAGCTCTGCTACATCCTTAGATGAGTGACCATGATTAGCCTTCCTGTATACATTACCTTCATAACTGGCTGAGCAAAATACTTTGCGCTCCAGTCACAGAAGCCAGTCTGCAGCGACCCAGAAAGGAAGCCCTTATGGACAATGGCGTCGTCCCCATCTTCAGCAGGCTGGAGGAGAGATTACCATTAGGGACTGGAGAGCAATGAGACCCCCAGGACGGCTACCCGAGTACAAAGTGGTCGCATGTTCCGTTACGATGATTCTCTGGACTACTTTTGGGAGGTGATATTAGCGAACCATGGCAGTGGTTACACAGCAGTAAAAAACACATTACTCAATTCACACCAACTCATTAGCCTTAATCTCTCTGCTTGTTGTCAGTGAAGGGAAGACAGTTTACATTCAGAGTTTATTTAGTCTACCTTATGCGTAAGAAAGACGAGCAACTGCTCGAATTGCGCATCAGGAAGTGTGAACTGGCCTCAAAGTAAAAAGGGAGCATTCCGTTCACAGACAGCAAGTGGAGATCTTGAAAACGCTCAGAGAATCAAGTGTTTTTTCGGCATGCTATGGCTATTAAAATCTTCACCTGCCATGAGACCCATTATAAAGCAGAAAATCAAGGACACGGATATGAAGGGAGGGGGGACACAATTTTCTCCCAACCCATATGTCTCTGCACTGCATAGACTTTCCCCTACTTGATTGCTAGGGTGTGACACTGTTCAGATTTGCCATTCAGGACTCTGGGAAAGCTGGAAGCCACTACCGTGGGACCTGCGATAGCTGCACAGCTTGTTATGTACAACCTGACACCAAACAAATGGGAAGCGCGGCGCATGCATTTAGTGGCCATTTGATCCTCTCTCGGATGTGCCAGATGTGACCTGAGCTTCGCACACGACGTTGGAATCGCTCAGTTAATACGCACGTGCTGTTCTTCAGCACATCAGGTCAGGACCAATACGATGTGTGCATACAGTGCGAATATTTGCAGGGCAGGCAGCCTATCAAATATTCATAAGCAGCAGCCGGCTTTACAGAAGCCCGGGGAGCTGTCAGCCTGGCATTTGGAGATGAGTAAGCGGGAAGTATGACTCCGCCATGTGAAGGAGAGATGAGCGGCTCTGCAACTCCATCTCAGATATGTATGTGCAGGCATGAATGGTACATAACACTCCCAGCAGGAAAGCACAGAGCTCTATTTAACCACCCCGAAGAGCTGACGCATCCCCAAATAGAGTTCATAATCCCCCTGTAGTATTACTGTAGTGCACCCTCTAAGGTCAATGGCCATGACCATGCAATGGATGGTCATGCCAAGTCCTCCCGCTCCTGCCCTGGGGATGCCCTATGATATGGAAAGGGTGGTCCCGATACGTGAAAAGAGGTCAACGGAGATAATTACCTGTTCTGGACCTTTGTCAAACATTTTGCGGGTTCGGGGAAACTGGTGGGAATGTGGAGTATACTGTACCCCAATATTCCCCCCAACGTTGGCAGGCCGGGCAGAAGGCAACTCTCTATTGACCGCAGGTTTTGGGACATCATTGGTAAGACTTGAGCTGCTGGCGCTGGGAGTTGGAGGCGACCCCCTAGGCAGAGATAAGAGATGTCACATCAGTGAACGAAATTCAGCACAATTCAATTTGACCCCAAAATATCATGGCAGGAAGGATCTGTTATGGAAGAAGCTGCATGATAAGGAAAAGTGTCTTACCCAACTTGGTGGATGTGCATCCCCTTATTAGTAGGGCTGGCCGGAGCAGACTGTGTGAGGGACGCAGCGTCCAAAATGCGCTGTGGGCGAGTGCTCACGGTGGCCTGAAAAAGTAAAACAGAAGGTAAGCCTAACAAGATCATACGAGGGTCAACTAACCTGACCACATGCTGCTACTAGGGCACCCACCCTGTGCAAAGATCCATAGGAAGAGTGGGTTACAATAATAATATATGTGGTCTCTACGGTCTTATATCTATGGTATCTACTATATAGCATCTGTTCACCATTTCCCCCCCCCTTTTTAATATATTACAAATAATTCCTTTTTCTAATATACATGCACTGCAGCACTTTATATTCTTGTTATTAGCTTTGATAATATACACCTTCTCACGTATAGACACAGACGCACATCACTGGTGCGCTGCGTTCAATTGGCTGGCGCGCGTTCCGGATCGCGTCAATGTCACGTGACCCAGAGGCACGAGGTGGTGTGCGCGCGCGAGCCTTTGGACCGCATCACCATGCTGCTGCGCCGCTTCGCATAATACAGGTGAGCATAATTGGGTGCATATGTGTTTGCACCTGTTTGGAGGCCTATATACTGTATGTGTGGCTTTTTATCATACACACATCTCCTGACGAAGCCAGTAGGTGAAACGCGCAGCGAGGTGGACTTACTAGTCTAGCGGTGTGTTCTCCATCATGTCCCAGGGTAGGCATTACTGACATTGTGTATGTAATTTGTTCTTTATTTCTATTCATGTAGTTGTAGATATCAGTTTATTTTCTAATCCCCAACAGTAAGCTGGTCAGGAAATGTCCATTCATTTATATTGTTGTATATATATATATATATATATATCATTTATTGGTTATCATCATCATTTAGTACTATAGGTGGTTTCTTTCCATTTATTACTACATTATTTGGCACGTTTCTTGACCTATTTTCCGTACCATTATTCCTTATTGTGTATGTATATATATATATATATATATATATATAATATATATATATAATATATATATATATTTTTTGAGTTTTCATCATTCTGCACTATTCTTACCTGTTATGACATTGATGGTGGACTGCACCCTATGTGTACTTTGCATGGTTGGGGTTATATTCAACAACATCCAGCATGTTTCTGAGATCTATGTTTTAATTGATATTTTGGACTAATAAAGTGATATTTTTATATCTTGCCTTGCTCGGTTTTTTCTGTTGTGGTTCCTCACATGGAGAACCGTTATGATACTGCGGCAGCAGCTCAGCTATGAGAAGTGAGACACGGCCTGACACCGCTCCGGGGAATATAACTCCAGTACAATACATGAGGTGATGGGAGATTAACGACAGACATCACCCATAAACAACAGCAGACAATCTCCAAAGATGATCCTGAGATGACAAAGTAACGGATCTGCAGCACACAGCACCGTGACAGGTCCTCCCTCATTCACAGCCGAACATTTGTTTTAAAGGTACGGACTGTAATAATTAACCTCCTACCGTAACACTGCAGTAAAGTGAGATGTTGCAAGAACTTTTCACTAACCAACCAGATCCTGAATGGCTTTCTAGGGTCTCCTAAGGATGGCGCCTAATGAGCCATTAAGCGGCTTACAACCAAGCTGTAAATATGGCCCTTGCTTTTATTACGCCGAGAACAGCGTGAACGAAGGTCGGTTTAATGAATGAAGAGTGTCAATAGGAAGCCGGCCCTTCATTGACTCTTTCAGTACCATACACCCCCGAGAGACCTTTGCGGTGGAATCCTCAATGGGACGTTAATCAAGAAAGATGAAGGAGACGAAATCATCGGCAAGTCGAATGTAGAGGTGTGTGTATGGGGAGAGGGGAATTGGATCATACTGGAGTTTCAAGGGTTAAAAAATAGGGCAACTCCTTTAATGCAGGGAAGCTGCTGCAGAGGAGTAAAAAGGAGTGTGTGGGCAGAGGAAGCCCAGGAATCCCCTGCAGGTTTCACTCTCACTGCCACTGTTTGACAGAGATATATTCCTTGTGAATATCAATGATGGTCTCTGGAGAGGAGCTCTGCGCCAATGCGTACAGTATACGGAGAAGGAGCTGCAACCCACCATACACGAGGCAGAACAATGGGAATCCCCCGCCATGACGCTCATCATCCTCTATGCTATTCCTACCAGTCTAGTTATAAGAGAGTCTGTGCTTCAGATGCCATCATCAAGAAGGTCCATGATCTCCAGCCGTCAGTGATTCCCAAACTGACCCCCTGAGACTTGGAAGCCATGACACAATGCTCCTAATAGAGCACTACTGGCACTCACATTCATACACCGTCCAAGAGACCCTGCTGTGAACCACCAGGACCTCACATGGTGGCCTCTCAAAAACATCCTGACGTTGATGCTTGTGTAGTACAATGGCACTCCTGACCGTTCATGTAAAATCAGGAGTCAAATCAGGAGTCATATCAGAACAGTTGGAGCAGTGATGGAAAACGGAGAGGTCAATAGCACTGTAGGTTTTAGGGTACAGCTCATGGACCTTCAAAATACCATCATCACTGAATGTAGAAGTGGAAAGATACCTTAAGATGGAGAACTCCTTTAAAGGCTATCGACACATTGGAAAAATGATTTTTACCCATGTTGGTGCACCAAGAGTAATTCTTAACTCATACTCAGACCTCCTGACATTCAGTTTACAATCTGCTTCTAATTTTTAGACTTTTCTAGTACATGCTGGATGTGAGGTCTGTGTGTCCAGGATGCTGCTGTCTTCTGTAGCTTTCATAAATCAGTACTGCTTCTTTTTTGGATTGATTTGCTCTTGAGGGATCTCAGGACTTTCTTGGACTTGTGCTGACCCACACTGATGTGGAGGAGTGTGTGATATTCCCCCTTCCGTCCCCCTGCAGGGTCTGCTGTGCATTCTCTTCTCCCTACCCTCCCTCCTCTGTTCTCTCCTCCTCATCTACACTCTGATGCACCACATCCTGTGGGATTTGCCATCTATCTTTAACAAAAAGAGAAAGAAGGGGAGAGCAGGGAGAATCAACACAGTCAAGTGCAGTGCTCTGGGGGATTTATATCACAATCAGCAGCACCAGCTAACTGAAGGACTTACACAGACTCTACAGCATAGAAGAACTTTTGTATTTATTTTATTTTTTAATGAACACTATTTCAATTTCCTAATTTTGCAGTTAGGAACTACAAACCATCAATACATAGGTATTTATAGCCTATAAGGGACCCCACAGAGTAACCACAAATGCATAACTCCTTTTTGGGTTATTCTTGGTGAAATCCACCAGACGTGCTTACATAAGATCTACCCATGACATCACCTCTTCACTAATATGTCATCACAATTCTAAACCCCTTAAGATTATGACCACAGATCATTACTTATAAATTCATTTTTCAATTTGAAGCTTCAGAACAGAGGACACTACGTCAAATTGTTTCTGGAAGGCTAACGTTGAGGTCTAGTTACGTACAGCACTAAACCACATTTGACATCATTATCCTTCGATTCTAGGGCTGTTCACTGCAGGCGGCCATATAGTTGACACACACACACACACGTGTGTACACTACACTAAATGACATACATGTAAGAATGCTTGGAGGCTGACAGGTATGACCATACCTTGTATGCTATACTGTTCAGCACTTTCATGGCCAGGTCCGACGCTTCTGGGTACGGGTCGGCTGCGAGGTGAAGAAGAACTCTCCATATCTGAGTATACACACTATTGAAGGAGACACCTGTAGGAAAAAAGCGTACAAAGGGTGAAGAGATCTAACTGGACAAAGCAGAGAGCTATCTAAAGTGTACAGCCACCTTAAATGCAGGGAAGACGAGCCACCGTAGTTGCTGGACCTCAACGGCCTAGCCATACAGCTGGCCACCATGTGCGCTAAGCAGGGAAGCAGTACAAATCTCTCTGTGGCATTCACGCATATGGGGGTTTTTGAGATAACTTTTGGTTGAATGAGCATTTGACTGATATCTAAAATCTATGGCCATCTTAACGCAAATCTAAGCCGTTATGCCTGCAACCGAAGGACCTGTCTATGTTGCTGTGCACGCTTGAATGATGCAAAACAGATACGGTTCGCATGGCGGGAAGGAAAGATACCAGGACCCCTTTAAGTGCCCAGCTGCTTTCCCTGCCATTCACTTTCAAGCAAGGTACCTGCCCTGAAATTGAGATGACCCTACACTGGAAGCATGGCGCTCAGCATTTAGTCACAACTAGCTAGGTATGCTCATGAGGGAAAGTGGCGTGTGACCATTTTTGAAGCCAAGTTCAATACATTTGATTCAATCGGTGAGAATAAAGTTTAAAGCTCCGAAGATCCACAGCAAAGGCTTAAATGTGCTGCAATCAGAACACAAGCCTGTTCCTCGAGAGGCTGCTGGGAAACATTTTCCCCTCCGCTGTCACTCAACCGATAAATAATTGTAGTGCTTGACACCAGTGAGGACTAGAGAGAGATCCAATGCTCGGCGCTTAACCCCAGGGGGCAGTGGAAAGGATGGCGCCGCATCGCTCCTGACGTACACCCTTCTCCAGCCTGACTGGTAATTTCACAAGGTTTCATAAGTCTTCTCTTTCATGAAGATGTTTTCATTGGCAACCCTGGAGGACTCGGAGGCTGACGCCAGCAAAGGGAGATCAAACACCAAGCAGGCGTGAGATGTAAGAAGAATGAGAGGCTATACCGAGAGGGGGCCCAGAAAAACACAATCTAATGAAAGAGGTGGTAATAGAAGAAAATGATACTGCAGCTATGACAGTGCTACAGGAGGATGAAGATGTGAGACAGAGCAGGTGGAGCAGATCCTCAGAACATGAAAAAGGTAGAAAGGGAATCCCATGATGAGAAGCGTGCGAAGGTGGGAGGAAGAGCACAGGACTTCTTGTGTACTAGACCTCAAAAGATGGGGGTGGGGGGCATCATCAGAACCCATCATTCTCTTAGGGAAAGTGCTTACCTATTAGAGAATTGAGAGAAGAGTAAGAACTGACTCGTCTCATCTTGTCAATGGTTTCGAAAGACAAAATGTACTCCTCGTTGTCCGGGCTCCCCAGGGTGCTGCTGGCGCTGCTGCTGGTGCTGAGATTCCCAGGAGAGAAAGCTACAGGTGCTCCCCCTGAAAGCAGAAATTCCTCACTATCAATTAACTGAATGTAGGCGGCTATACAAGAAAGCATGCAATGGAGAAGGCTCCACCAGAAAAAAAAAACAACTGGTGCAAAAAGTCCCATAGGGCACAGTCTTGCAGCCATCTTACCTTCTTCAGTCAGACTGAGGTTTTGTAAAGACTTGTTTAAGTTTCGAGGGGTCGTCACTGCCCGGATGTTCCCATAGGAACTGACAGATCTCAAGCGAGGGGTGCTGGGAGCTTCGCGCACAGGAGTCAGGTTACCTGCCTCTGAACACATCAGGAGAGCAATATGTAGTATCTTATAACGTACTGTAGAATACACCACCGGATATTTCAGAAGTTAACGGTGGGGGTCCGTGAGCTGATATTGTAAGGTGCACTTTGAAAGAACACCCCAATGATAAGCAAACCAGGAACCTGTCGATCAGCTGTTTGCGAAGCCACCCATGCTTGTAGTAGCGCCACGGCCTTCTCTCTGAAGACCCAAGCACAGGGCCCTACACTGTATAGCGGCCGTGCTTGGTATCGCAGCTCAGCCCCATTCACTTCAATGAGCTGCACCTAGGCCATGTGAGCGATGAACGTGACATCACACAGCCTAGGAAGAAGGCCGCGGTGCTACTGTGAGCGCCGCTGCCTTCTAAAACAGCCGATCGGTAAGGGGTCCTGGGTGTCGGACCCCCGCTAATCAGATACTGATGACCTATCCAGAGGATCTCTCATCAGTGTAAAACTCCCGGAAAACCCCTTTAATGATGTGAAATTGGGACAGACACTCACCTGTGGCAGCAGGAGAGGGTAGGTGGTAATTCTTCTCCTCCTCTATGAACTGAAGAGCGACTGTGCAGAAATTGCTTTCATATTGTACAACTAAGTGACTGAGAGCGACAACCAGCTCCTGTGAGAGAGAGCAGGACACACGTGAAGCGCTGACGAGTTATATCCCCAGAGTTGGGGTCTCTTCGCGCTTCTGTGTATGACAGAGGTATACATTGGGAGGATTGCTGAGCCATTCTTCCCATCAAATGACCGAACCTTCAACAGACGTGTGAACACAGCCTTATCCTCATGGACAACACATTTTCCCAGCATGAGACAAGACACCTACCTTGCGAACCATTGCACTGCCATCATTGATGAGCTGTGCCAACATCATGGCCACATTGTGATCAATTGTTGTGGAGTGATCCGTCCTCTCCGCAGAGTTCCCCACAAAGGTCCCAAGAGCGAAGACTGCAGCACAGCGAACCTGAGTATTAAACCGTAGGTAAGTGACCGCCCCCAATTGACGGATGAATTAGGTGTAAGGCCCCATGCACATGACTGTATATGTTTTGCGGTCCACAAAATATGGATCCTGGCCATGTGCATGTTGCCATTTCCTTTTTCCCTTCAATAGAAATGTCCTAACCTGGACAAGAATAGGACATGTTCTATCTTCTGTGTGGGAAGACGGATCGGACATATGGATGCGGACAGCTCAGGGTGTGCTGTAAGTACTTTTGGCAGCTCCAGTGAAATAAACGGTTCCGCATCTGATCCGCAAAAATCGCGTGAGCATGGGGCCTAAGGGTTCAGCTACATGGCGACACAAAAAAATCTGTGCGACTTGCTGTTGCGCCACTATTTTAGAACTATGATTTGGCTGTGAAAACACACACACGACTTACGTTAAAAGCCATGAAGTAGAAGTCACCAGACATGTCTGCGGTTTTTGCGACTGTTGCGTCGCAGTATGTCCTGTGTGGCATTGAGACACCATCGACAAACAAAACATGAAATCTCGTGCAGCTTGTTGTGCGATACGTTGCCGTGTAGCTGAACCCTAATTCATACAGCACGGGGTGCTCTTCCTCCCTTACCTCAGGTATAGAGTCAGACAGGAGGCTGTAAAGCTTCTCGTGGGCGCTATCTCTCACACCACACCAGCGCGCAGAGTCAAAGTTCTGCCAGATTCGGCCCAGGCAGATAGCAACCCACTGACGGAGCAGCGGGTGCGGGTCGTTAAGTTGTTCGAGGCAGATGGCAATCAAGTTTCCTTGTAGACAGGCTTCCTGTAACAGGGGAGATATAAAGCCATACTGAGGAGCGCGGCTTTACAGGACAGGCATGACAGGTTTAAGGAGACGTTTATGATGTTTTTATCAATAAGCGATGTCTGCACCACCGGATTCATTACCACAATGGTGCTTGGTTTTAATGTGCAATTCCGATATCACCGTCACCTGATCAACGGCCCATAATTACGTCCGCAACGCCCATTACTCTGCAGTCACAGTGAACATAATAACTGCTACTCTTTTAAAGGGGCTGCCTGCTTTAAAGCTGATAACAGGTGGCCCATCTGCTGAGAAGAACTGTGGAGGAACCTAAAAGAAAGTGTTCAGTTCACCTGCAGCGCCACCACAGGGGAAATGAAGCATTACGCTGGACTGTGTTTTGTAACGCGTGTTTTGTTTTTTTTTGTTTTTTTTAGTTACGACCGAGGGTCTTGAGCAATGATCTAAAGCAGCCCCCTAAAGTGGACACCCCTTTAAAAGATCCACATACTGTACCTGTTCGTAAAGTGTCCTTTAAAGGAGCTCAGTAAGCTCTGCGGGGGCAGGACAGATGTCCATATAAGTTACATCAGCACCTATGACAGGTCCCTGGCACTAGGGGGTCAAGATACGTCACGGTATAAAGCACTAGGATATATTTATGCTGGGTGCTAGCACTTCACTGTACAAATTAAAGGGATATTCCCATCTGGGCATTTACAGCATACTGATAGCATATGACATGAATGCGCCATAGAGGTAGGCCCCACCGCCCTGAAGTGGCCCACCGCTATGAGATATCCTAAAAGCCGGAGGGGACTGTCCAGATGGGAATTACTCTTTAAATAATCCAATAATAAAAGCTTCATCGCTGCATGAAGTTTGGTAACGTTCTAATCTACATAACTCTGCACAGTATCCAAGATCTCTGCTTGCTGTCAGTGACTAGGGACATTTTCGTTTACATCTAGACCTATTAATGGGAGTTTGCTACAACCCACTGTCTATTCAAAGTTTCAGTCTGTGACCTAAAAACTTCAACTACAATAGTCTCCCTCCGGGCCACAGTTTGCTACAGTGTATCAGTGCAGGGAAAACATTTAGCTCTCAGAGGATTGTCTAGAATGGATAGAATTGTGGAAACCCCTTAAAGTCCGTTCACGAGGCAGAGGTTTGGAGCAGACACTGACCCAAAATTCTGCCGGCAGCTGCGCGTTGTCTGCCTCCAACGGTTTTTAATGGGAGGTGTGGGCATACCCCTTCAGGCGCAGTGTGTGGACAGCAGCTGTTTAGAGCAATGGTGGGTGTGCGCTTGTGATTTAGCTTCATTCAAAGGAGCTAGGCCGCGAGCGGGTCATCGGCATCCAAACTGCGGTGGTTTCTGCCGTGGAATATGCAAAAGGCCCTAGGATGTGAAAAGTACTTGGTTTGTATTTCAGCCTCTGAACATATATAGGAATGCTCCTATTTACTGACAGCAAGACGAGATCTTGAAATAGTGAGGACTCAAGTACATAAAGGATGTTTTCTGCCTGGACATTTCTTTCCTCCAGTGGTAAGCGGCGATACAGATGTCTGGAAGCTGCTCACCTCCCGACTACTGAAATGTTAACCAGCCCTGCGTTGGGAAGAATGACCTATGCTAAAATGGAGGAAGGCTGAAACCACGTGTGACTGAGCGTCTCCTCAATCCAGAATGTAATGCAAGAAATTACCTGCCCGGTGCCGTAGTTATTCACTATCACAGCCAGAATGAATGCGGTCATTGTGCGGTGCTCAGCCTGTCAGCAAAAATAAAAGAAAATAGGAGGACATCTGCAAAACGTCTCTGTAAATACATCACACTGCATATCTTGTAGTGATCCTGAGTTATACCCCAGAGCTGCACTCAATATTCTGCTGGTAGAGTCACTGTGTACATACATTATATTACTTATCCTGTACTGATCCTGAGTTACATCCTGTATTATACTCCAGAGCTGCACTCACTATTCTGCTGGTGGAATCACTATGTACATACATTACTTATTCTGTACTGATCCCAAGTTACATCCTGTATTATACTTCAGAGCTGCACTCACTATTCTGCTGGTGAAATCACTATGTACATACATTACTTATCCTGTACTGATCCTAAGTTACATCCTGTATTAAACTCCAGAGCTGCAATCACTATTCTGCTGGTGAAATCACAATGTACATACATTACTTATTCTGTACTGATCCAGAGTTACATCCTGTATTATACTTCAGAGCTGCACTCACTATTCTGCTGGTGGAGTCACTGTGTACATACATTACATTACTTATCCTGTACTGATCCTGAGTTACAGCCCGTATTATACTCCAGAGCTGCACTCACTATTCTGCTGGTGAAATCACTATGTACATACATTACTTATTCTGTACTGATCCTGAGTTACAGCCCGTATTATACTCCAGAGCTGCACTCAATATTCTGCTGGTGGAGTAATTATGTACATACATTACTTATCCTGTACTGATCCTGAGTTACAGCCCGTATAATACTCCAGAGCTGCACTCACTATTCTGCTGGTGGAGTCACTGTGTACATACATTACTTATCCTGTACTGATCCTGAGTTACAGCCCGTATTATACTCCAGAGCTGCACTCACTATTCTGCTGGTGGAGTCACTATGTACATACATTACTTATCCTGTACTGATCCTGAGTTACAGCCCGTATTATACTCCAGAGCTGCACTCACTATTCTGCTGGTGAAATCACTATGTACATACATTACTTATCCTGTACTGATCCTGAGTTACAGCCCGTATTATACTCCAGAGCTGCACTCACTATTCTGCTGGTGGAGTAATTATGTACATACATTACTTATTCTGTACTGATCCTGAGTTACAGCCCGTATTATACTTCAGAGCTGCACTCACTATTCTGCAGCTTTCTAAACTGAAATCTCACAGCATTTCCTTCTTGTTCCATGTCTGCACAGTGCTTACTGCGATGATTCGTATTCTAGGAAGTGGATTCTTTATACCAGTATTTGCCCTCTATGTTGTAGCAGCTAAGCCAAAATGTTAAGAGTGCGTCTGACAAGAAGCTTGCTGACTGTTTCCAGTAACAAACCAGCAGAACGGTGATTGAAGTATAATCCAGACATTAAACCAGGACCAGTACCAGATAAATAATCTATTTCAAAGTTACTCAACTTTTCACCTTCATCATTCTGCACAGCAGTGTTCAAAGGTGGACCCTCGCTGTGAATACAGCGTCATACACTGCAGTAACGATATGCGGACTCCATACTGCGGTATATACCTACATTCCTGACTACACAAGTTCTAGCATCAGTCATGTTTTGGCAGTAAACTTACCAGAATTCTGCCCCTTGGTCAGCTGAGCAATCTTTCATTAAAGGGGTATTCTCGTTATTTAAAGGAGTTGTCTTATTGTCAGGGCAGGTCCGACACCCAGAACCCCGCAGATCAGCTGTTTGAAGAGGAGGCGGTACTCCATGTAAGCTCTGCTTCCTCTTCATTACACTGCCTGTCGTCTCAGAAGTGCAGTGTACTGACAAGTACTTGCTCCATTCAAGTGACTGGAGAGCGTGGCTGGAATTACTACGCCACACTGGAGACGAGACGGAGTGTAATGACGAGGAAGCAGCGCTCGCATGGGGTGCCATCTCCTCGTCTCACAGCAGGGTAGCGGGTGTCGGACCCCCACTGATCAGATATTGATGACCTATCCTGATGATAGGTCATCAATATTAATGGCTGGACAACCCCTTTAAGGTTATCCCCTATCCACAGGACAGGAAATAACTATTACATAGTGGGGGTCCTACTGCTGGGACCCCAACCGAACCCCAAATGAACAAAGCGGTCGGGCATGCGTGCGGCTGCTTCATTAATTTCTATGGGAGTTCCTGAGATAACCAAGAAATGAATGGAACAGCTGCGTGCATGCCCGACTGACCGCTCCGTTCATTTCCAGGGCCCTTGTTCTCGTTTTTAGTGGGGGTTCCAAGCGTTAGAACCGCCAAAAATGTAAT
Organism: Bufotes viridis; assembly: GCA_033119425.1. Classification (NCBI taxonomy): domain Eukaryota; kingdom Metazoa; phylum Chordata; class Amphibia; order Anura; family Bufonidae; genus Bufotes; species Bufotes viridis. The sequence continues at coordinate 258,972,944 of CM065594.1, read as the reverse complement.
AGTTATGCCTTATCCTCTGGATGAGGAAAACTTTATATAACCCGAAAAACTCTACGTCTTCATACTATCTACTCTATACAGTAGAAATTCTGAGCACGTCAGGTGACAACCAATATGACCGGCAATTTAGCCTTCATAGGGGTGGCCACCCAGCTTTCCCATAGGCAGATTTGACGCTCAGGCCTCTGGGAAAGCTGGATGACATCCCCTGCTGGAGGTCTAATAATGGTCTTAGATGTCACCAAGTGTCACAGCTAACTAGTGATGCAGCAATACCCGAGCGGGGGATGAGTAACTGGCAGATTTGCTAGTTTAGGAAAGCTGGGTGATGATCATATCCAGAATCACCAAGCTGTCCCAAAAACAGATGTAGAGAACCATGCGAGCTGACGTTAAATTGGTAGCTAGTAAAATATATTGAATGGTGGTCTTACCGGCATGTAGGGGTCTGCCAAAACAGAGAGAAAATATTTGTGCCCGTTATCTTTCACCAAGTCTGCTTGACAAGACTAGGGGTGGAAAAAGAGAGCAATGTGTTAGAAACGCGTTCACACGCGGCTGCCGTCCCAGACACGTCTGCCACCTGGATCTGAAGACCAAGGCTGCCTATGGAGGAGTCTTAGTGCCCCATCTGTGCCTCTAATATCAGGGAACCGGTACTTACACTGTCCACCGCCAGGATCTTAGCCCAGATGAACACCAGCAGCGGCCGCAGCTCGCGCGCCGAGCTCTGCAGAAGTTTCAGAACATAGGGGAAGATGCCAACCGACAGAGCCTGGAAAAGAAGAGTCCGGATTACTGTACCCTACCAGATCCGACACCAGGTACCCCTATATACCAAAGCCAGAGGGTGAAATAGAACCCAACTCCTAATGGGGCTCAACTCACTGACTGCATTACAGGAAGAGCGTCAGCAAGTCGATCAGCTGATTACTCTCTGCCAATCAATGAGAGGAACAGCTATTTAACATATAAGGTTTAGGAGCGCGGGGGTGTGCAGCCATGAAAGCGACTGATACCCTAAAATAAACATATCTGTCTGGAGGGCAGCGGGGTGTATCAGCCACTTCAGGTCAGTAGGGGACGGACTGCAGCGTTCATCATCTATATGATCAGGGATCAGCAACCTTTGGCACTCCAGCTGCTGTGAAACTACAACTCCCAGCATGCAAACATGCTCAGCTGTTCCTATAACTCCCACAGAAGTGAACGAAGCATTCTGGGAGTTGTAGTTTCTGAACAGCTGGAGTGCCGGAGGTTGCTGATCTATGGGATCACTAGCGCTGTATCTCCCGTGCCAGAGACCCTTCAGGAATATACACATATGCTATAAGGCAGCACGGGTGGAGTGGGGGAAGAGGTGTTTGGATTTTGGGAGACATACCAGTATTTTTAGTTACGTGACTCAGATCTCCCCACTATTCTAGAGGAATGTGTCATGGACAATCCAGTAGGAGGCAGAACAATGCGTCATACATCAGTGACGGGGGAATATTAGTATAATGCCTCCTCAAACACGTTTATGTATTATAGGGCGGCATTATCTCCACCACGGGGGAGCGCTATAGGGTTCGCTGCGGTGGTGCGGTCAGCAGAATCCAAACAGCTGACCCCATAGCTTTTTCTCGACTATGCTGGGAGAGCTGCTGCAGGGAATATGAATCCCTGCAGCTGCTCTCCCCAATAACCACAATGGTGCAATACAATGTAATGCAGTCCTTGGGTCTGATTTCCAGTTCTTGTATATTATACCCTATGGATCTGGACCTCCTGTGTTCTACATCACCCTGCCCTGATAATATACAGCTCATTATTACATAGTGCTTCCATGGCTCCAGTATAAACCTATACAACCCACTCACCAGGCTCACCGCCCACGGCCCCAGGTCCAAGAATCTTCCCAGCAGGTCCAGGGCTCTGAGACGATGGACCTGACTTAGTAACACCTAGAAGACAAACCACCATTATCATACATAACAGGTCCAAGCAATTCCAGTGAGATACCGCTTTATTGCCCATAGAGGGCGGTATTGTAGCAGTGACATTGATGTCCACAGGGGGCAGTGTTACAGCAGTCCATATAGCTTATGACAAGTGTCTACATGGAAGAGGACCATGACCTCGTCAGCATCTGAAGCCCCCTGACGACAAAATGTCTAGTTATGCAGTGATTTGGAAGGGGAGGAAATGTCACTTCATCAGCAGGAACATCTGCCATACTGAAGTTTAGGAAAGTTGGGCGACAAACCTTATTTAGTGCTGCAAATGAACCAGGAGGCACAGGATGAACAACAATGTAGGTCCAGCCCTGATCTACAACCGTCACGGTCTAAAAGATGTTGGGCTTAAAAAAAATCCAGATGAACCAGGAAGCACAGGATGGGCAGTTCTGTAGGGCCACTCCTGATCTACAACTGTCACAGATGTTGGATATATATAAATATATATATAAAAATTTCAGATGAACCAGGAAGCACAGGATGAGCAGAGCTGCAGGTCTATCGTAAGATACTGCAGGTTACGGATTATACCTACACTCCTTCATTTGGTTTTAGTGCTCTGGCTGTGTAAGTATTACAGCAGTTTGGGAATTCTATTCATGAAGCAGGGGGCACAGGATGAACACAGTTTTACATCCCACTCAGATGGTGGTGTGCGGCAGTGAATATAAAGGTGGGAGGAGTGCTGTGGAAGGTGATGCGGCTGTTCCTTACAAGATGCCTGTGTGAATAATGATGTACTTAGCTGAAGGAGAGGTCCTGAGGGGCCCGAGGTCTGCAGCACAGACTCTGATCTTGGACCAGAAGATGCTGCTGCGCAGTCTCATGAGACTCTGGAATTGCAGATGAGCCCGTGTCCAAGAAAGCGCAGAGCATCTTCATTACCAAGACGTACAGCGGCACCTCCAGCTCCGTAATTTATTAGCCTGCAGCAGCTGGAGAAGTACATTGTGAGAGGAGGGAGCGCTCTAGACCAGGAGGGTGGCACCTGCCATGTTCCCTGCGCCTGTCAGAAGCCGAAAAGGACGGAGTCTTGTAGACATTGACAGGTTCTGGATTATTAAAGCTTACGGATTAATGGATGGTCACTTACCTGCTCAGCAATAATGAGAAGTCTGTTATACCCGCGGTACCATCACCTTATATACCCACTGTAGGACCTAGGTGCCCTGCTCCATGCCCTCCAGGAGGCTTTTAGTTACAATCCCAATGCTTTTATAATAATTATGTCATTGGTACTGACACCAATCGATTCCAATAATCCACCATGTCTGATAATCCGGAACTGGACGCCAGGACAAGGTGGAATTTCAAAACCACTGAGGATCTCTACGGCATCCTCCCCTTGTATCAGGTTAGGCTACTTTCCCATTAGCGTTTTTTTGCGGATCCTGCATGGATCTGCGAAAACGCCTCTGGTACAATAATACAACCGCATGCATCCGTCATGAATGGATCCAGTTGAATTATCTCTTATATAGCCATGACGGATCCGTCATGACACACATTGAAAGTCAATGGGGGACGGATCAATTTTCTATCGTGTCCAAGAAAACGGATCCGTCCCCATTGACTTACATTGTGAGTCATGACGGATCTGTCTTGTTCCGCACCACATCGAGGACAGAAAAACGCTGCTTGCAGAATTATTCAGTCTGCGATGGGGACGCAACTGAACGGAATGCATTTTGGTGCATTCCTTTTCTTCAGTTCAGTTTTGTCCCCATTGACAATGAATAGGGACAAAACTGAAGCGTTTTCTTCCGCTATTGAGAGCGTATGATGGATCTCAATAGCGGAATTGAAAACGCTAATGCCTTATCTTCCACAGATTCATTCCCATAGATGCCGGATTAAAGGAATTGCTAGAAGTTGTTCCTCACCTGTAGGACGATGGGCAGCTGCTCCGGAGGGTTCCTGTTCTCCACCCCCATGGTCAACCAGACCTGAAACGCCGTCAGCTGCTCGGCAAAGAACGGGCTGTGCTGTAAGGGCAGAGGATGAGCGGAGAGTCACTACAGAGGCTCTGTAAGGGTGCTCGCTGCCATTGTACCCCACTTACCCGGAATGCAGTCCCCTCCTCAATGATGGTGGGTAACTGGGAAAGACATATGTCTACGGCGAGATCCCACGCCTGCCTGCAGGGCGGAAACGGAGGGACAATCAGCACGATGAAAAAGGTGACATCCTGGACCCCAATGCTAAATCGGTACCAGCCTCTTCCCCTATGATCCGTCATCACCCGCACCCCATAAGTAGTGAAGACGCTGCCTCTGGGGCGATGCAAAATTCCTGCACCTTCCCTTCATTGGACAATATCACGTCCAAGATGCTGGCACCCTGCTCATCCCAAAATGAAGTGCTGCCTAGCCTGGATGAGGATCCTGAACAAGGACCCCCCCCCCCCTTCCCTATTAACCCAGAATTCTCCAATGGGTTTTGTATTGGTAGCGCCCAAATAAGTTATGGCTGTTGCCTAGCAACAGGCACCGCTATCTGTGGGTGACTACTGTGGATCTCCATGCTTCTATGGCTATCCAGTATTCTTCAGAAGTTCCACCCATTTCCCTGTTGGAATTTGTCGATAAAGTTGGGAGCAACATTTATCACCTGTCCTCAGGATAGGGGGACACATGTATGATATCTGGTGGTCCGACCGCTTTATGTGTACGCATGACCACTGCTCCTCGCTGTACTCGGCAGTCCCATAGACAATGAATAAATCGGTGGTTACGCATGTGCGCTACCGTTCCCTCGACACAGGGGACTCATTCCGGTCGGACCCCCAGAGATCATGTTTGAATAGGAGACAAATGTTGTTTGTGGGCCGCTCCTTGAAGAAATTTCCCGATACCATGCGAACAGCAGCGCCACAGCAGACGGGGCAGCCATGTCTTGTATCGCCCCCTCTAACCCTACACTAGACATAAAAGGGTGGATCAGTTCAAATCGGAGTGTTCCTTTAAAAAAAAAAAAACAGGGAGCTTTAAGATGGATGCAACGGGTCAATGACTCCTCGTCCTGGAAGCTGTACTATTTAATAAGCATGAAGATTATAGATCAATCAATATACCCGGCGGGCGAGGATGATCTTTTTATAGGCCGGGAATTGTCATCGGACGTCTGATATATTTCTGTGTTCAGGACAGATAAAAAATGATGTCCGATTCCTCTGGCGGAGAGAGGTCGGCAAGTGATATGGCGGTCATGCCGGCCCCAGGCATTTGGTTGTCACCTTGTTATTAAAATGGTGTCCACCTGCTTCACTGCAACACATACTACTGGGAAAGCTGGGTGACAACCGACACAGTCACCGTTACAACTCACACAAGGGGTTGTCAACGCCGCTAGCAGGCTTCTAAGTGAGGCAGGGAACATCGCTGCTTTACCATTTACATATAGGAGTCGGAAAAGGCTGGGTGACAACCCCTATAAAGGTCATAATGGCCTTAAGAGTTGTCACCCAGCTTTCCTAGAAAGCGACAGAATAGCAAAACGTGGCTTAATGTGAAAATGCCGCTTAGTTTCCAAAAATCACTGGATGCCGAAAAACTGCAAATGATTCCTGCCTGGAGATGTAGCAGGGCTGAATTTGTCATCCAACTTTTTGGGGAGGTGCCACTTATGCCTGGCAATACCCATGAGGCAGGATTATGCAGTAGGTTGTCCAGAAAAACACCACGTGACCGCATCTGACACACTCAGCTCTGCTACGTTTTAGGGTAAGGCTACACAGCGACTTGCTGTGCGACTGCAAGTTGCAGAAAAGTCGCCGGAAACACAAAAACACGACTATTTTAGAACTGTGACTTTGCTGTGAAAACAAAGGAGAGTCGTCTGCAATCACATTAAAGTCAATGGAGGAAAAGTTGCGCATGACTTTCAACGTGCGACACAAAATTGTCGTGGACACAGTGTGTGTCGCACTGGGACACCAATAACAAACACTGCGTGACATGTTGTGTGTAGCCGCACCTTTACTCTTCCTGCCCTCTGAAATCCTCTGCACTGCTGTGAGTATTCTGTAGATCTAGTTACATAAAATGCAATTAGTCAATCCAGCTCTGCTACATCCCCATATGACATACCTCAATGATACATGCAAAAATAAGAAGCTTTGCCCTAATCTAGCAGGGAAGGGAAGCAGTTAAAGTGACGTGAACGCCATTTCATTACTCCGGTGACCACTCGGAGCGCTGCAGCGGGGACTGACCCAGGAGCGTGTGATCGGCTCAGCTATTTAGGTCACTGTGCACGCTCCAACAAGTCAAGGTCAGAGCGCTGAGCTCCGGAAAGGCGGTGAGTGACAGCGGATTGGGTTTCTCTCGCCAAGATTAAAGGTAAATCTCCTTTTAAGACTTCTAAGAAAAAATGTTCAAAAATCAATGGAGCCGCGTCCAACTGATTGTAATCTGGAGCCAGATGATATTCTCCACTGAAATGTCCCCAAAATCGTTATCAGGACTGACAGGCCAGAAAGTGAGACATTGGCGTCCTAATGAGGACGGACACAAGAGGAGCAGCGGAAGGTAGCACGTACAGCTCTGCTGTGCACGTCACCCGCCAGGACTTACCACATGGCGTGCATGAACGTAGGGGGCAACCTGGGGCTGCTCACGGGCGTGCAGTTATACGACCTCATTATCCTCTCGGCCAGTAGGAAGTTGCGGAACAGGCTGGCCACCAGGAGGTCTTGGCGGAACAACTTCTGGAACAAGTCTGAAGGTGCAAAGAAGAGATTTCTAGATGTATCTGCAGTAGACAGCACCCCCTGCTTGTTCAGTGTCTGCACAGAACTTGTACTAATTTCACTGGTGGTAAAAGTATTCAGAATCTGTATGTCTGTGAATCTGATGTAGGAAATGTAAGAAAATGTTGACAGGCCCGAGGATTTCGTTGAGATTCCTGGGCCGAAATACGTGTCAAAAAAGGTTAATGTAAGCTTCCAGACGTTTCTGAAGTATAGATCTGAAATCCGCATTGCAGAAAAAACAAAACACATTCTCTGCATTTTCTGCGCAGAAAACTGCACTTGGCAGCAAACGAGTAAGTAATGAAATGTACACTGTGACTGCACCAGCAGAACAGTGAGTGCAGCTCCGGAGTATAATACAGGATGTAACTCAGGATCAGTACAGGATAAGTAATGTATGTACACAGTGACTGCACCAGCAGAATAGTGAGTGCAGCTCCGGAGTATAATACAGGATGTAACTCAGGATCAGTACAGGATAAGTAATGTAATGTATGTACATAGTGACTCCACCAGCAGAATAGTGAGTGCAGCTCTGGGGTATAATACAGGATGCAACTCAAGATCAGTGCAGGATAAGTAATGTATGTACACAGTAACTGCACCAGCAGAATAGTGAGTGCAGCTCTGGAGTATAATACAGGATGCAACTCAAGATCAGTGCAGGATAAGTAATGTATGTACACAGTAACTGCACCAGCAGAATAGTGAGTGCAGCTCTGGAGTATAATACAGGATGTAACTCAGGAACAGTACAGGATAAGTAATGTAATGTATGTACACAGTGACTGCACCAGCAGAATAGTGAGTGCAGCTCTGGGGTATAATACAGAATGTAACTCAGGATCAGTATAGGATAAGTAATGTAAGTACACAGTGACTCCACCAGCAAAATAGTGAGTGCAGCTCTGGAGTATAATGCAGGATGAAACTCAGGATCAGTACAGGATAAGTAATGTAATGTATATATAAATTTGGATTTATATATTAGTCATGCACCTTCTTTATGTAAGAGATTCTATTTTCGCAGGTCTCTAAATTTCTCAGAGAAGATTAAATCAGCAAAGCTTTATGAGATACAACGTAGGAATGTGCCCCCATCCTCCGCCCTCAGATTAAAAGCACAATTTGCCCAGTTCTGAGTATGTGACATGTGCTGGGTAGCAGTAATGGAGTAAATGATCATAGCATAGCAGAAGTGAATGACAGTGTGATGGGATTGCAGGGATAAGCCTGATTGCCCTTGAACTGCACAGAGTGCATTAGAGCCGAGCCACATGTTATGGGCAGCCTCCCTGGAATAACGGGGGGAACACATGGGCGGCTGCTGCAGCCATTTATGCGTCAGCAGGATGACGGCTGCTATCTTACCTCGAGGCAGCACGTTCCATGCTATAGTGTCAGTAATTGCTGTGAAGATCCAGTTCAGCTCCCCAAGGGGCGTCCTCCTGTCATTCAAACGGCCAGGAATCCTGTAGAAGTCAAGGATGAGATGTAAGACATAGCAGGAAAATAAAATAATCACGTAGTCATGTGTCTGACAGATAACCGAGACACGTGGGCTTAGGTGACCAAGACCGATGCAACAAGGTGACCACAATGTGCCCCGCACTTACGTCCTCCCCAAATGGCAGCTCAGATGTCAGATTATCAGAATGCTCACAGCAGTGCAGAGTATTTTTGGAAAACAGTACATTCAACATTGAACATCTTTTCTAGATTATTAGTTATTTCAAGCGCCTCTTCCTAAATGAGGGCGTAGACAGTAGAACACCCACAGCAGGGCAGAGGATTTTAGAATACAGTAAAGCAAGAAGACGTAAAACGTAAAACCATGATGATCCATTTCCAGGTATGAAATTCAGTGATGAGTAATACTGTAATATACCATAATGGCAGCTTAAGAGCCCACTGCATATGAATGTCCTATTGAGTTTAATAGCAGCTATGAGCTCCCCCTAATGGTGGCTTCAAGAAGCCAGGATTTTATGACTGTGTGAAGGGGTGTTGCAGAAACGGGGCTCTCTAATCCCTATAAAAATATCATGGGAAATTAATCAGGACAACATTTTTGGATCTAACATTTGAGTGTGTCAGAAGGTGCCGAGCCGGGTTTATGTTATCCCATATCAATCTTTGGGCTGCAGGTTGAGCAGTTTGAATGTTCCATTTCCATCTTGCAGATTCTGTTATTCCACGACTAATGTAAAAAATGAAGTTCAGACATCATATAATACACGACAGTCTCTTTCTAACAAACCTAGATCCAGTCCTGTACCTGACATGGATCCAGAGATCTCCCCATTCATTGCTCTGCTAGATTTATATCAAGCTGAGAGCTCAAGGGGAGTGTCTTTTCTACTGCAGCTCAGGAGGCGTGTCTCAGCTCTCCCTATCACAGCTCAGGAGCTCAGGAGGCGTGTCAGCTCTCCCTATCACAGCTCAGGAGCTCAGGAGGCGTGTCTCAGCTCTCCCTATCACAGCTCAGGAGGCGTGTCTCAGCTCTCCCTATCACAGCTCAGGAGCTCAGGAGGCGTGTCTCAGCTCTCCCTATCACAGCTCAGGAGGCGTGTCTCAGCACTCTCTATCACAGCTCAGGAGGCGTGTCTCAGCACTCTCTATCACAGCTCAGGAGCAGAGATGAGCGAACTTTAAAAAAAAGTTCGGCGTTTGGGTTGTGGTAATCGCCGCATCCTGTTATGGATTCCACTACCGCGGACTATCCCGGCATATGGAATCCTTAAGGGGCGGCTTCCACGAACCCGAACTTTTGAACAGCCGAAGGACCTGGGGTGATGTCACCATCATGTGATCAGTGCAGGGGGGCGTGGCTCAGCACGGGATCAAAGTTGGTGGAAGCCGCCCCTTATGGATTCCATATGCCGGGATAGTCCGCGGTAGTGGAATCCATAACGGGATGCGGCGATTACCACAACCCGAACAACAAACTTTTTTTTAAAGTTCGCTCATCTGTACTTAGGAGGCGTGTCTCAGCTCTCCCTATCACAGCTCAGGAGGCGTGTCTCAGCTCTCCCTATCACAGCTCAGGAGGCGTGTCTCAGCTCTCCCCATCACAGCTCAGGAGGCGTGTCTCAGCTCTCCCTATGACAGCTCAGGAGGCATGTCTCTGCTCTCCCTATCACAGCTCAGGAGGCGTGTCTCTGCTCTCCCCATCACAGCTCAGGAGGCGTGTCTCTGCTCTCCCCATCACAGCTCAGGAGGCGTGTCTCAGCTCTCCCCATCACAGCTCAGGAGGCGTGTCTCAGCTCTCCCCATCACAGCTCAGGAGGCGTGTCTCTGCTCTCCCCATCACAGCTCAGGAGGCGTGTCTCAGCTCTCCCTATCACAGCTCAGGAGGCGTGTCTCAGCTCTCCCTATCACAGCTCAGGAGGCGTGTCTCAGCTCTCCCTATCACAGCTCAGGAGGCAGTTGGATGAAACTGAGCATGTGCGGCCATCTCAGTGAGCAGGTCAAAGAAATAAGAAAAGAAAAACAGCAGGTGGCGCTGTACAGATACATTTTATTCAATAACTCAGTGGATATAATACATATTTAATTACAAGCAATTACAAAAGTATTCAGATCCAGGGGCTGGTTTAAAAACTGCAGAATATTTTTCGTGGGACAAACCCTTCTAGTGCTATAACCGGAGGCACTGCAAATGAAATGCCCTCTTTACTACTGCTCTACGTTATCTATGGATTTCCATAGATGTTGGTGATGCTCCAGGACAGCTGCACTTGCAGGGAGGGTATTATCTAAAGCAGAGACCCCTACAACCCAACTCTGCTACATCTGTATGACACCAGGCAGACAAGATCGGGCCCTGGAGTCTTCTCAGCACTTAACCACTAATGAACCGAACGTCGTCCACTAATGTAAGTTTCGGCTCTCAGTGGCTCTTGCAGTTCGAGCAGCAGGGGCCCCGGCTCTGATCCCCCAGTAACCTTACATTCTGTGCGCTTACCGAGTAATGCCGACAACATCTGGATGCTTCTGGAGCAATCCGCACCTCTGCCATATGTGTTCATTAATCTCATCATTAGGCTTGGATTTCAGCGACCTGTAGGTGGCGTCACGTCATCACTGTACATCTAGCATACGGTTTCCCTGCCTTGTGAACTACTATCCTCATCAGGTATAACCCCTTCCAATACAAAGTGCCTGGAGTTACAAGTCAATCATGCGTGATGACGTCCCCTTACCATCTGGATGACGACAGTGGTTCCTTTTCTCATTCTCCACTGCTAACCTGCACGTACGTCAGAATTAACTGCAGTCCTGGCATTCTATTCCTATTGGGAATGGGGAGGAGAGCTCTTCTTGGTAGTGAATTGTGAGAGAGAAATGTAAATGGTGTAAACTCAGGCTCCTGGGCGTCAATGCTAAATCTGTAATAGAGTACCCCCTGCCGGGCATGTGCCATTCATACTACCGGTATGGCAGAAGAGCCTCCTCGAATACCAGGGCTCAGATATCAATGCTACCTATGAACCCCCTATGTCTATGCCACCGTCTGTCCATATGTATGTGCCAGAATAATAACTGGCAGACTATGGCACTGTCCTTACCCGCCAGCTTCTCCCCGATTGACTGTCCTAATGGCCCATGCTCTACGATACACAGAGTCATCTAGTCGCGTTAGCCTTTTGACTGCTGTAGTACTAAGCGACTGCCTGATTTCCTGGAAACGGAGGGGTCTGACATCTGGAGAGTTCTCTGGCCCCCCCTCATCATCATATTCTGAAGCCGATCATCCCATCTTCACGACACTTGCCGCATGGCAGACTCCAATGCCCGGCGCTGTTATCCCCATTGTCCCTAATTGCAGAGTAATAAAACCCTGGAGTGCGCAGCCTATTACTATGTACTGTACCTACCGGCGTGTTTATACAATCGCCGAGCTTGTACGTGCGGGGGGGCCAGACAGCCGCCTGAAGAGGTTAAGAGTCGGCTACGGGCAATTTCCGTGTTGCTTTTGCCACTTAATTGCGAGATAACCTGCGCTGCGCACTCTAAAAGTCATCTGAAATGGAGAATTATGAATCCCCGGGCGCCCCGGCACCGGGATGCAGATGGAGTGGCGCTCTGAGGCACGTGCTGGAGGAAACGAGGCATATTTAAGAAGGTGGGTGGGGGATTTCCTGACCGGTGTGTGATTTAGCCTGCAGGTTGCAGGGAAGCGGATCCACCGTGCGCTCTACCCAGTCGTTTCCCAGCGCTGCTGAAAAGATTTATGAACCCTCAGCGTGGTAACGGGAACACGCTGAACTATTGGACTTGGAGATGCATTAACTCTTTTCAATGTGGCGCCTGGAGATTAACCCCTGACAAGCTGGAACTGCAGAGAGGTTAAAAATTAAAGAGCAGCGGAAAAGAATTTAGGACGGAGATTAAGAAAGATGCAGATGTTCCCTCTAATGTCATCCTTCTGGCCGCCGTCTGTCTCTCGTGAGTCTCTCCGCCGCTTGTTGGTCTTGTGTAATCAGTAACAACGGCGCGTGCCGAGATCGACAGGTGGAATAATGCAGTTGCTGACAGGAGACGTGCATCGGCGCAGGCTGCGCTGGGGAGATAACCCAAATAAATATGAGGGTGACGCTCAGCAAATGTCAGGGCAGGAAATCTCATAGAAGAGAGCGGAGGATTGTGTGTCGGAACAAAGCATCCGACAATCAGGACGCGGCTTGTACAGGAGCCCGCTAATCTTCAACAGGCACCTGGCTAGGTAGAGAGAGAGACATACACGGTGTGAAGAGAGAAGGCCATAAACACTGCTCTGTGAGAGAGAATGGACGAGAGAGAGAAACAGAAAGAAACAGCAAAAAAAGAGAGCAACCTCGAACGAGGGGAAAACAAAAGGGTGTAACACTGACAGAGAGAACAAGACCAGCAAACACGAGACCTCAGAGAGAGAACAGAAGACAGAGGGAGTAAACGAAAGAGAGACTGGATGCATATATAAAAGGTCAACCAGAGAGAGTCGGCGGCTGCAAACACGAGAGAAAGCAACCTGGACTGAGAGAGCAAAAAAAAAGAGAGTAAGAATACTAAGTGCAAATAAGAGAGTGTAACCTTGACGGAACGTGAAAAAGAGCAAGCAAGAAAGAGCAACCTCAACTGATAGAGAAAACAAACAGCAAGAGCAAGCGGTCGAGAGAGAGAGAACAAGCGGTCGAGAGAGAGGGCTTGGCAGACGAGAGAGGGGGCGGGCAGACGAGAGAGAGAGAGGGCGGGCAGACGAGAGAGAGAGAGAGAGGAGCGAGAGCGGAGCAGAGAGAGAGAGAGAGGCGGGCAGACGAGAGAGAGAGAGGGGCGGGCAGACGAGAGAGAGAGAGGGCGGGCAGACAGAGAGAGAGAGAGAGAGGGCAGACGAAGAGAGAGAGAGAGGGCGGGCAGAAAAGAGAGAGAGAGGGCGGGCAGAAAAGAGAAAGAGAGGGCGGGCAGAAAAGAGAGAGAGAGGGCGGGCAGAAAAGAGAGAGAGGGCGGGCAGACAAGAGAGAGAGAGAGGGCGGGCAGACAAGAGAGAGAGAGGGCGGGCAGAAAAGAGAGAGAGAGGGCGGGCAGAAAAGAGAGAGAGAGGGCGGGCAGAAAAGAGAGAGAGAGGCGGGCAGAAAAGAGAGAGAGAGGGCGGGCAGAAAAGAGAGAGAGAGGGCGGGCAGAAAAGAGAGAGAGAGGGCGGGCAGAAAAGAGAGAGAATGAGAAAGAGCAAATGAGAGAGAAAGCAGTTGTGACAGAACAAAAAAAGTCAGCAGCTTCGAATGAGAGAGTAATCAAGAGAAAGTAATCTCGACTGAGAGAGAACAAGACAGCAACCTTGACAGAGAGAGTAAACAAGAGAGAGCAGGAAAAAAAGCAACTTAGCTAAAGTAAACGAGTGAGAGTTAGCAAGAGAGAGAGAGAGAGAGAGAGAGAGAGAGAGAGAGAGACAGGAACTAAGACAAAGAGCGACGAGGGAGAGAATGCAATGTTAACAAAGAGCGAAGCCTCAAGATGGAGGCGAACACATCATCAACAGAGCAATTCTGAAAGAAACCCTGACAGCAAAAAAGAACAGAGAGAAACAGAGAAATCTCATCTGAGCAAAAGAGAGTGATCCCGACACACAGAGAGCGCCGTCTCGACAGAAAGAATTCACAGAAATCTCACAAGCGAGATCTTAGAAGATAGACATAAATGACCTAGATTGAGTCAGAGACTGGCAGAGCCATTACTATGGATATGAAGGAACTGTTGTGGCCTTGTTCACATTTCCGTGTCCGATTTACGTCTGTGGAAAATCCTTCCATGCTTCATCCGTGAAACATCTGTGTTCCGTGTGTCCGTTTTTGCCACGGACTCTGCTCAGCTGAAAATTTGTTTCCAGTGAAACACTGTGACAGGACGTGGATGCCATCCGTGTTGTGTCAGTAGTTTTTTACAAACCCATAGATTTCAATGGGCGCGATTTCTCTGCATCACGGACTAAAGTAGCGCCTGTCTCCGTGATTTTTCCACTGACCGAAAACCACTGATGTGTGAAGAGACCCGTTAAGATCAATGTGCTGTCTGGGGGAAAACGCCGAAAGCACATGACCCTATTTTCCTAATCATAGACAACCCCTTTAAATCTACCAAGCAGTGCCACAAGAAAAACATAGGCCGCAAACGTGTGAAGGAGGGTGACATGAAATGCGGACATGACTGGAGTCTTATCCGTGACGCCGATAACAGGACTAAATATAATATAATGATCTCATTTCAGGTCATAAATATTCAGAACCCTCTCTGAATATAAGTCATTGTGCTTCTGGAGAAGTTAATTAACTCAAGAACGAGGATCAGCGGAACGACGAGGATGGGAGCGCGACCACAGAACTGAAGATTGTGGGGATCGGGGCAAAGAGAGGCAATGCCACAGCGCTAGGAATTACCCCAGAAAAAGATTAAAGGGGTTATCCCAGGAATAATATAAGAAATGAAACCAGTCTCTAGAACCAGCCCTGTACCTCACATGGATCCAGAGATCTCCCCCGTTCATTCCTCTCCTGCAGATTAGGGGATGTGCTCTTTCTCAGGGTTGTGTCCTTTCTGCTGCAGTTGAAGGATGGAACTGAACATGTACATCCGTCTCAGTGGTCAGGACAGAGAAATTAGAAAAAGAGCAAACAGCAGGTGGCGCTGTACAGATAGATTTCATTGAACAACCCAGTGGCTATAATACATGTTCAATTACATGCAATTACAAAAGTATTCAGATCCCGATCCCGGTGCTGGTTTAGAAACTGTATCAAAGTTTTCGTGGGACAACGCCTTAAGGGCCAGGAATTAGAAAAATATGTCCAGAAAGTGCGCCAGACCTGTCCACGGGTTGTCTGGTACGGCGGCTCAACTCCGCTGAAGTAAATGGGTCAGAGCTGCCATACCACATGCAACCTGTAAGCTGGCGTGGCGCTGTTTTCAGAAGAAATCCCCCACAGTAATGTAATGATGATTTAGTGTCTCCTGTGTATTGATCCTGCCCTTTTGTTCTCAATAAAGATATTTTATGGCTCACAATTAGAGGCTTGTGCTGAAGAACACACACCTCTGACATCAGAGAGAGCCACAACCCACGGGCAGCAATATCTATGTGCCCCCCCCCCCCCCCCCAACCTTTTCCTCCACTGATGTCTCCTGGGCAAAAGCATAGTCCAACCCCCACCTAAGGTGCAGTGCCCGGTGTATCCTCGCCTCCATGTCTCAAGGACACATAAGGAAGACCCTGCGCTCGCCATGTGATTCTTGCTACGATGCTCATGTCACATCAATTATATATTGCTGCTAGTACTACTACTCCTATAGGTAACGGAGAGAGGGAGTAGTGCATTCACAGGAATACTTGACCCTGCATGGCCAGTTCCCGCTCCCGTCCACATTAGTCCTGCAGTCTGCTAGGCTGGTGATAGGGATGTCCGGGATCAAAAAACATGGCTGCTCAGTAAAAACAGTGCCACACCCGTGTGCAGGTTGTGTGTGGTACTGCAGCTTTACAGCCGGTTTCTCTGACCCTGGACAACAAAAATCAAGCCAATTGGTGCTCCTCCTGAAAGCAGGGTCAATGGCACATTAGTATGCAAGGTACCACGTATAGAGTTACCCGCTGGCAGTGTACAATTAGGAGGGGGTTCTTATGGTATCTAGGGCCCCAATCACAGAACCCCTTTGAAGAGGAGCTGTCGCCTCTCCTGACATGTCTGTTTTAGTAACTACTTGTATTCCTCATGTGATAATTCTGGAGCCTCTATTCTTATGACTCTATGTTGCGCCATTCCTTTATTAGAAATACCGCATGCTGCAGTATTATCTCCAGCCAAAATGCCTGAAGACATGACGGATCTGGCATCTATTTCGATAGAAATGCATTAGTGCTGGATCCATCATTAAAAATACCGGAACAATGGACCCGCCATTGCGCAGACCTTTAAAACTGTGAAAAAAAATATAGACTGCTACATCTTTCCGCATGACGGATCCGCATCCGGATCAGTCTACAAATGCTTTCAGTCGTCATGCGGTTAGACGGATCCGGCGACTGAACTGCCTGCCGGAATCCTCTGCTGCAAATGTGAAAGTAGCCTGAATTGCTAGCAGATTGAAATAAAGTTCCAGAGGGGTGTTACCAGCTGGGGGGTGTTTCCCTGCACAGTCTGGCACCGGCAGCACTTATTGGATCATATCAGACGGTGCAGGGACACCCCTCCCAAATGGTAACACCCAGAGTGCAGACTGCTGGCAATAAATTCATAAACATCAGAAAGAAAAAAAAAAAAAAAGAATAGAAGAATGGCAAAAAACAAAGTCATAAGATTAGATGCTCCAGAATTGTTATGCAAGTAGTTGCTAAGACAGACAGGAGAGGTGACCTAGAATTAGTAAAAAAAAAAACCTGTTTTATCCTCCTTAGAAAGAGCACCACTCTTACCTACAGGCTGTGTCCGGTATTACAACTCTAGAAAAATTTTCTTGGGACAACCCCTTTAAGGGCCAATTTAGGAGAGGGTGCCCAATAATGGTAGATATCAGTCAATTAGATTGATGAGATTGGTGGAAGTCAGGTCTTCATTCCCCACAATGAAGTCCTGGTCAAGACAATCTCCTGAACTCCAAACTGAATGTCAGAATGGGAAAGAAAGGTGATTTAAGCAATTTTGAGCGTGGCATGTTCTGAGTATTTGCCAATCTGCTCAGTTACTGGGATTTTCACGCACAACCATTTCTAGGGTTTACAAAGAATGGTGTGAAAAGGGAAAAACATCCAGTATGCGGCAGTCCTGTGGATGCTAGAGGTCAGAGGAGAACGGGCCGACCGATTCAAGCTGATAGAAGAGCAACGTTGACTGAAGGTATGCAGCAAAGCATTTGTGAAGCCACAACACGCACAACCTTGAGGCGGATGGGCTACAACAGCACAAGACCCACCGGGTACCACTTATCTCCACTACAAATAGGAAAAAGAGGCTACAATTTGCACGAGCTCACCAACATTGGACTGTTGAAGACCGGAAAAATGTTGCCTGGTCTGATGAGTCTCGATTTCTGTTGAGACATTCCAATGTTAGAGTCCGAATTTGGCGTAAACAGAATGAGAACCTGTATCCATCATGCCTTGTTACCACTGTGCAGGCTGGTGGTGGTGTAATGGTGTGGGGGATGTTCTCTGGGCACACTTCAGGCCCCTTAGTGCCAATTGGGCATCGTTTAAATGCCACGGGCTACCTGAGCATTGTTTCTGACCATGTCCATCCCTTCATGACCACCATGTACCCATCCTCTGATGGCTACTTCCAGCAGGATAATGCACCATGTCACAAAGCTCGAATCATTTCAAATTGGTTTCTTGAACATGACAATGAGTTCACTGTACTAAAATGGCCCCCACAGTCCCCAGATCTCAACCCAATAGAGCATCTTTGGGATGTGGTGGAACGGGAGCTTCGCGCCCTGGATGTGCATCCCTCAAATCTCCATCAACTGCAAGATGCTATCCTATCAATATGGGCCAACATTTCTAAAGAATGCTATCAGCACCTTGTGGAATCAATGCCACGTAGAATTAAGGCAGTTCTGAAGGCAAAAGGGGGTCCAACACCGTATTAGTATGGTGTTCCTAATAATTCTTTAGGTGAGTATATATATATATACACACACACACACACACACACACACACACACATACATTATAGATATAAAGATGCATGCGAACTTTACATACAGTATAGGAATACACAGCGTGCGGAGTCTCTCCTGCAGTGTAAATCACTGTGATACGTATGCACAGCGGCGCCTCGAGACTGCAGAGTCAGGAGATCACAGTCCTTATACTATAAAGCTGTGAGAGGACGACGGCACGCTGACAGCCTGTCCTCACTCATACCAGCCCCCCACAACGTTGTGCCCCCTAGTCCAGTGGCAGTAGGTAGCTTCTTATCTAATCTCACACCCAACCAGACCCAGGAGTCTTAATTACTAGCCCAATACAAGTGTAGCCCCCGTGCCAGCCCAACATCAATATCCTTGGGGTACAATTTTGCTATGGCGGGGCCTCAAGCTATAAACATCTTATCGGAAGGTCATGGCATTTCAACCAGTGCTGAAACGCTGGCATTCAGAGCTCTGCAATACTTTACAGCAAACCGGCTTGCTTGCCGCTAGACCTGAAAGAGGCTTAAAGGCGAATCACGTCTTTTTAAGTTCAGAATTCACTGCTGAGCATTTTCTTCATATATCTTTATATCAGGCAGAGCTCTATTTTTTCTAAAACAGAGCTCCAAACTGAAAGAGCCCATTAATACAATTCTGACTACCGGCTGTCACCACTAGAGGGAGCATACTGCATAAGGGTTTTTTAATTCATTTTAATGTACAGACAGTATGCAGTAAGCTCCCTCTTGTGGTGGGTGCAAGTAGTCAGAATTGTATCCTTTATTTCCATGCAGGGAATTTGGAGACTAAATCCCAACTCTTAGAATATGTTTAAAATAAATAATAATCTGCTAAGAAGTTCTGACCTAATTAGATTAAAAAAATAGTTTTTTGGGGGTGGGAATTCACAGGTAAATAAGTATATGACAACTTTCATTAGATTTGGGGACCCTCAGATTGCCTTCCTGTTGTCAGAAAACAGCTGCCACTTGGCATATACTTGCCAGCTGCAAAAAAGTGCATTACCGAGCGGAGGCCGACAAAGAGCACAGGAGAAAGCTCCTCCCAGAAATTAAGAGTATAAAATCTTCTATACTGAAGCATCATGGGAGAGAAAATCTGAGAGAAAGAGTTCAGAGAGCCCATTAATAAAAAATTACTTTGCGTACTTGGGTTTTCAATTTTTTTTTGCATAATGTCGGTGTATCTATGTACAATCATAGAAGGAAAATATCTTTTTTGGGCTTCCCTAATGTCTTCTTCAGCCATGTTATTCCATTTCAGCTGCACAGCTGGATGCATTTCACTCAGAAGCAGGGGGCGTATGCTTTTTGTGAAATCTGTCAGCACTGTACTTTCTCCTTACTTCCTACTATGTTTAGGTAAGGAGGAGGAAATCACACTTGCAGACAGACAGGAGACTCCTGTGAATTCAGAAGCAGTGCAGGAGCAGTTCTTTTTATCAGGCTCACGATCGGAGCTAGCTCTGACACGCCCCCACTTCCACTCTGCCTTCTCTATTACTAAGGACAGATCTTGCCTGATAACAGGCAATGGACTGACTGCAAATTAGGTGGAAGTGAGACCCCTAGTGGCCATGACTATGCAGCTCTTTTTCAGGTAGATGCAGGCAGATTTTTTTATAACGAAGTGCGTTAAAAATTTGCTAGTTCCACCATTCTCGATCAAATGAAATGAAACAGACTCTATAAATTTTAGGGCATCAAGAACATACCTAAGCTCCTTTTTGGACAACATTCGCTGCTGATTTAGAGGTCTGGAGCAGAAAGTAAATCCTCATCCTCTCCTTATTCATACATTACACTGGTTTCTATTAATCCGCAGAAAACAATACATGGACGCAAGGAAGCAATGAACACCGCCATTAATGTATGCGCGATTAGTTAATTCTTAATTAGTTGACTGAATTCTAGCAGCGTGGGTCACAGCCCGGAGGAGATCGGATGCAGATATTTATCTCATTATATCTGGAAAGCTGCGCTGAATTCAAAGGCCCACCTGGCGATCTGCATACGTGATGGGGGTGGAGGTATGCTGGCTGACTTTCATGTAATTGTGGTCATACTACGAGCTTGGTTTCCTTCCAGACAGATGCGGTAAACTAGAGGTGTCCTTCACCATCTCAATGCTTTCGGAGAACGTGGCATTATCATAACTGGGCGCTGCCGTCACGCATAAAGTGCACCGTATGCTATGCGCTGAATCTTAAAGGGGACATGACACCTTTTTAAATTTCTTGTTAGAGCCCCACTGACCCTTCATGTGAACGTAAAATATATGGATGCACTGCTGGATATGATGATCTTTATGGTTGGTTTAGGGGAAGGATTTGGGGGTGGGTTTCAGCGCAGATTTGGTGCTGAAAACAGTGCGGAATCTGCGTCAAATTTGCATCTCTGCGCAGTTTTCAAGCCCACGCCAAGAATGTACAAGGCCA
Source organism: Bufotes viridis (assembly GCA_033119425.1). Taxonomy (NCBI): domain Eukaryota; kingdom Metazoa; phylum Chordata; class Amphibia; order Anura; family Bufonidae; genus Bufotes; species Bufotes viridis. The sequence continues at coordinate 258,952,570 of CM065594.1, read as the reverse complement.
TTCTTGGTACGGTAACTGCGTGGGCCCCTTGCAAAGCCGAAGTGGGAGCCGGCTCACGGTTTAAATCCATTAAATGGAGCTAAACCTAAAGAGGATCGGCATGAGAACCCACCGCAGAAACCGCAGCGCAGTGGTTTCTGCTGTGGGATTTGTGCCGGATATTGGTGCAAGCAAAATCCTCCACCCGTACATACCCTAAGGGTTGGACACTCAACGATAACATACCTGAGATCTATACTAAAATAAAATGGATGTAGTGAACAATGGCACTGAACGATCTGGGGAGCACGGCAAAAGTCGAGGGGCACATGCCCTTCCAGAGTATTGGACAGTGCTGTGTCGGTCTATTATCTGCAAAGAGCTCATGAGTAGTTTATGGGGTTCGCAGTGTGATGGGGAGCAACGTTAAAAGGGTTATCCCATAATTAACATAAAAAAAAAATCAGATAGTACATGACAATCTCTTTCTAACAAAGCTAGAACCAGCCCTGTAACTCATATGGATCCCTAGATCTCCCCATTCATTACTCCAATTGCTCTGCTAGATTGATATCAAGCTGGCAGCTCAGGGGGCGTGTCCTTTCTTTTGCAGCAGGAGGTGTCCATTCTGCAGCAGCTCTCTACGTATCACAGTTCAGTAGGCAATTGAAGGCTGGAACTGAGCATGTGCGTCCACGTCAGCGAGGTGGACAGAGAAATCAGAAAAAGAACGAACAGCAGGTGGCGCTATACAGATACATTTTATAATTCAGTAGCTATACCTAATATTTAATTAAATGCCATTAAAAAAGTATTCAGATCCAGGTGACGGTTTAAAAATCGCATAATATTTTTCCTGGGACAATGGCGTATTAAAACCCTCATCCACTGATGGAGATAGCCGCTTATTGGAGAGATGCATTTATATGGCGGGGGCAGAGAGATGGCGAGAGCCTTGAGCTACCAGGTCTTTCGGCAACTTGTAATGACATGTAAAACTGCAAATGCTGCTAATATGTTTCCCTAAGCAGGACCTCGCGCGCTCGTAGACTCGCTCCACAGCGAGGAGCAATTAGGAGCACGAGGGAATGAAACAAACCAATATTAGCGGAGGTTACTGGAGCCAAACAAGCAGCTCGCTGCGTCCTCTCCTCATCAACAGATAATGCCGTTATCGGAAAAAATTAACATTGCTGAGTTCAGGGTTTCTGAAATTCCCCAAATAATCAGGAGGTAGAACAAAGCCTGAAGCTGCAGAACGGCCGGCGAGATCAGAAGCCATTGCGTCAGCGGCTCCGAGCCTGATCTGCGTGGCGGCTTAAGAAGATTTCTTTTGATTAAGGGAATTTTTATGAAGGGTTAGAGGCACCACATCTTATACTTCTGCTTAAAGGGACGAGTAAAGCTTGTGATATATCAGCACTTGCCTAAGTCTTCACTGTAGTTCAAGGAAAACCTCAGAAATCAAAACTGTTGGGTGATCTAGTAGACCTTTTGACCATAGGCAACTCTGGATTTGAGGTGAGTGTCCATCGATGGAGCAGCTCATGGAGCTCAAAGCTTATGGTCATATGTGGTCAATAAACATCAATACCATAAGTGATGATGAAGTCCACCAATGTTAGGATCCCACCGTGGATAAAACTGGTTAAACAAACCCCAGCAGGGCTCAACCGGTGGCATCCAAAGCCTGTACATCTTGCTTCACTGCGCATGGGCTGGATGCCGCTAGAGCTGGCTTATGATGAAGTTTCCCAGCCAGCATGTGGCGGTACTTTTAGGCTATAGTTTTCCCGACAGGTTCCCTTTAAGGCTAGTGGTTGGTCAACTTTAGTCAAGGCTCTATATGCTTTAAAAAAAAAAGCGTCCTAATGAACAGACTAAAGGACATTTAAAGACACTGTGCAAGGCACACAATTCCCTTAAAGATACCAAATACTAGTCAAGAGCGTTACGTAGCCGAACCCCAAGGTGACACAGAGCTTACCATAAGAGATGCCACCTCTATAGATATCAGCTATATTATTGGTCCATCCGCAGATAATGTAGCAGATATGAGGCAGCTAATCTCAGAAACAAAAATGGCACCTGCAAAATCCAACATTCCTCAGGCCAGTCAGAACCAAGAAGGGAAATTCCTCAAATTGTAATTTTAAGACCCACCGAAATTTGGGATATCAACCAATGCGGCAGTGGAAGAGTTAGCATATTCTGGATTCCCGATCTTCCCGGACGATGAATAAATACCTCCAGCCCCACTGCTCATGGATGTCTCTAATTAATCTGAACCTGCTGTCTCCTGAGACAGACGCCTCCAGAACCAATTATCTTTTCCTCTTTGCTCCTGGGCTTTGGGCAGTGAGAGCTTCTCTTCTGACCCCAAGGTGAGCTGGTCCTGAGCATCTCTGAGCACTTCACAGCCGGGGCTGCACACTCGGATACTGGGAGATCTCAAGGTCTACTGATGAAGTGCCAAGGGCTGGATGTTGATAGTGGGTATGACAACTTTGGAGAAAGGTGGTGGGTACGCGCTTACCCAAGATGGATTAAGTGGATGGAACCATATGACTTCTCCATCAGTATCGTCCACATTAGATTGTAAGCTCCTTAGGTTTAACTATGCCTATGCCATAGATTAGCTTTTCTCCCTCAGGGCTTTGATCATTTATTGGGTTGTACATTAAAAACACAGCATTAGAGCAATGCAGGTACCACCTAAAGACAGAGGGTACACATCCCGCCCTTGGGGCATATGTACTAGAGGTTGAGAACTTAGGCCCTTCATATATGGTGGAGTATGGAGCCGACACCAAATGTCCTTGAGGAATAGTCCTGGTGACACTGCAGTTTGTGTTCTTGGCGTGCCACAGACAACTAATAGGGTGTACTAACTAAGGGTGGGCACCAAGAAAGGGGCTTCCTATAAATCTAGGGAGCCGATCAAAATTATATTCTTAATTTCGAGTCAAGCATAACAGAGGAACTGGAACTTCTTGAAAGGGTTTTCCAAGACCTTTAATACTGATTACCTATTCTCTGGAGAGGTCATCAGTATCTGATCAGGTGGGGGTCCAACACTTGGGACCCCTGACAATCAGCTGTTTGAGAATGTACCGGCGCTCCTGAGGTCTCCGTGCTCACGAAGCACAGCTCCGTACATTGTATAGTGGGCGTGCTATTCACTTTAATGGGGCTGAGCTATGCCCTAGGCCAGTGATGGGCAAAGAGCGGCTCTCCAGCTGTTGCAAAACTACAACTCCCACAATGCCCTGCAGTAGGCTGATAGCTGTAGACAGTCTTTGCATGCTGGGAGTTGTAGTTCTGCAACAGCTGGAGAGCCGCACTTTGCCCATCACTGCCCTAGGCCAAGTGAAGCTGTGAGAAGGCCGTGGTGCTACAGTGAGCGCAGCTGCCTTCTCAAAACAGCTGCTCGGCGGGGGCCCCCGGTTTTGGACCCCCACCAATCAGATACTGATAACCTATCCAGAGTATAGGTCATCAGTATATAAGTCTTGGAAAACCCCTTTAATTCGACAGGATCCAAGGACCACATCACAACCCCTTCACTGAGGCCCTCACCCACCACAGAACAGATGTACCCATTGAAACCAATGACCCTGCCCTTCGTTTGCCTTGAAGTCAGGCAACGCCTTTAACATTGTCTAAAAATCCAAAAATTAGGGATATCAAAAACCTTTACTTACTTCTCAATGAGGTCCAGAGTCACACCAGGAACGAGTCTGACACTTTTCTGCATACAAAACCTACAACAGGAGAGAAACAATTAATAATATATGTCAAAAGCAAAAAAACTCGAGATTTTTATTTTATTTTATTCTTTAATGACGGAGCACAAACTTCCTATCCATAGGAGGAGCTTTCTTCTGGATCATCCCTGCACCTGGTGGGTTTAATAGGTAATATAGCCTTGCAACCAGAAACCGCTCCACCACTGTCCACGGCTCGTCTCTGGCATTGCAGCTTAGCGCCGGTGAAGTGAATGAGCTGCAATACTGCACACAACCTGCAGACGGGTGGGGAGCTGTTGTAACAGAACATGTCCTTCTCATCCTGGCTGTGACTCTTCCAGTCCATGTTCTCACTGATGGACACGAGTAATGGTCTAAGCAGGTAGGAGAATTTGTCTATCCCTTATTCTTCCGGACTTACCCTTTAAAGAGGACCTGTCATCTCCCCTGACACGTCTTCTCCATGAAATGACAATACTGGAACATATTTTCTTAGAACTCTGCACTATGCTGTCTCTCTGCTATTCCTCCTAAAAATGTAACAATAAATTAAAGGGCATGTGTCAGCAGATTTGTACCTATGGAACTGGCTAACTGTTGGCCGCTGAAGGCATCTGTGTCGGTCCCATGATCATATGTGCCCGCATTGCTGAGAAAAATGATGGGTTAATATATGCAAATGAGCCTCTTGGAGCAATGGGGGCGTTGCCCTTACACCTAGAGGCTCTGCTCTCTCTGCAACTGCTGTGTCCTCTGCACTTTGACAGGACCAGGCAGTGAAAACATCACTAATTCTAGTCCTGTCAATCAAAGTGGAGAGGGCGCGGCAGCTGCAGAGAGAGCAGAGCCTCTAGGTGTAACAGAAACGCCCCCGTTGCTCCTAGAGGTTCATTTGCATATATTAATACATCAGTTTTTGCGACCAACACAGCCATCAGCTGCCAACAGGTCAGCCAGTTTCTTAGGTACAAATCTGCTGTCAGATGCCCTTTAATAACCTGGCATCAATAGCATGTCTCTACACAGACACAAGTGTTTAGGGACACGCCCCACTGAAAATGGAGACAGTAAGACTTTTCCAAGAGGAATAAGACTGGAATAACAATACAAACCTCTAAAAAAAAGATGTTTCAGAATGGTCAGTAAATCAATTCTTAAAGATCAATTAGAAAAAGGTGCTGATGTGCACGCCGATGCGCTTCTCGGCCACGTCTACATTGGACTGTGAGCACAACAATCCTCCTACAGCAGGCAGGCTGGATAATATCCATGTGATAATCAACGGGCAGCCGTGTGCATATATTACTTTCATGCATCTGTCCCGTAAACCTGCCAAGAAATACCTTTTGGAACGGATTAGGAATAGCATGCTCCCCATTATGTGGGGACCCGGGAAGACGACCGCGATCCTTCACCATGTGATGCATCGGAGCAGGTGAGTAATTGGGATGACGCAGACGTATAATGTGAGATTAATCGTAAACCGCCGGGATCAGGATCCGGATATACCGCCATACAATTACATGCCGTTATTCAATCAATCCAATTAGAGATGTTAATTTTGCTTCATTAAAGGGGAGATGAAATATGTACAAATGAAGTTCTCTGTATACACGAGCGGGAAAAATTATATTTCCACAAATTAAAATATATTAAAAAATGCACACCAGAAAATGATATAAGAATGTAATTAACCCCTTAAAACATTCAGAATAAATCCCAGTCCCTCTTTAGGCAGCTGCAGATGTGCATTATACACAGTCCTGTAAAGGTCGGATTGTGCTGCTCCGAATTTACAGCCGTGTGCTCTGACCCGATCAGATGTCTTCACCTACAGTTCACACTGCCCTCCCCCAAGAGGTTGCATTAAATCAGGGGGGAAAAAATTGAAGCCCCATCTCCCTCCTTATGTTGTTTCATTCAGAGACAACAGCTGCAGCAGCATCTCCCTCCTCTCCCTTATGCTGTTTCATTTAATCACAGACACCAGCAGCATCCCCCTCCTCTCCTATCATGCTGTTTTATTATATCACAGAAATAAGCAGCAGTTGCATCCCCCTCCTCTACCCTTATGATGTTTCATTAAATTACAGAGACAACAACTGCATCCTCTCCCCTCAAGCTGTTCTATTAAATCATTCAGTAAAAAGCTGCAGCCGCATTCCCTCCTCTCCCCCATGTTGTTCTATTAAATCATTCAGTGAAAAGCTGCAGCCGCATCCCCTCCTCTCCCCTCATTCTGTTTCATTAAATCACTCAGTGAAAAGCCGCAGCCTCTCCTCTCCCCCATGTTGTTCTATTAAATCATTCAGTGAAAAGCTGCAGCCGCATCCCCTCCTTTCCCGCCATTATATTCTATTAAATCATTCAATGAAAAGCTGCAGCCGCATTCCCTCCTCTCCCCCCATGTTGTTCTGTTAAATCGTTCAATGAAAACCTGCAGCTGCATCCCGTCCTCTCCCCCCATTCTGTTCCATTAAATCACTCAGTAAAAAGCTGCAGCCGCATCCCCTCCTCCCCCCCATGTTGTTCTATTAAATCACTCAGTGAAAAGCTGCACGCGCATCCCCTCCTCTCCCGCCATGTTGTTCTATTAAATTACTCAGTAAAAAGCGGCAGCCTTATTCCCTCCTCTCCCCCATGTTGTTCTATTAAATCATTCAATGAAAAGCTGCAGCCGCATTCCCTCCTCTCCCCTAAGCTGTTCTATTAAATCACTCAGTGAAAAGCTGCAGCCGCATTCCCTCCTCTCCCCTCATGCAGTTCTATTAAATCACTGAGAGATGAGCTGCAGCTGCATCCCCTCCTCTCCCCTCATGCAGTTCTATTAAATCACTCAGCGAGAGCTGCAGCCGCATCCTCCCTCCCCTCATGCAGTTCCTTATTAAAATCACAGAGATGGCGCTGCAGCCGCATCCCCTCCTCTACTCCTCATTGCAGGTCTGATGAATCACAGAGATGAACTGCAGCTGCATCCACCTCATGCAGTTCTATTAAATCACAGAGATGATATGCAGCTGCATCCCCTACTCTCCCCTCATGCAGTTCAAGCTGCAGTTGCATCCTTCTCTGCTATCAGGCTGTTTCACTAAAGCACACAGAAAGCAGGAACGCTCCCCTCATGCTCATTCTTTACATCAATAATTCACATTTTTTATTTACTGTTTTACAGTAGAAGGGTTTTAATGCCTGAACATTTACATGGATTCTGTAGGCAGGAAAAGGTAACCACAGGCTGCTGGAAGATACAGTATATAAATATATATATTATGAAGTTTCCCATATACACATGCACTACTAACTTGTGCTAAAATGCAATTCTAATGATAGATGCAAATTAAAGGGGTTGTCCGTTCTCACCATTACTAAGGCGGAGCAGGCCGGCGCCCTGCTGTTTTGGAAGCTCCCATTGCAATGCATGGGAGCTACAGAAACAGCAGCGTGCAAGCAAGCTCCACTATTTCCCGGGTGGTAGGAGCTTAGACCCACCTCGCCTTAGTCGGGACAACCCCTTTAAGAACATGCATGATTTTAGCCACATTTGGCAGCATTTCCTGTACTGCATAAGACTGCAGCCTTGCGTCCCAGAGATGGAATTACTCCCCTTTATCACAGCTCCTGAAAAGTTCTATATCTAAATTGTTTTTCATTTCCTGCAAATTGCAAGATCTCCGCTAACCATCAGTGAACTTCTCTTGCTTACATCCACAAACTGAAAACCTGTCCTGGTCAGAGCTCTTTCTTCCATTGAAACATATTTTCAGTAATGTTCCAATTCACGGACAGCAAGCAGAGATCCTACAAAGGTTAAGGAACTGAAACACAGAATATATTACAGAGTGGTGGTCTCTGTACATAAATGTATATCACATTCCCGGGAGGTGGTGGCGGCTTCCCTGGTGGAGGTTATATACTGGTGCTGTGGAAATGAGTGATGGGGCGTGTGCGGCACCGGGCTCATTACTGGGCCTTCGGAAACGCACACGTTCGGGCACAGATTTTGATCAATGGATTCCTGGCAGGTTTTTCATACGCTTGACTAATACTCTGTAAAGCAGAAATGTTATGGAGTGTGATGTACATGAGTCTCCATATAAATCAGCCCCTGAGGTGAGGCGAGATGTTTACTTGAGCTGATGGATATTTGATTAAGGCTGCAGTGTATCTCCATTACTGGAGCCGGGTGTGAGCACGCAGAGGCGCACTGCTCAGCCGGAGAGGCATCTTTTATTCTCTTTCCTCGTGAAAGGAGATTATTAACCCTTCAGCGCTAGGACAGGAGATCTTTTATCAAGAACCTCTATACATCTTGAAGTCGTCCTTCTCGGTCAGGTCGTTCTGGCTACGTTCACCATCACATTTGATTCGTATCGGCCAAGCAACTATCCGACGTGCATCCCCGACTATCCAACAGCGGACGTCAGAGGAGTTAAGGCAGGGGTAGGGAACCTCCGGCTCTCCAGCTGTTGTGAAACTACAACTCCCAGCATGCATACTTACTCTGCTCTTGAACTCCAATAGAAATGAATGGAGCATGTTGGGAATTGTAGTTTCACAGCAGCTGGAGAGCCGCAGGTTCCCTCCCTGAGTTAAGGATTGGGCACTTGGCTATCAACATGCCCAACCATTTTGTTCTTGGGGAGATAATGCCTGAAAGAGACACGTCTACTCCCCTCTCCCGATTCCAAATACGAATCGGGAGAGCTCGGAGATGGCTGAATGAGCGTTCAGCAGATAGATATCTAAAATGTACGGCCAAATGTAGGGTTCTGATTGGCAACGCACCCGCCTGCATCATATATGTGGGCACCATAGGACAAGCTGATCTCAAGCTGTAGCCTGAAACGCGTAAGCAATTGTTTTACCGCTTTGTACTCATCTATCAACGAGGAACATAGTTTTATGACTTGGTGGAGTGCTAGATTTCGTATACACAGTCTCAATGGAAAAAAAGCACATATGGACATCAAAGAGGGTTGTCCCCTCCAATATAAGTGGAGAGCCATTCTCTTTAACTGGTTTAACACTACATTTCTTGCTTTGGGAAGGGCTGGCCAGACAAGGTTTACTGCATAAGGCCGCATTTACATCTCTGCTAGGAGAACCGGCACAGAGCAGCCTGCCGGATCCTCTACTTCACCGTCAGATCCCCGTTGACTGCAATGAGGTCCAGCGATGACCTGGCCGCTTTCCGGCATAAATGCCAGGTTTCGTCTGGAGATAAACCATTGCAAGCCGACACTTGCGCCGGATCAGGCCGCTAGATCTCCTTAATGGAGATGTGAACGAGGCCTAAGTCTTCCGCACCCAAATTCTGAAAGAGGTGGTCCGCTTTCGTGATTATGTCCCGTCGTGTGATAATGCAAAAGGTGGCGCCAAATGGCAAGCCCAACCCTGCCTAACTGGGTCTCTATTGTGGGTTCATTGAGCTACAGAGTTTGTGAGGAGCCACAGGTTCCAGGCCTGAACAGGTTAACATGATAGAATAGGTATAACGGTCCAGGCTGCAATATTACCAGATCCGTACGAAGAATTCTAGGAAAACATTCTCGCTCCCCATCCCCCCATTATTCTACGCGGCACAGCTGGGAAACGCTTTGCGCAGTTAACACTGGTTTGTAGTGCGGACTGAGAACCCCGGGTGTTAACACCGCCTCAGGATATATTAAGTGCCTGCAGCTGGAAGCATGAAAGCGCTTCCCTCCACCTCATGTACAGATGAGACTGTGTGACGTGCAGGACCGCGGCGGCACAGTGCAGATCCTCGGAGCCAGCGGTGCACGGCGGTTATACTGACTGCACGGATGACGCTCTGCAGGCTCATTGATCACTGTCACCAGTGAGCGTTTCCACCGCAGCTGTTCATTATCATGCAAATTAACCGATAACACAAATTAATTATCAGGCAATCTACAGTACAAAGTTCTGTGTCTTCTAGCAGCCCGAAAAGGCCATCGGGCCGCAAAATTACCAAGGAGATGATCAAGGCGGTCCGCCTGCGAGGTGGTAATTACCTCACATCTCAATCAGCAGGAGTCGTCCTAACCTTCACAAGTCACGTCCCTCAAATGAAGAAGAAAAAAAAAAAAAAGTTCTAAAAACTTCCATCAACAATGCATCGACCAATATGGCCGCCATTAAAGGGATACTCACAATTTTTTTTTTTTAATTGAGAAACAAGAAAATTAAAACAAAAACAGTTAATTTTTATCACTCTTTTTTCTCCATTTCCAACCCACCCAATGATGCCCTCCCTCCCCCTAAGATGAGTCTCTAAAGCCTCCTCCCAAAAAAATAAAATAAAAAAAAATAAAAAAGTTCTAAAAACTTCCATCAACAATGCATCAACCAATATGGCCGCCATTAAAGGGATACTCACGATTTTTTTTATTTTGATTTTTTTTTACATTTTTATTGAGAAGCAAGAAAATTAAAACAAAAACATAGTTAATCAAAATCATTAATTTTTATCACTCTTTCTTCTCCATTTCCAACCCACCCAACGATGCCCTCCCTCCCCCGCAATGCGTCTCTAAGGCCTTTCACACGAGCGTGTCCGGATTAGGTCCGGATGCATTCAGTGAAAACTGTGCGATTTTGCCGGCAAAGCCGTTCAGTTTTGCCTGCGATTGTGTTCAGTTGTTCAGTCTTTTCCGCGCGGGTGCAATGCGTTTTTGATGCGTATTTTCAGGCGCATGATAAAAAAACTGAAGGTTTACAAACAACATCTCCTAGCAACCATCAGTGAAAAACGCATCGCACCCGCACTTGCTTGCGGATGCAATGCGTTTTCACGCAGCCCCATTCACTTCTATGGGGCCAGAGCTGCATGAAAAACGCAGAATATAGAACATGCTGCGATTTTCACGCAACGCAGAACTGATGTGTGAAAAAAAAAAACGCTCGTGTATATATACACATTGAAATTAATGGGTCAGGATTCAGTGCGGGTGTTATGTGTTCATGTCACACATTGCACCCGTGCGGAAAACTCGCTTGTCGGAATAGGGCCTAAAGCCTCCAAAAAAAAGGTAAAAAATAATAATAATAATAATAATAATAATAATATATATATATTTATATTTATATATATATATATTGAAAATCGCAGCATGTTCTATATTCTGTGTTTTTCATGCAACGCAGGCCCCATAGAAATGAATGCAAGTGCGGATGCGGTGCGATTTTCACGCATGGTTGCTAAGAGATGATAGGGATGAGCAACCCCATTAAAGTGTATGCACTGTATTATTTTCCCTTATAAAATGGTTATAAAGGAAAATAATAGCATTCTTAAAAGAGAATACTTAACACTTACTAAAATGTGGATTGAGGGGTTAAAAAATAAAAAAAACCTCACCTCATCCACTTGATCACGCAGCCAGCCTCTTCTTCTTTGAGGACCTGCACAAGGACCTTTGATGATGTCATCGCGTTTACCACATGGTGAGCGTGGTGACATCAGCGCAGGTCCTGCTGAATGAAGATAGAAGGGATGGGCTTAGCGTGACTTAAAGCAAGGAGGCCGCTGCCCCCTTGACTTCAAGCTGACGATAGAGAAAACCAAGATTAAAACCGATGGAGGAAAGAAAAACACAATTAGGAACACATTGGGGGCCACTGTAAGGTAATGATGGCCGTTTAATATGTGTTTTGGAGATGACAGGTTCACTTTAAGGTTCAATCTGGCGATAGGGGATTTATACAAAAGCTCGACCTTACTTATCCCATCCTTCCCATCACCTTCCATAGGAATTTCCACTCCACCCGTTCAAACGCCTTGGAGGCGTCCAGCGGACTGAATGTTTGCAAATCATCGATGAAGGCTATGATGAGTACCTTTGTTAGGAATAAACCCATTCTGATCGGGAGGAATCATCGAGGAAATAACTCTGGAGAGCCTTGTAGCCAACAACCTTGATATCCGTATTCAGAAGCGATATCGGTCTATCTGACCCCATATCTAGCAGATTTTTCCCCTTTTTCAATATTAATATAATTACAGCTTCTGCCATTCTGACTCGGGAAGGCTACCCTCCTCCGGCGACTCAACAATTACCCTCAGCAAGCGCGGAAGCATAACCTCCCCATACCTGCGATAAAGCTCGTAAGGAAAGCCATTTCCTGAACATGCCTTCATTGCAGCCTCCTGAAGTGAGAAATCGGCCTCTGCATTTCGGGGAAAACAATGGAGTCCAAAGAGGCGTCCATTGTTTCCTCCGGAATATTATCACTCGTTTGATAGATTTCCGAGAATTGTTTTAAAAAAAGCTCCCTTTATTTTCTCCTGCTTATCGGTAATTACACCGTCAGCTAACCGAATACTGACTATATCTTTTTTTAGATCCTGATTAGATATCACTCTAGCAAGGAGTTTACCCGGACGGCCAGATTCACAGAATTGTTTTTGACCCTTAAAAAAAGCCTCTGTTGGGCCTCATCAAGAAGAAAATCCCGATACTCCAGAGATGCACTTTGCATCGCCCTTCTATTCTCTTCTGTTTTATTTGTAGAGAACTGGTTCGCCCCCCGAAGCGCAGCCGCTTTCAAGGCCCTCTCTTCCATTCCATACCCCATTCTCAGGTTAGAGATGTTCCTGACAAATAAGACCCTCACAAAGGCCTTAAACGGATCCCACCCCAGTTGAATTTTAGCTGAATTATAGTTAACACCCCAGAAGTACGGCATCTCCTGTTTCATCTGTTCAGGATTATCTATTACCGATAGCCAGTAAGGATTTAATCTAAAGGCAGGTGCTACCCCTTCCCTGTCACCGGTCATAGAAAGATCAAGGGGCACTGGCACATGATCCGAGAGCGACCTCGCTTCAGATTTCACTTGTCTAATACAGGGATGGGCAAACTGCGGCTCTCCAGCTGTTACTAAACTACAACTCCCAGCATGCAAAGACTGCTTACAGCTAGCAGCCTACAGCAGGGCATGGTGGGAATTGTAGTTTTACAACAGCTGGAGGGCCGCAGTTTGCCCATTCCTGGTCTAATATAGCTCAAATATTTTCCATTTATTAAAGCAAGGTCGATCCTGGACAAGCAGTTCCCGGACTGAGACACGCAGGAATAGGCTCTTCTCCCCCGTCCCAGACGTCTATGACAGAATCGAGCCAAAGGGGACCCCTGATTAAGTACGGGCCCATAGAAAATCCCTGCCCGTAGAAATCCGATCCATTGGGATTAAAACACAGTTGAAATCTCCATTTACATATCGGGATAGTCCCGATTTTGAATCGCTAGGTTATTACGATTGGCAGGGGTCAGACCTTAGGGACCCTCATCGATCCTGAAAACAAACAGGCAAAGGCTCAGACAGCATCCCCCCCGCAGGGCAGGGAACTTCAATGCAACAACATGGAACTGTTGGAGTTCTCTGCAATGCAAGCAACCGGTATATGGCCGCCATATCAAATCCCATGGGAGTTGTCCCATGCCTAATAATAGTCGCACCTTCTTGATCTGTACAGATGACTTCCAGCAGTCATTTCATTATCATCACAAGTGGGATTACAATGACATATCATGTATATTCCTGAAAAGCAAATACGCTTAGGGGCATCCCCCAGCTACCCTTCAGCTTCACAAATAGGTGAGCGTTGACGTTCTAGGGGCCTGTGAAAGCAGGACAACACCAGCGAGAGGTGTAAATGCTGCCTTGTGACTCAACTTTACTACACAATGCAAAGAAATGGATGAATGAAAATTTTAAAACTCCTGTTAAAATGTGAAAAAAGAGAATAGATCACCTAACATTTGTTTGGTGGATCCAAGACACCCCAGACGGTCGGCAAAAAGAGGCGAGTCACAAATGACATGGAGGGCCTAAACCAGATTGCCAGACTGTACTGGGGGGTCCCTGATGCATGAAAAACCCTATGTCCTTGGCAAAAATCCTACTACCCCACCATCTGTGGGACCAAGGCCATTTGGAAGATGTAGACTGAAGGTAATGGAGGACCACCTGGTCAAGTCGAGATGTTGGTTATGGGTCACCACACTGGTCGGCAGAGGTTTTCTACTGCAGGACACATGGATGAGGTGTGAACAGTGCTCATACTCACCACCGTAGTGCTATTTTGATTGGCGTGGTGAGGCAGGAGGTGAAGAGATCAGCGGGAAGGTCGGGGTTCATGGGTAACAACTCATCGGCGTCACAGGCAGCCAACTGGATGCAATTCTTCATGGAAGGCGGCAATGGCATCTGTGCAAGTGGGTGACTGGGATTAATAGCAGCAACCTGAAAATAAAACAGCCAATCAGTGCTCAATCATACCGCCATGGGGCACCTGTATACTGTGTACGCCCTAAATATTTCCACCAATATAAAAGGTCAAACAGGATGATAATCAGTGCGCGAGGGTATGGCCATAATCAATCACCTGACCCTATATCTGAATTCTTTAATCAATGATTTGGACGGCACCTATGGGGAGGAGACGTCAGTATCCTGCCATAGACGGAATGGACAGGGGTCACCCAGATGTGTGGCACTCCCCTTCCAATACCGTTTAGAGGAGGAGGACGATGAGCCCTTTAAGTAACTTCCTTAGACTTGAATAGGTAAAACCCCCATTCTCCAGATAGGTTGAGGTCCCAGAAGAAGGCAGGATATGCTAATAATGTCTGAGATCGGAAACCCCTTAAAAGAGGTTTTGTCAGGAAGCATATTCAACATTTTTCATACCATCATCTGGATTTGAATACTTTTGTGATTGCATTTCATTAAAAATTTTGCATAGCCAGTGAGTTATTCAATAAAATCTATCTGTAGAGCGCCACCTGCTGCTTGTTCTTTTCCTTATTTTTTTGTCCGTCTCACTGACCTCATTGAACGTGCTCAGTTTAAATCTTCAGCTTCACCAGCCATATCTTCTGTTAGAAGCTGTGGTAGTTACAGGGAGAGAGTTGTAGCAGAAAGGACACATCCCCTGAGAAAGCACATGCCCCCTGAGAAAGGACAGGCCACCAGTGAGCTGTCAGCCTGAAGATAATCTAGCAGAGCAATCGGAGCAGTGAATGTGAAGACCTCTGGATCTATGTGAGGTACAGGGCTGCTTCTCGCTATGGTAGAGACTAGAGAGGTATTGTCATGAAATATGAAGTCTGATTTTCATTTTTCATATCAATCATGGCATAATCCATCCAAGAGAAATTATTGTCTGACACTTAAAACCAGATAGTGACACATCTCATTTTTTTCTAATCTGCTGTTATTTTCTTAATTCTGAGAAAAGTGAAGTTTTAATATACACAAATGAGCCTCTAGGAGCAACGGGGGCGTTACCATTACACCTAGAGGCATGGGGAAAGCAGAAACTCTAGGAGTAAGGGCTCACTGCACGGACGGGCCCGCATTTCGGCCCGCAAAAAGCGGATCCGCAATATACAGGCCCCGGCCGTTTGTGCACGGCATCAGTGATCATTTGAATGGGTCCGCAATCCGGAAGGTGCGGTGCAGAACGAAGTCACGGAACCCCATGGAAGTACTATGGAGTGCTTCCGTGGGGTTTCACTCTGTGGCTCCGCACCACAAAAAACATATTTTTCGCAGTGCAGACCGATCATGGACCCATTCAAGTTGAATGGGTCTGCATCCGTCTGTGGAAACCACACGGATGTTGCCCATGCATTGGAGACCGCAACTTGCGGTCCCTAATGCGTGGAACGGCCGTGTGCATCAATCCTAAATGCGACGCCCCCGTTGCTCCTAGAGGCTCATTTGCATATAATAAAACATTAATGTGGGCACATATGTACATGGGACCAACACAGATGTAAAGGTCAGCCAGGTACAGAACTGCTGACAGATGCCCTCTAAGGTGGGGGGTGTATTACAACATAGTTATTTTTTTTCTTAGATTTTTATTAAATAACAAAAAGTGCACAAAAACTTTATAGGGCCAAAGAACAGTCCTTTAAATGGGATCTTATGGTGATAAATACAATGAAGAGTCATTGAGAATACATGGTTTATTGGACAGCAGCAAAGATCAGATTGAGATGATCGACATTTTTTTTATATGTTTTATAAAAATGCATTAAAAAATCAGGATGTCCCGCTAGGTCAAAAATAGGAAGAGCATTAAATGAGAAATATCTATTTATCACCTTCGGTGCCATGTGCCCCCAGACAGCAATATGTGGCAGGATATTAGTACACCGAAACATTATCGGTTTCTCTCAGAGCCGAGAGAACTTCCCAGCTCTGTACATTTCATTCAGCCTGTCGCCCTTCACAGCGGAGCAATAACACACCATGAGTGGGGGGTCCTGTGGGAGCGCGAGGAGGAACAAGTCAATCCAGCCGAGAGTAATGCAACATATTAATAGGTTAGGATGATGGGGAAAAGAAGGGCACAGAAGAGGAAGCTGATGGATCAGGGAAGGAGAATGAGTGCACCAAATGGATACCGGGAAATGGGAAAGGAACCTTGTTGAGCAAAAACGTCACTTTGTGACACAGACAAGTGGCCATAAGAATAAAAAAAATGACATGCACCATAAGAACCAGCCTCCCCCAAAAAAAAGAGCTTGTACATGAAAATAGAAAACATTCCAAAAAGTTGGGCATGTGTACTGACCCCATGGCTACTAGGTTTACTCCAGTGAGGAAAATATAATCCAAATTTGAAAGAAACTAAAGTCGTATATAAGCTTTTATATAAATTTTGTACAAATTTTTAGATAAATTTAGTAAAAATTGGGGATAACCTTGTTATATGGTTAGTGTTGGCCAAGATTCTTCAAAATGAACAATTCCCATAAATGCTTCTGTCTAAAAAAAAAATTAGGAAGTGGGGTATGGATGGTGTATATCTTGTGAACAGAGAGATGTGGGGGCCAAAGGGAGCAAGGCGTGAGGGCCAAAGGGAGCAAGGCGTGAGGGCCAAAGGGAGCAAGGCGTGAGGGCCAAAGGGAGCAAGGCGTGAGGGCCAAAGGGAGCAAGGCGTGAGGGCCAAAGGGAGCAAGGCGTGAGGGCCAAAGGGAGTGAGGGACAAAAGGAGCAAGGAGTGAGGGACAAAGGGAGCAAGGCGTTAGGAACAAAGGGAGCAAGGCGTGAGGGCCAAAGGGAGCAAGGCGTGAGGGCCAAAGGGAGCAAGGCGTGAGGGCCAAAGGGAGCAAGGCGTGAGGGCCAAAAGGAAGAAAGGCGTGAGGGCCAAAGGGAGCAAGGCGTGAGGGCCAAAGGGAGCAAGGCGTGATGGCCAAAGGGAGCAAGGCGTGAGGGCCAAAGGGAGCAAGGCGTGAGGGCCAAAGGGAGCAAGGCGTGAGGGCCAAAGGGAGCAAGGAGTGAGGGCCAAAGGGAGAAAGGCGTGAGGGCTAAAAGAAGTCTGGCAAGGCAGCCCTTTCATTCTATTGAACAATGAGGATCTCAACTCAAGACTGGCACTGAGATGACATATGCTTCATACTGGAAATGTACAGCAAGATCTTTCTAGGCTGTCCTTCTATCCAGAGACTCCCATTAACCACTGACAAGATTTCAAAGATGTTGCAGATAATGTATTAGACAAACTCCAACCATCAGGGAGGATTACATCACAGACAAAAAGGTAACAAGCACATAGTATTTTTAATCCCCAAACACCTAAAAGATGACTGGATTCATCCTGGAAAGTGCAAATTATCCTGAGCAGGGTGCAATCCTTTGCAAAAAAAATAATCCTTACACACTGCAGTGATGAATAGAAAAAGCAAGAGTAGTGTGGTAGCTTAACATATCATATTGGTGTGTCTACTCCCACATTGCTTCCCCTGTGCGTCAATGCACTCTACTAGAAGCAGTCAAGCGGAAAGAGCTGTACTTGGGAAAATCCTTATGACACCAAGTACTTTTTTTTTGTAAAAAAATATTTATAAAGGCTTTCAATGCTTGCATCACACTGATCACAGGGAGCAAGGAGTTGAAGCCAAAGAGCCGTGGAGGGCAAATGGAGCGAGGCGTGGAGGGCAAATGGAGCGAGGCGTGGAGGGCAAAGGGAGCGAGGCGTGGAGGGCAAAGGGAGCGAGGCGTGGAGGGCAAAGGGAGCGAGGCGTGGAGGGCAAAGGGAGCGAGGCGTGGAGGCCAAAGGGAGCGAGGCGTGGAGGGCAAAGGAAGCGGCGTGGAGGCCAAGGAGCGGCGTGGAGGCAAAGGGAGCGAGGCGTGGAGGGCAAAGGAGCGAGGCGTGGAGGCCAAAGGGAGCGAGGCGTGGAGGCCAAAGGGAGCGAGGCGTGGAGGCCAAAGGGAGCGAGGCGTGGAGGCCAAAGGGAGCGAGGCGTGGAGGCCAAAGGGAGCGAGGCGTGGAGGCCAAAGGGAGCGAGGCGTGGAGGCCAAAGGGAGCGAGGCGTGGGGGCCAAAGGAGCGAGGCGTAGAGGCCAAAAGGAGCGAGGCGTGGGGCCAAAGGAGCAGGCGTGGGGGCCAAAAGAGAGCAAAGCGTGGAGGCCAAAAGAGAGCAAAGCGTGTAGTGTGGAGGCCAAAAGGAACAAGGCGTGGAGGCCAAAAGGAGCGAGGCGTAGAGGCCAAAAGGAGCGAGGCATAGAGGCCAAAGGGAGAAAAGCGTGTAGTGTGGAGGCCAAAAGGAACAAGGCGTGGAGGCCAAAAGGAGCGAGGCGTAGAGGCCGAAAGGAGCGTGGCATAGAGGCCAAAAGGAGCGAGGCGTAGAGGCCAAAGGGAGCAAAGTGTGTAGTGTGGAGGCCAAAAGGAACAAAGCGAGGAGGCCAAAAGGAACAAGGCGAGGAGGCCAAAGGGAGCAAGGAGTGCAGTGTGAAGGCCAAAAGGAACAAGGCGTGATCACAATTAAAGCTACAAGCTAAGAATCTTAAATGAAAACAAACACTAAATATTAAAGGGGTTCTTTGGGTTTTTAATATCAATGACCTATACCCAGGATAGGTCATCAATATCAGATTGGTGGGGGTCCGACACCCAGCACTCCCGCCAATCAACTGAATGAGGAGACGGCGCTTGTGGTGTGCACGTGCCATCTCACTTCCTGCTGCGATGGCAAAACATCAGCGAGCAGGAAGAGAGACGGGAGACGGCACGTGCACACCTTCCCTTCATACAGCTGATCGGTGGAGGTGCCAGGTGTCGGACCCCGCTGATCTGATATTGATGATCCTGAAGATAGGTCATCAATAGAAAAAGCCTGGTAAACCCCTTTAAAGCTGTCGGCTGAATGAATCTTCATAAGGCACAACAACAGAGGGGCCAAGTGCCAGAACAATACATAGGCTCCTTGTCTTGCCTACTTCTGGTCGGCTAGCCGCAGACCACCTCAAAATGATGAGTGGAGTTCCATACAATAATATTTTAGGGTGGCTCTTGTGGCACGTCTACCCCTGAATTTATGCAGGAGAATTCTTCACCCATCACTGACAGTTTACGTGTTCTTAGGAAATAACCAAAATAGAACTTTTGTTCATAATTATTAAAAAATTTTTTGGTGCTTATGACATTTTTTGCTTACAACCTCACTGCCAATTACTCAAGTGCTTGAGTTGATTCTACAAAGCGGACTTCCAAGAATTATGGCCGGTTTGTTGTCGACAAAAGCAACGAGGATATGGACTCATCCGCGTTTGCTGTTTTTCCCGTTGTATAAACATATCCTAATAATCATTACGCTGTACAGTCATCCATCATCTTCTCATGTGTACACAGCTCCCGGGCAAACAGTAAATCATCAAATGCTAAAAAGCACAGAGCAATACAGGGCAAAATGACTAAGCGAAAGGCTCCAAAGCACACAAGGGTAAAAGACTTTGCAAGATATCCCCCTGGGGCAGGGGTCTCCGACCTGCGGCTCTTCAGATGTTGGAACCGGCCATAGAACCACTCGCTTTAGGTGCCTACATCCCTCATTAGAGGCTGGTTCCTGCAGTATGGAGGGCTAAGCAGGACAGCATGCAAGTCACGGCCGTGCTTCCTCCTCTTCGGTTGGATTCCTCAAGCTTCTGCATCGGTTGCCTCATTTCCCCCCCCCCCCCCCCGATCTTATTAATATCCTCATCTGAAATTAGATATTTGTTTTGAAAGTGAGCAAGATTACAATCATTTGGATGCTTTGGGTGCCAATTATAGCCGAGCATAGCATTGAATGCAATTTAGGTCTTTGGAAATGCTGCTCTTAGCAGCTGAGAAATAAATGAGCTGTCCTCCACAGTCTCAGAGCTCATAATTAGAACGCGCCCGGCAAAAGCGCTCGCTACCCCATGCATATGTGATGCAATAGGAGGGAGGGGAAAACCTCAGGCCAACACGCAAACGATGAGTGGGGGCAGTAAAGTACCTGGTGCACTCTTCTCATTTAAAGAGCACCTACCAAGCCCTGGGAGGCATGGGTGATCTTTAACCCCCTCAGCCCCCCTAGCTTAAACACCCTTAATGACCAGGCCACTTTTTACAATTCTGCACTACACTACTTTCACCGTTTATTGCTCCGTCATACAACTTACCACCCAAATGAATTTTACCTCCTTTTCTTCTCACTAATAGAGCTTTCATTTGGTGGTATTTCATTGCTGCTGACATTTTAACTTTTTTTGCTATTAATCAAAAATGACCGAAATTTTTGCAAAAAAAATGACATTTTTCACTTTCTGTTGTAAATTTTAAAAAAATAAAAATTGTATATAATTTTTTCTCTAAATTTATTCTTCTACATGTCTTTGATAAAAAAAAAAATCCAATAAGTTTATATTTATTGGTTTGGGTAAAAGTTATAGCGTTTACAAACTATGGTGCAAAAAAGTGAATTTCGGCATTTTGAAGCAGCTCTGACTTTCTGAGCACCTGTCATGTTTCTTCAGGTGCTAGAATGTCAGGATAGTATAAATATCCCCCAAATGACACCATTTTAGAAAGAAGACACCCCAAAGTATTCACGGAGGGGCATGGTGAGCTCATGTATCATTTCATTTTTTTTCACAAGTTAGCGGAAAATGACACTTTCTGAGGAAAAAAATAATAATAATAAAGTTTCCATTTCTGCTAACTTCTGGCAAAAAATAATATTAATAAAATCTCCCACGGACTCACTATGCCCCTCAGCAAATACCTTGGAGTGTCTACTTTCCGAAATGGGGTCACTTGTGGGGTGTGTTTACTGTTCTGGCATTTTGGGCGGGGCTAAATTGTGAGCATCCCTGTAAAACCTAAAGGTACTCGTTGGAATTTGGGCCCCTTTGCGCACTCAGGCTGCAAAAAAGTGTCACTCATGTGGTATCGCCGTACTCAGGAGAAGTAGGGCAATGTGTTTTGGGGTGTATTTTTACATATACCCATGTTGGGTGTGAGAAATATCTCTGTAAACTGACAACTTTGTATAAAAAAATTAAAAAAGTTGTCGTTTACAGTGATATCTCTCACACAAATTATGGGTATATATAAAAATACACCCCAAAACACATTGCCCTACTTCTCCTGAGTACGGCGATACCACATGAGTGACACTTTTTTGCAGCCAAGATGCGCAAAGGGGCCCAAAATCCAATGAGTACCTTTAGGATTTCACAGGGCATTTTTACGCATTTGGATTCTCACGCTTTAGGACCCCTAAAATGCCAGGGCAGTATAAATACCCCACATGTGACCCCATTGTGGAAAGAAGACACCCCAAGGTATTCGCTGAGGGGCATGGCGAGTTCACAGAAAAAAAAATTTTTGGGCACAAGTTAGCGGAAATTGATATATATATATATTTTTTTTTTACAAAGTCTCATATTCCACTAACTTGTGACAAAAATAAAATTTTACATGAACTCACCATACCCCTCACGGAATACCTTGGGGTGTCTTCTTTCTAAAATGGGGTCACATGTGAGGTGTTTGTACTGCCCTGGCATTTGAGGGTCTCCGCAATCATTACACGTATGGCCAGCATTAGGAGTTTCTGCGATTCTCCTTATATTGAGCATACGGGGAATGAGTTTTTTTTTTTCCGTTCAGCCTCTGCGCTGAAAAAAGAAAAAAAATGAACGGCACAGATTTCTTAATTCGCATCGATCAATGTGGATGAAAAAATCTCTGCTAAAATCAGTGACTGCGGTGCGGTGGGCTGGGCGCTAGCTACCTAACAAGTAGCTAACTAACTGGCGGTGATAAGGGACCCTTATGCCCCATTCACACGTCCGCAATTCTGTTTGCGGAACGGAATTGCGGACCCATTTATTTCTATGTGGTCACACTTTGTCCCGCTCGGATCCGGAATTGCGGATCCACACTTCCAGGTCTGCACTTCCGTTCCACAAAAATATAGAACATGTCCTAAGGCATTTTCTATATAGTTCTGGCAATGTGCGGATCTGCAAAATGCGGAAAGCACATTGCCGGTGTCCGTGTTTTGCGGATTCGCAAAACACATATGGACATGTGAATGGAGCCTTACAGGGGGGTGATCAGTGACAGGGGGGTGATCAGGGAGTCTATATGGGGTGATCAGGGGTTAACAGGGGGTTAATAAGTGATGGGGGGGGGGTAGTGTGGTGCTTGGTGCTACTTTACATAGCTACCTGGTCCTCTGGTGGTCGATCCCAGCAAATGGGACCACCAGAGGACCAGGTAGCAGCTATATCAGACGCTGTTAACAAAACAGCGTCTGATACACCTCTTTGATGCTTTGTATTTTGCATCTACAGCCTGCCAGCGATTGATCATCGCTGGCAGGCTGCAGTACAAATGCCGAGGCGCGATCTGCTGTGAACGCGCGCGGGTTCACGGCAAATCTCGCCTCTCGCAAGATGATGCGCCGCCGCGTCAAGGAGGAACAAGCCTGCCGCCGCCTGGACGCAGCTCTGCGTTAGGCGGTCGGCAGGTGGTTAATATAAGGAACGTACTAATGTATTGTGATTATCCATATTGCCTCCTGTGCTGGCTGGATTCATATTTCCATGACATTATACACGGCTTGTTTCCAGGGGTTACGACCACCCTGCAGTCCAGGAGTAGTGGTCGTGCTTACCTCTCTAGAGCCACCTTGTATCTGCGCTGCAGCAGTGGCTCTAACCCCTGGATACAAGCAGTGTATAATGCGATCACAATACATTAGTAAGCGGCTTGTATTAACTTTGTCTACGTGATACATGCCATGTGCTGAAGTGAGACCACCCCTTTAAAAGTGTTTTCCGAGACTCAAATACTGATGACCTATACTCAGAATAGGTCATTAGTATCCTGTGAGCATTGCCGCCTCCTCAGTGCTCACCTAGCACAGCCTGGTACATTCACTTCAATGGAGCTGGACTGCTCCTAGGCCATATGACCATGTCAGCTGCTCCTAGGCCACGTGACTGATGAAAGTGACATCATACGGCCTAAGTTAAGCTAGGAGAGGGTTGCAAGGCTACTGCAAGCACCGATGCCTTCTCAAACAGCTGATCGGTGGGAATCCCGTGTGTCGGACCCCTAACCTATCAGATACTGATGACCTATCCATCAGTATTTAAGTCTTGGAAAACCCCTTTAGGGTCCATTCACACGTCTGTATGAATGGGTCTGCATCCGATGCACAATTTTGCGGAACGGGTGCGGACCTATTCATTTCAAAGGGGCTGCAAAAGATGTGGACAGCACACCGTGTATTGTCCGCATCCGTAGCATCGGACAAGAATATGCATTTTCTATCACAGGGCCACAAAATGCGGAACGCACATGGCTGTTGTCCGTGTTTTGCGACTCCGTAATTTGCGGACATGTGACTGGACCCATAAGTCTGATCTGATGGGTCCAGTCACAGTGAGATGTCCCCCTCTATGACGTGGCACATGACAGATATGTAAGCAGTAGTGTTCTGCGGCTTCCTGATCAGATTTACATGGAGTTAAATCGCCTGCGTACAACATCCGCTGGGGAAATTCTCAATGGAAGCCTGAGAGGTCTTTAGAAACAGTGTGGTTATCCGAAGTCGCTGGAGACACCAGCTGCGTATTATAACAAGTTGTAACGCAGAAGCCGGGGGGGTGATGACGGAGGATGGGGGAGGGGCGGCACACGTATGTCCACTGGTGATCGGTCTGATTCTTACCTCCAGCTCCTGTTCCCTCTGCAGTGCAAACTGCTTGAACGACTTGACGATGAGGCCGGCATTGGAGCAGTCGTACACAAATATGGAAGGGCTCCCCATCCAGGTCTGGAGGTCATAGATGGAGAGGGGGATGTACTGTGTGTAGTTCTGGAAAAGAAAAAGGCTTGCGTTAAGAAAACAGTAGAATGGCGCCCGTTTAGATAACACGTGATGATGCGTGCTGTGTAAGCATGTAACATGGACTTCAAGGGGATGCTCAGAATTAGAAAGACATGGCTGCTCCCGTTCAGAAACAGTGCCACACCTGTCCGTGGGTGGCGTCTGGTATTGCGGCTCAGCTCCCATAAAGTGGAAGGGGCTGAGCTGCAATAACACACACAACCTGCAGACCAGGGGTCTGCAACCTCCAGCGGTGGTGAAACCTCAACTCCCAGCATGCTCCATTCACCTCTATGGGAGATCTGACAACAGACAAGCGATTGTGCACGCTGAGAGTGGTAGTTTCACCCCAGCTGGAGTGCCGGAGGTGGCTGCAGATGCACATGGCGCTCTTTTTGGAAGAAATAAGTCATTTTAATCCTGAACGACCACTTTAAAGAGCATTTTCTTCTGAAATTTTATGCGTGTATGCTCCCTTTACTGCAGATGGAGAACCAAGATTTTGGACCAGGGGTGCACAACCTGCGGGCAGCGATGCCATCCTGTGCGCCTCCAACCATCTGTATCTGCTGGTTGCTTACATGGTTTTCCCATATCAGATATTAGAAGAAGGGCAGAGTGGGGGAGCAGGGACAGGTAAAAATGAATGGCTCTATGGGCGGCCATATATGGAACCTGCATACAGTATATTGACAAAATAGGGGACCACATTTTCCCAAAAGGTTGGAGTCCTAGACATGTAACCAGCCACTATTAGGCAATCATGGCATATACTTTTGATGTACCACTAATGTTTAAGATGGTAACACCCCTTTAAAGGGGTTATCCGAGACAAATGCCCCTCACACTGAATGTACTTACCTGGCTCCCTGCACAACCGCAGCTGATTCTCCACGTGCGCGGATGAAAATGTTCTCATCTGCGCAAGGGAAGAAGCAGCTGCGGTGGTGCGGGGACCAGGAGCGGAGAGCCAGGTAAGTACATTCAGTGTGAGGGGCCCAGGCATATGGGGGGCATTTGTTAGTGTTTACGTTTTATTGCGGTTAAGTCTGACAACGCAGGGCTACTCTGTGCCAACCATGGTCAGGAGCTTCCCAATAGACGGCAGCAGTAGTGAGCGCTGCCACATTAAAAGGATTGTCCCATGAAAAATATTCTACAGGTTTCAAACCAGCTCCTGGATCTGGATACTTTTGTAATTGCATGTCATTAAAGATTTAGCCACAGAGTCATTCAGTAAAATCTATCTGTACAGCGCCACCTGCTGTTTGTTTTTTTCCGTATTTCTTTGTCCTGCTCACTGAGATGGCCGCACATGCTCAGTTTCATCCTTCAACTGCCTCCTGAGCTGTGATAGGGAGGGCTGAGACACACCTCCTGAGCTGTGATAGGGAGAGCTGAGACACGCCTCCTGAGCTGTGATGGGGAGGGCTGAGACACGCCTCCTGAGCTGTGATGGGGAGGGCTGAGACACGCCTCCTGAGCTGTGATAGGGAGAGCTGAGACACGCCTCCTGAGCTGTGATGGGGAGGGCTGAGACACGCCTCCTGAGCTGTGATAGGAGAGCTGAGACACGCCTCCTGAGCTGTGATGGGGAGGGCTGAGACACGCCTCCTGAGCTGTGATGGGAGGGCTGAGACACGCCTCCTGAGCTGTGATAGGGAGAGCTGAGACACGCCTCCTGAGCTGTGATGGGGAGGGCTGAGACACGCCTCCTGAGCTGTGATAGGGGAGAGCTGAGACACGCCTCCTGAGCTGTGATGGGGAGGGCTGAGACACGCCTCCTGAGCTGTGATAGGGAGAGCTGAGACACGCCTCCTGAGCTGTGATGGGGAGGGCTGAGACACGCCTCCTGAGCTGTGATAGGGAGAGCTGAGACACGCCTCCTGAGCTGTGATGGGGAGGGCTGAGACACGCCTCCTGAGCTGTGATAGGGAGAGCTGAGACACGCCTCCTGAGCTGTGATAGGGAGAGAAGGCTGCAGCAGAAAGGACACTCCGCTTGAGCGGTCGGCTTGATATAAATGTAGCAGAGCAATGAATATCTCCATCAGTGGATAGAGGTTTTCACACACCATTAAAGCAGTTGTCCCAGGAAATATATTATGTGGTTGTTAAACCAGCACCTGCATCTGAATACTTTTTTAATGGCAGGTAACTAAATATTAAGTATAGCCACTGAATCAGTCAATAAAATGTATCTGTACTGCGCCCCTGCTGTTTGTTCTTTTTCTTATTTCTCTGTCCACCTCGCCGACGTGGACGCACATGCTCAGTTCCATCCTTCAATTGCCTTCGGATCAGTGATAGGGTCGGAGCTGCTGCAGAAAGGACGAACCCCATAAGTTGCAGCAGAAGTGACACGCCCCCTGAGCTGCCAGCTTGGTAAAAATCTAGCAGAGCAATGGCAGCAATGAATGAGGGAGATCTCTGGATCCATGTGAGGTACAGCGCTGGTTCTAGCTTTGTTAGAAAGAGACTGTCGTGTATTATATGATGTCTGATCTTCATTTTTTGCATCAATCATTGGATAACCCCTTTAACAAGAGGGATGACAAAATTATTTTGGCTTGGCACCCGGGCAGAGACCTCAGACAGAATATAGAACTACAGGATGCTCTACCCCCTGTTGCACCAAATTTCATGAGGACAGTAGGGGTCCCTGGGAGTGAAATAGGGTTGGTACTGCTGTAGTCACAATTTAATCAAGACTGATTGCTCATGTGCAAATAGATTATGGGCCATTCATGCATTTTGGCCAGTGTTGCTTACGGTGGTTCAATGTCACTCGATCGAGGAGTAATCGCATGTCTGAGGCTAAACCTACAGAGTACAAATGTCGTCAGATACGTGTCACAAAGTGACATTGCGTCTTAAAGAATCAATGCGTTGTAATAGATGCAACTTAACCAACTCAACTCTGCTACAACAAACACCGGATTTCATGAAATTGCATGTTACATGACATGTCTGCTTTGGAAGCTACTTGCATCCCTGTGTAATAACAATTCTGGATCATCTATTCTTACTCTAGGCTGTATCGCTCCTCTATTATTCCTGCTAGAAGTTAAGAATGAATTGCCAGCGGATTCCAATAAAGGTCCTGTCACAGACGTTGCCGCGACAGGTGGCAGGAGATCGGTGAGACTGGCAACACGTGGTTTGATCTGACATGTTTTCCATTTGGATCAAATGACGTCTGTGTTGTTTCTGTTGCTTGCCTCATCTTCTTTCCCCAGCTGTGGCTATTGGGGTCATTAAACCTTCTCTACTTATAGTTGCTTCTCCCACAATGCTGTGCGGCTTATAGCTTCTGTTTGGGACCATTGGATAGATTGGGGTTGGATCTCGGCTGAATTCCTAGTGCTTCCATTGCTCCTTTGAAGTTAAGTCTTTCCTTTCCCTTTTGTTTGGGTTCTATGTGTTGCATTTCCCTATTGTTTGTATTCGGCCTAAAGGAGACTCCTGTTCGTCCTTTCTTTTGGAGGAACAGGTCGTCTTGTCCCTGCCATTAGTACCAGGGTCCTATAGGGCTAGATAGGACTCTAGGTATTCCTGTGTATGAACTCACCTACCCTTGGGGTCTGTTCATACTGGTAGTCAGTCAAGATTTTAGTTAGGGTTATTCACTAGGAGGTGTCCATCTTTCTTCCCTAGTTCTCAGGGCTGATTCCCTGTTTCCCCCTTCCCTCTTGTGCTCGTGTGACAGGTCCAGATGGGCGTTACCAGTTAAGAGGCATTTCCCTGCACAGTCTGGCACTGGCAGCACTGATTGCATCATGTCAGACTTCACAGGGAAGCACCCCCAACTGGTAACACCTACCCGGACCCATGCTGGCAATCCATTCATAAACTTCTAGAGGGAAAAATAATAAAATGGCACACAATAGACGCTCCAGAATTGTTACACTGGTAGTTGCTAAAACAGACATGTCAGTTGAGGTGACCCAGAATTAGTGAAGAAAAAAACGTTTGCAATAAAGGTCCAGATGCGCCTCCTTATAAATGAGGCGGAGCCTCTGCCGAGCTGCTGTAGACTTCTGGCGTCATTAGAAAATCGGCATAAATAAATTGATTGCGGCGGGTGGCCACATCCCCTCCCCACCACCCATTCTGAGAAGTGCGAGGGCCGCGTAAAAACTGCACCTTGTGACTATTTTTAAAACGTTGCCTTTAAAAAGTTGCAAACACATAGGGTTTTAACACCACTAGGGTTGAGCGAACTTGTGTTTTAAGTTCTGCGTCCAAAGTTCGGGTTATCGAAGAATCCCGTTATGGATTCCGCTACCACGGACCATAACGGAATTTGGAATCCATGACGGGATTCTTCCATAACTTTGGATGCAGAACTTAAAAAACAAGTTCTCTCAACACTAAACCGCACTTGTCTGGTGTAGGCAGACGATGTATCTCCCCCTATGGGTCTACAGTTCAAACTACTGCTGCACGGCAGGGGCTGCCCAAACTACGCCCCCTTGTGATGACATCACTCCGTGCTCTGCAGCTATTGGGTGAGACTGCATGTCATAGACTTCCTGCTGTTGCCCACCTCCTGCATGTGACGCGCCCTTTCTGTAGCCCCTATTCACTCCATCCACAGCCTGCTCCTACATCTCCATAACTCCGGCCACCCTGACCACGCCAATCTCAGCCATCAATTACGCAGACGAGACCACCCCTTTAAGATAAAGGCGTCTTAAAATGCCATAAATCTTCTGGACAGACAGCCCTGGGGTTTGTCTTATGTTCACATGGACTCAGTGGATCTCCTCTAAGAGCCAGGTAACTGGTGAAAAAGCTGAGGACAGATTTCATAAGATACAATCCCAGTCATGACATCAGTGCAGCTGAAGATCCGCAGGCAGCGCTCCCCTGACTGTGATAAATGACAGTCAATATAATCAATGACAGGTAAAGGCTGGCGAACACACTCTACGGAGGTTATGTAAGTTATCATGGTAAGTCACGTCAATATGTAGTCAGCACGTTACATAACTAACATCCCTCATCAGAAGAACACCAGGAACACACCGCTCAATATACGAAATGAGGGCAATTAAATATGCTGCCCTCTCTGGACCAAAATCAATACAGTGCAGAACCAAGCTTAGCATATAAACACAGTAAACAACCTACAAAAAAGAAACCAGCCCAAAACAGTACCCATAAAATATAATAATGTGTATACAAAAAATCTTATTTTTAATTTTTTATTACTTGATGCAAGGACAGGTGGTAGAAAGAGCGTCCTCCAGAGATCATATAATTTACAAATAGGGGTGAATATGGAAAGGTGTATATATTATACTATGTATGGTCTGGACTACATCCACTGGGATAGTACCATATTTTTCACCCTATAAGATGCACCTGATGATAAGACGCACCTACGTTTTTGAGGAGGAAAATGAGAAAAACAATATTTTGAACCAAAAGGTGTGTTTTTGGTGGGTTTTGAACTAATGGTGGTCTGTGGATGACACACTGTTATGGGGGAGGGGGTTTGTGAATGACACACTGTTATGGGTGGGGGGTCTGTGGATGGCACTTATTGGGGCATCTGTGGATGGCACTGTTATGGGGGCATCTGTGGATGGCACCGTTATGGGGGATCTCTGGATGGCACTGTTATGGGGGATCTCTGGATGGCACTGTTATGGGGGATCTCTGGGAGACCCTCAGGGCAGGTCATTCTATTGTCCCATAGCCAGAAAAATAAAGGAGGAGCAGCTTATAGATGCAGCAGACTGTGATGTGCCTGTGTACCCGTTGCGGGGCCCAGCACAAGCCTCCTCACTGAAACACAGATGTCACAGCATGACTGACTTACAGAGACCCCTACTGTCATTGCCAATGCAAATCCTGGAGAGAGCAGGGGGAGAAGAGAAGATGCTGCAAACACCATGAAAAAGGAGGCTGCATGAGGGGTAGGGTCGGGTTCACACACAGACAGTAGTGGCCAAGGAAAAGCATCACTATATACCGTACACTATTAAACTATGTGCGGACACTATCACACTATATACCGTATACTGTATCACTATGTACACTATAACAGTATATACAGTACACAATCTCACTAATTTCCACTATGTGCACTACATACAGTACATTATCTCACTGTGCTACCCTAAGCCTGCCACCCTGACCCTGCAGAGCCCTGTGCTACCCTAAGCCTACATAGCCTCATACTGTGCCACCCTAAGGGTACTTTCACACTAGCGTTAAACTTTTCCGGCATTGATTGAATTCAGTCCTCGCAGACGCAGACCTTTAAAAATGTGAAAAAAATAAATACCGGATCCGTTTTGCTGGATGACAATGGAAAAACAGATCCGGTATTGCAATGCATTTTTCTGACTGATCAGGCATTTTTCAGATGTGATCAGTCTGAAAAATGCCTGATCAGTCAGAAAAAAATTACATGCGTTTGCATACAGTTTGCCTGATCATGCAGGTAGTTCAGACAAGGGAACTGCCTGCCGTATTCAAACAACGCAAGTGTGAAAGTACCCTAAGGGTACTTTCACACTTGCGGCACTGCTATCCGGCAGGCTGTTCCAGTGGGTGAACAGCCTGCCGGATAGCCATGCCGCAAGTGTGAAAGTACCCCAAGGCTGGGTTCAGACTTGCGCGTTTTACAGCGCGTTCAAACGCGCTGTAAAACGCTCAACACATGAAAACCAATGCTTCCCTATGGCCCTGGTTCTCACTTGAGCGTTTTACATCGCGTTTGAACGCGCTGAAAAACGCCCTACGCTCATAAAAGTTCTTGAGCTTCTTTGGGGCGTTTTGTCGCGTGTATTGTGATTGACGCCACAGTAGTCAATCACACGACGCGCGTTTCCCATTTCCAAAAACGCGCTGTAATACGCGCGACAAACGCAAATACGCGCAGGTCTGAACCCAGCCTAAGACTACATAGCCTAATACTGGGCCAACCTGACCCTGCAGAGCTCTGTGCCACCCTAAGCCTACATAGCCTCATACTGTGCCAACCTGACCCTGCAGAGGTCTGTGCCACCCTAAGACTATATAGTTCCCCCTAAACTCCATTTCCGCTGAGTGTAACAGTGTTTAGGTGTTGGAGGAATGACTGTAATAAGGAGTCTACTGTTCACATCTATACCGTCAAAAACTGGTGGCACTGTTTAGGTGGCAGTGGTCTTATGTTTAGTATATGATGTCAGCTAAATTTAAAAATGTCTAAATTTGCTATTTATGCATGGAAGACAGTTCTAGAGTACTAGTAATGGTTTCCCTGCAAAAATAGCAACCCCTTAATGTTATGTAGGCCTTCGTAATAACCATTTGAATTACTGTAACTTTCCTATACCTCATCGGCTAAAAATACTCCTCAAAAACGGTAAGAGGAGTATTTTTCATCTTCCAGAAAAAATGTAGCGCGACCTCTGACCAGAACCAAGCTCATTCGCTACAGTGTAAGTTGAGTGCCTCCCTTCTTGATATATAACCACATTCTTGTTTGTAACGGCACAGGGGTGAGCCGAGGGAAGAGCACCCTCGTCAGAGTGGGAACCCAGGTGGAGCCACTGTATGTGAACGCCAGAACCAAGCTCAGCCTATAAATACAGTGCCAGAACCAAGCTCAGCATATAAATACACTGCCAGAACCAAACTCAGCATATAAATACAGTGCCAGAACCAAGCTCAGCTTATAAATACAGTGCCAGAACCAAGCTCAGCTTATAAATACAGTGCCAGAACCAAGCTCAGCATATAAATACAGTGCCAGAACCAAGCTCAGCTTATAAATACAGTGCCAGAACCAAGCTCAGCTTATAAATACAGTGCCAGAACCAAGCTCAGCTTATAAATACAGTGCCAGAACCAAGTTCAGCATATAAATACAGTGCCAAAACCAACCTCGGCATATACAGTGCCAGAACCAAGCTCGACATATAAATACAGTGCCAGAACCAAGCTCAGCTTATAAATACAGTGCCAGAACCAAGCTCTGCATATAAATGCAGTGCCAGAACCAAGCTCAGCTTATAAATACAGTGCCAGAACCAAGCTCAGCTTATAAATACAGTGCCAGAACCAAGCTCAGCTTATAAATACAGTGCCAGAACCAAGCTCAGCTTATAAATACAGTGCCAGAACCAAGCTCAGCATATAAATACACTACCAGAACCAAGCTCAGCATATAAATACAGTGCCAGAACCAAGCTCAGCATATAAATACAGTGCCAGAACCAAGCTCGACATATAAATACAGTACCAGAACCAAGCTCAGCGCATAAAAACACTGTTAGATAAAACAAACTACATAGAGACAGTACTAGAACCAAGATCAGTAAAAAGAGATTGTACCAAAACCAGGTCTAGCAAACAGTTCAGTACATTCAGTACCAAGCTGAAGTTCAGTACCTACAGTACTGAGACAGGGCTCAGGACAGTCTTTACCCTTTTCTTCTCCATCCAGCCAATCCTTCCATGACTACTTCTCCCAACCCTGGATTTCAATCCAGCATGTGTGTTTTGACAAGGAAGGGGTGGTAGGAATAATGAGGTATTTGGTCAGAAAGGGGCATCAAAAACTTGTGAATTCTGCTGGGGGGGGGGGGTAATGGACATAGGAAAGCAACTGGTAGAAGGACAGAAGAAACTGGGAGGAATCTGGAAGAATGGAGAGAAAGCAAGGGACCCCTGAATGGTTAGTACCAGCGCAAGGGTCCTTTGTTCTCAAGGGAGCTAAGCCTCCATCAGAGGTGTCTGGCAGTGGCTTTGTCCTATTAGAATAGACATGCATGCTTGGCCAAAAATTTAACACAGTTTTCAGTTTCTACGTACCCTTCCCCCTCTCAGAGGAATGCTTGTCTACACAATCCGACACTTTCCAATCAGTGCTAGCAATCTACAGGAATAATAACATACGGTTGTCAATTTATTAGCATATTTCCAGGAGGAATAACAGAAGAACCACACAATGCAGAGATCTTAGAAAAGATGATCTACATTTGTGATTTTATGGGAAGAACTTTTGTGAATGTTTCAAGATTTCCTGTGTCTTTTGTTTTCAATAAGATCTCTGCTTGCTGTTAGTGGGTGCAGAAAATCTTATTTACATCCATAGGCTTAAAACCTGCCCACATCATTTCCAACATAGACAGATGGCTCTTAGATAATATCCTGAAAGTTTGTAACCAGCCCGCTCCTACTGTGTCAGTAGGCTAGGTTTTCCACTCACTGTCAGTAAGCAGAGATCTTTGATGAACCATAAAATATATTCAGTGTTGTAGGAAGGTAACTCTGGCTAAAGAAATGACTGGGAGGAGTAACAATATAATGTTTTAACAGCGCTACGGATTGCATTCATTAAAGCTGGTTGCAGGGGGCGCCACCAGGAGCACAGACGACCGTGATTTCTTAATGAATGATCATCAGGGAGATCTGTGACGGCAGTCGGTGGCTGCTGCATATAGTAAGGTTTTTGCGGTCGCACTGGGTTGCCTTTATATAGGATTCCTCCTTGGACGCCTATAGGTGATGACGTCATTGGCACGCTGGACCACGATGGGGGTCAGCCCGAACCTCAGGACAGTGCAGCGAGGGTCCGCCGGCGTGCAGCAGAGCCCGGAAACCTCTCAGTGCATTTGTATTTTGCGCTGCTCATTCCATTGATTCTGGCGTATACTGCGTGGGAGGCTCAGCGTGATTAATCAAAGTTTGTAGCTGCTCGTTCCAGAGCCCATTACCAGTCACTTCGTCTTATATAAGCCATGACAGATTGTTAGTTTTTTGCTGTCGGCGTACTAGAAAACTCAGCAGATTCCTGAATGACACTGGGAGCGTAAATTCTGTCCAGCAGCGATGTGGGGATCATCAGGACCTTTATTACAACCCTGCTGTCGGGGGGTGCACACAGGCAGCAGAAGGCCTGATCTGTCCATTGCATATTTGCAATAGTTTTTTTTGTTGCTCGATAGCCCTTAGGAATCACTTTTTGGCCACGCACTTTTCACCCCGCACAAATTTTTCATCAACCAAGTAGGTGTTTTCCTGGGAGTTGATAGCAGAGATGAAGTAGTGACCCACCTCCTCTACAATATTCATTGTGCAGTGCAGCTCTAGCAACGGGGCTACACCAAACAGCTGATCAGCAACTGAACAGACCCCAGCCGATCAGCAACTGAAGGCCTATCCTGAAGATAGACCATCGGCCTATCCTGAAGATAGGCCATCATTTAATAAAGGCTGATGACCTATCCTCGGGTAAGGAAGCGGCGGCACTCGGGTTGTGGCTTCTTCCTGGCTCCTGTGATGTCACATCCGTTGGTCACTTTTTGCAGTTCAGTCCCATTCAAGAGAATGGAAATGAGATGCAGTACTGAGCACAGCCACTATAAGTCTACGGCGCTGTGGCCTTTAGACAGCTGATCGGTGGTAAAGCTGGGAGTCAGACCCCCATCGATCAGATATTCATGACCATGGGGACAGACCATCGATATTTAAATTTAAAACCCCTTTAAAGGGAGTCTGTCTCCAGGAAATTCACTCTTACACTAGCTCGGCTGAATGAAATACCCTAAACTTTTCGATCTGTGGCTTCAGTCTGGAAAAATTTTTTATTTTAAAGCCATACAAAAATGGGCAGTTAAGTGCACAGAGGGCGGGTCTCAAACCACTGTGCACCTTTGCACCGCTCTTTACTTGACAACTATGCAGGAACTCGTTACACAAGGAGAGGGAGGGGCTGGCAGAGGAAGCAGGAGGAGTAAGGGTGCACAGGGTGGCTTGGGCACGCCCTCGGTGCACTTAAATGATCAAATGCATATGCATTAAAAGTGAAAGGTATCATTACATTTTCGACCAACTTTACTCTTATTTGTATGGGCATCTTAAAAATCCTACTACACCTTGAATGCCTTTTTGGAGTAAGGAAGAAGACAATGAGGCAAATGAGAGAAACCATGTGATGGAAGTCTAGGAAAATTAAGAAATAAAGCCAACCATGGGAAGAAAATTGCATGCAAAAGATGGCATCCTTTTTGGGCATGAATGGGTCACGTTTAACACCAGGCTCTGTCAACCAGGAAGGGTTAACCGCGAGCACGTTGTGTAATATACAAGGACATAATCTGATTACCTCTCCTGATGCCTCTTGCAGGCAGGGTGAGGATTAGTGTGCAATAACCGGTCTCTTCAGAGACCCTGGAGCAGCATTTACTGTGACTTTCAAAGAGCTGAAGACGTTGTACGGCGCAGGCTTCATGTCACCCGGGAAATCACAGCGGAGGAGAGAGAGGGAGGCTGCGATGCTGGAACAAGGCTGGAGGAGCGGGAGAGGGCTGGATAAAGTGGGATTTGCAGTCACAAGAAATGCAAACACTGGAACACAGTCACAGACAAATTGCCTCTTGTATTATATTAAGGAAGTGAGGGAAGGAGGAGGAGAAAACTTGGCAACCAGAACGATCCCTGAAGTGAGAAACAATTTACATTAAATACAACTAAATCATGCAAGCAGCTGCTTCAGAGGCGAAAAAAACAAAACAAAAAAACAAAAACTTCATACGAATAGTTACTGAATGTACCCAGTACGGAGCGGACATTGTGGACATACGGATAGAGCATCCCTTCTGGGCATCCACATTAGATATCATTTCTTAACTTCAGCAGTTCTGGCCATAAAAAAAACTTGTGCCCAAAGGGTATGTCTGGATAGGGCATGAGTGCTTGGGCCGTAGAGTATAGCAAGATCTTGACCAAGTGTGGTATTGATCGGGGGCCACTAAGATGTAGCCAGTACGATATGCACAAGGTGGTTAAGACTTGGACTTGAATACAATCCTGGATCAATGCCATTAGGTCTGGTAGCTTAAAAGTCTAAAGTGGAAAGTGTCCCCGCAATGGTGACCTGGTGGACAGATGAAAATCACTGGTAGAAGGTAGACTCACAAGGATGCTCTTGTGCACACACCTCTTCTTTAACACTATTTAAGTACGCTCGGCGTTCTGGCTAAGCGTCAAAACAAATAATTTTTATACTGCCGACTTTATTTTTTGTGACGTTCAACTTTTATGGTGAATGGTGTGGATCTGCCCATTCAAAAGGACCACAAGAAGAAAGGTTCCATACAGACACTCCTACCAATGGCGTCCTCTGGAAGAAAAAGCATGTCCTTTCATAGTGTGGTATGGAAAAGCAGACTTCCACTGCAAACCATGGCAGGTAATTTCAGCTCAGACGCCACACAGTTGTTGGTGTGGAGTTGAAACCAAAAACCACGCACAAAAAATTATAAAGGGGCATCCCTTTCTGGGATTCTAGAGAACTTGTATGGCCATCAAGTTCTTCAGCCTAGTACTTTGAGTTCTTATGGATGCTTGGGCAGAGCTAGATACTATCGAAAAAGAAAGGCGCTCTCCTAAGCTTTGGCTGAGGAGGTCACTTGTCCATGAGCACCGCAGGGCCTTCTGACCTTATCTTCGGACATGTCTTATCAATTCCTCTGATGCTACAAGAGAGGAGACATATCTATATCTTGAGCAACCCCGTCTTGATCTTCTTCCTTTCCTCTTTTGGTTCTTTCTGTCCATAGACTGACATCTTAAACGAAGACGCATCAGATTCCACGTTTATACGTAAACCGGTAGGATTGCTTTGGCTTCAACAAAGTCAGTAAAACGAGCGTCTATGAAGGCATCCAACCCTGAGAACCACCCAGAACATAGACCATTGGACACAGATGAGGTGTGTGCTTTGCAAATATATGCCTGCTCACTTTCAAGGTCTGAGAAAAAGTGTTCTCTTGGTTCTCTTCTATCTTGGTCACTAGGTTGGGGAAAGTACTTGATAGAAATTGCACTTCCCAAAAAACACTTATCTACATCCTGTGCAAAGTCAAATTCCCTTCATTACTGCATTATGCAATAAGGTTTTATAGCAGTCATTCCATAGGAGGTGGTCAGATACATGTAGGCGATTCACCGCTTTTCATGTTATCAGTGACAAGCCAACGATTTTGTCAAAGGAAATCTTATCTACTGGTCTTTAGAGGTGAAACATGTATGACCACCAACCTCATCGATCCAATCTAGAAATGTATGTCCTGATTAGGTCATGGCCATGGACCTTAGAAGGTTAAAAATCCATGTAACCCTGGCTAAAACCATGTAACCCTGGTTAAAATACGGATTAAATGGAGAGATTAAAGCAGGTGTTCGCAGCACTCATTAATGAAACACACCGCCTCAGTTCACTGGCCGGCTCCTGCTCACAGGTACAAGGTCTGCCAAAATCTCTCTTGCAGTACTCTGGGCTGAAAATCCTCCATTATTAATGGCCTAACAGATGCTGCAGATGGATCAGCCATGATTGTCAATCGCTCAGCACTTTCTTCTGCTTCTCCCACAACAGACGGGGGAGAAGCCATCTTGTTACGGAGGACGGCTGAGCCATATGTATCCGGATGATAAACACTTAACTGTTCATCGCCTGTACATCTGCATCTCCCACGTTGTTCGGCTTTCAGGGACGGTCTGGATTTCTGGTCTTCTAGCAAATGCAAACCTTGTCCTCTGAATCCCATAGGCGGAAGTCCCCCAGTTTAGGGATGCAAACCAATGTTTGGTCCAAGGACCACATTATCATGTTCCCAAGGGCTACCATAAAACGTAGGGTCCGCATCCGTAGTTTTGTTCCGTGGCCCTGCAAAAAAGAAAGAGCATGTCCTATTCTTGTCCACAGCCACGGACAAGAATAGGCATTTCTATCACAGGGCTGCACATTGCCGGTGTCCGTGTTTTGCGGTTCTGCAATTTAAAGGCCGCAAAACACTTGCGGACGTGTAAATGGACCCTTAGAATTCCCACCTGAGACATTAAAGGTGTATATACATAACAGTACCATAAATATATAAGTGGAATTCCCAGAAGAGGAACCCCACCTATCAAGAGACTGCTTGTGCGCTGCAGTTTATTGGAGCTATCGAAACAGACGAGCATTTCACAACTCTCAAAAACTACAATGGAGACAGCAAAATTCATGGACGGCTACCTGCTTTAACTCTTATCTTCCTCTCTGGAGTGCCAAACTCGGATGAGTCCCCAAACATGAGTTTGCTAGGGGCCACATGTTGTGCACCTCCCGCATCTGTCGTGTCCTTCGTCAGCAGGTTATAGAGGACATGTTGTATCCTGCTCTCTACGTTGCATGTCGCTGTGCACTCTATGACTGCTGCTCGCTTTCTTTGTGCAGATCTGTGCTCACAAAAACCTCCGTCAGACATGAGACTGCTTTGTGCTGCTCCTCAAGTGTCAGGAGCTCTGCAGCTGCTAAAATTAATTGTTCAGTTTTATGAATGCGGAACAGCGGCAAGGACAGTCTGTACAGCAGTTAAACGGAGATAAAAGGCTGATGTGAAGAACTTCTTATACGTCTACCCATGCAGATGTAACCACGACCTGTCCCTATGGATAAAATTACTGTAAGGCCTTATTCACACGTCCGTGTGTGTTTTGCGGATCCACGGATCTGCAACATTGGCGATGTGCGTTCCGCAATTTGCGGACCGCACATCGCCGGCACTCTCATAGAAAATGCCTTTTCTTGTCCGCAATTGTGGACAAGAATAGGACATGTTCTATTTTTTTCGGGAACGCGGTTGCGGACCCGGCCGGGACATCGTCTGTCCCCATTGAAACTAATGGGTCCGCAATTCCGTTCCGCATTTGTGAATGGGGCCTAACCCAGGTCAACTGGGCTTCACTCTTGACTCTGGTAGACACACTAAAATCTCTGAAGTCTACAGATTAGATAGCTGCAATGGGTGGCGAAGGGAACATAGCATATAACTAATGTATATTCATGGCCCTATCACACCCATCAACTCCTCTCCAAGGACGGGGTCCAAGGTCTATGCACTTGGAGCATACACTGTGGTAAGATATCTATGTCATTTTAGTGTATGGTGTGATGAGGTGTATATATATATATATATATATATAAAATCAATGCTCCCTTGTGACCTCTTGCCCCCAATGATCCACATTTGGGGACCCAGCGGCCTATAACGCCCAATCCAGTGGCTGTGTTCATGTTGAAAGGGCCTTAGAAGAACGAGAACTGCGTCTATGGGCAACTGCGTCCACTTTCCATGGGCACTAGGATGGATAGGGTCTCCCTAATTAGAAAGTTGGGTGCATTACATGTACTCCACAAGCTAAATATACTACGGTTATATTTTAAAGGGGTGGCATCATGACAACAACCACTTTGCGTGTGCCTTTAGGGCATATGGATGGCCTACAGGGGAGTCACCCACTTGGGACCCTCCTTACATGTGCCACAACATAGAGACGCGCTGAAAGAACCAGATGTGACTTCACAATGGCAATAACGATTGATTACTGGGGTTTAGACAAGCCAGGGTCTGTAGCGATCATCACCATACAGCCATTCAGCTGAAACGTAACGCTACATGTAATGCCGGCCATTCCCAGACTAGGGAAGATGATCTGAAAATTGCATAATGTACACCCGAGGATAGGGCCATACAACGTTAAAGGGGTTGTCCGACCACCAAGCTAAAATTAAGGTCCAGAATGCAGTTTAAACTAAAGAAAGAAACTCATCTACTCAATGGGGCTCCATTCCAGTGCTGAGGACCAGAAGTGTGATGTCCTGTCCGTGGTCCCATACACAGTTGTAGTCATTCGTTGACCTCACCGGTGATGTGTCCCCAAGCAGCATGTGACCACAAACTCTGCAGTCATATCAGACAAGATACTCAGATCCAAGGAATCAAGGTAGGGTCCTAAAGCCATGTTACAGCTGCCTCTGCTGATGACCTTCTTATTATGACATCGAACCCGAACACATCCTTCCCCAGATTGCTAACCATATTCCAGGATTTTGGCTATGTATCGAATTTTAAGATCAACTATGGTAAGTCTGAGGCTCTGACTACCAATTGCCCTCCTTCCATAATTAACTCAGTTAAACACTAATGCCCTTCAGTTGGGCGGTCAAAAGTCTGGGGACAAAGATCTCTGCGGACACTGGAGAACTTTACACACTACCGTATATCCTGCTCTTTCATAATATAAAAACCCAGTAGAAGAACAGAAGATTCCCTTTAGTTCATGGATGGGTAGGAAGAACTTTCTTAAAACCTATATTGTTCCAAAGATTTTATACCTTTCCAAACTTAGGCTTCCCCTTTCCTTCTTTACTCATATCCGTAGACTCTTTTCAACGGGGCTTAGGGTTGCCGCGCATTGCTTACTCTATCCTTATCATGGAAAAGAGGTCTAGAGGATTTGGGCTACCAGACATGCGGACCTACTACACCGCGGTGCAGGTTAACAGAGGCATACCGCTCCTTGCATACCTAGAAAACATCTATTATCTAACCAAGATAGGCTTATATTATGGGGTCCCAATCTTCCAGCATGAGGGGCACTTTGGCAATGTGGTCCTCCTTATATAAATCTCCCAATCGACTACAATTTCCCCACCCCCACTATGCCATTGGGTTTTCTACAAGTTCATTTGCACTCACACATTAAAGAAATATCTGGGGTTTGCGCACGTCTCCTAGATCTCCCCTGAGGAAGGGATTTAAATGCCTGGGCGCCCTTGATCGAGAGGGGTTGCTTTCTTTGGAGAGAGTGAGCTCATCACCTTTCATGCATTTATTAGATTTCCAACGAGATCTTAGGAAAATAGAACTACCCTTCGACCCAGATCGATCTCTATCCTGGCTCAAACAACTCATTAAACTCCCTTCTATCCCCCGACATGCACTGTCCCTCATATACCGGTATCAGCGCTCTTCCTTTGCACCTAAAGTGAACTTCAAGTAACTGAGCTGGAAAAAGCCTTTATTCTCGCCCATTCTCATGGCTTTAGCAGATGTATCAAGATCCAGGAAAACTCATAAATTACTGACCAAACGGTACAAGACCCGTGTTTCTCTACACGCTCAATACAGATATCCCGCAGACAGGACATCGCACTTCCGCTCTACAGGGGACTGGAAGCAGTGGGGATGGCACTCTGTGTGGGAATAGAGCGCCAGCGAACAGGTGAGTTGGTTTCTTCATTTTAAATACATTCTGGCCCATAATTCATTTTAGCTTGTGGATCGGGAAACCCCTTAGGCCCCTTTCACACTGGCGTGATTTCCGTGTGGGTGCAATGCGTGAGGTGGACACATTGCACCCGCACTGAATCAGGACCCATTCATTTCTATGGGGCTGTGCACATGAGCAGTGATTTTCACGCATCACTTCTGCGTTGCGTGAAAATCGCAGCATGCTCTATATTCTGCGTTTTTCACGCAACGCTGGCACCATAGAAGTGAATAGGGCTGCGGGAAAATCGCAAGCATCCACAAGCAAGTGCGGATGCAGTGCGATTTTCCCGCATGGTTGCTAAGAGACGGGACCCGATCTTTATTATTTTCCCTTATAACATGGTTATAAGGGAAAATAATAGCATTCTCAATAAAGAATGCTTTGTAGAATGTGGATTAAGGGGTTAAAAATAAAAAACTGAACTCGCCTTAGCCACTGATCGTAGTTGGCTATCTTCTCTTCAAGCATAGCTGCAGTCAGGACCTGTGATGACGTCATCACATGGTCAATCCATGGTCCATCACGACCATGTGATTGACCATGTGCGATCACAGGTCCTTTAGACTGCAGCTAATGCTTGAAGAGAGATCGCCAACTAAGCGATCAAGTGGCTAAGGTGAGTTCAGTTTTTTATTTTTAACTCCTTCATCCACATTCTACAAAGCATTCTTTATTGAGAATGCTATTATTTTCCCTTATAACCATGTTATAAGGGAAAATAATAAAATCTCCAGAATACTCAACCCGAAACAGGACTTCAGTGATGAAGTCCGGCATCGGGTCTGGGTACCAAACATGCCGATTTTTCACACGCGCGTGCAAAACGCATTACAAAATTTTGCACACGCGCGGAAAAATCACGCATTTTCCCGCAACCTATCATGACGTCCGTGTGAACCCAGCCTTAAATGTTCCAAAGAACCCCTTTTTGAAATGGTCCTCTTAAAAATGTTCAACTGTTTTTCAGATACAAGGGTTATGGCTCACGTGAAGCCTTATCTCTGAACTCCTGACCTCATAAACACTCATTAAAGCTAAACTGTTAAGATTATAGTTTAACATATGCGGTGCTCCAGCTGTTGTAGAACTACAACTCCCACCATGCCCTGTTGTAATCTGATAGCTGTAGGCTTTCCAGGCATGCTTGGAGTTGTAGCTTTGCAACCGCTGTAGGGACACGGCTGGGCATCCCTGGCTTAAATGGGTGTCAGAAGATCAGATACACGTTTTCACGCAGCCATCAGCGGATGGGACTGAGAAATGATACTCTGCAAACAGACTGATCTTTTCAAACCCATTTATGTAAAAAATGGCTGAACATCTTTAATAAAGACAATTGAAAAAAATCACTCACCATCTATTTTACTTTATTCTTTGTCCATCCATAATATGTTCTACACTTGCCAATGTCCCAATTGGGGCTCACAATCTAATTCCAAACTAGGGCCCGTTTTACATTTGCAGTAAACAGATCTTGCAGGCTGTTCTGCCTGGAAACAGCCTGCTGGATCCATAAATACCGGGTGCTACCATGCACTGCCGAGATACTGTCCGGCCCCATTCACTATAATGGAGATCGGCGGTGATCCGGCTGCAAAACGGCAAATAGCTGGATCTCCGTCGGCCCCTATTAAAGTGAATGGGGCCATATGGAACGCCAGCTAGGACTGATCCGACAGGCTGTTCCTGGGTGGAAACAGCCTGCTGGATCTATTTACCGCAAATGTGAAACAGGCTTAATGTATCAGCATGTTTGTGTTGAAACCTCACTTACAAACTGCGTGAAGATGCTGCTGATGGTTAGATTCAAACCCAGGGCGCCAGCACTACAAGGTAAATGCGCTAAGCAATGAGCTCTCAAGCTGACTCAACAAAACCAGATGCTGCACCAATTAGATTTTACTGAGGCAAACACTAAAAAGAAGAGGATCACAGATATTTAATATTGTTTGGTAAAATGCTGACAATTATAGTGGGGTCTGCTGACAATTTAACCTGTAACTGTCTTTATTAGAGCTAGGCATGTATACCTGAGTTAGTCTGTCAATGATTGCCAAAAGATCTGCAATTACCTTATAATAACAGCTTACATTAATGTCCCCTGTCGCTTTCCACTGCTCCCTTAAAAAAACTGTTGCTAGTTCTTGTCTGTCTTCCCTTTAGTGTAAACAGAAGACAGAGGGGCGGTCCTTCACACTGCATGGCTGCATTAGACCTCAGAGTGAGGAGGCGTGTCTCTCAGTAATCCAATCATGATTGGCCGGCAGGAAGCTGCTGGATACAGCAAGTGTGTAAAGTGAGGGAAGGCAGTCTTGGCCTCAGAGTACTGGCAGAGGGTTCCTCATATTGTAGGGTTCAAAACAGCTGCAACTAAGGGAAAATCTCAAGGAAAACGGTGGTATGTGAAGAAACTAAAGAATGCTTTATGCATAATGCTTCAGCAGCAGTAACATATGCTAAAATAGATTTTTTGATGAAAACATGACAGTTACCCTTTAACGTGGACTGAAGACAAAGAATTGTCTTGAGATCCAACCTTAAAAAAATGTATAACCAGGACCAATGTTATTCCAAAAATCTTGTTTGTGCTTCATTCGTGCAGTTTATACAGGAAGAAATAAAACTCTGGATTCATTTTCACAGTGACATCTTGTTCCAGACACTTTAGCCATGCATAGTGTCGGGACGGAATGTTTTGACGCCCAAGGCAAAGATGTCACACTGGGTCCCTGCTCCTCTCATGATGATATCATGCCGTGCCAGTATAGTGATAATGTGAAAAATTCTTATTCTATATTCTGTTTGTTCTGATCGACAGATATGAATCTTGAATGACATGAAAAAAAAAAAGCAACACAGACATTCGGCAAATGTCTTGGCTGTCAAAAATTTCCATGGAGTTGCTTTGATCTCCTGACGGTTCTGAAGACCTGCAGCATTGTCCAGGAAGACATTTTTCCAGTCTGTAAGCAAAGTTGCATTAAAAGACCCCGAGCACCTACTGATTTCTTTACTGCCTACCTTGGAGATATTTCAATCATGCTTTAATATTTCCAGCATCTTCAAAGGGGTAGCACAATCTGTGTAGACAGGTAAACTCATCTCTGGTGCTGAACATCGAAGAGTATTTTTGAAAAATGACCAACCTTATTGAAAACCCAGATCTCTCCATTGACGGTGGGGCGAGGGACTCCATGCCCATTGTAGTGGAAGAGCACCCTCTCTTCCTTGGCATTCCTCCTCAGGGAAGTGCAGAGCTTCTTCACTTCATCTACAGTGGGATCCAGACTCTGCTTGTACCGAGCCTGAATAAAGAAAGAAAGAAAGCGCTTTCATCAACAAGACTGCACAT
Source organism: Bufotes viridis (assembly GCA_033119425.1). NCBI lineage: Eukaryota > Metazoa > Chordata > Amphibia > Anura > Bufonidae > Bufotes > Bufotes viridis. Next base: position 258,908,212 of record CM065594.1, on the reverse strand, counting down.
AGAAGCCTACGGTAAAGTTATCTGAAATCAGCAACTTCCTCTTGCCCCACTAAAACTAAAAATAGTAGCCAAAGTTACTTGAAGGCTATGTTAATCTTAGTAGCTTTTCTTCTCTTGGATTTCGTTTTGTATGGTCCTCTATGCAGGAATCTTCTGGTCTGAGGAACATAGATTTAAGGGGTGGTCTGGTCTAGAAGCCAACAGCCTCTATGATGCTAAACCTGCGCCCCATAAAACAAAACAAAAAAAAAAAAAAAAACACAGTCACAAGTCTGTGGCCCCATTCCTGGGTGCCTCCAGTCCCCGCAGGACCAGGAAGTGGATTGGTCCCATGACTGTTGTGCCCAATCACAGTCCTCAGCAGGCATATCTTCTTGAGCAATGTCACCGCAACGCTGTGCCGTTCAAGTAGATGTGACCGCTGAGGCCTGTGATCGGCCACAATGGTCATGGCACCATTCCACTTCCTGGTCCTGTAGGGAGCAGAAGTGTCTGGGAACAGAACAGAGGCACGGGTACCGTGGAACAGTGGACAGGTGGGAGTGGTTTTTATTTTATGGGGCCATAGGGGTTGTCGTCTACTAGGAAGGACAACCCTTTAAAGTTGGCCAGACCTGTTGATTTTGGCAGTACCGGCTAATCTGCTAATGTGTACGGGGCCTCCTGACTCTCTGTTGTTGGCAAATGCTGGGGGTAATAGGGATAGGACAGCTGGATTTAACGTGCTCGATATTTTTGTTCTTGGAGACATAAGTGGCCAAAAGAGGTGCCTGGGCTTACTTCCCTCTCCGCATATTCAGAATACAGGCACGCTTGGATAAGGGTATGGGGCAATCGGATTCGGGAGAGATCCTGTCTAAAACGTACAGCCAGACTAAGATTGGGGTTAAATATTTGCTTCTGAGAACAGAGTTCAGAACCTCCTTCTTCTGGGAAGACGACTGTGGAAAGAACAAATTTGGGAGTCTAACCTATCAAGCTTTTGATCCGATTTGGCAAATTGCAGTACCACGGAGGGAATAAAAAAGTGTGACAGACAGTGGGGCAGATTGAAGGATGCTGTCTCATTAGGCAGGCAGTCTAAAAATCCAGCAGATTTATCAGAGTGGCTGCTACATAATGATAAATCTGGTACATCTTTAGACTGTCGAGCCTAGCTTTATATCACCTATTGGCTGGCTTACTTAATCGCACATCTTAAAATATGCTCCTTTCTCCACAAAACCACTCCTGCATGGACCTTCTGGCTCTGAGAGTTAAAGGTGCCGGCTCGTCTCACACATTGATGGTGTATGGCTAGGATATACTATCAATGTCCGATAGGAGCAGGTCACAGGAGGTGGGACCCGCACCTAACCAGAACGGGGCCCCCAAAGTTAAGAGCTCGGCATGCTGTCAATTCGCTACTACTGCATGCTCAGCTATTTTTGAAACTTCCATAGTGGTGATTTGAGGGCGGCCATGCTTGCGCGGTGTGCTCTCCATCACTCCGGGGGGCCTTTCTGATAATAGCAGCGGGTTCCCAGAGGTGGGACTTGCACCTATCTGACACCAATGGCATATCCTAGCAATATGCCATCAATGTATGAGATGGGAATACCCCTTTAAGGAACAGGTCAAGAGCCCCACTCTTTTTGGAAAGGTCTTGCGATGGTATACATCTGATTGAGCACTTTTTGGGAGGCATGGTAGACGTAAACCCCACGCAATCTGTATTTCCATACTACGATTTCAACACATTTCCAGGAAAAGATTTTTCTTGGGAAACAAATACGCGTTCCGGTTTTACATGATAACTCGGCCGTGTAATTGAATTTATTATACCTTTACCTATACGGAAGGCATCGTACCCATGTAAACACACACTTAAACAAAAAGCTTTACGATTGCTCTTTCTCCTGTGTCGCTCCGGAAGATTTGCTAGATTAAAGAACCACGTATGGGAGGCACACACTCGCTGCGAGGGGCAGCCGGTGGAAGATCTGTGCAAATTGGCTGATATAAAATGCTGCTGAGTAACTGAATTAACATAATGTAGAGCTCTTGCAGCTACTCAACTGCTCGCTTACAGCCCTCATTTGCAGCTACGTGCAAAGATGAAATGTATTATCCCTCTGGCTCAAACTCATTACAGGAGCTGCTCTTTACAAATTAAAAAGAAGAGAAGAAAACGCTGCACGGGAGCCACAAAGCAGAGCACAAAAGAACAGGATGAAGACAAACATTCACGAGGCATAGACATCATCTCTACAGGAAGAAAAGACGGCCGGGCCGGTGGTAGAACTGAAGACCTGCAAAGATGCTGCACCAGCCGTGTTATTTCTAATAGGATTACGGTATTTAATATAAAAAATTAACTAATTTATTAAAGGGGTTCTCCGGGAATTAAGAAAATAAAATACCTAAAGGGGTTATCCAATTTCAAAAAACCACCCCACATGTGCCGAGCCCCTCACTGGTAATATACTTACCCCGCATCACTGCCGCTGCTTCTCCCTGCACACGGATGAAAACATCCGGTGTCAGGCGGGAGCAGCCAATGGCAACGGATGTTTTCATCCGTGTGCAGGGAGAAGCGGCGGCGGCGATGCGGGGACCAGGAGCGGCGCAGGGAGCGGGGTAAGTATATTACCGGTGACGGGCCTGGCAGATGTGGGGGGGGTTTTCTTAAAACTGGATAATTCCTTTAAATATTACTTTATAAAAAATATATTCCCAAATACCTTTCATTATTTATAATGAGCAATCATCAGGGTAAACAAAATGGACGCCGTCCTATTAGTACACACAAAATCTGTCCTAATCACACAGCAGCACAAGTTACTTCCAATCACTGAGCTAAAGAGCTGCCTCATCCTCCTCTACCTGTCAGGGGCTATGATCCTGAATACAGATGAGAAGATCTTCAGCTGAATCTCTGTAGGACTGGAGTTCATGAGGAAACATGAAGTACAGAGAGGACGGACAGGACAGAATGTGGTAATGGAGACTGTATATAATAGCTGCTGCTCATTATCCACACCATCCACTCTGTACTTCATGTCTCCTCATGAACTCCATTCTTACAGAGATTAAGCTGAAGATCTTATCAGCTGTATACTGACAAACAGAGCAGAGAGAAGGATGAGGCAGCTCTTTAGCTCAGTGTTATATGGTGAAAAAAATACTGTCTAGCAGTTTTTTTAAAATCTGCGCCGCCCCAGCTGAACATTCTTGCCCGCTCCCTGCTGCATTGTTCCGGTTCCCTGGCTCCCCTGGTTGTCTTCACTGGACATCTAGTCCCTGTATGTCAACTTCCTCGCGGACAAGGTCATAGGTGTTGCTGCGGCCAACGGGTGGCGTCAGCGGTGACATTCCACCGCTGAGGCCAGTTATTGGCTGCAGCAGTGCACATGGCCCAGTCTTTGCAGAACTTGACAGACTGGGACCATAAGCCCACTGAAGACAGCCGAAAAGCCAACAAAGTGGCAGAGACCAGGCGAGTATGGATTTCTCCGCAGGTCCCACTGGGTAGAGGCAGATTACAAGAATTATCATCTTGGTTCACTCGCTAGGCAATCATGATGATCCTCATTTGGCCAGGAAGAAACATCCTCAACGGCAGAGAGGTTCATCCTGACAGAAATGACAGCAATCTCTCAAACCACTATGACTCAACTGTCTGAAAGATTGTTCCATGTAAAAAAAAAAAGTCCTTGATTTGCCATAAAAGATTCATTTCTGACATATAATAGAAATTTTTAATCTCCATTCTAATCAGTGATAAAAGGTTTATCGAGGGTGTCTTTATCGCAATGAGAAAAGAACCCAATTTTTTATGTTTTTCCAATTAATCCTACTAATTAGCGAAACTATGGAAGAATCATCATTAATTCATTCTACAGATGCTCTTCTTGAAATAAGGTATGCCTCCTCGTGTTGACTGCACATCTCTTTAGAACAAATAATGGTTGCAAAGAAAATTTGAATAGGTTGGTAAAACCTTTCGGAAAAGGCCAGCAATACATGGAGAAAATGGATTAGGAATCCTCCACATCATTGCACAAGTGATATTGAGCAATGAGGAAGGTGACGCTGGCACTCCCACGACAGGACCTTCTGACAATTTAGAAGGTTTAATTGGTTGGACCCAAGGCCGGACAACTTCCAGCAACCAGAACCTCAGTGATTTTCCAAATTTCAACTTCTTGGGTTGCCTCTATGGACGTACTGTATATCTGTAGGTTTTGCCACACTCAGATCGAGGGGAGATCGAGGTCCGGCTGTTTTACCAGCACCTTGATCTCCATTCCCTGACCGGCCCCCGTCCCTCACTCATCTTTTTCTTCTACAACTACTGTCCATTAAAGAAGAATTGGGGACGATATTAATAAATATATAAACAAATACACAAACAAAAAGCTGCATTTATTGTAGACCCGAATCAGAATTATATATATATAGTTTCCATGCTTTTGCACTTTTAAAAGCATGTTGTAAGGGTACGGTAGATGGGTCTGAGTTATAATCACTATTATTGACCCAAAGGATACATTACTGCATCATAAACACATAAAAAACAGTGTTTTAACCAAAATCTATCTTTGACCACTATCGTTCTAATTATGGATGTGAGCTATAGATACAATATTGATTGAAGCATTTAATTTTATATGAGATATTAAGGACCTGCGTGCATTATTCATGGACATATGGAGTGATTGCTTGTGATTAGGACACGGACATAAAGTATCTAACTCCATTCCATTTGTTACTTACTAGCGAAGCTCCACCTTCCTTAATTGACTCTCTCCTTTATAAGAAATGAAGGAGTAGCATACTGTCCACCACTGAAGGAGGAGCGGCCAGCTCCGAAACGAGTCTGGTGACAAGAACAGTGAAAACATTGTGCCCATAAGCACTATAAGGTAGAATGAACTTAATCCTTACATCGCAGAATAGGAGCGCTCTACCACCCTGACCAATCAACCGCATTTAAGCGCAGGACAGATCGGCGAATCTCCCAACACATGGGACGCCACGTGAGACGCAGACATAGCGCAACTACAAGGGACTGCTGCGATACATCCATATGCTTCGCATACAAACCCCGGGTCAACGGGTGGGTAATGTAGCTACTAACATACATGTCTACTACTAATGGAAAAGTAATGATAATATGATCATATCCACAGACAAACAACTATCAATTGTGTGATCGCACAAAGTGGATATTTAAGACCTTGATATAAGACTTTGAACTTACAGCTTGTTTGGAGTCAGCAGCCTAAGTAGCATTTAAAGCAGCAATTAATATGCCTTCACGTTGACTTATGTGAATATATAAGAAGTATTTGGCAGTTTATCGCAGTGATGAAGAGGACTATACTCCGATTTGACTTCCATCCGATATTTGGCTTCCTTTTCATCTGCAATTTTTTTACTTGGTTTATATTATCTTCATATACTTTGAATACTGCTCACTGAAGCGCTACTATACATGTGGAACATTATTACTTTTATTTGATATTTTTACTGAGTTTTAAAGGGGTTTTGCACTTTGTTTAAACTGCTGATCTATCCTTTGGATAGATCATCAGCATCTGATCGGCAGGGGTCCGACACCCGGGACCCCCGCCGATCAGCTGTTTCAGAAGGTAGCGGCACTCCAGGAGCGCCGCGGCCTTCTCACCATTTACCGCCGGCCCAGTGACGTCACGACTAGTATCAACTGGCCTGGGCGGCTAAGCTCTGTTCACTTCAATGGAGCCTAGCCGCGCTCAGGCCATTTGATACTAGTCGTGATGTCACTGGGCCGGCGGTAAACAGTGAGAAGGCTGCGGCGCTCCTGGAGTGCCACTACCTTCTCAAACAGCTGATCGGCAGGGGTCCTGGGTGTCAGACCCCTGCCGATTAGATGCTGATGATCTATCCAGAGGATAGATCATCAGTTTAAACAAAGTGCAGAACACCTTTATCTGCCATTGTGTCCTTATGTACCCAGCAAGCTACTGATGGGGATCATGATCTGCACAATATAGTTATAGTTTGAGTGCATATTGCAACACCACAATTCTAGCCTACGCCATACACTATGGGTTGATCTCTGCTCCTTATCGGATCTCAATTAGAAGTTAGCATAGTAATATGATTGGCTAGATATTGTACGTGTATGCAATTCGTCATAGTATTTAACCCTGTATACGTGTGATTATATATATATATATATATATATATATATATATATATATATATATCCATGAAAAATCAACGCAGCACTCTTCTTATGAAAAAACCGCACTGTCTTTATTCACACGTGTGACACAAAATAGGCAACGTTTCAATCCAAGTGCACTTGGCTTGAGAAGGATCCCGGAAGGGGATTGAAACGTTGCCTATTTTGTGTCACGTGTGAAAAAAGACACTGCGGTTTTTTCATAAGAAGAGTGCTGCGTTGATTTTTCATGGATATACATACCTGATGTCAAGGGTGAGATGCGTGCACCTGAAAATTACAAAAGCGAGTGCTGCCGGAATTAATACAGACCATATATATATATATATATGTGTGTGTGTGTGTGTGTATTTGGAACATTTTGGCTCATTATAATTAAAGGATACTATTTTTCATCCACTGGATAGATTCCCCTTATAATCTCAAGATACTTGAGTGCCCTCCAACCATTTCCTTTTGTATTGCTGTACTGGCTAAGACGGACACAGTTTAAGAGGGCATATTGTGTGGAGAGCACAATCCGAACGACAACATTTTGAAGGAACTTGTACAGAAATGATGGCAGATGCTCTAAAACCTACAGAGTATGACGTAAGTGATAAATACAGAGGGGTTTGTGGGGAAGAAGTAGGAGATGAGTCACCCATAATGTGCCCTACAGGTGCCATGTTTATGGCTTGTATAAAAGAAACAAGCATCACCAGTAAGTCGCCTCTCTAAACAACCATTCGCAGAACAAGTACTTGACCTAAATACTCTGCAGTTTCATGGTCATGTGTGCCTAGAACGCCGTAAGACCTGAACGTTATTTCTCTGAAGGCTGACAATTGAGTTTACCTCCGAAGACTGGTAACTTTTTGCGTATAACGTGGATATAAAAAGTCTACACACCCCTGTTAAAACGTCAGGTTTCTGTGCTGTAAAAAAAAATGAGACAAAGATAAATCATTTCAGAACTTTTTCCACCTTTAATGTGACCTATAAACTGTACCACTCAATTGAAAAACAAACTGAAATCTTTGTATAAGAACAACACCATTACTTTGGTTGGTTCAACTAAAGTAATAAATGGAACTGTTGGATTCGTCAGGACAGGAATTTCCTCTCCAAGATGAAGAAAATAGGCTTCTGCTAGGTATGGTGACCACCTCGACACTGGAGTTGAACAGTGGCACCAACTCACGTGGGAACCTCCACCAAAATACATAAGTCCTGCCTAGGTTCCTAGAATAACGAGACAATTTCAAGGGTACGACAAGGGCCAAATCCAGAACTCACTTCACGTTCACAGCAAAATGTGCATTTATCAGCCAGTGGTAAAGAACAAAGTGAGTAAAACAGTCGATAAGGAAACCCCAGCAGGGACATGATGGAGAGAATGTTTGTTAAGGTCAACAAGCTTCTGCAGCCAAAGAAATGTAAATCACGGGCTTAAAATGAGCAGAGCTTTCCATCTGTCTGCAGAGAGAAGCCGACAACTTGCTGACGTGTGACTATCTTTTCAAGTGGTGAAGCCTCGGAAAGCACCTGAGATGGCAGTTCTTGTATTGGTTAAACTTTCTGGTCAATCAGACGACTAGGCACTGCTTAGTACATCAGAACTTGTAAATCCCGGAGCTTGCAGTATCACTGCGTCCCAAAAAGTCCGCTACATCAAGAGACAATGGATTTCTTTTTTGAAAAACCCTACTCTATGCTAGTGCACGGGGAACAACCTTAAAGGGGCTGTCCAGGATCAAGAAGAAAAAAAAATGGTCCAAGGAGGAATAATAGCATAACACAATAAAAGTACAATTACTTGAATGATAGATCCGCCACAGCTCCAGGTGTCACCACTCTCGCCAGTCTACGATGTCCTCTCATAACGACATGTGACCACTGCAGCCAATCGGCAGACAGTAATTGGCTACACTGGTCACATGCAAGTGGTCGCAAGATCATCACTGCAGGACATTGACAGAGAACAGCAGGACCAGCGGACTGGCAGAGGATTTTCCCAGTAACTAATATTTATCGTACTATTTCATCACATCACCTTTCTCCGCTACGATTTTTAACCCCTTGGGGGAACTTTTAATTTTATTTTAATGGTCTTTGCCAGGATTAGACATGAGGGCTTGCTTTGTAGGAAAAAGCGTCAGCCTCTCTGGTGGCCAGGACCGTAGGACCACACATAGGCCAATGCGTTTTCCTATAGTCTGCAAGCACAACCACCTCTGCTAGATTGCAGGGTGGTCGTAACCAGAGATGAGCGAATTTCATATCTTGAAATTCGTTCACGCTTCGTTTGGTGGTAAAAGCAGAATTCCGTTATGGATTATGTTACCAGGCACCATAACGCAATTCTATGACGGGAGGCATTCCGTTATTCATTCTGTCATAATAGAAGTCTATGGGCTGCAAAACCCATTATGCAGGGGAGTCCTCTACCGGAGAGTAAACCGCAGCATGTTGTAGTTTGCTTTCCATCCTGGGATGCGGAGCAAGACGGATCCGGCATGACCCCCAATGAAAGTCGATGCCGATGGATCCGTTTTCTCTGGCACAATCTGCCTCCTCAAACAGCTGATAAGCAGGGGTGCTGGGAGTCGGACCATGGGGGTAAATCATCCATATTAAACTCCTGGAAAACCTCTTTAAGGGCTCATGCACACAACCATTGGATGTTTTGCGGTCCGTAAATGGGACATGTTTTTTTTTTTGCACATTGAAAATAAGAGCAAATAAATGACGACTGACTTCCTACATTGTCGACCAGTGCTCGTTTGGGCAATTCACCTGACCTCAAATGGTTGTTCTCACCATTATGACGGAAGGTAATCGGACAGACCCTAATGAATTTACACACATTTGTCTAAAGTTGATTAAAACAGATTTCAACCAAGGTAGACGTTAACAGTAGGGATGAGCGAATCGACTTCGGATGCTTAATCCGAAGTCCATTCACTAAAAGCTTCATTGTAATACTGTACGAAGTTCCCTCTCCGTACAGTATTAGAATGTATTGGCTCCGATGAGCCAAAGTTTTTACTTCGCGAAGTCGCGCGAGACTTTGTGTAATAACTTCGGCAATTATTACTGTAAAAAAACCTTGGTACCGAACTGTGGTTCGGTTCCTAGCGGTACCTTGGAAACTAACCTGAGTTCGGTACCAAGGTTTTTTACAGTAATAATTAGTTTCCGAAGTTATTACACAAAGTCTCGCGCGACTTCGCAAAGTAATAACTTTGGCTCATCGGAGCCAATACATTCTAATACTGTACGGGGCGGGAACTCCGCACAGTATCACAACGAAGCTTTTAGTGAATTGACTTTGGGTGTACCATCCGAAGTCGATTCGCTTATCCCTAGTTAACAGTATTCGAAATGGTCACCCGATAATCAAAACCGTGGATGAAAGAATGTTCCTAGAAGGATCAATTGACCCTTGCCTGGTGTCACTGGACATGTATGGCCGGTATGGACATCTGTAACAGCCAACATGTACTAAAATATGTATGGCATCAAAATGACTGTGCATGGCCACCCTTATAGAGGTTGTACTATCTCAACATATGTCATATAGGTGCGGGCTCCACTCCTATCTCTAGATTGGAGTCCCTTAAGTGAAAGGAAAGCATGGCTATCCTCCATTTATCACTATGGGAGCTCTGAAAATAGCAGTGTGTTGGCTCTGCAATTTCTGGCAGGTCCATAGCAGGGGAAGGAGAGGTGGCCACGCTTGTGCGGTCTGCTCTCCATTCATAGCTATGGCACTTCCGAAAATAGCCTAAAGGAGGTCGCACAGGTGTAGTGCATTCTCCTTCACTTCGGGGGCAGTGTTCTGGAGATAAAAGCAGATCCCAGAGGTAGGACCCACACCTATCTGACATTTGTGGCATATCCCAAGTCTGTGACGGCTAACCTCCGGCACTCCAGCTGTGGTAAAACTATAACTCCCAGCATGCCTGGCTGTTCTCAGAACGCCATAGAAATGAATGGAGCATGCTGGGAGTCAGTTTGACCACAGCTAGAGTGCCGAAAGTTAGCCATCACTGTAAGGGATCAGCCATAAATTTTGAGATGGGAAGACCCTTTAAAGCAGTAACCGTTCAGTGCACAGAGGGGTCTTTTAATTATCTGCATACTAAGAGGTTTTGTCAGACCCAACATCAGTCCATATTAGACCATACTGATGTTATAGGGCGGTGTCTTTGTGGCAAAAAGCTGAAGGCCTGACTGAAGGCCTCCCGTCTACACCTGGCATATCCATGGTTAGCAATCCGATTGCCAGCTTACTGATGGAGATTCTAGGGTCTGGAACAGTTGCAATTAACTGACCATTGGGTCAGAATTCTTCAGAAAAAGGGTTGTCTTCATAAATGATGCCCCGATGTCTGTCAGTTGTTGGCATACAGTGTCTCATGGGTTATAACGTATTTGTTGTACTGTACTGAACCATTACTGCATCTAAACACCCCTGCTACAATAATTCGCAATCATAACGAGAGGAACCCATTAGAAGGCTTTGTATGGTACAACCTCAGGCAGAAAGTAGTATCTACCAGTCACTAGTTCTTTGCCTGTAACGACAGAAGAGATTACCTTAGAAGAACCTACATTGATTTCACGAAGGATAAAAGCCGTCGTATTGGCTCACATGTACGGAAAACTTTAGAGATACACAGAGAAGAAACGACCTTTGAGAACAAGAGGTTTCTGATGACCCTTTATAAACTAGAAAACATTGCTCTATAGATAATGGAGAAGCTTAGTCAGAAAGTCCTGTATGTGGACAGCTATACCTAAGTAGATGAAGACTACAACCACGGAAGCCAAAGAGGCGATGTACCACCCTATATCCTTAACCAAGCACACATTAGATAAAAAGCTGATGGGTAAATATGTAATGAACAGACCTGGAACATGTGACGACTAGATGAATAAGACTATCTGGTTGAAGTCAAACCACCAAAATTGAAGTTCTCGTTGACTCTCACCAAAAAACCCCAACAGCCAACAAAATGGCCTGGAAGACCGTCCAGAATTTATTTTTTTCTGTCCTATCTATATTTTCCTTCTAGAGATAAGTGGGCACCAACACATCCCCCCGTCCTGCTAAAAAAGAAAACTGGATTCAGGGCAGAAAACCATCGGCAAAATAACTTTTCCAAGAGCTGAGCGCTTCACAGCTACCATAAACTACAATGGAAGGAGCAGAATGTATGCTTGGCCACCACATCCCTACACAGGGGTTCGGGGAGCTGCATTCTTCTGGTATACAGAAATTCCCAGAGATAGAGCGCCACCTAGTAGATACTAATGCAATATCTCTCACGAGTGGAGATCACACAGCCCAGCGGCCCCCCAGATTTTGCACCTCTGTTGTAGACGATTAAGGAATGCTTATAGGTAACGTAAAGGGGTTCTCTCACTTCAGCAAACAGCATTTATTATGTAGAAGTTAACCATTTGGATACTGGAGGTCTTTTTAGTTTTTGCATTTTCATTTTTCCTTCCCATTTTCATTGAGCCATAACTTTTTATTGTTCCGCTCACATATCCATACGACGGCTTATTTTTCTGCCGGCGTGAGCTTCACATTGGTCACGGCATCTAAAGGCTTTAATGACCGCGATCGACATTATTGCCAGTCGTGGTCATTACCAGCGGGTCTCTGCTGTTTGAAACAGAGCAGACCCGCCGGCCATTGAACACGCAAGTGGGTGCCATGTTTACCCATCGCTTTAGTGCTGTATATGTGCGGCGCTGGTTAATACAAGCCCCTTACTTGTTTTTATGGTTACTACCACCCTGCAAATCCAGCAGTGGTGGTCGTGTTTGCACACTACAGGTAAAAGCATTAGCCTATGTGCGTTCCCCATGGTCCCGGCCATCAAAGATCTGTCTTCCTACAGTGTGCAAGCGTGACTACCACTGCTGGATTGCAGAGCGGTCATAACCATGGATATGTGCAGTGTATAATGTGATGGAAAAATAATTGAAGCCAGAAAAGGAAGCAATATGGACATTCACAATACATTAGTAGGTGCCTTGTATTAACTTTTCTACATGATACGTGCCATTTGATGAAGTTAGACATCCTCTTTAACATTACAAAAATCCATATGAGATGGTGGACCATCCCTAAACATGCAATAATAACCATATCCAACTGCTTGACCGCAGCTTGCTGAGGGGGAACTGTAGTCAGAATACAGGTTGCCCTATATATGACTTTATTACTCTTACTAATGTGGGAAATGCAGGCACTTACCTTCATAACAAACAGTTCAAAAGGGTAAAGTACATTGTAAAGCCACAGTAGCATATACAGAGATGAGAGCCTGATGGCTGCACTAGTGTTCGGGAACAGCGTAACCTCTCTCTTATTAACACTGCACTTACATATAGTACAGTACTTGACATTCAGCCACAAAAGCCACATCAACAAACAAAAACCAAGGCGTAAAAACACATAATAACAAAGAACTACTGAAAACTGTGAATGCAAATTGCACCTTATGAACCAATTTCAGGACCCTGCCATGTGACTCCACCGTTCTCCACAGCAGGGTAGACAAACAGCAGCGTCTCCCACCGACTGCTTCCGCTGCTGCCAAGCAATAGCCCAAACCTATTTAGATCCCCGCTCAGGAAAAATGATTTACTAGGGAATCTGAAGGACCTCCTAATCAATGTTACAATGGGAAAGTCAGATTTTTGCTGGAGTTTCCTTTTAGTGATGAGAATTAAAAATTTGGATCAAAAGGATGAGAAAAAAGGGGGGAGGGGGGCTTTTTGACAATTTTTTGGTTTAGTTGACTAAGGCTCCGTTCACAGTTGCGTTTGGAAACCGGTAGCCTGATCCTGCTACACACACTAGTTTTTGTCCTGCTGATTCCCGGCATATATGCCGGAAAGCGCCCAGATCGCCTTGTAGTGAATGGGGATCCGGCAGTACACAGTCAAATCCGGCAATGCCGGATATGGGAGCTCCAGTAGCCTGATCCTCAGCCAGATCAAGCTACCAGCTTCCAAACACAACTGTGAACGGAGCCTAAGGATTTAAAAAAAAAATCAATAAAAAATCAGGGTGAGAATGTTTTAGGGCCCTGTTCACAGTTGCATTTGGAATCGGGTAGCCTGATCGGGCAGAGGATCAGGCTACCGGAGCTCACCGTATCCACCGGATCCCCACTGACTATAATCCTGCCACTCCCTCGCAAATATATCTGCGATCTGAAATTGCCCAGACAAAGACATGCCAACCAAAACTAACATAGAAGTGAATAACTGGTGAATGGTTAGCCAGACCCGCTGGGAACCTCATGAGTCTACCTGATGTGTTCTGAACACGCCACCTCTGGTAGCGGCTTGTCTCCCCTGCGACAAAAGGAAATCCAACCTCCCGATCCTTCTCTTCTTCAACAACTATAGGATGGCTGTACAACATTGGTTGGCCAGTCCGGCCAAAATCGGAGGGTTCAGCTGACATTCACCTAATAGGTATGGCCAGCTTAAAGAGTTGTTCCCATTTAAGGCATAGCCACATCACTACATATAGATATCACCTCTGGGACCCCACGCTCATCTAAAGAATGTCTTGCAGCTGCAATCAATGAAGAGGTAACGGCGCATGTGCGGCTCTCTCCATTCACTTCCAAAAATAGCAGGGCGAGCATTCATGGCTATTTTTGGAAATGCATACCCACCTCTCTCTTCATAGGGGCCCATGGAAAAGTAGTCAGGGACCCCAGTTGCTGACTGCCAGAATTGGGAACCACACACTACTGGACGTTTATAGTATGTCCTGTGGATATGCCTTTAATGATGAGAAGGGAATGCCCCTTTAAGAAAAATAAAATAGTACACCATGCCAGAATTAGGAATGGCCTGTGCCAACAGCAAGATCTATACAGGCTACTCATACACTTAATATGGATGTTGGCCACAGAGAGAGGACATCCACTATGACCCTGACATCTGCTGTAGGGGGTCATTTTGAACACCCACATACATCTAAGATAATTAGATCGTCCAATCGAAATTTGTAGTTTATTCAATTTGCACGATCACCTTAAGGGTAACGGCACTTGCGGACTACGTGCGGTTTTTCCACGTGGCTTTGACATATCTCATGTACACTTTCCTTTTTTTCTTCAGTGCAGCCGTTGATCTGCAGCGTAGCAGTATGTCAATCATTGGTGCGATTCTGCACCTTCTGTAGAGGGGTTCTCTACAGACCTCAATGGGCTTGTTGACATAAATATAAAATCTGCTGCCAAAAAATAAAAGTCGTGTGGATTTGTGTTTTTCCGTGCGGATTTGGAGCAGATTTTCTGCACATAAATCTGCACCGTGTGCAGGTACTCTAAAAGAAACAGACACTGTCTCTCCAGCAGAACGGCCGGCAGGAATCAATCTCAGTAAGGACGTGGCCTCTACGTATACACCCAATTAAATAACAGGCAGCGCGGACGGCAGATATTGACAAGAAGCAAACCGCTGAAATCTTCACGAGCTGAAAGCTGAATCAATAGACTTGAGATAATTACATATTTTTGTTCGGGCGCGGGTTCTTAGATGTTATTGATCAATGACTGATCGGACCATTCGAAATATAGATCCTCATATGTTTGTGAAAAAATATAGCGGATCTAATTATTTCACAATCAACTGTTTCGATCAGAAAGAAAGAAGAAATCAAAAAGAAAAATTCAATTCCATCAAAGCCTTCGCATTCGATATTCAGAAAACCTGTACAATGGGGGATGTAGAACACAAGAATACTAGAAGTGACGTAATATATTTTATAATATAAATGCTGACTGCCCCTGCACAACAATAGGATTAGGGCTTTAAGAAGCAGTACGAATTAGCGAAAAAAGCCAAAAAGAAAAAAGAAAAAAAGCTGTGTTTGATACTGTTACTTAGTCCTATTAATTTCAATGGAGCTGAACTACAATACCGCGCAGGATAGGTCATCAATATCAGCTTGGCGGGAGTCCGACACCCCGCACCCCCAACCATCAGCTATTTGGGTAGCTGCTGGAGTCAGAAACTACACAGCAGATGGAGGACTCCATATACCGAGTTGTTTCTGGCCCTGCTATATTGCAGCACAGCTCCTATTTACTTGAATGGGGGTTGAGCTGCAGAACCGCGGCACGGGCACTGCACAGTGAACAGAACCCTCTGCTTCCAACTCTGTCCGCTATAGCTTTCCGCACCAGAAAGCCACTTTAAATGGGTTATCTAGTTTTAAAAAACTATTTTCAAATACTTTATTAGAACATTCCTCTCTTTGGAGGACCCACCTATGCACTGATTTCAATACACACCATGTAATGCTTTATTTCCCCTGGGGTGGCGCTGTGGGGGAATTGAAGACTTTGGTTTCCTCCTAAATTACAGTTGATCGCTGGGGATTGCAGTGAGAAGACGCCATGTAATGAGCTTGTAATGAGTTTAGGTGGACAACTTTTCTAAAAAGGTTCATCTCTATGATGATCTCTTGCAGAAAAGGAGGGGAAAAAAACTCATACAGGAGGTCTGGAATTCATCTATGGCCACCTGTCAAATCACTGCACTTTTGAGAAAAATCAAAAAATTTATACTAAAACGGAGTTACATTTTGTATGCAGCAGGCATGGCATCCACCGGTTAGATACTATATTAACCCTTTAGGGCATGTAGCAGGCTACATTTCTTCACATCTACCAGGGCAAAAGTCAAAGAAAAGATATGAAAATGTACGCGAGATGCCTACAACAAATCTGAAATCAGCCTCATTAAAGTAGGTCAGAGCCCGGACTAAGCCATAAGATGTATGAGAGGGACGGATGCAGCCCCGTGGAAAACCTGAACTAAGGAAGAAATAGAGTAAAGAGCCACAGATCAAGCGTCCAGAGGGTCCGGTACGAATGCAAAATACCTTCAAAATAGATGATGCTGAAGATGAATGTACTACGAGTGGTTTAAAAAAAAAAATATTATTCTGCAAGTAAATACGTGATGAATGAGTCTTGGGAAATTCTACCCTCTGCCAGGCCTGCAGAGACCTCATCAAGAATGCCAATCAGTACCAAGCGCTATGAATTATAGCTGCGCAAGAGCAAAACTATCTCGGCTTTGGCTCAAAACAGAAAGAAATCCTTAAACTACCAACATAATGAAGCTGCTTAGACGTTTTAGATCTGTCGGGTGAACGCTCAATCGGCTGACCGCTATCTCTCACGACTGCACCATACGCACGTACCCTCGGGTCACCGAGCATGCATGAAATCTGAATGGGAAGAGAAGAGGAGAAGGATGTGGTCAGACACCTCAGGTGGCAGCTTATCTCCTCGAGAACAAAAGGACTGAGCATGTTCAAGTCTATTCTTATGTCCCTCAACATCTGCTGTGAGGTAAGAGTTGGTAGGCCCCTTAAACCCTTTAGAAGGTGGTCTGGTACTGCCCAAATCAGAGGCCAAACTGAAATTTATGTGCACGGCCAGATTTATTGTAAGAACCCGATAGTCGAAGTTCCTGCTAATTTAGCAGTGATAGTCACAAAATGGAAGAATGGAGAACTAAGGTGGATCCTAAAAGTACTCTTTGTGTTGGGTCAGCGGCAGTATGGAGACAATGGGCTTCAAATCCTGTAAAAACAGGAACCGTTTGACAGGTATGGTCAAGACATTCCCTGACTACAGAAATCTCAAGACTAATTGAGCTTAGGTATAACATGACCATAGGAAAACCATTGAAAGGAACCGTGTATGCTGCTGCATTACAGAGCCATAGGTGGCTAGGGTGTCGCCATATGGCGCCTCTGTTAGGCACTGCATGTGAAATACGTCCAAAATAGAGATTTATGGATTCTGAATAAATTCAGAGGTACTGGTCCAATAACGGTCCAATGCAGCCTATAGATGCCATATCATGCATCCACACATCCCAGATCCATATAAATAGTCATGTGTCATGATCCGTAATAAAATAAATAGGAGAGGGGTATGTTAAGATACTGTCAAAGGTGGTGCATGGACTTCCCGAGTCACCAAATTAGAAACATGCACCTCAACAAATTTGGTGCACCTTACACCAGAGTTTTATCTATTAAGGGTGGCTTAAGAAATATCATTTTTTATACGTTTCACCCCCCCCCCCCCATTGTTTTCCACCTGCTGCGATCCCAAGTGATCAGCAGTAATCTGCATAGCAATTTAGCAAGAGGTCCAAAATATAAGAGTGAATCTGGATCGCACATCCTCAAGAGGTGTTCAGCTTCCCTGCAGCGCCACCACAGGGGAACTGAAGCATTACACGGTTTCTAATCATATCCATGGGTCATCCAATGTAAGAGATGCTCTTTGTAACCCCTCGACTCTAGTTAGTATATAGTACTGCAAGTAAGAATATTAGAAGCGTTAATAGTTTATTTTTTTAACAAAGTTTTAAGAAAATGAAAATAACTGTGTGCAGCGTTAGGATGTAGTGCACATAGGCGCGCACTATGACCAGACGCTGTGCAAAGTCAGGTCACAGGCCGGAAGAAGACCAAGGAGCAGTGAGTAGGTAAGTTTATTTATATATTTTTCAAACATCTCGTCTAAGATCTGATGGGGGTCTGATCTGAGGCTGATGAGTGATGAAGCTTGGCGGTCTGATCTGAGGTGTAGTAGAGCTTGGGGGTCTGATCGATCTGAGGTCTGATGAAGAATGGGGGTCTGATGAGGACTGAGGCTCTGGGAAGGTCTGATGAAAAATATTTTTTTCTTATTTTCCTCCTCCAGATCCTGTGTGCATCTTATAGTCTGGTGTGTCTTAAAGTCCAAAAATACAGTAATCTCCTGGGCCCTAATGCAACATATATAACAGGCCCCATCAACCAGGTGCCCTGTATAAATACTGTTGTCTTTTTATATGGCAGAGTGGGCTGCAAGCCCCTGGGTAAAGATGTCTGAGCAATAAACTGCAGACTTCAGGAGAAGTTTTATGAACCAAATATAGACGAAAAGGAAAGTCAACAACTCAAATCAGTGAAGACGTCACCTGAGAATCACTGGATTAAGGATAAGACTACACTATGAGATGTGGACAGCACACGGCACGTGTTTTCTGGAACGAGCGCAGTCGTGAGAACGAGCCCTTAGTTTGCAGCATTTCTTTTCCCCCACACCTGCCTAAAAAATGTGCACAGTACTGTAGATGAGGGTCCAGAATATAGGGAAACCTCTCTCGACTCAAGATTCCCTTGAAGGGTGTTTGTAAATAGGATTTCCAAACTCAACAACACCTTTAAGATTTTACATTCTGCAGCGGCAGCCTGAAGGCGCCATCGTTCCTGCAGGAGAGTACATTAAGACACATCAATCTTCTTCTACCATCTCATACCCACCCATTTTTTTCCTCCTGCAGTCATCTATATAACATAATATATCATCTCCTGCACAGACGATGCTATTCTACTCCGATTCCAAAAGATTTAATATTAAATAAATATAACCCCCTCGGAGGGATATTCCCAATCTTGTCCGCTAAGACATGGCTGGTCATGAAACCTCAATGTAGAAGAATGTATCTGACAAGTACAGATGGGCGAGAGCCAAAGGGATGACAGTGGTCTGTTGGTGTGCTATGACGCGGTAAAATGAGGTCAAATAACTTGGACTTGGAAAAAGTGAAGTATATGGTATGTCCACCGCCAATATTTTGGGTTGAGTAAAGATATGTCCCCCTGCAGAACAGATAAAGACTGTCCCTAACCTCATCCGTCATTTTCCCTCTTGGGATATATACGAGGGTTGGAACTTTTACATACCCCGCAGTCTGATCTCATCTTTCCAAGGCCCATCTGAAAATGAAGTAGCTATCTGATTGAAAGCTATGGGCAACCGCTCCACTGCACCTTCCAATTGAATGAAATTCATTATCTCCATCTTTGTATGTAAATTAAAATGCATTGGCTCCAGTGAGGCTCTTTAAAAATGGCCGCAGTTAAGATTTCATTAGCTACTGTAAGTAGCGGCGCATGTACAAAAGTATTTGGTAACGAATGCAAATCCAGATCTGCTTTGTGCATCACAATCACCAAAGAGGAACTCCCACAAAAATGTTTATTCAGTGACCTTTTAGAAAGGTACAGGATGTAAACTGTAGTGAAGGTAATGTTCTTACCAGTGACTGTATATGAGAGTTATAACCTCCCTTCTGAACCTCAGCTGTGTCATGTGACCAACACTCTGACCTCCAACTGATACAGGACAGGAAGTCAGTTACTTCTCTATTCAGTCCTATGAGACTGACATTGAGGCTCCCATAGGAATACATAGTGGGACTAGCTTCCTGTCCATATATAAGATGATATGTTATTTGGAGAGTCAGGGTGCTGGTCACATGACACAGCTAAGGATTAGAAGGGAGGTTATAACTCACAAATATAGTCCCAGTTTACATTATCTACCTTTCTAACCGGTCAGAGAATAAAATTTTTTGTGGGGGTGCTTCTTTAATGAATCCAGGTTCGGATTCATTATGTAATACATTTATTCATGCTCCGCTATTCACAGTAACTGTGCATGTGAGAGACTAATAAAAGTCTTGCGTTGACAGCGGCCATCTTTAAAGCGCCTCATCAGAGACAATACATTTGTGGAGATGAACTATTCAAATTTGTCCACAGCAGGAAAAACAGATTCGCTCATGACTACCTGCTAAACTGCCAATTTTTCTTTGCCCTCCCATTAAAATGGATTGCCTCTTCTTTGAGAACACACTCCAGCCGATTAGAGCCGGTACAAATAACACCGATGTCATCAAGTTCATGATTCAGCGCTATTCACCTGCAAACAATCTGGACTACGAGAACTGCAGTCCACCTCTTCGCTGGATGGCTCGTCGGCAATGTTATGATGGATATTCTTGGAAGCGTATTAACAAGGACTGTGCGTCATTGTTGGCGTCTATCAGAGAGGGCTCTTTCTTTGAAAAGTCACACATCTCTCTGAAAGAGTGTATTACTCACCACTGCTGTTGGGAAACCTCTGAAAAACAAGCTGCACAACTGAGCGGAATACCCCAAACGCACCATAGTGGACGTTTATAACTTTTACCATGAGGTATGTAGCATCTATATTCATACTAACCCAATTTTGCTTGGTGGATCCGGTCTTGGTTTAGTCATAAAATAAAATACAACCAAGGTCGTGCCCAGGATCATGAAAACAGGGTCTTTGGGTATACGGAAGACGTTTAGGAATCCCTCCTTCCTATTATTCGACATCTGGTCTGCCCAGGTTTGACGCACAGCGATTCCTGGACTGTCGATGTCAATCACAGTGATCCAAATTTCCATTCGTTTTTTTCCGCTGGTGTTCACGCGCAACATCTAGAGTCTTATTGGAATAAATGGAAGGCTCACGTCGAGAAGAAAAGGGGTGTTCTTCAAGACTTGCAGAATTCATGTGAAGAGATCGGTTTGGCAAAGACGCATTTAAAGGGGTTGTCCCATGAAAAATATTCTACAGTTTTCAAACCAGATCCTGGATCTTAACACTTAATTGTAATTGCATGTAATTAAAATTTTTGTAAAGTCACAGAGTTACAGTATTTACTGAAATCTATCTGGACAGCATGACCCGGTTTGTTGTTTTTCTTATTTCTTTGTCCTACTTACTGAGATGGCCGCACATGCTCAGTTTCATCCTTCAACTGCCTCCTGCGCTGTGATAGGTAGAGAGCTCCAGAAGAAAAGACACGCCCCCTGAGAAAAGACACTCCCCTTGAGCTGTCAGAATGGGGAGATCCATGTGAGGTACAGGGCTGGTTCTAGCTCTTTTCGAAAGAGATTGTCATGTACTGTATGATGTCTGATTTCCAATTTTTACAATAATCACGGGAGAACCCCTTTAAGACTCTGCTTATTGCTTAGGATTATATTGCATGGTTATGATTATACTTATGTGTATTACATTTATTATTTAGGATTAATTATTTTAATTTATGTCACTAAATTTCTTAAGTGTACATCAATCAATTATCACAAAAAATACCGGCAGGGAACATATACTACATTTGTGATAAGCAATCAGGATCAAGTGAAGATGATGCCCCCCTAGGACAAAAAGTCAAAATGATAGTTGTGTTTAGGGATGCGATCTTCATTTGATCCAAGATGTGATCGAGACTTGGCACCCGGCGTCACATATCTCGTCTCTTCCATCTTCCAGTCTCATTCATGTTGCGTTGCGGCACGCGGCTGCCAAGGCAGCAAAAACAAACAGCGTAAAAGGACTGGCTGTGCAATTAGGTACAGCTCACTAATCAGCGGTGTCTGTGCCTAATTACAACATCGCTCCCCTCCCATCGCTTCCTTCTTTTCTCAATTATTTTACAGCTAAGAGAGATTTGTAACGAGTAACACTTCCAAATTAATCTAGACCCGACGTGTTGTGAGACAGGCGTGTCCAATAAGCACAGGCTTCAGGATGCCGCAAGAACATATCAAGGGCTCAATAACCAAGGTCGCAGCAGAATACCAACCACTCTACGCTGCAGCGCTGTAAAAATTAAAGGGAAACTCTAAGCATCGCTAATTCCCATTTCTAAGATGCTGAAAAACCACTGAAAGTGGTTTTCAAATAGTTTTTAGCTAAACACATTGTGTTTCCGATGTGATTGTCACCCCTGTAATGTCTCGTGTATAAAGGGAGACTGAGACCAGCAAATTGTCTTGTAGGGCGAGCTCAGTTGAATTTGATGATGTCTTTCACTTAGCGATCCATTTCATTGCGAGGAAAGAGCCCCGAGGGCGGGCCCAAGCCACTTAGTGCACCCTTGCTCCTCCTGCCAGCCTCTCCCGCTTCTTCTTCATTGACAGGAATAGATTACTGCAAAGTCATCTCTCCTGGTCCTGCCATCAAGAAGGACAGGGATGGGCTGGCAGAGGAAGCAGGAGGAACAAGGGTGCACAGAGTGGCTTGGGCCCGCCCTCGGGGCACTTGACTGCTCATTTGCTTATGTATTAAAAGTACTTTTTCTCTAGAATGCAGCAACGAATCGGTATCATTAAATTCAGCTGAGCTAGCCCTACAAGGCATAGTGCCTGGTTCGTCCCACAGTTATTCCTTCTGACTTCATGTACAATTGGCTGAGCATGCATGTTTATTTTAATGAGGTAACAGAATAAGACAACCCTGGTCGGAACAAATTAACAGGTATGTTGCATATACCTGATTCTTCTTTTCCTTAATATTTACCATGGAAATGCTAGTGGGATTTGGGGGCAAGTTGTCCCATCTTTAGGTAGTGCTCACCGGGGAGACATTTTAAGATCAGCTTTTTGTAACTGGACCCTTCTAAACTAGTAGTGATTCCCCAAAGTGGAGAATGCCATTAAAGGGGATATCCCATGATTAATGTATGTGACAGTCTCTTTCTAACCAAGCTAGAACCGGACCCGTACCTCAGATGGATCCATAGATCTTCCCATTCATTGCTCGGCTAGATTTATATCAAGCTGGCATCTCAAGGGGAGTGTCCTTTCTCAGGGGTAATGACTCTTCTGCTGGAGCTCTCTACATATCACAGCTCAGGAGGCGTGTCTCAGCTCTCCCTATCACACCTCAGGAGGCGTGTCTCAGCTCCCCCTGTCACAGCTCAGGAGGCGTGTCTCAGCT
Organism: Bufotes viridis; assembly: GCA_033119425.1. NCBI lineage: Eukaryota > Metazoa > Chordata > Amphibia > Anura > Bufonidae > Bufotes > Bufotes viridis. The sequence goes on along the minus strand of CM065594.1, from coordinate 258,885,352 downwards.
CTCCCTATCACACCTCAGGAGGCGTGTCTCAGCTCTCCCTATCACACCTCAGGAGGCGTGTCTCAGCTCTCCCTATCACACCTCAGGAGGCGTGTCTCAGCTCTCCCTATCACACCTCAGGAGGCGTGTCTCAGCTCTCCATATCACAGCTCAGGAGGCGTGTCTCAGCTCTCCCCATCACAGCTCAGGAGGCGTGTCTCAGCTCTCCCTATCACAGCTCAGGAGGCGTGTCTCAGCTCTCCCTATCACACCTCAGGAGGCGTGTCTCAGCTCTTCCTATCACAGCTCAGAGGCGTGTCTCAGCTCTCCCTATCACAGCTCAGGAGGCGTGTCTCAGCTCTTCCTATCACAGCTCAGGAGGCGTGTCTCAGCTCTCCCTATCACAGCTCAGGAGGCGTGTCTCAGCTCTCCCTATCACAGCTCAGGAGGCGTGTCTCAGCTCTCCCTATCACAGCTCAGGAGGCGTGTCTCAGCTCTCCCTATCACAGCTCAGGAGGCGTGTCTCAGCTCTACCTATCACAGCGCAGGATGCAGCTAAAGGATAAAACTGAGCGTGTGCGGCCATCTCAGTGAGCAGGTCAAAGAAATAACAAAATAAAAAAAACAGCAGGTGGTGCTGTACAGATACATTTTATTGAATAACTCAGTGGCTATACAACATTTTTTTATTAGAGGCAATTACAAAAGTATTCAGATCCAGGGGGTGGTTTGAAACCTGTAGAAGATTTTTCGAAGAACAATCCCTTTATGGTGGCAGCTCGAAGAACTGCTGTCTATTGGAAAGCCCACGACTATGTTCCAGGCATGGCTGGTTGGCACAGAGTGGTCTACAAAAGTATTCAGATCCAGGAGCTGGTTTGAAACCTGTAGAAGATTTATCGTAGGACAACCCCTTGTAAGACTGCCCCCTATAGACCGGCTTAAGGAACCGAACAGGAATCTGAATTCTCATAACTCTCCAGTACTGTTCTCTAAGTGAAAGCAATTGCATCAACTATTCCTTAAAAAAATCTAATTGCATTCTCACATAAATGGTTAATGTCTTCCAATAGTCCAGTGCGGCGGGGTGATAAGAGTTTGCTGTAACGGAGATACTGCCGATAATAGAATTTCAGTACCTTTCATTGGCATGGTATTACATAAATTCCTATGCATGAAGGAAGCGCAGAGAATACATATAAATATATATAGGCACAGGGATTGCGGGCTTAAAGTCCGCTGACTGCACTGTAATGAGGTTTCGGAGTGCCTGAGGTTAATCTTTCAATTTAAAGAGGTGAGCAATAAGGTGCCGTGTGTGGGAGGCCATGTATTAGTACCCTGGAGTGGCAGAGAGATGAGCTCGGGCAGGGGAGGGGGATGTAAGACGTCAAACCAGCTCGCAGTCAGTGGGTTTGCGGGATGACTATCCATCGAGCTCTCGCTCTTTAGTTATCGTACTAGCAGAGTAATTTCCGATACCTGCTGGTGACCAGTCCTCTGGTGCCTATACCGCAGTCACAAGAAACATAGAACTGGCTGCAGAAATATTGCAAGCCTTGACACGTCGTGGTTGTGCGTAGGTAGGGATAAAATTGAGGCTACTGGGTACTATTAAGTGGTGCAACTCCCATCAGATTCAATTCTTGCTACTCAATTTCCATTACAAGTTAATTTAATGAAGCTCATACAGAGCCCCATGAAACCAATGGGACCCTACTGGCCTAAAGAAGCACAGCACCTTGCTCTACAGTACTCCATTACGAGCAGAAAAATCAGCAAATAACAGAACAGGGGGTCAAATTAGAAATTAATGTCATTACCATAGCCCTATGAGTCTATTAGCAGACTATAGGTTGTTGTCTGAGGCAGCCTATATTCTGCATAAAGACCAAATTCTGCATGTAGCCAAACCATCAGCATGGTCTTCATCATGGCATTCATCTTGGGACGGATCTAGGATTATTCCACCGTATGAAATGCTGACAATATTTAGCCAAGTATTCTACACATTTTCCTATTGATGCCTGACTTTCTGGTTGCCAGTCACTAAAGTTCTTTTAGCGGCTGGGCACCGGAATAAAAGTAAAATTAGCGCCTGGAATTACCGTAATTGAACCGGTTGTCCAGGTTTCCAGATGAGCTGATGGCAGGGTGGCCTAATGCTGAGACCAAGCAATCCCCTTTAATTTATGGAGGAACTGTCACGAGGGTGTCACAACCTATCGCTGACCCTGTTGTGCCTTGGCTCAGAAGGTCGCAGCGGGTGGCTATTCACTTGGTTTCTCAAGAGGTCGCTCCATGATCTAGTGGTGGGAATGGATTCCGGTCCAGGTTTGGTTTGCGACCCTTTTTGTCCCATTTAGGAATCTGTAGCTTTTCCTTTCAGCTGTTCTTTGTCAGCCGTTCCCAACTACTATATATTCTCCCTTTCAGCTTCCCTTGTTGCCAGATATAGACCTTATTTGCAGATCTTCTATTCTGACCTCAGGTGGAGTTATAGTTGCTGTGGAGGTGTTGGAACTGGAGCTGTCAGATCTCCTCTTCTCTCCCGTTGTTGTTGTCTCCCTTCGGGGACTGTTCGTGGTGCTTGCTCTTTCCCTGTTGTACCCTAGGTGTCTAGCTAATAGGTGAGGTGTCCAAAATGGCAGCTCCATTAGAAAAGGTCTTCCAGGAGCTTATACTTAGGAAGGCCATGAATATCAGACTAGTGGGGGTCACCTCTCGATCAGCTGACTGAAAGGGCCACTACTTCCCCTTTAATGTTTACAAGGCATAGCTCCATACCTATGGTGGTGGCGGTGTCTGATATTGAACCCAATCACTCCTCAGTCCAATTCAAGTGAAAGGGGCTGATACCAATAAAGCCAGCGAAGACCACCGTCCCTCCACTTAGTTAAACATTGGGACGGTAGGAGTCAGACCATAATTATTGTAGTCCTGGAAAAGCCCCATAAATAAAAATTCCCTAATAAAGTATTAAGGATGTATTAACCAGTTAATGCTTATAAATGGCGATGAGAGGAGATCACAAAAATCATGCTTGCTTTCTTCCAAAATAATACCTCAAAATTGCGTGTGTTGTGTCTGTGCCCAACGTCCTCTCACTTTGCCGAGTGAACACGTCACTAGAGCACTCATCAGGTTCCCTGTGCGGTTTGCCCTGCGGTTCAAGTCTGTTGGCGTCCTACCACTTTCTCAGTTTCTCAGTAGTCTGAGGCCCAAACTGGTCTGCCACCCGTGAGGTGTGCGCACTTCCTCCTGAGTGCTTGCACCTTAGTCCTACCCAGGGACTGACTGTCCAACAGGGTATTTAGGGCACCTAAAGGTATCCTACGAAGGTGTACCATAGTTTTCTTTGCCTGCCTGTGAATTGACCTCTGGCGGTTTCCAGATTGGACCATTTGCAGCCTGATCTCTGCCTGTTCTTTTTAGTCACCCTGCGCTGCCTGGCCTGACTGTTGCCTGCCCTGACCTCGGCTTGTCCCTGACGACAGTTTTGCCTGATCCCTTGATGTTGCACACCGATGTCTCTTGATCCCAGTGGGTCAGGAGTTACTGAACAGAGACTACTCCAAGAGGTAGAAGCCCAGTGGTTCCCCTGCAGTGGAGTCCAGAGGCCTGTATAGGGGGATACCAGGATAAAGCCCAAAGTCAAATCTGTTCAGTGGCACAGCAGATCCACAACCACCTCTGTAACAGCTGCAAGACCACGTGCAACCTGTGAACTGAGTGGTGCTGTTTTAGGAAGACAGGATCCATGTTTCTGAACTCTGGACAATCTCTCTATTAAGTCTACAGTATTTTGTTTATCCCTTCTACCCATTGATGACAGCCTGTCTCCCTGTAGCCTTTTTAAAATCAGGTCAATGTCACATCTCATCTTTTCACGACATCTACGGGTGCAAACACTGGCTGCGCAGGACGGCCGCAAGTTTTCTAAGAAAACACTATAACTCTATTAAAGCTCATTATGCTTATTCGGGAGGGTTTCTTCTTCTGGTTCCATTCAGTTTGTTCTGTGCCGCAGTGATTGCTCTGGAGGGTTTCATCTGCCAGAAATGAGAAAACGCTTGACTTGTAATAAAACTGCATTTTTCAGGATGGAAAAATGACTTATCAATACTCAGTGATGCAAGACGGGAGAACGTATGGGAACAACGCTCCCTAAAGTACGGCAGAGAAATTAACATTCGGAATAGAAGATGGAGCACGAGCAGAAGTATCTAAGCAATTATCTCAGATCCTGCAGAACGTCGCCCCAATGTAATCAGTCTCTTATAACGTATAGGATCTTTTTCAGATGTAGTTGCAAGGCTGAATACACACATAATGGTGGTGGAGCTGTGTGTGCGTTGCTAGATACCCACTTTTTGGGGGCAAAACTTAAAGATGTGAAGAAAAGTCCACCCCTGCTCTATTTTCTCTGTGTTCGCAGATCCATCACGCCCAATATAGTCCACGGGTTCGTGAAAACCACTAATGCAACATGGACGCCATCCATGTTTCATGGATCATTAGGAAGATATGCTTTAAAATAATCTTTTAGCTGAGCAGGATGACACACGGACAGCAAAAAAACGGACACAGGGAACAAACACGGATCCTTCATGGAGGCATCACTGACCACCTTTTCACAGATTTGAGCACGGTAATGTGAATGAGGCTTAACGGAGGAACAGCCAAATCCAGAGTCCGAAGAAAAGATGCTCCAGATTAGTTATTCCAAGTACTTACTAAAACAGACAAGTCAGGAGAGATGACAGATCCGCTTTCAGATGACATAAGAATCATACTGACAGGCGGAGCACCCCTTTAATTTAACAACATTAAAAGCAAACTTTGCCAAAAGTCCTAAATCTTCAAATATTCATTATGTCATATTAGCGGTAAAGCAGCGCCTGGTCACGTATGATTAGCTGGTGATTATTCATTGCTAGGGTAGTGCTGATGAGTAACCCTTTCCTCTCTAGGACCTAGGGGAAAAGATTAACACTCTTCACGCTGGATTCATTCCATGTGACTTCAATGATTTACTAGGTGACAAATGAATAATATGCAGCATGAGACCTATACTGTGAGGAAAGCAATAAGGGCCCCCGATCATAGGGCGCAGTCCTTGCACCCTTGGGCTGACTAGGGTTGGGCAATATACCGGTTATGACGATATACCGCGGTATTAGAAAACAGCGATATTGCGATATGGCTGTTTCCTAATAACCGCGGTATTCTGTGACGTCATGCGCCCTGTATATTCCCCAGTCTGCGGCGCCATCCACCCGCACAAAGAGAGCCGCCCGTACATTTAACTAGCAGCGTGGCTCAAGAACATTACACTCCATGCCTGGCTCCGCCTCCTCCTACCGGCTTACTTACTGACAATCTCCGGGGGAGCCCGGGAGGGTTAAACGTTTCCTGCGGCTGCCTCGCTCCCATCTTCAAACTTAGTCTCCGCCCCTAGACAGAATCACCACATGAGGAGGGCAGCCACGGGAAAAGTCCAGACGCCAACACCCTCCGTGACTCACTGAGCCCTGTGTTGTCCTGGCCTACGAGGACTGGAGTGTTCAACAACTCCAAGGAGCAGCCACAGGTGTGTGAGATGAGACTGAGACCCCCAAAATAACACAAACTGTAATAAATAAAGGTGGATAGTGAAATGTCTCCTGTGGCCCTGGGGCTGCCTGGCCTTCCCTTCCTGCCTGTAGCATCACCAGTAGTAGGCAAGGCATTAGGGAATAAACAATCATGAGTCCCCCTCCCCAAACATAAGCAAGAAGACATTACTGTATGGTGGCCACAGCCACATTATACTGAGGAGGAAGGAACTTAGAGGCACAGTATAATGTCTCCTTGTGGCCCCATAATATCTCCTTGTGTGGCGACTGCTGCCCCCATCCAGTATAACGTCTCCTTGTGGCTGCCCCCATACAGTATAACGTCTCCTTGTGGCTGCCCCCATACAGTATAACGTCTCCTTGTGGCTGCCCCATACAGTATAACGTCTCCTTGTGGCCCCATAATGTCTCCTTGTGTGGCGACTGCTGCCCCTGTACAGTATAACGTCTCCTTGTGGCTGCCCCCATACAGTATAACGTCTCCTTGTGGCTGCCCCATACAGTATAACGTCTCCTTGTGGCTGCCCCATACAGTATAACGTCTCCTTGTGGCTGCCCCCATACAGTATAACGTCTCCTTGTGGCTGCCCCCATACAGTATAACGTCTCCTTGTGGCCGCCCCCATACAGTATAACGTCTCCTTGTGGCTGCCCCATACAGTATAACGTCTCCTTGTGGCTGCCCCCATACAGTATAACGTCTCCTTGTGGCTGCCCCCATACAGTATAACGTCTCCTTGTGGCTGCCCCCATACAGTATAACGTCTCCTTGTGGCTGCCCCATACAGTATAACGTCTCCTTGTGGCTGCCCCCATACAGTATAACGTCTCCTTGCGGCTGCCCCCATACAGTATAAAGTCTCCTTGTGGCCCCCATACAGAATAACGTCTCCTTGGGGCTGACACCCATACAGTATAATGTCTCCTTGTGGCCGCCTTCATACAGTATAATGTCTCCTTGCGGCTGCTCCCATACAGTATAACGTCTCCTTGCGTCTGCCCCCATACAGTATAACGTCTCCTTGTGGCTGCCCCCATACAGTATAATGTCTCCTTGTGGCTGCCCCCATACAGTATAATGTCTCCTTGTGGCTGCCCCCATACAGTATAACGTCTCCTTGGGGCTACCCCCATACAGTATAACGTCTCCTTGGGGCTACCCCCATACAGTATAACGTCTCCTTGTAGCTGCCCCCATACAGAATAATGCAGGGCTTGACAAATTTCCTTTGAATCTAGGAGCCAGCTAAAAAAGTTAGGAGCCAGGCGGAGCCGCGTCATAAAGCTCCCAATAGATGCCCCCATAGTGCTCCCCCCCCACACTTCTCTATAGAGCCCCCCAATAATGCATGCCAGTACATAGGGCCCCCAGTAGATGCCCCCATAGTGTTCCTACCCCTGTTTTCCATAGTGCCCCCCATAATGTGCGAGTATATAGGGCCCCATATAATGCTTCCCCTTTTCAATAGGTTATATGACACGTCAGATGCTGCCAGCGTCTAAGTGATCGCCACTTGCGGCCGCCATGACATGTGGAAACCCTTACAAGGATTACAGGGTCCGGAGGAGGCACAGGGTCCGGAGGAGAGGGCAGAGGGGTCCAGAGGGGAGGGCACAGGGGTCCGGAGGAGGGCACAGGGGTCCGGAGGAGGCACAGACAGCGGGCACCATGAAATTTTACTGAGGCACTACAACCCCAGCTGGCGCTCAGGTCCCGCATCACTACAGCGCCCAGCTCTTTCCCCCTCTTGTCATTCACTTTCCCCCTCGTCTTGTCAATCTCTTTCCCCACTTGTCATTCACTTTCTCTCCCCCCTTGTCATTCACTTTCTCTCCCCCTTGTCATTCACTTTCTCCCCCTTGTCATTCACTTTCTCCCCCCTTGTCATTCACTTTCTCTCCCCCTTGTCATTCACTTTCTCTCCCCCTTTGTCATTCACTTTCTCTCCCCCTCTGTCATTCACTTTCTCCCCCTTGTCATTCACTTTCTCCCCCTTGTCATTCACTTTCTCCCCTCCCCTTGTCATTCACTTTCTCCCTCCCCCTTGTCATTATCTTTCCCCCTCCTCTGTGTAGCATGGCCGAGCTTTGTATGGTCCCACGGGTACAGGAGCTTTAGTTTCCTGTATCCGGGCGGACTGACAGGAAGTGCACACTGTGTGCGCACTTCTTGTCAGTCCGGCCGGGTACAGGAGACAGATGCTCCTGTACCGCGGACCATACAGGGCTCGGCCACGCTAGTGAGGAACTGACAGGAGGGAGCGCTGAGCGCTTCCTCCTGTCAGTCCCTCTCTTCATGCTGAGCCTGGGCGGCGCGCCCTCATGGACGCGCCAGCCCGGGCAGTGCTGCAGCCGTCTGAGGCTCTCACGGCTGCAGCATGAGGGGGCCGGCGCTCCTAGTCCGCGTGTAGGACGCGCCGGCCCTGCGCCCGGGCACCTGACAGAACGGGCTGACAAATACCCAGGCACCAGGACCAAATTCCTGGTCGCCATGGCGACCTGGCGCCTGGGATTTGTCGAGCCCTGGTATAATGTCTCCTTGTGGCTGCCCTCATACAGTATAACGTCTCCTTGTGGCTGCCCCCATACAGTATAACGTCTCCTTGCGGCTGCCCCCATACAGTATAACGTCTCCTTGCGGCTGCCCCCATACAGTATAACGCCTCCTTGCGGCTGCCCCATACAGTATAACGCCTCCTTGCGGCTGCCCCCAATACAGTATAACGTCTCCTTGTGGCTGCCCCCATACAGTATAACGTCTCCTTGCGGCTGCCCCCATACAGTATAACGTCTCCTTGCGGCTGCCCCATACAGTATAACGTCTCCTTGTGGCTGCCCCCATACAGTATAACGTCTCCTTGTGGCTGCCCCCATAACAGTATAACGTCTCCTTGCGGCTGCCCCCATACAGTATAACGTCTCCTTGGGGCTGCCCCATACAGTATAACGTCTCCTTGCGGCTGCCCCCATACAGTATAACGTCTCCTTGCGGCTGCCCCCATACAGTATAACGTCTCCTTGCGGCTGCCCCCATACAGTATAACGTCTCCTTGCGGCTGCCCCCATACAGTATAACGTCTCCTTGGGGCTGCCCCCATACAGTATAACGTCTCCTTGCGGCTGCCCTCATACAGTATAACGTCTCCTTGTGGCTGCCCCCCATACAGTTTAACGTCTCCTTGTGGCCGCCCCCCATACAGTATAACGTCACCTTGTGGCTGCCCCCATACAGTATAACGTCTCCTTGGGGCTACCCCCATACAGTATAACATCTCCTTGTGGCTGCCCTCATACAGTATAACGTCTCCTTGTGGCTGCCCCCATACAGTATAATGTCTCCTTGCGGCTGCCCCCATACAGTATAACGTCTCCCTGTGGCCCCCATACAGTATAACGTCTCCTTGTGGCCCCCATACAGTATAACGTCTCCTTGTGGCCGCCCCCATACAGTATAACGTCTCCTTGTGGACGCCCCCATACAGTATAATGTCTCCAAGTGTTTTTTTCTTTTAAATGGGCAATTATCATGATATATATCGTTATCGCAATAAATTTCTTAATATCGTTATCGTGGCAATATTTTTGATATCGCCCAACCCTAGGGACTGACACACTGTGCTTTCACTGCAGCTGTGGTATTTCACTGCGGCAAACATGCAACTTTACTAAATTACCAAAACATCCCCCTGATCGTCTGCATAACCAAAGAGAGTGTAGAGGAACATGGGGGGTCTTCTGCATCACATGGGGAGGCCAGTACTATAGATTACATGGGATAGTGGGGGCTCCGTTACATATTTTACACTGGGGTTCAAAAGTTTTAAGCAATGACTCTGGGTGGATATTACATGCTTTAGGCCGGGAATGTCCAACCTGTGGCCCCTTCAGATGTTGCAAAACTACAACTCCCAATATTCCCAACCAGCCTACAGCTATAAAGCCTACAGTAGGGCATGGTGAGAGTTGTAGTTTTACAACAGTTGGAGGGCCGCAGGTTGAGCATCTCTGCTTTAGGCTAATAGGGTGTCTCCTTCCATCGACTTTATTGGCGGTTGCTGCTACATGTGAAGCTGCATACATGGGGGGTGTTTTTTTTTTTGTTTGTTTTTTCACTTTCGGCCTTCAGGACTTCATATTTGCTTTCATCATTCTCATATCACATGCCAAATTCAGTTTCATTTGTATCAGGGCTGGGCTGGCGCTAAAGCAATGATTGGCGGGGCTGGTTAGGACCTTATTTGTATTTTTCATAGTTTTTTATATTACTTATTATACTTGTTTTGATCTTTTATGCATTTAAAAATTAGATTTATGCCAGCAAAAGGTGAGAAAAGACAGATTTACAGTTAGAGCCTGCAGCTAATCCTGTGGGTGGCGCTATACGCGTAGTATCAGAAGACAGGAGCAACAAAAATCCAACAGATAAGGATTGTCTGTGGGTTTTTATACTATAATACCGCCAACAAGACAAGCTATTTCTACGGAGGCAGGTGCCCAGCTATAGGGTGCAGAGGTCGCGGTTGCACGCTGGTTCTGGAACTTAACTGGGCCCAAAAGGTCCCTTTCAGGTGCGGTCAAACAGTGTGCTTTATTGCCACAATTAGCACAAAATCGCTGCATTTTACAAATACGGAGACACTTTGCACAGATTTTGCAACAATTGCAGCAATTAACTGTCTTCTGACTGCACTGTGCAAGACATGAGACATAGAAAAGTCCAGCTTGTCCAAACCTTAAAAACAGGGTGAGAAGAACGGCCAGCCCTAATGGAAGCCATAGCAGCGGATATCACAGTATATGTAATGGCAGAGGCAGATGTTTTATGACTTGACAGAACAGGGCGACTCCAGAATTTCTAGTTTACTGGTGATTTTTTGTATTATTTTGGGGATAGAGGCACCGCCACCCACTGGTTCTGGACACCACAGTTTCTTATTCGCAACATTGCTCTGTCCCAAAATGCGTCAGCCCCATCTGCCACAAGTCCTAATTATCTAATTATACAAATTATGATTTGCTTCTAGTTCCCAGTGGTTTCGGACGGCTGACGCTGGAGCAGCGACATTGCATCTGGTGCCATCTACAAGGTCTGGTATGGCTGGGGCAAAGCAGGACACGATCTGCCTCATTTCCATATACAACCATTTATGACCGGCGACCGGCCAAGGCAGGGTTACATGCAGCATGGAAATGCTGAGCCGAGCCATTGTCTCTCCATTAGTGGGTGGGTATCCCCAGAGCTAAATGCACAACTTGGCAAGGAAGCCCGAGAAGAGGGCTTTTTTTTAATGGCGCTATGTATTAAGTTCATCGATTGCCTCTAAAAACAACTGGATGCTATAAACCAGGAAAAGATATTTGCTTTGAAAAAAAAAAAAAGCTAAATCTTGATCTGGGGCACAATCTTCTAAGGCCGCACTTAAAGATAAGAGGGTGTTGGAGGGTTCCCACATTACCCAATAACTAAGTGTCAGATTGGGGGTCCATTTTTTTCATACTAACCCACGGCCTGAACTGTGTCCGTGTTTTTTTTTTCCCCGGACCGCATGCGGAACCAATTCATTTCAATGGGTCAGCAAAAAAAAAACAAACGGAAGTTACTCTATGAGCGTTCCGTTTCCGTATGTCCATTCCGCAAATGAATAGAACACGTCCTATTATTGTCCACATTACAAACAAGGATAGGAATGTTCTATTAGGGGCCAGCTGTTCCGTTCCGCAAAATACGGAATGCACAAGGACGTCACCCGTATTTTTTTGGGATCAGTGTTCTGCGGACCGCAAAATCCATACGGTTGTGTGCATGAGCCCTAACTAGGGTATGAAAAGAACACTTTCCTGGCCTACTTTTCAGCTGCAGATCCACCAATTCTGGGCGCCCCTTCTGGCCCCCAACACTGTACATCGGTAGCCCAGGACACTCCCTGCTTGTCCAGCCCTGCTCTTGGATTGGCCAGCACTGCTCGTGTGAGCAGTGCTAGCCAATCCGATTGCAGCAGGAAGTGTGCCCAGTATGGACCAGGTAGTCTGAGAAGTGGTGCGGCCATCTTGGAGGGCAGAAGAGGAGTCCAGGAACTGGCAGATCTGGGCACCGGGCAAGCGTTCAGTCTTCTTCATTCTCAAGCCTATTATTAAGCAAACAAGTCTGACCTGTGATTGTGAAGAATCCAGCTTGACATAACTTAATTAGGCTTCAGGACGAGTATTTCCTCCAGCGAGTCACTGCTTTCCCACCACAGGGATCCAATTACCTGCAAACAGCAGCTCATCACAGGCAACCAGATTATCCGGCGCTTTAAGTCCGGTATAATACAATAACGAGCGTTATCGCGCGCGCGGGCATCTAAAACCCGGTGTTTTATCCAGGAGCCGGCGGATTAACTCTTCTCGCTAAATGACACATCACATCTCATTCGCCTGCGAGCACATCGTTTCGTGACACCGATTGCGTAACAGGAGAAGCTCTGACATGGAAACCTTCATGCACATGGAGGTACGATAACGAGTACAACGAATCGGGGGAATATATTAAAAAATGGCAAATAGTGCAAAAAAAACAAACAAATCAATAAGGGATAAATTAGGTTCTGAAACAAGATGGTGCCGGTAACTCCTCAGAGGAAGAAAATACACTAATTGTGGCCTGGTCTAAGGCCCCCGAGGAGCAGGTAGGGGGCTAATAATTTCCAGTGGGCCCCTTTGGTTGCAGTCAGAGGAACAAATTATTTTCCAAGGCTAAAAAAATAATCGATAGGCGATTAGAGGACTGGAATAATGACGATAGTTCAGACCAAGTCCGGAGATAATTGTGTGTAGGTGCCGATATTTCACACGTGGTCCACTGTCAAGAGCAGAGAATGCAATAATTTCCTTTTTCTTTTTCATCTCGTCCTGAGAATTTCCAATATAACAGAAAATCTTTTTTTTTGTATTATATGGCCCAACTTTTCTTCTTTCCTCTGTTTTTATATTTTTTAAAGATGGGAGTAACTATGCAATACTGTGCTACATAGGGGTCTATATAGTAGGACAATACACTAAATATATCGTATAATAGTGCCTTACTAAAAGAAGTATAGCGTCTTTATAATACCAAAATATAGTGCAATATAACAGCCCACATCATAGTACCATATAGTGTCTACATATAATAGTGCACTATACAGTGCCTGCCAAGGAGGACCTCAGGTTTGCACACTCGTGGTGTTGTGCAAGCTCATTAAAAATTCCCCCTTTTATATTATAAAATTATTATACTATATTACGTTATAATCCTTATAATCCAGCCATAGGGTTTTAAAAGGAGCAACTCTGCATAACTGAAAGTCCTAAAAGATTTAGGGACAAGTGGTCTCCCCTCACTGTGCTCCACGTGCCCTGGGCATGTGCCAAGGCTTATGATTTTGGGTTTGAAAGGGGAACAGGGTTGCACGGGATGAGGTGGGGGTGGGAAACCTGATAGAGAGACACCCGTTAAATGGGTTATCCTGTCTAGGACATGGTAGGTTATGGTATATCCATAGGATATGGAATAAATGTCTGCTTGGTGTGGGTCCCACCTCCTATATCAAGAATGGGGCACATCATGCATGAGAGGCCACCTCTCCATTCACTGCTATGGGGCTTTCAGAAATAGCCACTGCTCAGCTAATTTTGAGAGTCCTATAACAGTCAATGGAGTAAGCCGTGGAGAGCACATGCCGCAAATGTTCCAGAAGGGAATACCACTTTAAATAGGTTATCCAGCTACTGGAGAAAAAACAAAAACACATAAAAAACATATTTTACATGCATTGCTAACTAACCTAACTCCATCCATTGACTTTGAACTTTTTCATTATGGGAACCTGGTCAGGTCACTTCAAGTCTGACCAGCAGCCCAGAGCTTGTTCCAATGTGTAAACAGGAACTCAGTCTCTCCTCTGTGGCTGACTTCCTGTGAACTACAGGATGACAATCACCAATCAAATTTCAGGCACTTCCCCTGCCCACTCTGTATAATCCTGTATTCTGCTGAAGACATAATGTCTCCCCTATCTAAAGGACCAAGAGTGAAGACATACAGTAGGTGAGTGTATACAGTGACTAGCTGCAGTTATTTGGTATAAACTTCCTGACTCACACTGCCTGTACTATCTGTGTGTGCAGACTCTCCAGTGCAGTTCTATGAGATATAGCTTCACACAGATCTCCCTGCCCAGCTCAAGCTGTATCACATAGGAAATCATGGAGACCCTGAAGTATGGGGGGACCAGCACTGTGTCATTGATCTGTAACGGCTGTCCTCATATCAGTGCAGTATGGTGAGACTCCTCCACCCTCTGTCTCTGCAAAGCCAGGCATGATGGGAAATTTAGGATCCATTAGGAAAATCATATCTGAGGGAAATAAGGAATAAAGATGGCTGACAACCCACAAATCGCTCATATAAAATAGGTATACACAAGAGCCTGTTATTCTTTAATAATGGCCTATTATGCACTATACACAACTGAAGGCGAAGAAAAAAAAACCTAGAGTGCTTCTTTAATGATACAAGTATTTGGAGAGAAGAGAAGAATCTGGTAAACAATGGCTGAATGATGGCATTGACAATGTTGGAGAAAAAAAAAAGTTTTGCTGGATCCTACTAAAAATGATCTTTTCCATCAACAAGTTCTTAAAGGGAGTCTTTCACCTAATCTGAGCGTTTTAGGCCGCTCAGATCAGGTTATAGACTCTTTGCCCCTCATTACTATACTACCTTTCTTTTATGTGTCCCTCGTCCAGATTATGAAAAAGACACTTTCAAAATGTATGTAAATGAGCTTCTAAAGGTGCCCAGGGGTGGCGTTACTGGGTAATGTGCCCAGAAAAACATGCCTCTTTCAGCCCTCTCGTCCACCCTCTGTCCTATTTCCTCCTCCAGCGAAAGTCACAAGCAGCCCCAGAAGACGGCGGGCCGGACGTCTTTTGTTGGCCGGCGCATGCGCAATATGAAAATCTGTTCCTCTACCCATAATGGGCAGAGCAGTGCGCATGCGCCGGCCAACTAAAGACGTCCGGCCCGCCGTCTTTTGGTGCCGCTTGTGACTTTCGCTGGAGGAGGTTAAAGAACAGAGGGCTGAAAGAGGCATGTTTTTCTGGGCACATTGCCCAGTAACGCCGCCCCTGGGCACCTTCAGAAGCCCATTTACATACATTTTAAAAGTGTCTTTTTCATCATCTGGACGAGGGACACATAAAAGAAAGGTACTGTAGTAATGAGGGGCAAAGAGTCTATAACCTGATCTGAGCAGTCTAAAATGCTCAGATTAGGTGAAAGACTCCCTTTAATGCACCAGAAAGAGTAGAGGATGAGCGACTGACTCTCTGCAGGCCATTTTTCTGACCGATGGCACCATCTATATTTCTAGACAAAAAAAACATACCAAATTAATTCTAGGAAGAAATCCAAATTCCCACCATACACTGAGAGGCAATATTCAGAGAAGATAGTCCATGAGTTGGCTTCTCTACATCTTCCAAAAATCAGTACCCACAGCACACGTGATATGTTAAGTGCGGTTTTTAAACACGTACCATCAAAGCATTTCTCATTAGCAGACAATACATGCAGCCCATATCACGGCGTTCTGTGAAATATAGGCTCCATAGGAGATGAAAAACCTAGTTCAGCACGCAGGCCCCACCGAGCCGACTAGCAACTATGATTAATAAGAATCGTAATATAGTGTATAATTTCCAGAATGCTAGGACGCAAAACACTATTTAATCTCACCTTTATTGCTCAGACTCACCGCGGTGCACAGGCGGACTCTCAATCAAAACTGCCATCTTATAACAAAATAACCTGCGTGGTCTCACATTTTCTCCTGCTCAGAGGACAAAGTAGAAGAAAAAAAACCTAAACGCTTATGATAGCCGACGTCACCAGGAACACGCTGCTCAATTACACTGTAAGAAGACGGAAACTGTATTGTTTTACCCATCCCCGTAACAAGTCAACTCTTGAACCAGTGATCGAGAGGATGAGAAGACAGCACGTGAAGTAAAATCTCTTTAAGATGACCATCTAAAATCAAACATAAAAACTGTGGTCTTCTCAAAAAAGGTTTAAGTGAAAATGTGTCAAATAATGGGGTGGTCTTCTCAAACAAGTGGTCTTTCGGGGAGAGAGGTTTCAAAGTCATGCCGGTCAACGTAGAAAAAAATTATACTCCGTTACCAGTTAACCTTATATACAATGATTCTGCAAGGAAAGACCAATGTGTTCCCACCAAGAAGAAGGAGAGATCAAGTTCCATCTTTGTTTAAGGACCGTGGTAAAGTACAACCTTGACTTCTGAAACCATCTTGTAAATATGGCCTTGATGTAGGCTGTAAGTGGGGAAGAACGGGGGGGGGGGTGGAGACCAAATCTCGATTTGTTTTTGGTTTGGAACTCATTGTAGATGACCCAGATTGCAGAGTGCCATGTCCCAAATATACGCAATGGACCTGGAAGAAGGTCAAGCAAGTATGACTCTCAGAAAACAATACGATGGACTTGGATAATGAAATTGGACTGAGCTGCTAAGAAAGGGACAAGACAGACCTTCAGTTTTGCAGAGCGGTATTCCTTCTCAACTTGTGAGTGTCAGTTATGGTTTGGCAACAACTGGAAATCAACTGGTTGGAGACCACTAGACTAGGAGTTGATGTTGTATATCACTTGTCCGCTATCATATGATACAACTGTATTCTTTGAACATGGGACCCCTGTTCCTGTGAATGGTGGGACCCAAAGAGATCAAAAACGTATCACTCGCGGAAGGATGATAGATTTATTTTGTGGGCAAACGCCTCACTACAACCTTGGATACGGCGCTAACTCCAAATTTTGTGGTTTCTTGTTGGACAATTGCAGAAGGTCCCTGTGTACTGCACCTCTGACTTGACAAGTGTACAAAATATTTAACAGATGATCGTGCCCGCTCCCTACCAAGCTCAGTAGGCTCTGGCATGTGCTCAGGTTTGCTTCCTCCTACTTGAGGATGGACAACGTGCCATAGTCTTTCGAGTTGTCCGTCAGTATTCAAAGCAGCAAACTTCTTGGTGCGCTAGCCACCAGGCCCCGGAGATTTGTCCCGCTCTGACTACACGACATGATCCCAACACCATCGGCGGGATGATGCGTCATCAGCTGACATCTAAGCATCAATTACAATTCTACAAATGTGCCACCCCACTTCATAATGATCACGCGCTGCAGAACAATCAGCCGCCTACAGTCCTTTCGGCGAACAATGCATTTAAACAGCGACATTAAACTATGATTACCGGGAGCTGGGCAGCACTAAATGCCCGTCAGTGCCATACGGGAGGGGAAGACGCGTCACCTAGAAGGCCATTAGATCACAAATAATTACTCCACGGCATTGAGGGGCCTAGACGACGCGGAAGGCAAAATGCTGATTAAATGTTCAGCGAGTTTGTGCAAAGCAATCAAAAGTCACCAGACGGCTTAGACGCAGCGTCCTCCATGAAGAGAGCGGCTGACTGGTCCAGACAGCGTTAAAGGGGAACTCCACCACCTATTTATAACATTCTGCACATAAAATCTACATAAAAAGTTAAATTACTTTGCAAATACTTTACTTTTTCTCCATCGTCAAAAGTAGGTGACCACCCCTCCTTCCGATTCTGACATACCTATTGCAGACTGGTGCTAAAAATCAAGATCTGCTCAGAGAAATATTACTGGTGGTATGGCTCTATGACAATAAAATCCAGTGTTTTCTAAGCGATGGCCTATCCTCAGTATAGGCCATTACTAGCTGATCGTGGGGGTCCGACACCGATTTGTAGTTTGGGGGACGGAAACCAAAACTCAAATTTGAACAGATCCTTAAAAGCGTTATCCCATGGTTAATGTAAAAAATGTAAATCATACATAGTCTAGTACACGGGAAGCTCTTTCTATCAAAGCTAGAAACAGCCCTGGATCCAGGGTTCTCCCCATTCATTGGGAGGGCGTGTCCTTTCTCCGAGGGAATGCCTTGTATGCTCCAGCTAGTGGCAAATGAAGGATGGAACTGAGCATGTGCATCCATCTCAGTGATCAGGACAAAGAAATTAGAAAAAGAACATCTAACAGGTGGCACTATACCGACAGATTTAATTGAATAGCTCAGTAGTAGTGGTGAGCGAACTTGTGTTTTAAGCTCTGCGTTCAAAGTTCGGGTTATCGAAGAATCCCGTTATGGATTTCGCTACCACGGACCATAACGGAATTTGGAATCCATAACGGGATTCTTCGATAACCCGAACTTTGGACGCAGAACTTAAAAAAAAAAGTTCGCTCAACACTACTCAGTAGCTATAATACATGTTTAATTACATGCAATTACAAAAGTATTCAGGTGCTGGTTTCAAAACTGTAGAACGCTTTTTATGGGACAACCCCCTCAGGATTAGTATAACATGGCTACTTTCTTCCAGACAGAGCGCCACACCTGTCCACGGGCAGTCTGGTACTGCAGCTCAACTCCACTGAAGTAAGTGGGTCAGTGCTGCCATACCACATGCAACCTGTAAGCTGGCGTGGCGCTGTTTTCTCTCAATAAAGATCTTAAATGGATCATATTCGGAGGCTCGTGCTGAAGAACACACCTCTGACGTCAGAGAGGCCACAACCCACATGCAGCACTACCTATAATTCCTATCCCTTCTCTAGTGTTTCCTGGGCAAATGCATAATTCAATCCCCACCTAAAATATATATATATATATATACACACACACACACACACACACATAAACAGTGCTGTTCCGGGGGTGTCCTCGTCTCCATGTCACAAGGACACATAAGGAAGACCCTGCCCTCCAGTTCTAGTTTGAAAACCGTACAATATTATTTGAGGGAGTCCGCATAGTTTGGCCATATACTGCATCTTCTTTGACACTGTCGACCACTCCCTTCTGTTACAAACTCTCTCATCTCTTGGCATCACTGACCTGGCCCTCTCCTGGATCACATCATATCTCACAGACCGGACATGTAGTGTCTCCCACTCTCACACCACCTCCTCGCCTCATCCCTCTGTTGGTGTCCCACAAGGCTCCGTCCTAGGACCCCTGCTCTTCTCTATCTACACCGCCAGCCTTGGGACAGCTCAGAGTCCCATGGCTTTCAGTATCACTTGTATGCTGACGACACACAAATCTACCTCTCGGGTCCAGACATCACCACCTTACTATCCAGAATCCCACAATGCCTATCTTCCATATCCTCCTCCTTCTCCTCTCGCTTTCTTAAACCCAACATGGATAAAACAGAATTTATCATCTTTCCTCCATCTTGCTCACCCCCCAACAGACCTATCTATCACAATCAATGGCTGCACACTCTCCCCGGTCAACCAAGTCCGCTGCCTTGGCGTGACCTCGGATTCTGCCCTCTCCTTCAGACCGCACATCCAAGCCCTTTCCACATCCAGCCGCCTCCAACTCAAAAATATCTCCCACATCTGCGCATTCCTCAACCAGGAGTCTGTGAAAATGCTTGTACATGCCCTCATCATCTCCCACCTAGACTACTGCAACATCCTCCTCTGTGGCCTCCCATCTAGCACCCTCGCACCCCTCCAATCTATCCTCAACCCTGCTGCCCGACTAATCCACCTCTCGCCGTTACTCCTCTGCCTCTCCCCATTGCCCAGCAAATTCAGTTTAAAATTCTACAACCGGTCCCCTCCCTACATCTCTGAGCTACTTTCCCGATACATCCCCACACGCAATCTCTGATCCTCACAGAACCTCCTTCTCTCCTCTCCTCTTATCACCTCTTCCCACACTCGCCTCCAGGATTTCTCCCGTGCATCCCCCATACTCTGGAACTCGCTACCCAACATATCAGACTCTCACCTACAGTGGAATCCTTCAAAAGAAACATGAAAACCCACCTCTTCAGACAAGCCTACAACCAGTGACCCCGCTGCTGCTATACCGCCATGACCGGCTTCACCCTCACCCACTGTGTCCTTCTCCCATCCCTTGTAGATTGTAAGCCCTCATAGACAGGGCCCTCTCTCCTTCTGTACCAGTCTGTAACTCGTCTTGTTCATGGTTAGTGCAATTGTCTGTAATATGTATGTGCACCGCTTATCATATGTACAGCGCCATGGAATGAATAATAAATAATAATAATAAGTAATAATCTTCTGCAGCTTTTTTAACTATATGAATCCAGAGCCCAAATCGTAACCAGTAAAACGTCTACTTTGGATGTAAACAGAGAAGAAAACAAAATGAGTACAAAAGAGGTAGAGGGAACGTATTAAAGCGTCAATGCGGAGTTTAGCATTTAATAGGAGCGAGATGACTGGGGCTGAGCTGCAATGTCACACACAACCCGTGGACAAGTGCCGCTATTTTTGGAATAAAGCAGCTGTGTTCTCCTAATCATGGATGACCCCATTAAGGGCTCAGGCACACGGCAACTGACTGGCCGTACCCGTATTGCGGCCCACAAACAGTGGGTCTGCAATATATGGGCACCGGCCGTGCGCACAACGTATCATGGATGTGGACCCGTTAACTTGAATGGGTCCGCAATTCGGAAACAACGGTGCGGAATCGATGACCGTACGGTATCTCTCCGTGCCTCCGCACCGCAAAAAAACATAAGGGTGTGGGATGGGAAAGCGGGCTGCTGGCCGCACTTTGTGCTTTGTTTTGCCAGTCTACGTGCCCCAGGTAGTGTAATTAAGTGAAGATGTCACTCCCGATGCCCAGAAATCTGGAAAAGTTCCTGGAGTCTTTCATGTCTCCTCAGAGATAAAAGTAAGGAGCTGTGGAGGAAGTGCTCACCATAGCGCATACAATAACAGGCATGGCATCATGTCAGCCGGAAGTAAAATCCTGCGGCCACGAGATTTTGGGGCCAGGCGCCATTACACTGCCTGCCCCTGTCACTCAGAGCGGTTGGCACAGAAATCATTGACGCTTTGGGTGCGACAACAACAACCCTCTTGTCGCACCAAGGGGCTCATTTGATTAAACTTAAAGTTCCTTTTTCTCCAAATTGGGGGCATTGTGGGACAAACAGGTATCGGATGTGACAGGCGCATATCTACTCAGGCAGAAGGCTTTATTGTCAGGTAAGTGGTGACAGATTCCGTTTAACAATGTTGTCCGGGTTTTTGTCTGGCCTTACAGCACTTACATTCACTTTTCCAGGCCCCTCAGACTTAGCGCAATTGCTCCATCCTGTCCCCAGGCTGCAGCAGTTGCTTGCTGAATACCGCTGAGGCCAGTGATTGGCTCCAACTGTATGCAGAACGTCACTGCTGCAGCTCGGGCAGAGGACGGAGCAGAGGTAATGGATTGGAGGGGCCCGGGAAGACTCTCTGCCTCACACTGAATCTGTCAGGGAGCTGCATTGACAGCCCGACCTGTAGCCCCTGTCTATACTTTCCTGACGGCTCATAAACACTCATTATGGCTGAATTCCCATCAAACCAATAACAGTACAGCTTTATAGGGAGTTTCGGAGCTCAGAGATAAGGGCTACATATCGAGCTGTCAGAGCAGCTACCTGATGGATTCAGCGTGAGACAAACACTAACAGTCTGTGCTGCAGATCCTAAGATGTACCCTGGGAAAGCTGGATGGGATGACCCTCACCCACATGTGAGATGCAAGGGCAGCCATGCTTGTTGTCCCACAGAAGCAAACACACAGGAGAACGACTAACAGAATTATAATTATTAATCTATTGCTAGAATACATCTAAAATGAAAAAAAAAGGCAATTAAAACTTGTTTCTGCCCACAGCTCCTAGGCCGACCCATGTATCTCTATGGTAACAGACTGCAAACAAACCCTGTGTAGCCTGATCCTGCAGTCACTCTCTCTTCTATACTGGAAGGCTTCTATCAAACCAAATGCATTTAAGCAAGACGTAGGGGACAGAAGGAAGTGATTATTACTTCAGGACCAGACTACACAAGGTTTGTTTGCAGTCTGTTACCATGGAGATGCACAGGTCTGCATAAGAGCCATGCAGACGAGTAGCTGTCTATGTAATGTATGGGTGGCTCGAGTTGCGCCTCTCCGTCCCGGCTCATACACAGGAGGGCGTGTCCTGACCACTATGACACACATATGCCCTATAGGGGATAAGGATGGCGGCGGTCTTAGCCACATAAGGCTACTTTTAGCTCATTTTGCACTGTGCCCTCTCTGTAAGGTGCCCAAAGATGGTAGAAGCCATGTGCTCTGTGCTGCCCCCTCTAGGAGGGGTATAGGAAATGACTAATTCTGCATTCAGAAGGGAGCAGCCTGTGTACGCCAGGAGGCCGTGCACGTGCAGGGGCTTAGTGTCCTTTAATGCGGGCTTTAAGGAACAGATTAGAGCCTTTACTTACTGTCAGATGTGACATGACATGGAGAAACTTCTTTAAAAGTCAACCTGTGACAGCGGTGAAGAAAATGAGCAAGAAATCAGGGGAAACGTCCTGTGCTTTGTGCCAGACACAGACACGGTGGAATTAAAGAAAAATGACATTTGCTACAGAGCAGCGCTGGATGGCAGAGATCTAGACCGAAAATATAGAGAAGACGAGTGCCCATGACAGCGGTGATTAAGTGTGACGGGATCTTATCAGGGCAGAGGCGCATTGATTTCACGCTCTGCTGTGAAGAAACGCTTTCCTGAAGCCATTTGTTAAGATTTGTTTTAAGGGGAAGACTCAAAAAACAAACACCTTTCCTATGAGCAGATAAGATACTGTCAGTGTGGATGTCACACAGCATGGCGGCTCTATGGTCTGGTAATTCAGAGCCATAGGTGCCTCGCAGAGGGGCCCCTGTGCAAGTGTGTGGCCCTAAGGTACCAGTCATGTTCTAAACACATGCATGTGAGTACCACTAACAATACCGGACAAATACCGCATACATAACGCACAGGTGCTACTTACACAGACAACACATGCCGCACACGTACCACTCACACACTGGACACGCGCCGCACACGTACCACTCACACACTGGACACATGCCGCACACGTACCACTCACACACTGGACACACCGCACACGTACCACTCACACACTGGACACATGCCGCACACGTACCACTCACACACTGGACACATGCCACACGTACCACTCACACACTGGATACACGCAGCACACGTACCACTCACACACTGGACACGCCGCAGCACACTACCACTGCACACACACGCATACCACTCACTCACACACGGACACATACCACTCACACACTGGACACGCCGCACACGTACCACTCACACACTGGACACATACCACTCACACACTGGACACGTACCACTCACACACTGGACACGCGCACGCATACCACTCACACACTGGACACATGCCGCACACGTACCACTCACACACTGGACACGACCACCACCACACGTACGCACTCACACACTGGACACGCGCCGCACACGTACCACTCACACACTGGACACATGCCACACATACCACTCACACACTGGACACATGCCGCACACGTACCACTCACACACTGGACACGCGCCGCACACGTACCACTCACACACTGGACACGCGCCGCACACATACCACTCACACACTGGACACGCGCAGCACACGTACCACTCACACACTGGATACGCGCAGCACACGTACCACTCACACACTGGATACGCGCAGCACACGTACCACTCACACACTGGACACATACCACTCACACACTGGATACGCGCAGCACACGTACCACTCACACACTGGACACATACCACTCACACACTGGACACGTACCACTCACACACTGGACACATGCCGCACACGTACCACTCACACACTGGACACACCGCACACGTACCACTCACACACTGGACACATGCCGCACACGTACCACTCACACACTGGACACACCGCACACGTACCACTCACACACTGGACACATGCCGCACACATACCACTCACCGCACACGTACCACTCACACACTGGACACATGCCGCACACGTACCACTCACACACTGGACACATACCGCACACATACCACTCACACACTGGACACATGCCGCACACGTACCACTCACACACTGGACCCGTACCGCACACGTACCACTCACACACTGGACACGTGCCGCACACGTACCACTCACACACTGGACACATGCCGCACACGTACCACTCACACACTGGATACGCGCAGCACACGTACCACTCACACACTGGATACGCGCAGCACACGTACCACTCACACACTGGACAGGTTCCGCACACGTACCACTCACACACTGGACACGTTCCGCACACGTACCACTCACACACTGGACACGTTCCGCACACGTACCACTCACACACTGGATACATGCCGCACACATACCACTCACACACTGGACCCGCGCCGCACACGTACCACTCACACACTGGACCCATGCCGCACATGCAACACTCACACACTGGACACATGCCACACACGTACCACTCACACACTGGACCCGTGCCGCACACGTACCACTTACACACTGGACCCATGCCGCACACATACTGGACACATGCCACACACGTACCACTTACACACTGGACACATGCCACACACGTACCACTCACACACTGGACCCATGCCGCCCACGTACCACGTACTTATTTATATGAATAGCACTAGGATGATCTATATGGCGGTATCAGAAAACGACTGCAGCAAGGGGCATTGTTAAGGATAGTGCTGAGGCAATACTTTCACAGGGGCAGGAGGCCACCCAGGCTGTAACATGGTGATAATGTATTAAAGCGGTATCCCGGGGCCACACAGTATCACTCCATTTTTATGAAGAATTGCAGGAACAGCTTATCTAGACATGTAACTCCAAGTCAGTTCTATCTAAGCCCAATATGAGCTGTCACCCACCTTCCCGAGCTGCTGAACGTCAAACCTACCTATTTATGAGAGTGACCATGCAGCCATGAAAGCCACATACCATAAACTGGTGACTACCAAAATGGCAGGTGCTATGATTAGGTGCTATATTGGGCTATCACCCAGCTTTCCCAGGCACCTTAATGGTACCTTGGCTTAGCAGTGCAGATTAAATTATGGTTTTAGTCCAGCTTTGCTAGGGATGGAGAGTGGGCAACGCAAGGACATACTATTATCATTCCTAAATGCAAGCGGCTCTGGTCCTGTGCGTGCCCCTTACATCGTGTGACTACCCTCTACCATAAAGCGTCATCTCTTGTAAACCCCCGCTAGCCACAAGCGCGGGAGCAGTAAATCAATAGCGCCGCCTCAAAGCTGTCAAAGAAGGAGCCGAAAAAAGCAGGAGTGATGGGTAACGGGTTACCCAGTAATTAGGTTTCATGTTCGGCGAGCTTTCATGCCCCTCTCCATGCGCTGTCACATCCGCACTTGCTTTGATGTACTGCGGACACTTCAGTAGTTAATTAAAAAAAAGGGACGAAAAGAAAAGTCACGGGAAGCGTGTACGTTTGTGCAGAGCCGTCGTGTTGAGGGAAGAGAAGCAAGTGACAAACCTCTGGATATGCAAAGTGTCATCTTACCGTGCCTTCAGAAAATGCCCTTCAAAAGCAGAGCGTGCCGCCGCGCCGCAACCGTATCGGAGGGCTTCTCCGAGAACGTTCACCAGTCGGACCCAGAGTGCAATTTCAAAATGGCGTGAAGCTTCTGGTTAGGTTTTTGGGTAAATGTTGCATTGAGTTAACCGCTGGTGGCATCCCAGTGTCCCGTATATACTGGTATATCGCTATATACTGGTTGGTGTCCAAGCAGTAGCTCTCCAGCTTTTGCTAAACTACAACTTCCAGCATGTATGAATCAGAAGTGCCGACACTTCATCTTCGACAAGGTAGGGTTAGTCAGGATGTGGCTTGCCATGAAGTGGGATTTGTCAAAATATACGTAACTTTCGTTTTTTTATAGAGAGGGGGATGCCCAAGACAATGATCTCAGATGCCATGTAAAGGCCTGAAAACACAGACAAGTAGATCCCAGATTAGACCTGGGTTCTATAACTCAGACCCCAGAACCAGTCCTTAGAATTCAGACACAGCTCTATAATTTAGGCTAGACCTAAAAAGTTAGACTCCAGCCTAGGCCCTGTAAATCAGACAAGAATAACAAGGCTTCCTAATTCAGACGCAAATAACAAGGCCTTTTAATTTAGACCCCATAACACGGCTTCCTAATTCAGACCTCCATAACTAGGCCTCCTTATTTAGATCCCATAACAAGGCCTCATAAGTCAAGCTCCAGACCCGGCCCCTTAATTCTGACCGTAGAGCACCCATTTTTTAACTTTAGGTGTCACTAACTAGCATTAAGGGAGGAAAGGGGGGAAAGGGGGGAATGCCCATCGTTCTCACCCCAAAATCCTCATTATGAGGATTACTGCCTAGTTACCATACTGTGACCCATGGCTTCCAGCCATGACATTTTGCATTTCATGCTGAATACTGTCTTTTGGAAGACAGTTTTAGGAAATGTTCCTAGGACCAAACGTTTCCTTATCATAGAGGCAGCCCATGGGGCCACTGCAATATTAACAAACAAAGGGCAGAGGTGGAATAGGCACAAGGGTGATGGAGGGGGAAGGTAAACATGCACCAGGCCCTTTGGTCTCCTTTGGCATTACTCAGGACGATAAGATGGATTAGGATAGTTATGATTTGGACAAAGTATATCCCCACCTAGAAGGGCCTCTAAACTGGTATTAGCACTGAAGTCTCGCGTGAAGATCTGACATAAAGCACAATGGAATAAAAAAAATATATAATCTGAATGTTACGCTAATGTTCAAAAAAAACAAGCCAATGAGAAGGGACGGCTCCGGAACCTTGGCATGGCCCTTGCCCAAGTCTTCGCATCCCTTATGGGTCATACTGGACCCCAAGGAGATATGGCGCAGGACTCCTCTCTGCCCTGCTATTCTCTCCAGCTGATGGGAGAATCCCTCTCCGCCCTTCCAGGCAGCAGTCTCATTCAGAAGCGCTCTTGGCACAGTCATCCTACTTGGCACCGCTTCACTTTACTACATTCATGTTGTAATTGGTGCAATAAACAAAGCAGGCTGTCAATAAGGATTCCTCGGTGCCATGTTAGCACTGCGGTAGCCGCCGTTTAGGGCAGTGCTCGAGCCTGCAGAATGAGGGTGCTGATGAAGAATGAGAAGAATCAACACGACACGGAAACAAACGAATAAAACCGGCAACTCTTTATAGGACGCGAGAGAGCGAGCGGCGCAAAACTGCAGACACAAAAGAGAAAACGCTCAACTCAGTCGATATCACGACGACGAGGACTAATAACTAAAATAGCTCATATCCCAACTTGTCTCATAACAATGTTCCAATTTCTCAATAAAAATCTGATTAAAGGGTTTGTCCCACAAAAAATATTCTACAGTTTTCACACCAGCTCCTGGATCTGAAGACTGTAAATGTATGTAATTAAAAATTTAGCATAGCCACTGAGTTATTCAATAAAATGCATCTGTACAGCGCCACCTGCTGTTTGTTTTTATCTTATTTCTTTGACCTGCTCACTGACATGGCCGCACACGCTCAGTTAATCCCTCAATTGCTTTCTGAGCTGCGATAGGGAGAGCATGGACACGCCCACCTTAGCTACGGCAGAAAGGACACTCCCCTTGAGCGGCCAGCTATATCACAGCAATGAACGGGGAGATCTCTGGATCCATGTGAGATACAGGGCTGGTTCCCACTTTGATAGAAAGAGGTTGTCGTGTGCCATGTCTGAATTTTATTTTTTACATTAGTCATGGCATACCCATTAATAGGGCAGCAGGAGATCATGTTAAAAGCCTCAAAGTCCCTGTTATAATTAAGATTTTCCAGAAAATTATTTTAGTAGCGGCTGGGTTCTCACGTAGCGGCCATAACTTGTTTTTATGTGCGTGATCATAGTTTGCCGCGCGCATACACATTACGCGCAAGCCGCAGATTACCATTAATTGTTGTGCTGCGCCTATACTTGCTGTGGTTTCAAGTACAAATAAAAGTGAAGTGCGGTAAAGCACTATATATATACAGGGACCCTTACACCCAGAAACGCGTGGGCATTATCGATCAATTTGAAAACCGCATGTCTTGAGAACCCAGCCTAAGCTTTCATTATACCGTATGTACAGGTCATTTAGATGCTATCCCCACAATTAAAAGGGGTTCTGCTGATAAACGACATGCACTTTGCCTAGACCTATGGGGGCATGTTATCGGGGGTCATGAAAATCGATGCCTACCAGCCTAACTCTCTGAAGCTGGAAATCAGACTACCTTCGAACCCTACTGGACAATGCAGATAAGATGGAGTCAATGAGCTCAGCTGAGCCCTAAGGAAGAACACTATCCGAACACAGTGCTGAAAACTCTGTCCACCATGATATTTCGCGTAGGACTTGATATGTGGATCGAGCCCTTAAAAGCATAAGAATTAGGACTACTACACCAAAAGAACATGGCAGTTTTCCAGGCCGTTGCTCTTTGCGGTTTATGTAATGAACGTTTCTATGCATGGATTTGACTCATTTTGTGTATTCCACGCAGCCCATGGCTCATTACCTACCAGCCGGGAGCAGGTTGTGGACCTGTAAGGTGTCCTGTAAAAAAGCGAAGGCCGGTAAACAAAACCGCCGCGTGCCGCTGACCTTATAAGACGCAACGAGGACGGCACTGACAACTGGCATAGGGTAAATACCACGTCAACCCCAGGTCCTGCATGGAGTAATTACACTGGTGGCTGTTTAACATATCAGGCAGTCAGGAAGATCGTAAGGGAATTCGGGACCTGACTTTAGGCAGATCTACATTTAATAACAGCTCCTGACTGCCATCCTCTTCCACCCTGCAGCTCCTCGGCGTGCCTATGACAGCTCTTCCTGTCCTGTGTTCTGGCAGTTCAGTGATGTAATGGGGAAATTGGTGAGGTGCACGTCAAATTAGAAAAATTGGCATGGTGACTTGTCTATCAACCCCTAGTCAGCTCAATCTATCATCCACATTAGCGTCCATATACTAAAAGTACTTTTCGTGGGACCCCTTTAAGTAACCCCTTTAAGGGAATCTGTCACCAGTGACCCCTCTATTAAACTATGTGCACAGTCACATCATTGTGGCTCACCGGATTAAAACACTGCTTTTCCTTTGTTCATCTGAGGCTCCCTTCCCGAATTAGGCTTTTCCTAATTTTCCGCCATGGGTGAGGGCACCCTTGTACCTTATATTTTGCGTCTCATCTCAATATAGGTTATTCTTGCAGTGTCTGAAGCAGGTCCACGTTTGTACCGAAAACATTCAGTTTTATCTATTTCTTCTGTGGATTTAAATAAACTTAAGAATTTTCTGCATTTCAGTGCCAAGCTTCATTTTCTGTGCCATCCCCATAGAGGTGAATGGAGTGGTGCACCTACCTGCTCGCTACTGCTCCATTCAGAAAGGCAACTATGGGACCCCTCGTTCTCGAGATCACTGGGAGTCCGAGCAGTAGGGTCCCCCCAAAACCCTCCCCCCCTCCCCCCCTGGAACCGATACTTCTCACCTATTGTTTGGATAGATGATAAATGCTTTTTATGGAATCCCCCCATTAAAAAGTGAGTGTTAGGCCCCATTTAGACAAACGTAAGGGCTCCGTGCCCGTGCTGTGGACGGCAAATAGCGCTCCGCAATGCACGAGCTCTACCCGTGTGCACGCCATGCTGCAGATGCGGACACATTGACTGTGGGTCCGCGATCCGCAAAATATGGAAAAAGATAAGACATGTCCTATCTTTTGCAGGGTTTAGGCACTGACCCGAAAGCCCCTGGAAGCGCTTCGTTGCAGCATGGAGTGCACACGGCCAGTGCCTATATATTGCGGACCCGCCGTTTGCAGTCCCCAATACAGGCACGGTCATGTGAATGGGCCCCTAGTAAGAAGATGTTAATAAGAATGAGAAAAAGACATGATGACTAGGCAAAGCTGCCAGAGCACAGGACAGGAAGTGTTGTTATGGGCATTATTTTCCTGGAAAACCTGTTTATAGATATTCCTGGAGGCCTCCGTGATAATAGCTGTGTTTCATGTAAAAATGGTGAGGTGTGAAAAAGGCGCAGAAAAAGCGCAGGCACCTGCCACGTTTCAGGAATTAGTTGCCTAGGGGGTCATTTAAATTAGGCGTATTTTACGTGCAGATGGCAGCACAACCGTTAGTAAAATAAATGTGCCCCATAGTGGGTGTAATACACCTCCCCAGACACATTGCAATGGTGTGCTGCCTGATGAAGAGAAGCAGAGGGGTAACAGAATGTCGCAGTGGGGCCCAGACACTTGGGGACATGATGGGGGTTGTTTTTTCTTTGCCCAGAAATAGCATCATTCATGGCCATGTCAGGTGTATAGCGCCGTATTTCCGCTCCATTAAAAGCTGGGCTAAGCTGCAATACCAGACATGGCCTGCTTGCAAGAGCGGCGCTGATTTGGAGAAGAAAAAAATGCAATCTCGTGTAACTTTAGACCCCCGGGGCCCGATCTGCAGAAGCACTGACTGTCTGGATCCTGTGATCTGTCCAGCCATACTGTAGGGTCAGTCAGATCAGAGGAACCTCTCATGGGATGAAGGTCTAACAAGCCCAGCCATGATCAGGTCCTCACCAGCAGAAGACAACCTTATCTAAAATGGACTGAGAGACTGAACGCTTGCGGCTGGGGTCTAGTCCAATGCTTGGTTCATTCATCAATGGCCCATCAGTGGTTCTCAGTGTGGTCTCGATGTACTAGACATCCTACAATGTTCATTTTCTCTGGTGGATTCAAGGTTCTCCAGTCCCATCTCATTATGAAGATATTGCTACCATGATGATACCGCGTATTACCATATGTTTTCAACGTCCTACATCCTGAAGATCTGAAATGTCTCCAAGGCTCACAATACATAATGCTCCACAACTCTTGCCTGACTCTCCCGGTACACCGGCGATCCATCTCCACCGTCGGAACGCGCTGGCAGCAGCATGAATAAACCTTCTGGGAAAGGTCAGGAAATGAAATAAGTGACCAAATAAATAAATAAGAGCAAAAGATTGCAACGGAGTCAGTTCATGCAAATTTAATCAGCGCGCGCTGCGCCGCGGAGAGCGAGCGTCAAGGTCTGAGTTATGGGATGACAGCGGCGACCGGGTCCTCTGAGCCGCCGGCTACAAAGGCTCATTTACAGTATGTCATCCGGTGTACAAGCAGCCGTAATCACAAGAAAAACACCAAAGCGAGGAGGGCATACATGGTTAATAGGAACAGCTGAGAATAACCCCGGGGCTGAGTGCATATCACAATCTTCAAGATCCTAATGAAGTCTTTATGAAGGAAAATACAAAAACGTTTTCTGCTCTGTAACGAGGGCAAATAAACAATGTACTTATGCACAAAATTAGAAAAGAACCGAGCGCTGAGGAGAAGAATGGAAATGCAGCGGACACAGTGGTCTCCCACTGGGCAGAGATTCACACGGGCAAATAAAAAGAATTTTATAAAGTCCCATGCTGTGTAGAAACTGACCTGCGGGACGGACCTAAAATTATGGGCAGATTTCATTTTCAAACCAGGACAAATTTGCACTTAACTCCATGCAGATTCATTGCAGATTTTGCAGCAGAATCAGGGTGCCGCTGCCAAGGCCAATAAGATAATGGGTTGCATTAAAAGGGGCATAGACGCCCGTGATGAGAACATAGTCCTACCACTGCACAAATCACTAGTCAGACCACACATGGAGTACAGTGTACAGTTCTGGGCTCCTCTGAACAAGACAGACATAGAGCTGGAGAGGGTTCAGAGGAGGGCAACTAAAGTAATAACTGGAATGGGGCAACTACAGTACCCTGAAAGGTTATCAAAATTAGGGTTATTCCCTTTAGAAAAAAAGACGACTGAGGGGAGATCTAATAACTATGTATAAATATATCAGGGGTCAGTACAGAGATCTCTCCCATCATCTATTTATCCCCAGGACTGTGACTGTGACGAGGGGACATCCTCTGCGTCTGGAGGAAAGAAGGTTTGTACACAAACATAGAAAAGGATTCTTCACGGTAAGAGCAGTGAGACTATGGAACTCTCTGCCTGAGGAGGTGGTGATGGTGAGTACAATGAAGGAATTCAAGAGGGGAGTGGATGTATTTCTGGAGTGTAATAATATTACAAGCTACAGCTACTAGAGAGGGGTCGTTGATTCAGGGAGTTATTCTGATTGCCTGATTGGAGTCGGGAGGGAATTTTCCCCTAAAGTGAAAATTGTCTTCTACCTCACAAGCTTTTTTTTTCCTTGCTCTTGATCAACTTGCAGGATAACAGGCCGAACTAGATGGACAGATGTCTTTTTTCAGGCTTATATACTAGGTTACTATGTAAAATCTGCCGTGGATTTTTACAGTTGAATTTATGTCCTGTGTGGAAGTAAGGAAGGGTGGTAAGAAGGGGAAACACGGGGGGGTGAATGTTACAATCAAGCGGAATGAGAGTGTAGCTGGCCAGCTAAGACCTGTCCTAGGTTGCTAATATGGCTTATATGTGTATACAACTAGACCTGCCAATAACCTTAATACAGTTCATATGTTTATATGTTAAAGACAAAAGCAGAGTTAGTTACTGTGACTTCATGTTTTTGGATGTCATAACAGTTATATATTGTGTTCACAGAAACAGAGAAGATAATATGCCTTTAAGATTCATTATATGACTGTAAGGTAAGCTCAATGACACAGCACAATTATTAACAGAAAGTATAGAGTTAAGCTCTTGTCACTGCCCAGGAGTCTTAACCAATCACAGCCAGCCTCACACTGAGCAGGAGTCTTGGCTGATCTCAGCCAATCTTACACTCAGCCTGTCTGGGAAACTCCCTAGCAGAAGCTGCTAGAACCATTACACCAGAGAAGAGAAGCTGAACAGACATTTACTCCACTAAGAGCTGAGTTTTATGGAAGCAAAGAGGCCAAAATAGTTATTTAGAACAGTTATATAATTTTTATATTGTGATCAGAACTGTATCCTGAACCAGTTATGTATGTTTACTTACAGTTCCACCAAACTGCGTAAATCATATCGAACTGCTCATACCAGATCATACTGAGCCATAAAAAGCAAACAATCTGCGAATAGTTCAAACAAACTGCTCAAAGCAATTGTATACAGCAAACTGCAAACCAAGTTGAGCAAGTAAAACTATTAGTTAAGCTTCAGATATACCTCTCAGAGAGATCATAAAGTGCTTAAATAACTTAAAGTGAGAGTACAGATACTGAAGAGAGAAATATATCAACCATTTTATGTTGAAGTACAAGATTGAACAGTTGAACCGCCATTTTGAGATACATTCAACACGTGTTTTGTACATGGACTATCTGCTGCGGAGGCGGCAGTGTTATATATGAAAAAAAGTTGAAGTCAATAAAGAAGTTATTTTAAGCATTTGGTGTGCTCTTTAAACCTACTGTTTCCATAGAACGGCGCTAGAAGAATTAAAGCAGAGTAACAGACAGTATGGTTGGACTAAAAAGTTAGAGATATCAAAATTCTTCTAATGCCACAGTGGAAAAGGCACTTCACAGTGCTACGCCTGCCACAGAGAGAAAGAAAAAATTGGAAGGGTGTTAAAAAAAAAAAAAAAAAAAAAAAAAAAGTTTGAGCAAAAGGGTTGGGAAATAGGTAAGCAGAAGGCTGGCTGGGCAAAGGAGCAAACAGTCAGTTGGGCAGAGGGGCAAGAGTTTTGCTCAGGACGTTGGAGCGGCAGTGGAAATGAGCAGAGGAGCAAAAGGTTGGAGGGCTAAGTGATTTGCTCACAGACGGATGGGGGGTCATCAGAGTAGAAGGGCAGAAAGTAAGGATAATCAAAGAACCAACTACAGGCCGTTGAGACATACGTCAGCCAATTTCACCAATTTCAAGTACAGGGGCCTCCTGGAGCAGATGTCGGCAAGAATGAAGGATCAGGCACTTGGATTTCAACATGCCCGAACCTTTTGTTCTCTGGCAGTGGCTCTTTCCAAGCACGAAATGGGCATGCGATGGCCGAGCAGACGTGTGCATGATGGAGTCAATAGAGTCAGCTGACAGCTATGTAAAATGTATGGCCGGCTTCAGGGTAAGGAGAAGGACAAAGGAGAGGGACTGCCTTGCTATATCTAACTTCTGGGAAGGAAGAGAAAAATGTATCACAACTTTATTAGGCTACACATGCCAGGATGAAATATATTTGAAGGGCTGGGGGAAGGCTTAGACAGATTTGAAGCAGAAGTGAAGATAGATGGGAAAAATAGACTGAAAACTAAAAACTGATGCAGAGGAGATCGCCATCGTCTGAAGGCACCCTCTCCCCGACCCCCACCCTACACAAGAATTCTTGGATGAGCATGTATGAGTTCTCAATTAAAGTTTAAGTTGTTTTTTTTTGGGGGGGGGGGGGAGATTGTTACCTCTGTACTACCCCTCCATTGTACTCTAAATCTGCTGTCTACGCTGCGGACTGGCTGTGGGGTCTTCAGCTCGGATATTCCTGTTCAGCTGCATAATAAGAAATGAGGGTTGTGGTGAAACCAACCGCGCCACTGGGTTTTGGAGGGGACAGATTGCTCGCCTCCTGCCCTGCGACTATGGCCCCATGTATGCTTGTCCTGTTTGAGCGGTGATGCCCCAGATAGCTCTGCTATGGAGCCCATTCGTATAATGAAAGACTATGGGAAAGACTTTAGCTCCATGGCAATTGAACTGGATGTGTGTGGTCTGAGCGCCATTCAATAATGTGCGCTCAGACCTAAGCTATCTGGGGATATGTTGCATGTATATGTTTTATGTAGTAATTGTAACATTGTGTAATTTTATGTCCTTTTGCAACCATGTGCTCAATGGAGTCTGCCTCTATCCTTGGATATATTGAGCGCTCAGATCCAAGCCATCTGGGGATATGTTAAATGTCTGTGTGTACTGTAAAGGGTGGGACATTGTGTATTGAATAGTGATGTCTGTCCTATTGTCCCCACGTGTGTATTGGAGATTTCCCTTTGTCCTGAGAGATAATTGAATGAGTCCTCGATTGTCTCCAGGACAGAAGACATTGTGTATTCTCCTGCCTGTGATGATTACATTAACCTGTGTAGGGTGATTGTATCACAGGCAGAGGGGAGGGATATGCTGGGGGTGTCTGTATTGTCCCATTGTGTGTGATTGGCTGCTGTATCCCGTGTCGCAGTCTTCCTTCTGGTCCCCTAGGGGAGTGTACACCAGGTGGGAGACCTGCATAAATACCGGGCAGGTAGCCCTCAATAAAGTGAGAATTCCTGTTTACCATCAATACGGAGCCTCGTCTCGTACTTAGGGGGAATTGCTACGTCAGAACGTTCTCTTGCCTGTTCCAGGAGAGGAGGACTTCGTATGGTTCCAGTTCGGTGGATTCCAGCGGTTGTGGGTTGCTGTGCTCTTCGCCAGGGGAATCGCCCGAACGGTATTAACCCTCACTATACCGGGTTATACCGTAACAAGGGTGAACAGGAAGACTCCAGGGTTTTCAAAAACCCTCGGAGAACCCTTTTAAGTTGGCTGCACACATCTCGGCTGAAGGCTCTCTCCCCCGGGCGAGGGAAGAAAGCAGCTGTCAGAGGCTTATCTCTCCAGTAACAAAAGGATTGGGCAGTTGAAGTCCAACAAGCCTGATCCATCACCCCCAACATTTGCTGTTAGGTGAGAGTCAGGAGGCCCCATACACATTAGATGGTCAGCTGATCCTGCCAAAAACTGCGGGTTTGACAAACAGACATAACAAGAAAGACCCGTTTTAGCTGCAACTACACATCTTTAGCAGTGGCTTAAATAACAAAATGATCAGCCATGTTGAAATCTAACTGCCTGATCCAACTCTCACAATATCTGTTGTCATAGATATTAGCTGGGCAAGCAGTCTGGTCAAAAGCGGCGGGTTGAGCCAATAGATATCTAAACTGCCCGGACACCTTTAATTGAAGGTATGCCTCGTACACATGGCAGAGCTATATTCACAACATGCTGATTCCCTATGGCTCTGTATCGTAGAGTATTATATACCGAATGCAATGTATGTAGAGTGAATGCAGCATCAAACTGTCTCACCATGAGCGGCTATTGAAGGGGTAGATACATCAGGCTAGGAGTCTCCCCTGCAGTGTCTGCAGGTCAAATGAATGGCCATCAAGATAACATATCAATAGACAGGGACTGACAGTTCTGCAGGGGCAGGCCTTCTTAAACATCCCCGCCCCTGCAGAGAATTACAGACATCGTTCCGAAACTTTATGTACCATGTTTAACACTATTAACAAATCTTCCCGCCAATTATCCAATTTCTTTTCTATCCAGTTATGGCAGGTGATCCAACGTGTGCAATCTATTTCATCTTAAATTTTGCTACACCTGCCACGCAAAGAGACGCTCACATAGTGCAGCAAAATAACACATATACGTAATAACGGATTACAGTAAATTATCACAACTTGTCCCCAGTGTTCACAGACCTAAGTAGCTTTCCTGCAGATGTTTGAGAAACCTTTTCATGGGTTCAAAGGGCCTGCGGCATATGCAGTGAATGGCAATGTACATCCAAGTGCATTGCTAAGCAACATCTCACAATACACTCCAGACATAAAGGCTGATCCCAGAGGCTCGCACTGCAGTCTGCAACAGCCGGGACACGTCCCCCGCCCAACCGAACGTTACCAACCCCTCTGCCATACAATGCAGAAGTCTCATCCACGGCAAGCGGCCCATTGGCTTTGTTTAAAGTATTTACATGACAGTAATCTGGGAAATCTCCATACGGCTCGCATTGTTTTATTGCGGATGGCACATTAACTTCAGTTTATTACTGCAGGAAAAAAAAAAAAAAGCTTGAGAGCGCCGTGGAGTGCAATAAACATGTACGTGCCTCGCTTTGTAATGAGGCCCCTTCCCGTGTGATCAGAGGCACGGCAGAACTGGACTCTCTGCTTAACCCACTCCTTGCCCTGGGCGGCTGAGATCTCAGCTGCTGATAAAAGAATCTCGACAAGCAATTAAATAATATGTGAAACTAACGATCAAAAAGACTCCCTTTGAGTCCCTGGGCTCGTACACACAGAGGAGTGCAGACAGACTCCTTGGTGTATTCCCAACCCGAGGGTCATGGACGTGCTGGGCACCTGCAGAGACGACGCCTGGCACTTCACATTAAAGCAAGATCTAACAAATGCTCCGCTGCAGAGAGGAGTTTTCCCACTTAAAGGAAATCTATCATCAGGACTGGTACCTTGCAGGTAGCGACATTTGTAAGGTGGGCCAATGGGTGCAAAATCAAATCCGGATGCAATTTTAGACTTGAGCCCCATGAGAGCATTAGAGGAGAATTTAAGGGTTATAAGGTTAAAAAAAAAAAAAAGTAATCATTCATTCTGAGAAGGAGTGTCACTTTTGTCAATGGGCAGAGCCTGGTAATGCAGCTCTGGACCAGTCACTTGCCGCATACAAATAGCTCCCCCTAGTGACAGCTATAAGCAGACTTTTATCAATACTATATCGAAGGTCTATCCTTGGTACAGACAATTAATATCTGACTGGTGAAGCGCCATGGTCGCTTTAGCTGAACAGCAAA
Organism: Bufotes viridis; assembly: GCA_033119425.1. NCBI lineage: Eukaryota > Metazoa > Chordata > Amphibia > Anura > Bufonidae > Bufotes > Bufotes viridis. Next base: position 258,848,131 of record CM065594.1, on the reverse strand, counting down.
GAGAGTTGAGAGTCTGACACCCACTAAGAAGATATAAAAGGTTAGACTGTCAATATTATAGTCCCAAAAATACCCTTTTAGCTGGGTCTATGTTGGGGATTTGGAGCTTTGTATCAGAATACCCAAACAACAAACTCTGTAAAGTTTAGATCCCGAATTCTGTGTTGATTAATGCATCTTTATCGTAGGTGGAGCGCTATTTTTTCTGCTCCAAATCCCCTACATAGCTATAGATTTAAAGGGGTATTCCCATCACAGACAATGGGTCATATTGCTAGGATATGGCCCCATTGTCTGATAGTTGCGGGTCCCACCTCTGGGACCCGCACCTACAATGAGAACGGAGCGGGGAAATGAACGGAGGGCACACTGCATATCCGCCCTCCATTCATTTGGGGCCGCCAAGAATAGCCGAGTACTGGCTCGGTAATTTCCGTCTGCCCCATAGAAATGAATGGGAGAGGGACCACGCGTGCGCAGCGCTTGGTGGTGGATGGACCCCCGGGTCCTACAGCCACAGCTCTCCCCGCTCCGTTCTAGGTGTTGGTCCCAATCAGACAATGGGGGCATATATCCTAGCAATATGCCCCGCCCCCCATTGTCACTGATGGGAATACCCCTTTAACTCCTCAATGACAGGAGCTGAACAGGCATTTTTTTGTGATGTAGCGTACATGGTGGGTAGAGACCCCTCATTTTCTTTGTTTGTTTGGTTACCAAATTTTTTTACATGAAACATAGGTCTCTTAATTAACATATTTTTGGGGGATATTTTATACAGGCAATGCTGATCTGTGTCTGGTTCCCGAACTGCTCCTTTTAGATTGCGGGAGCTATAAAATCCACGCTATACAAGTATGCCTCCCCAAATTAAAAAGCAGAACTGTGCCAAACAGCATATGGTCGTAAACAGGTAAAAAAAACACACGCAGCCAGCACTAGAGGGAGCTCAAGAGCCCCCTGCATACTAAAACAGTAAGCAATGAGCCTCTATGCTCCCTCTAGTGGTGGCTGCAGGTAGTAGGTATGCTTTCTTCTAAATCTATGGTTACGCAAGGTATTTGACTGCTATAAAGATATATTTAGAGATTAATCAGTACAGAATAGCTTCCTCCTTCCTAATTCTACCAGTCTGGACTTGCCAAATGTATACGAGCACTTCATAATAGATACTACTACGGCAGTGTAGACAGGTCAGCGAATAGGCAGAACAGTGCAACTTCCACTATCTAGGCCTGGAATCTATGGTGCACTCACAAATATTCTTTTTGAGCAGCATCGCTCCCGCCCGCAGACAATACCTGTTTTGTATGGATTGAGATGGAGCATACACCACGCTGACAGCATCAACCGCCCTGCTAAGTCCGCCGTACATTAACTTGGCAGAAGCTACTAATTGCCTTTAAAATGCCTTCACCACTCAGGGCAGGGGCGCGCTGCTCCCAAATACAGTTTGGTGATGTCCTGTCCGAATGACTGCACTCCAATCTGACCACATCTGGCAAAAGGATGCACTGAACACTACCTCGGACAGACGGACCTCCCTTGTATAGACGTTTTCTACCCCACTAGTTGTTTTATCATCACAGACTGGTGGGGCAATGAAAGAGCAGAGTCACATATACGTAAGGTGGTCATATACCCTAGATAGCTGTTGAACCCACCTGCCAATAACTTGCATGCCTTCTCCAAGAAGAATGTTGGATGCATTGTAACAAACCCTCAGCGCTGAGCATGATTAGGCACAGTGCAGAGGGCACAGCGATGAGAACCGTACCAAAGGGTCTCTCAAGCCCTGCACTAGACATTGCACAGTGGATCAAATTTAGCTGGAGTCTTTCTTTAAATTGAAGGGTCACACTCATCTGTTATATCGGGGAATTGACTAGAGAGCAATCCGCTCCATCATAAGCAGCGTACAGACTGACATAAATGACATCTTACATTCTGTTACCCCTTTTGAAATGTTAAAGTGAACAGCAGGAGGTAGGGGCTGGGTAGTAAGTGAGAACTTTTATTCCGCCAGCTTCTGCTCCCCAGGTGTCCAGTAGGTGGAGCTCCATAGTGAAGTGCCATCAGCAGGGATCTGCTTTACGGCCCTCCCCCTTGGCTCTGAGTGACAGCTGTATAACCAAATCAGGTACCACCACAGCTGTCAGTGAATGCAATCAATATATGGAGGTTTATTAGCTTCCATTAACCCTAGAATTGCCAGAGCCTAAACCGAGTGATTACCTTGTAAAACAATAAAACGCGTGGGAGACAGATTGAAACTGTTAAATGGGGCATCCAGACCACAAACTGAAAAAAACAGAATTCAACTTTTCGGTGCCATGTTCAATGCCACTATTACCCAAGATTTTTTGGGTTCCACCAGACACAGAAGTGAAGAAAATAGAGAAAAATGATGAAGCTTTATGGATTTAATCATCTGGATAGAGAATTCACCAGAGCCAGAAATATCACTAAGGATGATGAGGATGCTTTGCAGCTATATTAAACTCACCCGTGGCTGCCAGTTCTCATATTGCTTCTGTAGGTTGGCCCCGATGGTTTCCAAAGCTTTCTGGGGACCCATTGCCAGAGGATCTGTCAAAATAAAACAGAAAAAATGAAAGTTCTCATCTGCAAACACCTCAAGGACCAACGCAAAAGACATCCGATCCTGGAAGACCAGTAAGAAAGGAGGCCGAAGAACACTGCTCTAGTGGAGCCACGAAAACGCAGATGTGCGCTCGTAAAGCCACAAAACGCGTTACTATCTTTGTTTAAAGAGCTACTTTAGGTCTATCACCACCCAAAAAAAAAGTGTGAAATATCAATTTTTCATTGTTACTTGTAGCCTCGTATCTTCTTCCTCAAGAGCCGTTTTCTTCACTATTATTTTTGGCTCCCAACATACAAATTAAGTTAATTATGCCGATTTTATCAAATGGGTGGTCCTATTTGCCCACTGGTTGTGAACTTTCCCAGCCCTGACACTGTCCAATGAGAGAGGACAGTGCCTAAGCGGCTTTGAGTAGCACGATCCCGCGATATCTTGAAGGCGAAACATCAAGAGGAACGGAGCAACTTCTGGAGAGAAAGCGGACAACTAGAGGAATAAAGGTAACATGGCTGTGACAGCTGGTCATACACATCTGATTTTGGCCAATATTGCCGATTTCAGTGGGGTCAGCCGACCATTCCCAACGGCACATGTCAATGAAGAAAAGGATTGGGCACCTAGATTTCAATACGCCCAATTCTTCTCTTCTCGGGAAGAAGAGCCTCCACTAGAGTTGTCTGGCAGCGACTTATTCTCCACTCCACATCTGGAGACCACATCTGGGAGGTTTAAGGCTTAATAGGCCAGCTGTAGTCCCAATGAAGGGAATGCCAACATCTCTTCTACTACTTAGCCCGAGCAGGAAGCATTTCCAAAGGGCAGCATCGATATTTCATTTTAGATCTGGTGCTGCCCCCGTTCAAAGTTTGAGAAGCGCTGCCCTACATATGAATGAGATCTGCCAACAAACATCTAAGGTAAGCAAGAATGGGGCGTGAAAGTGAGTGTACCCAACCAATCATTCAGGGTGAACCCTTCATTTTCAAGAATAACCGCCTGCCTTCATAGGGCTAATTATATTTGGGGCGTATTCTTAGGACGGGCCATCAATACCAGACTAGAGAGGAGCGACTCCTGGCAACCCCACAGAACAGCTGTTTACCAGGGACCGCACTGCACATTTCCGTAGTATTGCAGCTCCTTCCCTTTCAAGTGAATGGGGCAGAGTTGTGTGTCTAGTGGGAAAGAAGCCTGAACACAGCTGATCAGCGGGGGTGTCAAGTAAGACTCCCACAATCTGATATTTGACTCATCCTTTAGATATGTGAAAAAATAAAAATAAAAATCTGCTTTTGGCGCTCCAAAACCCGGTCAGGATAATCTTGAAATTCAAACTTCTTTTTATTCCAATTTAAAAGGTTTTCAATAAAAACGCGTTTCGGGGGATTAAGACCCCCCCCCCCCGATCCTTCTACATTGGAACTTCAACCTGTGGCTGCACACCCGAAGGTGATCGCTCCTTCGCTTGATGTCTACAATAGGGTTGTGCCTATTATAGCACAACCCCAAAAGGTGAGCCGCTAATCTTAGAGTACCTCTGTCCTATACATCATCTAGGACGTACTACCCTATTGGGCGCTAGTCTTTTGGGCCCTAGGTATGTCCACTCTGCATATCATCCTTAGGATAAACCATTAATATTAAAGGTTCCTGGCAAACCCTTTAATCCCATTAGAGGGGTTTTCTGAAAATACAATATTGATGACCTATCCTCAGAATATGCCATCAATATTTGATTGGTCGGGGTCCGACGCCCACCACCATCATCCATCAGCTGCTTAGCATACCAAGCACAGCGCCGTATACTGAATAGTGGCTATGTTTCATATTGCAGCCCAGGCCCATTCACTTAAAGGGCATCTGTGTTGGTCCCATGATCATATGTGTCCGCATTGCTGAGAAAAATTATGTTTTAATGTATGCAAATGAGCCTTTAGGAGCAACGGGGGCGTTACCGTTACACATAGAGGCTCTGCTCTATCTGCAACTGCCGTGTCCTCTCCACCTTGTATTGACAGAGACAGGCACCGAAAACCTGATCATGCCTGGCCCTGTCAATCAGTCAAGCAGAGCCTCTAGGTGTAATGGCAACGCCCCCGTTACTCCTAGAGGCTCATTTGCATACTGTATATTAAAACTTTATTTTTCTCAGCAATGCGGGCACATATGAACATGGGACCAACACAGATGTCTTCAGCTGCTGAGCGCACATGTAACAGGTCAGCCAGTGCCATAGGTACAAAACTGCTGACAGATGCCCTTTAAATAGGACTGAGCTGCCCATAGGGCACATTACATCACCGGCCTAGGATAAGGCCACAGTGCTCAATTGAGCAGCGGATTGGTGGCTGTGTCGGGAGTCTGACCCCTCTGGTTAAATACAGATGACTTATCCTGAGGATAGGTCATCAATATTGTACTTTTCTTTAGTAAAGACTTGATTTTATTACAAAAAGTGCAGGATCAGCCAACACAAAGGTCTCATTTGGCTCTAGGAAGAAAACGTAGTTTGACAATTGCAAACCACTACCAATAATTCACTTAAGGGACCTGAATGTTGAGAAATCAATTCGTCAAATTACGTGTTTGATCATTCAGGGAAAAAATATAAATCAGGTCTCACGCGGCTCCATAGCACAGGCAAAATATGTTCCTTTTCACTCAAATACTAAAAAGCTGCTCCCGGCTAAACGGATCAGAGACCTATCATCATGTAACAAGCAGGTGGCCCTTAGGCCTCTTACGCCGCCATCCATTCAGAAGGAGCAGAAAATACACCGCAGCGCTACATACGGATGGTCTCATCGACACAGCACATTCAGAAGTAATATCGGCTTCTGCTTCTTGGAATGTCTGGCTTTGTGCAAACACAATAGCTATATATTACTCGGGGTGAAATACAAAATATTAAGCAGCACGGCCCGACAAAAAAATCAATCGGCTGCGCCGTCATTCATAGTCTTCTATTGAATAGTTTTAAGTCTCCTCAATGGTACTGATTCTCCTTACAGAGATCCAGCCATGGTTCATGGGGAAAGAAATATGAAAAAAATCTCTCTTCCACTGTCTAGTGCCATCTAGGAAAGCTGGAGGACAACCTCGATGCACATTTAAAGGGAGTCTGTGAACAGTAAATTCAATGCTAAACCAAAACTGAATGTAATGATACATTTTGGACCTATTTCTTCATTCTGGGGGGGGGGATTTTAAACCACAGGCAAATGAGGAGTTAAGTGCAACAAGCTGGGGTCCAAGCCACTCTGTGCACCTCTGCTCCTCTGCCAGTCCTATCCTCTCCTTGTTGACTGACACTACAAAATTAGTGCATAGTCACCTAGCCTACCTAGCCTGGCCCGGTCAATCAAGAATGAGAGGTAGGGGTTACTCAAGCCCGCCCTCAGTGCACTTAACTGCTCTTTTGCATACAGATTCAAAAGTACTTATTCTCCTGAATAAAGCAACGTATCGTTAAGTGAAAGCTATCATTACATTTAGGTGAGCTAGCGCCACAAGGCAATGTACTTTCTGGTACGCTCCCTGATATAGCTAATGCCCGGCTCCAGTGACATGCGCCCAACTCTTCTTCCTAGTGTGCGGGTCTCCTGGTGTCAAAAGGTATCTTCAGACAAAGACTCCTTTATTTGGACAAATGCTAATATTTATATACATTGTCTTAAAATCTGTTGGCAATAAAGCCATGGGTTCTTGACCTAGCATTTTTTGATAGGACATCATGAGGGAGTTAAAGTAGAAGTAAGTCAAAGGGTCTAATTTTTTTTTTTTAAGGTAGACATTAAGGAAGCCATTCTTTTTGGACTCCTTAGAGGGGTGGTCACTCACATCTACCTTACGCTGGGTTCACACCTGAGCGTTTCTGAGACGCGCATCTTCCGCACGTTTTTGTTGCGCGTTTTTGGCAATAGTAAACGCGCGTTTTACACGCGTTTGTGTGATTGACTGCAGTGTTGTCCAATGACCAAATATCCCTATCTATATGAAGTTTGGCCTTTCCAGCATGTTGCAAATTCATAAACGCGCGTTTTCAGTGTCAAAAATGCACAAAATACAAGCGTTGCGCGTTCCCATTGAAGTCTATGGGCCAAAACGCCAAACCCTCAGTTCACACTTGCGCGTTTTACAGCGTGTTCGAACGCGCTGTAAAACGCGAAAATGTGAACCACTCCCATAGGGAAGCATTGGTTTGCATCGGTTATGTAAAACGCGCAAGTGTGAACTGAGGGTTAAGGCGTCATAGATAATTACTTTAATGTGTTGTCCAATCCGGATTTAAAATAAAATAAATTTAAAATGGGAAAGAATGTCTTAAAAGTAGAGCAATGGATTAATGGTCCACTGCTTCTTCCGTTCTGACACTTCCCAGATCCTTCAATTGGTCTCTACTTTCTGACCCGCGTGAGACAGTGAATGGCTGAGGAGGGACCACAAAGTACAGACAGGTGTAGGCTCTTGGTAGCATCGGAAAAGGAGTAATGGGGGATTGGTAAGTTGAGTTTTTCTTCCTTTTTTTTTTTTTAAAAACATTCTGCTATTAAAGTGCCACCGAGTTGGTTCAAACCAGGCATCCTCAAACTGCGGCCCTCCAGCTGTTGTAAAACTACAACTCCCACAATGCCCTTCTGTAGACTGATACCTGTAGGCTGTTCGGGCATGCTGGGAGTTGTAGTTTTGCAACAGCTGGAGGGCCGCAGTTTGAGGATGCCTGGTTCAAACTCTTAAAAGACACCATATGGCTTAAGTTTTTCAGCTACGTTCCATGATTTATAAGATAGTCCCCCCATTGGTTTATTTTGCTGGTGGTTGTCCTTTTGGTCTCTTTCGATCATTTCCTCTGAGAACCAGGTTTTTGTGACTTAAGAAGCTCAATGGCCCAAGGTTTCTGGAAAGTCCTGAAACAACTGATCAAATTGAAGCTGAGGGGCCAGGAAATTGTGAAGTACTTTGTGTCACTTGGAATTTACCACGTATCACGCTTCTGTCTTGTTTCTCAATTTAGGAGTCGAGCAATGGTTTCTTGGTTTAATGAGCTGGAAATCACAGCCATTACAGACGACTTAATTCTCCTTCTGAATGTGCGCTCCCCCAGCCAACTGAATCCTGGGAAAAGAATTAGGCATTTAATCATCTAAATCACAATGGGAAAAAGGTTTTTACTTCCTCACACGAGCTTTCTCTGGGCTATAAACATCAAGGGCAAGAGCCGTAAATGTCTTGCAAGGTGCTGCAGAACAACGGATACCCTTTATGGGTTGCCTACGCTTCCATGAATAAATTTCCAACGGTTCAAAGCAGGCACCCTTCATACTTGGAGAGCACGTTCATTAATTTAGTACTGGGGAACGTAGTAGCTGTTACTACAGATGTCATTCGTGATGAAGCCCCCAAAGAAAATAAGATTTCAGCCTTGGAGTATAAAAGAGGAGCGGAGGAGGGGGGCATATCAATCAATGAACGAGGCTTTGAGCTTTTCGACAAAATATGTGAACACGAATGGAAAAAAAAAATATTAGAATGGTTCATCAATCTGTCGCCCAATAGCATAAGGGCTAAATTTTCAGCTACATAATGAGTGTAGAGGTAGGTCCCTGGTTAAAAGGGTTCTTTATTTGTAACCCTTTCACTACTAGTTACACCCATGATATGAAGGAAAATGTAAATTGCAAGTTCATCACTGGGGGCCTCATGTAGTCTAGACCTCGAGAAGACAAGTCCTCGCCTATTGCCAATGATAGATGTCCTCTTGAGAGCTAAACGCAATCCTTCGAGGAATTCTTCGAGGAATGATCCACCTAGGGGTCTATGAGATCCTCAACCTGCATCGCTGGTTAGAAGTTCAAGAACAGTTGCTGCTGCGTACGTGGGCCAAAGAGTAATAAACACCATACATACATGAAATCTCATCTGAATTCCAACTTCGTCTTCTGGGGGCGAGCATCAGCAGCAAAAAGCAACTCATTAAAACGACTACAAGGTTATTAAGAACCCACCTCTTCCTGGAAAGCATTAGTCTGAACTTTGTGACAAACCATTAATAAGAAGGTCCTAATGAGCGCAGCTTCATTACAATTCACAGAGAGCGATCCCAGATCTGCACGGCCCGTTGACTCCTCATGAGAGGAGGATTACAGACTTAATTCAGACTTGTGCTGATGGATAGGTGAACGTGGTGTTAACTGCTTGGTGCCTCTACTAGGACAGCCGGCGGCGGGGAGGAAGGAATCAGCAAAGGCGACGTCCAGTGAAGAACATCTAAGGTGAGATTCCAAGGGAGCAGCGGGCCAGTGCTTTCCACTTCAGAGGAATACCAAGGATTGCCTGTAAAGTGATTGACCAAGACAAATTCAAAGGTTGGGAGTCCTTGGTCTTAAAGGGGTATTTCCATCTTGGGACCCTCACCAATAGGTTTATTCATGGCCATCTTCAAAGAATTAAACAGAGAGGTATTTGGAGCTTTCTCAGGTCTTTATGTAACTTTCACAAAGTCTGTATGCCCGATGTGGAGGCCAGGTATCTCCAAAAAGAGTCCCTAGAATCCTGACGATCTGTGGATATGTCTCAAAGGAATGAGGAGGACCTGTCACCTCTTCTGACATGTGTTTTAGTAACTACTTGCATTCCCCATGTAATAATATTGGAGCATCAATTCTTATGATTCTGTTATGGCTTCTAAAGGTTTATGAATGAACTGCCAGCAGACTGCAATAATGGTCCAACTGGGTGATACCAGGGCGTGTCCCTGCACAGTCTAACACGGTCCAATCAGTGCTGTAACTGACAAACTGTGCGGGGTAAAACCTAGCTGGACCTTTAGTGCAGACTGCTGGCAATCCATTCATAAACTTCTAAAAGGAATAAAAGAGGAACGGCACAATCCTAAGAAATGATGCTCCAGAACTGTTACATAGGGAATGCAATTAGTTACTAAAATAGGCACGTCAAGAGAGGTGACAGGTTCTCTTTAAGATGTGAATGCCCCTTTAGGTTGTCCAAACCAGTGAATATCATTGGGATTTGCAGAATATTTATGGGGAGGTGATATTTTATGATTTATGATATTGCCCTAATGGCAGATATTGCATAAAAAAAAGGATCGGCCATGTTGGCTTCCCTCATCCAAGGATGCACATTGTGGGGCAAATGGATTCTGGCCAAAGGGGTGTTCAGTCAATAGGTATCCAATATGCATGACCAGACGAGAAGCTGGGACGCCCATCACTGGTATGAAGCAAAGATGCTTGCACTGTGTGTTGCCTTGGTGAGACAGCTGCCTGCGCGGGAACTGCAATATTTTAGGGAACAGCTATTTAAAGGGCATCTGTCAGCAGATTCTGTACCTATGGCACTGGCTGACCTGTTACATGTGCACTTGGCAGCTGAAGGCGTCTGTGTTGGTCCCATGTTCATATGTGCCCGCATGGCTGAGAAAAATGATGGTTTAATATATGCAAATGAGCCTCTAGGAGCAACGGGGGCGTTACCGTTACACCTAGAGGCTCTGCTCTCTCTGCAACTGCCGCACCTTCTGCACTTTCAAGCTGAAATCTGAGTGCAGTCTGCCTCCCATCTAAACGAATGGGATTTTTGTAAGGAAAATATCAGTGCAGATTTTTGCCGCCCTGCAAATAAGCAGCACTGAACAACAACATTGCTGATCCACGGCAGTGCAAGCTGCGGCAGACACGCGAGGGTCCGATGTGACTTACTACACGAAAAAGGGGACATTAATTTACCGCGTGAACTTACCTTAGTAGCACGGGCTATATCATACGCTCCCAGCAGGAAGAAGAAACAGAGATTCAGAAATAAGAAAGAACCGTTCTTAATAAGTCATTTATTTTTATCTTTGGGCGTTCCTCCTCGAGAAAACGCTCCCCCTGCGTGAAAATAACAAGAAAAGCAGAAGGCGGCGTGACAGGCATGTTCTGCTCCTCGGGAGATGGATTTACGGGCCTGATTTTCAGCAGGGCTACAGGAGTTGTGCTTTGAAACTGAAATCCCTTTAACCTGCCCGCATGTAGTCCATTATGTACAATGTGAGCGCTTCAGCCGACTGGAGAGACTTCGAAGACTAGTCCCCCCCCATCCCCCATCCGAAAAAAATAAATAAAAAAAAACCTCTCTCCCACTTGCTAGCAACCAAATCTCACTGCTAAAATGTACTTTATTTGCTTCCCGGCTAGTGCATAATGCCTGACCGTAAAACATAAAGCGGGGAGAGACACCTGTCATTCCGAGAGTGGGTGACGGTATAGAAATGGAAGTCGTTACCTAGAATACCCATCTGGATCTCAGCGGTCCCATGTGTCAGGATAACAGATTTAGACAACATGTTGCACATACTCCTACAATGCTAATCGAGAAGGCTGGTGACGGGGGGGGGGACCATCGTGCTACACGGGATACTGTGGAGAGCGACATCTCCAGCGATGGCTGCAACCAGTCACGATGCTTCTGTCGCAAAGGTCTCTGTTGATAATATGCGGTGGATTGTAATCACTGACAAAGACGTATGGCGATATATAGAAAAAGAAGAATAGTGTTAAAGGGCTACTACAAGATTAGAAAAACCTGGCTGCTTTCTTTCCAAATCGGCACTACAGGTTGTGTGTGGTACTGCAATGGAGCTGAGCTGCAATACCAGGCATAACCTGAGGACAGGGGTGGCGTAGTGCATCAAAGCAGCTATGTCTTTCTAAGGGCTCATGCACACAAACAAAAGTGTGGTCCCCAATGCAGGGGCACTGTCCGTGTGGCCTGCGCTGACCATGTTATATTTTTTGTGGTGCCGAGACACGTACCGAAATGATATGGAAGCGCTCCGTGGTGCTTCCTTGGCCTTCTGCTCCACATCTCTCGGATTTCAGACCCATTCAAATGTCCGCATTGCTGAGAATAAAGTTTTAACATATGCAAATGAGTCTCTAGGAGCAACGGGGGCGTTACCATTACACCTAGAGGCTCAGCTCTCTCTGCAACTGCCAAACCCTTTGCACTCTGACTCACAGGACCAGTCAGTGTAAATGTCATCATACCTGGCCCTGTCAATCAAAGTGGGGGTGGGGGGGGTGGTAGTTGCAGAAAGAGAGAGGAGCCTCTAGGAGTAATGGTAACGCCCCCGTTGCTCCTAGAGGCTCATTTGCATATATTAAAACATCAGATGGTCAAAATCTGACCTGTCCTGGAGATATGTACTAAACTTAAAGCATTAGGGCTCATGTACAGGAAAACATGGATGCCGCCCGTGTGCCTTCCGCAATTTATGGAACGGAACATGCGGCCCATTATAGAAATGCCTGTTCTTGACCGCAAAACAGACGAGAATAGGACATAATCTATATATTTTTGTGGGGCCACGGAATGGAGCAACAGATGCGAACAGCAGATGGAGTGCTGTCCGCATCGTTTGCGGCCCCACTGAGGTGAATGGGTCCGCACCTGAGCCGCAAAAAATGCAAATCGGATGCGGAACCGAACCACGTTCGTGTGAATGCGCCCTTATCAGAAGAAAGGACTGACTGATCTGATCCAGAAACGCGCTCAGGGTTGTTGTCACTTTCCTCATTACTCAGCAGGGGGCGGCAGTGAGCAAAGGGTAAGCCAAGTCACTAAGGGTGGGTTCACATCACATTTTATGCTTCCTTTTGAAAAAAAAAAGAAGGATACAAAAACGCAGCACACCACGTTCTTGTATCCTGCACAGTCTGGTTAAAAAAAAAAAAAAAAGTATATATATATTTTTTTTTTACGATGGAACTCTCTGGTAAAAGGATGGTATCAGTCTGAGGCATCAGTTTAACATATCCATTTTTTGTAAACGTTAAACGGATGGGAAAAATGTAATGTGAACGCTTTACATATTTTCTTTCCGCGTCCGTTCCGTTTTTTTGGCTGACCATATGCGGAACTATTCATTTCAATGGATCCGCAAAAAAAAAAAACGTAACGGACACTAAAAGAAAATACGTTCATGTGCATGAGGTCTTAGGCTGAGTTCACATTACATTTTTCCCATTTGTTTAACGTTTACAAAAAATGGATATGTTAAACTGATGCATTCCGTGTGCATTCCGTTTCCGTATGTCCGTTTTTCGGTTCCGCAAAAAAATAAAGCATGTCCTATTTTTTTCTAGTTTGCGGACAAGGATAGGCATTATAATAATGGATCCGCAACAAAAAAAACGGATGCCATGCGGAACGTCGTCGGTTTTTTTTTTTTGCGGACCCCAAAACACATACGGTCGTGTGCATGAGGCCTAATGTGCATAAGACCTCAGTATAAAAAAAAACCACAGTATGTGGCAGCAATAGGCTGTGTTCTTAAAGGGACAGCTCTGCTTTCCCCTCTGCATCAATAATTTATGAGCGTGTCACTTGGGCACAATTATGCTGCTAACGCTCTGTGTATGGCAGGAACACGTTGCGCTTGGCAGATTGCAGAATACGAGTACTTACTGCTTTATTGCGGCGGGATCTTATTACATCTGTCAAGGATTCAGCTGTTCTTTACACGTTTATTTAGTTCCTGGTTAAAGCAAGATAAATAACGTAGAAAACACTGTCGCGCGGCGGTGACACTGATCTATGTAAAGAGAGAATCACCGTAGGGATAAACAGCCCCAAATTCTGCATTATCAGACGCAGCTAATTTGTCAGCGTCTGCCGGATGTCCTGTTTGATAAATCAGCCCGCATCGCAGAATCCACAATTTAGAGAAATAATGTATTTGGCTCATTAAGGACTAACCTTTAACAGGCAGCAGAAATTATTGTGAAAAATCTGAGACCTGTGATCTTCACGTATCGCGATCGGAAGCTAAACGCTGTACACAGGAGGCTGTCATACAGTCTTCCATCATAGTAAAAGTACCTTTTCTTCCTCCAAAGCACTTCAGATGAAAATGTAAAGCAACTTTGCAAACAGCCTTGACATAAAATTCCCTCTCATTTTGTGTCTACAGCTCCTATGCGTTTCTATGGTAACAGACTACAAACAAACTCTGGGTAGTCAGACTCCTACTGAATGAATCCTAGGAAGAAGTAGAGGACAGATGAAAGAGACAATGGCTCCAGGGTCAGACTACACAGGATAAAAGTTTGTAGTCTGTTACCATGGAGACGTAAGCTTTTAATCAAGACCAGGGGCGTGCCCAACCTGCGTCCCTCCACCTGTTACAAAATTACAACTCCCAGCATGCCAAGACAGCCTACAGCAGGGCATGCTGGGAGTTGTAGTTTTACAACAGCCAGAGGGTCGCAGTTTGAGCATCCCGGAGCAAGACTATTTGCAAAAGTGCTCGGTTTTTAATTGTACAAGAACTGGGCAGCAAGTTGGCTCATGGTTAGCACTGGGTTCTTGAGTTCCCATCCTATAGTAGGTATGGCGGAGAAGTCATATTTTGGGGACAGGTACCGATGACACTCTCTGTACAGCACCGCGGAATATGTTTGTGCTAATAAGCAAACACTGGAGCAACAAAATTGATTTTGTGACAATTGTGAGCTCGAAACGCGTAGGTTTTTCTAAAGTTTTTAATGTAATTGCTTCTAATTGAGAAATAAAGGAATTTTATGGATCTGTGGTGTAATGTGCACCTTCTACAGAGTGGCAAACGAAAAAGAGGCCCACCTCCATTATCTCCAAACCAAACTGCCTAATAGTAAACCTGCCTTAGTTGTCCGTAGCAACCAGAGCTCAGCTTTTATTTTTTCAGAGCCCTGTAGGAACTAAAAGCTGAGCTCTGATTGGTTGCTATGGGCAACTAGGACATATTTACTATTAGGCAGTTTGGTTTGGAGATATTGGAGACGGGCTACTTTTTTGTGGGCCACCCTGTAGATTATTAATTATGGACCCCTAGGACCCCACGGACTACTGGGTTGCCGCTTTACATTTTTTTTCTCTCTGTAAGGGTTCATTCAGACGGCCGTATGCCGTCCGCAAAAACACGGATCCGTTTTTTTTGCAGACAGTTCAGCATGTCTGCAAAAAAACGGATTGCATTCCGTTTTTTTGCTGACCCATAGACTTCAATGGGGCCATGTCCTGATTTTCACCGACATGTTTCATTTCTTTTGCTGAGCCATGGAATGGAAGAAAAGGGCCCCATAGAAGTGAATGGTGCAGCATCTATTCTGCAAAAAAACGGATCCACATTTTTGCGAACAGCATACGGCCGTCTGAATGAGCCCTAAGTCTGAACCCAACCTATCCGTACATTACTGCACAAGCGAGTGGTAAGTCAAAACTTGCATGATTCCGTAAAAAGAGGGAAATGTAAAGTTTTCCATTCAATTGGGGTGTTTTTCTAAGCAAAATGCAGTAACAGTGTTGAAACGTTAAATTTTCTGTCACCAAAAGGTTGTTTTTTTCCCCGTAGGCTGGGATTTTAGAAGAGGCCTTGGTAAGAGGTATACAAATGTAGCTGCGACATGGAAAAATACGTAGCTTGAGTACTGCCATGTCTCCTTGTGCTTTTTGACCTTCAGTAAAGTACTAATTTAGCCCCAAAGGTAAACACTGAAGGTTTATATTCAGAGATAGCAAGCAGAGATCCCGATAAGCATGAGAAATTGATACAGAAAGTACACTGGAAAATTGTATAACTTCTCATTACATATTCAATAACCTTTAGGCCTCATGCACACGACCGTATGTATTTTGTGGTCCACAAATGGAGGATCTGCAAAATAAAAGATACTGTCCGTGATGCATCCGTATTTTTTGAGGACCCCTTGACTTCAATGGGTCTGTGGTCCGTATTTTGCGGAGAAATATAGGACCACAGACTCCTTAAAGTCAATGGGTTCTCAAAAAATGCTGACGGCACACGGACCGCAACCCCGGTTTGCGAACCGCAAAACAAACATGGTCTTGTGAATGAAGCCTTATTTGCATACTCTACCAATGACTAACAGGTACTCACCAATCCAACACTCCAGTCGAGCACATGGGGTGGTCTTCACCACATCCGGCGGGTCAACTCCAACATTGAGACACAACACGAGGGCCACACTGACCGTCTTCATCTAAAACCAAAAACAAGAAAAATAGAGTCACAGCTTTGAACATGGGGACTGGTTCCTACGGTCCATATAGTGGGAGCCCCATAGCTAATGTGGATATGAGAGGCCTTACATTGGAGGACACACAGAAGCACTGACTTATGGAGGTAAAGACTAAAGAATTTCAAGAATAAATCAGTCATCAGCGAGATCAGTTGTAGAAGCGACGCCAGCAGTAACATGCCAAGTGACTGACTCCCTGGTCCTTGAGTAAAATGGCAAAGGACCAGCCAATCATACCATACACCTGTAGTTTGGTTAGGCCATCAGCCAAAATTTTAGAACTTGGCCAATCATGTTATTAGTCATCCAGAAATGCGTTAGTCAAAAGTCTGCCTCCATCCACGCAAATATTTTCAAGCAAAATAGCCCAAACTGGCCATCTCGGTCAACTTATCTGATGTGTATGGTCGGCTTTAGCTTTGAAGCCATGTGTATGGAACAACCTTTCGTATTAGATTATGATCTGAAGACCATTAGTGATCAGTCTACAGGACATTGATTTCCTATAAGAAGAGACAAACTTAAAGAAGGTACATTGATGCCACTGTGAGCAGAAGACGTCTTAGAATCTCTAAGCTCTTTCCACCTCGGTAACAAAGTTGGTCATCCATGCCATATATTTGGCCAATACAAACACAACATATAGCAGCACACTGCTTTAAACCATTAGTGACATCCACCATACATGTACGCTGGACGTCAGGTCTTTATGGGTGGCACCCACTCAGGAGCTGAGCAGGTGCCATAGCTGCGCTGACTGCTCTGTTATATAGCAGTGTCCAGGATCAGAGACAACTCCAATCGCAGACATTAAACCCCTCAGATGCAATGTTGGACTGCTACCATGGCATTTGAGTGGTCAATTACCAGGAGTGGGCCACTCCCAATAACTGATCACTCTCGCAATCTTGTCGCAGAGGATTGGTTTGGCTGCTATGACAGCCAGGAGCCTTGTGAAGTCTTCCAGGCCTACCATATAAGATCAGGGACCCCCAATATTGCACAAACAGGTTTCCCACCATATCGGAAACCATCATCTTGGTTAGAGAACCTAAGTTCCACCAGAAAAGGGAGGAAATGAGCCCTGCTGGACTCCTCATCTTGGATTGTTAACTTAAAGGGGACCTTTCACGGGTCCAAAGTTTGTTGGGTAAAGCTATGTACATGCAGAACGGCACCCAGGGATGTCCTTGCACTTACTATTATCCCTGGGTGCCGCTCCGTTCGTCCGCTGTAGCCCCCGGTACCGGCGCACGTGCTGAGGCTAATTTTGCTGTGGAAGAAGACATCCTCTTTTGCCCTGGGCGTCTCCTATCCTGCATCCTCCCAGGATATGAGCTGAGCGCTGAGATTAGCCAGCGCTCCTGCCTGGGAGGACGAGATGCCCAGGGCAAAAGAGGATGTCTCCTCCCACAGTAAAATTAGCAGCAGCACGTGCGCCGGTACCGGAGGCTACAGCGGACAAACGGAGCGGCACCCAGGGATAATAGTAAGTGCAGGGACATCCCTGGGTGCCGCTCTGCATGTACATAGCTTTACCTAACAAACTTTGGACCGGTGAAAGGTCCTCTTTAAAAGGGTACTCCAACGTGGGCCGTTTATAGAATATTGTTAAGATATGGCTAATAGAAATTGCAAGAGATACGGACCGTGCTTCGCTCTTTGCATCCACAAATAGGCTGAGGAGTAAAGGTTCCAAACCACCAGAGACGAAACCGAGGTCGGGCAAACTACGGGCAATCTTTTTTTTAACATTTGATGTGTCTTTTTTGAGTATAATAAAACCTTTTGTGTTATACAATTATCAACAGTGCTTCACTATCTGCTCCCAACACCTCAATTTAAATAGTTGGCGGGTTTGCTGAATGTGGAAGCGGCACCGCAGTTGACTTGACCAGCAGTGATCGGCAGTAGAGAAGCGGGAAGGAGGATAAACGGTTTGGGAGCTTTACTCTTCAGTCTATTTGTGGATTCGAAGAGAGCTGCGCGGTCCGTATCTCTTGCAATACGTCTGGTTTGAACATCACCCACTTCACAAGGGACCTGCAGCGCTCCAAGTAGCAGATTCAGCTTAAGACTTTTTTTTATACTTCTTTTCACTTAATGGCCGATAAAAAACACTACAAATAGCAGCACGCTGCCTTAACCCCACTAGAGACATCCACCATACGGGTGATTAAACATGGCATCTGCCATTGTAAAAATTTCTATACAATGTGCTCATCCTAGTGGCGTTTTCCCTAGCCCAAATCAGACCCCACGGTGGTTGCGTGGTCTGCCTGCATAGTAGATACGCCACTGCATAGAGCAGAATGTTTTTGTCCTAAAGCTAAGTGGCCAAATTTTCTAGTTCAGGGATCAGCAACCCCTGGCACTCCAGGTGTTGTGAAACTACATCTTCCATCATGCACACTTGCTTGGCTGTTCTTTGATGTGAAAGAAGCATGCTGGGAGTTGTAGTTTCACAGCAGCTGGCATGTCGGAGGTTGCTGATCCCTGTTCTGGTTAATGGCCACCTGAAAAGGGTTTCTTAGCTGTTTAATATTGATGACCCATAGGACAGGTCCCCAATATCTGATCAGCGGGGGTCCGACTCCAGGCACAGCCGCCAATCAACTGTTTGAAGAGGCCGCCTATGACGCCACACTATCGGTTACATGGCCCAGGCACAGCTCAGTCCCATTCAAGTGAATGAGATGTAATACCAAGCACAGCCACTATGCAATGGACAGCCCTGCGCTTCAAACAGATGATTGGCAGGGGGGCTGGGTTTCGGACCCCTGTCGATCTGATATTGATGACCTATAGGAGAGGTCATCACCATTAGGCACCGGAAAACCCCTTAATCTCAATACCTAATCAAGTCATTTAGCTTTTGATTCAAATGCAAAAACTTTGTAAAAAACCTTTTTACGTTTCTTTTTAGTTTAAAGGGAGTCTTTCACCCCCCAAACCCCATTTTTCAGTACTCTCATCTTCCTGTTCTAAATTGCCCCCCCCATTAAAAAGCCTCTTACCGCATTGTTTCACAGCTTACCTATCTTCATGAAATGACTTTTATTGCAGCGGTCAATCACAGCTGAAGGTGCCCAGGGGCGGCGTCATAACGGCCGGTGCCCAGGCCGCGAGCTCATTTTCCTAAGTGTCCACGCCCCCTTTCACACAGACGGCCCGCCCAGTGTCTTCTGCTTGTCCTCCTCCTGAAGTGGCCAAATCCCACACCTGCGCCGAGGATCCGGCAGTCCGCGCCTGCACACTGCTTTCCCGATTACTGGCGCAAGCATCGGGGTATCCTGTGCGCAGGCACGGGCCCGTACAGAGATACTCCTGGAAGCGCTGCATCGGAGGGCTGTTCAGAGCGGACTGCCGGATCCTCGGCGCAGGCGCGGGATTTAGCAGTTTCAGGAGGAGGACAAGCAGAAGACACTGGGCGGGCCGTCTGGGTGAAAGGGTGGCGTGGACACTTAGGAAGATGAGCTCGCGGCCTGGGCACCGGCCGTTATGACGCCGCTTCTGGGCACCTTCAGCTGTGATTGACAGCTGCAATAAAAGTAATTTCATGAAGATAGGTAAGCTGTGAAACAATGCGGTAAGAGGTAACAGGAAGATGTGAGTACTGAAAAATGGGGTTTGGGGGGTGAAAGACTCCCTTTAATACTTTTTTTGACCTATTATTCTTTTTTCCTCAACTTTAAAAACCTGATTCCTTTACAGCTTCATACCCCAGCCGATATAAGAAGTCGCCAGCCTAAATAAGGGGTTACAGAAATGGTTCGGAGAGAAGGTAGTGAGCCTGAAGTAATAGGTCATGCTATGAGGCTGATGGGAAAACGTGAGAGACACATGTTCTACACAATAAGCGGCGAGTGCATGGCACAGTCTAGTAGAGACGCCGGGAGAAATACCTTAACCAAATTATGGAAGAACAGAGAAAGTTATGAGCGTATCTGAAGAGCAGACACGGTTTGATATCTTCACGAAGAGTGTGGTCAGCCTCTAGGGATGATCGGCATACCACAGTGAATTTCAGTGAGACCAACAGGACAGCGTGAGGCCAACACCTTGACGTGTGCCGAGAAAACCTACCACGTCATGTCTGTCTACCACCGAGGAGCAGAATGTACGTATGTGACCATGTCATTTTACAGAACAAACAATATTCTATAGAATTGTTCTGTCGGTAAAACAAGGGAAAAAAAACATTAGGATCAACTGAACATCTACTAGGATCGAAGGACAATAGCCTTCGCCAACAGAGAAGAGTCAAGCCAATGGTAGAGCTTCACTATTTAAGGGACACCCTTGAAAATCGTCACTTCCATGCCACACAAAAAAAGTTAAAAGGGTAATAAAGGTTCTTTAACAAGCACCTGTCAGATTGATCCTGACAGGTGCTCTTTAGGTCTGGGGTGGGAGTCTGACAGTAAGTTCATACTGTGGTTTCTGCCACGGTTGTTCACCTTAGATGAGTTGGACCCACCAGTGAAGGGATGCACAACCTGTGGTCCTCCAGCTGTTGCAAAACTACAACTCCCTGCATACCCTGATAGTTGCAGGCTGTCCAGGCATGCTGGAAGTTGTAGTTTTGCAACAGCTGCAGGACCGCAGGTTGGGCATCCCTGCTCTACCGGCTTAGTGCCATTGAAAGTCGTAAGCAGGCACCAGCTATGGCTCCAAGCGGCAGCTCTCAGCAACCATGACATGGCTATGTACACCTTCGGAGCCAATTTTTTTAATGATTGCATGTAACTTATTTTTGTCTAAATATAATTTTTTTATCAGCCTTTATTAAAGATATTGAACCGTTCTGTCACAAAGGGTAAACTGTTTTTCTAGCTGTGTGACTGCTACTTTCACTTTCCCTTTGTGCTGGTCATCTAATAACCCTCCTCTCTAAACTACTAAGAGGTCAAACACTTATTTAAGCCACATTCTTATCAGTAAGGTAAGAACTAAGCTATAATGAGTGTTTAGGAGGTCAAAGAGCAGAGATAAGGAGTCCGTCTGCTCCCCAAATGACGGAAAGGACAGAAAATCCACAGGCTTCTGCTAGAGCATCTCAGCCCTGTACAGAAAAAAGGCTCCATATTTTAATAAAGAAGAATTTAAAAAATTATCTTTAGCTCAAAATGAGTACAATGCAATAATAAAAAAAATTATCCCCAAAAGATGTACACAGGCTTTAAACTGCAGGCCCGCAAACTGCAGTGCTGCCATCCATTGAAAACAATGTGAAGCAGACATTGTACAGCGGCCACCGGAATTTTCACGCAGTGTTTTCACCAAAATTCCAGTGTGAACGGGCCCTTACTAGTGCTCCTCCGCGTCAGGCTCATCAGCACAATTTTTACATATCAGTCTTTAAAATGGCTTAGTCGGTTTTCTCTGAAATGCATATATCATTACAGCTCATCCTTCCCAGTAATGTAAATGGCTACTTCACTTCTGACTTCTTCTAGTGATGTGCGCCCAGCCCCCCTAAACATTAGACAAATCCGCTAGTCATGCCGCATTGACAGCTGCTGTTTGCAGTGGCTCTCCGCCCTGGCTAATACAGAGGGGTCATGAAAGTGCAGATAAAGACATATAAAAAGGTGATGTCTTAATGACAACCCCTTTAAGTGAATTTCAACTACTACTGCCTCTACATTATAAAAAGCCAAACATAAATGCGAGACCTGACTACGCACAGGGGTTGTTAGTAGTCTGTCGCCATGGAGACACAGGTCTGCATAGAAGTAAAACTCAATTACAAGTACATTCCCTTTACATCTGCAATATTATCATCTACGTTACGACAGACGGTTGGCAGATGGGATCTTATATGCCAGCAGTAGTCAGCACCATGTAAGCTGGGGATGTGCTGCTGACAATAATATAAACTAATGGTCTGATCATTCACGCTGCAGTTCCTTCAGCCAATTATTTGCTTGTGTGAAGGTCCTTAAAAGAGCGCTGACAGTCCACATTGTCGTGCGTCCTGTGTATAAGGACCCTCAGACAGGAAGCTTTCCGTGTATGTCTATGTACAGACATATATCAGAAAAGTTCAAACTATGTCAATAAAAGTTACAGAGTCACCCGCTACCAGCCTCCCCCGGGTCTTCATTAGGATTCTAAGCAGGAGGAGGAAAACACTTGCAGCAATGCCGAAGCCATCACAAATGTATAATTTATAGGAAAAGCAAGAAAAGTGGAGCGCACAGCAGATATGGAGTCCGAGCAGCACTAACAAACAGCGGGCTCATTACAAAAACACCAGTAAGGGAGGATTTACTTGGAAGATGGGGACATTGCTCCGGCATGCGGGTATAAATCATATTGACCATGGGATATTTCCAGACTAGGAATTTCCGACAGAGATGGAATCCATATGAATAAGCTGCACTGGATTTCATCACAGCCAGGGAAGGCATTGCGGAAGATTTTACCAGTGGATTTGCACAGGTTTTCGCAGCAGATAATGGTGCCAAGCCAAGTAGATGATTACATACGACGTAAATTTTCCTAGCAAAATTTGATCTGTTGCAGAATGTGTCCAAAAGGTCAAAATCCACAAAACAATCTACAAGCAAAACATTGGCACTACCTGCAGATCTACAGCAAAGAAAAAAATAGGTTTTAAAGGAATGTTTTCTTTTGCTTCTAAGGAAATCCACAAACTTCATTGGGAATTGCTGTGGAAACAATCTGGACGTCCCCAAGGATAAATTGCACGGCGCCAATGATATGAATTTTCAGTACAGACTTGCTTGTGGAAAATCCGCAGCATATCACTGTACCGGTCATGTAGATTTTCCGCACAGAAACTGAACTACAGAATGTCAAATTCTGCCGCGTGCAATCCGTGTGAAATCCGGAGCAAAATCCCGAATCACTTGAAGGGGGCTGAACTGCGCCCAGGCCACATGACAGATGGTCCTGGCGTCACTGGCCTAGAGTAAGCACCGGAGGGCCGGGGCTTTCTCAAACAGCTGATCGGGAGGGGGCCTGGATGCCGGCCCCCACTGACCAGATGAGGATGACCCCATATGCAAAAGAAACACACTGCAAGATTTGTGGGGGGAGGGGGGAAATCTACTTGGATATTGATGACCTATCCCCGAGACTGGCAGCGGTCCGACAAAAGGCAATCTGATATTGTCTAAGGGCAAGTGACTTCATGTTCATCTGTCACATGACCTAGGCGAAGCTCAGTCCCATTCAAGTGAATGGGACTGACCTGCAATACCAAGCATGGCCACTAGCCAATAAGCGGTGCAGTGCTTGGAAAGCTTTGAGGAGGGCGCAGCGCTGAGTGGGGCACCACAACCTCCTCTAAACAGGTGGGTATCTGACCCCGCTGATCAAAGGACCTGTCATCAACATCAGAATCCTGGAAAACTCCTTTAAACAGAAGCCTCTATCAATGCCACATCTAGCAGAACATATAAACACATGGAAAAGTCGGGGTCGTCATAGTTGCCCTTCGCTTTGGCTTATTTTCGGGGTCGCCTAACCAGTGGACTCCCTTTTATGATGTACATTTAACCAAATAGAGAATACGGACAGAAGTTATTCTGATAATACAACCCCTTTAATAAAAGAAAACTTATGAGGAACAAAATCTTTGTGTTTATGGTCTCATGAGCAGGAACCCAGACGGCCCAGGCCATTTTTTGGTCTCTTTCAGCCTCTCCCTGTTCTGTAAGCTTACACCCCCATCTCCATGGGGTTTTTATTCTGAGACGATCATGTATTAGATACTGCAGGAAAAGGCTCTGCAGGTTTATGGGTGCCCTAAATAAGGAGTAATAGTTCTGCACACTAATATCAGGAACGTGTTTCAGATTTCACTCTGTAAATGTGAACAGATCCCGTATATTCTCAAAGAAGAACACATCAGCTCTGTTCCATCAGTCACGGATCTCCGACATACTCAATGTAGAGCACACTAATTACATCTTTAGCAACCTGACAGAGGAGCCCGCGCTATGCAGTCATTTCGCTCATCCTCATTAGCTGCAAAATCTAATTCTTAGCAGTAGAAATCGATATCCACTCAAACTGAGCAGGCACTTAGAGGTGCACATTTTATACCAAGTCTTGGAGGTCTTGCTGGCACGCCTGCTAGGTCAGGGGCTGGTATAACCATGCTCCTCCACAGTGAAGGGTCATAGCTTATCATGCATAGATCATCTGATTAGGAGACAGAATGGAAATAGTAACCAGCCCTAATTTACTATCTCCATGCTCTGGAGCATGGACGTAATGAAAATTTTTTGGATCAAATTTAGTACAGCCTGCTAGGGGATCTACAAGGAGGCCAGGGTTTGGTACAGATGGCACCACTGATACCAATAAAAACTTTTCACAAATCTATTTGTGGAACTCCCCCAGTCCCTGATGGCATATGGTATTGCTGGACACTAAGTCTACTGAAAAAGGATCATCCCCGGAAAGCTAAAAGTAGCAGGAGAACAGTCTTGAGGGTCAACATCAAGGACTACCAGAATGTCACAGTCTACTACTTGTAATAGTTATATATTTTTTAAATGACCCCCCGTTCGGCCGCCTTTGTCCCCAATATGTTCTGCGCCTCATATGCAAATGAGGCACAGAAAGTTATAGTAGGCGTCTCCTCGGATGTTTTGGTGGGCGTGCCTGGGCGTTTCTCCTCTCCCCCTGGCTGCGAGCGCATCCAATAGCAGCGCTCGGCTCTTAGCCAGGGAGAAGGAGCCCAAGTTGTCGCGAGAACTTGAGCTTGCCGAGTCCCAGAACATGCGCCATCTTGGTACGCTCGCTACGCTCCTCTTCTGCGCTGGGGAATCCAAGATGGCGCGGGTTCCGGGACTCGGCAGGTCCCCTAAAAGGTTATATAACTATTACACTTTTTATTTTTTTGGTGAAAGGTCCTCTTTAAGAGCATCAAGGCAAATAGATCCATTACCTGGAAGAATGTCCACCTACGTATTACCCAGAAGGCTAACGTATACATATACAAACTTTATTTTTGGTAAGTCATACGAACCCTGTGAAGAAGCGTTCAGGTTTACTAATGTTCTGACCAGTTTTTAGAACATATGATGAAGGTGACTCTTCCAGATCTACACATTCTCTAAGAGACATATTCATAAATCAGGACTCTTGTGGCAAGCAATACATGTATCCAGAGGGCCACTGCCTATTTTGATCTTGTCATATACGTAGAAAGGTTAAGGGTTCATGCATGCCGCTGCTAGTGTTTTGTGGTCCGCAAATCACGGATCTAAAAAATCACAGATACATGACGCCATTTTTGCCGCTGCCTAGAGAAAAGTCCTATCCGTGTCCGCTATACAGACAAAAATAGGACATGTTCTATTTTTTTGCAGGGCCGTGGAAGATGAATGGGTCTGCAGCCAAACCGCCAAAAATGACCTAAATTACGGCCATGTGAAGGAGCCCTTTAACTGAGTTTTGGTAATTTTCCTTAAGAACATTTTTTTTAGTTACTTGCATATGTCCCGACCATTCCTTAGCACAGTACACTTTAGCTGATGCTTCCAGATCTACACATACTCCAAAGATGCCAGTACATGGTTCGGCCCAGACATGGAATCCGCATTTGGATTTCCGCTAATTGCTGGGCTGCACCTGTACTTGAAATTGGTAACGATGCCAAGTACAGGTGCTGCCCAGCATTAGTGGTAATCTGCTTGCGGATACAGCAGTGAGGCTGGACCATGTAGAAGCACCCTAAAGGTGCCCATACATGTTCCGTCTTCGAGATGTGGACCATAAAGGCAAAGAAAGGATAAAGGAAAGATTCTACTTCTTTTTGAATCCATTCTTGGACCAAACACCTTGACCGTGTACCATCAGCCGAAGAAGCTCCTAGCATTGCGTATAGTCACCCTCCAAATGCAGAGAAGCAGCAAGATGGCCACCAATAGCCAGGGCACGAAATACCAAGTAGTGACTTTTTTATTAACTGGAGGCGGTGCGAATCCAACTTCACGTGTGTTCTTCTTTAAAAATGAAAAGCAATTATGTCAGAATAACTCCACTGCTTGCAAGTCACACAAATACAATTTTTTTTTTTTTTGAAGTCCTGACACAAGGCGTGTGCACGTGCAGCAACAGCAGCTGCAATGCAGAGAAAAAGATCTATAATATATAAACCGTTGTGGCGTCTGCTGGCCCAGAAGTTAGATTCTGCGCGTAGGACTACACGCACCGCATATGGTACCTTAACTCATGTAACATGCCAACTGACCTTCTTCTAGCTTTTGTCACACTGCGTGTGGTTCCCATTCTATTGCCGAAGTGAACACTAAAAAAACAAACCATACAGCAACGCGTTTCGAGGCACAAACCCATATTATGTCATAATAGTAAATCATGGCGCAGAAAAAACAAGGTCACGATGCCACTGAGCACAGTCTGTTGTGAAGTCCGAGAACAAGTTAAAGGTGTTGTCCGGGTGTTTACTACCTCAGAAAAGGTCATCAATATCAGATCAGCGGGGATCAAGCTCCAGGCACCGCCGCCAATCAGCTGTTTGAAGGGGCCGCGGCACTCTTCCAAGGCCTGTGATGTCACATTATCGGTCACATGCTCCAGGCACGGCTCAGACCCATTCAAGTAAATGGGCTTGAGATGCAATACCAAGCACTGCCACTATGCAATGCACAGCCCTGTGCTACAAACAGCCAATTGGCAGGGGGGCTGTGTGTCGGGCCCCTGCCGATCTGATATTGATGACCTATTCCGACTCCAGGAACCCCCGGTGATCAGGTTTGCGGAGACTGCGGTGCTCCGGTGAGTGCCACCGCCTCCTCGCAGCTTACCAAGCATAGCTGTGCTTGGTATTGCAGCTCAAACTCCTTGCCTTAAATGGGACTGAGTTGTGCACCGCCACCGATGTCTCTTCAAGCAGCTCATCAGCTGGTGTGTACCAAGAGTCAGACCCCCACCCATCTGATATTAATGACTTATCCTGAGGATAGGTCATCAATATCAAAATCTGGGTCAACCCCTTTAATTTAGGTATCCCTTGATTGTTTGAGTGACCTCAAGTGATGACGGCTGTCCACGCAGCTATAACTTCATATTTGGTCAGATTCACGTCACCCTCTCATTTTAGAGGACATTGTCAATCTGTTCACAAAATAAAAAACCCTCCTTGAATGTATTTAATGGTAGGGGGAATTAGTCCTATGAGATTCCTGAAATATTTCCATCTATACCAGAGTGCAGCATAACATAGGGTACTGCTCTATAGAAACTTGTTTATGGCTCTCTTTACACATGAATTCATTATAAATGGAAACAACAATGCAGTGCCAAACCGGCTGCATGCCAGAAACCAGCAGCACCTAATGGACCCCAATGGCTTATAATGGGCTCTGCCCGGTACTACCGAAGTACCTTTCATTTTGGCAGGAAAAACAGCAAGCATGAAGCGCTACATTTTTCTGCCAAAAATTATGGATTCACTTCTTAAGCTTTTAGGGGCGGGGGTGTCTATCTACCTATCTAGATGGAAAGTATAAAATGGTGATCAAGGCTGTCTGATATTTACATAGTGTAAACTTGTCAGACACCTCAAAAGTTTGTATCGCTTGGGGTCTGAGCGCTGGGACTACCACCGATCCCTAGAACAAAGAGAGAGAAGCGCTCACATCTCGTGCGCTCTCTCCTCGCTGCGGAGGACAGAATCCATGTAGACCATACTTTTCAGTGACTGACCTTCAAGCCCCCTATATTCTATGTACATGGAGCTCTTCCCTTGCCCTTGAAAAAAAAACTCCGCTTGATGATGTTCAATATTAAAGGGGATATCCAATTTCTCAAACAGCCCCCCATGTGCTAGGCCCCTCACATGTAATATACTTACCTCGCTCCCTGCGCCACTCCTGGAGCGGGGTAGGTATATTACCTGTGAGAGGCCTGGCACATGTGGGGGGGGGGCTGTTTGAGAAAATGGATAACCCTTTTACAGAGCTATACATGTTCTAAGGCAATGAGCAGATACTTTTTTCTAATAGAAATACTCTGGTCTGTCGGTAAGACATCTTCAAATCTTAAGAAAGGTTTACCATGTACACACGATGTTTGACTTCTGTTCAGATTTTACGGTTCATACCGAACCACTTAACAAGATGTGCTGCCATCTCTTGCCCCGCGAGCCGTGAATTTCAATACACACCCGACCGTCGTCTCAAAACGCTGCATGCCAGGCATCCTCAATAACCCCACGGCCCATTTGCTCTGTGATAAATAAGAGCGGCACATCATTGTCTAGGAAAACTTGTTTCCTCGGAAAGAAATAAAGAAGGTGAAAACTATTGCAGTAAACCTTTGCCTTCCATGACATTGCTGTCAACGAACCCAGGCTTGTAAATCAGTTTCATGCCTCTGGTTCAATAGATCAATTTGGTGCCTGAGGCAGCGGGTCTATGCTTTGCATGCCTGAGGACAAGGAATATTTCGGTGGAAGCAGAACGGCGGCCCCCTATTAATCGAAAGTTGTTTTCGCAAGCGTAATTTACTGTGGAAACTGCAAATTAAGTTAGCACAATTAAACACTGGAGTGGATAGGAAGACTGCGCAACATAACTGCCACCAGACCATTAAGCAAGTAGATGTAAACCACATATCATAGACTACATGCACACAAAGATATATGAGCAGCAGAGTAATATATTTTTCAGGAAGTACTTACCTAGTAGAGGGCTTGCCAAAAGCTCATATTTCCTATTTCCACCCCAATGAGCCATCACATCACTTCTACAAGGTACCCAAAATGTAAACCAGAGATACCAAGACAATGTCTAAATGATGGCATTGGAGATCTGCTGAATGTGGAGAGGTTTTCCAAAAACAGTCTCAACATCTCAACAAGTCATGGGACCAAGTCTCAAAGACATCCCAGAAGTTCGGGCAGCTAAAAATGTGTTACCATTTCTGCTATACCAAATACATATCTTTCCACCTTATCTCAAAGATGATACATGGGATTTAGCTCTGGAGATCTTATAGGCATTTGAAGGAGACCTCTTCTTGATGCTACTCCAGTACTATACAAAATGAGTCTAAAGGTGGCCATGCACATTAGATAGAAGTTGACTGATGGTTGAACACACATCTGGTGAATGTTCCTTTCGCAGACACGACCACACACATTTTAGCCCCTTCACGCTCAATGAAACCGGGTGACGACTTCCAAAGAAATAGCTTTCATTCACAAACGAACTTTCTTTGAACGAGAGTTGTTTTGTCCGACTATCGGACGAAAATATTAAATGGTCATCTATCATCATTTGTTCTTAAATTTTAGCCGATGAACTTTCATTTTGGTTGAAATTGTCCACTTTGATCAACTTTAGGTTACCGTGTATGGCGACCTTAAGATATTTACCAGGAATAGCTTAAATAGCAGAGGGCTTGTCAAAACCTCACATTTCCCATTTCTAGAAACAACCATCACATCAATTCTACAAAAGGTATCCAAGATGTAAACCAGGGATACAAGAGGACATTGGAAAGCTGCTGAATGTGGAGATGTTTTACAAAAACAGCCTCAAAAAGGCATGGGATCCATTCTCAAAGACATCCCAGAAGATGGAACAGCTACAAAGTGGATACCATTCCAACTACGCCAAACACATACCGTTCTACTTTATCTCAAAGTTCATAAATGGGATTTAGATTCGGAGATCATGGAGGCATCTGAAGGAAGGGAAATGTGTTCTAATGAGTCTAAAGGAGGCCATACACAATGGAAAGAAGTTGGTTGATGGTTGAACAGTAGCTAAACAAACATCTGGTGAATGTTCCTTTCATGGACACGACCATACACATTTTAGTCCATATTGGCTGTTACAGTTGTCCATACCATTCAATAAAACTGGTTAATGGAGAAAGAGCTTTCAGGGAGTGTTCTTTCAACTAAAGATCTTTCGTCCGACTATTGGCGAAAATATTAAACACGGTTGACTTCTTGACAAACGATAATGCTATGTGAACTATTGCCTAAAACAATCGTTTCAATGGACGAACATTCTTTTTTGTTTGAAATTGTCTGTTTTAATCAACATTAGACCAACTTTAGAAGGATGGGTGGGGATAGCAAACATTTAGGTTACCTAATCTGTTCAGAAAGGGGTCATAATGACGGTAAGCAGATGTAGGATAGTCTACAGTATCTGGTAAAGCGTGCCACAAAAATAGGACGTCTGTTTGGCAGCTGCATAAAGTAAAGTAGAGATGAATAAAACGTTGAGACTTTTGGAAGCAGGAGACAATGTGACTTTTTTCATCAGTCTGGCAGGAGTTTTGCAAAGTCAATTTTTACAATAATTTAGGGTAGAAATGTTATTCGATCCTGTCCATGCAGAGAGTAGAGCAACAGGCACAATGATCCGAGCGCCTGTGGGTTCAACACATGATGTGTCTGTTCAGTGACAGCAATCGAGGTCCAGAAAATGGTGATGAATTGGGCAATTGCATAGCTTTTAATTATACAATGAATAACCTTCATTTTCCAAAACAAAGACTATTACCAGGATCTAAACTTTGCCAGAGAAGACCCAAAAGTCACATGCCTACATGCGTTTTGGCATAGCAGGTAGGAGGTTTCTCTCTTTACCATATTAAACTCTCTAGCACTCAATAAAGGAGTTCTCTAGTAGATGATAAAATAAAATTACTGAAAATACTTAAAAATTACTTTATTATAAGTACAGTCGTGGCCAAAAGTTTTGAGAATGACACAAATATTAGTTTGCACAAAGTTTGCTGCTAAACTGCTTTTAGATCTTTGTTTCAGTTATTTCTGTGATGTAGTGAAATATAATTACTCGCACTTCATACGTTTCAAAGGCTTTTATCGACAATTTCATGACATTTATGCAAAGAGTCAGTATTTGCAGTGTTGGCCCTTCTTTTTCAGGACCTCTGCAATTCGACTGGGCATGCTCTCAATCAACTTCTGGGCCAATTCCTGACTGATAGCAACCCATTCTTTCATAATCACTTCTTGGAGATTGACCTCAAGTTCTCAATGGGATTAAAGATCTGGGGAGTTTCCAGGCCATGGACCCAAAATGTCAACGTTTTGGTCCCCGAGCCACTTAGTTATCACTTTTTCCTTATGGCACGGTGCTCCATCGTGCTGGAAAATGCATTGTTTTTCACCAAACTGTTGTTGGAAGAAGTTGCTGTTGGAGGGTGTTTTGGTACCATTCTTTATTCATGGCTGTGTTTTTGGGTAAAATTGTGAGTGAGCCCACTCCCTTGGATGAGAAGCAACCCCACACATGAATGGTCTCAGGATGCTTTACTGTTGGCATGACACAGGACTGATGGTAGCACTCACCTTTTCTTCTCCGGACAAGCCTTTTTCCAGATGCCCCAAACAATCGGAAAGAGGCTTCACGGGGAGAATATGACTTTGCCCCAGTCCTCAGTAGTCCATTCACCATACTTTCTGCAGAAGATCAATCTGACCCTGATGGGGTTTTTTTGGAGAGAAGTGGCTTCTTTGCTGCCCTTCTTGACACCAGGCCATCTTCCAAAAGTCTTCGCCTCACTGTGCATGCAGATGCGCTCACACCTGCCTGCTGCCATTTCTGAGCAAGCTCTGCACTGGTGGCACTCCGATCCCGCAGCTGAATCCCCTTTGGGAGACGATCCTGGCGCTTGCTGGACTTTCTTGGACGCCCTGAAGCCTTCTTAACAAGAATTGAACCTCTTTACTTGAAGTTCTTGATGATCCTATAAATTGTTGATTGAGGTGCAATCTTAGTAGCCACAATATCCATGCCTGTGAAGCCATTTTTATGCAACGCAATGATGGCGGCACAAGTTTTTTTTGCAGGTCACCATGGTTAACAATGGAAGAACAATGATTTCAAGCATCACCCTCCTTTTAACAAGTCTGCCATTTTAACCCAATCAGCCTGACATAATGATCTCCAGCCTTGTGCTCGTCAACATTCTCACCTGAGTTAACAAGACGATTACTGAAATGATCTCAGCAGGTCCTTAAATGACAGCAATGAAATGCAGTGGAAAGGTTTTTGGGGATTAAGTTAATTTTCATGGCAAAGAAGGACTATGCAATTAATCTGATCACTCTTCATAACATTCTGGAGTATATGCAAATTGTTATTATAAAAACTTAAGCAGCAACTTTTCCAATTTCCAATATTTCTGTAATTCTCAAAACTTTTGGCCACGACTGTAAATTCCCAAATACTTTTTATTAGTTATCATGGCTCGTTTTCTCTGGGGAGCAATCATTAGAGGAAATAAAATGTCCGCCATTCTATTAGTACACATAAAACCTGTCCTAATCATACAGCAGGAAAAGTTATTTCAGAACATTGAGCTAAAGAGCTGCCTCATCCACCGCTCTGCTTGTCAGGGATTATGATCCTGAATACAGTTTAATATGATCTTCAGCTGAATCTCTGTAGGAATAGAGTTCATGAGGAGATATCACATACAGAGAGGATGGTGGGGATGTAGTAATGAGGAGCAGCACTTGTATGCAGTCTCCATCACCATAGTCTGTCCTCCATGTCTGCTCATGAACTTCAGATTCAGCTGAAGATCTTGTCAGCTGTATTCAGGAACATAATTCCTAACAAGCAGAGCAGAGAGGAGGATGAGGCAGCTCTTTAGCTCAGTGTTGTGAAGTAACTTGTCCTGCTGTGTGAATAAGACAGGTTTAGAGTGTACTAATATGATGGCGGCCATTTTATTTTTTACTAATGATTGCTGCCTAGACAAAACAAGCCAGTATAACCATGAAAGGTGTTTAGGAATATATTTATAATAAAGTAATATTCAAGTATTTTCATTTTCTTAATTCCTGGAGAACCCCTCTAACCTAATCTAACCTGGTCTGCAACCACTCGTGGTCACCTTAGTGGAAAATACCAATACAGAATAGCAATAGTTTAACGTTATCAGTTCCATGCGAATTTCACCGCCTAATAATGCCTTTTGCTTTGCCTCTTCCCAAATCTTTTCATTTTAAAACCCCAAGAGCGTAATCTCATTACATTTGATTTTTAAGTCTACAGCAGAACTTTTTTTCGAATGTATGGCTCTATGGAATGGGATGCCTATTGGAGATCAGCTATGAAAATTGGTTTTCTGAGTATATAATATTTCAGTCATTATTGAAGAATTCTATCCAGGCTCTTCATTTTAAATGAAGTGGAGGGCTTCATAGTCATAATGCAAGATACAAGATGAAATGATCATAGATATGTGAATAATAAGCTTTTATGAAGGACTCAGTACCAGGACAAGGCCTTGTAAACATCCTGAGCTGCATTTCCAGTGTGGGGGTGGTCTTCAGACTACTTCAATAAATGAGGGACCGGACTGGTCAGATTTAGCATGTGCAACGAGTGTCTTTAGGTCTCATTTAGACCATTGAATTATGGATGTGTACAGTCCGTGTTCTCCACGGACATCACACCTACCCACGGTCTTACAATTCCATTCACACATCAGCGGTTTTCCACTGAGAAAAATCATGGAGACATGCACCACTTTGGTCCGTGCTGCGGGCCAAGCACACCCACTTAAGTCTATGGGTCCATCTAAAACCACTGGCAGGAACTCTGGAAATTAATTTACAGCTGAGCAGTGACCGCGGTATATGGATGACACACAGATGGGAAAAAAACGGACACACAGATTCTTCATCGACATCTTCATGGATGAAACACGGATGAGATTTCCACGGAAGTCAAACAGACATGGCGGCCTTAGACCTTGAAAGGAAAAAAAAAAATCACGGAGGCATGCACTACTTTGGTCCGTGATGCGGACCAAACACTCCCATTATAGTCTATGGGTCCATAAAAAAAAACATGGACACAACACGGATGGCATCTGTGTTTGGTCTGTTTTTTACTGACCATTGGTAGGAGATTCTTTGGAAATTAACTTTCAGCTGAGGAGTCTCGGTGGAATATGGATGCACATGAAGGGCAAAAAATGGTCACATGGACCAAAAAAAGATGTTTAATGGATGAAACATGGGCTGAATTTTTTCAAGGATGTGAACAAGACCTTATTTTGTGCTTTTTGCAGATACCAAAAAGTGACCCAAACATCAAAAGGATACGACAAAGTTGATGTAGGACACAGACACTGCTGGGGTATAAAAAGTGGGTTTCATAAATATCTGAAAATCAGATTGTGGCTCCCCCTGACATAGGAGGACTCTGGGAATGGAATCGGCACGGAGAGTTGCCAGAGTAAGGGGTAATTTATTATAATAAAATGCGCTTATATTAGGCGTATTTCAGGCACCAGGCGCAGATGTTAATTAAATTTACCGTTGTACAGTGTATGTGTACAAATCTTGTTGCCACGTAAATAAAAGGAAGATATTGCACCAAACAACCAAGCAGTGCTGGACATCCTTCTCATGCACCAGGCGCAGATGGCAGCGCAACGGTTAGTTGCGCCACCAACTGCAACTTCGTCGCGTTCACAGGTCAAAAATTGTGGGCATGGCTCGGGCAGCCCGTCTGATTTACCATTTTCTACACCTGTTTCCGGCGTAGAAAAAGGTCTACGTGATCTACAGTCAGGGGGAGCCACACTATTCATGTAGTACTGCACTTAATAGGACCTCAAAGACATAGCAGGCTTTTCTCCATACCTTTAAATGGGGTCCCTCAGAGTATGCAAACGCCCAGTTGGAGTTTATGCATTTATTGCATGAGCAAAAACAGTGAGACCCAAGGGATGGTGAACATGGACAACATCTGGTGTACGTATAGTTGGACGACCTCCAAAAATTTGCCCGAACAGGGCATATAAATGGGTTTTAAAAGGCAACTACCTCACCTCTCCTGATATGTGCTTTAGTAACTACTTGCATTCCCCGCGTAATAACAATTCAGGGGCATCTTTTCATATAACTCTACGTTGTGCCATTTCTTTATTATTCCTACGAGGGGGTTATGAATTAATTGCCAGCAGTTTGCAATGAAGGTCAAGATGGGGGGGTGTCCCTGCACAGTCTGACACTGGCAGCACTGATTGGATAGCGTCGGACCGTGAAAGGACACCCCCCCTCCCAACTGTTAACACCCATTATTGCAGACTGCTGGCAATTCATGGAATAATAGTTGGAATTATAGAGGAATTATACAACATACTATTATAAGAACAGATGCTCCAAAATTGTCACACGGGGAACAGTAGTTAGTAAAATAGACATGTCAGGAGAGGCGACAGCTCCTTTTTAGAGGGTAATTCCATGGAAAAACCCTTTCCATAGCAAGCACATTCATGGAGGTTTCATAATCGAGGTATAATGTGCTTTTGGCTCCTCTCCTGACTTTTCGCTTGCCCCACATACAGTAAGTGCCAATATGAATGGTATTTGAGTCATCAGTACAGTAATGAATCTCAGATGAGGATGTCAGGCAAGACATCAGGCAGGCTGACCCGCATTGCTTCCTAATTGAAAAGGATGACTGAGAATCACTGGGGGTTGTGTGAGCTTCCCCTGTAAAGGGAACGGAGACAACCGACCTGTCAAATAATTATTAGAGAGATTTATTACAGGTAATGTTGACATGACGTGTCACTGCTGCCGCTAATAAATCCTGCTAATTGATAATTGACAGCCCAGTTGACTCCTGTATAAATTAAATGGGGACCGTAGGTCTCGTCACTGATTTTTATGCCGTGTGCATTAACATTATTTAAAAAAATATTTTTTCAGGTTTTTCTTTTAGTAAAGAATGGAGGTTGGCCCACCATGACCTAAACAATATCAAACTTCATCAAGAGCAACTCGAAGACCTCCAAAGGACAGACCCGGAAAGAAAAAGACGAGAGAACAGCAGGAAGAAGTATAAACATTTTCCTTTGGGAAACATTTTGGAAAGAAAATAGGGAAAGGAAGGACGTTAGACACAAATGTCTTCATGAGTGAATGCAATTCTACAGAACTTCTCTACCAGAGACCTGGTAGACCACAGGTACAATATGGCTCCAAAAATTTCTATAGGAGCTGTATTACAGCTCTGTACAACTCGGGAGGTTGCATGGAGCTGTAATATGGTATCGTGCATAAGCCCTAGGGGGTTGAAGATAAAGATTTACAACCCATGGGCAAGTGTGCAGGTTATAGACATGTCTAATCAAGGTATCAAACATACTGTCCCAAAGTGATGATGACCACCGTCAAAAAAAAAAGCAGCTGACAAATTTAATCCTGAACTGTATGATGGTGGCAATCTATCTGCAGATGTTAAAGGGTTTCTGTCATCAGGTTTACACATTATAAGCTGTCTGACATTAGCTATGTGCCAATGTCAGAGCAGCTTGATAATGTGTTTTTTATGTAAATCCGAGTTATATTTAAGCTAAAAAAACGTATTTTTATAATATGTAAATTAGCCTCTAGGAGCCTGCTCCTAGAGGCTCCGTGCGGCAACCTGCTGGCACGCCCCTTCTTTCCTTGATTGACAGTGCCGGGCAGCGATCCTCTGCTGCCTCCGGCACTGTCTCCTTGCGAAATCCCACGCTGCCGCCGCTCTGTATTCGGCGCAGGCGCGGTGAGCAGAGGACAGCAGGCACCAGCGTCCTCTGCTCACCGCGCCTGCGCCGAATACAGAGCAGCGGCGCAGGCGTGGGATTTCGCAAGCAGACAGTGCCGGAGGCAGCAGAGGATCGCTGCCCGGCACTGTCAATCAAGGAAAGAATGGACGTGGCAGCAGGTTGCCGCACGGAGCCTCTAAGAGCAGGGCAACGCCCCCCTGCTCCTAGAGGCTAATTTACATATTATAAAAATACGTTTTTTAGCATAAATATAACTCGCATTTACATAAAAAACACATTATCAAGCTGCTCTGACATTAGCACATAGCTAATGTCAGACAGCTTATAATGTGTAAACCTGATGACAGAAACCCTTTAAAGATCCAGAAGTATTGTGCTAGAATGAAGGAAAGCTTTGAAGATCTAGAAATGTATGGAGAACATCTGAGAAGGTTGTGACCCAGAATTCCCATTTTCTAAGTTCTAAATAGATGATATGGACAGTTCGAGGCCTACGGATCAGAGAGGCGCCAACAGAGAGTCGCTCCAATACTGGTCTCAATGGGAATGCAGCTCTCAGCTGATGTCGCTTGTACATCACATTCTGGAGATCTGCTCACAAGTACATCATTTTCTTTTTTTATTTAATTAAAAGGAGGATCAAATCTTGACTGAGATTTTCTCCTCATGCCGAGATCCAATCCGCTGTTTGACCAAAAAAAAAAAAAATAAGAAAGCGCATCTCCTGGATGTGGAGTGCAATGGGTCCAATTCATTTCCAGATCATCAGCATCTCCTGGGAGAGTCAAAAGCTTCCATCCAACCATATTGCAAGCCCACAAGACAAACTACTAAATGTAGATGGCTCCAGCACTGGCCTGGTCAAATCCCAGAAGCCAGGCACTTAAAGTGCACAGAAATGGTTGTCCTCTGGAGTAGAGAACCGGAGAAAACAATCCAATAGAATATTGCCTCTCCGGTTCTAGTCCTTTGTTTCATGAAAAACATTTGCCTTAGTGTGGGGCCACATGGAACGGAAATGCTGCAGTTAAGATGTGACCGCCTTGGGGCCGAGTACCACACGGTCGTAAGAGCCAGCCTTCTTTCTTTGGTCTTCATTATGAATGGCAGCACAGTTTTGAGGGTTACAATAAGCATAAATAATGCGGTTCTAATTATTATATTTTTTACTCTATAAGACTCACTTTTCCCCCCAAAAAAAGTGGGGGGGAAATATCTGTGTGTTATGTATCAAATACTAATCAGTGTTTCCATTAAGGAGTAATAGGACCTGGCAGTAGGATCAGGGAATGGTGAATACAGTGCTCCTGGTGCTGTCTGTATGGTAGAATGGGGCTCTGATCTGAGGTCTGATGAGGAATGGGGCTCTGATCTGAGGTCTGATGAGGAATGGGGCTCTGATCTGAGGTCTGATGAGGAATGGGGCTCTGATCTGAGGTCTGATGAGGAATGGGGCTCTGATCTGATGTCTAATGAGGAATGGGGCTCTGATCTGAGGTCTGATGAGGAATGGGGCTCTGATCTGAGGTCTGATGAGGAATGGGGCTCTGATCTGAGGTCTGATGAGGAATGGGGCTCTGATCTGAGGTCTGATGAGGAATGGGGCTCTGATCTGAGGTCTGATGAGGAATGGGGCTCTGATCTGAGGTCTGATGAGGAATCGGGCTCTGATCTGAGGTCTGATGAGGAATGGGGCTCTGATCTGAGGTCTGATGAGGAATGGGGCTCTGATCTGAGGTCTGATGAGGAATGGGGCTCTGATCTGAGGACTGATGAGGAATGGGGCTCTGATCTGAGGACTGATGAGGAATGGGGCTCTGATCTGAGGACTGATGAGGAATGGGGCTCTGATCTGAGGACTGATAAGGAATGGGGCTCTGATCTGAGGTCTGATGAGGAATGGGGGGGCTCTGATCTGAGGTCTGATGAGGAATGGGGGGGTCTGATCTGAGGTCTGATGAGGAATGGGGGGGGGTCTGATCTGAGGTCTGATGAGGAATGGGGGGGGTCTGATCTGAGGTATGATGAGGAATGGGGGGGGGGGTCTTATCTGAGCTCTGATGAGGAATGGGGGTCTGATTAAAAATATTTTATTTTCTTATTTTTTTCTTCCTCTAAATCCTAGGTGCATCTTGTGGTCCAGGGCATCTTATGGAACGAAAAATAGTTATGATGATGCTACTTGTACAACCACACAGTGGTCTGCCACATTCCAGCCACAGCATGCCGGCTCCATGTGGCCATACCCCAATTCTACAGAGACATGAAAGGCGTGGGAGGATAAGCAGCCCACCTGCTGGGAATGAGTAATGTCAATTTTCACGTACCTCGCTACGTCAATAAGTATAACGGAAGCACATTTGATGTCTACATATACACGCCGGTAGGAAATGTCATCTCTATGAAATGCATATGCTGGTCTCACAGGGCATCTGTGGACAGAAATGTTATTATGGGCAGGTAAATCCATCCATTATCAAGTAATCAATTCCTGAGCGCAAAGCTAACGTGAGAGAGAGGAAGCCGGCCATCAATAGCTGCTGCTTTTTTAAGCAATGAATCACAATCAACCGTAATCGATAATTGCGGCCGCTATTGATCTCCCGCTGATTAGGTACGAGGAAGAGGCCTGCAGGGTTTCAGATGACACAAGGATCTTCTCTGGCTCCACGTATGTAGGAAGAGCATGTGCTCGGTGTAGGCAAGAGCCGCAGACACACAACTATTCCTGTAAACCAGATCTGTCACATATCAGGAACCAGCAGGCAGGTAGAGCAGCTAATTAATTGGACATCTTCTCACTTCTCTTTAAAGTGGCAGACATCAGCGGCATGCTTTTCTCTGCCGAGGAGACGTGAATATGAAGCTCTGAAAAGAGAATGGTATGACGATCCCCCCTCTTCATGTCTATTTAATTGCTGTCATACTGAGAACCACGAAGCTACAGTCGGTATATATATGGGGTGTGACTGTGTGACTAAAATCCTCTCCAAAATGGCTGACTACGGTATCTGCTGCTGGCCCAGGTTATAATAGGAAGAGCAGCTCCGGAGCACAGACTGCTGTTCCAATAGGTAAAAGATCACTCCGTTTATAAAAATAAAAATAAAAAAGGAATAGCATTTCATGATTTAGGCAGATTTGCACTAATTACATGAAAAGATTTTAATTCAAAATAATTTTTATGTGACTCTCTTTCAAGTCAAATATATCCGCCATGCATCCACGTGACCACTGCAGCCAATCGCTTCATCGGTAATGCTTGAAGGTATAGTGCGAGAAGGCTCAAGCAAGAGATCGGCCGCGGTGGTCACATGGAAGTAAGGCCGTCTTCACATCCCCGTTTTTTTTTTCCGTTCTTTTGATCCATCAGAACAACAGAAAATTTTACAAAAAAAAAAAAATATCCTTTATTTTGTGCAGGACTTTCTCTGGCAAAGACATATGCAAAATGAGCACAACGGAGTCTCAAAATAACGGATCCGTTTTTGGTTTTGTTCTTCTGATGGACCGCAGTAGTAAGAAAAAGAAAAAGGGCGGCACTCACTGCTGTTGCAGTCTAATCACTTTATTCTTCCATACAAAAACCAGTATAAAAAGTAGGGACTTGTTCTCACACAGAACGCCAAGTGGCGACGGCCGTTTCGCGCTGCCGCCAGTGGCCCGAGGAATGCACTTCATGCCAAAGTAATTCATCACAAATCGAATCTCTTTGTGAAAGAAGCAGCCAAATGTAATTTTTCATAACTTCGCTCATCTCTACTGTATAACAGTCCCACCAGTGCAATACACACCGCTTACAGTCAACACAACGGGACGTACCTGCATAAGGTATAAGGATGAACGGTGGGGAGGAACAGGTTAATCATAAGCAATTAAAACTGCACTAAGACGACAGATCTCTGCATTTCCCCATAATCACTTTTTAATTAAAAGGCTGAGCATTCAAATCAGACAATTCATGGAGAAAAAGAAACACGGAGGCTTTACAACATGTGAATCATCCAAGTTGATTATGGGTCGGAGGCATCGCGGCAGGAGCCTCATAATCTACAAGCACGGTACACGTGGAAGGTATTACAGGGGATATGCTGCAATCTCTTAAAGGGGTTATCCAGAAATTTGATATTGATGGTCTATCCTCAGGATAGGTCACCAATATCAGATTGGCGAGGGTCTGACTTCCGGGACCCGCGCCGATCAGCTGTTTGAAGAGGCCGCAGCACTGTGAGCACTTAGGCCTTGTCCTAGGCCATGTGATGTCAAACTCATTGGTCACATGGCCTAGGCGCAGCTCAGTCCCATGCAAGTGAATGAAGCTGAGCTGCAATACCACACACAACCACTATATGTCTATAATCACTGCCTCATTGGGGTTGCAGGCTATCAACATAAATGTATTTTATTAGTTAACATTCACAATAATCACTTCATAATTCGCTAGGGAGGAGGAACTATGTCACCCTGGGTCACATGATCGCTGTTCCCATCATGTGACCTATGATGCAAGCTGTTGCTATGGCAACGTGATCCTTCCAGGCCAGCATGGAGAGAGGCTCGGCACTCGGAGAAGTCCGCCCAGGGCCGCCCTGGGGAGGCGGCGTGACATCCGATTCCTCCGAGTGCCGAGCCTCTCTCCATGCCGGCCTGAAAGCATCACATCGCCTAGCAACAATTTGCACTACAGGTCACATGATCGGAACAGCGATCATGTGACCCAGGGTGACAGTTCCTCCTCCCTAGCGATGGGCTGAATTATGAAGCGATCATTGTGTATGTTAACTAATAAAATACTAATTTATAGGTTTGAACATTTGTTTCTATGCCTACAGTTTGAGGAGACTTTGGGGTAACGCCCAGCTCCCCTCTGACCTTACTTGCATGTGACCATTAGCGTGTGTATATATACTCAGTATGTTTGTCCATTTGTCATGCAATATTTTTCACCTGATGAAGGGGATTTATTCCCCGAAATGCGTAGTGTGTTTGCAATAAATATTTCTGAAGATCCATCATCCGCATCTGGTTGGTTCCTTGCGCCGAGGGACTATACAATGTCCGGCGCTGTTCTTGGTAATCTGTGAAGAGACCACACCGTTCACTGACCTCCGGTGGGCGCAGTGGTGTCATGAAACAGCTGATCGGCCGAGAGAGTCCCGAGAGTCGGACTCCCGCCAATTTGATATTAATGACCTATCCTGAGGATAGGCCATCAATATCAAATTCCCGGATAACCCCATTAACTAGCACTACCCACCTTTCCATGCAGAAAACCTGAAGCCAGACATACACGAATAATACCAGCTACTGCAAAATTGTGATCAGTCATCAACAATTCTCACAGACAATTATTTCAAAGGCTATATTAACCTCTGGCAAACAAATCATTAAAAAATGTTCTACTGTCACCATGGTAACAGACAACAAACAAACCCTGTGTAGTCTGACCCTGCAGTCCTCTTCCCCACTTCATCCAAGTATGCATTTGCTACATTACTAGTAAGTAGTAATCAGACCCAAGGGAGTAGGGCTGCACGACCCGACTACACAGGGTTTGTTTGTTGTCTGTTACCATGGAGACACAGGTCCGCAAGGGTTGTAGGCACAAAAGGTTAGGCTATTTTTAAAGAAGACCATTTGCAAGGTTGTTTCTTTCGTCTTTGTAAATGCATTGGAGCAATTAGAAGAAAAATGGGCTGTGAAAGTGGATATTACAAAGCCCTTACGTTCTACGGAGGAGGGAAGGAAGATTTAATCTGCTGAAATGAGAGCCATTATATTTCATCAGTCACACGGGTGGACTGATCTGTGCGCTACTAGATTTTTGTTCTTCTGTTGAATGGATTGTATGATTGCTGGCAGTGTACTGCTGGGGCGGCAGAGAGGTGAGAAGTGGATTTGCCAGGACTGGCTGCACAGCGAGAGTAAGTGCTCGGTTACACTGAAGATTATTAAACTGGGCCCTCTGTGAGGTTTTATTAAAACTCCGCTCGTTAACATGCAGCTCACCCCTGTGCTTACTGGACAACTAAATATTTAGCCGATGCTGCAATTAGTGGGGATGAAGTGGCACACCGCAGCGTTATCAGTGGGGTGGCTGGGAGGTAAATTCAGCTGGGATATGCTGGCACTCCACATCTAATTGGTGTCACTCCGACCCTTAACCCATAATATTCAATGCAGGATGTGGAAGCTTAAAGTCATTCTGTCATCCCAAAAGTTGGTGGCATATTGCGAGCACATGCCACCAATGACAGGCACATGCCACCAATGACAGACCCCCCCCCCCAACATCAATGAGAGCACACAATGCGTGCTCTCCATTAACTTCCATGGAAGTCCCGAAAACAGCCGAGCGAGTGAATGGAGGTTGGCGATGCGCTATCTCTCACTTTGAGGAGCC
This sequence comes from Bufotes viridis, assembly GCA_033119425.1. Classification (NCBI taxonomy): domain Eukaryota; kingdom Metazoa; phylum Chordata; class Amphibia; order Anura; family Bufonidae; genus Bufotes; species Bufotes viridis. The sequence continues at coordinate 258,805,464 of CM065594.1, read as the reverse complement.
CGTTCTGGAGATAGGAGCAGGTCTCAGAGGTGAGACCCACACCTATCCGACATTGGATATGGCATATCCTAGGGATATGCTACCAAAGTATGATAAGCCACCACATGGATAAGCCACCGCATGTGTGTTAACAATGAAGGTGCCACGGCACTTGCTGCAGTGCCACACTCCCAATGTACTGCTAATGGTGGGCGTTCCTGGGGTCGGACCCCCGTGATCAAACATTTATAGCATATCCTAACAGCCCATAGGTATTTTATTACAGGAATAAACCCTTTAAAGGGGCCTGTGGAAATGACTTTTCGTTTCCAGGGGTCTCAGATGATAAGCCGATTGCAGGGTGCGGCAAATGTTCAATTACCCAGCGGCACCACCGTAGGGAAAAACATGCATTACACAATTCCCACCAATGGGATGTTGTCTGTAGCGTAGCAGGAAAGGGGCAGATGGAAAGTAGTAACGTGTGTTTTCAAATCTAGCTTCATTCAGATTCAATACGTCACCTAAATGATCATTATGGTGGAGACTGCAACCTGAAAACTTGTCCTGGAAAGAGCATACACTGACCAGGAACCAGGGAGATGACCAGGGAATTGCTGAGAAAAATAATGTTTTAATATATACAAATGAGGCTCTAGGAGCAACTGCTGCGCCCTCTGCACTTTTAGGCCTCTTTCACACAGGCGTCATGTCTGACGCCCGGATAAGAGGCGGGTGCGCTGCGGGAAAACGCGTGATTTTTCCGCGTGTGCGCTAACTGTTGTAATGCGTTTTGCACGCTCGTGAGAAAAATCAGCATGTTTGGTACCCAGACCCGAAGCCGGACTTCATCAAGTCCGGTTTCGGGTTGAGTATTCAGTATATTTTATTATTTTCTCTTATAAACATAGTTATAAAGGAAAATAATAGCATTCTAAAGACAGAATGCAAAGTAAGATGGGTGATTGAGGGTTAAAAAAAAAAAAAAAAACATAACTTACCCCCTCCAATTGAGCGCGTAGCTGCTGGTCTCCTGTTCTGTCTTCAGCTGGGGGGTACAGGACCTTCCGTGACGTCACTGGGTCACATGGTCCAATCACGTGCTTCCATCACAATGGTGATGGAGCATGTGATTGGACCATGTGACGTCACGGAAGGTCCTTTACCCCCCCAGGTGAAGACAGAACAGGAGATCAGCAGCTACGCGCTCAATTGGAGGGGGTGAGTTACTGTCTTTTTTTTGGTTTTTTTAACCCTCAATCACTCATTTTCCTTTGCATTCTGTATTTAGAATGCTATTATTTTTATTTTTGCTATTGGGGCCCTAACTATCTTCACAGGATGACTGTGGGATCAGACTACGCCCAGGGCTTTGTGTAGTCTGTAACCACGGGAACATATACCAGTAGGTCTGTGTAGGAAGTGTATACAGCTTACAGTAGGAGATTCTGGATCAATATTGTCTGTAAAGTTGCTTAGTTTCTTATCAGAGAACAAAAACTACATCCTCGCGATTTATCTTTTATACACAAAAGGGGTTGTCTCCATCCAAGGTGCTGGCTCCCTGTACCGACACCTCAAACACATCAATCTGTAACCAAAAAAAGGGTCCAAGTTCGGCTGGCTTTAACCAGAGGCATTTAGAGAAATATCACAGCCGATAAAAAGCAAATTATGTCGCCAGGGGTTCTAAACCTAAGCTTCCTCTAAGCTGCATTACAACCATTTTTGTTTATTTCACATCCCATTTAATTCACCTGAAATCCTCAAAACGTGATCTGTCAGTACTTAAGAAAAAGGGTTTAGATGCTCCAAGTGTCACCGTGAGTCGGAGAATTTATTACGGTAATTAATGTAACCCTGGAATAATGAGATAATGGCTAAATGCAATGTACTACAAATGGATTGAGGTGAACTGCTAAGTGGAGCTGAGTCAGGTCTAAGGGTGATCCATCAAGACGTCTTCTAAATTGAGACGTCCCAGCCCGAGCTCAGCTAAACGTAGCCCTCTTTTTTACTTACGTGACCTTTCCCTGCGATTTTTACTTGACGGACCCTTTAAAAGTGTGCTGACCAGCACCGAAGCAAATAAGCGAGGTCTATTTTCTGCCGGTGTTTGCTAGCCTAAGCAGATAAAAATTTCATGTTTCCTTCCGGTTAGTTTCGTTCAAACATCTTTAAAAAACCACAAAAGCTCATTAATTTTTAATGCTAAAATCTTCTGACATAATGATGCATGAAACAATTTTATGTTTTCTTCACGGAGTCTGCCTGCTCATCACAGGACAAGCAAAGTCTCTCCCCGCTGGTGAGGACCCCAGCAACAACCAGTCCCACTCTGACAGCTCCCCATGAGGCAATCAACCAAGAGACGCAACCCCAAGCTACGGCTTGTCACGATGACCTTCAGCGGGCATGATCTTTGCTATGAATGTGATGAGCGGTGCTCGCTCAGCAGACAGGTCCCCGAGGATTTTATATCCAGAAATTGAACTATTGGCAAAAGTGTTTCGCGGCTGGACGCCCAAAATGCCAAGCGGTGCGGCTTCAACTTGTCTTCGGGTTGTGTCAATATTTGGAAACCCAATAACGTGATGGATAGGCCATAGCTAATGGGATCTCGTAACAGGAGAAGGTCGAGCTACTTGCCAAGGTGACTGAGCAAGGTCCGCTCTCTTAATGGGCCACATGGCGGATGTAACTGGTTAAAGGGGTTTTCCCATGAAAAATATTCTAGATTTTTGCAACCGGCACCTGGATACTTCTGTGATAGCATGCAATTAAAAATTTGGTTGAGGGGTTATACAAGACTAACACAGACCTCCCGGGGTGGTCGACCAGCAGTGATCGTACTTACCTGTTGACCAGCAGTGGTGATCGTCCTTACCTGGTCCCCATCGTTGGGTTCGGTCTCCATTCCTCTCCCTGCAGTGGTGAAATCAACATCTATCAAGGGGGGGGTGCACGTGACCGCTAAAGCCAATTATAGGCCGCAGCGGTGACCTGCTTCCCTTGCATCTCCCATTCTGGGCCGTAGTCACATAAACGTGGCCATGCCGCTCTCTCTTATTTCCTGTCATGTTATGGGCGTTTCAAAGCAGCACCAAGGTGGCGGTGAGAGGGGAGCGTCTAAGTACCTAGCTTGATGGAAGGAGCTATAAACTAGAGGGTCATTGCTAGGGGCGGTGATAGGGGAGCGTTTATGTAACTAGCTGTATGGGAGTAGCTATGAACTACCTGGAGCGTTGTTAGGGACGGTGCTAGAGGTGTGACAGAGGAAGGAGAATTGCATCATGGGTTTGGTTCGATACAGCAACAGGAATTGGTACATACAGGATGGAAACTAACCATAGTGGTTGATCCCAGCATGCCCAAACAGCCTACAGCTATCAGTCTACAGCAGGGCATTGTGGGAGTTGCAGTTTTACAACAGCTGGAGGGCCGCAGAGGTTGAGCATGCCGGATCTACATGGTGAAAATGGGTCGAGAGAGTCCAAATTGAAAAATAAAAAGCATGGGGAAGATGTACATGCGGTAAGCGCCTATATGAGCATATCTGTTATAAACCATAGTAATTCCAGGAAAACCCGTTTAAAGAGTTTTCAGAGCTCTGGATAGATCGCCGGTATATCATCGATGGGGGTCTGACACCGAGGACCCTCGATGATCAGCTGTTCGAGAAGGCCTGACGCTGGGTTCACACCTGAGCGTTTTACAGCGGGTTCCTACGCGCTGTAAAACGCTCAACAGGCGAAAACCCATGTTTCCCTATGGGCATGGTTCTCACCTGAGCGTTTTACAGCGCGTACGAACGCGCTGTAAAACCACCTACGCCCAAAGAAGTACAGGGGCTTCTTTGGGGCGTTTTGTCGCGCGTATTGTGATTGACGCCACAGTGGTCAATCACACGAACGCGCGTTTCCTATTTCCAAAAACGTGCGTATCAAATACGCTCAAGTGTGAACCCAGCGTTTGTCTAGTCCACGTGACATCGTGTTCATCGGTCACATGGTTTAGGAGCAGCATTGAAAGTAACAGGGTGTCTAACCTCCACCGATCAGATACCAGGGGATAGGTCATCAGTAAAAAAGTCCCAGAAAACCCCTTTAAGCTAGGGACAAACAAGCAAACTACCAACACCAAAGTGGCCAAGTAACAATAGCATGGCGGGAGCCTCTTGTATTGATCCCAATAGATGTAGATCTTCTGTCTGTCCTAGGTGTGAGAAGTCATCTCTTCTTCCCACCTTTCCCTCCCGCCATCTACTGCATAATACACACCACAAAAACCCCTATCCTGTATATGGTGTGGTGTCCATATCCACCCGCGAAAGGCCTTTGTCTGAAATAAATGCAAGGTGCTCCAGAAATGCAATGACCTCTAAGTCATCAGCCCCCGATTAGAGACCCAAATGCTAAGCAATGTCCAAAATATATTTAAAGGGGTTGTCTAAAAATTGGAAATAAAATAGGATATGCTTTATTTTCCATGGGCTGCATCTAGTATATAATGGGCTGAGCTTCAATACCAGCTGTGGAGAAGAGTGGCGCCGTATCTGCACTATAAAAAATGTTATATTATGGAGTATGTAAAATTACCGTTTTTTCTATATATAAATGCCTGCCATACGGTAAAGTACAAAGTGCATACATTCCACTTATAGCTATACTAAAAGCATTAAACAAACTTAATAAACATCCGATCCCATCACTTTGTGACTTTTTCAGCAGAGCATTTGACGCCCTTAATATAATCACGGCCTTTATTTTATCTAAGAATAGCTCGTCAGAAGAAAACATCATCGCTCAGGATTACAAAGTGAACTGATAGACGTCGGGTGCATTACATAAAAAGGCCTCTCTATCAAAACGTCAATTCCTTTACCAACTAAGTGAATCTCCAATTTACTGCAGACACATAATTCATACTGATGACTGGGCTTATGTTTGAGGCTCTCTCAGTTGGCACAAGTGCGCAACCACACGCGAGAGCAAAGCTCGGCAAAAGTCGCCGCTCGGGTGACGTTGGGCGGCAGCTCTCGTAAGTCTTCAGGCATCTAAGAGCGGCATTACCTTCTCTTGGAGAATGAAACGCATCATCTTTCTGCATGGTAAAAAAAAGGCCGAAAGAAGATAAAAGAAGGTAAAAGGTCTGGCAGTGGCATATCTCCCCACTAACAAAAGAACTCGCCAGGTCCTTATGTTCCCTGGTATTAGCAGTTGGGGAGGCTTCATGCTCAGGATATGTAGAGCCTACTGGTCTAATGTGCATGGTCAGCTTTAACCCCTTCCAGATCTCTGCCATACATGTACAGTAGAAGTCCAGTCTTTAAACATGGTGCCTGCTCAGAAGCTGAGTAGGCACTTTAGCTGCCAGGTGCCTGCTGTTTTACACAGCAAACATCCAGGAGTAATGTGCGCCATAGGCGATGAGGCCAATCATGGGCATTTAACCCCCTCAGATGACCACTGCATCCAAGCGGTGAAACCCCAGGAGCGCTGCGCCGCCGGGGCCCAAACGGTTCCATGACACAGAGAACGAGCGAGCTGCTCAAGTTGCTGTGGTGGCCTTGGGCACTCTGAAGGATTCGAGGCTGCCACAGCAATGTTCTATGTAGGCAATGCTCCATAGGAACATATAGAATCTCCTATAGGCTGCAAATCAGATAATCGCCTGTTCAAGTCCCCTAGGGGGCCAGCCTGTTTTGGGCATTACTGACCAAGCGTTTTTCTTCCTTTTTTCATTGTCACGTTTCAAGAGCTATAACTTTATTTTTTTCGTCTATATAGCTTTATGTGGGCTTGTTTTTTGAGGGACCAGTTGTAGTTTTTAATGGCGCCATTTTGGGTTACATACAACTTTCTGATTAACTTTTATTAACTCTTTCTGAGAGGGAGATGGGAAAAACAGCAATACTGCCACTGCATTTTTTTAAATTTCATGGCGTTCATTTTTCGGTATAGATAACATAATATATTTGTTCTCTGGGTCAGTTCGATTACAGTGATACTAAATATATAGTTGTTTTTTTTTACTACTTTTTGCAATAAACCCCATTTAAAAAAAAAAAAAAAGACCCACAACTTTTTTACTATTCATTCTATGGAGTTGTGTGTGGGCTTGATTTTTGCGGGACGACTTGTATTTTTCATTGGTAATCATTTTGGAGTAAATAGTGCTTTTTGATTGCTTGTTATTACGTTTTTTCGGTGGCAACTAAGAATAAATTAGCAATTCTGTCTTTATTTTTTATTTTTTTTACAGGGTTCACCGTAGGGGATAATTTATGTGATATTTATGTAGTCCGGGTCGTTACGGACGCAGCAATACCAAACATATGGGGAAGATTTCTTTTTTTGCAATTTTTTTCATTGAAAAGCGTATTTTCAATGGAAAAAAAAGCATAATTTTTTAATGGAATTTTTTTTTTAATAAATGTATGTTTTTTTTTCTTTTTTTACCACTTAATATTCCCACATGGGGACTATAACAGACAGTATTTTGATTGCTTTTAAAATGCAATGCATTATCCCTATAGTGCATTGCATATTAATAGCAATGCTATTCTAACATTGACCAGCAGGCTGCGCCAGAGAGGCACAGCCTGCTGGAAATTACTTTAGGCTGGTCTGGGGACTACATTAGACCGCTGACAGCTTTCACACACATCGGCACCCCGCAATCGCATTTACGGGGTGCCGATGGGAGTCTGCTCCCTCTGTCAGCACTTTACATGCGGCGGGCGCCATTGCCGGCATGTAAAGTGCTAAACAGCCCAGATCGGCACTCCTGCCGGTCCAGGCTGTTAGAGCAGCGCCGCGGGACCCGTGCAGCCCAAGGCCCCTTAGTGACCGCCGTAAAAACACGTAAATATATATCACACATACCGTATATATATACATACGCATTCGAATCACAACCCTTTCCCCCTTATTAAAAATAAAACTAAAAATATATATATTAGGCATTACCACGCCCTAAAATGCCAAAGATGTTGCTATCACTGTACCCAGAGAATAAAGGGAACAGGTCAGTTTTACCACAAAGGAAATACTGTAAAAATGTAAACCATAAATCTGTCGCGGAATTGTGTTTTTTCCCCAACAACATATGCAATATTAAATGGTGGTATTAGAAAACAAGCCCTCGTGCGACTGGAAAAATAAGAAAAAGTTATAGCTCCGGGAAGGCAGAGAGTAAAAAACAAAAATGCAAAAAAACTGAAAATCGCAGGGTCTTGTAGGGAATAATTTTATCTGTTTTTTAGAAATCCTGAGTAAAAACCAAACTGACCAACTTTTTGCTGTAAAACTTCCCAAGCTTTTGTTTTGCTTATTTACCACTCTGATCACCAGACTGGTTGTCAGTTGTCACTCTCCTATCGTGGAAAATAGTTTACCCAAGAAAGCGTTAAATAGAAACATTAATATCTTATAAAAAATAAGGGCAAGTGCCTGAAGTGTAAGAGTTACATCAACTAGATCAGGCATGCTCAACCTGCGGCCCTCCAGCTGTTGTAAAACTACAACTCCCACAATGCCCTGCTGTAGGCTGATAGCTGTAGGCTGTTCGGGCATGCTGGGAGTTATAGTTTTGCAACAGCTGGAGGGCCGCAGGTTGAGCATGCCTGAACTAGATCATTCCAGTAGGTGACCAGGGATGGTCCAGACTACAAGTAGGACGTGACAAACTCTTTAAAGGCTTGTCTTTTCTCCGTTTCTTGTGCTGAGGACCACAGGCTCCAGTTTAACACACAGAGGTGTAACGCCAACCACCGATGATGTCAAGGCCAGATTCAGTCAATGACAACAGAACAAGTTCTCTCTGATTGTGCCGTCCAAACGTGGACAATGATCTGCTTTTTCAAAAAAGACAATCGCCCTGTGTAAAAGAGCCTTCTAATAAGAAGAGATGCTCAGGAAAATTCACGTATACAGTGCATAACGCAGCATCCCTGGACCAGGAATTTGTCAGGTTGGTTTGTGTATGCTCTTATGCACGGAGACATTTTCTGCCTGGGGGCGAGCGGTTGGGCATGTAACGCTCGGATAAGGATCCTGCCGAAAACTAGAGGAAGAACATTGTTTAAATCACAACCCATAATGAAGACTGAAATTACAGCACCAAGCTACAAGAAATGAAATTACTTCAGTAAAAAATTAATTTAAAGGGTCTGAGGGGCCGTGCACGACTCAAGCATTTTAATACCACCATAGAGATGATCCATATGTCATGCACCGCTCCCCGGGACCTTCACTAGGAAGAACACTGTGTGTAAGCTGCAACAGCGTTTTTCTTCAAAGCGGTTTTCCCGGAGTTCAGTACTGATGGCCTGTCCTGAGTATAGGTCCTCAGTATCTCATAGGTGAAGGTCCAACCCCGGCACCTCCGACAAAGAGCTGTTTGAATAGGCCGTGGTCGTTCAGTAAGTCCTGCTTCCTCATCATAACATACCAGGCACACTGTATAGCGCTGTGCCTGGTGTTGTGGCCCAGATCCATTCGCTTTATTGGAATGGCGCTGCAATATGCCACGCAACCAATGAAAGTGATGTCACTAGCCTAGGAAAAGGCCATCAAAACTGTACTCTCGGAAAACCTTTTCGATGGAAATGCCACCAACCCTCTCTACACAGCTCGAGTCTATGGAGTCTGAAACAAGTGTGGATTTCTGGCTGGTTCCGTACAAAAAAAACGCATGTGTTACCTGCAGTTTTTCCAATTAATTTTTGCCTCGCTGGCATTTACATACCCCTACTTGCCCCAGAAAATAGCTGAAGTGCATAAATATATATATATATATATATATATAATATATATTAATGCCCCCCATGTAGTGCTCGCCAGTGTATGTATATATAAAATTCCCCCCCATGTAGTGCTCCCCACTTTAATATATGTATATATAATGCCCCCCTATGCAGTGCTCCCCATAGTGACCCCTATTGTGTCCCCAGTACAGGTAATTATAATGTATTCTCCCATTTCCGCCCCCAGTATAAATTATGCTCCCCTTTGTGCCTCCCAGTCTAGTTCACCACACCACAGGTACACTTGCGGGGATACTTGCTCTTCACTGGATGCTGAAGGACCTGCGCTTCCAGAATCCAGTGTGATCACGTGACATCACCACGCTGGGAGTATAAGGTCCTGAAGCCTCCCGGGAGGAGCGAGCGTCCCCGCATGTTTAAGTGGATTGTTTTGGGGGTTTTATGTTCTACAATAGCGTACCTGTTTTTAATGGCGGTTAGAAATGTACTCTTCCCTAAATATCTGTTAAGAAAAAGATCTGACTGAAAAAGGCTAAAAAACAGGACATACCCTATTTTGTGACAGCTGTAAATCACCGAATAGCCCCATAGAATGCAATGTTTCTAAAAACTGCCGTGTGAATGAGGCCTTACAGAAGACAGAAATGATTGGAATGGAGCGAGCCACACAACTAGTTAATTGCGTCAAGACACCAGTCCTTTTAATCCCTTCCATTTCACCATAAACTTAGCCGCATGTTTTCCCTGAGCACCTACATTGTTGGTCTGAAAAGCACAAAAGCATTCCAAATGGCTTTAAACATGGCGACTTCCATGCTTTTATCTCGAACCGTTGCTAAGCAAAAGTTCAAGGACAACCTGCAATACATGATTCAATCCAAACAGGAGCCCCCCGCCCCCCTTGCTTTTCTTGCCATTTGCTCAATAGATACACAGCAACACTGATCAATACCAGGACTCGGTAATGGTTACTTCATACCGGCGGCAGCGAAGCAAAACATTACATGTGCCTTGCAGAACAGACCTAGGAGCCTTCAAGGACATGCTCTGCTAAATGCATCTCAGTCTCAGGTGTGTTTGACTTTTTTCCAACACAGTAGTCATTCTCCTCCGGCACCCGCGTGTTACAGTATGCACAACGCATTCACATTAGAGAAGGAGGTAAGAGGGTTAAAGAGATATTGGCAACCGGTAGGAAACGTCGATGCGAGCTGGTTTCTCTTTGAAGGGAATGTGTCATCAGGCGCCTTGTGATCGCGGAGGAAACAATAAATTCTAAGGTGCAGGAAAACATTTTACAGGAGAATATAAGGGCAGCGTCCAGAACCTCAAGCTGAAGGGACGTTGGGTGATGCCCCAAGACAAAAGACCCAAAGTACACAAGTAAATCGACTAAAAAATGGCTTAAAAAATATTTGTGTTTTGGAATGCCCATGGGCAGGCAGTATATATAGATTACCTATCCTCAGGATAGGTCATCAATGTCAGATCAGCGGACGTCCGACACCCCCACCGATCAACAGTTTGAAGATGAGGCGGCGCTCCATGCAAGCTCTACATCATCACGGGCACTTGAATGGAGCGAGTACTCGTAATGACACTACGCCGCCGCTACAAGTGAGATGACTCACAGTGTAATGAAGAGGAATTAGCGCTCGCATGCAGTGTCGCCTCCCCTTCAAACAGCTGATCGGCGAGGGTGTCAGACCCCATTCCCATCAGAAATGGATGACCTATCCTAAAGATAGGTCATCGATATCAACAGGCTGCACAATTCTTTTACCTAAATGCAGAGGCTGTGGCATGACGTGAAGAGGGCTGTGCACGCAACCCATCCCAGAAATATTGATGCTGTGAACACATCTGCAGGGAGGAATGGTCCAAACTTACCCCTCAATGTTGTTCAAAACTTATTCGCAGCTACAGCAAATATTTGGAGGAGGGGACTGCTGCTGAAGGGTTCACTTACTTTTTCTCCCTGCACTGAGGGTGTTTACACAGTGTGTTCTATAAACGATATGAATGGTACAACTGTGTGTGTGTTAAGGAACGTTTTTTGGACGCAGCAAATACCGCAGCATGCTGCGCTTTTTGTTCCGTCCAAAAATCCGGAACACTTCGTTGGAAGTCTGATCCGAATTAATGCCCATTGAAAGGCATTAATCCGGATCTGCCTAGTTAAACGTCGCTTGGGCGCATTGCCGGATCCGATATTTAGCTTATCTGACTGGTTCCATGGCAGCCAGGACGCTAAAGTCCTGGTTACCATGGTAAAGTGCAGGGAGCTGCATACTACATTCCATGCGGCTCCGACGCCCAGGATGACGCCAGGGCGCCCCAGTGCATAGATCACGTGATCCATGCGCATGGGGCGCTCTGATGTCATTCTGAGCCCGAGCTGACGGATGACAGTATCGACTCACATCTCACTATGACAACCAGGACGCTAGTAGCGTCCTGGCTGCCATAGTAACCTGAAAGCATTCGAAGACTGATCAGGATCCTGATCAGTCTTCTAATGCTTCAGGCGACTTGCGTTCTGCCGGATCCTCAGAACGCAAGTGTGAAAGGACCCTTAGGTGCATGGTCAACCTAATGGTGGCCATAGAGCTTGGACAGCGGTCGGCCAACAGCTATAGCTCCGGACCCTACACTTGGCTTATCATGCATGAGTTCACTAGATGCTCGATAGGGAGAGGTGAACAAGTTGCTGTCAGACATCTCTAGTGGTAACTTACCTGTCGTAAGAAAAAAAAGAAAGGATCAGGCATGTAGAAATCCAACTGCCTGATCCTTCTTTGTCCCAATATCTGTCCTCAGGAAAGAATCACGAGACCCTCATATACATTAAATGGGGGGCCTGTTCTACTAAAACCAGCCACCATAAGGCTTTGTTCACACTGGTGTCTCATGGCTTCCCTTTATAATAGAATGAAGCACGAGACAAACCCACTAACTTGGGCCTTATTCACATGTCAATGAGTCCTGGGCACGTGCTGTCCATGTACCTACTCATTTTTACAAAGCATGCTCTATTTTTGCTCGTCTTCTTGCCCATTCTAGTCTATGGGTACATAAAAAAAAAAAAAAAAAAAACACGGACAGCATCCATGTTTCACGGATCTTTTCTAGGAGATGCTTTAGGAATTTTAAGCTGAGCCTTGTCCGCGGAATACGGATGACACATGGAGGGCAAAAAACTGACACACTGACGTCACGGATAAACCACTCACCATCTTGTCGCGGACGTGTGAATACGCCTTACTATGGAGTCTGTCAGGATTCAGGCAAGATTTCAGTCATGGTGATGTTGAGAATAGGACACCATGCAGTGACGGACACCCTGACAGAATGTCGCAGTACAGGTGTGAACAGAGCTCTACACACTGGACAAGGATCTGCAAAGTTTCTCACCTGTTTATGTGGCCAATATTTGCACTGAAAGAGAAATGTGAACACAGAATATGGAGAATGAGAACAAAAAGCTGTTCAGACCGTCATATGACTCATAGGCAGGATAGAGACCGCAGAAACTCATCAAGGAGAAAGGGAACGCTCACACAAAAGGTGCAAGCAACAATAGGCAAGCAATGTGCTCTGGCAGACGAGAGGAATTCAATAGCAGACAGTGCGTCAGGTCCAAGAGCAAAATCTGTCATAAAAGGAACCTGTCAGCAAGCTCATAACAGCATGTACACAGACAGGGGCAGTGTGAGGGGGTGAGCCGGGGGGCAGAAGTCCAGAGGGGACCACTCCGAGAACATGACACTGTCCCGGCGCAAGCACTTTGCCAAGGCAACGATTTACAGGGTTAAAAAAAGGTCCCACGCTCCTAATGATCAACCCCAGTTCGGCCGTAGCAGTTTTTGTGGTCTGCAAATTGTGAATCCGTTAAACACAGCGTGTGTTCCGTATTTTGAAGAACAGAACGTCCTACGGACAAGAAATAGGACATGCACAACGGAACCGGCACGGCATACTCCGTGTGCTGTCCGCACATTGAATTGAATGGGTCCGCACCCGACCAGTCATGTGCACGCGGCCTTTATGCTGCCCATGGTCCGAGAACCAGGAGGTTACAGACAGGTAGAAAGAAACATAGAAGAGACATAACTAATCTCATCAACATGAAAAGGGGGAAGTAAAATACCCAGGAACTAAAAGTCCTCCTGTGACTTGAATGGGGCTGAACTGCGCCAAGGTCACGTGACCGATGGATGCGACATCACACGGCCTAGGGCAAGCAGCGAGAAGGCTGCGGCGCTCGCAAGAGTGCCGCTGCCTTCTCAAACAGCTGATCGGCGGCGGCCCTGGTCGTCGGACCTCCACCAATCAGAGGATAGGTTGTCAGTTACAAACAGTCGGACCCCTTTTACATCTGGGACGTGGGACACAGGACGCCATCACTAGAGACGCTCTGTCCATCAAACCAGGCATACTAAAAGTATTTTTTCTTGGGAATGTCACAACCAATTTTCACAAGACATGTATCATTTCAATCTGCAGGATCAGCCCTACCACAATGTACTTCTGGTTTGATAGGGGGTTGATCCTGCTGAAGTGTGCTGTATAAGAACTTTTCTTTCAGGCTCCAATTACTTTTTTTTTTTTTTACAGGCACTGTACAACCCTGCCAGAACCTTTCCCCTCGTCGTATTCCGTGGTGGGAGCAGCAATGTGGTCTCTGCTAGTCGCTATGTCCGTGTATACGTGTCCATTGTGTCACATGAAGCAGAAAGGTCATGACAAACCGAGGCTACTCACACGGGCTTGTAGGCTGGTAAGGAGACCAAGGTTCTGGCCAGACACATTAAACCAGGGATCAGCAATCTTCGCCAGTCCAGCGGCTTTGAAACTACAACTCCCAGCATGCACACTTACACGGCAGTTCTTGTAACTTCCACAGAAGCGAAAGGAGGATTCTGGGAGTTGTAGTTTCAGAACAGCTGGAGTGCCGGAGGTTGCTGATCCCTGCATTGAACGTTAGTCAGCTGTGTATGGGTGAGGTGGGTGAAGGAGTCGGCAACTATGTCTCATGGCTTCCCCTCCCATACACACGTATGATCGGCTGTACATGTATGTGTTCTCAGTGAGGAGAGGGGAATAAGTCGCTGTTGTATCCCCCGAGAACAAAAAGATTGGGCATGTTAACATTCGACAGCATGATCTTTCTCTCCCATACATCTGCCATAAGAGAAGAGTCAGGACACACCCATACAAATTAGATGGTTAGCCGTTCCCACCAAAATGAGTAGGACTTGACAATTCTAAAGGGGTTGTCTGACCCCCCCCCCCCCCCAAAAAAAAAAAAAAAAAGGAATTACTGCCATAAATGTGTGTAAAAAAATAAATAAAATAAAAAACCATTCAGCTCTCAGTGCCAGTGCTGAGGGTACCAACCACAGTTCTTCCAGCCCCTGGTAGTGACCATTTAACTTTTGGCTAGACGTAGGATTTCAGTCACCTGCCTCCCGCCTTGTCCAACCCTTTAACAAGCAGTGGCCTATCGTCAGGATCGGCCATCGCTGTCTGATCGGTGGGGGTCTGACACCCGATCACCTTTTCTGCAGTAGCTCCGGAGCACTGCTCCATCACCACTACAGGATGGCTGATCGCTGGGGGTGCGGGGCGTCGGACCTTCGCCAATCTGAAAGTGCCGGCTAACCTCCGGCACTCCAGCTGTGGTGAAACTACGACTCCCACCATACTCCATTCATTTCTGTGGAGTTCTGAGAACAGCCAAGCAAGTGTGCATCTTGGGAGTTGTAGTGTTACCACAGATGGAGTGCCGGAGGTCAGCCATCACAGGCCTAGGCTGAGAATCGATCAGCCCCTTTAAGGTTATTAAAATGCTTGAAGCTGGATTAAAGAATTTTTACCGTGGTGCTTTTCATAAAACTTCCCAATAAACGGCAATATTTTTGGAAAGGGTCAAGTGGTGATGAGACCCACGGTCCCTGACTAGACAGACGCAGATTAGATGCTCTTGTGGGTTTTCGCTGGAGGAACACAAGGAGTTACCAGAACTACAGGATCTACCTGTAAATGAAGAGAAAACGTATAAAACACATGCTTTATTGCAGGTTTATACAGTTTTATGGAACGGTGTTTAATTTTACTGCATTTTCTGCATAAAATCTGTGCTTTTGGTGGAGAATGCCGCTTCGGGCCAATATTCCCTTATTTACGTCACATAAAAGAGGGGTACTATGTAAAAAGTAACCTATTACAGGTGTACAATGGCTGCGAGACTAGAAATATGGACTTCTAGTAGATTTATAGAAGACAATGGAGAATCTTAAGGGCCCTTCTAACAGGCCTCAAATCCAAAAACATGATAAAGTCAGCGTTGCACATGTCTCTAGAGGGGTGCACTTAAAATAGTGCCTGGACCAACTACATCATGGTCCCCATCCTCTAGTGTCGCCAGCAGCGGTCAGGCATTTTTACACCTGTGACGCCTACTTTTCTTGGACTCCCACCCATGAACCAGGTCCCGCTAGGTAAGGGGTGGCCGCTGCATTCTGAAGAATAATCACAGAGGTGGTCTTCTCTGAATGAGGCTCTCCCGGTCACATTTTTAGAAGTTAGCCCAAAAAGCTAACTTCTTAGTGGCTGGACTCACACTTGGAATACTATTTGTTTTTGTCGTTTTAGATCAATTGAAATCAAAGGAAGTTGCTATTCACCCCTTCCACTCTGGCTAACAGGGGGACGCCCTAAACTGAAGACCTCCTCTAACATATGGATCAGGGCTGAACTGCTGGTACAATCAACAGAAGATTTTTTTGGAGGGGTATTCACATATTGATAACCTATCTTCCGGATAGGACATCTATGTCTAATTGGTGGGGGTCTGACTCCCGGAACTCCCGCAATCAGCTGTTTGAAGAGGCTGCTGCGCTCTGATGAGCGCAGCAGCCTCTTCCCAGGTCAGTGACATCATGTTCAGTCCCATCAAAGTGAATGGACCTAGGCTGCAATACCGAGCACAACCACTAAACAACGTGCGGTGCTGTGCTTGGTATGCTATGAGAAGGTCCCAGCGCTGAAGCGGAGGGTGTGCAGGGAGTCTGACCCCCATGGATCAGATACTGACGAGCTATACTGAGGATAGTATAGTATAATCTGTGTTTCACTTTCAAGATCTCTGCTTGATGTCAGTGACTAGGAACATTGCTGCTTTACTTCAAGAGGCTTAAAACCTGTACAGACCCAAGACCAGGTTTACAAGTTGAGGCTGCTGTACATAGCTGAAACCCGGGTCACCGCTCGCAAGCTTTCATCACAAAGTTGTGCGGCTACAAACTAGCCTGGGTTATGCTTGGTATTCAGTGTCCAAGCTGCAATGTCAGACATAGCCTCGGACAAGAGCGGTGCCGTTTACGTAAAGAAGACTTTAAAAACTCCTGTTCCTCCAGATATCTGTCCTGGCCCAACATGATGAGTTGTCCAGGTTTAAAGGGGTTTTCCGAAACTTTAGAACTGATGAACTATCCTCTGGATAGGTCATCAGTATCTGATCGGTTGGGGGTCTGACACCCGGGACCCCCACGATCCACTGTTTGAGAAGGCAGCGGCGCTCACTGTAGCGCCGCAGCCTTTTCATTGCTTTCCCTAGGCCGGGTGACGACATCTGTCACATGGCCTAGGAGCAGCTCAGCCTCATAGAAGAGAATCGGGCTGAGCGGGATACCAAGCACAGCCGCTATACAATGTACGGCGCTGCGCTTGAAGGGTAGAGAGAAGGCCACGCGCTAACAGGAGAGCTGATGATCGGCGGAGGTCCTGGGCCTGGATAGGTCTATGATGGCTGACCTCCAGCACTCCAGCTGTGCTAAAACTACGACTCCCAAGTTGCACACTTGCTTGGCTGTTCTCAGAACTTCATAGAAAGAAATGGAGCATGCTGGGAGTAGTAGTTTCACCACAGCTGGAGTGCCGTAGGTTAGCCATCACTGGGATAGGTCCTCCGTTCTAAAGTCTTGGGAAATCCCTTTTAATTGCTTGAAGGAGAAATCTTATAAGATTCAAGTGATGAAGTGAAATGGTCTGACTCATCTCGCAATGTTAGAAAATAATCTCAAAACTTGGGATAAGCCGAACTTCTTGGTGTAATTAACAATGGAGAGCCGTCATGGAGGTGGGAGGCTGGAGACGAAGAAGGAAGTAAACAGATGACACGGATCCGGAGGATGATTCACACGGGGGGGGGCACACAGGATTGTACTCATTCCATTTAGCCGCACTTTTTCCACATGCACACAGCGCTGGAAATAACGGAGAGGAGAGCGCGAGCATCTCTGCAACAGCTGGACTTCACTGGGAGGAGATGAATGTAAGATGGCTGAGGCCCAAGGATCACGCTTCCCCTATGAATGGAGCACTGGTCATGCATATTCAGTGTTGCTCCATTCACTAACTATGGGGCATCACAAAATGATGCCAACATAAAGTAGACATATGGTGACTGGTAAGCGATACCTATTTTTTGAGGTATCACTATCGGTCTCATGTCCGTGCTGTGGGCAGCAAATAGCCGTGCGCAATGCTACGCCACCGGTCGTGTGACCGCTGTTTGCTGTTTCCGCAATTAACATGTCCTATTTTTTTGCGGGGCGGAGGCACAGACTGAAATCCCACGGAAACGCTCCGTAGTACATCGGATGCGGGCCTCCGCTCATTTAAGTCAATGGGTCCACATCCACGATATGGAGTCGATGTATATTGCAGACCGTTTTCTGTCCACAACACGGGCACGGACGGCCTATGGTCGTGTGCCTGAGACCTTAAAAGCAGATAAATTAAGTTTAATAAAATTGCTGCAAATTTTGGATTTTTTTAATAAATAAAAGTAAAACATACTAACGTTTACCTTTAAAATGAAGTACAATGTGTCGCAAAAATTTTTTATAATTCCAATAGAATGGCTTGAATAAGTAAAAGCGTTCTTACCACATAAAGTGACACGTCAGACTTGTAAAAGTAGGCTACATGCACACGAACGTATGTGTTTTGCTGTCCGCCAATTGCGGATCTGCAAAAAAAACGGATGACGTCTGTATGGCATCCGTTTTTTTGCGGATCCATTGTAATAAAGCCTATCATTGTCCGCAAAACAGACATGCTCTATTTTTTTTTGCGGGGCTACGGAACGGACATGCGGGTGCGAATAGTACACGGTGTGCTGTCAGCATTTTTTGCGGACCCATTGAAATGAATGGGTCCGCATCCTATCCGCAAAAAGAAACCGAACGGACACGGAAACAAAATACGTGTGCATGTAGCCTTAGGCTCGGTGCAGACGGCAAAAACTGAATCTGGCTCTGTCTGGAAATGGTTAACGGGGGTTGCCCGGGCTAGTATTAATGACCTATCCTCAGGATAGGTCATCAATATCAGATCGGCGGGGGTCCGACACCTGGCAATCCCGCCAATTAGCGGTCTGCGGAGATGGCACATGCCCTCTCCCTTCTCTCTTCCTGTCTGCTGCTGCGGTTCATGGTCTTAGCCATAGATTATAGCAGTGAACAGGAAGAGAGAAGGGAGAGGGCATGTGCCATCTCTGCAGACCGCTAATTGGCGGGATTGCCAGGTGTCGGACCCCCGCCGATCTGATATTGATGACCTATCCTGAGGATAGGTCATCAATACGAAAAGCCTGAAAAACCCCTTTAATTTTCAAGCCAGAGAGAATAATCGTATAGGGCTACAGAAACCCTAGAAATTGTCATATTTTTATATCTCATTTTAAGATTCTCTAAAACGTCTCGGCCTCAGAATCTTAAGTTGCAGTTGAAAGCTAAAACTGCAGATTCTTTTTCTCTACAAATGAAAAAATCTGAAACATCTGAAATACAAAATAGATCAAAGCCTCGGCAGAAGATGACATCTCGGTGATGCTGTAGGTTCGGCAAAACTTGTGAAAAGACACCAATTAAACAAGCTTTTATGAATGAACGTTAAATTCTGCTTATTGGTAGTCCCTTAAAGGAATCCTGTCCCCGGGAAAGGCTCCTTTTACATTAAAGGGGTTTACAGTGATTGTCTATCCTCAAGGTCATCAATATCAGATCAGCGTCCAACTCCCGAATCCCCTGCCGATCAGCAGTACGGCCTCTTCCTAGGCCAGTGACGTCACGTTCATCAGTCACATGGCCTAGCTGTCGTTCCATCCCATTCAAGTGAATGGACCTAGGCTGCAATACCATGCACGGCCACCATACTATGTATGGCGCTGTGCTTGGTAAGCTGCAAGGACACAAGCTGATCGGCAGGGTAGTCGGACTCCTGCGGATAGCTCATCAATATTGAACACCCAGAAAACCCCTTTAACATATTTCACCACAGCTGGTAAAACATACAATGCAACAGCACTCTGCAAACCAAATAAAGTACAAGAAAGTATTCTAATACTTCGCTTATTTTGTAAATGAGAAGCTTGGCAAATACATTTTGTACAAAATTACTTGGGCCCGTCTGCCACACGTCAAGGCGATCTCTAACACGGGAACCGAACACTAAATTCTACCTGTTATGTGCCATGACGGCTACCATCAAATTCAGGGATACCACTAGATGCAACTGTACGCAGTAGTGGCCAATCAGGGAACCAGGAGATGCCCTAAAAGCAATGTCCTTCCCGTCTCTAAGGATCAAGGGTGAGAGGCGATGCATCGCGTGACTTTACTCTGCGGAGCATGGCTGAAACTTGCAAGATATTTGGCAAACTTTTTTAGAAACTCCCTTACTGGAAATGTTGAGAACATATGCCACAGCGCGGTACAGAGACTGGACTTACATCGGTCCTTGTGCCCAATGGTTCGCAGATCTCACATTTTATAGGAATCGAACCGAGACGAACACGGAGAGAACATACAAGCTCCATTCAGGTGCTGTCTTTAGTCGGTGTAAATTAACCCCTGAGCCACCAAGTTCAGCACCAATGGACAATTAAAATTAGGAACTTCTACGCAGACTTGAAATACGTCAGTCAGCTTCCATGGTCCTTTTTAACGTGGGACCATTCCCTTCCTTCAGAAATGAATGGACAACCACAAAGCAGGACAAGTCTTCATGAAGCTCCGCTGACGAGGATAATGAAATCAAACATTTTTTTGATTCCTTCGTTGGTCCCGAGGCAGGAAGTCTCCAGACCTTCCAACCTTGAAAGCGTCACGTGTGTCACAAAGACTAAAACGTCAGTGACATCACCCATATCCTGAGCAGCAACGTCCTAATTACACCTTGTCGTTAGTCACCATGAAGTTGCTTACACTCTAACGATTAATTAGTGGAAATGTCAAAGGCAGCTTAGTGAGAAGGGAAGCATCAATCTGCCGAGAACAAAAGTCTGACGACCAACGACCTGCACGTGTTCCACCTTATACGTTTCCAGGTATAACTGACATCAAATCTACTCTAGAGGGTGGCACTGACTCACTGGGAAACCTAAAGCTTATCGACAGCCTTGACATAGGAAGAAAAATATTTTACCCTTGAGTTTACAACAAAAAAATCTAAAACATTTTCAAAAAAGTTGTATTAAGTTTCATTCTGTCATCTTCGTTCCATTCACGTTTAGACCCCCTTATATTCCGTTTACAACCTGCTCTTAGTTACAGACTTCTCTCATGTGGACGTGTCCCTCCAAGTAATGCATGCTGGATGTGAGGTCTGTGTGTCCAGGATGCTGACAGCTTCTCTAGCTCTCATGTATCAGCTCAGATTCATTCCGGTACTGTTTCTCCTATAGGTTTTGTGGGATCTCCTCCTCTTTGTACTGACGGCAGACCACTAGAGCACTGAAACCTTCTGAGTTGCTCTGACTTGGCTTCAAGTGGCCTATACTATTATTCCCTGATGATAAACATACTTTGAAACGCGTAAGATCACTAGACCACACGGAAAGCTAGCTGTATGGGAGTGTCTGTAGTCCATGTCTCCGTTCCGCATCGCACCTTCTGGATTGCAGACCCATTCAAGTGAATGCGTGATACAGTGCACAAACGGCTGGGGCCTGTATAGTGCGGACCTGCTGTTTGCAGGCCGCAATACGGGTCCTGCCGTCTGGATTAGTCCTTACTCTGATGGGGGACCCTGAGTATTTTGCACATCACAGTGACAGGGAAACACTGCTTCATTTATATAGTCAAGCAGTAGCTTGTCACTATATTCTTAACACGCAGTTTTTAGCTATCTTCATAAAGCTACATGCACACGACCCTATATATTTTGTGGTCTTCAAACCGCGGATAAGCAAAATAGGGATTTCCTCAGTCGCTATTACAAAAATGGCTATTTTTCTCTGCAAATCGGACAAGAATAGGACATGTTCTATAATTTGCAGAATGGCCACACCGCACAAGGAAGACACCCGTGTTCTCTTAACTAGGGTTGAGTGAACTTGTGTTTTAAGTTGTCATCCGGAGAAACGGATCCGTTACGTATTTTTTTTGACATTTTTAAACGGATCTGTCAATGCGGTATTTTTAATGCCGGATCCGACATTACGGCAAGTGTTCCTGCATTCTGCATACAGTATTTTCTCCGTCCAAAACGCTATACAGTGACTGAACTGAAGACATCCTGAAGCATCCTGAACGGATTTCTCTCCATTCAGAATGCATTAGGATAAAACTGAAGCGTTTTTTTCCGGTATTGAGCCCGACGATGAAACTCAATGCCGGGAAAAAAAAACGCTAGTGTGAAAGTACCATTAGCTGATTGGGAGAGAAGGGTCTTGGGGCCCGCCGCACAGATCAGTTTTGTGATCTCAAAAGAAGAAACTCTGACCTGATTAATTCGATATTCTGCCATCCCATGGAACAAAGAACCCAAAAATCATTAGCGGCAGCCTTCTCCGGCAGGCTGTGATCCGTGCTGCCGCTAGTGCACACGTCTTAATCGCAGTTTTATTCCGGCCGCCTCCCGCCACGTTTGCTGTGCTGCCGCCGGAACTCAGGCCCGCCCCCATCATAGTCAATAGGGCCGGAGTGGACCTCCGGCAGCACGCGTGCACTAGCGGCAGCACGGATTCGACAGGCTGTTCACCCGCCGGAGAAGGCTGCCGCTAGCGTGAAAGTAGCCTTACTAATTTTATGCTGACATTTTCGGGGTATATTACATGTATTTTCTCCACGTGCATTAGGTGATACAGTAAACGCACTGCACACATAAGTCTCCATCGGCATGGTTTCTGCAGGAGATGACAGCGGTCCTCCAAAGGATGCTTTCCAGCAAGAAATGTGAATTTAAGTGGAATTGATAACCGGCATGCAGGGTGTAATTCACACAGTGTGTCAGCTTCCCTAAAGCAAAGCACCATTAAATGCAATGCACACACCAGTATATCAAACGTACAATTTACTTTCTCTAAACCTTCACGTCGCCACATCCCGAGCTCCTATACAGACTGTCTCTTTATGAGGGCTCGTGCTCTTGACCGCCATCACATTCACACAGAGAAACAAAGCACCTAAATTGTCATGTTCTGTGGGGGTCCCAGCAGTCAGACCCCCACCAATCCTATCCGGGGATCTGGGATAACCCGGTACTTGAAGCAGTAAATTTGGACTATTAACAATGAAGACCAAACTTGGCCGACAACCTGTAGCCGTGTGAGCATGCATGCAAGTGTGAATGTGGACAGAGGAATGCACCGTCTCTATGGCCGTTCTGTAGCTCCCCGGGTTTGGCGTCCTGTGAGGGGAGTCTCCGTCCCGGGGGCGACAGAGGTGCCCTTGAAGTTATGGGTATTAGGTGAAATGAAGGCAGGGTTCCTAATGTTCGTGACATCAGCACCCTTAGGTGCAAATAGACAGAATAACATAGAGAAGAGTTTAGTTGGGCAGAAGTTGACATTTACTAAAAAATGTCTTGTCTTGAGGTAGATATACCAATTTATTGCCATAGAGGGGATAGTTATAATCCATACGAGACGACTTCCCAGCCAGGACGGTGCTGCCTCCCATTAGAACAGGTCTGGGTACGATCTTTACTAAATTTCAGTGCTCTGGTCACATTAATGTTCCTTTAACTTCAGGCTGACCCGTACTATCTCCAGGTGTAAGTATACTATACCCTATAAATCACATGGACGGTACACATGTATGTCTTGCACTTCTTGAATTATATACAATTTCCATTAATATTGTCCATGGAGGAATGTGGCTCCAAATACAGCTTTGCGCTAAACTGTAGATCGTGAATAGGCACAAAGGCCGCCAGGCGGCACGCCAGGCACAGAGGCCGCCAGGCGGCACCCCAGCCGCAGAGGCCGCCAGGCGGCACGCCAGCCGCAGAGGCCGCCAGGCGGCACGCCAGCCGCAGAGGCCGCCAGGCGGCACGCCAGCCGCAGAGGCCGCCAGGCGGCACGCCAGCCGCAGAGGCCGCCAGGCGGCACGCCAGCCGCAGAGGCCGCCAGGCGGCAGCCAGCCGCAGGCCGCCAGGCGGCACGCCAGCCGCAGAGCAGGCGGCACGCCAGCCGCAGAGGCCGCCAGGCGGCACGCCAGCCGCAGAGGCCGCCAGGCGGCACGCCAGCCGCAGAGGCCGCCAGGCGGCACGCCAGCCGCAGAGGCCGCCAGGCGGCACGCCAGCCGCAGAGGCCGCCAGGCGGCACGCCAGCCGCAGAGGCCGCCAGGCGGCACGCCAGCCGCAGAGGCCGCCAGGCGGCACGCCAGCCGCAGAGGCCGCCAGGCGGCACGCCAGCCGCAGAGGCCGCCAGGCGGCACGCCAGCCGCAGAGGCCGCCAGGCGGCACGCCAGCCGCAGAGGCCGCCAGGCGGCACGCCAGCCGCAGAGGCCGCCAGGCGGCACGCCAGCCGCAGAGGCCGCCAGGCGGCACGCCAGCCGCAGAGGCCGCCAGGCGGCACGCCAGCCGCAGAGGCCGCCAGGCGGCACGCCAGCCACAGAGGCCGCCAGGCGGCACGCCAGCCGCAGAGGCCGCCAGGCGGCACGCCAGCCACAGAGGCCGCCAGGCGGCACGCCAGCCACAGAGGCCGCCAGGCGGCACGCCAGCCACAGAGGCCGCCAGGCACAGAGGCCGCCAGGCACAGAGGCCGCCAGGCACAGAGGCCGCCAAGCACAGAGGCCGCCAGGCACAGAGGCCACCAGGCACAGTATAAATTTTTCGTAGATAAAGGAATCAAGTCAGACATAACTAAGCCAGGTTGCTAGACCTGAAAGATTTAAGTCTGCGACCATGTCAATTGAATGCAGCCTGAATCCACATTCAGTCCTCATTACCCTAAGGCCTCTTGCACACAAACGTGTGCGCCCCGTGCCTGTGCTGCGGGCCGCAAATTGCAGCCCGCAATGCTCGGGCACCGGCCGTGGGGCAGCCGCAGCGGATCACGGACCCATTCACTTGAATGGGTCCGCGATCTGCCCGTTCCGCAAAAAGATAGGACATGTTCTATCTTTTTGCGGGACGGAAGTACGGAACGGAACCCCGCGGAAGCACTCCATAGTGCTTCCGTAGTGTTCCGTTCCGTCATTCCGTTCCGCATCTCCGGATTTGCGGACCCATTGAAATGAATGGGTCCGCATCCGTGATGCGGAATGGCCACGGAATGGTGCCCGTGTATTGCGGATCCGCAAATGTGGTCCGCAATACGGGCACGGGCGCACACGTTCGTGTGCAAGAGGCCTAACCCTAAGTTCACACCTGAGCGTTTTACAAAACGCTCAACACATGAAAACCAATGCTTTCCTATGGCCCTGGTTCTCACTTGAGCGTTTTTTTGGGGCGTTTGTCACGCGTTTTGTGATTGACACCACAGTAGTCAATCACAAGAACGCGCGTTTCCTATTTGCAAAAACGCGCGTTTCTAGAACGCTCAGGTCTGAACCCAGGGTTAAAGGAAGAGGTGATGCCACTATTGCCTGAGTTCCCATTTAGATCCACACACAGATTCTCAATTAACCCTTTCTATTCCGGAGGTGTTTTCGCGTTTTCGTTTTGCGCTCCCTGCCTTCCCAAAGCCATAACTTTTTTATTTGTCTACTCTGTTCACATAGCCTTATGAGGGCTTGTTTTTTGCGGGACAAGTTGTACTTTCCAAAGCCACCATTTATTATTGCATATGATGTAGTGGAAAACGGAAAAAGAAATTCCAAATGGGGTGAAATTGCAAAAAAAAAAAAAAAGCAATTCCACCACAGTTTTACGGGTTTTTTAATAACGCCGTTCGATGTACAATAAAACTGACCAGTTACTTTTATTCTACAGGTCAGTACGAGTCCGACTATACCTTACATGTATAGTTTTTCTTGCGTTTTGATAGTGCTAAAAAAAATCTGTTTTATTTTTTTGTCGCCATATTTTGACCCCTATCACTTTTTTGTAATCATGTGTATGGAGCTGTGTGGAGGCTCCTTTTTTTTTTTTTGTGGGGCGATCTGAACTTGTTTTTGATACCATTCTGGGGTGTGTACGTCTTTTTGATCACTTTTTATTTAAATTTTTGTAGAATTTTATTTTACACTTTTTCATAGTTCCCATAGGGAACTATAACATGCAATCATCTGATTGCAAGTGCATTGCAGTCTATGATAATAGCATTCAAATCTATGATCATTTTACTAGTTTCCTATGGAGCCCTATTACAGGCAAGGGCTCGATATGAAATACTATGCAGCAGCCTCGTGTCATTTATAAAGAAACAGGCTGCTGCATACACGCTTCGGCTCCTCCGATGGCCGCACAGGGGAGCCGGAGCACCACCGAAAGGGTGTCTGCTATAAAAACCAGGCGGCCACCTGCGGCTATGGCGCTCGCAGTGGGCAGGAGCGGGCGCCATCTTTAAAGTCCCGGCCAGCGCTGTACGATTACCGCGCTGGTCAGGAAGGGGTTAAAGTAATTAGAACTGTTGAGGCAGTCCAGCTGGTTAAACACATGCATGGGTTACTTACCAATCTTGGAGTATCTGCTGCCAAAGCAAGCACCAATAACGCCATGCAGCTTCTGCCAACACTTCCACATGGAGCGTTGGTAAGGAGAGGAGAAAAGGCCCCATTCCAGCTGCTGACTGTTCCAGGGGCGATCCTGCTGAACTCCATTAAGGAACAGCGGATCTAAGCTCCATGAATCTATAGCCGTCCATAGTGAGGTAACCACCAGCTGCATTACCCCACTTCATTAGGGTTAGGAGCAAGCCGGGGGACCTCCACATAAGAGGTACTGGCACAGCCACTTACAGGGTAGAAAGGATGAACCCAGGCCATCAGAGAACCCACCTATAGGCTCGGACTCCGGGCTGCTAAGGGACCTCCACCCCGAGAGGCGTTAGCAAGACTATTCGAGACCTGGAAGGAGAGGCCGGACACCCCCCGATCCTAGTCCCAGGGATTGGTCGCACTTCCGGGCGGCCTTCGGGCAGCATATTTACCTGCCTCCCCCTCTCTACATGTCTTTGGTATGACATGAGTCACCTTGTTATTGTAGCCAATGACTGGCAGCAGCGGTAACATATCCCCCATACGTCACATGACCCAGCGATATGACGCACGGGATTACTTCACCAATGCGGCCAGTCATTGGCTGCAGCAGCCAAGTGACCAGCGCCAAACTGGATGTTTACACGGGGAGACTGGAGAGCTTCATCAGCAGCGAGGGAACAGGGGAAGCGGCATCCAGCTCTGGGGGGCAGGTAAGTATGCTTCCCTCCGAAGGTCTGGCCATGTAAGAGGGGAGCCACCACTTTGTGGTAGGCCTACACAGCATCTTTAGCTGTGACACGCATCACGCGACCACAAATCGCTGGGTAGCAGAGCAGCCATTGAACTGAATGAGGTTGACGCACAACTCATAGGTGTCCGCGACTGCAGAATACTGAAAAACCCACCAGTTTTGGATTTCTTTGCCATTTTCGGGGCCACATTAACTTGAGAGTTGTGCTGCGACCCCATTCTTTTGAGCGGCTCCACTGCCACCCAGCGATCTTAAGTCGAGCAATGTAAATAACTCTTCCTCAAATCGACCGAAAAATACTTTTACTAATGAATTGTCCATATTGCCTCCTTTGCTGGCTGGATTCATTTTTCCATCGCTCGTTTCCATGGTTACAGACCACCCTTTAATCCAGCAGCAGAGGTCGTGCTTGCACACTAGAGGAAAAGACGCCAGCCTCTCCGATGGCTAGAACTGTGAGCGCACATAGGCCTGCATTTTTTCATATGCCGCCGTAAAAACACGTCAGCCTAGATTAGGGTCCCTTTATGCCCACTATAAGGGTCCATTCACACGTCCGTGTGTGTTTTGCGGATCCGCAAAACACGGACATCGGCGATGTGCGTTCCGCAATTTGCGGACCGCACATCGCCGTCACTCTCATAGAAAATGCCTTTTCTTGTCCGCAATTGCGGACAAGAATAGAACATGTTCTATTTTTTTCGGGAACGCAATTGCGGACCCGGAAGTGCGGATCCGCAATTGCGGACCCGGCCGGGACATCGTCTGTCCCCATTGAAACTAATGGGTCCGCAATTCCGTTCCGCAAAATGCGGAATGGAATTGCGGACGTGTGAATGGACCCTTCAAAGCTGTATTCATCAAAGGGTTAGAGGGGTTTTCCAGGTGTTTGATTTTGATGGCGCCGCAGCCTCCTCCTAGGCCAGTGACATCACAGTCATCGGTCACATGGTCTTGGCGCAGCTCCGCCCCCATTCAAGTGAATAGGCCTGAGCTGCAATTCCAAGCACAGCCACTATGTAATGGACGGCGCTGTGCTGGGTGAGCTGCGGTGCTCACCGGAGCTTCACTGGTTGTCAGGAGTGGCGGGTGTCAGACCCCCGCCAATCTGATGACCTGTCCTGAGGAGAGGTCACCACTATTAAAGACTCGGAAAACTCTTTTAAAGGTGCCCTTATCACCTGTCCGCAGGATGGCGTCCGGCCGCTGGCACCACTAGGGGCAGCAGTAATGGGGGTCTCCCAGTTCTTTATGTGAATGGAGCTGGGACTGCGCATGCTGTGGTCACCCCCACTCGTGCACCCCAGATCTTATGATCAAGGTCCCAGCTGTCAGGACACCCAGAAATGTACAATCTACCCCAAGGAAAGTAATACATTTTAACAGGAAAACTCCCCTTTCAAAGTACAGTTGAGTAAGGCTCTGTTCACACTGGCTTCCAGTTATACACTGACCTTTGCATGTCAGGAATCCTATTTCTACCAGCTGCACGGTGCTTGACAGAGCCCAAGTGTGAACACAGCTTTATCTGTCACCAGGAGAAGCCTGACCGCGGGGTCTACAGCCTCCGGGGTTACACAGAACCCATAGGTACGAATGGGCCACCACAGGCTCGTACCAAGTCCGGCTCATAAAGGGGGGTCTGGATAGCAGGTGCCCCACCTCATTTTAAAGATTTAAAATGCGTTCCGATCCTAGCTGCGGTCACGTGACGTCTGCTGCCCATTTCTGCCTGCAGCAACCAGCGGATGGCTGCAGCGGTCACATGTCACAGCAGCGGCAATACATTAAATAGGTGATTAAAGGGGGTCCCCGAAACAAGAAAGTCCCAATGAGAAAGCTGGGAGGGATGCAAAAGTTATTTTAAAAAGGAGCTCCGCCTCCTGCGCTCCCTTCTACTCCGCCTCTGTTCCCTATTGGACTAGAAGTGTGACGTCAGCGCATGTGGCCGCGGTCACATGCCGTGCCCGAACTGTTCTTTTCTCTCTAACTTTTGCACCCTGTGGTTCACATTCTCGGAGAACCCCTTTAAAGAGAATCTGTCAGCTCTCCCAGCATCTCTGTTTTAATCCCCATGTAATAATTCTGGAGCATCTATTCTTATGACGTTATGTTGTTCCGTTCCTCTATTATTCCTACTAAAAGCTTGTGAATGAATTATGAATTGCCATCTGGGTGTTACCAGTTGGGGGGGGGGGGGTTCTCTGTACCACCTGACACTATACAGTCACTATAGTGTCAGACAGTGCAGGGACACACCCCCAACTGGTATTTGACCGTTATTGCAGGCAATTTAGGAAAACGTTTCCAATAACTGTTTTATAAAAAAAAAAAAAAGAAGAGCAACAATACAAAATAAATAAAGCAAGGTAATTGCAAAAAATAATCAGCGTTTAATGAAGATTCTATCTGAGGAATGTCGGAAAATGTGACGCAAAAGTGGAGTTCCCCTTTAAGAAGCCCCCTCCCCCCAAATATTGTCACCAGGTATACCCTACCTGAATGACCCACAGATCTGTGACAACAAATTCTGCAATGTCTTAAAGGGCTTCAATGTCTTGTAACCCGCACCTACAGTGACCCCCAAAGTCCTGAGTCACTGGTTGTCAGGAGCCCCTCAGCCATGTGTCACCATGGCAACCCCAGGTTTACCTCACCTCAGATGACCCTGCACGCACGTTGGCAGCTGTCATTCCAGCCTCCCCCCAAACCCAGGAGGGCCCCCCGGCTTACCCGGTCCTTCATCCTCCAGCTCTGCGCCAGGGACTTGCAGCCCTCGATCTTCTCACAGTGCCTCTTCTTCATGAAGGTGGCCGGCAGGCTCCAGTCGCTCAGCTCGGTCTCCTCATCGTCTCCGAGGCCCAGGACGGGGCTCTGAAGATCCATCCCAAGGTTCCTATCACTCTCCCACCCCTGAAAACCGACCACGGGAAGCTCCTCAGCGCAGCGGTACGGACGCCGCCATATTGGGAGGGTCCGGCATGCATTGCGGAAACGGCGGCCGGCGAGGGCCAAACAAGCGAGTTCCGCGATCTAAATTTCAGACTGCAGAGTACTTAGTTTTCTTTGTAAGTTTTAGTTTTCCGGGTTTTGTAGGGAATTTGTAAGAGAGCATCTCCTCCAAATATGATACTTGTACCTGAAAATATGAACCTATTTGGTGGAAAATACACCGATCTGTTTATATTAGTTATGTTTTTTTGTTTTGTTTTATGGGGAAGCTGGGTGACCACCACTGGCTGACACAGAACCTCTAAATGTATCCAGGATGTTGTAGAGCAGGGATCAGCAATCTTCGGCACTCCAGCTATTGTGAAACTACAACTCCCAGCATGCTCCTTTCAATTCTGTGGGAGGTCAGAGAACAACCAAGCAAGTGTGCATGATAGGAGATGTAGTTTAACAACACCTGGAGTGCCAGAGGTTGC
Source organism: Bufotes viridis (assembly GCA_033119425.1). Classification (NCBI taxonomy): domain Eukaryota; kingdom Metazoa; phylum Chordata; class Amphibia; order Anura; family Bufonidae; genus Bufotes; species Bufotes viridis. Next base: position 258,775,596 of record CM065594.1, on the reverse strand, counting down.
TAATCACTGTTGTAGAGGGTCACGCCTGTGGAGGCTCTCGGGGACTTGAGGGGGCATGTCTGTGGCAGAGGCTCTTGGGGAGTGGAGGGGCACACTTGTGGTGGAGGCTCTTGGGGAGTGGCACTCCTGTGGCGGAGGCTCTTGGGGGGGGGGCACATCTGTGGCAGAGGCTCTTGGGGGAGGGGCACACCTGTGGCAGAGGCTCTTGTGGGGTGGAGGTGACCACACCTGTGGGGTGGAGGTGAGCACACCTGTGGAGGGGGCACACCTGTGGCAGAGGCTCTTGGGGGTGGAGGGGGCACACCTGTAGCGGAGGCTTTTGTGGGGTGGAGGTGAGCACACCCGTGGAGGGGGCACACCTGTGGCGGAGGCTCTTGGGGTGGAGGGGGCACACCTGTAGTGGAGGCTTTTGTGAGGTGGAGGTGAGCACACCTGTGGAGTGGAGGGGGCACACCTGTGGTGGAGGCTCTTGGGGGTGGAGGGAGCACTCCTGTGGCAGAGGCTCTTGGGGTGAAGGGAGCACTTCTGTGGCGGAGGCTCTTGGGGTGAAGGGAGCACTCCTCTAGTGGAGGCTCTTGGGGTGGTTGGGCACACCTGTGGCGGAGGCTCTTGTGGGGTGGAAGGGCACACCTGTGGCGGAGGCTCTTGTGGGGTGGAGGGGGCACATCTTTGGCAGAGGCTCTTGTGGGTTGGAGGGGGCACACCTGTGGCAGAGGCTCTTGTTGGGAGGAGGGGGCACACCTGTGGTGGAGCCTCTTGTGGGGTGGAAGTGAGCACACCTGTGGAGTGGAGGGGGCACACCTGTGGTGGAGGCTCTTGGGTGTGGAAGGGGCACACCTGTGGTGGAGGCTCTTGGGGAGTGGAGGGAGCACACCTGTGGTGGAGGCTCTTTGGGAGTGGAGGGGGCACACGTGGTAAAAGCTCTTGGGGGAGAGGGTGCACACCTGTGGCGGAGGCTCTTGTGGGGTGGAGGGGGCACACCTGTGGCAGAGGCTCTTGTGGGGTGGAGGTGAGCACACCTGTGGAGGGGGCACACCTGTGGCGGAGGCTCTTGGGGGTGGAGGTGAGCACACCTGTGGAGGGGGCACACCTGTGGCGGAGGCTCTTGGTGGAGGAAGCACTCCTGTGGCGGAGGCTCTTGTGGGGTGTAGGGGCACGCTTGTGGAGCCATTTGGGGGGGCACACATGTGGTGGAAGCTCTTGGGGGGGAGGGTGCACATCTGTGGCAGAGGCTCTTGGGGTGGAGGGAGCACTCCTGTGGCGGAGGCTCTTGGGGTGAAGGGAGCACTTCTGTGGCAGAGGCTCTTGGGGTGGAGGGGCACACCTGTGGTGGAGGCTCTTGTGGGGTGGAGGGGGCACACCTGTGGCGGAGGCTCTTGTGGGGTGGAGGTGAGCACACCTGTGGAGTGGAGGGGGCACACCTGTGGCGGAGGCTCTTGGGGGTGGAGGAAGCACTCCTGTGGCGGAGGCTCTTGGGGGTGGAGGGAGCACTCCTGTGGCAGAGGCTCTTGTGGGGTGTAGGGGGAACGCTTGTGGAGGCGTTTGGGGGGGGCACACATGTGGTGGAAGCTCTTGGGGGGGACGGTGCACTTCTGTGGTGGAGGCTCTTGAGAAGGGGAGGGAGCACACCTGTGGCGGAGGCTCTTTCGGGGTTGGAGGGAGCACTCCTGTGGCGGAGGCTCTTGGGGTGAAGGGAGCACTTCTGTGGCGGAGGCTCTTGGGGTGAAGGGAGCACTCCTCTAGTGGAGGCTCTTGGGGTGGTGGGGCATACCTGTGGCGGAGGCTCTTGTGGGGTGGAAGGGCACACCTGTGGCAGAGGCTCTTGTGGGTTGGAGGGGGCACACCTGTGGCAGAGGCTCTTGTGGGTTGGAGGGGGCACACCTGTGGCGGAGCCTCTTGTGGGGTGGAAGTGAGCACACCTGTGGAGTGGAGGGGGCACAGCTGTGGCGGAGGCTCTTGGGGGTGGAGGAAGCACTCCTGTGTCGGAGGCTCTTGGGGGTGGAGGGAGCACTCCTGTGGCAGAGGCTCTTGTGGGGTGTAGGGGGCACGCTTGTGGAGGCGTTTGGGGTTGGAGGGGGCACACCTGTAGCAGAGGCTCTTTGGGTGGACGGGGCACACCTGTGACAGATGTTCTTGGGGGGGTGGAAGGGGAGCAAAGGCTCTTGGGTGGAGGGGGCATAGCTGTGGTTGAGGCTCTTGGGAGGTAGAGGGGCAAACCTGCGGTGGAGGCTCATACGGGGTGGAGGGGGCACACTTGGGACGAAGGCTCTTGGGGTAGAGGGGGTCACACCTGTAGTGTGGAGGTAGGGGGATACATCTATGGTAGAGCCAGGTTGGTAGGGCTGGGGTACACCCGTGGCAGTGGTAATTAGGATGGGGAACAACTGTGATGTAGGTGCATGGGGGAGGGTGTAGTTATGGCAGATGTGCTTAGATGGAAGGGGCAGAAGAGCTTAGGGTTTATACAGATGGTAGAATAATTGTGACATAATGAAGGGGCATGGCCGTGATATGTGAATATCCTTAGGGGGATGGTGCACTTGGGGAGTAGGAAGAGGGAGTAGGCAGAACAAATAGATAGGGCAGTTGAAATCCAACTTCCCTGATCCTCATGTCCCCCAACCTCTATTGTCATGGGAGAGTTAGGGGGACCCCATACACATTACATGGACAGCTGGTGAGAGAACAGTGAGAAAGAGAGAGGAACCAGAGCATGGAGGATCCGCCCTGCTCAGGACTCGGCGACAGAGATGGGGCAGTTTCCTAAGTCTCTTGGGCGTAGAAGGGGCACATCTGTGGTGGAGGCTCTTGGGGAGTGGAGGGAGCACACCCGGGGTGGATGCTCTTGGGTGTGGAAGGGGCACACCTGTGGTGGAGGCTCTTGGAGAATGGAGGGAGCACACCTGTGGTGGAGGCTCTTTGGGAGTGGAGGGGGCACACATGTGGTGGAAGCTCTTGGGGGAGAGGGTGCACACCTGTGGCAGAGGCTCTTGTGGGGTGGAGGGGGCACACCTGTGGCAGAGGCTCTTGTGGGGTGGAGGTGAGCACACCTGTGGAGGGGGCACACCTGTGGCGGAGGCTCTTGGGGGTGGAGGAAGCACTCCTGCGGCGGAGGCTCTTGGGGGTGGAGGGAGCACTCCTGTGGCGGAGGCTCTTGGGGGTGGAGGTGAGCACACCTGTGGAGTGGAGGGGGCACACCTGTGGCGGAGGCTCTTGGGGGTGGAGGGAGCACTACTGTGGCAGAGGCTCTTGGCGGTGGAGGGAGCACTCCTGTGGCAGAGGCTCTTGTGGGGTGTAGGGGGAACGCTTGTGGAGGTGTTTGAGGGGGGCACACATGTGGTGGAAGCTCTTGGGGGGGAGGGTGCACATCTGTAGCAGAGGCTCTTAGGGTGGATGGAGCACTTCTGTGGTGGATGCTCTTGGGGAGGGAGCACACCTGTGGTGGAGGCTCTTTCGGGGTTGGAGGGAGCACTCCTGTGGCGGAGGCTCTTGGGGTGAAGGGAGCACTTCTGTGGCGGAGGCTCTTGGGGTGAAGGGAGCACTCCTCTGGCGGAGGCTCTTGTGGGGTGGAAGGGCACACCTGTGGCGGAGGCTCTTGTGGGGTGGAGGGGGCACATCTGTGGCAGAGGCTCTTGTGGGTTGGAGGGGGCACACCTGTGGCAGAGGCTCTTGTGGGGTGGAGGGGGCACACCTGTGGTGGAGCCTCTTGTGGGGTGGAAGTGAGCACACCTGTGGAGTGGAGGGGGCACACCTGTGGTGGAGGCTCTTGGGTGTGGAAGGGGCACACCTGTGGTGGAGGCTCTTGGGGAGTGGAGGGAGCACACCTGTGGTGGAGGCTCTTTGGGAGTGGAGGGGGCACACGTGGTAAAAGCTCTTGGGGGAGAGGGTGCACACCTGTGGCGGAGGCTCTTGTGGGGTGGAGGGGGCACACCTGTGGCAGAGGCTCTTGTGGGGTGTAGGTGAGCACACCTGTGGAGTGGGGGGCACTCCTGTGGCGGAGGCTCTTGGGGGTGGAGGTGAGCACTCCTGTGGCGGGAGGCTCTGTGGAGTGGTGGAGGAAGCACTCCTGTGGCAGAGGCTCTTGTGGGGTGTAGGGGCACGCTTGTGGAGGCGTTTGGGGGGGGCACACATGTGGTGGAAGCTCTTGGCGGGGAGGGTGCACGTCTGTGGCAGAGGCTCTTGGGGTGGAGGGAGCACTTCTGTGGTGGATGCTCTTGGGGAGGGGAGGGAGCACACCTGTGGCGGAGGCTCTTGGGGTGAAGGGAGCACTTCTGTGGCGGAGGCTTTTGGTGTGGAGGGGCACACCTGTGGCGGAGGCTCTTGTGTGCCCGAACTATCACTGAAAAAAACTGCCTAAAATATAACTTTTATTGTTAAATACACCATAAAAAGTCAAAGAGACTTGTTATACCAAAAACCAGGAAGACACAAAACAACACAATAGGGGACCATTGTCAGTGGCAGTACTAAGTACAGCGGAAAAATGCCCGAATAAAGGTACTTAGGCAATAGGAGCTTCTGCAATAGAACTTTTGTGTTTGTCGAAGGTATCCCAGGCCAGTATTGAAAGTGTTACTGTGCCAAAACCTTGAATGTTCATGGTAAATTAGGTGATATAATTTCAGAGTCCAGGTTACGATCACTTCAGCCGTTTCTCTCTCTCTCCTGAAATAGCACTGATTCCAATCTTGTTTATGGCTTGAATAAGTCATGAGATAGCTCATCTGCAGTAAAGACATTGAAATGTACTATAATAAGACGTAATGAAGACCTGATGTCCCATCACTCTCAGGCTTCGTTATAACATGAGCGAGACTAGAACGAGAGGTAAAAAGGATATTTGGAGCAAAGTTTAAAGGGGCCGGACAGACCCTATGTCATGTACCAGATAAGTGGACTCTTTGTACCACAATCCGACTGATAAATGAAGACCTGTACAAACATTAGGTCCCGATAGTTGACCTATTGAAGCATGCCCAGCAATCAACTAGCAAATGAGTGTTGATCACATCCATTATGCAGGCAGAAAAATCATCAGCGCATCCCCTCGTATAAATAAGATGTGCTTTACCAACATACAAACTGCATGGGGATCAGCAATCGTACTAGTGATCATTCATTCTTCAGTGGCGTCTAAAGGGACCCCAAGTCTTTACCCAAATCCCTGGGAGGTCCCCAGCATAATGTCTGAAAAGTGTCAGCTGTGTCGAAACCGAACTGGAAGCAGGAATTGGAGCAAGCTGAAGACTTAGGACAAAGTGAATGGTCGAGCAGTGAGCAGACCATGGTGATCAGGGGTGAACTGGGAGAAAAAAACAGAAACATGGTCAAAGTGATAACCGGAAGCAGGCAGAGGTAGAACCATAAGTCTCAGGAACGCTAGAGGCAGAAATCTCACACTCGGCATCGAAGGAGAGACTTGGAGGCAGCATATGTATAGGCTTGAATGACATCATGGAGCATGACACCTATACATGCAAAGGTATAATGACTGGAGACATGGAGGGTGTCCTTGGAGAGAGGTAACACCCTGGAATGAAGTTGCCCCAGCAAACAGAAGAAGTGAATGCCCCCAGACTAATCAGGTCCGCTGATAGACAGCGCCTTCTCACTGTATAGGGTTAAACCCTCAAGTGCTTTTGATTGGCTGATGCTCGGGAACCCTCATTTGCATGATTAAATTCTGTATATTTTGTATCAGTGTATACAGTACAATATAAAAATCTCCTTCTCCGTTTACCTTAGGGATGATTCAGGCTCGATGCAATAATTCTTAGTTGTAATAAAGCCCGGGTTATTTCATCAGGATCATGCAAATGTGTTTAGAGAAATAGAAAGCTTACATAACAGCCGCTTGTGAGAGCAGAGATGTGGTATTAAAGGAAGGAAATTTATGGTCAGTGATTACCTAAAGTATTATATATTTTTTTTGCATTGAAAATATATCCCTAGGAAGTAAGAGATTCTTACATAAAGAATATCTACCATAATAAAGTAAAACTTCACTTCTTTCTTAATAATTTCTGTCGTTCAGAAAGTGCCGTGTGCAGATAAAAATATTCCTTGTTTTAGGTGGACCTCTAGAGAACAGCTGCATCTCCATGGCTACAGACTACAAACAAACTCTGAGTGTAGTCAGATGGTCCAGCCTTATGTTTCTTGCTGACCGCCTCCTGAGAACTGCAGAGGCATCTCTGGTCAGAGCAGGTTGGGGTTCATGCTGGTGGCTCAGGGCAGGAGCTGTAAATTTAGATCTTAGGAAAGGACCTGATGGTCCTGTGAGATCAGGAAAATCTTTCCCATGGCCTTAATACAGTCATGAGCAAGAATCTTTACTATCACAAAACATGTCATGCATCCCTGAGGAATTGTCTGAAATTCTGAGCTCTGAATGTGTAGGTCCACAAGCAAGCCATGTCAATGAAGGACAGAAACAAGCAGCAAAGCATGTCTTCTTCGAGTTACTGCTTTATCATTGTAGTATGCACGATTGTTACCTGATCAGGGTCCAGCATGGCACATTGCCTCACCCTTTTCCTCCGACTGGCTCTGTTACTTCTCTGGTGCGTTAGTTCCGTGGGGGGTTTTAAACCCAGTTCAGGCAGTAGGACACTCCCTGACTATTCAGGATGTATGCAGCGTCCCAGCTGTCCTGTGATCTCTATGCAGTTACTGAACTACTCTGCTACTCTAGCCACATCCTTATCCACTGCTTCAGCAGTGTAGTCATTGCTGCACCAGTACACTTTTAGTCCTCCTGCACTACTGGTGCCACTATATCCTCAGCTTTGCTACATCGTTGGCTCCACAACATCTTCATTTCTGCTGGACCATTAACTCTGCATCCTCTTCAGCTCTGCTACACCTCTGGCTCCAGAACATCTTCAGCTCTGTTAGACTACTTTTACATCTGCGTTTTCCCTTCCAGTATTGAATCCGTCCTAGGATCTCAAAACCAGAGGAAAACACTTCAGGTTTTTCTCCATTTATTGTCAATGGGGACAAAACGGAACTGAATGGAACAGAGTGCACCAGAATGCATTCCGTTCCCTTTGGTTGTGTTCCCATGCTGGATAGCGTTTTTGTGTGCGTCATGGGATACTGATTAAGACGGATCCGTCATGACTCACAATGTAGGTGAATGGTGCCAGATGCATTTTCTTTGGGACGGAAGAAAGCGGATCCGGCACCCATTGACTTACAATGGTTTCGGTGCTTGATCCGTCTTGTTTATGTTAGAGATAATACAACCGGATCCGTTCAGAATGGATGCAGCGGGTTGTATTATCATAATGGAAGCATTTCTGCTGATCCCTACCGTACAGTGCTCAGCTGTCGTCGGCACTCCTATAGAGAATTAATGGAGCAGCAGTGCGCATGCATGACCTGCCGATCCATCAGAATGGGGGAACGAGACCCTGTTTTCATGATCAGCGGGGGTCCCAGTAGTTTGACCCCCAGCGATCAGCTAGTTATCCCATATCCTATGCTTCACAAAATGTGCCCAAGGATAGGTAAATCACAAACTGTCTCCAAACCTATTTCCTGACCCACTATACCAGAAGGCCCTGCAGAGGTCAAGGATTGATGGCCTCCCATTGCCGAAGCAAAGGAAAAACCCATCTTATATTAGTCTTCTGCTTAGCCTTCCACGCTGTCATCCACCAGAAGCTGTAAGTCGTAAGGTTTGGCTGCCCAAGAAGGGGAGCCAGGGTTGCGGTGGAGTGAGATACCTGAGGGCCACACAAACCACTTAGACCTCCAGGATGGACGACCACTTGACATATTTAACGTGAAGTCTCGTTCTCAGTGTTGCCACTCCAGGGACACTTATGCACTTCGGGCTTACAAGCTGCCTGACTTCTAACTTTGATCCAATGGCTACTGACACCTTTGAGTGCCCAAAGTGCACCAGGCGCTTACTACCTACCACCATGTGTAGATCCATTCTGCACAATAGACCACTGATAAGAACAGATAATATACTTCATCTTGGCCAAAAAAAGCAAACTGTAAACCAGCCCCTTGAAACTGCCCTATGTCGAGTGGTCCTTCATGTGCATGTGAGTCCCGGAGTTGCCGCTGCAGAGGATGGGAGTGGTAGTTGCCCTGATGAAGTGTTGTGTCACGGTGTACTCCCTCAGTCCTTTGCTCCCTGGCGATCAATGCAGTGGAGATAAAGCTCTGAAGAATGAGGTCAGAAACAAGCGTATAAAAGTCTCTTTTACTAGGTGCAATATATATACGGAGGCAGGTTGAATGGTTGCATTTGAACACTTTTAAGTGTAGATGTCCACTGTCCAGGTGTTAGCTTTAATTGGCCTACTGGTAGTTTGGGTGATGGGTGTCTTAGCTGTAGTCCTTCACCTTCCACTAGTGCCTTTGATGCCCACTCTGCTGTCTTACTTGAGGAGGTGATTTTATGGAGACTCTTCAACAGGAGCAGGAGCTCTGCAGTCTGCTTCCTCTCTCTGGTTACACAGGAACTCACCTCCTGGCAGGAAGCAGGACCAGCCCATCCTTGCCGACCATAATACGGCCAAAACATGAACAGTACAATAGAATACATAACTATATACAACATTGCAGATATCCCCAGGTCTGGTGTACCACACATGGATTTACTTTTAAGGTAGATTTAAACAGGGACATTTTCTTTAACCGATGAATACGTATATGAAAGTGTTCTGGTACACTGACCGAAAAGGAGATACTTGATATTGCATTTACTGTGTATCTGTCACGCGGCTGAGAGCTGTTCTCTGTCTGAAATAGGAGGCTGAATGCGGAGCGCTTCAATAGGATTACTCACAGGCAGCCTAAGCCCCAGAAAATACGTGCGGCTGTGCACAAAACCGAATGTTCTTGAATGTGTTTGTTCAGTCTGACAGATGTGGTTTGCAGAATTTTAACGTAAAAAAAAAATCTGAATTTCCTGGAACATCTGATGAAAACCAACACCCCTCCCCCCACCTCTGGGACCTGCTCTTATCACGAGAACAGATACTGCTCTGGCGACCATCGTGAATGGAGAGGTCCCTGCACATGTGCAACTCCCTGCATTCACTTCTAGGGAAGCTTTGAAAATACTCAAGTAAGCAAGTTCAGCAATTTTTTTTTCTAAATCCCATAGAAGTGAATGGAGAGAGCGGTGCATTCACAGCCACCTCTCCACTGACAGCGGTCATAAGATGGGACTCCGTTCTCTAGATAGGTGCGGGTCCAAGAAGAGCTGCTGACCTGTAATGCCAGACATAGCCTTTGGACAGGAGTGGCACTATTTCTGGAAAAAGCAGCCTTTTTTTCTAATCTCAGACAGCATTTTTAACTGGAAGAGAGTTTTCTTATAATCCAGCTGCCTCCACACGCTGTATACAGCATTTGTTGGATTACTAGGGTCAGTGAAACTGACCCATTAGGACACCCCATGATTTATTGGGGTTGGCCCATCTTGCACTTTGGTGACCTATCACTACGATACGCCGCCAATGTCCAGTAGGTACGTGTCTCCCTCTTAAACCCGCACCCATCTCTAGAATGGGGCCTCCGAAGTGCAGCCACCCTCCATTCACGTCTATGGGAGTGCTGAAAGTAGCCGAGCACTGGTTCGGCTATTTCCCAAACTCCCATGTACATGAACAGAGAGGTGGCTGCGCTTGCGTAGTGCACTATCCATTCACTTCTATGGGAGTTCCGGAAACTCAAGCGTGCTTATGAGCCAAAGGGGAGAGCTGCCAACAAGCTATGGCCACGTCATATGCTGGTAAAATTGGCAGGTTAAAAGGGTTTGGTTTAACCCTCCACCTATGAGTAATATTAACATTTGACATAAATCTTTACTGCAGACCGTAAAGCAAGGTGCTGTTTTATGGGTGTATCCTGTTACACTGACACCTAGTGACCGATGTGAAACTGGCAATATTCCAAAATGTATTTTTAGGTGGAAAGACACCATAAAAATGTTTACACATGACCCAGTATTATTCCAAAACTGTTATTAAAGGGCCAGTTTTATTGTAAAAATTAAATAATAATATTATAATACTACTGGCCCTCTAAAAGCTAACCATGGGAATATAATTGTCGGAGGCGGAGATATTATACTGTTACTTTATATCAGTGTTTACCAGTCTGAGCAAATTAAATATTGATAAATCTCCTGGCCCAGATGGCATACATCCATAGGTACTGAGGGAACTGAGTCCAGTAATTGATAGACCATTGTATCTCATCATCTTGGACTTTCTTGTATAGGGTCAGTGCCACAGGACTAGAGGATGGTTGATGAAACAATATTTAAGGAAGGTAAAAAGATGGAACCATGTAACTACCAACCGGTAACTTTGACATCCAACCTATGTAAAATATTTAAAGGTATTCTAAGAGATGAGCTGCAAAAGTATATAGAGGTGAATAAATTAATAACCGATAACCAGTATGGAGTCAAGTGAGGCCATGCTTAACCAACATGCTGGGTTTTTATAAGGAGGTGCAAATCTGAATCTTGGTCATGTAGCAAATGTAATATCTGGATTTTGCAAAAGCATTGGATGCAATGGCCTTGTGCTAAAGCTACAAATGCAGAGGCTAGGGGACAATATATGCACACAGGTAGAAAATTGGTTATGGGACAGAAAACAAAGAGTCATTGGAATTCTTACATACTTCAAATGGACTAAAGTCAGCAGCGGGAGACCACAAGAATTGGTACCAGGATCAATGGAGACCATAAAAATTTGTGTTAGGTCCAAATCTCTTTAAAATCTCTTGTGGACAGGATTGAGAGTAAAGTGTCAGTTTTTGCTGATGACGGAAAATTATTTAGGACATTTTAAACCCAGCTTGATTGTTAAATATTAAAGAAAGACCAAGGCTAGATAAGCTGGCAGCATGGGCAAGAATGTGGTAGATGAATTTTACTGCTGATAAATGTAACGTAATGCACAACAGTCAGGGCTGGATTATTATTGGTGCAGTTGGAGCACCTACTCCAGGCTCTGCTATGCCCCTTTATTGGGTGGGACCCCAGTCACAGGGTCAGTTCACCCGGTTTCTGGGGCCCCTGCACTCTGTGTATCGAGGACACAGATACAGTTGAGCACAATTAGTTCCCTGCTCCGGCAATCTAACTCTTTTCTGGGACTTCAGCAGCACAACAACGTCTTCACGCACCCTGCTACATTTCACAGGAGCCGACCCAGCCAGAAAAGGCCAGGCCTGCATGGTAGGAACGAGGAAGGGGCGTAGCTAAAGACTTATGGGCCCCGATGCAAGAGTTCAGCTTGGGCCCCCCTTCCCTCAGTATTTTGGGGCCAGGGGAAGGGGAGCACATAGCCTGCTGAATGAGGAAAAAATTGAAACGGTACCCCCTCATGCCAAATTCTTGACTTAACCCCTTCCCTCCAGCCAGAGGTGTAACTTGAACATTCTGGACTCCAGTGCAAAATCTATAACAGATCCTCCCAGCATACACTTTCTATAATACCAGGATCTTCTTATGCGGCACAAGGGTTTTTGGGCTCCCTCAGGCTCCTGGGCCCGGTAGCGACTGCTACCTCTGCACCCCTATAGCTATGCCCCTGGAATGAGGATAGGTGAGTATTATGCTACAGTGTGTGTACTGTATTTATGTAGCACAAAGAAGAGGCACTGCGCACAGGGAGCACAGCCCGAGACACTAAATGTTAAAGGGATTGTGCAAGAATGGGGGAGTTTGGGCAAACCCCTTCATTCTGCTTTACTTGCAAAGTGAAGACGACTTACCTGCTTCCCAGTGCTATTTTCCGCTTCTTCTCATCCACGCTTGCGATGCTGCAGTCAATCACTGGTCGCGGCGGTGTCCATCTACCCTTGCGTTATAACAAATGGTCACATGACGCAAGGGGAGCCGGATACCACCGCAGCCAGTAACTGACTACAGCGATGACAAACCTGATGCTGACATCGATAGAGATCAGCGGAGCATCACAGGCCTGCAGGAGAAGAAGAAGAGAACAGCACCGGGTAGCACGGTAAGCCATCTTCTCTTTGCAGGTCCGGTAGAATGGGGGGGGGGAGGATTGGGTTGCTAAATCCCCCTCAATTCTTGCACAAACCCTTTAAGAATGCACATTCGGACACTAAATATAAAGGGGGCACAGTCAGAAGCACTATATATGCAGGGGACACAGTCTAGAGGCACCATATATAAAGGGGCTCAGTCAGAGGCATTATATATACAGGGGACAGAGCCACGAGGCACTATATATATAGAGGCACAGTCAAAGGCACTATATATATACATGGGGCCACAGATAAAAGGCACTATAGTCAGGGTGCACTGAGTAGAGCCACCATATTTGAGTTTCATAGAGTGTGTGGCACTATCTTTTGGGGGGCACCAAGCATGTGGCACTATACACAGAGGACACAGAGTGTATGAAAGTATTTTCAAGGGGCATAGTATGGCACTAAGGGGTGTTTGTGTTAGTATATAGGGTGCCGATGTGTTGGAAAAACAAGTAGCTGACGATATCTGGGCGGCAAAGTCTGCAGAGACAAGTTGTGGCCAGGAGAAGCCATCATGGTGGTCTGAATCAGATGGTGAATAACTCTGGACGAGATGTCACCTGTAAGTCATTAAATGGAAATCTTTATTCTGCCACTGACTGTGTCTGATCAGAGCTGTAGTCACCTGGATGAGCTACAGCTGATGATGGGTGGTAGCATGTTGTGTTTTTTTTAAACAACTCCCAGCATATCTTAAAGGGACACTGACAGGCCGCTAGAGCATATAAAGTGACATATATGCGCCCCAACTGACGTCTCCTAGTGTCGCCCAGCTCATTAGTATTCACTGCACTGGGCGGCTTTTTTTTCTCTCTCCCGACGCGGTGAAATCCCGCGCATGCCCAGTACTATCTTCCTGGCATCAGCCTCATCGCCTGCCAGCGAGTCTATGTGGCGATGGCGCACTCCAGTACTGGAGTTGGACGGTGCCGGGGAGCTTATCCGGCGCAGACTCGGAGCGACAAGATTAGGCTGATGCCAGGAAGATAGTACTGGGCATGCGCGGGATTTCACCACGTCGGGAGAAAAAAAAAAGCCGCCCAGTGCAGTGAATACTAATCAGCTGGGCGGCACTAGGAGACGTCAGTTGGGTCGCGGCTGGGCACACAACTGAATGAAGGACAGCCCCTTGGGTACAAAGAAAGGTAATTTGCATATTGATAAAAACGCTTTTTATAAGTAAAGGAAAGGCAGCCAGGGTTGATAATGGTATAGTTTAATTAAGCATATTAAATGTTCTCCAGTATGTGGTGCAGGAAGGCCTCATGTTAGTTTGGGTCCCTCAATGAATGGACAGCTTCATACTCCTGGAACCCTTAATCTGGCCCTGTCCACAGAATTCGTATGACTGAAGCTGCATATTTTACAGAACAAGTAAGAATATACAGGATACACACGTCCGTTGCCCGTGTACTGCGAAACGCAATTTGCGGTATGCAAGCACGGGAACGGACGGCTTACGTTCGTGTGAATGGGCCCTAAGAGAGACCCTCCTATCCAATTTAATTTTCTGGTCGCTTGTGTCATAACCCTTTCTAGCTTTCCTATATCCTTTATATGTCTATGGATAAGTATATGGCCCTAATAATGAGAGGCTTAAAACATTGGATTTGTTCAGCTTGGAAAAAAGATGCCTTAGCATTGATGTGGTCAGTACTAGAGATTAGCGAATTTCATATTTTGAAATTCGTTCACGCTTCGTTTACTGATAAAAGTTGAATTGCGTTATGGATTCCATTACCACGGACCATAACACAATTCTATGACGGAATGCCTTTAGAGGACTCTCCTGCATAACAGAAACAGGAGGGAACCGATATGCAGCCCATAGAGTTCTATTATGATGGAATGAATAACGGAATGCCTCTTAAGGCATGTTATTATGCATTCCGTCATAGAATTGCGTTATGGTCCGTGGTAACGAAATCCATAACGCAGTTCATCTTTTACCAGTAAACGAATCGCAGATGAATTCCATAACCAAAAATTCACTCATCTCTAGTCAGTACAAAGGACTGGCACATAATTTAATAATTCCAAAGAACCAGGTGAGATCGGGTATGTATGGAGAAAATGCGATTTAGGCATCAATACAGGAAAGGATTCTTTACAGTTAGAGTAGTGAAACTATGGAACACCGCACTGAGGAGGTGGTAATGGCAGATACTATGTCTGCTATTAGATAAGCATCTAGCTCTTTAATAATTGCTAATAGCATTGAGGGTATCATTAATCTAAAAACGAATAATGTGTAATTATTGAGAGCCTTTTTTCAACCCATGTAACTATACAGGGTGGGCCATTTATATGGATACACCTTAATAAAATGGGAATGGTTGGTGATATTAACTTCCTGTTTGTGGCACATTAGTATATGTGAGGGGAAACTTTTCAAGATGGGTGGTGACCATGGCGGCCATTTTGAAGTCGGCCATTTTGAATCCAACTTTTGTTTTTCAATAGGAAGAGGGTCATGTGACACATCAAACTTATTGTGAATTTCACAAGAAAAACAATGGTGTGCTTGGTTTTAACGTAACTTTATTCTTTCATGAGTTATTTACAAGTTTCTCTTTGTTTACAGCCATTGACATGTCGCCGAGGTTAACACGTGAGGAGCGGATAGAAATTGTGTTGATGTCTGGTGAACGCAGTAACCAGGTCATTGCAGCAGATTTCAATGCAAGACACCCTACGAGACCACCCATCTCCCATGCTACAGTTAGCAAACTGCTTGCTAAGTTTCGTGAAACTGGTTCAGTGTTGGATTTGCCAAAATGTGGACGCATGAAATCTGTCACTAATGAAGAAACATCAGTGGCTGTCCTAGCTTCATTCAGCAAGAGCCCACAGCGTAGCACTCGCCGCATGTCACTGGAGAGTGGCATTAGTCGAACATCCCTTCGGCGGATATTAGCTACTCACAAATGGCACCCTTACAAACTCCAGCTACTGCAGCATCTCAACGAGGATGACCCAGATCGGCGCACTGAATTTGCAGAATGGGCAAAACAAAAATTGGAACAGGACCCTCAGTTTACGCAGAAGATTTTGTTCAGTGATGAGGCAAACTTTTATGTGAATGGTGAAGTTAACAAACAAAACCACCGCTATTGGTCTGACACTAACCCACATTGGATAGATCCCTCCAAGACTGTTGGAACAAAAAAATTGATGGTATGGTGTGGTATATGGGGTACAAAGATAGTGGGGCCATTCTTCATCAATGGAAACCTCAAGGCCACTGGATATGCGAAATTGCTACATGATGATGTGTTTCCCTCTTTATGCACTGAAGCTGGCACGTTCCCTGAGTTTTTCCAGCAAGATGGTGCACCACCACATTATGGGTGTCAGGTCCGAGCATTCCTAGATGAACAGTTTCCTGGAAAGTGGATTGGTCGTCATGGGCCAGTTGAATGGCCCCCAAGGTCTCCCGATCTGACCCCTTAGACTTTTATCTTTGGGGTCATCTGAAGGCAATTGTCTATGCTGTGAAGATACGAGATGTGCAGCACCTGAAACTACGGATACTGGAAGCCTGTGCTAGCATTTCTCCTGCGGTGTTGCTATCAGTGTGTGAAGAGTGGGAGAAGAGGGTTGCATTGACAATCCAACACAATGGGCAGCACATTGAACACATTTTATAAGTGGTCAGAAACTTGTAAATAACTCATGAAAGAATAAAGTTACGTTAAAACCAAGCACACCATTGTTTTTCTTGTGAAATTCCCAATAAGTTTGATGTGTCACATGACCCTCTTCCTATTGAAAAACAAAAGTTGGATTCAAAATGGCCGCCATGGTCACCACCCATCTTTAAAAGTTTCCTCCCTCACATACACTAATGTGCCACAAACAGGAAGTTAATATCACCAACCATTCCCATTTTATTAAGGTGTATCCATATAAATGGCCCACCCTGTAGTACTGTGGATCCTGATCAGTGTATGTTGGATGTGGATTGCTCTTCAAGCACAGAATATCCTGTTTCCGCTATCTCCGTAAAAAGCAAGTTTCACATTAAGGTCTGTAGCCATGCTGGAGCTTCTGAATGGGGTTAATGCCGTAGGTTTACGCAGCCGCCTTCTGAAACACATCGGATGGACGCTTAGAGCCTTGACGTGATGAACAAATCTCATTAGGACACTCTGCAGCTGATTGGCCGGGAGGGCAATCAATTTAATAATAGATGAGGAATTTTCAGTCATGAGCGGTTTGCCTCTTTATCACTCACATAGTATTGGATCTAATTTATTCCAGGGGTTCTCTAGGGATATCCGCCAGCTGTTTGTGTCCTGTATTCCTGGAAGGGGAGCCCGGTGCATTCCTGTAACACACATTGATTTCCATTCATACTCTAAACGGCTGAGAAGGAAAGCTCGGTGCAGCCATTCAGAATTCAGGGCAGGCAGGGAAATTGTCTAGACCGGGGTAATTTATGGGCTGCAGTGAGTTAATAGGAATTTATCTTTTACAGAACTAACGATTCCGGAAATTCACATCTTAACAGCTCATCTTAAAGAGTACAATTAGGGCATTTTTTAGTGATCAGAACCTCCAATTTCCCAAAGCACCTTTTTGTAAGCTAACACCATCAAGAGCAGATCTCTATCCAAGAGAACATTTAGCGTTCATTGAAATCAGAGGTCACACTCCTTAAGCTGGCTGTACTCATTAGATGTATGTCAGACGGGCTGGGGGTGATTCCATAAGGTCCTGGTAGGTTGTCACAGGTATCTGGAGCCATGCTGACCGCAGTACATCACACAGCTGCTAGAGGATGATCCATAGAGAGAACACGACTATTGACGTGGTCCCTCACATGCTCAGTTGAGTTCAAGTCTAGAGAATTAGGGGGTCAGGGTAGTACTAGGACTGTGATGGCTGACTTCCGACACTCCTGATGTGGTAAAACTACAACTCCCAAGATGCACACTTGCTTTGCTGTTCTCAGAACTCCATAGAAATGAATCAAGCATGCTGGGAGTCGTAGTTTCAGCAGAGCTGGAGTGCCGGAGTAGCCATTACTGTACTAAGATGTCTTGGTCATGCTCTTCCAACCAATGTCGGACATTTCTAGCCGTGTGACATACATCATAAACTGATAGCAAAAAATAGGAAAAGGGGCTCATTCCAAAAAAAAGGAATGAAGGAAGCTCTTAGCGCACATTTTTGATCAATGTCGGGCCCAAATACCACGTCACGGCGGCTTCCGCACAAGGGTCCCTAACATTACATTACAGATACTACCAGTTTTTGCTTTCAGTTTATGATGTATTGTGCAGCCATCTTTCAACCAACCTTGTTTGCCTTATGGCTATGCACTTGTGAGTGTAGATATATATTTGCTTATTCTGAACTCTATATAGTCATGTGACATGTCACATTGTCTTGTTGGAAGATCCCATCTGTTCCAGGGTAGACAACCAGCATGTATGGGTGTACGTGATCTGCCAGGATGGATTCATACCCAGATCGGTGGAAAGTTCCTTAAACATGGATGAGTGGCACAGAGAATGCCAGGAAACCTTCCCCAGACCATAACGTTGCCACCACCAGCTTGTGTTCTTCCACCAATGGTTGCAAGGTGCTTTTTCTCTGTTCCATGAAGAAGAAAACGTGACTTATTAAAGACGGCAACCCTTTGCTAATCATCAGAGGTCCAATTCCTATACTGCCGTAAAAATGTAAGCCTTTTCTGCCGATGCAACTTTATCAGTGGTGCAGTGACCATCTGTGTGCTTCAGAGACCCATAAGCAGTAGGGTTCACTGAACCGTTAGTTACTGATCTAGTAGCCCTTGGTTCATTTTGCCTGAGAGCTGCTCCACTGTAGCTGGGTGGTCCGCCCTCACCCACCTTCATAGACGACTTTCACCTCTCACATCAATGACACATGGTTTCCACGTCACTTATTCACAATGGTGCCATTCGTCCACTCACCATACACTTTCACCACAGCAGCAGAGAACAGTTCACACTGCGCAGTGTCAGAAATACCGCCACCCAAAAGCCAATAATCACCCCTTTTTTCAACTCTGATAAATCGCTCTTTTACCCATGACAGCAGCGAGGAATATGTGTGTGGACAGACAGCAAAAACTTCACAGACAGCAGAAGAAGAAAAATGGTGCATAGTGATCCGTTCTTTACTGCAAATTGGACATCACAATATTGGAAATTGGACAACATATCCCAGGCCTATGGTGGGTTGCAGCTGTTCCATTGACTTCACGCCACGCTCTCAAAGGCTATCATTTTGCACAGCAAGAAGGCAATGGAGGTCTTTCCTATTCAGTGATGAGTCCCACATCTGCCTTGGATGCAATGATAGATTTGCCTGGAGACCATCTGGGAAGCGCCATGAAGAGGCCTTCACAAGGTGCACTCACAACTCGGTGTTCCATTGAGTTGGTTGTGGAATCAGTGGTACAGCCATATATCTAAAGAGTCCCAGGGGCCCTTTTTTCAACAGGAAAATGCCAGGCCGCGTGCTACTGTCAGCAGTCTACATGCCGTAAATGTGCTACCATGGCCTGCTGTGTCTCATCAAGCAAATCTAGGACGTCATTGGTCAGCAATCGCAAAGGGAGCTGCCAGCAGCGGGTGTTGATGATTTGCATGCCTAAGTGCATTCAGCTTGGCAGAACATTCCTCAGACAACCATTAATAAACTCAATGATAGCTTTTACGAACAGTGGCTCTAGCTCCTTAGGACTGATCATGTACTGTCCGGTTATTCATTCATTTATCAGTGTTTCCCAACCAGTGTGCCTCCAGCTGTTGCGAAACTACAACTCCCAGCATGCCCGGACAGCCTTTTGCTGTGCGGGCATGCTGGAGTTGTAGTTTGCAACAGCTGGAGGCACACTGGTTGGGAAACACTGATTTAAATAGACACCATGTAATACCTCATTTCTCCAGCAGAGGCCGCTGTAGGAGAAATGAGCATCTGCCATATTCACAGCAATCAACTGATCGCCACTGGCTCCTCCATTAGAGAAGGGTTATCCAGATGGTACAACTCCCTTAATGCGCTCATAATTTCTTAGATGGTAGTAGGTGCATTTCTCATTAGTGGCCATACTGCAGCACCTAGAGTGGTGATCCCTGAGGATTGAATTGAGATCTACAGTAACTTGTCTATTTATATAGCCCCACTGAGCTCCTTTAAACAGGGTGCGATTTTACCCCTCTCTCTTCTGTACAGACCTGCAGCAGAAAACCTACTGCACTGCAGCTCTGATGTCGCATGTCTGAAGTAGCATTGGGATTCTGCAGAACAAACTCGCCAAGTCTCATGTGATCAGTCCTGTCCGCCTCCATGTCCCCGGAGTGCAGGGGAGGGAATATTTAAAAAAGTGGACAAAATACAGATAGCATGAAAAGTAAAGTTTCCAGCTCCACCATAAAGGACGTATATGAAATGATGTATATGCATTACAGTTATGGCATCATAAGCATTGACTAGTAAATGGCTGCAACCATAAAACAATAATTTAGCATTTATATGATATTGGGCGACCATATTTTGGTTTTCAAAAACAAGGACACTGGGGGCAGAATGGTTGACAGCGCTGCAGTACGTCCTGACATTGCAGACAGCATCAGGTCGTAGTGCGTGCCTACACACACTATGTCCTGACGCCGTATGTGGTGAGAACATAGGCAGCTCTGGCACCTGTAGTAGAGGTGCAGGGAGCGACCCATATTCACCGCTCTCTGGGGCCTGTTCTCCTGTCCTCTAAAGTGCTGCTGTACTAATGAGCAGGACCGTGACAAGGTGTTTTGCTGCCCTCAGACCTCAGATCAGACCCCAAAATTCATATGGCCCTTCCTTCCCTCAGATCCCCACAGATCTTAGATCAGACCCCACATTTCATCTGTCCCCGGTCAGATACCTGCAGATGTTAGATCAGAACCCTAAATTCACGTAGACCTGCTGTCCCATACCATGTGCCACAGATGGGCACAGCCAAATGCGGGCTTTTGGCACATGGTGTGGGAATGCGAATATCTACAGACCTTCTGGCGGGATGTGGTCCCAGTTCTGTCCACTATGATTCCAGGCACTCTGGAGTTGTGTCCTAAAAAGTGCCTTCTGGGAATTGTCACCGACGATGCGCTTTCACACTATGTCTGTATTTTCTTGAGGGAGACTCTCTTTATGGCCCGGAAGGCGGTTGTTCTTAGGTGGATGGCAGATAGACCGCCCACGGTCTCTCAATGGAAGGCCCTGGTAAACCGAATAGTGACCTGGGAAAAAATTATGTTTGCTCATAGAAAGTGCCCGCAGAAATTTGGGAAAGTGTGGGGATCATGGTGCTCTTCGTCTTTGACGGTCTCATGAATGCACATGTATTCCACCAAGTAGAGTCTTTTAGATCCTAAACTGTCTACACTGTTACAAACTGAGCTGACACACAATGTATTGCTGTTGCAGTCCTTTATTTACATCTAAGATTACTGTGTCCAAATCATGTACCCTAATGCCTCATTTGTATACCATGCCGATGGACCCACATGAGAATGTGACCTTCTGTGAAATGTCTTAATATTCCTTTTGTAACATGACGTACCTTGCCTGTTATGTTTCAATAAAACAAGTTTTTAAATTCACGTAGCCCTCCCCCTCAGATCCCTGCAGACCTTAGATCAGACCCCAAAATTCATATTGCCCTTCCATTCCTCAGATCCCTGAGGACCTCAGATCCGACCCGAAAATTCATCTGCCTCCTCAGATCCCTACAGATGTTACATAATAACCCTAAATTCATGTACCGCTCCCCCTCAGAAACCTGCAGACCTCAGATCAGACCCCAAAATTAATGTGGCCCCCTCATCCTCCCTTAGGTCACTGCAGACCTCAGATTAGGCAAAAAAATAAAACAATTTACCTCTCCTGCTCCAGACGGCACCACCACTTTGCCTGTGTGCTCTTATTGAAGCTCTGCACTGTGACCTGCTCAGCATCAGGTCATAGTGCACTCCTATGTACACTAAGGCTGGGAACACACCTAGGCGTTTCTGAATCGCGCGTATGACGCAGCGTTTGCACGCGTTTTGGATGCGCGTTTTTGTAACTAAGAAACGCGCGTCATAAGCGCGATTCAGTGATTCTCCCCTATGGCATCATTGTCCATAGGCGCGTTAAAACGCCCCAAAGAAGCTCATGTACTTGTTTGGGCGTGGGGCGTTTTACAGCGCGTTCAAACGCGCTGTACAACGCCCAAATGTGAACCATGCCCATAGGGAAGCATGGCTTTTCACATGTTGTGCGTTTTACAGCGCGTTTGAGCAGCTGTAAACGCTGGTAGGTGTACCTAGGGTCAGTCCTGACCCTGTACGCAGAAGAAAACAGGGGAGGGGTGAGTAATACTAGCACTAGAGGATTTACACTCACCACTCCCTGTGGCTCACAGCTCCTGTGTCCTAATGAGTACTTCCACAATCGAAGCACCTCCACCACCACCACCTTGAGAAGCCCGGACATTTCAGTAAAATAAAAAATCCAGTTCCGACAGTTTTTTTTGTATAGACAGGTCTGGGAAAAGGAGGATGGATGGTCACCCTAGTAAATGTTAAAGTTTGAGCACCTATATTGATGAGTGCTCTGTCCAACAGCCGCTTGTGATGAGACTGCAAGGTGAAGGCTTCTTCTTGCCTGGGGTCTCAATAAGTATTAGAAGGTGGCCACTGTTTTTACTGGATACCTGTACTATGTCAGGGCCAGGAGCCATGCAGTCCTTATCAGGGCCTTCCTTTTCTAAGTTGATCACAGGTTGTTCCTCTGCTGGGAACAAGTCTTCAGTCTGTCTACAGTGCCTCCGCAGGAGAAAATAGGCATTACACAAGTGACATTTAAATCAACGGTCTATCTGAATAATGCATAGGTGAGTTGGGTGCTCCAGAATCGAGATGTTTTTTGTAGCCCCTCTCCACCATGACCAATAGATGATGGCTCCTCTAAAAGGGTTTTAAAGGTTGGTTTTCTAGACCAGACAAACCCTTTAATGTAATCTTCATGGTTATAAAGTCTATATAAAGATTGTAATTCCTATAATTTGACACCCAGTGATCTGAAATTTCTTCTAATTTGACACTAGGTAAAACTGGTCAGAGATTAGGGATTTCAGATGAATGTTTTCTATACCACTTGTCCTTTATGGTTGGTCTGTGAAGGTTGTTGTCCTGGGAGTCCATTAAAACGACAACTCAGACAAAACTGCTCTTCGCCGTGATCCAAGGCTTGGTTTGGGCCTCCATTGATGGACCATCATAATGACTTTCAACTACAGCCCCGACAATGACCAAAATAAATCCAACATTGCAGATCAATCTTTAAACAGATATCTGACACTGGTTGTCATTTGTCACGCTCGTTGTCATGACAAGCGCCGATGATTAACAGAAAACGGCCTTAAAGGGGTTGTCCTATCTCAGACAATGATGGTGTATTGCTAGGATATGCCAGCAATGTCAAATAGGTGTGAGTCCCAATTCTGGGACCTGCATCTCACAGAATGGGCCTACCCGAAGTGAAGGATAGCCGCCGTGCATGCACGGCCATCCACTGTCGGAATACCCCTTTAAATAGACTTTTCAGATGTCCGACAGCTGAATTAATAGGTAGTTACCTAATAGTCTGATATTGAGGACATTGTGGTCAGCATAGCCTTCACCATGAATGTCTGTATCAGCGGCATCAATGTGTTATCCTTAATAACAATTGTGGGCTTACACGTGGGTCATGTCCAATAATCTAGCACTTTAGTAGATTATCAGAATTTTGGTCAATGTCTGCACATCTCTGCGCCTGGTTTAGGTTGTTCCACTAAAAATATTCAACATTTTTCAAACCAGCACCTGGATCTGAATCCTTTTGTAATTGCATGTAATTAAAAATTTAGTATAGCCACTGAGTTATTCACTGAAATCTATCTGTATAGCGCCACCTGCTGTTTGCTCTTTTTCTAATTTCTCTGTCCTGCTCACTGAGTTGGAAGCACATGCTCAGTATTATCCTTCAACTGCTACCAGCTGCAGTAGAAAAGACACACACCCCGATAAAGTGCACGCCCCCTAAGCTACCAGCTTGAAATAAATACAGCAGAGCAATTGGAGCAATGAATTGGGAGATTTCTGGATCCATGTGAGGTACAGGGTGCCACCTGCTTTTTTTTTTTTCATTTATCCGTCTTACTGAGATGACCACACATGCTCAGTTTAAGTCCTCTTGCACACGAACGTTTTTTTTTACGGGCCGTTTTTTATGTTCCGTATACGGTCCGTACACGGAACCATTCATTGCAATGGGTCAGCAAAAAAAAAAGAAGTGTTTCCGTGTGCATTCCGTTTCCGTATTTCCGTTTTTCCATTCCGTGCAAAGATAGAACATGTCCTATTATTGCCCGCAAATCACGATCCGTGGCTCCATTCAAGTCAATGGGTCCGCAAAAAAAAACGGAACGCATACGCAAATGCATCCGTATGTCTTCCGTATCCGTTCCATTTTTTGCGGAACCATCTATTGAAAATTTTAAGCCCAGACCAATTTTTTCTATGTAATTACTGTATACTGTATATGTCATACGGAAAAAATACGGAAGCAAAAAATGGTAAAAATGATCCGATAAAAGCGGCCCGCAAAACACTGAAAAAGCCATACGGTCGTGTGCAAGAGGCCTAAGCCACCTGAGCTGTAAAAGGGAGAGAGCTGCAGCAGAAAGGACACACCGCCTGAGCTGCCAGCTTGGTATAAATGTAGCAGAACAATTGCAGCAATGAATGGGGAGATCTCTGGATCCATGTGAGGTACACGGCTGGTTTTAGCTTTGTTAGAAAGAGATTGGGATGTACTATAGGATGTCTGATTTTCATTTTTTTTACGTTAATCATGGGATAACCCCTTTAAGTGCAAAGAGCAGTGAGAAGATGGAATGGAGATCTCCTGTGAGGAAGTATAAGAAATCCCAGCGGCTTCACTGTTCAATAACGGAGGCTTCCTTTATATGAGAAACACTATTTTTCCCCCTCGCTGATACCTCCCTGTATTAAGTCCGTGCAGCCAAACACAGATTAGCATATCCCCATTTAAGATCACTTCCCCGGCTCCCGTTTCTATGGATAAATACAAAAACATATTTCTCTCCAGCATTTCACAAAATACTGCATTTTTTAAAGCCACAGATTGAATATTTAATGAAACTGCATCCCCGTCTCAGCCAAGGTAATGCAATATTGATGGATGCAGAGCCGAAGCTGGTAGGAGGGGGGGGGATCACAAAGCTTTCTAGGTGTTATGCAACATGCAGATCCGTTAATTATTAGCCGCGAAGGACGCCGCTGTAGACCTGACGGCTGGGGTCTCCATTACCGGAAGCACAGACCCCACTCATTACAACGGCTGCGATACTTGCAGGTGTCAAACACTTACATTGCAAAGCACTTAGATGACGGAGGGAAGGGCGGGTGGGACGGGGGGGAGGGGGTGAATGTGTGAAGATTGGATGGAGGCAAGATGCGGGATTGCTGTTATAGGAGAAGTTTATTACTGTGAGTTGAAATGAGGCCGGAGACAACACGCTCATTGATATTCAGTGACGGACCTTCTCCTGCTAGTGGAAATGATAGGGCTTATTTTATATCTGCAGGAGGAGAGTCTGCCCGCTGGTAAACCCGGCCCCAATCCTTTCATTTCAAAATGTATCGCTGAAGAATAAAAGAATATGATTCATTCAGATTTCTCTTGTCACTAACCCCAATTCAAAAATATTACCTAACCTAATACCTATCCAGATCCAGCCTAGTCTTCTCCTATGTTGATCCAGAGGAAGGCAAAACCCCTAGTATATACTCCCTATCTCCAGCAGTCCAGATTTTGGTGGGACAACCCAGACCAAAAAAAGGGGGATTTATGCAAAACCTGAGCAAAAGTGGGTGTTTTAGGCAGGACTAAATTTCTAGGGCAGGCCTAAAGTATTTAAGACATGAAACACAATTTTAATTGTCTTAAAGGGCATCTATACCTATAACACTGGCAGACCTGTTACATGTGCACTTGGCAGCTGAAGGCCTCTGTGTTGGTCCCATGTTCATATGTGCCCGCATTGCTGAGAAAAATAATGTTTTAATATATGCAAATGAGCCTCTAAGGGGGGGGGGGGGGCGTTGCCTTTAAACCTAGGGGCTCTGCTCTCTCTGCAACTGCTACGCCTCCTACACCTGATTGACAGAACCAGATGTGATGACGTTTGCACTGCCTGTTTCTGTCAATCAAAGTGCAGAGGGAGCGGCAGTTGTAGAGAAAGCAATGCCTCTAGGTGTAATGGTAACGCCCCGTTGTTCCTAGAGGCTCATTTGCATATATTAAAACATAATTTTTCCCAGCAATGTTGCCACATATGAACATGGGACCAACACAGATGCCTTCAGCTGCTAAGGTCAGCCAGCCCAGCCAGCTTCATAGGTACAAATCTGCTGACAGATGCCCTTTAAAGGGGTTATCCCATGACTAATGTAAAAATGATATATCAGACAACATGTAGATGACAATCTCTTTCTAACAAAGCTAGAAACAGCCCTGCACCGCACATGGATCCCGAGATCTTCCTGTTCATTGCTCCAATTGCTTTGCTAGATTTATTTCAAGCTGGCAGCTCAGTAGGCGTGTCCTTTTGCAGCAGCTTGTGGCAGTTAAAGGATGGAACTGAGCATGTGCATCCAGCTCACTTAGGTGGACGGAGAAATTAGAAAAACGGAGCACTTGGAGTTCATTGATTAACTATGTAGCTATAATAAATTGTTAATTACATACAATTACAAAAGTATTCAGTGGTGGCGGTTTAAAAAAATATAGACTATTTATTGTGGGACAAAGGCTATGTAAACCTTTGGGGGCAATTTTTTTAATATTATTGCATTATACTCATTTTGAGCTAAAAATCTTTTTTTTAATTGGTCTTTATTTTTAAAAAATTTGGATCCCTTTTCTGTGTACAGGGCTGAGTTTATCTAGTAGCAGGATGTGAATTTTCTCAGTTCCATCAGGCAGCTCAGCTGACGGCTGCTTATCGCTGATCTCCGACCTTATAAACACTTATAGCTCAGTTTTTATCTTACTGATAAGAATGTGGCCTAAATAAATGTTTATGACCTTTTAGTAAAGGTTTATTAGATGACCGTTTGAAAGTGAGAGTATGATTCACACAGCTAGACAGTTAACACTTTGTGACAGAACAGCTCAATATTATTAGTAAAGACCAATTGAAAAAATGATTTTAGCCCAAAATAAGTAAAATGCAATCATAAAAAAAAAAAAAATGGGTATACATAGGTATACATAGCCTTTAAGGAAATCTTTTGTTTCCAACTGTAGAAAAAATCCTTGGATCAATGTTACGTCTCCAGAAATCATATGGTTAAGGGGTTAAATCATATGGTTAAGTCTCCCTCTTGGTGCCTAAGAGGGAGACTTTATGGATCTCCCTCTTGGGCACCAGGCGCCTTTCCACCCAGCTTCCCCTTCTAGTACTCCAGGGGATTCTTAGGCCAAGCCTAGACAGACACTGGGTACAGATGAGTCTTCCTAAACTTTCAAGACTGCTTCGGGGCACTACTACTTTTGGACAGTTCATTCAATCTAATGCACTCTTTTGAGGGGGGTTTTTGTGGCACTTGCGGGTCAACTGGAGCACCTTCAGTTGTATGGGTAATTGCTGGTAAAAAATGATGGTAAGATGAATGCTTTTCGTCCACTGTCTTAAGAGGGTTTTCTACTGATGACCTGTCCTCAGGATAGGTCCTTACTATCTTTATCGGTGGGGATCCGACACCTAGGACCCTTACTGATCAGCTGTTTGAGGAAGCCGCAACCTTTTTGCAGCTTACTCTAGGACACTGATGTCACATTTATTGGTCACGTGTCCTAGGCGCAGATCAGTCCCAATCAAGTGAACGAGGCTGATCTGTGATACCAAGCACAGCCACTATACAACATACAGCGCTGTGCTTGGTGAGCTGAGAGCAGGCCGCAGAACTCATCGGAGCACCGCAGCCTCCTAAAACAGCTGATTTGCGAGGGTCCAGATGTCAGACCCCCAACATTAAGATACTGATGACCTATCCTGAAGATAGGTCATCAGTATAAAACCCATTTAAGACCACACTAAGTTGCACACTATAGTAAGTAATCCTTTTGGGACTGAAGGATTACGTCTCCCTTTGTGGAAAAGGAATTGGCATTGATTTTGTCGTTCGACCCTTGCTCAGAACATCAGGATTAGATATAGTGCAGCCAGGTGTAAATCTCTAGCCATCTCCAAAGACTTTTAGTAAATTAAAGAGGTTGTCAGGATTAGAAAACCCATTTCCTAATACCCTGTTAGTGAATTCTTATTTAATAGAGTGGGAGTCCATGCAGAAGAATCCTCTATTAGCCAGAGTCTCTGATCTCACTCTGGAGGACCCAACAGTATGTCCATGCAGTTGGTTCCAATGGTAACTGTGTAATACCTAATTTCCCCTGTGGTGGCACTGCAGAATAATTGAACACTTGTTATCAGGTTTCCTCTCTGATTTCTACTGAGGGTTACAGTGTCTGGAACCTGTTTGATAATCTTTTCATTGGACTGGAAGACCCTTTTAAAGTGGACACTGTTTTTTAATTCTGCATCTAGTTTCAGCCACTTCCCTGATCAGGAGAAGCTTTTCCCTCGAAACTGATTTTTTTTCTTTTTACACAGGAAATAATTACCTTTATACAAGTAATATAAGGTAGTGATGTTCTGTTGACTTTTGGTGCCAAGTAGCTGCTTCTTCAGACCTCTATAATGCTGGTCTGTTCAGGAGCCACATTCAAAAATTCATGGGATCCTTTTTATAATTTTCTATCTTTCTGTTTTTGCACTAATTATATGGCTTCACGGGGCAAGAATAAGTCTTTGGGCTGTATGGTGCATGGATTATGTAGGATGGTGGTAGTATTTTGGCTGAAGGACAAGAGGCCTGTGATACTATACTACAACAATACTCATAGGTGGTCAATATTGTAAATCTATGTCATTATCCATAAAAATGAATACGGTCATTGAGGCAAATTACATCTTACGCCTCCTGCAAGTTCTCCAAAGATGATCTGATGGAGTAGGATGGGGCAACTTCAGTATAGAGTCCTATGAGTTTCCTCCTTGTGTTTTGGATGGTTTCTTCACTCTAAACCCACACTACTTTGGTTTATTGCCTTTGTTGTGTAACCTAAACCAACCCCACATCCATGCTCAGTCTTTTCAGCTTTGTAAGAAATCCTGCCCTTATTTCTGGAGGCTTTGCCATCTGCAGAGATGAAATAATGACAATGATAACCCATTCAGTTGCTATTGAAGCGAGCGTATACTCATAAATCTTTTTAGATAGTCTCGGAGAACATCATTAGTCAACAGCTGGAGCAAAATCCATAACATAATAAGGAAGGAACTTATTCTGCCAAGGTGCTGAGACTAGCCAAGTCATCACCATTTTCCTCGGTTGTCTCTTATAGGTATATGTAGCCAAGCCATCAGAACTGAGAATTGAAAATATGGGGGGAGAATAAAAAATACCACCAGTTTGGATGAGCTCTACCACTTCTTAATCAATGTAGTTCTTCATAACTGAGGAGGCAAGACTTGTAGCCCAAGAGCTCACTGTCCTAATGTTTGCCATTGTGTTTTCAAACCATGATGGAGAAGAAGAGGAACATAGGGCCCCGGAGAAGGAGGTTTTCTACCTGAAATTTTTGAGTTGTTGACAAAATTGGACATTGAGTGGTCAGATTAAAGGGATTATTCCACGGAAAATATTCTACATTTTTCAAACCAGCACTTGTATCTGAATACTTTTGTAATTGCATGTAATTAAAAACTTACTATAGCTACTGAGTTATTCGCTGAAATCTATCTGTATAGCGCCACCTTCTGTTTGCTCTTTTTCTAATTTCTCTGTCCTGCTCACTGAGATGGAGGCACATGCTCAGTTCCATCCTTCAGCTGCCACTAGTGAAGTAGAAAGAACATGCCCCCTGAGAAAGTGGACGCCCTATAAGCTGCCAGCTTGAAATAAATCTAGCAGAGCAATTGGAGCAATGAATGGGGAGATCTCTGGATCCATGTTAGGTAAGGGCTGGTTCTTAGTTTATTAGAAGGAGACTGTCGTGTATTATATGATATCGAACTGTAATTTTTTTACATAAAAAATGGGATAACGCCTTTAAATAATGGTAAAACATCTAAGATTTGATTGTCTTGTAGTAAAGAGCTTCTCTATGATTCATCATCCATCTTGCAACTCGTAGTATTCCTACAGGATGTGATAGTGACACATCTACTGTTGAGACAGAGCCTTAGGTACCAAGGATTTTATACCCTTAGATTCAATGGAAATCCAATTGACCTAAGCTCAAGCAGACATTTCAACTCATGTCCAATAAAATATATATTTTTTTAATTTTATGGCCATAAAAACGGGCACACATAACTTGGTGAAGCCTCCCTATTTCTGCTGGGCAAAAAGGATGGACCTGTTTGTGTGGGTCTACTTTGACAACCAGAATGCAGACCAAATAGTTTAGTTCCCTCCAAGTTGGACATCATATGGCTCTGGTGAAGCCGTGATTATGAATGGGTTAATCTTTCTGCTTGTGTAAACTCATCATCTTGTTTCCATTGCCCACCCTGTAGGGACTGAGAAACCGGAGACTTCCACCTTAATGGAATGCATCCTGAATTTCATCCTCAGGGGATCCAAGGAGGATGAAAGATAGGAAGCTGAGCAGCCTAATGGAGATTATAACTTTCAAGACACATGGGCGAAAGTGGTGTGGTTTACACAGATAAAAATAGTATGGTCAGATAGTAAGAGGAATATGAGGTATTTTGGTTCACACTGGGTCACAGTATTTACCTTATGAATGGGGCAGTGTGATACCAGGGGCAACTCAAGCCACAAGGGATGCAACATTTGTAAATCCAAGTAATGGACATAAATTACCTTCATATTTCATAAAAAATTATATTAATGTATGAATAGACAATGATGTTGCTTTGTCAAACCACGCTTCCACTGCCAATTGAAGAAGTATTCCTGAATTGGATAGGGCATGATCTCGTATTCATGGACCTGCACCTACATGGAGAAGAAGGGCGCCCTAACCAGCTGGCAGAAAATGAATGGAGAGGTGGTCGCACAAACACTGTTTCCGTAACCCCATAGTAGTGGATAAAGAGAGTTGGACTTTTGTGGTGGCAGCTTTATCAGTCGGGTCAGGAACCGTCTTTCTCATGTAGGTGGGACCAGGGGCAGATTAAGTGCATGATAGGCCCAGGGCTGTCTACCCAACTCGGGCCCCTCCCTCCATTTTACAGTTGTGTTCAAAATTATTCAACCCCCACTGAAATTGAGTGTTTTGGCCAGTTTGACATTGATTTTGATCATTTTAGTCATCTTGTTACAATTAAATCGAAGAGGCCCTTGTAAGTCAGACAAATATAACATAACATTTATAATGAAATAACCACAAATGTCTTTTCTGTGCTCACATCATTATCAGTTTTATTCACCCCCCAAGTGACATTCAATCTTAGTACTTAGTACAACATCCTTTTCCAGTTATAACAGCTTTTAAACGTAAAGCATAGCTTGACACAAGTGTCTTGCAGCGATCTACGGGTATCTTCGCCCATTCTTCATGGGCAAAAGCCTCCAGTTCAGTCACATTCTTAGGCTTGCGCGCTGCAACTGCTTTCTTTAAGTCCCACCAGAGGTTCTCAATCGGATTTAAGTCTGGTGACTGCGATGGCCACTTCAAAATGTTCCAGCCTTTAATCTGCAACCATGCTCTAGTGGACTTGGAGGTATGCTTGGGATCATTGTCCTGTTGAAAGGTCCAACGTCTCCCAAGCCTCAGGTTTGTGACGGACTGCATCACATTTTCATCCAATATCTCCTGGTACTGAAGAGAATTCATGGTACCTTGCACACGCTGAAGCTTCCCTGTACCTGTAGAAGCAAAACAGCCCCAAAGCATGATTGACCCCCGCCATGCTTCACAGTAGGCAAGGTGTTCTTTTCTTCATAGGCCTTGTTCTTCCTCCTCCAAACATAGCGTTGATCCATGGGCCCAAACAGTTCTAATTTTGTTTCATCAGTCCACAGAACACTATCCCAAAACATTTGTGGTTTGTCCACATGACTTTTGGCATACTGCAGTCGACTCTTCTTATTCTTTGGAGACAGCAAGGGGGTGCGCCTGGGAGTTCTGGCATGGAGGCCTTCATTACGCAGTGTGCGCCTTATTGTCTGAGCTGAAACTTCAGTACCCGCATCTGACAAATCTTTTTTCAGTTCCTCAGCAGTCACACGGGGACTTTTCTACACTTTGCGCTTCAGGTAGCGCACAGCAGTCGAAGTCAGCATCTTCTTTCTGCCACGACCAGGTAGCGTTTCAACAGTGCCCTTTGCCTTGAATTTGCGAATGATGCTTCCTATGGTGTCTCTTGGTATGTTTAACATCTTTGCAATCTTCTTATGGCCATTGCCCTTCCTGTGAAGAGAAATCACCTCTTCTCTTGTCTTCCTGGACCATTCTCTTGACTTCAGTATGAATGACCTTAACGACCAATATGGACTTAAATGTCTATGGCTGTATTGGAGTAATGATCCTTCACCAGACAATCGTTCCATCAACAGTTGTCCAACCATCAACCTACCTTTAATCTTTATTTCAATATAATAGTAATAGGATGGTTATCTGCATTTTCCACTGACATGTCATTTAACTAGGGCAGGGAGTAGGATTGGTGGAGATTCATGACTGGTGCTCTTGCCAATGTCCAGAACTAAGATTTTGGTGCTTGGCAGTAGTTCTACACCATTTCTGTTTTCACTGGAAGGTCCCTAAAAAAGCTTGATCAAGAGAGCTGTTAACCACTTCACTTTGGCTTAGGCTACTTTCACACTAGTGTTTTTGCTGGATCCGGCAGGGTTCAGCAAAAACGCTTCCGTTACTGAGAATACAACCCCCTGCATCCGTTATGAACGGATCCGGTTGTATTATCGTTAACATAGCCATGATGGATCTGTCATGAACTCCATTAAAAATCAATGGGGGATGGATCCGTTTTCTATTGTGTCAGATTGTGTCACAGAAAACCGATCCGCCCCCATTGACTTGCATTGTGGGTCATGACGGATCCGTTTTGCTCCGCATCCCAGGACGGAAAGCAAACCACAGCATGCTGCGGCTTGCTTTCCGGTATGAGAACGGAACGGAATGCATTTTGGAGCACTCTGTTCTGCTCAGTTACGTTTTGTCCCCATTGACAATGAATAGGGACAAAACTGAAGCGTTTTTTTTCCGGTATTCAGACCCTTTGATCTCAATACCGGAAAATATTAACGCTAGTGTGAAAGTCGCCTTAGAGTAAGTCTTCATCTTATGTGCGTTACATGGGCATGCTGTACATCCCTGTGGATTTAGGGACTCTATGGCTATGTTATGTAGATCCTCCATTGTGTTATTATTTAGGCACAGGCTTATACCTCTGTTATTGGACTCTCTATGGCACTGTTATATCACTGTATGGTGAGACTATTTTTGCATTATATAGCAATGTTATTTAGATACTATTTGGTAGAACTTTTTAAGTACATGCAGTATACCACTGTTCTCTGTATTGCACTATTTCGGTACATTATGTTGGTATTTAAGTATTGTATGGCACTGTTATTTATACACTATACTGTGTTATGCTGTGCATGCTATATATAACTACTTTTTGGGGCTCAGTATGGAGGTTTTATTTTTTATTATTATTATTATAATAATATTATCATACTTACCAACATTGTAGTTTGCCCTACCACTGGGAATGCACCAAACCCACCCAGGAACTCCCTCCTATAGGTGTGCCTTGGATAAACCTGGCCCATTTTTGCCCTGGGACAGCCCAAATTTGCCAGGAAAATTAGTCAAAATCCTTTGCAAATTTGGGACCGTTGGCAACTAAGCATCATCATTATTATTTTATACTGTAGTATGCACCATGGTGCCAGTTGTATTTCACTTTGTAGTACCCTCAGCTTGGTGGACTTTATTGCCTTTTGGATGGGAGTGTGGAAGTGACCATTACCTGGCTGGGAGCTATACTGCAGTACGGCCTCCATTCACACTACATGGTTTGTATGACACATGGGGCAGCGTGTGATGTTAAGGCCCATCTGTAGACAGGTTTACAAGAGACCAAATTGAAGATCATTTGCAAGGAAGCATTAGCGTGAGAGTTTGGCTATCCTTCCCAAAGGCGGGCATTTGCAAGTTGGACTGGAACGCAGCTTGGCTCTA
Organism: Bufotes viridis; assembly: GCA_033119425.1. NCBI lineage: Eukaryota > Metazoa > Chordata > Amphibia > Anura > Bufonidae > Bufotes > Bufotes viridis. The sequence continues at coordinate 258,742,170 of CM065594.1, read as the reverse complement.
GCAGATGAAAGCTGACAGCTGTCCGGGCAGAACTGTGCTGATCTGATTTTTTTACTCGTTTGTAATGCAATAGAGAAATATGTACCTTAAATACGTAAAGCGTGTGGGCAGGGAACGTATAAAATGCGAAATTCAGAATGGACCCCACTGGAAAAATGGAAATAAAAAAATAGAAAGAAATATTTGCTTTATGAACTAAAAGAGGTGGAACCCATATCTTTTAGACATTTATGGAATAACTACGTGAATAAATGATAAAATTCTGGATGCTTGTGGTGTCCACTCCATATAGATTTCTACGGCACTTATTGGGAGCTGTATATATCTGTATGCATTGAGCTCCCCCTTTACATAGAAACAAAATGTAAAGGGAAGCAACAGGTGCAGGGTTGCAAAAGTTAAGGTCTGTCTACACTGTCGGAGGCCTTTTTTTATAGTTGCATTTTTACTCATTGTGGGCTAAAAATCATTTTTTCAATAAGCCTTTATTAAAATGTTCGACTGTTCCCGAGATACAAGGGTTAAAAATCAGTCTGTTTGCAGGCTGTCAGTTTCTGTTTTCTTTGAATCCTGTCATCTGACGGCTCATGTGTAGCTTTTATCTTTGATCTCCTGACCTCATAAACACTATTTTAAATGGCATCTGTCAGCAGTTTTGTACCTATGGCACTGGCTGACCTGTTACATGTGCGCTTGGCACCTGAAGGTATCATTGTTGGTCCCATTTTCATATGTGCCCGCATTGCTATCTGCAACTGCTGCGCCCAATGCACCTTGATTGACAGGGCCAGGCAGTGTAAACATCATAATGCCTGACCTGTCGATCAAAGCCTCTGCAGAGAAAGCAGAGCCTCTAGGTGTAATGGTAACGCCCCTGTTGCTCCTAGAGGCTCATTTGCATACATTAAAACATCCTTTTTCTCAGCAATGCGGACACATATGAACATGGGACCAACACAGATGCCTTCAGCTGCCAAGCGCACATGTAACAGGTCAGCCAGTGTCATAGGTACAACTCTAATGACAGATGCTCTTTAAGACACAGTTTTATCAGTTTTATTAGAATTGGGCTATAGTGAGTGTTCATAAGATCAGAGATAAGGGTTTCACATGAGCTGTCAGATGATGGGATTCAAAGAAAACAGATACTGACAGCTATCAAAGAGACTGCTTTTTATGCAGGCATTATGCAGGATGGGACGGGTCCTCCAGAGAGAGAGAGAGACGCTCTTTAATACCGTTCAAGCTAAGGATCTGGATCCGGACGTCCCCTTTTATCCGCATGTGTTGTGTACAGGGGTGCACCTAGCCTTTCTGCTGCCTGAGGCGAAAACTGAAACGCCCGGCTCAGGCAGTGCGATAATGATGACACCGGCCTCTGATAGGCTACAGGAACTAGGACTAAAGCCTATTAGAGGAACCGGTAGGCCAGGGAGACATCGACTGCAGCATTCAACGGTATTCCTGTCCTGAGTACAGCGAAGCAGTTGAATATGTAGAGATGAGCATTTCTACAATGAAATCGCTCATTGCCCATGGCCCTTCTGCTGCCCCCCATCTTGCCCCTACCTGGTGCTGCCTCACCTGGCCTCATTGGTGGTGCACCCCTGGTTTTGTATGGTAGTCTGACCTCTGTTTGGCATGAGCGCTGTGCGTCATCGTTCCATCGCTTACCAGAGTAGCCACAATGCCACCGAGAGCTTCATCACCCAAGTTACAGGGTTTACCACGTCTACTTTTTCAAGAACATAGATTCCATTTGAATATTTCATATATTTGTCAGGACGTTCAGGCCATTAGTTTAGTGTAGAAATATCACAGCCGTATACCATATGTAATACGGCAGTGAGAGCCAGGACTTGCTTTAGGAACACATTGACCCTCATCTTGTACTGATATTGATAAGGAACTAGTGAAGAACGCATCAAGGACAGATGCCGCCTCCTCTCTCTTCTCATTTTCTTGCTTTTTTTTCCCTCTCATGCTGGAGGCAGATCTGGATAGCTTATTTTTTTCCCGCTGGTGGTCGCGATGATGGAAGTGGAGGCAGAAGAACTCTGTAATGGGCTGCACTCTGTACTTGCAGAGTTCAGGCTGACCTGATGACTTCAGGGACTTGAGCACTACAAAGAACTGACGATAAACCATTAATATACCGCCATGGAAGTCCTAGTGCACATCTGCGCTATGCACTTGTGCCCAAAGCCACATGGGGCACCATAATGAGCATCAGAAAGGATATTTAGACACACAAGCATTTTTTAAAAATTCCAATTTAAAAAATATATTTTTACATTTTGCATTATGTAACAAAATAAATTAACTAGTGTGCCCTTTTTTTGTCCAATATGCGATCCATCTTCCCAGGAGAAATTAGTAAGCATTACTTGCTACATAAGGGCATGGTGATCCAGGGTAGCCGCCTGCTGGTTTTGAAGTAGGACATCCTAATGGACATTAACCACGCAAAACGTTTTACTTGACTACCCCTTTAAAGACATTCTCATGTATAAGGGTCTATTCACACGTCCGCAGTGTATTGCAGATACGCAATACATCCGGCCGGCACCCCCATAGAACTACCTATTCTTGTCTGCAATCTGGACATGTTCTGCCGTGGACCGGAAGTTCAGGGGCGCGCTCCGGAAATGCGAATGCGGACAGCACACTGTGTGCTGTCCGCATCCATTCCTGCCCCATAGAGAATGAGTGGGTCCGCACCCGTTCCGCATAATTGCGGAACGGGTGTGGACACATTCACGGACATGTGAATGGACCCTTAGGCCCCTTTCACACTTGCGTTCTGAGGATCTGGTGGGCACTTCCGTCCCGCCGGATCCGTCAGAACGCAAGTGGCCAGAGAGCATTTGAAGACTGATCAGTTTCCTGATCAGTCTTTAACATGCTTTCACTGTTACCATGGCAGCCAGGATGCTACTGGAGTCCTGGCTGCCATGGTACTCAGCAGCAGTGTACTTACCTGCGCTGCGGCCGCGGGTGCTTCAATGACGTCACATGGTTCACGCGGCGCAAAGATCAATGCGCCGTCTAGACCTGTGATGTCATAATGGAGCGCTCAGCGCCCCAGCGCAGGTAAGTACACTGCTGAGTTGTAACTTCACCATGGCAGCCAGGACTCCAGTAGCGTCCTGGCTGCCATGATAATCAATCGAGCTCCAGCTTACACTGGGGCCTGTGATCGGAACGGCTGCTGCAAGCATGCGCAGCGCCAGACGCCGGATCCGGCAAGTGCGCTGAGATCGACGCTTAGCCTATATGCCGAATCCGGAATATATGCATCTTCAATGGGCATTCATTCCGGATCCGGCATTGCAGCATGTCTTCCGGCTTTTTGGACGGAGACAAACTCATGACATGCTCACGGTTTTGTCAACGTCCAAAAAACGTTGACATACTGAACGGAAGACATCCTGATGCATCCTGAACGGATTTCTCTCCATTCAGGATGCATTAGGATTATCCTGATCAGTATCTTTCCTTCCTAGAGCCCCGACGACGGAACTCTAGGACGGAAAGCAACAACGCTAGTGTGAAAGAGGCCTTAGAGTTACATTTCATAAGGCATATCAGTTAAAGGGGAGGCTCAGAGAGATGATGTCATTTATTTTTAATCATCTTAACATACTATTTATTAAACTGATAAAAAATAAAAAGAACAGTACGTCCTTTGCTGTCTTCCGAATGTAGATGTCGGCCAGTCAGAGCACAGTGTATACTGAGTCTATACGAGCAACCAAAAGTAACCCCCCCCCCCCACCCAATTCTATAGCATTTCTGGTGCAGTTCTGATATTACACGGCCTGTCACTGTAAGAAATGTCTGCCAGTAATATCAGGTTCTTTGTAAAATCTTCCATAGAGAACTCTGCTGAATCATGGAGTCTGTATATCTGTATATATCTGTATTATTAGGAGTCCTAATAGTGCACGAGGCAGCCCCTTATAATAAATGTCCTCTCTCTTCTCCTGCAGTCGCCCCTTTTATTTGTGTCTTTGCTCCCAGTTACAGACAATATTAAAAGCTTTATGCTGCAACCGCAAATTCCCAGTAACGGCCTTTACATCTCTGATGACATCGAATGCAGTGATTTTTCTGCCGGTCTTTGTTTAGCCTTTCCATAAAAATGAAGAACAATCATTTAGTGGATAGAAATGTGAGAACGGCTGCATGTATTCATCACTTATGTCTCGGGGTCTCTGCAGAGAACAATGTTCAAAACCAGACTCGCGGACATGTGGCTTTTAACAGGGAAGAACAGCGCGGTGCGGCAGAAAACACTTTGCAATGTATCTTGTTTAAAAATCTACTGTGGATTTCTATATACAGCCTTTGTACGGATTTATGTGTCTCCATGGTTACAGATTACAAAAAACCAACAACTATATAGTACGCAAAATGCTAGGAAATTTTTAATCCAAGCTATTTTATTAATCAAAACCATTTGCAAAGTTGCTGTAGTTTGTTTCACATGTGATGACGCAATAAACACTAAATGTGTTACATACCCTTTAAGGCCCCTTTCATACGTGTGAGTTTTCCGAGTGCAATGCGTGACGTGAACGCATTGCGCCCGCATTGAATCCGCCCCATTCATTTCCATGGGTCTGTGTACATGAGCAGTTTTTTTTCTGGCATCACTTCCGCGTTGCGTGAAAATCGCAGCATGTTCTATATTCTGCGTTTATTCAGAAGTGAATGGGGCTGCGTGAAAAACGCATCGCATCCGCAAGCAAGTGCGGGTGCGATGCGTTTTTCACTGATGGTTGCTAAGAGATGTTGTTTGTAAACCTTCAGTTTTTTATCACGCTCGTGAAAAACGCATCAAAACGCATTGCTCCCGCGCGGAAAAAACTGAACAACTGAACGCAATCGCAGACAAAACTGACTAAACTTGCTTGCAAAATCGCGCGTTTTTAACTGAACGCATCCGGACCTAATCCATCACGCCCGTGTGAAAGAGGCCTAAGGGAAACCCGTGATAACGATCATGGTGTCCCGTCTACAATCAGTACAGTATAAAGCAGGAGGAGCTGAGCAGATTGATACTTAGTTTAGTGGAAAAAGATTCGGTATAACTTGTAATTTAATCAATCAAACCCCTGCTCACCAGTGTTCTTTCTAAACTGCGCGGGTGCGCGGCCACACAGCAATTATAGTGCCCCCCTCACAAGCTTTTAAAGTCCGCTCAGCGCTCACCCTGCTGGCAAAATGCCCACATTTATTTCTCCTACATCCTACTCCTACAGGACGTTCTGTGTGGTGCTCAGCGGGGGCGGCCGTCTACCCCATATTGCCGCGCTACTGATGCTTCCTCCTTCTTTTTACCGACCGGAAGAGGAGAACTGAGCACGCAGCAGCAGGGCGAGGTAACATGAAGGCGGCGGCAGCGCCATCTAACCCTCAGTTCACACTTGCGCGTTTTACAGCACGTTCGAACGCGCTGTAAAACGCATAACCGGTGCAAACCAATGCTTCCCTATGGGACTGGTTCACATTTTCGCGTTTTACAGTGCGTTCGAACGCGCTGAAAAATGCCCGACGCATAAACAAGTACTTTAGCTTTTTTTGGGGCGTTTGTCGTGCGTTTTGGCCCATAGACTTCAATGGGAACGCGCAACGCTTGTATTTTGCGCGTTTTTGACACTGAAAACGAGCTTGAACGCGCGTTTATGAATTTGCAACATGCTGGAAAGGCCAAACTTCATATAGACAGGGATATTTGGTCATTGGACAACACTGCGTTTACTATTGCCAAAAACGCGCACAAAAACGCGCATAAAATGCGCGACAAATACGCGCGGAAAACGCGAGTCTCAGAAACGCTCAGGTCTGAATCCAGCGTTAGAGGCTAAAGTGAGTCTCTAGGGCCTCTTTCACACGGGCAAGTTTTCCACGCGGGTGCAATGCGTGAGGTGAACGCATTGCACCCACGCTGAATCCGGATCCATTCACTTCAATGGGGTTGTGTACATGAGCAGTGATTTTTACGCATCACTTGTGCGGTGCGTAAAAATCGCAGCAAGCTCTATATTGTGAGTTTTTCACGCAACGCAGGCCCCATAGAAGTGAATGGGGCTGTGTGAAAATCGCAAGCATCCGCAAGCAAGTGCGGATTCAGTGCGATTTTCACACATGGTTGCTAGGAGACTATCAGCATGAGGACCCGATCTTTATTATTTTCCCTTATAACATGGGCATAAGGGAAAATAAGAGCATTCTTAGTACAGAATGCTGAGTACAATAGTGATGGAGAGGTTAAAAAAAAATAGAAGGATCTTCTATCTTCATTCAGCAGGACCTACGCTGACGTCACCGCGCTCACCACGTGGTGAGCGTGATGACGTCACCAAAGGTCCTTTTCCTTCAAGGTCCTCAAAGAAAAAGAAAGAAGGCGAGCCGGGCTGCGCGATCATGTGGATGGGGTGAGTTTATTCATTTTTTAAAAATTTTTAACCCCTCCATCACTATTTTACTTAGCATTCTGTATTAGGAATGCTATTACTTTCCCTTAAAACCATGTTATAAGGGAAAATAATAAAATCTACAGATTACTAAACCCAAACCCGAACTTCTGTGAAGAAGTCCGGGTTTGGGTCTGGGTACCAAACATACCGATTTTTCGCACGCGCGTGCAAAACACATTAAAATGCTTTGCACTCGTGTGGAAAAATCGTGCATTTTCCCACAACGCACCCGCATCTTATCCGGCCCTCACACATGACGCCCGTGTGAAAGAGGCCTAACGAGTGTGGTGTTTTTCTTCTCCCCTCCGATCAGGGTAAATGTATGAGGAGGGGAAGTGTCAGGCTGTCGGCTCAGCGTCAGCAATAAGAGTTAGAATGCACTCAGACGCACTACACCGGCCGCATTGTTTCTCCCCGCTAGCACTAGAATGATGGCCCCCTCATTGTATATAGTGATATGGGCTCTGCTGGTATAACCTGGGCATCTCCTCTCCTGTACATAATTATATATGTATAGCTGGTACAAGTTATACATCTTGTAGTTATATGGACCATGCTGGTATAACCTAGGTATTCGCCTGTATTATACAGGAGACGCCCACTTGCCCAGGTTATACCAGCATGGTTCATATCACTAAATACAAGAAGATATATAACTTATACCAGCTGTACATATATAATTATATACAGAAGATAACCAGGTTATACCAGCATGGTCCATATCACTATATACAAGATGTTTAGCTGATATAAGAGGTGTACATATATGATTATATACAGGAGATACCCAGGTTATACCAGCATGGTCCATATCACAATATACAAGAAGATGTATAACTTATACTAGCTGTACATATATAATTATATACAGGAGATACCCAGGTTATAGCAGAATGGTCCATATCACTGTATACAAGAAGATGTATAACTTATACCAGCTGTACATATATAATTATATACAGGAGATGCCCAGGTTATACTAGCATGGCCCATATCACAATATACAAGAAGATGTATAACTTATACCAGCTGTACATATATAATTATATACAGGAGATACCCAGGTTATACCAGAATGGTCCATATCACTGTATACAAGAAGATGTATAACTTATACCAGCTGTACATGTATAATTATATACAGGAGATGCCCGGGTTATACCAGCATGGTCCATATCACTGTATACAAGAAGATGTATAACTTATACCAGCTGTACATATTGTAAGAGGGTGCAGGGTATCATATGCGATGGCAGGTACGTGTCACCGAGGTTGCTGGCCTCGGTGAGGTGAGAGCCGGGTTTTTTGTCTGCAGCAGCTAGTGCTGCTAGACTCTGTGACTTAGTTTGGCTGCAAAGCTAATCCGGGCCGGCTCTTACTGGGAGTAGGTAAAGTGTAGGGTGGGTGCCTACTCCCCACGGTCCAGGCCGGACTTTATCCGGCCCCTTTAAAAAGGCAGCCTCCTTAGCAGCTGGTGTGGTGATTATCCTGGAGCTGCTAACAGGGCTGAGGAGTTCTCTGTCCTGGAGGAAAGAGCTCAGCAAGGAGGTGTTTTGTTCCTGGCTACCTGAAGCTGGATTCTCCTGCGGCTGGGCCGACAGCGTGGTGCGAACCTGCACCTACACCTCCCAGGTGACTGAACCTGTGTTGGCCTGTTTTGCTTTGCCTCCTTGTGTCTGGCCTGTGTGAATTACCACCAAGAGACTGTTTCTGTTTATTTTTGTGTCAGTGTGAATAAAACACTGTTTGTTGCACAATTCTGGACTCCTTGTTTTGCCTCGGTACTGCACCCGCACCGCTATCTACCAGAGCGACTCCCCACAATATATAATTATATACAGGAGATGCCCAGGTTATACCAGCATGGTCCATATCACAATATACAAGAAGATGTATAACTTATTCCAGCTGTACAGATATCATTATATATGACGATTATCTCTTGTTTGATTTTCCTATCGCCCACCTTTGACTAAGCATTGCCCATCTTCAAGCTGACCCCGCTCAGCAGCTGCCAAGGTTTAGAGGGAACACCGCTAGTCACCCTCCAATGGGCGGAGCAACTTAAAGCATCTTTCCAGTCCAGGGGGTCAAAAGTGATATGTAAGTCAGTACTAATGGTGGAGGATTGCCTGCTGTTTACTTTACTGAGATCTTTCTCCTTGGCTGCTTTTTAGCTAATCTCCATCAGAACAGACCTGTAATCTGTGACTAAAGTTTATCTACAGTGTCTACAGGGATTGTGAGGTAGGCTGAGCCACACCCCCTGTCTCATCATTTGTTCAGGCTGCTGCTCTCCCCCTCCCACTGCAGCTCTGCCTCTTCTGATTGGCTGATGTATATAAACACTAGGAAATCAGTGTATAAAGTGGGGATTTAAAAAAAAATTTAATATGTGAAAATATAAAAATTAGTTGCCCATCCACTATAGAATAAAATGTAAACATCTGTTCTCAGTTGTCCTGTTTTTAGCATTCCCTGGGGTATATACAGTATTTTCCCCTATAGGAAGGTGCCTGAGCTATAGGTTCCTAGCTTGTCTAGTGCTGAAAACCAGGGAACCACTTAGGAATGGCCCTAAATCATACCCATTCAAGGATACAGTGGGTTGACACCTGCTGCATTTCCTACTGGATGCCCAACTCTGCAATTCTTGTATTTGATTCAGCCCCACTGCATCAGCGTTGTTAAGTTGCGGTCCATGCCCGCTGCTGCCCTGCTACTTACCATGACTCCCGGCGATGTCTGCGAGCTGCTCTCTCCATTGCTCAAGTCTCTGTTCCCTTAGGGTGTGCAAGCACTCGCCTGTAGCCACTTAAAGGACCAGTTCATGCATCTCCAAATCCTTCCCTAGTCAACAGCTACAGTTCCTTTGGTATATTAGGCAGCCTTCCCAAGGAGAGGGTGCCTGAGCTTAGGGTTTTTTAGTGTCTAGTAACCAGTGAATATGTGATCTCTTGTCTCACTACCCATGTACTGTACCTTGCCTGACTTCTGATTCTGCTCCTTGCCTCCTGCCTTAACCTTGGATTTGATATGGAACACCCACATACTCAGCCTGCCCTGACCTTGCACTGTGTTCACACTATGCTTTGCTTGCATCTTGCCTCTGTTATCTCTGCGTTATCCCTCACCTGTGTTTACCTGCTCCACCCGTGTCTTCCAGTACCTCTAGTTTTCAGTGTCAAGTTCTGTTAACCTAGTTCGTCTGCATTGTCCATGCTCCTGCCCAGTATCCAGCGTGTTAGCCCTGCCTAAGTCTGCTCACCACACAACCTGTCCGCTTCTACCTGTGTCTTTGTATTTCTGTACAGCCAAGACTCCAAGTTACCTGTCTAAGTGCCTGTTCACACATACCTGTGGTATTGGTGCATTTTCTGCATGCTGAGCTCCCAGTGCTTGTACCGGAGTCCCTGACCCCAGTGAGACAGCTGACAACCATACCAGGACTGTCCCAGAAGGTAGCATCCTGATTGTTTCCCACAGCGAAGTCCAGATTCCTGTAGAAGGGTTAAAGGGTCAATACTGGGGAAGCGCCAGGATAATGTCCTTAAGCCAAACCAGTTGGCTGGCACAGTGGGTTCACACTCGCTGATCCATAACAAGTGTCCAGTTAACTCTGGACATTGCTACACTTGTCACCAGTTAAAACTGCTGCAGTAGTTTCTAGTAAACTCTGCTACCAATCTGCTACGCCATTGCTGTGCAACGTCAGGTCACAGTGCAGAGCAGAAGACCAAGGAGCGATGAGTACAGAAAGAGAGCGGGAGACTTAAGTTGTTTTATTTATTTTATGTCTGATGGAGATTAGGGTTCTGTTTCGGGGGTCTGATCTAAGTTCTGATAAAGACTAGGGGGGGTCTGATCTGAGGTCTGATAAAGGTTAGGGGGTCTCATCTGAGGTCTGAAAAAGATTAAGGGTCTGATTTGGGGGGTCTGATCTGAGGTCTGATGAAGATTGGGAGTCTAACGAAAATAGGAGGTCTGATCTGAGGTCTGATTTTCCTACTCTAAAGTGAAAAATATGGTATATGTTATTAATTTAGAATCATTTATTATTATTATTTTCATTATTTCTTTTCAAATTTATGTTTCACTAAATCGCGTCCCACAAAACTATACATCAATCAGCTCAGCTCCCTCTGCTCTATAACCTGCCGCCTGCAGATCACATAAATGTTTCTTTGTATAGGGATGTAACCCCAGCTTCAAGGTAATCTGAAAAAAAAAAAAACTACTTCCTTGAAGCTTTTTTGTTGACCATCACTTTTGTCTACTCAGGAGTCCCTCATGTAACATGTCCTCTTTGGAGACCCATTTAGCTATACGGGAAAATTTGTAAAATTGTTAAATACCTATATTTATTATATTAACCAGGGCTTGATGTTGCTCTGCTTAGGTCTTGAACCTTTGGATGATACCAGGGCAATGTCTAGAAAGTCCAGCGCTCTCCTCCTCATCCTCCTCTCAGTCATTGTTACATCCATCACAAGTCACAGTCTAGTCATTTCCACTGCCGCCATGAAATGTATATTTTATGTAGGCTTCCTACAGGTTTCCAGTTCACTTGCATGAGAGAGCTGACTCAGACAGCCTCATTATAGAGCCCCCCTACCTCCTTGTCTGTCATGCCTGGAGCCCCCGGCCCACACCTCCATACAACGCCCTCCCACCGCTCAGGAAAAGACGGATTCACTGTTGGTAACACAAGCAGCAGGCGCTTTGTATTTTTACACCACTGTATACGACATGAGTCAATCCTGTGGCAGCCAAGATCCCTCATCTTTGGTGGATGATGATGATGATGATGTGGGTGCAGGAGGGGGAGGGCAGGAGGGTGCCAAGTCATGCACCATCTGGAAGGGTTTTATCTTATCTTAATGCAAACACTGAATACTTGTGATGAGAATTCGAGGTTGTGGTCCATCCTGGTCGGTGAAGCGTGCTCCTTACTCAGGATGCTAAGTGAGACATCTGCTGACACCATATACAGAGAAAATTGAATCCCCCCCACACACTATACAACCTGAATTGTTCAAATCCATTCATTCATTGATTCCTGGTAACTACTTGCAGCATTTGTATTGTTCAGCACCTGAAATTTGAAGATTGGGAGAGAAGTGGGCTGTATGGGCGTTAAGTCCATTGGATGAAAGAAAGAATGTATTGTTCATTCATTCATTCATTCAATCATTCATTAAATCTCTTTGCAGCAACACCATTGTTCAGCACCTAAAATCTGAAGACTGAGAGAGAAGTGAGCTATAGGAGATTAGCTTCAATGGATGGAGGAAAGACTGTATTACTCACTCATTCATTCATTCATTTATTCACTCATTCTTTTTCCTTGTTGACCGCTTGCAGCATTTATATTTAGAAGATCGGGAGACCAGTGGGCTGTATGGGGTTAACTCCATTGGATGAAAGAAAGAATGTATTGCTCATTCATTCATTCATTCATTCATTCATTCATTCGTTAAATCTCTTTGAAGCAACAGCATTGTTCAGCACCTGAGATCTGAAGGCTGGGAGAGAAGTGAGCTGTAGGAGATTAGCTTCAATGGATGGAGGAAAGACTATTGCTCATTCATTTTTTCATTCATTCATTCTTGTTGAACCATACTGAAGATTTGGAGACAAGTGGGCTGTATGGGGGAGGCGGGGGATTCAATGGATGTATTGCTCATTCATTCATTGAATCTCTTTGCAGCACCTTAAATCTGAAGACTGGGAGAGTATTGTAGGGTGTGGTGAATCGTCAAACCATTGACTGAATGAATGCATGAATGAATGAATTGCTGGTTAATTAATACATCAATGTGATGCATCATTCAGGACCTGAAATCCTTAAATAGGGAGAGAATTGTATGGGGGAGGGGGGTGTAAATGGAATGAATGAATGAATGTATTGCTGATTCATTCAGTTACTGAATTTCTTTCAACAATTGAATTGTACAACAGTTGAAATCTGAAGATTGAGAGAGAATTGGGGCAGAATTGTAGGGTTGGTTAAATCCAATGAATGAATGAAGGCATGAATTGCTGATTGATTAATTCATTAATTGATTCATTCAGTTTTTAATTCATTGTTCAGCATCTGATAATTGGGAGAGAGACGTTGGGCGTGGTATATGGAAGGTATGAATTGCTGATTCATTCATTCATTGAATCTCTTGCAGCAACTGCCTTGTTCAACATCTGAAGATTGGATGAGAATTGTGGGGGGGGGGGGGGATAAACGGAACGACTGAAGACATGAATGAATGTATGGATGCATGTCTCATGAGTTCAGTCATTCATTCGTTTAGCCACTTGAAATCTGACCATTGGGTGAGAACTGGGTTGTATGGGAGGGAGTTCTCATTCATGTATGATAGCCATTTGCTGCTATTGTATAGTTTGGCAGTCGTAATCTGAAGACTGGGTGAGAATTGGGCTGTATGGGGAAAGGAATGACTGTAATTCCTGATTCATTCATGTATGTTCTGAACATTGGTTGAGAATTGGACTGTATAAGGGATAAATCCCAGTAACGATGAATGCATTTCCGTCCCACTCATTCATGTCGCCCCATTGCAACACTTGAAATCCGAGCATGAAGGGAGAATCGGGCTGCACAAGGGGTTAAATCCGATGAATGAATCCTCCATTCTGGGATATTCCTGAGAACGCGCCCGCTTTGATCTGGCCATGTACTGACGGAGTGGCCCAATGGCCATTGCTATTACTCCCTCCCTATTAACCCATTAATAGCCATACAGGAGAAGGTAATAAAGGATGGTAGAGACTTGTGATGACTTCAACTTCACTGTGATTTCCGATAACTGAGCATCTCGAGTAATTGCTGCACATTGGCACGACATGGGCATCATGGTGGCACGCACCGGGGTCATGAATCTGAACCAGTGCATGAAGTTTGCGTTCCTGTGATATTAGCCCTAGTGGGAGTGAAATTAGACTGTAAGCTCCTCTGCCGGACCAAAACTGACTGCACAACGCTCCTGAACGGGTTCGCGCTACATAAAAAAAAAAACAGAATTACGATTCATATAGCTGATTCATACTCCGGAGCCGTCACGCGAACCGCAGCTTTGTTTTCTTTATCGATTTCCCTTTCGACTCCTCCGGAATAAACTTTACGCTCCGTTCTGTATTGCGGCTTTTTGTGGCTCCATTTGTACCCGCTGTGCAGGAAGCAAGCCGCTTTATTTCTCCTGGAATCCCTTAACCGTTCACTAGCCGGATGCAATTTTTTTTTGGGTGAAGCCTGGTTTTACCTTAAAAAAAAAAAAGCGGGCTTCCTAGTGGGGATGCAGAAGGACCATTGTCCTGCGTCAATCAAAGGAGTTTTTGAGGGGGGTCGATCTGCGGCGGGTGATTCTCTGAAGACATGTTACGGTCCTGGAGGGGTTACAGTCGTGTGTGCCTGTCACAACACAATTATAAAGGAATTCCTTCCTCCCTGAGTGAGGCTGAGCCTCCTCCCCGCACTATATAAAGGGGAGGCACTGCAGTAGGGTAATCACTCAGTGGACAGCTCCTGGTGCTGAACCATAGACTGGGAGCTTCAAAAAGCCATCAGTGCTCCAGCGCTTCACATCCTTCAAGTAAAAAGGGACTCCTCCGAAGACCAAGCCATGATCCCGGGAGCTTGCTGGAGATGTTTACTCCTCTCCTTCTTTTTTCTAAGAGGGTCTGCACAGAATTTTGCACAAACGAGGTTTATCTGCACTTCAGTGCCTGTGGACATGGATATGTGCACTTCTTCAATGCAGAACAGTGGTCCCACAGAAGACCTTAAGACCACCGTCTTACAGCTGAGAGAGACGGTCATCCAGCAGAAAGAGACTATCATGAATCAAAAGGATACCATCAGGGACCTGACGGGCAAACTGGCCAGGTGCGAGGGGCAGACCATCCTGGAGATTCCGCCTAGTGAACCCAAAGGTGGCGCCCCAGGTTCCAGGAAAAAAGAGACAGGGACTACTAAAAACACCATGGGAGACCTGTCCAGGACCCCGACGGCCGAGACCCTCACCCAGCTTGGGCAGACTCTGCAAAGTCTGAAGACCAGGCTGGAAAACTTGGAGGTGAGAGTGACAAGAGAGTTGGGGCTGTATGAATGAATGAAATGATACAATAGAGAGTATAGTCTATAGGGTTAAAATGGGGTAAACGTAAGGTTGGGTACATGTGGAGCGCGACCACCGGGCTTGCCTTGGGGGTCTGCAGCCACTCCGTGAACTTACTCAGAGTCAATAAGCTCCTAATGAGCTGTCTAATTAAGGTAGTGCTAGGTTATTGATGCCTTGGACAATCCACTTACTGATTCCTTGACATTGCACCTTGCAGCAGTACAGCAGAGGCAATGCTTCTGCCCAAGCCACCAGCCTAAAAGATTTGCTGCAAACCAAGATCGATGATCTGGAGAAGCAAGTTCTTTCCAGGGTGAACAACCTAGAAGAAGGCAAGGTGAACCTGAAGAATGAGACGGAGCTGAGAGGAAAGATTGAGAGCGCCCTGACATCCCTACAGCAGAGGATCACAGACCTGGAGAAAGGTGACGAGATACATTGTGGTCACCAGTGTCATAGATGACCATGGTGCCCAGTAAGAGAAGCCAAGGTCTTGGTGGCATGCATGCATGGCATGGCTGTCTGGGACCCTCCACTGATCCATTTCTAAAAACTCAAAACCTAGTTGATTTAACTTGGTGAAACCACTGCAATAGGTCATAGAACCCTCTGCAATAGATTCATAGTATAATGATCCCCTGATGATGTCATCGATGACGTCACCACACCTGCCTGATGTCCACCCATGCCTCCTGCAGTCTCTTATGCAATACATATTTGGCGTCTGGCAAGCTTCTGACAACCCCCATGCTCACTACCTGCAGAGGAGACCCTGAGGGTTGTATTCTCATTGCAGATATCTCCTCAGGTCTAGGTGACCTATGCAGGGCTTAGCTCTCTCAGCATTTTCCACCTTCCCTGATCACAGTTTGCTTGGCTCCATTCAAGCCGGTTTTGCCACAGTATGCCAGCAGAATATTGATCAGTGTTTGCAATCCGTTGCTTTACAGCATTGTAAAGGCGACGAGCACCCAGAGCACTTCCATTCTGGCGAGGGCTACATGTGATCTTGATTGGTGGAAGCTGCTTCTTTGGCGCCCCCTGCTGCTCATATAGGAGGTGACATGGACTGAATGCACTTTCACACTAGAGTTTTGGATTCCGTTTGTGAGATCCGTTTCAGGGATCTCACAATGTTCAAAAACGGATCAGTTCAGCCCCAATGCATTCTGAATGGATAAGGATCCGTTCAGAATGCATCAGTTCGGCTCCGTTCCGCTTCTATTCTTTTTTTGAGGCGGACACCAAAACGCAGCATGCAGCATTTTGGTGTCCGTCTGAAGAGGCGGAGCCTAACGGATCCGTTTTTAATTACAATGTAAGTCAATGGGGACGGATCCGTTTTCAATGACACAATATGGTGCATTTGAAAACGGATCCGTTCCCCATTGACTTTCAATGTAATTCAAAATGGATCCGTTTTGGACTTTGTCATTTTTCTTTTAACTAATGCAAACGGATCCGTTCTGGACGGATACAAACGTTTGCATTATAGGTGCGGATCCGTCTGTGCAAATAACAGAAGGATCCGCACCAACGCAAGTGTGAAAGTACCCCTAAAAGTGTTTAATCATTTTTTTATTTTTTCAGGTCAAAAGGAGAGCAGACCCGCAGACAAGTTCCAGCTCACGTTCCCTCTGCGGACGAACTACATGTATGCCAAAGTGAAAAAGAGTCTGCCGGAAATGTACGCGTTCACTGTCTGCATGTGGCTGAAGTCCAACGCTTCTCCGGGTGTTGGCACCCCATTTTCCTATGCAGTGCCTGGCCAAGCCAATGAACTGGTTCTCATTGAGTGGGGGAACAACCCAATGGAAATATTAATTAATGACAAGGTACGAAAGCTAGCATTTTCTATAATATCATTTATTATTATTATTAATATTATTATTCCTATGTGTGCTGCCGTGCCGTACAATCAGCCCTATTAAATAATATATATACTAACATCCATGCAGTCAGACCTAGATACAAATATAATATGAGATAGATAGATAGATAGATTAGATAATAGATATGAGATAGATCGATACATGGATGGATGGATAGATAGATAGATAGATAGATAGATACCATAGATATAAGATGGATAGATGGATATGAGATAGATAGATAGATAGATAGATAGATAATAGATATGAGATAGATCGATACATGGATAGATAGATAGATAGATAGATAGATAGATAGATAGACAGATAATAGATAGATAGATAGATAGATAGATAGATAGATAGATAAAAGTAGAATAAGTTACATTGCAATCACTGGGATACAATGTAATTATTACTGCTGCTCTTGTGGTAGAATTACTATCTCCACCTACAGGTCATTGAGGTGCACTACAGCCTATAAAATGTAATTGCTGGTGTATTCTACATAACATTATATGCAGGATGATGTGTTGTGTTATATATAAATATATATATATATATAATAATCAGTATTCATTAATTATGAAGATATTACGTAGGCTTCTGCGTATATGAATATGTCTGTAAGCTGCACTGCTCAGAATGGCGATCTTCTGTCCTACAGGTGGCGAAGCTGCCCTTTGTGATCAACGATGGCAAATGGCATCACATCTGCATCGCCTGGACCACGAGAGATGGAGTGTGGGAAGCCTATCAGGATGGAGTATTAAGGGGAAATGGGGAGAACCTGGCCCCCTACCACCCTATCAAACACCAGGGAGTGCTGGTGATAGGACAAGAGCAGGTAATTAACACTCATTTACTGACTCCCATCTCATGTGTATGGAGGAGTGCCAGCTCTACCCCGACAGGGAACGAAGGATAAGTCACTCTGACCGACAGCAGCTTACTGCCCTCTGGACATTGAGAAGACATGCATGCTCAGTCGAGCCAAGTGTGCATGTGTAAGGGGCAGTCAGGCAGAACCGCTGTTGGTAGAGCAATAGCTGGTGTATCTATCCATGTACAAGGGGCGCATTTTTGGGAAATCCTAGAAGAGCTGGTAGGGATTCCAAAGCGTGGGGCTAGACCAATATAACGCATGTAAGGTTGAACATATGGCAAAATGCTGGAAAAATTGGGCTTATTTTATTAGTATATGTCAATATGTAGGTCTGTATAAAGATTTGACTTAAGAAATTCTGCAAGACACGTCAGTTGTGGATCCCTCATCAGTATAGGAAAGGATTCTTTACGGTAAGAGAACTGGAGGTAGTGAGGGCCAACCACTAACTGGATGTCATTGATCGGAGGGTAGTATGGAATTTATTTGATCACGCTTTTTTACTCCCTCTTGAGGGGTAAGGGTAGAATTTTCTACACCCCTGAAATTCGGCGAGTGGGGTGAGATTGCTAGAGGTTTAACTTGTGTTTCCAATCTAAATAATCTATATTACTCTGGATGATACTTAATATTATAAAAAATGTGCATATATTGCTAATGTTTGAGATGAACAATCCGAACAATCTGCTTTCCTACAGAAACAGCGCCACATCTGCCCACAGGCTGTGTCTGGTATTGCAGCCGAGGCTCATTGTAGTAAATGGGACTGATTGGCAATACCAGACTCAACCTGTGGACAGGCGTGGCGCTGTTTTCAGAAGAAAATACGTCTGGAGTGACACGTCATTGCTTTGTTTTCTCTTTTCTTTGCCTTCTTAAAGGACACCCTAGGAGGCGGATTTGATGCCACCCAGGCTTTTGTAGGGGAACTGGCCCATTTCAATATGTGGGATAGAAAACTCACGGTCGGAGAAGTCTATAACCTGGCAACCTGCAGCAACAAAGCACTGACTGGTAATGTCATTAGCTGGGCCGAGACCAACGTCGAGATCTTCGGTGGCGCCACCAAGTGGACATTCGATGCATGCCGTCAGATTAACTGAACAGATTGCCGAGCTGGATCTCACGTTTTACAGCTTCTAAAAGATATCATCAGCGTCATCCTGCACCTGCCTTTCGAATGAGGGCTCATCAGCCACGAGGGGGTTTCCTTTTTTTTCTTTTTTTTTTTCGGGGAAAAAAAATATGAAAAAAACTATTCCGGAACTGTTCACTTCTTTTATCCATCAATCACACTTTGAATCTTCAGCGATTTGTAGGAAAGGCACGCAAGGAGATTTCAGGAGGAAGGATTCTTTCCCTCCCGCCCCCTTGTTTTTGGGGGGCAGTTCACGTTAGGAAGATCCCTCGAAGGTTTTGGTTTTTTCACATTGCCAACTGGGTTTGACCTCTTAGCTGCTGGAGGGATCCGCACGGCCATAGGTCCCAAGTGTCTCCAGCAGGGACGGGGTTAATCTTGAGTGCCTTGCGCTGGTACCGGTATTCAGCACATTTTTTTTTTTTCTTTGTTTTTGGTTCATTTTGCATCCATTTTTTTTTTTTTTAAAGACTCCTCTTCTCTATAAATGGTTCTGTTGATTCTAGGTGTTTGTTCCGCGGTTTGTTTGCCCGTCTCCAGCTCCCCTCATTCGTTCTTTTCTGATTGCTGTCAGTGAATAGCTTCACACAGTCAGGGTTTCGGAGACCGACTAACTCCAGCAGATTCTATGAGCATGGCAGACAATACAGCGGCCCTCTATTGGAGGAGGGTTCCGATACACCGTAGCATTATCTGGAAATATCGATTTTTTTTGTAAATATTTCAGTTTTCAGCCAATGACGTTCTGCTTGTTTTTCGGTTACAGCCTCACGTGTGCATGACCAGCCTCTTTGCGTTCGTTTTCACGCCCCCTTCCTCCCCGCCCTCGCCCAACGTGTTTCGGTCTTATGATTATTTCTGGAAAAATTAGGGTTTGAAACATCATAAGCTTTGCAAGGACATTCACGAGATTTGATACCGTGCGGCTTTATTACGAGGATTCGTCGACTTTTCCAGGCGTTAGCGCTGATCTATTTTAACCCTTTGTAAGAAAAGAAAAAAGAACAAAATTGAAAAAAAAAAATGAAAAAAAATGAGCGTCAGTTTTCATCTGACGGGGTTACTGCGTTCTTCGTATGTTTGAAAGCACTTTCGCTACTAGCCATGATTATTATCAGTGACACTTTAAGGGTTAATTTCCCCCGGCAAAAATATTCCCGTGGAAAGGAGAGGCTGGCAAGATGCTGCGCAGCATGAACATGGTTGTCCAAGATTCGATAACTATTTGCTTCCAAAAAACAGCGCCACACCTCTCACACAGGGTGCAGGTGGTATTGCATCTACAATGAAGTGAATAGGGCTGAGCTACAATACCAGACCTGTTTTTGGAAGATAGTAGCCATGTTTATCTGGTCCTGGACAAGCCCCTTTAAGCCCCTCCTGAGGGAATCCAGTTGCCAGCCGACTTCTGCTACTTTTGCCGTAGCTTTTTTTTAGCCACGTTATTAAAACATCTCCAGCTGGGATTTGTAGTCGTAAGAGCCACATTTTTGATCCTGCGGGTGGAGAAAGCCTTAATGGAATTCAAGGGAAAATAAGAAAAATGCCTGTATTTTTGCTTTGTAGATGGGAGGAGGGATTGGTCTATGGACGTAGAGGAGAGGGGGGTCCGTAGTCATTGAAGCTGGCTCGTGCCACCAGAGATCGAGAGGGACGATAGGTCGTCCATGGGAGAGGCGCCAGACTTTGGTTTGGGCCTCCCCTGGCACCCACAGGGGCACCCTCTATGGTACATAGTCCCTTACCTATATATAGCTGACTGTAACCTTAAAAATGCTAGAAGAGGAGACAATAGTGCCCTCTTCTGTCAGTCGAGTCAGAGACAATAGTGCCCTCTTCTGTCAGTGTAGCCAGAGACAATAGTGCCCTTTTCTGTCAGTGGAGCCAGAGACAATAGTGCCCTCTTCTGTCAATGGAGCCAGAGACAATAGTGCCCTCTTCTGTCAGTGTAGCCAGAGACAATAGTGCCCTCTTCTGTCAGTGTAGCCAGAGACAATAGTGCCCTCTTCTGTCAATGGAGCCAGAGACAATAGGGCCCTCTTCTGACAGCGGAGCCAGAGACAATAGTGCCCTCTTCTGTCAGTGGAGCCAGAGACAATAGTGCCCTCTTCTGTCAGTGTAGCCAGAGACAATAGTGCCCTCTTCTGTCAGTGGAGCCAGAGAATATAGTGCCCTCTTCTGTCAGTGGAGCCAGAGACAATAGGGCCCTCTTCTGACAGCGGAGCCAGAGACAATAGTGCCCTCTTCTGTCAATGGAGCCAGAGACAATAGTGCCCTCTTCTAGTCAGTGTAGCCAGAGACAATAGTGCCCTCTTCTGTCAGTGGAGCCAGAGAATATAGTGCCCTCTTCTGTCAGTGGAGCCAGAGACAATAGCGCCCTCTTCTGTCAGTGTAGCCAGAGACAATAGTGCCCCCTTCTGTCAGTGGAGCCAGAGAATATAGTGCCCTCTTCTGTCAGTGGAGCCAGAGACAATAGTGCCCTCTTCTGTCAGTGTAGCCAGAGAAAATAGGGCCCTCTTCTGTCAGTGGAGCCAGAGACAATAGTACCCTCTTCTGTCAGGGGAGCCAGAGACAATAGCGCCCTCTTCTGTCAGTGTAGCCAGAGACAATAGTGCCCTCTTCTGTCAGTGGAGCCAGAGACAATAGCGCCCTCTTCTGTCAGTGTAGCCAGAGACAATAGTGCCCTCTTCTGTCAGTGGAGCCAGAGACAATAGTGCCCTCTTTTATCAGTGTAGCCAGAGACAATAGTGCCCTCTTCTGTCAGTGGAGCCAGAGACAATAGTGCCCTCTTCTGTCAGTGGAGCCAGAGACAATCCCCAAGACTAAAGATGTCAAATGCAGACTTTTCCTTGTTGTATTTGCGACTTGCACTGAATCTAATATGCCTCTCTCAGGTAGACGCCATTTTATGATGGATGCTGTTTGAATATTTTTGCCTAATTACTGTGTAAACGCCCCCCCCCCCCCCCCAGGCCATACTTTATGATGTAGCTATCGGGGGGCGTTCCTGTTTCTTGCCTCCAGTGGGTGTGACGCCCCCTCACGCCTTCTTCATTTTGATAACTCTGTGTTCTGTATCAGATTCTAGAAGGGATTTTATTGTATTTGATGTATATAAAAAAAACTATAAAAGGAGCTATATATATACAATATATATCTATGGAAAGGTGCGTTCAGACTTGGGCTACCCTCCCTCAAATAATGTAAAAAGATGAGAAATATAGAGAGAGAAAAAACACTTATTTTCGCAGAATTTCTATCTTTTCTATGGCTCATTTAAACGATTCAGAGACGGACTATGATCCTATGAAATCCTATTGAGCTCCTGACAGCAGTGGTCTGCCACTGGTGCGCCTCAAGTCTGAATGGACCGCCACCCATGAGCATGACTGCCACCAGTCGCTGACCACTGATCTTGGGTGAGAAATGTACAGTTTGCTTTGATGTTGGCCTCTGTCTGAGCAGAACACAGTATTTCAGGAACTTCAATCCACTGCCTTTAACTACAGGAGCACAACCCCAATAGGTAAGCCATTATATGAAGCCATTTTATGTGGTCTAGGTCAGTGGTCCTCAACTTCAGTCCTCAGGGCCCACCTGCTGGTCATGTTTTAAGGATTTCCTTAGTATTGGGCAGCTGATATAATTAGTGTCCATCCATTAGGATTTACCACAGGTATTCATTTTGTGGGATACTCCTAAATCCTGACCGGCAAGTGGGCCCTCAGGACTGGAGTTGGGGAACCCTGGTCTAGGTGGATTAGATACAAGAACACCGTGGTGTTCACTTTGACCACACATGGTGCCCACTTTGCTTTGCCCCCTTTTTAAAGATCATAGTTCTAGTTTGTGAGGTTAAACCCAGGTTACTTTTGATAACTTTCATCTGACAACCTCATACAGTATGGTTTTTATAGCTCATGAGATAGTACTGTAAGCTTAGGTTACTTCTCAATGCCAATGTGCTGCTGAAAGCTCTGAAAGGCATTGCTTTCAGACTTGTATACAGGGAACAAATACGATCTATCCACCACCCAAAATGTATTGTGTAGTTGTTGGAAGGGACCATGCATCTTTGATGGCCACGTATGGTCCCATTCTATAGCCATCGGGGTAGAACAAGAACATAGCTGAGGGAGACATCAACAGCTTTTGTAAGATCTATATTCTTACTAGTGGCACATAACGGGCGTGACCATGACAGATGTCAGGGAGATTCCCACTGGTTATCGCCGTCCTCATATATTTGAGATTGTTACGTAAGGATTTTCCATAATGTTCCACCTTCTGCTATTGGCTTAGTGTCCTTCTCAATCCTTTGATAAGCACATAGTGAAGGCCAGGGCCAAGCAATGGACAGAGGCGACTTCGAGGAACTGTACACACGCTCACTGCGATTTCTTATTACACTGTCCCGTGGTATAGTGAAGACTGAACAAGGTCAAAACGCAAAAAAAAAAACACCCTAATTTTTATTTAAGATAATATGAAAATCCTACCACCGATAATGGGACTCACACATTCAGTATAATTCTATATTTTTCGCAGACCAAAGCTGTAAATTCCCCCCACAAACCTTGGTGTCCTCCTTCATAGTCTCTGTATTTCTTTTATTCTTCTGAATTTCTATATGGGCCACCTAGGACCACCCTTTGTCTATCTGTTTATGACCCCCCCCCCCTCCCATTTTGCTTTTATGTTTGATTTCACTGCTGAAATGGTTGAATTTATTTTTACACAATAAAAAAAGAGAAGAAGCAATCTGACTTGATGACTTGTTTTTATTTTTTGGGAGGCTAATAAAAAAATTGGTAAAAAAAATGATAGTTTGTGATATAAGTCAGCATGGACAGCAGTCTTCTCTGATTGCTAGTGATCAAGCAGATAGAACGGTCTTTTTTTTTTTTTCCAGAAATAGCACCACTTTTGCCCATTTTCTGTGCCTGATATTGCAGTTCTAATCCCATTTACTTAGATACTAGAATACCAAGAGCGGTGCTATTTTTTAATGCTAGAAAACCCATTTAAGATGGCGGAGAATGCGGGCACAGAATATTAAAGGGCATCTGTCAGTAGATTTCTACCTAAGACACTGGCTGACCTGTTGTTCTGTGATCTGTGTTGGTCCCATGTTCATATGTGCCCGCACCGTTGAGAAAAATGATGTTTTGATATATGCAAATGAGCCTCTAGGAGCAACGGGGGCGTTACCATTACACCTAGAGGCTCTGCTCTCTCTGCAACTGCCACGCCCTCTCCACTTTGATTGACAGGACCATGCATGATGATGTTTTCACTGCCTGGCCTTGTCAATGAAAGTGCCGAGGGCGTGGCAAGTACAGAGAGAGCAGAGCCTCTAGGTGCAATGAAAACACCCCCATTGCTCCAAGAGGCTAATTTGCATATATTTAAACATCATTTTTCTCAGCAATGCTGACACATATAAGCATGGGACCAACACAGATGTCTTTAGCTACCAAACGTACATGTAACAGGTCAGCCAGTGTCATAGGGACAAATCTGCCGACAGATGCCCTTTAAGGTATTGATCTATGGGTTCTATATGCTCTTTGAATCTATCATCAATGGGACCTTATAGGTTCCACATTATTAGATGACCATAAAAAGTATACAAGACAGATTTTTACCCTTTCTCACCCGATATAGTTATATCATAGGCATACAGCCAATCTAGCATAATCCTACATGAGAAAAAAAGAGTGGCTGCTGCGGTAATGCTCAGGATGGGATGGAGCCATTGTTGGACTGGCCCACCAGAGTAGCAGAGGACCCTCTGGTGGGCCCAGGGTCTGATACCATAATGGGCCCTGAAGATTCAGAAGAAAAACCTATTTGACTGCCTTTAGAGCCAATCACTTGCCACCAGGGTCTATTTCTGTGAATCAGAAGCCATTCAACTCTATTGATGATATAGGGGTTGTACCTTGGGAACAATTTCCTCTGGTGGGTCCCAGGACCCCCGAGTCCGACACTGGATGAAGCTCCAATCCTTAATATCCAGGCTCCTTTTGTACCTAGAGTAGTTGATAAAGATTAACGTTCAGGCTAATTCATTTCAGCACACATCTTTATGGTGGTGGGAGCTCCTTTTTTTCTGATACAAATCACCATGTCCCATATTTTACACAGAATGAGGAAATTTGGTTGACTAAAACCACCACTAGGGGGAGCTCAAGAATTTCAACTGGAAGTCCCCATACCTACTATCAAGATACAGGTGGCTTCTACATCATTCCTGCCCTTCAGGCCTCATTCACACAACCATATTTTTGGTCTGCATCCGATCCACTTTTTTTTTGCAGATCATACACGGACCAATTCATTTCAACTGCGGAAAGCAGACCGTGTGCTGTCCGCATCTGTATGTCCGTTCCGTGGCCCTGCAAAAAAATACGAACGTTTTGCTGACAAGAAAAGTCATTGTTACAATAGGTCCACAAAAACACGGATGTGACACAGACGTCACACAGACATCATCCGTATTTTTTGTGGACCGCAAAATATATACAGTTGTGTGAATTCTCCCCTCTCGGTATGCAGTTCTTGTGTGGCACTTTCTATAAGTATGGCTGCAGGATCAGTTTATACAATTTTTTGGTGGTTTATTTGTGGTCTGTAAAGTACATAGCTCTGCATAGGAGCTGCATACACAAAATGGTAGATTTCTTATAAACAAACCTGTTTGCGGAGTTTTGCACTGGAACAATAGAAATGGTTGTAAAAGAGTTTACTGTTTTTATTGTATAAGCAAATCAAGACCCCCCCCCCCCCCCGCGCCTCCCCCTGTGTTTAGTAAGATGGCTACCGTGCTACTTGCGTAGAACAAGGATTATCCCTGCAGACTATTCCATCAGAATTTTCATTTAGAAGCGACTTCAACCTTCTGGTCAATCTCCTTTCATCGTCTTTCTTCGCCCTCCAGGTCACTTGGATTCTAATATGGTTCTGGCTTTACGCAGTGACATAACATCCAGTCTTAATTATTCTTAGAAAGACTTATTTTTTCCGTGTGACCTTGTACAGTCTCCCCGGGGAATGGTGTTAGAGTTTTTTCATCTTGACATTAGCTGCGGTTATATAAGGTGGGAGCAGCAGACTCCGAGATAACGAAGACTCATTCAACACTGAGGAAGGAAGGTTAGGTAGAAAGATTGTGATTAGATAAATATGAGATACAGGAGAAATAGGTAGATAGATAAATAGATATGAGATAGATAGATAGATAGATAGATAGATAGATAGATAGATAGATAGATATGAGATACAGGAGAAATAGGTAGATAGATAAATAGATATGAGATAGATAGATAGATAGATAGATAGATAGATAGACAGACAGACAGATAGATAGATAGATAGATAGATAGATAGATAGGATAAGATGAGATAGATAGATAGATAGATAGACAGACAGACAGACAGACAGATAGATAGATAGATAGATAGATAGATATGAGATAGATAGATAGATAGATAGATATGAGATAGATAGATAGATAGATAGATAGATAGATAGATAATAGATATGAGATAGATAGATAGATAGATAGATAGATAGATAGATAGATATGAGATTGATAGATAGATGGATAGATAGATATGAAATAGATAGATAAAAGATAGATAGATGATAGATAATAGATAGATATATAATGGATAGATAGATATGAGATCAATAGATAGATAAGAGATAGATAGATAGATAGATAGATAGATAGATAGATAAGAGATAGATAGATAGATAGATAGATATGAGATAGATAGATAGATAGATGATAGATAGATAGATAGATAGATAGATAGATAGATAGATAGATAATAGATAGATAGAAAGACTGGAGGCTAGAATCACTGCCAAAGGGGCTTCAACTAAGGGCCCTTTCACACTTGCGTTTGGAAGATCCGGCATAGAGTTCTGTCGTTGGGGCTCTATCCAGGAAAGAAACGCTTCAGTTACAGATAGTACAACCGCATGCAGCCGTTTGAACGGATCCGCTTGTATTAACTTTAACTATTTTTTAACATTGTCAAAACAGATCCGTTTTGAACTCCATTTAAAGTCAATGGAGGACGGATCAGTTTTCTATTGTGGCAGAATGTGCCAGAGAAAACGGATCCGTCCCTGTTGACTTTGATTGGGGGTCATGACGGATCCGTTTTGCTCCGCATCCCAGGACGGAAAGAATACCGGAGCATGCTGCGGTATTTTCTCCGTCCAAAATAACGTTCACATACTGAACGGAAGACTTCCTGATGCATCCTGAACGGATTTCTTCCCATTCAGAATGCATTGGGATAATCCTGATCAGTATCCATTCCGGTATTGAGCCCCAAGGACGGAACTCTATGTCGGATCTTCCAAATGCAAGTGTGAAAGGGCCCTAAGTCCTGAGTAAAGGGTGTGAATACTTATGTCAATACAAGATTTTAGTTTTTCCTTTTCAGTAAATTAGCAAAGATTTAGAACATTCTGTTTCCACTTTCTCATTGTGGGGGTTTGGGTGCAGATTGATGGGGAGAACTTGAATTTTGTTTTATTTTAGCACAAGGCCACAACATAAGAAAATGTGTAAAAATTAAAAGGGTCCAAAGACTTTCTGAATGCATTGTAGATCAATAGATAGACAGACGGACGGATAGATTAGATTGAATGTGCTGAGACTAGGGATGAGCGAACGTCAGTTTTTCGGTTTTACTCTGAATTGCGTTATGGATTCCGTTACCATGGAACATAATGCAATTCAATTAAGGATTCCTTTAGAGGCCTTTCCTGCATAATAGAAACCGGACAGATCCGTTATACAGCCCATAGACTTCTATCATGACGGAATGCTTAACGGAATGCCTCTAAAGGAATCCTGTTATGCATTCCGTCATTGAATTGTATTATGGTTTGTGGTAATGGAATCCATAACGCAATTCAGCGTAAACCCGAACACGAACTTCAAAAACGATAGATAGATAGATAGACATGAGATAGATAGATAGATAGATAGATAGATATGAGATAGATAGATAGATAGATATGAGATAGATAGATAGATAGATTGATAGATTATAGATAGATAGATAGATAGATAGATAGATAGATAGATATATATGGGATAGATAGATAGATAGATAGATAGATAGATAGATAGATAGATATGAGATAGATGATAGATAGATAGATAGATAGATAGATAGGAGATCGATAGATAGATAGATAGATAGATAGATTGATAGATAGGTAGATATGAGATAGATAGATAGATAGATAGATAGATAGATATGAGATAGATAGATGATAGATAGATAGATAGATAGATAGATAGATAGATAGATAGGATAAGATGAGATAGATAGATAATAGATAGAAATGAGATAGATAATAGATATTAGATAGATAGATAGATAGATAGATAGATAGATAGATAATAGATAGATAGATAGATAATAGATATGAGATAGATAGATAGATAGATAGATATGAGATTGATAGATAGATGGATAGATAGATAGATAGATAGATAGATAGATAGATAGAATAAGATGAGATAGATAGATACATAGGATAAATAGATAGATCGATAGATATGAGATAGATAGATAGATAGATAGATATGAGATAGATAGATGATAGATAGATAGATAGATAGATAGATATGAGAATAGATAGATAGATATGAGATAGATAGATAGATATGAGATAGATAGATAGATAGATAGATAGATAGATAGATAGATATGAGATAGATGATGATAGATAGATAGATAGATAGATAATAGATATGAGAATAGATAGATAGATAGATATGAGATTAGTTACAATCACGGCCGACCACTGGAGGTTTTGGGGATGTATTTTGTGAGGGACTGAGGTATTTGGCTCTGTTGGGGTGGTATAATAAGCAATATGGTATTGCTGGCCCCGCCTACTTGTGTTGGCCCTGCCTTTCATCAATTTGGACCCAACCACAAAATGGGGCCACTTTTAGTATTTTTTCCAGGGCCACTTAAAGTTCCCAATCCGCTCCTGGATGGATAGATAGATAGATATGGAATAGATAGATAGATAGATAGATAGATAGATAGATAGATAGATAGATAATAAATAGATGGATAGATAGATAGATAGATAGATATGAGAGAGAGATAGATAATAAATAGATGGATGGATAGATAGATAATAAATAGATGGATAGATAGATAGATAGATAGATAGATATGAGAGAGAGATAGATAGATAGATAGATAGATAGATAGATAAATAGATATTCTGTATTTAGGTTTCTGTGTGGAGTCTGATGCTTCTTCCAAGCCCCATGTTTCTATAGTCAGCATTCTAACTAATTGCTGATGTGCAGGGTACATAATGAATACACGTCTGCAGCACGATTATTCAGAGAGGCGCGAGCGAGTCAATAAACCAAAGTCATCTGAAGGTAGAAAGTCCTAGTCTATAATGGAATCACCTTCACCCTCCATAATCAATGGGCAGCCTGGAGGAGAAGTCTCTGCACTTGACCTGGGTTAGGGCAGGACCACTGATCAGTGTAACCTCTGCGCCGGCTTCAGAAGGACACATGTTAATTACAGCAGAGACTGATATCAGTGAGAAAATATACGTGTTTCTAGTTTAATGTAAATAAAGTGCAACGCCTGCCGCACACATACCTGGTGTATATTTTCTGCACCACCATGCCAGAAACTGGCATAAATTAAAGTGCAAATCTTCTGCTCATGGCATAAGAAACTGCAGTATTAATACATTTCTCCAATTCTGGGTACCTGCAGCCGCCACTAGGGGGAGCTCAGGGGCTTACTGCATACTCAGGCAGATTTACTAATATAGTTGTACGTTACACTGTCCAAGAATACATATCACAGTCTTAACGTTAGACAATTTACTATTCTGGCGTTTAGACCTTTGTAAAGTTGAAGTGTTGTAAATCCGGCACCTGATTTATGCGAGGCTTTGTCCGTGCGCCAAAAATTCTGTCCATGCATCAGAAATTGTGTTCATATGCTAAGAAAAAACGATCTAGTCTAAGTTCACACCACATATACGCTGGTGTAGTTGCGGCAAAATTTTCGTGGATTTTTGGTGCATGGAGGCGCATTTAGGTTACACCCCCTTTGCGGTGAAGACATGCGCTTTCTAATGAACCCACACCCCTTGTGAGGCGAGATAAAAGGAGCTTAGAAAAGTGTTTAAAACAGTAAATGTGATGGAAAGCAAAAATCTGGCACATTTTCATTAAAAAATCTGCCCTACTGTGTTAAGGTACTTTTACACTTGCGGCAGGATGGATCCGGCAGTCTATTCAGCCGCAAGTGCCCGTGCACTGCCGTGCTGCCGCTCCATCCCCATTGACTATGATGGGGCGGGGGGCGGGGCTACGGCAAAGATCGCCAGACTGAAAAGTCGGACATGCACGTTTGGCGATCTCCGGCCGCGCACTGCCGTGCTCCGCGCCCCCACCCCATTATAGTTAATGGGGACGGAGCGGCAGCACGGCAGTGCACGGGCACTTGCGACAGGACTGATCTGGCAGGCTGAATAGCCTGCCGGATCCGTCCTGCCGCAAGTGTAAAAGTACCCTTATTATTGAGTTCAATGTACAAACAACATGCAGTAAGCGCCCCCTAGTGGTGGCTACAAGCAGAGTTTTTTTTTAAACTATTTATGCAGGTGATTTGCAGCTCTGCATGAGTAAGATATATTAAGCAATTAATTAGCACAGGATTTGGAAACTTTCTGACTAGTTGAATAGAGCAGCCCTTTCTGAAGGATCCTAGTCGGGTTTAATAGGGAGAAACAAGGGAGCAGTAAGGTAGGAGACACACGAGCTACAGGAGATCCTGGCAGGATGGATTCCAGGCTGTGCCGCTGCTTTCATATGGGACTAATGAGCTGCTGCACACAAGACACGACTGCAGGGAAATGTCACCCCGGCTCACAGGAGCTCAGTGTATATGACATGTCTGATGTTCTCGTAGGGCTCATTTATACAGCCGCTGACTTCATGCTGAAACTAATTGCAGGCGGGGAGGTTGAAAAGAGAACGGGCTGGGGTATGTGCTGTATGTATAGCACCAGTTGTTGGCTCTGCAAGAAACACAGACAAGGAGAATTTATAGGGGACGATTCAGATTGGAAATAAGGATCTGCTCATTTTTTCACAGAAACAGCGCCACTCTTGGTTATAGACTGTGCTTGGTATTGCAGTTTAAGTGAATCAGAAAGAGCTGCAATACCAAGCATGGCCCATAGACAAGAAGGGTGCTGTTTCAGGGGAAGAAGTCTAATGTGTCTAATGTGTATGGGCAGCCTTAGGCTCTGTTCGCACTATGTTTCTTGCTCCAGTCGGAGGTTCATGTTGAGAGCCTCCAGTGTATGCCACTCTATAGACATAGGGCATTGTCTCCCATTGTAAAAATGTATCAGCGCAGGTTAGAGTACTTTCACACTCGCGGCATGGCTATCCGGCAGGCTGTTCCAGCGGGTGAACAGCCTGCCGGATCCGCCATGCCGCATGTACCCGTTTGCTGTCGTGCTGCCGCTCTGTCCCCATTGACTATAATGGGCAGGGGGCGGGGCTACGGCGCAGCACGGCAGTGCACGGCCGGAGATCGCCGGACTAAAAAGTCGGACCTGCAGTACTTTTATTCCGGCGATCTCCGGCCGTGCACTGCCGTGCTGCGCCGCAGCTCCGCTTCCCACCCCATTATAGTCAATGGGGACGAAGCGGCAGCACGGCAGCACACGGGTACTTGAGGACATGGCGGATCCGGCAGGCTGTTCATCCGCCGGAACAGCCTGCCGGATAGCCATGCCGCAAGTGTGAAATATATGTATGTATGTATGTATGTATCAGGGATCACAGCATCACAGCTTAGATGAGAAGTAATAGATCTGCAGGGATTTTCAGGCTGCGGATGTACACTGTCGAGAGCCATTATTCTGACCGCTTCCTACTTTCGATGTCAGCAGTGTGTAGCTCATGATGGAAGTCCTGTGTGCTGAGCTGGCTCGGTGGGTATATAAGGTGGGCTCAGCTGACTCGGTGGGTATATAAGGTGGGCTCAGCTGACTTGGTGGGTATATAAGGTGGGCTCAGCTGACTCGATGGGTATATAAGGTGGGCTCAGCTGACTCGATGGGTATATAAGGTGGGCTCAGCTGACTCGGTGGGTATATAAGGTAGGCTCAGCTGACTTGGTGGTTATATAAGGTGTGTGATAGGCTGTCTGCACATATATCCCTAGCATGGGTAAAAGGGGTGATTTATCAGAGTTTTAAAAAGTGATGATTATTGGCTTTGGGGCCCCAGGTGGCGGTATTTCTGACACCGCGCAGTGTGAACTGTTCTCATGCTGCTGTGGTGACAGTGTATAGTGATTGGACAAATGGCACCATTGTGAATAAGCTACATGGAAACTGCAGAGCACCACGTGCCAGTAATGTGAGAGGTGAATATTGGCTACGAAGGTGGGCGAGGGCGGACCACCCAGCTACAGTGGAGCAGCTCACCGCCAAAATGAACCAGGGGCGACCAGACTTGTGTCTAACACAACAGTTCAGTGAACCATACTATGTATGGACTTATGCATCGGCAGAAAGGGCTTCAGTTTTCGTGGCA
This sequence comes from Bufotes viridis, assembly GCA_033119425.1. Taxonomy (NCBI): domain Eukaryota; kingdom Metazoa; phylum Chordata; class Amphibia; order Anura; family Bufonidae; genus Bufotes; species Bufotes viridis. The sequence goes on along the minus strand of CM065594.1, from coordinate 258,710,009 downwards.
GTATTGGGATTCGACCTCCGTTGATCGGCAAAGGGTTGTCTTCTCCGACGAGTCCCATTTTCTGCTTCATGATGGACGTTGGCGTGTCAGGTGAGAAACATCAGAGAACAAACATCCTGCAACCATTGCTGGAAGAACACAAGCTGGTGGTGGCAGCGTCATGGTCTGGGGAGGGTTTTTGTGGCCTTCTCTGGACCACTCATTCATGTGGAAGGCACTCTCAACTAGGAGTGGGCGATATAAATGATATACGATATAAATATGGGAAACTATATAGATTTTGTCTATAGATGACCATTGGAGCGGTAGTGAATTGAAGAAGCTTCTCAGTCAACGCTCTGTGGCCTCCCGACGGCACCGCACTTCACTGGCCAAGGCCTTGCGTGCCCACATCATCAGCACGCTGGCGGACGCTGTGTGTGATGTCAGGTCCCTCCCAGTGCATGCTGGGAAGAAGACACGTCTCCTGTGGACTCCATCAGCCAGCCGCGCACCCTGCAGGAGAGGTAAGTATATTAGCAGGGGCCCGCATCTACCTGGGGGGAAGGGGGGCTTTCGTTGGGTTGGAGGGTGGCTATGGCATGGGGCTGATGGCGCTGGCTGGGGGACATGGATGATGGTAAATGGCAATGGCATGGGGCTGATGACGCTGGCTGGGGGACATGGATGATGATGGCAATTTGTATACATACAGAAGAAAATAATATATTGCGATATATATCGTTATCGCACATGCTTCAAACTATATCGCGATATAGATTTTAGGCCATATCACCCAGCCTTACTCTCAACTGGTGTAGGTATGAATCCATACTTGCAGATCACGTACACCCATACATGCTGATTGTCTTCCCTGGGGTGGATGGGATCTTCCCGCAAGACAATGCGACATATCACACGGCTAGAGATGTCCGACATTGGTTGGAAGAACATGACCAAGACTTCCAGGTACTACCCTGGCCTCTAATTCTCCAGACTTGAACCCAACTGAGGGTCTGTGGGACCACCTCGATGGTTGTGTTCGCTCTATGGATCCTGCTCCAGCAGCTGTGGGACGCACTACAGTCAGCATGGCTCCACATACCTTCCCATAGAGTGCCCCCAGTAATACTAACATCCTATATTGTGCTCCAGGTAACAATACCTGTATAGTGTCCCCAATACCCCACACTACCCTCCACAATAGTTGTTCACTGGGCCCGTAATTCAGTACTTCGCGCCATCCACAACTATCCACACCTCATTCACTTGCCCCCACACCGCCACTGTTAACTGCCATTGACTATTTGCCTCAGCCACCCGCCATCTGCATACTTCACAACTATTACTTTTCCCCACAACTCGCTATCCATTAGCTTGTTCCCATACACACGCTCATACGCCATCCATTATTTTCTCTCATTGGCAATATTCGTCCGCCGCTGGCCGCCATCCATATCAGCAGTAGTTCTCGCCGCCGCCCATACTTAAGCCATCACATGCCAACCATTTGCCGCCAGCAACCGCCATTCATTAATTTGCCCCCACAACTGCCATCCATTATTTTGCCCCCACAACTGCCATCCATTATTTTGCCCCCACAACTGGCTGCCATCCATTATTTTGCCCCCACAACTGTCATCCATTAACTAATGTGCCCCCATGGAAACATGCCCCACTGTCCCTAATATCTCCCCCAAGTTAGCACACACACACAAAAATAAAAAGCTAATACTTACCTGTATGCTGAATGGTGTGGCAGGCGCGCGTACATCAGAGCGTGCGTGCGCCACTATACAGGCGCACGATGATGTCATCACGCGCGCCGCGCGATGATGTCATCGCGCACGCCGGGCTTATACCACCACATAGGCCTCAGGCCTACTAGGCCTGAAGCCTATGGCGGTGATAGGTGGCGGGCAGGGAACTATACGCTCCCGTGCCCCGCCGCAGTATGTGGCGCTCGGGTCGGCATTGGGCCCCCAGTGATGCCGGGCCGGGGCTGCCGACCGAACGCCCTATGTGACAACCTACCAGGACCTTATGGAGTCACCCCCAGCCCATCTAGCTACTGTCCGGGCTGCACAGAGTGGTTTCTCTGGATATTAGCTTGTGGTCAGAATAATGGAACTCCACTGTGTATTTTCTCATTCAATGTCAGCAAGCAGAGATTTTATTGATACACAAATTACATTACAGACCTGTAAAATCCTCGTTATATAAGATATGTAGGTGGACCCTGGCTATGGATCACATGGTGAGGTAACATCACACCTATATCTGTTCAGGAAAAATCCCTTTTCCGGTGCCTCTATGCTATGGCTGTATTCCATGCATTACCTCATCCTCTCTGACTAATTATCACCCCTGAGACAGGTCTTCTGCTCTCTGGCGCTGATATAACCCCCAGCCTGCACTACCTCTAGTCCTCTGGCCATCTGCACTCTGGCTGAGAGCAATAGATTCTGTTCCTCTATGTAGAAATTGGGTCATCAGCCTTTGGATTTTTTATCTCTTGATGCTAGATGTCTCACAAATGTCTTCTCTCCATTCACTGCGGATTTATGATTGCTGCATTACGATCAGAATAGAAACATTATGTCATGGGACCGAGCACAAAATGCATGCAGGAAACATCCAATAATCCGGCACCCGATGCTCTGGACTATCAGGGCTTTAAAAGAAATTGCAAAAAAGCATCGGCTTTATTGCCAGAAAGAGCGCCACTCTGGTGCATAGGCTGTGCCCGGTATTGCAGTTCAGATGTATTCGCCTTAAGGGGGTTGTCTGGTGTCTAGAAGAAATCGGACAACTCTCAGGATTGACCTGTAATAAAGAATAGATAGTTACTTACCTGACAGATCACGCTCTCCGGTTCTGTTTTACTGGCTGTTTTACTGGCTGCAGCAGTGACATGACATTGACAATATGTGACTGCTGCAGCCAATCACTAGCCATAGAGGTGCACTGAACATCCCTGCATGGGAGTAATATTTATTCTTTGTTATAGGTGAATTCCCTTAGTTGCCTGGCTTCCTCTTGAAACCCCCTTAGTTCGGACAGAACTGCAATACCGGACACAACCTATACAGTGCCTTGAAAAAGTATTCATATCCCTTGAACATTTCCATATTTTTTCTCGTTACACCCACAACCTTAAATGTATTTTATTGGGATTTTATGTGATAGATTAACACAAAGTAGCGAGCATGTGTAAAGTGAAAAGAAAATGATACATGGTTTTCACATTTTTTTTAAAATAAAAGTCTGAAAAGTGTGGCGTGCATTTGTGTTCAGCCCCCTGTGCTTGGATACCCGTAAATAAGGTCCAGTGTCACCTAAGAAGTCACCAAATTAGTAAATAGAGTCCATCTGTGTGTAATTTATTCTCAGTAGAAGTCCAGCTGTTCTGTGAAGGCCTCAGAGGTTTGTTAGAGAATATTAGTGATCAAACAGCATCATGAAAACTAAGGAACACACCAGACAGGTCAGAGATAAAGTTGTGGAGAAGTGTAAAGCAGGGTTCATTTATAAAAAAAAATATCTCAAGCTCTGAACATCTCACGGAGCATTGCTCAATCCATCTGGCAATGGAAGGAGTATGGCACAACTGTAAACCTACCAAGACGTGTCACCCCACCTAAGCTAACAGCCCAGGCAAGGAGAGCACTCATTAGAGAAGCAGCCAAGAGGCCCATGGTCACTCTGGAGGAGCTGCAGAGATCCACATAAAGGTGGAAGAATCTGTCTGAAAGACAACTATCAATCGTGTGCTCCACAAATCTGGCCTTCAGGGAAAGCAAGCCATAAGAAGTCCCGTTTGCAGTTTGCCACAAACCATGTAGGGCACACAGCAGACATGTGGAAGAAGGTGCTTTGGTCAAATGAGGCCAAAGTTTAACTTTTTGGTCTAAATGCAAAACGCTATGTATGGTGAAAAACTAAGGCCCCTTTCACACGGGCGATAATTCCGCGTGGGTGCAATGCGTGAGGTTAACGCATTGCACCAGCACTGAATCTGGACCCATTCACTTTAATGTCGCCGTACAGATGAACGTTGATTTTCACGCATCACTTGTGCGTTGCATGAAAATCGCAGCATGTTCTATATTCGGCGTTTTTCACGCAACTCAGGCCCCATAGAAATAAATGGGGATGCGTGACTATCACAAGCATCCGCAAGCAAGTGCGGATGCGGTGCGATTTTCACGCATGGTTGCAAGGAGATGATAGGGATGAGCAACCCCATTAAAGTGTATTCACTGTATTATTTTCCCTTATAACATGGCTATAAAGGAAAATAATAGAATTCTTAATACAGAATGCTCACTAAAATGTGGATTGAGGGGTTAAAAAATAAAAAAAAATAACTCATCTACTTGATCGCGTAGTCGGCCTCGCCTTCTTTCAGGACCTGCCAAAGGATCTTTTATGAAGTCATCGCGCTCACTACGTGGTGAGCACGGTGACATCAGCGCAGGTCCTGTTGAATGTTCAATCAGCAGGACCTGCGCTGATGTCACCACCCCATGTCCTATCCAGTGCCCCCATGTGCCATCCACAGTGCCCCCAGTGACGTGCACAGCATAGCGATCAGCCTCTGTGACATACATCGCACTTTGTATGAGTCAGTACAGGCTTCACATAGAAGCCTGTACTCTGAAGAGACAGCCAGTGGTCCAGGCGCATGCACAGTAGTGTGCAGGCATTGGGACCAAGGAAGGCTGGCAGGAGCCGGTGACGTCAGTGATGACGCCCAGTCTGCTGTCTTCAGAGAGGAAGAGAAGAAAACGCTGGAGCAGGAGCAGTCACGTGACCATCAAGAGCATCCTACCGATCCCTGCGCTGCGGGGGTAAGTATTATTGTAATAACCTTCCCTCCACAGGTTATTTGCAAGGAAATATTTCAAGTAGGGGCCGGAGAACCCCTTTAAGCCATATTTTTATCAGTTTGATAGCAATTGAGCTATAATGAGTGCGAACAGACTAATTTTTAACCCTTGTATGTGCAACTGATTTTCACAACACAGGTATCATTTTAATCAGCAGGATCAACTCTAGCGGACAGTGTGTTCTATTGTCTTAAAAGGGTATTCCATTGAATTTGTGCATTTGCCCCGCCAACCACCTACGGCTGACTGTTTGTGTTGCCCTCTTTTGCTGCCAATTTAGACACCCTACATTACCCTAATCTACTAATATTTTAGTCCCCTTTAGGTTTCAGATCCACCCCGGATCCAGTCCAGATGATGAAGACTAAATACATTAGATAAAAGCTGAACTGTGATTGACATGTTCTATTTAGCGCTGCTTAGTTACAATGGCCCCAATGACTATTATTGACACTAGAACCTGAACAAGACGTCTCAAGTGTTTGTTCCCTGACCACAAGATGTTCAGGCCCACGCTCCTTTCCTACAGGAAAGAAATCCTCTGCTCATAAATATTCAGCGATGGAGGAAAAATCAGGGCAGAATCTGCAGCAGTTTCCTTAGCGAGCGAAAAGGTAACCCATATGTAGAGCATTAGAGGATCAGTGTGGAAGGAAATAGATGGTTACACGGAGCATCTCTAGAGCTCTGGTGTAAGACACGGAGGCAGGTTTTTATGTACAGTCATTCTATATTCAAACTGTAAGATGATGATGAGAGAAGTAGCCTGCATGCAGAACAACAGCTTTTTAAATAGTTTTAAACATTTTTTACACAATTAGAAGTCACAGAAAGTGTGAGCTCGGCCCTCAATCTAAATAGGGCTATACTTTCTACGTCATAGCCATTATGGTTCTGATTTTCGGATACAGAACTCCAAATCATTTGCGTAAAGCTATAATATGCTTGCTGGCTGCAGTCACCACTAGGAGGAGCCCAGGAGCTTACCGCATACTGTACATTCAATAGGATTCTGCACCTTTGGGTGAGGGAAAATCGGCAACTTTGCTCCATGACCTCGGCTGCTCCTTTGGGTCCTGGATGTAAATCTCCACTCTCTGGCTGCAGCGGTGACCTGCTCCTCTTGCGTCATGACAAATGGTCACATCACACAAGGGGAGCAGGTCACTGCTGTGGCCAGTGATTGGCTGCAGCAGCGTCAAACAGTATGTTTACTTCCAGGGAGAACAGCGGAGAGGCCATGGAACGACGGAGCCAAGAGTCTGTGTTGGGAAGCAGGTAAGTATGCTTTTCTTTGCAGATTTTCTGAGGAGAAAGGAAGGGAAGGGGAGGGGTTACCCCCCCAAAAAAAGGTGCAAACCCCCTTAAAGCGGTTCTCTTGGAATTAAGAAAATGAAAATACTTAAATAATACTTAATTATAAATATATTCCCAAATACTTTCCATTAGTTAGAATGCTCCTTAGATAAAACGAGCCAATCATTAGGAGAAATAAAATGGCCGCCATCCCATTAGTACACACAGAACCTGTCCTAATCACACAGCAGGACAAGTTACTTCACAACACTGAGCTAAAGAGCTGCCTCATCCTCCTCTCTGCTCTACTTGTCAGGTATTATGATCCTGAATACAGCTGATAAGATCTTCAGCTGAATCTCTGTGGGAATAGAGTTCATGAGGAGATATGAAGTAACAGAGAGGAGGTGAGGATGTGGCTAATGAGCAGCAGAACATGAATGCAGTCTCCATTACCACATCCCCACATTTCGTCCTGTCCGTCCTCTCTGTACCTCATGTCTCCTCATGAGCTCCATTCCTACAGAGATTCAGCTGAAGATCTTATCAGCTGTATTCAGCATCATAATTCCTGAGAAGCAGAGAAGAGAGGAGGATGAGGCAGCTCTTTACCTCAGTGTTGTGAAGTAACTTGTCCAGCTGTGTGATTAGGACAGGTTTTCTGTGCACTAATAGGATGGTGGCCATTTTATTTCCCCTGATGATTGCTCCCCAGACAAAACAGCCATTATAACTAATGAAAGATATTTGGGAATATATTTATAATAAAGTAATATTTAAGCATTTTCAGTTTCTTAATTCCTGGAGAACCCCTTTAAGTTCAAACACTTCCTCTACTAGTGGAGGCAATTTATATTTCAATCATATCTGTGTAGTCTATAGGCAATGTTCTATTATTTTTTCCACCACTTTGCGTAATGCCCCTCATATGGTCCGCAGCATTGCACACGGTACTGTAATGTAGGATTACATTTCTGATAAAAGGAAAGGAGACTTTAGGAGAAAAAAAGCATAAGATGCTGCAAGAAGTCCAGATCCTCTGGTTCATGCCTTGGAGCAATAAATTTGAACAGCACCCTAAGGAAATCCAGCTCAATTAGATGCACCGCGCCAGGTATCAAAACGTGTTTTACAACAGAAATAAACCTGGATTTAATAAGAGTCCCCAGGTCGCCATTGCACGGAGCTTCAGAAGTGGCCCACAGAGTAACCTCCTTGTTCCACTCAGCGGTTTTAGTCATGGATTGCCAGACGCTCTCCTGCACATAAATAATATCTGCAGTTTAAAGTGTTGCTTGCCTTTGAAGACTTCTATTCATAGGCTCCATCAAGGTATAAGGATATAATAGAGGAGGTAACCTATTAAGGACCCCCCTTCTATTAGCTAGAGCAGAGAGCCACTATAAAGAGTTACTCTCGCTCTGGTTGGGCCCAGACCAGTAATTTAACTGCAGGTATTTTGGATTAAAATATGCTTGATCCTTTCTTATTTACTGCTCTCGTCTGACAGATAATTCCGACAATTCTTTTTCATCTAGCTGGCCAAAAGACTAAAATGTCTCCATGTCATCTAGAAGCATCTAAGGGTCCTCACTTATATCTTGCATGAGCGCAGTTGTCTTTCTTTTCATATCTACAATCCTTTATGGTTTTCTCAACCTGGACCAGGCCTGGGCAAGTTGGTGTAGTGTACAAGACCAAAAAAGGGTTCCACAAGCTTAATCACATCAGTGCAGAAGACATTCCAATCAATGTTCTTGGTGGGATCCCTTACCACAGCATAAACTTTCTTCAATGTGGAAATCTTCTTCCTAGAAATGTTGAGGCAGGGTATATTTAGATGGAGGCTTCTGCTTGAGCCTGGTAGATTTGGTAAACAAGGTCCAACTCTAGCAATGAGCAGCATTGGCTGACTAAGAACTTAAAGTGGCTCAGGAAAAAAACTAAAAGTGGCCACATGTTGTAGTTGGGGACAACACAAGTAGATGGGTCCAGTAATAGTTTAGTCCACCACAAAATATTTCCCTAGTAGTACCAAATACCACAGTGCAGCACAATATACCATCCTACCAGCGCAAAAACTTCCCCAGAAGCTACCCCTCTGTGGTAGCCCGCCATGTCCTGTCCTCCTCATCTTCCACCAGTTGTCTCTAATTATGTAGTATACTGGATGATGAGAGTGTGGAGAGGCTGAATGTACTGGATGATGAGGGTATGGAAAGATGGAGTACTCTGGATGATGAGGGTGTGAAGAAGGAGAAGGTGCTGGATGATGAGGGTGTAGAGATGTGTATTGTACAGGATGAAGAGTATGTAGAAAGGTGAAGTGTACTGGATGATGAGAGTGTGGGGAGGTGTAGTGTAAAGGATAATTAGGGTGTGGAAAGGTGGAGGATACAGGATGATGAGGGTGTGGAGAGATGGGATGTAACTGGATGATGAGGGTATGAAGAGGTGTAGTGTATTAGATGATGAGGGTGTGGAGACGTGTATTGTATAGGATGATAAGGGTGTGGAAAGGTATAATGTAACTGAGTAATAAGGTGTGGCTCTTGATGGTGAGGGTGTCTTGATGGTGAGGGTGTCGAGAGGTATAGTGTTCTTGATGAGGGTGTATAGAGGTGTAGTTTGTATAGAGCAGGCATCCTTAAACTGCAGCCTTCCAACTGTTGTAAAACTACAACTCCCACAATGCCCTGCTGTAGGCTGATACCTGTAGGCTGTTCGGGCATGCTGGGAGTTGTAGTTTTGCAACAGCTGGAGGGCCGCAGTTTGAGGGTGCCTGGTATAGAGTATAAGGATGTGCAAATGCGTACTGTACTGGATGATAAGGGTGTGGAGAGGTGTAATGTAATTGGGGGATGAATATGTTGAGAGGTGTAATATAACTGGGTAATGAGGGTGTGAATAGGTGGGTTGTTCTTGATGGTGTGGGTGTTGAGGGGTATAGTGTTCTTGATGATGAGAATGTAGAGAGGTGCAGTTTGCACAATGGTGGGGGTATAGAGAGGTGATGTTACGGACAATGGATGTGGACACACTGTTGTGGATGGCTGCTGGCCCATGGTGATCAGAGACACCAGGGACAAGCACAAGGGGGCAGGCAACACTGGTAATCAGGAAACAGGCAACAGTCAGGGCAGGTAGAGTTCGTGTAAATCTGTAATTCAGTCCAGCGGTCAGGGCTGGTGGCAGAAGCACCTGCACACAAAGTAAAGGAGGATTAACCTTTACAGTACTGCAATCAAGGGGAGATACACTTAATACTTGTTCCTATTCACACACTTGCAGTAGACGCCTATCTTCACAAGACAGCAGCGGCATGAACTGCCATTGTAACCAATGGAGTGTGCAAGATGATGAGGGTGTGCAAATGTGTAGTGTACTGGATAATGGGAGTGTGGAGACCTGGGGCGTTCTGGATGATGAGGGTGAGGAGAGATGGCTGGGCAGCTAAGCTCCATTCAAGTAAACAGGAGAACAAGTGCTCCAGGAGCGCCGTTGCCTTCTCAAACAGCTAATTGGCGGGAGTCCCGGGTGTCGGAATCCCGCCGATCAGATGCTGATGATCTATCTAACTGCAGAACCCCTTTAAAGTGGTTTTCCGAGATTTTTATACTGATGACTTATCCTCTGGATAGGTTATCAGTATCTGATCGGTGGGAGTCTGACACCTGGGACGCCCGCCGATCAGCTGTTTGAGAAGGCAGCGGTGCTACTGTGAGCGCCATGGCCGTCTCTCTGCTTTTTCACGTGTTGTGGCATAGGAGCAGCTCTGCCCCATTCAAGTGAATGGGGCTGATACCAAGTACAGCCACTATACAATGTATGGCGCAGTGCGTGGTAAGCCTCGAGAAGGCCGCTGCGCCCACAGGATTGCCAGTGCCTTCTTAAAACAGCTGATTGGCGGGGGTCCCGGGTGTCGGACCCCCACAGATCAGATACCAATGACCTATCTGGAGGATAGGTCATCAGTATAAAAACCTCGGAAAACACTTTTTAAGTAAATGGCAAGCTGCAAGCATAACTCAGTATATACTTGTTTGTGTGGGTAAAGTTTCCAGTCTATACTATCAATGCTCCATCTATATACTGTACATGAAGTATATTCATAGTGCTCCATTTATTCTGTAGAACTGATGACATCATTCTGTCTGATGCACCTTTCCTTCTCTTCTCCTGCTGTCTTGAAGCTTCAACCCACTTGTCTGAATCTGAACAAAGACATACCGTCACCCTTTGTGTCATCCTCAGTTTATTCTTGGGAATTTTTGATTTTCTTCATCATGCTACGTCTCTCTCGACGGAAAAAGAACAGTCCTCATTAAAACTGTGGAAGCGATAGACAGAGATAGACAGCGGAAAACGATTTACTGCTCAACTGCAGCAATAGCTGTTGTAGAAGATGGACATCATGGTATTAATCACTTCTATTGCAATGGGGCCCAGAGGTTGGAGGGGGGGGGCATGAACATTGTATATTTTTGGGTGGGGAATAACAATATTGCTATATTTGGGGTTTTCCGATGTGTGGTTCTATCATACATACCTTTAATTATTGCTAATTATGCTGCAGTTTTCATTTTCCTACACTAAGTGGTGGGGGCCCCATCGAATTTTGCTATGGGGCCCTATGAATTATAGTTACGCCACTGCTGCCATATAGATACTGGAACCAGAATTATAATATGGTGGCTAAAATGCCTGGTACTCTATGGTCACTGTACCCTCTTCGTGGCTGCCACATAGGTATATAAAGATATGACCCTCTGAACATTAATTATTGTAGGAGCATCCGGCACTTATGCACCTGGCCAGCGGCCGCAGGAGCCCTCCTGAATCCAACTGTACTGCCGTCCTTAGGATGATGAAACAGTTTCATACTGTGGGGTGGCAGTATTGTGTGCTGCACTATGAGACTATGGGCCGAACTGGATGGACAAATGTCTTTTTTCGGCCTTATATACTATGTTACTATGGTATTAGGTTCAACTGGGGCGGTATGTTGCTCTGCACCATTGTATTGCTGGACCTGCCTACTTCTGTTATCTAACCTTCTGTCAATTTGCACCTACCACATGGGGCCACTTTTACATTTTTTTCCAGGGCCACTTACAGTATGCCCTTCCATGTGAAGTGCTGTATGGCTTACAGGCTGGCTGGTCTTTCTTGAAGGCCTGTCTCTAGCTTAATATCCGGCAGCAGCACCAGCTCCCTGTGCAGGGCCGGTGCAAGGATTTTTGGCGCCCTAGGCAAAAGAAAAGTTTGCCGCCCCCCCATGTGACATCACAATGCCCCACCGATATGATCTGCCATATTAAAGGGGTTCTGCAGTTTATTTAAACTGATGATCTATCCTCTGGATAGATCATCAGCATCTGATCGGCAGGAGTCCGACACCCGGGACCCCCGCCGATCAGCTGTTTGAGAAGGCAGCGGCGCTGGCAGTAGCGCTTCGGCCTTCTCGCTGTTTACTGCAGGCGCAGTCACGTCACAGCTAATATCACTGGCCTGGGCAGGGCTAAGCTTCATTCAAGTGAACAGAGCTTAACCCCGCCAAGGCCAGTGATACTAGTCGTGACGTCACTGCACCTGCGGTAAACAGCGAGAAGGCTGAGGCGCTACTGCCAGCGCCGCTGCCTTCTCAAACAGCTGATCGGCGGGGGTCCCAGGTGTTGGACCCCAGCCGATCAGATGCTGAGGATCTATCCAGAGGATAGATCATCAGTTTAAAAGAACTGCAGAACCCCTTTAATTAATGCCAGTTCTCTCTCTCCCCCACTTGTCATTCTCTCCCCCCCCCTTGTCATTCTCTCCCCCCCTTATCATTCTCTTTCTCCCCCTCTTGTCATTCTCTTTGTCCCTCTTGTCATTCTCTCCCCCACCTCTAGTGTAGCGTGGCCGAGCTCTGTATGGTCAGCGGGTACAGGAGCTTTTGTTTCCTGTACCCGAGCGGACTGACAGAAAGTGCACACTGTGTGTGCACTTCATGTCAATCCGGCCAGGTACAGGAGACAGATGCTCCCTGTACCCGCGGACCATACAGGGCTCGGCCACGCTACAATAGGGGAATGACAGCGCTCACCTCCTGTCAGCCCCTCTCCTCATGGACGTGCCAGCCCGGGCAGTGCTGCAGCCCCCAGAGGCTCAATATAGAGAGCTCGGGCGGCTGCAGCATGAGGGGGGCCGGCGCTCCTGGCGGTGCCCCTTCCCAGCTCATGGGACACACTGGCCCTATCCCTGTGCTATATTTTCTGCCTGCTACTGACCATGAGGTCTGCAGAGCACTGCATTTTATACATAGTATATATACAACTGTACAGTTTGGCGGGACTGTAAACACCTCCCATGAGTGGGCGTTACTGACAGGGCCAGGGCGTTCGGGTGGGGCTTAGATGCCCTGATTTTGCCACTTTTGGTTAGTATGTTTATGTTCTCTCTGCATAAGTTGTCATTACAGCTTAAAAGGGTTGTCCAGCTTTTTGTGCATTTTTACCTTTCAATCCCAGCCTGTTGCACCTGTAGAAAAAAACAATACTCACCTGCTTCCTGCTAGTCTGTTCCACTACCTTCATCGATCATCCAGTCACCATCTTGTGAACTTCCAGACAGACGAGGTGACATCTGCAGCTCACGTTGACTTGTCCCCAAACAGCATCTGACTACTGGCTCACATGCCGTACATCCTGCCCATGGTATGTGACTCTCCCACAGTGTCAGTATGTTGTCACGGTCTGCCTGCTCATCATTATACATTACTGCCGTGGTCTCAATACTTACAGGGTGTCTCACCTGCATTAGTGCACATACATTTTCGGTTCCCTTACTGGTGTCTGACAGGGGCTTAAAGGCACAGTACATGGTAAATGACACATAGCATGGCCTACCTAAGTGCAGGAGATATAATAGCATGTATAAACATAATATTATAGCAATACAACGTAAAGCAACAGTTACTATTAAGGATACGGTTTTCTTTGTCACAACCCTCAAGCTGCATTGGTTGAAGTCCCATACCATAAGTATACTGTATAATATATACTTATGTTTAGACAATAGTGACCCTTCTTAGTGTGCACCTAATTGATGAAGCTTTTGTAGAAAAGGTCTGAAGTTCGGGATATACCTTTATGTTACTTACCTCGCTAGGTTCCAGCACCGCATCTCGGCAAGTGGCCTTTTCTGGTTGCCGCCTTCTTCTTTTGCTCTGGCTCCAGTCTGAAACAAACCGCACAGAGATAAAAATGAAGTCTGGTGGCCCCCAGCATTAATAATGTCCCCAATAGTGGCCCCCAGCTGTAATAAGGTCCCTCATAGTGGCCCCCAGCGATAATTATGTCCCCCATAGTGGCTGCCAGCTGTAATAATGTCCCTCATAGTGGCCCCCAGCAGTGATAATGTCACCCATAGTGGCCTCCAGCAGTAATAATGTCCCCCAGCAGTGATAACGTCACCCATAGTGGTCTCCAGCAGTAATAATGTCCTCCATAGTGGCCTCCAGTAGTAATAATGTCCCTCATAGTGGCCTCAGCAGTAATAATGTCCCCCAGAGTCGCCTCAGCAGTAATAATGTCACCCAGAGTGGCCCCCAGCAGTAATAATGTCCCCAAGAGTGGCCCCAGCAGTAATAATGTCCCCCATAGGCAGTCATTCCTGTCTTGATTCTGAAAGACCTCCCAGGATGATCGTTTGTTTTGTTTTTAACCCCTAAAAGGCTATATTGCACTAGTGTACCCATTTTTAACGACTGTTAGATGGGTGCACTCCTGTCTAAACGGCCATTAAAATGGCCCCATTCATTTCAATGGGGGTCTGTCTGGCTGTGAAAATGGCCAAAAATAGGACATGTCCTATTTTTTGATGGCTGCTATTCACTGGCTGTTAAAAAAAATGGCCAAATGAATAGCCCCATAGACAATGGTTCTGAAAACAGACGTGCTCTCATTGGGGAAAGGGAAACAAGCTGAGGCCAGGCTTATCTTGAAAACAAAGGATCGGGCATATTAAAATCCATTATGTGCAGTCCTTCTTTGCCTGGAAGTTTGCTGTCAAGGTAAAGTTGCGACACCCCCATACACGTGTGATTACCATGTTAAATTATTGCAGCTTTGCCACAGTTTCATACGAATAGGATCAAAAATTGCAATGTCTGAATGCATACCTTGCAACTTATATATACAAAGAGGCGCAACAGCAGAAGCACACGCTGTGCGTTGCGACAAATGGTTTTTACATTGAGCCGACATGTCTCTAACTTTATCCAGTTGCTATCCATACACGCCTAATCCCACAAGACCCCTTTGTATGCCCACACAGTAATAGTATCTCTATGTGCCCTCCACATAGTAAGGATTCTCCCCATACAGTAATAATGCCCCCTTAGAGACCCCCACACAGTATGATGCCCCTTTAGTGCACTCAAAATAGTATGATGCCTCCTTATTGCTTCCTCACACCACATTATGCTCTCTTAGTGTGCCTCATGCAGATGCCTTCTTTGTGCCTCTAAATAATTATACTCACTTAAACCTGTCATTCCCAGAATGTACGGCGCTCACCACTCAGTGCAGTCCTCTATTGGCGATGATGTCACTACATCTTGACTGCATCAAGCAACAGTGGTCACAGGATGTATGGAGATACGGTCGGCACTCCGTGTATTGAGCGGCGTGGTGCACGTGTCCCAGAGCAATCTTCCACATACACTGTACAACAGAAGACCGGCACTCACTCGATACGATATCTTTGTCAATTTTATTGGTCACATGAAAACACAGTGACACATTTCGGCTTGTAAGGTGAGCCTTTCTCGTTTGAGAAAGGCTCACCTTACGAGCCGAAGCGCGTCACTGTGTTCTTCGTGTGACCAATAAAATTGACAAAGATATCTTATCGAGTGAGTGCCGGTCTTCTCTTGTACAGGGTGTATGTTGGATCAGGGAGCTGCTGGCTTACTGCTTGACCACTGTATTCAACTTTATTTGTGTCTGAGGATGCAGATACAGCACTTCCAAGACCCCAGGACTGTCCTGCTGGACCTGGGACATTTCAGAGGCATATCCGAATGAACCTTCGGCCACTGAACATTAGAGAGATAATCCTTGAAAGGACATAGAAACATCGAAGACTGACAGCAGAAAAAGACCAGGACCTGCTGGACCAAGGACGTTTCGGAGGCATATCGAATGAACCCTCGGCCATTGAACAAACATTAGAGAGATAATCCATGAACGGACATAGAAATATGGAAGATCGACAGCAGAAAAAGACCAGTCTTCTATGCCTCGATGTCTATTCAAGGATTATCTGTCTAATGTTCTTTCAGTGGTTTAGGGTTCATTCGGACATGCCTGTGAAAAGTCCCAGGTCAGTATGACAGTCCTGAGGTCCTGGAGCTTCATATCCTCTTCACGTGAACAACTTCTACTTGAGTCCCCTTCAATTTGTACATAACTAGTGATGGGGCCTCAAACTCCCAATAACTTGTAGAAGTCCAATGAGAAGCTTGATGATGGCGAAGGCCTGGTCTGGTGCCAGAGCCAACGATATTCAAGGACTATTGACTAGGATGGGTACGTTTAGGGTTATGCATGTAAGAAGCCCACTGCAATCTACTACCATGAAGACGTGACTTCTGGAGAGCTGAAGTTGTAGAGGTTCCTCACTCCGGAGTCTCACACACAAGGAGAGGGGAGGTAGATGTGTTGATTGTGAGATTATATCTGTTTACTCAGTACTCAGTTTCTGATTCCTGTGATCTCCAGTGAATTCATTGCTAGCAATTTCCCCAAATCCAGACTCTGCCAGCTGCTCCCGTGTGTTCAGACCTCGCCCCTCCCCGATCGAGTATCATCTCAAAGAGCCCCGCCGCTGAGCTAATGGGTTTTGATGGCTGGGAAAACACTGCTGGAGTATGGAGAAGAGCAGAGACCAGCTGGGAATGTCAATGAGGAGGAATCTCTATATTTCTCTGCCTCACCTGCCAACTGTGTATCGCAAAGCTCTGCAGGTTATGCCGGCACGGCTAATGTCAGCATCAGATAGCGCTACATCGGCACAACGCATCTTTTATTAATGCCAGACGAGATAAAAGAAGATTATTGACTATTGCATGGAAATGTAGATCATTATTTAGGGGGGAGGAAAGCCTTTGAATTTTTCAATAGAACTGAGCTCATTATGTTATCTCCATGATTTTCTATTCATCATCATTTTTTACTTAAAGGGGTTCTCCGCTTTAGGCAATTCCTACTTGTTATAAGCGTCCCATGATAATAAACTGATCGCAAAGTGTCCTCCTGCTGGAAGGGCAAGCAATCAGCTGTAATCTGTAGGGAAACTCGGCAGAACGTGTTCAATTTTCCTGCAGAGCCTCCCCAGGGGAAACTATGTATTACACGGTGTCCACTGAAATCAATGGTTTGTCTGTGTTATGCAGGACAGATCATCCAAGGTTGGAGACCCAGTTTATAGCCACTCTCCCCTCTGGTCAAAAGATGAGGATCCTGAATACCTCCTCTATTAACTCTTTAAATGTAAATTCTGCTCCTCATTTCCTTTACTTAAAGGGGCTGTATAGCATTAGAAAACCATGGCTACTTTTTCTTCCAAAAGCAGAAGCAACCAAAGAACTGGTGTGTGACTATATTTGCAACCAGGCTCTATTGAGGTCAATAGTACTGCGCTGCAATACCATACACAACCTGTAGGCAGGTGTGGTGCTGTTTTTGGAAGAAAGAAAGCATATTTTTTTAAACACTGAATAACGCTGGGCCAGATTCCAAACAAACCATGAATGGTGGAACCATTAAATATTCACAAGGCTGGGATAGGTTATTTCCATGAGAGAGGATTGCAGAACTGACAAAAATTGCCAAGAGGTGCACTCGACTATCTCTGGCAGTCCCACAGAGAATGAGTGGAGTAGCAGGGATGCTTATAATGCTTCTCCATCAGGACAGGAACATGGGACCCCAGTTTAAGCATTGGCGAGGGTCCCAGTGGTCAGACCCGATCAGACTCCGATCAGTTAGTTATTCCCTATCCACAGGATAATTTTCATTTTTAGTACAACCCCTTAAAGCATCGTGAGTTGGGGGGGACCAAGTATTGTAAGGTGGCAATTTCTATATCACAGGGCAATATGGTTTGCTCAAAACTGGGACTAGCCTTCGTGGTAATTGGTTCAAAACCGAGCCAGAACAGAGGTGAAGGGGTGCAACATCTATTGTCTGCCACTTACAAGGCTGTTCTAATATCTCTCCCGAGGCACTTTACCGGATAAAATTAAGTTGATGATTTTAACCAGTGTTGCAGAGGAAGATTTTCAGACAACTGTAACAGCCAGTGTCAGGCAGCTGCTGCCAAGTCAAATTGGATGATGGTGTGCAACAATAAGAACAAGAATATAGCATAGCCCAAGCACTTTCCAAATCACTAGTCATACTGCACATGGAGAGCTGTGTACAGTACTGGGCACCTGTGTATTAATATGACAACTGAATTACAGAGTAGGGCGACCCGTGTAATACATGGAATAGAGGGACCACAGTACTCGAAAAATCATCTAAATTAGGATTCATTAGTGTAGAAAAAGGAGACTGAAGGGAGATCTGATAGCGATGTAAAATATTTAAGAGGTCTCTCACATTAACTACCTATAGCCAGGACTGTGACAAGGAGACATCCTCTATGTCTACAGGATAGAAGGTTTTACATGAACATAGAAGAGGATTCTTTACTGTAAGAGCAGTGAAACTATGGAACCCTCTTCTAGGGGCGTTGGTGATGGGGAACTTGCTAAGGAAAGAGAGGCCTGGATGTATATCTAGGGTGTAAGAATATTACAGGTTATAGTTACTAGATTACTGGAGAAGGGTCGTTGATCCAAGGAGTTCTAATTTCTGAATTCTAATTTCCATATTTAGACTTGTGATATTTAGACCAAAAAAACGGTGGGAGACTGGAAGTAGTGGAGGATTGGTAATAGTGATTTTTTTTTACAGCATTTTGAGGATTTTCTAAGTAATTCTTGTCGTGAAAAATTGTTTTCTATTGTTTATGTGGCCGCGGATTATTTCCATGCAGTTTTCCAGATCACACCAAGAAAGGCCATGTCTATTCTTGCTGCGACTTTCTTCTTCGGATTCAATGCCTTCAAACTATAGAAACCATGTTAGAAACCCTTGGAATCCTCTGTAGATTTCTCCATTGGAAACTTGTGAACTTATCCAAAAAGGTTCAAATTAAAAATAAGCACATAAATCAATTTCCACCAAAGGCACCTATAGAGTGTATGTGAACGGGTGGGGGTTGGCGGCTAACTGGTGGGTTCTCAAGATGAGTCTGATGGGAAACTTCTCTCCTCTGTGTATTTTCCAGTCTCCTACTTCCATAAAAATCAAAAGTCCGTGATTGGTGAAATCTCTTTATTAAAAAATAAATATCCTGGTAAAAAAATTATATTTTCATTTAAAATGTAAAAAAATTATAGAGAAGAAATATTAGATCCGGGTTCAGACGTGCATTAAAACCCGGGCTTGCCTTGTTAATTCACGTCCTTGCTATAAGTGGGTCAGTCCTGCGGCATCTGCTTCTCGTTGGTTGTTTTAACACAGAATTCCCTTGATCTTATATCAGCCTGAAATAAAAACCAAACAGCCAACAGTTTATCACAAATAAATCACATTGAGTGTTGCATTAACAATTTTTTAAAGAAAGGGCATGTCCACCTCTGAACACCACTTTAGACCTTTCACCTTTGACAAACAAATCCCAAATTTTCCAAAATAAAACAAAAACATTCTATAAAGCCATAATCCTATATTTTCTGAAAGTAGATACCAGACAGAGTGTCCAAATACCAGCCAGCTCTTTAGACTCATGGGCGCCTTTGTGCAATTCTGCATCAAAGCATAAAGTTGAGTAAAAAATGTATACACGTTCATATTTGTGGCAAAATATCTGATCCAAGTAGAGTCTGAGACTTCCAACACTTAAATTATAGTACATCTCTGGCTAAGCCCTGACCAGGGGCGTAGCTATAGGGGGTGCAGAGGTAGCAGTCGCTACCGGGCCCAGGAGCCAGAAGGGGCCCAAAGACACTTGGGCCCCATAAGAAGACACACAAAGCACTGAGTGAAGGGGGGTCCATGGAATACTTTTAGTAAACATTGAGTTGAAAAAACAAAAAAACTTTACAAAGTTGTGGTATGATTGACTGATGTGTCCAGATGTGCAGCTCTCCAGATACTCCTCAGGTCACGGATGGTGTATGCGGAATCATATGCTTTTAGCTTCTAGTACAGAGTGAGGAGGACTTTGTGCAGCTGGCTGTGCTTTGAAGCACTCCGCTTGTCAGTGTTGATTAGCTAATGAGTCTATCGGCATCACATGGGTTTATCTGGAGGAGAGTTGCATCTTCATTCATCTAATTCACAGAATAAAGGAGGAGAGGAGCGTGAAATAAACATTAAAGGGAAGCTGAATGGGTAATTTAGATCACAGAGCGGACAAGACGGTAAAAAGAAGAAAAGGCTCCAATGGACAAACCTCTCGGGGAGTCTCGGTGTGGAAGGACAAAGAGCAACATTTACCTTTCAAGTCAAATGTTCTAGATCAAGACCAATGAGGTAGATGGTCTACTACGTTATGCAGGGTGATAATATGATCGTTTGTGAAGAGTCTCACTTAGTCTTCAGCTCTTAGCTCCGTCCTATCATAATGGACTCATCCAGACATGTGGATGCAACCATAAATTACTCAATATACAGAAGATCCACCTCAGCAACGATTCTCTCTTTAGTACACATTCGGTTGGTCTATGATAATCAAACAGTGTCTTAAAGAAGATGGAGGTCTAAGGAATCTAATGTATATGGGTCCTTAAAGGGGTATTTCCATCCTTGTGCGTTACGGCATGCCACTAGGGTATTGCCTAACATGACTGGTGGGGGGGTGAACTGGGCCGATCAGTAGACCAAAGGGACATCGGTCCCTTATGTATTTCTCCAAGTGAATAGGGTTGTGTTGAAATCCAACACACCCAACCCTTCTTTCCCCCAACATCTGCCATTGGGGAGAGTTGGGACACCACCATACACATCGGATGGTTGGCCAGTCTCGCTATTATCTATTATCCGTGGGTTTGATTGACGTTCATGTAATGTGGCCACCTTCTCTGTTATCAGTCATGTCATGGAGGTTAACAAAAAAAGGTATGGTAGCACAACATCTCACATACACATACAAGCACATTCATAGTTGACTATGAATGTGCTTGTCTAAATTTTCTTGTAGTATATATTGAGGGTAGCTGCCTCTTTTAGATTGAGCACTTCCCGCCCATCTGCCTGGGGCTTCTGAGCAGAGTATAAATGTAGCTGGTTTCTACATCGCCCTGAATATTGTAGGCTAAATAAGGGCCCTTTCACACTGGCGTTTTTGTTTTCCGGCATAGAGATCCGTCGTCGGGTCTCTATGCCGGAAAAATCCTGATCAGGATCATCCCCATGCATTCTGAATGGAGAGAAATCCGTTCAGGATGCATCAGGATGTCTTCAGTTCAGGACCGTTTTTTGGACGCAGCAAATACCGCAGCATGCTGCGCTTTTTGTTCCGTCCAAAAATCCGGAACACTTGCCGCAAGGCCGGATCCGGAATTAATGCCCATTGAAAGGCATTAATCCGGATCCGCCTTAAGCTAAACGTCGCTTTGGCGCATTGCCGGATCCGACATTTAGCTTTTTCTGACTGGTTACCATGGCAGCCAGGACGCTAAAGTCCTGGTTACCATGGTAAAATGTGAGGGGAGCGGGGAGCAGCATACTTACATTCCGTGCGGCTCCCGGGCGCTCCAGGATGGCGTCAGGGCGCCCCAGTGCATAGATCACATGATCGCATGGATCACGTGATCCATGCGCATGGGGCGCTCTGACGTCATTCTGGAGCGCCCCGGGAGCCGCACGGATGGTAAGTATACCGCACCCCCGCTCCCCGCTCCTACCAGGGCTGGGACAAGGTCCACCACCAACAGAGGCTGAGCTGCCCAAGTGCGCCCCCAACTTGTGGAGTCTTTACTAAATACTGTTGTAATCACACATAAATATGCACAGTTTAATGTATCAATTAATGACGCACTGTTATGGAGGATCTGTGGATGACATTGTTATGGGGGATCTGTGGATGACACTGTTATGGGGATCTGTGGATGACATTGTTATGAAGGGGATCTGTGGATGACACTGTTATGGGGATCTGTGGATGACACTGTTATGGGGCGGATCTATGGATGAAACTGTTATGGGGGATCTATGGATGACACTGTTATGGGGTAATCTGTGGATGACACTGTTATGGGGGATCTGTGGATGACACACTGTTATGAAGGGATCTGTGGATGACACTGTTATGGGGATCTGTGGATGACACACTTATGGGGGATCTGTGGACAACACTGTTATGGGAGATCTATGGATGACACTGTTATGGGGATCTGTGGATGACACACTGTTATGGGGGATCTGTGGATGACACACTGTTATGGGGGATCTGTGGAGGACACTGTTATGGGGATCTGTGGATGACGCATTGTTATGGGGGATCTGTGGATGACACTGTTATGAGGGACCTGTGGATGACACTGTTATGGGGGATCTGTGGAGGACACTGTTATGGGGGATCTGTGGATGACGCATTGTTATGGGGGATCTGTGGATGACACTGTTATGGGGGATCTGTGGATGACACACTGTTATGGGGGATCTGTGGATGACACACTGTTATGGGGGATCTGTGGAGGACACTGTTATGGGGATCTGTGGATGACACTGTTATAGGGGATCTGTGGATGACGATTGTTATGAGGGATCTGTGGATGGCACTGTTATGGGGGATCTGTGGATGACACACTGTTATGGGGGATCTGTGGATGACACACTGTTATGGGGGATCTGTGGATGACACTGTTATGGGGATCTGTGGATGACACATTGTTATAGGGGATCTGTGGATGGCACACTGTTATGGGGATCTGTGGATGACACACTGTTATGGGGGATCTGTGGATGACGCACTGTTATGGGGGATCTGTGGATGACGCACTGTTATGGGGATCTGTGGATGACACACTGTTATAGGGGATCTGTGGATGACACACTGTTATGGGGGATCTGTGGATGACACTGTTATGGGGGATCTGTGGATGACACACTGTTATGGGGATCTGTGGATGACACACTGTTATGGGGATCTGTGGATGACACACTGTTATGGGGGATCTGTGGATGGCAGTGTTATGGATTGTGACTCACAATGGATATTGGGGGCCAGCAAATTACAAGGAAGGCGGGGGTGGGGATGATTGATAACATACATATCTAAATGGCTGGGGGTGAGGGCTTGACTTGAGCATCTACTGATCAGAGCATTAGAATAGCAGGAATAAATAACATCTAAATGTCTGGTGGGGTAGATGGGGTAGGACAAGGGCTGATGGGGAAGGGGACTGGGTTAGATAATCTATACTGACATACATATGACACACATATATACTGACATACATATGACACACACATATACTGACATACATATGACACACACATACTGACATACATATGACACACACATACTGACATACATATGACACACATACATACTGACATACATATGACACACATACATACTGACATACATATGACACACACATATATACAGACATACATATGACACACACATATATACTGACATACATATGACACACATACATACTGACATACATATGACACACACATATATACTGACATACATATGACACACACATATATACTGACATACATATGACACACACATATATACTGACATACATATGACACACACATATATACTGACATACATATGACACACACATATATACTGACATACATATGACACACACATACATACTGACATACATATGACACACACATATATACTGACATACATATGACACACACATATATACTGACATACATATGACACACACATATATACTGACATACATATGACACACACATATATACTGACATACATATGACACACACATACATACTGACATACATATGACACACACATATATACTGACATACATATGACACACACACACATACTGACATACATATGACACACATACATACTACATACATACATACATACATATATACAGACATACATATGACACACATACATAAAAACACACAATATGCACATTACATTACTGCCATTCCATTCCCTTTAACCCCTTACATTTTCTGCACATACAGTCTCTGGTGACTTGGAGGGAGAGGCAGGATGCAGAGTATTCCTCCTCCTCCTCCTTCTCTGTCCCGACGCTGCTCTTCTCTCTGTGCTGGGGGAGGGGGTTGTGAATCTCTGGTGCACACACAGGCAGGAAGTCAGGGGCTGGGGAAGGTACGGAGCTGCAGCACACTGCACTAGACTGAGGGAGGGAGGAAGAACACCACTAGGGGGCGCAGGACCGGCTGTTACAGCAGCAGAGCGCAGAAATGGATGCTCTGCTGCTAATACAGCTACACGGCAGCAGCAGGGACTTGGTGCAGTGGCGTTGCGAGGGGGGTGCGGTGGGTGCGGGCCGCACCGGGTGACACCACTGATGGGGTGACACCCACCAGTGTCGGCAGAAGATAATTTATTCACTGCACTTGCCTGAAGCCGGGATGCTGTACAGTGAATCCCAGCTCTGACTCCATATATGGTTGTGTCCATATATGGAGTCAGTGCTATGAACATGAAGGGGGTGGCAACCTTTCAGAAATAGAGGCTAAATTAGATGTGCCCAAGCATACTGACAATCCTGGGGGACACCCAATGTATTTTAATCTAATTTAGCCTCTATTTCTGAAAGGTTGCCACTAGGATTCGAACTCACAACCCTTTGCATGAGAGGCAAGAACAGTAACCACTGAGCTATGAGCTCAATGGTAAACTAAGCTGGAAAAACCTCATAGTAGTCTAGCAAG
Organism: Bufotes viridis; assembly: GCA_033119425.1. Classification (NCBI taxonomy): domain Eukaryota; kingdom Metazoa; phylum Chordata; class Amphibia; order Anura; family Bufonidae; genus Bufotes; species Bufotes viridis. Next base: position 258,685,828 of record CM065594.1, on the reverse strand, counting down.
TATTAGGTATTCCCATACAGCAGAAGTATAATTTAATATTTTTTTCAGTTTTTGTAAAAAAACATGACACAAAATAAATGTGTAATTACTATATAGTAATTACACATTTATTTTATTTAATGATACTTCTGCTGTATGGAATACTACCTGATACACTACTATAAGGTTTTCCAGCATAGTTTAGCATTAAGCTCCATAGCTCAGTGGTTAGAACTCTCGCCTCTGATGTGAAAGGTTGTGGGAGTTCTAGTCCTGGTGAAAACCTTTTAGAAATAGAGGCTAAATTATGCATTCATGTATATCAGAAGTATGATAATATATATTTATACTTCTGATATATATATATATATATATATATATATATAATAAGTATTATATATGGGAAACTATTACTGAGGTTTTTAGCCATAATATTAGTACAGCAGGTTAATATGAAGCTCTGATGGGGGTGTGTGTGGAGGACACTGATGGGGGATGTGTGCAGGACACTGATGGGGGATGTGTGCAGGACACTGATGGGGGATGTGTGGAGGACACTGATGGGGGATGTGTGGAGGACACTTAGGGGGATCTAGGGAGGGATGTGGGGATGTTGGGATGGGAGGTCCTGGAGGGGTGTTTGGGTGGAAGCTCTGGAATGGGTGGGAGGTCCAATATGGTATGTGTCGGTGGGAGATCCGGGGGGGCATAAATTTTCTAGCTATGCCCCTGGGTGACACCACCAGGAGATGAGCGCTTGCATTATGGAAGCACTCATCTCCTACATTCATCTGTATCGCGATACAGATAAACACTGCAGCAGGGCAAGGGAGGCGTCTCCCTTCTTTGTTCCTCTGATAGGCTGCTGGCCTTGTGCCGGTAGCCTATCAGAGGCAGCGCAGGCGGCGCAATGACGTCATCGCGCCGCCAGAGCCGTACTGCTCGGGACACAGGCCAGAAGAGGCCTGCATTGCATCGCTGCCATGGAGGTACGTATGTGTTTTTCTTGTTTTGTTTTTCTGTATGCAAATATGTTGGGGGGGTGTGCTAAGCAGACAGAAGACAGACCGCCGGGGGTTGGGGTGGGGGGGCCTGCTGGGGGTGCTATAATTTGAACCCAAGCGATAACATGTATGGGGGTTTGGAGAGTAAACAGACAGCTGACGTGGGGGGGGGGCGGGGCTAAGCAGACAGATCGCCGCTGGGGGGGGGGGGGTGACACCATTTTCTACCGCACCGGGTGACACTAGCCCTAGCAACGCCATTGGCTTGAGCGCCCTGAGGCTGGAGCCTCCTCAGCCTCTGTGTCGGCCCGGCCCTGGCTCCTACTATGGCAACCAGGACGCTAGTAGCGTCCTGGCTGCCATAGTAACCTGAAAGCAATTCGAAGACTGATCAGGATCCTGATCAGTCTTCTAATGCTTCAGGCGACTTGCGTTCTGACGGATCCGGCAGGACGGAAGTGCCTGCCGGATCCTCAGAACGCAAGTGTGAAAGGACCCTTAGTCAAGCCCAGTCAAGTTCTGTTAGTGTTAGGGACCCATGTGCAGAAGCCACCTTGACGCCTGGTAGATGGGCCCAACACACGTTTGATCAAAAATGTGCGCAAGGAGCTTCTATTTTTTTCATTTATAGTAGGTATAATACCAGTTTATTTTAGAATAATCCCTATTTCCCAGTTTTATTGTTTGTATGTGAGATGTTGAGCTGCCATACCTTTTTTGTTTGCTTTCTGCATGCTAGCTTTATGGATGTGCACCCACGACTATGAATGTGCTAGTCTACATTTTCTTGTAGTATGTCATGGAGGTTGACTGCGGTGTTCTTCAACCGGGTCACATATGAAAAGTCCAGAAACCTCTCTGCCTCCCCAAGAGCACTACATTATGTCACATATCTTGAACCTGTAGAACATTGACTTACAAGTGTTGGTGATATCCACCACTCTTTTTATTAGCTTTAGTAGAAGACACCTTTTACTTTAGGTTCTCCTGTAATCGTTCATCTTTATATTGCTTCGCAGTGAACTGTTTCTATGTCCAGGGATTTCAGTCCAGCAGATTAATAATGTTTTTCAGGCCGTTCAGCCCTGGACAGATATTGTGACTTATTGAGATTGCTGAATCCTTGGCTACAGTGCTCATATGGGAGTCATGTATAGGAAGCTTGACGTGGGGGTTTTTATTCTGTCTCTGCAAGAAATGGATTATGAGCAACTTCCCCCTAAAAGACCCATATCAGTTAATATAGATCCACAAGTCATCTTCTTCTGTCCGGCTGTATTCATCAGCTTCTTAGTTACAATTTCTGGGAAGGCTGGTTCATATCTAATATGGCCACCATTACAGCTCAGACTAGGGTTGTCACCTAGAATTTATAGTGCTCAATAATCTCATCACCTCACTTTAATTTTTCAAGGAACTGTGTACTAAAGATCTGTGATTTTTCCAGAAACAGCACCCCTCCTGTCTATGGGTTTTGTTTGGTATTGACTATTTTACATCCTGGACAATCCCTTTAAGAAACAGCCGGAAAATGCAATGAAAATACTGGCATTGAATACATGAAGAGGTCTGTAATGTCTGGTCCCCATAGAACATTGAGCAGTCCTTCAATACACACAGCTATATACATGAATTATCCTCAAATCAGGGTAAGTTACATGTCGGGTATGGAAAATGTGACCCATGTTGGACTTTGCTGTCAAGGGTAAGTCCGCGCATAGGGACGAAAGCCGGAATTATAATAACGTAACGCATCAGATGCCAAAAACCAGTACGGGTGATAAAGACGGCATTCCGTAGACTGCAAAAGTGTTGACTATGGTGGCAACTACCTGTTCACACTGACAGTAGGAAGTGCAGCTCTGGAGCACTGCCGGTGTAGTAGTTCACTTGCTAGAGCAACAAAGAAATATAGATGTGCACATTCCAGTTCTGCTTATGGATAAAGAGAAAGATTAAAATATTGAACTATTCTCAGTATAGGTCATCAATATCTGATCGGGGGGGTCCGACAGTAGGGATCCCCACCGATCAGCTGTTTGAAGAAGCTGTGGCGCTCTATTCAGCGCAGTGAACTCTTCCTAGGCTAGTGATGTCACGTTCATCGGTCACATGGCCTGGGCGCAGCTCAGTCCCATTCAAGTGAATGGGCCTGGGGTGCAATCCCAAGTACAACCACAAAGTATGGTGCTGTGCGAGTGCAGCTGATTGGTGGCTACCGGGTGTCGAGACCCCACAGACCCCTACTGAGGATAGGTCATCCATATTCTACTCTCAGAAAACCTCTTTAAAGGGCTTGTCTCATCTGAGACATTGGTGGCTGATCGCTAAGAGAGTGCACCGCACCACACTTCTAAGAGACTGCCGGAGATAGGCGAGCCTGCACTTGGCTATTTAAAGCGGTCCCATAGAAATGAATGGAAGGTTCCGTTCTGGAGATAGGTGTGGGTCCCAGAGGTGGGACTACCGGTTACTACTGGAAACAGGGGCATGTCTGTCATCAAGCTTGTTGACTAACAGTTATTATGAACTTCTATGTAGCAGGGGTACAACTATTTCTTCCTTTATCACATTACCGTATAGTGTTATGTCAAGAATGCTGGGAGCTTGCAGAATTGTGAATGAAGCTCTGGAGTATAATACAGGCTGTAACTCTGGATCAGTACAAGATAAATAATGCAGTGCAATTACAAAGTGACTCAACTTTATATGTAGATTCATTCTGTTTGTAAGCTGTGTTCAGAGAGGGATGGATGCATCATTCCCCCAGGCTGGAGGGACCTGAGAGAGAAACATTTGCCTTTCTGCCAGCTGAAACACTGCACTGTAATCTTGACTGGCAGAGAGATGACTGAGCGCTACGTCAGTGCTGGACACGCCAGTCTCCTGCTGCTATGATCTCACTGAATGTCCCCGGGAAGGTGGGACAGGATTCAGACCCTGCTGGGCAGCAGCTGGACCCTGTTCCAGGCTATTCATTTCAGGTGCTGTCCGGTCGCCTCACACGGTTTAACCTATGATGTGATATAATCCCTCAGACTAATTGATTGGAACGTGTTAATATCATCTCATAGGCGACCAACATTACATCAGTGAGAACTTCTGAAAGCGACTTTTAAGGGGCAATCCTAGTCTTCCTCTCCTTCAGATCCTTGCTCTTGCCCAAAGTCACAGCATTCTAGTATTAGCTGAAGGTATAAGAAGAAATATTCTACTTAGCGTCCATGGACAAGTAGTAATAAGTACAAACATAAAAAAACAATTCTGCTTTCTTAGACTGAACATCTAAGGCAATCAGTGGTTTACACCGACAGAACTGAACCTTTTTCCCCTGCGGTGGCTCACAGAGGGGGCACTGAGTGGGGGACTCCACTCTCCCCTATGACCTTCATGGGTCCTGGCGCTATCGCTAGGGCTTACCTATGCAAACAGAATACTTGTAAGTGCATGTGTATAATGGGGTGAGCCGAATAGATGTCGAGCTGAACGTGCGTTTGGCTGACAACCGTCCTTTGGTGGGGGGTGGGAATATTATGATGGGGTTGGATCTGCACCTCTACTGTGTGGCCGCATGTAGGAACCTGGGGTGTACCCACATATGTTGCAACAGCACTCTGCAAACCAAATAAAGTACAAAAAAAAGTATTCAAACGCTAATGCTATGCTTATTAAGTAAATTAGAGATGCTGTAGCCTGCTTTGCCTCACTCACTGGAAGCCTTTTGGCACCAAGAGAGGTATAGGGTGGACTCTCGTTGCATTTGGCACCGGGAGAGGTGTGGAATGGGCTTGGCATGCATGTTGATACCTGCATTCCCTGGATTTAATGGAGACCATTTTGGCACCAAAAATGATAAAAATTAAGGTGGGCCCAGCATGCATGTGGAACCTACACTCCCTGAATTTTATGGTGGCCGTCATGGCACACAACGGGTTGAATTTGGTGTTAGGTTCCCGTCTTACAGAGATCACCTTGACGTGTGGCAGACGGGCCCAAATAAGTTTGTACAACATGAATATGCTAAGCATCTCTAATTTACTTAATAAGCATAGCATTGGCGTTTGAATACCTTTTTGTACTTTATTTGTTTTGCAGAGTGCTGTTGCATTGTATATTTTTTTTCACCCACATATGTTATATACATGCCTCCTCAAAAAAGAACATCCAGTATCAGTGTCAACTACGTCCAAGCACATTACAGTAGCGACGCCGACTGTAGAGGAAGCAGGAAAATCTCTTTAGGCAGATTACACATATCTTATTATGCATGAGGGGCTTTGTGCTGAAATAATCTTCTATAATCCCAAGAGATTGATTCTATTTTAAATGTGACCATGACTTGAGGTGGGCTCCTGCTGTGCTCTTTACAACATGACACAGGCGGCAGTGATCTTATGTCTGTAAACCCGAATGGACAACAGCCCTAAACCTTTCTGGGTCAACGCGATCCAGTCCTCGAGTAAAGACACAACTCCATGTTTCTGTAAACACGAGGGAAGCTGTGGGAGCTGCAGTGGAGAAGCTGCAGCCACCGAAGCCCCAGTGGAATTGTCTGACTCGACCAAACCGCACCACGGCTGATTGCCATTGTTGATGCTGGTTGGTAATATTGAAGGAATTTTCTGAGACCCAGGGGGTCCTGCAAACCCACCTGACACATAATACAACTGCAGATGAAAGTTTGTAATATACAGAACTGTGCAAATGTTTTAGGCAGATGTGGAGAAAATGCTGCAAAGTAAAGGCGTATTAGACTGCCGGATTTTCTGGAAGATGATCACTAACAAGCGTTCCTATGAGCTCTCATTGACGATCATCTTGCAGTTTAATACTGCCTCCAAATGCCAGATGAACGAGCAGCTAATTGTGATTTTCAAGCATGCTTAATAATCACAATGGTGCCGGCGGCAGATCGCGTTGTGTAATAGCGATCTACTGCCGGCAAACCGCTGCCCTGCATGTGGACGAGCGATGACATAGCGATCGCTCCTCCCCATGCCACAGAGGACATTAAGATAGAAATCTAAATTCAATCAATATTTGGTGTGATCTTTCTTTGGTTTCAAAACAGTATCAGTTCTTCTAGGTACACTTGTACACAGTTTTTGAAGGAACTCGGCAGGGAGGTTGTTTCAAACATCTTGGAGAACTAACCATAGATCTTCTGTGAATGTAGGCTTGCTCAAATCCTTCCGTCTCTTCATGTAATCCCAGACAAACTCAATCATGTTGAGATCAGGGATCTGCAGTGCCATATCAACACTTCCAGGACTCCTCATTCTTCTTTACGATGAAGACCCTATGACATTGGCTATATGTTTTTGGTTGTCGTCTTGTTTCAGAATAAATTTGGAGGCAACCAGATGTCTCTCTGATGGATAAGTATCTGTATTTTTAAGCACTGAAAATAATGGAAGTGTAGGATTCGGCATTTCCGTTCTGCTCCTATAATGGAGCAGAAGAAGGGACATGTATAAGTGCCGATGTGAAAGCAGCCTAATCCTGACCAAATCTCCAACTCCATTTGCTGAGATGCAGCCCCAAACTTGCAAGGAGATCTCCACGGTGCTTCACTGTTGCCTGCAGACACTCATTGTACTGCTCTCTCCCTTTGGTCAACAAACTGCCTTATGTTAAGAAATATTTCACATTTTGATTCATCAGTTCAGAGCACCTGCTGCCGTTTTTTTTGCACCCCCTGTTCCTATGTTTTCGTGCATAGTTGAATCTTCACGTCAGAGGTATGGCTTTTTGGCTGCAATTATTCGACAAAGATCACCTCTGACCAGACTTCTCCAAACAGTAGATGAGTCTACCTGGGTCCCACTGGTTTCTGACAGTGCTGAGCTGAAGTCACTGCTGAATATATTCTTCTTTAAATTGACTTTTTTAATTGACTGAGACATGACTCTGTCAGACAACCAACATTTAGACAGAAAAACAAGAGTTACAGACCATTGTTGAAAGAAGGTCATGTTGACATAAATCTTGAATAGTGGAAGGAACTAAGAAGATCTACCTTTGGAGAAGAAAACACTCTTTCAAAGGCAGTGAATAAGATGCTGGGACGAAGCGGTAGCACAATGTTGCTTTTAGATTCAACGAGTGATAGTGGTAAGAACAAGTTGTAAAGAGTCTGGAAAATTCAACTGTATTGAAAAGTCTGAAAGACTTCACTAATGGTAATCTGAATAATACTGAAAACATTCTGAAGGCACATCAGCAGGACCAGCAACTTAAGGAAACCTGTGTGTTCCTCCCAGCAATCAGAAGTTTGGATTACAAAGACATGGTTGTCGAAAACCATTGTATGAATGCAGAAAAACATGTGCCGTGCCTGGCACTGTATGGGTTGTAGTTCAAGCGATTTAAAGAGCATCTGTCAGAAGGATCAACCCTATTAACCCAAGCACATCATTTGGTAGGACTAATCCTGCTGAGTAAAATAATATATTTATTGTAAAAATCGGTTGAGGCGTACCCAAGAAAAATTAAGCCTAGTGCTGGGCTTGAGAAGGGCGGTGCTAGACTGGCGTTTCATGGTATTCTTTGAATCATGGTGCGCGATCTACTGTCCCCCTCATAGTCCTGTCTGAGTTATAACAGTGCATCTGTTTTACCCTAAATGATCCATTACAGATGTATTCTCATCTCCAAGAAGATCAGATTGGTAGGAATTTGACCTCTTGGACCTCATATTGGGAAGAATGGTTGGCACTTCAGAACACAGAAGACACAAGAGGATTTGTTGACTATCTTATCTGGAGAAAGGTTGATTGTCAAGGTCCCTTACTTCTTTGGGCGTAGGGCGTTTTACAGCGCGTTCGTACGCGCTGTAAAACGCTCAGGTGAGAACCATGCCCATAGGGAAACATGGGTTTTTTGCCTGTTGAGCGTTTTGCAGCACGTGGGAACGCGCTGTAAAACGCTCAAGTCTGAACCCAGCTTGATTCTAATCACAACTGACTGGGGAACCTTCTAATACAGTGCCTTGCAAAAGTATTCACCCCCTTGACTTTTTTCGTATTTTGGTGCCTCACAACCTGAATTACTGAAAAAAAGTGCACCGCAAGGATAAGCAACTGACAACACTGGCCAATCCCTCAAGCTGATGTTAAAAGCTGAGACATTCGCCAATATCTCCCAGTCAGGAACAAATCGAAGCCCCTTTATGCACCACGTCAAGGTTTCTCAGCATGGCATGGGTCCTACCACTAGACTACCTATGGTGTGTGAACAGGGTCTGAAAGGTGCCTCACAACCTGGAATTAACATGGATTGTTTGAGGATTTGCATCATTTTGCATCCCAATCTGTTGCACACTTCTGCCGAACCTTTGACATTTGTCAACGACGTGGGAGAGCTGGAGACCATCCCAGAGCCCCCCTCCACCCAATGCCTATCATTGAGGAGTCTTTTAAAGCGGGTGGCTGTTGACATCCTGGGTCCTCTGGCCCGCCCCAGGAAATCCGGGAAGCGTTATATTCTGACAATTGTGGACTATGCTACACATTACCCAGAAGCTGTGGCCTTGTCTAGTATTACAGCACCCAAAGTGGCCGAAGCCATGGTCACTGTCTTCACAAGAGTAGGATTTCCATCCGAAATGTTGTCCGATCAGGGGAGCCAATTTATGACGGACCTAGTGCAGTCGCTCTGGCACACCTGTGGGGTGCGAGCCATTAGAACAACCCCCTACCACCCACAGGCAAACGGACTCTGTGAACGCTTCAACGGCACCTTTAAAAACCATGCTGCGGGCCTTTGTGGATACAGAACCTGACTGGGAACGATACCTGCCCCATCTACTTTTTGCGTACCGTGAGGTGCCCCAGGAATCCACTAGGTTCTCTCCCTTTGAATTACTGTATGGGAGGAAGGTCCGAGGACCCTTGAACCTGCTGAAAGAGTACTGGGAGGGGAAACTGCCAGAGACTGGGGCCCCTGTGATACCCTACATATTGGAATTACGTGAAAGACTGAGCACACTAGCGGGCTTCGCTTCTGATCATCTCAAAGCTGCCCAAACCCGGCAAAAGACTTGGTATGACCGAAAAGCCCGCACCCGGGAGTTTATAGAGGACCAACGGGTGCTCATGATTGTCCCAAACACCCAGAACAAGCTGCAGTCCACCTGGGAAGGCCCCTACCGGATTCTTCGGAAACTGAATGACACCAACGACACTCTTGCATTAGATGACCGCGGAAAGCGACAAAAGACTGTTCATGTAAATATGATCAAGGAATACCATGACAGGAGCCTACCAATCCTTGCTATTTGCCCCCTGTTCTCTGAGGAGGAAGGGGGCACTCTACCAGATCTTCTAGAAGCCGACCGCAACCAAGCAAATGTAAGCAAAGTCCCGCTGGGCCCACAACTGAATAAAGGGCAACAGGAAGACATAAGGCCTATCCTCAACCAGCATGGGCCAATTTTCTCCTCACTGCCCGGAAGGACTACAGTGGCCACCCATCACGTGGAGACCTTGGGGACCCAACCTATTCAACAGGCCCCTTATCGAGTCCCGGAATCTGTCCGAAATACTATTAGATTGGAGCTGGATGAAATGTTAAAATTGGGAGTCATTCAGCCCTCCAGGAGCCCCTGGGCCTCCCCTGTTGTCCTAGTCCCTAAAAAAGACGGCAGTATAAGATTCTGCGTGGACTATCGGCGCCTCAATGACCATACTGTCAGTGACGCTTATCCCATGCCCCGTATCGATGACTTGCTTGACCGACTGGCTGTGGCCCGGTATGTCACCACTTTGGACCTGAGCAAGGGCTATTGGCAAATCCCCTTAACAGCAGAAGGTAGGGAACGCTCTGCCTTTATAACCCCCTTTGGGCTATATGAATTCCTAAACATGCCCTTTGGAATGAAGAACGCCCCTGCCACTTTTCAGAGAACTGTGGACCAACTTCTGCACAGCTGCCAAGACTTTGCCTGTGCTTATCTGGATGACATTGCCATCTTTAGTGAGACTTGGGAGGAGCATCTCCAGCATGTGAGCATAATTTTAGAAAAATTTCTGGTGCCATCCTCACCATCCGACCAGATAAGTGTCAAATAGGAATGGCAGAGGTACAATACTTAGGTCACCGAGTGGGAGGGGGTAGGCTTCGCCCAGAGCCCGCTAAAATAGAAGCTATTAGGGACTGGCCTATTCCCCAGACTAAGAAACAAGTCCTGGCATTTCTGGGAACTGCTAACTACTATAGAAAATTTGTTCCTCATTTCAGCACAATAGCCAAACCCCTGACGGACCTCACCAAGAAGACAATGCCCCGACTGGTAAGGTGGACCCTGACCTGCCAAACATCCTTCCAACAGCTGCAAGATGCCCTCACCCATGACCCTGTCCTAGCAGCACCAAACTACAAGCGAAGATTCATTGTGCAGACTGACGCTTCTATGTATGGCCTGGGGGCCATTCTCAGCCAAGTAAACGATGATGGGGAGAAACACCCGGTCGCCTTCCTTAGCAGGAAACTATTAGACAGGGAGGTGGCCTATGCCACCATTGAAAAAGAATGTTTGGCTGTGGTATGGGCGCTGAAGAAGTTGCAGCCATACCTGTACAGACGTGAATTTACAGTGGTGACCGACCATAATCCCCTCACTTGGCTTAGTCGAGTTTCAGGGGATAATGGAGGATCGTTAATCGTTAGGGGTGACTGGCCCATATAACAGCCAGGGGACCGATAAGGACCCCTGGCTGGTACATGTTCAAAAGGGGGGAGGGATTGTAGAGGGGGGCTCCTGAGATCATTTCTCTGCTCTCCAATCCTCCCCACCTCCTGTTGACTTTCAAAGGCAGAAGTCCGCAAATCAGAACAGCAGAGGACCTACACACTGGGCACCTATTTGCTATCCACCAGATTGTAAGGCAGCAGATGTTGGGCGATAACCCTTGCAAGGAGCCCATTGAGTGAAAGCACGCAACGGTCCCCGGGGGCGTAGGGCGCGGTGCGTTCAAATGCATCTGCAATAGATGGCTGGCGCCGGACGGCAGAGGAGGGTGCAGTGGAGGCAGAGGTATGGCTGCCGGTACCAGTACCTCTATTAGAGGGAGCGGGGAGTGGGAATGAGTTGGTGGAAGGAGTTGGGGTGGCTGCAGTACAGTGGCAGGAGCTGGTCTCCTGCACACTGCTGGTGGCGCTGCTGCTTTGACCACCCCACATCTGTTCCCACTTCCGCCAGTGGTTGACTCGCATGTGCTGGTTGAGCGCCGTGGTACCCAGCCGAGCCATAGATCTCCCTCTCCTCACCCTGGCATGGCACAGCTTACCAATGCAAACTGTGACATCATCTTCTGCCAGGGTGAAGTAAGCCCAAACAGGCGACTTCCGCACCGACCTCCTGTCAGATGGGGTGGTGCTGGCTTGCGCCTGTTCGGGCTCGGTGCGCACAGGTGGAGCTGGCTGCTGCAGCCTACTCCTGCTGCCATTACCAGTGGAGCCCCTGACACTGGGCTACCTGGTGACCTGGCGCACCATTTGCCTCGGGTGCCTACCTTCATCGGTGCTGCCGTCACCTGACAAAGAAGGTGGCACCCATTCTGGGTAACCCTCCTCTTCGCCCCCTGATATGTCAGACCCAGGGCCAACCTGTGGTGGACTGACGGGAACAGCTGACATGGAGCCCCTGACCAGGCTCCACTGTCCCCTCGCTGATGCCTGGGTCTAAATACGTACAGGGGTTGCGTGGCTAACACCACCCGCACCAGTTGGAAGGGATTTCACAGGGGGATTTATAGGCCCCTCTGTCTCCTCATCCCCCATCCCTTCCAACAGGTCCTGCCCATCCTCAGGGCTGAACAGTATTTCCGCCTCCTGCATTGCCTCCTCCAAGATTTCACTCTCAGTCTCAAAGTCTCCCAACATGAGAGGGGACAATTCTTGGGAGCTGGGGGTTGGTTCTACAGGAGGCGGATTGCTGCAGTTGCTGTCAGCCGGGGCAGAGGACTCCGTGGAACTAGAATCGGCCACGAGAGCAAAGACAGCCTCTGCATCCTGGGAAGTAATGGGCCGGCTGCCACTTGTGAAAAAGTCACGGATCAGGAGGACACGCCTGCCACCTGTGCCTGCCTGTCCGTGGCTTGAGGAGCGGCCCCGTGCTGGGAGTGGTCCAGCACGGGAACCAACTCCTCTTTTACCCCAACCACGTCCACGGCTGCCTGCACGGCCCGGTACACTCATGGGATTGGGGATTAGGGGAAAACTTTATTGGGGTGGGGACGATGGGTGAAAAATGAAAAGGACGTAAACTGTAACACACGACACTAAACACGTAAAACTATCAAACTTTTTTTTTTTAACCTAAGACTAAACTAACAGACACAAAGAGACTAAAAAACTATATATTTTTTTTCAACGGAGGACTGACAAAACTACACTAAACACAAAACACGTAAAACTTTAAAACTTTTTATTTTTTTTTACCTGACACAGACATTAACTGACACACAGAGACTAAAAGACGTTTTTTTTTTAAACGTAGGACAGGAAAAACTACACTAAACACATAAACCTATAAAACTTTTTTTTTTTTTTAACCTAAGACAGACACTAATTGACACACATAGACTAAAAAACTAGTTTTTTTAACGGAGGACTAACAAAACTACATTAAATGCCAAACACTTAAAACGTAAACTCTTTTTTTAACCTGACACAGGTAACTGACACACAGAGACTACAAGACAGTTTTTTTTTAAGGTAGGACAGAAAAAACTACACTAAACACGTAAACCTATAAACTTTTTTTGTATTTTTTTATTTTTAAACCTAAGACAGACACTAACTGACACACAGAGACAAAAGAAAGGTGTTTTTTTAATGGAGGACAGACAGAACTACACTAAACAAAAAACATATAAAACGTCAAACCTTTTTTTTTTTTTTTTTAACCTGACACAGACACTAACTGACACACAGAGACTAAAATACTTTTTGTAAAATTAACAAATAATGGAAAAAAATAAAACTAGTACACTAACTAGACGGACACTAACTGACAGACAAAACAGACAGATAGACCCTACACTATACTATGTCACTAACTAACCTAAACTACACCCTGCCCTGAAAAATCTAAACTTTACTATTCCCTAACTGTAGCCCTAATACCTAACCTAAACTATCAAGCACTATCTATCTATCTATCTATCTATCTATCTATCTATCTTATATATTACAGCTACTTACCTAACTCGATGCCCTACACTTAACCCTGCACTGAACCCTATCTGCTACACTAGGCCCTAAAACTAACTATATTTTTCTGCTAACTCTACTAAACTATCTCAAATTATTTTGACCCTATCAGCTATAAAACTACACTATTCCCTAATCACTACCTGAAACTAACTAACTAGATTATTATAAATTAAATTCAGATTTTAGAAAACGCACAGCAGAAAAAATAGCACAGCTCCAATCTCCAACAAATCCAACAACACAATATGGCTGCTGGGTGATGTCGTCACTTATATAGTAAATGGGAAGTCTAGTTTCATATTGGTTGCTAGGGATGTTGCCAAGTTGTGACAAAGCCTTCTCATTGGCTATTCAAGCTAGAAGAAGGGAGGGATAATGAGAAGTCACTCATTATCTAGGAAAAAATAAATAAAATTTTTGCATGGATAATATATCACTATATTCTACATATTCGAAAATTCTACCAAGCAAAGCCTGTATGAAAATATCTTGATGCCCCTACACAATTACAAAAATGCAAATATTGTATTCTAAATGATTCTAATTAGTGAATACTGATGTATAATTTTCCTCTTTACTGTATTTTATTTCATGCCAAAAATCGGCAATTACATATGCGCGTGAATCAGGTCGCAGAAGGCCAGTATACCATTGGGTTGGCTTGCTTGGTCGAATAGACGAAGATAGAGAAAATAGCAAATCTAGTGCTATATTCGCAATATTCGTCTATCCGAGTAGACCAAGACAACCCATTGAATGAACACAATATCATACTGCCCTTATGCGACCCGATTCACGTGCATATGTAATTGCCGATTTTTCGCATGACATAAAATACAGTTTCCTACATAAAGAGGGAAATTATACATCAGTAACAATTCTCATTACTGATTTATAATCCTCTGTATGTGAGATAGTTTGTCATGCGAAAAATCGGCAATTACATATGCGCGTGAATCGGGTCGCATAAGGGCAGTATACTATTAGGTTGGCTTGCTTGGTCGAATAGACGAAGATAGAGAAAATAGCGAATATAGTGCTATATTCGCAATATTCGTCTATTCGAGTAGACCCCCATTGAATGAACACAATATCATACTGCCCTTATGCGACCCGATTCAAGCGTATATGTAATTGCCGATTTTGCGCATGACATAAAATAGAGTATCCTACATAAAAATGGAAATTATACATCACAGTAACAATTCTCATTACGGATTTATAATTCTCCTCTGTATGTAAGATAGTTTGTGTCATGCGAAAAATCGGCAATTACATATGTGCGTGAATCGCACCGCATAAGGGCAGTATACTATTAGGTTCATTCAATGGGTTGTCTTGGTCGACTTGGATAAGATAGAGAATGGAATATAGCACTATATGTTTTATTTTTTTTAATTTTTTTTATTTTGAAGCAAGCAACAAATAGGACAAAATAACAGAAAAAGTAAATGTGCATAACTATTCACCCCCCTAAAGTCAATACTTTGTAGAGCGACCTTTTGCGGCAATCACAGCTCCAAGTCGCTTTGGATAAGTCTCTATGAGCTTGCCACATCTTACCAGTGTGATTTGTGCCCATTCCTCCTTGCAAAACTGCTCCAGCATCTTCAAGTTGGATGGTTTGCGCTTGTGAACAGCAATCTAAGTCTGACCACAGATCTTCTATTGGATTGAGCTCTGGGCTTTGACTCGGCCATTCCAACACAATTACATGTTTCCCCTTAAACCACTGAAGTGTTGCTTTAGCCGTGTGTTTGGGGTCAGTCCTGCTGGAAGGTGAACCTCCGTCCTAGCCTCAAATCACGCACAGACTGGTACAGGTTTTGTTCAAGAATATCCCTGTATTTAGCAGCATCCATCTTTCCCTCAACTCTGACCAGTTTCCCAGTCCTGGCTGCTGAAAAACATCCCCACAGCATGATGCTGCCACTACCATGTCACTGTGGGGATGGTGTTCTTTGGGTTTTGTGATGTGTTGGGTTTGTTTGATGGCCAAAAAGTTCAATTTTAGTCTCATCAGACCAGAGCACCTTCCTCTATACATTTTGGGAGTCTCCCACATGCCTTTTTGCAAACTCACAACGTGCCTTTTTGTTTTTTGCTGAAAGTAATGGCTTTCTTCTGGCCACTCTGCCATAAAGCCCAACTCTATGGCGCGTACGGCTTATTGTCGTCCTATGTACAGATACTCCAGTCTCCGCAGGTTTGCTGTTGTGCCATGTTCTTTCCATTTGTTTATGATAGATTTGATGGTGCTCCTGGGGATCATCAAAGATTTGGATATTTTTTTATAACCTAACCCTGACTTGTACTTCTCAACAACACTGTCCCTTACTTGTTTGGAGAGTTCCTTGGTCTTCATGGGAGTGTTTGGTCAGTGATGCCTCTTGCTTAGGTGTTGCAGCCTCTCGTGTAATGACAGATGATGTGACACTTAGATTGCACACAGGTGGACATCATTTCACTAATTATGTGACTTCTGAAGGTAATTGGTTGCACCAGAGCTTTTTATGGGCTTCCTAACAAAGGGGGTGAATACATACGCACATGCTAATTTTTTGTTTTCTATTTCCAAACAATTGTTTTATTTATATATTCACCAACTTAGACTATTGTGTTCTGATCCATCACATAAAATTCAGATTAACAAAACATTGAACTTAAGGCTGCAATGTAACAAAATACGAAAAAAGTCAAGGGGTTGAATACTTTTGCAAGGCAATGTACACACCTCAGCTACTGCAGAACCTCCTAATACACACCTCAGTGGCTGCAGAACCTCATAATACACACCTCAGCTGCTGAACATCATAACACACAGCTCAACTGCTGCAGACCCTCCTCATACACACCTCAGCTGCTGCAGAACATGATAATCTGATGCTAGAGAACATATAAGGCTTTGGTCACATCTGTGTTAAGGCTTCATCTGCAGATCAGGTCATAAATGCTGGATGCAATTTTGCAGCCTACCAGGGTCATGATGGAATCCTGTCAGATCTCATCACAGTCAGCAGGATCCATCAAGTGTTGTCGTCCATATTGTGCTAGATCCGGCACTACCGTGATTTTCGTTGTTGATGATGACCTCAACAAAGCTCCTTCTCCATCTCCTATATTCACCTCTAACAGGTAGCTATATAAGTATAATTAGGAGAGGAGGCCTTTCCTCCCCCTGGGCCCCTTAGCAGCTTCGTGGTCTGCCTCTATTGGAGGCAAACCATTGGTCACACTGTATAATCCAAAACCAAGTGACTCTGATCTTTGGTGGAAGTCTCATATAGTGATCACGCGCAACATACGGTACCAACCAAATTCTAGGTCTTATTTATTAGGGCAGATGGAAGATGAAGCAAGGATTTTATTGGTTCTTATTGTGAACAGCTCTTTACAGTTTTTATTGGAGTTAATTCAACAATTCCAATGCTTGTAACATCCTCATGCCCTATTAAAAGGGTTTGCCCAACTGGGACAACCCAATTTTTTGAGGAGGCTCTCCTCTCAGAGCACCATACCTAAGTGGAGGAACAGTGGAGGAACATTTGAAGCCGCTATTAGTACTGTACAGGAATACACCCTTGGGTGTCCATTGAGCCCCAGCACCACTAACTTTACCCTAAATTTGTACTTAGTGTTCCTGAAAGCCCTTGTTGGCCTTACAACAGTGACTCATGAAGAAGAAATGTAGCATTACATGGCAGTCACTGAATGGTTAGCCATGTAATAAATGGACAGGTCACGTCTGCCAAGAACCACGTCTTGAGTTGATGCCCTCCCCCCCCCTCTTTGATATCCGTGAGCTCGAAAAAGGGCATATGGAAAGCGGCTGACTTAGAGAGTCTTTAATGATTTTACAGCACTGGCAATAGCCAGAGACAACTAAATCTAAGGTTTACATCTGATTATCAGGATTTACATTGACAATTTCGGGAACGCTTAGCTGCTGGGCACGAGCCGGAGGTTTAGTGTCCTCATGGCAGATATAAAGCAGTTCATCTCTCAACATGTCCTGGCCGTAGAACATTACACACCGCTACGGTGCTTCAGATGTCATAAATCCCGGCGAACAGACGGGGGCGTACCGAGGCCCCGGGCAGCAGACAATAGAAGGCTCATCCTGCACACAGTTCACGCTCTATAACAATATTCTTACTCAATCGTGATCATTTTTATAACTGTTCAGAGAGTGAGAACCCGTCCTAATGTAGTCCTACTTACTCAGCTGAGAGTTTGTTACAGTGTAACAGTATTCTACATGAACGAAACACTGAAGTAGCGCAGGATAGCCTCCAGTCCTGACAATGTAAAAAACGGCAGCTGTGTGAGCAGGACTAGGCCAGGGCTGGTCATGTTCACTAGGATATGCCATCACTTGGTGGGAGGTCTGACTGCTGGGACCCCACTGAACCTAAGAAGAGTTACAGCCCCCCAACAGTAGTGCTCCTGGCCAACCGCTGTGCATGGAATTGCAGCACGGGGCTATGAATGGGGCTAGGCTGTAATTCCCTGCTCAGATGGTAGTCAGAAGTGGCGCTGTGCAGGGAAAGAATTTGGAAGAGCCAAAGTGCTAAACCAACGTTTCCATTCCATTCACCGACAACAAGCACAGATCTTGAAAATGATAAGAAATTGGAATGCAAAGTATAATAGAAAGTTGCAGAATCTTTCAATTATATAATTAATATATTTTACTTACAGAAAACTTGAAACATAATGGAGATTCCAAGGAACAAAGCTTTACATACTATTTCTTAGTTATGTCCAGTTCCAGCTGATTTTATTAAATTGACTGTTCACACGGCAGCAGAAAAATGACATGCACGTCAGTACCAACAGGCGATGATCACCTGCTATTTATTTTCCTCGGATCCTGCTCTTTAGCTCAGCTCAGTTAGGCCAAAGCCGAGATCTGTGCCCAGGGGCGGACTGACCATTAGGGCACTCGGGCATGGACCGAGGGCCCGTGGCCAGTAGGGGGCCCGCCCCCAGGGCAGACGCGGCGGCAGGGGACATCAGGAAATGAGCGCTTCCATTGCGCTCATCTCCATAGTCATCTGTATTGTGCAGCGGCAGAGGAGGGAGAGGCGTGTCCTCTCCCTGTTCCTCTGATAGGCTGCCAGCACTAGGCCAGCAGCCTATCAGAGGCCGGTGCGATGACATCATCGCACCGCTGGAGCGGTACAGCTGGAGACACAGGCTGGAAGAGGCCTGCATCGCTGGAAGAGGCCTGCATCGCATCGCTGGAAGTATAAGTGTTCTTTTTTTTTTTTCTTGGGGCTACTGGCACTTAGGGGACTAATGGCACTTAAGGGGGCTGCTACTGGCACATAAGGTGGACAGCTACTGGCACATAAGGGGGGCTACTGGCACAAAAGGGGGCTACTGGCACATAAGGGGGCTACTGACACATAAAGGGGATGGCTACTGGCACATGAGGGGGGACTAATAACACATGAGGGGGCCTAATGGCACATAAGGGGAGACTACTGGCACATAAGGGGGACTACTGGCACATAAGGGGGCTACTGGCACATAAGGGGGCTACTGGCACATAAGGGGGACTACTGGCACATAAGGGGGACTACTGGCACATAAGGGGGACTACTGGCTCTTAAGGGGGCTACTGGCACAAAAGGGGCTACTGGCACATAAGGGGCTACTGGCACATAAAGGGGATGGCTACTGGCACATAAGAAGGGCTACTGGCACATGAGGGGGGACTAATAACACATGAGGGGGCCTAATGGCACATAAGGGGGACTACTGGCACATAAGGGGGACTACTGGCACATAAGGGGGCTACTGGCACATAAGGGGGCTACTGGCACATAAGGGGGACTACTGGCACATAAGGGGGACTACTGGCACTTAAGGGGCTGTTACTGGCAAATAAGGGGGCAGCTACTGGCACATAAGGGGACGGCTATTGGCACATAAGGGGCTACTGGCACATAAGGGGGACTAATGGCACATAAGAGGGGCTACTGGCACATGAGGGGGACTAATGGCACATAGGGGGACTAATGGCACATAAGGGAGACGGCTACCGGCACATAAGGGGACGGCTACTGGCACATAAGGGGGCGGCTACTGGCACATAAGGGGCGGCTACTGGCACATAGGGGGCGGCTACTGGCACATAAGGGGACTAATGGCACATAAGTGGACTACTGGTACATAAGAGGGACTACTGGCACGTAAGGGGGGCTACTGGCACATAAGGGGGGGACGGCTAGTGGCACAAAAGCGGGGACTACTGGCACATAAGGAGGACTACTGGCACATAAGGGGGGAGGCTACTGGCACATAAGGAGGGACGGCTACTGGCACATAAGGAGGGACGGCTACTGGCACATAAGGAGGGACGGCTACTGGCACATAAGGGGGGACGGCTACTGGCACATAAGGGGGGACGGCTACTGGCACATAAGCGGGGACTACTGGCACATATGGGGGGAGCTACTGGCACATAATAAGGGGGGGGGCTACTGGCACATAATAAGGGGGGGGGGCTACTGGCACATAATAAGGGGGGGGGCTACTGGCACATGGGGGGAAGCACAAGAGAGGCACTTATTACTGGCACATGGGGGAGAGGCACAAGAGAGGCACTTATTACTGGCACATTATTATGGGGCACTTTGGGGGCTTCTACTAAGTCCACAAAGAATGGGTATTTTATATGGGGGGGCTCTGTGTGGTACTAGTATTACCAGGGGTTTTATCTGTTTCTGCAGTATAGTATTGGGGAGCACAGTGGCACAGTATTGGGGGTAGTAGGATGATTTGTCCAGAAGATGGGAGGATGATGGAAAAGTAGTAAACTAAGATTTTTTTTTTGTTAAACTGCAGAGATGGAAAATGGCGACAACATGGCGGTCTGGTCCGAAGGTCTGAAAGGAGAAGACGAGGACAGAAAACATCTACATCAAAGGAGACGTCACTGGACGTAATAGGTAAGTGCCCTGTATTTCTGTAGTGATGGGATCAGAGGCATAACGATGGCGGTGTGACCAGGCAGTGGAGGCGGGATATAGGTGTGGCTGGAGGTATAACATGAGCGTGGCTGGAGGTAGGGCATGGGTGGGGCCTGGAAGAGGGCCCTTGATTTATTTTGCCCGGGGGCCCTGAGGGTACTCAGTCCGCCCCTGTCTGTGCCTTCACATTAACTACAGTGTCTCTAGGGAGTGTGAGGTAGTCTGAGACACACCCCCTGCTGCTTTGCTTTAGCCTGAACCAATGATGAGGCAGGGGGTGTGTCTCAGACTACATCAAACTAGGCATTGTAGCACTGGAGCTATCTAGGAAAGTTCTTTTTTTTTAAATCTTTATCTGTCCAACTGGGCTTCCAGCGAAATACAGCATTACACAGAGCCCACTGAAGTCAATGGCTGTCCATGTAATCCATGGATCCACTGGACAGAGATGCTCTTTGCAGGGGTGGTTTAGAGGGAGGTCTATGAACTTCATATGGCTAGGTAAGACATATAAAACAGGGGTTTTGGTATACTTACCAACATTTGAGTTGGTAAAATCAGAACATATAAGACCCGCACCAGACCAGAAACACAATTTGTGGGCGGAGTTTGTGTTGGCCCTGCCCATTTTCATCCTGGACAGCGCAAATTTTCCGGGACTGTCTATGAAAAATCAGGAACACTCCCAGCAAATTTGGAACAGTTGGCAGCTATGGTTTTGGCTTATTAATATTACAAGACAAGATGTCACCCTTGCAGATCCATGCACGTAGCTAGAGATGAGCGAATTTCAATTTATGAAATTCGTTCACGCTTCGTTTGGTGGTAAAAGCAGAATTGCGTTATGGATTTCGTTACCATGGACCAAAACGCAATTCTATGACGGAATGCCTTTAGAGGCATTCCGTTATAATAGAAGTCTATGGCCCGCATAATGGATCCGTCCTGTTTCCGTTATGCAGGCGAGGATTACCCTGCATAACGGAAACGGGACGGATCCGTTTTGCAGCCCACAGACTTCTATTATGACGGAATGAATAACGGAATGCCTCTAAAGGCATTCCGTCATGGAATTGCCTTATGGTCCGTTGTAACGGAATCCATAACGCAATTCTGCTTTTACCACCAAACGAAGCGTGAACGAATTTCAAAATATGAAATTCGCTCATCTCTACACGTAACATTAGAGGCAGAGCTTATTAAGAGTTCATTTGCACATACCTTCTTCCCAGAATCCCAGAGGAGCTTTGTCTGGCCTATAAGTCTCCTCATGCCGTTTAAGACGATCTCCATAAGTAGACATTGTATTTCCCAAATCCTAAAACCGTAAGACGCACTGCCCTGTTGGTCAGTAGAACATTTGTCCTGTGCTGCCATCTGCTGGTCATTTAGATTACAGTTCCATTTAAAGGTTTCTGTCACTAGAATTTTCACTATTACACTGGCTGACATTAGTGATGTGCTATTATCAGCTGCACCTAACTATGCTATTCTTGTGAGTATTCATGCCCTCATTACTGCAGAATTCTTACTTTTATAATATGCAAATTAGCCTCTAGGTGCCAGGTGGCATTGACCCTGCTCCTAGAGGCTCCGTTCTCCCACCTCATTACATGCAATCCAAGACTTGATTGACAGGGCCAGGCAGCGTTTGCATCCTCCTGCCGCCCCTGTGGGGAAATCTCGCGCCATTCAGTATTCGGCGCAGGTGCAGTGAAGGAGGGACGCTTGCTGGCTGCCAGCTTCCTCACCGCACCAGCGCCGAATATTGAGCGGCGCAAGATTTCCCCAGCAGGAGGATGCGAATGCTGCCTTGCCCTGTCAATCAAGACTTAGAGGGGGCGTGTAATGAGCTGGAAGAACGGAGCCTCTAGGAGCAGGGTCAACGCCCCCCTGCACCTGCACCTCAACAGTCCCATAGAGGCTAATTTGCATATTATAAATGTAAGAATTCTGCAGTAACGGGGGCATTAATAATAACAAGAATAGCATAGTTAGGTGCAGCTGACATTAGCACATCGCTAAGGTCAGCAGGTTTAATAGTGAAAACTGTAGTGACAGAAACCCTTTAACCACATATTGAGATTTTTTTGGAAAGTTAGTTTAATGTGGATCATCAGTGACTACTATAGAATGTTATGTCCTGGTGGACAGAAGCCGAGAAGATCCTAGCATTTTATAGCAGTTTTTATACCAATTATAAAAACAACTCTTTTTCCAATCTAGTCTACTGGAGATGAAATAATTAATCCTTCTTACACTGTAGACCACTAAGGATGTTCCTATTAAAGGGGTTATCCGACTCTTTGTAACTGATCTGATCGGTAGAGATCCAACACCCAGGTTCTCCGCCCATCAGCTATTTGAGAAGGGCCAGGCGTCAAGTGAATTGGCTGCTCTGCGCCTGGGCCACGTGACCAATTTGCTTGGGACTTTACGGCCTAAGTCATAGGCCATCAGATGCAAAGAGTTGGATATCTTCTTTTAAGGGGTTGTGCAAGAATGGGGAGGTTTTTGGAAACCCCTTGCCATCTGGATGGACCTGTAAAGGAAAGATAACTTACCTGCTTCCTGGCGCTGGCTCCCCTTTCCTTCTCCTCCAGGCCTGCAATGCTCCGCTGGGCTCCCCTGCTGAAAACATCCGGTTGACACCGCCTGCAACCAATTACTGGCTGCGGCGAGACCAGATCCCCTTGCATCATGTGACCATTTGTGATTGGCTGCAGCCATGTCTCAGCGAAGGAGGCTGGGAGGACAAGGAGCGGGGAGCCAGCACCGGGAAGCAGGTAAGTAAACTTCCCTTACAGGTCTGGCTAAGTGTGTGTGTAGGGGGGTGCAAACGCAAAAAATATATATATGTTCTTGCATAACCCCTTTAAAGATTTACCTACTACAGACCAACAGGAATGGCAACAGTAAGACCCTTCACCTCTCTAGACCACCAGGGATCATACTGCTAAGAAAAAGTCAAAAATTATATACAGAGTTACATGTAGTGCAGGGTCTAAGATCATGACACAGGGATCCTCCCTTTGTTATTCCTTAAAGGGGCATTCCCATCTTTATGATCAGTTACATCCTACTGATCCTAAGAAAGAAGGGGAAACTGCACTCAGGACTTCTTCTCCAGCCACCTGCTGTGCCCAGGAAGTATAGGACAACCCCATTCAGGGTTCATTCTCAGGATCAGTGGGAGTCCCAGAAGTCAAACCCCCACTAATCATGGAGCGATATAATATTTTAGTGGTATGGAGTTGCTTTCTAAAATAAGAATACCCTTTTAAATCCCCATGTCAGGACCCTCAG
This sequence comes from Bufotes viridis, assembly GCA_033119425.1. Classification (NCBI taxonomy): domain Eukaryota; kingdom Metazoa; phylum Chordata; class Amphibia; order Anura; family Bufonidae; genus Bufotes; species Bufotes viridis. Next base: position 258,662,340 of record CM065594.1, on the reverse strand, counting down.
CCCTGCATTGCATAATACAGTGTTCATTGCTCAGTGGAGTGTTCCAAGAAGAGAAGAAACTGTGGACGAATGTGTGAATGGGAGCTTCAGCCAGATAACGTCAGCTGCCATTGTTGGAGGACATGACAGCTCCACTTTCTGTAACTTTTCTATACTTTTCTTTAGTTATATTTTACTAAAGCACTCAATAAACTCAGTGATAAATTGGTCTTCAGTAAGCTCCCCCTAGTGGTGGCTGCAGAAAGGTAGAATATTATCTTTTAGCTTTACAGCTGTGTTAAAGAGAGTCTGTCAGCAGTTTTGACCATGCTAAACTGCTCACAACAATAGGTGTTGGCTGAGGAGAGAAAGCTGAACACACCTTTTGTGGTTTTTCTCACCAGGAGCAGTGAGAATATGCAGTTTTACTCTCCTCCTGCAAGTACACTGGTGGTAGAGCTTTAAAGTGAAGTGCTTTCTGCTTCTTAACAGTAACTCCTGCTCTGAGTGAAAGCTGTAGTGGTCTCCTGTTTGGATGCTATTGATCTCACTCAGAACAGAGGGGACGGACAGTAAAGCAGACAGCACTTGCAGGAGCAGAACCTGGCAGAATAAAAGATCATATTCTCACTACTCCTGATGAGAAAGTCCCCCAACAAACGGTATGCTTGTACTGCTCTCTCCAGCACCATCGTAGTACTCTCAGCAGCTTGGCATGGTAGACATTGTTGACGTATACAGGTGATTAAAGAACAGAAAAGCAGATCTAATCTCATCAAGATATTAAGTCCACTTTAAATAACTATAAAACGACTCTCTTCATTTCCTAGTTTTGCATCTCTTGGATTTTCTTCCTAAGGGGAATCCAGACGGGGTTAATCGGAGCTGCATGGCCTACATGATGGGAAGCAGCAGTAAGAAACAGATTAAGGAGCTTACAGATAACACGCTTTCCTGGTTACATAACGCAGCGCAGGTCTTTTGTGGACAGTCTTCAAATGCTGCTTCTTTCATCCGAAATGGGCGTATACAGCGATATAGGAAGAACGGGCCCTAGTAAGTATGAGCTGCAAGATTTCAGCAAGCCAAGGACTCAGCAACATGATTTCAGTCATCTCAAATTTGGTGCTTTTATTCCAAAGACCAGTCATGTGCAAGATTATCAGGCGCTGGACCAGAATTTTCTTAGATTTCAAGGAAAAGTACAAGATTAGAAAAACATAGCTGCCTTCTTCCAAAAATAGTGCCCCCCCCCCCCAGGTTGCAGCTCTGCTCTACTAAAATAAATAGAGCTGAGCTGCAATACCATACACCACCTGTGAATATGTGAGGCGCTATTTTTGGAAGAAAGCTTTAATGTTTTTCTATTCCTATAAACCAGTTTAAGCAGTCATTAAAGGGGTTTTGCAATCTGTGTATATTGATGAACTATCCGCAGGATGATCAGTGGGGGTCCGACACCAGGCACCCCCCCCGATCAGCTGTTTCAAGAGGAGGTGGCTCTTCATTACACTACACGTCGTCTCCCTTATAGTGGCGGCATAGTGTAATTACAAGTACTCGCTCCGTTCTAGTTAATGGTGAGTGAGTACTTGTAATAATACTGCACTTCTGAAACAACTGGTAGTGTAATAAAGAGGAAGCAGCGCTCGCATGGAGCGCTGCCTCCTCTTCAAACAGCTGATCGGCGGGGGTGCCAGGTTTTGGACCCCCGATGATCAGATATTGATGACCTATCTTGACGTTAGGTCATCAATATTAACAGGCTACACAACCCCTTTAATATAATTGGGATTTAGATCCAAATAATTTATTGGTTGCTTGTGGTGTGTGGCTAAAGAGATTCTGTGTCAGAGAAATCCCCTTCCATGATCCGGATATCTTCAGGGGGGCCGCTTGGTTAAAGCACACTTTCTGGGCAGAGATGCAGCAGGGAATGCTGATATGGCACAATGTACGGTGTCAAAGGTGCACAGAGCACACTGAATGCTGATTTTTAGAGGTTTGCTGCAATAGACTGAGATTCTAATTGTGGGGCCCTCCTGGATTCTCCTTACGTAGCCGTACACTACTTGCCATCTCATGTAACCATGAGGGTTTAGATACAGGCATCTATGAGGTGTCTAGGGGTAGTCAGATTTCGCATATCATAGTGGTTACCAAAAGTTTAAAAAGTTGCACAAGGTTTCAGTCTGCCATCTTCATTCATTTTTAGACTCCTTGGTATTCCGTTTGTAACCTGCTCCTAGTTTCAAACTTTTTTTTTTTCTCTTCTTTTTTTTTTTATGTGGACATGTCTCTCCCATGGACATGCTGGATGTGACCTCTGTGTGCTCAGGATGCTGCTGTCTTCACTAGCTCTCATGTATCAGCACAGCTTCATTCCTGGAATGATTTCTCCAGCAGCCCTTGAGAGATCTCCTCTCCCTTGAACTCACAGTTAGGCCCCTTTCACATCAGCGTTTTTGCTTTCCGTCCTAGAGTTCCGTCCTCGGGGCTCTAGGACGGAAAGATACTGATCAGGATTATCCCAATGCATTCTGAATGGAGAGAAATCCGTTCAGGATGCATCAGGATGTCTTCCGTTCAGTATGTGAACGTTGACAAAACCGCAGCATGCTGCGGATTTGTCTCTGTCCAAAAATCCGGAAGACATGCCGTAACACCGGATCCGGAATTAATGCCCATTGAAGTGCATTAATCCGGAATTAAGCTAAACGTCGTTTCGCTGCATCGCCGGATCCGACATTTAGCTCTGCGCATGCGCACCAGCAGTTCCGATCGGGGCCCCAGTGTAAGTCCTGGCTGCCATGGTAAACACTCCGCAGCAGTGTACTTAACTGCGCTGCGGCCTCCGGGCGCTCCTTCATGACGTCACAGGTCCAGGCGGCGCATTGATCTATGCACCGCAGGGACCTGTGACGTCATGAAGGAGCGCCCGGCGGCCGCAGCGCAGGTAAGTACACTGCTGTGGAGTACCATGGCAGCCAGGACTTCAGAAGCGCCCTGGCTGTCATGGTAACCTGAAAGAAACCGTTTTTTTGCAGGCAAGAATAGGACATGCCATATTTTTTTTGCGGACATGAAATGCGGACAGTGGTAACCTGAAAGCATTTTGAAGACTGATCAGGATCCTGATCAGTCTTCTAATGCTTTCAGGCGACTTGCGTTCTGACAGATCCGGCGGGACGGAAGTGCCCGCCGGATCCTCAGAACGCAAGTGTGAAAGAGGCCTTAGTGATGCTTAGGATCGTACACAGCTTATGTGATTCTACCCCTCCCCTTATGTGATTCTACACCTCCCCTTATGTGATTCTACCCCTCCCCTTATGTGATTCTACCCCTCCCCTTATGTGATTCTACCCCTCCCCTTATGTGATTCTACCCCTCTGATCTGCCATGTACAACTTCCTCCCTAATGCTATTTCTAACAGAGAAGGGAGAGCAGAGAAAGATATAAGAAACAAGAGCAGTGCTCTGACATAGGGCAGCGCCAGCAGCACCACTGGTTTGGTGAAGGAGTGACACACACTTTGCAGAAGTCAAATTGTAGGAAATATTTAATAAAAATTATTTAGAAAGTTGCTTAATTTTAAATTTTGGAAGCAATTAAACAATAAGAAAAATTCTGGTGTCAACAGCCTATAAGGTTCAAGAAAACACATGTATCAGGTGACTCTTTAGTCATACGGGTCATTTTATACCCTTTCATTGCCAGGGTTTGAGACAGTTTTTACACTTGAGATTTGGAAAAAAAAAAAATCATATTATACTCTTATACCCATATATATTCTGAAAATAGACACCTGGTGTTTTACACTGATTGATGCCTTCATGCAATTTTGCATGAAACTGTAATGTTTTGTAAATTGCATAAACGTTCACTTGGGAAAGGAAGAAGGTACCGAAAATAAAATGAATATAGGTTGATATATTTGACGCCTGGGGTCACAGGAGACTTTATAGGGGGAGAGAAGACAGTAATAAGCTGCACTCTTGTTACCTGCTTTCACTTGCTGTTACCCTCCCTACACAGAAACAGTAAAGCTTTTCCCTCTGCATCTCAAATGCTGCAGTTAGTACTTAATCATTTGAAAGCTAGGATTCTGCAGCCACCACTAGAGGGAGCTCCATACTATATTATTGAATTCACTGTGTAAACAACATACAGTGAGCTCCCTCTAGTGGTGGTTACAAGGAGCAGCATGTTATGTTTTAAAACTATGTCTATTTGGAGCTCTGTATAAGAGAAAATTGAGCTCTGACCCCTATACGGATATGTAAAGAAATTAATTAAGAAAGAATTATGTTATTCAAAGTAAGACATGTAACTTTAATAAAAAAAAAAAAGGATTTGATGACGTACCTGTCTTGTTGGCTCAGGTACCCGATACTTGCAGCAGGAATGGACTAGCTTCACAGCAGTCTCCAGGCTTATTTTGTGTCCAACTGAGATATAGATGGGTTTAACGCTTTTTTGGCTGCTCTTCAAGGCCTGAGGGAGGAAGTATGGAGTTTGGTGTTACTATAGCTTTGAGGAGACAGATGTGTCTCCTCGACTGGTGATTCATAGCCTGAGCATTGACACTGAACTAGACGGTAGGAATGCAGGAATATGGGAGGATGAACTCTTTATACATAAAGCTCTTTAACAATGAGCATAATCTGAATACAATATCTATAAATGTGCACAATTTATCAGCTTTCTGAATGCAGCCAGAAACATGAGCAATAGAGGTTTTACCTTTTATGTATATATAACATGGGCAGCACGGTGGCTCAGTAGTTAGCACTTGTGCCTTGCAGCGCTGGGGTCCTAGGTTTCGAACCTGACCAAGGACAACATCTGCATAGAGTTTGTATGTTCTCCCCGTGTTTGTGTGGATTTCCTCCAGGTACTCTGGTGTACCCCTTAGAGGGGATATCCAACCTTGGAGCTGACAACCCCCTCTGATCCTCCCATGGCTCCCTGAAGAAACAAAAAACCCACTTAACTGTCCGTGATCCCGATGCTGCTCTGTTCCTGGACGATTCTGGTCCCTGCAGGACCAGGAAGTGGCTTGGTCCAGTGACCAACCAATTTCAGGTTGTCCTGTCATTTCAGGTGAGTATTAAGCTGTCATATGTATGGCCATATTATACCTTGTATCAAGTATTTCTCACCAGTTTCCCTTTTGCAGGCTCCATCTCTAATTGCCAGTTTTCCCTGAACTAGTGGCTGTACGATAGCTACTATGATGTCTCCTATGCACAGCACACATACAGAAGGAGAGATCAGGTTCCACTATCTCTCTGTAGGCTGTTTTAGAGCCTAGGGCAGCGCTATAGACAGTCCATCTAAGACTGTGACGTCACCGGGATCACTGCTAGGTGGAATAGAATAGTAAGGACAGGGGTGGACTGGCCATAGACCTTACAGGGAAATTTCCCAGTGGGACGATGCTCAGGGGACCACCGAAGCTCTTCTCATAGCCACTTACCAGGTAAATAAAGATCTGATGCTCTCAGCATAAATTAATGTAGGAACTGGCATTTACTCTCCTGGCCAACAGCCTTCCATAGGACGATGATACAGTTTCATACTGTGGCATGCGTGGAAGTATTTTGTTGGTGCTGTATTTTGCTCTGCAGTACAGTATTGCTGGCCTAGTTTAGTTGTCCCTGCCTACTTGTTGTTGCCCTGCTGTCCGTCAGTTTGGATGTCACCTACAAGTTTGGGCCACTTTTATTCATATTTTTTCAGGGCCACTTTAAGTTCCCAGTCCGCCCCCGAGTAAGGATGTCAAGAAAACAGACCTTGTCCTGTGCGATGCAGCGCAGGACAAGAAATGCTCCGATGCACCACTCATACATGAGTGAAGAAGAGGTTATATTTGGGTTCAGCTCCGAACTCGAACAACCCCTTTAGGCTCAGTTGTCTTTTACCATTCTGTGTAGGCTGGCAATGCACATTTGCTTTGTCTATCCCATATAGTTATTGGTAAGCCTAAAATACTGTTAGTGGCCAGGGGTGTGGGGAGGGCAGCAAAAGATGATGGTCACTTGGCCATGGTCCACATCATAACATCTGATTCCTTCAGCCCTGTTGGCTGTTTTAGAAGGATGTATTTCCATGGAGGTTCCATGTTTTCTCTTGGCCCCTCTATAAGATACTAAAGCTAAGTTATAAACTCCCATCATGTTGCAGGCTGGGCCTGGAAAACTATTATAAGGGCAGCTGCACTTCCTTCTGATCGCTGAAGATCCTGGGAATAAGGCCGCTCCCGATCACACGGTGATGGCCCATCAAAAGGATAGGCCATTTATGTATATTCCTGAAAATCTCCATTCAATACAGCATGATGACGCCATTTTTTCCCAGAATAGAAAAGCACCTGTGCTGTATACTTACTGCTCCCAGAATATTTCCTGAGCTGCCTTCCAGATAAAAGAAGTCTCCTGAACTTTGAAGCTCTTTGGCCTGAAAAATAAAATATTATATCTAAAATGTATATATATATATATATATATATATATATATATATAATAGGGCTGTGTGCATGAGGCCATAATCGACATATTTATCTAGTACAGCCCTGTATTGTAGTCCAGAGCTGAATTCACATTTCTGCAAGCTTCAGAGCTGCAATCTCTTAGCATTCCTTACTTTTACCACATCTGCCCAGAGGCAGCTCATCAGAAGCTCGTTAATCTGAGAGCTCCTCCCGACCCTTCCCCATCTCAATACACATGATGCATGGCTGAGTGTGCATGTATTGAGACTGATGGAGACACTATATCCCCCACAAAACGTAACTGCAGAATATGCTCTCTCCAGACCCTGATCCAGCAGGGGGCATAGCTTCTTCAAACTGAGAGTTAGGCTCCATTCACACGACCGTATGTTGTCCGCACAAAAACTGATCCGTTTTTTTGCGGACAGTTCAGCATGTCCGCAAAAAAACAGATTGCATTCCGTTTTTTTGCTGATCCATAAACTACAATAGGGTCATGTCCTGATTTTCACTGACAAGTATAGGACGTGTTTCATTTTTTTTGCTGAGCTGTGCAATGGAAGATAAGGGCCCCATAGAAGTGAATGGGACAGCATCTAATCCACAAAAAAAATGATCCGTTTTTTTGCGGACAACATACGGTCGTGTGAATGGAGCCTAAAAGAGAGTATGTCACCACCAACATCAGTACTGAAGTAAGCATACCACCATATAGGTTAGATACCTTTCTTATGAAAATCCGGTCCCCCTAATCCTGACAAATGCTTCTTTTTATTTTTATGCAAATAAGGTTTTCGGTGCACTGTAGGTGGAACTGCTCTATTTGGTGCAATTATTGCACATGGCTTCCACTGCATCATCACTACTATCTCTGAAATCTCAGCGACTGTCAATCAAACAAGAGTGAGAAGGCAGCGTTACTAGCAGAGTGATGGTCGACCAAAGACAGGGGCCCTGCTCACGGTGCGCCATAAACCTTATTTGCATAAAGATAACAAAAAGCATTTCTCAGGATCACAGGACCGGATTTTTACAAGAGAATTATGTTTAAGTTTCAAACCACCTACCTGACACGGAAGTATGCTTCCTTCAAAACCGATTTAGGAGGGTCCCATAATGAATTTTTTTTTTCAGTTGCAGAGAGTACCATATGCCTGTTTTTCAATCATCGTCCATGCACATGTTTAGTGAATAAATATAACGGTGACCTGCTCCTCTTGCCTTCCCGCATGACATCACATGTGACGCAGGGGGAGCAGGTCACCGCTGCGGCCGGTGATTGCCTGCTGCGGTCTTTTGTGCCCCCGTCGAAGGATGTTCTCCTTGGCTCCTTGTTCTCCACGTGGGAATAGAACTGCCAGTGCAGGAGCCCAAGAGACCGGATCCAGCGTCGGGGATCAGGTATCATCGCCTCTCTGGGTCAGGCAGGTCTGGGCCACTCATTTAGTACTGGATAACCCCTTTAAGTACCATCTCCACTGAAGTTTTCGCATGGCCTCTATATGATTAGTACAATGAGATAGCGTGCTAGACCATTTGAATGCTTGTTGCTGACTAGTTATCAGGAAGCTTTTCACCCGTAAATATATGGGGGTTTAGCCTTTTTCTTAAAGGATATGAGTTCTCTATATAGTACGGAAATACCTCTATGCATAAACCGCTGGGAGCGAAAATAGTTGGGAGCCTGTGAGGGGACTGATCAAGGGTTCGTAAAGGGCCATGTGAATTTACAAAAGACTGCATCTGAGAATAGAACGTTTCTGGGAAGGTTAAATTCATCTAACAATTCCTCAAAAGTATTTACCCTAAAAAGACAGATCGCTCAATGATTAAATACCCAGTCCACTCCAGGATTTAAGACTTAAACCTGAAATTAAACCAGGGAATTCTAGAGAAAAATCAGATGGATCCATCTTAAAGGGGTCCTCTCACTTCAGCAAGAGGAATTTATCATGTAGAGAAAGTTAACACAAGCCACTTACTAATGTATTGTTATTATCCATATTGCTTCCTTTCCTGGCTGGATTAATTTTTCCATCACATTATTTACTTCTCGTTCCCATGGTTACGACCACCCTGCAATCCATCAGTGGATGTTGTGTTTGTACACTATAGGAAAAGGAGTCCACCTCTCTTGTAGCAGGGACCATGGGAGCTTACATAGGCTAGTTCTTTTTCCTATATTGTGCAAGCACAGCCACCGATGCTGGATTGCAGGGTGGTCTGTAACCATGGAGGTTTTCCGAGATTTTGATATTATTGACCCATCTTCAGTATTTGATTGCAGCACCGTACATTGTATAGCGGCTGTACTTGGTATTGCGCTCAGCACTTTTACTTGAATGGCGCTGAGCTGCTCCTAGACCACTTGACGCATGAACGTGTTGCCACTCGGCCTAGGAAAAGCAGAGAGAAGGCCGCTGTGCTCACAGGAATGCCAGTGCCTTCTCAAACAGCTGATCGACGGGGGACCATTTGTCGGACCCCCACTGATCAGATACTGATAACCTAATGTTGAAAATATTCCGACCGGTGTCATTAGGTTGAAGGCACTTCCTGGATCATGTGCCGTACATTCGGAGCCTGATCCTAGCCCGGTTACAACCGCCATGTACGTGGGTTGCGCCTTTGCAATCAGGCAGCCTCGGGCACTGTGAGCAGTCAGTGCCCAAGGCTGCCTTACTGAGCAGGCGCAACCTGTAGAAACTAAATCAGCAGTCGTATTAACTGGCATTCGTCTTAGCCCAATACCCAAAGGTGTCCTAGTATATCTCTTTGAGAGTGTTCAAGGAAGATATCAGGATATTAGATGTGATAATGATATGGTCGGCATACAAACCGACTTCACATATGTACCTACCACATTCTATGCCATGAATCCCTTCATTAAATCTTATGGCTTGAGCCAAAGTTTCCAGCGACACATTAAATAGCGGGGGGGGGGGGGGGGGGGGCAAACCAGTAGGATCACCTACTGCCTGTGATGGATCCTGTGTTACCTATATATGGGCGTTACCTGTCATTGTAATCCAGAATGTGACGATAATGAGAGGACTGCTAAATGTTGATCTCTAACCTGTGTCAGCCTATAACGAGTCTTAAAGGGGTTTCTATCCACTGGATCTGATCGGTGGGGGTACGACACCCAATACATCAGTTATTGTTGAGATGGCAGTGCTGATCGCAGTAACGCCACAGTCTTCGCTCAGATTTGCCTAGGCCAAATGACATCACGCTCATCGGTCACGTGGCCTAGGTGTAGCTCAGTGCCACTGAAGTGAAGGGGCCGAGCTGCGATACCAAGTAGAGCCAACTTTACTGAGAAAAGCAACCTAAATAGAAGATACCAGACCGCGTTTCATTGCAAAACACATTTTTATTACCATATTAAAAAGTGCATATAGCACATACAATTAAAATACATAAGGGGGGTGCATAGATGGGCGGCATCCAAGAGGAGAGACGGAGGGGAAAAAAGGTCCGATAAACAAGTCAAATGTACAAAGTGCAAGTGCATACAATCAAGAAAGTAATAACATCATACCCATACTGTGTCTCTCCTCCGGGATGGCGCCAACCCCAATATATATATATATATTCTTATGTGTGTAATCATGTGTGTAATTTCATGTGTAATCATGTTATATTATATTGTTTGGATAATTATTTGACATTAATTGTGTATATTTGTCTTTTTATTCACAATCACTTTTTCATGGGTTGCACTTAGTCACTTTGTCACTGCACTCGGCACTCTTTTTATCTTCTTTTTGTTGTACACATTTATTTTATTTTGTTTTAAGCATAATGCTATCACAGTCACTCGCGTACTAGTATAATTTTATTTTTATTTTGCATTTATTATTATTGGTTGTTACCTATTGTAGGTGACAGCGTGTCTGGAGATTATATATGGATATATATGTTCTATATTATGTGCATCTATTTGTACCTTATAATGAAGATTTTTTCCGGCCGAGACATGGAGATGAATATTATCTGTTAGGACCTGCGATCCGATCATGTGACCTTGGTGGTCACGTGTTCCGGTCACATGATTATATGGCTCACGTGGGCTGTGATGCAGATGGATGCGTCACTGGGAGGTATCGCTATTTGAATTAACGGTGATTGATTGGTTGATGCACTGCATAAATATACTGTCCCCCGATGATGACGCCACCCCCAGACGAAGGCTTGTGCCGAAACGCGCGTCAAAAAAAAAAAGGGGTTGGCGCCATCCCGGAGGAGAGACACAGTATGGGTATGATGTTATCACTTTCTTGATTGTATGCACTTGCACTTTGTACATTTGACTTGTTTATCGGACCTTTTTTCCCCTCCGTCTCTCCTCTTGGATGCCGCCCATCTATGCACCCCCCTTATGTATTTTAATTGTATGTGCTATATGCACTTTTTAATATGGTAATAAAAATGTGTTTTGCAATGAAACGCGGTCTGGTATCTTCTATTTAGGTTGTTTTGATTTATGTACCATAGGCGTTGTGTTATACAGTTGTGATACTTGGGCTCATGGTGGCCCAGTATTGGCTATAACCTTTGGTGATTTACTGAGAAAAGACTGTGGTGCTACTGTGAGCAACAGTTATATAGTTACATAGTTAATATAAAAAAAGACATAAGTCCATCAAGTTCAACCAAGAGATAGGTGGGGACGTAAATCCCAGAAGGAATTGAGACTCTAATTTCTACACGTTTTCATAAGCATTAATGTTGTTTACCTTTAAAAATTAATCTAAACCCTTTTTAAAACTGTCCACTGTTCCTGCTATGACCACGTCCTGGGGAAGTCTATTCCACAGATTCACAGTTCTTACAGTAAAGAAGCTTTGACGCTTCAGGAAACTAAACTTTTTCTTCTCCAGTCGGAGGCAGTGCCCCCTTGTCTTTTGAGCACATTTTACATGGAACAGTTTTTCCTTGTATTCTTTGTAGGGCCTATTTATATATTTGTATAGGTTAATCATGTCCCCCCTTAGACGTCTCTTCTCAAGACTAATCTTTCGTCATACCGAAGACCCTCCATGCCCCTTATCAGTTTAGTCGCTCTCCTGTGTACTTTTTCCAGCTGCAGTGCTTCCTTTCTATGGACTGGTGCCCAGAACTGAACTGCATATTCCAGATGAGGCCGCACCAACGCTTTGTAAAGTGGAATATTACATCCCTGGCCCGTGAGTCCATGCCTCGTTTAATGCATGACAATATCCTGGTGGCCTTAGAAGCAACTGATTGACATTGTATGCTGTAATTTAATCTACCATCCACAAGGACACCCAAATCTTTCTCTATAAGTGACTCTCCCAGTGTTACATCACCTCCGTTCGCCTGCTGTAGCCCCCGGTACCTGCGCACGTGCTGAGGCTAATTTTGCCCTGGGCGTCTCCTTCTCCCAGGCTGGAGCGCTGGCCAATCGCAGAGCACAGCTCAAATCCTGGGAGGTTGCAGGATATGAGCTGAGCGCTGCGATTGGCCAGCGCTCCAGCCTGGGAGAAGGAGACGCCCAGGGCAAAAGAGGATGTCTCCGCCCAAGGCAAAATTAGCCTCAGCACGTGCGCAGGTACCGGGGGCTACAGCGGACGAACAGAGCGGCACCCAGGGATACAAGTAAGTGCAGAGACATCCCTGGGTGCCGCTCTGCATGTACATACCTTTCAGTAACAAACTTTGGACCGGTGAAAGGTCCTCTTTAAGTCTTACAAAAACCCTTTAACTCATGATGTGCGCAAGATAAGTACACAGTTATCGTTATACGTTTCCTTAAACTGGAAAATGATGATCAAAGACTTCCTCAAGGAAATGAAGCCGAACAGTTACTAAAATCCAGCGCTTTATAAACATGACAAGACGTCTCAAGCTGATAAATGACATTTCTGTGAAATCCCATCAAATATACCAGGAAAAAGTCACCCGCAGCATCACATTACTTATCATGCTCTGGCGGTGGAGATAGGGGCATTGTGTTCAGCAGACGGATTTATTTCACCATTTGCTGCAAATAACTCCTGAATATTAAAGGGATTAAGTATAAATATTCAATGACAAATGTGTACTGTACATTAATATTTTGTGGCAGGCAACAAAAACAGTCACTTGCTGTAGAATCATAAAATAATGGGATTGTTCTGCACAGTGGGGTAGTTGGTCCATTTAAAGGGTTTCTGTCACCAGGTTTTGACATTATAAGCTGTCTGACATAAGCTATGTGCCAATGTCAGACCAGCCTAATAATGTCATTTATATGCCCCCCTGATTTATAATTCCCCTAAAAAACGACTTTATAAGATATGTAAATTAGCCTCTAGGAGCAGGGAGGGCGTTGCCCCTGCTCCTAGAGGCTCTGTGCTCCCACCTGCGGCCACGCCCCTTCTGCATGTGATTGACAGTGCCGGGCAGCGCAGCTCTTCTGCCTCCGGCACTGTCTTGCTTCCCAAATCCCGTGCCTGCGCTGTCCGCTCTGTATTCAGCGCAGGCGCAGTGAGGAGGACAGCAGGCACCAGCGTCCTCAGCTCACCGCGCCTGCGCCGAATACAGAGCGGACGGCGCAGGTGTGGGATTTGGGAAGCAAGACAGTGCCGGAGGCAGGAGAGCTGTGATGAAAAGTTGGTACCTGTAAAAAGTTGGTACCCTTGTCACTACCGGTCCTGACGTCAGGTTGAAACGAAGGTGTGAGCTGAGAGCTCGGCTCCTCATTGACTGACGCGAAGGTGTGTTGGCGCCTGCGCAGAAGCAACATGGGTACCATGATTTAACATGTAGCTGCTGTGAACGCGCAGAGGGAGGGTACCATGGATTTACGGGCCAATGCGCATGCACGAACCGCATTGCCCTGTGAACACTATTGCCCGCGCGGAGGGAGGGCGGCCACTATCAGCTTCCAGCACAATGGAGCCGAGGGAGGGAGGGATGCAGGGAGGGAGGTTTCGCCGCAATGTAAACTTTTGATTTATAGGACCTGGGGGAATGACCAATCACAGAGCGGCCAAACCCCGACCCCTCCCTGCATCCCTCCCCTCCCTCAGGTCCTATAAACCAAAAGTTTACAAACCTCCCTCCCTGCATCCCTCCCTCGGCTCCATTGTGCTGGAAGCTGATAGTGGCCGCCCTCCCTCCGCGCGTTCACAGGGCAATAGCGTTCACAGGGCAATGCGGTTCGCACATGTGCATTGGCTCGTAAATCCATAGTACCCTCTGCGCGTTCACACAGCAGTTATTCGCGCATGCGCATTGGCCCGTAAATCCATGGTACCCTCCGCGCATTCACACAGCAATGTTATTTGCGCATGCACAGTGTGCCGTAAATCCAAGGTTCCCTCCCTCCCTCTGCGCGTTCACAGCCGCTACATGTTAAATCATGGTACCCATGTTGCTTCTGCGCAGGTGCCAACACGCCTTCGCATCAGCCAATGAGGAGCCGAGCTCTCAGCTCACACCTTCGTTTCAACCTGACGTCAGGACCGGAAGTGACGAGGGTACCAACTTTTTACAGGTACCAACTTTTCACGGAACACCGGCACTGTCAATCACATGCAGAAGGGGCGTGGCCGCAAGTAGGAGCACGGAGCCTCTAGGAGCAGGGGCAACACCCTCCCTGCTCCTAGAGGCTAATTTACATATCTTATAAAGTAGTTTTTTAGGGGAATTATAAATCAGGGGGGCATATAAATGACATTATTAGGCTGGTCTGACATTGGCACATAGCTTATGTCAGACAGCTTATAATGTCAAAACCTGGTGACAGAAACCCTTTAAGGGGTTTTACGGAATCAAAAGTCAGAAGAAGAAGGAGTCTAATAAGTGGAGAAAGAGGCATTTTTCTGTACTAAGCTTTACAAAGTTTTTTCATCTTAGCGTGTACAGTAATAGTTATTTATAGAAAGAAAAATTTATGTTTAATTTTTAAAGAGGTTCTACAGTTTCTAGATGTTGATGACCTATCCTTGGTTTGGGTTTTCAGTATCATATCAGTTGGGGTACGACTCTGAGCACCCTTGTAGATCAGTAGCTTGAAGGGGCTGCAATGCTTGTACGAGCGCTGCGAGTCTTCATTGTTTACATGGGGCCGTTTTCTTGCATGCTGAACATCTGGTAGTGAAGGTGCTGGATATTTCGGCTTTGTCCTATTCACTTGAACAGGACGACAGTGCTACAGTGTGCAAGTCGAGGGACCCATGTAAAAAATTGAGAGGTCACAATGCTGCGGCCCCTTCAAACGGTGGATTGGAGGGGAATCTGAGGGTCAGAACCCACCGATCTGATAACGATAGCATTGATATCGTCCATAGTAGCCAATCACAGCACAGCCTTCAAGAGCAAAATATGAAATTAAAGCCGCTTTGTGATTTGTTGTTATGGTCTAAAAAGGCAGTTTTATAAATCTCCCACATTTATACCGTATTTGGATTTTAGTAGATAACAGGATTACTGTGGATCCTTGTAGTTACCTGTCCTCTATGTGACTCATTATTTTCTAAACCATCGACCTGGAGCAAGTTCTTGGCAACACCAATGGTGGGCAGACCAGTGAGGATCCCAAGGTGACATGCTACTCCGAAACCTGGAGAAGAAGACGTACCGTAATTAATGCAGCCGTACAAATGGTGGTCGTTCACCAGTATTATAGGCAGAAGAAATCAATAGAGTATTTCTAAGGCTACATGCACACGACCGTTGCCTGCCTCCGTGTCCGCTCCTCCTGCAAATTTTGCATCCGTCAAAAAAAACGGATGACGGACCGTTTTTTTTTACGGATCCGATTTTTTTGGCAGATCTATTGCAAAAATGCCTATCCTTGTCCGCAAACGTGAAAAAAATAGGACATGCACTATTTTTTTGACGGAATGAAAACATGGACCACGGATGCGGAACAAAAACGGTTGACCATCCGCATTTTTTGACGGACCCATTGAAATGAATAGGGAAGCATCCTATCCGTGAAAAAAAATGGAACGGACGCGGAAACAAACAACGGTCGTGTGCATGAGGCCTAAGTCTATCTAGCTAGAAGAATAGTTGGTACCTGTATGGTCAACTATTGATTTAAAGCAGGCATGTCCAAACTGTGGCCCTCCAGCTGTTGCAAAACTACAACTCCCAGCATGCCTGGATAGCCTATTGCTATTACGGCATGCTGGGAGTTGAAGTTTTGCAACAGCTGGAGGGCCGCAGTTTGGACATGCCTGATTTAAAGGAACACTTTGTGAAAAATACCTAACACCCGGCAAGGACCATTCCGAGCCAGGTCTAGGAGCCTCTCTTCCTTTTTTTCCAGTAGTAAGAATTGATTTATACTCTCTTATGTACTTACCTAGTAGTCACAGCATACCGCCCTCACTTCAAAAATAGTTACAGCAGACTCCCCTCACTTCCCTAATAGTCACAGCAGACTCCCCTCACTTCCCTAATAGTCACAGCATACCCCCCTCACTTCCCTAATAGTCACAGCAGACTCCCCTCACTTCCCTAATAGTCACTGCATACTCCCCTCACTTCCCTAATAGTTACAGCAGACTCCCCTCACTTCCCCAGTACTCACAGCATACTCCCCTCACTTTGCTTATAGTCACAGCAGACCCCCTTACTTCCCCAGTACTCACAGCACAATCCCCTCACTTTCCCATTACTCACAGCAGACTCTCTAACTTCCCTAGTAGTCACAGACTCCCCTTACTTCCCTGGTAGTCACAGCAGACTCTCCTCACTTCCCCAGTAGTCACAGCAGGCTCACCTCACCTTCTCAGTAGTCAGACTCTCCTGACTTACACACTATTCACAGCAGACTCCCCTCATTTCCCCAGTACTCCCAGAAGACTGCCGTCACTTCCCCAGTAGTCGCAGCAGACTCCCCTAACTTTCCCAGTACTCCCAGCAGACTCCCCTCACTTCCGCAGGAGTCACAGCAGACTCCTCTCACTTCCCCAGGAGTCACAGCAGACTCCCCTCACTTCCCCAGGAGTCACAGCAGACTCCCCTCACTTCACTAGTAGTCATAGCAGACTTCCCTCCATTCCCTAGTAGTCACAGCTGACCCTCCTAACTTCAACAGTAGTCACAACTGACTCCCCTCACTTTCCCAGTAGTCATTGCAGGTCCACCTTCTTTTCCTACCAGCTCTCCCTCTCAGTAATCAGAGCAATGCTGATATGAAGCATTATTCAATCAACCTATAGGCAGCTTCTGTAAGTAGCTTTTTGCTGAAGAGGAGCAGAGCATTACATGACAATACATGTGCCTTCTCAGCCTCGATGGAGTGGTCTGTGACCGCTTCTGCCAAGAGACAAGGAGCTCAATTTTGTCAGTGGCAACTCCAGCTCCATAGATTTGAATGTGGCATCAAAAAAGGGGCAAATGCAGCCATTTGGAGGGTAATGCATGGTCATCTGGCCGAGGACTGGGCAACACTGGGTTTCCCACATGTTAGACATTTAGGTGGGGGTCTGAATGACAGGCCATAAAAGATAAAAAAGAAAGGGTTTACTATGTGCATCCCAGCTGTCCTATGGGCTGTGTATCAGCCAGACTGGTGACCATAGTGATGTCCCGTCCATACTGACGTCACTGCTGTGTCCAGTGTCCTCTGGATAGGTCATCAGTATCTAATCGGTGGGGGTCCGACACCCCTTACCCCTACTGATCAGCTGTTTGAGAAGGCACGGGAGATCAAAGTAGCGCCGTGGCCTCCTCCAACTTTTCCTAGGCCGTGTGACGCAAGTTCATCAGTCACACGGCCTAGGAGCAGCTCAGCCCCTTTGGAGTGAATGCGGCTGAGCTGCGATACCAAGCATGGCCACAATACAATGGACAGCGCTCTGCTTGGTGAGCACTGAGAAGTCTGTGTCGCTACTGTGAGCGCTGATGCCTTCTCAAACAGCTGATCGGTGGGGGTCCTGGGTGTAGGACCCCCACCAATCAGATAATGATGCCTATCCAGAGATTGGTCATCAGTAAAAAAAAACACTTGGAAAATCCCTTTAAGGGTTGAGAACATTACTACTGGCTATATGAAACCCATATTTTACATAGGTCAGAAAACCCCTTTAACCCATAAGCCAAAGACTAAATAATGAGGATCATAAATTACCCCTGTGATGCAGGACTCCATTACCGTCCACAAGAAGCACCTGAAACACAAGGAAAATATGTAGAATATCAGAACCAGTACACTAAGGGATATTCACGTGGTCACTGCACAATGTGCATTAAGTCAACTTCTGGGTGTGAACATACCCTTACAGACTTTACATGAATAAATGCAAGTCCTCTCTGAAGACAACATTACAGCTAAACACAGTCAACCTACAGGACAGTCCTGATTCTGTGCTACTGAATCTGTATTATACTCCAGAGCTGCATTCCCAATTCTGCTGATTGCTGGAAAAAAGCTTTTCCTCAAACAAACTCGTATACTGGATCTACGCACTGAACGTGGTGTGAACATGGTCAGACACCTGCTTTATGTCACAGGAACTGAAGGCAGGAGGTCCGAAGCACACAGTAACCTATGGCGCAGAGAAAAAAAAATTTTTAGGGGGCAGGCGGGGGTAAGTTTAACCCTTAGGATACCGGAGGTTTTTTCGTTTTCATTTTTCTTCCCTATCTTCCTTGAGGCATAACTTTTCTATATTTCTGTTCACATATTTGTATGAAGGCTTATTTTTTGCGGGACAAGTTCTACTTTCTAATGCAACCATTAATTATGGCACTCAATGTAGTGGGAACCAGTAAAAAAATCCAAATGGGGTGGAATTGGAAAAAAAACGCAATTCCTCAACCGTTTTACGGGTTTTGTTCCCACAGCGTTACGTTTGCGGCAAAACTCACCCCATGCCCTTCGTTCTCTGGGTCAGTACAATTACAACGATACCCCATATGTATAGGTTTTTTTTATGTATAAATAGTGTAAAAAATAAATTTAAACTTTGAAAAAAATAAAAAATTTTGAGCTGTGATGGGAATCTCATTTTTTTCAGGACAATCTATATTTTTATTGATACCATTTTGGAGTGTGTGTGACTTTTTGATCACAGTTTATTAAATTTTTTTGGTTAAGAGAAGCAATAAAAAAATTGCAAATTGGACATTTTGATCCTTTTTTCCGTTACGCCACTCGCCGTAGTACAGGCGTTTTCGGTTGTGGGGATACCCATGATGTTTATATTTTTTGTTATTTAGGTATTTATTTTTTTATGATACGGAAAGGGGATGATTTAAACTTTTATATTTTTTTAAATTTTTAACATTTTTATTTTTTGTAATGATTTTGAAGCTCGTATATGAGCGTACAAAATGCATTTTTTAATTTTGAACAATCATAGATTTTTAAAATGCATTTATTACTGACTATTGCTCATTTCTTATGTTGGCCTGCCACCTGGTGGCCAAACTAGAATTGCACCATGAATACCCTCTGCCTCTTAAGTGAGGCTGAGCGCATTTAAATCAATTACTGGCATCCTCATTGGCCACAAAGGATGCCGATAACAAGCCAGGAAGCACTTCCTGGTTTTTAACACTTTAGATGCCGTGATCTCACTTGATCACGGCTAGAGATGAGCAAATTTCAGGTTATGAAACTCGTTCATGCTTCGTTTATTGGTAAAAGGTGAATTG
The DNA here is from genome assembly GCA_033119425.1 of Bufotes viridis. Lineage (NCBI taxonomy): Eukaryota > Metazoa > Chordata > Amphibia > Anura > Bufonidae > Bufotes > Bufotes viridis. The sequence continues at coordinate 258,643,240 of CM065594.1, read as the reverse complement.
CGTTATGAATTCCGTTACCATGGACCATAACGCAGTTCTATGACGGAATGCCTTTAGTGGCATTCCAACATAATAGAAGTCTATGGGCTGCAAAACGGATCCGTCTTATTTCCGTTATGCAGGAGAGGACTCCCCTGCATAACGGAAACGAGACGGATCCGTTTTGCAGCCTATAGACTTCTATTATGACGGAATGAATAACGGAATGCCTCTAAAGGAATGCCTCTAATGCCTATAATCTAAAATTATCCCGATCGGCATGTTTTTTTTCCCTGAAACAGCGACACGCATGTCTATTAGGCTGCGTCTGGTATTGCAACACATCCGCTTTCGAGTGAGTTTACAATGGACCCAATGAGATGGATGTGCCAAAAACTGAGACGGCCACAGGCTTCAGCTCTGGTGATAATGGCCGGGTGTGATAGATGCAATCACTCGTTCGCAGGTACACGACACTATAAACCCCAGGTCCAGCTCACCTGAGGCATCAATCTGGAGTCCTTCTCCTGCAGCCTCTTCACTGCCTCCACCAGTGATGGTACTTCTCGAAAGGCTAAGAAGCCAGCTATGTAGGGGGCATCAAGGGTCACCATTTGACAGTCCTCGTAGATAACCTAGAACACACCAGGTATTAGTGGCAGCAATAAAAAGTGATTGCTTCAACGTATTTACACTGAAAAATGATGAAAATGATGATGAAAAAGGTTTTCTAATAGTCTTCGACATCTCCTATGCAGACCTGTGTCTCCATGGTAACAGACTACAAACAAACCCTGTGTAGTCTGATCCTGTAGTCATTCTCTCTTACCTTAGTTCTGATGTATGACAGCAAAAAGTAGGAGGCAGATGAAAGGAGTATGACTGCACAGGGATTCTTTGTAGTCTGTTACCATGGAGACGCACTGGTGTACATAGAAGCTGTAGACACAAAACAATAGGAGAATATAGTTAGAGAAATTGATTCATTTTTTAATTAAAAAAAACCTAGATCCATTATATTAATTTCTGCATCCTGGTGGCACGGACTCCTTCACACATTTAGCATTCCGGGTGGATGATCCACATTGGTTTTGGGTTTGCAGTGATGCTTACCTCCAGATCTGGGTAGCTCAGTACTATAAGTGAGGCACATGCACTCGTGTCATCTTCTTTAACATAGGACAGGTCCACTCCTCCAATGCGCTCCAGGCCATGGAAATCAGGGATATTCTGCCAGGTCTCAGTGTTGCTGGTGATCAATCTGTCTTTCAGGATGCCCTGCTCCCTGGAATGAAATGGACAGTCGTCCTCCTCCGTCAGGTATACTAATGTAGTTAACGCCACATTTTTGAAGCCCCCCCCCAATATAATCATATTGTCTATGACAGGGATTAGCACCCTTCGGAAACTCCAGCTGCTGTGAAACTACAACTCCCAGCATGCAAACATAATTGGCAATTCTTCTAACTCCCACAGAAGTGAATGCAGCATTCTGGGAGTTGTAGTTACAGAACAGCTGGAGTGACGGAGATTGCTGACCCCTGGTCTTTGAAGTAGGAGAAACCAGAACTCTGGAAGAGCAGGCAAAATGCTGCTGGCAACTACCACCAGGGGGAGCTAGCTGTGTGGGTGTGTATATATATATATATATATATCTTATATATATCATATTTTTCGCTTTATAAGACGCAACTAGGTTTTTGAGGAGGAAAATAAGAAAAAACATTTTTGAACCAAAAGGTGTGCTTTTGGTGGGTTTTGAACTAACGGTGGTCTGTGGATGACACTATTATGGGGGATCTGTGCATGACACTGTTTGGAGGGGATCTGTGGATGACGCACTGTTATGGGGGATCTGTGGATGACACTGTTATGGGGGATCTGTGGATGACACTGTTATGGGGGATCTGTGGATGACACTGTTATGGGGGATCTGTGGATGACACTGTTATGGGGAATCTGTGGATGGCACTGTTATGGGGAATCTGTGGATGGCACTGTTATGGGGATCTGTGAATGACACCGTTATGGGGGATCTGAGAATGACACCGTTATGGGGGATCTGTGAATGACACCGTTATGGGGGATCTGTGAATGACACCGTTATGGGGGATCTGTGGATGACACACTGTTATGGGGGATCTGTGGATGACACACTGTTATGGGGGATCTGTGGATGACACTGTTATGGGGGATCTGTGGATGACACACTGTTATGGGGGATCTGTGGATGACACACTGTTATGGGGGATCTGTGGATGACACACTGTTATAGGAGGATCTGTGGATGACACTGTTATGGGAGATCTGTGGATGACACTGTTATGGGAGATCTGTGGATGACACTGTTATGGGGGATCTGTGGATGACACTGTTATGGGGGATCTGTGGATGACACACTGTTATAGGGGGATCTGTGGATGACACTGTTATGGAGGATCTGTGGATGACACTGTTATGGAGGATCTGTGGATGACACTGTTATGGGGGATCTGTGGATGACACACTGTTATGGGCATCTGTGGATGACACTGTTATGGGGGATCTGTGGATGACACTGTTATGGGGGATCTGTGGATGACACACTGTTATGGGGGATCTGTGGATGACACACTGTTATAGGAGGATCTGTGGATGACGCACTGTTATGGGGGATCTGTGGATGACACACTGTTATGGGGGATCTGTGGATGACACTGTTATGGGGGATCTGTGGATGACACTGTTATGGGGGATCTGTGGATGAGCACTGTTATGGGGAATCTGTGGATGGCACTGTTATGGGGGATCTGTGAATGACACCTGTTATGGGGATCTGAGGATGACACTGTTATGGGGATCTGTGAATGACACCGTTATGGGGATCTGTGAATGACACTGTTATGGGGGATCTGTGGATGACACACTGTTATGGGGGATCTGTGGATGACACACTGTTATGGGGGATCTGTGGATGACACTGTTATGGGGATCTGTGGATGACACACTGTTATGGGGGATCTGTGGATGACACACTGTTATGGGGGATCTGTGGATGACACACTGTTATGGGGGATCTGTGGATGACACACTGTTATAGGAGGATCTGTGGATGACACTGTTATGGGAGATCTGTGGATGACACTGTTATGGGAGATCTGTGGATGACACTGTTATGGGGATCTGTGGATGACACACTGTTATGGGGGATCTGTGGATGACACTGTTATGGGGGATCTGTGGATGACACACTGTTATGGGGGATCTGTGGATGACACTGTTATGGGAGGATCTGTGGATGACACTGTTATGGGGGATCTGTGGATGACACACTGTTATGGGGGGATCTGTGGATGACACACTGTTATGGAGGATCTGTGGATGACACTGTTATGGGGGATCTGTGGATGACACTGTTATGGGGGATCTGTGGATGACACACTGTTATGGGGGATCTGTGGATGACACACTGTTATAGGAGGATCTGTGGATGACACTGTTATGGGGGATCTGTGGATGACACTGTTATGGGGGATCTGTGGATGACACACTGTTATAGGGGATCTGTGGATGACACTGTTATGGAGGATCTGTGGATGACACCTGTTATGGAGGATCTGTGGATGACACTGTTATGGAGGATCTGTGGATGACACTGTTATGGAGGATCTGTGGATGACACACTGTTATGGGGGATCTGTGGATGACACACTGTTATGGGGATCTGTGGATGACACACTGTTATGGGGGATCTGTGGATGACACACTGTTATAGGAGGATCTGTGGATGACACTGTTATGGGGGATCTGTGGATGACACTGTTATGGGGGATCTGTGGATGACACTGTTATGGGGGATCTGTGGATGACACTGTTATGGGGGATCTGTGGATGACACACTGTTATGGGGGATCTGTGGATGACACTGTTATGGGGGATCTGTGGATGACACACTGTTATGGGGGATCTGTGGATGACACACTGTTATGGGGGATCTGTGGATGACACACTGTTATGGGGAGATCTGTGGATGAGCACTGTTATGGGGGATCTGTGGATGACACACTGTTATGGGGGATCTGGATCTGTGGATGACACTGTTATGGGGAATCTGTGGATGACACTGTTATGGGGATCTGTGGATGACACTGTTATGGGGGATCTGTGGATGACACTGTTATGGGGGATCTGTGGATGGCACTGTTATGGGGGATCTGTGGATGACACACTATTATGGGGGATCTGTGGATGACACTTATGGGGGATCTGTGGATGACACTGTTATGAGGGATCTGTGGATGACACTGTTATGGGGGATCTGTGGGTGACACTGTTATGGGGGATCTGTGGATGACACACTGTTATGGGGGATCTGTGGATGACACTGTTATGAGGGATCTGTGGATGACACTGTTATGGGGATCTGTGGATGACACTGTTATGGGGGATCTGTGGATCACACTGTTATGGGGGATCTGTGGATGACACCGTTATGGGGGAATTTGTGGATGACACCGTTATGGGGGAATCTGTGGATGACACTGTTATGGGGATCTGTGGATGACACCGTTATGGGGGAATCTTTGGATGACACTGTTATGGGGGGATCTGTGGATGACACATATATAGCACCTTATACTGGTCCCCTCTGTGTCTTCTCTTGTCCCTGTATAAATAGTGACCCCCATTATACCGGGCCCTGCTCACAGCAGTCTTCATATGTAAAGTCTAGTCATGTGTACCAGTGGCTCTGCTTTGTTATACCACCGTAATCATCTGTAGTAGTACTCACTATCAAACTAGCAGGCAGGCCGGCTGGCAGTGTAACGTCACTCACTCTGTCACGCTCCTGCTCCGCCAGCTTCATTAATGAACTAGGGGGAGCATGACCAAGTGAGTGACGTTACGCTGCCGGCCTCCAGCCCCTCCTCCCACCCCGCATGATAGAGCTCTGATACATCGCAGGCCGCGCTGTATCAGTGTCAGCAATGTAAAAATTGCACCATTCGCTTTATAAGACGCACTCCATTTTCCCTCCACTTTTTTGGGGGGGGAAGTGAGTCTTATAAAGCGAAAAATATGGTAATTCCGAGATTTGTATACTGATGACCTATCCTCTAGATAGGTCATCAGTATCTGATCGTGGGGGGGTCGACGACCCGGGACACCCGCCGATCAGCTGTTTGAGAAGGCATTGGCGCTCCTGTACATTGTATAGCGGTTGTGCTTGGAATCACAGATCAGCCCCATTCACTTCTATGGGGCTGAGCTGCTCTTAGGCCACGTGACCGATGATCGTGCCGTCACTGGCCTAGGGAAAGCTAGAGAAGGCTGTGGCCCTTACAGGAGAGCCCGGCAGGGGTCCGGATGTAGGACCCCCAACTGATCAGATACTGGTAACCTATCCTGAGGATAGGTCATCAGCATTAAAATCTCAGAAAACCCTTTTAACTTTATCTGGAGCTGGATAAATATGTGTGTAGTGAGCTCCCCCTGGTGGGGGTTGAAGGCAGACAAAATGTTATCAAATTCCAAGGGTAAGTTCACACCTGTGGCAGGCATTGCATTCCTGCAGTCGGACACCGCCAGGGTCTGCCGCATCCCATTCACTCTAATGGAGTCTGTTGGGTTTCTGAATGAATGCCGGCATTCTACCAAAGAAACGCTGCCTGCATACAAGCTTTTCTGGCAGTCTTAAAGGGGTTTTCTTGGCGTTTGATATTGATGACCGAGCCTCAGTATAGGTCATCAATATCTGATTTGTACTCCTGGTACCCCACCTTAACTGTGCTTTGTTGAGCAGTGAAGTCTCCTCACAGCGCCATACATTGTATAGTGGCCGTGTTTGGTACTGCAGCCCAGGTCATGTGACTGATTAATATGACGTCATTGCCCTTAAAAGAAGCCAGGGAGCTCACTGGCAGAGTAATCTTATACAAATCTGAACAGGCAGAAGACAGCCACGGACAGGCAGAACATTCACTCCCGTGTCCACAGCCATTTGCACAATCCTGTGTGGACACAACTTGAAAGTGGAGCAACAAAAGGTCCCAATCTCTCTGGAAGTAGTGGAACTACAAATCCCAGCACACTGTGCGACACCATGGGACCTTCCTGCCCCACAGCAGCAGGTAGAAAAGGCTGCCCGCGGTAATGCCCGAAAGAAAACGTGCACCAGAAGCGGTCCCACTTGCCTCTCCCATGCCTGTAATATCTCCTCGTCCATGGTTTGGCCTGGAGCTTGGTTCTCGGTTTGCTCCGCGGACGCCATGGTGACAGCACAGAGGCTGACACACTTCCGGCATGTCTCATCACTGCACACAACGACGCCTCTCCGCGGCGCCCTCTGCTGTGTGTTCTCTGTCACTGCAGCCAAATGAGGAACGCATGACGTCATTAATGCCGCGCTGTTGATAGAGCGAGCGTGTCACTCATTATGGGGGAATCTTCACACCGTTTTTCAGACCCGTAATGCAGGGTATTATCAGAGAATTGTATTACTTCGCGAAATTGTAAAAAGCGACGGTTTCAGAGACGCTTGTGAACGAGCAACCAATAGAGGGCGCCATGCACAATCTTTTTCAAGCGATCATATGAGAAACCACCAGATGGCGCACTAGGCTACGTTAAACATGGCTGACTGCAATAGTAGTGAAAAACTAGAAATTCCAGAAGTTCAGCCCGTAATCTATAAATACACGTTGGCACTGAAAATCCAACAGAGGGCGTAATTTTCACAACGTCGCTTTTAATTATGAGGACAGAAATCTTACATCCAATAGAGGGCGCACTTTTACAAAACGTCACTTTATCATTTCAACATGATGACAAAACATTTAAAACCGATAGATGGCGCTATATATTATGAGGCGGAGTGACGGACAGCGCCATCTATCGGAATTACTATTTTCCTACCCTGTTCTCAGCTCTAGCACACTGTAGTAACGGATCTCTGCTTTCCGGATATGGTGAAGAATTTTCTGCTATAGAGATCCGTCATAGGATCTCAATAGCGGAAGAAAACGCTTCAGTTTTGTCCCCATTCATTGTCAATGGGGACAAAACTGAACGAAACGGAATGCACCAAAATGCATTCTGTTCTGTTGGCTACTTTCACATCTGTCACAGATCTGCAAAAACGCTTCCGCTACTTTCACACTTGCGTTTTTGCTGGATCCGCTGGGTTCAGCAAAAACGCTTCCGTTACTGATAACACAACCATCTGCATCCGTTATGAACGGATCCGGTTATATTATTTTTAAGGCCTCTTTCACACTTGCGTTCTGAGCATCCGGCAGGCACTTCCATCCCGCCGGATCCGTCAGAACGCAAGTGCGACTGAAAGCATTTGAAGACTGATCAGGATCCTGATCAGTCTTTAAAATGCTTTCTGGTTACCATGGCAGCCAGGACGCTACTGGAGTCCTGGCTGCCATGGTACTCCGCAGCAGTGTACTTACCTGCGCTGCAGCCACCGGGCGCTCCTTCATGATGTCACAGGTCCCTGTGGTGCATAGATCAATGCGCCGCCTGGACCTGTAATGTCATGAAGGAGCGCCCGGAGGCCGCAGCGCAGGTAAGTACACTGCTGCGGAGTACTTACCATGGCAGCCAGGACTTCAGTAGCGTCCTGGTTGCCTTGGTAACCAACCGGACCCCCAGCTTACACTGGGGCCCCGATCGGAACTGCTGCTGCGCATGCGCAGAGCTAAACGTCGGATCCGGCGATGCGCCGAAACGACTTTTAGCTTAATGCCGGATCCGGATTAATACACTTCAATGGGCATTAATTCCGGATCCGGTGTTGCGGCATGTCTTCCGGATTTTTGGACGGAGACAAATCCGCGGCATGCCGCGTTTTTGTCAACGTCCAAAAAACATTCACATACTGAACGGAAGACATCCTGATGCATCCTGAATGGATTTCTCTCCATTCAGGATGCATGGGGATAATCCTGATCAGTATCTTTCCGTCCTAGAGCCCCGACGACGGAACTCTAAGACGGAAAGGAAAAACACAGATGTGAAAGGGGCCTAAGCCCCATGCCTGGTTATAGCTCATAATCACTGATGGAAATCACTGATCCAAGACTGACCAAACACTGACAGTGTGAAAGAGGCCTTAAAGGAGTTCTTCCATCATAGACAATGGGGCGATATGCCCCTCATTGTCTGATAGGTACGGGTCCCACCTCCGGGACCCGCACTTACATGGAGAACAGAGCAGGGAGACTTGTGGAGGGTGCACTGCGCATGCGCAGCTGCCCTCCATTCATTTCTATGGGGCTGCTGAAAACAGCCGGGCAGTGGCTTGGATATTTCGGTCAGCCCCATAGAATTGAATGGGTGTGGGGGCCGCAGTGCGCTCCTATTCACTTGTATGGGAGCAGCGGGGTTCAGCGCTTGCTGGTGGACGGACCCCGGGAAACCTGGGCTCCTCCAGTCTTGGTCGAGCTATGCTCCCAGAGTGTACTCTGGCCATGGGACAGGAACCATGGACGTTGAGCGGAACGGAGAACCACACAGTAACCCCAGGTGTAATGCACAGTGGCTCTGCTGGATGGAAGCCAGGAGGCTGGGTTGTGTTGAAAGCCCGAAGTACATAGTGCCCCAGGAGTGGTGACCCTGGGATGCCTTAACTCACTGGGTTGCCCTCGGCCCACTGTGTGACGTCACATTTGCCCAGCACTTTCCTTTCCTCACACTTTTAGCACACACCTCTATTTGCTCGGCTTTGGCCTTGATGAGATGAGGAATTTTTATAATTCCAGTTGATTGTCTGGGCCTTAATGGCACACATTCACTTTATTTATTTGTTGTGTTTCACTGTGTGCACCTTTATACGTTTGTAGTGTCCACTAGGATTTTCAGGTGTGGGGGGGGGGGTCATACTAATTCCTTACCCCCCTGCCAAACCCTTTGAGAGTCCAGACCTTTGTTTAAGCTCCTGGGTGGCAGCCGAGGCGAAAGTTGGGAGCAAAGACGGCCGTACCCTCGCCTTCGGCTGAGGGTTGCCATTTGTCCCTGTCCCTTGCAGGAGTCATAGGCCCGGAGGGATAGGGAATGGTTTGTGGGGAGCCCTTCTCCTATGGAGAGGGTCTGCGATAGACCGCAACCCAGTGCACGATTTTGTTGCACGGGGTAAAGAAAGCACGGACTTTGGTCTTTTGATTAAAAAAAAAAAAAGTTGTAGGTGCGGGTTCCCGAGGTGAGACCTGCACCTATCAGACAATGGGGGCATATCCTAGCGATATGCCCTCAATTGTATGTGATGACAAAACCCCTTTAAAGGGAGTCTGTCACCTACATAACATGTTTCAAACGGATTATATAGCTCTGTGGGAGGCAGATCTATAACACTGATGGTCCCCGGGTTTAGTTTTTCAGAACTTCCGAAGTGCCAAAAAAGAAGTTTTAAAGATATGCAAACTACCTATGGCAAGTGCCCAGTGCTCCCCTCTGTATCGTCCGGCCAGCCCCGTATCCCTGCGGTGTCATTCTAGTGTCCATTCATAATCCAGCTCCTGTGCGCTTCACCACCAGGCCCGTTACTTAAGGCTACTTTCATACTTGCGTTAGGTGCGAATCTGTCTGTTATTTGCACAGACGAATCCGCACCTATAATGCAAACGTTCCTAGATTTAAAGAAAAATGTCAAAGTCAAAACGGATCCGTTTTGAATTACATTGAAAGTCAGTGGGGGATGGATCCGTTTTCAAATGCACCATATTGTGTCATTGAAAATGGATCCGTCCCCATTGACTTACATTGTAATTCAAAACGGATCCATTAGGCTCCGCCTCTTCAGACGGACACCAAAATACAGCATGCTGCGTTTTGGTGTCCGCCTCCAGAATGGAATAGAAGTGGAACGGAGCCGAACTGATGCATTCTGGACGGATCCTTATCCATTCAGAAGGCATTTGGGCTAAACTGATCCGTTTTGGACTGTTTGTGAGAGCCCTGAAACGGATCTCACAAACGGAATCCAAAACGTCAGTGTGAAAGTAGCCTTAATTGTGCATGTGCACTGCATATCAGTATGCCTCTGCCCACAGTGGGCAATGTACCGCGCATGCCCGGACCCGGTGGTGAAGAGCACAGGTGCTTGATTATGGATGGAGACGAGAATGACGCCACAACGCAAGGATAGGCTGGCCGGCCAATACAGAGGGGAGCACTTTTGGCACTGTGGAGGCTCTGAAAAATTAAACCCGGGGACCATCAGTGTTATGGATCTGCCTCCCACAGAGCTATATAATCAGTTAGGTGATACACAGAACAGCTGCAACTACAGCTTGAAAACAATAGAGGGCGCTGCATAGCGATACCGCACTTAATGCTTTGCCAAAACCAATAGAGGGCGCTAAACTACTACAACGTCTTAAGCATTGAAACAACAGAGGGCGCTGTGTACAACAGACTGTGCGGAAAATAAAGCAATCATTATAACAGTTATTACAGTGCTTCTATGTGGTGTAAATTCTCGCGTACTCCGCTATGAACCGATACTTAGAAAAAGACTGCACGGGCAGGGACTGATCCGGGATTCCAGCGAGCTGGTGGGCGCGGAAGTGAAGCTTCTCCACGTCAGAGCTCAGCCGTCCTGTACTACCCATAGGTGGCGCTGTATTTTACAAACGTCTGTCGGCAGTGGATTGTAACGCCCAACCACAACTAATAGAGGGCGCTGTGGATACGCGCACCTATAGTACTACTTGGTTTCATAAGCAAACATCAGCAGGTCCTTCAACGGTCCAAGAGAGGGCGCTCCAAACCATGTCTATGATGGAACCATGTCAACTCTGCCATCTCCACAACTCCTATGGAGTAAATGCCCCCTGAAGAATCCAGTGTCAGTCAGTTTGTACACACTGTTATAAAAGTAAACGCCAGAAAAAAATCTTTGTTCAGGAGGTGTTTGGACTTTCTGTAGGGGTCACTTCTGACAAAGGCCCCATGCACACGACCGTTGTTTGTTTCCGCGTCCGTTCCGTTTTTTTTCACGGATAGGATGCTTCCCCATTCATTTCAATAGGTCCGTCAAAAAATGCGGATGGTTAAGCGTTTTTGTTCCACATCCGTGATCCGTGTTTTCATTCCGTCAAAAAAAAAAGTGCATGTCCTATTTTTTTCACGTTTGCGGACAAGGATAGGCATTTTTATAATGGATCTGCCATAAAAATCGGATCCGTTTTTTTTGACGGACGCAAAATTTGCAGGAGGAGCGGACGCGAAGGCAGGCAACGGTCGTGTGCATGTAGCCAAACAGTTACTGGTCAATCTCGATCTCTGACCGCACGCCACGTGTGCCCCCAGCCTTCTTCTACATGACTTCAGCCATCTTCCCACCTGCAGGAGCTTTTTAAAGTTGCATGCGGAAAAAATATTTATTAATGATCTTGTAGAAGGCTTGCACAGTAAAATATCAATTTTTGCAGGTGACACTAAACTGTGTAAAGTAATTAACACTGAAGAGGACAGCATACTGTGTGTATATATATATATATATATATATATATATACTACAGAGGACAGTATACTGCTACAGAGGGATCTGGATAGATTGGAGGCAGATGAGGTTTTACACTGAAAAATGTAAAGTTATGCACATGGGAAGGAATAATGCAAGTCACCCGTACATACTAAATGGTAACACACTCGGTAACACTGACATGGAAAAGGATCTAGGAATTTTAATAAACAGCAAATTAAGCTGCAAAAAACAGTGTCAGGCAGCTACTGCCAAGGCCAATAAGATAATGGGTGCATCAAAAGGGGCATAGATGCCCGTGATGAGAACATAGTCCTACCACTTTATAAATCACTTGTCAGACCACACATAGAGTACAGTGTACAGTTCTGGGCTCCTGTGAACAAGGCAGAGCTAGAGAGGGTTCAGAGGAGGGCAACTAAAGTAATAACTGGAATGGGGCAACTACAGTACCCTGAAAGGGTATCAAAATTAGGGTTATTCACTTTAGAAAAAAGACGACTGAGGGGAGATCTAATAACTATGTTTAAATATATCAGGGGTCAGTACAGAGATCTGTCCCATCATCTATTTATCCCCAGGACTGTGACTGTGATAAGGGGACATCCTCTGCGTCTGGAGGAAAGAAGGTTTGTACACAAACATAGAAAAGGATTCTTCACGGTAAGAGCAGTGAGACTATGGAACTCTCTGCCTGAGGGGGTGGTGATGGTGAGTACAATAAAGGAATTCAAGAGGGGACTGGATTTATTTCTGGAGTGTAATAATATTACAGGCTACAGCTACTAGAGAGGGGTCGTTGATCCAGGGAGTTATTCTCCTTAAGTGGGGAAAATTGGCTTCTGCCTCACAGGGGTTTTTTGCCTTCCTCTGGATCAACTTGTAGGAAACAGGCCGAACTGGATGGACAAATGTCTTTTTTCGGTCTTATATACTATGTTACTATGTAAAATGCAGATTACCTGATTGAAAGCAAGGAGGGAGTTCTGGATGGAATCCGCGCCACCCAAAATAATCTATGTGAACCTAGCCTAAGGGCTCATGCACGCAAACGTATTTTTTTGCGTCTCTGTTCAGTTTTTTTTTACGGACTGTAGGTGGAACCATTCTTTTTAAATGGGTCAGCAAAAAAAAAAACAGAAGTTTCTTTGTGTGCACTCCGTTTCCGTAGGACGGCATGTCCACTTTGCACAAATATAGAACATGTCCCACTATTGTCCGTATAACGGACAAGGATAGGACTGTTCTCTTAGGGGCCAGCGGTTCAGTTCAGCAAAATACGGAATGCAAGCGGTCGTCATCCGTATTTTTTTGAGGATACGTGTTTTGCGGATTGCAAAATACATAAGGTAGTGTGCATGAGCCCTAAGGGTGCGGTCAGACAGTCAGGTTTCCTGACGCAGTTTTGAAAGCCAAAATTAGAAGAGAATTATAAAACGAACAGAAGTTGTATCTGTCCTTTATACTTTCTTTCCTTTTATGATCCACTCCTGATTTTGCCTTCCAAAACTGCATCAGGAAACCTGACTGTGTGAAAGTACCTTAAGCGCTCATTCACACAGTGGATTATGTGTGCTGATTCCTGCAGCAAAAACGGTAGAAAATCTGCAAGAAAATCCACACTGTCCTCAGAGAATAGAAGGCGCTTAACCACAGAGCAGCTGCAACTACAGCTTGAAAACAATAGAGGGCGCTAACCTAACACAGCATTGTGATAATCCCCAATAGAGGGCGCTATAACCTTACAAAGCCTAACAGTTTAACAACTTTAGAGGGCGCTGCAGAGCAACATCTCACTTAATAAAATGTTAAAAACCAATAGAGGGCGCTAAACAGCAGCGTCTAACTGCATTGAAACAACAGAGGGCGCTGTGTACAACAGACTGTGCGGCGGACAACAATGCACTCATTATAACAGTTATTACAGTGCTTCTATGTAGTGTGAATTCTCCCGTACTCCGCTATGAACCGATACCGAGTCCTAGAAGAAGACTTCACGGGCAGCGACTGATCCGGGATTCCGGTGAGCTAGTGGGCGCGGAGTACACGTCCATGTCAGAGCTCAGCCGTCCTGTACTACCCATAGATGGCGCTGTATTTAACAGACCTCCGCAGTGGATTGTAATGCTCAACTACAACTAATAGAGGGCGCTGTGGATATGCGCGTATCTATAGTACTCGGCTTCATTAGCAAACACCAGCAGGTCGTTCAACAGTCTAATTCCAATAGAGGGCGCTGTAAACCACGTCTATGATAGTACCATGTCTTCCATGTCCATCTCCACAGCGGTAGAACTACAACTCCTATGGAGTAACTGTCTCCTGAAGAATCCAGTGTCAGACAATTTTTACAAACTGCTTTAAAAGAAAACGCCAGAAAAAACCTTGTTCAGAAGGTTAGAAAAGCACTAAAAAAAGCTGAGTAAAAACTCAGTGACTATATCTGACACTGGGAAAGCTGGGTTATAACTCAGTGATGACATCTGACACTGGGAAAGCTGGGTAATAACTCAGTGACAATATCTGACACCGGCAAAGCTGGGTAATGACTCAGTGATGACATCTGAAACTGAAAAAGCTGGGCAATAACTTAGTGATGACATCTAACACTGGGAAAGCTGGGTAAGGACTCAGTGATAATGTCTGACACTGGCAATGCTGGGTAATAACTAAGGCCTCTTTCACATTTCCATCCTGCCGGATCCGTCAGAACGCTAGTACGACTGAAAGCATTTGAAGACTGATCAGGATCCTGATCAGTCTTCGAAATGCTTTCAGGTTACCATGGCAGCCAGGACGCTACTGAAGTCCTGGCTGCCATGTTACTCCGCAGCAGTGTACTTACCTGCGCTGCGGCCGCCAGGAGCTCCTTCATGACGTCACAGGTCCCCGTAGCGCATAGATCAATGCATCGCCCGGACCTGTGATGTCATGAAGGAGCGCCCCGAGGCCGCAGCGCAGGTAAGTACACTGCTGCGGAGTACTTACCATGGCATCCAGGACTTCAGTACAGTCCTGGCTGCCATGGTAACCGATCGGAGCCCCAGCATACACTGGGGCCCCGATCGGAACTGCTGCTGCGCATGCACAGAGCTAAACGTCGGATCCGGCGATGCGCCGCAACGACGTTTAGCTTGATTCCGGATCCTGATTAATGCACTTCAATCGGCATTAATTCCGGATCCGGCGTTACGGCATGTCTTCCGGATTTTTGGACAGAGACAAATCTGCAGCATGCTATGGTTTTGTCAATGTCCAAAAAACTTTCACATACTGAACGGAAGACATCCTGATGCATCCTGAACGGATCTCTTTCCATTCAGAAAGCATGGGGACAAAACAGAAACATTTTTTTTCCGGTATTGAGATCCTCTGCCGGATATCAATGTCGGAAAACAACAACGCAAGTGTGAAAGTATCCTCAGGCTACATTCACACTAGCGTTTCCCTTTTCCAGTATTGAGATCCGTCATAGGAAATGTTAGGAATGTTACTATACAGTTCAATAGGATGACAAAATATACAACCAGCAGATGGCGCTGACACTTTATGGCCCAGGAAATCATTTATTCAAAACCAATAGAGGGCGCTGCTCTTCACAGGAATGAAGTAATATAAATTGCATACCAATAGATGGCGCAACTGTTTAACAGCACTCCCACTATATGGCAGTGTTATCCAGTTACTGTATGGCAGTGTTATCCAGTTACTGTATGGCGGTGTTATCCAGTTACTGTATGGCAGTGTTATCCAGTTACTATATGGCAGTGTTATCCAGTTACTGTATGGCGGTGTTATCCAGTTACTGTATGGCAGTGTTATCCAGTTACTGTATGGCAGTGTTATCCAGTTACTGTATGGCGGTGTTATCCAGTTACTGTATGGCGGTGTTATCCAGTTACTGTATGGCAGTGTTATCCAGTTACTGTATGGCGGTGTTATCCAGTTACTGTATGGCAGTGTTATCCAGTTACTGTATGGCAGTGTTATCCAGTTACTTTATGGTGGTGTTATCCAGTTACTGTATGGTGGTGTTATCCAGATACTGTATGGCGGTGTTATCCAGTTACTGTATGGTGGTGTTATCCAGTCACTATTTGGCAGTGTTATCCTGTCACTATATGGCAGTGTTATCCAGTTACTGTATGGCAGTGTTATCCAGTTACTGTATGGCGGTGTTATCCAGTTACTGTATGGCAGTGTTATCCAGTTACTGTATGGCAGTGTTATCCTGTCACTATATGGCAGTGTTATCCAGTTACTGTATGGCAGTGTTATCCAGTTACTGTATGGTGGTGTTATCCAGTCACTGTATGGTGGTGTTATCCAGTTACTGTATGGTGGTGTTATCCAGTTACTGTATGGTGGTGTTATGCAGATACTGTATGGCGGTATTATCCAGTCACTGTATGGTGGTATTATCCAGTCACTGTATGGTGGTGTTATCCTGTCACTATATGGCAGTGTTATCCAGTTACTGTATGGTGGTGTTTTGCAGATACTATATGGCGTTGTTATCCTGCCACTATATGGTGGTTATCCAGACTCTGTACGGCGTTTTATCAAGTTACTGTATGGTGGTGTTATCCTGTCACTGTATGGCAGTGTTATCAGTCACTGTATGGCGGTGTTATCAGTCAGTGTATGGACAATTTCTATATGGTGATGTTATTCAGTCATAGTATAGTGCTTTTATACAAACATGTTACGTTGTTATTGAATCACTGTATCAAGCTATGGCAGTATGGCAGTGTTATCCAGTTACTTTATGGTGGTGTTATCCAGTTACTGTATGGTGGTGTTATCCAGTTACTGTATGGCGGTGTTATCCTGCCACTGTATGGCGATATTATCCAGTCACTGTATGGCGGTATTATCCAGTCACTGTATGGCGGTGTTATCGGTCACTGTATGGCGGTGTTATCGGTCACTGTATGGACAATTTCTGTATGGTGATGTTATTCAGTCATAGTATGGGGCTTTTATCCAAACATGTTACGTTGTTATTGAATCACTCTATCAAGCTATTAAGCAGTATGGCAGTATTATTTAGTCCACACCACTGATCACCAGGACGGGCAGTGCGCTAGCTAGATGGAAGCGCCATTTACTTTTATTAATTTTGCCTACAATAATTATTTTTATGGCATCGCCAATAATGTTCAATGATCAGCCATGGTTTAGGTGGAATATCTTGGTGCTACATAAATAAAGATTATGATTATTATTGATCTCCTCTGTGAACACTGACCACTTTATTGTGACATTTGTGCAGATATCAGTGAATTATGGCGGTAATTGGTAAGTGTAAATGTGCCTTTAATGGGGGTGTATTGAACCTTAGTGACTAGAGCAGCATGGCCCCTAAATACGGCCCTGAGTACAACCCTGTTCCCATTCATGATGCTGCGAAACGCGCAGTACGGTAGAGTCATGTCGCCATTCTGCGATCTCTGACCGCACGCCACGTGTCGCCCAGCCTTCTTCTACATGACTTCAGCCATCTTCCCACCTGCAGGAGCTTTTTAAAGTTGCGTGCGGAAAAAAATCTGTGGTGTATGGATTAAAATGCAGATTACCTGATTGAAAGCAAGGGGGGAGTTCTGCAAGGAATCCGCTCCACCCAAAATAATCGATGTGAACCTAGCCTAAGGGCTCATGCACGCAAACATATTTTTTTGGCATCTCCGTTCAGTTTATTTTGCGGACCGTAGGCGGAACCATTCATTTCAATGGGTCCGCAAAAAAAACAGAAGTTGCTTTGTGTGCACTCCATTCCGTAGGACGGCATGTCCACTTTGCACAAATATAGAACATGTCCTACTATTGTCCGTATAACGGACAAGGATAGGACGGTTCTCTTAAGGGCCAGCGGTTCAGTTCAGCAAAATATGGAATGCACGCGGTCGTCATCCGTAATTTTTCGCGGATCCGTGTTTTGCGGACTGCAAAATACATAAGGTCGTGTGCATGAGCCCTAAGGGTGCGGTCAGACAGTCAGGTTTCCTGATGCAGTTTTGGAAGCCAAAACTAGAAGAGAATAATAAAACGAGCAGACATTGTATCTGTCCTTTATACTTTCTTTCCTTTTATGATCCACTCCTGATTTTGTCTTCCAAAACTGCATCAGGAAACCTGACTGTGTGAAAGTACGTTAAGCGCTCATTCACACAGTGGATTTTGTGTTCTGATTCCTGCAGCAAAAACGGTAGAAAATCTGCAAGAAAATCCACACTGTCCTCAGAGAATAGAAGGCGCTTAACCACAGAGCAGCTGCAACTACAGCTTGAAAACAATAGAGGGCGCTAACCTAACACAGCATTGTGATAATCCCCAATAGAGGGCGCTAACCTAACACAGCATTGTGATAATCCCCAATAGAGGGCGCTAAACTACAGCGTCTAAATGCATTGAAACAACAGAGGGCGCTGTGTACAACAGACTGTGCGGCGGACAACAATGCACTCATTATAACAGTTATTACAGTGCTTCTATCTAGTGTGAATTTTCCCGTACTCCGCTATGAACCGATACCGAGTCCTAGAAGAAGACTTCACGAGCAGCGACTGATCCGGGATTCCGGTGAGCTATTGGGCGCGGAGTACTCGTCCATGTCAGAGCTCAGCCGTCCTGTACTACCCTTAGATGGCGCTGTATTTAACAGACCTCCGTAGTGGATTGTAATGCTCAACTACAACTAATAGAGGGCGCTGTGGATATGCGCGTATCTATAGTACTCGGTTTCATTAGCAAACACCAGCAGGTCGTTCAACAGTCTAATTCCAATAGAGGGCGCTGTAAACCACGTCTATGATAGAACCATGTCTTCCATGTCCATCTCCACAGCGGTAGAACTACAACTCCTATGGAGTACCTGCCTCCTGAAGAATCCAGTGTCAGACAATTTTTACAAACTGCTTTAAAAGAAAACGCCAGAAAAAACCTTGTTCAGAAGGTTAGAAAAGCACTAGAAAAGCTGAGTAAAAACTCAGTGACAATATCTGACACCGGCAAAGCTGGGTAATGACTCAGTGATGACATCTGACACTGGGAAAGCTGGGTAATAACTCAGTGACAATATCTGACACTGGCAAAGCTGGGTAATGACTCAGTGATGACATCTGACACTGAAAAAGCTGGGTAATAACTTAGTGATGACATCTGACACTGAAAAAGCTGGGTAATAACTTAGTGATGACATCTGACACTGAAAAAGCTGGGTTATAACTTAGTGATGACATCTGACACTGGGAAAGCTGGGTAATAAATCAGTGATCATATCTGACAATGGGAAAGCTGGAAAATAACTAAGTGATGATATCCGACACTGGGAAAGCTGGGTTATAACTCAGTGATGATATCTGACACTGGGAAAGCTGGATTATAACTCAGTGATGGTATTCGACACTGGGAAAGCTGGAAAATAACTAAGTGATGACATCTGACACTGGGAAAGCTGGGTAATAACTCAGTGATGATATCTGACACTAGGAAAGATGGGTAATAACTTAATGATGATATCCGACACTGGGAAAGCTGGGTAATAACTCGGTGATGATATCAGACACTGGGACACAGTTCATTGGTGGTTATTTTGTAGAGACTGGGAAAGCTGGTTTATTATTGATCAGTAAATGTTACGCTCTGAGCCTGGGATAGATGGGTTACGGAAACAACAATGACACTGTCTGACATTGGAAAAGATGGATTATCACTCAGTGATTATATATGGTCTGACACTGGGAAGGCTGGGGTTATACACCGATACATGATGCGGTGTTGGATCCGTCATGTGGTGGACGCCACCAGTGCCCTAGTTCTGTCATTGTAACAGAAACGGCTACAAAATTTACATGAACACTATGGACACCTGACGGAGTTGCATCCTTCATGTAATGGATCCGGCAGGTTTAAAAAGTAGGTAAAACATCGGGTTTGTGCTTTTTTCTATAGTGCGGCATTGAACATAGCAGTGTATGAAAATATGTACTGTAATTCCAATAGAGGGCGCACTTTTCATAACGTGATTAGTTTATAATGGGTGACAGAGAAAATAAAACCAGTAGATGGCGCTGTTTAACAACTCACAATTCCATAACGGAATTGACATAACGGACAGGAACGACGCCAACGGAAACCATTAGTTCTAATGGGTCCAGTCGTGTTTCTGTTAGGGAGTCTGTCTTCAGGTTCACATCACGTTTCGTTTTCCAATGTTCTGATCCGTCAGAAGAACTTGAAAGAAAAATAAGAATCCTGTATTTTGTGCATCTGTTTTAGCCATTTCCACATGAGATACGTTATTTTATACAGAAGAAAAAGTACTCCATCTAAACGGATCTCGGAGGCTAGTATTTCACCTCGCATGAGAATTCCGTCGGGCTGTCCGGAAATCGTCTGGACACAAATGACAGTATGTAGCGGTTTGTGTCTGGCGAACTTCCCCATTGTGTCCTGGAATGTGTACCGATCTCCGCTGGCCCCATTAAGCAGCGCTGGATCCGGAGCATTCCGGGAGGCTGTTTTCTGCCGAAACAGCCTGCTGCACATGGGCGTATTGGTTCCGTGGCATTTTTTGTCTGGCCAAGGACTGGCATGAACGCCGAATACTGTGAATTCCAGCAGTTTGTTGCCCCGACGGAACAGACTGACGGGATTAAGGACGCTGATGTGAACCTAACACTTGCGTTTGTGATTCCGGTATTGAGATTCGGCAGAGGATCTTGCAATCAAATGGATCCATTTTGATTTTGCACATCAGGATGCATACGTTCCATTAGGATGCAGTTGTGTGAAATTAAAACTGAAAAAACGGATACGTCACTACATACATTGAAAGTCACCATCACCACTGACTTACATTTCTTTCAGGGCCATATCAGCTTTTTGCAGTTTTTATGACAGGACACAAACCACACTTTGCAGCGGTTTTGTGTCCGGTAACAAAACGCAATACTGTCAGAACGGAAGACATCCTGATGCATCCTGAACGGATCTCTTTCCTTTCAGAAAGCATGGGGACAAAACAGAAACATTTATTTTCCGGTATTGAGATCCTCTGCCGGATATCAATACCGGAAAACAACAACGCAAGGGTGAAAGTATCCTCAGGCTACATTCACACTAGCGTTTCCCTTTTCCAGAATTGAGATCCGTCATAGGAAATGTTAGGAATGTTACTATACAGTTCAATGGGATGACAAAATATACAACCAGCAGATGGCGCTGACACTTTATGGCCCAGGAAATCATTTATTCAAAACCAATAGAGGGCGCTGCTCTTCACAGGAATGAAGTAAATAAATTGCATACCAATAGATATGCAACTGTTCAACAGCACTCCCACTATATGGCAGTGTTATCCAGTTACTGTATGGCAGTGTTATCCAGTTACTGTATGGCGGTGTTATCCAGTTACTGTATGGCAGTGTTATCCAGTTACTGTATGGCGGTGTTATCCTGTCACTATATGGCAGTGTTATCCAGTCACTGTATGGTAGTGTTATCCAGTTACTGTATGGTGGTGTTATCCAGTTACTGTATGGCGGTGTCTATGCAGATACTGTATGGCGGTATTATCCAGTCACTGTATGGTGGTGTTATCCTGTCACTGTATGGCAGTGTTATCCAGTTACTGTATGGTGGTGTTATGCAGATACTATATGGCGGTGTTATCCTGCCACTGTATGGTGGTTATCCAGACTCTGTACGGCATTTTATCAAGTTACTGTATGGTGGTGTTATCCTGTCACTGTATGGCAGTGTTATCAGTCACTGTATGGACAATAAAAAAATAGAGGGCGCTAAACTACAGCGTCTAACTGCATTGAAACAACAGAGGGCGCTGTGTACAACAGACTGTGCGGCGGACAACAATGCACTCATTATAACAGTTATTACAGTGCTTCTATGTAGTGTGAATTCTCCCGTACTCCGCTATGAACCGATACCCAGTCCTAGAAGAAGACTTCACGAGCAGCGACTGATCCGGGATTCCGGTGAGCTATTGGGCGCGGAGTACTCGTCCATGTCAGAGCTCAGCCGTCCTGTACTACCCATAGATGGCGCTGTATTTAACAGACCTCCGTAGTGGATTGTAATGCTCAACTACAACTAATAGAGGGCGCTGTGGATATGCGCGTATCTATAGTACTTGGTTTAATTAGCAAACACCAGCAGGTCGTTCAACAGTCTAATTCCAATAGAGGGTGCTGTAAACCACTTCTATGATAGAACCATGTCTTCCATGTCCATCTCCACAGTGGTAGAACTACAACTCCTATGGAGTACCTGTCTCCTGAAGAATCCAGTGTCAGACAATTTTTACGAACTGCTTTAAAAGAAAACGCCAGAAAAAAACCTTGTTCAGAAGGTTAGAAAAGCACTAGAAAAGCTGAGTAAAAACTCAGTGACTATATCTGACACTGGGAAAGCTGGGTTATAACTCAGTGATGACATCTGACACTGGGAAAGCTGGGTAATAACTCAGTGACAATATCTGACACCGGCAAAGCTGGGTAATGACTCAGTGATGACATCTGACACTGGGAAAACTGGGTAATAACTTAGTGATGACATCTGACACTGGGAAAGCTGAGTAATAAATCAGTGATAATGTCTGACACAGGCAATGCTGGGTAATAACTAAGGCCTGTTTCACATTTCCGTCCTGCCGGATCCGTCAGAACGCTAGTACGACTGAAAGCATTTGAAGACTGATCAGGATCCTGATAAGTCTTCGAAATACTTTCAGGTTACCATGGCAGCCAGGACGCTACTGAAGTCCTGGCTGCCAAGGTACTCCGCAGCAGTGTACTTACCTGTGCTGCAGCCTCCGGGCGCTCCTTCATGACGTCACAGGTCCCCACAGCGCATAGATCAATGCACCGCCCGGACCTGTGACGTCATGAAGGAGGCCGCAGCGCAGGTAAGTACACTGCTGTGAAGTACTTACCATGGCATCCAGGACTTCAGTAGCGTCCTGGCTGCCATGGTAACCATTCGGAGCCCCAGCTTACACTGGGGCCCTGATCGATACTGCTGCTGCGCATGCACAGAGCTAAACGTCGGATCCGGCGTTACGGCATGTCTTCCGGATTTTTGGACGGAGACAAATCTGCAGCATGCTATGGTTTTGTCAACGTCCAAAAAACATTCACATACTGAACGGAAGACATCCTGATGCATCCTGAACGGATTTCTCTCAATTCAGAATGCATTGGGATAATCCTGATCAGTATCTTTCCGTCCTAGAGCCCCGAGGACGGAACTCTAGGACGGAAAGGAAACACAGTAGTGTGAAAGAGGCCTTAGTGATGATATCTGACACTGGGAAAGCTGGGTTATAACTCAGTGATAATATCTGACACTGGGAAAGCTGGGTTATAACTCAGTGATAATATCTAACACTGGGAAAGCTGGGTAATAACTCAGTGATGACATCTGACACTGGGAAAGCTGGGTAATAACTCAGTAATGACATCTGACAATGGGAAAGCTGGGTAATAAATCAGTGATGATATCTGACACTGGGAAAGCTGGATTATAACTCAGTGATGATATCTGACACTGGGAAAGCTGGATTATAACTCAGTAATGATATCTGACACTGGGAAAGCTGGGTAATATCTCAGTGATGATATCTGATACTGGGAAAGTGGGAATAACTCAGTGATAATATCTGACACTGGGAAAGCTGGGTAATAACTCAGTGATGACATCTGACACTGGGAAAGCTGGGTAATAAATCAGTGATGATATCTGACACTGGGAAAGCTGGGTAATAAATCAGTGATGATATCCTGACACTGGGAAAGCTGGATTATAACTCAGTGATGATATCTGACACTGGGAAAGCTGGGTTATAACTCAGTAATTATATCTGACACTGGGAAAGCTGGATTATAACTCAGTGATGATATCTGACACTGGGAAAGCTGGGTAATCACTCAGTGATGATATCTGACACTGGGACACAGTTCATTGGTGGTCATTTTGTAGAGACTGGGAAAGCTGGTTTATTATTGATCAGTAAATGTTACACTCTGAGCCTGGGAAATCTGGGTTACGGAAACAGCAATGACACTGTCTGACATTGGAAAAGATGGATTATCGCTCATATATCATGTGCTCTGACACTGGGAAAGCTGGGTTATCACTCAGTGATTATATATGGTCTGACACTGGGAAGGCTGGGCTTATACGCCGATACATGATGCGGTGTCGGATCCGTCATGTGGTGGACGCCACCAGTGCCCTAGTTCTGTCATTGTAATAGAAACGGCTACAAAATTTACATGAACACTATGGACACCTGACGGAGTCTTTTATAACACAATGGGGTCTGTCTGTCGCCGTTGCATCCTTCATGTAATGGATCCGGCAGGTTTAAAAAAAACATCGGGTTTGTGCTGTTTCTACAGTGCGGCTTTGAACATAGCAGTGTATGAAAATATGTACCGTAATTCCAATAGAGGGCGCACTTTTCATAACGTGATTAGTTTATAAAGGGTGACGGAGAAAATAAAACCAGTAGATGGCGCTGTTTACCAACTCACAATACCATAACGGAATTGACATAACGGACAGGAACGGCGCCAACGGAAACCATTAGTTCTAATGGGTCCAGTCGTGTTTCTGTTAGGGAGTCTGTCTTCAGGTTCACATCACGTTTCGTTTTTCCAATGTTCTGATCCGTCAGAAGAACATAAAAGAAAAATAAGAATCCTGTATTTTGTGCATCTGTTTTAGCCATTTCCACCTGAGATACGTTATTTTATACAGAATAAAAAGTACTCCATCTAAACGGATCTCGGAGGCTAGTATTTCACCTCGGGTGAGAATTCCGTCGGGCTGTCCGGGAATCGTCTGGACACAAATGACAGTATGCAGCGGTTTGTGTCTGGCGAACTTCCCCATTGTGTCCTGGAATGTGTACGGATCTCCGCTGGCCCCATTAAGCAGCGCTGGATCCGGAGAATTCCGGGAGGCTGTTTTCTGCCGAAACAGCCTGCTGCACATGGGCGTATTGGTTCCGTGGCATTTTTTGTCTGGCCAAGGACTGGCATGAACGCCGAATACTGTGAATTCCAGCAGTTTGTTCCCCCGATGGAACAGACTGACGGAATTAAGGACGCTGATGTGAACCTAACACTTGCGTTTGTGATTCCGGTATTGAGATTCGGCAGAGGATCTTGCAATCAAATGGATCCATTTCGATTTTGCACATCAGAATGCA
This sequence comes from Bufotes viridis, assembly GCA_033119425.1. Taxonomy (NCBI): domain Eukaryota; kingdom Metazoa; phylum Chordata; class Amphibia; order Anura; family Bufonidae; genus Bufotes; species Bufotes viridis. Next base: position 258,618,551 of record CM065594.1, on the reverse strand, counting down.
TACGTTCTATTAGGATGCGGTTGTGTGAAATCAAAACTGAACAAACGGATACGTCACTACATACATTGAAAGTCACCATCACCATTGACTTCACCATCAACATTGAAATCAACATTTTTTTTAGGGCCAGATCAGTTTTTTGCCGTTTTTATGACAGGACACAAACCACACTTTGTAGCGGTTTTGTGTCCGGTCATAAAACGCAATACTGCCGGAACGGAAGACATCCTGATGCATCCTGAACGGATCTCTTTCCTTTCAGAAAGCATGGGGACAAAACAGAAACATTTTTTTTCCGGTATTGAGATCCTCTGCCGGATATCAATACCGGAAAACAACAACGCAAGGGTGAAAGTATCCTCAGGCTACTTTCAAACTAGCGTTTCCCTTTTCCAGTATTGAGATCCGTCATAGGAAATGTTAGGAATGTTACTATACAGTTCAATAGGATGACAAATATACAACCAGCAGATGGCGCTGACACTTTATGGCCCAGGAAATCATTTATTCAAAACCAATAGAGGGCGCTGCTCTTCACAGGAATGAAGTAATATAAATTGCATACCAATAGATGGCGCAACTGTTCAACAGCACTCCCGCTTAGGGCTCTTTCACACTTGCGTTCTGACGATCCGGCGGGCACTTCTGTCCCGCCGGATCCGTTAGAACGCAAGTCGCCTGAAAGCATTTGAAGACTGATCAGGATCCTGATCAGTCTTCGAAATGCTTTCAGGTTACCATGGCAGCCAGGACGCTACTGAAGTCCTGGCTGCCAAGGTACTCCGCAGCAGTGTACTTACCTGCGCTGGGGCCGCCGGGCCCTCCTTCATGACGTCACAGGTCCCTGCGGCGCATAGATCAATGTGCCGCCCATACATATGACATCATGAAGGAGCGCCTGTAGGCCACAGCGCCGGTAAGTACACTGCTGCGGAGTACTATGGCAGCCAGGACTTCAGTAGCGCCCTGGCTGCCATGGTAACCGATCGGAGCCCAGTTAACACTGGGGCCCTGATTGGAACTCCTGCTGCGCATGTGCAGAGCTAAACGTTGGATCCGGTGATGCGCCGGAATGACGTTTAGCTTAATGCCGGATCCGGATTAATGCACATCAATAGGCATTAATTCCGGATCCGGCGTTACGGCATGTTTTCCGGATGTTTGGATGGAGACAAATCCACAGCATGCTGCGGTTTTGTCAACGTCCAAAAAACGTTCACATACTGAACGGAAGACATCCTGATGCATCCTGAACTGATTTCTCTCCATTCAGAATGCATTGGGATAATCCTGATCAATATCTTTCTGTCCTAGAGCCCCGAGGACGGAACTGGAACTCTAGGACGGAAAGGAACAACGCAAGTATGAAAGAGCCCTTACTGAACGACGGCACTTTCTGTGCAGGGGTGCACCTAGCCTTTCCGCTTCCTGAGGCAAAAACTCAAATGACACCCTCCCTTCCCAATGCAAATTTCTTAACCTAACCCCTTCCCTTCAGCCCATGGCTCTACCACTGCCGACCGCTTGCCCCTACCTGGTGCTGCCTGAGCCGAAAGCCTCCCCTGTGTTGTGCCCCTGTTTCTGTGCTATTGACATCAACACTAGCAGCAAGGACCTCCGGCAGGCTGTTCTGTCCTGCCGCTAGTGAACGTGTTTTATTCCGGTAGCCTCTCGGCGCGCGCTGCCGGAACTCCGCCCTGCCCCCATTATAGTCAATGGGGCCGGAGTGGTAGTTCGGGGGCACACGTTCACTACCGGCAGGATGTCTGTGCCGCTAGTGTGACAGTACCCTCAGCTAGGAGTTCGGGAGAGATTTGTACTTAACAGTCAGCAGCCACATTTATGTAAATTAAGTATAATTTTATAAAGACGGAGTAGTATGTAATGAAATAATGACACGAGTTTCAAGATTTTGCGCAATAACGGTAATCATGACCATTTATCGCTATCGGTGCATGGGCTGGGTTGTGATGAAAGCTCGAGGTGCAGAAGTGCCCTAGGACTGGTGACCCCGGGGTGCCTGAAGTCACTGGGGGTGTGAGCCCACTGGGTGATGGAACATTTGCACGAGCACTTTCCTTTCCTCGGTCCAAAAAAGATGAGGAATTTCTATAATTCCGGTCGAATGTCTGGGCCGCAATGGCACACATTAATTTACTATTTTTTTATGTTCTCTGTGTGTGCACTTTACACGATTGTTTGTCCACTAGGATTTTCAGGGTTGTGTCCAGGGCTGTGGAGTCGGAGTCGGAGTCGGAGGCAATTTTGGGTACCTGGAGTCGGAGTCGGCAAAAAATGGACCGACTCCGACTCCTACTAGATTTAAATTGGAATAAAAAAAAATTGGAATAAAAAAAAAGCAAGTTTAAATGTCCCAATTCAGATAAAGTTATAATTAATTACTTCTCTACTGTAAGAATAAAGGCCAATGCATGCAGTGCGTCACGTTACCGCTAAACAAAGACGTTAAGTGACCGTGAAGAAGCATGCTTTTCATATGCTTTACTATGCAGTTATAGGGACACTGACAGGCTGATTTACCGGCTAAAGATATATCTGCTGGTATTCATCAGAGGATTAGGAATACAACTAGACGACTGTTACCCCCAGTTGAGGTTTACTTGTGTTTAAAAACGTTTTAATCAGTATGCAAATTCTCTACCTTTGTGCCCAAGGGGGCAGGCGCACATGTAGAGTACTGGCAGCACTAGACAGGACTAGGTAGCGAGGAGGAAGAGAGAGAGCTGGCACAGCCTCAGCATAGCCAGACGAGGCTGCTGCCAGCACTCTACACGTGCACCTGCGCAGGAATTCAGCGCTCGGCTAGCCTGAAAAAAAAAGGCCAGTGCAGTGAATAATAACGAGGGGAACAGCGCTGGGAAGTGTACTGGCGCGCTGGGCACAAAGCCGCAGGAGACGCTGCCCCATTGGGCACAAAGATAGTGAATTTGCATACAGATTAAAATGTTTTTGAAACACAAGTACAGCTTAACTGGGGGTAACATTAGTATAGTTTTATTCCTAATTCTCTGATGAATACCAGTATATATATATATATATATCTTTAGCTGGAAAATCAGCCTGTCAGTGTCCCTTAAGGAGCGGCAATACTTACACTTTCCATTGTCTTGTGGTCTGCTGTTACAGGGAACCCATGGTTATCCTCGCCTCTCACTGATAACTGATTAAGGACTGGAGACACTTGTATAAGTGAAGGGAATGGATAGTCAATAGTTCAAGACTGAAGCTGTAAACCATTTGAAAAACTGCTATCATTCAGCTAAGGCTATAAAACATGTAAACTCAGATTGTTAGCTTAAATTTTAAACATGACTATGGGATTCTACTAGGAAAATCATGTTTTAAAATAAATGCCCCTTCCCCTGCCCCTTCCTGGATCCTCCCACTGCTCTATCTTCAGCAGAAGATCAGCACACAAAGGAGAAGGCAGCAGCTTCTGCTCAACTACCTCTCTGTGCTAGAGGAGATTAGAAGAACTTGGTGGAACAGCTTCGTATTTGCATATTAAATACAGAGGAGTCGGAGTCGAGGAGTCGGAGTCGGAAGTTTCAAAATCTGAGGAGTCGGAGTCGGAAAATTTATCTACCGACTCCACAGCCCTGGTTGTGTCGCCCTTATGGGCACCCCCCCAAGGTCTAGGGGGGGGGGATGTTTGTGGCCATCAGGTTCTGCACCCCTCTGCAAAACCCATTGGGCTCTACCTCCGGGGAAAGTCCAGACCTTGTTGTAGAGCTCCTTGCTGATGCCTAGGGGCGAAAGCAGGGAGCACAGACTTGGCCTACTCCCCCTTCGGCTGAGGGTTGCCATTTGTCCCAGTCCCTTGCAAGAGCCATAGGACCGGAGGGATAGTGAATGGTTTATGGGGGGCCTTCTCTCTTACAGGGAGGGCCTGCGATGGACCGCAACCTCGTGCACGTTTCTGTGTGGAACGCTGCACGGTTTTGATGCCCGGGTTTAGAAAACTTAAAAAAATTAATTAATTAATTTATCGCTCTCGGTCTAAACCAAGTGGTGCAGAAATCGACATGCTTTGCTTTAATAACCACAAGAGGGCGCTGGACCTATAACAGCTATATTCTTGCTTCCTCTAAGCTTGAACGACTTTCATTGTATCTTCGCTAAAATCCGACAGAGGGCGCTACAGTTACTTTTTAACAAAAAGTAATTGCTTTGATTAAATCCCAATAGAGGGCGCTGTACTGCATTTCTTTTTTGCAGAAAATAAAACCTAACGCTGCATCGCAGCAAACCCCAATAGAGGGCGCTAAACTGATAGATTCTGACAGCTTAAAAGCAATAGAGGGCGCTAACCTAACACAGCATTGGAGCACACCCAATAGAGGGCGCTAACCTAACACAGCATTGGAGCACACCCAATAGAGGGCGCTAACCTAACACAGCATTGGAGCACTCCCAATAGAGGACGCTAACCTAACACAGCATTGGAGCACTCCCAATAGAGGGCGCTAACCTAACACAGCATTGGAGCACTCCTTATAGAGGGCCCTAACCTAACACAGCATTGGAGCACACCCAATAGAGGGCACTAACCTAACACAGCATTGGAGCACACCCAATAGAGGGCGCTAACCTTACAAAGCCTAACAGTTTGAAAACTTTAGAGGTCGCTGCAGAGCAACATCTCACTTAATAAATTGTTAAAAACCAATAGAGGGCGCTAAACTGCAGCGTCTAACTGCATTAAAACAACAGAGGGCGCTGTGTACAACAGACAGTGCGGACAATAATGCACTCAATATTTAACAGTTATTACAAAGCTTCTGTGTGGTGTGAATTCTCCCGTACTCCGCTATAAAACCGATACTTGGTCCTTGAAGAAGACTTCACGGGCAGCGACTTATCCGGTGTAGCGTGAGATGATCCTACTCAGTGAGTTTTCCCTACCGCCGAACTGACCGGGATTCCAGCGAGCTAGTGTGCGCCGAGGAAAGCTTGTTCACGTCAGAGCTCAGCCGTCCTGTACTACCCATAGGTGGCGCTGTATTTTACAAACGTCTGTCCGCAGTGGATTGTAACGCCCAACTATAGCTAATAGAGGGCGCTGTGGATATGCGCGTATCTATAGTACTCGGTTTCATTACCAAAACGCAGGTCATTCGTCTTATTCCAATAGAGGGCGCTCTAAACTACATCTAGGATAGAAGAATATTAACTCTTTCATCTCCATCTGTGTGACTGAATTGTTTTATTGTAGCCCATGAGGCACGTCAACGGCCACAGTATCAGCCGATAGAGGGCGCTGCACGCCATTTTATCACGCCAGCAGCCACAGGATAAGCCGATAGAGGGCGCTGCACTGCGTTTTATCATCACTCACGTCCGCAGCCACAAGCATTTGTTTCAAACCGATAGAGGGCGCTAAACACGGCCACTTCTCACAGCGCGCCAGAGGACGGGTTAACCCCTTCCTAAACAGCACAAATTGGACGTAAGAAACTCCCGCGCTTTCACTAAACGCCGCTAATATTGTACATTTCCTGTGCTCGGCTTGTGTCCATAAATGTCAGTCAACGGTTTGCAATTCCAATACAGGGCGCTCTACACGATAACTTCACATACATTTCCACGCAGCTCGTACTCAGCTCGGGTAACTGTAATTCTATTAGAGGGCGCTCTAGACAACAGCTTCAATAGCACAATTAGTGTCTCTCTATGGGCAGAAGCTGGTCAAAATGAAGGTTCCTAGCAGCTCGTTTGTCTGTGATTCCAATAGAGGGCGCTGTACACGACGCTTCATTACACTCCCTTTGCTCAGTCACTCTTGTCATTGAGAGGTTCCTGGCAGCATAGGCACTGTATATATGAACGTCATTCTCTAGTCTATTTCCAATAGAGGGCGCTCTACACAAAGCTGCTTGGTCCGACACTGGTTTGGCAGGTTTCCACCAGCCTGAATATATACACGTTATTAACCAGTCTGTAATTCCAATAGAGGGCGCTCTACACAAGAACCACCAAACACCAAGTTAACTCTTTCATGTCTAGCAGAACAGTACACAGACCTATAATACACAACTACACAAAGCGGCGGCACCACTCCTCCCACGCTGCATTTTTTGCTTGAAAGGTGCATTTATTACAATCAAAATGTCCCACAAACACATGTAGTACTCACGTCACACACTGCATGCTGCACTAGCATTCCTGTTCAATCCCAAAATGAACACAATCTAATCCACAAAGCAGACGAGGCGGAAGTTGGTTTCTTATTCACAACATTTGTAATTTAGTTTTTTTTTTAAATGAATTTGGAGGACACTTTATCGCCAGTAATAGAAAAATTTGTAGTGAGCCGTCCTTAAAGAAAATCATTTGTAAGGGGCATTGAAATATAAACGATGGGCACAAAATAGGCATAAAAGTGGGCACAAAAAATTGTGATTTAAAGAATGAAATGAATTCGGGTCACCGTTCTCTTGTTAAATGTGTTAAATTAAAGTTAAGTTAAATTAGGTTAAGTTAAATTAAGATTTTCTGATCAATCATTGGTCAGATGGCCAATTACACCAACAGATATTTCATTATACACATCAACTATTGGTCTGATTGGACAGATATTGGTCAGATAATCTGTTGGTGTAATACAGGCCTAAGAAACTGATGAATAAAGGGGGTATTAGACACCTCGATCATGCAGATGATTGTCGGGAGGGAAGCTTTCTTTCTGGCAATCACCCGCTCGCTTGCTGAGGAGATCACCGCTATTACATGTAGCGATCTCCTCCACTGCATGGGGAAGAGGAATCGCTATGCCGTTGCTCGTCCCCATGCTCTACAGTGGTGTGCTGGCGGCAGGTCCTGATCTTTCAGCATGCTGAAAGATCTGGACTGCCCGATGAACGAGCGTTTGCTAGTTCATCGTGCAATCGGCGGCAGTATTACACTGCCAGATGATCGCTAAGCAGCGTTCGTACATGTTAGCCATCATCAGGCAGAAGATCTGCCCATCTAATACACTCCTAAAGGGGTTATCCCATGACTAATGTAAAAAATGAAAACCAGACATCATATAGTACATGACAATCCCTTTCTAACAAAGCTAGATCCAGCCCTGCACCTCACATGGATCCAGAGATCTCCCTAATCATTGCTCTGCTAGATTTATATCACGCTGACAGATCAAGGGGAGTGTCCTTTCTGCTGCAGCTAAGGGGGCTGATCTCAGCTCTCCCTATCACAGCTCGGGAGACAGATGAAGGATGAAACTGAGCATGTGTGGCCATTTCAGTCAGCCGGACAAAGTCATAAGAAAAAAGCAAACAGCAGGTGGCGCTATACAGATACATTTTATTGAAGAATTCAGCGGCTATGCAAAATTTTTAATTACATGCAATTACAAAAAAATTCAGATCTAGGTGCTGGTTTGAAAACAATAGAATATTTTTTGTGGGACAGCCCCTTTAAGAAACCAACTTCAGTCTAAGGGCTCATCCGAGCCACATTTTTTGCGGCTCAGGTGCGGACCCATTCACTTCAATTGCTCCATTCGTTGCTCCCTTCCGCGGCCCCGCAAAAATTATAGATCATGCCCTATTCTTGTCCGTTTTTCAGACAAGAAGAGGCATTTCTATAATGGGCCAACCGTTCCGTTCCGCAAATTGCAGAAGGCACACGCAGACCGCAAAACAGGGCATGTTCATGTGAACGAGCCCTAATACAAAGCAGACAGTGTTTGACGGGTGGGGGATGGGAAGGGGGATGGGAAGGGGGGGGTGTGGAGGTGGTACTGTAGACTGTCAAAATCTATGTCTGAACAGACACCTGGGGAAATAAAACCAATGTGCAGTTTTTGCGGTTAAGACCAAGAAACCCAAAGCAGGAACAGATGCATTGCGAAATGTGCACCGAATGCAGAATAAAAACTATTGCTGTGGATAAGGGTGCAGACACACGGGCAGGTTTTCTGATGCAGTTTTTGAAGAAAAAAACGGAAGTGAATTAAAAATAAGAGGAGAAGTCGTATCTGCCCAGTATACTTTCCCTCCTTTTATGATCCACTGCTGATTTTGGCTTCCAACACTTCTGTTATGTGAACAGAAACGAAGAATTTCTCCAAGGAACAAGAGAACCTTCTGTGAAACCAATAGATGGCGCTGTGCAGCGGCTGTCACATGGCGCCCCCAGTAAGTTGACTCTTTGCTCCCCAGAGCATCCTTCACACACCACAACCTCTGAGATCACTCTCTTCAATATCTTTATTACTGGTTTATGCTGCTTTATGGAAGTAAAGACAAAGAAAAAAAAAAAGCCCCCTTTTCTATACATTAAATTTGTGGTGGTGGCATTTTTTTAAACATAGAGATCCATCTGTTATGGAGGCGCTATTCATATTTGTGTTTCTGTTACACCCTTTACAATCACAAAGTGCCCCCATACATACTAAAAGTAATGTGCCCATATAGATAATAATAATGTGCCCTTTACAATCACAAAGTTCCCCCATATATAGTAAAAGTAATGTGCCCCTATAGATAATAATGTGCCCCTATAGAGAATGATAATGTGCCCTCATAAATAATAATGTGCCCCTATAGAGAATGATAATGAGCCCTCATAAATAATAATGTGCCCCTATAGAGAATAATAATGTGCCCTTTACAATCACAAAGTGCCCCCATACATACTAAAAGTAATGTGCCCCTATAGATAATAATAATGTGCCCTTTACAATCACAAAGTGCCCCCATATATAGTAAAAGTAATGTGCCCTCATAAATAATAATGTGCCCCTATAGAGAATAATAATGTGCCCTCATAAATAATAATGTGCCCCTATAGAGAATGATAATGTGCCCTCATAAATAATAATGTGCCCCTATAGATAATAATAATGTGCCCCTATAGATAATAATAATGTGCCCCTATAGATAATAATAATGTGCCCCTATAGATAATAATAATGTGCCCCTATACATAATAATAATGTGCCCCTATAGATAATAAAAATGCGCCTTTTACAATCACAAACTGCCCCATATATAATAATAATGTGTCCCAACAGAATAATGTGCAACCCCATAAATAGTAATGTACCCCATGAGCCCCCATACAAAAAAAATTCCCTTTTACAATCACAATGTGCCCCCACAAAATAGTAATAATAATGTGTCCCCCTAAGTAATGTGATCCATTGTGCCCCGTGTCCCTATGCAACAGTAATAACCCTAGTTCATGCCCCTTTCATGCGCCAATTGCACCAATAAAAAAAAAAAAACTCCCCTCACCACATCCTCACTGGAAGCTGCCTTCTACTCCAATTTCTTGTTGTCCAGGGCCCGAAACTGGCAGTCTGATGAGGTCAGCGCTCCTGTCTACAGCAGTCTGCTCTGCTCTAAAATGAATTCATTCTTACTGCCGATTCTGCACTTCTCCTATAGTGTGAACATTCCCTTATAATCTGCATCAATATACCAAGCATTTTCTGCACTGTTTTTTTAAATGTGGTTTTTCATTTGAAGTTTTTGATGCGAATTTTGATGTCTTTTCAGGCTTCCCATTCATTTCAGTGGGATTTTTTCCTCACAGAATCTACGTTAAGGCCTCTTTCACACTTGCGTTGTTCCTTTCCGTCCTAGAGATCCGTCCCCGGGGCTGTAAGACGGAAAGATACTGATCAGGATTATCCCAATGCATTCTGAATGGAGAGAAATCCGTTCAGGATGCATCAGGATGTCTTCCGTTCAGTATGTCAAAATTTTTGCCGTTGAAAAATCCGCAGCATGCTGCGGATTTTCATCCGGCCAAAAAAACTCAGGGCATGCCGCAAGGACGGATCCGGATTAATGTCGATTGAAAAGCATTAATCTGGATCCGACTTTAAGCTAAACGTCGTTTCGGCGCATCGCCGGATCCGACGTTTAGCTTTCTGAATGGTAACCATGAGAGCCAGGATGCTACTAAAGTCCCGGCTGCCATGAAAAAGTAGTGGGGAGCAGGGGAGAAGCTACGTACCGTCCGTGCGGCTCCCGGGCGCTCCACAATGACGTCACAGCGCCCCTACATCACATGGATCATGTCCATTGAAAAGCATGTGATACATATGACGCTGTGACGTCATTGTGGAGCGCCCCGGGAGCCGCACGGACGGTAAGTAGCTTCTCCACTGCTCCCACTACTTTTCCATGGCAGCCGGGACTTTAGTAGCGTCCTGGTTACCATGGTACATTGCTTTTATCCACAGCTGATTTTCAATCCATATATTAAAAAAATACTCCATGTGAACTATTGCGAATCCGTCATGAACACCATTGAAAGTCAATGGGAGACGGATCCGTTTTCTATTGCGTCAGATAATGGATCCTTCCCCATTGCCTTTTTAGAATTGTTTTATTTAGCCCATAAGAGGGCGCTGCACGGCATTTCAAGCACGTCAACGGCCACAGTATCAGCCGATAGAGGGCGCTGCACGCCATTTTATCACGCCAGCAGCCACAGGATAAGCCGATAGAGGGCGCTGCACGCCATTTTATCACGCCAGCAGCCACAGGATAAGCCGATAGAGGGCGCTGCACTGCGTTTTATCATCTCTCACGTCCGCAGCCACAAGCATCTGTTTCAAACCGATAGAGGGCGCTGAACACGGCCACTTCTCACAGCGCGACAGAGGACGGGTTAACCCTTTCCTAAACAGCACAAATTGGACGTAAGAAACTCCCGCGCTTTCACTAAACGCCGCTAATATTGTACATTTCCTGTGCTCGGCTTGTGTCCATAAATGTCAGTCTACAGTTTTCAATTCCAATAGAGGGCGTTCTACACGATAACTTCACATACATTTCCACGCAGCTCGTACTCAGTTCGGGTAACTGGAATTCTATTAGAGGGCGCTCTAAAAACAGCTTCCACAGCACAATTAGCTTCTCTCTATGGGCAGAAGCTGGTCAAAATGAAGGTTCCGAGCAGCTCGTTTGTCTGTGATTCCAATAGAGGGCGCTCTACACAACGCTTCAGTAAGTACACTTCCTCCGCTCAGTCACTCCTGTCATTGAGAGGTTCCTGGCAGCATAAGCACTGTATATATGAACGTCATTCACTAGTCTATTTCCAATAGAGGGCGCTCTACACAACGCTTCAGTAAGTACACTTCCTCCGCTCAGTCACTCTTGTCATTGAGAGGTTCCTCGCAGCATAGGCACTGTATGTATTTCCAATAGAGGGCGCTCTACACAACGCTGCTTGGTCCGGCACTGGTTTGGGAGGTTCCCACCAGCCTGAATATATACGCGTCATTCACCAGTCTGTAATTCCAATAGAGGGCGCTCTACACAAGAACCACCAAACACCAAGTTAACTCTTTCATGTCTAGCAGAACAGTACACAGCCCTATAATACACAACTACACAAAGCGGCGGACCCGCTCCTCCCACGCTGCATTTTTTGCTTGAAAAGTGCATTTATTACAATCAAAATGTCCCACAAACACATGTAGTACTCACGTCACACAATGCATGCTGCACTAGCATTCCTGTTCAATCCCAAAATGAACACAATCCAATCCACAAAGCAGACGAGGCGGAAGTTGGTTTCTTATTCACAACATTTGTAATTTAGTTTATTTTTTAATGAATTTGGAGGACACTTTATCGCCAGTAATAGAAAAATTTGTAGTGAGCTGTCCCTAAAGAAAATCATTTGTAAGGGGCATTAAAATATAAATGATGGGCACAAAATAGGCATAAAAGTGGGCACAAAAAATGTGATTTAAAGAATGAAATGAATTCGGGTCACCGTTCTCGCACTGCCAACATACAGTGGGTGACGCCCCACATCAGGTACAGTGGAGTTCAGCCTGGCCCGAACAGGTCCTGGGCATAAAAACTGGCATCAAAGGGGACAGACGGACACTTTTCACTGATTTGAATAAGTAACTGGTATTTTTAAGGGTTAAATGAATTTGGGCCACTGACCTCAACTGTATCTGATGCGGGGCGTCACCCTCTTTATGTTGACAGTAAGAACAGTAGCCCAAATTCATTTAACCCCTAAAAACACCAGTGTCCGTCTGCCCCCTTTGATGGCAGTTGTCACGCCCCAAACTTGTTTGGGCCAGGCTGAACTCAACTGTACCTGATGTGGGGCGTCACCCTCTGTATGTTGGCAGTGCAAGATCACTGGCCTGAATTCATTTAAGTTTTTAAATCACACTTTTTTGTGCCCATCATTTGTATTTTAATGCCCCTTTTAACTGAGTTACTTTAAGGACGGCTCACTGCAACTTTTTATATCACTGGCAATGAGGTGTCCTCGAAATTCATTAAAAAAATACAAATGTTGAAAATTAATCCTGTATTACACCAACAGATTTTCTGATCAATCATTGGTCAGATGGCCCATTATACACACAGATATTTTGTTATACACATCAACTATTAGTCTGATTGGACAGATATTGGTCAGATAACCTGTTGGTGTAATACAGGCCTAAGAAACTGATGAATAAAGGGGGTATTAGACACCTCGATCATGCAGATGATTGTCGGGAGGGAAGCTTTCTTTCTGGCAATCACCTGCTCGCTTGCTGAGGAGATCACCGCTATTACATGTAGCGATCTCCTCCACTGCATGGGGAAGAGGAATCGCTATGCCGTTGCTCGTCCCCATGCTCTACAGTGGTGTGCTGGCAGCAGATCCTGATCTTTCAGCATGCTGAAAGATCTTGATTGTCCGATGAACGAGCGTTTGCTAGTTCATCGTGCAATCGGCGGCAGTATTACACTGCCAGATGATCGCTAAGCAGCGTTCGTACATGTTAGCGATCATCAGGCAGAAGATCTGCCCATCTAATACACTCCTAAAAAGGTTATCCCATGACTAATGTAAAAAATGAAAACCAGACATCATATAGTACATGACAATCCCTTTCTAACAAAGCTAGAACCAGCCCTGTACCTCACATGGATCCAGAGATCTCCCCAATCATTGCTCTGTTAGATTTATATCAAGCTGACAGATCAAGGGGAGTGTCCTTTCTGCTGCAGCTAAGGGGGCTTGTCTCAGCTCTCCCTATCACAACTCGGGAGGCAGATGAAGGATGAAACTGAGCATGTGCGGCCATTTCAGTCAGCCGGACAAAGTCATAAGAAAAAACAAACAGCAGGTGGCGCTATACAGATACATTTTATTGAAGAATTCAGCGGCTATGCAAAATTTTTAATTGCATGCAATTACAAAAAAATTCAGATCTAGGTGCTGGTTTGAAAACAATTGAATATTTTTTGTGGGACAGCCCCTTTAAGAAACCAACTTCAGTCTAAGGGCTCATCCGAGCCACATTTTTTGCGGCTCAGGTGTGGACCCATTCACTTCAATTGCTCCATTCGTTGCTCCCTTCCGCGGCCCCGCAAAAATTATAGATCATGCCCTGTTCTTGTCCGTTTTGCAGACAAGAATAGGCATTTCTATAATGGGCCAACCGTTCCGTTCCGCAAATTGCGGAAGGCACCCGCAGACCGCAAAACAGGGCATGTTGGTGTGAAAATGTATGTCTGAACAGACACCTGGGGAAATAAAACCAATGTGCAGTTTTTGCGGTTAAGACCAAGAAACCCAAAGCAGGAACAGATGCATTGCGAAATGTGCACCGAATGCTGAATAAAAACTATTGCTGTGGATAAGGGTGCAGACACACGGGCAGGTTTTCTGATGCAGTTTTTGAAGCAAAAACCGGAAGTGAATTAAAAATAAGAGGAGAAGTCGTATCTGCCCAGTATACTTTCCCTCCTTTTATGATCCACTGCTGATTTTGGCTTCCAACACTTCTGTTATGTGAACAGAAACGAAGAATTTCTCCAAGGAACAACAGAACCTTCTGTGAAACCAATAGATGGCGCTGTGCAGCGGCCGTCACATGGCGCCCCCAGTAAGTTGACTCTTTGCTCCCCAGAGCATCCTTCACACACCACAACCTCTGAGATCACTCTCTTCAATATCTTTATTACTTTTATGCTGCTTTATGGAAGTAAAGACAAAGAAAAAAAAATAAAAATAAATAAAAGTCCCCTTTTCTATACATTAAATTTGTGGTGGTGGCATTTTTTTAAACATAGAGATCCATCTGTAATGGAGGCGCTATTCATATTTGTGTTTCTGTTACACCCTTTACAATCACAAAGTGCCCCCATACATACTAAAAGTAATGTGCCCATATAGATAATAATAATGTGCCCCTATACATAATAATGATGTGCCCCTATAGATAATAATAATGTGCCCCTATAGATAATAATGTGCCCCTATAGAGAATGATAATGTGCCCTCATAAATAATAATGTGCCCCTATAGAGAATGATAATGAGCCCTCATAAATAATAATGTGCCCCTATAGAGAATAATAATGATTTAACTGATTTACTTTAAGGACGGCTCACTGCAACTTTTTATATCACTGGCAATGAGGTGTCCTCGAAATTCATGAAAAAAATACAAATGTTGAAAATTAAGCCAGTATTACACCAACAGATTTTCTTATCAATCATTGGTCAGATGGCCCATTACACCAACAGATATTTCGTTATAGACATCAACTATTGGTCTGATTGGACAGATATTGGTCAGATAATCTGTTGGTGTAATACAGGCCTAAGAAACTGATGAATAAAGGGGGTATTAGACACCTCGATCATGCAGATGATTGTCAGGAGGGAAGGTCTTGGTGGCAATCATCTGCTCGCCTGCTGAGGAGATCACCGCTATTACATGTAGCGATCTCCTCCACTGCATGGGGAAGAGGAATCGCTATGCCGTTGCTCGTCCCCATGCTCTACAGTGGTGTGCTGGGGGCAGATCCTGATCTTTCAGCATGCTGAAAGATCTTGATTGCCCGATGAACGAGCGTTTGCTAGTTCATCGTGCAATCGGCGGCAGTATTACACTGCCAGATGATCGCTAAGGAGCGTTCGTACATGTTAGCGATCATCAGGCAGAAGATCTGCCCATCTAATACACTCCTAAAAAGGTTATCCCATGACTAATGTAAAAAATGAAAACCAGACATCATATATTACA